>OX246753.1:193893613-198693613 GCA_945910035.1 Brachypalpus laphriformis
TCGTGGTAGGCTAGAGATTTTGCAAAACTTGAATAGTTTCTTAACATTAAACTCATTTATTATTGCGCCCAAAAAACGCTTAGTCTTCCGTAATCAGAGCTTCTCAAACTTTTTGAATGTATAGTTTTATAATGCCTGGTTTTGTCCTGCTTGTTTTTATCTCCGTGTTTATTTATTTTAATATCTTAATCCCCTTAACGAATATCGTGATAATTCTAATTGGAGATAAGCACCAAGCCTCTAACGTATAGAATCTGTCAATTTGTTTTTGCGTGATACGCGTCGGAAAGCGACCCTAGTTATTATTTTATTATATGTTTAGGTAGATTATATGTATTTTTTATAGCCGTGTAAAAAATTAAACCTTTTTGAGTTTGCCGTATTCATACAAAATTTATATAACGACTTATAAATGTTAATTTAGCTTATTTGAAAAATTAATGTTTATGGTCCCAGTCCACTCCACTCCACTACACCGTCAGGTGATCCTATAACACTTTCTAAATACAAGGTGGGCAAAAGTAATGATCTTATATGAATTGTCTATGATTTTTGCAAATGGCGTATCCTGTTATCGTGATACTGACAGTTGCGTAGTAAATATGTAGATGGGAAAAACACAACTATAAGCAATGGAACGCTATACTCCTCAAGAACGTGGAATATGTGACAATTTTTTTGCGAATAATTCTCTGCTGAAAAGGTAAACTATCTTAAGTCTGTTTTTCATGGTTTTTCAGGAGAACGAAAAAACTAAAGCGGATCGGCTCGATTTTATACGCATTTTGGGACTTTACTTTTACTTTACACAGGAAGTAGGTCCGACAGAAAATTGACGATTCGACACAGCTGCGTATAGTGAAAATAATGGGTGGACCATCTAGTGATTTCTTTTTAAATCATAGGTTATTTTGACACTGACAGCTGTTTCCCGCTCGAAATCTTGACAGAAAGTCAGTATCATACCTCCGCGGAACGAAATGAGTCGCTTTACGCTTGAACAACATTGGGCAATATTGAAAACTTATTTCAAAAGTGAGTGCGCTGTGTAGCCCAAACATTGCGTTTTTTGAAAAGAAGTTTTGGCCGAAATGAAGCACCCACCGCGCCTGCTGTACACAAGTTTGTGCAAAAAGTTCGTGAGACTGGTATGCTAGTGGACAACACTCATGGTCCTCGTCATCGTACGGTGCGCACAGACGAGAATGTGGCTGCTGTAGCCGAGAGTGTGAGACTCAATTCACGAACATCAACTCGTCATCGATCTCAACAGCTCAACATTTCACGCACTAGCCTGAGGAGAATTCTGCACAAAGATCTGGTATTATCTGCTTACAAGGTCCAATAGATTCAGCAATTGAAAGCGCACGACCATCCGCTTCGTCATCGCTTCGCAGTTTTGGCCTTAGAGCAGCTTGAAGTGGACAATGATTTTGGGCGAAAAATCATCTTTTCTGGCGAGGCACATTTTCATCTCGGCGGCTACGTTAAGAAACAAAATTGCCGCATCTGGGGCTCGGAAAACCCGCACGTTATTGTCGAGAAGCCAGTGCATCCACAGAGAGTGACAGTTTGGTGCGGATTGTGGAGTGGTGGCATCATTGGACCATTTTTCTTCGAAAATGAGGCTGGGAACAACGTTTCGGTCAACGGTGGGCGTTACAGAGCCATGTTAACGACTTTTTTTTTTACTGAAATTGAAGACATGGATTTGGACGACCTCTGGTTCATGCAGGATGGCGCGCCATGCCAGACAGCCCATACCACAATCGGTCTTTTGCGCATCAAATTCCCAAATCGTGTTATCAGCCGTCTTGGCCATGTCAATTGGCCGCCTCGGAGCTGCGAATTGACACCTTTGGACTTTTTTTTGTGGGGAACCGTGAAGGACCGATGTTACGCCAATAATTCGGAAACGATTCAAGTACTTAAGGCCAATATCATCCAAGCAATCCGTGAACTACAGCCCGAAACCATCAACAAGGTCTTGGAAAATTGGAGTGATAGAATGCGCTACTGCGAGGCCAGCCGAGGCAGCCACTTGAACGACGTTGTGATCCATAATTAATGGGAATGTTTGCTCTTACTAATAAAGCCATAATACATGGAAAAAATTGCATTTATTGCATTTTTAAAAAGAAACTTGTAGTTGGCCCACCCTGTATATATCGGTAGAATAAAGAAAAGGAAAAACGACATAAGTCGATTTAAGATGTTCTTTTCAGTACGTATAAGACTCAGATGGTGCACCAGCTGCTGTCCGCAGATCAAAATTAATCATGAGTGATGGAGCACATTTTCATCTTTCCGGACATGTCAACAAGCAGATTACTCGCTTTATGGGCACTGAAAATCTCCGTATTATTGAAGAAACTCCTTTACATCCACCAAAAGTTACTGTGTAGTGCGGCGTCTGTGCTGAAAGGCGCCCTACTTTTTCGAAGACGCTGCTGGCAACGTCAATAGGGAGCGCTATAGAACCATGTTACGTGACTTTTCTAAGACCTGAATTGGAGTTGGAGCACTTTTTTTTTTTTGACAAGACGGTGCCACTGCTGGGAAGAAGTGAAGAACACTTTTCCAGACCGCGCCATCTCCCGTTTTAGGGATTTACGTTGGCCCACAAGGTCACCCGATCATTCTAAACTTCTTTCTTTGGGGTTATTTGAAGTCATTGTTCTATGTGAACAAGTTACAGACTCTCGCAGCCTTCAAAGACAACATTAGATAAGAAATAGAGAACATACCGCCGGATGTATTGGGAAATTGATGGAAAATGCCATAAGGGCTCAAATTTGCATAAAAACTGGAGGCCAACATTTCAACGATATCATCTTCAGTACTTAATCGAACGAACAAAATTCAAGGTCCAAATAAAGATAAAATCATCGTAATATCTAAATCAAATCGGGTCATTACTTTTGCCCCACCTTGTACATACAGTAACTCCAAGCAATACTAGCTCACCATAAAACAAAAAAAAAGCAGGGCATAAAAGCTCTTCGTTTGGCATTGGCTTTTATACAATTGCGTCTATGTGATGGAGGCTCTACCCCAAAGTCCTTACATTAACTCCATCGAGAAGTTGTGGGAATATCTCGGAAGAAAAATGCGTAAAAGTCCAGTTGCCAACAATATACAACTTAAAAGGGTATTAGCAGACGAATGGAATAGAATTTAGTCGGAATTTTGTAAAAAAAAAATGGTCCAATCGTGCCTATAAGATTTGAGATGATTAGAAAAAATAGAGGACTCCACAAAAGTATTAATTTACGTACATATTCATCAGTGATGGGATATCTCGAGACATCGTCTAAAATCATTTGAATGATTTACTGTACCTACATACTTCTGTCGAAGCAGCGAAAACGGAAAACGGGCGCAAAGGGTAAACATCTCGAAAGGGTAAATATCTTAAGACATCGTCTTAAATCATTCGAATGGTCTTCTATACCCACTTCCTACGAAGCAGCGAGAACCAGGAACGAAAGCAAAGATTAAACATAAATACTCGTGTCTCATATCTCATCTCTTATATCTATACACAAACAAAGTTCTTGAATCGTGATATGAGATGTGTATCCAAGTTAAATAGTACTCGATTTATTTTAAAGGCGGCTAGAACAGAAACATATCAGAATCGAGTACATATGCAAGAGAAAACCAGTTGTTGGTTCTATTTCTCTTTGATACTACCCGCCTTTAAAATGAATTGAGTACTATTTTACTCGGATACACATTTCATATCTCGAATCGTGATATGAGTGGAATCGAGAGCTGTGTATTCAACCATTTGGTGATGTTCTCATATACATATAGCACTCATATATCGAATGAGAATTCGGGAACTGAGACATGAGTGATGAGATATGAGACACGAGTATGTGCTTACTTTTTGCTTTCGTTCTTGGCTCTTGCTGCTGCATAGGAAGTAGGTTTAGTAGATCATTCGAATGATTTTAAACGATGTCTTGAGATAACACTCATATCTCGAATGACCATTCGATTACAAGGATCACTCGAGTACTAATGTCTCGATTCTTTTAAAAAAATCGATTATGCCTATCACTAATATCCATTAACATTTCAAAATTAATCAGAGCCGAGAGTTTCGCTTGCGCGCATTTTAAGCAATTGCAGTGGTGTGCAAAATAATAGGTGTGCTTAACAATTCTCTAAAATATGTGTCAATTAGAATCAAAGGCGATGTACTCCATTTTTTAAAGAAAATGAGTCGGCGGTAAATTTGAATTTATTTTGTTCAACATTTTCTTTGGCTGCAATTGAGAGTTTCAAAAGCCCACTAATTCCAGAGATATTTTGATTTGAAATTTAGGGTGTGAATCAAAACCGATACATTCCTTATACCGTTTGGAATCAAAACTACTCTATTCCAAATTAAAATCCAATGCGAAATTATTATTTTTTTTATTTTGGTAAAATCAAAATGCATGTATTCTAAATTTTGACGGGAAAATGGGAAAATCAGTTGTCAGACTTTGTTACATGATTTTAACTAGTGCGTATCAATTCTTTGTTGAGTGCGGTTGTAATTCGTTGTTTAAAATAATATACTACAATATGGAAACACCGAACCACCTGTTCTTGGGGTGTATCCGCACATCAAAATACAAATACAAATATTTGGCGCAACAGCTCTTTAAAGTGCCAGGGCCTAGCTTCTCGCAACCACTCATGTTGTGTGCGTTATATTTTTCACACGAATGGAAGGGACCTACAGTTTAATGCCGAGTCCGAACGGCGATTTGAGGAGCTTTTTCCTGACAACAATACTCTCGGATGAGAGTGGGAGAGGTGGGACCATAAAAAAACTTTTTGGTGTTTTCTGGGATTCGAACTTGGAACCTCATGCGTAGTGATTCGACACACTAACCACTTACGCCACGGCGCCCCGCACACCAAAAGGCATCTATTCCGAATTTTTAACATTCCTACTTCCTACTTCCACCTACTATATTCCAGATACTGACTTTCATAACTACTCTATTCCAAAATGCATTATTAAATATTACCCAGACGTTCTTACTTTTAACAGCAAACTGTGCGAATCAAAGTTCAAAAACCTACGTTTTAATATTAAAATAAAAAAGTTCCCAATTTTGCTAAAGCAACGGCTCAATAAATGTTTTTTTTTTACATATCTCAGAAGCGGTAGACATGGAATATGTTACTTTTGATTCTGATGGACACGTAATGTTTTACATTCGAAAAAATTATAAAGCCGGAGTAACAAAATTAAATGTTTTAACCCCATTTATTTTGTAGTTTTAAATTATCTTCTTCTTCTTCTTCTTTTTTATCAGCGAGGTTATGATCCGAAAATAAGGGATCACAACCCTCCCACTTCATCGCATTTCTACTGATCCGCCTGTGGGGTTCGCCTATTTGACCTCAGAAAATATCGGCATGCCTGCCGATTTTGGATCACTCGGTTACTGAGGCCAATGAAATGCCAATGTCGTCGCATTTGTCTGATCCAGGCGTTTATAGGCCTGCCTTTCCTACATCGCAATGTCTTTGGAACGTGCATTGATATTGCCTTTTTAACGGGGTTCAAATGATCTCTTCTTTGAACGTGGCAATACCAGCTGAGCCGGTCGCGCTCTATTTTTTGTACGATGGTTTCCTTGATGTGAAATCTCCCACGGATCTTCGAACTTCTTACTCGATCAAGCTTTGTCACTCCTGCTGTCATGCGAAGCATCTTCATCTCAGCTGCCGTTAATTTACTCTCATACCTTCTGTACATCGTCCAACATGGAGAACCGTATGTGAGCGCTGGACGCACAACTGCGGTGTAGAGCCTTCCTTTCAACTTAGGTAGCATTTTTCTGTCACAGAAGATAGCGGAATTTTCTCGTCACTTCATCCACCCTACGCTTACGCGATGATTGATGTCATCACAGGTTGCTTCGCTATTGATCATAGATCCCAGATATTTGAACTTTTCGCACTTGGGAAGCACTGTTCCATTCAAATAAATGTCTGGAATAGGCCTGAGTGGATCAGAGAACGGGCAGCACAAGTACTCTGGTTTTTTGAACTAATGCGATACCCATTTCCCTCCAGAGCGTCCACCCATACATCAAGTGCTCGTTGCAGGGATGTAGGATCCTCACTTACGAAGTTTTAAATTATACTATTGTTTAAATCGTAGGTATGTCACCAATTTATGTTTAATTACCAATTGACGTTGTAAAGTCGTGTAACATCTAGAGTTTTGAAAAAAAGTTACAACAAAATTGTTTTAAGGACTGAATGTGTCACAATATGTACTCCTATCTAATTTTTTATAACGGCTCGACATCTTTTCGACATTGAATTCACCAATTTCTGACATCTTTCCTTTGGAATAGACCTGCAAGATTTTTCGACTGCCTGGCACAATTCTTCCCTATTTTTATATTTGGAGTCGTCGAAAGCCCTCTTGACATCACCCACAAATTTTCTATAATGTTAGAGTCCGGGGACTGTGTCGGTTACATTAACATTAATTTTCTTTTGTTGAAAATACGATTTGGCTGCTCTGAAATTGTGTTTAGAGTCGTTGTCCTGTTGGTACGTCTTACGAAGAGGCTGGCAGCATCGTGTTTTCAAATATGTTAATGTAACTTACGGTGTTCAAGATCTCTTTTATCCGATGAATAGTAGCTATGCCGTACTAGAAGAAACAACCCATCACGATATATTGTGGTTCAAACTCATTGCTTTTTGGTCTTCGCACATATTTCTTGCTACAATCTGATCCAAATAAATTGATCTTTAACTCGTCAGACCATAGAATATTTCTCCACTTTTCCTTACTCCAATTAATGCGCTCTTCGCTCTTGGAGGAAATATACACCCATTCAAAGAACAAACGATACACACCTATTATTTTGCACACCACTGTACATTGGTATTTCGCCCCAATTTTATTTTTTCGCACAATTGAATTAAGTTTTGCTTTTTTTTATTTTTAAGAAAGTAATGAATAAACCTTACTTTGGGTTTTTTTAATTCAAGAGTTTTTATACACTATTTTTCAATGCTATTTTTTGTTCTGAAGTGAGCGAGTCTCGCTTGGAGCTATTGTATGTAATCCTCGCCACGCCATTTTGTAAAAGATAAATCTAATCTTCAATGTGTTGTAAATAAATGCCTATAATCTAATTTTCAATTGAGTGTATTGTTTCAAAGAAAAAAATAAAACTTATATTCAAAGATATCTACGATTTCCACATGTCTAGGGAGGTTTCCTCCTTAATTTAATGAGCTTAACATACGATGCCGTTGCAGTTCCACTAGCCGAAAAATAGAGACGTGAAGCTTCAAACGAACAGGTAAAGCTGAAGGTAATGTCAGAGACAAATGATGATTTACTCGTATAAAGAGAGTCAAGGACAGAAGAGCGTTGGGAATTTTTAGCATTTATTTGGTGAATTTCGGACTTGAGTTCGAAGTAACAGAGAAGTCACAAGCATTGAATCATAATGGCAAGGAACAATTATTTGTTTTACTATGTTTGGTATCAAAAAAAAAAATGGTCTGTTCCGACATCGATGAATAGTTAGAGCCAACCGGAAAACGGCTTAAAAAATTGAAAACAATGGCAAAAAGCCTCGCGATTATTATCTAGGCGAAACAGCATCAATTTTCGGGTTAAATACGTTTATGAAGCTGGCTCTCACTAACCCAGAGCTTTGAGAACTATATTTTTCTGTCTGTTTTAAACTGTTTACTTGCTTTATAGGAGCACATTAAGAAATAAGATAAATAATCGACTCGCTTGGAGTAATGTATTAGCTAAGCAAGCTAAACAACTAAATTATGTTACAAGCAAACTACGTATAGCTTGACTAACTGTTCACGTCGTGAACAGGTTAAATGTAAGCAGTAAAAGGTACTTCTCTATGAATCCCAAGGAATAGTCCTTCAAAAATCGCTCGCGTTTCTTCTTATTTTGGTTTACAGGATATTCTTTTGCACGCACAGTATGCACATATTACAACACACATACAGAGAGAGTGAAAAAAAATTGGTCTTGCCTACTTACAATGCTCTTTATATTTACCTGCTCGGCCTCAACACCATCGTTATCAAGCAATCGCAGTAGGGTTTCCAATTTTGTTACATGGAATTTATGCCGATCCAATTTCGATCGCAATTCATCCATACGATCTTGTTTATCTCGATCTAAGCGTTTCTTTTTGCCCGCTAATAATGATTCGATTTCACTTTCATATTGATCGATTTGTATTTGCAGTGAACTAATTGAACTTGTTAGCCAATTGCGTGCTTCATCTTTGATACGCTGAGCTGGATCCATTTTTTGTGCCGCTCCAAGGCCTTCTTTCGAATAGGCTTTGGTTTTTGTCTCTCTTTCAACGATTTTAAATCTTTCCATTTGCTAAAGATAATAAACAAATGCCATTAGTATTACGTAAACTATAAGTTAGTCAAATGAGTATCATTACTGTTTCGATGAGCCGCCGATTCTCTAAGAGGGCGCTTTTATCCTTAATCTCAGCGGATGCAATCCATGATTTAATCTGATCGCGAAGCCGCTGCAGCTTTTTGATTTCCTTTTTAAGGTCTGCTTCATATTTCTCCTGCAAAAGAAAGAAATAAAATTATGCAATTAAGATTGCTAAGGAAAGTTTAAGGGCAAATGCTTGATGTTTTACCTTCTGATTACTGTTAGTTGCATTGTGAACTTTTTTCCAAATATCTTCGAATGTTTCTACTCCTTCTGCGACTTTTTTCAGACACCTATCTATCTCTCCTGTGAAAAGAAATGTGAAAAAGGAGTTAGTAATGGTTTTTTTTTTCTTTAAGAATTGCATTGAAGGGTCCTTATATCGGTGAAAATGTATCACTGGTATGAGACGATTTGGAAAGAAAATATACAAGGCACGAACATTCACTAGCAGCATCATGAGACCGGTTTCCCATCAACTATAAATTAGATCCTAAATTTGATAAATCGCATAAAACTCCTTCATTACATACAAAATTTACGCGAAGTAAATGCCGAGTATAAGAGGAAAACTGTACAGCTAACTTCCGGGCTGCTAGTTCGTAATGAAATTAAAAAGACGAAACGAAAGAAAAAATAGGAGTCAGACCTTTTGTCCACATAGACTATGTACTCTTCTTCTTCTTCCTTTTATCAGCGAGATTATGATCCGAAAATAAGGGATCATAACCCTCCCTTTCTACTAATCCGCCTGTGGGGTTCGCCTATTTGACCTCAGAAAATATCGGCAGGCCTGCCGATTTTGGATCACTCGGTTACTGAGGCCAATGAAATGCCGACGTCGTCGCATTTGTCTGATCCAGGCGGTAATAGGCCTGCCTTTCCTACATCGCGATGTCTTTGGAACGTGCATTGATATTGCCTTTTTAACGGGGTTCAAATGATCTCTTCTTAGAACGTGGCAATACCAGCTGAGCCGGTCGCGCTCAATTTTTTGTACGATGGTTTCCTTGATGTGGGACATACACATAGACTATGTACTATTCAAGGAAAATCTTACAGGCTTCACTAAATGAGCACAATACCAGGATTACCAAAGACCATAATTGAAGATTCATGTTGGACTTTGCGAATACCACAGTGAATGGCAAAGATCTTTCTCTGCTTGCACTTCACTCTCGACAGTAAGGTGAACTCCTACATATACTTGTATAAACCAAAAATAAGGTATTGATTAGTGGGACAATGTTTAAATTTTGTGTTCGAGGTCGAAGTGAATTTAGAGGCATTGCAAAAGGCAAAAGGTTCAATCCTTAATTATAAAATAGCTGGGAAATGCCTGGAAACATGGATTTTACTGATGCAAAACAGCAGTGGTTATATACGACGGAAGATTTTAACATACTAGCTAACGACACAACGGAGAGACAAAAAAGGAATGCTATCTTTTAATCCTAGACAAAAGCTCTAACATTGATACCCACAGTGGCTGTTTTCTTTTTTTGTCGGAATAGGAAACGCTCGATTGGAGCACTCAGACGCAACTGGTCCATTGTACTACCAGAGAGAAACCCTCGGTTAACCCACTTTATTAATTTCCTCTTATTTCTAGAAAAGCCAAGCAAGCACTTCAGTGATGAGGAGCTTCCAATACCAGCACTCACCACATCAGCACCGAGGATTTGCCACCTGATACGAACAAAGGCCGGAGAGTCGCAGAGATAATGTTCCGCAGAGTCGTCGCTCTCTCTACAAGCGTCGCAGAATGTAGTGTCACTTAAGCCCACCACGTTAAGGTGCTTGGCGAAAGCGAATTGGCCTGTCAAGACGCCAATAAGTTGTCTGCAGTCTTTTCTGCTGAGCGACAGCAAGAATGCCACTGATTTCTTAGAGATGTCCGGGAGCATTCGTTTAGTCAACCTACAACCTGGAGAGTCATACCACACACAATTGTGTTCGTGAGAGACCCAATCGTCAATGGAAGCCCTAGCCGATGACGCAGGAAGATCCAACGCGGGTTCGGGACCTGAGAAAGGCTACTCTGAGCCTTGTCTAGCAATCTCATCGAAGATCTCGTTCCCCAGGATCCCAGTGTGACCTGGGACCCAGATAACAGACAGAGAATTTAGCCTTGCGGCCTAGTTCAAAGAGTTTTTGGTTTCACAAATGATTTTGGGAGTGGTTAAAGTGATAAGCAATGCCTTACGCGCAGCCTGACTGTCGCTACAGACACAGTGGCTATAGACACATTTCTAAATCATTTCCTTGAAACAAAATGTTAAATTATGGTTACGTTCTATACTGGCTTGGTGTTGGAGCAATTGTAGCAATTATATATAGACTGATGATATCCATGGGGCGCCGTGGCGTAAGTGGTTAGTGTGTCGGATCACTACGCATGAGGTTCCAAGATCGAATCCCAGAAAACACCAAAAAGTTTTTCACGGTCCCACCTCTCGCGAGCTCTGACAAACATCCGAGAGTTTTGTTGTCACGAAAAAGCTTCTTAAATCGACGTTCGGATTCGGCATTAAACTGTAGGTCCCTTCTATTCGTGTGAAAAATATAACGCACACAGCATGAGTGGTTGCGAGAAGCTAGGCCCTGGCACTTTGAAGAGCTGTTGCGCCAAATATTTGTATTTTGATGATATCCATTTCCGATCTTTTTCCTGGTTCCATTCTCTCAAATGGTCTTTTTACCAAACACTACCGTAGTAGATCTTAAAGCGAATGAAACAGCGGAGTGGGGCTGCGTTACGTCAGGCCTTTGGGAAAATGCCAATTAGGCATATGATACGGATCTGTGTTGAATACTGATCGTCACTTCATCTGCTGTTCATAGATTTGGAGAAGGCGTTCGATAGCGTGAATAAGGAGTATTCCCGAGAAGTATTCCTGATAAATTAATTGTCAAATATTATTATTATCAAAGCTACTCGTACATGCGCTATGTCCAAATGTTACGCACATAAGAAGGTTGTCTGAAGAATTCGAGATTCAAAGCTTGGGTAAGACAGAGCTGCATTCTTTCATCAGTACTATTTCTATTGGTGATTAGCGATGTGCTTCGTACAGCTTTATCGACGGAAAACGGAGGAATTTGATGGACTCTTACATCACAACTGCAAATGCATCACAGGGGCTCTCAGGTCCACTCCCACAGCCGCCTTAGAAACTCTACTTAATATATATCCCTTTGACATCTTTGGGAAAATTGTAGCATCTAAAGCAGCCCTAAGACTTAGAGAATCTCTCCAGTGGTCAAGCTCACAAATTGGCCACATGAAAATCTTACAAAACTCCAATCCCAGAGTAACAGATTACATATCCCCATTTATTGATTTCAATATCAAATATAACACCACCATCCCTGACAGATCCGCATGGGATGAAGGTATCATTCTAAATGACGCCGCAATCGAAATCTATACAGATGGTTCCAAAACATCGGAGGGCACAGGATTAGGTATATTTTCCGAATCACCTATGATAAACGTAGCTCTCCGACTTCCGGACCACTGTAGCATCTTTCAGGCGGAAATATCGGCTGTTCGTGAAGCAGCGCGCAGACTCTCTATGTACCCGATAGATGGTAAGCCTGCGGTCCTTTACATAGACAGTCAGTCAGCGAATAAAGCTCTGAAAACGCCAACAATAAGATCTAAGTTGGTCAAACATTGCCGCAAAACTCTTAACAAGATTGCGGACAGATGCAATATTACTCTGTGCTGGCACCGTACTACCTCTAGATGTCAATAGAGAGAAACCGGCACTGCCAATACAATTGATGAAAATCCGTATGTTTAACGAAGCGCAATCTATTGCAAACAATAGATGGAGTAATCTAGCTACGTGCGCATCGACCCGGAAGATCTAGCCCTTACTAGACCCAAAGAAAACCAAAAATCTGCTTTCATTAAATAGAAGGAACATAAGCCTCACAGTAGGAATAATCACAGGACACGGCTTGTTAGGTAGCCACGCCACTAGAATGGGTGTCCCAGCAAACGATTTCTGCAGAAGCTGCAGAGATGAAGAGGAGGAGGAGAATAGTCTCCACCTTCTCGGCACATGCCCAGCGCTAGCCACACTAAGAAATAAGCTACTAGGTAAATACTTCTTTGAGGACCTAAGTGACCTGTCTAACATAGACATTGGAAACTTAAATAGATACATAGGTAAATCCAACTGGTTTAGCTGAAATGCCCCCCACACCACCACCACCCCTCCTCCCCTCCTCCCCTCTTTATTGGTTATTATCAATCCCCAAGAGGTACTGCAACAGACACCTCCCAAGAGCTGCGTTACGTCAGGCCTTTGGGAAAATGCCAATTAGGCATATGATACGGATCTGTGTTGAATACTGATCGTCACTTCATCTGCTGTTCATAGATTTGGAGAAGGCGTTCGATAGCGTGAATAAGGAGTATTCCCGAGAAGTATTCCCGATAAATTAATTGTCAAATATTATTATTATCAAAGCTACTCGTACATGCGCTATGTCCAAATGTTACGCACATAAGAAGGTTGTCTGAAGAATTCGAGATTCAAAGCTTGGGTAAGACAGAGCTGCATTCTTTCATCAGTACTATTTCTATTGGTGATTAGCGATGTGCTTCGTACAGCTTTATCGACGGAAAACGGAGGAATTTGATGGACTCTTACATCACAACTGCAAATGCATCACAGGGGCTCTCAGGTCCACTCCCACAGCCGCCTTAGAAACTCTACTTAATATATATCCCTTTGACATCTTTGGGAAAATTGTAGCATCTAAAGCAGCCCTAAGACTTAGAGAATCTCTCCAGTGGTCAAGCTCACAAATTGGCCACATGAAAATCTTACAAAACTCCAATCCCAGAGTAACAGATTACATATCCCCATTTATTGATTTCAATATCAAATATAACACCACCATCCCTGACAGATCCGCATGGGATGAAGGTATCATTCTAAATGACGCCGCAATCGAAATCTATACAGATGGTTCCAAAACATCGGAGGGCACAGGATTAGGTATATTTTCCGAATCACCTATGATAAACGTAGCTCTCCGACTTCCGGACCACTGTAGCATCTTTCAGGCGGAAATATCGGCTGTTCGTGAAGCAGCGCGCAGACTCTCTATGTACCCGATAGATGGTAAGCCTGCGGTCCTTTACATAGACAGTCAGTCAGCGAATAAAGCTCTGAAAACGCCAACAATAAGATCTAAGTTGGTCAAACATTGCCGCAAAACTCTTAACAAGATTGCGGACAGATGCAATATTACTCTGTGCTGGCACCGTACTACCTCTAGATGTCAATAGAGAGAAACCGGCACTGCCAATACAATTGATGAAAATCCGTATGTTTAACGAAGCGCAATCTATTGCAAACAATAGATGGAGTAATCTAGCTACGTGCGCATCGACCCGGAAGATCTAGCCCTTACTAGACCCAAAGAAAACCAAAAATCTGCTTTCATTAAATAGAAGGAACATAAGCCTCACAGTAGGAATAATCACAGGACACGGCTTGTTAGGTAGCCACGCCACTAGAATGGGTGTCCCAGCAAACGATTTCTGCAGAAGCTGCAGAGATGAAGAGGAGGAGGAGAATAGTCTCCACCTTCTCGGCACATGCCCAGCGCTAGCCACACTAAGAAATAAGCTACTAGGTAAATACTTCTTTGAGGACCTAAGTGACCTGTCTAACATAGACATTGGAAACTTAAATAGATACATAGGTAAATCCAACTGGTTTAGCTGAAATGCCCCCCACACCACCACCACCCCTCCTCCCCTCCTCCCCTCTTTATTGGTTATTATCAATCCCCAAGAGGTACTGCAACAGACACCTCCCAAGATCGATAGTTAACCCTCCCATATCACTAGACCAATGCCTGTAAATAACAATACTGCGTAGGAGAAACTGAGATTGATTGAGTCAATCAATCCCCCTATTACTCACATGCACACCACCTACACGGTGAACTTGGTACTAAGGGTTTGACTGAAGCAGTCACCCAAGATTTACTGCATCAGTCATCTCGCTCTACTTTGCATTCCCCATTTCCACGGTCCACCTAGACCTATGAAGAATTTGACTGAATCAGTCACCCCACCTAGTCAATACCATGCATAACAGCAATTAGAGTTAGACTGAATCAGTCACTCTATGTACTTATGCACCTCTACGACTACACGGTTTATGGGACCTGCCAATATAACTTGCACACACAGTATAGGGGGTTCGATTGAATCAATCACCCCCCATCACTTGTTGCACACTATACCTTCTCGGTACACTTCAGGGTTGACTGAGTCAGTCACCCTCTCTACCCTTTTCAGTCGGCATTCTCAGCCAACACCCTCATGAGAAAGGTTAAGATTCCCTCGGTTACGGGTGACTACCGGTCACTACTCACGTGGTATCACAATGGACCCTAGCGGTCTAAGTGTGTCCTGACCCTGTCAGGACAGCCACCTTTCCCTAACCTAACCTACATCACAACTGAAACACCTTGACTACGCTGACGATGTATTCTTCCTCTCTCACAGAATTATGATCCTCCACCAAATGGCAGCAGATGTGCAGAGGGAGGCGTCGTCGGACTCAAAATTAATACGGCAAAAACTAAAGTTATCAGCCTTGGAAAAAACGCATCAGCTCAAACATGCATTGCTGGACAACCGGTAAAGATTAGAAGATTTCCAGTATCTTGTGAGTATGGTCTCGACCGATGGTGGAACCGAACTGAATATAGCCAAAAATGTTATCCAAAATATGGCGAAGCAATGCAATAAGTTTTTTCACGGTCCCACCTCTCGCGAGCGTCTGACAAACATCCGAGAGTATTGTTGTCACGAAAAAGCTTCTCAAATCGCCGTTCGGATTCGGTATTAAACTGTAGGTCCCTTCCATTCGTGTGAAAAATATAACGCACACAGCATGAGTGGTTGCGAGAAGCTAGGCCCTGGCACTTTAAAGAGTTGTTGCGCCAAATAATTGTATTTGTAATGCAATAAGTTTGAACACCAAGCCAAGACTGTTTCGCTCCAACGTTAAATCCGGGCTGTTATATAGATGCAGCATAATGGTCAGGACAGTGACCATTACTATTATGAGAAAGCTGCAAACTTTCGTTAGCAGATTTCTGCGCTACATCTTCAGGATTTTCTGGCTCAACTGTATCTCTAATGAACACCTCTACCAGAGAACGGGTCGGGAACTAATGGGCACAACCATCCAACGACGGAAGTGGCAGTGGATTGGTCACAGGTTTCAAAAAGGTGACATTTTCATAGCTAACCATGCTATGCAATGGAAACCTTTAGCTCAGGATGGCACAATATGTACCTGGCGATCAGAGGAGGACATGGCGCAGAACAGTTGAGGAGGCATGGCAGTTGGGGAGAGCTCAGGCACATTGTAAGAAACCGTATACGATGGCGCGTAGGCGTAGTAGAGCCCGTAGACTGACAAGGGATACAGGACATAAGTAAAGTAAGTATATGATACGACTCCGGTACTAGTCTGTCACAGAAGAGAGACAGAAATTGGCAAATATGAATTGGCGTTCTACAAAGATTGTTACAGAATGGATGTAAGCATTCGCGCTTGGGTTACCTGCGAACTCTCAGCAATTAACACTTCCTTCAGAACTGTTAGGGACATTGCAACCATTTTAATCAATATCGCTCCCCTATAAGTCCAAGTTAAGGTCTTATTTAAGATTGTCCCCAAGATCCTGGAATTAACGTTATCAGTTGACTGACTCAGTTTAATCAGTGGGACGCTTGCTGTATCTTATTTCTAATTATAAATGCAGTGCCCACTGCTTAATTATTTGAAATCTTCCTTAATTTGGTCAATACTATTCCTTATGCTATCTAACGGACAGTACAAATGTATTTGAACGTCATCTGTGAACATGTGAAAATGGTAATATTTGGCTAGTCGGGGAAATCCGTTCACATATGGCGAAAACAATAACGGTCCAAGTATGGAGCCATGTGGCATCCCTGAAGGAACAGAAGGAAAAGAGGACACCCAGTTTACCAAAGCCACATATTGCTGACAACATATTAAATATACGTGCAAGAGTTTGACTGCGTGAGGAGAAAATTCGAAACCATTCCTAAGCTTCCTAGAGAGAATCGAATGAACCGTGTCGAACATTTCGTGAATTCCAGCAACGTTAAAAAAAGGCAGTTAGCGTCCATGGCCTTGCGTGTGTCATCTACAACAAGTAGAAGTGCAGTTTCGCAACTCTGCCTGAGCGGGACTTAAAGGCTGTTACTAGTTAGGTGCTCTTGCAATTACCTTTTCAAATACTCAAGACAGAAATGGCACCATGACAATAGGGCTGTATTCAGCGCTGGCACAATTTTGCGATTAGGTATCGGGAATATTTCAGCATTTTTCCATAAGCGCGGATACACACAGGTGGTGTGGTCCTGTGATTATACACAGACATGGCACGTTCTATTCTTACTTATTAGTTTGTTGGGCATTAAGTAAAGGCTATTACATAGAGCCACACGGTTTCAAAATTAGCAGCAATAGAACACGCCAAGGCTTTAAATCCAGAATAGAAGCCTTCAGGGACGAAGATGGACACCTAGTGGTAGAATCACAGGCTGTGCTAAGGATATGGAAGGAACACCTTTGCAGACTGTTAAACGGCGATGATATCCAAAATGCCGCTGTCAGACAGAATAATGTAATCAATCTGGACGATGATGAACACCACTTTCGTCCACCCAACCTTGACGAGGTAAGGATAGCGGATATTAAAGCTAAAATCATATAAAGCTGCTGGAGTGGAAGGCCTAGCCGTCGTACTCTTTAAAGCAGCGTGAGATGAAAGTATGCCCGATGAGTGGAACCTTAGCATCGTTTGAGCGATCCTCAAAAAAGAGGAACCAGTAAACTGCGCCAATTACATGGGCATAAGTCTCCTAAATATCGCTTACATGATCTTATTCGCCATGTAGTGTGAACGTCGAAAAGCCATTTATCAACAATCTACAATAATTGGTCCATATCAAAGCGGTTTTAGACCAAGAAAGTCCACCACCTCTTTATCGATTTCAAAGCCACCTATGACAGTCTATATCGAGAGTAGCGATACACAGCTAAAGCCCTCTTTCGAACTACTAAGGCAGCTCTGTACAAAACCCCAATCATCCCAGTCCTGCTATATGACACAGAGGCCTGGATCCCGGATGAGGATGCCCTTGGTTATTTTGTGAGAAAAGTTCTTCGAGTGATTTATAGGCCCGTCTACCTCCGATACAATAGATCTTTCAGGTCGCAGTGCCGTTGCCACGCGGGCATGGGTTGTACAAGAGGAAAAAAAAGTAGGCCCGTCTGCATAGACGAATAGTGGAGGAGAAGATACAATTAAGAGCTGTATGTGCTGTAGAGAGATATCGGCCTAGTCAGAAGAGTACGCATACAGCGACTTAGATGGTTAAGACATGTAGAGCGGATGGACATCAACTCCCTGGTTCAAAGTCTTCAAATCCATTCTCGAGGGACGAAGCAGTAGAAGGCCTAACCTTAGGTGGCGTGAACACTTGGAAAGGGACCTCAATCTATTTGGCGAGCCCAACTGAAGGCAGCAGGCTAATGACCGAGCCGGCTGGAGAGGCTGTTGGCTGCGGTCCAAGTCCACGCCGAACTAAATGTTCTCTTGAAACTTCCACGTGAATTATTCCGTACCTACATACATGCAAATCTAGTGTATTGCCTTTCAGGCATAATGATACGCAGCTCTAAGTCCAAACGAAATATCGTGGCTTTGAGTATGGCGGTGGACAGCAATTTTTACCGTTCTTATAGGCGAGAAGCAGATATCGGTCAGTGTAGATCCCTCTTCAGTTTTAAATAAAAATTTACCAAGTAACCACATATTGATAGTAAGCGAAGGGTGAGGGTAGAACAGTAAGTTGAAAGGAAGGAAGGAGTGCGTCTAGCACTCACATACAGTTCAGAATGTACAAAAAATATGTGTGTAAATTAACGGCAGCTGAGATGAAAATACTTTACATGACAGCAGGAGTGAAACGTGGAAACATTCATACCAAAGAAATCATCTCCCGAGAAATAAACCACGACCGGCTCAACTGGGATTACCATGTTCAAAGAAGAGATCATTTGAACTCCAATATCATTGAACCTACCACTGAAATCGCGAAAGAGAGGTAGGTCTAAAAACCCCCGTATCACACAAATGCAACAACACCAGCAATTGGTTTCCCTCAGTAATGAAGTGATCCAAAAACGGGAGGCCTGCCGATATTTTCTGACTTAAAACAGGCCTCAGGATCAATAGAAATGTAGTGAAATGGAAGCAGAAAACCACAGATTGATGGGATAGCCTTAGAGGCAGACAAATTTGAAATGGCAACGCATAGATTTTTAATAGAAAACTAATAGAGGAGTCCTCTGCAAAAGAGTTAAGCGAATTTGGATGTTAAACACTAGCAACGTAGTCTAAAACTACACACAAGACCGCGTTATTCAACTGCCATTTACTGCCGGTCAATAGCCCTATTAGCAATTATTTATATCGTTCCTCTCGTGAGTCACTCAAGTCTCCCGCCTTTTTGTTTCACAAGCAATAGAAAACGCTTTAGCTGAAGAAATTTCACTTAAATTGCACTTTCACGTGAGAATTCTTCAAAAATTCTTAAATTTTCTTTTTCCAAAAATTAGCACAAAAAACAAAAAACCTTTGCAACTATGCGTTCTCCCTTTGAATCGAAAGACAATGATCAATCGGTCGTGGAACAGAGTACATGGAAGCATATAAGGTCAACAAATTCACTTCTCTCGCGTGCGTCATTCTTCACGTATCACTTACAAAATTTAATACTTTTTATGCAAGAACAGCAAGAATCAAGACACTCGAATCTACGTGGGCAACACAATCTCGAGACGTGATCTATGGAAAAACAAGACGATAGTCATGAATGTTACAGTCCCTGATGCACTTGTCTACACTGTTGTTGTTGTAACCCGATGATCGGTGGGTGTAAAGGAGTTATGATCATATGGAGATGAAATAAAGTTCTCTTCTCTACCCAATAGCGCCTCTTTTTTTGACATAAACACCCCATCCACCAGCCCGTACTGTGTACACACAGAAATCGAGGGAGGAAGCCACCCTCTCCTACTACACAGCAAAAAAGGAGAACATAAAAAAAAGGGAAGTGCAAGACTGTGTCCTCCTCTTGCTACACTAGCGCTCTCTCTTTCTCGCCCTCCCTTCGACGATGAAAACGAAAAGAATTTTCAATTTTTTTTTTTTTTTTTAAACATAAAATTGAAGACGGTAAACGAAAACCTCTAAAATAGAAATCAATTCTCAAATGTTAAGGAAGACACCAGTGACCACTGGCCAGTGTCCACTTGTCTCATGTACATATGTATGTCGGGAGGGGGGAAATCATTCATTTTTGGTTTGTTGGAGTAGAGTCTCTCACCTTGCAACTTTCTCGTCGCAGCCATGGCGCTATGTAAATTGATTGTACAAGTATTCAGACATAGTCTAGAAAAACCGACAGAAATATAATTGGGAATTTCTTCTTCTTCTGGGATTGCAGCAGCCCGTAATTGTTGTCTGCTGTAGGTTGGACGTCGCCTCCGTCGTGGTTGTGCTGGTTGGTGCTCCTGCTCTTATTGTTGCAAATTTTGCTCCGCTACCGCTGATGCAGTTTCGTCGTCGTCGTCTTGGTGGTCTTTTTCTGTGGGAACACACGATCCTTCTCACTCGCGGTATTATTATTTTTTTTTTACGTGTAATCCAAACTTTTCCGTTCGAAGGATACTCTCATCCGGAGGATTTTGCAAAATCAAGCGAGAAAGACGAAGAAAAAAAAAAGAATTCTCACCCGAGAATATGCACGCACTGAAACTGAGATGGAAACTCGGAAATTTGTTTGGTTTATGGGGGCTCTCGGGGGGCGATAGTCTTTTTTCTGTTCTTTTCGGTGTTTTGGTTGAATGTTCCGGTTGCGGGTGGACACGGATTGAAGAATTTTATCGCATTTAATTGTTGAGTGAGTCGAGGAAAAAAAAATAATTAAAATTCGGATATCGGTCGCTTTTCTTTTTGACGCGATTTTTTCTGTCAATGTTTCGATTTTTCTGCCTTTTTGTTCTCATACATTCCAAGATGGCCGTTCAATTGGACACACACACTGCGAGGGGAATTTCGTGTACGGATTGGGAAAGTTTCGTTCGATTTGTGGTTGTGTGTGCTCAGCTGTAATGTCAAAAAGTTTTTATGTTTTTTTATTGGTCGATTTTGCTCGTCCCAGTGGGAATGGAATGGGAACTTTCAAATTGAGCGCGAAAATGAGCTACGTATAAGTGTTGCCGTGGGTGTGTAGGCTGAAGGCACTTATTTTCCGGATTTTTTTAAAAATATTTTTTGAAAAAAACCTGTCTTTTGCAGTCCTTAGCACCCTGTATATCGATGGCTTTGCGTACGAATTTTTTTTTCCGAGGTTAGGTAAAAACCTTGGAAAGATGCTATGAGGGGGCGTCAGCGCGTGCTCATAGCAGTGTGCAATTTTTACTTACTAAAAAACTTCCCTTCAACAAATTAATTTTTTTACTTATTACAACTAGTTTTTAGATCATTGAGTAGCTTTTCGGTGGCGAAATAAAAACGTTTGGCAGCCACCTTCCTACTGAAAGTTCCTGCTTGATCCCCAATTTAAATGCGATTACTTGTTATCGCGCTAGGTCAAAAGGTTTGGCCCATTGTAGGCGGTGCAGTAAATTTCCCTCACCATGGATTTGAAGGATTGAATTGTTTACTTGCCCTCGTAATCGATCTTTAAGGTGTTCCCAAACCAGCGCTATTATTTGCCTCCGCCGCGACGGCTATTATTTCGCGGCAACAGCGACAAAGAAATTCGCGAGTATTGCCACACCAATGCGACAGCTTTGCCGTGGCGTTTGCAAAAATATAAACCTTATCATACGAAGAAGAAGCGTTTTTAATTCTTGTCTTCCACACTTTATCCTTCCTCCTCACGGTTTAATAATCTTCGTGTGATAGATCCTATAAAATTGGGTATTTTTTCACAAATTCAATTAATCTCTCAGTATACGACATATTCATTTTAACTGCGACAAGCCCACGACAGTGACAAAAAACTGCAAAATCCGTGTCGCGGTGACAAATATTCGTGTTAGTGTGGACACTCTCATATATCGCCATGTAACTTAAGTGACACCAAGCACCGCCATTCATCGCCGTCGCGGTGACAGCGAATATTCGCTTTGGTTGGGGACACCCTTATGCTTGGGCGCGAAGTTTTTAATTTCATCTTTGATTGTCGCAATCTGAGATCTCTGTGGATATCGCTGTTTCTGATATATCACGGTATATTGACGATTGCTCCTAGCAATTTATTTTCAAAAGTTTGTAAATCTTTAAAATTACTTATTTTTGGTACAATCCCCTGAGCTGTATTCCATATGTCCATACCAGATTTAGCAGCTTGTCTAAAAGCAGTTGGTTTCCTATGTTAAGCTTGGAGTATTTTCCAAGTAACTAATACATTTTTTTTTGTATTCATTGCCGAGTTGTTTGGGTTTTTTCTCTACATACGTCATTTCGAGATATTTAGCTTCGTTTGCCAACGGAATTCGGATCGAGCTTATAAGGCCACTTTTATTCTCTTTCCTGTAAGTAAAGTTTACCTGAACGGATTTGGTTTCATTGAGCGTGATGCGCCAATTCTTTGTCCATTCGTTTACCCTATCCAATGCGCACAAATATGTTAAGTGCTCGCAACGTAATTTTACAGGAGAGAGTTCTGGAGGTTTGTAGTCAAATATTTCGGAAGGAAATGTTCTATTGTGCAGTTTATTATAAGAACCATTTACCGAACTATGCATCATAACAATAGGCTCTTATAATTTTTCAAATATATACGAGTATAGTAATAAGGGGCGCTGGAAATCATTGACTCCTGGACGGAGAGATGTGGGCTACTATTCACTAACAAAAGAATAATTCCATAATTCGTGACACTTTCCGTAAGGGGTACTCCCCTGAGTATCTCTAGTATTGCGAGATACCTTGGCCTGGTGCTCGATAGGAAACTGAACTGGAGACTAAACATTAACGAAAGAGTAAAAAAAGCAACGATCGCTTTTTACTCGTGCAATAGAATATTCGGGAAGACTTGGGGACCGAACCCCAAAATCATCCTTTGGATATATACAGCTACAGTAAGGCCACTACTAACGTATGGCAGCCTTGTATGGTGGCAAGCAGCCAGCAAAATAAACAACCTAGCTGGTATCACAAAAGTACAGAGACTAGCGTGCATCGCCACAGCCAGTGCGATGAGAACGACATCTACAGCAGGACTCGAGGCCATTCTCAATCTGCTTCCGCTAGACATCGGCGGCTCTTAGTGTCGTAAGATTAAGCCAAACAGATAGCTGGAGACCAAATGCAATGGGTCACACCACGATCCTGCAGAGACATCTAGGCAGTGTTTCTAATACAGACTACTTAACGCCTTACCTAGACTTCACAAGACCATTTTCTAGCTCCTATCCGAGCAGGGAAGACTGAAAAAATGACAGAACGCCTAACGAGCGATCCTTAGCTGTATGCACCGATGGATCCAAAATGGAAATAGGTGTAGGCGCAGGCATCTTCTCTAAAACGCTTGGTCTCTCCATGTCAGCTCGGGTTCCGAATTACAGTAGCGTTTTCCAGGCGGAGGTCCTAGCAGTTAAAATAGCAGCTCGTTAGACTGCGATGAGGGCAATACCAAGAGAGGATATCACCTTTTTCATCGACAGCCAGGCGGCGATAAAAGCAATATCTGCTATAGAAATAAAATCGAAGCTTATGAAGTGTTGTAGAGAAGAGCTCAAGGTTCTTGGAACACAGCACGAGGTAAAGCTCTGCTGGGTCCCTGGACATGAAGGCATAACTGGGAATGAGAAAGCCGATGAACTGGCTAAAGGAGGCTCAGCACTAAACTCGGACCAATCCGACCCCTCGGTGTGCATCCCACCTTGCGCCCTCAAGCTCGAAGCAGAAAACAAAGCCTTAACGGAGGCTAACAACAGGTGGACCTCTTTAGATACTTGTGTCACCACGAGGAAGCTGTGGCCTGCATTTGACAGAGTAAGAACCAATAGACTCATACAGAGGCATAGAAAATCCTTCTCTACTCTAATAGGAATCATTACGGGGCATAATACCATGCGGTACCATATGAAAAAACTACGTGTGACTAACGAAGACCTTTGTAGAGGCTGCGGCGACGAGGAGGCTCAGGGGGACACCATCCACTTTCTCTGTCATTGCCCAGGTCTCTATCATTTGAGAAACAAGCTCCTTGGACAACACTTCTTTGAGGATCTAGAAGAGTTGTCCAACGGACCAATAAATGACATCGCAAACTTCAGCAAATCCTCCGGATGGTTTGTATCTCGGGCACAGTAAGTACTAAATGCTTTCTGCAGGATATGTACAAAGGCGATATATTTCCACGAGGAAGGGATTCTCTATTCTATCCCCTTTCCTCCCATGGGTATCACAATGGTTCTATATTGACTTGAGTGTGATGTGGAGGTTTTCTATGCCCCTACACCAGCCCACTTACCTATGGTTATAATTTGAAAATGCGGATTTTACTTACATCTTCCTTAATCGCTTTGCACAATCTAAAAGCAAAACAGCACTCACAAGAAGCCAAATCACTTTCATAGTATTCACTCACTTTATCCGTCAAAAGAGTTCTGAATATGTACACAAAAGATAGAAAATAATATTTAAAATTTATTTCTACTTTTTTGTTTTCCACTAAGCAATTATAAAAATACTTCTATTTTATTGTTTACTTCTGTTCTCAATCGTTTTTTATGCAATTTTGCCTGAGCTTTAAAATTCGATGGTACTAACTCAATTTCAAACATCACAATCAAAGGTGATGCCAATCTTCTTTGACCTTTAATTGGAACCTATAGGACGCACAACAAAAGGATGTTTGGCTTTACTAAAGGACATAGGCTATACTAATGGAATCTCCAAATCAAAATCCTCAGTCGTACCGACAACTCATAAGCCCCACAGTTACTATCCTTAGTATCGCTACAGATCGGTTGACCGAATTGGAATAACAAAAGCTAAAGCTGTATTCGGTATGTTGCCTTAAACGTGCAATTGATGCTGTTATGTGACTACAGTACTTGAAAAGTGACCACCAGAGTTATCAAAATGTTATAAACTTTGCTAAACCAAATGCATATTGCGAGTGTTCTGACCAATCCGTATCTCAAACGAACAGATTTATAAAAGAATGAGTCTGGATGATCTCTTCCACCGAACAGATGTTAAGTAAGTGGACACAGTGTACAAATAGAGATAGCAAAGTTAGCATATTTTACACATTATTGACGCTAAACAAAAAAAACTTAACTTTGGTTTGGTGAGTAGAATACTTAAAAAAAAAAACGCAGTGGAGTGCATTTGGTAAGATTCCTTTAATCTGAATAAGAGTTTTACAAGTTCTCCCGTATAAAAATTTATTTATTTACACATTTTTTTTTAAAGTAATAAATTACAAATCCAATGCTAATTCATTTTTATAGCTCTAGCTGCCAGGGCTTTCGGTTGGGTTTCCGGAAACAATAATAGCGAAAGCTATAGAAATATTTTTTCTTCACACACCATATCTACTCTCATTTGTCGGCTCAATAGAATTTAAAATAACCATCTCATCTAATTAAATTTCACAATAACCCTTATTCCGAGTGGCGTTTACAACGATTTAAAACAAGCCAATTTGAATTTACCATTACGAATGGCGTTTTGCGTCGTTGAACGCGCCGTGAGACCCATTAGAGTACGATGAACGTCATGTGGGAAATTTCACTGTCAATCTTTAAGGCGTTGAACGCCACAAAACGATAGGGAAAGGACGGTATATGTCGTCAACAAATTAGTGATCGCCAAGTAGTAAAAAACGAACGAACATTTAAGTTCAATTTTTTATTGATTCAAATAACTACATTGAATTATCTTACTTTCCGGGGTTCAAATAGCGCACCAGAAGTAATTTGGAATGCAGACTGTAATACTTACCGACGACGTTTTACTCTGTCGTCGAATTTATTGAATAACTCTTGTAAAACGAAACGTCTCAAATAACGACAAACGTCGTGCAAGTAAAGCGCCACTCAGAATAAGGGTGAATATGAAAAAAAGAAAGAGAAAAGTATTTTACGTCTCCTTTAAAATTTCAGTTTCCATAGTTGTGCTAGCCGCAAATGAATTCGCAAATTTTCAATACATTCTTGTCGGTAAAAATCTCGAATTTTGTTAAACATTTGCTCAAAATTCACACTAGTATTTCAAAAACAATTCTTGTGCATTATAATACATTTTATAGCCATCTTCCTTTTCCTGATGATAATACCTCTCCAAGGTATTAGCAGGGGGCACAATAGACCATTGGGTCGCAGTGCAAAATAACCCTACACAAATAATAATAATAATCCTCCCACTTCAGTACATTTCTACTGATCCGCCTGTGAGGTTTGCCTACTTGACCTCAGAAAATATCAGTAGGCCTCCCGATTTACGATCACTTGGTTATTGAGACCAAGTAAATGCTGGTGTCGTTGCATTTATGTAATCCACGCGTTTATAGGACTGGCTTTTCTGCCTCGCGATGCCTTTGGAACGTTCATTGATATTGCCTTTTTACAGGGTTTTAATGATCTCTTCTTTGAACATGGCAATATCAGCTGAACCGATCGCGCTCTATTTTGTAACCATAATAAGGGAAACAAAATTCATTTGGTCGAATTATTAAAAGTTAAATTGACACGTCGATGAAGCTAAAATACAATTAAAATGAAGCCTAGTTAGCTCAGAAAAGGTGCTGTTGGCCAATTTTAAGCCTCCGTAACTTCCAAGCGTCTAATATTCGGCAATTTTTATTTACATATTTGTTATTACCATCAAATTATACAGCGATTAAAAAAAAAGCGATTATGAAGCTGTTTTTAAATTTTATATTACATTCGCTCCAAAGTGCTCGCAAATAATTAATTTCATGAGTGTGGAACGATAGTACGCATTTCAATACTATGAGTTATTTCATACTTTTGATACTTTTCCTACGGCCACACAAGAATTGTGCTCAAATTGAAATTTCTTATCTAATTGCACTTGCAGATGTACCACTTCCTTAATTTGTTGACTTGTGTGAGAAATGCGTGCAAAACCATGAAAGGCGAAAAACGTATTCGCTGAAGAGTAAAAACAGCGTTTTGTTAGCACTTCGCTTATGCAGTTGTTACTTTCTTCTTCAGCGGAGCGTAACTAATTTCTGAAATATATTTCCTTGGTCCTTAAAAAGACAAAGCCGTTGAGTTTAATTCGCAATTGATGATTAGGTATTGTTAATTTAATTGCAGATACCTGTGTTAAATGTCAAATAAGTTGCCCAATAAGTAGTGCCATTTGATAGACCAGATTGCGGAGTGTGTCTATGATTTGATTACTGAAGTAATGACATAAACCATATCGAAAGTAGTGGCTCAAAATGAAAGTAGGGTGCGCTGCCGGTTAGTGCACAATTAGAGGATTTATAATTTATTTAAAAAAATAAAACGATATAATAATTTTTCAAAAGCACCACTTGTTTTGATAAGCTCCTTGATACGAATACGACTGATTTTAAAATTAAATTTTGGTTGCCACATCCAAATTTAAAAGAACTAAAACCACTACGTGTCCAGGCATTTTGTTAAACGTCGTAGTAGTCCCTCTCGAGTAATGCAATCACGACAAGAAGGATGGCGTTTGTTTTCTGTTACCCCGTTTATATGCAGAGTCGGGTAGTCGAGTCAGGTTCGAGTCCAGATTTCGATCTGAGTATTTCTACACACCGAGTCGAATGGTCCAAAAGTCCAAATGTGGTCGATCTGACAGATGAGTATAGCATACACACTGGTTTTGATTGTGTTAGTGTTCTGTTTAGTTCTATTTTTTGGATTTAATAAATATGAAATAACTGAACAGACAACCTTACCCGCAGCTAACCATGAACTCAATCAAAACAAAGCGATTTCCCACCCCGAACAAAAAAAAAATAAAAATCAAGAAAGAGATCTCACACACACAGAGACAACTTGTCAGTTCAACCACTCGACCCAGGTATACATGCATTTTTCGGACTCGACCCAGCTGGACTCGAAAGGCGTTTATCTGCATTTGGAACCAGTTTGGAACCAGTTCCGACTCTGCATATAAACGGGATATGTGTGTGCTGATGGTTGTAGCGTACTGGAGCGTGTTGGGGTTGTATTTGGCCCGTGTTTGAGCTTGTTGGAGGTGTGCTGGCCCGCGTTGGCTGTGTTGAGGATGTTGGAGGCGTGCTGGGCCGCGTTGAGACGCGTTATCCACATTAGAGGTGTGCTGGGCTGCGTTGAGTCAGGTTGGCCGTGTTGAGCATATTGGAGGCATGCTGGGCCGCGATGACTCGTGCTGATCAATGTTGCCCGTGCTGGATCGTGCTGAGTCTCAATGGCCGTGCTAAAGTGGAAGCGTGTTGGGCCATGCTGGAGCGTGTTGAGCCTAGTTGGCTGTGCTACAGCATTTTGAGCCGTGCTGAAGCGTGCTGGTCCTAGCTGGCCATGTTGGAGCTTGCTGAGTCTCGTTCGCTGCGCTAGAGCGGGAGCGTATGGGCCCTGGTTGGTCGTGCTGAAAGCTGCTGGTCTGGTTGGCCGTGTCGGATCGTGGTGGGCCTAGTTGGACCTTTTTGGCCGCGCTAAAGTGTATTGGGCCTAGTTGGCCGTGCTGTAGCAACTTGGGCCCTGCTAAAGTGTGAGCGTGCTTGGCCTCGTTGAGCGCCCTGGCTCTACAAGCGTCGGTTCCAGCCGTGTTCGGTCCAGTGGCTGTTGGGCCTGCAGGCGTCGGTCCAGACGTGGTCGCTTTTAGGAGTTAGTTACTGGCCCTGCAGGCGTCGGTCCAGAAGCGGTCGGCGTTGGTCCGGCCTCGGTCGGTTCAGGTCTTGCTAGATCTGTAGGTGTCGGTGTTGGTCTGGTCCATGGCCGGTTCAGCGGATGCTGGCTCCACAGGCGTTGGTTCAGTCGTGATTGGTTCTGCAGGTGTTGGTGTTGATCCGACCATGGTCAATTCAGCGGTTACTGGCTCGTCACTCGTTCGTCCGGTCGTAGTCGGTTGGGTGGTTGATGGTTCTGCAGTCTCGCTATGAATACAAGTAAATGCCAGTGCACGCACAGTTAGGAAAATAATACCCCCCTATTATGGGTGTATTATTCCCTTCCCGGGGAATTACTTCTGTGACTTTATACACTTCACAGATGACATTTAATTGTTTCTTTCTTTGTCAGCACTTATTCTTTAATCGAACGAAAATATTTGTTAACAGCAATACCACGACAGAAGCAATTTGCTGACAGTTCGATTTGAGTCGAACGTTCGATTCGCTAACCATAATAGGGGTGTTAATTTATTTTCAGAAAAACGAAATAAAAATTTTCAACGACAAAATAATTTTTAAAAGCCCAACTTGCTTGAGTAAGGTCCTCAGATGACCGAATTTAAATTTTCAAATATTTTCATATATGTACATACATATGTGGTGTTCTGTAAAGTGCCACACAATGATACTGCTGGAAATCTTACTTACTTACTAACTCAGGTGGCACTACAGTTCGGGGTGAACCTGGGCCTCAACCAACAAGCTTAGCTCGAAATTTAGCTAATTGCCTCAGGTTGTGCCCTCCAAGTTGGTCGACGTCCCCTTAAACTTGTGCGCACTACCTACGGCGAGGGTTTAGGTTCAGGATTAGATTCGAAGACTGTGGGCCTGAGCGTTGGTGTCCATTCGTCCTACATGTCCTAGCCATCTCAGACGACCAATACCCAGTTAATTGACTAGGTCGATGTCGCTGTACAGCTCGTATAGTTCGTGATTGAATCTTCTTCTCTAAAACCCGTCAACGCAAACGGGACTGAATACCTTACGAAGAATTTTTCTCTCGAAGCGACCAAGGATATCTTCGTCCTCTTTCAATAAAGTCCATGTTCCAGCGCCGTAAAGCAGGACTGGGATAATCGGAGTCTTATACAAAGTCTCCTTACTTGTTCGAGATAGGGCTTTAGTGTTGAATTGCTTTACAAGCCCAAAAACACAGCGATTGACAAAAGTTATTCTTCGCTTGAATTCTGCGCTGATGTTGTTTTTAGAGTTTACAGCAGAGCCAAAGTAGACAAAGTTCCTTACTACCTCGAAGTTATAGCTGCCCGCTGTGACGTTCTGTCCAATTCGTCGGTGTTGATTGTCCCTTCTTGTTGACCGCTTATAAAGGGTGACCAGATAGGAATGATACTTTTTCCAATTATTATGTTTCAGCAGTTGTCAAAGCGACCAATGACATCCAGCTGTCAAAATATTCAGTAAGGTTTGCCATTAATCATCATCATGCATCGTTCCATGTCGGCAAGCATAAAATTATTAAAAGCATTGACATATAATACTATATATGGACTGCTAGTGAAATTTCAGTTCCATACAATCTCTGCCCAAAAAATGACGCAAACATGACTAGCCCTCTTGGTTCGGAGCGGAAAAATGTGGAAACAAATTGCCAACAATCTTGAATTTCCCCATAGAATGGTATAGAAGTTAACACAGTGTGTTCACAGCTGCCGCATACCGCTGACCCAACAATATTATAGAGCCCACATGCCGCTGACCCAGCAATAATCGTCATTACTGCTTTGTGGTCATCATTTTCAAGACGATCAACGGAAGTTGGGCGACAAAGTTGTGCGCCCGCAACATAATATCTCATTTCATCAGTATTTCGTTCGGGTGGTGCGACGGATCGTAGGGCTTTAGGTTTAAGAAGAAATTGTATTAGTTTTTAGTTTATTCGGTTGACTTGAACTGCTCTCAGCCAAAGCTGGTGCAGAGAATAAATTCAAAAAGTATAAGTGCATTCATCTTTTATTTAGACACCTTTTGGGTTTGTGTGGATTTGCTAAGTAAAACGGTTCAAATTCAAATTGTTGAGGCATTTTTTGCAACAGATGTCACCTGCGAAATGTGCTAGTTCAAATAATTACTGATAGATGGAACCAACAAAATTTAAATAAAAAATCGTTATATATGCATTTGACTGCCCCATAAGTTGGATAATATTCGTATATTTATTACGATTCCTTTTTGTGTGTGTGAGTTTCCATTTTTTCCGCTCCGAACCAAGAGAGCTAGCGCTAGTGTTGGAACCAACGCGAAGTTGGCTACTAGCAGTCTATATATACATAGTATGTCAATGATTAAAAGAATAGTATCGAAATTCCGGCTCAGTTGTAAATACGCAACATGAATCTCGTCGTGAGGTCGGTCTTCATCATGGCTTCAGTGTGCAGGCAATTCGTCGCACCGGGGGAAAGTTTGAGCATGAGTACACTCTTTTGAAGTGTAAGTCACCAACCAGACAGAGATTGGTGCGAAATGAAGTAAACATAGGCGCCGTAGCGGCCAGTATCGAATAAGACCCAGAAATGTCGATTCGGTGCCGATCAGCTGAATTGGGCATCGCCAGAGAGTCAACCCGGCTTATTTTGCGGTTGGATTTGAGCCCACATCCACATAAGCACGATATATCCAAGCTGTGGTTCCAACAAGACGGCGCTTCATGCCATACAAGCGACGAAACGCTCAAAGTTGTGAAGAAGAAATTTGGCGACTGGGTTATCTCAGGAAAGCGTTCATCAACTAGCCGCCGCGATCATGCGACTTGACACCACTCGATTATTTTCTCTGAGACTACGTCAAGGTCGTAGTCTACACTAACAAGCCAACCACTTTTGACGTGCTCCAGGCCAACATTCGAGACGCTATTACCAGAATAATGCCGTACGTATTGGACCGAGTCATCAAAAATTCGACTGACCGCTTGAAGCAGTGGCAGCGAAGCTGAGGCGGCCATTTAAATGATGTGCTATGCCACACATAATGGCATGAATGTAGCTTCAAAATAAAGCCAGAATAAATTGTATATCTGACACCATTGTTGTTTTGTTTCAAATATGTTGGTTATGTCAATATCGTCGCCGTATGCAAGCAGTTGTACCGACTTTTGATAGATTGTGCCTCTGGTGTTGGCTTGTGAATTCCGCACAATCCGTTCAAGTACAATATTAAAGAAATCGCATTGACATCGAATGTATCCGTGAGGTCATTACCGACCTTGAGCAGCGAGCATTCTCCATCGTCATCCTGCACAGACGAACAAATTTGGCAGGGATTTAAGAACTAGACATGGCTCTATAAGGCTCTTCTCTATAGATGCTGTCATAGGCGGCGTTGAAATCGATTAAGAGATTGTGAGTATCGATTTGGACTTCTTGGATTTCTCCAGGATCTGCCGAAGTGTGAAAATTTGATCGACGGTGGACTTTCCTGGCCTGAAATTGCACTGATAGAGGCCAATCAGGCTGTTGATAAAAGGTTTCAGGCGTTCACACAATATCGCAGAAAAGATCTTGTATGCGATGTTGAGGAGACTAATGCCTCTATAATTGGCGCAGTTGAGAAGGTTTCTTTTCTTGTGGATTGGGCAAACGATGCTGAGATTCCATTCATTAGGCATACACTCGTCTGACCAAATCTTAGAGATGAGTTGGTGTATGCACTCTACCAATTCATCACCAGCTGCCTTGAAAAGTTTGGCCGGTAAGCCGTCAGGTCCAGCAGCCTTGTTGGATTTTAGCTCGGATATTGCTATCCTCACTTCGTTTTGGTCAGGTGGACGAAAATTTTGACTATCATCGTCTATGTTGAATGGTTCATTCTGCCTGACAACGGGATGTTGGTCTTCGTCGCCGTTATACAGTCTGCAGAAGTAGTTTTTCCATATTCTCAGCACCGACTGCGATTCTACTACGAGGTTTCCATTTTCATCTTTACAGATTTCTGTACGGGTATTGCTCCTCTGACATGTTCTTTTTAGCTTTTGGTAAAACTTCCGTACATTGTTCCTGGAGTATAAACTCTCGATATTCTCAAATGCGCGCTTCTCATGCTCTTTTTTCTTCTTCTGGAGAAGACGATGTTCTTCCCGTCTCTTTTGCTCGTAGACCTCACGAGCAGCTCTCGTCTTCCGCAGCAGCGCCGCTTTGTATGTCTCTTGTTTTGCTGCATGCACTCGCCAGCATTCTTCGTCAAACCAGGGGTTTCGCGGTGGTAGGCGAGCGAGACCCAGCACATCAGTCGCGGCGTTTCTAATGGCATGTTGGCAGCGTTGCCACTGGTCTTCGGCTCTTGATGCTGGCGGCATAGGGGTGATTGAGAGATTTCGGGATACGCGTTCAGCGAAGAGGCTGGTGGTCTCTTGCGATTGTAGCTTTTCGACGTTCAATTTTCTCACAGTGATTCTTCTTTGTTGCTCAGATTGGGATATCCGCATTCGTACCTTAGCTACAACAAGGTAATGATCCGATTCTATGTTGGCCGCTCGGAAGGTCCGGACATTCAGAATACTGGAGGCATGCCCTGCCTCGATCGCAATATGATCAATTTGGTTGACCGTTATATGATCATTGGACCGCCATGTCTGCTTATGAATATCGAGATGAGGAAACCATGTGCTTGCTATGGTGACATTTCGCTCCACAGCGAAATCAATTAGCCTCAGTCCGTTATCAGACGTGGTGTCGTGTAGGCTATGCTTACCGACTGCCCTACCAAAGACGTCCTTCTTCCCAATTTGGGCGTTAAAATCGCCCAATACGATTTTAGCGTCGTAACACTCTTTGGTGGCAGTATCCTTTTCTTCCGTGGGGGCATGAACACATATTAGGCTTATGTTAGCGAACTTAGCCTTGATCCGGATAGTCATAATACGTTCGCTCACGTGTCAGAAGCTTAAAACTTCTTGCCTAAGTCTGCCGCGCATAATAAATCCGCATCCGAATAAGCGCTGCCTGTTGCCTCTGTAGCAATCACCATAGTAGATGTCACAGTTTTACATCCTCTTTTTGCACGGCCCACCCCATCGTACTTCCTGGATGGGGGTAATATCTGCTTTATAGCAGTCTAGGGCCTTTGCTAGTTATTCGGCTGCACGTGGTCTGTAAAGAGACAGAACATTCCACGTACAGATCCGAAGGTCGTTGTCCTTATTTCGTTTGCTGGGGTCGTTATCAGTTGAGTCGTCCTTATCCGAGGCTTTTGGTTGTTTCGGAACTATTCGTTTTTTACGTGATAGGGAAGGTACCCCGACGGCACAACCCCCAACCTGGAGGGCCAGTTCCCTTAGTTATTCCCCTTGTACGAGGGGCCGGGTACACCGGTGCCAGTAGTCCACTACGGGAGTATGAGCGCTGCCGTTGGCCCATTAAGCGCTCCTCCACCACCATCTCTATTTCAAGGTCCTGGCCAACATTGGAAATTCCTTATCCACCTGTGATCCGAATACCATATGTTGAAGCAGCTCGCGCAAGGTATTCACTAAGTTCAACCTAACTGGAACTATAGACGCCACCTTTGAGTCCGTATAGGGAATTCGTTCGCTGCCGCCTGGAACAGGAAGAAGTGCTCTAGTGAGAAAGCACTCTTCCCCCCCTCTCTTATCTGCTGCCGCCAAGAATCCTCCAAACGGGGTTGGTTATGCATATAATAAAACTGTCGGGTTTTTCTTTTGTTACCTAATGGCGTGAGAACCGCTGGACAGATTTGGATGAAACTTTTTTTTGAAATGTTTCTTAAGGCTCCGGTAAGGACATAGACTATGTCGTTTTTTGTTCAGCCTACTTTTTGGAACCGTTTTTTACCGACTTTACTGCCTTTAACCTTCTATTACTCGGGTAATTCATAATCAATACAAAAAGAAAAGAGTACATAAAGGCAGCAACACTTCCCTTAATATTTTAAGCTGTCCGTCAGCTTTCTACGTCATCTACATAGAAGCTGAGCTACAGACCAAAATCTAACATGATCAAATTAAATTTACTTTCTCAAGTCAAAAGAAATTAACAACGATTGCTCCTGATCGTTGTTCTGCTTTGGAGTGGTGGATGCACATCGAAAGCACATTCCTCGTGTCGTTTCTCTGTTGGATCGGAACGAAAGAGATGTATGCGCACGTGTGGTGGTGTGCAAGTGTATTCTCAGTTTTTTTTTGGAAGAAACTCTCCATTTAGTTTGAGTAAAAATTGTTTTCGGCAAGTTTAATGAAAATCTGTTACTCACTCACATAATGTTGAAACTTTATACATAGTTGGTGTTTCCTCTAGAAAGACAACTTGCGCCTCGGAGGCGCCCGCGACACATATATTGATGTCATCTGTTAACCGACGCGCGTATAAAATCCTAAATGACTTTCTTATAAATAAAAAATATTAATATATATTTATGTTTTATTAACATATTAATTATGTAACAATTCATTTAAGTTATAAAAAAGAAGAATAATTATTTAAATTTGTAAAATAAATCGGTTTCTAAAATTGTGCGCCTCTGGGCGCATGTTTATCTTTTCAGTACTATAAAACAAGGTTATCTTTCTAGGTTAGGCGAACTCCACAGGCGGATCAGTAGAAATGCAGTGAAGTGGGAGGGTTGTGATTCCTTATTTTCGGATCATAACCTCGCTGATAAAAGTAAGAAGAAGATCTTTCTAGGGTTAATGAGTGAACATATGTAAGTATGTATCTTCTTGCACAGCCCTCAATAGAATCTACATGGAATGTTAATTTTTCTCAAACCACCACCACAATTTTCCAGTTTCTTTTTTTACATTGGCTTTTTTTTTAGGTGAGTTAATATTTTTTATTTATTGATTATTGATTGATATACACATAGATGTCGCACCAAAGAAAAATATTTGCGAGATGACATCATCGCGTGTTCAAGGAGTCGTAAACTGGTGTCCACTCTTTCGACTGGCGGGAATTTCATCCCCAAAAACCCAAAAGATATTTTTTTAATTTTTAAATAAAGTTTTGTTGAAGTTAAAGAAAATAATTTCGCTTTTTTCTTAGAGTCAACGCCAAAGATTGATAACGGGCTTAGCGTTTTGCTTTAGGTAACGCTGTTTATTTTATAAAATATACCTTTGACGAAAAAATCGAATCTTTCTCGAAGCTCAAAACACACTAGGACAATTCGTCAAGTTCGATCACATAAAACAAATGAAGAACGTCATAGTAGGTCAGGTACTGAAGATGAACGTCTTGCTACAACCTCAATCATTGTTTACAAAGAAGCTTTGTACATTTTTTTACCATAATAAAATACAATTGTCCATTATTTAAAGAATTGTATTTTTTATTACGTTTGATAATATTTTAGAGAATGTTGGTTTTTGAGAACTATGAAATCTGCACTTAGGGCCTGAAAGTTACCCATTGGAACGACATTGATAAAATGCAATTAATTCACAAAATTGATTGTACACAACAACTTAATGAACTTAGACAAATACTTTGACGTGTCTTCACTCGCTCTGATATTACATATTTGATCGCATGAGGAAGCCTTTAGAGGGCGAAGCAAGGCGAGCACGGGTTCAGCTAGTATTAAATACAACACAAACATTTCCAGTCGAGAGAATTGGAGAGATTTTTATACTAAAAAATTCCGCTTTGGAAATATACACCGATGGGTCTAAGACAGACGATTGCGTAGGGGCAGGCATGTTCTCGGTGCCCCTGGATACATAAAAGTCTTTTAGACTATCAGATTATTGCAGTATATTTCAAGTTAAGGCTATTTATGAAGCGGCTGAATGGCTGTCGATGAGAAGGGTATCGAACACGGACATCGTAATTTATACCGACAGCTAGCCTTAAAGGCGCTCGAATCACCAATAATAAGATCAAATCCTAAATAGCATATTGAATTATTGCAATATCACTTTGTGCTGCGTTCCTGGTCATTCGGAAATTTCAGGTAACTGCACAGCAGATGAATTAGCCAAAAATGCCACGAAACAGGAGCTCTTTACTGCGGAAGCGGGGCTGCATCTACCCATAGAAACGGCAAGATATAAAATCTCTATAGCGGCACTGAATCAGGCCAATGAGAGATGGCGTAATCTTGACACATGTAACTATGCGATACAAACACGGCCACAATTAAATAAAAGAAAAATCAAAACGCCCGCTACTGATCAGCAGACCACGCATAGGTATCCCAGTTGTATTATTTACTGGTCATTGCGTACTAGGCAGGCACGCTGCGAGGCTTGGAATTTCGGCCAAAGACTTTTGTAGCAGCTGTATGGACGAAGAAGAGGAGGAATCCCAGTTTTATTTGCTCTGCAACTACCCAGCACTGTCCTCAGCTAGAAAACAAACTCTTCGGCAATACTTCTTTGAGGAACTAACCGACTTCGCTGACTCGGATATCAATAGCATCTGGAAATTAATCCAAAAATCAAATTGCTTTCAAGACTAACGGAAATAACCGGATCGCGTGGTAACACAATATACAGAATTTGGTCTAAGTAAATTTTTACGATACATGCTGTCAACAAGAAGGGACAATCAACTCTGACGAATTGGACAGAATGTGACAGTGGGTAGCTACAACTTCGAGGTAGTAAGGGACTTTGTCTACCTTGGCTCTGCTATAAACTCTAAAAACAACATCAGCGCAGAAATCAAGCAAAGAATAACTCTTGCCAACCGCTGTTTTTTTTCGGCTAATAAGGCAATTAATTTTTTTTTAGGCAATTCAACAGTAAAGCCCTATCTCGAACAACTAAGGAACTCTCGATAAGACCGTGATCATCCCAGTCCTGCTTTTCGGCGCTGAAACATGGACTTTATTGAAAACGGATGAAGATATCCTTGGCCGCATCGAGAGAATAATTCTTCGTAAGATATTCGGTACCGTTTGCGTTGAGTGGTTTTGGAGAAGAAGATTCAATCGCGGACTATACGAGGGACATCTACCTAGTCAAAAAACTGCGTATTGGACGTTTGAGATGGCTAGAACATGTAGAGCGAATGGACACCAACGCTCCGGCCCGCAGAGTCTTCGAATCTAATCCGGAGGGAGGACGCAGTAGAGGGTGGTGCGCACAAGTTAAACGGGACGTCGACCAACTTGGAGTACACAACTGGAGGCAATTAGCTAAAGACCGAACTAAATGGAGAGGCTTATTGGTTGAGGTCCCGATTCACCCCGAACTGTAGCTTCACATAAGTAAGTAAGTAAGTAAGAATCCTTACGATTACGGAGGATAGTCACCTAACCTAACCATAGATAAGAATTATGATGATATTCCTCAAGGGGGTTAAGATATTAAAGAAAATAAACAAACATAAGACTATGCATTCAATAAGTTTGGGAAGTACTTCATTACGGAAAACTTATCACTTTTTTGTGTACTTTTGGGCGCAATATAATGTTAATAAACACATGCATTTATGTCATGTGTATTTTGACGCAGGCAGTAGCGATGGCTTTCGATGTATACCTTCTGTTAGCTAAATACATATGTACATACATATATGCATATGTAGTTAATATTATTGCGGATCACGCAGTCAAAGTTGTAGGGATCTGCTAGTATTTAATAAAATGACTGCCATTGTTCAAAATCACCGCACGTATTCCTCTGAATCTCTTGTTATTTCTTGTAAATCTAGCGTTGCACGGAAATTATATTTGGGCTCGTTTATATTATAATTCCATTATGGGCGCCATACCGAATAACAGGCTCAGACAGATAACAACATCACTGTCATCATTCTCATCACACTGGGTCTTATTCCAGAGATAATAATTGTTAATCAAAATAATTGATCGTTGCTTCAATCCCAGCGGGACTCCCATTAATTCTTCAGGCGCACATCCTTTTGATTCGTGCAATTGGACGAATATCTGCATGCGAATGCACAGTCATTTAATTTTATTATTACATTCTTTGTGGCAATCATTTAAGGCAGAGTGGCAACAACAAAAATACAACTGTGTTAAAGTACCGAATTTCATATCGACAGACGTGAGGCTTTCCTGTCCCGTGCAGATGCGAAAAGCTACACGTACACGTACTGTTTAATTGATTATTAAAAAAAAATCCTGCATCAGTCCTCTTTAATCAGAAAAAAATGGAGGCGTCCAAACGGCGCACGGGACAAGCACGCACAGGGGACCTATTTTGTTTCTTTGTTAATGCATGAAATAATATCGATGAAATTGTAATGAGCCGCGGTGCAGCGCCTGACGACGAGGAATACCGCGGTTGTAATGATAGGCTCGTGGATGACTTTTTGCGTGTCAAATATACATATTTATGGCTGCATTGAAAGGACGTGTTGTGTACGGGTAATCAAAAAGGACGGTCACTGACCTAGATTGAATATTGAATTGAAATTACAGGAAGTACGTTATTATTAAAGGATAAGGGAAACTCATTGGAGATTGACATTAAGGATGGTTTTTGCTAGGTGATCCAGAATAAAGTTCTGTGCGCTAGGCTATGTAGGTTAGGTTATGCCGTCTCTACCAAAATACAGACACATTTAGTCCAGCCTCTGGACCGGAGCTTTTTATAAAGCAAAGGATGATTCTGACGTCTGTATTCGCCTGGTCGGCAAGGTTATCGAGTAGTCTTCCTTTGGATAGGTCTAGACAGGTGCATGGAGGATTGTTTCTTCTTCCACTTCATACCTGCAGTGTCTACAGACATTTTTCGACAAGTGACCCGATCTTTTCGCGTGTACGCGTATTGGACAGTGTCCTGTCATCTTCTCATCAGCGGTTTGTCTTGCTAATAACTTCAAGAATAAGTAAAGTTTCTACGTAGCGAGCGGCATACCGCTTTGCAGTTACCTGAGATGTCTTTGTGGCCTGGAACCAGGCATATGTGAGTACTGAACTGCTCTGTCATCTTTGTGAGAGACTAACGGCAATATAGAGCGACCTTTAAAGTAAAAGAAGACGACTCCTGGGTCTTAATAGTTAATATACTTGAAAGATACCACATCACATGGCTTCCAAAATCCATCCTATAATTTCCACCTGAAAAACGCTACAGTGTTCATGGAGGCGGAAGGAGACACTCAGGTTGAGCATTTCGAAGAAGATACTACAACCCACCTTACTGCCGGTATTGGATCCGTCTGTATAGAAGTGAATCGAACTCATTTCTATCCTGGCAATACTTTTTACCACTCAGACCGGGCAGAGTAGTTCCACGAACGTTCTTATCAAACCTAAGTTCTGGTGGGGTGTAGCCGCTGTTGTAAAGTTCAGTAGATCTAAGATCGAGGAGTGGCAAGCTTGGATGCTTCCAGACTACCTACCACACTGGCAGTCATTTGCTTGTTGAAAATATCTAGGGGCAATAGGTGCAACAATATGTCTAGTGCTGCGGAGAGGGTGGTTCTAAGTGCACCACTGATACACATGCAATCAGACCTTTGCACTTTCGCTGGAAGGTTGAGGTTTTCAGCTGTAACAAGAACGGGTCACCAAACAATGAAGCTATACTTTAATGTGGGTCGGATTATGGACACGTACATACAATGTGTGATATGGGGTTTCATACCCCAGCTTCTAATTATAGCTTTTTACCGGAATAGAGAGCGACACTTGGTCAAGTAGATCGGCTTTCTAGTAAAGTTTCATATTCAACATCAGACTCAGGGACTTCACATTGCCTGTAAAAACAAGACTGGCGCCGTTTATACTCGTAGTAGTCCCAGTAGTGGGTGAAAAACCTTCCATAGACACTATGAGAATAGCAAGCGCGTGCTCATAGTAGTGTCAGATTCTTACTGACTAAAAAAACACCACCCTTCAATATAATTTTTTTAGATATCGCAACTAAGTAATAACTTATCAAGCAAATTTTCTATTATGAAATAAAAACGTTTGGCACGTTACTTTCCACTGGAAGATCCTGCATATTCCGCAATCTAGACGCGGTTAACCCTTATCTCGGCAAGTCGAAAGGTTTCGTCCTTTGCAGTCGGCGCAATAAATTGCTCTAATCCAAAATTTGTAGGACTGTATTGTTGACATGTACGATTAGTCGGTTTCTATGCTTTCTCGCGAAGCTTCTAGTTTCAGCTTCGATTGTCGGAATTCCGAGATCCCTGTGCTTGAAAATTTCTTTTAGCATTTTATTTTGAAAAGCTTGTAAAATATTTGCATTTGTTTTCTTGGTACAACCCCAAAGTTGTATACCGTAGGTCCACACCGGCTTTAGCACTTGCTTGTATAAAAGCAGTTTGTTCTCAGTACTGAGCTGGGAATGTTTTCCGAGTAACCAGTACATATCTCTATACTTGATTTCGAGTTCTTTACGTTTCATTTTCACGTGCGAATTCCATTTCAGCCTTGCGTCGAGTGTCATTCTCATGTATTTGGCCTCGTTTGCAAAAGGTATTCGGGCCGAGTTTAGGAAAATTGGCAAGTCATTAGTTTTCTTGTAAGTGAAATTCACGTGAAAAGATTTAGATTCGTTGAGGGCGATCCGGCAATTCATCGTCCATTCATTTAAGTACATTATTCAGTGCGTTTTGCAGTTTTGCGGTCGTTTCTTTGATTGTTGTACCTACTGCTAGGATAGCAGTGTCATCGGCAAACGTAACAGGGATAGTGCCATCTTCGTTCGGTATACCACGAGTATATAGCAAATAGAGAAGCGGCCCAAGAACGCTTCCTTGCGGCACGCCGGCCGAAATTTCTTTAAGCTCGGAGTATTCGATTCCATGTCTAACACGAAAGATTCTATTCCCGAGATATGTTTCTAGAATATCGTATAAGCATACAGGGAGAACTTGTCGTAGTTTGCATTTCAAGCCATCATGCCGCACCTTATCAAAGGCTTGCGAAACGTCAAGAAATACGCTTGAGCAAATCTTTTTTTCTTCAAGTGCTTTTTCGATTACGTCAGTAAATCTATGCACCTGGTCAATCGCCGAATGCTTGCTTCTGAACCCAAACTGGTGGTCAGGGATAAGATTATTTTCTTCTATAGCCGGTTGGAGACGCCTTAGTAATATCCTCTCGAAAATTTTCGATATGATTGGAGGAAGCGAAATTGGTTTATACGAGTTTACTTCATTTGGCGGTTTTCCTGGTCTTAAAACATTATGACTTCCGCAACTTTCCATTGGCTCGGCACGTGTTTTAATCTGAGCGCAGCATTTACAATATGGAGAAGCTTAATCAATGCTTTTCTAGGTAAAACATTGAGAATTTCTCCGGTAATCAAATCATAACCAGGAGATTTCTTAGGTTTTAGATTCTCGATCTCATGTTTGAGTTCCCTTGGCGTTGCACTTGTGAGCGTTAAATCGTCAGATGGTAAATCCAGCCTATTGAGGTCTATGTGAGAAATTTTATATTTCCGAGTAAAAAAAAGCTGGTTTGGTTTTATGGGGATTAACTCCCAGTGTACTACTTGTGGCCTATGTGGAAGACAAGAGCGTATTAAAGAAGTTCTCTTACAGCAACTGGATATTTACCTGAGGTAGCAATGGAAGGGACCTACAGTTTTGTGCTGCATCCGAAGGGACATTTTTATTTAGTTTTTTTTTTTTTCCTGATAACAATACTCCCGGATGTATGTCAAACGTCGCGAGACTTGGGACCGTGAAATAACTTTTGGTGTTTTCTGGCATTCGAATATGGAACTGTTTTCGCTATGGAGCGAAACGTCGCTTTAGTAAGCACGCGGTTTCCTCATCTCAATATCCACAAACAGACACGGCGGTCCAATGATCATGTAACGATCAACCAAATTTATCACAATGCGATCGCCGCAAGACATTCCTCTAGAATTCTGGATACACGAACCTTCCGAGTGTCCAAGGGCCTCGGATCATTACCTTGCTGTAGTCGAGGTATGAATACGGATATCGCAAAGTGAGCAACAAAGACGAATCACTGTGAGAAAATTTAATGTCGAAAGCTACAATCGCAAGAGACTGCCCAAGTCTTCGCTGAACGCGTATCTCGAAATCTCTCAACCACCCCTATGTCGCCAACATAAAATGCCGAAGACCAGTCGTAACGCTACCACTATGCCATCAGAAACGCCGCCGGAAGGAGTTTATTCAACGGTAAAAAGAACGTGTCAGAAAAGCAACCTAGAGTCAGAACAGCGTATGCCTGATGAATGGAATATCACCATCGTTTGCCCCATCCACAAGAAAAGGGACCTCCTCAACTGTGCCAATTATAGAGGCATCAGTCTCCTCAACAGTGCATACAAGATCTTTTCTGCGATATTGTGTGAACGCCTGAAGGCTTGTATCAAAAGTCTGATTGGCCTTTATCAGTGCGGTTTCAGGCCAGGAAAGTCATTTTCATTTCATTTCATTTATTATCAACTTTGTATCTTTTACATTAGACTGTAACAATCTTTAAAAAAGTAAAAGTGTAATTACAAAAAAAGCATTATTACATACGAATGAGGTTTAAATAAGAGAGAGAAGTAATGATATAATTACTTAATAAAGCTATGATGCTAATTATTATATATTTACATACTTATGTATAAAAAATAACAGTTAAACAAATTCATATAACAATTTTAAATAAATTTCAAGCTAATTTCAAAATTCTACCTATTAGCCAGATAAAGAAATAGATATTCATCGAATCGATCATTATTGTGCAGCCTTCTAATGCTGAGGCAATGCATTCCAAAGGCGGACAGCATGAGGGAAAAACTGACGCTCAGTAATAAGGCATGAAATATAAGTTTGCAAAATAGAGGGTGAGCGAGATGACCGAAATAAATGTATCTTTTCATGCAAATATGGTGGTTGTTTACTGATAATGATTTTATGCAAATAAGATATGACTAAGTAATCCAAGTACGCTTCCAAAGTACAGCCGAGAATTTTGTTGCGAAAAGGGGAAACGTGGTCGTATCTCTTGAGTAGAAAGACATAGCGAGTGATGTTATTAAAGGCAACTATAAGTTTTCTTTTCATTCCGGCACTCAGACTACAGAAAATTTGGAACCCATAAGTAATAAGTGGAAGAATTAAGGTCTTAACTAGCATTAATCTTGTATCTTGCGGCGTGAAATACTGAGATAGTGATAAGTTTCTTAAACAACCATACACGTTACCAATAATTGTCTGAATATGATCTTCCCAACTGAGAGTTCGGTTAAACCATAAGCCTACATTTTTTACTTTGTCAATATACTCAATTTCAGAAGTTCCAAGATATATCTTTGGGAAATAATCTGTATCAAGTTTATTTTTGTTGATGATTAAACATTTTGACTTAAGTGGATTCAACTTTAAAGAGTTTTTATCTGCCCAAAGTAAAACCTGCTTGAGGTCCTCATTTAGTCGATGAGCTCCATCTTCAATTAGGCCCAGCTTACAGTTTAAATAAATTTGTACATCATCAGCGTACATGTGTATAGCACTGTTTTTAACTGACAGCGGAAGGTCATTAATGAAGATGGAAAACAACAAAGGACCTAAGATTGACCCTTGCGGTACTCCTGTTGACACATTTAAAAATGTAGATACTTTATTTTTCAATACTACGGCTTGTTTCCTTCCTTCAAGATAAGAAGCTATAAGTTTTGCAGCTGCTGGAGAGAAGCGGTATATCCTTTCAAGTTTACGTACTAGCTGTGAGTGGTTGACCATGTCAAACGCCTTGGAAAAATCAAGTAACGTTAAAAACGTAACCTCATCTTTATCAATTGAAATGCGAATATCATCACTAACTTTTAAAAGAGCAGAGATACAGCTGTGTTTCGGTCTGAATCCGGATTGGTTCCTATACAGCAATTTGTTATTTTGGAAAAATGCAGACACTTGAAAGTGAATCAATTTCTCCATGACCTTGGACAAAAAAGGCAAAATGGAGATAGGTCTGTATTCAGGAGCAGAAACACACACACACCCCTGCCTTTTTAGAATGGGAATAATTTTTGATGATTTTCATAAAGATGGAAATGAGGACGTTAAAATGATGGTATTGAAAACATGTGTAAGAGCTGGAAGCAAGTGAGGCAAAATAATTTTCACAAAACTAGGATGAATTTCATCAAAGCCAACAGCTTTTGACTTAACATTCAATATAGCTCTAACAACGTCAGTTTGCTGGACACTAGAGAAATTAAAACAATGTGTTAACATTTAGATCACTGTAATCCACATAAGGAAACACAGGTGAAGTAGTCGGTGTGGAGTGAGATTTTGCAAAAGCATTGTTTAGCTGATTGGGATCTAAGTTATCCAAATCCTCTTTTATTCTTCCGGCCAACACCTACTTTACGCAAATTATTCCATAGTATTTTTGTAGGCAAGCTATTGCTGAACCGATTTGAATAGTACCGTCTTTTAGCTTGTCTTATTTTGGAATTCACTTCATTACGTAAGGCACGAAAGGTTTCATACAACTTCGGCAATTTGAAGCGCTTCCACCTGTTGAAGGCTAAGTCGCGTCTATTTTTAAGATCTAAAATCTCTGCAGTAAACCAAGACACATTGAAGTTTTTAACGTGCTTAGTCATAAGTGGAACGTGGGTGTTGAATAGGGCTTGTATTTGATTTTGCAAATAACTAACTTGCGAATCGGGTGAGGTCATGTAATATAAGAGCTGCCAATTTACTCTCAAAACATCTTCCTCCAAAAGATCATAATTAATATTTTTAAAGTTCCTATATGAGTAGGGTTGTGCCTGACAACACCTAGTTTTATTAAAGATCGCGAACACTAAGTCGTGCTTCGAGAAAGCAGGAGCGGATAGTTGGTCATATAGTAGTGTTTCAATGTTGTCATTAACTAAAAACAAATCTAGTAGTGTACTAGATGTATCAGTAAAATGTGTGGGAACTTCAGTATTTAGAGGATACAAACTTAATGTTTTTATATTATCAACAAATGTTGCTGAAACTTCACTTCTTAAGAGGTTGCAATTAAAGTCCCCGCAGATGATAATTTCGGCAAATGTTGATGAAACACTTTCAATCACTGAATAGAAAGTGTCAAGATCAATGCTACTGTTTGCGCGATAGACAACACCTAAAAGACACTTAATTCGTCCACTTACCACTTCAACAAAATAATACTCTATAGGGCTAGTGGGAGGAGAACTGATTACAGGTTTGCAGTTTATACCAACCCGAATATACATATATGGCAACTCCGCCACCAGACCTACCGTGTCTATCAGCCCGAAAAATTCTGTAGCCGTTCAAGCCGTACACTTCATCTCTAATATGCTTCTGAAACCAGGTCTCCGATACGCAAATCACATCAACGTTTGACCCTACGAATGTACCCCGAAATTCATCTATCTTTGGAAGCAAACTTTGTGCATTAATATGGCAAACACTGAAGCCATTCTTTTGTTTACATAAAATCTTTATCATCATGTGTAAATTATCATTCATGCAGCCGTCCGGTGCATTACTATCCATATTCGTAATCATTGAAAGTAAATATTACGAAGGGAGAGGAAAGAAAAATAAAAATAAATAAGAAGCATTGCAATACTCGACAAGAAAGAACACTGCACAAATTGATCGAATTTATATCCACATCTTTACCTAGTAAAATTATAATGAAAGATAATGAAATAAAAAATAAGGTAAAAAAGAAATTGAAAAAGAATTCAAGTATAAGCTTAAATAAATATAAATTTCTGATGAACAGCTCACTGTTTAAAGTTGATTTACAATGTGCATTCATCGTTTACAGCAGGCATAGAAGCAGCAAAATCATCCACACGTTGGGGACAATCAAGCAAAAAAGGTTTTCCGTTGGGTGTTTGACGCGCGTAGACGAGTCCATTCCGGGTGAAGACAGAACTCAGATGTTTTTGTTGTTTTAACTTGTAAGCTTTCCGATATATCAAATGGTTTTGTGAAGTGAGACTTTCATTTAGGTATATTCTACTGTCAGATTGTAGTGCGAGATTTAGTAAACAAATAGGTTTTTTTGTCCACTTTCGATCAAATCTTCACACTTCAACAGATCTTGGAGAAAACCCAAGAACCAAATCGATACTCATCATCCCTTTACCGTCAATGACAGCATCTGTAGAGAAGAGCTATATAGAGTAATGCATGATTTTTAAATCCCTGCCAAACTTGTCCGTCTGTGCAGGATGACGATAGAGAACACTTGCTGCTCCATAAAGGTCGGTAATGACCTCACCAAAACGTTTGATGTCAAAAAAGGTTTTAGACAAGGTGAAGCGCTGTTATGCGATTTCTTTAATATTGTACTTGAACGCATTGTGCGAAACTCACAGCCAACATCAGAGGCACAATCTATAAAAAGTCCGTACAAATGCTTGCATACGCCGACGATATTTCAGCAGAAGTGGGCAAAATGAGTTTAGCGGTAACCGAGGGCAAAACCAAGTATATGCTGTCAACTAGAAGGAACAATCAACACCAACGAATTGGACAGAATGACACGCTGGGCAGCTATAACTTCGAGGTAGTAAGGGACTTTGTCTACCTTGGCTCTCCTATAAACTCTGAAAACAACATCAGCGCGGAAATCAAGCGAAGAATAACTCTTGCCAATCGCTGTTTTTTTTTGTGCTCATAAGGCAATTCAACAGTAAAACCCTATCTCGAACAACTAAGGAGAGTATTTATAAACCTCCGATCATTCCAGTCCTGTTTTACGGCACTGAAACATAGGTTTTTTGAAAGCGGGTGAAGGCATCCTTGGTCGCTTCGAGAGAAAAATTCTTCGTAAGATATTCGATCTCGTTGACAGGGAAGACATAGGGCGTGGCTTTCCGAGGATACCTGGAGACGGATTGACGAACGAAAACAGCTGAAAGCTTGCGTTGCAGCTACCCCCGCAGCAGGGAGAAGCGTGCTAGAGTTCCTATATCGCATGAAGATGAGAGAAGTTCAGCGTAGCGTACGACGTGACAAGCGCAACTACATCAACGCGCTGGCTACAGAAACAGAAGAAGCTGCACGGAGGTGCGACAGCAGGACTGTCTACAGAATCACGAAAGAGCTGACAGGTGGTCGCAGCTCCAGCCAACACCCAGTGAAAAACCTAGACGGCTCCTTGCTCATTTCGGATGAGGACCAGCTCAAGAGATGGAAAGAGAATTTTGCTACGGTTTTGAACCGTGTATTCGCTAGCGATATGCTCCCAAATCAGACTGAGATGCCCGAGGTGAGAAGTTCCCGAATACGCACCACGACTCCCAGTAAAGATGAGATCATTACCGCCATCAAGGCACTCAAAACCAACAAGGCGGTAGGACTTCACGGTATTCCAGCAGAGCTCTTAAGAGCAGCACCAACAACATCGGCTGAGCTTCTGCTTTCACTTATAGAGAGAGCTTGAGAAGCTGAGAGCTTTCCTAGCGAGCGGAAAAATGAATGATCGTCAAGCTTCCTAAGAAAGGAAATTTAATGGAGTGCGGAAACTGGAGGGGTATCTGCGTGCTGCCTGCTGCAGCTAAGATAATAGCTAAAATCATCCTGGAGCGAATCAAACAACATCTCGAAGACACACTCGATGCCGAACAAGCAGGTTTCCGCTCTGGATCCTCCTGTGCCGACCACATCAACTTACTTACTTACTTAGATGGCGCTACAGTCCGGGGTGGACCTGGGCCTCAACCAGCAAACCTCTCCAGCTAGCACGATTACGAGCCAGCTGCCTCCAGTTGCGCACGCCAAGTTGGTTGAGGTCCCCCTCCACTTGTTTGCGCCACCTACCGCGAGGTCGCCCTCTACTGCGTCCTCCATCCGGGGTGGATTCGAAAACTTTCTTAGCGGGAACGTTGGGCTCCATCCGCTCTAAATGACCCAGCCATCTTAGTCGCTGTATGTGAACTCTTCTGGCTAAGTCGATGTCCTTGTACATGCCGTATAGCTCGGCATTGTACCTTCTCCTCCACTCACCGTCTATGCAGACGGGACCAAAGATCGCTCGAAGAAGTTTTCTCTCGAAATAACCAAGGGCATCCTCATCCGGTTTTCTCAAAGCCCATGCCTATGCGCCATACAGCAGGACTGGGATGATTAGAGTCTTATAAAGAGTTACTTTAGTAGTTCGAGATAGGGCTTTGCTACTCAATTGCCGTTTAAGCCCATAGAAACAAAGATTGGCAAGAGTAATTCTTCGTGTGATCTCCCTACTGATGTCATTTGCGGAGTTCACCATAGAGCCTAGGTAGACAAAATCCTTTACTACCTCAAAATTATATCTGTCTATTGTGGCGTTCTGTCCAAGACGCCGATGTTGGGTGTCCTTTTTTGAAGACAGCATATATTTCGTTTTGCTTTCATTGACCGCTAGACCCATCTTTGCTGCCTCGATCTCAATACTCGTACATGCCCCAATGACGGCCCGCTGAGTTCTTCCGATTATGTCCATGTCATCGGCATAAGCGAGTAGTTGTACAGACTTGTAAAAGATTGTACCTCGGGTGTTGGCTTGTGAGTTTCGTACAATTCTCTCAAGTACTATATTAAAGAGATCGCACGATAGCGCGTCACCTTGTCTAAGACCTTTCCTGACATCGAACGGTTCGGTGATGTTCTTACCGACTTTGATGGAGCAATGGAGCAGCGAGAGTTCTCCATCGTCATTCTGCACAAACGGACGAGCTTGGCAGGGATGCCAAGACTAGACATGGCTCTGTATAACTCGTCTCTATACACGCTACCATAGGCAACTTTGAAATCGATAAAGAGGTGGTGCGTATCGATTTTGTATACATGGGTTTTTTCCAAGATCTGCCGTAGTGTGAATATTTGGTCAATGGTGGACCTTCCCGGCCTGAAACCGCACTGATAAGGACCTATCAGGTTGTTGACGATCGGTTTTAGGCGTTCACATAATACGGCAGACAGGATTTTATATGCGATGTTGAGGAGACTTATACCTCTGTAATTGGCGCAGTTCAGAGGGTCTCCTTTCTTCAGGATCGGGCAAACGATGCTGAGGTTCCATTCATCGGGCATACTTTCGTCCGACCAGATTTTACAGATGAGCTGGTGCATGCTCCTTACCAACTCATCTCCTCCTGCCTTGAAAAGTTCAGCGGCAAGGCCGTCGGCTCCAGCAGCTTTGTTGGATTTGAGTTTAGATATCGCTATCCTCACTTCATTCTGATCGGGTTGACGGGAATCTTGACTGCCATCGTCACTGTTGAATGGCTCATTCTGCCTGATAGCGGAATATTGATCATCATCGCCGTTTAGCAGGTTGCAGAAGTGTTCCTTCCATATCGTCAGCACCGACTGCGATTCCACTACTATGTTACCATTTTCGTCCCTGCAGGCTTCTGTTCTGGCTTTGAAACCCTGGCATGTTCTTTTAACTCTTTGGTAAAATTTTCGAACATTATTCCTGCAATAGAGTCTCTCAATCTCCTCGATCGAGCGCTTCTCTTGCTCCTTTTTCTTCTTTCTGAGAAGTCGATGTTCCTCTTTTCTCCTGCGCACGTAGAGCTCGTAAGCAGCTCTAGTCCTTCTATGCAGCGCCGCTTTGTACGCCTCTTGTTTAGCTGCATGTGCTTGCCGGCATTCCTCATCAAACCAGGGGTTTCGTTGTGGTGGGCGAGAGAAACCCAGTACATCAGAGGCGGCATCTCTGATGGCTTTTTGGCAACGCTACCACTGGTCTTCCGCATTTGCTTCTGGCGGCATAAGACTTAGATTGAGATTAGAAGAAACACGATCGGCAAAGGTTCTGGCGGTCTCTTGCGATTGTAGCTTTTCGACGTCAAATTTCCTCACAGCATTTCGTTGATTTCGCTGGATATCCGCATCCGTACCTTGGCTACAACTAGGTAGTGCTCCGAGTCCACGTTGGCTCCTCGGAAAGTCCGGACACCCAGAATACTGGAAGAGTGCCTTGCGTCGATCGCAATGTGATCGATTTGGTTGACGATTTTTCGATCAAAGGAGAGCCATGTTCCTTTGTGAATATCGAGACGTGGGAACCGCGTACTAGCTACGACAAAGTTTCGCCCCGCTGCAAAGTCGATTAGCCTGAGTCCGTTGTCGGATGTGTTGTCGTGCAGGCTGTGCTTTCCGACCACGCTACTAAAGACTTCCTCTTTTCCTAGCTTTGCGTTAAAATCACTTAGGGTAATTTTAACGTCGTGGCTAGGGCATTGTTCATTCGTCTTGTCCAAGAGCTGGTAGAAGTCATCCTTTGTCGCGTCGTCTTTCTCCTCATGAGGGGCGTGAACGCATATTAGGCTAATGTTGGCAAATTTAGCCTTGATACAGATAGTCATAAGGCGCTCGTTCACATGCCTGAAACTCAAGACTTCTTGCCTAAGTCTGCCTCCAATGACAAATCCGCACCCGAATAGACGCTGTCCTTTTTGTCTGTAGCAATCGCCGTAGTAGATGTCGCAGTTTTTCATACTCCTTTTGCCCGGCCCAACCCATCTCACTTCTTGGATGGTCTGCTTTGAGACACTCTAGGGCCTCCGCAAGTTGTTCGGCTGCACGTGGTTTGTAGAGGGACCTAACATTCCACGTGCAGACACGAAGATCGTTGTCCTTCTTACGTTTGCCTGGATCGTCAACAGTAAAATCATCCGTATCCGAGGCTGTTGGTTGCTTCATAACCGAAGGTTTTTTACGTGGTAGGGAAGTTAACCCGACGGCGCAACCCCCAACCTGGAGGACCAGATCCTTTTTTAGCAACCCCTAGGATGAGGGGCCGGATACACCGATGTCAGTAACCCACTTCGGGGATATGAGCGCTGCCGTTGGCCCATTAAGGGTTCATCCGCCACCATCTCTTTTTCAATACCCTGACGTAGTATTGAAAATCTTTACAGACCTCAGCTTCAAATATGTCGAAGTAGCTCCGGTAAGGTTTCCGCTGGCCTGTAGACGTCACCGTTGATTCCATCGAGAGAATTCATCCGCCGCACATCCTCCTTCTGAGGACCTCTTGTTAGACTTCTGAGACGCATATTTCAGCCGATCAGGTCAACAAGAAATGCCTCGTCCGGTTAAACACATGCGCGCTGAAGTTCACCCAGATGTGCTTACGCAGGTCCGAGTGTTCAGCTACCCATATATCGTCAGACTCAGCATACGCTCATCGTTAGTTCACTATCAGATAGCTATCCAGCGGGCACCACGGTGTTGAATATCGATCGCCACTTCACCTGCTGTTCATCGATTTTGAGAAGGCGTTCGATAGTGTCAACAGGGAGTTTATTTGGCGTGCCTTACGCAGGAGAGGTATTCCCGATAAACTAATTGCTATTATCAAAGCTACATATGAAGGCTCCAAATGTCACGTTCTGCACAGGGGAAGATTGTCTGAGGAATTTGAGATCCAAAGTGGGGTAAGTCAAGGCTGTATCCTTTCACCAATATTATTCCTATTGGTGATTAGTGATGTGCTTCATGCAACTTTGTCGACAGGAAACGGAGGAATTCGATGGACTCTTACATCTCAACTGAAACATCTTGACTACGCTGACGATGTATGCTTACTCTCCCACAGAATTATGCACCTCCACAAAATGACAGCAGATGTGGAGAGGGAGGCAGGCGTCGTCGGGCTGAAAATTAATACGGCAAAAACTAAAATCATCAGCCTTGGAACTAACTCATCGGCTCAAATATGCATTACTGGACAACCGGTAGAGAGAGTAGAGGATTTCCAGTATCTTGGGAGTATTGTCTCGACCGTTGGTGGAACCGAACTGGATCGCCAAAGCAAAGTCTACGTTCGGGATGTTGTCCAAAATATGGCGAAGCGTTCCAACGTTGAATCCGTGCTGTTATATGGTTGCAGCACGTGGAGAGTGACCACCACTATCACCAGAAAGCTGCAAACGTTTGTTAATAGGTGCCTGCGCAATATCTTAAGGATTTTCTGGTCCAATCGTATCTCTAACGAACACCTTTACGAGAGAATGGGTCAGGAACCAATAGGCACAACCATCCAACGGCGGAAGTAGCAGTGGATTGGTCACACGTTCCGTAAGGGTGACAGTTGCATAGCGAACCATGCTATGCACTGGAACCCTCTAACTCAGGATGGCAGAAGACCTGGCGGTCCGAGGAGAACATGGCGCAGAACAGTCGAGAAGGAGGCACGGCAGTTAGGGAAAAGCTGGGGAGAACTCAGACACATTGCCAGAAACCGTACACGATGGCGCGTAGGCGTAGTAGAGGCCCTAGGACCCACAAGGGGATACAGGACATAAGTAAGTAAAGATTTCAAGGTACCTTCATCCGGGTGTTATTCGTGCAGAACGTCGCAGCCAACTATATAGAACTGTAAGAATTGAAATCTCCTGCAATGATCATTTAAGAGTAAGGGTGAAGTATACTGTTTAGAAGTACAGTTGTATAAGTGATTTATCTCGAAATCACTACCTTCTCTTTTCCAGACATTTCTATTCTTGTATTACGCCCTATTATCTTCCAAGGTTTGCTCATCTGAAACTAAATCATCCTATTATTATTATTATTATTTGTGAGAAGGTTGTATTACACTGCGACCTAATGGGCTATTGCGTCCCCTACTAATGCATTGTAGAGGTGTGTTCCCTCATAAGAGTTCCCCTCGCATTAAAATTCTTTCCAGAATTAGATTTGAAAGTCTTTTTCTCTCACTTGTGTTCGACTGGAAAGACCGCCCTTAGAGCACCCTCTTCATGATTGGTGTATCCTCATCTGATTTTCATTCTTTTTGGGTTACATATATTTTACATATTATATTTAAGTAGGCACAAAATAATATCTCGTTTCATCTAATTCGTCACATTGCCCAGCATATTCTCTGCCAATTTCTCGATGTCGTCCAAGCTCAACTGTTGCAGTTGCTTCTCGAAGTCATTCTTGAACTCCTTGGTCAGCTTCTCAGACTGTTCCTCATTGAAGAACTTTCGGAACGAACGGAAGATGACTCTTTGAGTGGGTCGGGTTTCTTGATGACTAAATTCAGTCTTGTGCCATATTTAATGGTGGGATAGGAGGCAATTGTGTTCTCGGCCGCGCGTCCTAGGAGCACTACTTTCTGGTGGACAATTGGAATTTTCATGAGTCTTTCGACCTGCTGTTTCATTTCGATGATGGTCGTCTCTGGAGTCACGTTGATTGTGTGTTAGTGCCCCTACGTGCTCCGGATGCTCGTTGGGCTCATCGCTGAATCTGCAGAGCCCTCTTTTGCTATACTCAGTTTCCATAGGCGTTCCTTGAGTCAACTATACAGCGTCCCGTTAGAAAACTGTTAGAATGCGTTGGATATTCTTATTAAGGTTGATACATGCTTCAAATCTTCTTAGTAGTTTCTCCGCTTGCTCATACCTCGATTGTTGATCCAGGTACTTGCCCTGCTTGCTCTCTCTACTTTCCTAAATACTTCTTTAACCCTTTGTTGATCAAGCTATTAAAAAAAATTATTATCATTTTTTTGTTTCATAATTTTTGAGTTGAGGGTATTTTAAGATGGCAGACTCATTTTTAGAATTTTCAAGGACTCCTAAGGACGAAATTTAAAGGTGGTACTTAAAAGAACCGTTGGGCTATAGAATAAAAAAAAGTTATAAAAAGGTATATGTATTTACATATTTTTCATTTGTGTTTTGGGTTTCGAATACATATACTTACCTATATACATATAAAGCTTTCAATAAAGAAAAGTTCGAAACTATGTAAACATATGACAAACATATAACAAGGATATGCCATGGTACAAGGCAAAGCAGTATTACAATGACTGCATTTCGAATATGGCTGTCAAAAAACAGTTATATTTGGAGCTAAGCTACGACAAACATACATGAAAAACAAAAAGGCTTTGAGCTAAAATGGTACTTAAACGTCTCGTTGTGTCTTAGTGTCTAAATCTGTTAATATAGAGATTTGTTTTGAAGTCAAACATGTTGGTACGTTGGTTGTAAGTACCGTCGGTCAACAAAGGGCAAAGGGCTGTGAAAGCCTCCAGTAGGGCTCTTCCTCGTCTGTTCACTTCTCTATATCTCCATTCAGCGGACCATGTATTAAAGTCACCAGCAATGATCGCATGTTTTCGACCTAAGGCATGATTTACAAGTCTTTACAGCAGCTCTTCCAACTCTGCTATCGAGATGCTTGGTAATGCATAGTAGCTATAGATATGTATATATGGCGTCGATTTTTGCCCATATAAAACCATCTCCTGATGTTGGCATTTTCTCTTGGAAGGCGGTTTTCCATGTGAGATTTTGTCCAATGCTCCTCCTATGCCTAGGAATGCACAGAGTACTATTTCTTTCGTTTAAATCATCCTTGCAAGCGAATTCATCAATATTGACGCTCCGTAAACAAGTTAAAGTAACAATGTATTCAGTTCCCACAAATATCTACGTATACAACAGTCTTCCTCAACTTAATTGAACAGAAACCATTGTTTTCACACTGTTCCTTTCTATAATCGATTAAACTTATCGATGAGAAAATATTTCTCTTTCAACTTACCGCTAAGTACAAAATCCACAAACACCAACATTGAAAAATACAAAATGATAACAAAGCAAAGATACCCAGCTGAACGCTGCGCATAGATATCATAGATACATACCAATCAGCTAAGAGCAGATGGATAGATCCACTAGAACAAAAAAAGCACACATCCTTAAAAGTTGCTTAAAGCGCTTGCATTGTTGAACTTTACTCCCTCCAACACATGCGGATGTAATTTATAACCACCTCCGTAGACTGTGTATATGTCAGTGACACCCACCAAGTCGAGAGGTTGCACTGCAAATGCATCGATGAAAATCCTTCTGCACCCTTTCAAGTGACGTTGATGAGGATGCTGTTGGTGATGATTTTTTTTGCTGCTCCCGCTCACATGCCGAGTAACCATGAGGGTGATGTTGCAGGACGTGTGCTCTTGCTCCTTGCTGAGGTTGAAAATTGCATTTAGATTGTAAGGAGTTTAATTTCATTTGATCCTTTTGAGTAATTTCATTTTGTCGCTTAAGCTTAAAGTGATTCGAGCAGGCGAAGGCGGAGTGTATAGCTAGGTTATGCCGGCTGGGTATGGTGTTCTGACGTTAGTGCTGCTAATGTGGATGAGTGTAATGAACGAGCAATGGATGCATGAAGACATGTTGCACGTTGAACAAATAAAAGTAAGGGTTCCATGCAGAGGTTGTTGACACTTGGATTACTTAAAGGAGACATCCCTTTACTTGCATTTGTAATCAGTGAACCCATTGATCCTTGACAGAGAATGAAGCATGTTCGAATCAATCACTCTTTATGACGGCATCCTTTGAGAAGACCTAGAATTCCCTACTGACAGTGAATGCAGGCGATGTAAGCTGAGGTTTGTTACAGCCAAACAGAGTCAATGGCGCTGAGGATTCAAAATGGGCGAGTGTTGAGTTACAAACGCTGTGAATAAGCAATAAATGGTGAGTACTAGGGTACAAGAACAAAAGAGCATTTAAGGCAACAAAATTACCATTGAACTGGCTAATAAGGGTTACGGGACCAGAAACAATGCCCAAAGGCGAGACAGCAAGGATTATATCAGATGGATAGTAAATTTTCTCTTTGACCACCGCTGCCTCAGTCCTAATTTAAATAAGATGAATACAATTTAAGAAGCTGAATGCCGTCTTTGGTTAAAGGACGATATGAAACGATTGAACTACCCTCCGTAGGGAGAGCATTATCCCATTCATGGTGGATAGGGATGCTCGTCCGGAATTTAGGCCAAATCTCAGTTCTGGCGGGATGCAGGTGAAACATAATGTCCAATGCCGCAGATGGATTAGCTCTTAGTGCACCGTTGATATACGTACAGATATTTGCACTTTAGCTAATTGAGTGAGGTGGACAGCCCTATTAAAAGCCGGTCACCAAACGATCATGCTATACAGTACTATAGGTTTGATAACGGACGCGTATAGCCAGCGTGTGATTCGAGGTTGCATTCCATTTTCTGTGAAGGAGAGACTGGTGCTATTTATCGTAGGATGTGTTACGGGGACCTCTTTTAGCGCAACACCCCACGTCCATGATGACGTCAACATTATGTGGATCATATTGACGTAGAGATCTGGAAAGAAGAGAGATACTCTACTCTCTTTCCATGACTCCGAAAAATCTTATCTTGACGTACAGATATGGAAAAGAGAGTGATATTCTACTCTCTTTCCAGAGAGAGAGAGAGAGAGAGAGAGAGAGAGACAGGAAATATTAGAAAAGGACGACACATAAGAAGAGAAATAGCTACAGAAATAGAAGAAAGAAGAAAGAAAGAAAGAAGAAAAATCAGACAGAACAAAGAAAAATGAGTGAGACGTAGGGGAACTAGAATTGGGAGAACAAAGGGAATGAAGGCAAAGTGCATCGACCGACCACATAGGTACTCTTACCCGGACCTACGTGAACAGCTGAGCTGAGAAGCTAGACATAGGTCAATGCACTGCAGAGTCAGTTTTTTTTTTCGCTGACTAGAATTGGGTAAGTGGTGCCAATACAAATTTTTTTAGAATAAGAGCTAATTTTTGCGTTTTTGTAAACGAGGGCTGATACTTCGGCGGAGACATATAAAGCCAACCCCAGCTATAGGCATACATATATATATAATATATTCAATATAGAAAATCGACGTTACAGAGGTACGTAAAGTAGTAAAAGGGGGTCTTGGACTTCGGTGGGCTAATTTTTGTTTGTACTTCTATAGGCGCTGAGCGAGTGTAACCCTACGGGGGTAGTTCAGGCCTCTGCCGTTTTTTTAGCTTAGGGGTTAGCTTAAGTCGTTAGGTTAGTTTAGGCTTAGTTTAGGTTTAGTATAGGCTTAGTAACGCGTTTTTTTCTTTCTTCCCGATTTTCTCCCTACTAAGGGCATAAGTTCAAGGGCATTTTCTTTTCATCCTTTCTATCCTATTCTTTTTTGTCCGTCCGATGTCAATTTAACGTAGCTTTCTTTTCTATCTTAATTTTTTATTTTTTTGGCACGATATAAAATGTTTGGTGAGTAGGGGGTGTATGGTGGGGTTGACAAGAACTTCCCCGTCCGACGAGCTTAAGCCGAGCAACCGCGAGCGTGCCACCGTCCTCCACACCTACACCAAAGATGCCTCCGTGGCCCTTTTCAACTCCCAACATATGGTCAATGAGGGGTTCTTTGTATTTCCTCGTCAAGATAGCGAGTTCAACTTTGTGAGGGTAAGTCCCTAGTCTACATTTTGAGGCTCATCTGGTGAGCAGGAAGAAAGCATATTGGAGGATTTCCCTGAGAATGGCTGGGTGTTTGCCTGAGGTAATACGGGTAGTAGCAATACCATCCGCATACACAATCACTCAGCATCTTGTTTTTCCAAGTCAACTAGCAGCTCGTTGACTACTAAATTCCTCCACCTTGGGTGTTCCGCAACTGGTAGGTCTTTTAGCCGATGCACCGCTAAGCTGTGTGTTATTAATCCTCCATGTGAGCAATTGATTAATCGACACTCTGAGCGAAGTATTCACTTTCAGACTTGCAAGTGCGTCGGTGTTTTGATTTGACATTATTAAACGCTCGCTCAATGTTAGGAAGGCCACCATGTTGCATTCCTGAATGCCCAGAGATATTTCAATGATGCGCACAAGCGAATGCAAGGCGGTCTTTGAAGTACGCATGTTGGGACGCAGAGAGCATAGTTGGGCTAACACTCAGGTGCAAGTGGATATCAATCAGCCTTTCTAGCATTTTCAATAGAAAGTACAATAGGCTGATAGGTCGGAGACCTTTTGGTTCCATATGCAAGCTTTTTTCTGCTTTAAGTATGATAAAGACAACTTCAACCTCGGTCCACAGTTTGGGAAAGTCCAGATTTAAGCAGTCCGAAAGGATGACTGAGCCACGGAAGCACAATGTTGAATCTAGTTAAACTTACATGACAGGTAAGATTGTATATTGAAAACTAAGGTACTAAACAAATAAAAAAGGGCATGCGATAAACCGCACATGAACAAGATACTGTCCTACGTTACTGTCCAATAAACTCATTCCCTTGTCTAATCGTGCCTAAAATCACACAAAAATATAACACGTTCCATGTACTTAAAACAACTAGGCTTGTACATGGAACACATCTCCGCAGGTTGTGTTTCCATTAAATATAATCAGACAAGGACACAAAGCGCCACTATCAACCCACTTACGCTCCTTCGTTTAGGTGTGCATCCCCCTGGAGAAAGTGATATTGATATTGATAAATAAATTGTTATGACATTGTTAATGAAATCGTGTTCGGGAATCCAAATGGACCGTTTCAGGACACGTTGCTTGAAATCGTTTGCAGTAGCCTAGTAGTAGGACGACGACACGCCCAATGTATAAAAACGAAATTAATTCCACTTAATCTGTGTATTTATAGATTCGAAATCTCCTTGACTTTAATATCGGTTCAATTCACACACGCGCACACATGCACTTAATACACAGGATACCGCACATTGGCCACAAATGTTGCATTAAATGGATTATATCCTGACCATTTCCTGTTCGGTTAAATCTGTTTGAAATTATTCCACAGAACATTTGAGCATTGTCGAAACATTTAATGAAGTAGAAATTTTAGGGGCGGGAGTAAGCACGAGCAGGATACTGAAGGAGGACAATGAGTTAGGTTTGTCGGTATTCCTTGCTGTGGTAGGAGAATTAGCAAGTTCATTTTATGATATCCACCACAGGCTCTTAAGTGTCTTAAGTGTAGAAAACACACTGTCAGGGACTTTCAATAAATTATTTTGGGGAAGGATTTGCAGATAGCTACATTATAGCTCATCAGTGTGCCTGATGTAGGCGAAGTAAACCGAAGTAGTTAACAGGCTTCTAAGAACCAGATTGCTCGTTGAAAGAGAAAAGCACTACTGTACTATACCTACGCTTGCAAAAGGGCTTTGTAGTAAGACCGATGCATACACTAGCACTGCGATGTTGTAATCTTAATACGGGTAAGCATACGAGACAAGCATGGGGCTGATATCGGAAACGCACCTGGTCATCATCTCCGCACACCTCTGCTTGCATCACCAGTTTGAGAGATATCATGGTTAGGTTGGGCTAAGTTAGGTTAGGTAGGGTTATGAGGTTATCATAAAACACTAGGCGCCAAAGTGGGCCCATCGCGATCCGTAGGGAACCTTTTACGGCAAAAGACCTAAATCAATTCTCCCAAGCAATTAATCTCCCTACAGAATTTGAAAGGGTCCTTGTTGTGGTTCAAGGACCTATCCTCTTCTAGGATATCGAAGAAGTATCTACCAAGGTGCTTTAGCCTTGTTCTGGCAATGCCTTGGTACTCACAGAGTATATGTGTTATGCCCTCTGAGACATGTAGGTCATTGCAGTACCTTCAAACATCCGTGTTAGATAATCCTAGTCTCATAGCGTGCTTCCTTAGGAGACAGTGACCAAAGAGTATTTCTATCGCTAATCTTAGCCGTGATCTTTCTTATTTAAGTTTTATAATCTCCCCAGATTTTCTGCGGTCTAACACAGGCCACAAGGCCTTAGACACCCTGTGACTATCTAAGTTTGACCATCTTATAATAGATAAGCCGTGTCGATGATTCTATCACGAATAATTCCCTTAGCCTAGTGGTTTAATACTACCAATTGTGTCACTATGTGGGAACCCCGCTTCTCTTTTGGCATTCGCGCCGGCTTGCTCGTTGCCTTCGATATCGCAGTGTCCAGGTATCCAACATAATCTGACTCGGTTCTGCGTACATAATGCGCTAAGCATTGTGTGGCAATTCCAGACTATCTCAGATTTGATGACGTAAGACTCTAGCGCCTTTAGTGCAGCTTGATTGTCAATGTAGATAGCGAAATCCTTGTTGGATATTGATCCCATCTTAAGTAATTCCGTAGCTTTAAGTACAGCGAGATCCTCTGCTTGGAACACACTGCATGTGTTTGGAAGTTTCAAGGCCACTTGTAGGTTCGTATCTCTCGAGTAAATATGTGACACCGTGCCCTCTCTGGTCTTAGAACCATCTGTGTATATTGCAATCTCGTTATGGACAGAGACTGTTTTCCTTTGCCAGTCCTCTCTAATAGGATACATTACTTCCTATGGTGTGTCGAAGTCTAAAAGGGCAAAGATATCGTCCGATTCGTCAAAGATTTCGGGCAATGAGAATGGAATAGATCAACATTAGTGAGCCGAACCACAGTGTTGTTCGCCTGAAATTTGATTTGTAGGTCTAGTGGTAATAGGTACAGAAAGATTTCGAGTGCAATTCTAGGTGTTGTGCGTAGAGCACCCGTGATGGCAATGAAAGCTGTTCTTTGTACCATGACCAACATATCACGTGTGTTTTTCGTATTCGTTGCCTTCCATCGCACAAGAGCCCCATACGTAAGGATGGGTCTGAGTATCATGATGTATAGCCAGTGTACCATTGCAGGCTTCAAGCCCCATTTTTTCCCTGCGGTCCTCTTACAGATGAAGAGAGCATTATAAGTCTTGCGGACTCTTTCCTGTATGTTAAGTTTCAAATTTATTTTCCTATCCAGCATTACACAAAGATATCTATCCCGATCCGAAAGGGAAAGCTCCACCCCTGCTAGCTTAGGCAGTTTGAATGGTGGTATCTTGTATTTTCTGATGAAGAGTACCAATTCTGTTTTATCCGGGTTGACGTGCAGTCCACACCCTCTAGCTCATTTTTCGAGACGATTAAGAGCTGATTCCATCATTTCACTTAATGTGTCAATGAATTTGGCCTGAACTAAAATCACCACGTCGTCCCTGTAAACAGTGACGCTTATGCCTGTATTGCTTAGTTCTTTAAGTATCCCATCGATGACTAGAACTCAGAGGAGGGGTGAGATAACGCCTCCCTGGAGAGTCCCCCTGGTAACGGATTTTCTTATTGAACTATTTCCGATGGTGGAGTTAATGTTTCTAATGCCGATCATATTGCAGAGCCAATTGGTAATTCTATGCTCGACATTCATAATTTCTAGGGCCTGTTTAATGGCCTTTCCTTCTACATTATTAAAAGCACCTTCTATGTCTAGGAAGGCTGCTAGTGCAAATTCGTAGTAGTACGACGTAGTAGGGAAAATGAAGGCTAGCTTCATTTTCCCTTCTACGTCGTGTAAAGCTATTTCCACCGATTTCCCCTTTAAATATACATGTTGAGCTTTGCATAGAATGCCGTTGCAACACTTTCTTCTGATGTGAATATCAAGAAGTCTTTCAAGAGGAGGAATGACGAGATATTTATGGGTCTATAGTCTTTCGCTGAGGTGTATCTTGGCTTACCTGCTTTAGGTTTGAATATAACCCGGAATTCTCGTCATGCCACTGGTACGTAACCTGACCTTAAACACTATTTAAAAATTTCCCTAAGCCTGTTTCTAACCTTGGCTGGAGCTTTTTACAGCATAGCTAGCAAAATTCTATCAGGGCCTGGTGCTTTGAGCGGTGCGAATGACATAATAGCCCATCGCAGTTTCTTGCATGTAATGCGATTTTCTACATCGTCCCCTATTGACATACTAGTATACGAGTAGCCATTAGTAGTAGAATTCGTTGGTGATCTACTTCCTGGAAAGTGAGCTCCAATTAATGCTTCTAAAACTTCTTCGCTACTTTCTGCCCATGAGCTGTTAGACTTTTTGATGAAGCTTGGGACAGAAGTATCTTTAGCTAGCATCTTGCGAAGTCCGGAAGCTTCACTAGTATCCACGATGGACTCACAGAATTCCTCCCACGACTTTCTTTTTGATTGCCGATTAAGTACTTAAACTTCCTCTTGCGCTCTATATATTCACGCAATGTAGTGCCGTCCCCTATTTCTTTGGCCCTGTTGTAGAAATGCCTAACCTGAATTTCCTTGGAGTTATTTCTTTGCTCCACCATGGAGGTTGGGAGCTCTTAGACTTCCTCTTTATTGGACAGGCCCTTTCGAATGCCGTGTTCATTACTTTGCCTAAGTTGTTTACCGCCTTATCTATATATTGAGGATCACCGTTGCGAATAGGCCCATCTTTAAAATGTTTCCTTACTAATTCTGTGTACTGTGTTCTGTGGTCAGGTTTGGACCCTTAGGGTAAAGTTTCTGGACGATCCCTATTGGGTAACCGCAACAAGAAGACTCACTGCCTCCACGGGGCGGCCACCAGGCAACGAATGCTACAGCGAGATAACCGGCCTAGCATTCCTTGCTTGTTCAGTCGAATTCTTGTATTCTTTTGCGCCTGCTTGCAATGCACGGTCTGCATTCACGACTGTAAGTATTCGGCTAAAGTGAGCGACGTGAGGAGTAAACCTCTAGAAAAAATCTCTAATCCAAGGTGGAACAGCATACGCCGAGGGATGCATGGCTAAGAGAGTGCTTAGTCGCTAGTATGCGGACTCTGAATACCCTGGCAACCTTCGGTTTCAATCCAGCCTTCCCATGGTACATCGGGCTCTACTATGGGTGATATCCCTTTCCCGTTTACTCGTGGGTCCATAATTCCTAACTTAAAAAAAACTATGGGACAGGTGTATCTCAAATTACACCAGCTTCTGTTACTGCTGACGAGCATACAGTTGCACCTAGTCGCGATGCTATAGAGCTTCCGACGGCCACTTCATCTTCGGCCATAACCACTCGGCTTGCTGACGAGCAACCCAAGTCCTCGGATTGTTTGGATGACGGAGCCAAGCGGGCCCAATCCTTACCGTCCACATGTGTCCATCCAGAAGTAGCGGATACCGCCGCCTCTGACTCTGACACATCCACTCTCATGGATACGTGCAGCGTCGCCACAGAGAAATCTGGGTGCTCCTCCATTGGGAGGAGGTTAGACGAGCTGCGAATTCAACCGGATGGTTTCCTTCGGTTCAATTCTGCCGAAAGGAGGCGGTTAAAGTTTGCCATCCGCAGAGGCGATACTAGGGAGAGTGCTCTAGCTTATGCCAAAGCCTCTCCTATTGCAAAAGATGCTAAATGAGGTAGATCAGAGGATTATACCCCACCAGCACCCGCCGCCAAGAAAGCCAAGGCAGGACCTACACCTGATGTTCCCACCTTCAGTCAGGTGGCTAGTGTTGTCAGGTTAGGTATCGTCCCAGCGGACTTGGAGAACAAGCCCCTATCAACGGAGCAGATGACACTCATCCAAGAGGCCGTCATCGATGTCTCAATTGAGCTGAGGAACAAAGGCGTATGGCCGAAATTCTCAGGCTCACAGCACAAGGCTGGCTTTCGTCTGCTAAAACAGTGCTACTGCTGTGTGGATGAGCTCGAATTTGGAGACAATAAGAGCCAAAAGTGGATTGGACATTTTATTGGTGGAAGAGGGATCATTCCCTAAAACCCATATCATCCGCGGTTTCTTCCCACAAAGTCTGGAGCTCCCGTCGACTAAAATTCTGGCATCACTGGAAGCTCAAAACGAAGGCCTAATGGCAACTCCATGGAAGGTCATGCAAAGGGTGAAGGAAGGTGCATTCCTCCATCTTGTGGTGGCCATTGATGACTCTTCCCTGAAGGTACTGAAGGCCCTCAATAGCAAAGTGCACTACCGTTTTGGTCAGATCAAACTGATTCCAAAGACCACTGACAAGGGTCAGGAGTCTGGCCACGGTAGTCCAAAGAAGGTGGACGCAATTGGCATTACAACTGCTACTGCGAAGGACCCCTCATCATCCGTGTCCACCAGCAGTGCCTCCGGGCCTGCCCCGAACAGCAGTTCCACTGCCAAAACCGCTGCCACGACTAGTGAGTCACTAAGTAGCACCAGTGGTCCTAAAGCTAGTAGCAGCACTGCGGGAATCCGATCAAAGGATCCAGCCCGCCCCAGCACATTAGTTCCTAGACTTCCCAAGACTGGCAACGTGGCCGGTTTGTCGTTAACGACCAGCGGTGCCCCTGGGCACGTTTCTCAAAGACACGAGGAGTCGGTTGCGAACAGACCCCTGGGTCATCAAAACCTAACCGCTTGCCGTAGAGGAAAGGGTCCCACAAAGGCCCAACTACTCCGACAAGCTCGATCCTCAGCGGAGGACCGATGAGCACAATCAAGGTGCTACAGGTGAACTTGCATTATGCTAAGGGCGCGTCCTCTACCCTTAGCAAGCGGTTCGCCGAAGAAGATATAACTCTTGGTCTCATTCAGGAATCCTGGGTTATTTGCGGACAGGTTAAAGGCCTCCGGAATAGGGCAAGTAAGTTGATTTCCAAGTGTGGAGAGCCAGCGCCGAGAGCGGCCTGCTTAATTAGCAATCATTTAAACTTTCTCCCTATTCCAGAATTTATAACAAGAGACCTGGTGGCCCTACTACTAGAAATCCCCACTGGAGGAGGTACACAGAACATCGTGTGTGCCTCAGCGTACTTCCCTCACGACAGTGGTGATATCCCGCCGAAAGACGTACAGAGCCTCGTTGACTACTGTCAGGAGAACAACCTCCACTACATCATTGGATGCGATGCCAACGCACATCACGAGGTCTGGGGTAGTAGCAACACCAACAGAAGGGGTGAGTGTCTTTTAGAATACTTTGTAAGTAGACAAATAGATATTTTGAACAAAGGCTCTAAACCTACCTTCATAAATGCGATTCGCGAGGAGGTACTTCACCTCACCCTCGCTAGTCCATTTATTTCTAATTTTATTGGAAATTGGCACGTATCAGATGAGGCCTCTCTGTCAGACCATCAGCACATCAGGTTTGACATACCTGGCCAACTCTCATATGTCTCTAATAGATACGATCCCAAATCTACGGATTGGCATCGCTATCGTGAACTAGTGTTCTCAAAAAAAGATATGCTTCTCACATCTATCGAGTCCACAGAAGACCTGGATGAAGCTGCATACCAGCTTAAAAATATACTGCTTGATTCCTACCACGACAGCTGTGTCCCAAAGACACATGTTAGCAAACGCAAAGTGCCTTGGTGAAATGACCAACTGGCGGAACTGAGGAAGAAAGTCAGAAAACTCTTCAACTCTGCAAAGCGAACGAAGAAGTGGGACGAATACAGGTTTGCTCTCACAGAATATAATCTAGTATTGAGACGATCTAAGTGAGCTGCTTGGAGGAAATGCTGCGAAGCAATCGCTGACATGCCTACAGCGGCACGAATCCATAAATCACTCGCAAACGATCATGTCAACTGTGTAGGGTTACTAAAGAAAAATGACGGAACCTACACGACGGACCGTGTGGATACACTTAGAACCTTACTTCAGGTACATTTCCCAGGCTCGTCTCTTAACACATCTCATGTGTACTCGAACACAGTTAACCACAGGGTTTATGTGGACAGTAGAGTTAATAGTTTATCTGGAAAAATATTCAGTCCAGAGAAAGTTGAATGGGCGGTAGGCACATTTAAACCTTTTAAAGCCCCCGGCGGTGACGGTCTGTTTCCAGCACTTCTTCAAAAGTCAATTGACCTCATTCTGCCGGGGTTGACAGCTTTATTTAGAGCCAGCTACAATTGGGGATACATACCACCCACCTGGAGGCAGGTTAATGTGGTTTTCATCCCCAAGCCGGGCAATAGGCCTAGCGAGCTGCCCAAATCATACAGACCTATAAGTCTAACATCATTCGTCCTTAAGACAATGGAGAGACTCATAGATATCCCTATTAGAGACCGGTTAGATCTGTCTAACCCTCTGCACTCGAATCAGTACGCATACAGGAAAGGCAAATTTACAGTAGGTGTCCTTCACTATCTCGTCAAAAAGATTGAGGGAACACTCAGTTCAAGGGAGATAGCCTTATGTGCCTTTCTTGATATCGAGAGCGCATTCGATAACACTGGTTACGACTCGATCGCAAGGGCGATTAGTAGCAGAGGTATCGAAGAATCGACCAACCAATGGATCAGGGCCATGCTGGTAAGTCGATTCATTACTTCCTCCTCCGGGGGAGTGTCGGTGTCCATAACTGCAGCCAAAGGTTGTCCTCAAGGAGGAGTTCTTTCCCCCCTGTTATGGTCTATAGTCATTGACAACTTGTTAGTAGATCTTCACAGATCAGGCTACACCACCGTCGGTTATGCTGACGACTTGGCGGTTTTTATCAGAGGTAAACACAGCACGACAATTTCCAACGTCATGCAAAGTGCAATATCTCAAGTTGTAGAATGGTGTAACAAAGAAGGACTATCCATAAATCCTAGTAAAACCGTTCTGGTGCCTTTTACAAGGAAGACACAGGTCAACCTTGAACCTATCACAATCAAAGGCACCACACTAGTTTATTCCAGCGAGGTCAAATATCTCGGTGTAATTCTTGACAAACGACTTAATTGGAATTCACATATCAAGTCCGCCACTGAGCGCGCTACTAGAGTACTGTGGGCCAGTAAACGCCTATACGACAGAACTTGGGGTCTCTCTCCTAAGATGATACATTGGTTGTACATAATGATGGTTAGACCCATTATCACATAAGCGGCCATCGTCTGGTGGCCAAAAACTCTCCAGCAGACAACGGCAAACAAGTTGCAGAAGTTGCAAAGAATTGCCTGTCTTGGCATTACAGGTGCGATGCGGACCTCCCCTACGACAGCTCTGGAAGCTATTGTTGGTCTTACACTCTTACCAATCTTCATTAGGAAGATGGCTGCTAGATATGCCATCAGGCTGCAGCTAGATCACTAGTATAAACCAGGTGACCTTGTGGGACATTTAAAGATACTCAACTCAATCCCTAAAAGAGACATGTTTTGCACTTTACCAGATATTATGGTCAGGCAACACTGCTTTGGTAGGCTATTCGAGGTTGAAATATTGGACCGCGAAAACTGGTCCAATGGTGCTAGAACACTGGACCCTAGAAGTCTGGTCTGGTTCACCGACGGTTCGAAAATGGATTCTGGAGTTGGAGCTGTGGTTTTTGGACCCAACACAAAGATTTCGGTACCTATGGGTACGACTCCTACTATGTTTCAGGCTGAAATCCATGCCATTGAGATCTGCGCCAGACACAATCTCCGCAAGGGGATCAAAGGCGCTAGAATACATATCTTCTCAGATAGCCAAGCAGCACTTATGGCACTGTCGTCCAACCAAATGGACTCCAGAACCGTGAAATGCTGCTACGATGCATTACAAGACCTTGCCAAATACAACAGGGTAAAACTCGGTTAAGTACCCGGACACCAAGGGATTGTGGGCAACGAATCTGCAGATGAGCTTGCTAGGGCTGGCTCAGAATCTGTGTTCATAGGTCCTGAACCTTATTGTGGCGTCAATTGGGCGACAGCTACAACGCTGATTAACGAATGGGAAAACAAACTTCGTCTAGACCACTGGACTAGTGGGCCAGGTCTAAGACAATCCAAACGATTAATCCAGCCTTACTCCTATAAGGAAATCCTTAACTTAGATAGGGAAAGCTTTAAGAAGCTTGTGAGCTTTCTTACTAGCCATTGCGGCTTGAGATACCACCTTAACAAGATGAACCTGTGCAAAGAGAAGGACTGTCGGTTCTGTTTAGAGGAGGATGAAACCTCCGAACACATTCTTTGTGAATGCCCGGTACTACACTGGTTAAGGAAACGTATTCTCCACAAATAGATACTTACTTCAGTGGAACTGAAATGCTCAGCTACTAAGGACATACTCACTTTCATAAGGGAGGTAGTACGTCTGTTAGATTAACTCCAACCCTCCGATACAATAGATCTTTCAGTGTCGTAGTGTCGTTGCCATGCGGGCATGGGTTGTACAATAGGAAAAAAAAAAAAACTCTCTATACCTACCCCAGTCTGCACTCTTGGAGTTTGTGTAGCTGTTGTAAGCCCTGGATTGGAAATTAATATGCAATCTGTGATCAGAAAGAGATGCATCCTCCATTCCTCTACCGTAAGGTGATCAGAACAAGAAGCTAGTGTTATATCAATCACTTCTTGTCTGTTCCTTACTACAAAAGTTGGCGTAGATCCCTTATTGCATATGGTCAGCTTAGTCGATAGAATGAAATCGAAATGGCACTCACCTCTTGTATTAGTATCACTGCTTCCACATTGCGAGTGATGCGCATTTGCATGGCAGCCCACGATGAAGAGTTAATTGCCCTTCATTACCAACTGCTTTATCTTCACAGATGGAATATCCATCAGCTCGTACAGGAGATATGCAGAGACCAAGTACAGGAGTTTTCTTCCCTCTCTTTCACAGGAGGCTGCTACTAAATCACCGTCACTGAAATTATTTAAAAGAAATACCCTTATGTTGTTTTTAATAGTATACAAGCCCTGATTTTACCTTCTTCAGCTTTGTAGAACAACGTGTAATTCCTTTGCATCTGGTTGTTGTCGCTGATCCATGGCCCTTGTACCAGTATGGCTGAGACGTCATGCTTGATAATGTAGTTGAGAGATATCAAACCATCGCTCGACTTCGAAATGGTTAAGAGGTAACCAAGTAACTCTGCCGCAGGAATGATACCGATTCCGTTCCTACTCTGTTCCGTTTCTTGGACACACAAGATATCCACTCGCTTTCTATGCATCATCTCTTCAAGATCTTAGCTTCGACCGGTCATACTTCCGACGTTCCAACTCACAACCCTTAAGTTTCGACCTGCTTGCTAGGTCCCGAAATCAGAACATTTCTGTTCGGTCCATGGTCAGTACTATGCGCAGCAGTGGTAGTGCATGGCGGAATAGTGCATTTAGTTTAAGCAAGCGTTTCGATACTGTTACAGTTTTTGCAATATTTTTGCGATGCAACACGTGCATGGTTCTGCTTTATTGTTGTTTTATGTTTCTTTTATGATACCGATGATCTCCAATTCACGACCCATTGACTCGCATGCATATTTGTGGGGGCCTTGTATGCGTCGCTGGACTCAGTTAGGTATTAAACTGCCTAGATCTGATTATTCCCCTTAGTCGTCTTTTACTTGGTGGGCGCTGCAGTGATATTCTAAACCCATTCCTGCGCGTGGTCGACAATAATATTAACTACTAGCTGACCCGACAGACGTTGTCCTGTCCAAATTCCAATTAATTAGTTTGTGATAATTTTGTGAATTTGTAAACAGCTATTGAAAATGTGTGAACAAAGTAAAAATGAGGAAAAAATGTCAACCAAATGATTTCCCGAATTTTCAATTTTCCGGACCGCTTTTTTTTTTACCCAAATCGATCCAGGCGTTCTCAAGTGATGCGTTAACCAACGAACAGCATTTCATTTTATTTATATACATACTCGTATATACGTGTATGTGTTTGAGCTACGGAAGGAACAAAAATCATACGCCATCCTTATCGTTTACCCAAACGCTCCTCGACTCGAAAAGCAAAGGTCCTTACAATGCCAGATTCCTCCAACTGGAAAAAGAATTTAAGTGAAGTAAGATGGTTAGAAGCGGGCGAGTACCAGTTCCCAACGCGTAACACTATACTACTTTATTCTGGAAGACCATCCGGAAGTCCGCGGGAATATGGAGTCGGACTACTGCTAACAACAATAGCACGCAAGGGCCTAATTTCCTGGCAGCGTCATGGTGATAGGATTTTGACAGCCAGATTCCGGACTAGAGTACGACGCGTCACCATCATACAGTGTTACGCCCCAACGAATAGTTCGTCTGAGGACGAAAAGGAGAGCTTCTACAACCTCTTAAGTGCCGTCTTCAACACAACACCAAATGGAGACATTGTTGTAGGGGTAGGCAACGACAACGAAGAGCTCAAACATGTAGTTGGGAAGCATGGACTAGGCAACCGCAATGACAACGGCGAAAGGTTTGTGGATTTCTGCAATGCCAACCGCCTTGTGATAGGTGGCACCATGTTTGAGCACAAGACCTGCCACAAAGTCAGCTGGGTTTCCAGCGACAGGCAAGCAACCTCCAACCAAATTGACCATTTTGCCATCAGCCGCCGCTTTAGAAGTAGTCTCCTGGACGTCCGAAACAGGCGAGGGGCAGATGTGGGGATAGTACGTGATCACCATCTTATGATAGCTACCCTCAAACTACGCACTGCTGCAGTTCGAAGATCCCAGGACAACACAAGAATGCCCAGGTTCAACATCGATAGACTTAGTGATCCCTCAGTGCGCCAACAATTAAGGGAGCACTTTTCGCAAAGTGTGGAAGCAATCAGCAGCTCAATGCCCGCAACCACTCAAGACCATTGGTGTGCTGTGAAAAATGTTTTTGCATCTGATGCTGAAAGAATTGTCGGTCGATCGCAGTGAAGACATAGGGCGTGGCTTTCCGAAGATACCTGGAGACGGATTGACGAACGAAAACAGCTGAAAGCTCGCGTTGCAGCTACCCCAGCAGCAGGGAGAAGCGAGCTAGAGTCCCTTTATCGCATGAAGATGAGAGAAGTTCAGCGTAGCGTGCGACATGACAAGCGCAAATACATCAACGCGTTGGCTACAGAAGCAGAAGAAGCTGCACGGAGGTGCGACAGCAGGACCGTCTACAGAATCACCAAAGAGCTGACAGGTGGTCGCACCTCCAGCCAACATCCAGTGAAAAGCGTAGACGGCTCCTTGCTCATTTCGGATAAGGACCAGCTCAAGAGATGGAAAGAGCATTTTGCTATGGTTTTGAACCGTGTATTCGCTAGCGATATGCTCCCAAATCAGACTGAGATGCCCGAGGTGAGAAGTTCCCGAATACGTACCACCACTCCCAGTACAGATGAGATCATTACCGTGATCAAGGCACTCAAAACCAACAAGGCGGTAGGACTTGACGGTATTCCAGCAGAGCTCTTACGAGCGGCGCCCACAACATCGGCTGAGTTTCTGCTTCCACTTATAGAGAGAGCTTGGGAAGCTGAGAGCTTTCCTAACGAGTGGAAAAAGGGAATGATCGTCAAGCTTCCTAAGAAAGGAAATTTAATGGAGTGCGGAAACTGTAGGGGTATCTGCGTGCTGCCTGCTGCAGCTAACATAATAGCTAAAATCATCCTGAAGCGAATCAAACAACATCTCGAAGACACACTCGATGCCGAACAAGCAGGTTTCTGCTCTGGATCCTCCTGTGCCGACCACATCAACACCCTGCGGATTATCATCGAACAGTGTGTTGAATATCGATCGCCACTTCACCTGCTGTTCATCGATTTTGAGAAGGCGTTCGATAGTGTCAACAGGGAGTTTATTTGGCGTGCCTTACATAGGAGAGGTATTCCCGATAAACTAATTGTTATTATGAAAGCTACATATGAAGGTTCCAAATGGCACGTTCTGCACAGGGGGAGGTTGTCTGAGGAATTTGAGATCCAAAGTGGGGTAAGACAAGGCTGTATCCTTTCACCAATATTATTCCTGTTGGTGATTAGCGATGTGCTTCGTGCAGCTTTGTCGACGGGAAACGGAGGAATTCGATGGACTCTTACATCTCAACTGAAACATCTTGACTACGCTGGCGATGTATGCTTACTCTCCCACAGAATTACGGACCTCCGCCAAATGACAGCAGATGTGGAGAGGGAGGCAGGTGTCGTCGGGCTGAAAATTAATACGGCAAAAACTAAAATTATCAGCCTTGGAACTAACTCGTCGACTCAAATATGCGTTGCTGGACAACCGATAGAGAGAGTAGAGGATTTCCAGTATCTTGGGAGTATTGTCTCGACCGATGGTGGAACCAAACTGGATATAGCCCATATAATAGCCAAAGCGAAGTCCGCGTTCGGTATGTTGTCCAAAATATGGCGAAGCAACGCAATCAGTTTGAGCACCAAAATAAGACTGTTCCGCTCCAACGTTGAATCCGTGCTGTTATATGGATGCAGCACGTGGAGAGTGACCACTACTATCACCAGAAAGCTGCAAGCGTTTATTAATAGGAGCCTGCGCAATATCTTAAGGATTTTGTGGCCCAATCGTATCTCTAACGAACACATTTACGAGAGAACGGGTCAGGAACCAATCGGCACAACCATCCAACGGCGAAAATGGCAGTGGATTGGTCACACGTTCCGTAAGGGTGACAGTTGCATAGCGAACCATGCTATGCAATGGAACCCTCTAACTCAGGATGGCAGAGACCTGGCGGTCCGAGGAGAACATGGCGCAGAACAGTCGAGAAGGAGGCATGGCAGTTAGGGAAAAGTTGGGGAGAACTCAGACACATTGCCAGAAACCGTACAAGATGGCGCGTAGGCGTAGTAGAGGCCCTAGGACCCACAAGGGGATACAGGACATAAACGCATCCCTATCGTTTGGGTTTAAAGGATTAAGTGTGGACTTACACTCTCGTTCTTTTACCCTGTGTTCGTTGTTCGTTGTTGAACGTACGCGGAACAACGAGAGTGTAAATGACAAAACTGAACAACGAACGAAGAACGAATGAACCACGAACACGTACAAAACAAATTCAAAGCTGGTTTGAATTTTCGGTGTACGGTTTTATTCAAACACCGAGTGTGTAAATGACGGTAATCGTTAATCGTACGTTCTTGAGCAGTGCCGTTTCTCACTGCTTAAATGGGTGATTTAAGAAGTCTGTAAAGAGAATTTCTTGACGAATTTATAGAACTATACAAAAGTTAAGAAATTGATTTTCTTAACCGAGTGTTTGATTTCTCAATTAATGGGTGACCAAATCAAAAAGTTCAATATATATTTCTTCTGATATCCTTAAATAATTCCGGAAGTCATCTGGGTGCAGTCTCAATTCACCGAGCACATTTATATGTGATAAGGGCTTCCTTTTTAACAACCATCGTTTGGTCCAACAAGATCTGTTATTTTTTCCTTTTTTTCTGAATAAATAAAAGGGCCGCCACTGCCAACAATGTGTTGCTATCCATTTTGATACAACGAGCGAACTGAATCAAAAAACCGTATAAATGTGAATGCTTCTTCGTTGTTCGTTGTTCGATCTACGTTCATTGAAAAACGAACAACGTACACCGAATGGAGAACGAAAGTGTAAAGCCAGCTTAAATATGCAGTTATAAATCTGCGCCCCATAGGTATGCAAGAAATTTTTTAGCAAACTTCTCAAAGTTTTCTAATGTATAGTTTTGACTAATGACCGGTTTTGCCTATTTTTTTTTTATCTCTTTGTTTATTTATTTAAATGTCTTAATTCCCTTGGAGAATATCGTGCTAATCCTAATTGGAGATACGGGCCAAGCCTCTAAGGTATAGAACGGCAAAGCTTTATTAAAATCTGCTCAGTAGTTTTTGCGTAATGCGCACCGGAAGACAACACATTTTATTATATATTTAGGTAGATGGGTAGTTTATACACTGCACTTTATCTATTTATTCTTGGTTCTACTATATCGAGTACTTTAATCCTCTTGTCACTGCCTAGCTGCAACTTAGCGCATTTCGTTAAGTGCGCCATAGTCCAAGGCTCCACGAATAAGTCTATCTGACGGTCAGGCTTCAATAATTCAACTAAGGAATCCTCACATTTAATATTAAATTCCTTATAATTGCATCGGCCTTCTGTGTACAATTGTAAACATTCTATTTACATAAAAAGAGGATGTAAAATAAAAAAAAAAAAAAAAAATACGCACCCCAAATGAATGCAATAAATTATTCATGCAGCAAGCATCCTGTTGATATGCAAATTAATTAGCTGTTTACAAACAGGAGGACATTCTTATTTGCATGCAAATTAGTATTGATGTCATTTCAAGCGTTATCTTTATCACTTTAATAAAATTCTTTGATAGAAGTATTTTATTTGTTATGTAGCAGACGGGCGAGACCTTGAAATTGTGTAGCTCCCCATATAGAGTATAATATTTTTATTGAGTCTATTTAAGGTGAATTTTAAGCTGGCATAAGGCGATACAAATAAAACCAACTTTTTTTTTGATTCATAATACTTCAGCAATCTTTTGTTTTCCAAATTTGTTCTGCATAACAGCATAACGATCGAATAGAGTTAAATTACTTTGCCAGATCATTGGCAACATTGCGCATTAATTCTTCGATTTCGCGATTCGACTGCATGTACATATTCAATTCGGTACCAATGCGTCGACCCTAACCATTCTAAGAATATTTGGAATAATATAGATCTGCTGCCGCACTCCGACCCGAGAATATTCTTCAATAGATGTGAGAGATTCTTCAATAGATTTAGTGCTTACTTACTTACTTAGGTGCCGATAGAGCTCGGGTGTACCTGAGCCTCAACCCACAAGCCTCCCCATTAAGCTCAGTCTTCAGCTGACTGCCTCCAGCTGCGCACTCCAGGTTTGTTGAGGTCCCCTTGAACTTGTGCGCGCCACTTACGTCGAGGAGGCCCTCTACCGCACCGTTTCTTTGCGGCTGGAGCATTTTTATTTACCTACAGCTCGTATAGGTCGCCATTGAATCTTCTCCTCCAAAACCCTTCAACTCAAACGGAACCGAATATCTTGCGAAGAATTTTTCTCTTGAAGTATCTAACCAACGATATCTTCATCTTCGTTTAATGTTTGCTGATAAGATTGAGCCACTTCGAAGAAGTCCCAACTCAATACCTCAATGCAAACGATGCCAAGCCTTCGGGCATACGCAAAGCTATTGCAAAAGAAATTTTGCATGCATTAAATGTGAAGGAAAACATCCAACAAATGGCTGTCCACTAAAGAATGATGACAAAGAGAAATGTATCATCTGTCATGGAAATCACCCAGCTAGTTACAGAGGTTGTCCGGTTGCAATACAATATCAAGAAAGGAAAAACAGAGTTACTAGCAATCACCAACAAAACCCACACAAAAATAAGAACAAGCAACAAGTAAATATCGAAAACAATAAAGTTGACAAAATACCAATTGCTGTTAAAACAAACACGCCAATTGTGAATAACAAATCGTTTTCCCAAATTGTGAAAAAACACGTAAAGAAGAAGAAATATCAGTAAAGCAAATGCTTTTTACTGTTATTCAAAGATTCGATAATAGAGATAAAATAATTAAGCTACTAAGTAAAGAAGTTTCCACAGGAAAAAAATAATAATGATTATAAATCTGAAAGCCGCAATCTGGGATGCAAACGGTTTACTCCAACATATCTCTGAATTTCAGGTATTTTTATGCAACGAAGATATTGATGTTTGCCTGATTTTGGAAACCCACTTCAAACAGGGAACAAAGATTAGAATTCCTGGGAACCTCTGTTACTACTCTCCCCATCCAGCTGACAGTGCCAGGGGAGGTAGTGCTTTAATTGTAAAAAGTATTTTGGAACCTAACGAAATGCCAAAAACAGCTAAACAAACCGTGCAAGTAGCTACAATAAACGTCTTGATTAAAAAAAAAAGGAATTTGAAATAGCTGGCATATACTGCCCATCCAACCATTCGCTTACAGAGGAAGATCTTAATGACCTTTTTCAAATTCTAGGCAACAACTTTATCATTGGAGCTGACTTCAATGCAAAAGACACCTACTGGGGGTCAAGATTAATAACGACAAAAGGTAGGAAGCTTTATAAAGCAGGGCGAAATTTTAACTGCTATTTTATTTCGATTGGTTAGCCCACTAATTGGTCATCTGACCCAGCGAAAATGACTTGACTTGACTTAGATCCTTTAACCCCTCGGGGGGCATAGGGCGTCAACCACGCCTGCGCGCCATCGTGTTCGAAGTTCTGCAACGCGTTTGAGCTGCCTCCAACTCATTCCTAAAGAGCTCGATTCCTCCTCAACTGTTCTGCGCCACGTTTGCCTAGGGCGCCCCGCTATTCTGCCTGCCTGGGTGAGCGGATTCCACTGCATGGCGTATTTCGCAATGGAGTTGTCTTCGCGCCGTAGGGTGTGTTCAATCCATTGCCACTTTCTTCTTCGTATAGTAATGCTTATAGGTTCTTGGCCCGTTCTCAGATAAAGCTGTTCGTTAGAGATGCGGTTCGGCCAAAAAATCCTCAAGATGATTCTTAAGCATTTGTTTACAAAGACTTGCAGCTTCCGTGTGTTAATGGTGTCCACCTTCCAAGTACTGCACCCATAAAGCAGCACTGATTCTACGTTAGAGCGGAACAGTCGCAGCTTGGTTCTTAAGCTGATAACATTGCTTCTCCAGATTTTAGATAGCATTCCGAACGCAGCTTTAGCCTTCCCGATTCTGCTGCACACATCTTGTTCGGTGCCACCGCGATTAGCCGAGACCACACTTCCTAAATAAAGAAAGTTATCAACTTTCTCGACTTCCTGTCCGGCAATGTTAAGTTGAGCGCGGTTGTTAGAAGAAGTGCTCAGGGCTTTTTTTTTTTTTTTTTTTTTTGTCGGGATAGGAAACACTCGACTGGAGCACTCAGACACAACTGGTCCATTGTACTGCCAGAGAGCAAACCCTGATTTACCCATTTTACTGGAATTTCCTTGACTTTCGAAGAAAGCCAAGCAAGCACTTCAGTGATGAGGAGCTTACAGTACCAGCACTCACCACATCCGCACCGAGGATCTGCCACCTGATACGAGCAAAGGCCGGACACTCACAGAGATAATGTTCCGCGGTGTCGTCGCTCTCTCCACAAGCGTCGCAGATTGTAGTGTCACTTAAGCCTAACACGTTAAGGTGCTTGGAAAAAGCGAAGTGGCCTGTCAAGACGCCGATAAGTTGTCTACAGTCTTTTCTGCTGAGAGACAGCAAGAATGCCGCTGATTTCTTACAGACGTCCGGGAGCATGCGTTTAGTCAACCTGCAACCTGGAGAGTCATGCCACACACAATTGTGCTCGTGAGAGACCCAATCGTCAATGGAAGCCCTAACCGAAGACGCTGGAAGACCCAACGCGGGTTCGGGACCTGAGAAAGCCTCCTCTGAGCCTTGTCTAGCAATCTCATCGGAGATCTCGTTCCCCAAGATCCCAGTGTGACCTGGGACCCAGATAAGAGACAGAGAATTCAGCCTTGCGACCGAGTTCAAAGAGTTTTTGGTTTCACGAACTATTTTGGAAGTGGTTAAAGGGTTAAGCAAGGCCTTAAGCGCAGCCTGACTGTCACTACAGACACAAATGCTACGTCCCTTCCACCTGTTCTTCACAACATAGTTCATGGCCATTAGGATTGCATAAGTTTCCGCTTGGAAAACAGACGCATATTTGCCTAACGAGAAGTGAAGTCTAATGTTGTCGACTTCCACGAAGGCACCAGCGCCAGACCCTTGACTGGTTTTGGAACCGTCCGTGAAAATACGACTACATTCCATTCCCGGCTCAGACTCTGACCGAAGCCAGTCCTGGACACAAGGAAAGTCGACTCTGAATTTGCGCATCAGCTGGAGTTCTGGTGTCATTGCATCAGACGGCATATCCATAAGACAGGAGTCGTAAGATAAGTGTCGCGCAAGTTCATCAAAGTTCCAGTGTGGAGTATACCAAAAACCGCCTCGCCTAAGACGATGGATGGCTTTGATAGTGCAACCCATGATATAAGTATCAAGGGGAGGTAAGTTCAGCAAAGCGTCTAGAGCAGAGCCAGGCGTACTCGGGAAAGCTCCCGAGCAGCCGAGACAAGCCGTTCTTTGGAGTTTCGCACAAAAGGCAACCACATATTTACGCGAGAGCCCCTTCCACCAAACAACCGACGCATATGCGAGGAATGGTCTTATCATAGCCGCGTAGATCCAGAGAACCTTATTCGGTGATAAGCCCCAAGTCTTGCCAAAAGCACCCTTACCCTGCCAGAAGACTGAGAGCGCCTTGGATGTTTTCGACTCGACGTGTTTGGACCAATGAAGTTTCTTATCTAAAATCACTCCCAGATATTTGGCTTCATTGGAAATGCGAATGGTGACGCCTTTTAGTACTGGCTGACTGGTCAAAATCCTCCTTCTCGTAAAAAGAACAACCTCAGTTTTAAGAGGATTCACCGAAAGCCCACTCCTAGTACACCATTCATCGATCATGTCCAGCGCCGCCTGCGCATTAGCACAGACCGTCGCCAGGCATGGCCCGACAGAAAGTACGGCGACATCATCCGCATATGCCTGAGCGTAGACGTTAGAACTATTTAGAGTGTTCAACAGAGAGTCGACCACCATGCACCATAACAATGGAGACAGAACGCCACCTTGCGGACAGCCCCTGTTTACCCCTGTCATAACATATTGGCCACAATCTGCATCCACTACCAACGTTCTATTCATTAGCATTGCTTTAATCCACAACACTAATGTTTCATCTACCCCGTGTTGTCTGGCAGAGTCGCACATGCAGTCAAAAGTCGCATTGTCAAAAGCACCCTCAATGTCGATGAAGATACCCATCGCGTATTCTCTCCTATCAAGCGCGCATTCAATTCTGGCCACTAGATTTTGAAGTGCGGTCTCACAGGATTTCCCACGCTGATAGGCATGCTGCATCTCCGATAGTGGATGCAGTTTCAAAGCAACTTTGCGCACGTGAAATTCTACCAGTCTCTCCATACTTTTCAGTAAGAAGGATGTCAAACTTATAGGTCTGAAACTCTTGGGGAGCGAATAGTCTTCCTTACCAATTTTCGGTATGAAAGCTACTCTGACTGTCCGCCAAGGTGTAGGAATATATGCCAGCGCCAAGCCAGCGGTGAAAATTCTTTTCAGAGTTGGCAATAGCTGATCTATACCCTGTTGCAGCATAGCTGGATATATTCCATCGGTGCCAGGCGATTTGAAACCATCAAAAGATGCCACAGCATATTTGATGGCCTCATCTGTTACCACGGCTGATGCAATATACCAGCTGCGCCGAGTTTTCTGACTTAGATCAAGCTCAGCCTGGGTAAGCGGGCCAAGCTGCGACCTAGTGATTATCCGATTGCCAGGAAAGTGAGTCTCCAGCAGAAGACTAAAAGTTTCCGCTTTCGTCTCAGTAAACTTGCCATCAGATTTTCTCAGTGACTCCAATTTGGTCGGCTTGCCCCTTTTGAGAACATTAACCAACCTGCTGGTTTCACCGAGTGTCTCGATCTTTTCACAAAAATCTCTATAAGAAGCACTTTTCGACAACCGAATTAATTTCTTGTAGTCTTTTTGCTTCGATCTAAAAAGATTCCAGTCACCTTCTAAATTTGTCTTGAGTGACCTATTTAGAAGTTTTCTGGATTCTTTCCTAAGTCGCTGCAGTTCCGGGCACCACCAGGGAACCGGAGTTCTGCAGGGGGTTTTTGTCAATGGGCACGTCAGTTCAAAACAGCTGGTAAGGACACTAGTCAGGTTTTGAACAGCATCCTCAACCTTTCGTTTCGTTCTGAGTTTAGTTGGAGTTTTGACAGATCTGTCTAGCTCTTCCCTAAACCGCACCCAGTTGGTTTTCCTCGGATTCCTCCTCTCCTGCAAAGTTATGGCCTCGCATTCGATTTGGAAAACGATGTATCTATGGTCTGACAAGGACACCTCCGGCAGTACCCTCCAGTTAGTAATTGACTTGAAATACCTGTTAGATAAAGTCAAATCAATTACCTCCTGCGTCCTTGCCGTAACAAAAGTTGGCTGGGAGCCAATATTGTTAATTACCATGCCAGACGATAGTATAAAGTCTAGGAGATGGTTTCCTCGTGTGTTACATTTGCTGCTGCCCCAGACTGTATTCTGAGCATTCGCGTCGCAACACATGACTAGTCCCATCTCCCGAGTGTCACAGTACTTTATGAGTTCGGCAACCGCCTTCGGTGGTGGAGGCATTACCGAATCATAAGGGAAGTAAGCCGACGCAACGACGAAGGTTTTCCAACTTCCGTTCGTAGCTTACAGCTGCAGCAACCAGGTCCTGTCCACAAAATTGTCCAAGCTTGGTTACTGATAGGAAATTCGGCACAATTAGACAAGCTCTCGGTCTTTCAGATCGCTCGTCACATAGCACCGTTACTCCACGAACACCCCCAAAACCACATATGCGCTTGTTCCGCATGGGCGAGCGCCCCTACCCGTGGTATTGCTTGCGTCAGCCATTTTCTGTCCACTAGTGCTGGGACCTTTAGGGGTAACAGCACCAGTATCCACCAGATTTTGTGCGCAGATAACGCCACCGGTAAGAGTGTGCCCGGCAGAAGAGCGCGCATCAGATGCGGTTCGGCCAAAAAATCCTCAAGATGATTCTTAAGCATTTGTTTACAAAGACTTGCAGCTTCCGTGTGTTAATGGTGTCCACCTTCCAAGTACTGCACCCATAAAGCAGCACTGATTCTACGTTAGAGCGGAACAGTCGCAGCTTGGTTCTTAAGCTGATAACATTGCTTCTCCAGATTTTAGATAGCATTCCGAACGCAGCTTTAGCCTTCCCGATTCTGCTGCACACATCTTGTTCGGTGCCACCGCGATTAGCCGAGACCACACTTCCTAAATAAAGAAAGTTATCAACTTTCTCGACTTCCTGTCCGGCAATGTTAAGTTGAGCGCGGTTGTTAGAAGAAGTGCTCAGGGCTTTTGTTTTGGCTGTGTTTACTTTTAGCCCCACTTTGTTTGCCTCAGCTTCTAGATTTTGGGCCATTAGATGAAGATCCATTATCCGATGTGAAAGTAGACAAACATCGTCAGCGTAATCTAGGTGTTCAAGGTAAGATGTCATAGTCCAACGAATTCCATAGTTGCCTTCCGTCAATGCTGCACGGAGTACATCGCTGATAACCACCAAAAACAATAGTGGTGACAGTATGCACCCTTGACGTACTCCACTTTGGACTTCAAAATCCTCCGACACCTTACCATTGTGCATGACGTGACACTTACCGCCCTCGTATGTAGTCTTGATAATAGCTATAAGTTTTTCTGGGATGCCTCTCCTGCGCAAGGCCAACCAGATAGCATCTCGATTCAATCTGTCGAAAGCTTTCTCGAAGTCGATAAACATTAAATGTAGCGGAGACCTATACTCAACGCATTGCTCGATAATGATCCGTAAGGTGTTTATGTGGTCAATGCAGGAGGATCCAGCGCGAAAGCCTGCCTGTTCGACATCGAGAGTTGAATCTAAATGTTCTTTAATTCGTTCTAGAATTATTCTAGCTATTATTTTAGCCACGGCTGGAAGAACGCATATACCTCTCCAGTTACCGCAATCCATCAAGTTTCCCTTCTTTGGAAGTTTAATGATCATCCCCCTTTTCCACTCCTGTGGAAATTGTTCACTATCCCAAGCTCTCCGTATTAGGGGATGCAGCAAATCTGCCGATGTATTTGGCGCCGCTTGAAATAGCTCGGCAGGGATGCCATCAATACCCACCGCCTTGTTCTTCTTGAGGGACTTGATTGCTGTTATTATCTCGGTTTTACTGGGAGGTGCGGTGCGAATTCGGGAATTTGTTGCTTCGAACTGCTCATTCGAATTCGAGATCATACCGCCATCGTCTATGTGATTTAGCACTGTAGCAAAATGTTCTCTCCATCTAGTGAGCTGATCCTCATCCGAAATCAGAAGGTTACCGTCTAGACTCTTCACTGGATGTTGTTTGGAGTTTCGACCACCGATGAGCTCCTTAGTGATGCTATACACAGTCCTACTGTCGCACCTACTCGCCGCTCACCGTTATCATTACGGTCTCCCACGCCGTGAACTCCCATCACGTGCTTAAGCATGGTGTTGTCGCTACCCACCTTGGCATTGAAATCTCCCATCACCATTACGATGTCCCCATTAGGCGTTTGGTTGTAGGCGGCGCCTAAGTGGCTATAAAAATCATCCTTTTCGTCCTCAGTCGCGTCTAGAGTCGGAGCATAACACTGTATGATGGTAATTTTTCTAACTCTACTCTGGAACCTAGCCGTCAATATCCGGTCATTATGGGGTTTCCAGGATATGAGGCTACTACGTGCTGCTGGAGTTAGCATGAGTCCTACTCCGGAACTCCGTGCACTTCCAGCTGGTTTCCCAGAGTAGAGCATGACAGTGTTTTTGGTTGGGGAGATGAATTCCCCAGCATCGAACCATCTTATCTCGCTCAGCCCTAAGATGTCTAATTTATACCTTGCGAATTCGCGTTCTAATTGGAGGAATCTGGCGGTATAAGGCCCTTCCTTGAGTGAGTCCAGGAGGGTCTTAACGTTCCAGAATCCGATCGTTGTCCGTGTCCGATAGCCAAAGGTCGTCGTCAAATTATCCGTCCGTATCCGAGGCGTTGGTTTTCGTTTCGGAGCAGTAAAAGTTTTTACGGTTGCGGCTCGCTGGGCCACAGACCAACCGACACTTATCCTGTTTTTTGGCGCAGGAAGCTCGCCATTCGTCCTCTCCCGTTAGCAATTTCCGAAGAAATCCCCAGATGGCACCCCGAGGAGGTGGGAGTAGGGCTTACTAACAGAGCTGCTAGGTTTTCGGCTGCAGTAGCTCTTTCTCGTTACTTAGCGGACCAACACCTATCGGGAGATGCTGCCCCTACGAGGCCTTTGTTAGTCGTTTGCCATCCATTCGTTTGACCCAGCGAAAATACCAGATCTTATTGACTTCCGAAAAATCCGAAAAATATCCTATAGAAATTAGGGAACTAATATTAGAAAGGAGAAAAGCTCGCAGGAAATGGCAAATGACAAGATATCCCGGCAACAAAACTATATTTAATAGACTAAACAACAAACTTAAAAAAGTATCGGTGAATTTAAAAATAGATCTCCAAATATATACCTTTGTACCTTAACAGCTGGCAAAGTCACAGACTACTCCCTTTGGAAGGCTGCCAAACATTTAAAGAGACATCAAGCGCAAGATGCCCAGTTAAAAACATCTGATAAAAGAAAAGGTCAAACTTTTTTCGGCGCACCTGACAAATGTTTTTAAACCTTTTCCACCTAGCATGGCAAACGAACGTCTTGATTTCTCTGAAAGAGTAGATGAAGGCGTAATTGCTTATGTTTCGCTAAGAGAGATCAGTACATGCATTCCTCAACTATCTAATAGAAAATCTCCAGGTTATGATCTCATATCTACCCAAATCCTTAAAGAGCTACTCTTAAAAGCATTTTTAAAACTCAAGCTTATTATTAACGCTTGTTTTAAACAAAGATATGTCCCACTTCACTGGAAGATAGCAGAAATTATTGTTATACCTAAACAAGGTCTCTATCAGAAGTTACCTCATATAGGTCAATCTCACTTATACCGGTATTATCAAACCTTTTCGAGAAACTGCTTCTTAAAAGACTAGACAGAATCAAAGAGCAAAGAAGGCTTATTCCCACCCATCAGTTCGGGTTTGGAAATAAATTTTCGTCAATAGACCAAGTGCATCATATAACTAATGTTATAGAAAAAGCACTAGAAGAAAAACAAGTTTGTTCTGCAATATTCTTAGACGTTGCACAGGCTTTTTATAAAGTTTGGCAAAAGGGTTGAGAGCATAAACTTCATACGGACTTACCTAGACAATACTATGAGATACTTAAATCTTATATAGCAAATACATTCTTTACAGTTCACTATGGTTCAGCGTATTCTGAACTTAAAAAAATATAAGCAGGTGTTCCACAGGGAAGTGTTCTAGGCCCCACTTTATATTTATTATATACTAGGGATGTACCACATGCGAATGACACGATGATAGCCACATTCGCAGATGACACTGCTCTTCTATCAACTGATGGATGCAACCGAAAAGCTTCAAAATTCAGTTAACGAGATATGTGATTGAACGCAACGATAGCGAATTAAACTTAATGAGTCAATGTTAGGTTAGGTTAGGTTAGGTAAAGGTGGCTCTCCTGACAGGGTCAGGACACACTTAGACCGCTTGGGGCCATTGTGATACCACATGAGTAGTGACCGGCCGAGTCACCGGTTACCGGGTGAACATTAATCTTTCTCATGAGGGTGTTGGCTGAGAATGCTGACTGAGAAGGGTAGAGAGGGTAACTGACTCAGTCAACCCTGAAGTCAAAGTGTACCGAGAAGGTATAGTGTGCAACAAGTGATGGGGGGGTAATTGAATCAATCGAACCCCCTATACTGTGTGTGCAAGTTATATTGACAGGTCCCATAAACCGTGTAGGCGTAGAGGTGCATAAGTATAGTAGAGTGACTGATTCAGTCTAACTCTAATTGCTGTTATGCATGGTATTGACTATGTGGGGTGACTGATTCAGTCAAACTCTTCATACCTAGGTGGACCGTGTAGGTATAGAGGCGCATAAGCGTACATAGAGTGTCTGATTCAACTAGGTAGGGTGATTGTTTCAATCGAATCCATATCTAGGTGGACCGTGGAAATAGTGGGGAATGCAAAGTAGAGCGAGATGACTGATGCAGTCAATCTTCAGCTAAACCAGTTGGATTTACCTATGTATATATTTAAGTTTCTAATGTCTATGTTAGACAGGTCACTTAGGGCCTTAAAGAAGTATTCACCTAGCAGCTTCTTTCTTAGTGTGGCTAGCGCTGGGCATGTACCGAGGAGGTGGAGACTATTCTCTTCCTCCTCTTCATCTTTGCAGCTTCTACAGAAATCGTTTGCTGGGACACCCATTCTAGTGGCGTGTCTACCTAATAAGCAGTGTCCTGTGATTATTCCCACTGTGAGGCTTATGTTTCTTCTATTTAATGAAAGGTGATTTTTGGTTTTCTTTGCGTCTAGTAAAGGCCAGATCTTCCTGGTCGATGCGCACGTACCTAGATTACTCCGATGTTTTGGAACCATCTGTATAGATTTCGATTGCGGCGTCATTTAGAATGATACCTTCATCCCATGCGGATCTGTCAGGGATGGTGGTGTTATATTTAATATTGAAATCAATAAATGGGGATATGTCATCTGTTACTCTGGGATTGGAGTTTTGTAAGATTTTCATGTGGCCAATTTGTGAGCTTGACCACTGGAGAAATTCTCTAAGTCTTAGGGCTGCTTTAGATGCTACCATTTTCCCAAAGATGTCAATGGGATATATATTAAGTGAGGTTTCTAAGGCGGCTGTGGGAGTGGACCTGAGAGCCCCTGTGATGCATTTGCATGCTAATCGTTGTACTCTTTCGATAGAGTTTGTGTTGCACCTTGTTTCGAGTGCAGGCCACCAGACGAGAACGCCATAAAGCAGGATTGGTCTGACCACCGCCAGGTACAACCAGTGGACTATATTAGGTTGAAGACCCCATTTTGGACCTATAGCCTTTTTACAGATGTAGATGGCGATTTCCGCTTTCTTGGTTCGGTCTAGAATGTTCTGCTTCCAGTTAAGTTTACAATCGGGGATCAACCCTAAGTATTTTGCTTTGTTTGTAAAGCTGAGTTCCGTGTTTCTAAGCTTAGGTGGGTACTAGTTCAGCTTTGGACGGGTTTACGTTGAGCCCAACGCTGTCCGTCCATTTCGCTACTAAATTTAGCGCGAGTTCATTAGATTTTTTAGGGTTTCGGGGAATTTACCTGAGATGGCTATGGCAATATCGTCAGCATATGCTACGACCTTATAGCCTTTATTTCCTAGTGAAGTGAGTAGCTCATTCACTACTAATATCCAAAATAGCGGAGAGAGAACACCCCGGGGTGTGCCTCTGTGCGCTAACCGAGCTCAGATAGAATCTGCCTGCTGTTCAGCATTCGTTCTATCCAGATGCAAAGGCAGCAGTCCACCTTCAGGTCAGCGAGCGCTCTTGTGATGGATTCTGTACTGACTTTATTAAAGGCGCCTTCTATGTTAAGGAAAGACACCATAGTATATTCTTTAACGACAAGAGGTTTTTCAATGGTGCCTGCTAATGAATGTAGAGCTGTTTCCACTGAAAAACCTTTCCGGTAAGCATGCTGAGAGCTAGATAAGGTTTGTACCTTGAGTTTTGAACGGATATAGTTATCGACTAGCCTTTCAAACGTTTTCGGAAATAAGGAGGAGAGGCTGATTGGTCTGAAATCTTTCGGATTATAGTGGGAGGTCTTACCGCATTTCGGGATGAAGAGTCAAAGTCCACCCATATCAATTTTGCAAAGAAAACAATCTGGTTATTAATAATCAAGTAGTTCCTTATTCTAACACAGCTAAGTATCTGGGTACGAATCTGGATGCTAAACTGAAATGGAAGGAACATGTGAAAAAGAAAGTAGAAGAGTTAAATATTAGATCTAAACAATTTTTTTGGTTGTTAAGATATACTTAATTCAGAAGTGTCCATGGAGAATAAAATCTTAGTATATAATCATATACTAAGACCTGTTTGGACGTATAATATCCAAATATGGGAATATGGGGTTGTACAAAGAAAACAAATGTACAAATAATACAAACATTTCAAGGCAAAGACCTTCGGGGAATAGTAAATGCCGCATGGTATATTAGAAATAATGACTTGCATCTTGATTTGCAGAATGATCATGTGACGGAAGTAATTAAAAAGAAGGCAATCCGTCACAACGAGCGTCTGCAGATGCATATTTATCCTGAAATAAAAGAAGTCTTAAATCTACTATATAATATTCGTAGATTAAGAAGAACTAAACCTCACGAACTTATAATCTGATAATTATGAGAACCCGTATTTAATTTATACGTAATACCTTCTCAAACGCAACTGAACTTTGAAACTAAAATCATTTGTCGATCTTTTTCTGATTTGCCGTGATTAAGGAGGTGTTTTTAGTGCGGTTACAGTCCCACACTACTCTGGGCTTCTAACACCACAATGTCTTTCGAGATTTTCACCTTCATAAAAAAAATCCACTTTTAATAAAGTCCATGTTTCAGTGCCGTAAAGTAGGATTGGGATGATCAGGGTCTTATAAAGATTCTCTTTAAGTATTCAATATATGGTTTTACTGTTCAATTGCCTTATTAGCCCAAGAAAAACAGCGATTAGGAAGAGTTATTATTCACTGATTTCTGCGCTGATGTCGTTTCAAAATCAAGGTAGACAAAGTTCCTTACTACCTTGAAGTTGATGTTGCCCACTGTGACGTTCTGTCCAATTCATTGGTGTTGATTGTTCCTTCTTGTTGACAACATGTACTTGATTTTGCCCTCACTTACCGCTTAACTGATTTTGACCGCTTCTGCTTCAGTATTTGTAACCGATCCGGTGAAGCCCGCTGTTTTTTTTTCAAATTATGATGCTTGTGAGTTTCGCACAATCCGTTCAAATACAATATTAAAGAAATCACATAACAGCGCTTCACTTTGCCTAAAACCTTTTTTTGACATCAAAGTTCTCGGTGAGCTAATTACCAATCTTGGTGGAGCAGGGAGCGCTCTCCATCGATATAGACATAGCTCTATACCATATATCTCCTCTCAATAGACTCTGTCACAGGCGGCCTTCGATAAAGAGATGATGAGTACCGATTTGGATCTGCCGAAGTGAGCAGATTTGATCGATGGTGGACTTTTTGTCCTGAAACCGCGCTGCTAGGGACTAATCAGGCTGTTGACGAAAGGTTTCACGCATTCACACAATATCACAATTTTGCAGCTAATGCTGAGGAGACTGACTACCAATTCATTACCAGCTGATTTGAAAAGTTCTGCTTGACTACAGCTTAAATATTGCTATCATCACTTCACTTTGATCAGGTGGACGAACATTTTGACTATCATCGTCTATGTTGAATGGTTCATTCTGCTTGACATCAACCAACATCCCAGGTCTACGTCCCCGTTATACAGTCTGCAGAAGTGGCTTTTTATCTCTATAGGTTTCTAAACGGGTATTGCTTCAATGACAGGATGTTTTACCTTTTGGTAGAACTTTCGAACATTGTTCCTGGAATACAAGCTCTCAATATTCTCGATCGTGTGCTTCTCATGCTCTTTCTTCTTCTTTTGGAAAAACCTATGTTCTCTCCGCAGCCCTCATACATTTTCAGTGGTTCGCTAATTTTTCATGAGGGTCGCGGTAGTAGGATGTTCAGATGAACTCTCTATCCTTCTCGATTCTCCGCCAATGAGCCCAACTCATAAGGACTCGGCTCTAGGAGAGATGTCGGACTTGATCCAACCATCTATTTCTAGGCTTGCCGAAGGGTCGTCTACCTGATGCGATGGCAATCATGGCACGTCTGGGAAGCCGGTCTGGGGCAGACGCACTACGTGACCAAACCATGGAAGCATAGACTGTTTCGGTCGGAGAAGTGACCGTCTCGCGTAGTTTGGTGTTGCACACTCGATCCTTACGAATTATTCCAGTAACTCCGCGAGGCAACCTCATTTCGGCAGCTTGTGTCCAGGATCTTATTCTTTTGGTCACTACCCAAATTTCATGACCCCGATAATTTAGCTTGAACACTAAGTTCGGCCTTCCTTATAACCGATTGACCAAGCTCTCTCGAAATTGATCAAGCCTGGCCAATTCTACAGGATAATTCGGCATTGCTCTTTCCACCACTCGTGAATAAGACCTCGAGGTACTTTAGCTGATCCACGTGCTTCAGTGCACTGAACGGGTGTCTTGGAAACGACCATTACTTCCGATTTGTTCACGTTTACTTCTATTTCAGCATCATCACAAACGGCTAAAAACCATTCGAGTGCATGCTGAAGTTCCGGATCAAGCCTTCATTTTGTTACCGAATTTGGCTTTCAATTGTAAGGATGATGAACTCGCCAGAACAAGAATTACTACCATATGTGGTATACCCAATACCCATCTTGCCGGACAAAGGCTCCTTTGGTATACCAATCGCTACTTGCAAACTCAAACTTAAGCTGAATGATATCAAGAGTACAAATCTTAGGTGGACAAGTGGTCCTACATGTCTAGTGACAAAACGAATTCAGCCAGAGCTAGACCTAAAACGCTCTAAGAATTTGATTTCTCTCAACACATTGCATATTGGCGTTACAATAGGTGTCATCACTTTACACTGTCTAATAGGCAAGCGTGCTACAAGGCTGGGCCTTTTTGCGATCAACTTTTGTAGAAACTGCATTGATGAAGAAGGTGAAAAAATCATTCCTCACCTTCTTTGTTTCTGCCCAGCTCTCTTCCATAGAAGGAAGCTTCACCTAGGATTATTATAATTCGCTCGTTCACGTGTCGGAAGCTTAAGACTTTATGCTTAAGTCTGCCGCGTATAGCACATCCACATTCGAATTATCGTTGCTTGTTGTCTCTGTAGCAATGACAGTAGTAGATGTCAAGTATTGAGCACCCGTCAGGTCAGTTACTCTAAGGTATTATTCTATTATTATATATATTATTATATCTATATTATTGTTCTAAGTTTATTTAAACTACAAATTATCTTAGTGTGAAAAAATAAACGATTCATAAAAAAAAAGGAGTAGATGCCACAGTTTATTATCCTCTTTTGTCCGCCCTTCCCATCACACTTCCTGGAAGGCTGTTACATCTGCGCTATAGCAGTCTAGAATCTCCGCTAATTGTTTGGCTGCACGTGGTCTGTTAAGGGTCCGAACATTCCACGTACAGATCCGAAGGTCGTTGTCCGTCGTCCACAGTTGAATCTTCCTTATCCGAGGTTGTTTCTGAGCCAGCGGTTTTTTTTAGGTGGTAGGGAAATTACCCCGATGGCACAGTCCCTAACCTTGCGAGTTGCTTTTGTTATACCCCTAGAACGCGGGGCCGTTGGCCCATTAAGGGCTCCTCCGCCACCATCTCTATTCCAAGGTCCTGACTAACCCTGGGTATTTCTGCGATCTGAATATGCTGAAGCAGTTCTCGGGGAATTATTCACTAAGCTCAACCTAACTGCAACTGTAAATGCCACCGTTGATTCGCTCTAGAGAATTAGTCCGCCATCACGCCGTCTGGAAGTAAGAAGTGCTCTAGTGAGAAAGCAGTCTTCCCCCTCTCTCGTCTTCTGCCCCAAGATCTTACAAAGAAGTTGGCTTCCCAATCTCCCACCAAGGTTCTATGCACCCAGCGGTCACCAACGTGAAGGTTAAGACAGGTAGGTCTAGGCTATGTGTTTTGCGTTTTTAGTTAATCGCTTGCACTACCGTTTGACCGCTGGTCGGTTAGACCCTCCTCTTTTATGATAAAGAGAACGATTGTTTTTTTTTGGCTTCGAATCGTCAGGAGGCTTTTCCCGCCATACGCTTCAGTCAGAAGTCTACCTACTCTTTAAGGATCCTAGAGTTTTCGTTAAGGGTACTACACAACAACTGTCTTGAACTTAAGTCTGTTCTTCCGTTCTTTTCATAAATCCTTCTGATTTTTTAATTTTTTTTTGTCGGGATAGGAAACGCTCAACTGGAGCACTCAGACGCAACTAGTCCATTGTACTACCAGAGAGCAAACCCTGATTTACCCATTTTATTGGAATTTCCTTGTCTTTCTAAGAAAGCCAAGCAAGCACTTCAGTGATGAGGAGCTTACAGTACCAGCACTCACCACATCCGCACCGAGGATCTGCCACCTGATACGAGCAAAGGCCGGACACTCACAGAGATAATGTTCCGCAGTGTCGTTGCTTTCTCCACAAGCGTCGCAGATTGTAGTGTCAGTTAAGCCCAACACGTTAATGTGCTTGGCAAAAGCAAAGTGGCCTGTCAAGACGCCAATAAGTTGTCTACAGTCTTTTCTGCTGAGAGACAGCAAGAATGGCGCTGATTTCTTTCAGACTTCCGGGAGCATGCGTTTAGTCAACCTGCATTCTGGAGAGTCATGCCACACACAATTGTGCTCGTGAGAGACCCAATCGTCAATGGAAGCCCTAACCGAGGACGCAGGGAGACCCAACGCGGGTTCGGGACCTGAGAAAGCCTCCTCTGAGCCTTGTCTAGCAATCTCATGGGAGATCTCGTTCCCCTAAATCCCAGTGTGACCTGGGACTCAGATAAGAGACAGAGAATTCAGCCGTGCGACCGAGTTCAAAGAGTTTTTGGTTTCACGAACTATTTTGGAAGTGGTTAAAGGGTTAAGCAAGGCCTTACGCGCAGCCTGACTGGCACTACAGACACAAATGCTACGTCCCTTCCACCTGTTCTTCACAACATAGTTTATGGCCATTAGGATTGCATAAGTTTCCGCTTGGAAAACAGACGCATATTTGCCTAACGAAAAGTGAAATCTAATGTTTTCGACTTCCACGAAGACATCAGCGCCAGACCCTTGACTGGTTTTGGAACCATCCAAAATACGACTACATTCCATTCCCGGCTCAGAATCTGGCCAAAGCCAGTCCTGGATACAAGGAAAGTCGACTCTGAATTTGCGCATCAGCTGGAGTTCTGGTGTTATTGCATCAGGCGGCATATCCATAAGACAGGAGTCGTAAGATAAGTGTCGCACAAGTTCACCAAAATTCCAGTGTGGAGTATACCAAAAACCGCCCCGCCTAAGACGATGGATGGCTTTGATAGTGTAAATCATGATATAAGTATCGAGGGGAGGTAAGTTCAGTAAAGCGTCTAGAGCAGAGCCAGGCGTACTCGGGAAAGCTCCCGAGCAGCCGAGACAAGCCGTTCTTTGAAGTTTCGCGCAAAAGGCAACCACATATCTACGCGAGAGCCCCTTCCACCAAACAACAGACGCATATGCGAGGAATGGTCTTATTATAGCCGTGTAGATCCAGAGAACCTTATTCGGTGTTAAGCCCCAAGTCTTGCCAAAAGCACCCTTACACTGCCAGAAGACTGAGAGCGCCTTGGATGTTTTCGACTCGACGTGTTTAGACCAACGAAGTTTCTTATCTAAAATCACTCCCAAATATTTGGCTTCATTAGAAATGTGAATGGTGACGTCTTTTAGCACTGGCTGAGTCAGACCGGTCAAAACCCTGCTTCTCGTAAGAAGAACAACATCAGTTTTAAGAGGATTCACCGAAAGCCCGCTCCTAGTACAGCATTCATCGATCATGTCCAGCGCCACCTGCGCGTCAGCACAGACCGTCGCCAGGCATGGCCCGACAGAAAGTACAGCGACATCATCCGCATATGCCTGAGCGTAGACGTTAGAACTATTTAGAATGTTCAACAGAGAGTCGACCACCATGCACCATAATAATGGAGACAGAACGCCACCTTGCGGACAGCCCCTGTTTACCCCTGTCATAACATATTGGCCACAATCCGCATCCACTACCAAAGTTCTATTCATTAGCATTGCCTTAATTCACAACACTAATGTTTGATCTACGCCGTGTTGTCTGGCCGAGTCGCACATGAAGTCAAAAGTCGCATTGTCAAAAGCACTCTCAATGTCGATGAACATACCCATCGCGTATTCTTTCCTATCAAGCGCGCATTCAATTCTGGCCACTAAATTTGGAAGTGCGGTCTCGCAGGATTTCCCACGCTGATGGGTAGGTAGGTAGAAGTGGCGGTTCTGTAAAAACAGAGACCCAATTAGCACAGTTGTGCCGTTTTGACACCACGACTCATGCGACCTTGGATGTTGATGTGTGTTGGTGAGGACAATCTAGAGCCAGCCTGTGGAGTTTAAGAAGAGTGTAAGCTCATTTATGTTCTTACCCGAGATTTCCTGAAGTGAATTGTAGAAGGGTTTGCCTAATGCTTGATGTCTAGGCCTAGCTAGTGCTGGACAATTGCACATGTAGTGGATAATTGTTTCTTTTTCGGTGGCTATGTTGCAACTACGGCAGTGTGTATTATATGGGATACCTAGTTTGGCTGCATGCTCTCCTACCGGCCAGTGTCCCGTGATTATCGCGATTGTACGGGCAATGTCTTTGCGCGTTCTGTTCAATAGGGTGGTTGTTTTGGTCTTGTTGTAGTTAGGTCACATCTTTCTGGATATGACGCAGTTCGTTAACCTGGACCATTTAAGGTTAGCTTTTCTAAGAAAGATTAAGGAGATGTTTGCCTTAATTGCTCTGAGCGGGTTGTGAACAAGTTCAGCAAGTGAGCATTGAAGGGCTGAGCCTCGCCTGGCCAGTTTGTCATCAATGTTGCTGTGGCCTGGAGCCCAGACTAGGGTCACCATGCATTGGCCATCTAGCGAGGCCAGCTCCTGTCGGCATTCTAGTATTAGCTTTGAGGAAATAGTTTCCGAGGCAATGGCTTTGATAGCAGCTTGGCTATCGATTAAAGTAGCGATTCTTTGCCTTTGTAGTGTATTTGTGTGTGACTTGAGTTGGCGACAGGCTTCGCGAATGGCGAGTACTTCCGCTTGAAAGACGCTGGCAGCGTCCGGGAGTCGGTACGATCTTGCGATGTTCAGGGACTCCGAGAAAACACCCGCACCAATCCCACAGTCCATTTTTGACCCGTCGGTGTAGACTGTTAGATCGAAACCACTGGTCGCCTGTCCATCGTGCCAATCTTTTCTTGTAGAGAATTGTACATCGAAACGCTTTGTGAAGTTCAATGTGGGGATGATGTAGTCTGTTGGAGTCGGTATGAGTTCTCCTGGTAGAGAATCTAGGATTTTGCTGTGTCCATAGGGTTTCGCAGTCCAACACTTGGACTCTCTGAGTCTGATTGCGCTGTGTGCTGAGATGTTTGTGATATGTAGATCTAGGGGTAAAAGGTGTAGCAGGACTGTTAGAGCGTCTGACGGAGTTGACCGTAGGGCACCTGTGGTGCCTATGCATGCTGCTCTTTGCACCTTATTTAGTTTGGTTATGTTATAGGCTTTTTTAAGGGCCGGCCACCATACTATCGACCCGTAGGTAAGGATTGGGCGTACTATGGCTGTGTACATCCACAGGGTCAATTTTGGTTGCAGGCCCTATCTTTTGCCGAAGGTTCTGTTGCAGGCATAGAAGGCTATACATGCTTTCTTTACTCGTTCGTCTATGTTTGGTTTCCAGTTAAGTTTAGGGTCTAGAATAACTCCTAGGTACTTAGCGCTGGAAGATAAGGAGAGTATCTGACCGTTTAATCGAGGAGGATTGAAGTCGGGTATTTTGGTTTTTGTGGTGAAAAGCATCAGTTCAGTTTTATTTGGGTTGACTCCAAGTCCACACTTTCTGGCCCATGCGGTGACTTTACTTAGAGCACTCTCCATGATCTCACTTATCACGGGAGGGAAAAGTCCCGACACTAAAATCACCATGTCGTCCGCATACCCAACTACTTTAATTATTTCTCTGTCTAAGCATAAAAGGATTTTATTCATGACTATTAGCCATAGTAGAGGTGAGATGACTCCACCTTGGGGCGTTCCTCTACTGGCAAATTTGGTTATGGTGCTGTTTCCTAGAGATGCCTGAATAGCTCTATTGCTGAGCGAGCTAGAGACTATCCATTGACTTAGGTAGGTTTCAATGCCCAGCTCCGTGAGGGACTCTAGAATTACTTCAGTGTGCACATTGTAAAAAACTCCTTCTATGTCTAGAAAGGTAGCTAAAGTGTATTCCTTATACTGTAGGGATTTTTCGGTGCCACGCGATTTGAAACCATCAAAAGATGCCACAGCATATTTGATGCCCTCTTCTGTTACCACGGCTGATGCAATATACCAGCCGCGCCGAGTTTTCTGACTTAGATCAAGCTCAGCCTGGGTAAGTGGACCAAGCTCCGACCTAGTGGTTATCTGATTGCCAGGAAAGTGAGTCTCCAGCAGAAGACTAAAAGTTTCCGCTTTCGTCTCAGTAAACTTGCCATCAGACTTTCTCAGTGACTCCGGTTTGGTCGGCTTGCCCCTTTTGAGAACCTTAACCAACCTGCTGGTTTCACCGAGTGTCTCGATCTTTTCACAAAAATCTCTATAAGAAGCACTTTTCGACAACCGAATTAACTTCTTATAGTCTTTTTGCTTCGATCTAAAAAGATCCCAGTTACCTTCTAAATTTGTCTTAAGTGACCTATTTAGAAGTTTTCTGGATTCTTTCCTAAGTCGCTGCAGTTCTGGGCTCCACCAGGGAACCGGAGATCTGCAGGGGGTTTTTATCAATGGGCGCGTCAGTTCAAAACAGCTGGTAAGGACGCTAGTCAGGTTTTGAACAGCATCCTCAACCTTTCGTTTCGTTCTGAGTTTAGTTGGAGTTTTGACAGATCTGTCTAGCTCTTCCCTAAACCGCACCCAGTTGGTTTTCCTTGGATTCCTCCTATCCTGCAAAGTTATGACCTCGCATTCGATTTGGAAAGCGATTTATCTATGGTCTGACAAGGACACCTACGGCAGTACCCTCCAGTTAGTAACTGACTTGAAATACCTATTAGATAAAGTCAAATCAATTACCTCCTGCTTCCTTGCCGTAACAAAACATTGTTTATTACCATGCCAGACGATAGTATAAAGTCTAGGAGATGGCTTCCTCGTATGTTACATTTGCTGCTGCCCCAGACTGTATAAGGAGCATTCGCGTCGCAACACATGACTAGTCCCATCTCCCGAGTGTCACAGTACTTTATGAGTTCGGCAACCGCCTTTGGTGGTGGAGGCATTACCGAATCATAAGGGAAGTAAGCCGACGCCACGACGAAGGTTTTCCAACTTCCGCTTACAGCTACAGCAACCAGGTCCTGTCCACAGAATTGACCAAGCTGGGTTACTGAGAGGAAATTCGGCGCAATTAGACAAGCTCTCTGTCTTTCAGATCGCTCGTCACATAGCACCGTTACTCCACGAACACCTCCAAAACTACATATGCGCTTGTTCCGCATGTATGGCTCCTAGATAGATGTTATGTGGGGTTTTGTACGCACCACGGAAAGTCTGCTACTTAAGAGAGTGGTAGCAGACTTTGAGTGATGGAGCTTTATCTGCGAAAATATCAAACATATAGTCGGAGTTTTATTAGCAGAAGGGCGCGCACCAGATGCGCACATGCTTCCGGCGAGGCGAGCGCCCCTGCCCGTGGCGTTGCCTGCGTCAGCCATTTTTTATCCGCTAGTGCTGGGACCTTTAGGGGTAACAGCACCAGCATCCACCAGATTTTGTGCGCAGATAACGCCACCGGTAAGAGTGTGCCCGGCAGAAGAGCGCGCATCAGATGGGCACACGCTGCCACCAAGAAGGCGAAACTTGCTCCGTCAGATTGGACCTGTTCGAGCCGACCGAAGAGGAGCCAGCGTTAGGTCTGAGGCATTGATCGACTACAGTTGGAGTACCTTCTGCCGACCTAGGCTTCTTTCCTGTCGCTACTGAAGGATACAGGACAGGTTTTGCGTCACAGTCAAGACGTCTTCAACCTTTAGTTCCTTCTCATTCTTAGACCATAGTTTCCTGGCTGTAAGCAAACCAACTAGAAAGCTAATTTTTTTGTTATACACAAATACTATTTTTTTTTCCCCGCTCTATTTTTTCTGTGTTCTGTTAGAGCTGGCATAAAAGGCTAAGGGAGTTATATGATCGTTCTTTCGCTGATATCAGAGGCGATTTTTCCCATAAATTAGTTTACAACAAGTCATGTATTTATCAACAAGGCTACCCCAAATCCTTGGTTTTAAAAATGTGCTTTAAAGGGTATACGAGTATTACTCACATGTCGCTCATGTTTTAAGAAACAAATTGCGTACTCGTATGTAATGCAAAGTTTTCCTCTTCAATTCTGTTGACCAAATATAACTTAAAGCTCCTCAAACTTTTCACACTAGATTATGAAATATTCTTTAAACAAGTTTTCTTCTGAATTTCTGCTGAGACTTATAAGTTTCCCTTGCAAAGAAGAGCTCTCATAAGTACTTATAATCCTTGTGTCATCCGCTGTTCTACATCCTTAGAGTGTCCTCCCATAAGAAGAACTACAAACTTCCCTTCGCTTATTTGTCCAATTTCCTATTCTCCCCATGAATATAATATTTTGTAGAAAAACACAGAGTCTACCCCCGCCACCGATAAACAAGGGAACCAATGTTCGAGAAAATCTCTCTCTGTGTCCTACCGGCCTCTGTCTCCTATTCATTGGTAAACAGTTTTCTTATAAATTTGGTAAATATTTGACAAAGAATGAAGTTATTGTTCATGAAAATTATCCCGCATAATTCACTTAAATGAATTTCAATTAAAAACCCAAAGCTTCTCTATGGGGCTGAGTTGGACTGGGCTGCTTTATCGGCAGGAAAGGATGAACTTTTTTGGGGATGAAAACTTCGACGGAGATGTGGTCGAAACAAAAGCGCTTAACATTCGGTGCGTTGAGGAAGGATAACTTCTGAGAAGTAGTGGTGACCCGTCTATCGGATATCAAAACTCTAGAAGAAGATTGTTGCGGAAACTTTTATGCATACATTTTGTGGTATAACCAATTAGAAGATTTATGGCTCGGATAAAACATATTGCAAGGGTTGCGTGGGGGATGTTATTATGTACCTGATGCTGTGGTAGCAGGTTAGAGATAAGTTTTCTGCGCAGATTGCTAATGAAAAGTTTAACAAGAGGAGTTAGTTAGGAGTTTGCAGATGTCTTTTGTTTTTAGTACAAAATCTTGCCTGAAAGTCATTTATTATAATTTGTTCTACTTCTTGCTCTACTCGAGCTATGACGGATATATTCAACATTAACTTACTAATTAGAAATTGTAATTAAATTAGCGAATAAAACTCAAAACATGGTAATTTGGTTATTACCTCAGCGATGTTACAAGGTTTGGAAATATGTTGTTTCGGACGGCTCATTTGAATGCGAGATCATAACACTGTCGTCTAGGTGGTTTAGGACTTTTGCAAAATATCCTCTCCATCTCTTGAGTTAATTCTGATCCGAAGTCAGGAGGTTACGTCTAAACTCTTCACTGGGTGTTGTCTGGAGCTAATTTACTTACTTAATGGGCTCACGACCCATGTAGGGTATCTGCTTGAGACACAGCATCCTTCCATCTTCGTCGATCCCGGACACGCTGCTTGCAATTACACAGACCAAAATTTGTTGTCATCCGCGATTACTTAGTTTTTATAGCGGAAATTCGGTGGTTTTCGTCGTCTCAAACTTGGGGGCTGTGATTCGAAGATTCTCTTGGCTGGGGCAATGTTCTCCATTCTCTCGATGTAGTCGAGCCCATGTAGTCGACGTATTTTATCATTTTGTAATACATTCACACCTTGGTACAGCTCATAGAGCTCGCGGTTACATCTCTTCTTCCATTCGCCGTTCTAGCACACGGGACCTAATATCCGAGAAATTATTTTTCTCTCGAAAGAGTTGAATAGAAGCTCAGCTTTCTTATTTATCGTCCAGCACTAGGCGAGTTGTTGAAGCTATTTCAACCTATAAGCTCCTTGGTGTTGCTGTAGACGGTCCTAGTGTCGCAGCTGTTTGCTGCCTTTTCAGCTTTTGAGGCAAGTATGTTGGTGTGAAGTGCTCTTCATTCCTCACATTACTTTGTACTTTTTTCTTCTTCACACGATACTGGGTTTTAAGTTCGGATTTTTCTACTGGTTGGAACGGTTGCTGTTGACGGATACAGTGCGAATGTGTATAAAAGGGTGGCCGCGTTCCAGTCCGATACCAGCGCTACGCTTGTTTCGGACGTCTACGATACAGTTTTGGAAGCGTCGGCTATTCGCAATATGGTCAATCTGGTTGGATGTTCACTGCTATCAGTTGAAATACTACTGATCTTATTACAGGTGCTGTGCTTAAACGAGGTACCTCCAACCGATTCCCATTATTAGCGCAGTGTAATCGCTTCCTACCTTGGCGTTCAAATCCCCCATCACCCTAACGATGTCTCCCTTAGATTAGGTTATAGACGGTGCCTAATTGGATGTAGATAAGGTTAGGCATATGGGTTGGCGTAGCGGGTAAAGTCCTCCACACCACCCTTAGGTCAGTATTGTAGTGCGATATGCCTACGTATTATAATTTATATTATAAAAATTTAAAGAAGAATAAATAAAACTAAGTAATCATACGTTTAATGTTAATAAAATAATACAAGATTTTAAAATAGATTTAAGAATAAATGTTATTAGAAATAAATTCATTCTTCCCAAAAAGGGAGGTGTAATGCGATATGCCTACGCAAGTATGTGTAGCAGAAATTTATTCATTCCCACGAAAAATCAAATCAAAGTTTCTCACGTTTGAACAATTTGCACTATGTGCAAGTTGTCGATGTTCATCCGATACGTCGCGCATGTCAGCACAGGTGCTTGTGTAAGCATATCGCATAACTGATAAGTAATAAGTTAGCGGCACGACCGCATAAGAATGAATAAGCATAGATCATTAATAAACGGACCTCAGAACTAAAATAACCAAGCTTTGTTATTACAGTATAGACCCATAGGAGAAAGAAAGAGGGAATCCCCTTCTCGTGAAATGTACTCGTACATATCTTCATTAATAGCATTTATTACTTACTGTGCACGAGATGCAAACCATTCAGAGGATTTAATAAAGTTTTCGACGTCATTCACCGGTCTGTTGGATAACTCTTATAAATCCTGAATGCAGTATTGTCCGAGAAACTTGCCTCTTAGCTGGTAGAGGCGTGGGCTGTAAAGAAAATGACTTGTGTCCTCTTGAACCTCCTTGTCTGTGGTGACCGAGAATACTACAGGTCTTCTTCCGTTAAGTGTAACCTTTTTATGTCGTACCGCATAGTGTAATGCCCCTTAATGACTTCTATTTTCTATCCCACCGCATGAGACGCATGCGGTTCTTACTTTGTCGAATATAGGCCATAACTTCCTCGTAGTGCTACAGGTATCTGGAGAATTTTACCTATTTTTCACCTCCATTAGAGTTCCATTTCCCGCTTCGAGCTTAAGTGTGCAATTCGGAATGTACACCGAGGAGTTAGATTGATCCAGGCCTAGTGCTGAACCTGTTCTTGCCAGTTTGTTGTTTTTTAGCTTGCCCGCTTGTCTAGGGACCCAGAAGGGTTTTATCTTGTGCTGTGTTCCAAGAATCTTAAGCTCCTCTCATTTCTGTAGCAGGTATTGAGCTCCTTTTATTTCTGTAGCAGGTGTTGTTTTTATTGGTACCTGGCTGTCGATGAAAAAGGTCGTATCCCCCTGTGGTGAGCCCTTATTGAGGTCTCACGAGCTGTTATTGTCACTGCTAGGACCTCTGTTTGGAAAACGCAGCTGTATTTCAGAAGCTTAACTGACAAGGATGTACCGAGCGGTTCAGAGAAGATACCTGCGCTTACACCTATTTCCATTTTGGTTCCATCGGTGTGGACAGCTTTGTGACAACTGTAAGGTTTCCAAGAATTAAGCCTGCTACGTATTGTTGGGGTCAGCAACAGTCCTCTTAATCCCCCACAGCTTCTAGCTGGTTTTCCAGAACAGATATTCCCGATATTGAAAAATCTTATTTTGCGCACCCTCAATATGTCTATACCTCGTGAATTCATGCTCGAGTTGGAGGAATGTGGCGTTTCCCTTCTTCCAATGAGTTGAGGAGGGTTTTAACATCTCAATTTTGTAGCGCAAGATTCTCGCCATAAGTTCTCTTTCAATCAAAATTTCCGAAGAAGTTCCCAGCTGGCACCACAGGAGGTGAAAATAGGTGTTACTAACAGAGTTGCAAGATCTTCGGCTGCAGTAGCTCTCTCTCGTTATTTGGCGAACAAACATCCATCAAGAGATAACGCTACCAACGATTGAGAAAATATTGTGCTTTAAATAAGTATATTCTCTTCATCGTTAATCCAAAATCTCGTGTAGCTTGGTTCGTCGCTGTGTGCGAAGATTAATGTGAGGATTCAGAACGACTTCTACCTCAGGGTTAATGTGTACATATCTGCAATTTTTGATTTGTTAAATCGAGTTATTTTTAATTACTCTCGTCATCGAGTCAATCTGTAAGTACACGGCGTTGTGCATCCAGTTAAAAGTGCACCGGGTACACAGCATAAATGCTGGATACATGTCGTATTTTCTGCTGGACAAATTTCAGCTCTATACGGCACTGGATACCGGATACTTCGAAGTGTACAGAACTAAATGGAAATGTCACACTATTCATCCGGCATCGGATAGGACTTGCCAATTTTTTTGCCAAATAATATTCAAACCAATTTTGGATGCCGTAAATCTGGTGCCGGATAAGTGTGAACGCTCTCATATAATAGTTTAGGTACATAAGTGTCAAAACTACACAAATCCGTATATCTGATGCAGGATACGTGTGAAACGGACCTCAGCGTCATATCGAAAATCTACTTCACTCCTTGGACCTTATATTTTTCTACATCGAATCGATCAGTTTGATTGCCAATATGTTCGATGATTGGGTTGACTTCGACAGTATACCATATCTCAATTAGGAGTTGTACGAGTACGTAGGTTTTTGTACCTGTGATGTAAGACATTTTTGAGATTATGCTAACGCGAAGTGCTTACTACATGTCTAGACATAGCTTATTAATGGCATGCTCCCATTAAAAGTTCCTAGTTTGACCGTGACGCCTAGTTAGTTGTACCTGTATATACGAATATATTTTTTTTAGAAATATCGAAACAGACCACCTTGCTTGGTGCTTTTTCGTCCCTCTATCTTAGTGATCTTAGTCCGAGATGCTCTCTAAATCTCTTCAGAGTTCCTCCTTGGCCACGATGCCCGTGTTAACACTAGTATTGCTTAACGTTATCTGGCTAATCCTCTTGTTTTCTAACCAGTAATGTCTCAATATCCCTCTTCTTCTGCTAACATTATATATGTGCTCCTGTCTCCACATCTTTCAGACACAGTCTGCAGGTATCATTTGCAGAAGACCCATTTTCTTAAAATGACATCTATAGTTACCACGTCTTGTGAACAACGTTACCAACCACCTGAGTGCTTCTGGCTGCTTGTTTAGTAGAATCTTTTGACATTTTTACTGCTAATTTGGCACTATCTGCGTTCAGCTTCCACCAGTTGAATGAGACTTCAGTTTCTTTTTCTGCACCATCAGTTCTGTTAAAGATTTATAGACGTCCAACTCTTTGAGGACAATAATTTGAATGCATGGAGAACGGCGAAAGTTGTGGAATCAAATCATGACAAGATCTATTCATATTCATCTGCGTGGCAAATCTGACTTTGCAAATAAAAGGAGGTTGCTTTTATATACCTATTAACATGGCATGCTGTTTGTAAAATATAAATAAAGTTGACGAATATCTCATCATACTTTTTTGGTTTATAAGTCTAGCAGATAAAGTTTGAATGTAGAATTCCAAACAGAAGGCAGTTAGTTGTGCATTTGAGTGTCCCCCTCAGGCGTACTGAAACTTCTTCCAATACATGAAGGTTCAGTTGGGTTATACAGTATGACCCATACTACTAAGTGTTTCTTTAGGAAATAGAAGCAAAATATTTTTAATAATTAATTTCATTTGAGTTGAGAGCAAATTTCTTTAGTAGAGGAAAAAGTAACTCATTCTTCGAAGGGAAACAAATTGATTCAATCATTCCTGTTTCATTTAATTTCTGGAAATAGTGTCTTCTTTTGCATTTATTATGTTCGAGTTCAAATAGTGCTCTTGAAAGACAACCGAACGAAAAAGGGGGGGTATCTAAAAAAAACCAACTCAAATCATTATTAAATACGACGAAGACTTAGGAATAATGCTCATAGAGTTAAACTATGTTCAGACGATTGTCAGATCTACAAAAAAAAAAAATACTAGCTTCTCGCAACCACTCATGTTGTGCGCGTTATATTCTTTTACACGAATGGAAGGGACCTACAGTTTAATGCCGAATCCAATCGGCGATTTGAGAAACTTTTTCGTGACAACAATACTCTCGGATGTTTGTCAGACGCTCGCGAGAGGTGTTACCGCGAAAAAACTTTTTTTTTGGCATTTTCTGGGATTCGAACTTGGAACCTCATGCGTAGTGATCCGACACACTAACCACTTACGCCACGGCGCACCAATGTGCGACAATTAGCTGCCAATGATCTGACAATGACAAACTATCTTCCAATGTTAAATTGTCAGTTCACATGGTTGTCAGATTTTGTCCCAATTTCTGACAACGCTTTTTGTGACAACGTCGTCAGATGGATGGATATGGTCAGTAGATCAGCAGATCCGTTATCAGACGTTGTTAGACTTATAGAATATGGTATGATGGAACATTTTTTTTTTGTGCTGCATTAAATGGAAAATCTGAAAAATTTAAAACGAAATGGAACAAAAAGAGGCTCTTGCGACAATCTTGGCCGCGTACGTATTGGAAAGCAGCAAGGAAGAAGACGAATTTCCACACAAATGTCGTAGTGTTTGTCCGAAGGATTGGGTGGTGGCCCGCCTCCAGCAGGAGGGATTTTACGTGAAATTGCTCCATAACTACTTGATGGCAACAAATTGCTTCACTCTGTCTCTTATTACCAGTCATTTTCACTTTTCAAATCAAAACGCAAATTAAAAAAATAAAAAAAAAAATAAAAATGAAGGAGCGGGGCCGAACTGTCAACTGATCATCACTTAGTGCTGTGCAAATAGTATCTTAGTGAGAGAGTGCCTCCCCTACCAAAGCGTAAACCAAGGATGGTTACACGCATACGATGGGAGAGGTTACAGGACGATGAGATACGGGAGACATTTGCGCGACAAATATTTGAAAGGTTTGAACGAATTCCAACTGTTCCATCAAATGTAGAGGAAGAATGGCAAATGTTTTCAACAGCGGTTATTGCCTCTGCGAGAGATGTTAGTGGAGTGAAGCGGCTTGGTGTGGCGGCTTGGTGTGCCGGCTGGTGGTGAGAAAAGAACTGCTCGGTTTAAAACGCCGGGAGTTCAAGAAGCCATCAGAGAGAAGAAGAGAGCCTTTAAGGTGTGGATTCACTTGGGGAACTCCGATTCTCGAAATCGGTACACTGAGGCGCGAAGAATCTGCAAGTTAGCTGTGAAAACAGCGAAAGAACAGTCTTGGAAGGAGTTTGGCGAAAAATTGGAACGTGACCACAGATCTGCAAATAAGATGTTCTGGCCGTCCGCCGACTCAGAGGAAAAATGTTGAATATCGTTGAAGGAGTTAAATCCAAAGACGGTACACTTCTTTCCAATGAGAAGGACATCTTACGCAGATGGAGCGAGCACTTTTCAGAATTGCTCAATCCCGAACAGGGCACCGAAGATGACAGACCTATTGTCGAGAGTTGGGCGGAAAGTAGTCCTACGGTAGAGGAAGTAACTTTGGCGATCAAAGGTTGGCAAATCTGCTGGTGTGTATGAAATTCGGCCAAAAATGCTCAAAGCTTTAGGTAAAGAGGGAGTGCAATGGCTCTCGCTCATGGCTCATGGTAGTGACCGAAAGAATAAGATCGCGGATACAAGCTGCCGAAATGAGGTTCCTTCGCGGTGTTGCTGGAATAACTCGTATGGATCGAGTGCGCAACACCAGAGTACGCGGGGCGCTCAATGTTGAGCAGCTACTTCTCCGAACGGAACGATCTATGCTTCGATGGTTTGGTCACGTAGTGCGTATGCCCCCAGACCGGCTTCCAAGACGTGCCATGGTGGCCGTGGCATCAGGTAGGCGACCCCGTGGTAGGCCTAGAAATAGATGGTTGGACCAATTCCGGCATCTCTCCTGGAGCCGTCTAGGGATTCCTCCTGATGAGTTTGAGTCAATGGCGGAGGATCGAGAAGGATGGAGGGTCCACCTGAGCGTCCTACCCCCGCGACCTTCATGAAGGATTAGCGATCCATGGAAAATGAATGTAAAATGTATGTATGTATGTATGGAGGAGCGGATGTACATACAATGCATGCCTCCAAATGTTTCACTGAATTGACATCAAAAACATCTTACAATGATGTCATTGGCAGATGTCATAAGATTCGTACATCTGACAATTTCAAATGAGTCTGCCGATGTCCTAAAAATCTGACAACGATCTGACATTGGTACAAGAGGGTGTTCATATGATTGGTAGATGCCTGACAATTTCGTTGTTAGATGGCGCTCTAACCATGGTCGGACAATGCTTTTCTGCCACCGTTATCAGACCGAAAACGGCAATTCAGACGGTTGTACGACATTTGGGGCACATTTTTCATTGGTAGAACTGATAATATTGTAAGATCTGACAACCGTCTGAAGATATCCTTAGGACGGATTAGAAGGCAGCAGTGTCTCAGCAGTCTCGTACAAATTAAGGAGATCTCTAAAATGAATAAAAAAGCGAAGAAAAAGTCAGAACAAAAAGAAATCGCAACAATTTTGATAATAAAAGCTAAGCAGAGTAAAAACATTAAAGTACATATCAATTGAAAAGTAATTTCATTTGTTATTATTTCATTTTTTATTTTTATAATTTTGCACGCACTGAAGGGGTTATGAATACTTTTAACATGTTTATACACAATGTGGGTGTTGGAAAGGATAGATAGAGAGAGAGAGAGAAAGATTTGGTGCAGTGGTTTGAAGCTCAGTTGTGTATGATTCAGAGAAACTCCGAGGGTGGCGTCCAGATAGCTGGGGAATTTTTTTATTTTTTGTTGTCTTTGCTTCTGATTCACAGTATTTTTTTTCCTGATAACCGATGTTATAGGCAAATCATCATCAACAGAGCGAACAATTTTTCCATTCATATGACCAAGCTACTGCCAGTTTTATGCCTTTGCAGTATAGTTCACACAAGCCTTCGCAATTGATCGGACTGAATTTATATATTTCATGAGAAATAAATAAATCCTTGCTGATATCAGGATTTGAACCATGATTTGATTCAAATCCTGATTCCTGATTCCTGATTCCAGCATGTGAAACCGTGGGTTGGTTGGTTAGTGACGGCCCTCGATGAGGATGCACTTAGACCGGAAATAGGTCCATTGTACTGCCAACATGTAAGGTGGGTGGGTCCCCTCTTACTCTTGGAACTATCTATTTCTTCGCATGAAAGAGTTCATTTTAGCCATGCAGGCATTGCCGAGATTACTTAGATCGTTAAAAAAGTACTCCCTTAAGGTAGCTTTCCTGATGTTGGCGAGTGCAAGATAGGTGCATAGAAAGTGACTGATGGTCTCGTCGTCCCTACAAATTCTGTAGGAATTATTGTAGGGGGTGCCTAATCTCTGGGCGTCTCTTCCTATAGCACAGTGTCCGGTGAGAACGTTTGTTATTTTTGAGAACGTTGTGTTTCAGGAGTCTGATGGATCTGGTTTTACTCATTGTAGTAGTCTAGTGGTGTTGTACTTGCCCAGATGCTGACATTGGTTCTTGGCTTCACTCACAGTGTCGGCGTGGATGCGGTACGAAAGTACGAAGGTAAGGACAAACTGTTAGGTTAGTTTAAGTTGAGTAGGTTGTCATAAAACACTATACCCTCGATCGAAAGCTTCTCATGCTCCTAATTTTTCCTTCTGAGAAGTCTATACTCTTCCCTTCTCCTCTACTCGCAGAGCTCACGAAAAGCTCCGGTCCTTCTGTGAAACCCCGCGCCGCTTTATATGCTTCTTGTTTAGTTGTATGTGCTCGAAGGCATTTTTCATCAAACCGGGGATTTCTTTGTCGTAGTTTCGAGAAACTCAGCACATCAGAACCGGCATCTCTAATGGTTTACTGGCATCGTTGCCACTGGTTATCTGCACTTGCTGCTGGTGGCATAGGACTTCTTTGGGGATTGAGGGATACTCGATCGGTAAAGGCTCTGGCAGTTTCTTGAGATTGCAGCCGCTCGATGTCAAACTTTCTTACTTCTGTATTTCATTGATTTCGCACTGCACTGTATATCTGCATTCGTAGCTTAGCTACAACCAAGTAGTAATCCGAACATTGGCTCCTCGAAGTGTTCGGACTAGAAGAGTTTTGGGTTAAGGTATATAAGAAGTATCTTAACGTTATGGCTAAGGCATTATCTTAGGCTTGGTCGACGAGCTCGTAAAAGTCAATTTTGGCGTCATCATTGCTCTTGTGTGTTGTTATAAGAAGAAAAGAAAGGAAAATGAAAGAAAAGAAAAGAAAAGAAAAAAGAAAAGGAAAGTAAACTGGAAAATAAAAATAAAACGTCAAAACCCCAATTTTAGGAAAAACTGGAGAGCGAAAAAATGTGTGTTCGTGTATGAGGAAGGAGTTGACTCAAAGTTTTGTTGAATAGAATCGCTTTAAGTTAAACATTAATTTGCGATCTTACTTGTACCAGCCAGCTTCCTGCCTAGCCATCTTCTTCTTCCTTTTATCAGCGAGGTTATGATCCGAAAATAAGGGATCATAATCCTCCCACTTCACAGCATTTCTACTGATCCGCCTGTGGGGTTCGCTTCCTGCCTACCCATACAAGTGAATAATTGCAAGTCCTACCAGAGCTATTGTACATAGCTGTGTCAGTTGCATATTCCAATTCCGAGCTAGTTATACTTCATCGGGAGGCAGTGCTGAGCAATCCGAATTAAGAACCTGAGGTTATTCTCCATCGTGCACAGAAGTCGGAGAAGTCTGCGTGAAGCGAGTGCTGATTAGAAAACGCCAGCAAAACGGAATAATTTAGCGAAGTGCCTGTTGTGTTGAGCGAACTGTGGCCTGGGGCATAAACCATCAACTTGCCGCGTAGGACACTCTGGTTCGAGTCCCACGCTGAATCTTTATTTAATCGTCTCTTTCCTTTTTTCTTAGTACGAGTATTAGTCATCTATAAGAATCCTATTTTTGGTTTCTGATTCAAATAGTACAATACTATTACTCTCGTTATTATTTATCTTAATTTGATACATTTGAGTTTTGAACGTGAACTTAAGAAAACATAATTTGTAAGTTACCATTCTTGGCTATGCCCCCTTCGGGTAGGGGTCAGAATATACCCGAGGTAGGCATGCCTGTCGTAAGAGGCGACTAAAATCCACCCTCCGTATACCGAGTATGGCGTATACAAAAACATGCAATGATCAAAACAAAATATTTTAATACCCCAGGTGGCAGTCCAGGTACACTGGAAAATCCACCCTCTTCGGAGGTCGGCTCTACGGATTCTGGGGAGAGCCATTTATTGCACCTAATAAATCCCTTCTCAAAAAGTACAAGGGTATCTCGATCTCCACCAACGAGATCGAACGTCTCCGGGAAAAGAAGTCCGCCGGAAGCGCAAGCGCGAGAAAAATGGGCGAAATCAAAAAGCATTGAGGAGGAAAACTACGTACTCCGTACCAAGCTTACCGAAATGGAGCTACTCTATCGTGAGCTTAAGAAAGAAGTAGATTTACTCAGGCAAGAAAATAATGCCCTAAAACACGTATCTACAAAAAGAAAGTACAGTTAGCCCACATCGCTCACCTAGTCACGAATACCAGACGGACGAAGAAGAGCTAACACGTGAAACGAATTGGATCGAAAAGAAACGACCTAGCAAAAAACGCAAAGCTGGTTTGTCACCGGAAGTCGAGCCACAAAGAGATGAAAAGCGCAAGGAGTTACAAGAAAAGCAACAACCAACAAAATTACGTCCTCCGCTACCGATAAACGTCGTTGGAATTACGGACTATAATAAGTTGCATTGCCTCCATAAAGGAACTCTGGTATCGAAGTTTAAGGTGACATCTCTGCGAAACAATACGTGGAAAATCAATGTCGATAATGCCGACGGTTACCGATCATTATCCCAAAAATTGAATGCCGAAAAGATTCAGTGGTATACTTACCAAAATAAGTTAGAAAGACCACTGCGTGTTGTAGCAAGGGGACTCCACCCCTCGTGTACTAAAGAAGATATAATACACGACCTTCATGATAAAGGCTTTAAAATTCTTGATGTCGTCAATATTATCAAGAAGGAGAAGCAACAGTCGGAGGGAGATCATGAAAAATTGGTTAGGCGTGGACTTTCACTATTCATGCTTAGTTTCGATAAAGATGAAAATAAAGATGCTATATATGGTATAAAGACTATTCTAAACATCGTGGTCAAAATCGAACCCATGCATAAGAGCTCTAGATCGATCCCGCAGTGTAAACGCTGTCAAGGTTTCAATCATACGCAGACTTACTGCCAGAAAGAACCGCGATGCGTCAAATGCGCAGGTAAGCATCTCTCGGAAGCCTGTCACCTAAACAAGCAAACCCCAGCCACTTGTATAAACTGCAAAGGAAAACATCCCGCGAACGATCGAGGTTGCGAAGTGGCGAAAGAGCTCCAAAAAAGGCGCGATACGCTTAAAAATTCCATGCGCCCTAATCCGAAACCAATCAAGAACAGACCCAAAATAGCTACAAAAATAGCAGCGAAAGATAGGAAATCCATCAATATTGACTTAAGATCGGGTAACGAAGAAAACCCCAAACGCAGAAGAGAACATGTGACAGAAGCAAAGTCTTCGAATACTGACGCACAGTCTTATGCTCAAGCGGCGATGGCAGCTAATGGCAAGTATATGACCGTCAACCCACGGGAGATCAAGGCAAAAAACCGTCCAAACTCTAACGTAAAGACTCCTGCTCAAGTTGCGGCATTGAAAAACGGTGATAGAGGTAGCTCACAAAATCCAGTATCCAATGTTTTCTCCTTAATACTTGCGAAACTTGAAGAGCAATGCAAAACAAACAAACTTATTTTCGAGAGACTAATTGCACTAGAAAGCAACATTCATAGCAGGCGCACTTCAACCCGAATATGAAAGAAATGCTTAAAATTCTTACATGGAACGCTAACGGCCTCATACGAAGACTCGACGAGTTAGAAATATTTATACGAGAAAAAGATATTGATATATGCTTGGTCTGCGAAACTCATCTGACAAAACAAACGAATGTTAAGATAAGAGGATATAGCGTGTATCACGCCTTCCACCCATCGGAAAGAGCAAGAGGCAGATCATCCTTGTTTATTAAAGAATGTATCGAACACTCAGCGGAAGTAAAGATTGAATTAGAAGCAATGCAAGTAAGCACGGTACGCGTTAGAAATAGACATTTTGCTTCAACATTTCGTCTATATATTGTCCGCTGCGATGTAAACTTGAAGAAAGTGATTTCACAAACATCTTCAACTTCCTTAAACCAAATTTTATAATTGGTGGCGACTTCAACGCGAAACACCCATTCTGGGGTTCAAGGTACGCCTCTCAGAAAGGTAGACGGCTTTATAATGCGGGTATGCAATACAGTTGTGATTTTCACTCGACGGGTAAACCAACATATTGGCCGACTAATAGAAATAAGTTACCAGACCTGATCGATTTCTTTGTTGTTAAAGGAATATCTGGCAACTGTATACAAGTTGAAGAAAGCTTTGATCTCTCCTCTGATCATTCTCCAATCATTATGACGATAAGCGATGCTCTGATTAAAAAAGTAGGACAGGTCAGATTAACCAGCGCGAAAACTAATTGGGATGGCTTTAAAAAAGATATTGAAGCAAATACTGAGCTGAGCGTATCACTTAAAACGCCATATGAACTTGAAGTTGAAGTTGATCGCTTCGTCGAAATCTTACAGGATGCCGCATGGAAGAATACTCCCAAACCAAAGAGAACCCCGGCCAGTTACATTCAAACTTATCCGCAGGAAATAAAAGAGATGGTTAAGGAGAAGAGAAAAGCGCGTAAAAGATGGCAACAAACTCGGGCTCCGCAACATAAAGCACATCTTAACCGCTTGTGCAACTCACTAAAAAGATCTATTAAAGACCTTAAGAATAATGAAATACAAACTTACCTAGAAAGCTTAACGGCAGAAAAAGATTCTAACTATTCGCTTTGGAAGACTATAAGAGGTATTAAAAAACCTCAAATTCAAGCCGCGCCAATATGATAAAGAGAAAGCACAAGCTTTTGCCGCCCACCTGGAAGAAACTTTCAAACCGTTTGATGGACAAGCTCTTATTGAAAATATAAATTCGTCGTATATGGACAATAGCGTAATAAGAAATGCAACACTTACCGAACTTAAAGAAGAAATAAAGAAACTTAAACCTAAGAAAGCTCCTGGATACGACCTAATTACGTGAGAGGTTCTTAAAGCACTATCAAGAAAAGCTCTAATTAAGCTTCTGTTCATTATAAACGCCGCGATTAGACTAGAATATGTTCCCAGTCAATGGAAAGTCGCCGAAGTTATAATGGTCCTTAAGCCTGGAAAACCGCCGAATGAAAAAACGTCTTATAGACCGATTTCGCTTCTTCCAATTTTATCCAAAGTGTTTGAAAGAATATTGGTTAGGCGAATACAGCCGGTAATAGAAGAAGAGCATCTCATCCCGGATCATCAATTCGGATTCAGAAGTAAGCATTCTACAGTTGAACAAGTACATCGAATAACACATGTAATCGAAAAATCACTTGAAGAAAAAAGGATTTGTTCAAGCGTATTCCTTGACGTTTCTCAAGCCTTTGACAAGGTCTGGCACGAAGGCTTAAAGTTTAAATTACGACAAGTTCTGCCAGAGCACCTATATAATATTTTGCAGATCTACCTTACGAACAGGCTATTCCGCGTCAAATGTGGAAACGAATATTCTGATTTTAAGGAAATAATGGCTGGGGTGCCGCAAGGAAGCGTTCTTGGTCCAGTCTTATATCTATTATACACTCGTGATATACCGCAAGTAGAAGGCACTGAGCTAGCTACATTTGCCGACGACACTGCTATCTTGACAGTAGGTAAAACGATCGAAGATACTACAGAAAAACTGCAAGAAGCTTTGAATAGAGTAAATGAATGGACAAAGATTTGGCGAATCGCACTCAACGAGATCAAATCTGTTCATGTAAATTTTACTTATAAAAAAATAAATAATTTGCCGATCTTTTCAAACTCGGTTCAAATCCCGTTTGCAAACGAGGCTAAGTATCTTGGAATGACACTTGATACAAAGCTGAAATGGAAAACGCACGTTAAGAAAAAACGCAAAGAACTAGATAACAAATATCGAGAAATGTATTGGTTACTTGGAAAATATTCCAAGCTTAATATAGAGAACAAACTGCTTTTATATAAGCAAGTGCTAAAGCCTGTATGGACATATGGTATACAACTCTGGGGTTGTACCAAAATAAGTAATATTAAAATTTTACAATCTTTTGAAAACAAAGTGCTAAGAGGTATTGTAAATGCGCCATGGTATATCAGAAATAGCGATATCCACAGAGACCTTGGCATTAAAACAATCGAAGACGAAATTCAAACCTACGCGAGAAAGCATAGAAGTCGACTAGAAAGTCACGTAAATATTACAGTCCTCCAACTTTTGGAAGAAAGAAATTTACTGCGCCGTCTACAAAGAACCAAACCTTTAGACTTAGCGCGATAAGTAACCGCGTCTAAACTGCGGAGCTGGCAGGAACTTCCAATGGGAAGGTACCTGCAAAACGTCATTATTTCGCGAAACGAAAACTACTTGATAAGTCGAATACTTAGTTGTAGTAAAAATAAAAACAAGTCTGTTTTGAAGGGAGGTTTTTTAGTGGGTAAGAATCCCACACTACTATGAGCACGCGCTGTCGATCCTCATAGTGTCTTGTTGAAGATTTTCACCTACCCTCGGAAAAAAAAAAAAAAAAAAAAAAAAAAAGTTAAAAAAGGCAAGGGCATCATTTATGTCCCTCAAACGCCTTTTTACTCCAACTATCTGAGATCCGATGTGAAGGTCATATGCTACCAAGCTTTCGTCCGTCCAATCCTGACTTATGCGAGTCCAGTATTGTATAACATAAGTCCATCGTTATGGGATGGCTTCAAAAAAGATATTGAATCAAATACTGAGCTGAGGGTATCACTTAAAACGCCCTATGAACTTGAAGTTGAAGTAGATCGCTTCGTCGAAATCCTACAGAATGCCGCGTGGAAGAATACTCCGAAACCTAACAAAACGCCGGCCAGCTATATTCAAAATTATCCGCAGGAAATAAAAGAGATGATTAAGGAGAAGAGGAAAGCGCGCAAAAAATGGCATCAAACTCGGGCTCTGCAACATAAAGCACATCTTAACCGTTTGTGTAACTTATTAAAAAGATCTATTAAAGACCTTAAGAATAATGAAATGCAAACTCACCTAGAAAGCTTAACGGCGCAAAAAGATTCTAATTATTCGCTTTGGAAAGCTATAAAAGGTATTAAAAAACCTCAAATTCAAGCCGCCCCAATTAGGAAAAATCAAGACGAATGGGCCAGGCATGATAAAGAGAAAGCGCAAGTTTTTGCCACCCACCTGGAAGAAACTTTCAAACCGCTTGATGGACAGGCTCTTATTCAAAATATAAATACGTCGTATATTGACAATCGTATAATAAGAAATGCAACACTAACCGAACTTAAGGAAGAAATAAAGAAACTTAAACCTAAGAAGGCTCCTGGATACGACCTAATCACGGGAGAGGTTCTTAGAGCACTTCCGAGAAAGGGTCTAATGAAGCTTCTGTTCATTATAAACGCCGCGCTTAGACTAGAATATGTTCCCAGTCAATGGAAAGTGGCCGAAGTCATAATGATCCTTAAGCCCGGAAAACCACCGAATGAAAAAACGTCTTATAGACCGATTTCGCTTCTTTCAATCATATCCAAAGTGTTCGAGAGAATTTTGATTAGGCGAATACAGCCGGTTATAGAAGAGAGGCATCTCATTCCGGATCATCAATTCGGATTCAGAAGTAAGCATTCTACAGTTGAACAAGTGCATAGAATAACTCATGTAATCGAAAAATCTCTTGAAGAAAAAAGGATTTGTTCAAGCGTATTCCTTGACGTCTCTCAAGCCTTTGACAAGGTCTGGCATGAAGGCTTAAAGTTTAAATTACGACAAGTTCTGCCAGAGCACCTATACAATATTTTGAAGAACTACCTTACGAATAGGATATTCCGTGTCAAATGTGGAAACTAATATTCTGATTTTAAGGAAATAATGGCTGCGGTGCCGCAAGGAAGCGTTCTTGGTCCAGTCTTATATCTATTATACACTCGTGATATACCGCAAGTAGAAGGCACTGAGCTAGCTACATTTGCCGACGACACTGCTATCTTGACAGTAGGTACAACGGTCGAAGATACTACAGAAAAACTGCAAGAAGCTTTGGATAGAGTAAATGAATGGACAAAGATTTGGCGAATCGCACTCAACGAGACCAAATATGTTCATGTAAATTTTACTTATAAGAAAATAAATAATTTGCCGATCTTTTCAAACTCGGTTCAAATTCCGTTTGCAAACGAGGCTAAGTATCTTGGAATGACACTTGATACAAAGCTGAAATGGAAAACGCACGTAAAGAAAAAACGCAAAGAATTAGATAATAAATATAGAGAAATGTATTGGTTACTTGGAAAATATTCCAAGCTTAATATATATAACAAACTGCTTTTATATAAGCAGGTGCTAAAGCCTGTATGGACATATGGTATACAACTCTGGGGTTGTACCAAACTGAGTAACATTAAAATTTTACAACCTTTTGAGAACGAAGTGCTAAGGGGTATTGTTAATGCGCCATGGTATATCCGAAATAGCGATATCCACAGAGATCTTAGCATTAAAACAATCGAAGACGAAATCAAAAATTACGCGAGAAAGCATAAAAGTCGACTAGAAAGTTACGTTAATATTACAGTCCTCTAAGTTTTGGATGAAAGAAATTTACTGCGCCGTCTACAAAGAATCAAACCTTTAGACTTAGCGCGTTAAGTAACCGCGTCTAAACTGCGGAGCAAGCAGGAAGTTCTAATGGGAAGGTACCTGCAAAACGTCATTATTTCGTGAAACGAAAACTACTTGATAAGTCGAATACTTAGTTGTAGTAAAAATAAAAAACAAGCCTGTTTTGAAAGGAGGTTTTTTAGTGGGTAAGAATCCCACACTACTATGAGCACGCGCTGTCGATCCTCATAGTGTCTTGTTGAAGATTTTCACCTACCCTCGGAAAAAAAAAAAAAAAAAAATAAATCTGACAACGGTCTGACAATGGTACAAGAGGGTGTTCATATGATTGGTAGATGCCTGACAATTTCGTTGTTAGATGGCGCTCTAGCAATGGTCGGACAATGCTTTTCTGCCAACGTTAGCAGACCGAAAACGGCAATTCAGACAGTTGTACGACATTTGGGACACATTTTTCATTGGTAAAACTGACAATATTGTAAGATCTGACAATCGTCTGAGCATATCCTTAGGACGGATTAGAAGGCGGCAGTGTCTCAGCAGTCTCGTACAAATTAAGGAGATCTCTAAAATAAAAAAAAAGGGAAGAAAGAGTCAGAACAAAAAGACATCGCAACAATTTTGATAATAAAAGCTAATCAGAGTAAAAACATTAAAGTACATATCAATTGAAAAGTATTTTCATTTGTTATTATTTCATTTTTTATTTTTATAATTTTGTACGCATTCAAGGGGTTATGAATACCCTTAACATGCTTATACACAATGCGGGCGTTGGAAAGGACAGATAGAGAGAGAGAGAGAGAAAGATTTGGTGCAGTGGTTTGAAGCTCAGTTGTGTATGATTCAAAGAAACTCCGAGGGTGGCGTCCAGATAGCTGGGGTGAATTTTGTTATTTTTTTTGTCTTTGCCTCTGATTCACAGTATTCTTTTTTCTGATAACCGATGTCATAGGCAAATCATCATCAATAGAGCGAACAATTTTTCCATTCATATGACCAAGCTACTGCCAGTTTTATGCCTTTGCAGTGTAGTTCACACAAGCCTTCGCAATTGATCGGACTGAATTTACATATTTCATGAGAAATAAATAAATCCTTGCTGCCATCAGGATTCGAACCATGATTTGATTCAAATCCTGATCCCTGATTCCTGATTCCAGCATTTGAAACCGTGGGTTGGTTGGTTAGTGACGGCCCTCGATGAGGATGCACTTAGACCGGAAATAGGTCCATTGTACTACCTATACTTGTATGTAAGGTGGGTGGGTCCCCTCTTACTCTTGGAACTATCTATTTCTTTGTATGAAAGAGTTCATTTTAGCCACGCAGGCATTGCCGAGATCACTTAGATCGTTGAAAAAGTACTCCCTTAAGGTAGCTTTCCTGATGTTGGCGAGTGCAAGATAGGTGCATAGAAAGTGACTGATGGTCTCGTCGTCCCTACAACTTCTGTAGGAATTATTGTAGGGGGTGCCTAATCTCTGGGCGTCTCTTCCTATAGCACAGTGTCCGGTTTGTGAACGTTTGTTATTTTTGAGAAGGTTCCTCTCTTGTGTTGCAGGAGTCTGATGGATCTGGTTTTACTCATTGTAGTAGTCTAGTGGTGTTGCACTTGCTCAGATGCTGACATTGGTTCTAGGCTTCACTCACAGCATCGGCGTGGATGCGGTACGAAAGTACGAAGGTAAGGACAAACTGTTAGGTTAGTTTAAGTTGAGTAGGTTATCATAAAACACTATATCCTCGATCGAACACTTCTCATGGTCCTAATTTTTCCTTCTGAGAAGTCTATACTCTTCCCTTCTCCTCTACTCGCAGAGCTCACGAAAAGCTCCGGTCCTTCTGTGAAACCCCGCGCCGCTTTATATGCTTCTTGTTTAGTTGTATGTGCTCGAAGGCATTTTTCATCAAACCGGGGATTTTTTTGTCGTAGTTTCGAGAAACCCAGCACATCAGAACCGGCATCTCTAATGGTTTACTGGGGACGACGTAGAGAATCTCATTATATGGAAGAATCTTCGATGGGCTATTATGTCATTCGCACCATTCAAAGCACCAGGCCCTGATGGAATTTTGTCAGCTATGCTGCAAAAAGCTCCAGCCAAGGTCAGAAGCAGGCTTAAGGACATTTTTAAACATTGTTTAAGGTAATGTTACGTACCAGTGGCATGGAGGGAAGTGCGGGTTATATTCACACCTAAAGCAGGTAAACCAAGCCACGCTTCAGCGAAAGACTACAGACCCATAAGTCTCTCGTCATTCCTCCTCAAGACACTTGAAAGACTTCTTGATATTCACAGAAGTAAGTGTTGCAACGGGATTCTATGCAAAGCTCAGCACGCATAGTTGAAGGGGAAATCGGTGGAAACAGCTTTACACGACGTAGTAGGGAAGATAGAAACTAGCCTTCACCATAAGGAATTTGCACTAGCAGCCTTCCTAGATATAGAAGGTGCATTCAATAACGTAGAAGGAAGGGGATAATGCCAGATAGGAAACTAAATTGGAAACTTAACATACAGGAAAGAGTCCGCAAAGCTTATAATGCTCTTTTCATCTATAAGCGGATCGCGGGAAAAAAATGGGGCCTGAAGCCCGCAATGATGCACTGGCTATACATCATGATAGTCAGACCCATCCTTACGTATGGGGCTCTTGTGTGGTGGAAGGCAACGAATACGAAAAACACACGGGATATGTTGGCCATGGTACAAAGAACAGCTTGCGTTGCCATCATAGGTGCTCTACGCACAACACCTACGGCTGCACCCGAGATCTTTTTGTATCTTTTCCCATTAGACCTACAAATTAAATTTCAAGCGGGCAATAGTGCGCTTCGGCTCACTAACGGTGGTCTCTTCAGGACTAATAACATAGGACACAGCTCCATTCTCAAGGAATCTTTTCCCGGAATCCCTGACGAATCGGACGATATACTCGGCACCTTAGACTTCGACACACCATTCGAAGTACTGTATCCTATTAGAGAGGACTGGCGAAGGAAGACAGTCTCTGTCCATAACGAGATTGCAATATACACAGATGGTTCTTAGACCAATGAGGGCACGGGGTCAAGTATTTACTCGAGAGATACGAACCTACAGGTGGCCCTGAGAATGCCGGACACATGCAGTGTGTTCCAAGCAGAGGTTCTAGCTGTACTTAAAGCTGCGGAATTACTTGAGATGGGATCTATATCCCATAAGAATATCGCCATCTACATTGACAGTCAGGCTGCGCTAAAGGCGCTAGAGTCTTACGTCACCAAATCTGAGATAATCAGGAATTGCCGCACAATGCTTAGGGCATTATGTACGCAGAACCGAGTCAGATTATGTTGGGTACCTGGACACTGCGATATTGAAGGCAACGAGCAAGTCGAAGCGCTGGCTAAAAGAGGAGCGGGGCTCCCACGTAGCGACATAATTGGTAGTACTAAGCCACCAGAGTGCGTGGCTAAGGGAATTCTTCGGGATAAAATCATTGACACGGCTAATCTAAGATGGTCAAACTTAGATGGTCACAGGGTGTCTAAGGCCTTGTGGCCTGCGCTAGATCGCAGAAAATCTGGGGAGATAATCAAGTTAGATAGATCGAGGCTAAGAACAGTGATAGGAATACTCTCTGGCCACTGTCTCCTAAGGAGGCATGCCATGAGACTAGGGTTATCCGATACGACGACCTACATGTCTCAGAGGATATAACTCATATACTCTGTGAATGTCAAGGAATTGCCAGGACAAGGCTAAAGCACCTTGGTAGATATTTCTTCGATAGCCTTGAAGAGGTGAGGCCCCTAAGCCATAACAAGGATCTTTTCAGATTCTGTAGGGAGATTAATTGCTTGGGCAAATGGGTTTAGGTCTTCTGCCGTGAAGGTTCCCTAGGGATCGCGATGGGCTCACTTTGGTGCCTAGTGTTTTATGATAACCTCATAACCCAACCTAACCTAACCTAACCTAATGGTTTACTGGCATCGTTGCCACTGGCTACCTGCACTTGCTGCTGGTGGCATAGGACTTCTTTGAAGATTGAGGGATACTCGATCGGTAAAGGCTCTGGCAGTTTCTTGAGATTGCAGCCGCTCGATGTCAAACGTTCTCACTTCTGTATTTCATTGATTCCGCACTGCACTGTATATCTGCATTCATACCTTAGCTACATCGAGTAGTAGTCCGTACATTGGATCCTCGAAGTGTTCGGACTAGAAGAGTTTTGGGTTAAGGTCGCTCAGAAGGTCGACGAGCTGGTAAAAGTCATCTTTGGCGTCATCATTGCTTTTGTGTGTTGTTATAAGAAGAAAAGAAAAGAAAATGAAAGAAAGAAAAGAAAATAAAAAAGAAAACGAAAATAAACCGGAAAATAAAAATAAAACGTCAAAACCCCAATTTTAGGAAAAACTGGAGAGCGAGAAAACGTTTTTCGTGTATGAGGAAGGAGTTAACTCAAAGTTTTGTTGAATAGAATCACTTTAAGTTAAACATTAATTTGCGATCCTTCTTGTACCAGCCAACTTCCTGCCTACCCATACAAGTGAATAATTGCAAATCCTACCAGAGCTATTGTACATAGCTGTGTCAGATGGATATTCCAATTCCGAGGTAGTTATACTTCATCGAGTGGCAGTGCTGAGCAATCCGAATTAAGAACCTGAGGTTTTTCTCCATCGTGCACAGAAGTCGGAGAAGTCTGCGTGAAGCGAGTGCTAATTAGAGAACGCCAGCAAAACGAAATAATTTGGCGAAGTGCCTGTTGTGTTGAGTGAATTGTGGCCTGGGCCATAAACCATCAACTTGCCGCGTAGGACACTCGGGTTTGAGTCCCACGCTGAATCTTTATTTAATCGTCTCTTTCCTTTTTTCTTAGTACGAGAATTAGTCATCTATAAGAATCCTATTTTTGGTTTCTGATTCAAATAGTACAATACTATTACTCTCGTTATTATTTACCTTAATTTGATACATTGGAGTTTTGAATGTGAACTTAAGAAATCATAATTTGTAAGTTATCCTTCTTGGCTATACTGGGTAGGGTGTGAACGAAAGAACGGAAACGTTGCGGCGCTTTTGTGTGCGGATTCCGAATTCGAGGGTCCAAGCATTCTTTTACATTCTACACATTTCTTCCTTTTGTTGTTGCATAGTTTCTTTTTTTACCTTATTTTCTACCTTTTCTTGGATTGTGTTCCTTTGTAGTTAATAATAATAATGAATAATAAAAAAATAATTTAGTCCTAAAATTAAACGGGTGATTTCTCCGGAAACGTATTTCGGGACGCTAATGTAAATTGCGTGACGCCCATATTTAACATTAATTTCCCACGACCTTATCCATTAGTTCTTTCGGCCCTTAGAGTCCTGAATGGCAGAAGTGGAACGTTATAGGGTGGGGCATGAGAGCATATGAGGCTAATACTGTCGAATTTAGTCTTGATGCGGATTGTCATGTGGCATACCTTTAAATGCCAAAAACGTAAGACTTGTTGCCTAATGACGAATCCGTATCCAAATAAATTCTGCCCGGGTTTTTTGTAGCAACCGCCGAAGTAGATATCGTAGTTTTTCATCTTTCTTTTGCTCGACCCATCCCATCGTACTTCCTGGATGGCGGTGATATCTGCTCGATGCTAGGCTGCACGCGGCTTGTAGGGGGACCTTACATTCCACGTGCAGACTCCAATATCGTTGTCCTTTTTCCATTTGCCAAGGTTGTCAGCAGTTAAATCGTCCTTATCCGAGGCTGTTGGTTGCTCTATAACTAAATCTTTTACGTGGTAAGTAAGTTACATGACGGCACAAATCCCAACCTGGAGGGCCACACAACTAATAGGTTTGTCTAAAAATCTGCCACCCGGCGATAAAACCTGAGTCAAAAAAAAAGGCAGGAATAAAGATAACAACAAATAAATCCTCTCAGAATAATATAATTAATGACCACTTTATAGGATCAATTCCGAATTTGATTTGTGATTCGGATTATCTGTAGACCTACGTATGTGTGTGCATGCCTCTACCGGAGATAGAGTTTATCCAGTTAATGGGTATAGAAACCAAAGCGAACCACTGCTCACCAATGCGGTGGAATTTTTTCTAGTGGGTACTGCAATCGATTAAAATTCAAATTGAATCCCATTGTGCGTTTAAATTGTGTTTGTCTCTGCGTGTGCGAATGTGTGTCTGTTTGTGGATGCATTTAATTGCTTTGGAATAAATCACAAGGACACCACTTATTTTTTTTGTCGTTTGTGTATTGCCCTCTCCAATTGCATGCATTCAATCGAATTGGGGGGATTTAAATTAATTGATGAAATGTGACATTAAGCGATTGGATTCGCACCCTATGATCGTTTTAATGTATGTGATTAATTATGTCGTGGATATTGATGCCGTGGACAGGTTAATTTTTATCTATTGATTAGAATTTGGGATCCAATTTCAAATATTTGGCGTAGAAATATAATTTACTAATGGAATTTATTTAAATCGGAATTTGTTTTTGAGAGTACGAGTGCGTACGAATTCGTTTGAATTGAGATGAGGTTGTTTGGTGGCATATTTGAAATGTTGTATTCTAATTAATGGTAAATATAATTAAATAATTTATGCGGCAGAATGTTGGAGAAGGATATAGTATTTTGTGCTGATGTGCCATGAGCTGTTTGTGGTATGCAACGTTTTCTTTATTATGTAGTGTGCGTGCTTGTGATGTCATTAAATATTATATTAGCCGTATTTTGTTATCACCCAAGATCCATATAGATCACACGACGAAAATAAAACGATCCGGATCTGGATCAACGAAATTATTTTCCTTGTGTCTTGTAGTGTGGTTGTGTAATCTACCAAGGAATAAAAAAAAAATTCTAGATCACGAAATTGATCCTGATAGAAAGCAAAATCTCTTATTGTTGTTGTATTGCATAGAAATCAATGATCTATATGGATCATGAGAGATAATAAAATACGGCTATTATAAATAGAAAATTGAAGCGTAACTTTAATCAGACTAGACTCTTGTCGAAGGTGAATTATGTGCTGAAGCAAAGTGATAGCATTTCGTCTATTCCCCTTCTTAATGAAGACTATTTCCAGTACATCAACAATTCTTGCCACTATTTTCAATATGGCGGCGAAGCATAATTAGTGGGTTAGTGTGTCGGATCACTACGCATGAGGTTCCAAGTTCGAATCCCAGAAAATACCAAAAAGTTTCTTCACGGTCCCACCTCTCGCGAGCGTCTGACAAACATCCGAGAGTATTGTTGTCAAGAAAAAGTTTCTCAAATCGCCGTTCGGATTCGGCATTAAACTGTAGGTCCCTTCCATTCGTGTGAAAAATATAACGCACACAACATGAGTGGTTGCGAGAAGCTAGGCCATGGCACTTTAAAGAGCTGTTGCGCCAAATATTTGTATTTTTTTTTTTGGCGAAGCATAATTACCTTTTCTGTGGAAAAGATATTGGTGAAAGCACCATCACACACACACAACCATAATAGCAAATCATACCATCAGATCACACGACATCGGCTGACACAACTTTAAGCCGCACCTTCATCGGACGATTACAGCAATCCAGCTTGCTATTGGCTAATCTGATGGGCTGACCGGCGAGCCACTGCAATAAGCGGTCTTCACCATAGTCCAGCGTGGTGAGTAAAAGGAGGCTGCTCTCCGCCAGCAGGGTGAGTAGTTACGGATATTCAGAGTGCATAACGAGCATATGTACGATTTTGTAAATTACTAAGTAAAGTTTATTGAACAGAACTGTCGAGGGGAGTTTATTCTGCAGACTTGAAGAACGGTGGCAAGTGTTCGGGATTCTTCTCTTTCAATTTCAGAAGTGGGATTCAGCTTGCACCACAGATTTCTATCAAAGAGGTAACAGACTTCTCTGACTGGGAAAGGAAGTACGGCAAAGAGGTGGTGAACAATCGGGGTAGACGTGTAACATGGAAGACCAGGCTAAAGCTAAAGAAGATAGTGTATGAGCACGGGGGTGTTTTGCGAAGTATGCCAGTGAATTAGGCGAGTATAAGTCATCATCATCGAGCTGCAAGCGGAACGGCCCATTTGCATTCAACCGTATCGAGTGCCGTTTGCGAAGAGGAGCATTATAAAGAACAAAGTCGATGAGTTGTTGCAGTAAGGAGTTATTCAACCATCTAAATTGGACTACTGCTCCCCGATTGTCTTAACGAAGAAAAAAGACGGAAGTGATTGGTTCTGCATGGACTACAGGGCACTGAACACGGTAACAATCAAGAGGAAGTTTCCGATGACAATAGTGGAGGAGGTACTGGCATCGCTAGCAGAGAATACGTACTTCACGTACCTGGATCTTGCTTCAGGATATCACCAAATCAGAGTTGCTGATCAAAGCCGAAAATATACCGAATTTGCAGCTGAAGATGGCCTGTATGAGTTTAGGAGGATGCACCTGCGGAATTTCAGGCGTGCTAGAATCAAGTTAAAGCCCGCATTCCCAGAGGGGATATCGCTGTCTACCTTGACGATATAATTATTCCTAGCAAAACAATCGATGAAGGGTTGCAGAAGTTAGAATGATTCCTCAAAGAGCTTAAGGAGTCCAGGCTAACCCTCAATATGAAGAAGTGTGCCTCTCTGTAAACCAACCTGGATCTCCTGGGGCACTACGTAACTGGTGATGGGATTAAATCAAACTAGATGAAAACTGTTGCAAAAGAGCAATTTGCGAAACCAAAAGATGTACGCGGGGTAAGGCAATTCTCGGGCCTAACTGGATTTTTCAGGAAGTTTGTAAAGCGATTTGCTGAAAGACAAAACGCATTTCAAATGGGCAGACGAGCAGAAAAGGTTGTTTAAGGCGCTTAAGAATGCACTCACCAACCCTCCGATATTAGCGCTATATGACGTCGAGTGTACCCATGAGGTACACATGGATGCTTCAATTCAAGGTCTCGCAGGTATTCTACTGCAGCGGTCCAAGGAGGACCCCAACTTGCGGCTAGTTGCATATAACAGTCGCAGTGTAACGGAGAACACTCCAGAGATCAAGACTGGGCAAGTCAATTACAGTCCCTGCAATGGAGTCCTTATTCCACTAACGGCGCAAGGGCAAGGGCTACGGCACACGAGCTGCTATTTGCTTTCACGCCAAGGAGTATAGCGAAGGATCAACTATTTAGGAAATTAAAAAAAAAAAAAAACCGTAAAGAAGCGAATCATTGCAGAACATCATAAAGGAACGGGATTTCCAGAGGAAAGGTACGACGGAAGGTATAAAAGACCAGTGAAGTACCGGGTAAATGACTTGATACTTTTCGAGAAAGAATCTGTAAGCAAAGGTGATTCACGGAAGTTGGAGCCGCACTTCAAACGTTCCTATATCGTAACGAAGGCTCTGCCGAACAACAGGTACGTAGTCGACCATATTCTAGGGATACAACGCACACAGAGGAGGTTGGCTGCGATCGTGAGCCCGGACAAAATGAAGAGGTGGTGCGAGCTACCAGACGATGCGCTCGACTGCACAGATGAGGATGACGACACTCTATGCAAAACCGGGCGTCACGGAGACGCACCCAACGTCAGAATGGACGAGCTGTAAGCACCATCACACCACATCGTACCACACAACCGTAACAACAAATCATACCATCAGATTACACCACATCGACTGACACGACTTTTAGCCGCATCTTCATCGGACGATTACAGCAATCCAGCTTGCTATTGGCCAATCTGATGCGCTGACCAGCGAGCCACTACAATAAGCGGTACTCACCATGGTCTAGCGTGTTGAATAAAAGGAGGCTGCATCTCGGCAGCAGGGTCAGTAGTGTGTAGCGTAGTACAAAGTCAAGACGTGAAGAACTGTGGCAAGGGGCTCGGGCTAAATCCAATTAGCTAAGTGCCGTTTTGATACCACAACTCATCTAACCTGGCTGTCTAGGTGGCTTGGTGAGGAGTAATTTAAGAAGTTATTAGTTCTTTAGAATTTCTCCTTAAGTGAGTTGAAGAAGCGTTTGCCTAAAGCTCGTTGTTTGGCGCTAGCTAGTGCTGGACGTGCGCAATATAGTGGTAAGGGTCTCTTTTCCGGTTGCGACATTGCAACTACCGTAGAGTGTGTTATGTGCGATACCTAGTTTGGGTGCATGTTCTTCTATCGACCACTGTCCCGTGGTGATCGTTCTGTTAAGAAAGTCATCTGTTTTCAATTGTAGTAGTTTGGCCACATCTTTCTAGATATGACACAGTTTGTCAGCCTAGTCCATCTGAGGTTGGCTTAAATAAGAAAATTTGAGGAGACTTTTGCCCTGGAATCCAAATCCAGGCTACCTTGAATTGACCGTTTAGCGACGCTAGCTCATTTCGGCATGTTTGTACTAGTTTGAAGGATATAGTAATCGAGGCTTTGATAGCAGCTTTGCTGTCAAAGAATACGGCGATCTTTCGTCCTGGTAACAGGCTTTGCCTATAGCGAGTAATTTTGCGTGGAAAATATAGACAGTGTCCGGACTTTGAGAAGTTCAAGGATTCAGAAAAGACAAATGCACTGACTCCGCAGTCCATCTTTGAGCCGTTGGTGTAGATTCTTAGATAGAAATCCTTAATTACTTACCCATCTTGCCATTCTGTTCTTGTGGGGATTAGACGTCGAAACGTTTTATGGAAATCATTCTGGGGATAATCTAATCTGTTGGAGTTGATACGAGTTCTCTTGGTGGAGAATTCAGAATATTACTGTGGTCATAGGGTTTCGCAGTCCAGCACTCAGGCTCTCTGAGTCTGATCGCGCTATGTGGTGTAAAGATAGAGAAAGACCGTTAAATCATCTGGCGGAGTTGAGCATATAGCGCCTGTGACGCTGCTCTTTGCACCTTGTTTAGTTTGGTTAAGTATGTTATAATGTTTTTTTTAAACCCGACCACCATAGTACGGCTACGGCTGTGCATATCCATTTTTTTCCAAAAGTTTTGTTACAGGCGTAGAAAGCTACACAATACATGCTCTGTTTACCCGTTGTTCAATATTTAGTTTCCAGTCAAGTTCAGGATCTAGGAGAATACCTTAATACCTAGCACTGGGCGATAGGGAGATTGGTTGACCATTTAGTCGAGGAAGTGTAAAGTCAGGTATTTTGTTCAGTTTTGCTCGAGTTGACATCAGGGCCACACTTTTAAGCCCAGGTGTTTACCTTACTTAGAGCATTTTCTATTCTTTCGCTTATCAAGGAAGGAAATATTCCCGATCCCTTTATAGTGATATAATATTATACCTATTATATTCTTCATTTGTATACTTTCACATCTTGAGAGGATAAGGCCTCAACAACTCCTGCGCGTCATCTTGTTCGGAGTTCTGTACTGATTTCGAGCTCTGTCCAGCTCCTACCTAAGGATATCGATTCCTCCCTACGTTCTTTAGGACGATGCATTTGTATGCTTGACTGGGTAAGTGGATACCACTATATAGCGAGTTTCGCAATGAAATGTGACCGATACAAGGCCACTTTAACCTCCGTGTGGTAATGTCTATGGGTCGCTGGTCTCTGATAAAGATATTCATTATGGATTTGATTGGGCTAACAAATGTCTAAGGTGATGCGTGCGCATCTGTTTATGAAAGCTTTGAGCTTCCAAGTGAGAGTGGTAGTCACCTTCTATATACTACACCCATACAGGTGTACCGTTTGGTTCTTGTGCTGAAAATGTTGATTCTAAAGATTTTCGAAGTGGGCGCCGTGGTGCAAGTTGTTAGTGTGTCGGATCACTGTGTGTGAGGTTCCAAGTTCGAATCCCAGAAAACACCAACAAGTTTTCACACGGTTCTACCTCTTGCGAACGTTTGACAAACATCCTAGAGTATTGTTGTCACGAGAAAGCTTCTAAAAACAAATTACCCTTCGGATACAGCACTAAACTGTAGGCCCCTTCCATCCGTGTGAAAAATATAGCGCACACAAAACAAGTGGTTGCGAGAAGCTAGGCACAGGCACTTGAGGGGCTATTGTGTCAAATACTTTAAGATTTTTGAAAGCATACCGAGTGCAGCTTTTGTTTTACCGATTCTGCTGCACACATTCAGTTCGATGTCATCACGGTCGGCCGAGACTATACTTCCTAGGTGTAGTAAATGGTCAACTTCCTCGATTGGTTTTCCGGCAATGTTAAGATCAGAATGGCAGTGTGAAATGCTCAGTGTTTTTGTTTTGTGTTTATCTTAAGCCCCACTTTCTTTGCGTCGACTTCCAGGTCTTGGGCCAATAAATGTAGACCCATTATCTCATGTGAAAGTAGATAAACATCGTCAGCGTAGTCCAAGTATTTTAGATAAGATGTCATAGTCCATCCGATTACGTGATTTTCTTTAGTCAGCGCTGCCCGAAGTACATCGCTTATGAACAACAATGCGGATGTATGTTACAATATGTACCTAGGAATCTACGACCCAAACGCAAAATAGTTGGTCTACTTAGATTTTTACCACAAAAATTCTTTCCTGTGCTAAAATTAATTGGCTGTTAGCAGTCATTTATAAAAGAGTATATGAAAATAGTAATAAAGTAATTATTCTTAATTAAATTAGAGCAGGAGAAACAAAATAAATGAAGCATACGGTGACAATGTAAGTTTTACTGAAACAAAGATAAGAGCATAATAGTTAGTCTGCTCTCTTTTGGATGCATAATAGTTGGTCTAGTATTAAGTTAATAGTGATTTGTTAAACCGACAAAATTGATTATACAGAGCAGACTCTATTGGGCACTACATAGCTTCAAACCATATAAATCCGCGGGACCAGACGGCATAATACCTGCCGAGTTGCAGAAGTCATCGGACATAATCTTGCCGGTGCTTGATACAATTTTAAAAAGTTGTCTAGATCTGGTATATATCCCAAAGATATGGTGAGAAGTTAAAGTTGTCTTCATACCCAAAGTGGGTAAATGCTCTCACTCAAATCCAAAAGATTTCAGACCTATTAGTCTATCACCATTCCTCTTAAAGAATTAAGAACGTCTGATTGATTTATCTATTTACGCAACAGTATTGATAAGAAACTATAATACTATCGACGAGGCAACATGCATATCGCAAAGGCAAATCAGCGGAGACGGCATTAAACTCAGTAGTGCGTAATATCGAATATTCCATGTTTCATTAGGAGTACATAATGGTTGCTTTTCTGGATTAGAGGGCGCTTTCAGCAATGTCAATACAACGCCGAAAGCAGATGCAGATATCACACCTGAAGGTCGACAGCTCATTTTGTAAATTGATTAATCTACTGCTTAATGATATTATTATCAACTCTAAGCTGGGTGGGACGTCTACTAGAAGATCTGACAGAAGAGGCACTCCGCAAGGAGGTGTTCTATCTCCCCTTTTTGTGAAATTTGGTGGTTAATGAACTATTGAAAATCATGGAGGGCGGCGGATGCACGGAGATCGCTTTTACAGATGATGTTGCTTTGGCTGTCCCGGGAAAGCACCTAAATACTCTAAAAGAACTTCTACTAAACACCTTAAATAAGCTCACTAGATGGGCGGTTCGGTGTGGTCTGGGTGTAAACCCCCCAAAAAACTGCACTAGTACTCTTCTCCAGGAAATATAAAATTCGGTTAGTCGACCCTCCTTCTCTCAATGGTATCAGCTTCACTTTCTCTGACACAGCAAAATATTTGGGTCTTATCCTGGATAAGAAATTGAGCTGGAAACCTAATATTCAAGAAAGAGTAAAGAAAGCTACCTATTGAGAATAAAAAGGGTTTACAACCTTAACTCACTCACTGGCTCTTCATCTCGGTCATTAGACCGATACTCACATACGGGGTGATTGCCTGGTGGACAGCCTTAGAAAAGGCTGTAAATTGAGATTATCTAAGTAAGGTCCAGCGAACAGCTTGTCTATGCTTAAGCGGAGCACTACGTTCAACTCCTTCTGCGGCACTGGACATTATGTTTCATCTGATACCCCTTGACATATTTAGCAAGCAAATGGCAGCGAATGCACACGTTCGCCTTGAAGCTACCCAACAGTGGTTCAGAAAAGAATTTAGCCACGCTTCCATTCTGAATAAATTCACAATCTCTCCCGAAAACACGGACTACACCATCCCACGTGTAAATTTTGACAAGAACTTCCTTGTCACCAGATCACTCTGGAATGACGATGATTTTTTAGAAGATAAGTTGATCTACTTCTATACTGACGGCCAAAGACGGCGTTGGTGCAGGTGTTTTCTCTGACAGGCTTAACTCAAGCCCTCCGTCCGTCTTCCAAATCATTGTAGCATGTTCCAGGCGAAAATAAGGCGATTAAAGAAACCTTATCCTGGCTTAAGAAAAACGTGATATCTGCTAGGATTATCCGCATCTTTTCAAAAAGCCAAGTAGCAAATCACGTCCCTGTAATCGACCTCTATAAACTTCTTAGTAGCTCTACACTGCCGATCGGCTCTTGTGGAGATGCCTGAGTAGTTCAATACGAGTATTGACCTGTGTTGGGTGCCGGGACATAGGGACATTCCAAGCAATTGTAATGCCGATGAACTAGCCAGAATAGGAACAACTATACCCATGCTGCCGGATAAAGGCACTCTAGGTATACTAATCGCTACTCGAAAACCTAAATTTAAGCTGGACGCTATCTATAATAAAATATGTATAAATCTTAGGTGGACGAGTGGTACAACATGTCTAGCGACAAAACAGATTTGGACGAAGCTGGATCTATAACGTTCTAAGTAGATAACGCTCTCCTGTAGAAGGAAGCTTCACTTAGGAGCCCCATATTAAAATGATATAGGCGACCTGATAGACTGAAGAGACTTTTACGCTTCATAAGAAGCTCAAAATGATTTTAGCGAGTAGGTAGAGAGATCTTCTCCAAAGATTCACGTAGTATCACAATGGACCTATTATTGGTCTAAGTGTGTTGGCGATCCTCAGCTGGCAGCTATTTCAACCCAACCTAATCTAACCTAATTTTAAGACCCCATTTTAAAGCACCTACATGGGCAGGGACGCCGTGGCGCAAGTGGTTAGTGTGTCTGACCACTGCGCGTGAGGTTCCAAATTCGTATCCCAGAAAACATCAGCAAAGTTTTTTCACGATCCCACTTCTCGTGAACGTCTGACAAATATCCGAAAGTATTGTTTTCACGAGAAAGCTTCCCAAAATGCCCTTAGGATACGGCACTAAACTGTAGGTACCTTCCATTTGTGTAAAAAATATAACGCACACAAAACGAGGGGTTGCGAGAAGCTAGACCCAGGCGCTTAAAGAGCTGTTGCACCTAGTGTTAATTTTTTTACCCGAGCAGGGAAGAATGGAAAAGCGGTAGAATACCTAACGAAAAATCCATAACTGTATACAACGATGAATCCAAAATGGAAACAAGTGTAGGAGCAGGCATCTCTAAGCCGCTAGGTATTTCTATGTCAGTTTGGCTTCCGAACTACAGCAGCGTGTTCCAGGCCGATGTCCTGGCAGTGACAATAGCAGCCTGTGAGACTGCGATGAGGATAATACTACTACATTTTTCAACGACAGCCAGGCAGCAATAAAAACAATTTCTGCTACAGAAATAAAATTGACGGTTGTCAAATGTTGTCGAGAAGAGCTCAAGGTTTTTGGAACACAGCACAAGGTAAAACTCTGCTGGGTCGCTGGACATAAAGGCATACCAGGGAAAACTGACGAACTGGCAAGAGGAGGCAGGGAACTAAATTCGGATCATTCCTATCACTCAGTGTATATCCCGCCTTGCACACTTAAGCTCGAAGCAGGGAAAAGCGCTCTAATGGAGGCAAACAATAGGTGGACCTATTTAGATCATAGGTAGAAAATCCCATTAAGAAATAAGTTTGAACGACATCGCAAACTTTATTAATTCCTCCGGATGGTTTGTATCGCGTGCACAGTGAGTATTAAATCCTATCTACTGAGTTATGTACATATATTGTATGTATACATGCATGCACTACCTTGTTCTTTACGCGCTACTCGGCTGCAATCCGAGTCTAACAAATTTTACCCACGCACTTGTGTGCCCCATTTGCAAACATTTTTTTCACAACGTTCTAGTGATCATCCAAGCTCTTTTGCAAAATGCTGCTGACTGCTTGTACTTCTTTGTAATGTGCCTGTATTGTTAGTCTGCCGGTGTTATACCTGTTATCCATATACATACATATGTATGAATGGATGTATTTTTTTTTTGTTTACATAAAATGACTCGACTATAAGCTCAGATTTCTGACCGGAGGTAAAGGCATCGCACCATCAACATACCCGTGCCTTCCATGCTACTTACTCCGGAGAAGCCAACACTAGAGGTAATTTCAAATGGACATATAAAACCAATAAAAGCTTATCGTTACCAACGATCCACTTTCATGGTTTTTCTTGTATTATACCCGAGCTATACCACTTTTCTTCCTGTTAATCCAAAATGATTATCCTTAACATAACGTTAACTAAACATGCAATAAACTTCCGTAATTTACACATTAAATTCTGGAAAGGCCAATATCCTTTGGATATGATGCAATTACCGTTTGTTATCACCTACTGGGAGAAAATAACTTTGCTTCCTGTTCACCACATGTGCAAAAGGCACAAAAGCTTCATGTGGGTCTATAAGGTTGTCGTATACTTAAATTCTTTTATTTTTCAATTTACATACACGAAAGAGTGATTCCTTAGGTGTTAAAAATGTATATATCCTTGGCTTTCAATCAGTCGACAGCAGCAGCAGGGGATAAGCAAATTTGTTTGTTCTTCTTTACATCGCTCTTCATCTAATCGGTTAGCTACCGCCTTTAATAGGTACACATCAGCTTAAAGAAATTTAATGAATGGGTGCATGTATCCAATATGACTTTTCGACGGTCGTTCATGATGTACCTATGCTATGGGGCTCAGAATCCGTTCTGATTTTTGAATACAAATCAAGGTTGATTGTTCTAGTCCTTGGGCAACATGTATCCCTCCTAAATATGAATCTATAATGCTTACAAAGGCCAGGCTCTGACCATACAGAAAACAGGATTCATAAATCTCAATTTCGTTCTTAAAAATTCTATAAATCATACCGCCTTGCACGGTCCACATCACACACAATAAATCATTTAATGAAGTTAAATATTCCTTCCGCATATGTGAACATAAGAAGCCGTCGCATGATGTTACACATTTGACTTTAATACCAGGGGTTTGTCTAATATTTACTAGAAACATCCCAAAATCGACCTGACCACATCATTTTTGATTTATTAACTTTAATATCCCTCACATACCTACATATGTACTCGTATATATACGAAGATACGAAGAAGTAGATGTTCCTGTTTTTGGTTTCTTAAAAAAAGTGTATTAACTTACATGTATGGTTCTAATCTTGAGCGAATTTGAGAGATTTAAATAAGCAGTGACCTTTTGTAATGATCTCCTTATGAAATGTCCTTATGAGGGATATGGCAAAAGTAATGTAAAACACGTGGTACTTCTCCTACGGGAATGGAAATGGAAATGTTTCTTTTTTTTGTTAATTATTCATATTTTTTGCTGGTTTTGAATATCTAGATACTTTAGATGCAAATATGCAATATGTTTGCATATATTTCTACTCAGTAATGCGTGTACTTGTGTTGAGGCTGATGCTATAAATAAATAATGAAGATATATTTTCAGGAGGACATGAATTCATTTAAAATATTTATTCTCATAAAACATAAACAAATACATATAAAGAAAGGACATGTTTTGTTTAACTTCTGAATTTTGAAGAAGGAAATAAAGAAAATAGATTATTCAATTTTTAGTCTTGCTGAACGTTTATGTGCCTTTTAAATATCTAATATTAATATGCTCTAATGGTTGGCTACCAGTGGTACTTATGGATATGTCATTTAGTGCTGCCTGGCATGTGTACGTTTCGAGCTTCTTTAGTGAGGTAAATGCTTTAGACGAAGCGATGGGTAGATTAGATGAAAATAAAAAAATGAAGTTAACGACTGGGTTGCAAGCTCTATGTCATATGCTGTTCGGTTATAATTTATTCAGATTTTAAATTTTAGATATGTCGTTAAAGTAATTTTTAGTTTAACACTTGATTACAGAGCAAATCATTTTTTTTTCTGTACGTATAATAAAATGATAACTACGGTCACCTTCGGGCAGGTATCACGTAAAAACTAATTGACAGATTCTAGTAAAACTTTGTCTATTTTTTTTTAATATAATTTGCCCGCTCACAAGGGGTTATGGCTATCATTAATATGTTGGGACACAGCGCTTGCGGTAGGTTAATTAGGAGGAGATAAAAGGAAAACCCGACGTACATTGGTTTTCAATGCTTGTGGGTTATAATGAGAGGGAAAAATAGGGCTTTCCAAAGCATTCCACATTCGTATTGTAAGGCTCAGGAAAGAATCTCAAAATTTCACAGTACGTCCGAAAATAGGCTTGCCGGTGAACGGATGAGCATTCATGGTGTCACGAGTATTGCGAAAGAACTGTTGAAGAGGTGGAATGCAACTGGCTATTTCGCTCGAGCACTGTTTGTATAAAAAGCTATAAATAAAGAAAAATAGGAAATATTTCTTCGGTGTTTAAGCGAGTCTGTTGACTCCGCAATGTTTCTGTCCCCTATTAGCTTTAGCGCAAGGTTTTGAATCCGGTCTAGTAGGCGCAATGTGGTTTTAAGTACACTGGACCAGACAGGGGCGTTATACTTGAACTTGGCGCGGATGCATGCCTTATATTATATTTCGAAAACAGATCAGAGGGGGTAAAGTATTTCTTGCAGTGTTTAAGAAATCCTAAGCATTTCGCAGCGTTCTTGGCGACATCAAATATGTGGCCATTCACATATAAGAAGAATAGAAAGCCTTTCGGTTTCGAAGATGCACGTGCCATTCATTGATAATGGCTGAGGGTTTGGGTTTCGCTTGAGCGATAGAAGACAGCATTGCGTTTTCGATTCAAGCATTCAATCCTTTATACCCCATTTAATTATGCAGTCAAGATCGGAATTTAATGAGCTTAACATACGATGCAGCTCCAGTTCCACAGGGGAAGGGCAGGGCCGTGAATCTGGAAACGAATATGAGAGTACTGTCGTCAGCGGTTGGTCAAACGGTAGTGCATGCGATCATATGAAAACACAAGCGTGTTCACTCAGCTGAGGCCTACCAACTCCTACTCTCAACCTCCACGCGGTTACAGTGGTTACGGTTGCCTACTACCTTAATCCAAGAAGTGGGTAACCAACCCCGTTTGGCGGATTCTTGGTGGCAGCAGATGAGAGAGGGGGGAAGAGTGCTTTCTCACTAGTGCACTTATTCCCGTTCCAGACGGCAGCGGATGAATTCCCTAGACGGATTCAATGGTGGCGTCCATAGTTCCAGTTAGGTTGAACTTAGTGAATACATTGCGCGAGCTGCTTCGACGTATTCGGATCACAGGTCGGTAAGGAATTTCCAATGCTGTTCAGGACATTGGAATAGAGATGGTGGCGGAGGAGCCATTAATGGGCCAACGGCAGCGCTCATACTCCTGTAGTGGGCTACTGGCACCGGTGTACCCGGCCCCTCGTCCTAGGGGAGTATTTAAGGAACTGGCCCTCCATGTTGGGGGTTGTGTCGTCGGGGTAACTTCCCTACCACGTAAAAAATCGATGGTTCCGAAACAACCAAAAGTCTCGGATAAGGATGACTCAACTAATGACGACCCCAGCAAACAAAATAAGGACAACGACCTTCGGATCTGTACGTGGAATGTTCTGTCCCTTTACCGACCACGTGCAGCCGAACAACTAGCAGAGGCCCTAAACTGCTATAAAGCAGATATTACCGCCATCCAGGAAGTGCGATGGGATGGGCCGGGCAAAAAGAGGATGAAAAACTGTGACGTCTACTACGGTGATTGCTAAAGAGGCAACAGGCAACGCGTATTCGGATGCGGATTTGTCATACGTGGCAGACTTAGGCAAGAAGTCTTAAGCTTCCGACATGTTAGCAAGCGTATTATGACTATCCGGATCAAGGCTAAATTCGCTAACATAAGCCTAATATGTGTTCATGCCCCCACGGAAGAAAAGGACCCTGCCACCAAAGAGTGTTTCTACGAACTCCTCGACAAAACATACGAGCAATTTCCTAAATACGACGTTAAAATCGTATTGGGCGATTTTAACGCCAAAGTAGGAAAGGAGGACGTCTTTGGTAGGGCAGTTGGTAAGCATAGACTACACGGCACCACGTCTGATAACGGACTAAGGCTAATTGATTTCGCTGTGGAGCGAAATGTCACCATAGCAAGCACATGGTTTCCTCATCTCGATATTCATAAGCAGACATGGCGGTCTAATGATCATGTAACGATCAACCAAATTGATCATATTGCGGTCGATGCAAGGCATGCCTCCACTATTCTGGATGTCCGGACCTTCCGAGCGGCCAACATAGACTCGGATAGTTACCTTGTTGTAGCCAAGGTACGAATGCGGATATCCCAATCTGAGCAACAAAGAAGAATTACTGTGAGAAAATTTAACGTCGGAAAGCTACAGTCGCAAGATACCGCAAGACTCTCGCTGAACGCGTATCCCGAAATCTCGCAATCACCCCTACGCCGCCAGCATCAAGTACCGAAGACCAGTGGCAACGCTGCCAACATGCCATCAGAAACGCCGCTCCTGATGTGTTGGGTCTCGCTCGCCCACCACCGCGAAACCTCTGGATTGACAAAGAATGCCGGCGAGTGCATGCAGCAAAACAAGAGGCGTACAAAGCGGAGCTGCAAAGGAAAACGAGAGCTGCTCGTGAGTTCTACGAGCAAAAGAGACGGGAAGAACATCGGTTTCTCCAAAAGAAGAAGAAAGAGCATGAGAAGCGCACGTTTGAGAATATCGAGAGTTTATACTCCAGGAACAATGTACGGAAGTTTTACCAAAAGGTAAAAAGAACGTGTCAGAGAAGCAATACCCGTACAGAAACCTGTAGAGATGAAAATGGAAACCTCGTAGTAGAATCACAGTCGGTGCTGAGAATATGGAAAAACTACTTCTGCAGACTGTATAACGGCGACGAAGACCAACATCCCGCTGTCAGGCAGAATGAACCATTCACCATAGACGATGATAATCAAAATTTCCGTCCACCTGACCAAAACGAAGTGAGGATAGCAATATCCAAGCTAAAATCGAACAAGGCTGCTGGACCTGACGGCTTACCGGCCGAACTTTTCAAGGCAGCTGGCGATGAATTGGTAGAGTGCATGCACCAACTCATTTCTAACATTTGGTCAGACGAGTGTATGCCTGATGAATGGAACCTCAGCATCGTTTGCCCGATCCACAAGAAAGGAGACCCCCTCAGCTGCGCCAATTATAGAGGCATCAGTCTCCTCAACATCGCATACAAGATCTTTTTGCGATATTGTGTGAACGCCTGAAACCTTTTATCAACAGCCTGATTGGACCCTATCAGTGTGGTTTCAGGGGAGGAAAGTCCACCATCGATCAAATCTTCACACTTCGGCAGATCCTGGAGAAAACCCAAGAATTCCAAATCGATACTCACCACCTTTGATATCAAAAAAGGCTTTAGACAAGGTGACGCGCTGTCATGTGACTTCTTCAATATTGTACTTGAACGGATTGTGCGGAACTCACAAGCCAACACCGGAGGCACAATCTATTACAAGTCTGTACAACTGCTTGCATACGCCGACGATATAGACATTATCGGAAGATCTCAGCGGGCTGTCACCGGTGCATTTGCAAGCATTGAGGCGGAAGCGGCCAAAATGGGTTTGGCGATAAACGAGGGCAAAACCAAGTATATGCTGTCAACTAGAAGGGAAAACCAACACCGACGAATTGGACAAAGCGTCACCGTGGGCAGCTATAACTTCGAGGTAGTAAGGGACTTTGTCTACCTTGGCTCTGCTATAAATTCTTCTAACAAAATCAGTGCAGAAATCAATCGAAGAATAACTCTTGCCAATCGCTGTTTTTTTGGGCTTGTAAGGCAATTCAACAGTAAAGCCCTATCTCGAACAACTAAGGAGACTCTATATAAGACCTTGATCATCCCAGTCCTGCTTTACGGCGCTGAAACATGGACTTTATTAAAAGAGGATGAAGATATCCTTGGTCGCTTCGAGAGAAAAATTCTTCGTAAGATTTTCGGTCCCGTTTGCGTTGACGGGTTTTGGGGGAGAAGATTCAATCACGAACTATACGAGCTGTACAGCGACATCGACCTAGTCAAAAAACTGCGTATTGGACGTCTGAGATGGCTAGGATATGTAGGGCGAGTGGACACCAACGCTCCAGCCCGCAGAGTCTTCGAATCTAACCCCGAGGGACGACGCGGTAGAGGGAATCATGGCCGTAGGTGGCGCGCACGAGTTCAAGGGGACCTCGACCAACTTGAAGTTTGCAACTGGAGGCAATTAGCTAAAGACCGAGCTAAATGGAGAGGCTTGTTGGTTGAGGCAGGTTCACGCCGAACTGTAGCGCCACCTAAGTAAGTTTAAATTTGTTATATAGTTTCAATGGATGTTTACATATAAAATTCAAAATTTATGTACAGCTCAGGCGCATCCCAATTAATGTTAGCGACTAGAAGTTCATGCGGTTTGGGCCGTTTGAGTCTTCGGGTTATCGCCGTTTATATAATGAGTCTCCTCACACTTTTCTTTTTTTTTTCAACCTTTTTCACAGTCTCGTACCTTTTTGAGTTTTTGAGACTCCGACTTGTAGCCCAGGATGAGTTGCTACACATACATCCTTTTTATAATAACGCTTAGGGGTGGCGATGTTGTAGTGGTAAGTGGCACTACAGTTCGGGGTGAACATCAACCAACAAGCCTCTTCATATAGGAGTAGCTCGGTCTTTAGCTAATTGCTTCCAGTTGCGTACTTCAAGCTGGTTAAGCTCCCCTTGAACTTGTGCGCTCCACCTAACGGCGAGGAGGCTCTCTACTGCATCGTCCCTCTAGGTTAGATTCAAGGACTCTGCGGGCCGAAAACCGGTAACGCAAACGCGACCGAATATCTAACGTAGAATTTTGCTCTCGAAGCGACCGAGGATATTTTGATCCGCCTTCAATGAAGTCTAGGTTTTAGCACCATGAAGCAGGGTTAGAATGACTAGGGTCTTGTACAGATTCTCATTAGTTGTTCGAAATAGGGGTTTATTGCTGAAACGTCGGCTGTTAAGGATCTAAACATTCCACGTACAGATCCGAAGGTCGTTGTCTTTATTTCGTTTGCTGGGGTCGTCAATAGTTGAATTAATAGTTGGTGCTGCTGCTGGCCGATTAAGGGCTCCTCCGCCACCTCTATTCTATGGTTCTGACTAACTTTGAAAATTCCTTATCCACCTGTGATCCATATATGTTGAAGCAGCTCGCGCAAGGTGTTCACTTAGTTCAACCTAAGTTGAACTGAAGATGCCACCGCTGACTCCATCTAGAAAATCATCAGCTATTGCCTGAAACAAGAAGAAGTGTGCTAGTGAGAAAGCACTCTTCCCCCTCTCTTGTCTTCTGCGCACAAAATCTTCGAAGGGGGATTATGACGTTAAAAAAGAACGACTAAAATCTAGAAGAAAAAAAGATTTCGAAGATCAATTTCATAAATCTCGAATGTAAAAATTTCGAATGGGACAAAATCTAGACAGGAAGAAAATCTCGAATGAGTAAATCGCGAAAAAAATCTGGAAAAGAAATTCACTTTTGGCATTTTCAAAATTTTACTTCGAAAATAACGAAAACTTGCCTGAAATATTTTATTTTTTTAAAAGGAAACCCAAATCCCAGAGCACTCAGAGACTCTCTGGCCCAGTGTACTACCAGGCAGGAACCTTTCGTTGGTGCAGTGGTTGGAAAAACTTCGATGTAATTCGTTTTTCCTTTATACTCCGGGTGGCTGGTGATTGCTGTTCCCCGCTGGGGCTTGAACCTGCACGCATCGGCCTGAAATATAGACTCTGTAACTTTTTTATAGAAAACTAGCTGGTTGTACCCGCTTGGCTGGGTCTTTAAATATGCGATTTCAAGTACACTTCTTTAGACCACTCTCCGTTTTGTCATTGAAATAGTTTACCCGGTAATTCTTTATGAGGGTCGCAGGGGTAGGATAATTAGCTGCACTCTCCATCATTCTTGATCCTCCGCCGTCGATTTCAACTCATCAGGAGGAATCCCTAGAGGGCTCCAGGAGAGTTGTCGAACTTGATCCAACCATATATTTCTAGGCCTACCGAGGGGTCGCTAACTTGATTGCACGGCAATTATGACACGTCTTGGAAGCTGGTCTGGGGACATATGCATTGCGTGACCAAACCGTCAAAGCATAAATCCTTCCGTTCGAAAAAGTAGCTGCTCAACATTGAGCGCCTCGCGTACTCTGGTGCTATAGGTGAGAGTTGGAACATATACCGAGTTGAAAACCGATAGCTTAGCTTGAACACTAAGTTCGGGCTTCCTTATAACAGATTGACCAAGCTCTCTCAAAATTGATCGAGCCTGACCAATTCTACAGAATAACTCGTTATTGTTCTTTCCATCACTCATGAATAAGAACCCGAGATACTTAAACTTATCCACCTGCTTCAGTGGGACTCTACAAACATGCAGAGTGTACGTTTACTTTTATTTTAGCATCATCACAAACGGCGACAAACCTTTCGAATGCGCGTTGAAGTTCGGTTTAAGAGGACCCAAGGATGACCAAATCATCCGCAAAGAGAGGATGACCAAGTGTCCTTAAGTCCCCCAGCATCCAGTCCATATATGCAATGAAGGGGCGTGGTGACGAAAGGCACTCTTGTCAGAGTGAAACCCCCAGAGTGAAGGGTATTGATTTACCGCCATTTACCCGAACACAGCTTCTATAGTTTGTATACAAATACTGCGTAGCCCTTAATAAGGAACTCCCCGGGCTTGCCTCTAGGAACCCTAACACATGCTTTCGCCAAATACACAAAACAGGTGTATATAGGTTCAGCATACTCCCAAGCCTTCTCAAGAACCATTCTGAGAGTGAATAACTGGTCGGTCCTTCTACAGGGCCGAAAACCGAAACCATTGCTCATCCGCCAAACTATCCTCAACCAGAGCTCTGGAACGCATTCCTAGCACCTTAGCAAAGATTTTTCCACTGGGACTTAAAAGAGATATCCCCTTTAGTTGATTCAATCTCTTTTCTCTCCCTTTTACAAAGAGGGACAATCACCAGGTGTTTCACCGCATTCCTATGCCACTTTAATGACACGTGAGAGCCATTGCACTCACTCTTTACCAAACGCATTTGGCATTTCTGGCCCGATGTCATCCACATCGGTAGATTCGCCAACTTTTAGCGATTTGATCTCCAAAGTCTCGAGCATAGGTCTGTCATATTCTTGATGACATGGCTTGTTTGGGATTGAGCAATTCTGAAAAGTGCTCGCTCTATCTCCATCGCTTATTGGAAAGCAGTGTACCGTCTGTGGTTTTGCCTCTTTTCACGATATTCAGCTTTCTTCTTCTGACTCGGTGGACGGTCTGCCAGAATATTTTATTTACAGATATACAGTCACGTTTCAATGAAATAGTTTATAGCATTTGAAAAACACGTATAATTACCTGAAGTATTTCTCGAAAAATACCTTCTAAAAGGTAGGAAAATAAACTTGAAGTATGAGTATTCAACTTGCAATATACTGCCTACGCCACCCTGTTAATAATTTATTTTAAATCTATTAAAACATTCTAAAATGTGGACAAATCCAACGATCAACAACATCTCATCTAATTAAATGGAACAATATTGCAATTTTTCTGTCTGTACATACATATGTATTATACGAGTATGTATGTACATATGGTCGCGTATATTCCCAAATCTCTTAATTGCAAGAAGGTTTGGCATATCCTAATTAATAAAATTGAAAATGTCTTAGATTTGACATTGGCACTGATAATAATTTTTTTCAATGTTTACTCCAGAAGAGATCACACACAAAAGTTCAAAACAGCGCACCCATATACTCACATACACACACTATTGTAGCGATAGCCTCTGCTGCATGGCTGCTGGCAGTGGTCTCCACTAAAGGAAATATAGCTCAAATGGATCTTAGACGAATTAACCAAAAACGATTTCTTTTGTTATTAAATCCAATAAGCCATTGTTGAGTCAGGACCGTGTGAATTTCATTTTAAACCCCTTTTCTTTTCTTTCCCGGGAAATGCAGATCATAACAGCGAAAACCGTATCCAAATCCCTTCAGTGGTTCCCGAGATTATCGCAGTCATTCACGTTTTGGGGACTTCCTTTTATACGATGTAGTTTGTTTGATGAACATGAATATGAGTGCACTCCACTGGTGGGCCATTGATTGCAATGACCCACGCATATCTATGATATCTTTATATCTCAAATAATTATATTTTTGCTTATTACTTTCGTTGTAACAATCACTGAATAATGATTTATACCTCAATCTCTTCAGCAAGAAATGTACTAATCGAAGAATTAAGTCACTTTTAAATCAGTTCAGCCACTTTGTAGACATTTGTGTGTAAATCATAGGAAAATGGTTTTTGTCAGTTAAGAAAACATATAAAAGGGGTTTAAAAGCCCAATGACGGATTCAAGATACTAAAATATATCCTATAATATACCTCTTCTCAAAACAAATCGATTGATATATATATTGTTGAAGTATTGTTACGTACCTATTCCCTATTCGCGGACAAACAGAAAAAATGTGTTCTCTTTTATAGATGTAGAGATAATAAAGATTTAATAAATTTTCATAACAAAAAAACGTTTTTAATATATTTGCACATTTCATTGTGTAAATGTGTGTCTGTGTCCAAAAGTAAAGAACTCATTTATCAACACATAATATGCGTATTATAAATACCTTCAAACTACGTACATACATACATATACATAGGTATATAACATAAATATAATCATAGAAACATTTACAAACTCAAGCTGTAGGCAGTGTCCCTTAAGTATCCCACAAAACGTCTTTCTTTTTTTTTGGCCATAAAATAATTTTCTCCTTTGTAAAGTATAATAGTTTCGCCTAGTTTTCTTAACATCTTCACATATATTAACGGATTTTTTCCTAGAATTTTGTATAGACCAATGTGTGGCCTTCCCACTAAAAATTTTAGTTTTCTATGTGAAGACTCGACTTTGTTTTGTGTTCTTGGTAAGCTTAGTTGTGCTTTTCCAGCACTTGACCAAAAGGAAGGCAAATACATTGGTTTATTTAATCTGGATCCAATATAATTTTTGTAAAACCATGTCTCAAATTCTTTTTTAGTAGTTACGCAGAATTGATCAGTCAATGCATTGAAGTAGCTATGAATTTCAACTGCCGGAATAAAAGCCAAACTTTAAAGCATTCGCATTTGGAGGCTAAAGTATTCGCCTGTTCCATATTTGGTTCCTTAACCTTCTTTTTGAATTTTTCTATATATTATTTTGCCAAAATGAAAGAAACACCCCTTGGTTTTGGCAGAAGGAAAAAATTACTGCGCTGATTTAATGCTGGCTTTTTCAAAATCGGTGATAATTAAATTGGGATCTAAAGTTACACAATAAAGTAGGAGTTGGTAGGCCTAAGCTAAGTGATAACAAACCAAAGAATAAATATTAAATGCAACGTATGGACGTAAATTCTGCAACAGGACTGAACGTCTGACCATAATCTATCCCCTCTTCTTGACTAAAACCCCGAATGACCAACCTGGCTTTGTATTTCTGCCGTCCATTGACATCTAAGTTCTTTATCTTATATTGTCGATGGCTTTTCTCTTCAATGGATACTGCACAAAGTCCCAAGTGTAGTTTTGATGTAGACGATTCCTCTCCTCTGCCATTGCTTTTTTTCATTGAACCGCATCTTTACAAGCAACTGCTTCCTTATAGCTTTATGGCTCTCCTTGCATAAGAAAGGCAAACTTTTCTATAAAATTGCAGATTCCTTAAACATCTTTATTTTTCCCACCACGCAATCGATGTTTTAACGGAATGTGCAAGGACTCACCATCATCACCCGCATTACTTGTATCATCTGTTGTAAAACTTACTTCCTGATCTTCATTGACTGATTGGTGAACGACATCTCTTGCTTGTTTCTCTTCTACTCCCTCAGTCGGCATCATTACCATCGGCAAGTCGTGACTTGCTGCGATGGGAAAATTGATTGTTTTTGCAAATTTCTCCAAGTTTTCACTCAAAATATTTTGTTGCTGATCCCATTGTTCTGTTCCCCTGAATATGACATCTCTTACGATTTAAACTTTTCTTGAAGCTGGTACCCAAATACGGTAACCTTTGGTACACTCTGAGTATCCCATAAACAATCCCTTTTCCGCCTTTTTATCCCATTTTCTGCGTTTCTGCTTTGGTATGTGCATGAATGCTTCAATACCAAAAACTTTGAAGTTCTCCTTTTTCAGCTCACTGCCATACCACATCTCGTATGGAGTTTTATCTTTTAAAGTGCTGATACCAGTCTGGTTTAAAATGTATACGGCCGTATTCACAGCTTCAGCCCAAAATTTCTTGGCTAAATTCTTTGCATGAAGCATCGTCCTAGCAGCTTCAACTACTGTACGGTTTTCGCGCTCAACACTTCCATTTTGCTCCGGGGTATAGGCCACCGTTGTTTCATGACGGATGAAATGTTTCCTAAGAAGCGATTTAACGGCTTCGTTGACGAACTCCAATCCATTGTTAGTGCGAGGTGTTTTGACTGATTTTCGGCTTTCACAGTTAGCACGTTCTATAAACTTCTCAATTGAAGAGCATACCTCAGACTTATTCTTTAAAAGTATACCACTTTGAAATGCGAGAAATGGTCTTTAAAAAGAATAAAATATCTGGAACCCCCTATAGAAGTTTCTTCCATGGGACCACACACATCGGCATGGACAATCTCACCAGGCTGACTCGCTTGGAAGGTGCTTCTCGGAAATGGTAATCTATGCTGGTTCCCATAGACACAAGCATCGCAAGAAAAATCCTGCGCGTCTATAAAACTAATACCTTCTCTTTCAACTGCCCACGTACTTGCTTGACGTTCTGATGGGCCATCCTTTCATGCCTCAGTTTTAATGGTAAGGCCTATAGACGCGCAGGATTTTTCTTGCGATGCTTGTGTCTATGGGCCCAGAGTGTTGAGAATAATTATTGCCTATTCGAATAATTTAGTTTTGGCAATACTGACTCCCACTGGAAATTGTATTAACTAAATATGTATGTATAACTGAATTCCAATAATAACTTTGTGTTTTCATGTAATCGCATGTACTACCTTTTTTTCTATTACCTGACTACCTGATTTTGACACTGTGTTCAGTTATTCTATGGCTTCTTCTAATCATTGTAATAGTTTTAGTTTTGAAAACTTTATTTAAACTTCAATAATACTTTAATACAATTTCATAATCGTAAGTTAAATATGGTTTGGCCCACGGCCGTCTACCAGATTGACAATTTATTTTTCGCATTTATATTTTAATACACATTGATATTTAAAAGTCTCTTTCTATAATACGTGCTCTGTAGGTAAAGGCGGTTAATGCATATTTATATAAGGTTGCCGTTCAAAATGTTTAAGACCTCATTCATATCCAATGCAGTTGCGCCAAAGTATCTCACATGAAACTCACTTAAGATAGGGCATCTGGCAATAAAGTGGTATACATCCTCCCTTTCTTGAAGATTACACAGGTCACATAGAACTGACCGGTCTGGTCGATGTGGGATGTAATTTAGATTTATTATTTCCCCTCTTAGTTTAAATATTAGGTTAATCATATTCAGCGGAAAGCGGTTGAGAAAGTACGTATGTTGTTGAAGATTATAGTTGAGCTTGCTGTAAATCATTCTATGCTGGGAAGTTTCAGCTTCCGTTTTGCAACAATCATAAGTAGTGTAGCTTCCTCTCTCTAAAAGTTTTTTAAATACCATCCTTAACTCGGCAGAGTTAATATCTGCTGCAATTCTCACTTTTTCACCAAAACTCTCCACCAGCTCTTCCCACTTTTCGATAAGGTTTCCTCTTGTTGATGTAGCTCTCTTAAGCACTAGTTTAGGCAGCCGTCCATCTTCCATCTCCAACACTTTAATGATAAAACCGAAATGCAGCTTAAGCGTGTCTAAAAATAGAGGTGGCACTGTTGTTTCCAAATGCAGCATATAATTAGGGGTGCAGGTTGGTAGCCGGAAAATCCGTTTCAGAAAATACCTCAGGAATTAATCATTAATCATTGTTATATAATTACTTATAAAATTGTGACCATTCTGTCCAGTGGTTCATCTGTTTGGTTTTCGCTAATAGCGCTTGGAGTTCATTTCTCCATTGACACTCTCAATGTTTAGACGATGAATTTACGAATCTTGCTCACAATCACTATATTGTCACGAAGACTACTGACTATGTATGCATGTAGGAAAGCTAACATTATCGAATAATTCTACTTTCTTCACTGTGCATTCGACAACTCGCTGGCATGATTGGGTTAATTAACAGAAACAATGCGGTAGGCATTCCATGTGGGTTTCTTTGATTTGCTAAAATAATATACGGTGACAAAAATTATAAACGCCCAAGGTAAAGAGCCTTGTATGGGTTCAAGCCGCATGACGTTTTCATGCTGACTTATCTCCGGCAAGCATTTTCAACAAAAAAACATTCCATGTTTGATTCACCACAAAATAATTAAATTTAACGCTTCAGATGCTTCAATGTACGTAAACACAGCACTGGCTTGGCCTGACTCCTCCATGCAGACCTCCCTTCTTCGAATGGATGTAATAATCCAATGCGTGTGATGTGGTTACATCCACATATGAATTACAATTTTTATTTTATTCCCCATTGCACTATATGCAATCGAACTACTCAAGCGAGTTTTATTTAATAACCACACCGGCTTTTATGTTTAACACCATGAATTGAACGAACGCAGTGGCGGTATGCAGCAAGGACGACGATGGAACGACGATAGAAAAATGTTTTAAATTCAATTCCACTAAACTAGAAAATCGTATTGGACCGAAAAGAGGGATATATCTACAATATTTCGTGGACGTGGTGTAACATGGCCATAAATTATATAATGGTTGACTGAATTTGAATTATGTATGCGAAACGAAAATTATATTTGCGTAGTGGAATTATATGGCAACGCACAATCCGTAGATAGGTACATATATACCTACATATGTACATATGTATATTTAGATCATCACTAAGCGTTTTCGTCTGGAAATTGAATTATTGTGATTCCAAATGAATACACATCTGGCTTAGAGTTAGGTCCATCTGGGTGATCCGATGAAAGTTGTATAAAATATTATATTGAATTAAACTGGTGGGCAGTGTACGGTTGAATGACCTATTGAATCGTTTGGATCTGGAGAGCAGAAATTAGTTTCACAGCAGGATCTGCTTCATGCTTGTGTAGAAAGAAAAAGGTCATAAACCTCTTGGTGGTCTCCTGATTTGCTGTCTGAACTCCATTCCTTGTGCAAACACAAAAATCTGCTTGAAGGATGCCTGCTTGATTTTCTTTGTTTTCAACCAATAGTTTTCACATTCGACTACTATCACCGTAGTGGTATGCTTCCTAATTAATTCCTCGCCTAGAGCAGTAAAATGTTCATGATTCAGAAACGTATCCATTCTGTGCCACGTTTTTAAACGAGTCTATAAATTGTAATTTACTTGCTTTCACTGGAGATGATCTTTCCTGCGATATTGTGTGAATGCCTGGAACCTTTTATCTACAGCCTGATTGCCCCCTATCAGTGCGGTTTCTGGCTAGGAAGGTCCACCATCGATCAAATCTTCACATTTCGGCAGATCCTGGAAAAACCGAAGAAGTCCAAATCAATACTCACCATCGATTTCAAGGCTGCCTATGACAGCAAATATAGAGAACAGCTATGTATATAGAGCCATGTCAAGTTTTGACATCCCTGCCAAACTTGTATGTCTATGCAGGTTGACGGTGGAGAATGCTCGCTGCTCCAATAAGGTCGGTAATAACCTTACCGAGATATATGATGTCAAAAAAGGTTTAACACAAGGTGACGGGCAGTTATGTAATTTCTTTAATATTGTACTTGAATGGATTATGCGGAACTCACAAGCCAACACCGGAGGCATAATCTATCAAAAGTCTGTACTACTGCTTGCATACGCCGATGATAGTGACATAATTGGAAGAACTCAGCGGGCTGTCACCAATGCGTTTGCAAGCATTGAAGCAGAAGCGGCCAAAATGGGATTGTCGATAAATGAGGGCAAAACCAAGTATATGCTCTCAACAAGAAGGGTCAATCAACACCGACGAATTGGACAGAACGTCACCGTGGGCAGCTATTACTTCGAGGTAGTAAGGGACTTTGTCTACCTTGGCTCTGCTATAAATTCAGCAAACAAAATCAGTGCAGAAATCAATCGAAGAATAACTCTTGCCAATCGCTGTTTTTTTGGGCTTATAAGGCAATTCAACAGTAAAGCCCTCTCTCGAACAACTAAGGAGACTCTATATAAAACCTTGATCATCCCAGTCCTGCTTTACGGCGCTGAGACATGGACTTTATTAAAAGAGGATGAAGATATCCTTGGTCGCTTCGAGAGAAAAATTCTTCGTAAGATTTTCGGTCCCGTTTGCGTTGACGGGTTTTGAAGGAGAAGATTCAATCACGAACTATACGAGCTGTACAGCAACATCGACCTAGACAAAAACTGCGTATTGGACATCTGAGATGGCTAGGATATGTAGAGCGAATGGATACCAACGCTCCGGCCCGCAGAGTCTTCGAATCTAACCCGAGGAACGACGCAGTAGAGGAAATCCTCGCACAAGTTCAAGGGGACCTCGACCAACTTGGAGTGCGCAACTGGAGGCAATTAGCTAAAGACCGAGCTAAATGGAGAGGCTTGTTGGTTGAGGCCCAGGTTCACCGCGAACTGTAGTGCTACCTAAGTAAGTAAGCACTGGAGGTGTGAAGATGCGGCTGAACAATTGAAGTATGAAAGTATGCTGCGCAAACTGTCAAATCAAGCTCTGTTGAACAATACCTTCTGCAATAGATATCACATTCAAAGGTCATAGTGAGAAAGTTGACGAGGAAAACAAAACTTTGGAATAGAATTGACAGTCCCCATGCCTTTGCATGACATTGCGCCTGACAGCTCAAACTTAGCCAGAGATGATGGCTCAGCCTGAAAAATAGTCAATACCACATCAGATTTATGGTATGCGCGACCATATTTAGCATGTTGCATTGAGCTAGCAGTAGCCAGTTGGTCAGTTATTAGCGTGGTAGATGGGACTGAGAAAGAGATGAGCCAGCAATTTCCTTTGAGTGGTCCTTTTATTTATTAGCTGCGGTGATGGACGGGCAAATTGATGCTAGTGAATTTGATTGCTGATCTCTGAAATTACTTTCTACTCAAATCCTTTCACTCCTCGGGGTCATGGGACGTCAACAACGCATTGTTCGGAGTACTGCAACGCATTAGAGCTGTCTCCAACTTATTCGCAAAGAGCTTGATCCCTCCTCATCTGTCCTGCGTCATGCTTGCCTAGGGCGTCTCGTAGTTCTGCCTGTCTGGGTGAGTGGAAGGCATATTTCACAATGGAATTGTCTTCGCGCCGTATGGTGTGTCAAATCCACTAGACCGTTCTTGGACCGTTACTGACTTTCGACAGCATTCCTCTTGTCATCCAGATGCTGCCGCACACCTCTAGTTTGGCGCCATAACGGTTTTTCAAGACCTCACTTCATAGCTAAAGAAAGCCTTCTTCTTTTTTGAATTCCTGTCTGGTAATGTTGAGTTGAGCGCATCTGTTCGAAATGCTCAGGGGTTTTGATTTGGCTGTGTTTATTTTAAGCCTCACTTTGTTTGCTTCTAGATTTATAGATGAAGGTTCATTATCTGCTGTGAACGTAGGCAAACATCGGTAGCGTATCCGATATGTTTAAAGCAAGATGTCATAGGCTATAGAATTTCATGGTTACCTTCGGACAATGTTGCACAGAGAACATCGCCAATGACCTCCAAGAACAACAGCGGGGACAGTATGCACACCTGAAATACTCCACTTTGGGCGTGCAATTCCTTCGACATCTTACCATTGTGTAAGATGTGAAACTAACTAGCCTCGCCTTGGTAATAGCTATGAATTGAATGTGAGTTCCTAATTGCGCACTATAAACGGCAAAGATGTGCAGATGCACACAAACCTTATAAATTGTTACGTAACGATATTATCTGAGAAATAGGGCGGACTAAAGAATAGTTCTTTGTATCTGAATTTCAGACTAAGTGCGCATGTTTAAAGAGCTGCTTCGACCCTATTTTAATCATAGTGCTCCTAAATCAAGATGGTAGGTTTTCTGCGAAAGTGGCTTTCAATGCCTGTATACGTTTTGTCTTCCTCTTACGAAGATTTGGCCATGTTTCGTTAACAGGGGTGGCCCGAGCATGTTGGTGGACAGGTAATCTACTAAATACTCTCAAAGCTGTACTTATTTCTCTCATTCGGAAGATATTGTATTATTTCCTTTCCAGCGTGTCCTCACGTGCCATATGTCTTCACGTGTCTCCACGTGTCTTTATGTTGAATTGTTGAAAATTCGCTTTCCTTCTTTTCTTCTTCTTTATTTTTATTCTTGATCGCTGGACTTTATGGCGGGCTTGTAGGCTTTTGAATGAAGTTCCCTTATTTTCCACCAGAAATACGGTTATAGCTTCCAGATGTTTGTCCTTCTAGGTATTGATGCATCGCACGCTGTGATGATAGTACCTGTTAAGTGATGCACAAGGCTCTCCGCTGTTCCACTTATGGTGGAACGGTTCAACATGGCTTCGAATGTGGCTTATCGAAATGTCTGTCATTGCATTTTGGAGTAATAAGTTTTGGGAGCTAAACTGGCTTCTTTTATTTTATTTTTAGTATTATCACATGGCGGTAACTGTGCGAATATTCCTTATAACCCCCCACTTTATGTTTTTTAAGATTGAGTTGCTCGCAAAGATAACGTCGACGATAGAACCTACTCCTTTACCTTCCGGCGAGTATTTGCCAGGCCCTTACTATCTACGATTTCCCCCAGGGGAGCGAATGTTTCCAGTAAGGCCTGTCCTCTGATCTTGGTAACCCTACTGCCCCATTCTGTGGCCACAATTTGAAGTCACTACCTATAGCCACTGTGGCTCTCTGGAGAGCATCTCCGGTTAGATTGTCCAGCATTCTCTTTATTACGCACATTCCTTTAAAGTATTGGTGTTACCAATACATCATTATTTAGAGAGTACATATATGTGTGGTACTGAATCTATCCACGGTTGCCTTGCTCAGATGGACGATTAAATGTACTAAATCTCGAAGTCGTCTATAAGTTTTGCAATGACCGATTTCAGCTCGGTCTGATTGTTATTCCTATGTGAAGTTTCAGACACACGCGCTGGCTACAGAAGCAGAAGAACCTGCACGGAGGTGCGACAGAAGGACCGTCTACAGAATCACCTAAGAGCTGACAGGTGATCGCAGCTACAGCCAACACCCAGTGAAAAGCCTAGACGGTTCCTTGCTCATTTCAGATGGGGACCAGCTCAAGAGATGGAAAGAGAATTTGGCTACGGTTTTAAACCGCGTATTTGCTAGCGATATGCTCCCAAATCAGACTGAGATGCCCGAGGTAAAAAGTTCCCGAATACGCACCACGACTCCCAGTAATGATGAGATCACTACCGCGATCAAGGCACTCAAAACCAACAAGGCGGTTGGACTTGACGGTATTCCAGCAGAGCTCTTACGAGCAGCGCCAGCAACATCGGCTGAGCTTCTGCTTCCGCTTATAGATAGAGCTTGGGAAGCTGAGAGCTTTCCTAACGAGTGGGAAAGGGGAATGATTGTCAAGCTTCCTAAAAAAGGAAATTTAATGGAGTGCGGAAACTGGAGGGGTATCTGCGTGCTGCCTGCATGTATGCTTACTCTCCCACAGAATTATGGACCTCCACCAAATGACAGCAGATGTGGAGAGGGAGGCAGGCGTCGTCGGGCTGAAAATTAATACGGCAAAAACTAAAATTATCAGCCTTGGAACAAACTCTTCTTCTTCCTTTTATCAACGAGGCCATGATCCGAAAACAAGAGATCATAACCCTCCCACTTCACCGCACCTCAGAAAATATCGGCAGGCCTGCCGATTTTAGATCACTCGGTTACTGAGGCCAATGAAATGCCGATGTCGTCGCATTTGTCTGATCCAGGCGTTTATAGGCCTGCCTTTCCTACATCGCGATGTCTTTGGAACGTGCATAGATATTGCCTTTTTTACAGGGTTCAAATGATCTCTTCTTTGAACGTGGCAATACCAGCTGAGCCGGTCGCGCTCTAATTTTTGTACGATGGTTTCCTAGATGTGAAAGCTTCCACGGATCTTCGAACTTCTTATTCGATCAAGCTTGGTCACTCCTGCTGTCATGCGAAGCATCTTCATCTCAGCTGCCGTTAATTTACTCTCATACTTTTTGTACATCGTCCAACATTGTGAACCGTATGTGAGCGCTGGACGTACAACTGCGGTGTAGAGCCTTCCTTTGAACTTAGGGGACATTTTTCTGTCACAAAAGATAGCGGAATTTTCTCGCCACTTCATCCACCCTACGCTTACACGATGATTGATGTCGTCATCACAGGTTGCTTTTCTATTGATCATGGATCCCAGATATTTGAACTTTTCGCACTTGGGAAGCACTGTTCCATTCAAATGAACGTCTGGAATAGGCCTGTCTTTTGAACTAATGCGATACCCATTTCCCTCCAAAACGTCCACCCACACATCAAGAGCTCGTTGCAGGGATGTAGGATCCTCACTTATGATGGCTCCATCGTCAGCAAAGAATAATTGATGTAGCTTGGGTTCCGCCACTCTACCTTCAAGCAGAGAGTCAAGGACTGTTATAAAGAGCAAAGGACTTAAAACGCTTCCCTGGTGCACCCCAACTTTGATTGGGAACTCTTCGGTTACTCCAGCGGGGCATCTTACTCTTGTCTTTGCTCTCTCGTACATGTTCATGATCATCTGTACATAGGTTTCTGGAACCCCTCGATGTCTTAGCGCCACCCATATCAGATCTCGTGGTTGTCTGTCGAATGCCTTTTCAAAGTCAACCAATACAATATGCAAATCCCTTAAGGTATCACGATGTTTCCATTATGATCCTTATACTTTGGATTACATCTGTGGTTGATTTACCCGAGACAAACCCGCACTGATCATCAGATAGCCGTATTATTTTTCGCAGTCGGCCACCTAATACCCGCTCAACGATCTTCATGGTGTGTGACATCAGCTTGATCGAACGGTAGTTATCACAGTTTCGCGTATCACCCTTCCCTTTGTATACAGGGAGAAGGTAACTTTCCCTCCATTGATTCGGCATTGGATCACCTCTCACGAATTTGGAGATGAAAATTCTGAGCCATCTGACCCCGATGTCTCCCATCTTTTTCCAGAACTCAGAGGGTATCTCGTCTGGCCCAACCGCTTTTCGTTTTTTGGAGTATTTGACCGCCTCACTAACTTCTTCGACTGTAATGTCGGGTATTTCTTCACAGTTAGGGGTGGCTCTTGGGAAGTGTAGCCGGGGAAACTGTTCATTTAAAAGCTCTTCACAATACTGCCGCCACCTCTGCAGAATTTTCTCGTCATCCACAAGAAGCTGGCCATGAGCATTGTTAATGAACTTTGGCGAACGAATCTCCTGAGCATTCTTCCTTCCTTGGGCGGCTATTTTGAAGATAGTGGCCGCTCTTGTTCATATTGTGTCTTCGCAGCTCCTGGATAGCCTGGTTTGCATCAGCAACCGGGGAAAATATTTTCTCCAGCTCCCGATACAGGCCCTCCGTACTCTCTGCTTGAAGCTGAGCGCACTTCTTCTTCGCTTTTTTCTTGCAGCATCTGTATTCCATTTCGAGGCGAGCTTTTTCGTCACTATTATTAGAGGGGCACTTTGACCAAGCTTTGAAAGCCGCTTTCTTCTCATTTATCACTTTCTTAGCTTCATCACTCCACCACGATGTTTCTTTGGCGTGTTGATGGTGGCCTTTTGAAACTCCTAGCAGTTATTTGGCCTTCTTTAAGCAAGTCCGCTTAAAGGAGCAAACTCATCGGCTCAAATATGCATTGCTGGACAACCGGTAGAGAGAGTAGAGGATTTCCAGTATCTTGAGAGTATTGTCTCAACTGATGGTGGAATCGAACTGGATATGGCCAAGAGGATCGCCAAAGCAAAGTCCGCGTTCGGGATGTTGTCCAAAATATGGCGAAGCAATGCAATTAGTTTTGTAAACAGATGATACTAAGTATCCAAGAAAATCAACGCATGCACTCTACTACTAAGTACTTTCTGTAGTGTGGATGGCAGCTCGGGCATATGAGTAGTGTGGATGAAATTGTTAGTTCAATGACGACACACAGCGAACGGTAGACATACATATGCCCGAGTTCGCTAAGGATTGTGGTACTTTAGTTTATATTTTCAGAAGTGGGATCGCTTAAGCCTTACAGTGAAGTGTACTTAAAGTGGTGTAATAATAATTACTGTGTTCCATCATTAAAAAAAAAAGAATGAGGCGCATACATATTTAAAGTATAATTATTAAACGTGAGTTAAAAAAGTAACCCTCTTCCACTATTGTCTCATGGAATATAATGTACATATTTATGACCACATATCGTGCTGTCTCTTTCTCCTTTCACCCCCAACATGTTATACGAAAAAGTGTTGAAATTCTGGCGAGGTACAAGGTGGATTCTTGGATTAAGTGTTAATCGTGCAGTAATTGAACAAAAAAAGATAATAGCAGAAGTTCAAAAAAAAAGGTTCACTGCCAAATCGGACGAAATACTTAGGCTAATAGAAGAAATCGACAGTTTGAAAGCTCGAAATGCAAAGTTTGGAAAAGAACTCGCCGTCAGCAAACGTTTCCATACCCACGGTACAAAATCACCATCATCAACCGTTTCAGCATTTCTTCCAGTTAGATTTGGCGCGGATGATATAAAAGATATAATACCTCCATTTAATCCGTCGTCAGTTGCTGGTTTGAACTCATTACAGTGGGTTGAAACTATAAAAAATATTCGCCGTCTATACAACTGGGATGATCGCTCCACGTTTACATACGCATCTCTTTGTCTTCAAGAAGCCTCAAGGAAATGGTTTAACATAAAGCAATGCACTTTAAGAGGGTGGGATGAATTTAAAAGCAATGTTTTGAAAGATTTCCTCAGTTTTGTTGACGAATCCGATATTACCTCCCAATTAATGACTCGACGAAAAGAAAAAGCCCAGTGAAAGTTTCGAAAACTACGGGTATGACGTTGAAAGTTTGTCAAAAAAACTTAACTTCTCTAACCAAACAGTTTTTTAATACGTTATAGCAGGAATAACAGATCGCGAGCTTAGAAAGTTTTTGACTTTGGCAAATTGCATGAACCTCACTGAATTACTATCAACAATTAAAGTTCACAATATTAACGAAGCTCAACGAAAAGCTCGAAAAGTTTGAACGATGAAAAAACCCATTCGTACCACCAGTATAAAAATTGACTAGTGCAAGTTACCACAGACATTCAATCTCACAAGATACTCATAGACCTAAAGATTACCGTTTAAGAAACTCCAATTATTATAATACAAAATGTTATAATTGCAATAAACTTGGGCATATAGCCAGAGACTGTCAACGTCGTCGAGTTGCTTTCACCAAATCTAGCTCGCCAAATGAACCAGTTCGAAAAATACTGCGTTTGTTAAATCCAAACGACGACAGTGGACTACTCAAAATTGTTACGGTAGATAGCAAACCCGCAAAACCATTTTTAGATCTTGGAAGTGATTGTTCCACATTGACACTCGCAGAGGCTACGAAAAATAATTGGGAGGTTGAATCAAGCAATGTCAGACTACACGGTTTTGGAATGGGCTCTGTTGAGGATACCCGTAAAATAAATAATTTAAGTGTCTGGAGATGTAACTTTGTCAATTGATATACTGGCTGTGGATAATTTTGCATAAGATGTTCCAATGATTCTCGGACGAAACTTTCTTGACTTGCCAAGAGTATGCATAATTAAAAGGTATGGAAATTTCTTAATTAAAAACTCTGATGACGATTTATGCGTTGAGAAACCTTGACTGTATAAAGCAACAATACCCCTGAAGCAAGAGAGTACTACAACTTTCCTAAAAATTTAAGCAGCTGGTATTCAAATAGGCAATTTCAACTTCACAGACTTAGAAAAAAATAACTTAGTTCAGCTGTTAAATAAGCATCGAAAACGCATAGCACTTAGTTTAAAGGAACTGGGCAAGACAAACTTGGCAACAATGACAATAACGCTGAAAGAAAACAAAATAATACACTATAAGCCATACAAAGTGGCTTACAATGAAGTCGCACACCTCAATGCTATTGTTGAGGAGCTTTTACAAAACGATATCATTGAAGAGTCTTTCTCAGAATATGTCAGTCCCGCATTATTGGTTAAAAGTAAAAATAATATTTTTACTTTTGAAATAGGAGGGTACATCGCTTAGAAAGCCGAGATATCGTATAAGATTCGATCTTATTACCCCCAAATGAAGAAGTTGTATTGGCTGTACCTCAACTGGGAAAGCTATGTGAAGATGAAACGATCCCTTCCGTGGTGAAGATGGTATTAGGTAGGGTAATGAAAGAATACCTTCAATGTGAAGATGAAATGATCCCTTCCGTGGTGAAGATGATATTAGGTAGGGCAATGAAAGAATACCTTCAATGTGAAGATGAAATGATACCTTCCGTGGTGAAGATGGTATTAGGTAGGGCAATGAAAGAATACCTTCAATGTGAAGATCCCTTCCGTGGTGAAGATGGTATTAGGTAGGGTAATGAAAGAATACCTTCAATGTGAAGATGAAATGATCCCTTCTGTGGTGAAGATGATATTAGGTAGGGCAATGAAAGAATACCTTCAATGTGAAGATGAAATGATACCTTCCGTGGTGAAGATGGTATTAGGTAGGGCAATGAAAGAATACCTTCGATGTGAAGATCGAACGATATCTTCCGTGGTGAAGATGGCTGCAGGCAGGTTGATATAGAATGCCTCGGTATGAAGATAAGAAGAGTGTGATAACATGATTCGAAATGAAGTTAATATTGAAAGTGCGTACACTGAGGACAGTGTGAAGTCGGATGGCCGAATGTAAACAGATGATACCAAGTATCCAAGAAAATCAACACATGCGCTCTACTACTAAGTACTTTATGTAGTGTGGATCTGCCAATGGCAGCTCGGGCATATAAGTAGTGTGGATGAAATTGTAAGTTCAATGGCGACACACAGCGAACGGTAGGCATACATATGCCCGAGTTCGCTAAGGATTGTGGTACTTTAGTTTATAGTTTGAACACCAAGATAAGACTGTTCCGCTCCAACGTTGAATCGGTGCTGTTATATGGTTGCAGCACGTGGAGAGTGACCACTACTATCACCAGAAAGCTGCAAACGTTTGCTAATAGGTACCTGCGCAATATCTTAAGGATTTTTTTGGCCCAATCGTATCTCTAACGAACCTTTACGAGAGAACGGGGCAGGAACCAATAGGCACAACCATCCAACGACGGAAGTGGCAGTGGATTGGTCACACGTTCCGTAAGGGTGACAGTTCTATAGCGAACCATGCTATGCAATGGAACCCTTTAACTCAGGATGACAGAAGACCTGGCGGTCCAAGGAAAACATGGCGCAGAACAGTCGAGAAGGAGGCACGGCAGTTGGAGAAAAGTTGGGAAGAACTCAGACACATTGGTAGAAACCGTACAAGATTGCGCGTAGGCGTAGTAGAGGCCCTAGGACCCACAAAGGGATACAGGACATAAGTAGTAGTAAGTATATGAAGTTCCGCCTAAGCAAAAAACAAGAATATCCGCTATGTAAATAGTGTTCGCCCAGCAAACTACTCCATTTCATCATTAAGCCATCCACGGTAGACCAATCACAACAACAACTTTCGTTCGAAGGTGAAAAAGAACTTCACTGGCGAATCAGGGCTTGATCGGAAATATTTCACTAGCGTTGCTGGCAGGCTAGGGTTACAACAAGGTCATCGTGGCAATCAACCCTCATGATTCCAAATCGAAACACATAACCACGACCAGTAGAGTACCCCTAAGCACCCTTATGAGAGCCTAAAAAGAAAATTATATTACTGACAGGTATATCAGCAGACTAAAGATATACGAATGAACCCAAGGACATTTTCTTGATATATAAAACTTCACTTATACCACTAGGACCACTTGTAATCTGACCACGAAATTGTAAAAAAAAAAAAAAAAATGAAAGCCCTGTCAATCTACGACAAGTTGTGAAACTATTCCCATCAGTATCCCAAACCCGCATGACAAACCCAGAAATGCTGTGTTTTTTTTGGATATCCTTGTAACACAATCCACCCGTAGCACGCAAGTTTGTTCATTTTCTGTTCGCATTTTTTCTCTTTTTACTCATTTGCACAAAACTAATTGAATTTTATCCCGCACATTGCCGAAAAATCCATCCCCAAGACATGAGATGAATTCATAATCATTGCCGGGTCGGTGGCATGCCCTACAAATCCCGGATCGAAACATTTACCAGGAAACCAAACCAACAGGCAAACCTCATACCGCCCCGGCCTGGATATCTTTGGCCGAAATCCCATTAACTTGGAAATTCCCTCCTTCTCTCTGAGTTAGCTATTGTGTAGTAGGTACTACAATTTCACTTTGGCCAGTTTTCATTGTTCTAGTTCGGATGTGCACAGAGCGAGGATGGGTGGGGCACAGTTTAAGGCTATCTACACATATAACGCAGTTTTCATTATATCCATCCGAGTGTCATCCAGTATCCTTGTATTTAACTCTGGCTAACAATATTAAACCTTAGAGAGAGAATAAAGATATCATTAGAAGATAATATGTCATTTGAGGGTTATTTAGTGGTTGATGATTGCCAGTGATTACTGCTGGTGATTGGTATCTCTGTTTCGGGGCTGTGTTTTGATGTTGAAGCGTGAAATAGGATTGAGATTGTCTTACTTTTAAATTTACACCCCTACAAGATTGTAGACTAACCGCATTCACTATGGCGTATGAGTAACATAAATTATAATACTTTCGTTCAAGCGAACTTTTTAACGAGGCTGCCTCAAAACAAAACTTATGAAGTTAAGTAGTCTTACAGTGATTTTTAATGAAAATAATATGCATATAGCATCTTAATACTTAATCTGTAAGATTTGCATGTTTTGTACATCAAGTGGGTAATCACCGTCGCATTAACAGGATACGTTCTATGCAACGCAGACCCCCTGCAGAACACAACCTCATTTCTGAAAGATTAAAACAGAATTAAAGTTAATGGAACTCTCAACAGGTGCGTACTACTATAGAGGTTGTTGTACTTTTAAGCATTTTTTCGTATCATTCCCTTTGAGAAATAATTCAATAAGTTACGTGGAGATTAAGCTGCGGCCCAACATATACGCTTTGAGTTTCAGTAGCTAGACTTGGAAGAAATAAGTAAAAAATAATCCTTCATCTTGACAGCTACTACGAGTGTAGTATCAAGCAATTGTTTTCTTGGATGCTTAATATGGCACTTATAATTGCTCATATTAGTGCCAAAGTAGCTGAGGCAGAAAGTACTCGAAAAGAAATTTGTCGAGGAGTACGGAAAAGTAAAGAGAAATGGGAACGGTGAAAGGCAGGTAAATAGACAGACATAGAATCTTTTCCCACGCACTCCGTTAAGGAAGAACTCACATGTAGTAGTTCCAAGCTCGGCGAAAAAGCAAACACTTGGTCAAGATTTAAGCTGACTGCTACTTCCTGGTTGAAGCCTTCCACGGACTACATGGCCATCGACGGTGCAGATTATACACACCTACCGAGCTGCAAGATCCTAAGACGCTATATATTTTTACATTAAGATTAGATTAATATATTGTTTCATTTCTCCAAATGTAAAGGCAAGCCTACAGTGTTTTACAAAATTTTTTTTAAGCAATCGTACAAGTCTGGCCTTGGCCGTCACCTCAGATGGCAAGTAAATTTAAATATTAAATAAAGAAATAAAAACAAGTTACAGCTTTGTCAAATTGTTGGGTTGGGAAGGCATTTTAGAAATACTAATAGCGACTTAATTTAAAATGTAGCAAAAATTTGCTATAATTTTGGTTCTATAACCAGGTGCTTTCATGTAATACGAGTAGACCTAATCCCTGTCTTCACTTCCATCCAGGATGGCTAAAGTCCTCTCCAAAGACATCACCACGCTCTCGGAGAAAATTCTTCTTATCTCCTCCAAAATTGGACACACTGATAGACAATGAAATACATCCTCGCGTATCCCCTCGTTGCAGAGGGAGCATAATATAGGGAGATCCTCTCTACGTGGTTTGAAATAAAGACTCAGCAGTTCACCTCAGGCTTTGAAAAAAATTTTAAGATGCTCGATATACTGCCCCCGTCTCGAACATAATTCTTCTCCATCAAATCGTAGTTCAGCTCGAATTAGAAAAAAAAGCGAACAACATGCGCTACTGTTAGACTCGTTAGACGGTTGACCGGCTAGGACATTGCTTTAATTAAGCAATCAAAGTTATGCTTTAGAGTGGACGTAAGCTAGTCGCTAAGAACAGTACGTAGTTCGGAGTATTAGCTGGGAGATGTAAAAATCGAAGAAGTTTCTCAACTTCATCGTATGTACTTTTCACATTCCCAAATTTGCGCTGGGTAAAACGTTACAGATCTCCATCTTGCTTTAAATAATTTAAATTTAGTACTTACGCTAAGAGATGTTGTGCTCATGCAGGTTCTCCACTTTGAGTTTAGCGTAGTCTTGGCTGCTTCTAGTTTTCTGGCAAAAATACTGTTCAGATTCTGATTGGAAGCTATTTTTATGCCAAGATAAGGTGCGTTTTGGTGAGAATTATGCAAAGACAAGTGAAAGATTCTCTATAAAATGATCCACAGTCAATCTGGTTCAGAAAAAAATCAAAAAGTATGAAAAAGTTGTGCTTAAATTTGTGAAATACTACAGAATCAATCAACTTGAATGAAAAAAGCTCTTTTTAGCGCCCTCTGATATTGAGTTGCGCAAACTAAATATCCCAACTCAGTTTTAACTGGGGAAAAAAGCTAAAGTGGTTCTCAGTCACTTTTTGATGTTGTACTCCATGCTAAATCTTTTCATTCATTAATTCATTTTCAATAGCCCGCTTATCCTTCATGAGGGTCGCGGGGGTAGGATGCTGAGGTGGACTCCAATTCATCAGGAGGAATCCCTAAGCGGCTCCAGGAGAGATGTCGGACTTGATCCAACCATCTATTTCTAGGCCTTCCGCGAAGTCGCCTACCTGATGGCACGGCAACCATGGCGCGTCTTGGAAGCCGGTTTGGGGGCATACGCACTACGTGACCAAACCATCGAAGCATAGATCGTTCGTAGCGACAACACTATGCTTAAGCACGTGATGGGAGTTCACTGCGTGGGAGACCGTAATGACAATGGTGACCGGTTTGTGGACTTCTGCAATACCAACCGCCTAGTCATCGGAGGTACGCTGTTTAAGCATAACACCTGCCATAAGATCAGTTTGGTCTCTACTGGTAGGGGTTAGAATATACCCGTGGTAGGCATGCCTGTCGTAAGAGGCGACTAAAATCCACCCTTCGTATACCGGGATTAAAGTGTATACAAAAAAATGCAATGAGTAAAACGAAAAGATTTAATACCCCAGGTGGCAGTCCAGGTTCACTGGAAAATCCACCCTCTTCGGAGGTAGGCTCTACGGATTCTGGGGAGAGCCAATTATTGCAATTGATAAATCCCTTTATAAAAAGTTCAAGGGTACCTCGGTCTCCACCATCAAGACCGAATGTCTCCGGGAAAAAAGTCCGCCGGAAGTGCAAGCGCACAAGAAACAGGACTCAGAAAAATGTAAAAGCTTTGAGAAGGATAATAACGAACTTCGCAATAAGCTTAATGAAATGGATCGACTCTACCAAGAGCTCAAAAAAGAGGTAGACATGCTGAGAGAGGAAAACAAGCTTCTAAAGAACTCGCTTTTACAAAAAGAACGCGAATATTCCCCTCCCCGCGCAGCTAATCCCAATTATCACACGGACGAAGAAGAGCTTGCACGCGAAACGAATTGCGTCTTAAAGAAAAGACCTAGCAAAAAACGCAGAGCCGGCTCTTCGCCCGAAATCGAGCCGCGAAAAGAAGACAAGCAAAATGAGTCGAAGCCAAAACAAACTCAAGCTAAAGCACGTCCTCCGCCTGCAATAAACGTCGTTGGCATAACGGACTACAGTAAGCTACATTGCCTTCTTAAAGGAATGACGACATCGAAATTCAAGGTAACGTCACTCAGGAACAATGCGTGGAAAATTAACGTTGATGACTCCGATGGCTACCGAGCAATATCACAAAAATTAAACACGGAAAAGATCCAGTGGTATACTTATGAAAATAAGTCAGAAAGACCACTGCGTGTTATAGCAAGGGGGCTCCACCCCTCGTGCACAAAAGACGACGTAATGAACGACCTCAAAGCTAAAAGTTTAAAAATTCTTAATGCCGTCAATATTCTCAAAAAAGTGAAGCAACAAACGGAACAAGGCCAGCTCTTTATGCTTACCTTTGACAGGAGCGAAAATGTAGACGATATTTATAACGTTAAAACTATTCTCAATATCGTAGTCAAGATTGAGTCTATGCGTACGAGTACGAGATCGATACCTCAGTGTAAACGCTGTCAAGGCTTTAATCACACACAGTCGTATTGTCAAAAAGAGCCGAGATACGTAAAATGTGCTGGTAACCATCTCTCGGAAAAGTGTGACCTAAATAAGCAGGCCCTGGCTACCTGCATTAACTCCAAAGGAAAGCACCCAGCGAACTATCGAGGTTGCGAAGTGGCAAAAGAGCTTCAAAAAAGGCGAGACACATTTAAAAATATTCAACGCCAGAACGCAGAACCGGTTAAAAATAGTCGTGAAATTGCTAAGCCAAGGGTAACCGCCCGTCAATAAACACGTCAAAGTTAAGACGAGAGTCGAGCAAAGTAAAGCTTCTTCGGCAAAATCAAAGGAAAAGCCACAATCTCCAGAAACGCTAACATATGCTCAAGCTGCGTCGCTAGAAAACAAGCAAAGCGGTGTTACGGTAGACCCAGTCTCCCAAGTCTTCTCTATAATTCTTGCGAAACTTGAGGAACAAACGAAGGTAAACAAAGTCATATTTGATAAATTGAGCAAGCTCGAGTTAAAACCTCGCCAAAAAAGAACTCCCATATGAATATGAATCAGTTACTAAACATTTTAACATGGAACGCAAACGGCCTTCTACAAAAAAACGCCGAATTAGAAGTATTCTTACGGAATGACAACATTGACATTTGCTTGATCTCTGAAACTCATTTGACAAAGGAATCCGGAGTAAAAATAAGAGGGTATCGTGCTTATCATGCATACCATCCTTCCGGAAGAGCTAGAGGCGGATCCTCCTTATTCATTAAAGACTGCATTGAGCACTCCATAAATACGACGATTGAAAACGATACAATGCAAACAAGTTCAGTTCGAGTTAAGAATAGGCACTCGTATTTCAATATCGCGTCCATTTATTGTCCTCCGCGATGCACGTTTAGAAGTAACGACTTTGTACGTCTCCTTGACTCACCACTTCATTATAGGTGGCGATTTCAACGCAAAACACACCTTTTGGGGTTCCAGATCCAACTCACGGAAAGGCAGACTTCTGTACGAAGCCGGTATGCAATTCGGGGTATATTTCTGTTCGACGGGGAAACCGACGTATTGGCCCTCTGATACAGCAAAAACACCGGACCTAATAGACTTCTTCGTAGCAAAAGGAGTATCTTCAAATTTTGCGAAAGTAGAGGAAAGCTTTGATCTCTCCTCAGATCACTCGCCGGTAATATTGACAATAAGTGACCGACTAATGACAGTAGAAGGTGTGCCTAGATTAACTAACAAAAAAACTAACTGGCGCGACTTTAGAACTGATTGCGAAGAAAATATTGTCTTAAATGTATCGCTCAAAACACCCTTCGAAATAGAAGATGAACCCGGCAAATTTATTGAATCAATACAGAATGCCGCGTGCAATGAAGCTAATTATCCGCCGGAAATAAAAGAACTTATTCGAGAAAAGAGGAGAGCACGCAAAATATGGCAACAAACTCGCGCTCCCCAGCATAAAACCCACTCGAATTTCCTATGCAATAAGCTTAAAAAAGCGATCCAAGACCTAAAAAACCGAGAGACTTCGCCTTATCTTGAAGGTTTAACCGCCGAAAAAACCACTAATTACTCGCTCTGGAAAGCTGTCAAAAGAATTAAAAAACCCCAAATACATTCGCCACCGATAAGAAAAAACAACGACGAATGGGCAAAAGGTGACAAAGAAAAAGCGGATCTATTTGCCGAGCACTTAGAAGAGACTTTTAAGCCATTTGATGGAGAAACATTGGTAGACGATTTTACCGGTACGACTACGACATCTGACAACCTTAGAATAAAAAGTGTGTCACTTATAGAACTTTGCCAGGCAATAAAAAACCTGAAAAATAATAAAGCTCCTGGCTATGATTTAATAACCGGACAAATCTTCAAGGAATTACCAAAAAAGGCACTATTAAAATTGCTTTATTTAATAAATGCTTCCATTAGATTATTATACGTTCCAAATCAATGGAAAGTCGCAGAAGTCATAATGGTTCCGAAACCGGGGAAATCTCCAAATGACAAAAAATCGTACAGACCGATATCGCTACTACCAATAATATCGAAGGTATTTGAAAAACTCGTTCTGAAACGGATTCTTCCGGTCATTGAAGAGAGACGCCTAATACCTGACCACCAATTCGGGTTCAGAATCAAGCATTCCACAATTGACCAGGTTTATAGAATAACCGACGAAATTGAAGAAGCCCTTGAGGAGAAAAAGATTTGTTCTAGCGCTTTTCTTGACGTATCTAAAGCCTTCGACAGGGTTTCGCACGATGGATTGAATTATAAGCTAAGACGAATCCTTCCGGAGCAACTTCATAAGATCTTAGAATCATACGTTAAAAACAGACTTTTTCGTGTCAAGCACGGAACTGAATATTCTGATTTTAAAGAAATCGCCGCCGGAGTTCCGCAAGGAAGTGTCCTTGGGCCTATCTTATTCTTGCTGTACACTCGGGACATACCACAAACTGAAGGCACTATTGTAGCTACGTTCGCGGACGATACGGCTATTCTGGCAACGGAAAGCTCAATCGAGTCAGCAACCATAAAACTCCAACGAGCCTTGGATAAAATCTGTGAGTGGACAAAAACTTGGCGCATTGTTCTTAACGAGACCAAATCGACGCATGTTAACTTCACTTACAAGAAAATAATCAACCTTCCCGTTTTCATTAACTCGGTACAAATACCGCATGCAAATGAAGCTAAATATCTGGGAATGACACTAGACGCGAAACTTAAATGGAAACCTCACGTTAAAAAGAAACGTGACGAAGTCGAAAACCGACTTAGAGAAATGTATTGGCTAATTGGAAGATATTCCAAACTAAGCGTATATAACAAACTGCTTCTGTATAAGCAAGTGCTTAAACCCGTGTGGACGTACGGTATACAACTCTGGGGTTGTACCAAACCAAGCAATAGGAATCTCATACAATCATTCCAAAATACAATTATAAGAATAATCGTGAACGCTCCCTGGTATATCAGAAACAATGATATCCACAGAGACTTGGGGATAGCTACCGTGGAGGACGAAATAAAAAACTTCGCTCGCAAGCTTCGTATTCGTCTTCATGGCCATTCCAACTGTGCCATACTCCAAACTTTGGATGTGGCAAATCTTACGCGCCGACTTCAAAGAACGAAACCGTTCGAATTAGCGCAATAAGACAAAAAGCCGCATGTCATGACGGTTTCAGCAGGTGCTTTTATTGGAAATCTACCTGCCTCACGCGAATATAAATCTGAAGCTTAAACTACTTGATAAGGTCAAACTTAATCGTATTCAACAAAACGAAGGGAAGGGTGTTTTTAGTCAGTAGAAATCTGACAGTCGCCACTTTAGAAATTGTCTTCTGGACGCCTGAGACAGACGTGGAGCTGACGTCGGACGAGAACGAGATCACCATCTTATGGTAGCTCATTTACGCCTTCGTACTACATCCGTCAACAGCAACCGCTCAAACCTACTTAACATCACCAGGTTTAATATCGACAGGCTCAATGTTCCCCAAGTGCGCCAACAGTTCAGGGACCATCTTGCCTTAGAAGCAAAAGCAATCAGCAGCATATTGCAAGAGAACATGGATGACTACTGGAGTGCTGTGAAAACTGCTTTTCCGACTGGGACACGCACGTATGTCGGTAAAAAGCAGAAACACCACCGCAAATGGCTTTCTACAGACACCTGGAGACGGATCGACGACCGTACAACAATCAAGGCTCGGATTGCAGTGGCCTCAGTAGTACAGAGAACCGAGCTTGAAGCCCAATACCGTGCGAAGAAGAAAGAAGTGCAACGTAGTGTGAGACGTGACAAACGTCATTATGTTAACTCACTGGCCTCAAGGGCTGAAGAAGCAGCAAGTAGGTGCGACAGTAGGACTGTTTACAACATCACTAAGGAGCTCATTGGTGGTCGAAACTCCAAACAACATCCAGTGAAGATTCTAGACGGTAACCTTCTGATTTCGGATGAGGATCAGCTCACTAGATGGAGAGAACATTTTGCTACAGTAGCCGTGTTTTTTTGAAACCTAGCCAGCCAGTAGTTGCTAGTAAAGTAAAATTTTACACATAAAGCAAATACAACAACCGGCTGGCTACTACTCTTGATTTTATCCCCATCAAAACTTTACTGGCTGGGAATTTCGTGATGCCTAATTTCACGCGGCGCAAAAGCGAATGTTTTTTAGTTATTTGTTGTTGCTGTCACTGCGAGGTTGCTTGGTTCCTAGAGATATGTTCGTATAAAATCGGCTGGTTTTGGCTGGCTGGCAAATCGTTTAAATGAACGACTGGCTGGCTAGGTTTCAAAAAAACACGGCAAGTGATAAATTACTTAGACGATGGCGGTATGATCTTAAATTTGAATGAGCAGTTCGAAGCAACAAATTCCCAAATTCGCACAGTACCTTCCAGTAAAACTGAAATAATAATAGCAATCAAGTCCCTCAAGAAGAACAAAGCGGTGGGTATTGATGGCATTCCTGCCGAGCTATTCCAAGCGGCCTCAAATACATCGGCAGATTTGCTGCATCTCCTAATACGGAGAGCTTGGGATAGTAAACAATTTCCACAGGAGTGAAAAAGGGGGATGATCATTAAGCTTCTAAAGAAGGGTAACTTGATGGAGTGCGGTAACTGGAGAGGTGTATGTGTTGTTCCAGCTGTAGCCAAAATAATAGCTACAATAATTCTAGAACGAATTAAAGAACATTTAGATTCAACTCTCGATGTCGAACAGGCAGGCTTTCGCACTGGATCTTCCTGCATCGACCACAGAAACACCTTACGGGGAGTATAGGTCTCCGCTACATTTAATGTTTATCGACTTCGAGAAGGCTTTCGACAGCTTGAATTGAGATGCTATCTGGTTGGCCTTGCACAGGAGAGGCATTTCAGAAAAACTTATAGCAATTATCAAGGCTACATACAAGGGCGGTAAGTTTCACGTCGTGCACAATGGTAAAGTGTCGGAGGCTTTTGAAGTCCAAAGTGGAGTACGTCAAGGGTACATACTGTCCCCACTATTGTTCTTGGTGGTAATCAGCGATGTACTCCGTGCAGCATTGACGGAACTCAACTATGGAATTCGTTGGACTATGACATCTTACCTTAAACACCTAGATTACGCTGACGATGTTTGTCTACTTTCACATCGGATAATGGATCTTCATTTGATGGCCCAAAATCTAGAAGCTGAGGCAAACAAAGTGGGGCTAAAAATAAACACAGCCAAAACAAAAGCCCTGAGCACTTTTAATACCCGCGCTCAACTTAGCATTACCGGACAGGAAGTCGAGAAAGTTGATAACTTTCTTTATTTAGGAAGTGTGGTCTCGGCTAATCGCGGTGGCACCGAACTGGATGTGTGCAGCAGAATCGGGAAGGCTAAAGCTGCGTTCGGAATGCTATCCAAAATCTGGAGAAGTAATGTTATCAGCTTAAGAACCAAGCTACGACTGTTCCGCTCCAACGTAGAATCAGTGCTGCTTTATGGTTGCAGTACCTGGAAGGTGGACACCATTAACACACGCAAGCTACAAGTCTTCGTAAACAAATGTTTGAGAATCATCGTGAGGATTTTTTGGCCGATCTGCATCTCAAACGAACAACTTTATCTGAGAACGGGCCAAGAACCTATAAGCATTACTATGCGAAGAAGAAAGTGCCAATGAATTGGACACACCCTACGGCGCGAAGACAACTCCATTGCGAAATACGCCATGCAGTGGAATCCGCTCACCCAGGCAGGCAGAATAGCGGGACGCCCTAGGCAGACGTGGCGCAGAACAGTTGAGGAGGAATCGAGCTCTTTAGGAATGAGTTGGAGGCAGCTCAAATGCGTTGCAGAACTTCGAACACGATGGCGCGCAGACGTGGTTGACGTCCTATGCCCCCCGAGGGGTTAAAGGATATAATGAATAATAAACTATGTTGATTGCATCATCAAAGGATATTCGCCAAAAATGCCACTATCCACATACACACCGTCAGCCAAGCGTCGCTTAAAGTACTGATATCTCAATTGATCAGTTCAACATCAGTTCAACATCAGTTCTAACCTGTTTCGACAGTTTACAAAACTTGGCCCGATATTTTAAAGTAAAATTGTGGTGCAAGCGTTAACGAAAACGAAACTGCAGATCTGCGAGCCAGGAGTTGTTCACTGGACATGAACCCTTTGCGGAATATCTGATTCTGCTTTTAAATATACCATAAATAGTTGGGAACGCAACATGTGCATTTCTCACTGGAATAGCTAAGATCTCAGACAAGTTAAAAAAGCTGTCAGACCCTTCCAAACAAACGGCAGTTGATATCCTTAAATATAGCAGAAACGACATAAGAAAGCTTGTGAGATTCCTTACCGGTCACTGTCAATTACTATAACACCTAAACAAAATTGAGAATCTCGGAGGATATCATCTGCCGCCTCAGCCTAGAACAGAACGAAACCGCAGAACACATACTGTGTGAGTGTTTAGTTCTGTGTACAATTAGGAGAAACTCTTCCTTAAGAAGATTAGATAAGAACAGAGTTAAGGAACTCCTCCATAGCTGTAATTATCGCTTTGATAAGCAGAGTCGAGGTACTGCAGTCCTAAAAGTTTGCTCATGGTACAATAGGTCTTTCTGGTCGCAATGCCTATACGCCATAGGGGCATGGCCACAAGCTTGTAAAAAAACGGCCTCTTCGGGCCTCTTATAAATTCAGAAAACGAGACCAGTGCAGAAATCAAGAGAAGAATAACTTTTGCCAATCGCTGTTTTTTGGGCTAATAAGGCAAAATTAAATTAAAAATTCTTATCTCGAACAAATAAGGAAACTCTATATAAGACTCTGATCGTTCCAGTCCTGCTGAACGGCGCTGAAAGCTGGACTTTATTAAAGGCGGATAAAGATATCCTTGGTAGCTTCAAGAGAAAAATCCTTCGTAAGATATTCGCTCCAGTTTGCGTTGACGGGCTCTGGATGAGAAGATTCAATGATGAACTATATAAGCTGTACAGTGAAACCGAACTGGTCAGAAGACTGTATTTGAGATGGCTAGGATATGTGGAGCAAATGGACACTAACGCTCCGGCCCGCAGAGTCTTTGAATCTAAGCCGGAAGGACGACGCAGTACAGGGCCTCCTCGCCATATGTGACGCGCACAAGTTCAAGGGGACCTCGACCAACTCGGAGTGCGCAACTGAAGGCAATTACCTAAAGACCGAGCTAAATGGAGAGGCTTTTTGGTTGAAGCCCAGGTTAGCCCGACTGTTGTGATCATCAACAGTCTCGAACCGTATTTCCTGGGACGTTCCGATGGCTTTTCGGAGTAAAGCATTACCGTGCTACGAGTTGGGGAGTGATACTCACCCGTATCTAGTTTACCTAGATACTCGCAGGTCTTGAGCTCGTATATGGAGTTTGCTCGCAATGGGATACAGATTTGATGTTATATTCGTCAGTTTAGATTTCGGACTTCGGTTAAGAAAATGTCTGAAATTATGAAAACGTCAATTTCTGCAGGTAGTCCAATTTTCGATTGTGAAGCTTGTAAACTACGCTGGGGAAGAGGTAGACAATAAGGAAGTTGCAGTGTGCTTTAGGCAGTACCCTTGCTACAAAATGCAGTTACACTTATTTTATCATTTTGAGTTCCTGATTAAAAATACCTTTCAGCCTCCCTTTTACTAATTAATCAACAAAATTACGAAATTTCATTTCCATTCAATGTCTAGGACAGAGTCCTTTCTGAATACCAAGTTGCATGTCAAACTAATGCAAATTGACTTAAGCACAATTTTGTAAATATTCACAAGTATCCTCTTGGTCTTATCCTCGACGTGTTCCATCATCTGCAGGGCTATACAAAGTCGGCAGTTAGAGAGAATCCTTTTTGTTTACTTGACGACAGCTCTTGGCAATCACGACATTAGTTTCTGTTGGTGTTCCGTCCTCCATCGTTTTATCCATCCTTAGTTCGGGGAAAAGTTTACTCAAGGAGAATATCTTCAAAATTTATTTTCATCATATTTTTGGCGGCCGCCCATTACATCCTTTCCCAGAGAAAGAAAGAGAGAGAGAGAGTTAAAGGAGTATGAGAGAGCCCGCGTAAGACTGCCGCCATATCCATTAAGGAAATTAACTAAAAGGAAGAAGGATCCGACTGACAATGAACGCGCGAAAGAGAAAGAAAAGTGAACTCTCTGAAGAGGCAAACAAGTTCTTTCGATGAAAAAAAAAAAAGGGTAAGCGGGCCAATTTAAATAATCTCATGTTGATTGCTTGTCAAGTTGTTACAAGTTGAACCGTTCTTCTGACGGTCCCAGGCTCGGTGGTCGTTGTTATACTCCAGCAAGAGGTATTCACACTCACAGTTCAATTAAGTACGTAATTGAGGGGGAAGTATCTACACAGTGTAATTCTTGTGGCAGTTAAGCGATAATGCCAATGTCGGCAATGGAAATAATTTTAACTCAAAACTTAATTACTTGAGTCAATTTAGAGAATTAAATTGATTGTTCTGTTCGTCCATTATATTCGCCGATGGGTAAACTTTCGCCATTGAGAGGTCACAAACAGTTTTGGTTGTTGTATCGAGGATGATGGGGCAACTTTAAGATGTTTCTTTGGTTTTCGAGGAATGTAAATGCGCAGGAGGTGATTTAGGAAATTATTGAAGATAGTGTATCGTGATTTTGTGAGAGGCATACAAAATCAAATCAAACCTAAGGTCAAGATAGTGAGAGCTAAACGTAACCTAAAAATTCCAACAACAGCACTTGACTGTATATCTCTACTCTGACCTCAACTTTTGATAATTTTTCTAAAATTCATTTCTTTACTACATACATACATACATTTCAATGGCCTGCCAATCCTTCATGAGGATCACGGGGATAGGATGCTCAGGTGGACCCTCCATTCTTCTCAATCTTCCTCCATTGACTACAACTAATCAGGAGGAATCCTTAGACGGCTCCAGGAGAAATGTCGAACTTGATCCAACCAGCCTACCGGAGAGTCGTCTACCTGATGGCATGACAATCACATCACGTCTTGGAAGCCGGTCTGGGGCATACGCACTACGTGACTAAACCATCGAAGCATAGATCGTTCCATTCGGAGAAGTTGCTTTAGCGCCTTGCGTACTCTGGTGTTGGCACATTTCATGACCTCGGGTGAGAGTTGGAAAATACACCAAGTTAAAAACCGATAATTTAGCTGAACACTAAGTTCGGCCTTCCTTATAACAGATTGACCAAGCTCTCTTAAAATTTACCCAGCTTGATCAATTCTACAGGATAACTCCGCACTGCTCTTCCCATTAGTCGTGAATAAGACCCCGAGGTACTTAAACTTAACCACCTGCTTCAGTGAGACTCCACTAATATGCAGAGTGCACGGAATGAGTATTGTGGAAACGACCATTACTTCCGATTTGTTCACGTTGATCTTCATTCCAGCATCATCGCAAATGGCTACAAACCTTTCGAGTGCGGGCTGAAGTTTGGTTCGAGAGGACCCAAGAATGACCAAATCATCCGCAAAGAGCAAATGACTAATCTTTAAGTTTCCACTTTGAAACGTTGTCCGCTACGGCTGCGCTGCAACATCCATTCTACGTGGACGAAAACCGCACTGCTCCTCCCCCAAACTATCCTCAACTATCCTTACTAATGATACAAAAACGTTAGTTGATCCTGGGCAGGAGCATGTCTTAACAGAGCAAACCAGTGCCGCCGTTTCTACTGTTCTGACACCATGCATATGCAATATATTGCATAAAGTTGCTTAGGTTTCTCCAATTATATTTAGGTTAGGCTAGGTTAGGTGGGTTGCTGTCAGATTGCCTGGTGGCTCGCATAGGCCTAAGCGATACCCGTATGTATGTAGCTGTTGAAGTGAGGGAAACAAAAAGTTATATTTAGTTATGTGAAACTCAGACTTGTCTCTTAAAGACGAAACTGTGCCCATACTCAGTAACAGTGTGAGATTTCCACACACTAAACGCACCTCCCCTCCAACCCCTGGTCCTTGCGGCACTGCCTTCAAGCATTTCATCGCGGGGGGCTTCAGCCTTACATACTCGGCTCGTTCGCGTTGGCAGCCGCTGCGCAACAATAGCCACGTCTGGCTATTGCTCCTGTCTTCGTTGTTTTTTCATTACGGTAGCCACAGTTTCACTTACTGCTTCCCAAGCTTCTTGCGTGCTCAGCATCTGTTTGGTGATGTTCTCTGGTGTTAAGTCCACACCCAGTCAACTCGCCAGCAAGTTACGTTCTTCGTGACATCGTGCACAGTGAAACATGATGTGTTCCACATTCTCGACTGCTTCCATGCACGTTGGGTAATAAGGCTTGTCTTCGTGTCAAAATCTGTGGAGGTAGGCTTTGAAACATCCATGACCAGCAAGCATTTGCGTCAGGTAGAAGTTCAGCTCTCCATGGTTCCTATTGATCCAAGAGTCTATATTGGGGATCAATCTCTGCGTCGATCTGCCTTCTTCAGAAAGGTTCCGTCTCTCTTGCCATTCTTCGAGGCTTGTTCTTGGTGGTACTTCAGTGTCACTTCTACTCATCGCTGTTGACACCATTGTTCTGCTGACACGATATTTCCGTTCGGGTTCTTTAACGAGGAGATCTATTGACACCATTGCAGCCACTACGCATGCCGCGTCGTAGGAGGTTGTTCATTGTTCTGCTGGTTGCCTCCGTCTTCCTTCTCTACGATTTCGTCTTCATGGCACCTGCCCGCATTTGGGAGCCGTAACGCATCATCCACGTCACAAGTCTTGCTAAGAGCAGTCTCTTCTTCTGTTTAGGTCCTCTAATATTTGGCATGATCCTTGCCAGGGAGCCGTTGTTCTTGCTGCCTTCTCAGCAGCGTGTTGCAGATGTTGCTTAAAAGTTAACCTTGCATCTGTAGTAATGCTAAAGTACTTCAGCTTTTGTTTGGAAACTACCACCTGATATGGTTACGTGCAAATTCAGCACTAAATCCTTGGTCCACTCCATCTTACCTATTCTCACCCATCCGACACTTTCGGCCTTTCAATTCCATTTTATTTCGTTGTCTTTTTGGAGCAGTGGTCTCGCATTGCTAATAAGGGCCGGGCAAATACTTACCGGAAGGCTGGAGTAGGCTCCATCATTGACATTACCTTTGCGAGCAACTCCATCCTGAAAAACATAAAGTGGAGGGTCAGTGAGGAATATTCACACAGCGACCATCAGGTGATAATACTGGAAATAAAAGGGAAAAAACCAGTCCAGCTCCCAAAACTTACTGGCCCAAAATGGAACGAGAGATCTTTCGATAAGGATGCATTCGAAGAGATGTTGAACGGTGATAAAACTCCAAGCGAAACGGCGGAGACCCTCGCGCACCACCTCACAGGCACCATCACCACAGCGTGCGACGCATCAATGCCTAGGAGAACAAACACCAGGAAGCCATCACAGTGTTACTGGTGGAACGAGGAAATAGGCGAACTTCGGGCAAAATGTCTACAAGCCCGGCGCAAAGTCCAACGATCAAGAAGGAGGGCTGATTTCCAACAATACCTGGACACCCTAAGACTGGCGAGCCGTAACTTAAATAGATCCATCAAGGAAAGCAAAACTGCATGTTTTAAACGTCTCTGTCAAGAAGCCGACATTAACCCATGGCGCTCGGTATACAGAATGGTGATGACGAAATTGAAGGGCTATAGAACTCCTCAAATAACATGTCCGAAAATGCTGAGATCCATAGTAGAGCACCTCTTCCCTCAAAGGCTTGCTACTATGTGCAATATTATACGAGAAGTCAATCCAGAAGATATTCCTTTAATTACTCACGAGGAGCTGCAAAGGGCATGCAGCAAGATAGGTGACAACAAGGCGCCGCGACCCGACGGCATCCCGAATAAGGCAGTAAAGGCAGCTGTAAAAAAAAAGACCAGACCTCTTCATATCAACAATGCAGAAGTGCCTTGAAGAAGGAACCTTTCCCGAAAAATGGAAGACGCAGCATTTGGTCCTACTGCCAAAAGGAAAGAAGCCTCCAGGAGAACCATCATCCTATCGTCCAATATGCTTATTGGACACCATGGGAAAGATCCTCGAGAAGATAATCTATAATAGATTACTCGCAGTAGCAGAAGAGAAAGGAGCCCTCTCAGATCACCAATTTGGCTTTAGAAGAGCACGATCTACTGTTGATGCCATAAGAGCGGTAGTTGATATCGCCAAAGGTGCCATCGAAGGCGAAAGATGGCTCTATGGCACAAAGGAGTATTGTACAGTAGTAATGCTGGACGTTAAAAGCGCATTTAACTCTGCGGACTGGTCGTTTATTAGAAGGTCACTTGCCAGGATGGATACGCCATATTACCTGCTACGGATAGTGACGAACTACTTCAACAACAGGAAGCTGAGGTACAACACCGATGAAGGGGTAAAATACTATAACGTAACTGCGAGAGTTCCACAGGGATCGGTTTTAGGGCCACTATTGTGGAACATCATGTACGACGGAGTCCTACGATTAACTCTACCTGGCGGAGTAACGATAATTGGATTCGCCGACGACATTGCAGTCGTGACAGTAGCTAAACAGATCCATGCAGTAGAATCAGCTACAAATGAAGCAATTGCCCGGATAAAAGATTGGCTAATATCCGCCGGACTAGAACTAGCTGACCATAAAACAGAAGCTGTTCTTATAACCAGCCGGAAGACCGTCGAATTTGCCAACTTTCAGGTTGGTAACCAAACCATCAGGTCGAAGGATGCTGTTAAATACCTTGGAGTAATGCTGGACAACAAGCTACGGTTTAAAACGCATGTTGATTTTGTTGCCAAAAAAGCATCGCATATGCAGGGAGCTCTCTCGCTCTCTCTCGAAGGATTCTACTCTCTAGAGTTATCACCTCAGTTCTGTTATATGCCGCCCCAGTCTGGGCGGAGGCACTGAGGACGAAGGAGACCAAAAGGAGACTATCGTCATCATACAGACTCTGTGCGCTCCGGACAATCAGCGGCTTTCGAACCATCTCTGACGAAGCTGCATTTGTCATAGCTGGAATGGTCCCCATCGATATTCTCGCAGATGAAATGCTGAGGATATATAACAGAAGAGCATTGAGTCATCACGACGCCACTGGTATCAAGGTGATAAGAATTGAAGAAAGGGCAGCGTCAGCAGCTATGTGGCAAGCTCGTTGGGCTAAAACAAAAAAAGGCAGATGGACATATAAACTTATACCGACAATCCAAGACTGGATAAGTCGAAAGCATGGAGACTGCAACTACCATCTAACGCAGTTCCTGTCTGGCCACGGTGGCTACCGCAAATATCTACACCGATTTGGACATGACAACTCACCATCCTGCCCGGAATGCCCAGGTGAAGATGAAGATACGGAGCACGCAGTGTTTTACTGCACACGTTTCACGGCATGGATAATTACTCTGCCAAGTCCGTCACTACTCCTCGACCATATGTTACAGTCGGAAGAGAATTGGATGGCAATATGTTCCTTCGTAACAACTCTACAAAAAGAGCTGCGGAGAATAGAAGAGTTAAGAAGAGCAGCTGAAGCAGCGGAAGAAGCTGACACAAGAAGCGTAGCATAAATTGCTAACCAGCCCCGCGAAGTAATACCTAACGGCAGTCCCGCAGGGAGAGTGGTTGAAGTGTGTAGGGTGTGTGTTTAGTACGTAGGCGTATTCCTGGCATCGATTACTCATGTTTGCGAATCGTGCATGCTAGTAGCACTCAGGCTATTAGTATCTATGAAGATTACACATCCCTGGCGCAATCCAAAAAAAAAAAAAACACCACTTTGTATGACCATGAGCAGCGGTCCTTTTTATCCTCACACTCCTTCTTCCCTTTTATATTTTTCGCGATATTCTAATTGTTTTCAAATATTTCATTTTGCGTTCACTAGGCCCTCAATTGCGAGCGCTTGCTGTGAACGTGACAATATAGAAGGGGAGCAAAGCAGACTCGAGGACGAGGATAAATGGAAGGTGCTTTAGGAAGATTGAAGAAATCATATCCTGGAGACGAGGAGGAGGGAGCAGGTTACCTACTCAAGAAAAAAAAACACAGATAAGTTGTAAAATTATATTTTGAATTATTGGTTTCGATTAGTGTAGGATTTTAATTTGCGTGGATTTTAATCCCGTTGGGTTTCATATCGTTTATTTCCCGATGAAAGCGGGGCACGCGACCGTTAGCAATACGTTTATTTTTCTGTTGTTCGGGGCCGGTGATAGCTGGCCACCCCAATGGCTAATAACATACATGTAACATACATACGGTTTCATAAGTTTTCGTTGAATATTTCCTTTTTGCCTTTTTTCTCAAACTCTTTTTAAATCTCAAAAAATAAATTGAATTGCTCCCAAAGAGCATTTATTACGCATATTCGTTGTTTTTGTTTTTTTTTTTTTTTTTGGTTCACAAAGTTTCAGCATCCCCACCCCATTCGTTTTCCCAAAAAGGTTTCTAGATCCCTTTGAAAGATCTGGTGGCGCCCATTTACACATCGTGTGTAAACACTCACTTCCAGTGAACAGGCTGCTGCTGCACTTTCCAGTGAATCTTCCTTTGTATAATCTGTGGCTAAGCCAACTGCCACTTTCGTCTCTCTACTTTCGCGTGCGCGGCCGATTTTTTTTGTGTTTATCGCTTTTTTAAATTATTTTTCGGGAACGATTAATTGCACCCGAAATTGTTCAACAATCTCCCACGGTTACTCTTATAGTAACAACTCGTCTGCTGCTGATGAGCAATACTTCGGTCTTTTCCTCTGCTAGTTTTACGTCCATGTTTATTAGCCAGTCCTGTTTTATCCCGATAGCTTCATTACAGTCGTGCTCTAGCTCTTCAAGAAATTTGGTCACTACAACCATCGCTATGTCGTCGGCGAAGCCAATTATTTTCGAGGACCTCGAAATTCGAAATCTGGGGACATCATCGTACATTAGATTCCACAGTAGTGGACCTAGTACGGAGCCTTGGGGGGCACCACCTGTGGCGTTATACTGCCTCATTTCGTCTTCGATGCAATAGTGCAGTATTCTATTTCTAAAATAGCCCATCATTATTTTCTGCTGGTAAACCGGTACTCTCTAGGCGAACCCCACAGGCGGATCAGTAGAAATGCGGTGAAGTGGAAGGGGTTATGATCCCTTATTTTCAGATCATAACCTCGCTGATAAAAGGAAGAAGAAGAAAAAGAAGACCGGTAATCTCTTGGCGGTAAGTGCTCGCAGTATGTTACTCCAGTTTGCGGTGTTGAAGGAGTTTTTAACATCCAGCGTTATGACTGCACAGTACCGCTTACTTCCGCCCCTCTATCGTCTTCCTTCGATGGCTTTTGTCGCTGTATTAACGACTTCGTTGATGGCGTCAATCGTAGAACGTGCCTTACAGAAGCCACACTGGCGGTCTGCGAGGCCTCCTGCTTCATCAATCTCACTTATTATGCGCTCCAGTATTTTACCCATGGTGTCCAGTATGCATAAAGGCCGGTACGATGAAGGATCCTGCGGTGGCTTATTAGCTTTTGGTAGGAGAACAAGTCTTTGCTTCTTCCACTGATCGGGGAATACTCCTTCCTTGAAGCAGACATTGTATACATTTCCGAGAAATACTGTGGACGTGGGCGAGGGTTTTCTGCCACCCTTGAACTTTATCATAACCACTTGGTAGGCTTTCCCCACGGGTTTCGATTGGCTTCGTTGCACAGTTCTTTAAAGCTTCCCTTTCTACTGTTTTAATTGCAGCTTTTAAGTTTCTTCGGGCGATTATAAATCTCTTGTGGCGTTCTCCGTGCCTGCTGTGTTCCCCGGAGCGTGGAATAGGAAGCTTGTACGAATACAATCGGAATTCTTGCAAATGTTCACTATCATCGCGATGGATATGTCTACCACTTCTTCCAATTCTTCAAAGAAAGGTTTGCCTAGTACGTTTCGATTCTGCTGATGTTTGGATAATTATATGAAAAATGTCCGGTGCCCTTATCAACCTCCGGGTCATCACAACCTCTGTGTTTCGGACTAAGGTGTTAGTCCAAACCAAAAAAAAATGGACCTTGCAACCGTAAGTTGTAGTTGAAAGGGGACTTAAGGTGATAGTCCAAACCACGAAAGAAATATAACTTTACAACTTTAAGTTGTGGTTGAAAGAAATTTGGAGGGAAATTCTAACACGTATTTCTGATACGTTATAAATAATTCTATTTATTGAAAACTAAATTAGGTCGTGACACTTGTTACTTTACTTGTTAACTCAAAAGGAAAGAGTGACAAAATTAGTTTAAGCTACGTTAAATGAAACCTCTGTCTCTATATACAAGTTTTTTTTTTTCTTTAAAGGAAACCCAAATCCCAGAGCACTCAGACTCTCTCTGGTCCATTGTACTACCAGGCAGGAACCTTTCTTTGGTGCAGTGGTTGGAAAAACTTTGATGTAATACGTTTTCCTTTATTTCCTCGGGTGGCTGATGATTGCTGTTCCCCGCTGGGGCTTGAACCTCCACACATCGGTTAACGAGCAAACACACTACCCACTGCACCACTACCACGCTCCTATATACAAGTTCCAGCTGATTTTATGTACAATATGTATCGAGTTTAATGGACTTTGCCATAAATTTCTGATCGTGATCGCTTACATTTACATATAAAAGAGATAATTCATAGATAGACAATATGATCAATGCCCCCTATTGAAAGCCCTGTAGTTAGACTGTAATACATCTATTCTTGCAGTGCATCCTTTCTCTTTCCTTAATTCGGCCATCATTTTTATTTTTATTTTTTGGAAAAACGCTAATGCGCACGGGAAACAGTCCCGCTCTGTTTCTAGTAGTGTGAGACTCACTACACACTAAAAAACCACCTTTAACCCCTTCTTTCTACTTGACACCATCCACTCCGGAACCGCTTATCGCATTACTTCAGAGTGGTGTCGTTTTCTCTCCTCTCTGGGGACCGGCTTTTTCATATTCCTGGTGCGGGTTTATACATTCTTGCCGGTAAGGCTTTTATCTACTTTATGTAATTTGTGATGGAATGTTGGCGTCTTCCTCTTTCTTTTTAGATCTTAGTACCGTCTCGACAAAGGAAGATATTCTATTCCACGTGTTGGTACTCGAGATCATCTTGCTTATAGCATTTTCCGGGGAAAAAAACGCTTATTTTCGACTCCAGTCTACTCCTCTGCTCTGTCCATCTGCTACAGGCAAAAAAGTATGGAAAGCGTTGTCTTCCGCTGAGTCTCCATATTGGCAGGCTGCGCTCTCTACTTTACCCATTTTGTGGAGGTATCGGTTGAAATACCCATGTCCGGTTAGGAATTGAGTGACAAAGTAGTTAACTTCGCCGTGTTCCCGTTCTGTCCAAGCCGTGACGTCTGTAATCAGCTTCGCTGTCCACCTCCGCCCCGTTTCAGCGCTCCACCTTCTCTGCCAAGCCTGCTTGGTAAGCTCCTTCGCTTCAGCGACTGCCAGTTCTGCCGCTACTTCCGCCTTCTAGTCGTGGGCGTACTTCCTCTCTGTCGCTAGGAGGTCGATGGGGGTCACACCCGCGACTACGAGGACGGCTGGTTCCGACACTGTGCGATAGGAGCTTGCAACTCGGAGAGCTCCTCGCCTTTGTACTGCGGCATTTTGCTTTCTGTACTTCTCCTGCCTAAGTGCGTCTGCCCAGATCTCGCACCCATACAGAGGAATGGCGTGGGTGTTGGACATGAGGAGTCGTCGCCTACTCATTGTTGGGCCTCCGATGTTTGCCATAAGCTTACTCAGCCTTGACGTGACCTTCGCAGCTCGCTCAGATGCGGACTTAATCTGTTGCCAGAAAGAGAGTTTAGAGTCCAGGGCGATTCCTAGATACCTTACTGCTGGTTTGCTGATTATCACTTCTGGACCTACTCGGAACTCAGCAATGGTCGGCATCCGTTTCCTAGTCAGAAGAACTATTTCTGTTTTTTCAGCGGCGAGACTAAGGCCATGGGCTTCCATCCAGGCGAGTACTCGTCTCATTACCTGGTTCAGTTTCAGCTGAGCCCCTTCGATGTCCCTTGCGGTAAACAACGTACCGATGTCATCTGCGTACCCGACTAAGAAGGTCATGTGGCTGGAAAAATTGTTCGCTCTGTTAATGATGATTTGCCCTTGACATCGATTATCGGGAGAAAAGTACTGTGAATCAGAAGCAATGACAATAGTAACAAAAATCTCCCCTGTTATCTGGACGCCACCCCCGGAGAATAGCTGAAGCATAAACAACTGAGCTTCAAGAACCACTACACCAAAATCTTTCTCTCTCTCTCTCTCTATCCATCCTTTCCAACGCTCGCACTGTGTGTAAACATGATAAAGGTATTCATAACCCTTTAAGTGCGCGCAAATTATAAAAAAAAAAAAAAAGAAGGTATCGTCGGGCATCTCCGTGCGAAGGATTCCATCGTATGAGATATTCCATAGATCGGGTCCAAGGATTGAGCCCTGTGCTACTCCAGCAGTGATTTCCTTTCTGTGAGTACCCTCCACGGTGTCGTACAGAAGTTCCCTGTCTTTGAGATAGTCCTTCACAATTTGCAAAAGATATTGCGGTATCCTGAAGGTGTTCTCGAGCGCATCTAACATACATATCTATCCATCTGGCCGAATTGAAGGCATTCCTCACATCCAGAGCTGCCAGCACGACAATTCGCCTTGAGTAGTGATTTCCCCTTTGGACGAGGTGACTACTTCCTCAATTGCTCCTATCGTGGCCTTTTCTGAATCCGTATTGTCGATCGGATAGGCCACCTGCTCTTTGGATTGCTTCTGTGATTCAAGGCTTTAGCATCTTCTCGAGGAGTTTTCCTGCCGTGTCCAGCATGCACAGAGGTCTGTATGCTGATGGGGAATCTGGGTCTCCTTTTCCCTTGCTTATGAGCACCAAGCGTTGTACCTTCCACTTCTTGAAAAAGATCCCTTCCTTAAGACAGCCGTTATACATACTTAGCAGCATCTGTGGGCAAGTTTGGGCAACCGTTTTCAATACATCCGCTGGTATGCCGTCGGGGCCAGGGGCCTTATTGCTCTGAAGAGATTTAGCTGCTAGAATCAGCTCTTCTTCGCTGAACAACGGGAAGAGTGTGTCCACTATGTTCTTCATTAGCTCCGCGGTCATCGTGGGGGGTGACGCCTGCGCTCCTATTTTTTTCATGACAACCCTATAGCCGAGTCCCCATGGGTCGCTATTGATCTCCCGGCGAAGGTCTTCCCACTTTTGTTTCTTGCTCGAATTGATGGCCCTCTTGAGCTCGGATCTTGCGGTTTTGTATTCTGCGAGTGCGCCTTCCGTGATTTCAGCGTGTCTTCGCCTCCCCTGGTGACCTTGGGTCTATGGTGTAGGCATCTCCTCCTAAGTTCAGCGATCTCCTCCGTCCACCAGTACACTGGTTTTCGCCCGCCCCCCCCCGTCGGGTCCTCTGTAGGTCAAAGACAAAAGATTCTTAATTCAAAACACATTGTATATAGCCACCTACGAGAGGAATCTCTTTGGCACATTACTGTTGAAATAAAAATAAATAAATAAAAATAAAAAAGACGATATACTGGTGGTCGCTCCCGGTGAACTCCTCGATGACTCTCCAGTTTTCCACCTTTGCTAATAGCTCTTCTGACGCGAAAGTAACATCCGGTATTGTTTCGGTATATCCAGGACGCCTGCAGGTGGGTGTATTTCCTTCGTTCAACACGTACAGCCCCAGTTTGGCAGCCATCTCAAGTATCTGCTTACCTCGTGAGTCTGTGCTAGGCCATCATTAATTCAACCGTACTTTATATTACATATTGTAAGCAATTAGCTTTATGATGTATCGGAGAGAGATAGCATGCATTACAAGTGGCCCAGCTTTATAACTTCACATATTTCACATTAGTTTTCGAGATGTTTACATCGCGTGTGGTTAAGTCCCGCGTGTGTTTGATTATACTGTGTCTAATTTACGTATAAATTCGATTTGGCTAATGTTCATTGAACCACCAAGTTTGCAATATGTTAGTTGCAAGTGCAACTTACTATTACTTCATATTGTACTTGGCAATTCAATGCACACAGCCTATTAAATTCTATCTACGAGTAAGGTGTCCAATGTGCGAAGTGTTTTGGTTTTCATTTTTTAGTTTGTTGTGCAGCAACACTCTGCGAACGTGCTGCTAAATAATTATGTATGTATTTCTCTGAGTGTCCTGTTATAACTCTTGTGGGTATTGCTATAGAAGGCCTGTTTTGGGCCAACCGTTTTTTTAAATTTACTGATGTCTAGCCTCGGCCAAGAATGCTTTTGTGTTCTAAAAGGATTGGATATGTTTCTATCAACTATATTTGTTAACTTAGATTTTACGTATGAAATGGGAACCTGGGCACAGCCAGCTCATCCGCTTTTTCATTCCCGCTAATGCGATTGTGGCCTGGTTTACAAATAACTTTAACGTTATTCTACTTGCTTACAGCCTGAAGTTCTGAGCGACGATATAATATCCCGTAATATGTCCAATACTATTGCCCTTGGGCTGCATCAAATATGGCTAGAATCTCTGCCTCAAAATCATAACACGAATTCGGGAGTCTTATGGACGTGGATAAGGCAATTTTTTCTGAAAAAATACCTGCTCCGGCTTGCATCGTCCATCTTTGACCAGCCTGTATGATTTGCTATTTCGGAATCACATATGACAGTATTAGCTCCCCATTCACCCATATTGGGTATCATTACTGAACAATTACGATTAAACTCCATATAGGGGATCGCGTAATCAGTTTCCTCATCCACATATAAGATCGAGTGACGTATTGAGCTATGACCATGTGTTCTAGCTTTCCAGGAGTTAGTAGCATTAAGGCTAATGGCATTTTGCGCTGCAGTAGCTTTAATATACAGGTCCATAGAAAGTATAAATAAAATTATATCCAGTCGCTCAGTTGCGAGGGTCCTAGTCCTAGTCCAAGTCCAAGTCCAAGTCCAAGTCCAAGTCCAAGTCCAAGTCCGAGTCCAAGTCCAAGTCCAAGTCCAAGTCCAAGTCCAAGTCCAAGTCCAAGTCCAAGTCCAAGTCCAAGTCCAAGTCCAAGTCCAAGTCCAAGTCCAAGTCCAAGTCCAAGTCCAAGTCCAAGTCCAAGTCCAAGTCCAAGTCCAAGTCCAAGTCCAAGTCCAAGTCCAAGTCCAAGTCCAAGTCCAAGTCCAAGTCCAAGTCCAAGTCCAAGTCCAAGTCCAAGTCCAAGTCCAAGTCCAAGTCCAAGTCCAAGTCCAAGTCCAAGTCCAAGTCCAAGTCCAAGTCCAAGTCCAAGTCCAAGTCCAAGTCCAAGTCCAAGTCCAAGTCCAAGTCCAAGTCCAAGCCCAAGCCCAAGTCCAAGTTGTTTCTGAATCACACATTTCAGAATTTCCTCAATTTCACGTACGTTAACCCTACTCCTTCTTTTGCTCTTCGTTTTTTTTTCTTTATTTGTTCAATGTCTAAACGAGCGGTCTTTGTCCTCTCTGCCGTCCCACTCAGCTGGTTAATTTTCCCAGCGCTCGCCTGTCCGCCGCAGAATGCGAGATGGCTAGCTTCTTGCTTTTTAAAGTCTTCGGAGGCATAGTCAATACCTCCTTCATGGACATCAGTTTTAAAGCTCAACTAGATACATAGTTGCTCTCACGGATGCCTTAGTTACTACTAGGTTTTGACATTATGGCAGGTTTGGAATATCGGAAGCACTGACCTCAGTCGATACAACTTTGTTGGATGAGGGACTTCTTACCTTTGTTAAACTGACCTTTTCCAGTGTTTCAGTATCTCTAGCCCTTCCCACTTCATAGTCACATTCTTCCATGTTTCGAGCTTCACTTGTCCAATTTATTGCCCAAAACCGTAAAATTCACGAGGAATTCTTTTCGACTGTAGATTGGTTAATACACCGACCACATATATACCACGATATAAACTAACTAGTGTTAGTCTCTTTTTATAATAATGTACCTACCTACCTACATATGTAAACACTTGCATTGTCTTGGAGCTAGTGGAGGTTACTCTCTGTGAATGCCCTGCAGCAACCCAGCTTGAAATTCTTTAATTCTTATAAAGTGAGTTGGTCTGAACATAATCTTCCAACATCTTCTTAATCTAATCCCCGCTGATGAACAATTTTGTTGGTTCCATGTTTTTTCATTGAATTCTTAAATAACCGCACACAACGAAAGGGAACTTTAGGAAGTCAAAAGGAGAAACTCCAGAATTTTTAAATTAAACTTCACGAGTTGAATCGAAACTAGCTCTCACATATCAAAATGACTACTCTTCCGTTTCCTGTGTGAAATGTTTTTTTTTGTTGATTTTCTGAAGGAAAATCGAAGAATCCACGATAGGATTCTATTGGGACTCAATGCAGACAATTGAATTTTTTCCTCTTGCTCTTCTCATTCACTACTGTAGACGTTTCGATGCGAGGAATAACTAGCCCAAGGATGCAGTACCCAGAAGGAAATTGCTGAAAAAAAAAAAAAAAAAAACAATTATCATCTGCTAGATGTTAGTGGAGCAAATGGTAGTATGTTGCCATGGTGAGGGAATCCAATTTTCAATTTGAAAATAAGGACAAACATTACTTACTGTGTGTAATGCTGTAATCTCGTGAGGGCATAGAGTTTGGATTATTGATTACGGCTGAAGATATAACGAAAAGGATTTATCCGAATCGATTGTTTGGGAAAATCAGTTGAATTGGATTAGGTGAGTCAATATAGAAGATTTGCAATGAATATTTTTATATTGATGGGTTAGCGGAGGAAAAAAAGGGGCGAATTAAGTAAATACGATGTCGAATGACACCATGTCAAAATGGACATTGTATGTTGTAAAGTGGAATTGGACAAGAAATGACTTCTTGATTTAAGTCTGACCTACAAAGCAATATTAGCATGTAAATTGAAAGTGAGGAAACCCAAACTTGACTCATGAGAGATTTTTTGGGAGATGTCGGGTGAGATAATGGTTTCCACAGCGACAACACAACTTAGCTGGAATTAGCTCGTAAATTCGACAGTTCCTATACTGGTTCTCTGCAGTGATGTTTCATACATACTTTCAGTTTGAAAAACAGTGTCGCTTGAGCGGAAGGAATTGAATTACATTTTGGGTCCTAGGACCATCAAATTGAACTGAGATCCAGGGATAGCGTTTAAAGCAGCACGATTGATCCATTTGCTCTTAGTCTTACTAAAGCTTTAAAATGTTTTTTTTTTGCAATTTCCTTGGTACGGGAGATTTATTCGTAAACCAAAGTGTGATGGTTTGTCTGCTTTCTTTGTTGAACGTTGTAGCTCTTGAACTAGCAAATGATATGGGAGACAGACTTCGGCATACACTGCTCCACTTTAAGTACCACCCACAGGCTGGTTTTGGAAAACTCAACAACCAAGCTTTGTTGGGATAGGACAATAAATACGGATCAGCATTTCACGCCAAATAAACCCGACAACATGGTATGGTATAGTATGGTATGGTACGAGAGAGGCGCACTTTAGATGGTGCTTGAATTGGGGCCATTGTGATTCCTTGTAAATTGTGGTACCATCTCTAATTTTGTTGGCTTTCGGTTGGTCTTGAATCAAACCAACCTGTGCTCTTGATGAAACATATCATGTTCCAGAGTGGAACTTGCGTCAGATCCTCCAGCTTTTCAAAAACTCTGTCTGCTATGTAGCGGAGGTGACAGATTTGAAGATTGGGACAATCACGAAACAAAAGTTTGATAGTTTTAATTTCTTCAGTATTATGACAACTTCTGCAGTAATTAGGTGAGTTGATGCACAGTTTGGCGACCATTAAACCTATCGGACAATGAGACCTGTATACGGGTTTCTTTTTGTTCATTGCCAAAATGCCTTAAGTCTTTGTTTCGTTCAGATTTGGCAATAAAATGCGAGATATGACACAGTCGCCTCCGGCTGCCTAAAGGTTGCTGATCTTTTCTTTTGCTTTAAGGTCTATTTTCCTTTTCAGTACACTAATAGGGATAGTTACCGATACATTTAATGCTGACCCTTTTCGTGCTAGTTCGTCAGCTGCTTCGTTCCCTTATATGTTACATTGTCTGGCGTCTGTTACATATTTTGTTTATAGTTTGTGGGCATGCATGGACTGTTTTCGTTTCGATTATTACGCCGTTCAGTACCTTGAGTGCAGTTTAACTATTCACGAAGATTGTGATCCTAGATGGGTTCAGTTTCTTTGCGTGTATAGTCCGCGCTTTGGTAAAAAATGGGATTTAAACCCCAACATGATTCACTGGACTTACGTACCTTACCATCATCATTCCCATAATTGCCTATACCTCACTAATATGGTGGGAAAGAATCGAACAGGTCAGTGCTCGAACTACCATTCAAAAGGTACAAGGACTCGCCTTAGTAGGTATCACGGGTGCGATGCACACATAGTTGACAGCGGCACTGCAAGCTGTATTGGACCTCCCACCTTTATACATAAAAGTAAAGAAGACTGCTGCCACCAGCGCTCTAAAGCTTCATCTCCTCAGTAATGTAAGAGACTCTGATTTAACAATGCATATGAAGATTCTAATCAAAATTCCACTGCTTACTTTACCAGCAGTGTCTGACTTCATGCGCAGAAAAATAAACCTGAATTATCCCTTCAAAGTCAATATTCCAAATCGAACCTATTGGGAATACCCCCAGTTCCGTCATATGGATCGACAAATCAACTGGTACCCCAATGGCTCAAAAATGGCAGATGGTGTGGGTGCAGGAATTTTTGGTCCCAATTTTAAATATGCTGTACCATTAGGTCAAAACACCTCTTCCTTCCAAGCAGAGGTCTATGCTATGGAGCTTTGCGCCAGAGAATGCATCAGAAGAGCCCTTCGTAGATCACACATAAATATCCTATCAGATAGCCAAACAGCTCTAAAAGTTCTCAAATCCATCAGCTTTGAGTCGAAGATAGTTTGGAACTATAGGCGAACCCCACAGGCGGATCAGTAGAAATGCAGTGAAGTGGGAGGGCTGTGATCCCTTGTTTTCGGATCATAGCCTCGCTGATAAAAGGAAGAAGAAGAAGATAGTTTGGAACTATGTCATTACTCTCAAGCAGCTTGCTGCACACAACACAGCCTCACTCACTTGGGTCCTTGGCCACAAAGACATCGCCGGCAATGAGACTGCTGATGAACTAGTCAGATCTGGTTCCAAACTCAAATTCATTGGTCTGGAACCCTTTTGTGGTCTACCTACAAGCCGAATCAAAATTGAGCTAGATCGTTGGGAACAACGCGAAAAGCGCTCATACTTACTTACTCTGGGGTGGACCTGGGCCTCAACCAACAAACCTCTCCAGCCAACACGGTTACCAGCCAGCTGCCTCCAGTTGCGCACACCACGTTGGTTGAAGTCCCCCTCCAATTGTTTGCGCCACCTACCGCGAGGTCGTCCCCCATCCGGGGTGCATTCGAAAACTTTCTTAGCGGGAACGTTGGGCTCCATCCGCTCTAAATGACCCAGCCATCTTAGTCGCTGTATGTGAACTTTTCTGGCTAAGGGAGGAAGGCTATGATCCCTTATTTTCGGATCATAATCTCGCTGAAAAGGGAAGAAGAAGAAGATGGATTGCTTTCTTTGTCAGGGTTCTGCCCTCAAGAGAATTACTATCGATGTCTAGCCGACATCCTACGTTTCACTAAGATTTACTAGGTGTTCCTTCAGGCGATATCTTCACATAAGCTCATAAACTCAATACACAAATTACTATTAGTTATTCCATATTTATATGTGTTTATATATGTACAAAAGTAACACAAACAATTTAGTATGACAAATGATTTTCAGAAAGAAATTACACTTATGTTTTTCTAATTCTTTTTCGATCTTTATTTGACACGAAAATATTTTCCCAAGTTTTTTACATAACGACTTGAATATTGGCTCTCCCGCTGGATTTTGCTTAGTTTTCTTCTTGTTTTCCTTTTTCTGTTCATTGTTTTTGGATTCGTGACTATTATTTTGGGAAGAATTATTCTTCTTCTTGTTCTCTTTTTTCTTTTCATTACTTTTCCTCTCCTGATCTTCATCTTGGGAGCAGCTATTCGAAGTCTTTTGCTGTAAAGAGTTGTCATTAGTTAAGCTTATACAGTTTTATTTAAAAAAAAAATGTGGAGCAAATACCGAATCATAGGATGAGAAGTCTATCAACGAGAAATTTAGAATTAAAACTTCAAAAGGCAAGACTTTGATAGATTAGATATAAGTGAATGATATTATATGCACAGTGGGGTCGAATGAAGAATACCTTAGTGTCAATTCTTAACAAAGGTGCTTATAGTTTCATGTTGAATATAGCCATTAGACAGTAGGTACTTTGTCCGAAAGGATTTAAGCCTCTACTTTTAAAGGACCTGAGTGAAAACAATTAATACTAAGAGCAGTTTGAGGACTTCAGTTTATAGTGGACTAGAAAAGATGTGTTTGTAAGTGCTCTGTTTGCTTAGTCAATATTTAACAAAAAACTTCGAACACTAAAGTTTAAGTTATGAAATTTATGAAAATTCGTGACTTACTAAAGTGGTGCTATATTTTGGGCTGAAGCTGGGCCTGCACCAACGAGTCTCTTCATTTTGCTCCGTCTTTAGCTAATTGCCTCCAGTTGCACACTCCAATTAGGTTAAGGTGGTCCCATTGAAATCGTGCTCGCCACCTACGGTAGGCCCTCTACTACGTCGTCTCTCTGGCTTAGATTCGAAGACTCTGCGGGCCATGCACTCTACATGTCATAGCCATCTTAAACGTCCAATACGCAGTTTTTTGATGTCGCTGGTTAGCTCGTATATTTCGTTATTGAATCTTCTCCTCCAAAACCCGTCAACCCAAATGAGACCGAATGTATTGGGAAGATCTTTCCTATCGAATCGACCAAGGATATCTTTATCCGACGTCCGACTACCAGAAAGCACCATACATGGAAGGAGACTCGGGGCTCTTTATTCGGCAGTGCGGCTTAAGAAATAAACGTAGCACCATAGGGTTGATAAGGGCAGTGAGCGACATTGCACGTGAAGCAATCGCGTGACAAAAATGCCTAGGAAGCAGAAAGCATTATTGTGCCGTCGTAATACTCGACGTCGAAAACGCATCCATCTCAGCCAGCTACAGCTACATATTTAGAGCGCTAATCAACCTGAATATACCTCTACCTGCTGAGAATAATAGGATGTTACTTCAGTGAGAGAACCTTTCATTATGACACAGAAGAGGGGCCTAAGGCGTACACAATCACGGGAGGAGTCCCGCAAGGGTCAGTGCTAGGCCCAGTCCTGTGGAATATAATGTATGGTAGCATACTGAGAACGCCAAGACCGAGCGGAGTAGACATCATCTGCTACGCTGATGACATTGCAGTAATCTTTGAAGCAAAAGGGCTTGAAAAAGTGTCCGAAAACTGCAGTCAAATAATATGAAACGTGAGGGTACGGCTACAATCATCATGTCTGGAACTGGCAGACCATAAGACAGAAATAGTGCTAATAAGTAGCAGGATAAAGGCAGAACACCTTACTATACAGGTCGGTGAGTAAACCAACGAATCGTGTCAATACATCAAGTACCTCGGAATGCTGCTGGACCACAGGCTAGACTCTAGAAAGCACCTGATGTACGCAGGCAAGAGACCCTCTAGGGCAGTAGCGGCTCTGTCAAAATTAATACTCAACCTTGGACGACCATAGCACCCGATTGAAAACCTGCTAAGAATGGTAAGCAAGACAATCCTTATGTACGTATTCCCTGTATGGGCACCAGCAACGTATCGGATAACGTGTATGAGACGGATAAACTCGGCCCATAGAATTGCATCGTTAAGAGTGTGCTGTGCCTTTTAGACGGTGTCCGCGGATGCAATTAGCGTAATCTCCGGGTGAATGCCAATCGATACGGAAATAAAAAAAAGTCCAAGCAGAATGGCAACACAGGTGGAACACCAAACATAAAGGAAGATGGACCCATATGCTGATTCCCAATGTAGAGCAATGGATCAGCAGAAAACACAGAGAAGTGAACTTTTACATGACACAGCTTCTATCAGGGTACGGATGCTTTCGGGAATATCTCTACAAATGCAAACACGTGAATTACCCATACTGCCTACACTGTGAAGACAAAATCCATAACGCGGAGCATGTTTTGATGGAATGCGATATATACAACTGACGGCCAGAAAAATATTACAGAGAGAAACTGGCACCCAAGTAACTGCGAGAAGACGCATAACATTCATGCTGACGACGAACGAAGTTTGGAACACAGCAGACGAAATCATAACCAGCAAGATGCAGCAACTAGGTTAGTCAACCTATATGCTGGAGATTCATGCCACACACAATTGTGTTCGTGAGAAACCCAATCGTCAATGGAAATCCTAAGTGAGGACGCTGGGAGACCCAGCGCAGGTTCGAATGCTAAGAAAACCTCCTCTGAGGCTTTCCTAGCAACCCCATGGGATATCTCGTTCCCCGAGATCCCAGTGTGACCTGGAACCAAGAGAAGACCCAGAAAATTCAGCCTTGCGACCGAGTTCAACGAGTTTTTATTTGGAAGTGGTTAAAGGGTTAAGCAAAACCTTGTACGTAGCCTGATTGTGACTACAGACGCAAATAATTCGACTCCTCCACCTGTTTTTCACAACATAGTTTATTGCCATTAGGATTGCATAAGTTTTCGCTTGGTAAACGGATACATATTTGCCTAACGAGAAGTGAAGCCTAATGTTGGTTACAACATTAAATGCAAAACACAGAGAATTTTTAGAATTTTGCGACGGCTATGGGTTATTTGCGCTGAATAGCAGAAGAAAAGGAGACCTAAATGGCAGTTTTGCCTACACCATTCATACATACATACCATATTTGGCGCTACAGCCCATGAAGGTCCGAAATATTGGAGCGAATCGTCTGTAACAGACTAGAGGCAGCAATTCAAGAATCTCGGGGTCATTCAGAACACCAATACAGTTTTCGAAAAGTGCGCTCAACAACAGATGCAATCAATGTGGTAGTTAAAGTGGCACAAGTGGCTATACAAGGAAAACGATGGAGTGGCGGTTCCAAAAAGTACTGCTTGGTTATAACCCTCGGCATGAAAAGCGCATTCACATCTTCCAAGCCCTTAGAGGGATGCGAGTACCAAACGCCTTATAGACGTTGCTGTTGACTACTTCGGGTGTAGAGTCTTAGTATACAGTACAGACCTCGTCTCCAAGGAATACAAGATCAACGGCGGAGTACCACAGGGCTCAGTCCTTGGCCCACTGCTCTGGAACGTTATGTATGACGGTATAGTACGACTCCACGAAACAAAAATAGTGGGATTCGCCGACGACATCGCCATTATAGTCAGTGCTAAAGTGTTGGAGGAGGAGGAACAGATAAGCAATGCGACAATAAGGATTGTACTAAAATGGCTTACCTTCGTTGGTCTAACACTGACTGAGCATAAAACTGAAGCGGTCTTGATAAGCAGTACAAAAAATGAAGAAACTGTCACCATTACAGTCGGCGGCCATGAAATCACATCTAAACCGCATATAAAATATCCAGACATTATGATAGATACGAGACTCTTATTTAAAGATCATCTTAAGTACGTAGGCCGAGAAGGTGCAATAGCAAGTGCTGTGCGTATCATGTCCAACATAGGAGAGCCAAGACATAGCCGTAGGTTGCTGCTGGCTAAATTGGTTACGTCTATAATACTCTACGCAGCACCGATTTGGGCCGGGGTCATGGCAATTAAAACATACAAATCACATACCACATCTGTATACCGAATATGTTCATTAAGAGCTAGCTGCGCATTTCGTACTACTTCTAGCGATGTAGCCTATGTCGCAGGGAGAATGCTCCCAATATATATTCTGGCAGTAGAATAGTAACGTCAGTACTGCGCAAGAAAAGACAGAAATGGGGACATCGAAAACCAGCTTCACAGAATAGAAAGCCTAAGAGAATGGAATGGCAAGAACGCTGGAATCCTTCTGAGAAAGGCAGATAGACTCATAGGCTCATACACCAAATCCAGCTATGGATTGGTAGACGCCATGGAGAACTTGACTTTACTTAACGGGTCAAAGATGTTTTCGTTCGTACCTATTTAAGTATAAGCACGACAATAGACCCTACTGCCCACGTTGCACTGACTGTATAGAAAACGCAGAACACGTGTTTTTCTAATGTCCAAGATTCCTTTTAGATAGATATATAGATATTTATTACGTACAATAATTTACATTAATGTTTGTTACCGCACATTTTACAATACAGGGATTTGATAATCTTATCTTTCCACTGAAATATTATTTATAAAATCATATAAATTACATAAACAAAAATAATAATAATAAATAAATAAATAAATACATTAAGAAATAAATAAATAAATAAACTATTAAACAAATATATGAATATATAAATAAGTAACATATAACAAAAGATAAATAAATAACACAAATTATATAAATACAGAAAGGAAAAAAAAATAGGTAAATAAATACATGGAAATAGTGAACACTTAATTTTTAACTGTTTGGTTAAATTTAATTGGTACATAATTCGTTTATAAGTGGATTTTCAGCAAAACTACACCGATCGACAAATTTAGATTTAAGCCTTTGAATTCTTTGATAAATCAGTTCAACATTCGCTTTATTATGTAAGTCTAAGGTAGAGTGATGCCACGGTAGATTAAGCACCATTTTTAAGATTTTATTTTGGCATATCTGTATTTTCTTTATGTGGCATTTTCCACAATCGCCCCAAACTTGGCATCCATATAAAAGAATTGCCTGAAAAATAACTTTATAAATGATGACATTGTTATCAGTTGAAAGCAACGATTTTCTGTTGATGAATGGGTACAACATTTTTATATCAACTCCAACTTTCTTAACCGCTCTATTAATATGGTAATTAAATACTAATTTAGAGTCTAAATGAGCCCCTAGGTATCTAACGCAGGGCTCCCAAGCAATGCTTAATCCATTTACCTGTAATTGGGTGGAGGGTAGAAAGCAACGCTTTCTCTTTCTAGTGAAAAAGATAGCTCGCATTTTATCTTTGTTTAGTTTAATTTTCCACTTTGAAAAATATTTTTTGCAATACTTCCATCGCATTTTTCAGATCGCTCTCAATATTGGAAGCGAACTCATGTGATGAAAATATTGCATTGTCATCAGCAAAAATAGCTGTATCACAATTTCGCAAATCGGGAAAATCGGAAATATAAATATTATATAAAATAGGACCTAGAACAGACCCTTGGGGGACACCTGAAAAGAGAGATATTAAGTCTGAGACGCCACTATTGACATGAACTTTAAAACGACGACTAGCTAGAAAACTTTGGACTATTTTACAAATATATGACGGAAAATTTAGGTTTATCATTTTGAAAATAAGGCCGTTGTGCAAAACAGTATCGAATGCTTTTTCGATGTCTAATAGTACCATTCCAGTCGATTTACCTACGGAGCGACTAATTTTCACGTGGTTACAAATCCTAAGCACTTGATGCGAAGTATTATGATATTGCCTGAAGCCAAATTGCTCGTTAGGATATATATTGTTATCACATGTTTGAGGATTTGTCCCTTAAGAACTTTTTCATATATTTTGCTGAGGCTAATCAGCAATCAGAATTCGGAAAATGCTTGATGTATTTGTTTCGAATAGAATCAATACCACCCGTTTTTCTTATATTTAAGTCATTAACTATATATTGGACATCTTCGTCTGAAACAAAATTAATTGAGGCTGGTTGGTAAACACTATTGGAGAAAAACGTTTGGACTGTAGTATTTACAATATTTTCAGTTTCTGTATCACCTAGGTTATTTGAAACATTGTGATTTTTCGCAAAGTTTATAGCAAGTGCGTTTGCTTTGTCAACATCCGAAAAGTATGCGTTAACAGAATCTTTTAAGAAAGGTAGTTGTCTTCTTTTATTTCTGATTACCTTCACAATGTTCCAAAAGGGTTTAGCGTTCTTATCTAGGGCCCTAAGTTTTTTATTCCAATTTCTGTTGCGTAATTGTGATATATTTTGAGAAATAAGTTTATTGAGATTCGATACCTCATGTCTGTAAAAGGGGTGCCGATATCTCTGCCAATTTTTTCTCAAAACGTTTCTTATTTTTAGAAGCTCCAAAATAAAAGGCGGCAGTTTAATATAGACTTCATTTCTAGGTTTTTTGTGGATACTGTTTTAACAACATTTAATATTTTAAATGAAAATTGATTTAAGATGGAGTCGACATTTTCCCCCTTCGGGTAGGGGTTAGAATATACCCGAGGTAGGCATGCCTGTCGTAAGAGGCGACTAAAATCCACCCTCCGTATACCGAGTATGGCGTATACAAAAAAAATGCAATGAACAAAACAAAAGATTTTAATACCCCAGGTGGCAGTCCAGGTAAACTGGAAAATCCACCCTCTTCGGAGGTTGGCTCTACGGATTCTGGGGAGAGCCACTTATTGCACCTTATAAATCCCTTCTCAAAAAGTACAAGGGTATCTCGATCTCCACCAACAAGATCGAACGTCTCCGGAAAAAGAAGTCCGCCGGAAGCGCAAACGCGTGAAAAACGGGACTCAGCGAAATCTAAAAGCATTGAGGAGGAAAACGACGTACTCCGTACCAAGCTTAGCGAAGTGGAGCTACTCTATCGTGAGCTTAAGAAAGAGGTAGATTTACTCAGGCAAGAAAATAATGCCTTAAAAAACACGTACCTACAAAAAGAAAATACAGTTAGCCCACATCGCTCAACTAGTCATGAATACCAGACGGACGAAGAAGAGCTAACACGCGAAACGAATTGGGTCGAAAAGAAACGACCCAGCAAAAAACGGAAAGCTGGTTCCTCACCGGAAGTCGAGCCACAAAAAGATGAAAAGCGCAAGGAGATGCAAGAAAAGCAACGACAACCAAAATTACGTCCTCCTCCACCGATAAACGTCGTCGGAATTACGGACTATAATAAGTTGCATTGCCTCCTTAAAGGAACTCTGGCATCGAAGTTTAAGGTGACATCTCTGCGAAACAATACGTGGAAAATCAATGTCGATGATGCCGACGGTTACCGATCAGTATCTAAAAAATTTAATGCCGAAAAGATTCAGTGGTATACTTATGAAAATAAGTTAGAAAGACCACTGCGTGTTGTAGCTAGGGGACTCCACCCCTCGTGCACTAAAGAAGATGTAATGCACGACCTTCAAGGCAAAGGCTTTAAAATTCTTGATGCCGTCAATATTATCAAGAAGGAGAAGCAACAGTCGGAGGGAGATCATGAAAAATTGATAAAGCGCGGACTTCCACTATTCATGCTTAGTTTTGATAAAGTCGAAAATAAAGATATTATATATGGTATCAAGACTATTCTAAACATCGTGGTCAAAATCGAACCCATGCGTAAGACCTCCAGATCGATCCCGCAGTGTAAGCGCTGTCAAGGCTTCAATCATACGCAGACCTACTGCCAGAAAGAGCCGCGATGCGTCAAATGCGCAGGTAAGCATCTCTCGGAAGAGTGTCACATAAACAAGCAAACCCCAGCCACTTGTATAAATTGCAAAGGAAAACATCCTGCGAACTATCGAGGTTGCGAAGTGGCGAAAGAGCTTCAAAAACGCCGCGATACGCTAAAAAATTCGATGCGTCCGAATATGAAACCAATCAAGAACAGACCCAAAATAGCTACGAAAAAAGCTGCGAAAGGTAGAAAGTCCGTCAATATTAACTTAAGATCTGTGAATGATAAAAATCCGAAAGTAATAGAGATAAGGTGACAGAAGCAAAATCTCCGAATATTGGTGTGCAGTCTTATGCTCAAGCGGCGAAGACAGTTAAGGGTACGTACACGACCGACAACTCACGGGAGATCAAAGCAAGAAACCGTCCAAACTTTAATGTAAAGACTCCTTCTCAAGTTGCGACATTGAAAAATGGTGATAGAGGTAGTTCAGAAGATCATGTATCCAATGTTTTTTCCCTAATACTTGCGAAACTTGAAGAGCAATGCAAAACAAATAAACTAATTTTCGAGAGACTAGTTGCACTAGAAAACAACATTCATAACACGCGCACTTCAACCAGAATATGAAAGAAACGCTTAAAATTCTTACTTGGAACGCTAACGGGCTCATACGAAGACTCGACGAGTTAGAAATATTTATACGAGAAAAAGATATTGATATATGCTTAGTCTGTGAAACTCATCTGACAAAGCAATCGAATATTAAGATAAGGGGATATAGCGTGTAGCACGCCTTTCACCCATCGGAAAGAGCCAGAGGCGGATCATCTTTGCTTATAAAAGAATCTATCGAACACTCAGCAGAAATAAAGATTGAATTAGAAGCAATGCAAGTAAGCACGGTACGCGTTAGAAATAGACATTTTGCTTTCAACATTTCGTCTACATATTGTCCACTGCGATGTAAACTTGAAGTGATTTCACAAACATATTCAACTTCCCTAAACCAAATTTTATTATTGGTGGCGGTTTCAACGCAAAAGACCCCTGCTGGGGTTCAAGGTACGCCTCTCAGAAAGGTAGAAAGCTTTATAATGCGGCTATGCAATATAGTTGTGATTTTCATTCGACGGGTAAACCAACATATTGGCCGACTGATAGAAATAAGATACCAGATCTGATCGATTTCTTTATTGTTAAAGGTATATCTGGCAACTGTATAAAAGTTCAAGAAAGCTTTGATCTCTCCTCTGATCATTCTCCAATCATTATGACGATAAGCGATGCTCTGATTAAAAAAGTAGGTCCGGCCAGATTAACCAGCGCGAAAACGAATTGGGATGGCTTCAAAAAAGATATTGAATCAAATACTGAGCTGAGGGTATCACTTAAAACGCCATATGAACTTGAAGTTGAAGTAGATCGTTTCGTCGAAATCCTACAGAATGCCGCGTGGAAAAATACTCCGAAACCTAACAAAACGCCGGCCAGCTATATTCAAAATTATCCGCAGGAAATAAAAGAGATGATTAAGGAGAAGAGGAAAGCGCGCAAAAAATGGCAACAAACTCGGGCTCCGCAACATAAAGCACATCTTAACCGTTTGTGTAACTTATTAAAAAGATCTATTAAAGACCTTAAGAATAATGAAATGCAAACTCACCTAGAAAGCTTAACGGCGGAAAAAGATTCTAATTATTCGCTTTGGAAAGCTATAAAGTGTATTAAAAAACCTCAAATTCAAGCCGCCCCAACTAGGAAAAATCAAGACGAATGGGCCAGGCATGATAAAGAGAAAGCGCAAGTTTTTGCCGCCCACCTGGAAGAAACTTTCAAACCGCTTGATGGACAGGCTCTTATTCAAAATATAAATACGTCGTATATTGACAATCGTATAATAAGAAATGCAACACTAACCGAACTTAAGGAAGAAATAAAGAAACTTAAACCTAAGAAGGCTCCTGGATACGACCTAATCACGGGAGAGGTTCTTAAAGCACTTCCGAGAAAGGGTCTAATGAAGCTTCTGTTCATTATAAACGCCGCGCTTAGACTAGAATATGTTCCCAGTCAATGGAAAGTGGCCGAAGTCATAATGGTCCTTAAGCTCGGAAAACCACCGAATGAAAAAACGTCTTATAGACCGATTTCGCTTCTTTCAATCATATCCAAAGTGTTCGAGAGAATTTTGATTAGGCGAATACAGCCGGTTATAGAAGAGAGGCATCTCATTCCGGATCATCAATTCGGATTCAGAAGTAAGCATTCTACAGTTGAACAAGTGCATAGAATAACTCATGTAATCGAAAAATCTCTTGAAGAAAAAAGGATTTGCTCAAGCGTATTCCTTGACGTCTCTCAAGCCTTTGACAAGGTCTGGCATGAAGGCTTAAAGTTTAAATTACGACAAGTTCTCCCAGAGCACCTATACAATATTTTGAAGAACTACCTTACGAATAGGCTATTCCGCGTCAAATGTGGAAACGAATATTCTGATTTTAAGGAAATAATGGCTGGGGTGCCGCAAGGAAGCGTTCTTGGTCCAGTCTTATATCTATTATACACTCGTGATATACCGCAAGTAGAAGGCACTGAGCTAGCTACATTTGCCGACGACACTGCTATCTTGACAGTAGGTACAACGGTCGAAGATACTACAGAAAAACTGCAAGAAGCTTTGGATAGAGTAAATGAATGGACAAAGATTTGGCGAATCGCACTCAACGAGACCAAATCTGTTCATGTAAATTTTACTTATAAGAAAATAAATAATTTGCCGGTCTTTTCAAACTCGGTTCAAATCCCGTTTGCAAACGAGGCTAAGTATCTTGGAATGACACTTGATACAAAGCTGAAATGGAAAATGCACGTAAAGAAAAAACGCAAAGAATTAGATAATAAATATCGAGAAATGTATTGGTTACTTGGAAAATATTCCAAGCTTAATATACATAACAAACTGCTTTTATATAAGCAGGTGCTAAAGCCTGTATGGACATATGGTATACAACTCTGGGGTTGTACCAAAATAAGTAATATTCAAATTTTACAAACTTTTGAAAACAAAGTGCTAAGGGGTACTGTTAATGCGCCATGGTATATCCGAAATAGCGATATCCACAGAGATCTTGGCATTAAAACAATCGAAGACGAAATCAAAAACTACGCGAGAAAGCATAAAAGTCGACTAGAAAGTCACGTTAATATTACAATCCTCCAGGTTTTGGATGAAAGAAATTTAGTACGCCGTCTACAAAGAATTAAACCTTTGGACTTAGTGCGTTAAGTAGCCGCGTCTAAACTGCGGAGCTAGCAGGAACTTCTAATGGGAAGCTACCTGCAAAACGTCATTATTTCGTGAAACGAAAACTACTTGATAAGTCGAATACTTAGTTGTAGTAAAAAATAAAAACAAGTCTGTTTTGAAGGGAGGTTTTTTAGTGGGTAAGAATCCCACACTACTATGAGCACGCGCTGTCGATCCTCATAGTGTCTTGTTGAAGATTTTCACCTACCCTCGGAAACCAAAAAAAAAAAAATTTTCCTTGCTAGAAACTATTTCTAAATTTACTGACGTACCTCGCTGCATAAAGTTGATTTCTGATCGAAAACGCGACCAGTTTGCATTTTTCATATCTTGAATGAATTGCACTTGTTTTTCCCCTGACCAACGAAGTCTACAGAAAACTGGGATATGATCAGAATAAAGCTCGTTTACAAAAATTGGCTGTGTTATTAAACAAGGAACATTAGTAACAAACAAGTCAAGGACAGATGGACGACCACGCGAACCACACGGATAATAGGTGGGACTAGGAGGAAATATAACAAAAACTGGCAAGGTAACGCATAGATTCGACAGTATATTACCCCAAGAGTTAGCTTTACAACAACCCCAATCGGTATGCCTACAGTTAAAGTCACCTCCAATCAGAACATCGCTATTCAAAATAAATAACCTGTAAAAGCCATTCTTGACGGCAATTCTTTTTCCATTAGAAACCCGGCCTCCGGGAAAATATATACAAAATATCTTGATTCTTTCTTGATTTCTTAACTTTAATTCAATGCCTCTATTTTCTACATAATGCGTTCTTACTACGGGTAAAAGCGAATGTTGAATTGACCGTTTAATCAGAATCGCAACAACATCACCCTGTCTATGCACTCTCTTATTTCGATAGCATTTATAGTTAGGTGTAGATAATTTGAAATCATTATGTAACAAAGTTTCAGTTAGCAAAGCAATGTCAATTTTATTACTGTTTAGAAAATAAATAAATTCAATAATTTTGCTGCGTATACCTCTAGCATTCCAAGTTATTATTCTTAGGTTTCTATCTATCATATTATTTAACATTAGGGTATAAGAACTTAGTGGCTAAATGTGCGATAGCATTAAATTGCTCTATTCTAGTCTTACAAACAGATAATTTTGTAATCATTTCCATACATAAGGAATTCATTTCTTCGGCAGTAAACAGCGTATTAGAAGAGTTTGCTGGAGATGTTGCAGGCGATGTTGCTGGAACCATTGTTAGGGCTTACATTTGTGTGGGAGTATCTCTCCCACATATTAATTGGCTGAGCGGCGGCTGCAACTGCCGTCTGCTTATGGCGCTGTGGTAGCGCAGGAAAATCCGACAGAGAGGAGAAAGAAACTTGTCTCTGTGTAGTATGTGCAGGAACAGGTGTTATTTGGGTAGCTTTTAGTTGAGAAATCGATTTCAGCTTTGCAGATTTTTCTTTCAACTCCAAGTATTTTGTTCTGCTTACGCATGTGGGATCAGTTGATTTGTGAGAGCCGCTACAGTTAGCACATTTGACAACATTAGCATTGTCACACTCGGCAGTCTTATGAGAACCAGCGCAGTGGGCGCAATATGTTTTTATATGACAATTTCTCTCTCCATGACCGAACATCTGACAATTGTGATACTGAGTGAGCTTACCTTTGAATTTTCTCTGGTAACTCCAATTAATTTGTGTGTGGTAAATAGATCGATAAGACTTTTTAAGTTCGGACAGTTTAATCGTACCATTTTCTAAAGATATTAGATATATAGTGTCACTATAATAGTCGTATTTTTTAATAATTTTTTTTATTTCGATGCATTTAAGACCGATATTAATTAGTTCAGTTTTAAGTGTGTTAGAGTCCATATCTCCCATACCGTACAAAACTACTTTAAACGCTCGCACACTTTTGAGATCGTATGAGAAAAATTGACAATTTTCTTGCTTTAATTTAGAGATTACGGTGTTATAATTATCGATGGATTCACAAATAACTTTAATACCGATAGAAATTTGTTTATGCAATAATCTGCTATATTTAGGGATTTAAATAGATTGTGAACATAGTCACTCGATTTTTGAAGCAGTTTTATTGGCGGCACATATACTTTTTTTTCTAAATCACTTTCGATGATAACATCATCCATATCATCATTGTCACTGTCCGGAAGACATTGAAGAGGACTCCAGTAATTTGTCCTGGAGTCCTCCATACGCGCCCTTGCATTTTTCGTAATGCCACGGAATTTTTTATCCAAGGACAAATGATTGCCCTCGGTATCGGGCGATCTTTCGCGTTTAGGAATTTTGGGTTTGAGTTTTTTTTACACTTTTTGAATAAAGAGAGAATGTCAAACGAATATGTCATGCGCAGACAAAAGCTCCGGGTTGGCTGACGAAAGGAGTGCACTAAAAAGTGAACTCGGCCAGCCACTGACGCCAAAAAACATCGCACCGAAATGCTTAAAAGCCAAGAGGCATGCGACGCAGTCGCTGGGAGTACAATGCCCATAATGAAGATTCTTAGAACCTTAGCAAGAGAAAGGAAAGAATCAGACTGGCGAAATACAATAAATGCCGAGTAGGAAAATGCAAACATGCACTAGTCGAATACATTAAACCCCTCACGCGATGAAATGCTTGACAGCAGTACAGCTGGGAATGGGGCGGTCGTGACAGGGGTTTTAGTGGGTAAGGGTCCCACACTGTTACTCAGGACGCTCTTTTGAAGATTATTCCTCCCAATCAAAAAAAGAAAAAAACCTATGATGTGCTTAGACCTAGCTCTTCGCAACCACTCGTGCTGTGTGCGATATATTTTTTTCGCACGAATGGAAGGGACCTACAGTTTAGTGCCGTATATGAATGGCAATTTTCATTGTGTTTTTTGAAAAGATTTGTCATGAAAACAATACTCACGTATGTTTGTCAAACGTTCGCGAGAGGTGGGACCGTGAAAAAACGTTCGGTGTTTTCTGGGATTCGAACATGGAACCTCACGCGCAGTCGCCCGACACGCTAACAACTGCGCCACGGCGCGTGGAGACATAGGCAGGGTAAATCCAATCCTTGTTGTACCTCCACCGGTATGACACCATCGAGTCCAAGGGATTTGAAAAAAAAGATGCTGTTCACTGTCCAAGTGATATTCTTGGGAGTGAAAATGTCATAGGGTATATTGAATAGAGTCGGCTATCTTTACCTTATTACCCGGGAAGTGAGTATCTAAAGGAGTTGCCCGAGTTTCCTCACCCTATTTAAAGGACTCTTTCCCCTGGATAAAGCTGTCCATCCGAGCATCATCTTCGATGTTCAACCTGTAAAGCTGAGATTGCACCATCCTTTTTGCGTTAGTTAATATCTTGTCAGGTGTGCCGGACGCTTGAGGACATGAGCTTTGGGAATATTTTTTCTGTTGTCTGATTTGTTAGAATTTATGTTTGGTTCCACGAGTAAGCGTGTAGGGTAGATGTCCATCGCAGCATAGCCGGTTCTGCTACGATAAGTTGCTATTTATTTAACAGATTCTGCCAAAGTACCTGTGAAAACTCGTTTGGGTTACAGGTAATACTAAGCAACTGCTCAAAGTGTTCCATTAATATATGAAGTTCAATTTGAATGCTCCTCGAAAATATTTCAGAGTTCTTTCTAGTTTCCAGAACAAATGGCTGTCTCTTACTTCTAATATCCTTCTCAACAGGTAAGCCGGATATATTTTCTCATATTTTTCCTTTAACAAATCCTTTTGCAAAAAAGTGCCTTCTGACACATTAATTGGGAGGCAGTTGTTCTTAAGCTTCTGGCCATTCATAGGAAAGCAAACGATTTTTTCTCCCCCTTTCGTAGCCTTTCTTTCTGAACCTTCTTGCCTGAAGGTATTTCGCTGCTTCTGATATAAGATACTAATATATTTTTGGGAGTCCTTACAGTTTCTTCCAATCGAATGAATTCTGCAATAATTCAGATTCTTGGCCATGTAAAATCAATAATTGACCTTGGCCAGGCAATTGTTTAGGTGAACACTGATCATACAAGGAAGTCATCGAACAAACAAAACCCGAACCACCTTCAACGAGACCCAAATAAAATCTTATCCTCCTGACACATTGTTATAAAGCCAGCACGCCACTGAAACCTTCTAATTATTCTGGATTCGATAATGCTCGTTTAACAAACAGAAAAAAAGGCGTACCACCCTTCATTTGTTGTTTAACAACAGAACACAATACAACATCCCTTCGCCAATGGCATCACCACCTACAGTAATGGAAAATAATTATTCAGAGTACCATCTACATGTACATACTACCAATGCAGCGGGAGAAACTCCTTTCACGATAGCACAACACAAATTAAACCTCGAAAGGACGACCAGGAGAAAAAGAAAACAAGAAAACTCGCATTGAAATCAAGGAGCAATTATCCTAAGTGGCTCTGCCATTGTTGGCGCGCACGACCTACTTCAGAATAAAAATCTTGCTCCGAGCGCGTGTTTATGTTGAACGATATATCCCCTACTCACCTCGCTTCCTAATGGAAGCTTCTTCCATACAAAAATGCTTTAGAGGAACATCGTGGAGTGAAAGGATTTTCCTTCTCGTATTTTCTTTTCTTATCCATCATCGTGACTTATGCAATTAGGAACCCGATTCTAATTGGACTGAGAGTGCGTGTGTGTAAGGCGGTAGGCCTCTTAACAATGACTTTCCAAGTCAAGGCGACTTTGAATTATGTGTATCGACTTATTTTCTTTCGCAGTGCGCGGACAGAAGGAGACATCGAGCTCGAGCTATAAATCGTATCCAGCTTGGGATATCTTAATTAGCAGGCTATCGAGTGTAAGGATAATGAGTTGCGTGCATACAAACAAAGTGTAATTAGACGATTGGTTTATAGCTGTCACTTGGTTAGCTTAAGTATAACCATGGCTGTCAACATGGGGTTTTGTCGTGTATTTTAGTACAGGTCTAATGTAATTAGTGGTATAGTGGATGAAAACCGATTCATTCTTCAGGAAGTGGGACAATCAGGGCAAAGTATACCCTCATCTCTCACTGGTAGGTTACAACACTGTCAGGGTTTTTAATAACAAAATATTCATCCAACCGCACGGAGAGAGATAAGCGACGAGCGGCGACATAAAATTCCCTATGTGAGCCAGTCATCCGTAGGAAATGCAGTTTTTATGTTCGACATTGCTTAAGGATATTCAACGAAACGGCGAACCAACCAACTCGTTTGTCAAGCCATTGTTAATGAAAACCAAACGGATCCCGGGTCTGCAGTGGCAAGTTGTTAAATATACGGTTTTTTTATATTTTTGTATGTTTTCTTTTTCAGCATGGTCCCCATTGTTTCACTTCCAAAGGACATCCGTTGTCACAAACATTACTGCTGCTATTGCAGCAGCTGTGGCTGACTTTAGTGTGTGCATTAAAATGGATAGAATTTCCTGCTGCAGCACGAGTCACTAGGGCAACTACTTTACTATGACACAGTAGTAAGTGAGAGAAGAGGTAAATTCTTGGAATGAAAAACGACGGGAAATACACAAAAGTTGGCAGCGTCAGAGAAAACCCATAATGCTGATACGCTTCCTAGAAGGTAACGAGGTTTTGTTACTCATAATTGTGAAACGGTTTTAGGCGATGAAGTTTTAAGAGGGGTTCAGCAGAAAAGAGGACAGCCATTTCGTTGGCATTGGTTTGGTTAATATATGGACACATCTGATGCTGTCATTTGAAATCTACATAAACTTTAAGTTGGCTGTTAAATTTCAATTTGAATTTCATGAAGGTGTGTTTCATGCATGTACTCCCTAAGCTGAGGCACAGCAACGCACAAGTCGCAGCTGAGAGCACATGAACATTACAATCAATTTTCTCGGTTTTTCTTTATCGGGACTGTACAAAAGCCGTACTTTAGACACCAAGGTACTCCGAAATATATTTTGCAAGACATGTCACTAGTAATGGTCGTTTCCAGAAAGCCCATTCAGTGCACTCTGCATGTTAGTGGAGTGCCACTGAAGCAGGTGGATAAGTTTAAGAACCTCGGGATCTTATTTACGAGTGATGAGAAGAGCAATGCCGAGCTATGCTGTAGAATTGGTCAGGCTGGATCAATTTTGAGAAAGCTTGGTCAATCGGTTACAAGGAAGGCCGAACTTAGTGTTCAAGCTAAGCTATCAGTTTTTAACTCGGTGTATGTTCCAACTCTCACCTATGGTCATGAAATTTGGGTAGTGACCGAAGAATAAGATCGCGGATACAAGCTGCCGAAATGAGGTTCTTTCGCGGTGTTGCTGGAATAACTTGTAGGGATCGACTGCGCAACACCAGAGTACGCGAGGCGCTCAATGTTGAGCAGTTACTTCTTCGAACGGAACGATCTATGCTTCGATGGTTTGGTCACGCAGTGCGTTTGCCCACAGACCGGCTTCCAAGACGTGCCATGATTGCCGTGTCATCAGGTAGGCGAATCCGCGGAAGGCCTAGAAATATATGGTTGTACCGAGTCCGACATCTGTCTTGGAGTCGTCTAGGGATTCCTCCTGATGAATTGGGGTCAATGGCGGAGGATTAAGAAGGATGGAGGGTCCAACTGCGCTTCCTACCCCCGCGACCCTCATGAAGGATTAGCGGGCCATTGAATATGAATGAATGAATGAATGTCACTAGTGACCTTCATATCTAGAATACCAGTAATTATATTTTGCTAGCTAACTACGAGTATCCGTAGGCTCAACTGGTACTTAACTTTTTCGAGCATCTCCTCTGGAAGTTCTTGGCTTAGAACGGCAAATTTTTAAGGACCAGGGTATCCATCGTTTCTTACTTAACCCAAGCTAGTGTGACTTATTGACATATTGAAGTATAGTGAAGTGAAGTGAATTAGGATATCTTGCTCACCACGTGGTCCACTTTCAAGCTTGCAATCGAGTGCAACAGAACCATCATTGACATTGAAGTATTTAGATGTTCTGACTAAGCTATGTGAGGAGAGACCAAAAGCCTGTCGTGTTTTCTCTGGATTTCTCTTACTGAGTCTGTGGTATGATATAAATGCTAGCGAGACTTACATTAGGGTGTGCCGCGGTATTGCGGTAGACTAAGATTATTGAATCGTAGACGAAGATTATTGGGCAAATCGCATCATCACCTCCCCGTGGTGCCCGCTGGATAGCTATCTGATAGTAAATTAACGATGAGCGTATGCTGAGTCTGACGATATATGTGTAGCTGAACACTCGGACCTGCGTAAGCACATCTGGGTGAACTTCAGCGCGCATATGTTTAACCGGACGAGGCATCTCTTGTTGGCCTGATCGGCTGAAATATGCGTCTCAGAAGTCTAGCAAGAGCTCCTCAGAAGGAGGACGTGCGGCGGATGAATTCTCTCGATGGAATCTACAGACCAGCGGATACCCTACCGGAGCTACTTCGACATATTTGAAGCTGAGGTCTGTAAGGATTTTCAATACTACGTCAGGGTATTGAAAAAGAGATGGTGGCGGATCAACCCTTAATGAGCCAACGCTCATATCCCCGACAGTAGTGGGTTACTGACATCGGTGTATCCGGCCCCTCGTCCTAGGGGTTGCTAAAAAAGGATCTGGTGCTCCGGGTTGGGGGTTGTGCCGTCGGGTTAACTTCCCTACCACGTAAAAAACCTTCGGCTACGAAGCACCAACAGCCTCGGATACGGATGAATTTACTGTTGACGACCCAAGCAAACGTAAAAAGGACAAAGGAATGGGCCGTGCAAAAGGAGTATGAAAAACTGCGACATCTACTATGGCGATTGCTACGGACAAAAAGGGCAGCGTCTATTTGGGTGCGGATTTGTCATTGGAGACAGGCTTAGGCAAGAAGTCTTGAGTTTTCGGCATGTGAACGAGCGCCTTATGACTATCCGTATCAAGGCTAAATTTGCGAACATTAGCCTAATATGTGTTCACGCCCCTCACGAGGAGAAGGACGACGCGACAAAGGATGACTTCTATTAGCTCTTGGACAAGACATATGAGCAATGCCCTTGCCACGACGTTAAAATTATCCTAGGTGATTTCAACGCAAAGCTAGGAAGAGAGGACAAGTCTTTAGTAGCGTGACGGGAAAACACAGCCTGCACGACATCACATCCGACAACGGACTCAGGCTAATCGACCTTGCGGCGGGGCGAAACTTTGTCGTAGCCAGTACGCGGTACCCACGTCTCGACATTCACAAAGGAACATGGCTCTCCTTTGATCGAAAAACTGTCAACCAAATCGATCACATTGCGATCGAGGCAAGGCACTCTTCCAGTATTCTGGGTGTCCGGGCTTTCCGAGGAGCCAACGTGGACTCGGATCACTACCTAGTTGTAGCCAAGGTACGGATGCGGATATCCACAACGGAGCGAAATCAACGAAATACTGTGAGGACATTTGACGTCGGGCGGCTACAATCGCAAGAGACCGCCAGAACCTTTGCCGATCGAGTTTCTTCTAATCTTAATCTAAGTCCTATGCCGCCAGCAGCAAATGTGGAAGACCAGTGGCAGCGTTGCCAACAAGCCATCAGAGATGCCGCCTCTGATGTACTTGGATTCTCTCGGCCACCACAACGAAACCCCTGGTTTGATGAGGAATGCCGGCAAGCACATGCAGCAAAACAAGAGGCGTATAAAGCGGCGCTGCATAGAAGGACTAGAGCTGCTTACGAGCTCTAGGTGAGCAGGAGAAAAGAGGAACATCGACTTCTCAGAAAGAAGAAAAAGGAGCATGAGAAGCGCTCGATCGAGTAGATTGAGAGACTTTATTGCAGGAATAATATTCAAAAATTTTACCAAAAGGTAAAACGAACATGCCAGGGTTTCAAAGCCAGAACAGAAGACTGCAGGGACAAAAACGGTAACATAGTAGTACAATCGCAGTAGGTGCTGAGGATATGGAAGGAACACTTCTGCAGACTGTTAAACGGCGATGATGACCATTATTCCGCTGTCAGACAGAATGAGCCATTCAGCAGTGACGATGGCAGTCAAGATCCCGTCAACCCGATCAGAATGAAGTGATGATAGCGATATCTTAACTCAAATCCAACAAAGCTGCTGGAGCCGACGGCCTTGCCGCCGAACTTTTCAAAGCAGGAGGAGACGAGCATGGGAGCATGCACCAGCTCATCTGTAAAATCTGGTCGGACGAAAGTATGTCCGATGAATCCAACCTCAGCATCATTTGCCCGATCCTGAAGAAAGGAGACCTCTGAACTGCGCCAACAACATCGCATAAAAGATCCGGTCTGCCGTACTACGTGAACGCCCAAAACTGATCGTCAACAACCTGATAGGTCCTTATCGGTGCGGTTTCAGCCCGGGAAAGTCCATCATTGACCAAATGTTCACACTACGGCCGATCTAGGAGAAAACCCATGAATATAAAATCGATATGCATCACCTCTTCATCGATTTCAAAGCTGCCTATGATAGCGTGTATAGAGACGAGTTATACAGAGCCATGTCTAGTCTTGGCATCCGTGCCAAGCTCGTCCATTTGTGCAGAATGACGATGGAGAACTCTCGCTGCTCCATCAAAGTCGGTAAGAACATCACCGAACCGTTCAATGTCAGGAAAGGTCTTAGACAAGGTGACGCGTTATCATGCGATCTCTTGAACATAGTACTTGAGAGAATTGTACGAAACTCACAAGCCAACACCGGAGGTACAATCTTTTACAAGTCTGTACAACTACTCGCTTATGCCGATGACATTGACATAATCGGAAGAACTCAGCGGGCCGTCAATGGGGCATTTACGAGTATTGAGATCGAGGCAGCAAAGATGGGTCTAGCGGTCAATGAAAGCAAAACAAAATATATGCTGTCTACAAAAAAGGACACCCAACATCGGCGTCTTGGACAGAACGCCACAATAGACAGATATAATTTTGAGGTAGTAAAGGATTTTGTCTACCTAGGCTCTATGGTGAACTCCGCAAATGACATCAGTAGGGAGATCACACGAAGAATTACTTTTGCCAATCGTTGTTTCTATGGGCTAAAACGGCAATTAGCAAAGCCCTATCTCGAACTACTAAGGTAACTTTTTATAAGACATTAATCATCCCAGTCCTGCTGTATGGCGCAGAGGCATGGGCTTTGACAAAACGGGATGAGGATGCCCTTGGTTATTTCGAGAGAAAAGTTCTTCGAGCGATCTTTGGCCCCTGCATAGACGGTGAGTGGTGGAGTAGGTACAATGCCGAACTGTACGGCCTGGACTAAGTAAGATTATTGAAGCTACAACAGTGAGTCAAAAAGAACGTTTTCAAATTCTGCCTTCAATATGCATGACGTGCTTTCTTCACTCCACCCCAACTGCGACCTAATGTCACTCTCGGCCTTGTTTAGCCTTTTACAAGTATGTACAAAAAATGATGGCCAAACACAGGCTCTATCACATGATAAGTCTTCTGTTTAAACACCATTGCTACACTCATCTTAGGCTTCTCAATTCTCCTGAGTAAAGCAATGAATTCATCACGCGAGATAAAAAATTGAAGTAATCGAAACAATTGAAAGAACATCGAACTTGAATTACGAGCAACTTTATTTACCAACGGTTGAAACCAAACTCCTCGATTCAATTCCTACTTTCTAACTTATGACCTATCTTAACAAAATAATCACAATCAGCAATTTCAGCATGAACGGAAATCAGTTCATGTGAATGACCGACGTTGGAGTTCAGCAAATCACCAAGCCAGCGGTTTTGGCTTTGCTTTTATTTTATATGCTGTTGGCAGGTCATTGCTACGGTCGTCAGCATTTCCGGTGTTGGTCGGCTGTAGGCTGCTGATGTATGTAACTCCTCCTCGCTTTGAGTCAGAAGCCTCCGGCTTCAAGTTATTAACAATGCTGATCTTATCTTTATTAGTTTTCCAAGATACAAATAACAATATTGCTATTGCCATAATTATTATGATTATTACTAAACCTATATTAGTACCGTACATTACATTTTTGTGGTACTGTAGTTCTTTAATTTCTTTTAAATTTTTAACATTACTCATAATGATTTCATTAAAACTGATAGGCTTTACAAACATTTCTGTTATATTATTTGATGGATAATAATATTTATCGGATATAGTAATTTTTTTATTGTAGAATTTATTTTGCTTAATTTCTAGAGTACAATTACTAAAATTTATTAAATAGTGTCCAATTAAGTTAATTATTCTTTTATCGCAATTTTGTATTAAAGTGTCGTTATACATATTAATTAACAAAACAGATTCATCATCTAGTTCTTCTATGCTAGTTACATTATGATATACTAGTGAACATGTTTTCTTTACAATACAATTTGTACTATATTCTAAGTCTTTTAACATAGCTTTGTCATTGTATTTATATATTTTGCTATTTATTTCAACTATTGTTTCATCTTCACTATCAATTTGTAAGCCATTTCGATTTGGAATGGGTTTAATCAATTGTAATTCTGTAACTATGTAATTTACTGGTATTTTTATTGCAAATATTAAACAATCATCTTTATAATCCATTACTCCAGCTTTTAAAAGTCTTATCTTATGGAAATCTACTTTATTTGAGTCTAATTCTTGCATCGTTAACATACTTGGATGTATAAGGTTATTTTTAGTTGCCATAATATTATCGAGTATTTGGTTGACTTTATTTTCAAGATATCTTAGTTTGGTCTCTTGTTCTAAAAATAACACTTTGTAATTTAATTCCTTAACTATACCGTTTGTAAAGTTGTATGATTCTAAAATTTTTGTCCTATCATTCTCTATCAGTGTTCTTAAATCATATAATGTTTTATTATAATGGTCGTTTATTTTTATTTGCTTATTAAGATTTTCTATAGCCCTATGATTATTAGTATCCATGACCTGTAAGTGATCCATTATTTCTTGTCTATCGGAATCGTCCATTGTTCCGAATAGCCAACTTTGAGCTCTGCCTACAATATTTAACAAGCCCCGCTTTTGTCTATTAGCTTTACTTATTGTTCTTAGTTTACTTCTTACTAAATTAATTTCTGAGTAGAGTGACACTGAGTCTTCTAATTTCAAATGTGCTATGTTGAATTCTAACTGATCTAAAATTTGCATCATTTCGGGTGGATTTATTATGTGTAATATCGTATCTGTATCATTTGCTATCTCTACTTCCTTACTTCTTAGTTTCACGTACCCGTTCTCTTCTCGTATTGGATATACCTGTAGAAGTCCTTGGACTGTGGTTATCCTCATCACTAGGATTATTATTATGATCTGAAAATTTAGGAGGTCTTTTAATATTGGATACATGGACGTTCTTTAATTGAAATTTCCTAAAATATGGTTCATCTTTATGTCTTACTCTTTTATAATTTTTTAATATATCCTTCATTTCTGTGCTCAAAATAATTTTCTCTATCCCTATTGAGTCTTTGTATATAATTAATTTTTTTTTTTCTTATCTTTTCTACTAATGCTGCTGTATCTGAAATATTTCTAGCTTGTCTTGGGGTCATTTCAATTGTTGAATGATACCTATCATTGTAATTTCCTATTGCTTTATGTATCTTTTGTTCTACTGATATGTCTTCTTCTATTGCTTGAATCTTTTCTATTAAAGTAGAATGTAGTCTTTCGACGTCAGAATTCCCAGTATGACTATTGGGCTTCGTCCAATGTATTTCAATCCCTTTTTCCTGTAAATATTTAACAACTTGTTCCGATTTAAACTCAATATCCATAATAATTTTTCTTGGTGTATCAAAAGTAGCTACGTAGCATTCTAATATAGCAATCTTTTTAATCCAGTTTCTGTCATTAATTAAATATGCAACAGCGAATTTAGTTAATTTATCGATAATGGTAACAAAAGTTTGTTTTTTGTAATGGAAAATGTCGATATGGATAATTTCATTTCTTCGATTTGGTGTTTCGGTAGTGTTAAACCATGGTTTTATTGGATTTCTGTCATACTTTATTCCCTGACACTTTTCACAATTATTAATGATAAGTTGTATATGTTCCTGTAACTTTGGATAATATATTTTATCTTTAAGTGTCTGATAGGTTTCATTGATACCGCTATGTAGTGATTCATTAGTATGATACAGTGATATTTGTTTGTGACACTCTTCTTCATTTTCTATTTCTTGTGCTCTTTTCGTTACTTTCCAAAACTTAATTCGTATATTGCCCGAGAAAAGTTCTATTATGCATTGCTGTACTTTGTTATATTCTCTATCATCTACTTCTGAATAAATCCCTATATGTCCCGAGGTAACATTTCTCTTTAATACTTCTTTAATTGTTATTTCTTCACTTTGTGGATTGATCTGAATAATTTTTCTTTTATGCACTATTTCTATCTCCCTAGTTGGACTATAAGTTAGAATTATCTGTGTTTTGTATTTATTTACTATCTCTTCTCCTATATGTATATGGTTTTGTAAATGTTCCTCTTCGGAATGTATTGTGTCAGACAGGTCCATATTGGATTCACTGCTGTTCCTTTTATTTATTTGTGGACTATTTTCTAACCTACTTAGACAATCGGCTACTTTATTTTCCTTGCCCTTAAGATACTCAATCTCATAATTATATTCTTGCAACTTTAGAACCCACCTTTGATTTCTTGGCGAAAATTCTTTCCCTTTATACTTCGAATTTAAATACTTTATTGGTACATGGTCAGTGACAATCTTAAACTTTCTTCCGTACAAATAAGGTCGAAAATAATTTACCGAAAAAACTATAGCTAAAAACTCTTTATCTGTTACGCTATAATTTTTCTCGTGGTTGTTCAACGTTCTGGATACATAACATATCGGATGACCGTCTTGTGAAAGAACTGCTCCAATTGCATGATCACTAGCATCCGTTGTAACCACAAATTCTTTTTCATAATTTGGATACCTTAAAACAGGATGAGAGGACAACAAAAGTTTGAGTTTTTGAAAGGCTTCGATGTACTGAGGATCATTGATATTCATTTTTACATCTTTTGTTAAATATTTTGTTAGTGGTTGTGCTACTTTAGCATAGTCTCTGATGAATTTTCTATAAAAACCTGTCATCCCTAAGAAACTTTTGAGTTGCTTTTCTTTTTTAGGTAATTCAATTCGCATTATATTTTCTAATTTATCAGAATTTGGTTTAATTCCTTCTTTAGTAAGAATGTGCCGTAGAAAATGGGTTTCTTTTTTCATGAAACAGCATTTATCAGGTTGTATCTTCAAGTTGTGCTCGCTTAATTTTTTGAAAATTAATTGCAATGAATTTAAATGCTCTTCTAATGTGGTTGAAAAAATTAGAATGTCATCTAAATATACTACGCATATCTTATTTATATAATCCCTTAAAATTTCATTAATGAGGCGTTGAAATGTTGCCGGAGCATTCTTTAATCCGAATGGCATCCGCACATATTCATACAATCCAGATGGTGTAACAAATGCCGTTTTTTCAATGTCTTGTTCGGCTACCAAAATCTGGTGATACCCCTTTGCTAAATCTAATGACGTAAAATATTGAGATTTCCCCAACTTGTCCAATATACTGTCTATATTGGGAAGTGGATACTTGTCGTCAATTGTCACTTGGTTTAGTCTTCTGTAATCTACCACAATTCGAAATTTTTGTACACCTGAATTATCTTTTTTCTTTGGGATTACTATAATAGGTGAACTGTACCTGCTCCTGCTTTTTCTGATTATACCTTGAGCTTCCATTTCTTTCATTTGTTTCCTAACTTCTTCTTCATGCTGAGGTGGATACATATATAATTTGGAATTGATCTGCTCACTTGTCGTGGTTCGAATTTCATGGACAATACTTGTAGTGCTAGTTAGATTGTCCCCTTCTTTGTAAAATAGTTTCTTGTACTTTTCTAACAACTTGATCAAACCATGTTTTTCCTCCTCATTTAAGTGGTTAAGCGTTACATTTTCAAGTGCACCTATTTCTAATGTATTAACTTCATTCTGAACTATTTTATTTAGAAATGGTATCCTTATATCATTGCGTAATACAATTTCCTGATTTTCAATATCTATGGTTCTAACGTTTTTATCTATCCAATCCATTCCAAGCAAAAAATCGTATGGTTTTTCTAATTTAATGTTTACCCACCTAATTCTAGCATTTTGCGTCTGACCAAATTCAACTGGACATTTAGATTTAACATATTCCATAAGTTTAGTTACTTGTCCTTCTATTGTTGTTAGTGCTACTTCCCCTCCTATACTTTCGTACATACTTTTGCAACTTTGTTTGAATTTAATAGACTAACTGTAGAACCTGTATCTACCATAGCAACATACTTTTCTTCACTAAAAGTTAGATTAATAAAAATTTTGTTTATTTCCGAGGCTAGTTTATAAAAAACTCATTCTGGGAAATTAAATTAACCTCGTCCCTATTACTAACGGCGTCAACTTCCATTGCTCTCGATGAATTATAGCTAAAATTTCTATTATTTCTGGACTGTCGACTTGTATTATTATTATTATTATTGAAAACTCTCCGAGTTTGTCTTGAGTTACTAGTGTTATTCGAATTATTTTGTTGATAATTATTATGATTGTTATTGTGATTAGTGTGATAATTTGTGTGTGGTGAAAAATTACTTTGTGTTGGCCTGGATGCAAATTGTTTATATTCTCTAGAAGGTTTATTTGATTTTAGTTCTTTCAAATTAAAATTATCTTGACCAACATATTTATTAAGTATTGGTCGAATTTCTGCTAGACTGAATTTATCGTACAATTCGGCTGCTAGAGCCCCTGCTGTAATTTCTTTTATTTTTAAGATCAGAAAACTACTTAAATTATTAACAATGAGATCTTGATAGTTTGTGAATATAGCGCATTCAGCGATATCATCTACTAATAAACATACTTTATTACATAACTCCAAAATAGAACTCACTTTTAAAATGTTGATTTCCTGCATGATTTGTCCTTGGTCTTTTGTTGATCTGTAGTGTAGTTTCAGCTTGTTTTTACAATCTGTCCAAGTCAACGGCGGCGATGTTTCCAGGTAGTTTTTCGCTGGCCCAATGATTTTTTCGTTATATATGACGTTATAGACTTCTTGTAATTGATCTTGTTCATGCTCCGCTAACGCTCTCTCCACCGATGATATAAACGATGGCAATGTCCCAGGTGTTCCATCAAAAATAGGCAGATACCGAAGTTCCTTCTCGAGCCTGCTCCTTAGTGTTACCGGTTGATTTTGACGGTTTAATATTTCAGTTAGCATGGCTAAGCATTGCTCCGTTATATTTGCCATTCCTCTATTTCTATCAAGAATTCTATTTCGTAATAATCTTCGCTCCAGGTTGTGTTTTTATGTATAGTGTTTGTTTCTTCGTAATCTACTAAATTTTACTTTAGATTACTGCGTTTCGCACTTATTACACACTTTTAAGGTTTTTTTGATTCGATTCACTGGATTCTAATTCTACTGAACAGAATCCTACCGACTGCGCCAGATAAAAAATTGAAATAATCGAAACAATTGAAAGAACATCGAACTTGAATTACGAGCAACTTTATTTACCAACGGTTGAAACCAAACTCCTCGATTCAATTCCTACTTTCTAACTTATGACCTATCTTAACAAAATAATCACAATCAGCAATTTCAGCATGAACGGAAATCAGTTCATGTGAATGACCGACGTTGGAGTTCAGCAAATCACCAAGCCAGCGGTTTTGGCTTTGCTTTTATTTTATATGCTGTTGGCAGGTCATTGCTACGGTCGTCAGCATTTCCGGTGTTGGTCGGCTGTAGGCTGCTGATGTATGTAACTCGCGCGCCGTTGGACGACATGCTATCTAATTACTTCTTTAAAAGAAACTACGTCGAAGTCAACCCAACAAGGACTGACTGAAAGAATTCAAGCTTTGCCCATCAGAACGTGATCTAGTGTTGTATACCGACGACAGTTCTAAAATAGACTGCAGAGCTGGGTCTGTAATATTCGGTGAATTAACAGGAGCAGAACAGTCAGTAAGCCTTGGTAAATACTCAGCATTCTTTCAGGCAGAAATCTTCGCCATCAAACAGTGCGCCAGTTTAACCTTTGTGTCTATGCGAGTGTCACTCAACGCTTAGTCAACACGTGCATACCCAGGTTTGTACGTATGGTTAGTGCGGTGTACGTATGAAAAACTTGGAATCTAGTAGATATCATCTATATTTATGTACTTAAAATTAATTGGGATTTGTTGGGTTTTCATTTTTGGGAAGCTACTGGAAAATTCAACCCGGTTTGAATTTGCATTTGAAAATGCAAATACATACCCAGATATGTCGTATTGAGACAAAGGTTAAACAAGCAATCAAACATCCTTGACAAAACCATATTCATCTTCTCTGATAGTCGAAAAGTGCCTGACTCAGCGGCATTGAAATCAAAGCTAGTTCTGGAGAGCAGATGCGGACCAGAGTTCACGCGACACCATCATACAGTATTATGCCCCAACGGAGGGCTCGTCGGAGGACGAGAAGGAGACCTTCTACAATCTTTTAAGTGCAGTCTTCAATACAACACCAAAATGGAGACATTGTCATAGTGATGGGGATATTGAATGCCAAGGTAGCAACGACAACGAAGGGCTCAAACATGTAATCGGGAAGTATGGACTAGGCAACCGAAATAACAACAGCGAAAGGTTTTTTGGATTCCTTCAATGCCAACCGCTTTGCGATAGGTGGCACCATGTTTCAGCACAAAACTTGCCACAAAGTCAGCTGGGTTTCCAACGACAGGCAAGCAACCTCCAATCAAATTGACCATTTTGCCATAAGCTGCCGCTTTAGAAGGAGTCTGCTGGATGTCCGAAGCAGGCGAGGGGCAGATGTGGGAATAGTACGAGATCACCATCTTATGATAGCTACTATTCAACTACGTACTGCTGCAGATTGAAAATCCCACGACGACACAGGAATACCCAGGTTCAACATCGATATACTTAGTGATCCATTAGTGCACCAACAATTAAGGGAGCGCCTCAGCAGCTCACTGCCCGCAACCATCTAAGACCATTGATGTGCTGTGAAAAATGTTTTTACACCTGGTGCTGAAAAAATTGTAAGTCAATCGCAGGGAAGATATAGGTCGTGGCTTTCCGAGGAACCCTGGAGACGGATTGACGAACGAAAACAGTTAAAAGCTCGCATTGCAGCTACTCCAGCAACAGGGAGAAGCGAGCTAGAGTCGGCATGGAGTGCGATGTGACAGGCGCAACTACATCAACGGAGGTGGGACAGCAGGACAGAATCACTAATGAGCTGACAGGTGGTCGCAGCTCCAGTCAACACCCCTAAACGGTTCCTTGCTCATTTTGAATGAGGACCAGCTCAGATGGAAGGAGCATTTTGCTACGGTTTTTAACCGTGTATTTGCTAGCGATATGATTCTAAATCAGACTGAGGTGCCCGAGGCTAGAAATGCTCGAATACGCACTATGACTCCCAGTAAGAATGAGATCACTAGCGCGATCAACTTGACGGTATTCCCCCAGAGCTTTTACGAGCACCACCAACAACTGCGGCTTAGCTCATACTTCTCATACTCATACACTTATAGAGAGAGCTTTCCTGACGAGTGGATCATCCACCTTTCTAGGAAAGGAAATCTAGTGGAGGACGGAAACTGGAGGGGTATGTGCGTGCCGCCAGTTGTAGTTAAGATAACAGCTAAAATCGTCTTGGAGCGAATCAAACAACATCTTGAAGACACACTCGATGCCGAAAAAGCAGGTTTCTGTTCTGGATCTTCCTGTGTTGACCACATCAATACCCTGCGGATTATCATCGAACAGTGCGTTGAATATCGATCACCTCTTCAGCTGCTGTTTATCGTTTCTGAGAAGACGTTCGATAGTATGAACAGGGAATTTATTTGGCGTGTTTTACGAAGGAGAGCTATTCCCGATAAATGAATTGCTATTATCAAAGCTACATATGAAGGGTCCAAATGGCACGTTCTGCAAAACAGAGAGAGGTTATCTGAGGAGTTTGAGATCCAAAGTGGGGTAAGACTAGGCTGTATTTTTTCGCCAATACTGTACTTATTGGTGATTAGTGATGTGCTTCATGCAGCTTTGTCGACGGGAAACGGAGGAATTCGATGGACTCTTACATCCCAACTTTAATATCTTGGCTCTTTTTTTCCTATTTATTTATATATTTAACATCTTGACTATGCTGACGATGTATGCTTACTCTTTCACAGAATTATGGACCTCAACTAAATGACAGCAGATGGAAGAGGGAGGTAGGCGTCATTGTTGGGCTGAAATGAAATACGATAAAATTGAAATTTTCAGTCTTGGAACAAACTCATCGGCTCAAGAATGCATTGCTGGACACCTAGTAGAGAGAGTGGAGGATTTCCAGTATCTTGGGAGTATTGTCTCGAATGATGGTGGAAGCAAACTGGATGTAGCTAACAGGATCGCCAAAGCAAAGTCCGCGTTCGGGATGTTGTCCACAATGTGGCGAAGCAATGCAATCATTTGGAATATCAAGCTAAAACTGTTTCGCTCCAACGTTGAATCCGTGCTGTTATATGGATGCAGCACGTGGAGGGTGACGTCTACTATCACGCCTGCGTAATATCTTGAAGATTTTCTGGCCCAATCGTCACTCGCAAAGTCAATAAGTTGGAAGCCGTTATCTGTTACCGTGTCGTGGCTGTCTTTTCCAAATAACTCGCAAAAGGCATCCTCCTCCTTAACGATTTTTGGTAAGGGGGTGATATTGTAGATCGTAACTTTGATGCAGATCCTAGTCAGGCGATCACCTATCGATTTGAAGTCTATGACTCTTGATCCAAGCCGATTTCCCACAAGGAATCCGCTCCCTAGCATATGCAATCTTTTATGGCAGCTATAATAGATGTGTTCTTTGTGGACTTCAAAGCAGCATTTGACTCCATTGACCGAAAATCGCTTTACTACAAGCTTAGTAATCGGGGAGTGTCGACAAAAGTCCTTAAGGTAATACAAAGTCGTTACGAGAAGAATAGAACAGTAGTCTGGGATGGGAGAAATATGTCTCACTGGTTTGATTCGCTCTGGGGTGTTAAGCAGGGTTGCCTTATGAGTTCTCTACTGTTTTCATTATTTCTAGATGATCTACCAGCGTTTCTACCGCTGGGATTAGAATAAAGCTTCTTATGTACGCAGATGACATCGTTATCCTGTCGGAAACCCCAATATCGATGCAAATGATGATCAACAAATTACAGCTGTACTGCAGTCTATGGAACTTGAATGTCAATACCAACAGGTCAAAAATAATGGTATTCCGAAATGGGACGGGTCGCTTGGCGAGATATGAAAAGTGTTTTTTTCAGAGTGTAGAACTTGAGATAGTCAAAGACTATAAATATCTTGGAGTCATCTTAACCTATCGACTGACGTTCAAAAGGCATTTGGAGGAGAAACTTAAAGAAGCTAAAAGGGCAATAAACTACAATTGGAAGGGCTTACTTTGCAAAAGGAACATTGCCTTGAGCACAAAGTATAAAATCTACGAAGCGGTGGTGAGGTCGATCATGTGTTACGCGGCTCAAGTATGGGGAATCCTTCAATATGAGGAGGTATAAAAACTGTTGCGGTATTTCATAAAAAGAATCTTCAGACTAACCGAAAATTCCCCAAACTACACGATCCACCTCGAGACTGGATTACCTCAATTATATATTTTTACACCAAGACTACATTTTCTATATATACTTGTGCACGCCAAGTTGGTTGAGGTCCCACTCCACTTGTTTGCGTCACCTACCGCAAGGTCGTCCTCTACTGCGCCGTCCGTCCGGGGTGGATTCGAAGACTTCTTAGCGGGATAGGGCTTTGCTACTCAATTGCTGATTAGCCCATAGAAACAACGATTGGCAAGAGTAATTCTCCGTGTGATCTCCCTACTGATGTCATTTGCGGAGCTGACCATAGAGCCTAGGTCGACAAAGTCCTTTACTACCTCAAAATTATATCTGTCTATTGTGGCGTTCTGTCCAAGACGCTGATGTTGGGTGTCCTTTTTTGTAGACAGCATATATTTTGTTTTGCTTTCATTGACCGCTAGACCCATCTTTGCTGCCTGGGTCTCAATACTCGAAAATGCCCCATTGACTACCCGCTGAGTTCTTCCGGTTATGTCAATATCATCGGCATAAGCAAGTAGTTGTACAGACTTGTAGAAGATTGTACCTCCGGTGTTGGCTTGTGAGTTTCGTACAATTCTCTCAAGTACTATGTTCAAGAGATCGCATGATAACGCGTCACCTTGTCTAAGACCTTTCCTGACATCGAATGGTTCGGTGATGTTCTTACCGACTTTGATGGAGCAATGGAGCAGCGAGAGTTCTCCATCATCATTCTGCACAAACGGACGAGCTTGGCACGGATGCCAAGACTAGACATGGCTCTGTATAACTCGTCTCTATACACGCTATCATAGGCAACTTTGAAATCGATGAAAAGGTGATGCGTATCGATTTTTATATATTTTTATATTCATGGGTTTTTTCCAAGATCGGCCGTAGTGTGAATATTTGGTCAATGGTGGACTTTCCCGGCCTGAAACCGCACTGATAAGGACCTATCAGGTTGTTGACGATCGGTTTTGGGCGTTCACATAGTACAGCAGACAGGATCTTATATGCGATATTTAGGAGACTTATACCTCTGTAGTTGACGCAGTTCAGAGGGTCTCCTTTCTTCAGGATTGAGCAAACGATGCTGAGGTTCCATTCATCGGGCATACTTTCGTCCGACCAGATTTTACAGATGAGCTGGTGCATGCTGCTTACCAACTCATCTCCTCCTGCCTTGAAAAGTTCAGCGGCAAGGCCGTCGGTTCCAGCAGCTTTGTTGAATTTGAGTTTAGATATCGCTATCCTCACTTCATTATGATCGGGTTGACGGGAATTTTGACTGCCGTCGTCACTGTTGAATGGCTCATTCTGTCTGACAGCGGAATATTGGTCATCATCGCCGTTTAACAGTCTGCAGAAGTGTTCCTTCCATATCCTCAGCACCGACTGCGATTGTACTACTATATTACCATTTTCGTCCCTGCAGGCTTCTGTCCTGGTTTTGAAACCCTGGCATGTTCTTCTTACGTTTTGGTAACATTTTCGAACATCATTCCTGCAATAAAGTCTCTCAATCTCCTCGATCGAGCGCTTCTCATGCTCCTTTTTCTTCTTTCTGAGAAGTCGATGTTCCTCTTTTCTTCTGCTGACGTAAAGCTCGTAAGCAGCTCTAGTCCTTTTATGCAGCGCCGCTTTATACGCCTCTTGTTTTGCTGCATGTGCTTGTCGGCATTCCTCATCAAACCAGGGGTTTCGTTGTGGTGGCCGAGAAAAACCCAGTACATCAGAGGCGGCATCTCTGATGGCTTGTTGGCAACGGTGCCACTGGTCTTCCGCATTTGCTGCTGGCGGCATAGGACTTAGACTAATATTAGAGGAAACTCGATCGGCAAAGGTTCGGGTGGTCTCTTACGATTGTAGCCGCCCGACGTCAAATTTCCTCACAGTATTTCGTTGATTTCGCTCCGTTGTGGATATCCGCATAGAGCTATCCACCAAGGATAATTTTAAAGCCAAAGCACAGGAAAGCCAAACCCGGCTTTCGTATTGAACGCTACAACACAACTTAGCGGAGAAAAACTATTTCAACGACCAAAACAGCGTAGAAACAATCTCCACTTAAGGCCAGAGGCGAACTGCTAAATTTAAATTATGAGCCATACAGATCCGAACGCAACGAGGAATGCTCTTTGTGTAATCTATGAGTTAGAGAAGACATCCATTACTTCATCCGAATATGTCCCATCCTAAAGGAGATAGGAAGAGCGCATTGGGCGGAAAACGAGTTACCGACAAACCAGATTAAAGCTATTTTAACTGGTCAAGACTGGAAAGTTTTGTACTGTTACCTAAGGATTGCTGGAAAGTTTCGCAAACAAATATTAGATGAAACCTTTTAAATGAAATTGTATCCTAAAATTAATTTATGCACTGCAATTAGATTATAAATCATAAAAGTCAAATCTCTCTTTTCTGGCTGACTACTACTACTACTACTACTAACAGATGTCACAATCTTTTCCTTTTGCATGCCTGATTCTATTTATCGTACCTCATAGATTACGATAATATCTATCTTATACCGCGCGATGACGGATTCAAGTTTTTAGGTTTCACCCGGGGTGTACAATGTGCTTAGGTTCTAGGTGCATAAAATTTAATCAATTTATTGATTCAATAAATTCAATAAATTTAAATCGTAATTGGTGGACGTTCCGGGTTTTGTTGCCATTTGAGGGGATCCATCATCTGAAGCTTAGGTCTCTCTCACCACCAGCTTTTTTTTACGTGGTAAGGGAGTTACTCTGAACGTGCAACCCCTAACCTGGAGGATCAGTTTCTTGCAATTATCCCTAGGACGCTGGGTCGAATGAGTGTTAGGGCTGCCGTTGGCCCAATAAGGGCTCCTCCACCACCATCTCCATTCCAAGGTTCTGACTAACCATGAAAATTCTTTACCGACCTGTAGTTCGAATATGTCGAAGCAGCCCGAGTAAGGAATTCATTGAAAACCTGAGCGTCCCGGACTTACTATATTTTTATTATTCGGCCGCTTTTTGATAAAACTGACAGCCTATGGCCCTCCAGGTTGGGGGTTGTGCCGTCGGGGTAACTTCCCTACCACGTAAAAAACGCATGGTTCCGAAACAACCAAAAGCCTCGGATAAGGATGACCCAACTAATGACGACCCCAGCAAACGAAATAAGGACAACGACCTTCGGATCTGTACGTGGAACGTTCTGTCCCTTTACAGACCACGTGCAGCCGAACAACTAGCAGAGGCCCTAGACTGCTATAAAGCAGATATTACCGCCATCCAGGAAGTGCGATGGGATGGGCCAGGCAAAAAGAAGATGAAAAACTGTGACATCTACTACGGTGATTGCTACAGAGGCAACAGGCAACGCTTATTCGGATGCGGATTTGCCATACGCGGCAGACTTAGGCAAGAAGTCTTAAGCTTCCGACACGTGAGCGAGCGTATTATGACTATCCGGATCAAGGCTAAATTCGCTAACATAAGCCTAATATGTGTTCATGCCCCCACAGAAGAAAAGGACCCTGCCTCCAAAGAGTGTTTCTACGAGCTCCTCGACAAAACATACGAGCAATGTCCTAAATACGACGTTAAGATCGTATTGGGCGATTTTAACGCCAAAATAGGAAAGGAGGACGTCTTCGGTAGAGCAGTCGGTAAGCATAGCCTACACGACACCACGTCTGATAACGGACTAAGGCTAATTGATTTCGCTGTGGAGCGAAATGTCACCATAGCAAGCACATGGTTTCCTCATCTCGACATTCATAAGCAGACATGGCGGTCCAATGATCATGTCACGATCAACCAAATTGATCATATTGCGATCGACGCAAGGCATGCCTCCAGTATTCTGGATGTCCGGACCTTCCGAGCGGCCAACATAGACTCGGATCATTACCTTGTTGTAGCCAAGGTACGAATGCGGATATCCCAATCTGAGCAACAAAGAAGAATCACTGTGAGAAAATTTAACGTCGAAAAGCTACAATCGCAAGAGACCGCCAGACTCTTCGCTGAACGCGTATCCCGAAATCTCTCAATCACCCCTTTGCCGCCAGCATCAAGTACCGAAGACCAGTGGCAACGCTGCCAACATGCCATCAGAAACGCCGCGACTGATGTGCTGGGTTTCGCTCGACCACCACCGCGAAACCCCTGGTTTGACGAAGAATGCCGGCGAGTGCATGCAGCAAAACAAGAGGCATACAAAGCGGCGCTGCAAAGGAAGACGAGAGCTGCTCGTGAGCTCTATGAGCAAAAGAGACGGGAAGAACATCGGCTTCTCCAAAAGAAGAAGAAAGAGCATGAGAAGCGCGCGTTTGAGAATATCGAGAGTCTATACTCCAGGAACAATGTACGGAAGTTTTACCAAAAGGTAAAAAGAACGTGTCAGAGAAGTAATACCCGTACAGAAACCTGTAGAGATGAGAATGGAAACCTCGTAGTAGAATCACAGTCGGTGCTGAGAATATGGAAAAACTACTTCTGCAGACTGTATAACGGCGACGAAGACCAACATCCCGCTGTCAGGCAGAATGAACCATTCAACATGGACGATGATAGTCAAAATTTCCGTCCACCTGACCAAAACGAAGTGAGGATAGCAATATCCAAGCTAAAATTGAACAAGGCTGCTGGACCTGACGGTTTACCGGCCGAACTTTTCAAGGCAGCTGGGGCTGAATTGGTAGAGTGCATACACCAACTCATTTCTAATATTTGGTCAGAGGAGTGTATGCCTGATGAATGGAATCTCAGCATCGTTTGTCCGATCCACAAGAAAGGAGACCCCCTCAACTGCGCCAATTATAGAGGCATCAGTCTCCTCAACATCGCGTACAAGATCGTTTCTGCGATATTGTGTGAACGCCTGAAACCTTTTATCAACAGCCTGATTGGACCCTATCAGTGCGGTTTCAGGCCAGGAAAGTCCACCATCGATCAAATCTTCACACTTCGGCAGATCCTGGAGAAAACCCAAGAATTCCAAATCGATACTCACCACCTCTTTATCGATTTCAAGGCCGCCTATGACAGCATCTATAGAGAAGAGCTTTATAGAGCCATGTCTAGTTTTGACATCCCTGCCAAACTTGTCCGCCTGTGCAGGCTGACGATGGAGAACGCTCGCTGCTCCATCAAGGTCGGTAATGACCTCACCGAGACCTTTGATGTCAAAAAAGGCTTTAGACAAGGTGACGCGCTGTCATGTGACTTCTTCAATATTGTACTTGAACGGATTGTGCGGAACTCACAAGCCAACACCGGAGGCACAATCTATTACAAGTCTGTACAACTGCTTGCATACGCCGACGATATAGACATTATCGGAAGATCTCAGCGGGCTGTCACCGTTGCTTTTGCAAGCATTGAGGCGGAAGCGGCCAAAATGGGTTTGGCGATAAACGAGGCCAAAACCAAGTATATGCTGTCAACTAGAAGGGATAACCAACATCGACGAATTGGACAAAACGTCACCGTGGGCAGCTATAACTTCGAGGTAGTAAGGGACTTTGTCTACCTTGGCTCTGCTATAAATTCAGCAAACAAAATCAGCGCAGAAATCAATCGAAGAATAACTCTTGCCAATCGCTGTTTTTTTGGGCTTATAAGGCAATTCAACAGTAAAGCCCTCTCTCGAGCAACTAAGGAGACTCTATATAAGACCTTGATCATCCCAGTCCTGCTTTACGGCACTAAAACATGGACTTTATTAAAAGAGGATGAAGATATCCTTGGTCGCTTCGAGAGAAAAATTCTTCGTCCCCGTTTGTGTTGACGGGTTTTGGAGGAGAAGATTCAATCACGAACTATACGAGCTGTACAGCGACATCGACCTAGTCAAAAAACTGCGTATTGGACGTCTGAGATGGCTAGGACATGTAGAGCGAATGGACACCAACGCTCCGGCCCGCAGAGTCTTCGAATCTAACCCCGAGGGACGACGCAGTAGAGGGAATTATCGCCGTAGGTGGCGCGCACAAGTTCAAGGGGACCTCGACCAACTTGGAGTGCGCAACTGGAGGCAATTAGCTAAAGACCGAGCTAAATGGAGAGGCTTGTTGGTTGAGGCCCAGGTTCACCCCGAACTGTAGCGCCACCTAAGTAAGTAAGTATGTTATTCCAGATGCAATGCCTTATGTAGCACTTCTATTTGTCTTATTAGTCGGTGCAAGCAAGACTCCAAAAAGTTCATGCTTCAATGGCAAATTTCCTTTTATGCATTATTGCTTCACTGCCTATTAATTTTCACGAAAGATTACATTGGGTTGATTACACAGCCATTCTTCAGGATTGATTTAAAATTTAAAATAAAACCTAATCATTTGTGAAAGATATTTTACGATTTACTTAAATCATAAAATCGAAATAAAATTGCCTGGCAAGCTTTGCCGGGTAATGAACTCTCATTCTGCACCTTTGCACCCTATCATCGTAAATATTTTTTAGAACAGAGACGTGTCTGTTTCTATCTAGATACATCGGTACTTAGAAACCGCCCTAAATATAGCATTTGTTATTACTTTACCAAATGCCTGCAATATGGAAATCCTTTACACATACTCATGTATGTATGTATCATATCATGTGTAGATAACCCAAAATATTTATATGATCCCGAATTAATAAATTCAAATTTAATGATGCTATTCATAGCGCGGAAAGGCATAGATGTAGAATAAAATTTAAAATAAACATTTTACGATGTGAGTTATTACCTACCTGTTATTTTTGTTTTATGACAGCCTTTTTAGCTTAACTTTTACGGGTCATTTTCATTAACAGGGAAATAGAAATAAACGTTTGCACGTGAATACTCTTAATGTATGACTTACAGGTTATACTTGTTCTCCACTGACGTGGTGGAGTTGAAAATATATGGGAGATGAATTTAACCAATTGAACGAATATGACCAAGTCGTACTCGTATATCGTATCGAAGGGTCTATTGCGATGTTGAAAAGTCCTAGAATCCAGGAATTTATTACGATTAGGTGCAATTGCCGAATACAATATTCTTCAGTACTTCACAAGTAATTTCAAGAATTTTTAGTATGTTTTTTTTTTATAATTTGTGCGCACTTAAGAGGTTATGATTATCCTTAATATGTTTTTACACAGTGCCGGCATTGGAAAGGATATATAGAGAGAGAGAACAAGATGTGGTGTAGTAGTTTGAAGCTCCGTTGTTTATGATTCAGAGAAACTTCAGGGATGGCGTCCAGATAACTGGGGAGATTTATGTTATCTTTTGTCTTTGCTTTTGATTCACAGTATTTTTTTCGCGACCATCAACAATTTTTTTCAACCATATGACAAAGCTACTGCCAGTCTTATGACTCTGCAGTGGTGTTCACACAAGCTTTCGCAATTGACTTTATATATTTAATGAGAAATAAATAAATGCTTTTTTTTTTTTCCGAGGGTAGGTGAAAATCTTCAACAAGACACTATGAGGATCGACAGTGCGTGCTCATAGTAGTGTGGTATTCTTACCCACTAAAAAGCCTCCCTTTAAAACAGATTTGTTTTTATTTTTTACTACAACTAAGTATTGGACTTATCAAGTAGTTTTCATTTCACGAAATAAGGACGTTTTGCAGGGACCTTCCCATCAGAAGTTCTTGCCGGTTCCGCAGTTTAGACGCGGTTACTTATCGCGCTAAGTCTAAAGGTTTGATTCTTTGTAGACGGCGTAAAAAATTTCTTTCTTCCTAAACTTGGAGGACTGTAATATTAACGTGACTTTCTAGTCGAATTTTATGCTTTCTCGCTTAGTTTTTGATTTCGTCTTCGATTGTTTTAATGCCAAGATCTCTATGGATATTGCTATTTCTGATATACCATGGAGCATTAACCATTAAGAATACCTCTTAGCACTTTGTTTTCAAAAGTTTGTAAAATTTGAATATTACTTATTTTGGTAAAACCCCAGAGTTGTATATCATATGTCCATACAGGCTTTAGCACTTGCTTATATAAAAACAGTTTGTTCTCTATATTAAGCTTGGAATATTTTCCAAGTAACCAATACATTTCTCTATATTTATTATCTAGTTCTTTGCGTTTTTTCTTAACGTGCGTTTTCCATTTCAGCTTTGCATCAAGTGCCATTCCAAGATACTTAGCTTCGTTTGCAAATGGAATTTGAACCAAGTTTGAAAAGATCGGCAAATTATTTACTCTCTTTTAAGTAAAATTTACATGAACAGATTTGGTCTCGTTGAGTGCGATTCGCCAAATCTATGTCCATTCATTTACTCTATCCAAAGCTTCTTGCAGTTTTCTGCTGTATCTTCGACCGTTTTACCTACTGTCAAGATAGCAGTGTCGTCGGCAAATGTAGCTAGCTCAGTGCCTTCTACTTGCGGCATATCACGAGTGTATAATAGATATAAGACTGGACCAAGAACGCTTCCTTGCGGCACCCCAGCCATTATTTCCTTAAAATCAGAATATTCGTTTCCACATTTGACGCAGAATAGTCTGTTTGTAAGGTAGTTCTTCAAAATATTATATAGGTGCTCTGGCAGAACTTGTCGTAATTTAAACTTTAAGCCTTCGTGCCAGACCTTGTCAAAGGCTTGAGAGACGTCAAGGAATACGCTTGAATAAATCTTTTTTTCTTCAAGTGACTTTTCGATTACATGAGTTATTCGATGTACTTGTTCAACTGTAGAATGCTTACTCTGAATCCGAGTTGATGATCAGGGATGAGATGCCCTTCTTCTATTACCGGCTGTATTCGCCTAATCAATATTCTCCCGAACACTTTAGATATAATTGGATGGAGCGAAATCGGTCTATAAGACGTTTTTTCATTCGGCGGTTTTCCGGGCTTAAGGACCATTATGACTTCGGCGACTTTCCATTGAGTGGGAACATATTCTAGTCTAAGTGCGGCGTTTATAATGAACAGAAGCTTAATTAGAGTTTTTCTTGTCTTTAAGAACCTCTCCCGTAATTAGGTCGTATCCAGGAGCCTTCTTGGGTTTAAGTTTCTTTGTTTCTTCCTTAATTTCGGCAAGTGTTGCATTTCTTATTACGCTATTGGCTATATATGACGTATTTATATTTTGAATAAGAGTTTGTCCACCCAACGGTTTGAAAGTTTCTTGCATGTGGGTGGCAAAAACTTGCGCTTTCTTTTTATCATGCCTATCCCATTCGCCTTGATTTTTCCTAATTGGTGCGGCTTGAATTTGAGGTTTTTTAATACCTTTTATAGCCTTTAATGCAAATAATTAGAATCCTTTTCTACCGTTAAGCTTTCTAGGTAAGTTTGCATTTCATTATTCTTAAGGTCTTTAATAGATCCTTTTAGCGAGTTGCACAAACGGTTAAGATGTGCTTTATGTTGCGGAGCCCGAGTTTGTTGCCATCTTTTACGCGCTTTTCTCTTCTCCTTAATCATCTCTTTTATTTCCTGCGGATAAGTTTGAATGTAGTTTGCCGGCGTTTTCTTTGGTTTGGGAGTATTCTTCCACGCGGCAATCTGTAGGATTTCGACGAAGCGATCAACTTCAACTTCAAGTTCATATGGCGTTTTAAGTGATACACTCAGCTCAGTATGTGCTTCAATATCTTTTTTAAAGCCATCCCAATTAGTTTTCGCGCTGGTTAACCTGACCGGTCCTACTTTTTTAATCAGAGCATCGCTTATCGTCATAATGATTGGAGAATGATCAGAGGAGAGATCAACGCTTTCTTCAACTTGTATACAGTTGCCAGATATTCCTTTAACAATGAAGAAATTGATCATATCTGGTATCTTATTTCTATCAGTCGGCCAATATGTTGGTTTACCCGTCGAGTAAAAATCCTAACTGAATTACATACCCGCATTATAAAGCTTACTACCTTTCTGAGAGGCGTACCTTGAACCCCAGAATGGGTGTTTCGCGTTGAAGTCGCCACCAATAATAAAATTTGGTTTAAGGAAGTTGAAGATGTTTGTGAAATCACTTTCTTCAAGTTTACATCGCAGTGGATAATATATAGACGAAATGTTGAAGGCAAAATGTGTATTTCTAACACGTACCGTGCTTATTTGCATTGCTTCTAATTCAATCTTAACTTCCGCTGAGTGTTCGATACATTCCTTTATAAACAAGGATGATCCGCCTCTTGCTCTTTCCGATGGGTGGAAGACGTGATACACGCTATATTCTCTTATCTTAACATTCGTTTGTTTTGTCAGATGAGTTTTACAGACCAAGCATAAATCAATATTTTTTTCTCGTATAAATATTTCTAACTCGTCGAGTCTTCGTATGAGCCCGTTGGCGTTCCAAGTAAGAATTTTTGGCATTTCTTTCATATTCGGGTTGAAGAGCGCCTGTTATGAATGTTGTTTTCTAGATCAACTAGTCTCTCGAAAATAAGTTTGTTTGTTTTGCATTGCTCTTCAAGTTTCGCAAAAATTAGGGAGAAAACGTTACTTACTTACTTAGGTGGTGCTACAGTTCGGGGTGAACCTGGGCCTCAACCAACAAGCCTCTCCCTTTAGCTCGGTCTTTAGCTAATTGCCTCCAGTTGCGCACTCCAAGTTGGTCGCGGTCGCCTTGAACTTGTGCGCGCCACCTACGGCGATGATTCCCTCTACTGCGTCGTCCCTCGGGATTAGATTCGAAGACTCTGCGGGCCGGAGCGTGGGTGTCCATTCGCTCTAGATGTCCTAGCCATCTCAGACGTCCAATACGCAGTTTTTTGACTAGGTCGATGTCGCTGTACAGCTCGTATAGTTCGTGATTGAATCTTCTCCTCCAAAACCCGTCAACACAAACGGGGACGAAGAATTTTTCTCTCGAAGCAACCAAGGATATCTTCATCCTCTTTTAATAAAGTCCATGTTTCAGTGCCGTAAAGCAGGACTGGGATGATCAAGGTCTTATATAGAGTCTCCTTAGTAGTTCGAGATAGGGCTTTACTGTTAAATTGCCTTATAAGCCCCAAAAAACAGCGATTGGCAAGAGCTATTCTTTGCTTGATTTCTGCGCTGATGTTGTTCTCAGAGTTTACAGCAGAGCCAAGGTAGACAAAGTCCCTTACTACATCGAAGTTATAGCTGTCCACTGTGACGTTTTGTGAAATTCGTTGGTGTTGGCTTTCCCTTTTCGTTGACAGCATATACTTGGTTTTGCCCACGTTTATCGCTAAATCCATTTTGGCCGCTTCCGAATCAATGCTTGCAAACGCACCGGTGACAACCCGCTGAGTTCTTCCGATAATGTCTATATCGTCGGCGTATGCAAGCAGTTGTACGGACTTGTAATAGGTTGTGCCTCCGGTGTTGGCTTGTGAGTTCCGCACAATCCGTTCAAGTACAATGTTAAAGAAGTCACATGACAACGCGTCACCTTGTCTAAAACCTTTTTTGACATTAAAGGTCTCGGTGAGGTCATTACCGACCTTGATAGAGCAGCGAGCGTTCTTCATCGTCAGCCTGCATAGACCGACAAGTTTGGCAGGGATGTCAAAACCAGACATGGCTCTATAAAGCTCTTCTCTATAGATGCTGTCATAGGCGGCCTTAAAATCGATAAAGAGGTGGTGAGTATCGATTTGGAATTCTTGGGTTTTCTCCAGGATCTGCCGAAGTGTGAAGATTTGATCGATGGTGGACTTTCCGGGCCTGAAACCGCACTGATAGGGTCCAATCAGGCTGTTGATAAAAGGTTTTAGGCGTTCACACAATATCGCAGAAAAGATCTTGTATGCGATGTTGAGGAGACTGATGCCTCTATAATTGGCTCAGTTGAGGGGGTCTCCTTTCTTTGAGAAGACTACGAACTACGCGAAAACGAGCACAGCACGGAACAGCAGCTATAAAGTCTATAAAAGCAGAATAGCAACATAGGTGGAACATCACAACCAATGGCCGATGGACATACAAATTGATCCCCGAAGTTGATAAATGGATAAGCAGAAAGCGCGGGGAGGTAAACTACTACCTTACATAATAGGGTTTTTTTTTTAGCACGTAACCATGCAGGAGCATAGAGTCGGGTATAACTCGGCTACAAGTATCCATAAATTATTTTTTACCCCTACCGCGCATAAAAAGTTGACAATTGAATCAGTTGAGGAACTTGACGCGTTTAAGGTTTCGTGTCCTATTAAATACAGCAAGAAAAAATTCTCCTCTTGGTGGAACGAAGATCTATCCAATCTTAAGAAGATTATAAGAGATCTCTTCAATATCAGAGTAAAAACAAGTTTTGGCAACCATATAAAGATTGTCTTAAAGAATACAAGAAGTCCATTAAATGAACCAAATCTCTGGCTTGGATGGACTACTGTCAGTCTATTGAAACCATAAAGGACTCTGCTAGGTTAAGTAAGATTCTGCATCAGGAACACTCCAGCCCGTTCTTCATTAAAAGGCCGGATGGGACTTGGACGGACTCCTCTAGCGAGTCCCTGGAACTTTTAATGCAAACACACTTTTCAGGATACAAAAATGAGATAGCTCATCCACCAGTTTCTCAGGCCGTGCAATCCTCATCATGAAATGACATTAAGACAACAATTACAGAAGTTAATACCTCCTGGGCTATTAACAGCTTCTCTCTCAATAAATCGGTAGGTATAGGCGGCATACTTCCGGTAATGCTGCAAGGAACTTGACCAGATGGTCCCATGGCTAGTACCGATCTGTAGAAGCTGCATTCTCCTAAGCCACGTTCCCCTGAGCTAGAGACGTGTTCGTGTTATGTTTATTCTGAAAGCTGGGAAGCATGGTCATGTATCCGAAAAGGATTTTAGACCTATCAGCTTATCGACTTTCCTTTTAAAGACGTTGGAATGTGTCTTTTTTTTTCCTCTTATACAACCCATGCCCGCGTGGCAACAACACTCCGACCTGAAAGATCTATTGTATCGGAGGGTTGGAGTTAATCTAACAGACGTACTACCTCCCTTATAAAAGTGAGTATGGCTTTAGTAGTGGAGCATTTCAGTTACATTGAAGTAAGTATCTCCTTGTGGAGAATACGTTTCCTTAACCAGTGTAGTGCCGGGCATTCACAAAGAATGTGTTCGGAAGTTTCATCCTCCTCTAAACAGAACCGACAGTCCTTCTCTTGGCACAGGTTCATCTTGTTAAGGTGGTATCTCAGGCCGCAATGGTCAGTAAGCAATGGTCAGTAAGCAGTAAACTCACAAGCTTCTTAATGCTTTCCCTATCTAAGTTAAGGATTTCCTTATAGGAGTAAGGCTTGATTAATCGTTTGGATTGTCTTAGATCTGACCCACAAGTCCAGTGGTCTAAACGAAGTTTGTTTTCCCATTCGTTAATCAGCGTTGTAGCTGTCGCCCAATTGACGCCACAATAAGGTTCAGGACCTATGAACACAGATTCTGAGCCAGCCCTAGCAAGCTGATCTGCAGATTCGTTGCTCACAATCCCTTGGTGTCCAGGTACCCAACCGAGTTTTACCCTGTTGTATTTGGCAAGGTCTTGTAATGTATCGTAGCAGCATTTCACGGTTCTGGTGGAATGTGTCTGAGACACACACATACGAAATTCCCTAGATCAATCTCTTCTATCTGAATCTAAGCATGCATATACTAAGGGGCGCATGATAGAGACGGCGCTCCACGAAGTTATACGAACGATAGACAATTAACTAAAAAACAGTATACCCTAGCTACCTTCTTAGACGTTGAAGTCTAACGTCAGCACGAAATCGATTCAGGAAGCTCTGATCCAACTGGGTGTGGAGAATTTATTAGTAAGAGGATACTGAATATGCTCAAAACTAGAATCATTCAGCCGACCTTCGGTAACAGCAGTTCCACTATATCTGTCGTAAGAGGAACTCCTCAGGATGGGGTCATATCTCCTCTTCTTTGGCTTATGGTAATCAACAAAATCCTGCGTAGACTTGACACAGCTGGAGTCAAGTTTGTCGAGTATGCGAATGATGTGGTAATATTGGTATCAGGGATGTTTCCTCCAGTAATCAGTGAGATTACGAAAGGTGCCTTGGACATGATTAGCAAATGGGCCACTGGATGTGGACGTAGTGCCAATCCAAACAAAATTGAAATAATGCTCTTTACCACTAAAACCAAAATACCGACTTTCACGTCTCCATGGCTTAACAACCAATTATTCCCCTTTTCCTCTAGTGCGAAGTACCTAGGCGTAGTACTTGATCCAAAACTAAGCTGGAAACTTAACGGTCAGCGGGTTAAGAAACCTACGTGGCTTTCTATGCTTGCAGCAAACCTTCAGTAAGAAGTGGGGACTTCGTCCGAAGATGGTCATATGGATGTACACCGCTGTGGTGCGTCCTTTATTTTCCTTTGCGTCGTTAGTCTGGTAGCCTGCGTTAAGGAAACTATACAACGTCAAACTTATCAACAAAGCGTAAAGAACTGCTGCGTTACGAGGCCCATGAGAACGTGTCCAACCGAAGCCTTGAATGTTATACTGCACTTTTTACCACTCGATCTTCATATCATGTATTTATCATCACGTAGTGCGGTGAGACTAAGAAAAACAGTATAAGGTTTGGTACTTTATGGTCACAACAGCATCCTGAATCTGCTACCACGGAATCTGGTAGCAAATCTAACCGATTATATAACTGCCAGAGTGAGCTTCAGAAATGAAGTCACGGTCAGATCAGTCAGCGGCGTGGGAAATAGGCGAAGTGAAAAACGAGTTCGAAATAACAATCTTCACCGACGGTTCAAAAATGGATTGTGTGGTAGGGGCGGAGATATTCTCTGATTCTTACCGACTTCCTGATACGTGCAGCTTCTTCCAGGCGGAAGTCCTTGCTGTACTCAAGCAGACCTCTGCACCCCTAAACAGCATAGTCATCCTCATTGACAGCCATGCCGCTATCAACGCTATCTGCCACTACAACCTCTAAGCTAGTAAATAGTGCAAAGAGGAACTCGCCTCGCTGAGTCATCGGTTCAGGATCAGTCTCTTTTGGGCGCCGGGTCACAGCAATATTGAGGGAAATGAGCGAGCTGATGAACTAGCAAGACAGAAATCTGCCCATGATGGTTCCCTTGTCGAGGCCTGTTGGGGGCCCTTAAGAATAGAATATTTACGCACTATCTACTACCCTTAATAGTAGATGGCAGGGGTTGCGGAACTATGTCATATCCAGGCAGTTGCGGCCCAAATACTACTGGAATAGAGCACAAGAACTATTATATTAAACAGAAACCGTGCAGATATTGCAAGAGTTCTTGCAATTATTACTGGCCACTGGCCCATCGGGCTTCATGCGGCTAGAATAGGTATTACGTTTTATGTACATTATCGCAGCTGCAAGACTGTTAATGTGAAAGAAACAATTCTTCACTTCCTTTGCAAGTGTCCGGCTCTAGGCAGGGCCAGACAGCGTACACTAGGTAAACCCTTTTTTGAGAACCTATTAGAGTTAGCAGAGATAAGCATTGGGGACATTATCAGTTTCCTCAACGTACCTGTGTGGATTTGAATAATCTCTTTTTCCCTTATCCCTATTTGTTAACGCCCGTTCGTTCATCCGACAGGTCTTGGTTGTGGTACTAAAACGGCGCTTCCGCGCTAATTATGTTTCAGCATGGTCGGCTGACACAGCCACTTCTACCTCCATACATACCAGCTCAATAAGCTTAAAGCTGCTTAACTTTTGTTTTACCTCGCTTTAGGGGGTTTACACTTGTATTGATCCCACAATTAAGGATTGCGGTCAATCTATGAGGTGTGAGATATCAGACAGCCCAAATCAGTTCTGCTACTGAATTGAAATATTTGACGAAAGCAAAAATACCGAAAAGAATGAAGAATTTTCTATCCTTGAAAAAGCCAAACAAATTTTTAAAGGGTCTTATTAGTGCAAACAGCTCTTTTTTTGCAATTTGCTCTTAAGATTTGCAATAGCTTTACGATACTGAGGTAAATATTAAATTAATTGAATGACACAATTAAATCAGAAAGGTTAAAATGTGGCTATTGTTATCGAAAGCAACTCTTACGAATGCTTAATCCTTCACTGCACCCTCTCATAATTGAAATTAAATCTCTGTCTCTCGCCCCTATCATCACTAATCCCATCGTTTCAATTTCATTTAAATATTATATCATCGTACGTATCTTTCTATCTACGGGATTATTTTTCGCACTAAATAGTCAGGTTTAGGCACTGCACCACAATAGAGGACCAAAATAGCCTCTCTTTTTCATCTGGAACACACAAATTACGTTCACACGTTCAACCATAAGCCCATTGCACCCACAGATTTTCGATTAGGATAATGTCGGTCGTCTGTTATCATTCACCCACCCGGCCAGGGTTGTGTATATTCTGTCAGTCGAAGGTATGGAAACAGCAACAAATTATATTCTTGTCACATAACTCATAAAGCAAACCAAACAAAATGAAAATGGAAAACAATACGGACAAAACATTTGGATTAATAAATACAAACACACTCACGTGTGTAGAGATACAAAGCAAAATGATTATCCTTAAGCACATACGGGTACACATTCGTCCTTCATCCGCAAAGAGTTAATCCTGGATGGCAAGACATAGAATGGAATGAAATGAAACAAATTTGAGATGATTATCCTCGTGTGCCGGGTATACACAGCAACTGGTGGTGGAAAAATTCCTGGCGGGCGCTTATAATAAATCATATCGAAGAATGAACACTCATTTGGGCTTCCTTTTCCTTGTTTTGTTGCTGCTATTGTCCTCTGTGCCGAGTCTATATGAATGGAGGCTTGTGTACGCTCATTAAGTGAAATAGGTTAATAAATCACGGTATGGCAGTGATTTTTTTAGTTTCTAATTGAGTACTTAATCCTTGATGGACTACACGGGCTAGTAGCGATACTCGTATTATGTATATTCATTTTATTAAAGGAGATCGGTTAAACACCACAAAGGGAGTAAGTTAGATACGACAAATAAGTACAGATATACTTGGACCAAAATAGAACATGTTGTTAAACCTCAACTATTTTGATAATTTACCAATAATTCAAAACGACAATTAAGTCTTCGTATCCCTCTGAGGTCATACCATGTAAAATACCCTTGGTTATTTTGGCATTATATCATGCGCACAAGGGAACGACTTTTCAAGTGAAACAATTCTTGCCAACAACAGTACAGGGACATGATTTATCAAAATGAATAGTTGACTAGTGTAAATAGAAGTACAAGCGGCAATGCAGGTATCGGTGTGAATTAGAAATGCAATAACCAAAAGTATGATTTAAATATCGATAAACTGGTACAATATATCAAACTTATGAGTATTTACATATATAAGTAGGTACAATAACTTTCACATCATTCTAGCATTCTAACCTTTTTGATTTTAAGAAATTTGATAGTGATTGTGCGGTCATTTTGAGGTTGCGGCAACTTTAACGGAGGGGCTATGCTATTTTGAAAGTATTCGGTCCTCTATTTTCGGAGGGATCTACCTTTCTGTATAATTTCAGGTATCTAGGTCCTATAGTTCTAAAATATTTATGGCTGGAAAGCGAACATCGGGCACTAACTGACAATAATTATTGTATACCTAGTCCTGCCAACTATACTTTATTATAAAGGATTCTCCTTTTTTTGGATCCAGATTCTTTTTGATTTCCCTCTTTTATTTTGCATTTTGTTGCTCCTTTTTTCGGTCCGAAATCAAAGAAAAACAAGTATATAAAAAACACAACTCCAACCATACGTATTGTCTACATATCAAACGCATGCGTTCACGTGAAGTTTTTCTTGCTGGTCGGAAATAAGACTCCATGAAAAAAGTGTCAGAAAAAACTTCGTTTGGCGAGAACGAACATTCTTCGAATGTACTTGATCAGTACAACTACATTAAAAATGACTGCACTAAAGAAAAATTCCCTAAGTCGAATTCCGAATATGTATCTATTGTTGAATATTGGGTGAAAGTCTTTTAACATATGGACGCTCAACACGTGCCTTTCGTCGAACTTACTCAAATCATTTAGTTCGTCATTTGCTTCCCTGGCTCTTCAGGTGTAGTTGAACGTGTGCTTTCGCAAGCGAAGCGAAGAAATTTTGAACTCAGATATCGACGCTGAAAGCCATTTTAACTACGAAAATCAATTTGGAATTTACGTGTATCGGTTTTTATATTTTTAACAAAACTCTACTGGTGCTGCTACGAAAAATTGAGAGCCAGGCGAAAATTTGATCTGAACCCCCTTTATGCCACCAAGACCTTGAATTTCCCCTCATATCTCTTATCTAGGTAAAATAAGGAATAACTGTGCGAAATTTCGAGAGCCTACGTCTAGCAGTTTTGGAGAAACCGTCTTCACAAGAAAAACCGTCTCTGCTTTTATAGTACGAGTATTTAAGATATGCGAGAGTAAAGCGTAGGTGCAATGGCCGCAACTTCACGGCGGATATTTTCCAATAGGGTCTGAATCGTTCTGCGATTGTTATTCTAAACCTGCTTAATTCTTTACTCAAAAAAAGGCCCTCGATTTCTCCAACGACACTCTAGCGTGCGTGTGGAGTGGCACTGTCTTGCTGAAATAGCGTTCTGTTGTTGTACTCGGGAAACAGCTGCAGTTGCGACAATAGAAACTCGTCGATCGTTCGGCAATACACTTCAGTTGTTTCTTTTTCTCCGTGGTTAAAAAAACAAGCTAAACATCGCACACCTACTAGTACTTTTGTCGATCTTTCTTTGATTGGTCATGATTAAGGAGGTGTTTTTTTTTAGTGCAGTTAGACTACTACTCTGGGTTTCTAACCCCACATTGTCTTCCGAGAACTTCTTACTTACTTACTTAGATGGCGCTACGGTCCGGGGTGGACCTGGGCCTCAACCAACAAACCTCTCCAGCTAGCACGGTTACGAGCCAGCTGCCTCCAGTTGCGCACGCCAAGTTCGTTGAGGTCCCCCTCCACCTACCGCGAGGTCGTCCTCTACTGCGTCGCCCATTCGGGGTGGATTCGAAAACCTTCTTAGCGGGAACGTTGGGCTCCATCCGCTCTAAATGACCCAGCCATCTTAGTCTCTGTATGTGAACTCTTCTGGCTAAGTCGATGTACTTGTACAGACCGTATAGCTCGGCATTGTACCTTCTTCTCCACTCACCGTCTATGCACACGGGACCAAAGATCGTTCGAAGAACTTTCCTCTCGAAATAACCAAGGGCATTCTCATCCGGTTTTGTCAAAGCCTATGCCTCTGCGCCATACAGCAGGGCTGGGATGATTAGAGTCTTATAAGGAGTTACCTTAGTAGTTCGAGATAGAGCTTTGCTACTCAATTGCCGTTTTAGCCCATAGAAACAACGATTGGCAAGAGTAATTCTTCCTGTGATCTCCTTACTGATGTCATTTGCGGAGTTCACCATAGAGCCTAGGTAGACAAGCCTTTACTACCTCAAAATTATATCTGTCTATTGTGGCGTTCTGTCCAAGATGCCGATGTTGGGTGTCCTTTTTTGTAGACAACATATATTTTGTTTTGCTTTCATTGACCGCTAGACCCATCTTTGCTGCCTCGATTTCAATACTCGTAAATGCCCCATTGACTGTCTGCTGAGTTATGTCAATGTCATCGGCATAAGCGAGTAGTTGTACAGACTTGTAAAAGATTGTACCTCCGGTGTTGGCTTGTGAGATTCGTATAATTCTTTCAAGTACTATGTTAAAGAGATCGCATGATAGCGCGTCAGCTTGTATAAGACCTTTCCTGACATCGAACGGTTCTTACCGACTTCGATGAGGCAGCGAGAGTTCTCCATCGTCATTCTGCACAAACGGACGAGCTTGGCAGGGATGCCAAGACTAGACATGGCTCTGTATAACTCGTCTCTATACACGCTATCATAGGCAAATTTGAAATCGATGAAGAGGTGATGAGTATCGATTTTATATTCATGGGTTTTCTCCAAGATCTGCCGTAGTGTGAATATTTGGTCAATGGGTGACTTTCCCGGGCTGAAATCGCACTGATGAGGACCTATCAGGTTGTTGATGATCGGTTTTAGGCGTTTACATAATACGGCAGACAGGATCTTATATGCGATGTTGAGGAGAGTTATACCTCTGTAATTGGCGCGGTTCAGAGGGTCTCCTTTCTTCAAGATCGGGCAAATGATGCTGAGGTTTTATTCATCGGGCATACTTTCGTCCGACCAGATTTTACAGATGAGCTGATGCATGCTCGTTACCAACTCATCTCCTCCTGCCTTGAAAGTTCAGCGACAAGGCTGTCGGCTCCAGCAGCTTTGTTGGATTTGAGTATAAATATCGCTATCCTCACTTCATTCTGATCGGGTTGAGGGGAATCTTGACTGCCATCGTCACTGTTGAATGGGTCATTCTGCCTGACAGTGGAATATTGGTCATCATCGCCGTTGAACAGTCTGCAGAAGTTTTCCTTCCATATCCTCAGCACCGACCCCGATTGTACTACTATGTTACTATTTTCGTCCCTGCAGTCTTCTGTTCTGGCTTTGAAACCCTGGCATGCTCTTTTTACCTTTTGGTAAAATTTTTGAACATTATTCCTGCAATAACGTCTCTCAATCTCCTCGATCGAGCACTCTCATGCTCCTTTTTCTTCTTTCTGAGAAGTCGTTGTTCCTCTTTTCTCCTGCGCACGTAGAGCTCGTAAGCAGCTCTAGTCCTTCTATGCAGCGCCGCTTTGTACGCCTCTTCTTTTGCTGCATGTGCTTGCCAGCATTCCTCATCAAACCAGGGGTTTCGTTGTGGTGGCCGAGAGAAACCCAGTACATCAGAGGCGGCATCTCTGATGGCTTGTTGGCAACGCTGCCACTGGTCTTCCGCATTTGCTGTTGGCGGCATAGGACTTAGATTGAGATTAGAAGAAACGTGATCGGCAAAGGTACTGGCGGTTTCTTGCGATTGTAGCCGCCCGACGTCAAATTTCCTCACAGTATTTCGTTAATTTGGCTCCGTTCTGGATATCCGCATACGTACCTTGGCTACAACTAGGTAGTGATCCGAGTCCACGTTGGCTCCTCGGAAAGTCCGGACACCCAGAATACTGGAAGAGTGCCTTGCGTCGATCGCAATGTGATCGATTTGGTTGACGATTTTCCGATCAAAGGAGAGCCATGTTCCTTTGTGAATGTCGAGACGTGGGAACCGCGTACGAGCTACGACAAAGTTTCGCCCCATTACAAAGTCGTCCGAGAACTTCACCTTCATACAAAAAAAGATATGTCACACGCGTTACATCTTATCACTAGATATTGTGACTGAAAAAGGAAGATTTAATAAATTCCATTCATACATTCTTTTCAGAATTTCACATATTAATAGTAACAATAATAAAATAATTAAGAGCAAAAAATACAATATCTATGTCACACCTGTTACAATGGAAATACCTAGTACTAAATGGAATTCAATTTTGTAAAGTTGTATGTCATGTACTGAGGAAGAAGCCATGCATACGAGAAGAAAACAAAAAATTTGAAAGGATCTTTCCCAAGGAATGGTTTTCCACATTTTCTTGGATAGCTGAAAAAGACTGGGATGCGTTCATTGTAACAAATCCTTGCAAAAACATACAGGGCTATTTAAATCGCCATAATGCAAAATCCTTCCACTAGAAAAATTGCGTTTTAAAAAAAAATAAAACAAAAATTAAGCTATTATTACATCTTCCTGCCGGGAAAAAGGTGTTAATGTTATATTCGCCGATACAACAACGCAAACTTTTTTTTTTTTTTTTTTTTTTTTTTTTTTTTCTTTCCCAATGCAGTAAATACATCTGTCTTAGAAAAAGACATCTAATATTTGTTTTAACAATTTAATTTGGACTAAGTGACCATTGTTCTTAGCCCTTTTCTAGGAATTTTAAACTTAACTACAGTTTAACAATTAAAAAAAAAAAAAAAACCAAAGCAATTAAACAGTTTAAACAATTATGAAACGAGTAAACTAGTTATAATATGTTAAAATTTAATTTTTTTTATGTTTAGGATGTTTTAGTATGTCGACGTTGTGGTCCCTCTTATCAAGTCACTGGGTCTATTTCTCTTTAGTCGTCGTCTTCCGAAGAATTCCTTCATTGGTAATGAATTGACTTCGATGTTAGGATGAACTACTAATTTTATATGATGTCTTCTGCTTATGTTTAGTATCTCTTCTTCCACTGTTGGTATTTTTAGGTCGCCATGGATGTCGATGTTAGGTATGTACCAGTCCGCATTGATTATGGTTCGTAATATTTTTGATTGTTGTCTTTGGATTATGGCGATGTTTGTTTTCTTTGACGTTCCCCAGAGTTGTATCCCGTATGTCCAGATAGGTTTGATAATGGATTTGTATAGTAGTAATTTATTGGTTGTCGAAAGTTTAGAATTTTTACGCAGGAGCCAGTACAGTTGATTATATTTTAGTTTAATTTGGTCCCTTTTTTTTTGTATGTGGTATTTCCAGTTAAGTTTGTTGTCCAAGTACATACCAAGATATTTGGCCACATTGTCGATTGGAATAGTTTTGTCTTTTATTTTTATTGGGATTGGAGAGTAGTTTAATTTAGTGGTAAATATTACTTGTTGGGTTTTGTCTTCGTTAATTTGTATGCTCCATTCGTCAAACCATTGCATTGTCTTGTCCAGGCTTTCGTCGGATATCAGCAGAATAGTATCGTCAGCAAAGGTTGCCATCATGGTTGTAGCTCCACTCGGTAGGGGGATGTCAGCAGTGTAGAGGACATATAGTAGTGGTCCCAATACAGATCCTTGCGGTACTCCAGCTCTTGTCTGTAGTATTTTGGATTGTTGGTCATTATATTTTACGAAGAAGTGGCGTTCGCTTAGGTAACTTTCAATGATTTGGTAGAAGTCTCGTGGAAGTAAGTTCTGAAGTTTGTATAGTAGTCCTTTGTGCCAAACTTTGTCGAAAGCTTTTGCTACGTCAAGAAACACCCCTATGCAGTATCTTTTTTCCTCTAGGTCCGTTGTGATTTTGGTAACTACCCTGTGAATTTGTTGGATAGTCGAGTGTTGCCTGCGAAAGCCGAATTGATGGTCTGGTATCATTTTATTATTGGTCAGTATTGGCTGTAGTCGATCATAGATTAATTTTTCGAATATTTTCCCTAATATGGGGAGTAAACTTATTGGTCTGTAGGATGAAGTAGTCTTTGCGTCTTTACCAGGTTTAAGTATTGCAATTATCTGCGCAACTTTCCAAGTTTTTGGAAAATATTTAAGTCGAATTAATGCATTATAGAGATTTCGTAAGTATATAATGGCTTGTCTGGGTAGTTGGGTTAATATCTTTCCATTAATAGAGTCATATCCTGAAGCCTTCTTGTGGTCAATCCTTTTTTTGATGCAGTGTTCGATTTCATTTATTGTATTTTTTTTTTATTTTTACATTTGTGATGAGTGTGTTTGGACGTGAAGGTGGGACAGCCGTATTGCCCTTGTCGTTTGTGAATACTTCTTCGAAGTGCTTAGCCAGAATATTTGCTTTGTCTTGATTGGTTCTGGCCCAAGATCCGTCTGGTTTCTGTAGAGGAGTTTGATGTACTATTTTGTTCTTGAACTTTTTGGTAGCTTTCCAAAGCGAATAGTTGGTCTCAGAAGTTGGGGTCAGATTTTTTAAGTAGTCATTAAATTGATTGTTTTGGATTGCCTTAAGTTTTGCTTTGAGTTTTTGGTTGCTTTGTTGTATTTTGATTTGTCTTGGGGTAGCCTAGTGATTTGCCATCGTTTTCTGAGTTTTCTCTTTTCATCTATCTGTTGTCGAATTATAGTTGGTGTTATATTGTTGTGTGTTTTCGGCCTATTGATTGGGGTTGTTTTATATACTGCAGCAGTTACTATGTCGTTAAAGTGAACTACAGCTCGTTCGACGTCATTTTGCGATTGTAGTGGTATATTAAGCAGTAGATGTCGTCCTATATATTCCCGAAAAGAGTCCCAATCGGTTTTTTTGTTGTATAGTTGGGACGAATTAGTTATGGGGGTTATTTTGGACGAGTATTTGAGTTGGATAGAGGAGTGGTCCGATGAAAGTTCAAATCTAGATTTAATGCTTAGTGTCTTTAGTTGGATGTTTCTAATGATGCAAAAGTCGATTAAGTCCGGTGTTTTATTTGGATCAGTAGGCCAACGCAAACAACGCAAACTTGAGAGCAATACCGATACCGATATATGAAAATCAAAAGGCAGAGTATTCCTTTAGCGTAACGTACGCTTCTGCAAGCAGCAATCGACTCCCCGTTCGCGTCACAGTTTATATCTTTAATACTCTTTTGCATTGTCTACTTCCAATACTCGCCTCGGGTCAAGTTCGTAATGCGGTATGGGAGACATATGTTTTGCTTTTCGTTGTTCCTTACGCAACACTTGGGTGGCATAATTCTGTGACACACACGGAAGGTAATGTGAGTATTGAAGTGACCTTGATTGTGTATCGGGTATCGAATCACTTCTGCGACACACATGTTTCGCTTTCAGACGGTGAAGCGAACAGAAGTGGATATTGAATATAAAACATAGAGTGACCAATGTCACTGTGCTACTATGTCGTGAAGAAATGCATGTGTGGTCTTTGATTTCGGTGCCGCTGTGTCAAGAAGGTTCGGGTGCCTCTGTGTTACGAAGAAATGTGTGTTTTGGGCACAACATTAATCTTATTTATTAATACGTGAACACAAAACTTATCGTACGTTATTTTAGTATTTATTATTTATTTATTTATTCATCTCCAAGTAACTTAAACTTTATAGACTACAATAATAATAATAATATATGATAATATAAACAACTAATTGAATTTAAAAAAAATATGAAAAATTATAAGAGATTCATAATCATATTTTTACAAACATTTCTGTCTAAATTGAAGTCAATGACAATATCGAGTTCATTATAATTAATACATGCAACATTTATCGGATCGTTTTCAGCATAATTGGTTCTATGTCTGGAAACATAAAAGAAGTTATTATCTCTGGGTCGCAAATTACGAGCAGGAACATAAACATTAAATAATGAGAGCAGCATAGGGCATTCAATGTGACCAGTTAAGACATCACGAGCAAAAAGAACAGAATAGTACACCCTTCTCTTTTCAAGAGATTTAAGATTAATTAAAGCACATCTAGCTTCATAAGTGTCAAATTATTATCACCCCACGATAAGTGATAAAGAGCAAATCTAGTAAATCGTCTTTGAATTCTTTCGATACGGATCGTACTATTGCAATAATATGGATTCCATACAACAGAACAATATTCAAGTAATGAGCGTACTAAAGAAATATATAATGACTTCAGAGTATATGGATCCTGAAAGTCTTTTGAATTGCGAGACACAAAACCCATCATAGAACTGGCTTTAGAAATAATGTAATCAATGTGTGCAGAGAAACATAGCTGTGTGCCGAAAATTACACCAAGGTCTTTTTGGTTAGAGCTCCTTTGCGATTTGAAGTCGAGAATCGTATATTCATATATTATAGGTGATCTAATTCTATAGTATGATGAAACCGTGCACTTATTAATATTAAAATTCAAACCATTGGCTATACACCAACGTGTTATATTATCAACATCTTCTTGGAGTTGTAGCACATCCGAAAAAAGACTTAATAGACTTGCAAATTTTTAAGTCATCCGCATACAGAAGACAGCTGAAGTTTGATATATATGAGGGTAAGTCATTTATAAATAAAACGAATAATAATGGCCCTAAATGGCTACTCTGTGGGGCGCCAGACAAATTTAAAATCTCTTTAGAAATGACGGAACCAATCTTCACATACTGCCTACGGTTAGTTAAGTAGTTACTTATCCAGCTTAGGATATTTGAATGAAATCCAATCAATTCCAGCTTCTTAATAAGAACATTATGTTGAACACGATCAAATGGCTTAGAAAAATCTGTATAAATAGAATCAACCTGAAGACGCTGTTCCATGTGGCGAAGACAGTAGTTAGTAAAAACTACTAGATTCGTAGTTGTGGATCTTCCGGTAACAAATCCATGCTGACATTCAGAAATGTGATTACGCACAATATTAATTATTTAGTGGAATTAGTGGAAGCTTAGCTATAGGTCTATAATTCTCGATAACCCTCTTTGACCCACACTTATGGATTGGAGTAATAAAAGAACTCTTCCAGCAATTAAAAAATTCGCCGCGATTCAAAGAATCGTTAAAAATAATGCACAGTGGCCGTACTATATTAAGCCTGATTAATTTTAGGAATAGAGATGGAAATCCGTCAGGGGGAATACTCGTATTTGATCCAAGAGATGATAATTCATGGAGAACCTCATCCTCGGTTATAGATAATAGGCCCAAATCAGTGATTGTGTTGCATGGGAGCATTGTACTGCAAACAATTGATTCATTTACAAAGTTCGATTGGAAAAATGTAGCAAACATATCACATACTTCCTTTAAAATGTCGGAAGAAATTTCCTTGTATACCATACTAGAAGAAATTCCAAACGATTTACGTTTGCTTTTAAAAAATGCCCAAAACGTTTTAGAGTCTTTTTTGATATTAGATTCAACAGACCAAATGTACTGTCTATATACAAATTTCTTTAGAAATTCATACTCATTTCTTAACCGAATAAATTTGCCTCTTGAAGAAATCCTGGTTTTACTTTTTTATAAGCCTTTAGCATAGCATTTTTAAGTCTAGATAAACTTTTATTAAACCAAATGGGTCTATTAGAATATTTTACTCTCTTAATTGGTACAAAATTTTAAATGACTGTTTCTAAAAAGTTTCCAAACGTAGAGTAAGCATTATACAAATTAGAAGAATCAAGAGCTTCGTACCAGTTAATTACAGATAAATATGAGTTAATTGCATCATAATCCGCTTTGGTAAAATCAAATTTAAAGTTATTAGTACAATTATCAGAAATAAAACAATTCAATAATGATAGGTTAAAAGCAACATGTAGTGCTTTGTGAAAAATACTATTGTTTGACATTAGAAAGTCTACCTCGGTAACAGAAGTCTCAAGTTCTTTATCAACATACACTAAATCTAATATCTTGCCCATCGAATTACGAACTAAATTTAATTGAATTAAGTTTAAAGCTGACATGTTGTCAACAACCTCGAACTCAAAATCTTTTAAAACATTAAACGGCATCACCCCCTTCGGGTAGGGGTTAGAATATACCCGAGGTAGGCATGCCTGTGGTAAGAGGCGACTAAAATCCGCCCTCCGTATACCGAGTATGGCGTATACAAAAAACATGCAATGAACAAAACAAAAGATTTAAATACCCCAGGTGGCAGTCCAGGTAAACTGGAAAATCCACCCTCTTCGGAGGTCGGCTCTACGGATTCTGGGGAGAGCCATTTATTGCACCTTATAAATCCCTTCTCAAAAAGTACAAGGGTATCTCGATCTCCACCAACAAGATCGAACGTCTCCGGAAAAAGAAGTCCACCGGAAGCGCAAGCGCGTGAAAAACGGGACTCAGCGAAATCTAAAAGCATTGAGGAGGAAAACGACGTACTCCGTACCAAGCTTAGCGAAATGGAGCTACTCTATCGTGAGCTCAAGAAAGAGGTATATTTACTCAGGCAAGAAAATAATGCCCTAAAAAACACGTACCTACAAAAAGAAAATACAGTTAGCTCACATCGCTCACCTAGTCGCGAATACCAGACGGATGAAGAAGAGCTAACACGTGAAACGAATTGGGTCGAAAAGAAACGACCTAGCAAAAAACGAAAAGCTGGTTCCTCACCGGAAGTCGAGCCACAAAAAGATGAAAAGCGCAAGGAGATGCAAGAAAAGCAACAACAACCAAAATTACGTCCTCCGCCACCGATAAACGTCGTTGGAATTACGGACTATAATAAGTTACATTGCCTCCTTAAAGGAACTCTGGCTTCGAAGTTTAAGGTGACATCTCTGCGACGGTTACCGATCAGTATCTAAAAAATTGAATGCCGAAAAGATTCAGTGGTATACTTATGAAAATAAGTTAGAAAGACCACTGCGTGTTGTAGCAAGGGGACTCCACCCCTCATGTACTAAAGAAGATGTAATGCACGACCTTCAAGACAAAGGCTTTAAAATTCTTGATGCCGTCAATATTATCAAGAAGGAGAAGCAACAGTCGGAGGGAGATCATGAAAAATTGATAAAGCGCGGTCTTCCACTATTCATGCTTAGTTTTGATAAAGACGAAAATAAAGATATTATATATGGTATCAAGACTATTCTAAACATCGTGGTCAAAATCGAACCCATGCGTAAGACCTCCAGATCGATCCCGCAGTGTAAGCGCTGTCAAGGCTTCAATCACACGCAGACTTACTGCCAGAAAGAGCCGCGATGCGTCAAATGCGCTGGTAAACATCTCTCGGAAGAGTGTCACCTAAACAAGCAAACCCCAGCCACTTGAATAAATTGCAAAGGAAAACATCCTGCGAACTATCGAGGTTGCGAAGTGGCGAAAGAGCTTCAAAAACGCCGCGATACGCTAAAAAATTCGATGCGTCCGAATACGAAACCAATGAAGAACAGACCCAAAATAGCTACGAAAAAAGCAGCGAAGGATAGAAAGTCCGTCAATATTAACTTAAAATCGGTTAATGATAAAAAATCCGAAAGTAATAGAGATAAGGTAACAGAAGCAAAATCTCCGAATATTGGCGTGCAGTCTTATGCTCAAGCGGCGAAGACAGTTAAGGGTACGTACACGACCGACAACTCACGGGAGATCAAAGCAAGAAACCGTCCAAACTTTAATGTAAAAACTCCTTCTCAAGTTGCGACATTGAAAAATAGTGATAGAGGTAGTTTAGAACATCATGTATCCAATTTTTTTTCCCTAATTCTTGCGAAACTTGAAGAGCAATGCAAAACAAATAAACTAATTTTCGAGAGACTAGTTGCACTAGAAAACAACATTCATAACACGCGCACCTCAACCAGAATATGAAAGAAACGCTTAAAATTCTTACTTGGAACGCTAACGGGCTCATACAAAGACTCGACGAGTTAGAAATATTTATGCGAGAGAAAGATATTGATATATGCTTGGTCTGTGAAACTCATCTGAAAAAGCAATCGAATATTAAGATAAGGGGATATAGCGGATATCACGCCTTTCACCCATCGGAAAGAGCCAGAGGCGGATCATCTTTGTTTATAAAAGAAAATATCGAACACTCAGCGGAAATAAAAATTGAATTAGAAGCAATGCAAGTAAGCACGGTACGCGTTAGAAATAGACATTTTGCCTTCAACATTTCGTCTATATATTGTCCACTGCAATGTAAACTTGAAGAAAGTGATTTCACAAACATCTTCAACTTCCTTAAACCAAATTTTATTATTGGTGGTGACTTCAACGCGAAACACCCATTCTGGGGTTCAAGGTACGCCTCTCAGAAAGGTAGAAAGCTTTATAATGCGGGTATGTAATTCAGTTAGGATTTTTACTCGACGGGTAAACCAACATATTGGCCGACTGATAGAAATAAGATACCATATCTGATCAATTTCTTCATTGTTAAAGGAATATCTGGCAACTGTATACAAGTTGAAGAAAGCTTTGATCTCTCCTCTGATCATTCTCCAATCATTATGACGATAAGCGATGCTCTGATTAAAAAAGTAGGACCGGTCAGGTTAACCAGCGCGAAAACTAATTGGGATGGCTTTAAAAAAGATATTGAAGCACATACTGAGCTGAGTATATCACTTAAAACGCCATATGAACTTGAAGTTGAAGTTGATCGCTTCGTCGAAATCCTACAGAATGCCGCGTGGAAGAATACTCCCAAACCAAAGAAAACGCCGACAAACTACATTCAAACTTATCCGCAGGAAATAAAAGAGATGATTAAGGAGAAGAGAAAAGCGCGTAAAAGATGGCAACAAACTCGGGCTCCGCAACATAAAGCACATCTTAACCGTTTGTGCAACTCACTAAAACGATCTATTAAAGACCTTAAGAATAATGAAATACAAACTTACCTAGAAAGCTTAACGGCAGAAAAAGATTCTAACTATTCGCTTTGGAAGGCTATAAAAGGTATTAAAAAACCCCAAATTCAAGCCGCGCCAATTAGGAAAAATCAAGGCGAATGGGATAGGCATGATAAAAAGAAAGCGCAAGTTTTTGCCGCCCACCTGGAAGAAACTTTCAAACCGTTTGATGGACAAGCTCTTATTGAAAATATAAATCCGTCGTATATAGACAATAGCGTAGTAAGAAATGCAACGCTTACCGAACTTAAGGAAGAAATAAAGAAACTTAAACCTAAGAAAGCTCCTGGATACGACCTAATTACGGGAGAGGTTCTTAAAGCACTACCAAGAAAAGCTCTAATTAAGCTTCTGTTCATTATAAACGCCGCGATTAGACTAGAATATGTTCCTAGTCAATGGGAAGTCGCCGAAGTTATAATGGTCCTTAAGCCTGGAAAACCGCCGAATGAAAAAACCTCTTATAGACCGATTTCGCTTCTTCCAATTATATCCAAAGTGTTCAAAAGGGCTTCTCATCCCTGATCATCAATTCGGATTTAGAAGTAAGCATTCTACAGTTGAACAAGTACATCGAATAACACATGTAATCGAAAAATCACTTGAAGAAAAAAAGATTTGTTCAAGCGTATTCCTTGACGTTTCTCAAGCCTTTGACAAGGTCTGGCACGAAGGCTTAAAGTTTAAATTACGACAAGTTCTGCCAGAGCACCTATATAATATTTTGAAGAACTACCTTACGAATAGGCTATTCCGCGTCAAATGTGGAAACGAATATTCAGATTTTAAGGAAATAATGCCTGGGGTGCCGCAAGGAAGCGTTCTTGGTCCAGTCTTATATCTATTATACGCTCGTGATATACCGCAAGTAGAAGGCACTGAGCTAGCTACATTTGCCGACGACACTGCTATCTTGACAGTAGGTAAAACGGTCGAAGATACTACAGAAAAACTGCAAGAAGCTTTGAATAGAGTAAATGAATGGACAAAGATTTGGCGAATCGCACTCAACGAGACCAAATCTGTTCATGTAAATTTTACTTATAAAAAAATAAATAATTTGCCGATCTTTTCAAACTCGGTTCAAATCCCGTTTGCAAACGAGGCTAAGTATCTTGGAATGACACTTGATACAAAGCTGAAATGGAAAACGCACGTTAAGAAAAAACGCAAAGAACTAGATAACAAATATCGAGAAATGTATTGGTTACTTGGAAAATATTCCAAGCTTAATATAGAGAACAAACTGCTTTTATATAAGCAAGTGCTAAAGCCTGTATGGACATATGGTATACAACTCTGGGGTTGTACCAAAATAAGTAATATTAAAATTTTACAATCTTTTGAAAACAAAGTGCTAAGAGGTATTGTAAATGCGCCATGGTATATCCGAAATAGCGATATCCACAGAGACCTTGGCATTAAAACAATCGAAGACGAAATTCAAACCTACGCGAGAAAGCATAGAAGTCGACTAGAAAGTCACGTAAATATTACAGTCCTCCAACTTTTGGAAGAAAGAAATTTACTGCGCCGTCTACAAAGAACCAAACCTTTAGACTTAGCGCGATAAGTAGCCGCGTCTAAACTGCGGAGCTGGCAGGAACTTCCAATGGGAAGGTACCTGCAAAACGTCATTATTTCGCGAAACGAAAACTACTTGATAAGTCGAATACTTAGTTGTAGTAAAAATAAAAACAAGTCTGTTTTGAAGGGAGGTTTTTTAGTGGGTAAGAATCCCACACTACTATGAGCACGCGCTGTCGATCCTCATAGTGTCTTGTTGAAGATTTTCACCTACCCTCGGAAAAAAAAAAAAAAAAAAATTAAACGGCATAATACATTTCTCATGTTCAGAAAAAGTCCATTTAACATCTGATAAATTAAAATCCCCTAATACAAAAGCATACGAATTTTCATTTAACAATGTGACAATTTGCTTAATATTAGAAATATGAGCTTCATAAATTGCATTATCCGAGTTAGGAGGAATGTAACACACAAAAAAAATATATTTTTATTGGCTTAGTTTTATTATTTTTATTATAAAAGGAGGGGGACGATACTTATATCATTCGAAAGGTACTGTGCCATAGATGTGCAGAAAAAAAAATCATGTGCGTATGTTACCGTTAAGTCAGGTAAAATAAAGTGAACAAACACACATGATTTTTTTTTTTGTGGGCGTCGTAGCGTAAGTGTTTAGTGTGTCGGATCACTACGCATGAGGTTCCATGTTCAAATCCCAGAAAACACCAAAAAGTTTTCTCACGGTGCCACCTCTCGCGAGCGTCTGACAAACATCCGAGAGCATTTTTGTCACGACAAAACTTCTCAAATCGCCGTTCGCATTCGGCACTAAACTGTAGGTCTCTTCCATTCGTCTGAAAAATAAAACGCACACAACATGAGTGGTTGCGAAAAGCTAGGCCCTGGTACTTAACGAGCTGTTGCGCCAAATATTTATTTTTTCTTTTTAACACACATGATTGCCCCATATAAAACGTTTTAACCAATTAATTGCAAACATTTTGATCACGTTCATGGCTGTATGAGCTTAGATCCTCTTGCCTTCCCTGCACAGGAGACCTAAAATAGCAGAACTGAAGTTGGCTATTTTTTTTGCATACTACACAATCTTTCATTTCCCTTGATTGATCATTTACGTATCTTCTGAGAGATTGCTGTGCAGATACTAAGATAGCCAAAGCAATCCGCTGCAAACGAACGAAAGCTGTATGACTTGCAGAGTATCTAGGACAAAGGGGTTAAGGAAATGTTGTTTCAAATTTATTATGCAACAAATTTGTACTTATCGTAGACGAAACTACAGATATGCGTAATCACAAAGCATTAGTTTTAGTTGCAAGTTTTTTTTGAAAGTGATGCAAATAAATTATTTGAAGCCATTAGAAGGTTTTTAAATAAATGCAATATAGTTGACTGAGAATTGTAGCAACATCGGAACCTACTTGGTCCCCCAGAGCGTGAACGTTTTGTCGACAGTGCATGTACGACATCATTCTTTTTTCCTGGATTATAGATTATGTGACCGTTATGCTCGGCAATAAACGCTTTCCAGCGCCTTATCTTTGCATTTAAGTTCCGGTCTGAAACAGCATATATGAGGGGTTCGTGGTCAGTGAAAATGTTAATAGTTTTTACTCCATAGACGTAATTGGCTAAAAGTTCCCTGTCATTTGTTGCAAAGTGCGGTTCTCTATCTTTGACTGTCCTCGAAATTATTGTTACAGGATTTCCATCTTGGGACAAAACTGCTCCCAGCCCATGTCACAAAGCATCCGCCGTTAGATCGAAAGGCTTCCTGAAGTCTGGGTACAATCGCATAAACTGCCAAACTGTTCAGACGTGCTTTTCATCTTTCTTCCCATTCCGTTGTTTTTCCTTTTTTTTCCGTCGCCAGTTTACTCAACTCGTTTTCCGATTCTTGCAAAATCGCATAAGTTTTTATTTTGTAAATCGCATAAGTCTTTTAAACCCTCCAAGTCCAACCATTTCATTATGGACAAATTCTGTTTCAACGTGCCTCAGTGATTAGATAGACGTAATAGTCAGTGGCAATAAACAGCTCGCCGGAAAAATTAATGAAGACATGTCAAAATTTGATGAATTTGCTTAATGCATCGACGATTTGAACAACACCGTTGAGCTCTCTAGTGATTTATGTAAGCAAGGTCCAAAACCACTGAGAACTAGCTCTTGAATTTAACTGAAATAGGCAGCAACGGGTTCCGAGATAATTTTAACTGTAATGCGTTCAGATGTGAATTAAATTCAATAACCCATAATTTAGTGAATAAACCAGTAAAAGAAATTAATGATGTTATTAAATATCTACCATCAGATCTCAAAATTATTTTCCCAAATAACTCTAAATCGTTTCTGCCCTCCCCCATCCACTTCTTTTAGACTTGGTGGAAAGGGTTAATGATACCTGCACCGAACTTGTGGCAACACGGCTTGCAGTGTCTGACATTGTTGATGATATCAGGGCAGTCGTCTGTAAAACTGGTGATTTTACTTTACACCCGCCCTCAACCCCTGCTTACAACACGTCAATTTATGCTGAGTTAATAAAATCTGATACCAACACCCCAACTCGCGTCCAGCTACTTCCTCCGCTTTCTGCTTTGGCATCGCCTTATTCTGGAGATCCATCACCAACCATTTCACCTCCCGCAGCTGCGCAGCCATTAATAAAACACTTTGGAATATCGTGGAACTTTTCTCAATTCAATCAAAGGCTTGATAACCTAAATAAAAACAACAAACTGAACAACGTCGATTACACTGCATTTGTGATTTGGGATGTTCCTCGACGAGCTGATTCCTCCTGAATGCGTACTTTTCCACAGGAACTACTCTATAACATAAAGATAAAGAGAAGAGAAAGTCAAATTGTTTTAAACTCAAAACTGCGCATATGGATCAATCGAGAGCATTATAAGCAAGTTAAGCATAACAATAAGCATAATAACAATTCTAACCCTAAGCCTAGCTCTAAGCCTAACAGTTCAGTTAACAAATTTAGCTCTAAGCTTAATTCAGGAAAACCTCAACGGACTCCGCCCCCTTCCACTCACCTCTCGTCCACCAACAATACTATGCTCAACAATAAATCCGGTAATTAGTCTTCCAAAACGAAAATGTTTCCTAACCTTAGTCACGGCCCCTATAAATCGCCTATCAGAAGCAGTGTGTCATTTGATCGCCTGTTTAAACTCCTCCTTCACGTCACCCAACCACCAAAGTAATTCATCCCCTACTAACTATCCCAATTCCACTCACTCCCATACCCTTAATCCTGGTCCTCCCACTTCCTGTTCCTCTCTTACCAAAAGCCCCGATAATACTGGCAATGTTTTAAAAACACCTCCATGTCCAGCGTCGCTTCGCCCATCTTCTTAGATTCGTTGGTACCTCCCACTGTTAAACTTACCAAACAAATTTCCGACTCAGATGTTGATGGACGCTATGTACTGTCACGCTTGAGAGATCGCAATATTTATGCTAACATTTGACTTTATCTTGCCTACTTGCATGACAAACCTGATTCTGTCTGTGTCGATGGTAAAACCAACACCAACATCAAGGTCTTGATATTCCAAGATACTCTTCCAACCGAGCAACAAATTTCATGAGGCCTTTGCTGTTTCGGCTACTTAGCTGGCTCCTCGTATGCATCCTATATCAAGTCCAAGCGCCGTGGTCCTTTCCAACGATCTCGTAACGATTTTCACAATTATTTTCGTCCCTAACCTGTTCCCCAATTCCCAACAGTCAGAATTATTTAAGTTCTTACTATCAAAATGTAAGAAGACTGCGTACTAAAACTCGTACTTGAACTCCCAAAAATGACCTTATGATATTTGGAAGCTTTCAAACCATCGTATAAAATTTAGAACGCGACTGGCTCAGCTGGTATTGCCACGTTTAAAGAAGAGATCATTTGAACCCTGTTAAAAAGGCAATATCAATGCACGTTCCAAAGTCATCGCGATGTAGGAAACGGAGGCCTATAAACGCCTGGATCACACAAATGCGACGACATCGGCATTTCATTGTAACCGTGTGACCCAAACTCGGCGGGCCCGTCGATATTTCTGAGTTCAAATAGGCGAACCCCACAGGCGGATCAGTAAAAATGCGGTGAAGTGGGAGGGTTGTGATCCCTTATTTTCGGATCATAACCTAGCTGATTAGAGGAAGAAGAAGAAGAAGAACAAGAAGAAGGAGAAGAAGATATTTTTGCTTTAACCGAAATCAACCTAACCCCAAGCATTCTTAACACTAAACTTTTCTCCTCAGATTTCAACATCTTCCGTAACGACGGGGTGGAGATCGCAGACGATCTCTCGGGTCGTGGCGTTCTTCTAGCAATTTACAACCGCTACGACGCACAGTGGCGCCCTTTGACATTTTTGCTTGCAAAAATCATAACTCTTAAACGAATAAAGATATCGTGAGAGTTTTTCCTCTTGCTTAAAGGAAATTCCTAGGGTTATAAAATGAGAAAATTGTTTTACAGGGTGTTCCAGAATCTTCTGTTAAAATAAGACTTTCTCACTACAGGGGATAAACATAATGTTTTACTGTTAAAATATTCAAAAGTTCATGATTGAAGTAATAACAGGGTGTCTAAAAGCTAATCTGAACAAAACAGTGGCGAAAAAAGTAAACGAACCCTTTTTTAAATGTTTTTTTTTTAGGTGATCAAAAGAGAATATTTTTTATTTTGTGGCACATCAGATTGCATAATAAAATATTTCAGTGATTCATTTAAAGTCAAACAGCGGACAAAAAAAAAATCTGTTTCTTGGAAACTTTCATCAACATCTTGGGTAATGTCTAATAAGCTTATCATTTCTGGAGAGTACTGTGCTTTGAGATCTTTTTCGCTTCTGACATGCTTTAACCCTTTCAGTCCGAACGGAGCATACTTATGTGCCCCGGTACATGTTCATGAAGACCCAAATTACTGACACCATATGTTATGGCTAATAAAAATAAAATTAAATAAAATCTCTCTAGCAGAAAGTTCCCGCAAGTTACCGCACCTGAGTTTTTCAGTATATATTTAAAAATATATAGGAATTAATTGCCCTTTGGGAAATTCGTAGATATGGAAGTTAAATCTGAAACATACTCTGACCATTTTCCTCTTGTTGTGCATTGTGATCGACAAAGAAAATCTACGGGTGTAATGGAGCTTGGACTTCTTCCTAAGCTAACTTGACACGAAAGTTCCGCAAATGAATATAGAAGTAAACTTAATGAAATCATAACAACCTTATCTCCAACATGGAGGCACGCACTTCTGTATCCAAACGTTCTCAAACGTATAATTAAAATGTGGAATCCAAACAAGCAATTGAAAAAGACCCTGTTGAACAAAAATTCCTGGTTTAATCAGGATTGTCTCAAAGCAAGGAAAATCTCACTATCAGCACTGAATTTATTCAGAAAACTCAATACGGAAACAATCAGGAAGCTTTATCTGGTGTTAAATACGAGATACAAATCGATTTGTAAACGAGCAAAAAGAAAATATCTGAGCGAAATCGCAAGAGAAATTTCTAGAGCCACGGATAGTAAATCTTTTTCGTCAGCAGGAAAAAAAACTAAACAGATCAACTTTTAAGGTAGGATGCAAGATCGAACCAACGGCCCTTGTGACCCATTTTAAGCAACTATTTAACCCGAATGAGAACCAACTAAATTTTCAATACGCTTCGCCATTAGTTATCGAAGACAGCCTAGAAAAACCCTTCGAGGAATACGAGCTTTTCGATGTTCTAAGAAAAGCAAAAAATAGCAAAGCCCGAGGCGAGGATAGAATTCCCTATGAGTTTTTCAAAAATGCATCACCCCTTTTCCTACAAGAGTTGCTCATCGCGTTCAATCGGATCTATGATAGGGGGGAAGTACCCGAAGACTTCCTACACTACTACAGGATGTACAGAGGAGTATCGTTCATAAACACCATCGCGAAAATCTTCACGGGTTTGTTAACAGCGAGACTGATGAAATGGGTAGAGGAAAGAAATGTACTCAGCCAATTTCAAGCGGGATTTCGGAAAGGTTTCTCTACAGTCGACCAGATCTTTACTCTGTCATCCATAGCACAACGTTTTATAAATAGGGGAAAAAAACTGTACCCATGTTTTATAGATTTCCGAGCGGTCTTTGACACAATTAACAGGGACACTCTCTTCTACAAACTCTATAATATTGGAATTTCCACGAAGTTCGTCAAGATTTTGAGAAGCCTCTATAGTAATAACAGATCAGCAATATGGTGCGTTAGAAAACTATCGGAGTGGTTCGAGGTTGGATTTGGGGTGAAACAAGGCTGTTTGCTCAGCCTCCTCCTACTTACTTACTTAGGTGGCGCTACAGTTCGGGGTGAACCTGAGCGTCAACCAACAAGCCTCTCCATTTAGCTCGGTCTTCATCTAGTTGCCTCCAGTTGCGCACTCCAAGTTGGTCGAGGTCCCCTTGAACTTGTGCGCGCCACCTACGGCGATGGTTCCCTCTACTGCGTCGTCCCTCGGGTTAGATTCGAAGACTCTGCGGGCCGGAGCGTTGGTGTCCATTCGCTCTACATGTCCTAACCATCTCAAACGTCCAATACGCAGTTTTTTGACTAGGTCGATCTCGCTGTACAGCTCGTATAGTTCTTGATTGAATCTTCTACTCCAAAACCCGTCAACGCAAACGGGACCGAAAATCTTACGAAGAATTTTTCTCTCGAAGCGACCAAGGATATCTTCATCTTTTTTTAAATAGGAATTCTCTAGTATTTTTAGGGCTTGCTGTATTATAATATTTACTTAGGAGTTTGAATACTTTTCCTTAATCGGCAAATGCAATATGTATGTCTTTTCTGTTATCCCTGTCCTTCTCTATTAGAATACGCAATTACTGCATCGCGTTAACTGTTGATTTTTATGGCACAAACTCATGCTGGTTTTCCCTAATGCGAAAAATCGGCTTCAGCTGCTTTTCTATTATTCTCTCACGATGTCCTTGTGTGGGACCTTAACTTTAGTTAGTTTCTACGGGCGTTTCGGACAATGCTTTTTGTTATTAACAGCGCTAGCAGTTATGTTTGCACACGAAAATTCCCTAGAACTGATATAGGGTACGAGTATACCGATGTCCAAAACAGGAATACAAGTACACAAGCAAACTAGCAACTCTTATATCGGCATATGGGGCATCCACATCCGCTAGTCAATTTAACATCGAGTTGGAAAAATTGTTCGAACTACTCAGGCTAGATAGTTTAGACAACTATTTCGTCTTAGCGGGAGATCTGAACGCGAAGCACTCGGCTTGGTTGAACTCAACAACTAATGGAAGAGGCAGATTCCTGAAGCGCTTCCTTGATGCAAACCAGGTCGGGTACAAGTTTAAATTATATAGCCCAGTTACACCCAGTTATCCATCTGGAAATTCATATCTCGATCTATGCATCGCGGATGCGCGTTTGCAAATCAATACAATCCACGATAATAAAATCCCGCTATTGCCGTATGATAGCGATCATAATGCTATTGTAATGGTAACATCTTTCCCTACTGACGCTCTGCTAAGTTTTGCAACGGAACACGAGTTTCCTAAATTAAATTTTAGGAAAACTGATTGGTGTAAGTTCGCCCGTTGTGCCACTAGAAAATATAGATCTCACCGCACCTCTTCCGAAGTTCCTAACAATAGGAACCTCACGAACGAGGAGTGTGAGGTCTACATCGGGAATCTTAATACAGTGGTGCTGGAAGCAGTGGGGTCGACAGTACCAAGGCTTAAAAGCAAAAATAGTATGGAATGCTATCTTAACCGCGATATTCAAACACTTCAGACCCACAAAAGCTTTTTGCTTACTCAGATAAACCGGATACGCCAACGGTTTCAGGATGAATCGCACAATCTGGAGTTGATAAGATTAAAATCCCTTCTAAGAAATGTTAAGTCGCTCATAAATCAGCAATTTCGGAATTCCATCAACGATTACTGGAGGCAACGAGCCGAAAAAATAGTGAAATCTGATTCTAGGAACATGTTTCCTCAAATAAACCAGATTTTTAAGCCTCGTAAAACCATTCGAGTTCCGAAATTGAAAGTACCAGTACTTTATGAGCCGCTGCTTTCTCAGGCAGGGATTGATAGCCAATTTTGTCCCCTCATCGATAACCATTTCGTTATCGATGGGGGGATAGATAAGCTTAATCTGATTGGCTCTCATTTTGAGGCAGTTCATGCAACAGACCTCCCAAGTTGCAAAGCTGATGACGTATCTAGGGAGCTGATAAGGTTTTGGACAGTAAACAGAGATTCAGACACTGTGCTCCATTTTTCTGACCAAGTAAAGGCAAATGAACTGACGACAGATCAGGTGAACAATTACTATACGACGCTAGACGACCTGACGGACATATTCAGGAAACTGAGTAATAAAAAGTCGTCTGGGTTGGATAGCATTCCAAACATTGTGCTGAAGCATATACCAATCGAAATTATACGGCAATACTGCGTTATTTTTAATAATCTGCTGAATAACAGTTACTTCCCTAGCTGTTGGAAAATATCGAAGGTTTTTCCAATTATAAAGAAAAAAAAAGATCCTTCTGATCTTATGAATTATAGGCCAATCAGCCTCCTGCCTAATATTGGGAAAGTTTTTGAGATAGTTATCAGCAAGTTAATTCTGTTCGCGTGCGAAAGAAAGGAGATAATTCCGCGGAATCAATTTGGGTTCAAAAGAAACCACTCGTCAGTGCATGCTATAACCAAACTAATTTCGGATATTAACTGGAATTTTAGCGCAAAGAGATGTACAGCTGCCTGCCTGGTGGATATCGAAAAAGCCTTCGACACGGTTTGGATTGACGGGTTAATTTATAAGCTCATCAGATATGAATTTCCACATGAGCTTGTAAAGATGATCAACTCAATGGTTCGCGGGAAAAAATTCGTTGTAACAGATAGACAATACACGACGACCAGAGTATTTAATATCAGCAATGGTCTGCCGCAGGGTACAGTTACGGCACCAATACTCTTTAATATTTATGTTTCTGAAATGCTCAAGGATGTGGATAATTCCTTAGCATTTGCTGATGATGTCGTCCTGTATGCACATGGCTCTAAGATCGCAGATGTACAAAATGAGCTTCAAATTAAATTCAACAATCTCCTGACATTCTGTCGAAATTGGAAGTTAAAAATAAATAACTCTAAATGTGAAACCATATTGTTCCGCACCCCTCTAAGACGCGGTAACTCAGATTTGAGACCTAACTGGAAAAACATACAAATAGTTGGTAATAATGGACATCACATCGAATCAAAAACTCTTGTGAAATATTTAGGTGTTTATTTGGATAATTTTTTATACTACAATGACCACATAAATATACAGTTGAAAAAGGCAAGAGCGGCATTTATGTCTCTCAGAAGTCTTTTCTACTCCAATTATTTGAGATCCGATGTGAAACTCATATGTTACCAGGCTTTTGTGCGCCCAATTCTGACCTATGCGAGTCCAGTATGGTGGAACATTACTCCATCTTACATGGAAAAACTACGAATTTTTGAACGGAAGTGTCTCAGAGCCTGCATGCAGATGTACAGAAGTGCTCATTCTGACTTTCAGCATTACATCTCTAACAAAAGATTATTGGATGAGTCCGGCGTGTCCAGGATCGATAACGTCATTTTGGACCTTGCAAGAAATCACTTTGTGCGAACGGCAAATGTTACGGAGAATGAATTAGTCTCTGGACTATTTTATCCTAACCCTGAGTATTTTAAAAATTCATTAGAAAATGGGCATATACCACCTGAGGCATTTTTGTATCTGGATGCATATGGTTATTTATCAGACTCATCCAACATTCCTATCATATATCATGTTCCAAGAAGGGCGACGGACAAAAGAATTCTATATGATCCTACATTCTTTAGGAATGGCAATGCTATACTGAAATACTGCGTAAGTGTACCTGATAGGGATGTATGCAATACTTACCGGTTAAATAAAGAAAAATACTGGTGGCTTAACTGGGTTGAAGCTGATGCTTAGATTCGGCGCATTCCATGCACCCCGCTGGCGCTAGTGGAAGTTGTATCCCTGTACGCGATGACAACTTTTCAGCTAGCGGGTGGCAGACTCATTACTGACAGGTTGTCAAGCGGATCCCGGGGTACTGTTTCGACTACCGCTGGCGGGGAATATGGAATACGTCGATTAGATTAGATTAAGTTAGTTTTAGTTTTTCTGTTTGTTCGTTTTGTTTTTTATTGTTGTAAATAGTTTTCATTTAATTTTTAAGGTAGACTATATAACAAAAAATTATATGACAGAAAAGTTTTTTAAATTTCCGCATTTTCTTTTCGACATTTTAAAATACAGACATCTAAAATGTATCTTAATTATAAATATATAGAATAATAGATAGACTAACATATAAGTTAAGTAACGAGAATTGTCAAAAACAGTCATTTACTTTTATTAAAAGTTATTGTTTTTAGTATTTAGCTTATTTATACTTAAAATAAAAACTATGTTATATATTTACTGGAAATAAATAAGTGTAAAAAAAAAAAAAAAAAAGCAAACTAGCAACTCGACTCCTCGATGCAGGTATTTGAGCACACTTTCAACCTGATCTACTCGCAAAGAGTAGCAAGTTGACTGAATCCAGTTTGGACTCGACGCACTTCTGCAATGAAGTGCACCCCAAGTTGAATCTAATATTATTGTCAACTACTAAATATCTATACATATATACCATGAATCCAAGCAAACAGTATGAATACCACCGCTAGTCACAAGTAAAGAAATTGCATTGACAAAAATTTCATTGATGCATCATGCAGTTGTAATATCGTCAAAGGTCCAATTTGCAGCACAATATGCATCAATTATGCTTGGAATTTTGCCTTTTTAGGTTTCATTTTCATCCCTAACAGCTGACTAACTCCAATAGCAACATTTCCCCCATGGGAAGCGGCTTTAATTGGACCATCGTTAAACATCACTTCAGTCTTTTGCTGACGTAGCTCAATTGAATTTTTCGGTTCAATTTCCAAGCATTTATTTTTTGATATTCTGTAGTTCAATCTAATTGAAAACAAACTACACGTGTTTGTGGCTACATGCGTACATACATACAATGCACATAGATATCACGTGTAGATTTCGTAGTCGAAATTGAAAAGGTTGCCCTGTAGCGTAATTTATCTTTCATTCTGCTAAAGGATGGTCAGGGAAAAATGCACATGAAATGAAAAGCATTGAGGCATGTTGATTGCCTTTGGGTAAAGTACACATAGCTACTGTGGATACGTTCATCTAAAAAAAGTAGGAAATAGAATATCCACATTGATACTTTAGCGTTTTAGGTGTTGCGAGTCTTGAATTTAATCGCATTCTTAAAATATCTACCGCCTTACAGGAGGATGCATTTCAGTACTGGAATTCTTAGGTGGATCCCGCTGCGTTCACAAGAAAGTCAGTCAGTTTGTATTTTTTTGCGAATATGTACATTGATATGAGTGGAAAAACTTTTTGGTGTTTTCTGGGATTCGAACATGGAACCTAACACGCAGTGATGCGACACATTAACCATTGTGACACGGCGCCCACAGGAGTTAAGTTTTACTTTATGCCCTTGGCAAAATTTTCAGCTGTTTCCTTGTTATTGACGTCTACAAGGAGATCTGAATTTCTAAGCACATTGACGTCCTCACTGTGATTTTACGATTTTGATTAGCGATAGGTGCTTCGTCAATATCCGATACATAATTCGTAATATCAAGTACTCGAGAATAATCGACAGCGATTTGCAATTACTAAAGAAGCAATATAAAAGGTGGTTCAAAATGTATCACCTTATCGGAAGTTGCTATAACTTTTGCAAATGGCAGCAACTGTTAGTCTTGTTTTAATATTGTATTTGTGAAGCAGTCAGATGCAGAATATACGTTGACAAGCCATGGAACGCTATACTCCTCAAGATCGCTGAATATACTTGTGACTATTTTTTTACAGAATAATTCGTCAGTAATTGGGTGCAACCTGAATTTCGGCGCAGATTTTGCGGCCGTCCTACGCCAACTGGTCAAACACTTAGGCATTTAGCCGCTCGTCTCAAAGAGTCTGGAATAATACGCAACAGAAGAGGCACCGCAATGCCTCGTAGTGCTCGTTTCGACGAGAATATCACCGCTTTGGCTGAACGCCATTCGTCACACAGTCACAGTGACTGGTGAGCGATACAGAACCATGATCAATGAGTTTTTTTTTGCCGCAAATTGATTAATTGGGACTGGATGACACGTGGTTCCAACAGAACAATGCACCCGCACTGGGTCGCCTTATGTCTCGTTTTGACGATTTGCACTAGCTGGCAAGATCGCTCGATTTGACCGCTCATAGAGTCACGGCTCTATGAGAACAAGCCATAGACTCTGAAAGCTCTCAAAGAGAATATCCAATTAGAGTGGAAGAACTTATCGCCCGAAGTTCTCACCAAAACTATTGAAAATGCGGTTAAAGGAGTCCAAATGGTGATCAACAAGGACGGCGCCCACTTGATCTATACCATTTTCAAAAAGTAATGAAAACAAACTTGAAGGTTGAAATGAACATAAAAAAAAATACGAAATTATGTATTTTGTTTCATTTTGAAGATATAGCAAAACAACATTGGATGAGTGTTTTTGGGCCAGCTTGTATACTTCAAATTTAGAACTGAAGGAAAAACAATTCAAAATGATAAAAAATTACAATTCAAACAATAAGATACGTAAGACCTTAGCACTGATTTGTGCTTATGATTAAGATATACATTTCAAGAAAGATTCAAGCATAGCCTATCTTTGTACTTAGATTTATATCTTTAGCGCTGATTACTCCTTTGGCCACTATCCTTTAAATGCCTGAGTTTATTTTCTTTTTTTAGTGTTCCAGACTTAAAAGATAAATATGGAAAATACGTACTTATGAATCCAACGCAGTGTCTGTGCGTCAGTCTGTCACTCCGTCGGGCAGACAGACAGCTGAAATTTGCGGATATGATCAAAGAAACTACCTACATATCAGGTACAACGTTTCTGGAACGCCTCGATGTCTTCGCGCCACCCATATCAAATCTCGTGGTTGTCTGTTGAATGCCTTTTCATAGTCAAATAATACAATATGCAAATCCTTTAAGGAACCACAATGTTTTTCCATTATGATCCTTATACTTTGGACTGCATCTGCGGATGATTTACCCGCGACAAACCCACATTCATCATCCGATAGCCGTATTATTTTTCGCAGTCGGCCACCTAATACCCGCTCAACGATCTTCATGGTGTGTGACATCAGCTTAATCGAACGGTAGTTATTACAGTTTCGCGTATCACACTTCCCTTTGTATACAGGGGAAAGTAAATTTCCCTCCATTAATTCGGCATTGGATCATCTCTCATAAATTTGGAGATGAGAATTCTGAGCCATCTGAACCCGATGTCTCCCATCTTTTCCAGAACTCAGAGGGCATCTCGTCTGGCCCAACTGCTTTTCGTTTCTGGAGTATTTGATCGCCTCACTTACTTCTTCACAGTTATGGGTGGCTCTTGGAAAGTATAGTCGGGGAATCTGTTCATTCAAAAGTTCTTCACAATACTGCCGCCACCTCTGCAGAATTTTGTCGTCATTTACAAGAAGCTGGTCATGAGCATTGTTGATGAACTTTGGCGAACGAATCTCCTGAGTATTCCTCCTTCTTTGGTCAGCTATTTTGAAGATGGTAGCGCTCCTGTTCATATTGTGTTTTCGCAGCTCCTGGATAGCTTGGTTTGCATCAGTAACCGGGAAAGATATTTTCTCCAGCTCCCGATACGGGCCCTTCGCACTCTCTGCTTGAATCAGGGCGCACTTCTTCTTTGTTTTTTCCTTCCAACGTCTGTATTCCACTCCGAGGCGAGCTTTTCATCTCTATTATTAGAGGCCCCTCTAATAAGCTTTGAAAGCCACTTTCTTCTCATTTACCACTTCCTTAGCTTCATCACTCCACCACCATGTTTCTTTGGCGTGTTGGTGATGGCCTTTTGAAGCTCTTAGCAATGATTTGGTCTTCTATAAGCAAGTTCGTTTTAGGGAATCCCACATATTTTGTGCTCTACACTCTTCATCCTCAGCTCCATTGATGGTGTGAGGCAAGTCATTTTTCATCACGAAAACAAAAGCCTCGCCTTCCAGATTGTACCACTTGATTTTCTTGGGGATCCTTGCTTGTTTGCTTTTCTTTGGTGTCTTCATATGTTAGCAGGAGACGGTGTTGCTGAGCGATCGCCTCTCCCGGAATCACTTTGCAATCTTTTACCCGAGGCTTCATGAAACTGGCTACCAAATGGTAGTCAATCTGGGTTTCTTCTTCACCACTGCAGTAAGTGATCAGGTGTCGGCTTTGTTTGATGAACAAAGTACTTAACACGCTAAGACCATGTGATGTTTAGGATGTCTTCGCCAGGAAGGTTCCTGGTGCCGTATCCCATTTCTCCATGGCAGTCTTCATAGTCTTGGTCTCAATAAAACTACAGCAAAAAAGGCCCTGTCTTACTTAAAGAGATCCATTTTATCTTCAAGCCGCCTTTATACAGTAAGGGTAATCTATTTATATAAATAAAAATGAAATGCTGTTCGTTGGTCATTGTATCACTTGAGAACGGCTGGACCGATTTCGCTCATTTTACCTTCAAAATCTTCATAGTAGTCCGAAAAACGTTTTTACTTAAAGAAAAATCGAAAAAGTTGCCCGGAAAATTGGAAAATTCGGGAAAAACTGAAAGTGGTTTTTTCCATGGGAAAAAATGTGTGTACTTATGTTTGTATGCTATGGACTCCGAAACTACTTAACCGATTGGGCTCAAGTTTTCAGGCAATCTTCGGTATTGGCCCACTGGAGAGAAGAATTTGGTATTGTAACAAACTTTGTCACTGAAAACAGCGTACTCAATCCATTTGTCATCGGAGACTTAAATGTTAGAATTGGTGAGTTACAATAGGATATAGAGGGTTTCCATTCGTCATCTTTCATAGCTAGATTCGAAGTACGACACTCTAAAGACACTACCGTCAACACAAAAGGTAAAGAGTTTTTAGATTTTTACTCTGACAATGGTCTTACAATTCTGAATGATAAGACGAAAGAAGATGAAGAGGGCAATTTAAGGAAAAAAGGCCAGGAAAAGGGTTTTTAAATAGCTTAACACATTCCGTGGGCGCTGTGGCGTAAGTGGTTAGTGTGTCGGATCACTCGGCATGAGGTTCCAAGTTCTAATCCCAGAAAACACCAAAAAAGTTTTTTTCACGGTCCTACCTCTGGCGAGCATCTGACAAACATCCGAGAGTATTGTTGTCACGAAAAATCTTCCCAAATCGTCGTCCGGATAAGGCACTAAACTGTAGGTCCCTTCCATTCGTGTGAAATATATAACGCACACAACATGTGTGGTTGCGAGAAGCTAGGTCCTGTCACTTAAAGCAGTTGCGCCAAGTATTTTTGTAAATTTTTTTTTAACACATTCCGAAAAACTGGAAGTCAAATAGTGAAAAAAAATCATGTTAAATCTAAACACAAAGCGGTCTGCAGAAGAGATAAAACACTGTACCTCAAGCAATTGGATTTCAAACTGAGAATGGTAAGAGATAGCAAAGAATGGTGGAGGCTGGCGAAAGCTATAAAAGGTGTTCTCAGGTTTCGGCTCTCGAATTAAGAACATATTTTAGCGCGCCTTTAAATCCAGTACAATTGGAGAATCAGTTTCAATACGCCCCAAATCTAATAGAAGACCTACAGTTGGATAAGGAGGTATCGGTAGAAGGGGTAGCGCATATATTAAAAAAAGTAAAGATGAACAAGGCACCAGCTGAAGACAGAATTAGTTATGGGTTCTTCATAAATGCCACAAACGAATTCTTGGAGCAGCTGGCGTCTGTCTACAGCAGAATGATAAATGTGGGCACAGTAGATGAAATTCTCAATAAGTCAGTCGTTTTCTCGATCTTCAAAAAAGGGGACGCAAATCAACCTGGAAACTATAGAGGCATCTCTTTTATGAATAGCATCGCAAAAATCTTGATGGGAATCCTAAACGAACGACTAAGAGCATGGGTAGAAAGAAAGAATGTGTTGACGGAGTATCAAGCTAGGTTCAGAAGAAATTATTTCACGGTAGACAATACTTACAATTAAGCTTTCATTGTCCACCTGAAACTTGCAGAGAAGAAAAAAGTATATGCCTTTTTTGTCGATTTTAAAGCGGCTTTCGATTAAATTTGCGGAAAAGCCACAATCGGAGTATCGACAAAATTATTCAATCTTATTGAGCGCATATACTTCTACACTCAAATAGCAGTATGGACAGATGAAGATATGTCTGAATACTTTGAGATTTGCTATGGAGTAACACAAGGGTGCTTGTTATTTGCATTCCTTTTTGCGTTGTATATAAACGATCTTCGTGACGCCTTAGGAGGAGGGCTTAATATCGACACTCTTAGGATAAGCCCGTTATTATATGCAGATGATATGGTAATTTTGGCGGATGATCCCAAAGTTCTGCAACAAATGATAGTGTGAAATGTGAAGCTTGGAAGTGAATCTATCCAAATCTGAAATCATGGTGTTTAGAAATGGAGGGCAGTTATCTAATCGAGAGCACTGGACTTTTAACGGAGAACGTGTACGAGTTGTATCTAGCTACAATTATCTGGGAGTAATATTGACCCCAAAACTTTCCTTTGCTCAACAAAAAGAAACACAGCAGCAAAAAGTTTTATCAATGCAACATGGCAATGCTTCTTAGCAAAAAAAATATACCACTTAGCGCAAAATGGAGATTATTCCAGGCAGTAAGTAGAGTAGTGCGCAAGTCTGGGGGTTTGGTATGCTTGAAGAGGTGGACAAACTACAACGCTACTTTTTAAAAAGAATATTAAGAGTACAAACTACTACTCCTAACTATACGCGTTAGAAACAGGAGCAGAAGAAGGCCACTTTTACACCCTTGATTTACACCTAAGGTATATAAAGAGAACTCTTTTTGAATACGATGAAAGACGATTACCTAAGCAGCTGACCAAAAAATTATTAAGCAGGAATCTGTTCTGGGTAAGAGAAATAAATATTCTTGGACTCCGTTTTGGAATAGTCTGGGGTGATGCTGAAATATCTCTACGAGAATGGAACAGAAAAAGTGTCAATTTGCTTATACAACTCAAGGCTGAGAAACACCAGGGAAACCTATTTAGAGCAGTAGAGAGTATCACGCGATTTTACAAATTGGATTATTCAAGATGACAAATTTACTTTTCGGACCCTAATAATCTAAACAAAATCATCTGGATCTTTAAAGCAAGATGTGATATACTATGGCTTAACGGTAGTAGATTCGGAAATTGGGAGTCAACCTTATGCTCACTATGCAATATGCGAGAAGAAGTGAATATCCAGCATTTTCTAGGCAGATGTCCTGTGTTAAATGAATTTAGATTGCGTTACATCGGAAAAACTTTTCTTATTGATTAAGAAATAATAGGAATCCTTAATGGAGAAACCCCAATGATTGGAACAGACTATCAAATTTTATGAAAATAGGTCCGTCTTACAGAAAAGTACTCATTCAACAATTCAATTAAAAATTTTGTCATTTGTTATCCTTAAGTATGCCACTTCTTTGTATTGTGCTCTTTATATAATATTAAATTCACTCATCCCTGTAAACAAATTTCAATAACCAACTTTCCGACAAACGACTAATATGGTCAATGTCGTAATATTATATTTACCGACACAAGTGTTAAGTTTGAAATGTTTATAATGAATATGTTAACATTTTTTGTTGAGAAAAATATACTGTTTATTACTACTACTACTACTCTATTGCCCTCTGAAATATTTTTAGGTTAAGCAAAGTTACGATATAAAGGGAATACTTTGCAAAGGAGATAATAATAAGAATAATCAAAGAAAGCGCAGGGAAAGGAAAATACATCGTAAACCAAAAGCGAGTAACTATCTAAATCGGTGTCACTTATGGACTGGCCCAAAGACGATATGGTCAAGAAATACTGCTTTGAAAGAAAATTCGATTCGAAGCTGAGCAAAAAAGGATTGTAGTAATGAGTCCGATAAGTAGCAATTCAAATAACATCTTATATATTAATACGTGAAAACTAACTTTGTCGTACGTTTTGTTAGTATTTATTATAAAAGGATGGCTGAAAAAATTGTTCGTTCTGTTGATGATGATTTGCTCTTGACATCGATTATCGGGGAAAAAGTACTGTGAATCAGAAGCAATGACAATAATAACAAAAATCTCCCCAGTTATCTGGACGCCACCCACGGAGAATAGCTGAAGCATAAACAACTGAGCTTCAGTAACCACTACACCAAAATCTTTCGCTCTCTCTCTCTATCCATCCTTTCCAACGCAAGCACTGTGTGTAAACATGTCAAAGATATTCATAACCCTTTGAGTGCGCGCAAATTATAAAAAAAAAAAAAAACTATTTGAAAGCTGCTGTGCAGATGTGCAGAAAAAAAGAAAAATTATTTGTGTATGTTGCAGTTAAATAGTAGACGTATAGATCAAAAATATTTACAGGCACTGGGGCAGGCGTGCGCGGCCCCAGGAGCAGATACTCAGAATCTCTCGGAATTTTCTTAGAATATTCGAAGCACAGGTTCACGCGATCGAAAGATGAACCCAATTCAATATTGCGGGCTAGATCGCAATACTGTCAGATAACCAAGCCACCATCAAGCCACTCAACTCAAAGACTGGTGTGGGAGTGCCTCACCAATATCTAATAAAGTATCTCCCTATTTGGCACCAGGGCATGTAAGAGTGGATGGAAGTGAAGCAGCTAATGAACAAGAAAGAAACGGCTCAGAAACCGAGTTTTTTTTTGAACCGGAACCTTTTGGTGAGATATGACCACGTAAAATATGGGAAGGACTGAGAAAAGAAGAACAAAGCAAATGGATCAACATCAGAAATAAAAGGGAATGGACACTGCGGATTCTGTAGAAACCTCGCAGAAATATCAGCACACCTTCTAATGAAATGCGAAGAACTAATCCAGAACAGAAGACATCACATATGTGTCTATCTCCTATCAGAGACGGATCCACTTCAGATACTTCGGCTCCAGATAATTCCTTTATTCGTGACTCTGCTACCTCTGCATTGCTACCAAAGAACCAGGAGCCTAGTATACGTAGGCGTCATTTTTGTAGAGCAGAGTAGTCCTCCCCATCCCCGCAGCTCCTGCATAAGCACACTTAAAATATACATATATTTTCTTTTGTCAACTTGCTGATCTCTTTAACCCCGAGTATGTTCACTAGAGAACTACACGCATACACTTCACCCAAATGTTATTCAAATCTTCTAAAGCTGTCACGGAAGAACTCTAGACTTTGTCGCCGTAGTCAGAATTTGAAGTGTTACTATGTGTTCTAGCCCCCACCCATCTACTTACACATTCAAGTGATATTTACGACCAAAGAGGAGGGCGTCCTTCATCATTTGGACGAAACGATGACGGTAAATTGTAATACTATCGTCCGTACTAGCTGCACCATAACAATCATATAAATAAAATACATCGATTAACCTCTCACATTTCGTTCAGCACAAGTAAAGTCCTTAACTTGGACCTGCTTGGAATGGAAACTTGACCCACACTTGGAGATAATTTAATACCTTAAGCTCACTAAAGTACAACACGATTGCCCTGTAGATGTTTTCCAAAAGATTTTCGCATTTTTTTCATTTTATTCCTCACCACGTCCCGATGGAAGAACTTTTGTTGTGGACACAAGAGGACGAATACACACTAAGCTAATGAAAGACGGGAAGCAAAGATACTATTAAGGGGACACCTCTCTGTGAAGGAGGATGTTGATAAGGCATTTAATGCGGACGGGACTAGACATCGTTTGCACTGGATTCCTTTGTCGTGGTTGCGTTTTTTCTCCCCTAGGATATTTACTTTTGTGTTGTTTCCTGTTTCGAAGGTATTTGTTGGAAATTTATTCCGTTGTTCAAACGTTCCTAAGGGCAAAATTGTTTGCTACATGGTTTAAGTTGTTTTAGTATTCGAACGGAGAGCGAGTATAGTAGTCCCGGTAGGGTTTGTGTGTTCCTGTTTTACTTATATCTGTTGTCCGCTTGTTTGTGTTTCTAAAAAATGCAGCTTTACTTTAAAGAGGACTCCTCTCATAGCATTACCTGCTCAACAGAAACTAAAGAGTGCTTTAGTACAAATCGCAATTGCAGTTTATTCTGTTGAAGAATTAAAAACAACGAAGAAAAATTAGTGCTGGCTTACATTCCAAAAGCCTGTGGGACAGGTACACCAAAAATTCGTAAAAATGACTAATCACTCAGTATTCATTTCAGACCAATAAATCTATATTGGGTCTTCGTGAACGCTTTACGAGAAAAAGGTATTTGATCAGTCCTTAATGCTTCCATTCGTCATTTTCTTCCCATTTAGGCGAGGGTATGTTCTGAAATCTAGCTGAACCGGTCACGCTCTATTTTTCGTGAGATGTTTTCATTGACGCGAATGCTTCCACGGATCTTCGAACTTTTATTCGAACAAGTTTTGCCACTCCTGCTGTCATGAAAAACACCTTTATCTCAGCTGTCGTTAATTTATCCTCATACGCCTTGTGTACTGTTCAACATTGTGAGCCGTATGTGATCGCTGGACGCCCAAGTGCGCTGTAGAGTTTTATTTTCAGCTTAGGGTCATTTTTCGGTCACAGAAAATAGATGAGTTTTCCCGCCACTTTATCCACCCTACGCTTGCGCCATGATTGATATCATCATCACAGGTTTCTTCGCTATTGATCAAAGATCCCGTATGTTTGACCTTTTTCATTGAAATAAATTCTTGGGATAGTCGTGAGTGCAGAAGTACTTAGTTTTTTTGGACTAATGAGCTACCGATTTCCCTCTAAATCGTCCACCCACACGTCAAGTGCTCATTGCAGGGACGTAGGATCTACAATTATGATGGCTTCAAGTAGTAGATACATGACTTCAAGTAGATAGTCAAGAACCACAATAAATAGCAAAGGACTTAAGACGCTTCCCTTGTGCATCCCGACTTTGATTGCGAACACTTCGGTTACCTAAATACGGAGGGACTAACAGAAGTTCGCTTAGTTGGTGTCAATTTAGTAGGTTTTGGAATTCTATAGCTTATAATCAAGCAATATTTATTTCAAAATTTCAGAACAATAGGTAAAAATGGAAACGAGAAAGAGAAGAATTAGTGACGTAAGCTCTGTTGAAGTTCCACCGCCAACACAGGAAGAAATTCGTTTTGCCATTCTCTTCGGATTTCGACGTCAACTCATGCCAGTCAAAATTCTGCACGAATGCCAAAATGCATACGAAATAAATGCACCATCTCTTGTTACTATTTCAAAGTGGTTTCGAAGATTCCAGACTCCCCATTTTTCTGTGGAGGACGAACCTCGTGAAGGTCGGCCAAAATCCTCGACCGACGATACAAATGTGGCCCCGGTGAAGGCTAAAATTGACGAAGATGCCAGGATGACACAGGAGATGATAACGGATGAACTGGGCTTGAGTGCCATGGCTGTGTCACAAATTTTAAATTATCACCTGAAATGTTCGAAGAAGTCAGCTTGATGGGTTTCAAAAATTTTGAATGGAGAGCTAAAAGAGGCTGGTGTTCGTTTTGCTCAATATTTCCTGGATAAGTTTGAAAATGGAGAGTCAAGCTTCTTCAATACGATCGTTATAGGTGGCGAATCTTGGTTTTACAAGTACGACTCGGAAACCAAACAGCAGTCCATGGTATGAGAAGGACTGCCCAGAAGGTGCAAATCCTCTAGTGAAGGCCAAACAACAAAAGTCAGCGACAAAAGTTATGATTATGGTCGATGTACTTCACCAGGGCGAAAATGGTCCCCGTCATCCCGATTAAAACTGGTCAGACAGTCACTGCTAATTGGTGTACTGCAACTTGCTTACCACAAGTTTTCCAAAATTTACTAGGATACCGACAAAAAAAGGAGCTGCGCCACTACTGTTTGCACCACGACAATGCGCATGCACACACTGCTGACAAAACCAACAACTTTCTTGCGCTCTCGGGCATCAATGAAATTCGCCCATCACCTTATTCTCCAGATCTAGCGCCGTGTGACTTTTGGCTGTTTCCGAAAATAAAAAAAGATTTGAGGGGAAAAATCTTCACATCTAATGAGGAGATTATTAATGCAGTCAATGTCGAAATCGAAAGGATTGAAAGGATTTTGAAAGCTGTTTTGAAAGATGTATCTATCGGCTGAAGAAATGTATTGAAATAAATGGGAATTATGTGGAGAAATTAAAAAAGATGAAGATTAAATATCAAAAGTTGAAATTATTTTTGTGTTTTATTATTCAATCAACTAAGCGAACATTTGTCAATCCATACGTATCCTAAATAGAATCTTTCTTTGATCGATATATGTTAATTTAAAGATAGCCAAGGCAGTGTCAATTGTAAAGGCGTTTATTTTTGTATAATCTTCTCTTAGGAAAGGTGAACCTATAGCGCTCCGAGATGTCTGCAAATATCTATTGATTCTGCCCTAAAATAGCTGGGTCTTGTAGACCATCTGTACCCTGGTAGTTTGCCCGCCTGTTACAAAAAAGAAATTTGGTAGAGAGTTGTTCGTGCGATTTCCAGGTGAACATGGAAATGGTGTGCTCTTTTAGCCTGTCTGGTGGGATGTCTAAATGTTGTGTTTTAAGGGATTATTCTTCGAATTTCATCGGAACATCTTTCATGGTATAGTATTTGTAGTATAAGCAAAGGTCCGCTAGTCGCCTTCGATGAGCCAAAGGTTGGAGATTCGTTGTAAGCGCGGTGTTTTTCCATTAGACGAACAATTCATCTCTACATGCTGGCAAGTAAATTCAGTGAATGTTTTGGAGGGGGGCTTGAAACGTGGAAACAATATGCCGAGGTGAAGTATCTCTTTGCTCTAAATAAATATCTCCGTTTTATGATGCTAATTGTGCGGTGTTGGATATATATATGTTGGATGTATGATATGGCAGAGTTGACTGTGATCCCAAGAAGATGCGTGGCTGCCTTAGGTTGGACCCATTTGAAGCTGCGGTACGGTAGACTGATTCTTTCTAGAAAAGGGGTTGAAAAAGGGTTTCTTCGCATTGAATTCGTCCAATTAGTATTTCCCCACTGCAAATTGTGTGCAAATCTTGATTTAATTACTGGAGAGGGTCGCATATTTGGAGATATGAGATGCTTGCGTTCACGTCCGTGTTGTTCGAACAAGATGGTATTAGGGTACTATCACTCTCGCTTGGCAGACACCTTGACGTGGTGCGAGAGCTTAAGTTGCAAGGACTCACTCAGCCTTGGGAGCCTAGCTCTCGGATGAGCTGACTGATGAGTAACTAACCAAAATCTGCCCCCCTTAATCCAAGGTGTTACGCGACCCGTGCCTATTGGATGGTTTGCAGCCAGGCGGTATACCGGCTGTATTATAATGGAGCCTCTCTGAAGCAGTATCGCCTCAGGGAGTAACCACGATCTTACTGCGCTAATGCGGGGCTCTGGCGCAGCTGACCTTTCTTTCCCGCGCTACTCGTGGGATTATGAACCATTAGAAAAAACAAGAACAAAAAGCAAATATAAAAAACAACCTAGATAGGATGCGGGGTGGTACCGCTTCTATGCTAGCTCATCGGATGGAGCAAAGACTCTGTGTAGACGACCTAGTGGGTGGAAGTCGGCCAGGAACAAGCCGTGAGGGAGGCTTTAGGCGAGTGCAACCAAGCACCAGCCAAACAGCCGCTATGTTCTCAAGGAAAATCCCTGAGCCGTCAAAAATAGCAGCACGCTTGGAACGTGCCAGAACGGAGGGTGGGAGCCAAGCTCTAGCCCCTCGATCCTTGGGCAAAGTGGCTAAGGCGGATAATGGGTTGTTACAACCGGAAAAAAATCGAAGCCTGCATCTGTCTTAGCAAGAATAACCTACGGATCCTAACAGGCTTCCTAACGGGGCATTGCAAACTCAGGGAGCATCTACGGAAACTAGGTATAAATGAAGGCCTTTGCAGATTCTGCAACGAGTCATGTGAGACTCCGGAACACCTTCTGGAGACTTGTGGGGCACTGCCCCACAAAAGATTGAAATACTTGGGCAAATATCAAGTATCAGAAGAGGATATGCCAACCATGGACCCACTTCTCATTCTCAGATTCTTAAAAGAAACTGGTCTGGAGAAAGAGCTCTAAGGTGAACTATTCTCGCGAAGGCAAGTAAGAGCATATTACCGTCAAACATAATGCCGCAGGAATTGCAATTGCGAAGGGGACTATAACGAGGGAACAAACCTCCCCAAGGTATTAGCAGGGGGCACAATAGACCATTAGGTCGCAGTGCAAAATAACCCTACACAAATAATAATAATAATAGGGTACTATCACCGGTAAAGCAGAATATCCTGTTATTTGTCGACTATAGCACGTCATTAATATGGAGTAGAAAAAGAGCTAGTGAAAGTATAGACCCCTGTTGTACTACTATGTTTACAGCAAAGATGTCGGAAGATACACTATCAAGTACAATTCGAATTTATGTGTCTTGAATAAATTTCTTCATCCATGCGCAGAGTAGTTGCAGTAGTCCATAAGAAGATAACTTAGTTAATAATGCTCCATGCCGAACACGATTGAAAGCTTTTGAGATAACCAAGGCAACGGCTCTTGATTCCCTGTATTATGCGATAGCTGACGTCCATACATGAGTAACATAGCTCAGCAAGTCTCCAGTTGAACGGAGCTATCAAAAATACTACCGGTCGCTTATTAATCCATCTCTCTTCAGACATATGATTATTTCTGCATCGACGACTTTCCATCTGCAAAGCGTAGGTGTTAGCTCTGCTGTGCAGTTTTTTTTAAGACCATGGCTGGTGTTCCGTCCGGACTAGTTGTCTTTTTGCAGTCCAATTGTTTGAGGATGCTATCGAATTGCAAGATGTCGAAACTTTACATCTGGTATCAATGACCGCACTTCTGGTGTAGTTGGTGGTTCTACTTGTAACGAGCCTGTTTAGAAATAGTATGCGTGCATATTGCCAAACCACACATAACAAACCCCGTGTTTGGCATAATTTATATTTTCTCTCATTTGAATGATCAAGTAACGTAACTTAAACTAAATCAACTTACTACTATGTGCTCTTGCCCTTGCCCTTGAACTTGAAACTTATTGTTCAGGTAATCTTAATACTATGTTTTTGTGCTTTCGCATTCTTTTTAATCAACTCATGTTACATTTGTTGGTCTCTCGTCCACTTGGACCTGGACCAGCATTGGAGGTGGTAATAAATTAATTGTAAGCCAATTTTTGGGAAATTTGCGCCGTCCTTTTATTTTCTTATTCCACTCGCCCATCGTTGGTTGGAACTTTGTATTTCATCGCTTTTCATTTATTACCCAACAGAACCTAATATCGAATTCCTTGAAAATATTCCTGGCTTCTTTCTTCTTCCACCAAAGGTGAGAAAGCGGACTGGTAAAAGTTCTTGCTTATCATCTTTGCCGTATACCATAAAGGATAAGACCCACTGGAACAATCAAGCAGTTTGTTAGCTACTCTCTCATTGTATGTGTTCTTTGCAGTTTCCACTGTCTGATCGCACATGTTCCGAAGCCTGTCGACAGTCAACCTGCTTTGCTATGAGGGGTAGGAGCACTACTCTCTATATGCTCTGTTCTTGGCTACAGAAGCATGCTGGCAGTCTTTATTAAACCACAGTTTGCTAGAGGCTACTTGTTGAGTGGAGTTGGGAATGTATAACTCATTTCAAGAAGAATTACTCGGATGACGATTTCAGCATAATTTTGATGTCTTACTTACTTACTTAGGTAGCACTACAGTTCGGGATGAACCAGGGCCTCAATCCAGTTGCGCACTCCAAGTTGGCCGATGTCCACTTGTATTTGTGCGCACCACCTACGGCGAGGAGGCCCTCTACTGCGTTGTCCCTCTGGGTTAGATAAGAAAACTCTTCGGGCCGGAGCGGCCACTATACAGGTCCTAGACATTTCAAACCTCTAATACGTAGTTTTTTTTGATTAGGTCGATGTCACTGTACAGCTCGTATAGTACGTCATTGAATCTTCTCCTCCAAAACCCGTCATTGCAAACGGAACCGAATATCTTACGAAGAATTTTTCTCTCATAGCGACCAAATATATCTTCATCCGCTTTCAATAACGTCCATCTCCATGATCGGAGTTTTATACAGAGCCTCTTTGGTTGTTCGAGAAAGGCCTTTGCTGTTAAAGTGCCTTATTAGCCCAATCTTAAATGTGGGTGCTTCGAAAACACATGACTCCTCCCTCCAACAAGCTTAATCTGTCGTAGGTAGGATAACCTTCTAAGAAAAGGTTCAGAACAGGACCTGCGTGGCATGACTCTGTGCATCATATAAGCAGACTGATTGAATGCTTGTCCGTAAGAAATCTGCTGTCCCTCCTTAGTGCCATGAGCCTCCATGTTATGGGCAGACTGAAGGAATGCTCCCGATCGTTCATAAGAAATTTGTGGGATTGTTGTTGTTCCTTAGCAGAAAAGATTTTGCTTTGTGTAAGTGACACTACATTCTACGAAGCTTGTAGAGAGAGCAACGATGCTGCTTTTGCTCGTATCAGATTACAGATTTAACGTAGAGCTGACGTGAAGATTGGTGATATCATAACCTCTTATCATCTTCTCGTCTCTCTTCAAAAATCGTCTGAGTGCATATAATGCTAGGAAAAGCTTAAAAGTGGGTCAGTTGTCTTCCTTATAATTTATCTATCAGCATCGATAAGAGAACGCTATTCCTTCTTATCAATTTCAAGCCTAGGATAATGCTCTATGCAATTGTTTGAATTAAAATTTCGAGCAGTCAACAGTTTACAAATTGATATGCACACAGATTCTCCAAGTGACATTATGGCATCCTGCACTCACACGAACTAAATCGATTGCCTGACAATCTATCCGAATTCCAAATGAGAGCAGTTCCACAGATAACTACCCAAACCACAGCGCAATCCCCACTTCAAAGCATTGTGCGGAATTCCCATTTCACACGGTTTATTGCCACCCATGCTGTGTGGAATGTACACCACCTTCTCATCAGCCCCCAAACACCCAGTCAATTCGGTAGTAAATTAAATCAAATGCAGCACATAAAGCGACACCATTAAATCTGAATCTCTTCATCTACCATACCACACACACAGCCAAACGCAAGGCATTATCCTGTAGCTAACTCGGCAAAGAATTAATTTAACTCTGAGTGTCATCGGGGTAATAAATTCGAATGTTTAGAGGAGAGAGAGAGAGAAAGAGCATGCCACAAGACCTGGAGTAGAGTAGATCATTCCTCCAGCTGTTATACATACATAGTTTCTTTTGCTAGTGGCGCCGAGCTTCGCGCGTCGAAGAAAATTCCTTTTAATCCCTAGTTGGCAATTATTATGCTTTGTGTCAAGATGCCACCCCATTTGGCTGCTTTTTAATGCATATTTACTTCAGGAACATGTGAATTATGGATGCGACCCAGCCAAACGAAGGGGGATGGGGGGTATAAATCCTCGCAAAAATCTCCTTGTTACGGAAATGTGAAATAAATGTCAGTATCTTCTATTTGTGTTCGGGGTAAATGGAAGATTGTCGTTGTGGCGCGTAATATACAGGAGCAAGGACTCTCCCTCTTTGGTAAATCCATTTGTCACCCCTATTTTCGTCGCACAGAATGAGAATCCACAAATCGAGGATGGTGCTTGCATCGCACTCTGGTGGGTTATGGTCGGGAAAAAATAATCCGATTTCCTACTAGGTGAGAGGGGGAGGAAAGAAACTGCCTTGAATTCAATTGTGTTCCTCAAATTAAGGAACACTTTATGGGCCAGCTGCATTAAAAATACATTTCAATGAGCAGGGTTGGGTTAAAGGAAGTACCCCCAATGGAGGGGCTTTGTAACCTAAAATCACAAATTTCATGCGGCATTGCCTTCCTCTTTATATTTACCCAAGTCGAGTGAATTTAAGAACCTTGCTCATCCCCAAGTAGATCACTCTAATCGTGGTCACCTTACTTAATCTTATCACTCACACGGTTTGTAGTCAAACCCTTATGAAGCGCACAAATTCCATCTGCAGCCACAGACTAATCCTTATTGGTTCAGCTCAATCAATCGAGCCAAGTAAACATCCATTTATCTGTAATCTTGCTTCTAATGAATCATTTCCTGGATATGCTTTCGGGGTATGTTCCTCATTCCCAGACACAACACGAACAAAAGGGATTCTCGTTGTTAATTCCCTCGATCAATGAACGTTTTTCCGTCGACAGAGGACCGTAACCATGTGTGTGCTGGAGTTTAGCTCGTCTTTGGTGAGTGCGTGCAATTGCATCAATTATTGCACCAAACGAGGATTCACTAGGACGAGACTGTTTGAACAAGTAGGTAGGTACGTTCCAACGCGACTGTGGTGCTTCGTATTGAACATCGTTACGCTATTAATTGAGAGAAGGGGTGCAAAAACAATTTCGGATTTTGTGGAAGGTGCGGGTGAGAGGCTTGTGGTCAGTTATTCACAGACGTTCTTTGGCTTTAAGTACAATATTGGAACATATTGGTAGTTCCTTAGAAACAGAGATAAATATATGCCAGGTGATATGAATGGCTTCTTTGTACTCTTATTATATACGTGGGGTTCTGAGACTTCATTCTCACGATGAAATGCAAATACATCGACACACGTTAATAAACTCTGCATTTATTAGATCTCGTGTCTAAGTGATACGTACGTTGGAGGGCTTGGAAGAAAGTTTTGTTGGACTCAGGACCTGGCTTCTCACTTTGGGTTGTACATTTTTTTTTCTCCCACTGATTTATGCTGTATGAAAATCTCACTCCCGGCTGGAAGTTTGCGGGAGGAGGGATCCTGGAAAAAAAAACCTTTTTTATGCTTTCTGCGACTTAAACATTGAATCTCAGAGTAATCCAATATGCATACTAACGGGTGACGTTTTATTGTATGCTCCTCTCTCTGCTGCCTAGAACGTCCATTTGCTAGAGGTTTCCGATATTTTAAGTACCATTTTGGCTTGCCTACATCAGTCCACATTCGACCGCGTGGACGAATGGCAGTAGTAGCCCTGGATCAAGTCCCTAACCACGACTCTGTCTAGTGCGGCAAATGGATCTTACTTACTTAAATTGTTGAACCGCTCGAGGGGCAATAGCAACACCTGCAGTATTACTGATTCTATGTTGGAGCGGAACGGTCACAGCTTGGTTCTTAAGTTCGGCCGGTAAGACATAAGGTTCAACAGCCTTGTTGGACTTCAGCTTGTATAATATAAAGGGTGAACAGATAGCAATGATACTTTTTCCAATTGTTATGTTTCAGCAGCTACCAAAGTTACCAATGACATGCAGCTGTCAAAATATTTAGTAAGGTTTGCCATTTCATCATGCATCGTTTCACATTGCCGAATGTGCGGAAATTATTAAAAAATATTATCGAAATTCCGACTCAGTTGTAAATACGCAACGTGAAATTCGTCATGAGGTCGGTCGCCATCATGGCTTCCGTGTGCAGGCAGTTCGTCGCACCGTAGAAGAGTTTGAGCATGAGTATACTCTTTTGGACCGTAAGCCACCAACCAGACAGAGAGTGGTGCGAAATGAAGAAAACATAGGCACCGTAGCGGCCAGTATCGAAGAAGACCCAGAAATGTCATTTCGGCGCCGATCAGCTGAATTGGGCATCGCCAGAGAGTCAACCGCCTTATTTTGAGGTTGGACTTGGCCCTACATCCATATAAGATTGTGCTGACGTAAGAATTGAAGCCGATCGACCATAGAACACGCAGTGAGTTCGCTAATTGGGGGCGTTCAAACGCTCAAAGTTGTGAAGGAGAAATTTGGCGACTGCGTCATCTCGCGGCGAGTGTTCATCAATTGGCTGCAGCGATCATGCGACTTGACACCACTCGATTATTTTCTCAAGTTCGTCAAGTCCACAGTCTACGCTAGCAAGTCAACTACTTTGGACGAGCTCGAGGCCAACATCCGAGAAGCTATTCCCAGAATAACGCCGTACGCATTGCGCCGAGTCATCAACAATTGGACCGACCGCATTTACGAGTATATGATGTGCTATTCCACATATAATGGCATGAATGTAGCTTCAAAATAAAGCCAGAATCAATTTTATATCCCATACCGTTGTTGTTTTATTTCAATTTGTCTGGTCACCCTGTATTGCTATCCTCACTTCGTTTTGATTTGGTGGATGGACGGAACGGACCATCATAACCTGTGTTTTATGGTTCATTCTGCCTTTCAGTGGAATGTTGCCGTTAGAAGTGCAGAAGTGGTTTGTCTACATTCTCAGCACCGGCTGTGTAGGGACGTTCAATATCCATGTTTGTGGTTATGTATCTAGCCCCACTACGTGGACAGCATAGTTTAGCACCATTTTTGTAGACATACCATACATGTTGTCTGCTGTACATGGACCTAAACGAAGCGACGGTTATGTTCCCAAGCTGTAGTGGAATCTTGCGATGATGAAACCAAAAAGCTTTTGGTTCCGATCACAGTAAGGACTTCGTTGCTTTACTGCTTCTCTATGGGTTTGGTGGACTTTTCAAATTCGCAGAGTTGCTCTGTCCCTCGTTCTACGATGTGCTGCATGTCATTGTTGGAGCTCCTCAGATGAGGCAGGTTTTCTGTTCTTTTGTTTTTCCAAAGCGCGCTGCATAATCATCCATGTGAGCTTATTTTTCGGACCATTTGACACTTTCAGGTATGTATGTACCTCCGTTCTTTTCCTAAGCTTCTTGGTAATTTGAAAGCCTGTAATGATGATATCTAGTATCCACCAAATTCCTCAACGTTATTCGTATCAATATGCATCTTTGCATTTGCCACAACTTAGCATTGCTCATTCGACTATTCGATTATACTATCCTTAAAGTATTACTCGTAGATACCTCCATCAAGTCGTAATTTTTTTTTTGTTATCAATCGAATCAGATGAAAATGTTCACATAGTTTATGCGAACGTAATTGGGGGAAAGAAATAATTTTCCCATCGTTTGCATCTGCTCGGTGGCGTTACGTTACTATTTAATGAACTGGAAAATCCTTCAAGGAATATCTATCTTTTGCTGCAAGTCGTACAAGTTCAATGGAACGTGTAAGAAGTTGGCACTTCTTATGCTGGTTGGCAAAACCAACCTTTTCCACTACGACCAGCATACAAGATTGCACTGCGATTGAGAAAATTCGATAAAGACGTGCATAATGGCACCAGAATCACTTTGACGTAAGTGCTGGGCGAAAAGAATGTTCGGTGGAGTGGTGTGAATTTCCTTATTCCTTGAATTCAGATGAAAAGTATCTACATTAAGTAATGCCAGTATTCTCGGAATATTAAGCGCATTAATTTGTGAAAAATCCTATAATGATTTTATACGGTGTTTAAGATTTTAAAAGCTTGAGAGGGTGAGTGATAGAAATACTTTTATTTTCATCTTCATAAGAGAAGTAAGTAGTAATAATTTGTGATTTTATTGGACAATAAGAAAAAAATAATTACAAAATTCATAAAATTCACAAAATACAGCATTGGCATTTGCCGTCAGCCGGATAGAAGAGATTTACAATGCATAGCAGGGTATTATTGAAAATGTGATAAATAGTTAATTTTACTTTTTTTAATGCATGTACAAATGTGATTTAAAATGATTCATCTACTATTTGCTGTCGATATTTCAATGATAACTTTAAGTAGCTAGACAGTGTATTCCAATTTTGGCCATTTAGGATTGAAATGATTTCGCTTGTTGATAAACTATGTTTTCCCCAATGTGCTCTTCTAATCCCCCTCAGTATTGGACATATTCCGACTAGGTGATGTACGTCTTCAATAGCTCGTAGATTGCACAAAGAACATTCTGCCTCCTCGTTCCGGATGGTTATATGCGGCTTGTAATTTAACTGCAAAAGCTCCCCTCTGGTCTTGAATATCATCGATATTGTGTATATGGTGTTTTGATCGTGAAAGTAATTTTTTCACCTAGGTCGTATTGTAGCGTACAATACGAATGCCTAGTTAGGCTTTGCTGGGCTTTTACTTTAAACGCGGCACGGGTGGATAAATCAATCTTCGCTAGCAGTTCCTTTAAAGTCGTTTTCCATGTTGTTTCAATGTAGGGTGTTAGTTCGACGTCATGTTCGTTACACAATCTAGACCATTCATTGAGAAATTGTAGTTCACGGCGTATATGATGCATTGCGACGATGTGTGGCAGACGTTGGCTCGGAAGGGACATTACTTTTACAATGTACAAAAAGTGCAGTCGTAGTGTATAGATATATAATGGGGGCAGTACGGTTTCCAGGTGGATCATATAGTTTGGGGTGTTTTCCGGCAATCTAAATATTTTTTTAATGAAGTACCTTAACAACTTTTCAACTTCTTCATATTGGTAGATGCCCCACACTTGGGCTGCATAGCACATGATCGACCTCGCTACTGCTTGAAAGATTTCATATTTTGTGCTTAAAGCAATATTTTTTTTTACAGAGTATGCCTCTCCAACTACAGTTGATTGCTCTTTTTGCCTCTTTTAATTTTTCTTGCAGGTGTTTTTTGAAAGTCAGTCGCGGTGTTACTATGACCCCGAGGTACTTGTACTCCTTTACATTTTCTAATTCTTCGCTTTGCCAAGTCCACCTTTCATTCCTTGCGAATCGCCCAAAACTATTCCGAAAGACCATCATTTTTGATTTATTTGTGTTCACTTGTAAGTCCCACAAACTGCAGTATTGTTCTAATTTCTTGACCATGTTTTGCATCATGGTTGGCGTTTCCGATAGAATGACTATGTCATCCGCGTACATAAGGAGTTTTACTTTTACCCCGTCAAACTCAATTCTCCCAGGCAAGAAGGTTGGCAGGTCGTCCAAAAACAGAGAGAAGAGTAGGGGACTCATGAGGCATCCTTGTTTAACGCCCATTCGCGAATCAAACCAGTTTGACACGTTGTGACCATCCCATACTGCAGTTCTGTTTTCATCGTAAAGACTTTGTATAACCTTAAGTACTTTCGTTGACACTCCCAGATTACTAAGTTTATAGAACAGCGATTTTCTGGCAATGGAGTCGAAAGCTGCCTTGAAGTCTACGAAGAACGCGTATAGTTTTTTGCCCTTGTCGAGATAAGTCTTAGCCATACTGGTCAGAGTAGAGAAGTAAGTATATCTTCAGGGTCAGCAAGGTATCTGGATATTGTTTTAGATTCCAAATTAAGTTGGAAGAAGACCACAGACCATGTGTTGTTACCGGGATGATAGCGTTTGTAAGATCGATTTAAACTTGTGATCTGGTGATCTGCTCTCTATTAGAAGTGACACCTTTCTAGTCTAATTAATATCCAAAGGGCTGCCTGCGTTGGGGTAAATGAATTTCTAAGATCGACACCTAAAGTAGCGGGGGCGACCATGGTGAATTTCATGTCTCAGGATCAGGTTTCTTTTTTGCAGGTTTGCCATTTTGGCAGAATCCTCGTTTCTCGTTGCTTGTTCCTCTATATGAAGTTGTTGTATCATACTCGTGATTACTTTGTTTGCAGTCTCGCTCCTCGCCAACATAGATGAGACTAGGCTTCTTGAGGTCACTTGGTCGCCAATAGAGATCAATTTATATGTCCATCGCTCTTTGCTTGTGAAGTACCACATATATTTCTACTTTTTTAGCTTCTATAGTTGTTCTTCTGTCATCGTGCTTGTTTTTGTGTAGTGCAGCGGTCTTTTTCGTTTCTATATCGGTAGGCATTCGGTCTGAGATTATACTTATCGCGTCCGCTGAGACAGTTCTTAAGGCGTAGCATATCCTTAAAGATGCGATTCTATGCGCCGAGTTCATCGACTTGTCGTGCGTCGCTGATGTCGTAATGAGGGCCGCATACAAGAGTATTGAATTATTCACGGTAAAGGTTTTAAGTTGGCTGGTTAGTCCCCCGATATTTAACATTATTCTTAACAGTGCCGCTACTGCCCGAGAGATCTTCTCGCCTGCCTCCCTGAAACCGCGTCTGTGGTCCAGAAAATTCCTAGATACTTGATGACTGGTTTCACCCTAATGATTTGCTCATCGACCTGTATGGTTAGGTGTTTTAGTTTTTAACGTCTGCTTATGAGAACGGCCTCGGTTTTGTGGTCCCCTAGTTGCAAACCTGGTGTATGTAGCCATGGCTTCATGTTCGTGATTATTTGATTGCAGTTTTGCATCACTTACACTAATGTTTTGGCCATTACTCTAATTGTAATATCGTCGACGTAACGGATCATGGAGATGGATTGACGAACGAAAACAGCTGAAAGCTCGCGTTGCAGCTACCCTAGCAGTAGGGAGAAGTGAGCTAGAGTCACTAAGAGAACTTTAGCGTAGCGTGCGACGTGACAAGCCCAACTACATCAATGCGCTGGCTACAGAAGCAGAAGAAGCTGCACGGAGGTGCGACAGCAGGACCATCTACAGAATCACGAAAGAGCTGACAGGTGGTCGCAGCTCCAGCCAACACCCAGTGAAAAGCCTAGACGGCTCCTCGCTCATTTCGGATGAGGACCAGCTCAAGAGATGAAAAGAGCATTTTGCTACGGTTTTGAACCATGTATTCGCTAGCGATATGCTCCCAAATCAGACTGAGATGCCCGAGGTGAGAAGTTCCCGAATACGCACCACGACTCCCAGTAAAGATGAGATCATCACCGCGATCAAGGCATTCAAAACCAACAAGGCGGTAGGACTTGACGGTATTCCAGCGGAGCTCTTACGAGCAGCGCCCACAACATCGGCTGAGCTTCTGCTTCCACTTATAGATAGAGCTTGGGAAGCTGAGAGCTTTCCTAATGAGTGGAAAAAGGGAATGACCGTCAAGCTTCCTAAAAAAGGAAATTTAATGGAGTGCGGAAACTGGAGGGGTATCTGCGTGCTGCCTGCGGTAGCTAAGATAATAGCTAAAATAAGCCTGGAGCGAATCAAACAAAATCTCGAAGAGACACTCGATGCCGAACAAGCTGGTTTCCGCTCTGGATCCTCCTGTGTCGACCACATCAATACCCTGCGGATTATCATCGAATAGTGCGTTGAATATCGATCCACCTGCTGTTCATCGATTTTGAGAAGGTGTCAATAGCGAATTTATTTAGCGTGCCTTACGCAGGAGAGGTATTCCCGATAAATTAATTGCTATTATCAAAGCTACATATGAAGGCTCCAAATGTCACCTTCTGCACAGGGGAAGGTTGTCTGAGGAATTTGAGATCCAAAGTGGAGTAAAACAAGGCTGTATCCTTTCACCAATATTATTCTTATTGGTGATTAGCGATGTGCTTCATGCAGCTTTGTCGACGGAAAACGGAGGAATTTGATGGACATCTTCTTACATCTCAACTGAAACATCTTGACTACGCTGACGATGTATGCTTACTCTTCCACAGAATTATGGACCTCCACTAAATGACAGCAGATGTGGAGACGGAGGCAGGCGTAGTCGGGCTGAAAATTAATACGGCAAAAACTAAAATTATCAGCCTTGGAACTAACTCATCGGCGCAAATATGCATTGCTGGACAACCGGTAGAGAGAGTAGAGGATTTCCAGTATCTTGGGAGTATTGTCTCGACCGATGGTGGAACCGAACTGGATATAGCCAACAGGATCGCCAAATCAAAGTCCGCGTTCGGGATGTTGTCCAAAATATGGCACTTTGAGCACCAAGATAAGACTGTTCTGCTCCAACGTTGAATCCGTGCTGTTATATGGTTGCAGTACGTGGAGAGTGACCACTACAATCACCAGAAAGCTGCAAACGTTTGTTAATAGGTGCCTGTGCAATATCTTAAGGATTTTCTGGTCCAATCGTATCTCGTAACGAACACCTTTACGAGAGAATGGGTCAGGAATCAATAGGCACAACCATCCAACGGCGGAAGTGGCAGTGGATTGGTCACACGTTCCGTAAGGGTGACAGTTCCATAGCGAACCATGCTATACAATGGAACCCTCCAACTCAGGATGACAGAAAACCTGGCGATCCGAGGAGAACATGGCGCAGAATAGTCGAGAAGGAGGCACGGCAGTTAGGGAAACGTTGGGGAAAACTCAGACACATTGCCAGAAAACGTACACGATGGCGCGTAGGTGTAGTAGAAGCCCTAGGAACCACAAGGGGATACAGGACATAAGTAAGTAAATAACGGATCATCCATTTACCGTCTACTTCACTCCTCCCTTGTGTTCTTAGTATGCCACCGTTCATTATGTTCGATAGAATTGGTCTCAGGACTGACCCTTGTGGCACTCTTCCCGTGATCTTGTAATTCTTTGATCACTCTTCCGTTTCATAGTAGAGGGTTCTGTCTTAGTATTAGTTGACAGTTATCAACCGTAGGCAGTTTGGTAGCTGCAGGTTGCTCAGGGCTCTAGTCGGCTGAATTTAGCGCGTTCTTAACATCTAGTATTACGAAAGCACAGTACTATTTTGTCCCTCCGAGCCACCTTTCTCTCGCAATTGCTTCACGTGCTATGTCACACATAGCTCGTATTGTATGGTTGGTGCTCCGTTTCTTTCCAAATCCGAACTATCGGTTACAAAGCACCAAGTCCCGTTCCGTATATTGCCCTAGTCATGTCCGTAGAAATTTCTCTAACACTTTCCCCATCATATCTAGTATGCATAACGGCCTGTACTACGATGATTGCTAGCGTGGTTTGTCACCCTTTTGGTACAAGGACTAGTCGTTGACGTTTCCACTGAGATAGACATTTTCCTTCTGTTAGGTATGTAGTATGTGAAGACCTCTGAAAGAGCTAACCTTGTTTAAGATAACCAGACAGCCGTTAAGGCTTTGACGTCTTCTAGAGTTAGACGACTCCTAGTTCAACTTTGCAAGCGATTCCTAATTATAATATCTGCAATCAATCTGGTCACCATATTCTGGGTACCGGGTCAGATGGATGTTTGAGTAATGAATGTGCTGACGAACTTCTTTAGCGAACGTTATGTATGTAACGTCAAGCTGGGCAACCGTCTGTTTAAGGGTTACAATTATTGAATACAATTGACCCGATTGCTAGTTTAAGTGATGAGTAACTTCAGTCACATATGAACCATACATTTATCTTTGGCAAATGTCAATTATCTAATAGAGGTACGTCGTTAAAAATGCATGTCACCAGATAGGCAAGCCATTAGACAGGTCCTTCAGATCTGCCCCGGTTCAGGCACTCACTTAATTATTTGCTATTTCAGTCGCTAAAGCCAAGGTTTTAAAAGAGGTCATTTTTATTAAGAAGTCCTTGAATGTAAAAAAGTTGAGCTAAACTATTGAAACTTACCTTAGGTATAAAATAACCCTCAAATTGGCAAAAAACGCGTGGTATGGATTTAAGTTCCATTCTTTGATTCAGAATACATGATATTGGTATTCTAAAGGTAGTCTGAAGTTACACTGGAAGGCACCACCCGATCCAAGTGACGACTTTCAAAACTGCGGATCACCCAATCCTGCTAGCCTTTTACAAGGAGTAGGCTCGCTGTAAATTTGCCACTTGTACGTCTCCAAGTTCAATATATTGATTGCATAATTCTGTTATAGTTTCTGCCTTTGAATACTTTTTCAGTTGTCTAGATGACCTGGATTAGACAAGAAAGTTTAGTAATAGTAATACTACCGAATAGCGTTGTTGGTGGGGTCACCTATAAAGGGATTCTTCAGATACATTAACTCTCTCCACATAATTCGACTGAGTTTATAACAGTAGTTCCGAACACTGCAGGGAATTAGAAGCAGTTAGATAGATTTTTTCAGCTTTGAAGCTTAGTCAGGTAAAAATAATTCATGTTCACTTTGATGCGGTCTCAAACACAGTCAATGGTCGCAACTTTACGGCAAGGTAGGAAGATACTCAGGGGTTATTTTATATAATTGTATTCCTTTAGTTCGCAATAGGGTAAATTCTCGTCCGGTTTCATATAATTCTAAGTTGATTAATCAATTCCGATTTAGTATATTATACTATTTTCTCTCGTTCTAAAATAGAGTTTATATTTCATTCAAGTTTTCTCTGTAGTAGTTATATGCAGCCATCAGGCGAACCCCACAGGCGGATCAGTAGAAATGTTGTCAAGTAGGAATGTTATGATCCCTTGAATTCAGATCATAACCTCGCCGAAAAAAGGAAGAATAAATTAAATAAAAAAAAAATAAAGCAAAAGTGTTGGCTTTTAGACAATAATTCACCTTCTCACGAAACAATCCAATGGTGTAGTGGTAAAGTGGGCGTGGGCGTTGGCGCCATGGCGTAAGTGGTTATTGTGTCGGATCACTACGCGTGAGGTTTTAAGTTCGAATCCCAGAAAACACCAACAAGTTTTTTTCACGGTCCCACCTCTCGCAAGCGTCTGACAAACATCCGAGAATATTGCTGTCACGAAAAAGCCTCTCAAATCGCCGTTCGGATTCGACATTAAACTGTAGGTCACTTCTATACGTGTGAAAAATATAACGCACACAACATGAGTGGTTGCGAGAAGCTAGGCCCTGGCACTTTAAAGAGCTGTTGCGCCAAATATTTGTTTTTTTTTGTAGTGGTAACGTCGTCAATTGCTACGCTAATGGTTCATGGTTCAAATCCCGATGTCAGCAAGCATTTATTTATTTCGCAGTAAATATATAAAGTCAGTCCGATCGATTGCGAAAGCTTGTGTGAACACTACTGAGAAGGCATAGCACTGGCAGTAACTTGATCATATGGCTGGAAAAACTGTTCGCTATATTGATGATGATTTGCCTATGACATTGGTGATTGGGGAGAAAATACTGTGAATCAGAAGCAACAGACAAAAAACAACAAAAATCTCCCCAGCTATTTGGGCGCCACCCCCGGAGTTTTTCTGAAGCATAAACAACTAAGCTTCAAACCACTGCACAAAATCTTTCTCTCTCTCTATCCTTTTCAACGCTTGCACTGTGTGTAAACATGTTAAGGGTATTCATAACCCCCTGAGAGCGCCCGAATTATAAAAAAAAGGTTGAAGAAATGTTGGCTAAATATAGCTAGCTCAGATCTTTTAGGGGAATGAAAAGATTCAAGCAACACTCACACGAACAAATCTAGTAGAAGAGATAACACATCCAACCATAGACACATAGACGTTGTCAATACCTAAGATCCTAGATTGGCTTCCAAAAGATCCGTTAAATGTTTTAGTAGAGGCGTGTATCAATAGTTTTAAACATGATTTAGGAAAAGGCAGGTCTACTGCCACACATCTAATAGAATTTACAAACTTCTGCTATAATGAGTTTATGCATACGTATGTACCAGGCACGAGGCGTGACTTTTTCCGAAGCGGAAGCACCCAACGTAAAACTAAAAAAAATAAAAGTCCTTTATTTGAGATAATATCGCTTAAACTGCACTTTTTTTATTTATCGCTTTAATTACACTTAATTTTATAAAAGCAATATGTATATGAGCAATGTAAATTATCATTAAAAATGTTATTTAGCCTTGTACATTAAATTTATCCTTCTTTCTTTTGAGGCAAACTTATCTATGATTTGATCATAAAATTTGCCTTTGGCTTGTATTTCTTTTAATAATCGTTTTTCAATCGAGATGAAAGCTAAACTCGATAACCTTTCTTGCCACATTTATTTCTCAGGAAATTTTTTATTCTTTTAAAACACGAAAATGATCTCTCTATAGATGCAGTTGTCACTGGAAAACATTAGTTTAACATAAGCTTACAAAGTTTAATGTACTCAGTAAAACTTTTATTCAATTCCATACCAATTAAAAATCTAACATAATTGTTCCTTAAGGGCCTTTTTTTGATTTAAAATTGACGTCATTGAAAATTACCTTAAGTTCTGTTTTTAACGTTGGAATGTCAAAATATCCCGGATACGAACTCTGTAGGTTATCCAGCATGTTATCAGAAAAAAAATTGGTTTTAAAATATTCGTACAATGCTATGTCCGAAAGATTTAAAAATTCAAAGCATGGCAGGGAACTAAACCGATTATCGATATTACTGATAATTTGGTGAACGATTGTTGCTAAAAGAGCTTTATAATGTTCCTTTGTTGACAGGTTCATTTCAGAAGGTCTAGACCTCCTCTCAGTGGTCTAATTATCACATTCGCCACTCCTCGATACTTGACCTTCTCAACTTCATCCACGATAACATGGACTACACCCCACCGAAACTGAGATTTGACCGAAACTTCCGTACGAGCATCCCTGAACGGGATGAATGGGACAACTCTCCCCTCTGACGATGGTAGTTCGGTTCACTTCTTCATAGACGGCTCAGAGGCCGAAGGTTGGATGGGTTGTGGTGCTTTCTCAGAAAAGGCCAACCTTAGCATCTCCTTTCGCCTCCCAAATCTTACTTACTTACTTAGGTGGCGCTACAGTTCGGGGTGAACCTGGGCCTCTCCATTTAGCTCGGTCTTTAGCTAATTGCCTCCAGTTGCGCACTCCAAGTTGGTCGAGGTCCCCTTGAACTTGCGCGCGCCATCTACGGCGATGATTCCCTCTACTGCGTCGTCCCTCGGGATTAGATTCGAAGACTCTGCAGGCCGGAGCGTTGGTGTCCATTCGCTCTACATGTCCTAGCCATCTCAGACGTCCAATACGCAGTTTTTTGACTAGGTCGATGTCGCTGTACAGCTCGTATAGTTCGTGATTGAATCTTCTCCTCCAAAACCCGTCAACGCAAACGGGACCAAAAATCGAACGAAGAATTTTTCTCTCGAAGCGACCAAGGATATCTTCATCCTCTTTTAATAAAGCCCATGTTTCAGCACCATAAAGTAGGACTGGGATGATCAAGGTCTTATACAGAGTCTCCTTAGTAGTTCGAGATAGGGCTTTACTATTGAATTGCCTTATAAGCCCAAAAAACAGCGATTGGCAACAGTTATTCTTCGCTTGATTTCTGTGCTGATTTTGTTTGTAGAATTTATAGAAGAGCCAAGGTAGACAAAGTCCCTTACTACCTCGAAGTTATAGCTGCCCACTGTGACGTTTTGTCCAATTCGTCGGTGTTGGCTTTCCCTTCTTGTTGACAGCATATACTTGGTTTTGCCCTCGTTTGTCGCTAAACCCATTTTGGCCGCTTCCGCATCAATGCTTGCAAACGCACCGGTGACAACCCGCTGAGTTCTTCCGATAATGTTTATATCGTCGGCGTATGCAAGCAGTTGTACAGACTTGTAATAGCTTGTGCCTCCGGTGTTGGCTTGTGAGTTCCACACAATTCGTTCAAGTACAATGTTAAAGAAGTCACATGACAGCGCGTCACCTTGTCTAAAACCTTTTTTGACATTAAAGTTCTCGGTGAGGTCATTACCGACCGTGATGGAGCAGCGAGCGTTCTCCATCATCAGCCTGCACAGACGGACAAGTTTGGCAGGGATGTCAAAACTAGACATGGCTCTATAAGGATCTTCTCTATAGATGCTGTCATAGGCGGCCTTGAAATCGATAAAGAGGTGGTGAGTATCGATTTGGAATTCTTGGGTTTTCTCCAGGATCTGCCGAAGTATGAAGATTTGATCGATGGTGGACTTTCCTGGCCTGAAACCGCACTGATAAGGTCCAATCAGGCTGTTCATAAAAGGTTTCAGGCGTTTACACAATATCGCAAAAATGATCTTGTATGCGATGTTGAGGAGACTGATGCCTCTATAATTGGCGCAGTTGAGGGGGTCTCCTTTCTTGTGGATCGGGCAAGCGATGCTGAGATTCCATTCATCAGGCATACACTCGTCTGACCAAATATTAGAAATGAGTTGGTGTATGCACTCTACCAATTCATCCCCAGCTGCCTTGAAAAGTTCGGCCGGTAAGCCGTCAGGTCCAGCAGCCTTGTTTGATTTTAGCTTGGATATTGCTATCCTCACTTCGTTTTGGTCAGGTGGACGGAAATTTTGACTATCATCGTCTATGTTGAATGGTTCATTCTGCCTGACAGCGGGATGTTGGTCTTCGTCGCCGTTATACAGTCTGCAGAAGTAGTATTTCGATATTCTCAGCACCGACTGTGATTCTACTACGAGGTTTCCATTTTCCTCTCTACAGGTTTCTGTATGGGTATTGCTCCTCTGACACGTTCTTTTTACCTTTTGGTAAAACTTCCGTACATTGTTCCTGGAGTATAAACTCTCGATATTCTCAAACGCGCGCTTCTCATGCTCTTTCTTCTTCTTTCGGAGAAGCCGATGTTCTTCCCGTCTCTTTTGCTCGTAGAGCTCACGAGCAGCTCTCGTTTTCCTTTACTTCGCCGCTTTGTATGTCTCTTGTTTTGCTGCATGCACTCGCTGGCATTCTTCGTCAAACCAGGGGTTTCGCGGTGATGGGCGAGCGAGACCCAGCGCATCAGTCGCGGCGTTTCTGATGGCATGTTGGCAGCGTTGCCACTGGTCTTCGACACTTGATGCTGGCGGCATATGGGTGATTGAGATATTTCGGGATACTCGTTCAGCGAAGAGTCTGGCGGTCTCTTGTGATTGTAGCTTTTCGACGTTAAATTTTCTCACAATCATTCTTCTTTGTTGCTCAGATTGGGATATCCGCATTCCTACCTTGACTACAACAAGGTAATGATCCGAGTCTATGCTGGCCGCTCCATAACACTTCCTGGATGGCGGTAATATCTGCTTTATAGCAGTCTAGGGCCTCTGCTAGTTGTTCGGCTGCACGTGGTCTGTAAAGGGACAGAACATTCCACGTACAGATCCGAAGATCATTGTCCTTATTTCGTTTGCTGGGGTCGTCATCAGTTGAGTCATCCTTATCCGAGGCTTTTGGTTGTTTCAGAACCATCGATTTTTTACGTGATAGGGAAGTTACCCGACGGCACAACCCCCAACCTGGAGGGGCAGTTCTTTAATTATTCCCCTAGGACGAGGGGCCGGGTACACCGGTGCCAGTAGTCCACTACGGGAGTATGAGCGCTGCCGTTGGCCCATTAAGGGCTGTCCGCCACCATCTCTATTCCACTGTCCTGACCAACATTAGAAATTCCTTACCGACCTGTGATCCGAATACGTCGAAGCAGCTCGCGCAAGGTATTCACTAAGTTCAACCTAACTGGAACTATAAGCGCCACCGTTGACTCCGTCTAGGGAATTCGTGCGCTGCCGGCTGGAACAGGAAGAAGTGCTCTAGTGAGAGAACACTCTTCCCCCCCTCCCAGACCACTGTAGCGTTTTTCAGGCGAAAAGCATGGCGATAAAATGTAACGTATTATCTGTCAGGGATACTAGCATTTTCACTGACAGTTGAGCGGCAAACAAGTCCCTGGAATCGTGCTCGTTCACTTCGAAGGCCGTTTTAAATTGCAGTTTATCTCTTACGGAGATGAAACTGCAAGACGGACGAGCTCAGGGAACAAACCTAAGGATTCTGCCTGATAAGCAAGCCCTGGGTATGCCCCTCGCTACATGTAAGTATCGACTAAAGCTGAACTATTAGAAAAACTAATCACAGACGGGAAAATGGCTCAACGTGCCATATTTCGAGATAGATCTGACCTAAGATGGACCAGAAATATAGTGCCTTGTTCGTCAAGGTAAACCAATCACAGATCAGCTGCGTTGTCGGTGTCCTCACTGGACACTGTCTTATAGGCTAACATGCCAAAAGACTTGGCTCTTATCCAACGACTTCTGCAGGAGCTGTAGGGACGAGGAGGAGGAGGCTGAAACCACCCATCACCTCCTATGCACTTGTCGCACAAAAGAATGCTCCATCTAAGAGCCCCCTTCCTTGAAAACCTCGGCGATCTGGGGTCCTTAGGCATAATGACCATCCATCGCTTCATCAAAAGCTCCGGTTGGTTTTGTTAGTTAATACAAAGGATCTTTACTGGACAGCCAACCTAAGCTCACCTGACCTTAGTTGTTGAAATATATTTTTTTTTTTATAATATTTTGTATTGCTGAAATTCACAATGGACCTCAGTTGGTCTAAGCGAATTCTTACGATTACAGAGGATAGCTACATAGCCTATTATTGAAACTGAATGCTATAAGTTATAACGCAAAATAAAGAACATTAAAAAAAATTCCTATTTTGCTACATTTTCTTCGAAAATGCTACATTTTCATTGTCAGTACGCTACATTTGCTCTGGAGGAAGTGGCAATGCTGATGACACTACGATTTGCACACAGTCATAAGTATACAAGAACTTCTCTACCACTTTTTTATAGGAAATTGGACTCAATGACAGTAAGAGACAGTAAATAACTTAATACCTCTTTATCTGGTCTTTAGTTTTGGTTTATTGAATTTTCGTAATGATTGCATTCAGCTCTGATGTTATGAATTCTCAGTTGGCTTAGAGTAGGAGGGACATTTGGAGTTGCAGTTAGCAAAGAGATGATGTGTGGATTTTAGCGTTGTTTTTCCTAAGTGACTTTGGTAAAAGATAATAATGTTCCCATAATGATGTTGGGAATTTATCAATCTACAGTAGAGATTAAAAGAACGTTCGATTAGTAATATATATATTGTAACAAAAGTGGCCGATCCTGCCAAACACGACTTCCCAAAGTGGAGACGGGTACTGAAGAAAACACAATTTATTTGGTTCTCGAGAGGGTGAACTTTTTATTAAAAAAAAATTCTCTCCAATTAAATGAATAACTAGCAAAAGAATTCTAGTACAATTTTATTGTCTGCGCGTCTCTATATCGCCGATGTCGTTGCTCTCAAAAACAGAACTCCTCCCTGGACTGCTGTCAACCTCCTTTTATATGCGACTCTGGATTTCCAGGCAAATGCCAAATTTTCCAGTTCGCCGCTGGAACTTTATTTGTAGAAAGTCTAGCAAGTTCTACAATGTTGGAGTTGACGGATTCTAGGGCTTTCGCGATTGTTCTCGGTTTTATTTTTATTGTACGGTTTTTAGGTTCTTACCTGCGCAACAATATATTATAATGTAAATACATCTACGATTTGGAATTTAATTCTTTGCTATGAACATTTTTTTCAATTGCTTAACGGAAGCACTCATTCCACTCAATATATGGAGGCTTTATCCCTGGTATGTACATAAATTTGGAATGGCCCGTTTATCGTTCATGAGGGTCACCATCCTCCTCGATCTTTCGCCATTGACTCCAACTCATTAGAAGGAATCCCTAAACCACTCCAGAAGAGATGTCGCACTTGGTCCAATCATCTATTACTAGGTCTACCAAGGGATCGCTTGCCTGATGGCACGGCAAGTATGATACATTTTGGAATCCGCTTCGGCGATATACCATATGCACTACTCGACACAACTATGGAAGCATTGATCGTTCCATTTGGAGAAGTAGCTGCTTCGCATTGAGTGCCTCGTGTACTTAGGTGTTATACACTCGATCCCTACGAGACATTCCAACAATACCACATAGAAAGATCATTTCGGCAATCCGTGATTTTATTCTTTCTGTCGTCACCCAAATTACATGTCCGTAGTTGAGAGTTGGAACATATATCGAGTTAAAGACCGATAATTTAGATTGAACACTAAGTTTGATCTTCCTAATAATATATTGACCAAGCTCTCTTAAAATTGAGCCAAGCTCACATTTACCTTAATTCCAGCATCATCATAAACGGCTACAAACCCTTCGAGTGCGCGCTGAATTTCGGTTTAAGAGGACCCAACGATAACCAAATCATCCACAAAGAGCGTATGATTAATCCTTAAGTTTCCCATTTTGAAACTTTCTCCACCAATGCAGAGGAGAGCTGACAAAACGCACACTTAGCGGAGTCCAACGCTCACAGTGAAAGGTATTGAGGTAACGCCGTTAACCCGAACACGGCTTATGTAGTTTGTATATAAAGACTGAATCATCGCAAACTTCGTTCTTTTTGAAATACAGTCTGTTAAATAATCTTCAAAAAAGCTTGAGGATTCTTCAATGGTTGTATTGGGAATAATTTTCTTAGCCACGCATATTGGTGGTCTTATGCCTCCAATTATGACACTTTGTGGGAGCTTTGCTCCTTTTTTAGCCAACGCGTCGGCACTTTCGTTGCCTTCTATATTGCAGTATTCAGACATCCAACAGAATCTGACACGGCTCTGCGTACATAATGCTCTGAGCCTTGGGCGGCAATTTCTAACCATTTCAGATAAAAAAAAAATAAATTGAATAAAATATTGATCTTATCTAAAGTAATTCCGCAGTTTTCAATACAGCTAGAACATCTGGTTAGAACACACTGCAAGTATTTAGAAGTCTCTCGAGTATACCATATACCTAATCCCATTCTCTCACTTGTTTTGGAACCATCTGGTTATATCATTATTTCATTGTGAAAGAGATTACCTTCCCTTGTCAATCTTCCCTAACAGGGTACATTACTTTGTATGGTGTGTCGAAGTCTAATTTACCAAGGGTTTTGACCGATTTTTCAGGGATATCGGGAATAAGACAATTCCAATTCTTTCTGCAGACCCTAGAGGAAAAGAAAACGGAGTCTTAAACAGGGTGGTCTCGACTTCTGGAAGCTAATCTTCAGCTTATATTCATCTCAATAGCTTTACAAACAAAGCAAAATACTTAGGGTTAACCCTCGATAGTAAACTTAACTGGAAACAGAACATTCTAGACCGAACCAAGAAAGCGGAAATCGCCATCTACACCTGTAAAAAGGCTATAGGTCCAAAATGGGGTCTTCAACCTAATATAGTCCACTGGTTGTACTTGGCGGTGGTCGGACCAATCCTGCTTTATGGCGTTCTTGTCTGGTGGGCTGCACTCGAAACAAGGTGCAACACAAACTCTATCGAAAGAGTACAACAATTAGCATGCAAATGCATCATAGGGGCTCTCAGGTCCACCCCCACAGCCGCCTTAGAAACCCTGCTTATATATATCCCATTGACATCTTTGGGAAAATGGTAGCATCTAAAGCAGAGACATTCCAGGTAACTGCAGGGCTGACGACCTCTAAGGATTTTGCCTGAAAGGCAAGCCCTGGGTATGCCCCTCGCTACATGTAAGTATCTACTAAAGCTGAACGCTATTAGCTGACCAACCTCAGATGGGAAAACGGCTCAACGTGTCACATTTCGAGACAGATCTGGCCTAAGCTGGATCAAAACCGTAGTGCCGATCTGATCAAGCTAAAGCGTACACAAATCAGCTGCATTGTCGGTGTTCTCACTGGACACTGTGTTATAGGCCAACATGCCAGAAGACTTGGTCTCTTCTCCAACGACTTCCGCTGAAGCTGTAGGGACGAGGAGGAGGAGGAGGAAACCATCCTTCACCTCCTATGCTTATGTCCGGCCCTGTCGCATAAAAGAATGCTCCATCTAGGGTCCCCCTTCCTTGACGACCTCTGCGATCTGGCGTCCCTGGACGTCATGAGCATCCATCGCTTTGTCAAAAGCTCCGGTTGGTTTTGTTAGTCCCTGAGTGGCCTAATGGGTTGATCCATGGTATCACAAAGGACCTTCACTGGTCTTAGTGTGTCTGCACTCTCGTGTGGACAGCCAACCTAACCTAACCTAACCTAAAGCAGCCCTAAGACTTAGAGAATCTCTCCAGTGCTCAAGCTCACAAATTGGCCACATGAAAATCTTACAAAACTCCAATCCGAGAGCAACAGATTGCATACCCCCATTTATTGGTTTCAATATCAAATATCAAATATAACACCACCATCTCTGACAGATCCGCATTGGATGAAGGTATCATTCTAAATGACGCCGCAATCGTAATCTATCCATAACATCAGAGGGCACAGGATTAGGTATATTTTCCGAATCACCTATGCTAAGCGTAGCTCTCCGACTTCCGGACCACTGTAGCATCTTTCAAGCGGGAATATGGGCTGTTCATGAAGCAGCGCGCAGACTATCTATGCACCCGATAGATAGTAAGTCTATCGTCCTTTGCATAGACAGTCAGTTAGCGATTAAAGCTCTGGAAACGCCAACAATAAGATCTCAGTTGGTCAAGCATTGCGGCGAATCTCTTAACGAAATTGCAGACAGATGCAATATTACTCTGTGCTGGGTCCCGCGACACAGAGAGGTAAAGCGGATGAACTAGCTAAACAAGGCACCGTACTACCTCTAGATGTCAATAGAGAGGTACCGGCACCACCAATACAATTGCTGAAACTCCGTATATTTAACGAAGCGCAAGCTATTGCAAACAATAGATGGAGTAATCTAACTACGTGCGTATGGACCAGGAAGACCTTTACTAGACGCAAAGAAAACCAAAAATCTCCTTTCATTAAATAGAAGGAACATAAGCCTCACAGCAGGAATCACAGGACACTGCTTGTTAGGTAGACACGCCACTAGAATGGGTGTCCCAGCAAACGATTTCTGTAGAAGCTGCAGAGATGAAGAGGAGGAGGAGAATAGTCTCCACCTCCTTGGCACATGCCCAGCGCTAGCCACACTAAGAAAGCTACTAGGTGAATACTTCTTTGAGGACCTAAGTGACCTGTCTAACATAGACATTAGGAACTTACATAGATACATATGTATGCTGAAATGCCCCCCACACCACCACCTCCCCTCCTCCCCTCTTCCCCTCGTTATTGGTTACTATCAATTCCCAAGAGGTACTGCAACAGACACCTCCCAAGATTGATAGTTAACCCAATCATATCACTAGACCAATGCCTGTAAATAACAATACTGCATAGGAGTAACAGAGATTGATTGAGTCAATCAATCCCCCTATTACTCCCATGCACGCAAAGTGTGGCCTACACGGTGAACTAGGACAACAAGCTACGGTTTAAAACGCATGTTGATTTTGTTGCCAAAAAAGCATCGCATATGCAGTGAGCTCTCTCGCGTATCATGCCTAACATCGGTGGACCTGGATACGCTAGAAGGATTCTACTCTCTAGAGTTATCACCTCAGTTCTGTTGTATGCCGCCCCAGTCTGGGCGGAGGCACTGAGGACGAAGGAGACCAAAAGGAGACTATCGTCATCATACAGATTCTGTGCGCTACGGACAATCAGCGGCTTTCGAACCATCTCTGACGAAGCTGCATTTGTCATAGCTGGAATGATCCCCATCGATATTCTCGCAGATGAAATGCTAAGGATATATAACAGAAGAGCATTGAGTCATCACGACGCCACTGGTATCAAGGTGATAAAAATCGAAGAAAGGGCAGCGTCAGCAGCTATGTGGCAAGCTCGTTGGGCTAATACAACAAAAGGCAGATGGACATATAAACTTATACCGACAATCCAAGACTGGATAAGTCGAAAGCATGGAGACTGCAACTGTCATCTAACGCAGTTCCTGTCTGGCCACGGTGGCTACCGCAAATATCTACACCGTTTTGGACATGACAACTCACCATCCTGCCCGGAATGCCCAGGTGAAGATGAAGATACGGTGCACGCAGTGTTTTACTGCACACGTTTCACGGCATGGAGAATTACTCTGCCAAGTCCGTCACTACTCCTCGACCATATGTTACAGTCGGAAGAGAATTGGATGGCAATATGTTCCTTCGTAACAACTCTACAAAAAGAGCTGCGGAGAATAGAAGAGCTAAGAAGAGCAGCTGAAGCAGCGGAAGAAGCTGACACAAGAAGCATAGCATAAATTGCTAACCAGCCCCGCGAAGTAATACCTAACGGCAGTCCCGCGGGGAGAGTGGTTGAAGTGTGTAGGGTGTGTGTTTAGTACGTAGGCGTATTCCTGAAATCGATTACTCAGGTTTGTGAATCGTGCATGCTAGTAGCACTCGGGCTATTAGTATCTATGAAGATTACACATCCCTGGCGCAATCCAAAAAAAAAAAAAAAGAAAAACGGTGAACTAGGTACTAAGGGTTTGACTAAAGCAGTCACCCCACCTAGCCAAACCATTTCCTAAAGTTCGACTGCATACTAGTGCAAGATTGACTGCATCAGTTATCTCGCTCTACTTTGCATTCCCCACTATTTCCACGGTCCACCTAGGTATGGGTTCGATTGAAACAATCACCCTACCTAGTCCGATTGAATCAGTCACTCTATGTACGCTTATGCTCCTCTACACCTACACGGTCCACCAAGGTATGAAGGGTTTGACTGATTCAGTCACCCCACCTAGTCAATACCATGCATAACAGCAATTAGAGTTAGACTGAATCAGTCACTCTACTATACTTATGCACCTCTATGCCTATTATGGGACCTGCCAATATAACTTGCACACACAGTATAGGGGGTTTGATTGAATCAATCACCCCCCATCACTTGTTGCACACTATACCTTCACGGTACACTATGATTTCAGGGTTGACTGAGTCAGTCACCCTCTCTAACCTTTTCAGTCAGCATTCTCAGCCAACACCCTCATGAGAAATGTTGAGGTTCCCCCGGTAACCGGTGATTCGACCGGTCACTACTCATGTGGTATCAATGGACCCAAGCGGTCTAAGTGTGTCTTGACCCTGTCGGGACAGCCACCTTTACCTAACCTAACCTAACCTTCATCTCAATATCTCCTGATCTAATCGAAGTAATCGCGTTGCAAGAGTATTGCAATGACCTTGATCTTAGATCCTGAACTGTACCTAACAAGTCATCTGCGTATGCTATGCATGGTGAAGGAATCCTATTAGATCGCTTATGTAAATGTTGAAAAGGATCGACGAATCAATCACATCATGTTGCTATTTTATTTCAAATATTCCAGCTAAAGTGAGATTGCCATTCTTCACAATGAACCTAGTAATGGCGAGCATGACATAAAGTATGTACTTACACCAGTGGTTTGCTTATGCTCAGTCTGCTCAACTTGCAGAAGAGTCCGTCTAACCGTGCGGTATCGAAGGTCTTCTCCAAGTCAACCAGGCAACTACCCATGCATTAGTTCTTGTTTTTATTCCATTGGATGTCTGATACCAGTTTAGACGCGCCAAATATGGTATCATGCCCCGCCTTGAAAACGAATTGGTTATCCGGAATTAAGTACTTGCCCTCAACCCACTTAGTCATGGCTCCATGTTATGAAGGAGACATATCGATTGGAGATTCTCCGCACTACTTACTTACTTATTTACTTACTTCCCCTATCTGACTGCACACCTCGCCGTGGTGTAGGGGCCTAGTAAAGGTCAAGGATTCTCGAGTACCTATCCCCAGATTGGGCCAGATCAAGGTGTTACACGACCCGTGCCGAGGATCAGCCTGGCTGGGGGCCCACTCTAAATAATAGCCCAGTCAGTCGCTAACGGAGTATCCAGATACCTGGCGACCTCCGGATTAGCCTGCCTTGCCTTGCCTGCACAATGCGGATATCTGTGCAGGTCGACTTTCCCATTCTCCGCCACTCGTGGGTCCTAAAATGAACAACAAACAAACAACAAAACAACCAAAACAAGCAAAAAAAAAAAAAAAATATTCGAAAAGAGGACGGTCCTCTTGAAAAACCGTCTTCCAGCCTCCTGGAAAGCACACCTGCAAGCTCTGCTATTGCAACTCCTGCTGGCACATTGGCTTTGAAGCCTAGCGCTAGCTATGCGAGCAGCTGCAAGCAAGTGGTCGCTCCCAGGATTGCTGCACGCGCGCCTGGTACGCTGGCGGATAGGACAGTGGTCTCAACACCTGGTCCCATCGTAAAGCCAGACCATGTAACGCGTGGGGTCAACCCCCACAATATCTCTTTACCTTCAGGGACAGCTAACTGTTCGGCCTCGAGCTTACAGCACGCTGCTCCCTCCTCCTCGAAGGATCCACATCCCCTTCTTAAATCTCTCTCAGGGGCGACGGACAGCTCGGCTTCGAGCTCGCGGAACGTCGCTCCCTCCAAGATCTCTTACCAAGATCGACTTGGAGATCGCGGTCGTTGACCACAGCGATCCGGATGGTAGCATCACAGCTGACAAATGGAGGAAGGTGGAGATAAAGCTCGCCACCAATTGCCTCCAAGTCTTACGTGACCATCCCGGCCCAGATGTTTCTTGCAGAGATGCTGGCTGGTATTAAGGGCACGTAAACATCATTGCCTATGCTGACCAAAGATCTAAGGATCTATATAAAATTGTTGTCTCCAGATTGGGGCAGGTTTGGCCAGGTGCACAGTTAGAGTTCGTGGAAAAAGACCAAATTCCTAACCGTCCTAGGACTCGTGCTACCATTCCGGTCGAACCCTCCGGTCCTAGGGTGATCCTGGATATCCTCAGGATCAGCAACAGCTCCCTCCCTACCCACAACTGGAAGATTGCCAAAGTGGACGAGCCGAGAGGTGACATAAGAAGCTTCATCATTGTCATCAATGAAGAGTCCCTGGCCCCCGTGGCACCTTTAAAAGGAGTGATTAACTACGGCTTCAGCTCTATCACTCTTAAAGTATATAAATGCGATGAGAAAGAGCCCGAGGGAGTCCCTCCCAAACTGGACGCTTCATCCGAAGCAGTCACGAGTTTCTCTCCTTCCGAGCCCATTCCATCGCTCCCTTCGGAGCCCATTCCCTCGCTTCCCTCCGCTGCTCCACCCCTCTTGAGGGTCGACTCTTCGTCGACGGACACGGAAATGGTTGGCGCTCTTCTCAAACTGGACTTTTCCGGTCCCCCTTCTCCCTCACCATCTATCCGTGGATCCGACTTCGGTTTGACGACCACGGAGATGGAAAACGATCCTAATGGCCCTTCTCTTGAGGATGACCTCCTGTCATCAGATTCAGAGGACGGCAACAATACCGTGATAATGGTATCTGAACAGAGAAGTAGCTCCAATGCTGCGGATCCTTCAGATTAACCTGCATCACTCCATCTCGGCTTCGGCCTCCCTTATTCTCCGGCTTGCTAAAAACGGGGAAGACTTAGTCTTGATCCAGGAACCATGGGTTGTTGGAAACCGGGTTTGTGGCCTCAAGACTCCAAACTATAAACTAATCTACGCAAGGATGGACGGTAAACCGAGATCTTGTATCCTTGCGAAGACCAACCTTTACATCTTTTTACTCTCTAATTTCAGCAATCAAGACATAGTCGCTACCAACCTGGAATTGCATTTAAAAAATTACTGGCTGGTTTCGGCCTATTTGGGTCACGATCAAGTGGGCCCACTCCCTCCGGACATCTTGGGAAGCTTGATTGCGAAAGCAGAGAGCCTTAAGACTGGTCTCATCATTGGCTGTGACGCGAACGCTCATCACTCAATCTGGGGCAGTTCCGACATAAATGAAAGAGGTGAGCAACTTTTTGATTTTATCCTCAGTACTAATCTCTTAATTTGTAACCGAGGGTCTAAACCGACCTTTATTACTCGTAACCGACAAGAAGTCCTGGACATTACCCTTGTCTCTGATCATATATATAACCTGGTAAAGGACGGGAGAGTCTCTGAAGAGCACTCTTTCTCAGACCATAGCTACCTCCAATTCAGTCTTGACGACCATCTACCTCATCAGAAAGTTTTTAGAAATTATAAAAAAAACTAATTGGTCTCTATACAGAAAGCGCTTATTGACGCTTATTCCCTCCCTTTTGCCTACTGCACCTACTAGTACGGATGATCTCGACAGGTTAGTCAACACCTTTACATCGGCACTTAACGGTGCCTTGACTGTGGCGTGCCCTAACCGCACTCCTCGAGGTAAGAAGAAATCACCTTGGTGGAATCCAATCTTAGTACTCTTAGGAAGGACAGCAGGCTCCTCTTTAATATTGCTAAAAGCACTCGTGAGACGGCTGATTGGGACACCTACAAACTGTCTCTCAGGAAATATAAAATCTCACTGAGGAAAGAGCAACGACGGTCGTGGAGACTTTTCTGCGACAGTATTGAAGAATCCTCGGAAGCCTCTAGGTTGCGGAAAATGCTCTCAAAAAGCTCTTCAACACCTAGCTACCTCTTACATAAAGATGGTCACTGGACCACCTCTGCTAAGGAATCCATTGACATCCTACTGGATACTCACTTCCCTGGTAGCTCCCCTGTTGTTGTTTCATTATCGGGTATTACCCGTACTTGCTCTCTACCGTGCAGCAACTCCCTGGTTATAGTAACTACGGAACAGATTGGCTGGGCCATGCGCAGCCTCAAGCCCTTCAAGTCCCCAAGACCTGACGGCATTATTCCTGCTGAATTTCCAAAATGTGAGGACATTGTGCTTCCATGGCTCAAGGTCATTTTATCGAGCTGTCTTAATCTGGTCTACATCCCCAAGACGTGGACCGAGGTTGAAGTTGTCTTCATTCCTAAGGCAGATAAGAGCTCGCATGTGGAACCGAAGGATCTCCGACTTATCAGTCTATCGTCCTTTCTACTGAAAACGCTGGAAAGGCTGAGTGATATTCACTTCCGTTAGAGCATTAGCCCGTCTTTGCTCTTGCCGTCCCAACATGCGTACTGCAAAGGCAAATCCGTTGAAACAGCCTTACACTCGCTTGTGCGCACCATTGAAAAATCTCTGAGCATTAAAGAATATACCATGGTGGTTTTCCTTGACATTGAGGGAGCTTCTAACAATGTCAAACCAAAGGCAATCACAGACGCACTTGCAAATCTGAAAGTGGATACTTCGCTCGGAGTGTTGATCAATCAATTGCTAACACGCAGGACTATCAACACACAGCTTGATGGAGCATCGGCAAGAAGACTTGCCTGTTGCGGAACACCCCAAGGTTGAGTTTTGTCCACCCTCCTGTGGAATCTTGTAGTGAAGGAGCTACTAGTGGACCTGGACAGGTCAGGCTGTAGAGTGATTGCCTATGCTGATGACATTGCGATTGCTGCGTCTGGCAAGCACCCAGACACTCTCAAGGAAATCCTCCAATATGCTCTCTCTCGGCTCACTAGGTGGGCCTCCAATTGTGGATTGGGGGTTAACCCTCATAAAACAGAACTTGTTCTCTTCACAAGGAAATATAAAGTTCCCCACGTAGACCCTCCTATGATTAATCGCCCCAGTCTCACCAGTATAGCCTGTAAAAAGGCTATAGAAGGAGCTGGGGTCTGAAACCTGAAATCACTCGCTGGCTTTACGTGTCTGTTGTCAGGCCCATACTACTCTATGGCGTGATCGTTTGGTGGTCTGCCCTTGACAGGGCTGTTTATCTCTCTCAGGTAGCTAAAGTGCAACTATCCGCTTGCATGTGCATCAGTGGTGCACTAAGAACTACCCCCTCTGCGGCACTGAACATTATGTTCAACCTGCTACCCCTGGATATCCTCGGCAGACAGACTGCTGCCAGTGCGGCTATTCGTCTTAAAGCCTCCTCTCAGTGGTCTAGTTATCACATTGGCCATTCCTCGATCCTGGATCTTCTCAACTTCACACATGAAAACACGGACTACACCCCACCGAAACTGAGATTTGACCGACACTTCCGTACAAGTATCCCTGAACGGGATGAGTGGGATGGCTTTCCCCCTGATGATGGAAATTCGGTGCACTTCTACACAGATGGCTCTAAGACCGAAGGTGGGGTGGGCTGTGGTATTTCCTCCGAAAAGCTCAACCTGAGCATCTCGTTCCGCCTCCCTGATCATTGTAGCGTTTTTCAGGCGGAAATCATGGCGATTAAGGAAGCCCTGTCTTGGCTGAAATGTAATTTACTATCAGTCAGCGATATTAGCATTTTCACTGACAGTCAAGCGGCTATCAAGTCCCTGGAATCGTGGTCCTTTACTTCAAAGACCGTCTTACACTGCCGTTCGTCTCTTACAGAGATGACAGAGCAGTTCAAAATTCACCTATGCTGGGTGCCAGGTCACAGAGACATTCCAGGAAACTGTAGGGCGGATGAACTCGCTAGACAGGGTACTACTTTAAGGATTCTGCCAGATAGGCAAGCCCTGGGTATACCCCTCACTACATGTAAGCATCTACTGAAGCTGAACGCTATTAGCAAGATCAACCTTAGGTGGGATAGTGGCTCTACGTGTCACATTTCGAGGCAGATCTGGCCTAAGCTGGACCAGAAACGTAGTGCCGAGTTGGTTAAACTAAAGCGATTACAGATCAGCTGCGTTATCGGTGTCATCACCGGACACTGTCTAATCGGCCAACATGCCAAAAGACTTGGCCTGTAGGGACGAGGAGGAGGAGGAAACCATTCTTCACTTCCTATGCACATGTCCTGCTCTATCACGCAAAAGAATCCTCCATCTAGGAGCTCTCTTCTTTGACGACCTCAGCGATTTGGCGTCCTTAGACGTTACGAACATCCATCGTTTTATCAAAAGCTCCGGTTGGTTTTATTAGTCCCTGAGAGTTCTAATGGTATATCCTTGCCATCACAAAGGACCTTTACTGGTCTAAGCGTGTCTGCATCGTGGTGCAGACAGCTAATCTAACCTAACCTAACCTACTTACTTACTTAGGCAGCACTACAGTCCGAGGTGGACCTGGGCCTCAATCAACAGACTTCTCCAGCCAACACTGTTCTGAAATGTCTACAATAAACTCTACAGCCAGAAATATAGGCTTGAATTTCTTATTTCATTTTTTTTAAATAAATAAAACCGTCATTCTTCCTTACATCATTTTTACTTAGTTTAATTAAGTCCAGATATTCTGGGTGACACACGTACGCGTAAGTTGGCTTAACAGCTCTGCTGTATCAATAACCATAAAGACGACAGTAAAATAACCATAACCATCCACAGGACATTAAGCAGTGTGTCCTTTTTGGCACATTCTCGTTTCGATGGATATTTTCTGGAACGATTTTAATGTCTCAATTAGTATACACTGTGTGGCTTGAAGCCATTTCTGTGGAAGTATTTGTATCTGTGAAAAGAAATGATAATTTGAAAAGAGCATCAAAAAGAATTGTAATTGGCAAATCTGATTAAATAAATTCCGTTTGATGTGGCAAATTTAATCTTCCTTAGGATAAGATACATAATGCATTTAAAAATTACTGCGAGTGGTGGTTCGTCAATATTAGTTGGATATATCAATCCAAAAGAGTTTGAATCGCAGAGATTGTGGGTTAATTTGTTCCCTAACGTGGGTAGGAAGATAGGTTAGTTTAGGAACTTGCGCAGCAGTTTTTTTTAACTTGCTCTTCTAGGAGTACTAATGCAGTTTTCTTGTTTCATAACAAAAGAAATTTCGATAGAAATACCTATACTTTTACGTGGTTGCTGAGTGAGAATGGAAGTGGTGGGTGCTTGTGGTCTGGCAGGTTGTCCAAATGGAAATGGCATATTTCTATGATTGAGTTCGCCAAAGTGTTTTCCACGTACTATCTGCGACTACCACATCAGCTATCGATCGGATGGCTTGTTTTTAGATGTAATTAGCGCCATTTGGTAAAGCAGAAAATCCTGTTATTTTTTGAATGGAACAGTTCATTTATTTGAAAAGGTTTTGTTTGAATAATGTTTCCCTATGCCTGCAAAGAATAGGTGTTCGATTTTCTGCAGTCCAGATTCTTGGACCATGTGGCAACTCATATGAGGTCCAACATTTACATTCGACATCGATGTCATCTATACTCACGGTATAGCTACACCGGATCTAGTGTTTAATTGCCAGCAAACACTTGAAAAGTCGCAAGGCTCTTCCTAGTTAGCCATCTTGTTATTGTATATCTGCTGATGATGGCCTTGTAACCTGAACATAAGAGTCGGTTGCGGATATAGCGCCGATAATATGGTGTGGATTCGTTAATGGGGCTGAGATTTTAATGAATACGTTCTCTCCGACGAAATAAAAAGGTCTAGAGTATTTTGTTTGTTTGAATTATCAGTGATTCCTGTATGCGAGTCCACTATCTACATTAGATTTAGTGAAGTGAAGAAATAACTATCGAGAGCTCTTATTGTTTTGTCGGTATGCGCAGGGCATTTGCATTGCAGATGGCGGACAGATTTAATTTCTTCCTCGTCCCTGCCGCTGCTGCAGAAGTCGGTGTAAGGTACGGCGATACGCTCCACATGAACCACAATGGAACAGTGTCTCGTGATTATGCCAGAAATTACTTGCGTACCTAAGAACGTATTCTTCTCAAATCATAGGCAGGTCATAGCGTCCCGGCAATGACACATATGCATAGATGGTTTCATCGTATGTTGGCTTCACTAGTAGCTTCATCCCCAACGTATTTATTTATAGATCTAATAGGAACCTTCACGCGGGGGTGGGCCTGTGAGATATACAACACCGACCCCATTCTACCGAGTTCGTCTGCCCTTTAATTGCCTGGTATGGCCATGTGACCTGGTACCCAGCATAGGGTAACCGCATTTAGATGTCGTTTGAAGATTCTGATGAGCTTAGTTCTGACAGGAGTAGATTCTAAAGCCTTATCTGCTCTCAATGCAAACAGGCGGGTGGTTAATATGTATTTAGTCGACTACCTTCAAATGTATTTAAACACACATATTTGTGCACTTATCACCTCAGGGTGTTTCGCAGCCGAGGACAGCGATGAAATATCTTATGATCTTCCGCCTGTGTACACCACAACAGGCTTACATATCTCTCCTTGGACCAACCCTATCTGCGTAAACTAACCAACGCAAATCCTCCTCAGTCTCGATGAAAAACTAAGTTGATAGGTGTAGTTGATTCTTCCTCAGAACTATGAACCTATTAGTTTGAAGAGGTGGCAAGGATTGATAATAATCAGCCAGTCGTGTATTATAAGAATCTGCAGCTGCTTTCATTCAATTGATCATATGATTGCATTTTTATGTCGTCCAGCGAGTGTTACAGAAAGCATGCCCATCCCGACCAATATACTGGGAAGTTGACAATGAAGGAGAAATCTTTCCGTGGGAATTGGCGAACCCCACAGGCGGATCAGTAGAAATGTGGTGAAGTGGGAGGGTTATGATCCCTTGTTTTCGGATCATAACATCGCCGAAATAGGAAGAGGAAGAAGAAGAAGATTGCATTGGGAATGCTCTTTTTGCAGAGAGTGTGCTTACATCACCACTAAAACTGCAGATTTTGTACTAAGAGATGGTCTACCGAAATGAATAGAAACCGCTCAGCATTGTATCTTCGCTTCGATTTATATGATGTACATCAGTGTACTGCCGATTGTATTATTGATCTAAAGATGATTTGGCCCAATCGAACTGTGAAAGGCGTGAAAAATAGTTTCTTCACTATTCCTCGCATCATCCGACAAGTCACACATTCGCTCCGAAAGTTCCTAAAGCCTTGTCTGCATTCTTCAACAATAAATTACTTTAATCACTTCTTTCAACTGTCGCAGTTTCTATCGCATTCTAAACGTTGTTTGTATATTTGAAAGAACGTGCTACATACAAGCGTACCAACTGCTCTCACGTGCGCATTTATTTCGACAACCAAAACAAAAGACCAACAACTGCCAGCCATGCCGCAGGCATTACCCGCACGCGCTGGGAAGAGAAAAAAGCGAATCGAAACACCATAAAAATCACCGGATTATATTTGTTTCTTCGCACAAGGATACACACCATACGATTCGAATCCACATGCCCTCCTCTGACTCAACGAAAAACTTTTTTGGGAAAATTTATTGAAAAGTACAATAAGGAAAACCCCCATCGTAACATTTCATTTCATCTCTCTTATCCTTGCACAAAAAAAAAAAAAACGAGTTAAGACACTACATTCGCATGTGTTTTATTGTGGTCTTCTCTCGCGCGAAAAGTTTATCCTTATATCCTGCATAAAGTGCAGAATCCTTCTTTCGCAGCGAAAATGTTTTCTTCTAGTTCTTAAACTACACGACAAAACAAAAAAAAAATTCCGAAACACGGATATAAAATTCCTTAACCGAAATCTGCAATATCTCTAAGAAGGACCCCACCACTCGACAGGACGAGTAAAAATAAACGAAAAACAATTTTTAACACATGTAGAATCTGCAATTTTGCAAATCGGATCGCTGGGTCCGCATATAATAAGTGTCAAAATGTCACCGCAAATAAAAGGACTAACGACGATTTGCCAAAACAATACACAGAGAAAATGCCATGCCGGGGGCATGAACCACCACAAAAAAAGTTATAAAGGACACGACTGGGTCGTACGCACTTACACTGTCTACAGGTCGCATTTGACAAATTATTTCAAATCTAACAAAAATAGATAAAATGACAGTGTTTCGATAATTCCCTTAGGAAGCAAAAAAAAAAAAAAATTGCAGTTAGCCGAAACGAGGTCTTAATTTAAATTCGATATTAATTTTAAAATAAATTGACTGAGAAATAGCAAAATTTGCCGAAATAATCGTTTCGCTATAAAAGCGGACCAGAAACGACTGTTGCATCACATTAAAATGTGTGAAACTCCTGTGAGACCAAAGAGGCAACGTCCTAAAGCCAGTAAATCTATTTGGTCTTTCGTTAAATGAATTAAAGGAACTGCTTCGTCGACCACGCAGCTCTTGTTCATAATGATAAACATATCATGGACTCCACGTGAAAGCCGATCTGCTTGCTGCAACTTCGGATCCATATGGAATTTCTCCAATTGTGAAACCTCTACGCCAACTATTTCATTTGTCGTACTATTTCCAGATAAATGGAAACTTGCATATGGTATGTCCAGCCAATTCAACACCAACGTTCCACAGGGTACCTTTTGGTGTATCTGACGGAAAAGTGGAATCAAAGCATTCATCACCGCGGTAAATATCAAGTATTATACATAGTTGCTTTTGATATCTCTAAAACTTTTGTTAGAATGTGGCACAGTACCCAAGCATTGAAGCTTGAAGCTTATGGGGTTGATCAAATTTGTTCACCATGGGTTGCGAGTTTTTCAAGTAGTCGATCTATATAAGGTGTATTGGATGGCTGTACTTCTACCCACTTCTCAACCAATTCTGGTATACCCCAGGATTTAGTCCTCTCTCAGAGCCTGTTTCCTATATGCATTATATTTATCAATGCCCTTCTATCTGTCACTCGCGATTCAATCCGTTCCTTCGCGAACGACAGCACTCTTGACTTCTCCTACTCTTTAACGTACCCACAGCAAGAACCCCAATCGGTGGAGTCCTGACGGCTAATGTCTACAGAGCTCAACTCTGATATTAAGGCAATTATCAATTGGGTTATGCAAAACCGAGTTGAGTTAAACTTGTTAAAAACCTAGTGTTGTCTCCTACCTCAAAAGCAGGATACTACTGTAATCAAACTAGAAAGTAATGGAGTTGATATTGAGGAATCCGATGGTTTGTCAATGCTTGGTATGACCTTCGGTGGAATCAGCAGATTACCGAAGCTGCGAAAAGTGGAGCTAGATGCGTCGGATTTCTTAAAGATGCAAACGTTTTTTCACTCCTGCCGGGCAAAAATCCTTGTCTTTAGTCCAACTCGTGGACGCCCACCGGTAACGGTGTGTTTAGTGCCGGCTAAGAACTAACACGCGTGCCTCAATAATACGCAGTGGTCTATTAAGGCGCAGGTGGAGAGCAAACGCTCACCAGTGCCCACGACTGCATGACTAGCTAGTAAAAAAAGAGAACCGGTAGTTAACGGTCCCTGCCGATGCGCAGACGACGTCGGTAAGTATAAATGCCTCTTCCTGCTATGTCGGTGCTGCCAGGATGGACTTTTTATTCTGGACTTGCGCGTGGAACCACAAATAAATTAAATGTATAATAAAAACCATAAAAAAATTAAACGGAGTTCGATATTGGCTCCACATCCGAGGATGCACTTTTAGCCTCCAGTCAGGAGTTTTCACGGAAGCTGCAGTGAGTACGAGTAGTACTCGCACTACGGTTGAACAAAACACAACAGCTATACTGGCAAGCAAAGACGCTAAGGTTAACGACACTGACTCAAAAAAAAGTCAAGACGGAGCACGCTGCTATGAACAGTCGCTTTGAAATGACCTGCTTCATTCTAGGTAAGATTGCCAAAAATAAAGCTAGTGGCACCGTTCGGGAGAGAGACGAAGCAGACAGACACAAGTATCAAACAGTTGTGGAGGGCTACAGCAAGTACTTAGAGGCTCAGAAAGCTAGGACACAACAATAACAAAACAATCGCAACAGGCCTTCAGATGAGATACACTACTGCTAAAAAAAAAAGTAAGAACAGCAAACAGCAGAGGTACTTCGTCGACTAGTGTATCCCAACCCACACGCAATTTTTTCGATGTAGTTAGAGACCACCTTCGTGGTACTCTTATGGACGAGAATTCTACAGACGGAAAAACGGTGATGGAAGCTTGGGTCGAAATTGAAGTCAAATTGTCCGAGATGGTCATGGAGTACCTGCTTAGAGCGAACTCTGCCCGGTTTCGACTCCTCCGATGTTGTAAGGGGATACAAGGTGATCAGATGCGAGGACCCGTTCTTCAAGGATTTCCTTAGCGAGTGTTTCGCTAAGGTTAGTGATGCCTGGGAAGGCTTGAAGCTTAAACTTACCTGGCTAAGGAGATCCCAAGGAGATCTAGGACCAAGAAGAAACAGCACCGTTACACGAAATTTTTTTCAAAAACCTGAAATGTTGTCCAATGACACACGTCCAAAATAGTCCAAATATGAAATTTGCCCCAAAGCAAAAAATACAAATACAAATATTTGGCGCAACAGCTCTTTAAAGTGTCAGGGCCTAGCTTCTCGCAACCACTCATGTTGTGTGCGTTATATTTTTCACACGAATGGAAGGGACCTACAGTTTAATGCCGAATCCGAACGGCGATTTGAGAAGCTTTTTCGTGACAACAATACTCTCCGCGAAAAAACCTTTTGGTATTTTCTGGGATTCGAACTTGGAACCTCATGCGTAGTGATCCGACACACTAACCACTTACGCCACGGCGCCCACAAAAACGCTAAAGCCTTTTTTGACAAAATTGCAGTTTTTGGGGCTAAAGACCCCAAATATGCAGTTTATAGTAGAGCCGTACAGCCGTTAGGTTAGACAGATAGGCGAACAGACGTACAGACACTATTTCTATTGTTTAAAATTCGAGACGAAATTTTTTCACGATTACAATACTTGCCCCATAGGTATAGGTGCAAGTAAAAAATAAATAAAGGACGAATGTGTCGTATGTGCGAGAGTACATGTACCGGAGGAATGTGTCGCAATGGATATTGAAATTTTGCGGTTGGGTTGCGTGATGAGAATATTGAAAAAAAAAATTTTTTCTCTTCGTATTTTCTAGTAAAATGCATTATATTGAATTTCACATGTGAAATATGGAGGAATCGATGTCAAAATATACATACGAGTACATATTCTAGGACATTTTTCTTTGAATTAGCTGTGTGCACTGATATAATTGTCGTCGACACGTACGAGAAAATGTGGTGCAATGTGGCGACCTTTCTGTAGGACATGGCTTTTAGAAAAGGTCAAGGTTTCTAGTAAGGGAATGCAAAGTGCGAGGGTTTTAGATTTATGTCTTTTTGCTCATAAAGTCTGTGAATCGTGCTTTTATATTATTGCCTTGGAGTTCGATTCTTATCCTGACCTAAAATTTTCTAAGAAAATGAGATTATCTATCAAATAAATACAATACCTGGCAGAGACGTGCTCACTATTTGTTTCCGCCACGGTGTACGATTTAAAAAATATGGAAAATATTTCCATATGGATATGGAAATATGGAATAATATCTTCCAATAATGTTAATATCGTCGGCGTATGCAAGCAGTTGTACGGACTTGTGATAGATTGTGCCTCTGGTGTTGGCTTGTAAGTTCCGCACAATCCGTTCAAGAACAATTTATAAAGTCGACAGCGCGTCACCTTGTTTAAAACGTTTTCGACATCAAAGGTCTCAGTAGGTCATTATCGACCTTGATGGAATAACAAGCGTTCTCCATTGTAATCCGGCTCAGATGGGCAAGTTTGGTGGGGATGTCAAAACTAGACATAGTTCTATGCAGCTCCTCTCTATTGATGCTGTCAAGGGCGGCACGCGATAAAGAGATGATGAGTATCCATTTGGACTTCTTCCAGGGTCTGCCGAAGTGTGAAGATTTGATCGATGGTCGACTTTCCTGACATGAAACCGCACTGTTGTGGCTGGCTGTTGATAAAAGGCTTGAGGTGTTCGCACAATATCGCAAAAAGATCTTGAGGCCTCCATTATTATTGGCGTTGGTTTTCTGGTTTTGGTATTCTGTATACCATTTTTTTATGTCTTTCTTGGCATTGTCCTCAACGGAAAGAACTTACTATTTGTTGATGAGTTTCCCATGTTCGCACTTCGGTTGCTGCTACATTTTAGTCCCTTTTTAGGCGACACCTTAAAAAAATAAAAAAATGCCTCTGTAGGTTTAGTCGCAGTTTCTTGTTAATTGCTTTCCTTGCAGAATAGTCTGTCCATTTCTTCTGCCTGATATACTGCTGCCCATCCCGATTTCATAAAGTTATCCTATGAAGGAATGTAGAGTAATAAGTAGATGTAGGATAGACTTGGTCACCCGATCGATTTGATCTGGCGTGTTTTTTGCTCAGCCTTTGGCGTAGAATTCCAATGCCTTGGCTGTGGACATTTTGATTGTATTCAAGATTGACTTCAATATAACCAGACTCTTTAAGGTCTCTGCAATAGTCTATTGGATAAGTATGTAAGTACGTCTGAGTAAGGTATTTGGATTTCAGTTTTGTGTTTTCATGATCTGCAGCAAATCCAGCCTTAAAACTTTAAACACTTACTTACTTACTTATGTCCTGTGTCCCCTTGTGGGTCCCAGGGCCTCTACGACGCCTACACGCCATCGCGTGCGGTTTCTGGCAATGTGTCTGAGTTCTCCCCAACTTTTCCCTAACTGCCGTGCCTCCTTCTCGACTGTTCTGCGCCATGTTCTCCTAGGACCGCCAGGTCTTCTGCCATCCTGAGTTGGAGGGTTCCATTGTATAGCATGGTTCGCTATGCAACTGTCACCCTTACAGAACGTGTGACCAATCCACTGCCACTTACGCCATTGGATGCTTGTGCCTATTGGTTCCTGACCCGTTTTCTCGTAAAGGTGTTTGTTAGAGATACGATTGGGCCAGAAAATCCTTAAGATATTGCGCAGGCACCTATTAACAAACGTTTGCCACATTCTGGTGATAGTAGTGGTCACTCTCCACGTGCTGCAACCATATAACAGCACGGATTCTACGTTGGAGCGGAACAGTCTTATCTTGGTGCTCAAACTGATTGCATTGCTTTGCCATATTTTGGACAACATCCCGAACGCGGACTTTGCTTTGGCGATCCTGTTGGCTATATTTAGTTCGGTTCCACCATCGGTCGAGACAATACCCCAAGATACTGAAAATACTCTACCGGTTGTCCAGCAATGCATATTTGAGCCGATGAGTTAGTTCCAAGGCTGATAATTTTAGTTTTTGCAGTATTCATTTTCAGTCCGACGACGCCTGCCTAACTCTCCACATCTGCTGTCATTTAGTGGAGGTCCATAATTCTGTGAGAGAGTAAGCATACGTCGTAAGCGTAGTCAAGATGTTTCAGTTGAGATGTAAGACGATGTCCATCGAATTCCTCCGTTTTCCGTTGACAAAGCTGCATGAAGCACATCACTAATCGCCAATAGGAATAATATTGGTGAAAGGATACAGCCTTGTCTTACTCCACTTTGGATCTCAAATTCCTCAGACAACCTCCCCATGTGCAGAACGTGACATTTGGAGCCTTCATATGTAGCTTTGATAATAGCAATTAGTTTATCGGGAATACCTCTCCTGCGTAAGGCACGCCAAATAAACTCCCTGTTGACACTATCGAACGCTTTCTCAAAATCGATGAACAGCAGGTGCAGTGGCGATCGATATTCAACACACTGTTCGATGATAATCCGCAGGGTGTTGATGTGGTCGGCACAGGAGGATCCAGAGCGGAAACCTGCTTGTTCGGCATCGAGTGTGTCTTCGAGATTTTGTTTGATTCGCTCCAGGATGATTTTACCTATTATCTTAGCTACAGCATGCAGCACGCAGATACCCCTCCTGTTTCCGCCCTCCATTAAATTTCCTTTCTTAGGAAGCTTGACGATCATTCCCCTTTTCCACTCGTTAGGAAAGCTCTCAGCTTCTCAAGCTATCTCTATAAGTGGAAGCAGAAGCTTAGCCGATGTTGTTGGTGCTGCTCGTAAGAGCTCTGCTGGAATACCATCAAGTCCTACCGCCTTGTTGGTTTTGAGTGCCTTGATCGTGGTAATGATCTCATCTTGACTGGGAGTCGTTGTGCGTATTCGGGAACTTCTCACCTCGGGCATCTCAGTTTGATTTGGGAGCATATCGCTAGCGAATACGCATTTTAAAACCGTAGCAAAAGGCTCTTTCCATCTCTTGAGCTGCACCTCATCCGAAATGAGCAAGGAACCGTCTAGGCTTTTCACTGGGTGTTGGCTGGAGCTGCGACCACCTGTCAGCTCTTTCGTGATTCTGCAGACGGTCCTGCTATCGCACCTCCGTGCAGCTTCTTCTGCTTCTGTAGCCAGCGCGTTGATGTAGTTGCGCTTGTCACGTCGCACGCTACGCTGAACTTCTCCTCGGAAAGCCACGCCCTATGTCTTCCCTGCGATCGACCGACAATTCTTTCAGCACCAGATGTAAAAACATTTTTCACAGCACACCAATGGTCTTGGATGGTTGCGGCATTGAGCTGCTGATTGCTTCCACACCTTGCGAAAAGTGCACCCTTAATTGTTGGCGCACTGAGGGATCACCAAGTCTATCGACGTTGAACCTGGGCATTCTTGTGTTGTCGTGGGATCTTCGAACTGATGGCAAAATGGTCAATTTGGTTGGAGGTTGCTTGCTTGTCGTTGGAAACCCAGCTGACTTTGTGGCAGGTCTTGTGCTGAAACATGGTGCCACCTATCACAAGCGGTTGGCATTGCAGAAATCCACAAACCTTTTGCCGTTGTCATTGCGGTTGCCTAGTCCATGCTTCCCGATTACATGTTTGAGCCCTTCGTTGTCGTTGCCTACCTTGGCATTCAAATCCCCCATCACTATGACAGTGCCTCCATTTGGTATTGTGTTGAAGACGGCACTTAAGAGATTGTAGAAGCTCTCCTTTTCGTCCTCAGGCGAACTATTCGTTGGGGCGTAACACTGTATGATGGTGACGCGTCGTACTCTAGTCCGGAATCTGGGCGCCAAAATCCTATCACCATGAGGCTGCCAGGAAATTAGGCCCTTGCGTGCTGTTGTTGTTAGCAGTAGTCTGACTTCATGTTCCCGCGGACTTCCGGATGGTCTTCCAGAACAGAGTAGTACAGTGTTACGCGTTGCGGACTGGTACTCGCCCGCTTCTAACCATCATAATTCACTTACCCCCCAAAATGTCCAGTTTATATCCCATGAATTCCTTTTCCAGTTGGAGGAATCTGGCATTGTAAGGACCTTCGCTTCCCGAGTCGAGGAGCGTCTTTACATTCCAGAAACATATTTTTGTCCGGCTACAATAGCCAAAAGTCGTCAACATGTGATCATTCCTTATCCGAGGCATAGTGTCGGTTTCTATAGCGAGCAATTTTCGGTAACGCAGGTTGCTGGCCCACGTTACCTAGCCTAGAATCAAGGCTCTAGACGCCGCAATGCAGGTCCCCAACAAACACGTTTTTCTTTTATTAAATCATTTTAATTTACCGCAGCATTTGCTGTTTTCACTTCAGTACTTTCATTTCCCTATTAAACTCCACCCAAATGTATTCAATATTTAGATAATACACATTGAAATAAATTTTCACTAATCCAAATCAAACACAAATTACATTCACAAATGGAATCAATTGGATATTTAAATTGTAATTTGTTTCAATAAAATTGCATATTAACTCTATTTGCTCATATCATTGATTTGTTTACAAGTATGCACGAGTATTCATGATAGACGAGGAAAATGATATTACCAGAATATTATGACAGCAATAATACCAGGATTTTATTGATTTACTCATATTTCGAAAGGCTGTCTTTCATTGGAAGCAACATCTCGTTTTCAGTTTGGCAACCACTAAAGTAGGGAAATAGAAAATTAAGGCAGTGTGTATGTACTAATTGAAACAGATAAGCACTTAGGGCAGAGAATCTTTAGATATTTGTCTCTGAAGTAATTGTAAGAAAATTTATGGCAATGTTCTGAAATCATGAATATCACTGGTAAATTGCCATTGCTTCAAACGCTGGGAGTAGTTTCAATATATCAGGCGTTTCTACTATGAAATGGTTACTATTGAGAATTCGGCTCAACTTCTTGAGAACAGCGTTAATTGCAATACTAGCGTCAAAATTGCTAATGACGAGTTTCTTACATAATAGTTGAATTTATTTTGAGACAAATTTTTCAGATAAGAGTAGAGACTATGAACTGTCATTCTGATATTTTAATCTGTTCTACATTTTCATAATCGCCGAATAGTCTATAGCCAGTGTAGGTACATGTAGCTATCCAAATTGTTTCCACCGCATTCACAGGCCTTTTTTTGTCTACCTGAATCCCAATCTCGAGCACTGACCAATTGACTTATTATTTATTTATTTATTCTATTTTTTTGTGATAATTCGAATTCCTGTTTATATGTACATATATCTGACATTGAAGAGTTCCCTGTGCAAGGACAGGTTAATAATATCACTGCAGAGTCCCACAACAACTAGCGCTTGTCGTAAAAGGCGACTAAGGGGACATATCAGATCTAGGCAATATAACACCCAAGTGAGCCCAGCGACACATGCACTACCTTAAAAACTCTCCCACAAGTGTGCATGCGAGTCCGTGGGTTGACCCGATTGGACATCACGGTTGTCATAGAAGAAAGATAAAAAAAGCAAACAATAATAAAACAGGAGCATGCACGTGTCAAACAACAAACACTATCGCAATATGGTAATATTGCAATACTTTAACATTATGGTAATACTTGCTAAAGGGAAGACACTACCCCGCGAGGCACTACCACTGCTGCGCATGGTACTGATCCTGGACCGAGCAGAAATGTTCGGGTCAGAGCTATACGGATTCCAGGGGCTAGCAAAATAATGAAACAGTTTGAACGAAATTTGAGGGCCGCGAGTTGGAATATTGGAAGCATGACCGGTCGAAGTTACGAGCTGGAAGAGATGATGAAAAAAATGTGCTTTATGTGTCCAAGAGACGAACTGGAAAAATACCGGAAATCGGGCGCGATTCTTGGACGTTAGGACAAAGTATTGCAAGATGTTCTACTACGAAACGGAATCGGTATCATCCTTGCGGCAGAGCTACTTGGTAACGTCTTGAGCAAGTCCAGCGACCGTTTGATGTCTCTCAAACTAGTAATACAAGGAGAGGTGTGGAATATTTTCAGCGCATATGCTCCCCAAATTAGGTGCGATCAGAGGGATAAAGATGCATTTTGGCTAGATTTCCACAATCTCGTTAAGAACATACCAAAGGGAGAATTTCTGTTTGTTGGAGGAGATTTGAATAGATATGTCGGGAAGTCAAACGAAGACTATGAATACTGCCATGGAGGACTGGGCTACGGTACCAGGAGTCTTTCTGGTGAAGACATCCTAAGCATGTGCAAATCGCACGGTCTTATCGTGATATGTACCATGTTCATCAAACAAAGTCCACACCTGATCACTTTCAGCAGTGGTGAAGATGAAGCCCAGATTGACTACCATTTGGTAGCCAGTTTCATGAACCCTCGGGTAAGAGGCAATCACTTGGCAACACCGTCTCCTGCTAACAGAAATTTTTTTTTATGGAGACATCAAAGAAAAGTAAACAATCATGGGCCTCTGAGAAAATCAAGTGGTACAATATGGACAAAGAAAAAGGCAAGGTTTTTGTTTTCGTTATGAAAAATAACCTCTCTCACACCATCAACGGAGCTGAGGATGAAAAGTGTAGAGCACAAAATATGTGGGATTCCTTAAAGCGAACTTGATTAAAGAAGGCCGAATCACTGCTAGGAGCTTCAAAAGGCCACCATCAACACGCCAAAGAAACATCTTGGTTTCGTTATGAAGCTAAGAAGGTGATAAGTGAGAAGAACTCGGCTTTCGAAGCTTGGTCAAAGTGCCCCTCTAATAATTGATAGGTAAAACCTCGCCTCGAAGTGGAATACAGATGCTGCAAGAAAAAAGCGCAGAAGAAGTGCGCCCAGCTTAAAGCAGAGAGTACGGAGGGCCTGTATCGGGAGCTGGAGAAAATATCTTCCTCGGTTGCCGATGCAAACCAAGCTATCCAGGAGCTGCGAAGACACAATATGAACAAAAGCGCAATCATCTTAAAAGTAGCCGCCCAAAGACGGAGGAATGCTGAGAAGATTCGTTCGCCAAAGTTCATTAACAATGCTCATGGCTAACTTCTTGTGGATGACGAAAAAATTCTGCAGAAGTGGCGGTAGTATTGTTAAGAACTTTTGAATGAACAGATTGCCTGGCTATACTTTCCAAGAGCCACCCCTAACTCTGAAGAAATACCCGACATTACAGTCGAAGAAGTTAGTGAGGCGGTCAAATACTCCAAAAAGCGAAAAGCGGTTGGGCCAGACGAAATGCGAAGATTTTGCGGACAGGAGCGCCTTCTCAGACGTCCAATACGCAGTTTTTTTGACTTGGTCGATGTCGCTGTACAGATCGTATAGTTCGTGATTGAATCTTCTCCTCCAAAACCCGTCAACGCAAACGGGACCGAAAATCTTACGAAGAATTTTTCTCTCGAACCGACCAAGGATATCTTCATCCTCTTTTAATAAAGTCCATGTTTCAGCGCCGTAAAGCAGGACTGGGATGATCAGGGTCTTATATAGAATCTCCTTAGTAGTTCGAGATAGGGCTTTACTGTTGAATTGCCTTATAAGCCCAAAAAAACAGCGCTTGGCAACTCTTGCTTCGATTGATTTCTGTGCTGAACTTGTTTGTAGAATTTATAGCAGAGCCAAGGTAGACAAAGTCCTTTATCGATGGTGGACTTTCATGGCCTGAAACCGCACTGATAGGGTCCAATCAGGCTGTTGATAAAAGGTTTCAGGCGTTCACACAATATCGCAGAAAAGATCTTGTATGCGATGTTGAGGAGACTGATGCCTCTATAGTTGGCGCAGTTGAGGGAGTCTCCTTTCTTGTGGATCGGGCAAACGATGCTGAGATTCCATTCATCAGGCATACACTCATCTGACCAAATCTTAGAGATGAGTTGGTGTATGCACTCTACCAATTCATCCTCAGCTGCCTTGAAAAGTTCGGCCGGTAAGCTGTCAGACCCAGCAGCCTTGTTGGATTTCAGCTTGGATAGTGCCATCTTCACTTCGTTTTGGTCAGGTGGACGGAAATTTTGACTATCATCGTCTATGTGGGCGCCGTGGCGTAAGTGGTTAGTGCGTCGGATCACTCCGCGTGAGGTTTCAAGTTCGAATCCCAGAAAACACCAAAACATTTTGTTCACGGTCCCACCTCTCGCGAACGTCTGACAAACATCCGAGAGTATTGTTGTCACGAAAAAGCTTCTTAAATCGCCGTTCGGAGTCGGCATTAAACTGTAGGTCCCTTCCATTCATGTGAAAAATATAACGCACACAACATGAGTGGTTGCGAGAAGCTAGGCCCTGGCGCTTTAAAGAGCTGTTGCGTCAAATATTTGTATTTTTGTATCGTCTATGTTGAATGGTTCATTCTGCCTGACAGTGGGATGTTGGTCTTCGTCGCCGTTATACAGTCTGCAGAAGTAGTTTTTTCCATATTCTCAGCACCGACTGTGATTCTACTACGATGTTTCCATTTTCATCTCTACAGGTTTCTGTACGGGTATTGCTTCTCTGACACGTTCTTTTTACCTTTTGGTAAAACTTCCGTACATTGTTCCTGGAGTATAAACTCTCGATATTCTCAGAACGCGTGCTTCTCGTGCTCTTTCTTCTTCTTTTGAAGAAGCCGATGTTCTTCTTGTAGAGCTCACGGACAGCTCTCGCATTCTTCGTCAAACCAGGGGTTTCGCGGTGGTGGGCGAGCGAGACCCAGCACATCAGTCGCGGCGTTTCTGATGGCATGTCGGCAGCGTTTCCACTGGTCTTCGGCACTGGATGCTGGCGGCATAGGGGTGATTGAGAGACTTCGGGATACGCGTTCAGCGAAGAGTCTGGCGCTCTCTTGCGATTGTAGCTTTTCGACGTTAAATTTTCTCACAATGATTCTTCTTTGTTGCTCAGATTGGGATATCCGCATTCGTACCTTGGCTACAACAACGTAATGATCCGAGTCTATGTTGGCTGATCGGAAGTTCCGGACATCCAGAATACTGGAGGCATGCCTTGAGTCGATCGCAATATGATCAATTTGGTGGATCGTTACATGATCATTGGACCGCCATGTCTGCTTGTGAATATCGAGATGAGGAAACTATGTGCTTGTTATGGTGACATTTCGCTCCACTGCGAAATCAATTAGCCTTAGTCCGTTATCGGACGTGGTGTCGTGTAGGCTATGCTTATCGACTGCCCTAGCTAAAGACGTCATCCTTTCCTATTTTGTCGTTAAAATCGCGTATTTAGGACATTGCTCGTATGTTTTGTCGAGGAGCTCATAGAAACACTCTTTGGTGGCAGGGTCCTTTTCGTCCGTGGGGGATGAACACATATTAGGCTTATGTTAGTGAATTAAGCCTTGATCCGGATAGTCATAATACGCTTGCTAAAATGTCGGAAGCTTAAGACTTCTTGCCTAAGTTTGCCGCGTATTACAAATCCGCATCCGAATAAGCGTTGCCTGTTGGCTTTGTAATGTCACAGTTTTTCATCCTGTTTTTGCCCGGCCCATCCCATCGCACTACCTGGATGGCGGTAATATCTGCTTTATAGCAGTCTAGGGCCTCTGCTATATGTTTGGCTGCACGTGGTCCGTAAAGGGACAGAACATCCCACGTACAGATCCGATGGTCATTGTCCTTATTTCGTTTGCTGGGGTCGTCATTAGTTGAGTCATCCTTATCCGAGGCTTTTGGTTGTTTCGGATCCATAGATTTTTCACGTGGTAGAGAAGTTACCCCGACGGCACAACCCCCAACCTGGAGGGCCAGTTCCTTAATTATTCCCCTAGGACGAGGAGCCGGGTACACCGGTTCCAGTGGTCCACTACGGGAGTATGAGCGCTGCCGTTGGCCTTCCGCCACCATCTCTATTCCAATGTCCTGACCAACATTGGAAATTCCTTACCGACCTGTGATCCGAATACGTCGAGGTAGTTTGCGCAAGGTATTCACTAAGTTCAACTTAACTGGAACTGTGGACGCCACCGTTGACTACGTCTAGGGAATTCGTCCGCTGCCGCTTGGAACAGGAAGAAGTGCTCTAGTGAGGAAGCACTCTCCCCCCTCTCACTCTCTCTTTCTCTCTCTTTCTCTCATCTGTTGTCGCCAAGAAAAGAATCCTCCAACGGCGTTGGCTACCCATTTCTTGGATTAAGGTACTAGCCACCAGGCTGTCACTGCGTGGAGGTTGAGAGAAGGAGTTGGTAGGCCTCAGCTAAGTGAAAACGCTTGTGTTTTCATATGATGTCATGCACTATCGTTTGACCAGCCGCAAACGCACAGACTCTCTCCCCAGTAATGACGAAGCTTATTAATATGAGGAGTGATCAAGCATCGATTCCGTACTTATTAAAAATGTCAATTGATCGACCAATATATAAGAGCGGAAAAAAGAACGAAATTCTCAATTACAGACCAATTTCAACTTTATCGGAAAGTACTGGCAAAAAGGATGTACGAATACGTTGAGAAGTATGAAATTTTGGAAAATAATCAATTTGGCTTCCGCAAAACCAAGAGCATCAATCGATTGCTGGGAGACTTGGCTAACAAATTGTATCAAAGCTTTGATAAAAACCAAAACTCAGTAGTTTTATTCATCGACTTCAAGAAAGCCTTCGACACATTAAGACAGAAGCAAATCTTGAGGCAGCTAGGAAAGATTGGAGTACGAGGGGACATTCTGCAATGGTTCGAAAGCTACATAAGAAATAGAATATTTAAAGTAAAAACTGATGAATTCCTCAATGAAGAAGAAAATGTTGTATATGGTGTCTCGCATTGCTCAAAATTGGGGCAAAAATATAGTACGGGCTACGCATATGCGGGCGACACAGCGATTGTAGTCAGCCAAAGGAATGTTGAGGAAGCTGCAAGATTAATGCAATTACACTTTAATGGAGTTACAGCTTGGTGTCACGACCATGGATTAACGGTTGACTACAACTTTAAGTAGAGCTACCATATACGTATAGAAGTACTAAAAAAGAAACAACGTCAATCAGCTTATGCGTTTTTCCCTTTAAGCAATCGCTCCACACATACAGTGCTTAGACATTCCTACTTCGTTTTAGTTGAATCGCATCTGAGGTATGGTATACTAGCGTGGGGAAGAACGTCGCAAATTGAACCCCTACAACGGCTTAAAGCACGAGTGCAAAAAATAGTGCAGAAAGCAAGCTATAACAGCGAAGAGCAGCACCATAGAAACCAGATGTCTAGTATGCTGAACATCTCCCAAATCCACAATGCTTGTAGAATTGAAACGGAATAGACAGTAAACGCTAGAAGACCGCAACAGTAATTTTATGAAATCCCGAGGTACTGGACTGAGTATGGCCGAAGGACTAAATGGTACTAAACGAACTTCCAAGAGAGTTTCGCAACCTAGCGAAAAATGAAGTATTCAAAAAGTCTACTTACATTCATGAGTATAAAAACTCTTCCGTATAATCCTTGTTTGTTAATTTATTGTATTAATGTAGCCATGTCAGTATGTTTATCATAATTGTAGTCTAAGATTAAATTTTGTGTGAAGAAAAGAACTCAACACGTAAAATTAACTAATATAATTCTAATCAGTTTTCTGCACACAAGCCCTTCCAGTTTTGCAGATAAACAAATGTATACATATTTGAATTTTTAACATAAATAAAATTGAATTGAATTAATATTGCTTTGCAGTTGCGGTGCGGCTGCGGTACTGCAGTACTGCATCCATAAAGCAGCATAATTCTGCGTTGGAGCGGAACAGTCGCATCTTAGTTCTTAAGCTGATAACATTGCTTCTCCAGATTTTGGATAGCATTCCGAACGCAGCTTTAGCCTTCCCGATTCTGCTGCAGACATCCAGTTCGGTGCCACCACGAATAGCCGAGACCACACTTCCTAAATAAAGAAAGTTATCAACTTTCTCGACTTCCTGTCCGGCAATGTTAAGTTGAGCCCGGGTATTACGAGTAGAAGTGCTCAGGGCTTTTGTTTTGGCTGTGTTTATTTTTAGCCCCACTTTGTCTGCCTCAGCTTCTAGATTGTGGGCCATCAGATAAAGGTTCATTATTCGATGAAAAAGTAGACAAACATCGTCATCGTAATCTAGATGTTTAAGGTAAGATGTCATAGTCTAACGAATTCCATAGTTACCTTCCGACAATGCTGCACGGAGTACATCGCTGATAACCACCAAGATTAATAGTGGGGACAGTATGCACCCTTGACGTATTCTACTTTGGACTTCAAAATCCTCCGTCACCTTACCATTGTGCACGACATGAGACTTACCGCCCTCGTATGTAGCCTTGATAAAAGCTATTAGTTTTTCTGAAATGCCTCTCCTGCGCAAGGCCAATCAGATAGCATCTCGATTCAAGATGTCGAAAGCCTTCTCGAAGTCGATAAACAGTGAATGTAGCGGAGGCCTATGCTCAACGCATTGCCCGATTATGATCCTTAAGGTGTATATGTGGTCGATGCAGGAGGATCCAGCGCGAAAGCCTGCCTGTTCGACATCGAGAGTTGAATCTAAATGTTCTTTAATTCGTTCTAGAATTATTCTATCTATTATTTTGACTACGGGTGGAAGAACGCATATACCTCTCCAGTTACCACACTCCATCAAGTTTTCCTTCTTTGGGAGCTTAACGATCATCCCCCTTTTCCACTCCTGTGGAAATTGTTCACTATCCCAAGCTCTCCGTATTAGCGGATGCAGCAAATCTGCCGATATATTTGGCGCCGCTTGAAATAGTTCGGCAGGGATGCCATCAATACCCACCGCCTTGTTCTTCTTGAGAGACTTGATTGCTGTTATTATTTCGGTTTTACTGGGAGGTACGGTGCGAATTCGGAGATTTGTTGCTTCGAACTGCTCATTCGAATTCGACATCATACCGCCATCATCTAAGTGATTTAGCACTGTAGCAAAATGTTCTCTCCATCTAGTGAGCTGGTCCTCATCCGAGATCGGAAGGTTACCATCTAGGCTCTTCACTGGGTATTATTTGGAGCTCCGACCACCAGTAGACTACATAGTGATGCTATAAACAGTCCTACTGTCGCACCTGCTCACTGCTCCTTCAGCCCTTGAGGCCAGTGAGTTGATGTGCTGACGTTTGTCACGTCTCACACTACGCTGCACTTCTTTCTTCTTTGCACGGTATTGGGGTTCAAGATCGGTTCTCTCTTCTACTGAGGCCGCTACAATCCGAGCCTTGATTGCTGCACGCTCATCGATCCGTCTCCAGGTGTCTGTAGAAAGCCATGTGCGGTGGTGTTTCTGCTTTTTACTGACAAACGTGCGTGCCCCAGTCGCAAAAGCATAATAAAAATTATCACTTTCATCCTCAGTCGCGTCTAGAGTCGGAGCATAACACTGTATGATGGTAATTTTTCTAACGCTACTCTGGAACCTAGCTGTCAATCCGGTCACTATGGGGTTTCCAGGATATGAGGCTACTACGTGCTGCTACAGTTAGCATGAGTCCTACTCCGGAACTCTTCGTCCGTATCCAAGGTGTTGGTTTTCGTTTCGGAGCAGTTCGTTTTTTTACGGCTGCGGCTCGTTGGGCCACAGATCAACCGACACTTGTCCTGTTTTTAGGCCCAGAAAGCTCGCCATTCGTCCTCTCCCGTTAGCAATTTCCGAATAAATTCATAGATGGCACCACGAGGAGGTGGGAGTGGGGCTCACTAACGGAGCTGCTAGGTTTTCGGCTGCAGTGGCTCTTTCTCGTTACTAAGCAGACCAGCTCCTATTGGGAGATGCTGCCCCTATGAGGCCTTTGTTAACAACATGATGCAACATGCTATTAATAAAGCCCACGCTTGGACGAATTCTTGGCTTATTGTGCTAAACGAAAGCAAATCTACTCCCGTCAACTTTATCTATTGTACAAAAAAGTAGAAAGCCTGTATATCTAAACTCGGCTCAAATACCGTTCACGAACGAAGCAAAATATCTAGCAATGTCTCTATATGTTAAGCTTAAATGGAAATCGCACGTAGAAAAGAAACGTAATGATCTCGAAAAAAAATACCGACAAATGTACTGGCTACTCGGAAAACATTCGAGGTTGAGCCTACATAACAAACTGCTTATCTATAAGCAAGTGCTAAATCCTGTGTGGACGTATGGTATATAACTATGGGGTTGTACCAAGAAAGCAATAGAAACATTATACAAACTTTTGAAAGTAAAGTTCACCGTGGTATGTACGTTACGAAGATATTCATCGAGATCTGGGAATTCCCAGCGTCGTCGAAGAGATAACAAAATTTGCGCGTAAACACAAAGATCGTGTTCACGCGCACTGTAAGCGTACTATCATTCAACTCCTTGACGCGAACAATTCAATTCGTCGTCTGCAAAGGACAAAACCTTTCGACCTCGCGTCATAGTATATGCCGGTACACAGGAACTTTCATTTGAATTTAAACTGTCTAAAGTGCTACATTTGTTTTAAATTACAAACCAACATCTTTTTCCAAAAATCACGAGTCTCGTAAGCGAATATAAAACTGCTGGATAAGGTCGGCTTAGTCGTAGTATTAATTATTATTGATACTACAACTAATATATTATTAATAATGTGTTTTTTTAGTGAGTAAAAATCTCAGAGTATCATAAGCACTGCTCTCAGCAAAAAAAAAATTGCCTGGTTTATATCAGCAATCGAGGAAAATATTTCCTCCAGCTCCCGATACAACCCCTCTATTTTCTTCGCTTGGAGCTGGGCGCATTTCTTTTTCGCTTGCCTCTTACAATTCCGAGTTTACTCTAAATCTCTGAACATACAGTGTAGTTAACGAGTGCCTTGCGTCGATCATAATACAATCAGTTTGGTTGAAGGTTAACTTTGCGACTAGGCGTAAAGTCTGCTGGAATCCGCTTCCTCGATGTTGTGTCACGCAGGATATGTTTTCTAAATGTACTGCCAAAGACGCTATCCCTTCCCAAGCTTTACGCTAAAATCGCATGATACAGTTTTAAAATCATCTCTAGCGTCTCGCCTATACGTTGCGGCCAGCAGCTCGCTAAAGTTCTTTATGGTGCCATCGTCACTCTGTGTCATTTTTTTTAAACGAGGGCGCTATATCGCGTGATAGTGAAAGAGCGTACTGTTTAAGGTGTACAAATTTCAATTGACTTCGATGACATATTAAATGTTTTTATGACTACCTTCTGCTTTTCTATTATATCAATATTTCATAGAGATGCCTTAAAAAAGGCGTTATCTTCAGTCGAATTGCAGACTCCTTTACCCCACGTGGCTACATTTTTTTGCGCTTTATTTTGCACAAATATCCTGAGACGCAAAAAATAGGCGACAAATAAAGCATATCTATTACTCATAGCTAAATAATACGAAATACCAAAGGTCATTAACCGTTCCCCTAATTAATCAAGTTATTTAGCCCTAATGATGCTTCGGACTCATTAAATACCACCACCCGTACCCACCAGTCATGATTACCATCGAGCACAACTGCCCGCCAGCCAGTCACCCCATGGCGATGGTCTCTCTAGAGTTTTCTTGTTAATTAGGAGGATTAATGTCCCATGTTCTTAGACTTGTCGTGTCTCTCCACTCCTTTGCATGTAAACTAATGAGCCAGAGATTACATAGCTTTATCGTTGAAACGAAATTGAATCCTTTGACAGACAATGGGATAAACACTGTTTTTCTTGAAGGAGTTGTCTAATCCTATTTAGAGCGCAACTGGAAGAGATTGAGTGCTAAAGTTGGACATGATACATAGGAATGAAATGAAAAGTGGGTTTTTTGTTTTTTGAATTTGTAGATTAATAGGCCTCCTTCAAATTAAGCAAATGAAGGTGTGGGTATCTAAGGTGGACAAATAGTGGGGTAGTATTTTTTCGCAAGCTGTAAGTGACTTTGATGCCATGTTTGTGCATAGTTGTGGGTTAATCCTAAAATATTTCACTTCAGGGATCACTACATGAGTGCCTTTGACGTACCTGTCTTTTAGTATTTCGATTAATTGCTTCTGTGAACATTTATGATAGAATATGTGTAGATATTAAGTCCCAAATCCGCCATTGCCGCTGTTTCTAACACAATAGCTGTTCAGGTGCATGTCAGCTCCAGTACATTAAGTCCGAACTTGATTGCTTGGTTGATAGATACATATATATACACATGAACATTGGATGACCGAGTCCTTGAATGACCAACCCTGCCTTCTATCAGATATTCCATAAGTCTTAGCTCAATGGCCCACGCCATTTTATTTTGACGAAACCGCTAATGTTTTCAGAACACTTATGTAGTTACATCGGCGTTCCTTTGAAAATGAGTTTCTTTAGCCGGATGAGCTCTGCCTTTTTATCGAGTTATCGAGACAGAGTGAGAAGGATTGGTGTAGTGGTTTGAAGCTCAGATAAACTTCCCAAACTCTTGCATGTTTACTTGAACTTTCATGATACATAAACCTAATTTACTTTTAGAAATCGCCTGTTGTAGTAGCACGGTGTACTGGCCCTAGGAGGTCGATATATGATATATACAGTTAATGCAGTAGAGATCAAGACAGCTGATTATGCAGCTTTACAAATGCGGGGTACAATACCTCATTTAATTATATTTTCCAACGATCACTAGTTTTCCCGATGCACAAGAAAGGAGACCCCCTCAACTGCGCCAATTATAAAGGTTTCATCTAAATTGCATACAAGATCATTTCTGCAATATTGTGTGTATGCCTGAAATCTCTCATCAACGCCCCTATCAGTGCGGTTTTAGCCCAGGAAAATCCACATTCACACTTCGATTGATCCTGGAGAAAACCCAAGAAGTCTAAATCGATAGTCATCATTTCTTTATCGATTTCAATGCTGCCTACGAGAGCATTTATGGAGATGTGCAATATAAAATTTTGAACGAAATTTTGCACACACGCAGAGAAGAATATGTGAGAATGTACTCATACATCCTAATATTAAGTTATAGGGAAAAAAACGTGTTGTACAACTCTGTCTGTCTGTCTATATAGGTTGACCGCTATATCTGTCTCTACACTGCAACCTAAATGGCTTGACTAATTAGTGCATCTGTAGTTTGCCTGTGGTGATACAATTTGGGAAGAAATTGGTATTTTAATTCTAACTTCAAAATTAACGCTACTCTTTAAATACATCTGTATAGCAATTCTTATCGCAAGTGATGTATTTTTTGTAAGAACAAATAATTGGTTCTAAATGATTCATTCAATGGTGACTTTTTCTTCGTCTGTTGGCTTTTTATGTGGGTAGTAATCTACAACATCCTTCATAGTATGAGGAGTATAATCCGAATTTTCAATAAGTAGTCACAAAGCACAGGGCGCTGTACGATTTAGGCAATGGTCTCTTTAACAACTGCACAACACCGTAGAAAAAAAAGAAAAAGATAAAGCTGATCAAAATAAACAAAACTGCAAGAATCTTGCAAAGACAAATACAGGACAAGACAGTACAGACAATAAGTCTAAGATCCAATCAAGTCAACCACTGCGGGTATAAGACTGGGTGTACAAGAGCGATCCTATTCCCTTTTTTTTTTAAAGGCAACCAAGGTAAATCCAAGAGTACTCTGAGTCTTTGCAGTCCATTGTACTACGAAGCAAGAACCTTTCATTGGTGCAGTGATTGGAAAGCCTCGATGTTATTGTCGTCGACCGAGGCACACATTACTAGGAGCCTACTTCTTTGACAGTTTAGGCAACTTAGCTAACTCCAACATCAGCAGCCTCTAGAGCTCCAACTGGTTCTGTGGGTAGTTTTTCTTAGAGCTCATAGATTCATGTAGTACCACAATGGACCTTCTTTCCTGATCTAAGTGAGGCTGCATCTAATGCAACCTGCCACTCTAATCTAACTTAACCTTATCTATCACTAATAGTTGGTCAGTGACTTTAGCTATCTAAATTATCTATCTAGTAGATATTGCTAAAATGCTAAACTAGACACGGCAGTAGATAGCATGTTTGCTCGTTAACCAATGTGTGCAGGTGGCGTGGCGTAAGTGGTTAGTGTGTCGGATTACGACGCATGCGGTTCCAAGTTCGAATCACAGAAAACACCAACAAGTTTTTTTCACGGTCCCACCTCTCGCGAGCGTCTGACAAACATCCGAGAGTATTGTTGTCACGAAAAAGCTTCTCAAATCGCCGTTCGGATTCGGCATTAAACTGTAGGTCCCTTCCATTCGTGTGAAAAATATAACGCACACAACATGAGTGGTTGCGAGAAGCTAGGCCTTGGTACTTAAAGAGCTGTTGCGTCAAATATTTTTCTTTTTTTTTTTTTAGCGAGCACTTGTAAAAGACTGAACTGTCGGTGTTAGCTTTGAGGTTCGTACAATTCTCTCAAGTACGATGTTAAAGAGATCGCATGATAGCGCGTCACCTTGTCTAAGTCCTTTCGAAGTGTTTGGCGATATTGTTACTGATTTTGGTAGAGCAGCAACAGTTCTCCATCGTCATCCTGCACAAACGGACAAGCTTGGCAGGGATGCCGAGACTAGACATGGCTCTGTATAACTTGTCTCTATACACGCTATCATAGGCGACTTTTAAATCGATAAGGAGGTGATGCGTATTGATTTTATCTTTATTGGTTTTTTCCATGATCTGCCGAAGTATGAATATTTGGTTAATGGTGGTTTTCCCGGCCTGAAACCGCACTGATAAGAACCTGCCAGGTTCTTGACGATCGGTTTATGCGATGTGGAGAGTTTTCCTGCCTTGAAAACTTCAGCAGCAAGGCTGTCGGCCGAGCACCTTTGTTCGATCGTATACTTATGGTCACAAAAACTGCATCAGTGCCTGTACTTTAGAAAAGTAAAAACCATCTTTTTACCTTCACCGACATACCATATTTATCTTCAAAATGTGCGAGTTTGACGCACTTCCCAGATAGTTCATGTTTTCAGATTCCTCCTTCAGGGCAATTATCATACAAGTAGGTACTCGTACCTATAAATGCAGCCTAGAAAATATCGGCATTGCAAAACATAATCTGCAAGTTATTGACGGTTCATTTTGTTTATCTCACTGCAACTTGTAGATCTTTTTTTCGTTTTTTTTTTCTTCTTGAAGTCGGATTATTATACGAGTACCTCCCTACCTGTAGTTGATATGAGATATTTCAGGCTACCCTCTCAAGGAGATTTAAGTTACGATTTACGAGTAATGTATTATATTTGATGAGCGTAAAGTTATTTCTTTGATGAAGATAAACCTGTCGAAGGAAATTGATGTTATTCTTCCAAGAAGTTCTCAATTTTGATGGTAAGAGTGTAAACCAATAGCATTTAGCCGGAAATATATACACGAAAATGGAAGTAAGCCTCCATAAGTGTGCTGTGTGTATTGTGTAATTTGATATAAGGCAATTCTTAGAAAATTCACTGGAAAGAAATATTATAGACTTACATGTCAGGTATGTAATAGAGCTGAAGCATAATGGTTTGCAGGTGTTTTTAGAGTATGATATGGGTTGCGGTTATGTGAAGAGTTAAATATATCGAAATACTTTTCAGTAAAATACCTCACTCAACAATTTCTTTTTTTATTCATCATATTATACCACGAGCTGAGAAATTACTTCTCGGGCAATATGTTGAATTGAATTAGAGAGACAGAATGTACACGAGCGTAGTTTAATGGTTTTCTTTTCTAGGAAACCTCAAGTCAAAATAATGTTTTGTGCAACAACGCACAGTAGTCCAATGACTCAAATTTCAAGTCAAAATTCTAAACTTTTCGCTTATTTTGTACTCTGGGATAATTGGCTGGCTATATATTTTGAGATTTGCGCTATAGAAGTAGAGGTCTAATAAATATAACGTTTGCTTTCACTGAATTGAGAAAAAAAACCAAACAGAATGGCTGAAACAGATCGTATATATCTTTTATTCATTTTTTTTTTTTTTTTTTGTCGGGGTAGGAAACACTCGACTGGAGCACTCAGACACAACTGGTCCATTGTACTGCCAGAGAGCAAACCCTGATTTACCCATTTTATTGGAATTTCCTTGACTTTCGAAGAAAGCCAAGCAAGCACTTCAGTGATGTGGAGCTTACAGTACCAGCACTCACCACATCCGCACCGAAGATCTGCCACCTGATACGAGCAAATGCCGGACACTCACAGAGATAATGTTCCGCGGTGTCGTGGCTCTCTCCACAAACGTTGCAGATTGTAGTGTCACTTAAGCCTAACACGTTAAGGTGCTTGGCAAAAGCGAAGTGGCCTGTCAAGACGCCGATAAGTTGTCTAAAGTCTTTTCTGCTGAGAGACAGCAAGAATGCCGCTGATTTCTTACAGACGTCCGGGAGCATGCGTTTAGTCAACCTGCAACCTGGAGAGTCATGCCACACACAATTGTGCTCGTGAGAGACCCAATCGTCAATGGAAGCCCTAACCGAAGACGCAGGAAGACCCAACGCGGGTTCGGGACCTGAGAAAGCCTCCTCTGAGCCTTGTCTAGCAATCTCATCGGAGATCTCGTTCCCCAAGATCCCAGTGTGACCTGGGACCCAGATAAGAGACAGAGAATTCAGCCTTGCGACCGAGTTCAAAGAGTTTTTGGTTTCACGAACTATTTTGGAAGTGGTTAAAGGGTTAAGCAAGGCCTTAAGCGCAGCCTGACTGTCACTACAGACACAAATGCTACGTCCCTTCCACCTGTTCTTCACAACATGGTTTATGGCCATTAGGATTGCATAAGTTTCCGCTTGGAAAACAGACGCATATTTGCCTAACGAGAAGTGAAGTCTAATGTTATCGACTTCCACGAAATACGACTACATTCCATTCCCGGCTTAGACTCTGACCGAAGCCAGTCCTGGACACAAGGAAAGTCGACTCTGAATTTTCGCATCAGCTGGAGTTCTGATGTCATTGCATCAGACGGCATATCCATAAGACAGGAGTCGTAAGATAAGTGTCGCGCAAGTTCATCAAAGTTCCAGTGTGGAGTATACCAAAAACCGCCTCGCCTAAGACGATGGATGGCTTTGATAGTGCAACCCATGATATAAGTATCAAGGGGAGGTAAGTTCAGCAAAGCGTCTAGAGCAGAGCCAGGCGTACTCGGGAAAGCTCCCGAGCAGCCGAGACAAGCCGTTCTTTGGAGTTTCGCGCAAAAGGCAACCACATATTTACGCGAGAGCCCCTTCCACCAAACAACTGACGCATATGCGAGGAATGGTCTTATCATAGCCGTGTAGATCCAGAGAACCTTATTCGGTGTTAAGCCCCAAGTCTTGCCAAAAGCACCCTTACACTGCCAGAAGACTGAGAGCGCCTTGGATGTTTTCGACTCGACGTGTTTGGACCAATGAAGTTTCTTATCTAAAATCACTCCCAGATATTTGGATTCATTGGAGATGCGAATGGTGACGCCTTTTAGTACTGGCTGAGTCAGACCGGTCAAAATCCTTCTTCTCGTAAAAAGAACAACCTCAGTCTTAAGAGGATTCACCGAAAGCCCACTCCTAGTACACCATTCATCGATCATGTCCAGCGCCGCCTGCGCGTTAGCACAGACCGTCGCCAGGCATGGCCCGACAGAAATTACGGCGACATCATCCGCATATGCCTGAGCGTAGACGTTAAAACTATTTAGAGTGTTCAACAGAGAGTCGACCACCATGCACCATAACAGTGGAGACAGAACGCCACCATGCGGACAGCCCCTGTTTACACCTGTCATAACATATGGGCCACAATCCGCATCCACTACCAAAGTTTTATTCATTAGCATTGCTTTAATCCACAACACTAATGTTTCATCTATCCCGTGTTATCTGGCAGAGTCGCACATGCAGTCAAAAGTCGCATTGTCAAAAGCACCCTCAATGTCGATGAAGATACCCATCGCGTATTCTCTCCTATCAAGCGCGCATTCCATTCTGGCCACTAGATTTTGAAGTGCGGTCTCACAGGATTTCCCACGCTGATAGGCATGCTGCATCTCCGATAGTGGATGCAGTTTCACAGCACTTTGCGCACGTGAAATTCTACCAGTCTCTCCATACTTTTCCGTAAGAAGGATGTCAAACTTATAGGTCTGAAACTCTTGGGGAGCGAATAGTCTTCCTTACCAATTTTCGGTATGAAAGCTAATCTGACTGTCCGCCAAGGTGTAGCAATATGTGCCAGCGCCAAGCCAGCGGTGAAAATTCTTTTCAGAGTTTGCAATAGCTGATCTATACCCTGTTGCAGCATAGCTGGATTATTCCATCGGTGCCAGGCGATTTGAAACCATCAAAAGATGCCACAGCATATTTGATGGCCTCATCTGTTACCACGGCTGATGCAATGTACCAGCTGCGCCGAGTTTTCTGACTTAGATCAAGCTCAGCCTGGGTAAGTGGACCAAGATGCGACCTAGTGATTATCCGATTGCCAGGAAAGTGAGTCTCCAGCAGAAGACTAAAAGTTTCCGCTTTCGTCTCAGTAAACTTGCCATCAGACTTTCTCAGTGACTCCGGTTTGGTCGGCTTGTCCCTTTTGAGAACCTTAACCAACCTGCTGGTTTCACCGAGTGCCCCGATCTTTTCACAAAAATCTCTATAAGAAGCACTTTTCGACAACGGAATTAACTTCTTGTAGTCTTTTTGCTTCGATCTAAAAAGATTCCAGTCACCTTCTAAATTTGTCTTGAGTGACCTATTTAGAAGTTTTCTGGATTCTTTCCTAAGTCGCTGCAGTTCCGGGCACCACCAGGGAACCGGAGTTCTGCAGGGGGTTTTTGTCAATGGGCACGTCAGTTCAAAACAGCTCGTAAGGACACTAGTCAGGTTTTGAACAGCATCCTCAACCTTTCGTTTCGTTCTGAGTTTAGTTGGAGTTTTGACAGATCTGTCTAGCTCTTCCCTAAACCGCTCCCAGTTGGTTTTCCGCGGATTCCTCCTCTCCTGCAAAGTTATGGCCTCGCATTCGATTTGGAAAGCGATGTATCTATGGTCTGACAAGGACACCTCCGGCAGTACCCTCCAGTTAGTAATTGACTTGAAATACCTATTAGATAAAGTCAAATCAATTACCTCCTGCCTCCTTGCCATAACAAAAGTTGGTTGGGAGCCAATATTGTTAATTACCATGCCAGACGATAGTATAAAGTCTAGGAGATGGTTTCCTCGTGTGTTACATTTGCTGCTGCCCCAGACTGTATTCTGAGCATTCGCGTCGCAACACATGACTAGTCCCATCTCCCGAGTGTCACAGTACTTTATGAGTTCGGCAACCGCCTTCGGTGGTGGAGGCATTACCGAATCATAAGGGAAGTAAGCCGACGCAACGACGAAGGTTTTCCAACTTCCGGTCGTTTCGTAGCTTACAGCTGCAGCAACCAGGTTAGACAAGCTCTCGGTATTTCAGATCGCTCGTCACATAGCACCGTTACTCCACGAACACCCCCAAAACCACATATGCGCTTGTTCCGCACATATGGCTCCTGGATAGATGTTATGTGGGGTTTTGTACGCACCACGGAAAGTCTGCTACTTAAGAGAGCGGTAGCAGCCTTTGAGTGGTGGAGGTTTATCTGCGAAAATATCAAAGATATAGTCGCAGTTTTATTAGCAGAAGGGCGCGCGCGAAAGGCAAGCGCCCCTACCCGTGGCATTGCCTGCGTCAGCCATTTTCTGTCCACTAGTGCTGGGACCTTTAGGGGTGACAACACCAGTATCCACCAGATTTTGTGCGCAGATAACGCCACCGGTAAGAGTGTGCCCGGCAGAAGAGCGCGCAACAGATGCGCACACGCTTCCACCAATAAGAGCAGGCGAAACTTGCTCCATCAGATTGGACCTGTTCGAGCCGACCGAAAAGGAGCCAGCGTTAGGTCTGAGGGATTGATCGGCTCCAGTTGGAATACTTTCTGCCGACCTAGGCTTCTTTCCTGTCGCTACTGAAGGATGACTGCTTTCGGCGCTTGCGCCTTCAGCTGACTCTGCAGCCTCTTTGCACCGCGCCATCGCCGCCTTCCTTCTTCTCCTTTTCAGTTGACTCTTAGTCAGGAGCCCATCGGAGTGCGCCGCTTCGGGAGCTCGTTCAGGCTTATTGGTTTCCCGAGTCAAACCGTCACCGACACAACTTCGACCAGCTACCCTCTATTGAGAAGGCCACTTTCTTTGCCATTCCAGCCCAGTCTACCAAACGAGTCAGAGACAGAGCTGCAGGAGTCTTCTGAAACAAGTGTCGCTACTACTTCTGATTCAACGCCAGAGGCGGGGAGTAAAAGTATGGTGGTTGGGACCTCCAGAATCCTTGTCCCGGCCGTAGTCAAAAAGACCACGGGTGGATTATCGTTTTCACGAGTACCACCTGGAGTAGATACCGTACAAGTTTCTTCCATCATACCGTCAACAGATTTTGCGTCACACTCAAGACGTCTTCAGCCTTAAGTTCGATGTCTCACCTGGGGTCCTTTCGGACCCTTAGGGTCATTGACTCTTAAGCCGTTCCGCAACGTCAAGGCAGCTGAAGAATGGGAACGGTTATATGATACATTAGTCCTTATGACTTAATCACGCCCCATTAAAGTGAGCGTAGAGTTGTGACATTAAAATCTTTTTTTTTCTAGACATTTCATTCGAATTGGTTTATTTTTAAAGAAACGCGCCAAAAAGTGAGAGTGACCCCTATAGCAGGATGCGATCAACCGTAAATGCATATTTTGTTAACACTAGCCGTTATGATTTCTTATAAGAATGTTAAAAGAGGTCGTGTCAGTGGTAGGATTTGAATTTATTTTTTACAATTTTACTACTTCGGACCCTTAAAAGCCCATATTTGAAATTTCGCTCTCCTATGTAGATAGAAATTTAAGGATAACAAAAAAAAAAAAAATCATTACAAGGGCGGAGCAAAATTGCATCATCACCTCCTTGTGGTGCCCCCTTGATAGTGAACTGACGATGAGCGTGTGTGTCCGGACCGAGGAGAGAATGTGTGGACTTAGATTACTACCTAGTTGTAGTCAAGGTACGGATGCGGATATCCAGAGCTGGGCGAAATCGACGAAATACTGTGCGGAAGTTTAACGTCGGACGGCTACAACCGCAAGAGGGCGCAGAGCCTTTCCCGATTAAGTCTCTTTTAATCCCAATCTTTATCTCAACCGCCAGCAGCAAATGCGGAATACCAGTGCTAGCGTTGTCAACATGCCATCAGAGATGCAGCCTCTGATGTACTGGGTTTCTTTCAACCACCACAACGAAACCCCTGGCTTGATGAGGAATGCCGGCAAGCACATGCAGCAAAACAAGAGGCGTACAAAGCGGCGCTGTGTGGAAGAACTAGAGCTGCTCGCGAGTTCTATGGGCAGAGAAGAAAGGAGGAACATCGATTTCTCAGAAAGAAGAAAAAAGAGTATGAAAAGCGCTCGATCAAGAAGATTGAGACAATTTATTTCAGGTATGATATTTGAATATTTTACCAAAAGGTAAAAAGAACATGCCAGGGTTTCAAAGCCAGAACAGAAGCCTGTAGGGTCGAAAATGGTAATATAGTAGTAGATTGGCAGTCGTTTGCTGAGGATGGTCGAATGAAAGTATGCCCGATAAATGGAACCTCGTTTGCCCGATCCTGAAAAAAGAAAACCCTTTGAACTACGCCAGCTACATAAGTATAATCTGTCATTACGCCGATGACATTGACCTAGTCTGAAGAATTCAATGGGCCGTCGCATCAGTGGGGCGTTTTCTTGCATTGAGACCGAAGCAGCGCAGATGGGTCTAGGCTCTATGAAAGCAAAACAAAATTTATGCTGTCTACAAAAGGCAGATATAATTTTGAAGTAGTGAATGACTTTGTCTACCTAGGCTTTATGGTGAGTTCCGCAAATGATATCGGTAAAGAGATCAAATGAAGAATTACTCTTGCCAATGGTTTTTTTTATTGGACTAAGAGGGCAATTGAGTAATAAGCGTTATCTTGAACTATAAGGGTAGCTCTGTGTAAGACACTAGTAATCATATTTTTGCTGCAAGTCAAAAAATCGGATGAGGATGCCCTTGGTTATTTTGGGATAAAAGTTTGCCGAGAGACCGTTGGCCCCGTCCGCAGAGATGAGAAGAGAAGGTACAAGATATTCAACTCAAAGAGGTCGACAAATTTACATGCGTTGACTTTATTGGTCGTTGACCCAGAATAGATTTTTAAGCTGAAAGTGTGCCTGATTTATAAATACGAATATACCCTCTAAATTCGCCTTAAAGATTCAAGCAATGAATCTTTGACTTTAAACGATTTCTAATGGCTTCAAATGACTCCAGGTAGGTTAGGTTACGTTAAATTGAATAGGGCTATGAAGTTATCATAAGACACTAGGCACCAAGGTGGGCCTATCCCGATCCCTAAGGAATCTTTACGGCAAAAAACACCTAAACTAATTCTCCCACAGAATTTTAAGATGTCCTTATTATGGTACAGGGACCTTACCTGTTCTAGGTTATCGAAGAAGTATCATCCAAGGTGCTTTCGCCTTATTCTGACAATACCTTGGTATTCACCGAGTATTGGTGTTATATCCTCCGAAACATGTAAGTCATTGCAGTACCTACAAACATCCGTATTTGATATAGCTGGCCAGAGAGTATTTCTATAGCTGTTCTTAGCCCTGACCTTTCCAGTTTTATGATCTCCCCAGATTTCCTGCGGTATAACACAGGCCACAAGGCCGTATACACCTTATGACTATCTAAGTTCGACCATCTTAGATTAGCTATCTTGATGATTTTATACCGAATAATTCCGTTACTGATTATATCCCTGTGCGAAAGTTCTGCTCCTCTTTTGGCTACTTCGTCAGCCTTTTCTTTGCTTTCTATCTCGCAGTGTCAAGGTACCCAACATAATCGACACGGTTCTGCGTACATAATGCCTTAAGCATTGTGCGGCAATTCCTGACGATTTCAGATTTAGTGACAGAAGACTCTAGGGCCTTTAGCGCAGCCTGACTGTCAATGAAGATGGCGATATTCTTGTTGGTTATTGATCCCATCTCAAGTAATTCCGCAACTTTAAGTACCGCTAGAACCTCTGCTTGGATCACGTTGCATGTGTCCGGAAGTCTCAGAGCCACCTGTAGGTTAATATTTGCCGAATATATACCTGACCTGTGCCCTCTGGCCTTAAAACCATTTGCGTATATTTAAATCTCGTTGTGGCCAGAGACTTTCTTCCTTTGCCAATCCTCCCTAGCAGGATACATTACTTCGTACGGTGTGACAAAGTCCAATGTGCTAAGGACATCGTCCGATTCAACAGGGATATCAGGAAATGATTCCGTGATAATGGAGCTATGTCCCACATTACTGGTCTTGAAGGGACCAACGTTAGTGAGCCGAAGTGCACTGTTGCCCGCTTGAAATTTAATTTGTAGGTCTAATGGTAAGAGATACAGAAAAATCTCAAGTGCAGCCGTAGGCGTTGTGCGCAAAGCACTCGTGATAGCAATGCTGGTTGTTCTTTTTACCACGGCCAACATATCCCGTATGTTTTTCGTATTCACTGCCTTCCACCACACAAGAGCCCCATACGTAAGAATGGGTCTGGCAATCATAATATACGTATAACCAGTGCATCATTGCAGGCCACTTTCCACTTTCTCACCGCTCCAGTTACTTCGGAAGATTCCAAAGCGCAAAGACTATAAATGACTTGAAAATAATTCAAAAGCTTGAAATGGCGTCAATGACATATGGTATAACTTATTCTTCATATGTAATAACAACGATTTTTTATAGAACGAGGCGATTTCTAGTGCATCAACATATTTGATTTTTTAAAAGTCTGACTACTCTGTCCCAATTTTGAGGATTTGTGTACCACTGTGTTCTGTTGTCGAATGAGAGATTGCTCGTCAGTCCAATTCGACGGAAAGGATTATTTCAATTTCCATTGATTGGTTCCAGAAAAGGCCACATGAGATTTCTATGAACACAGTTCTTATAAAATTTGTATTCAAGATGTGTGGGTGGTGCACAAGTGTGGACGATAAGATGTTACTGTTTCCATTTGTTTGTACATATTTAGTTATTATTTGAGGCAAGTGTGTTTTACACTGCAACCTAATGGTCTACTGTGCCCCTACTAATGTTCCCTCACTAGAGTTCCCCTTGCATTACAATTCTTTCCAGAATTATTTATTTATTTATTAATCCTAACTTAATAATTACAAATTAATAGGTTAGGTTAAAGCATAGGGCTCTAGCATAGGTGGCTTTCGGCCCTAGCTTTTTTTTTCAGAATTAGATTTGCCCTATTACTTATTTTCTGCCAAAATAGACCACCTTTAGTACACCCACTCCAATTCTTTTTTGGGTTAGATCCCCACAAGACTCCAGAATATGCTCCGGAATGCGCAGAGTCCTTCTTCTCTTATACCTGGTTTCTTCAGGTATTCCTTGGGTCTACAATGCCTGATAGCAATACTGTTAAGATGCGTAAGTTAGTTACATTCAGGTTTATATGGTATATGCTTCGACCTTTTTGATTATAATTCCATAATACTTCCAACAGTTTCTTCGCTTTCTTCATGTCTCGAGTGTTGATCCATGTAGTTGTCCTGCTTGTTCTCTCTACTTTCCTGAATTCTTCTTTTAGAGTATGTTCTCCGCAGAATGGTTCAGGACCTATAAAAGGTTTTGCTGCACCTTGTCTTGATTGCGAGTCCACCGCTTCACTGCCTTCTTCCGACATGGCACCGTATCCAATAGTTTAGACTTAACGACATGGGCGTTAAGTGCCTTGATGGCTGCTTGACTGTCGGACATTATTGCTATATTGAATTTTCCGTAGTTTCGTTCAGAGGTATCTCCAGGAGCATCTCCATGGTGACGGTTGGGCAAGTTCTCATAGCTTCAGTAATACAGAGGCACGGTAGTCATTGCGCTTTATTGAGTTAATCCCTTTATTGACTTTATCTTATCGTGATCTCTTGGAATTCTCCGACCGAAGCACGTGCCATTTTCAGAGCGCAGAAATGGCGATTTCAGGTCCAGTCAATTCTTTGGACCCTACAGTTATCGAAAATGTACTTACCAGTTTAGGCGAAAGCTAGTCTCTCGGGAATAAGGCACATTTTCTTTAATTTAGCAAAAAGTGTTTTCTGACCGCTTTGAGGCATTCTTAGTCAGAAACAATTCCAGATAGAGTACTACTTTGGAGACATAGTGTCACATTCTGCATTCTATGACCAGTGTTAACGACCTGTTTTGCCTCCCTCTTTGGATAGCCACCACTTGACTTACCAAATCACAGGATATTTGTTTTACATTTTTGTGCAAAGGTCTGGTGGACATAGGGTCTATAATATATCATCCGGAATTCCTTTCATTACGAAAGCATAACCCATATGTATGAGTCATTCAACAGTGATGTATGAGTCATTCAACAGTGATGACAGTCAAGATTCCCGTCAACCCGATCAGAATGAAGTGCGGATAGTGATATCTAAACTTAAATCCAGCAAAGCTGTTGAAGCCGACGGCCGTGCCGCTGAACTTTTCAAGGCAAGAGGAGATGAGCTGGTAAGGAGCATGCACCTGCTCATCTGTAAAATCTAGTCGGACAAAAGTATGCCCGGTGAATGGAACATCAGTATCGTTTGTCCGATCCTGACGAAAGGAAACCCTCTGAACTACGCCAACTACAGAGGTATAAGTTATCTCAGCATCGTATATAAGATCTTGTCTGCCGTATTATAAATAAAATATAAATATAAAATCGATACGCATCACCTCTTCATCGATTTCAAAGTTGCATATGACACCGTGTATAGAGACGAGTTATACAGAGCCATGTCTAGTCTTGACATCCCTGCCAAGCTTATCCGTTTGTGCAGGATCCCGATGGAGAACTCTCGCTGCTCCATCAAAGTCGATAAGAACATCACCGAACTGTTCGATGTCAGGAAAGTCTTGGCCAAGGTGACGCGCTATCATGCGATCTCTTTAACATAGTACTTGAGAGAATTGTACGAAACTCACAAGCCAACACTAAAGGTACAATCTTTTACAAGTCTGTACAACTACTCGCTTACGCCGATCACATTGACGTAGTCGGAAGAATTTAGAAGACCGTGTACGGGGCATTTGCGAGTATTGAGATCGATGCAGCAAAAATAGGTTAAGCGGTCAATGAATGCAAAACAAAATATATGCTGTCTACAAAAAAGGACACCCAATATCGGCGTCTTGGCAGATGGCGCCACAATAGGCAGATATAATTTTGAGGACTTTTTCTACATAGGCTCTATGGTGAGTTCCGCAAACGACATCAGTAGGCAGATCAAACGAAGAATAACTCTGGCCAATTGTTGTTTCTATGGGCTAAGAAAGTAATTGAGTAACAAGGCCATATCTCGAACTATTAAGGTAACTCTTTATAAGGCACTAATCAGGTTGGGTGTCAAATCGATCAAAACCAAATTGCCAAAAATGCAAAAAATTAAAAAAATATCAAATCACCCAAAAATAAGGTTGGGCGATGTTACATTTTTATTTTTCGGGCGATTTGACATGATGTCAAAACACCCAAAAAAGTAATTTTGGGTAACTTTGTGTTTTTGGCTATTTTAAGGCGGATCTTTGTCGTATCGCCCAACACCAAATCGCCCAAATCTGAAAAATGCCACAACATTTTTGGGCGATTTAACACTATGACAGATAGACCAAGAAATGAAATGGCAAACCACCCAAAGTAGAAATGGGCGCTTTATCGCAATTTGAAAATACCAACACATAGAAAGGTAAAAAAAGGCGACCATAGACCAAATTGAAAAAGGTTGAAATCATTTTTGTTTTCCGCAATTTTGGGCGCAGGGACATTAGTCCCCGGGGCATAAGTTCCACCGCATTGGGACGGAAGTCCCAAATTGGGGTCACTGCTGGATTCTAGGCGGGTGCGAGGTTGGCTGCGAAACATGGATATAAAGAAACTTTGCATACACCCATCCTCTCACCCACCTCAAATACAACAGTAACCCCAAGCAGGAAGGTTGCACTGGGGCATCATGCCTCCCCATATACATTGCACTGTTTATTCATTGTGAACTTATGTATGCGCCATCTTTGACAAAGAAGAAATTTTGACATACATACATGTGCAAAATAATAAGCACAGGCATGCCAGAAAAATTAATTCCAAATATTAAAACCAAAACGACGAGTAAATGTTTGCTATTTAATTGGCTTTTGTTTTTAATCTATTTTACTATAAAACTCCAAACATAAATATAAAATTCAAATAATAAAATTTAAATAAAAATAAAAAGTCAAATCACTCCAACGATTTTAGCTGTGCAAAAAAATAAGCACATTTAACAAAAAATTGCAATATTTACATAAAAATATAAAAGTAAGTAAATTAATATTAATCCATAGCGATGATTTTATTAATATTTAGTAGCGCTGCCATCATTATTTATAACAGCTTGGCATCTACGGGGCATTGAATCCACCAGTTTTTGTCACAGTGAATTTGGTATTTTATACCAAATTTTTTGAATATTTTGCCAAAGTTCCAATTTGTTTCTTGACTTGGAAGTTCTACTAAGTCCTCTTTTAACATGTCCCCAACGATTTTCTATCGGATTAAGGTCTGGGGACTGTGCTGGCCATTCAACAAATCTAACATTCCTATCCGCAAACTACTTTGGAAGTATGTTTAGGATCATTGTCCAGTTGAAACTGCCAAGCCAACGGCATGTTATCATCTGCAAATGGAAACATTACTGTTTCCAAGATCTCTACATATTTTTCTTCTGTTAGAATATCTTGGATCCAGTGAATTGGTCCAACACCATAGTAGGAGAAACATCCCCAGACCATGTTTAGTTGTTTTTACAGTAAACCTGGGATCATATTCCTTTCCAGGCTGTCTTCTTACATACCTATTTTTGGTATCCGGTGCAAATAAATTAATTTTCGCCTAGTCAGACCAAAGTACGTTTCGCCATTTCTCAGTTGGTCTATTGGAATTTGTTGTTGCAAACTGGATTCGGTCTTCAATATTCTTTTTGCTAGAAGAGGACACTTTCTTAGATGGTAAGCTCTTAGGTTGTACTCTATTAACCTTCTCCTAATTACACAGGCATTGATGTTGAGATTTAAGTCGGTTTTGATCTAATTCGATGTTATAAATGGATCTTTTTTAGCACACCTAACTATGCGAAGGTCTGTTTTAAGGGATATTTTGCGCTTGCGACCCCGAGTTTCTTCAGAATATTGATATCGTAATACATTCCTTACCAATTAAACAATTTTGGCAATATCTCTTAGTGATTGTCCTTCATTTCCTAACTTGTTTATTATGTCCCGCAGTTCTGGCGAGCAATGCCTATTTCGACCCATTTCTCTATAAAAGCAATTAACAAATTCTATTGTGAAAGTAACCTTTTTAGATGTTTTTTATACCTACAATGGAAAAACGCAAAAAAAAACATAAATTGTACCAAAAAAATAACCCGAACTTTCTTCTATGCCTATTATTTTGCACACCAGAAAAAGTGACTTCTTTGTACAAACTCGTCCAGACTACTCAACTCAACAACATTGAGCGGCTATTGTCTCGCGTTTTAACCGTTACTTGAGCTCAAAGAAAAATAAGGTGAAATTTGCTTGTTTCTCTATCACTTAATATGTAATAGTTAAAAAAATGTTTACAGGAGCATGCGTGATTATTATTTTGCACAGCAGTACACATATCCCTGCGCTCATATTTTATTCATTAATAATAATAATAGGAAATGAAGGATTGAAAAAATGGCTATATTACAAAAAAAAAAAAGGAAGTTGCATTGAGCCTTAATTACGAAGTCAATCGCGCTGATTGCTTTGTCAGGCTCACACCTACAGTTTACGGGGAAACAGAATCGCTCGGGGAGGGGGAGGGGCGCCGTCCGCGCGATTGCGTGGCACAACGCGACGCGAAGCGAAACGGTAACCGCGCCGCACCGTGCCGCGTCGGGCCGTCGTTCGCGCGCGGACGCGAAGTGAAAGCACTATGGCCGCTAATGTAATTGTTACAATTCGTTTTGAATGCAGTCTTAAACCCAATTTAACGAGTTAGTTGGATATTGCTAATCATTTTAATAAATTTTTTGTATCTGTTGCTACTACGATGAAGCCATGTCCCCCTCAAAATAGTTGTAGATGTGAATTGTATACGGACTTAGTTGCAGATGAATTTCAAAGCAATAGCTTTGTGTTGGAGTCTTTTACATCTATTGAAATATACAAAAGGATAATGTCACTAGACACTAAAAGTTCAAGTACTTCTGATGGTATAACCAATTGCCTTCTTAAAAAAATCGTCTTTTACATTATTGATGTTGTAACGTTTATTTTTGATATGATTGTCAGTTGTGGAATTTTTCCTACATCTTTGAAAGCGGCTGAGGTGATTCCTCTGTTCAAAAAGGGAAACAGAAGCTTAATGAATCAATAGAGACCGATTTCGTTACTTCCCACATTTTCGAAACTGTTTGAAAAAGCAATGAAAGATCGTGTAGTGTCCTTTTTAAACAAAAACAAATCTTTCAGTAATGACCAATTCGGGTTTCGTGTGGGTAAGTCCACAGAAGATGCCATCTTAAAATTTTGCAGTGAAATTTATAACGGCTTCAATAACAGCAACAGTACTATAGCTTTATTCATTGACATGACAAAAGCATTCGACAAGGTTAATCACAAAATTCTTCTTAACAAGCTCTACAAAGCCGGGTTCATAGGTCAATCTCACAATTGGTTTGCTTCATATCTAACAGGAAGGTCTTAAAAAGTGAAGCTAGGCGATGTTTTTAGTGATAGCTTATTATTAGATATCGGTGTACCTCAAAGTTCAGTTTTGGGTCCTATTCTTTTCTTTGTGTATGTAAACTCCATCTTCAAGCTAAACTTTACGAGTAATATTACACCATTTGCGGACGACATGGCATTCACATACATCAATAGTACCTTATAAGAGTCTATGGTAAAGTTGCAGAAAGACTTGCAACTTCCCAGACAATGGTTTGCTAAACACGAACTCATTATAAGTGAAAAAACGAAGCTTATGTATTACAATCTAAAAGGATCAGATCCGATAGATTGCAATCTTTTATTCCACTCCATAGCATACGAAAAGCTTTTCTTATCTACGCACTGTTGTGGTAGGATTAATTACTGCCAAAATGCTTGCTGCACTACGAATTGCTTTAAAATTGAATTCGTTAATTTTTTAAGTATCTAGGAGTTTTAATTGATGAAAATATGAACTGGAAGGCACATGCAAGTGAGCTAAAAAAATATATGCAATCCGTTACTCGGAAAATATATATGCTTAAGCCATATTGTTCCAAAAAACTACTAACGGCTGTATACTATAGCCTTGTTAGCTCAAAGCTGCAATATGGTATTTCTAGTTGGGGTGGAGCGTATTCCAACGCCATGGAGCCATTGTTAATAGCACAAAAACATATAATAAGAATAATTTGTTGTAAAAACAGGCTGACCCCTAGTTGGCCTTTGTTCTGCACTATGCGAGTCCTACCGATAAAACACATTTATGTCTATAAAGTTCTTAAAGCGTTCTTTATGCGAAGCGGTTATAGTTCGACATTAAGAAGTTCAAATGTTTATGGCTTAAGAATAAATACAAGAGAAGTAGTTAATATCCCTCATTCTAATAAGACCCACTTCTCGAACTTTTTTTACTGTAACAGCACCTGATTGGACCTTATCAGTGCGGTTTCAGGCCAGGAAAGTCCACCATCGATCAAATCTTCACACTTCGGCAGATCCTGGAGAAAACCCAAGAATTCCAAATCGATACTCATCACCTCTTTATCGATTTCAAGGCCGCCTATGACAGCATCTATAGAGAAGAGCTTATAGAGCCATGTCTAGTTTTGACATCCCTGCCAAACTTGTCCGTCTGTGCAGGCTGACGATGGAGAACGCTCGCTGCTCCATCAAGGTCGGTAATGACCTCACCGAAGCCTTTGATGTCAAAATGGCTTTAGACAAGGTGACGCGCTGTCATGTGAGTTCTTCAATATTGTACTTGAACGGATTGTGCGGAACTCACAAGCCAACACCGGAGGCACAATCTATTACAAGTCTGTACAACTGCTTGCATACGCCGACGATATAGACATTATCGGAAGAACTCAGGGGGATGTCACCGATGCGTTTGCAAGCATTGAGGTGGAAGCGGCCAAAATGGGTTTAGCGATAAACGAGGGCAAAACCAAGTATATGCTGTCAAGAAGGGAAAGCCAACACACACGAATTGGACAAAACGTCACCGTGGGCAGCTATAACTTCGAGGTAGTAAGGGACTTTGTCTACCTTGGCTCTCTAAATTCTACAAACAAAATCAGTGCAGAAATCAATCGAAGAATAACTCTTGCCAATCGCTGTTTTTTTGGGCTTATAAGGCAATTCAACAGTAAAGCCCTATCTCGAACAACTAAGGAGACTCTATATAAGACCTTGATCATCCCAGTCCTGCTTTACGGCGCTGAAACATAGAGTTTATTAAAAGAGGATGAAGATATTCTTGGTCGCTTCGAGAGAAAAATTCTTCGTAAGATTTTCGGTCCCGTTTGCGTTGACGGGTTTTGGAGGAGAAGATTCAATCACGAACTATACGAGCTGTACAGCGACATCGACCTAGTCAAAAAACTGCGTATTGGACGTCTGAGATGGCTAGGATATGTAGAGCGAATGGACACCAACGCTCCGGCCCGCAGAGTCTTCGAATCTAACCCGGAGGGACGACGCAGTAGAGGGAATCATCGCCCTAGGTGGCGCGCACAAGTTCAAGGGGACCTCGACCAACTTGGAGTGCGCAACTGGAGGCAATTAGCTAAAGACCGAGCTAAATGGAGAGGCTTGTTGGTTGAGGCCCATGTTCACCCCGAACTGTAGCGCCACCTAAGTAAGTAAGTATGTAAAAAACGTAAAAAAGGTAAAAAAGTCAAAAAAACCACGGAAGATAATCCAAATTGGGGAGCTTCAAAACAGAAGATGAGAGTTGGATCTGATTAATCTGTGCGGTATGTTGAAAACAGATTCTCCCCCAGCAATGAATTTATCAGGAATAACCCTGTTATAATATTGTATTCTTTTCCTGAAATATAATAATAAATTCTGACCAAATAAAAAACGAGAAAAATTTGAACTTTTTTAACAATGAAATATATTTATTATTCTTCTGTTTCAATATCTATATAGTCAACATTAGTTGAATTAAGCGAAAGATATACATGAATGAGTTTTTAGACCTTACAAAGGTCAGTCGACTTCGTAAAGGACAGTTTGAGGAAACCCTTTCAATCAGCGCAGACGATGCTGGTATGTTAAGAAGCTTCAAAGCTAAAGATGACAGTTGAGGGTGATGAATGCTCGCGGTGCTCCAAAAAACTGTTGGTTTTTCCATTTTTTTCCGAAAAGTCCAACATTTTTCCCCATACGCAACATAACACTGGCGTTGTCTGACACCGCTGCGTAAAATGAAACTTTATACATATCTTTCCCCATATCTATTGATTGGTAGACTATATCTAAGACCATATCCGCATTTTCAATTTCACCGCTAAGATCCCATGCGTTAAGAAATGCACGTTTACCATGAGAGTTATGCAGCATTGTTACAACTCTTTTGCTGTTATTAAACGAATTCTTCCATCCATCAATTAATAGCACCGAGTTTCGTTGAGTTGGTGAATGAAAGTCGTTGATACATTTGTTGTACATTTCATCCAGGAGTTGGTCCGACAAAGTTTTTCGTTTTGCATTTAAGCATTTAAATTTCCCATTTTCCTTGGCTTTGAAACTTTTTTTGTGGTACGTTTAACAGGTTTTGTAAAAGACAAAGATGGTCCTGATGACAGGAGAAGCGAAGATGACGATGTTGTAGTCGTAGCCCTCTTCGGAATCGTTATGAGCTTCAGAGCATCGTGACTCTGCTGCGTTTTTTACAAAAATTGCAATGAGCTGCATATTTTTTTCCTTCTCGAACTAGAAAAAAGTTATTTCCCTCATTGTCTTGCGGATTTTGGTCTTCCAGTGAAACTCATTTTACATAAATTAAATTAGTAATATTTTTCCAATAATATTTTTGGCACTTTATAAAACAATTCACTTTATAGAATAATTCAACACACGACACTGAACGAACGATTGCAAAATGTTCTTTATTTATTTCTCTCTCACTTTCTCTCTTTTTTCTCAGTAATTTACTTAACTTACCTCTTCTTTACCTTTTTTACGAGTTGTTTACGTTTTTTACGGGATTTTTACGTTGTTTACACTTATTTACGCGTTTTTTACCTACTCAAACGTAAAAAAGGTAAAAAATAGTTTTTTACACAGATTTGAATATCACTGCTGAGTGGGAGAAGTATTGTCAAAATGTTAGTCCAAATTAATCTAGAGCACATTAGAGAATATCTTTAGGGCTAATCTGACCGTACAAAAAAAAGTTTTTTTTCCGATCTGAGACATCCTTCGTTGACCATATCAACACCCTATAGATCGTGAACGAAAAATTCGTCGAGTACATGTCTCTGCTACAACTTTTTATTGACTTTAAAAAAAGGCTTTCGACAGTTGTGAAAAGAATGTATTGGGCTGGCCAATAATTTCCCTCTGCTTTTTTAGTTGCAATTAAGAACTGAACATTTATTGTTAGAAAAAACTTTAATCCATTATATGTTACATATGTGAACCATTGTTTTCCACAGCTTCCTGCCACTTGTTGGGCAATTTCATAATGCTCCTTTAGTAGAACCTTTAAATTTTCTTGAGCGAAGAATTGCTCCAAACGGATTTTACAAGCTTCCAGAGAGGCGAATTTTTTTAGTTCTGCAGAGACAATGAACAAACAAGTATACCTAGATAGTAAACTCATCTGGAAAAAAACATACAAATACATACATTGTAAAGCCAATGATCACCTATGGGGCCATGGCATGGCACGCTCATGTCGTTAACTCTAAACAATTGGATACAGTGCCATGTCAGAAGAAGGCAGTGAAGCAGTGGACTCGCTATCAAGACAAGGTGCAGCAGAATCTTTTACAGGTCCTGAACCATTCTGCGGAGACCATACTCTGAAAGAAGAATTCAGGAAAGTAGAGAGAACAAGCAGGGCAACTACATGGATCAACACTCGAGACATGAAGAAAGCGAAGAAACTTTTATGAAATTATAACCAAAAAGGTCGAAGCATATACGAGTATAAACCTGAATGTAACTAACTTACTTGTTGCTTGTTGGTTGAGGCCCAGGTTCACCCCGAACTGTAGCGCCACCTAAGTAAGTAAGTAAGTAACTAACTTACGCATCCCAACAGTATTGCTATCGGCGCATTGTAGACGTAAGGAATACCTAAGGAAACGAGGTATAAGAGAAGAACGACTCTGCGCATTCTGCAATGAGTACAGCGAGATTCCGCATATTCTGGAGATCTAACTATTACTTACCTAGGCGGCGCTACAGTTCGGGGTGAACCTGGGCCTCAACCAACAAGCCTCTCCATTTAGCTCGGTCTTTAGCTAATTGCCTCCAGTTGCGCACTCCAAGTTGGTCGAGGTCCCCTTGAACTTGTGCGCGCCACCTACGGCGATGATTCCCTCTACTGCGTCGTCCCTCGGGATTAGATTCGAAGACACTGCAGGCCGGAGCGTTGATGTCCATTCGCTCTACATGTCCTAGCCATCTCAGACATCCAATACGCAGTTTTTTGACTAGGTCGAAGTCGCTGTACAGCTCGTATAGTTCGTGATTGAATCTTCTCCTCCAAAACCCGTCAACGCAAACGGGACCGAAAATCTTACGAAGAATTTTTCTCTCAAAGCGACCAAGGATATCTTCATCCTCTTTTAATAAAGTCCATGTTTCAGCGCCGTAAAGCAGGACTGGGATGATCAGGGTCTTATACAGAGTCTCCTTAGTAGTTCGAGATAGGGCTTAACTGTTGAATTGCCTTATAAGCCCAAAAAAACAGCGATTGGCAAGAGTTATTCTTCGCTTGATTTCTGTGCTGATGTTGTTCTCAGAGTTTATAGCAGAGCCAAGGTAGACAAAGTCCCTTACTACCTCGAAGTCTTAGCTGCCCACGGTGACGTTTTGTCCAATACGTCTGTGTTGGCTTTCCTTTCTTGTTGACAGCATATACTTGGTTTTGCCCTCGTTTATCGCTAAACCCATTTTGGCCGCTTCCGCCTCAATGCTTGCAAACGCACCGGTGACAGCCCGCTGAGTTCTTCCGATAATGTCTATATCGTCGGCGTATGCAAGCAGTTGTACAGACTTGTAATAGATTGTGCCTCCGGTGTTGGCTTGTGAGTTCCGCACAATCCGTTCAAGTACAATATTGAAGAAGTCACATGACAGCGCGTCACCTTGTCTAAAGCCATTTTGACATCAAAGGTCTCGGTGAGGTTATTACCGACCTTGATGGAGCAGCGAGCGTTCTCCATCGTCAGCCGGCACAGACGGACAAGTTTGGCAGGGATGTCAAAACTAGACATGACTCTATAAAGCTCTTCTCTATAGATGCTGTCATAGGCGGCCTTGAAATCGATAAAGAGGTGATGAGTATCGATTTGGAATTCTTGGGTTTTCTCCAGGATCTGCCGAAGTATGAAGATTTGATCGATGGTGGACTTTCCGGGCCTGAAACCGCACTGATAAGGTCCAATCAGGCTGTTCATAAAAGGTTTCAGGCGTTCACACAATATCGCAGAAAAGATGTTGTATGCGATGTTGAGGAGACTGATGCCTCTTTAATTGGCGCAGTTGAGGGGTTCTCCTTTCTTGTGGATCGGGCAAACGAGACTGAGGTTCCATTCATCAGGCATACACTCGTCTGACCAAATCTTAGAGATGAGTTGGTGTATGCAATCTACCAATTCATCCCTGGCTGCCTTGAAAAGTTCGGCCGGTAAGCCGTCAGGTCCAGCAGCCTTGTTCGATTTTAGCTTGGATATTTCTATCCTCACTTCGTTTTGGTCAGGTGGACGGAAATTTTGACTATCATCGTCTATGTTGAATGGTTCATTCTGCCTGAGAGCGGGATGTTGGTCTTCGTCGCCGTTATACAGTCTGCAGAAGTAGTTTTGCCATATTCTCAGCACCGACTGTGATTCTACTACGAGGTTTCCATTTTCCTCTCTACAGGTTTCTGTATGGGTATTGCTCCTCTGACACGTTCTTTTTACCTTCTTACCACCTGGATATTCTCAAACGCGCACCTCTCAGGCTCTTTCTTCTTCTTTTGGAGAAGCCGATGTTCTTCCCGTCTCTTTTGCTCGTAGTGCTCACGAGCAGCTCTCGTTTTCCTTTGCAGCGCCGCTTTGTATGCCTCTTGTTTTGCTGCATGCACTCGCCGGCATTCTTCGCCAAAACAGGGGTTTCGCGGTGATGGGCGAGCGAGACCCAGCACATCAGTCGCGGCGTTTCTGATGGCATGTTGGCAGCGTTGCCACTGGTCTTCGGCACTTGATGGTGGCGGCATAGGGGTGATTGAGAGATTTCGGGATACGCGTTCAGCGAAGAGTCTGGCGGTCTCTTGCGATTGTAGCTTTTTGACGTTAAATCTTCTCACAGTGATTCTTCTTTGTTGCCCAGATTGGGATATCCGCATTCGTACCTTGGCTACAACAACGTAATGATCCGAGTCTATGTTGGCCGCTCGGAAGGTCCGGACATCCAGAATACTGGAGGCATGCCTTGCGTCGATGGCAATATTATCAATTTGGTTGATCGTTACATGATCATTGGACCGCCATGTCTGCTTATGAGTATTGAGATGAGGAAACCATGTGCTTGCTATGGTGACATTTCGCTCCACAGCGAAATCAATTAGCCTTAGTCCGTTATCAGACGTGGTATCGTGTAGGCTATGTTTACCGACTGCCCTACCAAAGACGTCCTCCTTTCCTATTTTGGCGTTAAAATCGCCCAATACGATTTTAACCTCGTATTTAGGACACTGCTCGTATGTTTTGTCGAGGAGCTCGTAGAAACACTCTTTGGTGGCAGGGTCCTTTTCGTCCGTGGGGGCATGAACACATATTAGGGTTATGTTAGCGAATTCAGCCTTGATCCGGATGGTCATAATACGTACGCTTACATGTCGGAACCTTAAGACTTCTTGCCTAAGTGTGCCGCGTATGACAAATCCGCATCCGAATAAGTGTTGCCTGTTGCCTCTGTAGCAATCACCGTACTAGATGTCAGAGTTTTTCATCCTCTTTTTGCCCGGCCCATCCCATCGCACTTCCTGGATGGCGGTAATATCTACTTTATAGCAGTCTAGAGCCTCTGCTAGTTGTTCGGCTGCACGTGGTCTGTAAAGGGACAGAACATTCCACGTACAGATCCGAAGGTCGTTGTCCTTATTTCGTTTGCTGGGGTCGTCATTAGTTGAGTCTTCCTTATCCGAGGCTTTTGGTTGTTTCGGAACCATGAGTTTTTTTACGTGGTAGGGAAGTTACCCCGACGGCACAACCCCCAACCTGGAGGACCAGTTCCTTAATTATTCCCCTAGGATGAGGGACCGGGTACACCGGTGCCAATAGTCCACTACTGGAGTATGAGCGCTGCCGTTGGCCCATTAAGGGCTCCTCCGCCACCATCTCTATTCCAATGTCCTGACCAACATTGGAAATTCCTTACCGACCTGTGATCCGAAGACGTCGAAGCAGCTCGCGCAAGGCATTCACTAAGTTCAACCTAACTGGAACTATAGACGCCACCGTTGACTCCGTCTAGGGAATTCGTCCGCTGCGCCTGGAACAGGAAGAAGTGCTCTAGTGAGAGAACACTCTTCTCCCCCTCTCTCATCTGCTGCCGCCAAGAACCCTCCAAACGGGGTTGGTTACGGGGTTGGCACCCGGCTGTCACCACGTGGAGGTTTTTTTTTTTTTTTTGATTGGGAGGGGTAATCTTCAAAAGACGAAACTCAGTACGTCCTGAGTAACAGTGTGGGACTCTTACCCACTAAGCCCCCCTCCCACGACCGCCCTATGCCCCGCGGTACTGCCGTCAAGCATTTCATCGCGGGGGGGTTTTAGTCTGATGTATTCGACTAGTGCATGTTTGCATTTTCCTGCTCATCATTTATTGTATTTCGCCGGTCTGATTCTTTCCTTTCTCTTTCTAGGGTTCTTAGAATCTTCATTATGCGCATTGTGCTGCCAGCGACTGCGTCCCATGCCTCTTGGCTTTTGAGCATTTCGCCAAAGATGTTTTCTGGCGTCAGTGGGTGGCCGAGTTCACTGCTTTGTGCATTCCTTTCGTCGAGGAATCTTGGGCACCGCGTGGAGGTTGAGAGTAGGAGTTGGTAGGCCTCAGCTGAGTGAAAACGCTTGTATTTTCATGTGGTCGCATGCACTACCATTTGACCAGGGATGTAACCCAAAAAAGAATTAAATATCTTCCCATTCCCAAATTCTTCAAAGAAGCTGGGCTGGAGCGGGTACACTAAACATGGCCTATTTTCGCCGATAATATGTAATAGTGCAAGACTCCCAAATCCAATGGGAAGAATTGTAATGCAAGGGGAGCTCTATTGAGGGAACATTAGGCACAATAGACCATTAGGTCGCAGTGTAAATCACCCTTGCCAAAAATAATAACTAAATATGTACAAACAAATAGAAACAGTACCATCTTATCGTCTACGCTTGTACACAACCCACATATCTTGAAAATTTATGGAATATAAATTTGATAAGAACTTCTTCCATAAAAATCTCATGCGGCCTTTCCTGGAACCAATCAATGGAAATTGAAATAATCCTTTCCGTCGAATTGGACTGGCGAGCAATCTTTCATTCGACAACAGAATACAGTACACAAATCGTAAAAAGTGGGATAAAGAAGTCAGACTTTATCACGAAAAGATAAAGACTATTAAAAGATGGTAACCATTTGTGCATTGTACCATGCTGTAGAATGATACCTACAGCTATTTTAATGTACAATTTTTTAGCAAAGCCAAATTACTACGATGTGATTCATTGTAGGCATATAGTATAGTCATTAAATTTTTTTTGTAACTCCTTTGGTTTAAGAGTCTTTTACAGTTCCGTGGGATACTCATGAGGCCAGCCACACGGAGTATTGGACCATTTCATGAAACTACAGTACTAAATTGTTAACTTAAGAATTATTCTTAGTTGTTGCACAAAGTATGTCAATTCAATAAAAACTGCAAGAATGATCAGACCTTGAAAGCCGATTGTGGTCGTATATTCCATAGAATCATGGAAAACTACGCGTTTAAATACGTCGAAGCTGTAAAAATTTATTAATAAAATTCGTGTTCTGTTCACCAAACGATATGCGAGCTGCGTGTAAAAAGATCGTCTTCAGTAAGATGATTCATTTTTGGCTGAATGGCTTCTTAACTAATCAAAGTTTTCGAATCAAGGACAATGTCAATCTACAATAATTCTATAATACTTACTTAATTTACTTATGTCTTATATCTCCTTGTGGGCCCTAATATCTCCACTGCGCCTACGCGTCATCGTGTTCGGTTTCTGGCAATGTATCTCAGCTCTCTTCAACTTTACCCCAAGTGCCTCCTTCTCGACTATTCTGGGCCATGTTCTCCTCGAACCGCCAGGTATTCTGCCATTCTGGGTTAAAGTGTTCCATTGTACAGCATGGTTTGTTATGAAACTGTCACCCTTTCGGAACGTGTAGCCAATTCACTGCCACTTCTGTCGTTGGATGGTTGTGCTTATTGGTTCCTGACCCGTTCTCTCGTAAAGACGTTCATTAGAGATACGATTGGGCCAGAAAATGCTTAAGATATTGCGCAGGCACCTATTAAAGAACGTTTTCAGCTTTCTGGTGATAGTAGTGGTCACTCTCCACGTGCTGCATCCATATAACAGCACGGATTCAACGTTGGAGTGCAACAGTCTTAGCTGGGTGTTCAAACTGATTGCATTGCTTCGGCATATTTTGGACAATATATGGAACGCGGACTTTGCTTTGGCGATCCTGTTGGCTATATCCAGTTCGGTTCCACGACCAGTCGAGACAATACTCCCAAGATACTGGAAATCTTCTACTCTCCCTACCGGTTGTCCAGTAACGCATATTTGAGATGATGATCAGCATTCAAACTACTCTCTATGGAAAGCCTTGAAGTCCATAAGGAAACCTGTAATGCACTCGCCGCCGATTAGGAAAGCTAACGGAGAATGGGCAAAAGAAGACAAAGAGAAAGCAGAATTATTTGCCGATCACTTAGAGGAAACGTTCAAGCCGTTCGATGGACAACCGTTGATCGAAGATCCGAATGATAATACGGCACCCGACAACTTTAAAGTAGAAACCGTATCCCTGTCCGAACTTCGAATAATAATAAAAAAATTGAAAAATAACAAGGCTCCGGGATATGATTTAATCACTGGCGAAATTTTGAAAGAGCTACCGAAAAAAGTGCTGGTTAAGTTGCTCTACATTATAAATGCTTCTTTAAGACTGTTATATGTTCCAAGGCAATGGAAAGTCGCCGAAGTTATTATGGTTCCGAAACCGGGGAAGTGTGCAAATGACAAGAAATCATATAGACCTCTTTCATTTCTGCCAATAATATCTAAGGTCTTCGAGAAACTTCTGCTGAAACGATTGCAGCCAGTAATTGAAGAAAGACACTTGATCCCGGATCATCAATTCGGCTTTCGGATCAAACATTCCACAATCAAGCAGGTGTATCGAATAACAAACGAAATTGAAAAAGCTCTAGAAGGGAAAAAAATATGCTCTAGCGCATTTCTCGACGTATCGCAAGCCTTCGACAAGGTATGGCACGAAGGACTAAGGTATAAGCTAAGGGTAATCTTACCGGAAAAGTTGTACAGAATATTGGAATCTGATCTTGAAAACAGACTTTTCCGTGCTAGACACGGGAGTGAATATTCGGATTTCAAAGATATCTACGCCGGTGTTCCACAAGGAAGTGTTCTCGGTCCAATCCTGTTCCTGCTCTACACAAGAGATATACCACAAGATGAAGGGACCGTTGTAGCAACGTTCGCAGACGACACGGCTATCCTCGTAACGGATGAGTCAGTCGAATCATCAACGGGAAAACTCCAACGAGCTTTGAACAAAGTATGCGAATGGACAAAAACCTGGCGAATTGTCCTGAATGAGACAAAATCAACGCATGTCAATTTTACGTTAAGAAAGATAAACAACTTACCTATATCCATTAACTCGGTGCAAATACCGTACGCAAATGAGGCAAAATATTTAGGAATGACCCTAGACGCAAGACTTAAGTGGAAACCACACGTTAAAAAGAAGCGCGAAGAGCTCGAAATCAGATTTAGAGAAATGTATTGGCTACTTGGAAGATTCTCGAAGTTAAGCGTATACAACAAACTGCTTCTGTATAAGCAAGTCCTAAAACTGTCTTGGACATATGGTATACAACTTTGGGGTTGTACCAAACCAAGCATAATGGATCTACTGCAAGCATTTCAAAACAAAATACTAAGAGCAATCGTGAATGCTCCTTGGTATATAAGAAATAGTGATATTCACAGAGATCTTGCTACCGTGAGGGACGAAGTAACAAACTTTGCTCGCAAACTTCGAACCCGTCTTCATGTTCATTGCAATAATGAAATAATCCGCACTATGGACGTGACAAACCTTGAGCGCCGACTACAAAGAACAAGACCTTCCGACCTAGCGCCGTAAGGAAAAACCGTATGTAATGACGGTATTAGTAGGTGCCTTCACTGGAAAGCTACCTACCTAACGCGATTAACACTACAGAAGCGTAATCTACTCGTTAAGGCAACTTAGTCGTAGTCATCACAAAAATGAAAAAAATGAGAGGAACGAATTTCCTACTACTATGAGTACGCGCAGCCGGTTCTCATAGTGCCTCTCTGAGGGGGTGAGGCTTAGCCCGTAGGCATATACTGACTCGCACTGATGGCATTGTCAGATATATGAATCGGGCATAACCAATGGTACGGACCATTGGTATCTTTTGAAGATTCCTGCACCTCCAGGCGCAACAAAAAAAAAAAAAAAATTTGAGATGATGCGTTAGTTCCAAGTCTGATAATTTTAGTTTTTGCCGTATTAATTTTCAGTCCGACGACGACGCCTGCCTCTCCCTCTCCACATCTGCTGTCATTTGGTGGAGGTCCATAATTCTGTAGGAGAGTAAGCATACATAGTCAGCGTAATCAATATGTTTTAATTGAGATGTAAGAGTTCATCGAATTCCTCCGTTTCCCATTGACAAATCTATACGAAGCATGTCGCTAATCACTAATAGGAATAGTATCGGTTAAGGAATACAACCTTCTCTACCCCACTTGGGATCTGACAATCTTCCTCTGTGCAGAACGTGACATTGGGAGCCCTTATATGTAGCTTTGATAATAGCAATTAGTTTATCGGGAATACCTCTCCTGCGTAAGGCACTCCAAATAAACTCCCTGTTGACACTATCGAACGCCTTCTCAAAATCGATGAACAACAGGTGCAGTGGCGATCGATATTCAACACATTGTTCGATGATAATCCGCAGGGTGTTGACGTGGTCGACACAGGAGGATCCAGAGCGGAAACCTTTTTTTTTTTTTTTTTTTTTTTTTCTATGGTTCCGCCAAAGGTTCCGTTAGGTATTACTTCGCGGGGCTGGTTAGCTATTTATGCTCTTCATTCGCTGTCTTCCGCTCCTTGTTCCAAAAGTGTTGCCGGTTGGACTTGGTTGCTCTTTCTGACTCTTTCCAGCCGCCTAAGTTCCTGCACGATTATCGCTGCAATTTGTTTCACCGCGTCCCATATATTGCATTCGATGCTATCATATGGTGCACAATGTTTTCGGGGGTTGGTATTTCTCCAATTTTTTCCTCCAGTTCTCTGTGCTCTATATGAAAACGTGGGCATTGAAAAAATACGTGCTAAGCGTCTTCTGAGGCCTCTCCGCAATTTGGACAGTTGGGAGATTCATCGAGCCCAAACCTGTTGAGATACGCTCGAAAGCAGCCATGTCCGGTTAGGAACTGGCTAAGATAGAAATCTACCTCTCCGTGTTTCCGGTCCATCCATTTTTGGATATCCGGTATACGTCGATGGGTCCATCTTCCCTTTGAGGACTGGTTCCATCGCTCCTGCCATGCTCTAATGCTTCGCTGTCTTTCTTCCAGCTTGATATTTTTGACTGACGCTTGTGGTTCCTGAATTTTGGTGTCGTAGGTCCTTTGTAGCTCGATAGCCAAGATATCCGCGGGTAGCATTCCCGCGATGACACATACTGCCTCGTCTGACACCGTACGGAAGGCACAGCATACTCTCAGCGCACATAGTCTGTTGACAGAGTTTATCCTTCTTGCGTAGGTCTTTTTCGCCATAGCTTTGGCCCATTTGGGTGCCGCATACATAAGGATGGACTGCACCATCCTGGATAGAATAAGTCTCCTTTGTTGCCTAGGTCCACCTATTTTTATCATTATCCTTGATAAGGCACCGCTCACCCGAGCCACTTTGTCACACGTTCTTTCAAGGTGCTCCTTGTAAGTGAGCCTCGCGTCGATCATCACACCTAGGTATTTGATAACTAATTTTGATGTCGTATTAGGATCTCCTACTCTGATGGTGATTTCCTCTCTTTTCTTGCGGCTGCTTACCAATACTGCCTCTGTTTTATGTTCGGCGAGCTCTAACCCGACTGCTGCCATCCACCGTTTGACTTTTCGGATACATTCATTTGCAATATCCTCTATTTCCTCTAGATGTTTTGCAACCACGAAAATTGCAATATCATCGGCGAAGCCTATGATTTTTCCCTCATTTGGGATTCCAAGCCTTAGAACCCCATCATACATAATGTTCCAAAGGATAGGGCCTAATACCGATCCTTGTGGAACTCCGCCAGATATGTGGTACTGCTTTACTCGGTATCGAAGAGCAGAAACTGTTTCTCGAAGTAGCTCAGTATTATTTTAATTAAGAACCATGGCACCATCATTGACCTAAGCGATTGCACTATGAGTCCCCAATTCGCAGAATTGAACGCGTTTTTGACGTCCAATGTTATTACGGCACCGTATTTCTTTGCACCGCCTCTCCATCTCCTGCCCTGAATAGCTTCTCCCAAGGTTGTAGTTACCCTTCTTATTGCGTCTACTGTAGATCGAGCTTTCCTAAAGCCGTACTGTTGGTTGGAGAGTCCCCCGGCTTCACCAATTGCCACTTCTAATCGGTTGCATATGATTCGCTCCAGTATTTTACCCATTGTGTCTAACAGGCATATGGGACGGTATGACGAGGGCTCGTCTGGTGGTTTCTTCCCTCTAGACAGCAGCACTAGACGTTGCTTTTTCCATTGGCCTGGAAAAACTCCTTCTGTTAGACACTTGTTGTAGAGTTCCACAAATGGTTGCGTATTTGTTTTAATGGCTAATTTAAGGGCCTTGTTCGGTATGCCATCCAATCCAGGTGACTTGGTATCCTCGAGTCGTCTGCATACATCCAGGAGTTCCCTTTGCGTGACAGTTGGGACGTCCTGTACTTCCGGAGGTGGCTCTATACGCTCTGCTGGTATTTGAGGTGGAAACAATGCCGATACAATTTTCTGCATAAGGAGAGGGCATGAGTGGGAGGGTGCCCTAGTGCCTTTGAGTTTTGCCATTATTGTTCTATAGGCGGTGCCCCAAGGATTTACATCTGCTTGCTCGCAGAGTTCCTTAAAGCAATTGCTCTTACTTCTGCGGATGGCTAGTTTTGGCTCTCTTCGCCTATCTTTGAATTGCACCCGTAGGTCCTGATGTATGGACAAACCTCTGGATCGCTGGAATAGTCTTCTGGCTCTATGGCACTTGCTGCGTAGCTCTGCTATCTCTTGGTTCCACCAGTATACTGGTGGCCGGCGATTTGTTGACGTTTTCCGGGCCATGGATGCATCGCAAACCCTAGTTACTTGTTTGGTAACCTCAACGGCCATAGCGTTTGCTGTTCCTGGGCTTATTGTTGACTCTGCAAAAATCAGGGCAAAAGTGTCTTTGTCCATGATGCTTATTTTCCACCCCATTCGTTGTGCCTTCTTTGGGCGTTCCTGGGTTGGTCTCCTAGGTTGTACTTCAAACAGGATGGCAAGGTGATCGCTGTGAGTATATTGATTACTGACTCTCCAGTTGGCGCCTCTCGATAAGGAACTAGTTGCAAAGGTGATATCAACTATGGAGCCAACACCATTTCTACTAAAAGTGTGCTCACTTCCTGTATTTAGCAATATTAGGTCTAGTGACGATACGGCTTCTAGGAGAGCTTCTCCCCTTCTATTGGTCCGTGCGCTGCCCCAATCCGTGGCCCATGCATTGAAGTCTCCAGCTATAATCGCTGGGCTACGACCTCTAGCATCATCCACGAGCCTATCAAGCATACTTTGGAACTCCTCAATAGTGTTGTTTGGAGATGCATAACAGCTATAGACATGCACTCCTTTGACCTTTGCTCGCACGAAGCCTGTTCCGGGTGTCATCATTTTTTCTTCAAAGGCGCAATCTCCGCAGGCCCAAATAGCAGCTCACATAATACGGCAACATCTATCTTTAACTCGCGAACGGTTTGTGTCGAGATGTCCTGTGCCGCTTCGCAATGGTTTAAGTTTAGTTGCAGCACTTTTATATTCTTCTTGCGACTTTTGCAGCTTCTTGGTATACCGGGCATACTATGCTTCCTGCCGCGTGTTTAATGTTGCTACTTCCCTTTTCTTCGCAAAGGACGCACCTTGCATCATTGCTGCAGTTCTTGGATACATGGCCTTTCTGTCCACACCGAATGCAATCCTCACTCCTATCCAACGTGTTTTTACACGCCTTTGCTAGGTGCCCGAAGTAAAGACACCTAAAACATCGCAGCGGTATTATTTTCTCCCGTATTCGGTATACCGTCCATCTGATTTTTATTTTTCCAAACTCCAGAACCTTTTTGGCAGTATTTATCGGGAGGCTAATGACGGCAGTTTGCGTCCCTGCATAGACTGTCCTCATAGATTTGATGGATGAGGCCTCTATGCCTTGTGCTTCCTCGAACTGCTCGGACAGAGCTTGGCAGATCTCTTCCTTTGCACTCAATGAGCACCTCCTGCGTTAGGGATCTCACTTCCGCTATTTCACCGAGAACTTTTCCCACTTTACTTTGGTGTTCTGATGTTCTTCCATCAGCTGCTTTCTTGAGCTCAAGCAGTAGCTCTCCCTTGGCTGTCCTTCTTATGCGGGTTACATCACACCCCAATCCATTCAACTCGGGGTTGGTCTTCACCTTTCGGAGTATGTCGCAATAGGAAATTTTTCCGATCTTTTTAATCACCAGTGCGTCAGGCTTAGCATATATCTTGCCTCGACTTTTTTCTACTCTTGTCCAAACGACTTTATTAGTAGTTTCTGCACCTGGCTCTTCGATCCGGGGTTTCACTTTCTGTCCATGGTTTTTCCCTGTGGCCTTTTTTTTTTCTCTCTTTCTGGTCCTTATGCACGCTTTGTTTCACCTCCATTTCCGTTTTTTCCGCAACAATTTCGGCGTATGACAGTGTGGAGGGTTCTTCGGTATTTGGAGATCTCGTCCTTTTTCGCTTTGGGTCTGGCAGTTGTTCCACCGAAGAAGGGAAAGCCAACTCACTCATTTCTGGAGAGTGGATGGTTTGAGTGGCTTTAGACACTCTACTGCATACCACTTTATCTATTTTGCAATCTACTGCGCAGCTGTAGTGTTTACGAATTGCACTAGCCAGTCTCCTAATCTCATGATGCACATTGTTTTTTCTCTTAATGAATTCCATGAGTGCCGAGATGTGCTTTCCCAGGGAATGCATGGCTTCACGTTTTTCTCTCTCTTTGCTGGTTTCTTTGGCCTTTACTTCCGTGTTGGTTTCGGACTTCAGACTACCAGTTAATATTTCACTGGGGAGAGATTTCGACGGCATTTGCGAGGACTTCCGCTCTTTATGCTAACCTTCGATAGAAGCGAAAATATAGACGATATTTATAACGTAAAAAGTATTTTGAATATCGTAGTTAAAATCGAGCCTATGCGTACGAATACACGATCGATACCTCAGTGCAAACGCTGTCAAGGTTTCAATCACACCCAGTCGTATTGCCAAAAAGAACCGAAATGTGTAAAATGTGCCGGGAACCACTTATCAGAAAGGTGTGACTTAAATAAGCAGGCTCCGGCGACCTGCATAAACTGTAAAGGCAAGCACCCAGCAAACTATCGAGGTTGTGAAGTAGCAAAGGAGCTTCAAAAAAGGCGCGATACTCTCAAGAATCCGATACACCCGAACCCAAGCTTAAGAGATCGTAAAACCGATAAGCCCAAGACCGCTAAGCCAGTCAAAACGAAGCGACCGATAAAGGGAAATAAAAAAATTGCGCAAGAGAACGTCGCTGGTCCAAGTGCAGCGGAAAAACCGCCACAGGTTGACGCGAGATCGTACGCGCAAGTCGCGTCAAACGAAAACAAATTAGGATCAGCTACAACAGATCCGGTTAGCCAAATATTTACCATTATATTGGAAAAATTTGAGGAGCAAACCAAAGTTAATAAAATTATACTTGACAAATTGAGCAAGCTCGAGTTCAAACCTCGCAAGACAATCAAAAAAACATGAATATGAAACAGCTACTTAAGATACTAACGTGGAACGCAAACGGCCTTCTGAAAAAAATCGACGAGTTAGAAGTGTTTCTACGGAAAAATAACATTGACATATGTTTGGTATCGGAAACGCACTTAAAAAAGGGACTTAGACCCAAAATAAAAGGCTACAGCGATTACCATGCGAATCATCCTTCGGAAAATGCGAGAGGCGGGTCCTCTGTTTACATCAAAGACTGTATTAAGCACTCCGAAAACATAGAAATAGAATTTGATTCTATGCAAATAAGCTCAGCCTCCGTAAAAATAAACCACTTAGACTACAACATCGGATCTAGTTACTTCCCTCCGGGATATAAGCTAGTAGAAGACGACCTCGTTCGTCTCTTTGACTCACTCGGACCTAATTTTGTCTTAGGTGGTGACTTTAACGCGAAACACACTTTCTGGGGATCAAGATGCAATTCGACAAAAGGCAGATTATTGTACAAAGCCAGCATGAAACGTGGGGTGAACTTTTTTTCGACAGGAAAGCCAACTTATTGGCCAACTGACAAAAATAAAATCCCTGACCTCGTCGACTTCTTTATCGCAAAAGGGTTAACTAAAAATTTGACGGAAATCGAAGAATGCTATGATCTATGCTCAGATCACTCGGCAGTCATTCTGAAAATAGGTGGAAGTCTAGTAAAAAAAGAAGGACCGCCTAGGTTAACTAGTAACAAAACTAACTGGGACGCTTTCAGAAGAGACTGCAAGGAAAATGTTGCTTTAAATGTACCGCTAAAGGCACCGTTCGAAATAGAAGAAGAAATCGACAAACTCGTCGAAGCCATTCAGAGCTCAGCGTGGAAAAACACTCCTTTGCGAAAGACAGAAGCGCGGAACAATAAAGTCAAATACCAGCCTGAAATCGAAGACCTCATACGAGAAAAGAGGAGAGCGCGCAAGAGATGGCAACAATCCCGCGCGCCACCGGATAAAACTTATCTGAACCATCTTTGTAACAAGCTTAAAAAAGTGCTGCAGGACCTAAGTCCTGATAAGTATTCAAACTACTCTCTATGGAAAGCCTTGAAGTCCATAAGGAAACCTGTAATGCACTCGCCGCCAATTAGGAAAGCTAACGGGGAATGGGCAAAACAAGATAAAGAGAAAGCAGAATTATTTGCCGATCACTTAGAGGAAACGTTCAAGCCGTTCGATGGACAACCGTTGATCGAAGATCCGAATGTTAATATGGCACCCGACAACTTTAGAGTAAAAACCGTATCCCTGTCCGAACTTCGAATGACAATACAAAAATTGAAAAATAACAAGGCTCCGGGATATGATTTAATCACTGGCGAAATTTTGAAAGAGCTACCGAAAAAAGTGCTGGTTAAGTTGCTCTACATTATAAATGCTTCCTTAAGACTATTATATGTTCCAAGGCAATGGAAAGTCGCCGAAGTTATTATGGTTCCGAAACCGGGGAAATGTGCAAATGACAAGAAATCATATAGACCCATTTCACTTCTGCCAATAATATCTAAGGTCTTCGAGAAACTTCTGCTGAAACGATTGCAACCAGTAATTGAAGAAAGACACTTGATCCCGGATCATCAATTCGGGTTTCGGGTCAAACATTCCACAATCGATCAGGTGTATCGAATAACGAACGAGATTGAAAAAGCTCTAGAAGGGAAAAAAATATGCTCTAGCGCTTTTCTCGACGTATCGCAAGCTTTCGACAAGGTATGGCACGAAGGCCTAAGGTATAAGCTAAGGGTAATCTTTCCGGAAAAGTTGTACAGAATATTGGAATCTTATCTTGAAAACAGACTTTTCCGTGTTAGACACGGGAGTGAATATTCGGATTTCAAAGATATCTACGCCGGTGTTCCACAAGGAAGTGTTCTCGGTCCAATCCTGTTCTTGCTCTACACAAGAGATATACCACAAGATGAAGGGACCGTTGTAGCAACGTTCGCAGACGACACGGCTATCCTCGTAACGGATGAGTCAGTCGAATCATCAACGGGAAAACTCCAACGAGCTTTGAACAATGTATGCGAATGGACAAAAACCTGGCGAATAGTCCTCAATGAGACAAAATCAACGCATGTCAATTTTACGTTAAGAAAGATAAACAACTTACCTATATCCATTAACTCGGTACAAATACCTTACGCAAACGAGGCAAAATATTTAGGAATGACCCTAGACGCAAAACTTAAGTGGAAACCACACGTTAAAAAGAAGCGCGTAGAGCTCGAAATCAGATTTAGAGAAATGTATTGGCTACTCGGAAGATACTCGAAGTTAAGCGTATACAACAAACTGCTTCTGTATAAGCAAGTGCTAAAACCGTCTTGAACATATGGTATACAACTTTGGGGTTGTACCAAACCAAGCAATATGGCTCTACTGCAAGCATTTCAAAATAAAATGCTAAGAGCAATCGTGAATGCTCCTTGGTATATAAGGAATAGTGATATTCACAGAGATCTAGGAATTGCTACCGTGAGGGACGAAGTAACAAACTTTGCTCGCAAACTTCGTACCCGTCTTCATGTTCATTGCAATAATGAAATAATCCGTACTATGGACGTGACAAACCGACTACAAAGAACAAGACCTTTCGACCTAGCGCCGTAAGGAAAAACCGCATGTAATGACGGTATTAGTAGGTGCCTTCACTGGAAAGCTACCTACCTAACGCGATTAACACTACAGAAGCGTAAACTACTCGTTAAGGCAACTTAGTCGTAGTCATCACAAAAAATGAAAATATGAGAAAAAAAAAAAAAAAAAAAATTTGCGAGGTTGTCTGTTCATTTATTGGTTCAGACGTCAGCTCCGCGTTTGTGTTATCTTCTTGCGTCGGTCCATCCGCTATTTTTAACGGCGGTGATCGCATCAGTACCGAGCTTCTCCTGAACGGATTTTCCTCTGTACTTTTGTCTCCTGAGTTTTGTACTTTTTTTTGTTCTTTTTTTTCTGTTTTATTTGTATTTGTTTTTGTTTGATTCATAGTTGGATCCCACGAGTATAGGGGAAAGAAAGGTCCACCACATCAGAGACTCCTGTAATGTGGTAAGGCTATATTACAACCAGAGGGCACCAGTTATCTGGAGGGCTCCGTTAGCAATGCTGTATGGGTTTTACGTCCCCAGCACCATTCACTCCTCGGTACGGGTCGCATAACGCCTTGCCTTAGGGACAGGATGCTTATTTACGGGCGGCATCTACTCGCCCTGTCACAAAAATTTCACTGGGCTTACGTGTTATTTCCGCACATCCTCCGTTTTCGCCGCTTTTGGTTGGGGACTGCTTATTGGTTATTCGCAGCTAACCTACATATCTGTAGGCCGTTCAGCTATCCGCCACCATGCTGACCCCCCTGGTAGCCTAAGCTCAGCCTCAAGAGCGGAAACCTGCTTGTTCGGCATCGAGTGCGTCTTCCAGATGTTGTTTGATTCGCCCCAGGATGATTTTAGCTATTATCCTAGCTACAACAGATAGCACGCAGATACCCCTCAAGTTTCCGCACTGCATTAAATTTCGTTTCGATCATTCCATTTTCCCACTCGACAGGAAAGCTCTCATCTTCCCAAGCTCTCTCTGTAAGTGGAAGTAGAAGCTCAGTTGATGTTGTTGGTGCTGCTCGTAAGAGCTATGGGGGAATACCGTCAAGTTCTACCGCCTTGTTAGTTTTAAGCATTTTGACAACCAATCTAGGAGCAGCCATAAAAGCTTACTATTTTCTGTGGATTGTGATCAGGTGGGCCATATGTCTCCTAAAATGAGAGTGGCAAATAGATGTTTTTGTGCAATATTAATAAAAAAAACCCTTTAGCATCTCAGTTGCTTCTCTCACAATTAATGCACTAAAAGATTTTGCTTTTATTTCCGTTTATTATCATAGGTCTAAAAGAACAACACTTGGACTTACTCAGAGGGTGGTTTAACGAAACGAGCGTTAACCGTCTTCATGGGCTAGGTAAGGTAAGGTAAGTGGGTTGGCGTATGGCCAAGAAGTCCTCTACAGCACACTCAGGTCAATATATGGTATATCCATTGTGATACCATCCGGAGGACTTATTAAAGTTTGCAATATCGTCACCGGTCTGTTGGACAACTCTTATAAATCCTGAAAGAAATATTGTCAGAGGAACTTGTTTCTTAGATGGCAGAGGCCGGGGTAGTGGCGAAGAAAGTGGGTAGTGCTTTTCTGAGCCACCTGGTCACTACAGCCCCTACAAAGGTATTCGTCTGTCACATTCAACATTTTCATTTGGTATCGTAAACTGTTATGCCCCGTAGTGACTGTTATAAGAATAGAGAGGGATTTTATATTCCCATGTTTAAGTCTATTGGTTCTTGCTTGTTGAATATAGGTAATAGCTTCCTCATGGTGATACAAGTGTCTAGAGAGGTCCACCTATTGTTCGTCTCCGGTAGAGATTTGTTCCCTGTTTCGAGCTTAAGTGTGCATGGCGGGATGTATATTGAGTGGTCGGAATGGGCAGGATCTAGCGATATAATATGTTCATTGGTATACGATATTACTTCTGTCAAAGTCAGTTACAAATTGGCCTCTTAAATAATATGACAGAAGAAATGAAATGAGAAGAATTAAAAAAATTATTTGAATTTGTATGAACATACCGCATACTAACTTTCGCACTGACTACGCCTGTCCTTCCCCCAAACCCTTGTCTCTCATTGAAAACCAAGAATTTCATTTCAACGTCCTATACTTCTCAGCAAAAAAGCAATCCCATTTTCAATTAAATTTAAATCAGTAGGCCATCATCGCCTGCCTAAATGGCAGGCATCAATGACACTTGTGTACAGATACTGCTGAGAGGCTTTGAACAAATTCCCAAAATTTGCAAATGAAAACCAAATCGTCGCATTGACGAATGCCTATCAGCAGGCAGGGTGTGTGATTAAAATATCTCCTGTGCATCATTGGCTTGATTATTGAAAGTCGAGTGATTTGATTGATGTGTGTACCGCCTGCAATCGAAATTTCTCTCCTGGGCTCTAATGTGATTTTGAATGACAAGCAAGTTTGATGACTTGCAAGAAGAAGAAGTCTTTTCTAGTAGCTCACTTTGAATATGATAAATGGATGAAATTGAAAATTAAAGTCAGAGATTATGAAATAGGTTGTCACCTATCTGTGCCGTGGCAGGGTCAATTAGCCGCAGCAAATCTGCCACAGATTTGCACTTCAAGTCTTCCAATTTAGATCAATCAGCAATACCTTCAAATCAAAACTAATAACCCTCCTTCAAGCTTCTCTCGAAGCCCATCGATGAATATTCTGGCTTATTCGTGCAGAGTATTAGGACCACCCCAGTGCAACTTATTGAATGCAAATAAGCCACAGAAAATCCGTACCCGGAACTACTCACTTGCAACATTATTCCCCATTTGGCAAGTCCTTAGCGGCGAAAATCTTTCTTCAAGTGAACTCAACCAAAAGTTGTTGAGAACAAAATTTCTTTTTTCTCTTCGACTTATCGGTTTGATGGTCTTGGTACCCTATTCACCCTTCTTCTCCTTCTTCACGATAAAAAAAAAAAAAGAACCAAACTTCGACGGAAGTTATCGTAATGATGGAAACCTGTGAAGAGGGTGCCGAAGTACCAAACGTTATTATCCTAACAAAAGTTCAGCAATAAACTCTGTCGATTTGAATTAAGTTTAGCCGCACCAACACGCCTCTTGCTGCCGCAGATGAGGGGAAACTTTTTGACTTTGCTGGCGCGCTGTGTATAATATAAAAGAAAAGTTGTAGCGTTATTCTCAAGTTAATGGCTGATTAAATCAATATACCTTGCCGGGGTCTAGATATATAAGGAGAGGGCGTGCAGGGCCATGAGTCCGCGATGGTGGCAATGACTTTTGAGAGGATTTTTCCTGACATAGTGATAAAATTGGGTTACGGCTCTGTTTGTTTATGCTGCGCTTTCGTTTAATGAAGTGTGATAGGAAATTTTCCACAAAACAAGGCTAAAAGTATTATGGAGCTCTGGGGAATACTTTGGTGAACCGTAGGGCTTGTAGGTGATTAAGTGAGATTTATGTAAGAATCTTTTTGCGAAAAACTGTATCGGTTGGTTTCTATGCTTTTTCCATCTCTTGGAATTATGCTGTTAATTTTACCATATCGGTGATGAATACAAGGCTGAGGCTTGGAGTAAGCGTGGGTTTGTGAACCTAACTACGAGGTGCTGTCTGTATTTTATAGCCTACATACCACGGGAATTGTGCCGACAGATCATCATCATCATCAGCAGATCATAGGATCCAGAGAAGAGCAAATATGTAGGTCGCAGTTTTGTTTTGTATAAGTCAATGCACATCGTTAACGCACCCTATACTTTGGCAGGTTTAAATCTGTTTCATTGCATGAAAAGAAATTGTTTTTCTCAAAATCAACTGCAATACCGCCCGCAATATTTCCAAACATAAAAAAATGTTTTTAATTTGCATTGAGTTCACGCGCAAAAGTGTAGCTTAGGTTAGGTTTTTAGTCTAAGATTAGGTTCGGTTATGACAAGTTCTCATAGAGAACATTACAGAAAAACATTTATATTATAATAAAGTTTGCTTAAAGACGTGTTTTAATTTATGTTCATGGATGTCACATAACAAAATAACTCCTTTTCCAGTGCATGCTGTATCAGTCGGGATAAAAAAGCAGGGAAAACATATTGGTGGAATAAGGAGTTGCGGAAATTGACAGAAGAGAGCAGACGAGCAATATATTCTAGAAAACCAGAAGATTGGAGTCTATACAAAGACAGCTTCAAAAGATCAAAGGCCAGATTAAGGATCTCTTAAAGGAAGGCATGGACAATTTTCTGTGGTAATAAAGAAAAGACTCAGCGACTCTTTTAGGAAAAGAAAAATCTTGTCCAGGTCTCCATCATTACCAAGTTTCAGTTAAAGACATCATTTTTTTTTTTAAACAAACAATATTTTTCTGTACATATTTACATATAAGTTACAATTAAAAACAAAAATACAAATACACAATAAATTGTAGGTAGTAATGATTGTCTGTAGTTGTCCCACTGGATTCCTAAGGTAGATTGTTGAAGAGATGGAATTAGGTCAACTTATCACTGCGGCCACTTTGAGTCTATTGTGATTTCTTCTGAGCTTAAAGCTCACTCAATATGTCCGATTCGGTGATGAACTCTACTATGCTTTTGAGCGAGCTTGCAGATAGGTCTTCTGCTTCAAGGTAGAATTTACCTTAATAACGATGACGTGTTCTGATTAGATAGTTACAGTGACATAAAATGTATTTTGCTGATTCTTCGTTGCACATTCTGCAGATGGTGTCTTGTGCTATTCCCGAAGCCATAAGATGTTTTTTCACTCGACAGTGGCCTATAAGGAAACCGCTGGCTATTCGAATCTGACTCCTAGTTAATTGTAGGAGTTGTTTCGTTCTTCTGAAGGAAGTATTTAGCAGAAAGATCTTGCCTTGTCTGTTACTTTCAGTTTCCATCTACCAATGATGCGCTTTTTCTTTAAACGGTGCTCGCTGGTAATCCACAGAATTGTCTTGGCATCATATAGCTTGATGCAGCTTCTGTTCTGGCTAGCAGATCAGCTTTTTCATTTTCTTCATATCCGCTGTGTCCTGGCACACATATGAGACGAACTGCTGGCTACTGATATGAGTAGTTGAAGGCAGTCCCATACTAGTTTGGATATCTTTAAATACTATAAAAGCAAAGTGGATTTTCCTTGTGAACACCGTTTCTCGAAAACTATTGGACGTAGGTACTTGAAATTTTGCACAGTTATTCCTTATTTTGCCTAGATGCGAGATGAGAAGGGATTTTCCGAAATTCAAGGTCTTAGTGGCTAAGGGGGTTTCCATCTCTAAATATTGATTCCACAGCCATAGCTCAGTACTAGCTCTCAGGATTAAAAAAATAAAAAATAGATGAATTTAGTAAATTTGCAGCTGATTCATTTAAGGTACAAAACATCCTTCTGCGTTGTCGTGAAGATGAGCAATGCTAAAAACAATTAATCAAATCATCGCCTACAATTTTCTTTCAGTGGAGACCACCGCCAGCAGTCATGCAGCAGTGGCTATTGTTGCAGTAGGATGTGTGTGTATGTATATGGGCGCGCTATCTCATGATTATGTTTTGATCTTCAGTGTGCGATCTCTTCTAGAGTTAAAATTGAAAAAAAAAAAATACTATCAGTACCAAATCTAGGATATTGTACATTTTATTAATTAAGATATCCATGTGCTGTCAAAACTTCATGCAATTAAGAGACATGGGAATATACACGTAGGTACATAAATATATACGTACATGTATATGCATGTATAGACATAGAACTTCTTCTTCTTCTTCTTCCTTTTATCAGCGAGGTTATGATCCGAAAACAAGGGATCACAACCATCCCACTTCACCGCATTTCTACTGATCCGCCTGTGGGGTTCGCCTATTTGACCTCACAAATATCGGCAGGCCCGCCGATTTTGGATCACTCGGTTACTGAGGCCAATGAAATGCCCGATGTCGTCGCATTTGCCTGATCCAGGCGTTTATAGGCCTGCCTTTTCTACATCGCGATGTCTTTGGAACGTGCATAGATAACAGGGTTCAAATGATCTCTTCTTTGAACGTGGCAATATAAGCTGAGCCGGTCGCGCTCTATTTTTTGTACGATGGTTTCCTTGATGTGAAAGCTTCCACGGATCTTCGAACTTCTTATTCGATCAAGCTTTGTCACTCCTGCTGTCATGCGAACCATCTTCATCTCAGCTGCCGTGAATTTACTTTCATACTTTTTGTACATCGTCCAACATTGTGAACCGTATGTGAGCGCTGGACGCACAACTGCGGTGTAGAGCCTTCCTTTCAACTTAGGGGGCATTTTTCTGTCACAGAAGATAGCGGAGTTTTCTCGCCACTTCATCCACCCTACGCTTACGCGATGATTGATGTCGTCATCACAAGTTGCTTTGCTATTGATCATAGATCCCAGATATTTGAACTTTTTGCACTTGGGAAGCACTGTTCCATTCAAATAAATGTCTGGAATAGGCCTGAGTGGATTAGAGAACGGACAGCACAAGTACTCTGTCTTTTTTGAACTAATGCGATACCCATTTCCCTCCAATACGTCCACCCACACATCAAGTGCTCGTTGCAGTGATGTAGGATATTCACTTATGATGGCTCCATCGTCAGCAAAGAATAACTGATGTACCATCACTTTACCTTCAAGCAGATAATCAAGGACTGTAATAAAGAGCAAAGGACTTAAAACGCTTCCCTGGTGTACCCCGACTTTGTTTGGGAACTCTTCGGTTACTCCAGCGGGGCATCTTACTCTTGTCTTGTGTAGACATAGAACGATTGCAATATTTTTCCATTTTGATAGATAAGATGTTGTTGATCGTTAGATTTGTCCATATTTCAGAATGTTTTAATAAATTTAATATAAATTATTAACAGGGTGGCGTAGGCAGTATATTGAAAGTTGAATACTCATACCAAAGAATATATAATTACCAAAAAGACGCATTTCATACAAATTTTTGCACTAGAAATTTTTGTATGGCGGGTTCTAATATCACGACCCGCTCTCAGTGCTTTTGGGTTTTCGAGAAAAGTTTTATTTATTCTCGCAGGCACACGCAGGCAGACACACACGCACACAGTATAGTTCATTTCAGGAGAGGTACAAGTAATTTTATTTTGTGTCTCATTCGCTTCGTTGATGCGCCACTAGATACATGTGAATGTTGGAGTTATTTTCCAGGGATTTAGCGTTGCCTGCGTTTTTTGTAAGATTCATAGTTTGATATGAATTCTAAAAATAATTTAAGATCCGGAATAAAATGTCGCATTTCTAAATGCAATGTCTCTAAAAAAGGTTAAAACCAGAAGCGAAGATGTTCCAATCTCCACTTCTGAATACGCCTATGGGACAAATTTGGAGAGAAAAATGTGGTATTAATGTAAATAATAGCAGAAAAAAATTATTTATTTGTAATCTTCACTTTTTCCCTCAAGATATTGGAAAGAAGAAATGAAAAAATGGAGCTGTTCCATCGTTGAACTTAAACGCTCATGTCGATAATGATGATCCTGACATTTTTTTTGTTTAGAAGAATTACCTCGGAGTAGGAATTCTTCATGCAGCAATTTATCTATTGTTTGTTCAAAATGCGAAAAATTTAATAAAACTACTGCCATGCACAGAAAAAAAAAATATATTGCTTTATATTGCAAAACAAAAATTAAAAAAAAACTTAAAGTTGCTTTAAAAAATATGAAATCGTACGAAAAAAGAACGACTAAACATGTTACTAAATTAAGTACCATTAAAACTTATATAAGCTCTTTAAATAAAAGCGAAAAGTCGAAAACATTTTGCAAGTTGCTCATAAGTAAGCAGTCCAAAGAATATAGCGATGAAGTTAAGTGGCTTGCAGAAAATATTTTCTATGTTTCGAAATCCACCTATACATTTTTACGAGGTAAATTGAATCTTAACATACCCCATGTTTCAACTTTACATCGATGAGCCCCCATAAAATTCCTTCAACCGGGGTTTATCAATAATGCTATTGAGGAATTACAATTAAATATTAAGTAAATGAATGGGAGGTACAAAGGCAATGTTGTGCTACTCTTTGAAGAAATCGCAATAAAAAGAGAACTTAGGTACAACTCAAAATTAGATTTAATCGATGGGTTTGAAGATTTAGGCTTTAGGCGAAATTCGAACATTGGTAAGCAGGTTTGTGTTTTTATGGTCACGAGTTCATTTTCTAATTTGAAGCTTATTTTTAATTACTTTGTAACCGAAAAAGGCTTATCAGCCAAGGACCAAGGACCTTCTAATAGGAAAGCGTATAGCCTGTTAGGAGTTTCGCACGCGAAACCATATATGTTTATTAATAGCAATAATATCTTCTGTTTATATGACTTTCCACATTTGATAAAATCGTTGCGTAACTGTCTGTTGAAGTCGGATCTTAATACCCCTGATGGCTTGGTTAGTTTCGAAGTTGTCAAAGACCTTTGGCAGCTAGAGTAAAATGGCAAAACAAGATTGTGCCCGAAACTAACAAGTCAACACATATTTCCTACTGATTTCGATAAAATACGAGTCAAGTATGGAACTCAAATTTTTAGTAGAACTGTAAGTGCAGGGATTGGCGCAGTTATAGAGACTCGTGGTTTTAGGAACTGTTCAAACGAAGATGCAGTTTCTACAAAACTTTTCCTAGTAAAATTGATTAAGTTTTTGACTGCATGAATAGTGGTTCTCTAAATTCCGACAATTTTTATAGATCAGCCATACAAAAAAATAATTGCGCTCATGAATTTTTAAAAACTTTTAAGAGTTACATTGATCAAGTTTCCTGGGTTCAACAGTCAAAAACTGTTTATTTTTTGAAAGGGATTGAACAGTCTATAAACGGAGTACTACAACTTGCCGATGATTTATTTAACGATTGTTCTGAAGACATTTTTTTTCCTAGTAACCAAGCGTTTGAACCAAGATGCATTGGAAAATTTATTCGCAGTTATAAGACAGAAAGGAGGAAACAATCAAAACCCATCTCTATATGAGTTCAATATAATAATTACAAAAGTAGTGGCTACTAACATAATTCAATCTAGTTCTTTAAGCAATTGCGAAGAGGATAACGATTCCATGCTTAACATTATTAAATGCGATGGAAATGTTTCTTTGTCCATCTCAGCAGCTCAAAATGATCAGCAATATGACAAGAAATTGCCTGATTTTGATATCCTCGAAAAATATCCTGATTCCTTCATTGGCGATCATTTTGAAAATGAAGATATTGAAATGAAAATGGATTTGGTATCAATGAGGTATGTTATAAGCTACATCGCTTTTAAAGTTGGCCCGAAAATAAACTGTAAAACATGTTGCGCTAGAATTAAGAAAAGTGATGAAGTAAGGCTGGTCAAACGGTAGTGCATGCGATCATATGAAAGCACAAGCGTTTTCACTCAGCTGAGGCCTACCAACTCCTACTCTCAACCTCCACGCGGTGACAGCCGGGTGCCTAGTAACTTAATCCAAGAAATGGGTAACCAACCCCGTTTGGAGGGTTCTTGGCGGCAGCAGATGAGAGAAGGGGGGAAGAGTGTTCTCTCACTAGAGCACTTCTTCCTGTTCCAGGCGGCAGGGGACGAATTCCCTAGATGGAGTCAACGGTGGCGTCTATAGTTCCAGTTTGGTTGAACTTAGTGAATACCTTGCGCGAGCTGCTTCGACGTATTCGGATCACAGGTCGGTAAGGAATTTTCAATGTTGGTCAGGATATTGGAATAGAGATGGTGGCGGAGGAGCCCTTAATGGGCCAACGGCAGCGTAGTGGACTATTGGCACCGGTGTACCCGGTCCCTCATCCTAGGGGAATAATTAAGGAACTGGTCCTCCAGGTTGGGGGTTGTGCCGTCGGGGTAACTTCCCTACCACGTAAAAAATCGATGGTTCCGAAACAACCAAAAGCCTCGGATAAGGATGATTCAACTAATAACGACCCCAGCAAACGAAATAAGGACAACGACGTTCGGATCTGTACGTGGAATGTTCTGCTCCTTTACAGACCACGTGCCACCGAACAACTAGCAGAGGCCCTTGACTGCTATAAAGCAGATATTACCGCCATCCAGGAAGTGCGATGGGGTGGGCTGGGCAAAAAGAGGATGAAAAACTGTGACATCTACTACGGTGATTTCTAAAGAGGCAACAGGCAACGCTTATTCGGATGCGGATTTGTCATACGCGGCAGACTTAGGCAAGAAGTTTTAAGCTTCCGACACGTGAGCGAGCGTATTATGACTATCCGGATCAAGGCTAAATTCGCTAACATAAGCCTAATATGTGTTCATGCCCCCACGGACGAAAAGGACCCTGCCACCAAAGAGTGTTTCTACGAGCTCCTCGACAAAACATACGAGAAATGTCCTAAATACGACGTTAAAATCGTATTGGGCGATTTTAACGCCGTAATAGGAAAGGAGGACGTCTTTGGTAGGGCAGTCGAGAAGCATAGCCTACACGACACCGCGTCTGATAACGGACTATGGCTAATTGATTTCGCTGCGGAGCGAAATGTCACCATAGCAAGCACATGGTTTCCTCATCTCAATATTCATAAGCAGGCATTGGGGTCCAATGATCATGTAACGATTAACCAAATTGATCATATTGCGATCGACGCAAGGCATGCCTCCAGTATTCTGGATGTCCGGACCTTCCGAGCGGCCAACATAGACTCGGATCATTACCTTGTTGTAGCCAAGGTACGAAAGCGGATATCCCAATCTGAGCAGCAAAGAAGAATCGCTGTGAGAAAATTTAACGTCGAAAAGCTACAATCGCAAGAGACCGCCAGACTCTTCGCTGAACGCGTATCCCGAAATCTCTCAATCACCCCTATGCCGCCAGCATCAAGTGCCGAAGACCAGTGGCAACGGTCTCCCAGTGGATGTGCTGGGTCTCGCTCGCCCATCACCGCGAAACCCCTGGTTTGACGAAGAATGCCGGCGAGTGCATGCAGCAAAACAAGAGTCATACAAAGCGGCGCTGCAAAGGAAAACGAGAGCTGCTCGTGAGCTCTACGAGCAAAAGAGACGAAAGAGCATGAGAGGCGCGCGTTTGAGAATATCGAGAGTCTATATTCCAGAAACAATGTACGGAAGTTTTACCGAAAGGTAAAAAGAACGTGTCAGAGAAGCAATACCCGTACAGAATCCTGTAGAGATGAAAATGGAAACCTCGTAGTAGAATCACAGTCGGTGCTGAGAATATGGAAAAACTACTTCTGCAGACTGTATAACGGCGACGAAGACCAACATCCCGCTGTCAGGCAGAATGAACCATTCAACATAGACGATGATAGTCAAAATTTCCGTCCACCTGACCAAAACGAAGTGAGGATAGCAATATCCAAGCTAAAATCGAACAAGGCTGCTGGACCTGACGGCTTACCGGCCGAACTTTTCAAGGCAGCAGGGGATGAATTGGTAGAGTGCATACACCAACTCATCTCTTAGATTTGGTCAGACGAGTGTATGCCTGATGAATGGAATCTCAGCATCGTTTGCCCGAACCACAAGAAAGGAGATCCCCTCAACTGCGCCAATTATAGAGGCACCAGTCTCCTCAACATCGCATATAAGATCTTTTCTGCGATATTGTGTGAACGCCTGAAACCTTTTATGAACACCCTAATTGGACCCTATCAGTGCGGTTTCAGGCCCGGAAAGTCCACCATCGATCAAATCTTCACACTTCGGCAGATCCTGGAGAAAACCCAAGAATTCCAAATCGATACTCACCACCTCCTTACCGATTTTAAGGCCGCCTATGACAGCATCTATAGAGAAGAGCTTTATAGAGCCATGTCTAGTTTCGACATCCCTGCCAAACTTGTCCGTCTGTGCAGGTTGACGATGGAGAACGCTCGCTGCTCCATCAAGGTCGGTAATGACCTCACCGAGATCTTTGATGTCAAAATGGCTTTAGACAAGGTGACGCGCTGTCATGTGACTTCTTTAACATTGTACTTGAACGGATTGTGCGGAACTCACAAGCCAACACCGGAGGCACAATCTATTACAAGTCTGTACAACTGCTTGCATACGCCGACGATATAAACATTATCGGAAGAACTCAGCGGGCTGTCACCGGTGCGTTTGCAAGCATTGAGGCGGAAGCGGCCAGAATGGGTTTAGCGATAAACGAGGGCAAAACCAAGTATATGCTGTCAACAAGAAGGGAAAGCCAACACCGACGAATTGGACAAAACGTTACCGTGTGCAGCTATAACTTCGAGGTAGTAAGGGACTTTGTCTACCTTGGCTCTGCTATAAACTCTGAGAACAACATCAGCGCAGAAATCAAGCGAAGAATAACTCTTGGCAATAGCTAATTTTTTGGACTTATAAGGCAATTCAACAGTAGAGCCCTATCTCGAACTACTAAGGAGACTCTGTATAAGACCCTGATCATCCCAGTCCTGCTTTATGGCGCTGAAACATGGACTTTATTGAAAGAGGATGAAAATCTCCTTGGTCGCTTCGAGAGAAAAATCCTTCGTAAGATTTTCGGTCCCATTTGCGTTGACGGGTTTTGGAGGAGAAGATTCAATAACGAACTATACGAGCTGTACAGCGACATCGACCTAGTCAAAAAACTGCGTATTGGACGTCTGAGATGGCTAGGGCATGTAGAGTGAATGGACACCAACGCTCCGGCCCGCAGAGTCTTCGAATCGAACCCCGAGGGACGACGCACTAGAGCAAATCATCACCGTAGGTGGCGCGCACAAGTTCAAGGGGACCTCGACCAACTTGGAGTGCGCAACTGGAGGCAATTAGCTAAAGACCGAGCTAAATGAAGAGGCTTGTTGGTTGAGGCCCAGGTTCACCCCGAACTGTAGCGCCACCTAAGTAAGTAAGTAAGTAAGTAATATGAAGTAATAAGCGCTCTATCTGAACTTTTCTTATTTCAAAAAAATAACAGCCGCAACTCAGATTTTGGGAACCTTAATGCACCATCTGATGAATTTTTCGAAATATTTAAGAAACATATTTTGGTTTTCCATTCCATATTTTCAGGTAGTCCTGACATAAAACATATCAGAGAAAAGATAGTTGAAAAATGCAAAAAGGCCACAAACGAATAGTTTTCGAACGACTCATGCTTGGACCACAAAATGAAATAAGTTGAATTTTTGGTTTTAGTTCTCTTAAGAAATAAATGTTCCTGGAAAATGGATGAAATAAAATCGAAAAGCAAGAGAAAAACTAAGATTTGAGTTAACTAGTTAGTAAAAATTAAATTTTACGATTTTTTGTTCCATTTTAAGTCTTTTTTCTATAAAATTGCCCCTTCCGCCTAAACGGAGGGAGATAGACCCCCTCCTATACAATTTTTTCTTCTCTTAACTCAACCTAGGCTTTAGTCGCATCATATGAGGAATTTATTGGAAAAAAAACTTACCAAACTGAATTTTCCATAGAAATAACTTAGATATTGTTTAAACAATGTTTTTTTAGAAAAAAAAAAACAAACAAACCAACGTATTTATTAAAATAAAAGGAAACATCATTTGTTCAGGAAAATGTTTTTGTTCTCTTATTTTCCATTTCGTCACCTATTTTCATGAAGCAATCCAATAAAAAAAAAAAAAAAAAAAAGCAACAACAAAACTAGAAACTATTCATTTCCGCACTTCAAATTCAACGCACAAGAATGGAACATTTTATGTGTGCTTAAAAAGCAAACGAAGTAGAATTATGCGATCATCAAAAAATAAGTGAGGATATAAATTGGATATTGTCATGGCATATGTGCAATGCGTCGAGAATCAAGATTGTGTGAGAAAGAGCTTTTCTCTCAAATATTTTTCGTTTCGTTTATTTTTTTATTACTTGGAAAAGAGCTTTTTGAAATCGTTTTCATTTTTTGAGGCAGAAAATACTTCTTGGTAATTATATGTTCTTTGGTATTACACTTTGTATACAATCCCGTAAGGATTATTTGAGTTTTTGATTATGAGTACCGGAGGCTCCGGTATACCTATAAATGGTATGACAATCGATCTACTTATTGGTATAAGTGAGTCCTCGCTTTAGCTTAGGGCAGCCATTCTACCTAACCTAACCCAAGCGGTCTCAAATTCGTCCTCCTTTTTGCTGATAATTATCTATAGAGCCCGATTGTGTTAGAGTTTCTTCTAGTAAAATTGGATTTGCAGACGCAAAGGTATAACATCTATCGATGGCGTCACGGCATATCGTAATAAGCTATTCACCTCGATCGCTACAGTTTGGGTATCAACATAACTACTTTTGTTCATAAGAATAAACTAACACAGATTCAGTCTGAATTCGAATAGGTTTTTGAAAGGCATGCACGAGTATATACACCATGCGACTAATGGGAAGAGTAATGCGACTTATACTGTAGTATTGGTCAGGCTGAATCAATTTAGAGAGAGCTTGGTCACTCTGGAAGGCTGAACTTATTGTCAAAGCTAAATGTTCGGTCTTTAAGTCAAAATATGCTCCAACCCTAGAAATATCTTCGCGTGTACGTAGGAGTACACGCTACCGAAATATGATTCCTGCGTCGTGTACTTCTCCGAACGGAACGGTCTGTACTTCGATATTTTAGTCACGAATGTCCCCTAGCCGAATGCGTAAGCTTTATTGCAACAGGCAGCTTTTTGATTTGACGTCGGATATATCAGTAGTCACAAGCCATAACCGCTTAAGTCGATTTTCCATACTTTTCAGGAGAGCAGTTTAAAGTTTTGGATAGTCTTGGAGAAAATTGTAATGGTGATTTTCAAATTCTTGAAATGCAAAAATGAAGAAAATATACTCCTTTTTTATATACTAGAAGCAAATTATTTAATATCAGATAATTAAGGAGTAGTTTAAGAAAAAAACACTTAAGCTGTAAGAGTTAGGCTGTTATGGCATATTTAGAAAGAACAATCAAAATTTCTTTTGTCGATTTAGGTCGTAATTCTTTGTGTGAAAATGTAATAAAAAATTTCCTATGGTGGGTTAAGTCCTATTCCATACCAATAAAAATCATGAATTTTACTATTTTAAGTTTATTTCAAGTAGCTTTTCTTAAATTTATTAATTACTTAGTATCATTACATTGAACAAAAAAGAAAATTAAGAACATTTTGTTAGTATTTTAATATTACAGTATTTTTTTATTAGGTACTTAAGTACATACATTAATTCAATTTTTCGACCAACATTATTGTTCAAACATCTTCTGCGTTGTCAGACTCTGTCAAATCGGGATGGGTATTTGGCTCGGCCTTTGATGCAAGACTATCATAAAAAGAATAAAAATCAGGACTGATGAATTGTTTTAACGCCATAAGATCTCTTTTTTTCTCTCGTGAAATGCACGGTAAGTCCATTACGTTTGAAATTTCTTTGATATTTATAGAAGTTCCCCTCTTTCCTACTTTTAAAATTTTAAAGGACTCATCTGTGTCCAATGAATTTTTGTATGCCACTTGATTGCAGCTTTTTGTGTATCGCAGCCACCGAACTTCATTCCAAGTAAATTTGTTGCCATCTTCACCAACTCGTTTCCAGGAAAATTTAGATTTAGAAAATTTGCAAAAATCATAAAAATCGTCGTTCCTCATCTCAACTGCTTCAATCTTAGTTCCAACGGTGTTAACGAATTGATACCAATCCCTCGGCGTTTCAATTCGGACATTTGTTTTTTTTTTCATACGCTCAATTAGCGCATGGTCGCTGTCGCACTCCATGTGTGTATGTCCTGGTTCGAGGAATTTGTGATCAATGCGATCAATGTTTTTTGAGTTGGATATAAATGCAATAAACATTGCAGCAACAAACGAGTTTTTATTCTGCCCAGAACATGAATCGCTGTAGAATGTTATACTTTTCGTCTCTCCGGTAAAGTTTTCAATAACTTGTAAATGCAAGATGAAATTTCGTTTCCACCACGACGGGCCATAGCTTCATGCCACATGAAACATTTTGCGTTATTGGACTTTAAATCGTGGACTGTTAAATTATATGTCCAAAGTTGTCTTTTATAAAAGCTAATGGAATTTCTTAAAAATGGAGTTGGCAAGCATTGTTGAAGGTCAAAGGCGAATGTTTTTAGGTACTTAGATTCTATTGCCTCCATTTTATCCTTGCGCTTTGCTTCATACGCCATTTCGGCCTTATTCAAATGGTCCTTTTTTTGTTCAATCAATATGAACTTTTCTTCCTTGGATTTGGCAACATTGATCTTCGATACATACGTATCACAAGTAGAACATGTGTCTACTTTCGGTGCCTTAAATTTAAGGCCCATAGTTTTGAAAATGTTTGCGTATTTTGATAGACTTACCGGATTTGAGGATTCTGATTTATAGAGGCGGTGCATTAATGAAAGATTAAGACTGGCTGGTAAATATTTTTTGCATGTGTCCCTTCGACTGTAGTGGCTTTCATACGCTGGAAACTTTGAAATATGACTTTTTACTTCTTCTTCTACAGCTGCGTCAAACTTATTGGTAGGAGTATGTTTTCCTCTCATATTTTTAAACGGAATCGTCGGACAGCCAATTTTTTTTTTTGATAATTGATTTAACGAAACTCTCAGTTTCATCAAAGCAGTCAAGAAAATGCTTTTTACAAACGTTCAAAACGTTTCCGTCGACTTCCAGCGTATACTTCATAGTATTCTCGCGTTATCGCTTCCGGTTGGTTGCATTGATCAAGGTGTCACATTTTTTATCCTCTACGTATATCATAGATCCAATATATAAAATTCTTTGTTCATAGTTTCCTAGCGACCAGTAGTGGTTGAACAGCAGTTCAATTTGTTCAATTCCTATTTTCTCGCTGCATTTATTTCTGCAATTATCAAGCGGCTTGAAAGCTCTAGCCTTAACAGTCTTTCCGTTGACTGATTTATATGATTGGCCACTATTCCGAAGTTTAAAACGAAGTTTTTTCTTATTCCTGCATTTCGGTGTTGCTAAAGCTTCTTCTACTTGAGCTCCCAGAGTAATCATTTCATCATCAATCTCAGAGTTTAAACTAGATAAGTTAAAATCCGGATCGTTCACAGAATCATCTGAGTTCATCCATTCTGGTTCTTCAAGTAAATTGCCATCAGCATCAAATTTAGAATCTTTTTCAACGCTTTCAGTGAGTTTTAGTTCACCTGAATAAAAATAATGATTCAGGTTCAATTCAATTCAGGATAATGATTGATACGTATAGCCTAAGGGGCCAGTTATATAATAGTAATGTAAGTATATTATTTCTCAAAACAAAATCCCCCTGCCCTTCGGATACGGCATAAAACTGTAGGTCCCTTCTGTACATGCAAAAAAGTATACCACGCACAACATGTACAGTTGTGAGAAGCTAGGCTTTGGCCCTCTATGGGCTGCTTATGGCCTAATATTTATTTATTTTTATTTTTAATGTATGTATATAGAAAAGTTTTTACCAGAATTAAGTATTTTTTTTTTTAACAATTCTTGAAGTGATTAGCTTTATTTTGATACCAATTAAAGCCAATTTTGTTTGCTTAACCGTCTTAAAATAGGAAATCAAAATTTTCAATGATGCATTTAAATGATAGCTATAACTGGCCCCTAATATAACCCCAAGAAGATTTCTTCTTAAGTAAAATTTATTTTTCTGATTATGCACTTTAATAAGAGTAACTTATCATTTTGCTTACTTTGAATCAAATCAATATCAAAAAATTGCTCATTCATTGATGACTGTGTTTCGTTTAGTACTCTTGGTTCAAAATTTGGCTGTAGACCGATAATAAACCCTTCATTACTTGACCATTCCATTGTTTACATGATGTTTGATTACTCTCGTTTGAAGTCGTTGATCCATGAGTTTCCGTTTCGTTTCATAAGTGTTAAGAATGAATATCATTTGTGACTTCTTGACAGCTTTCTTACCTATGTCAACATTCTTATCAGCATTTTCATCAACATTTTCGCCCTCAATTCTTCCATTATTAAAACCCCGAACGTTTTCTAAAGCAAATTGTAATAATAACGACTATTTTTTTTATAAAAATGAAAAAAAAATTATTTTCTGCCTGCAGCCATTTCTATAATTCTGTTATAAGTAATAAATCATTGAATATTTTAACTGCTAATTTCAAGATGTACATATGTACATATTTAGAAAGTTGAATATATTTTTATATATTGTACACCCACCTTTGGCTTCAGTACCTTTTGCATGCATTGTCGCTAATTGCACCATTTGTATTGCTCTGTGAGACATTGTATACACTTTTGTAATCAAACTTTTCACTTTGAAGATACACTTCTACTAACTCTTCACTGCCGATACGACTAGTCACAACAACCTAAATCAACTTATGACTCGGATTTTCTCAATTTTCACAGTAAATTGGTTGAGGCAAAAAAACTCAAGTGAACTTGGATTTGTAATTCTTGAAATTTAGATACAGAATAACGGCCTAACTTGATTTATGATTTTCAAAGAACCATAGTCTGGTTTGCCAAAAGAACTTAAGTCAAGTAAAGTTAATCAACCAGTAGAGAGTATGAGGTAAAATCGTATAGACCAATTTCGCTTCTTCCAGTCATATCGAAAATTTTCGAGAGGATATTACTAAGGCGTCTCCAACCGGTTATAGACGAAAATAATCTTATCCCTGACCACCAGTTTGGGTTCAGAAGTAAGCATTCGACGATTGACCAGGTGCATAGAATTACTGACGTAATCGAGAAAGCATTTGAAGAAAAAAAGATTTGCTCAGGCGTATTTCTTGACGTCTCGCAGGCCTTTGATAAGGTGTGGCATGATGGCTTGAAATGCAAACTACGACAAGTTCTCCCTGTAGGCTTATACGATATTCTAGTATCATATGTCGGGAATAGACTCTTCTGTGTAAGACATGGAAACGAATACTCGCAGCTCAAAGAAATTTCGGCCGGCGTACCACAAGGAAGCGTTCTTGGGCCGCTTCTCTATCTGTTATATACTCGAGATACACCGAAAGAAGATGGCACTATCCTTGCTACGTTGGCCGATGACACTGCTATCCTAGCAGTAGGTAAAACAATTGAAGAAACGACTGGAAAACTGCAAAACGCGCTAAATAAAGTAAATGAATGGACGAGGGACTGGCGGATTGCCCTCAACGAATCTAAATCTGTTCACGTGAATTTCACTTACAAGAAAACTAATAACTTGCCAATTTTCTTAAACTCGGCCCGAATACCTTTTGCAAACGAGGCCAAATACCTGGGAATGACACTCGACGCAAGACTGAAATGGAAATCGCACGTGAAAATGAAACGTAAAGAACTTGAAATCAAATATAGTGAAATATACTGGTTACTCGGAAAACATTCCCAGCTCAGTACTGAGAACAAACTGCTTTTATACAAACAAGTGCTAAAGCCGGTGTGGACCTACGGTATACAACTTTGGGGTTGTACCAAGAAAACAAATGCCAATATTTTACAAACTTTTCAAAATAAAGTGCTAAGAGAGATTGTCCAAGCACCGTGGTATATTAGAAACGACGATATCCACAGGCATCTCGGAATTCCGACAATCGAAGCTGAAACTAGAAGCTTCGCGAGAAAGCATAGAAACCGACTAATCGGACATGTCAACAATACAGTCCTACAAATTTTGGATGAGAGCAATTTATTGCGCCGACTACAAAGGACGAAACCCTTCGGCTTGGCGAGATAATGATAAACCGCGTCTAGATTGCGGAACGTGCAGGATCTTTCAGTGGAAAGTAACTTGCCAAACGTTTTTATTTCGTGATAGAAAAATTGCTTGATAAGTTATTACTTAGTTGCGATATCTAACAAATTTATATCGAAAGGTGGTGTTTTTTTAGTCACTAAGAATCTGACACTACTATGAGCACGCGCTTGCTATTCTCATAGTGTCTATGGAAGATTTTTCACCAACCCTCGGAAAAAAAAAACCAGTAGAGCGGTGATTTTCCATAACAGCCTAACTCAAGTTTAGAGAATTAAATATTTGTTCTATTTTTTGGAATAACAGCCTATGTCGATTTAAGAAAAATTAAAAAGTGACAGTTTTTAATTATGGGCAGACTATAGATTTCTTAACTTGACTTATGTTTCTATTCTTGATTCATTTTTTAAACAAATGCAGCATAGTCTTAACCTATCTTAAGATAGGTTTGTATGGCAAAACAAACTAAATATACTTAAAGCACTTAACTTAAGTTATGAGTACGACGTTATAACAAATTATATTTTTTTTGAGTTAAGTTGTTTTGGCAAATTATAATTTTAAAAAAGGGACTTAGGTTGTTATGTTTTTTACTAATAACATCCATTTGAAAAAAGATACAGACGTAAAAAAGTAATGGTTATAGATCTTGATATTCTGAACACGATTATGACAATAACTCAATTTTGTCATAACTCGACTTAAGCGGTTATGGCTTGTGGCCACAGATATATGTCATTCACATATATCGGATATGATATACCCGACTCGGCATATGCAGAACGAGGTGCACAGAAATGTGCACCGGTAATAGTGTTCACATTTACCCGGGATCGGATACGTTGTGCAGATATCCTGCATAGATTTCGCCGTTCAGTGGACTAATTTCGGTTTCCTCCATAGCGTCCTGTGGTAACTGCATTCAATTTTGATTGCTTATGTGTATGTACTACGTAAATAGTAGATCAAAGACGCGAATGATTATTGATCGGCTATTTCAGGTCTTTTTCGACTTTTAGATTAAATAGCACTAAACTGCTTACATCTAACATTGAATCTATTTGAGTTTTATGATCTTTAGATTCGAACCAAAATTCTTCAATATCTTTCAAATGTTTTTTTTTTTTTTTGTTTATTAAGAAACTTAGGAATATGAATTGTAGAACAATTCTCAGGAATATCATAACTCTCAAGCCTTTTAATACTGTTAAATTTTTGATGGAACCAGCCAACTACCAGATGAAATTATTGTTAAATTTATAGGAAAGCTCCCTCTAGATATTTATGACAAACAAGTGCTAACTAATGCAGCCACATGCGTTCAATTTATATTCCAGTAGTCTAAGTTTGAGTACTGAATACTCCAGTATTCTCAATGACTTAGAATCCTCTCGTAAGTTACCGAATATACCTTACTACGACTCCTATTCGCCTTTGAAACTACCATAAGCTCCAGACTTGATTAGGAGGATAATCTTATGTTATAAGATGTTTCTCTATATTCCTACCTAGCTATCCCTTGAACAGATTTTGCACTTGGCAGAGGTGTCTTTTTCAAGTACTTCAACATAAATATCTCCTTCCGACTTCCCAATCACTGCAGCGCTTGCGAGGTGGGGAAATTTTTAAAATTTTTGTTTACACCAATAATATACTAATCTGACATCGTGTTGATTAACAAATGAATGGCGTGAAAGCGCTCATTAATTTCTATATATATACTTGGAAGTATCTGGCGTCGTGTATCCAGCATCCATTGGCAGACTGAAATCCTCTTCAAACCTGATATATGGTGCTATACGTCCGATGAGGGATATGTGAGAAACGAATGTAAGTCAAGAAGGTATTTGGATGGGGATAGATAAATATCTTCGGCGCAGTGATTTCAAACAAGACTGATTTACTATATCTGCCACTCTATGGTTGGTGTCTATGCTAATCGAAGGCAGCTGCTCAGATATTTTATTTCATTTGATTATGCTTTATAGCATTTTTATCTTCAAGTTTTTAATTACCCTAGGTAATACTAAATTCTTGTTGCTAAGATTTTTTCAGTAAAATTCGTTTTTAATAAAAATAACTTTTTCGCTAGCCACTGAATCCTATATCTGCATGCCACTTAGGGTTATAGTATTGCCATTTCCTCTCGATGTCATGAAGAAAGTATGTTTTTGCTTTAATTAAAATGCCTAAGTAAACAAAAATGTAACATGCTTCCTTTTTCCAATCATGCATCGTTATCCTTATTTTAAAGTACCCTACTGTATAATTCCATCAATTTACATCCTAGAACAAAAAGCAATGAGTTGCTAAAAATACCTCTGTCAGAGCCTTACATTTCCACAAACTGTCAGTTTAACGACAACCTCCGACAGAATTTCCTTTTCTAAGAACTTCCACCTATCCTTCTCTCCGTTTCTTGAATATTTACTTAAATGAATAATTTCAAATAAGATCCCGCGTCCCACCAATCTTGTCCCCTTAAAATATTAGAACCATTTGTCCACCTTTAATCACCCAATTGCATACGCCACTTAACTCAATTTACATACCCATCTCTCTGTTTCATGATGGTAGTGTGTCGGTGTGGCCCAATGTCCTTAGGTGAATGCTGCCAAAAGCCCCAGGAAAGACACACACAGTAGGAAAAAAGAAGAAAAATGACAAATGTAAGTTGTGCTCAATTTAAAATGGAAATCTCTTCACTGAATGGTAACGATAACTATCTTTCTGGGTATCGTCGTTCATAAAGGAATTGAATAGGTTCTCATTGGCCACGGGGGAGATGAAGGAATCTAGAATAATAACATTTGCTCTATTCTTGTGCGCGCTTCTCCTGCTGAATGGCACAAGGACATGCGAGAAATTACCATTCAAGCCATAAGCGGTCGTGATGAATCGATATAATTTATACTCGGGGAATTATATTCGTTGTCTTTGTGTTTGTGTGTGTGTGCAGTAGTAGTACCGAACTGATGAGGAGGTTAACTGAATTCAGCTAGCACTGAGCGCTGGAGGGTTTTAATGTTGATGTCCTTACGATAGAGTGTGAAATGACTTTTGAATTTCCTTTTATTTTACTTACTCGTATCTAGGTGTCGTCTCATATCTACATAGATATGTCCCTTAGGTCTAGTTAGACGACCACTTGGCGTTTTGACAATGCCGAGGTTACAGTTCAAAGAGGAAACCTTTTAAGAATCGCTTATGTGATCCTTCAGATAACTGTAATGAAACAGATTTGAATTGCTTATCATGCAAATGCCCAGACACGGAATGTCCTTGTATACTTTAACAGCGTACCCATCTAACTGTTGTTCCATCATTTGTATAGCAAATGTAGTAAGGCTACATCATTGGTAATATTTCTTAAGAATCAGCTTTATCAACAAGGATACAAAAGTTGTTCGAAAGGTCAAATGAGTTTTAAATATGTGGAGTCCCTCTGTCGTATACCTAACATTTCTAATCGCGTTTCCAAGAATTTATTCTGGAAATTCCTTTCTGATTAGTCGCTTTGTTAAGATTCATTAAATAAACCCTTGTTCGGTTGAAAAATTCGTTTGTAGTTGACACAGAAATATGTACGTGACCTGGATACCGCGTTTAAATTAATTAACCTGTGATTGGAAATGGAATATATATCGTGAGCTATTTTTGGATTATTGATAAAATAAAGGACACTGTCGTCATCAGTGAGAAAATTTTGGGTAAAATATGAAAGGAAATATTTCGATATACTAATGAGTGAAATAATTTTAGGTGTAGAATTTTGGTTAAGAATAGATATGGTAAGTCAATAACTTGATTGAACTATAATTGCGTTTTTATTTGTGAAAATTATGGCTTTAATGATGGTTTTTGTAAGGTTGTCGAGGATTTTATTTAGGTCACGTGTATACACAGACCGTTGAAAGAGCGAGCGTGTTTATAGCTCTGATTGTTTTGATTTTTGATGATACGAATACTGATAATTTAGATTAACACTGCATATTGCTCCTCTGTTCCCTTGCGAAACACACGGCGTTCAAACGTCAATGTTTTTTGGCAGTTGCTTGCCAGGTTTTACCTTATTGTTGGGATGCCTCCTTCTAGTTAGCTGGCGACTGATACGGTATTTTTTTTAAAGCTAAATCTGAGGTAGCTGGTCAAACGGTAGTGCATGCGATCATATCAAAACACAAGCGTTTTCATTCAGCTGAGGCCTACCAACTCCTACTCTCAACCTCCACGCGGTGACAGCCGGGTGTCTAGTACCTTAATCCAAGAAATGAGTAACCAACCCCGTTTGGCGGATTCTTGGCGGCAGCAGATGAGAGAGGGGGAAGAGTGTTTTCTCACTAGAGCACTTCCTCCTGTTCCAGGCGGCAGCGGACGAATTCCTTAGACGGTGTCAATGGTGGTGTCTATAGTTCCAGTTAGGTTGAACTTAGTGAAGACCTTGCGCGAGCGGCTCCGACGTATTCGGATCACAGGTCGGTAAGAACTTTTCAATGTTGGTCAGGACATTGGAATAGAGATGGGGGCGGAGGAGCCCTTAATGGGCAAACGGCAGCGTAGTAGACTACTGGCACCGGTGTACCCGGCCCCTCGTCCTAGGGGAATAATTAAGGAACTGGCCCTCCAGGTTGGGGGTTGTGCCGTCTGGGTAACTTCTCTACCACGTAAAAAATCGATGGTTCCGAAACAATCAAAAGCCTTGGATAAGGATGACTCAACTAATGAGGACCCCAGCAAACGAAATAAGGACAACGACATTCGGATCTGTACGTGGAATGTTCTGTCCCTTTACAGACCACGTGCAGCCGAACAACTAGCAGAGGCCCTAGACTGCTATAAAGCAGATATTACCGGCATCCAGGAAGTGCGATGGGATGGGCCGGGCAAAAAGAGGATGAAAAACTGTGACGTCGCTTACCCGATCCTGAAGAAAGGAGACCCTCTGAACTGCGCTAACTACAGAGGTACATATAAGTCTCCTCAACATCGCATATAAGATCCTGTCTGCCGTATTATGTGAATGCCTAAAACCGATCGTCAACAAGCTGATAGGTCCTTATCAGTTGGGTTTCAGGCCGGGAACGTGTACCATTGACCAAATATTCACACTACGGCAGATCTAGGAAAAAACCCATGAATATAAAATCGATACGCACCACCTATTCATCGGTTTCAAAGTTGCCTATGATAGCGTGTATAGAGACGAGTTATACAGAGCCATGTCTAGTCTTGGCATCCCTGCCGAGCTCATCCGTTTGTGCAGAATGACGATGGAGAACTCTTGCTGCTCCATTAAAGTCGGTAAGAACATCACCGAACCGTTCGATGTCAGGAAAGTCTTAGACAAGGTGACGCGCTATCATGCGATCTCTTTAACATAGTACTTGAGAGAATTGTACGAAACTGACAAGGTAACACCGGAGGTACAATCTTTTAGAAGTCTGTACAACTACTCGCTTATGCCGATGACATTGACATAATCGGAAGAACTCAGCGGGCCGTCAATGGGCCATTTACGAGTATTGAGATCGAGGCAGCAAACATGGATCTTGTGGTCAATGAAAGCAAAACAGGATATACCATATGCTGTCTACAAAAAAGAACACCCAACATCGGCGTCTTGGACAGAACGCCACAATAGACAGACAACATTTTCAGGTAGTAAAGGATTTTGTCTATCTAGGCTCTATGGTGAACTCCGCAAATGACATCAGTAGGGAGATCACACGAAGAATTACTCTTGTTAATCGTTGTTTCTATGGGCTAAAACGGCAATTGAGTAGCAAAGCCCTATCTCGATCTACTAAGGCAAATCTTTATAACACACTAATCATCCCAGTCCTGTTGTATGGCGCAGAGGCAAGGTCTTTGAGAAAACCGGTGAGGATGCCCTTGGTTAATTCGAGAAAAAAGTTCTTCGAGCGATCTTTGGTTCCGTCTGCATAGACGGTAAGTGGAGGAGAAGGTACAATGCTGAACTATACGGCCTGTACAAGGACATTGACTTAGCCAGAAGAGTTCACATACAGCGACTAAAATGGCTGGGTCATTTAGAGCGGATGGAGCCCAACGTTCCCGCTAAGAAAATCTTCGAATCCACCCCGGACGGACGGCGCAGTATAGGACGACCTCGCGGTAGGTGGCACAAAAAAAATTGGAGGGGGACCTCAACCAACTTAGCGTGCGCAACTGGAGGCAGCTGGCTCGTAACCGTGCTGGCTGGAGAGGTGTGTTGGTTGAGGCCCAGGTCCACCCCGGACTGTAGCACCATCTAAGTAAGTTAGTATTAGAACTAAAACAATTTATAAAAATCAACAAAGTAAACGTACGGGGGCCCTAGTAAGCTCTGCACTCTACTGCCTGCCAAAACATGTAATAGTAGTAGTAGTAGTAGTAGTAAAGTAAATTTTATTTTTTAAACTTCATATTCAATTTGTTTACAATAATTAACAATTAAAGACTTTGGCCATTGCCGTCAGCTGAAGAAAAGAGAGAATTAGACTAAAGTTTTATGCAAATGTAGTGATTTAAAATGCTTCGTTCTTTATTTGCTGCCGGCAAAACATGTAATAAGCATGGATAAATTTCAACAATATTTCAAGACACTAGGACAAAGATTTTAAGCAGGAGGTGACTTTAATTTGAAGAACAATGACTTGCGATCACGCCTAACAAACAAGAAAGGAGCAATACCACGAGATACTCTAAAAGCATACAGCTAACATATCTAAGACACAAACCAATAAACATTATTTTACCTAAAAGTGATGCCGTCCGCCTGAATCAAAACGTAGTTATTTCAAATAAAAAACGTAAATTTAGTATTTTATTCTTGTAATATAGCCGGTTTAAAAAATAAGTGTAATTTTCTATATTTTTTCGATTTTGTTAAAAAACATGAATTATTCTTTCTATATAAAACTTTTATTATCAAAGAAGACTTTGAAAAATACGAGACTTTTTTTGATGAGTATAGGCTGGTGTGCAGTACTGCTGTACGAGTTCATAATGCAGGTAGGGCTAGCGGTGGTATGATTTTTGGGATCCAGAAACGATTCGCTCCAAAAGTCAAATGCGATTTTGTGAGAAAGGAAGGCTTAGATTTAGTTGAAATAGAATTGCAAGGCAAATGCTTCGAGATTGTCGCAATATACATTAATTCGCGCAACTGGAATAATGACTACGAAGAATTCTTGGATTTTTTGCTGAACACAGGAGGCGATAACATTCTATTTGTTGAGGATTTTAGTGCGCGCGTGGGAAATGAGCAAGTTTTCACAAGCACACCTGTTGGAATAGAAAGTACCCACAATTGTACCAGAAAATCGAAGATAACATTTTGAAACATGCGAATCGTTTAATCTGCGTACGCTTAACGGCAGAACTATTAGTGATAGCGAAGGAGAACTAACTTATGTTCAAGGCAATGGCTGCTCAGTAATAGACTAGGCACTAATAAATGGAAAGTGGCATAACCTAGTACACGATATGCATATACCTCCACACACGTTTTCGGACCACATGCCTCTGAGTGTTAAATGTGAGTTTTCAACAGTAAGCACCTATGTCGAAAATATGCCCCACTTGCCTTAACTAATCTAGAAAGACAATAACATCGATATCTATCGCGATAAACTAGATGATTGCATCTACAGCTTATCACCCGAAAGGAGCAACGCTTCTTGCATCCATGTGTTCTCACAAATCTGATCAAATTTGTTTCTCACTCAAAACCAACTCAGAAGGAAAATGAAATAAAACAACATTGGTTCGACTACGAATGCAACAAGGCGAGAAAAAGGTCTCTTGCAACTCTGAACTATTTTAGAAAGCAGAACAGTAAAGCGGTAAGAAAAATGTATGTGGAGGCGAATGCATATTACAAGATGCTATGTGAACACAAGAAAAAAATATGCTGTGAGGAAATGGCTAGAGAATTATCCGAAATCAGCAGCAGTAGAGATTTTTGGGCAGTAGCTGAAAGGCTTAACGGAGATACGTTTAAGGTTGAAAAAAAATGGAAGCCGATGCCTTAACTTTACATTTTAAAACAATGCTCAACCCTCAAGGAACGTCTATGTCCTTTCAATACGCCACTAGTCTTCAACGAGAGCCTAGACAGACCGTTCGAAGAAAATGAGCTTCTTGAAACATTAGGAAAAGCCAAACGCAATAAGGCTCCGGAAAAGATAGAATCCCCTACGAGATTTTTAAGTACCTACGTTTCACCATCTTTTTTGGAAAAACTGGTATTGTCTTTTAATGCCATCTATAGCAAAGGAAAGGTACCAACTGACTTCCAAAAGTCTATTATTTTTTCCATATTTAAAAAGGGTGGCCCGAATGTCGCTGCCAATTACAGAGGCATATCTTTTATGAACTCAATTGCTAAAATTTTTACTGGAATCCTGAATGCACGTTTACCGAAATGGGTAAAAGACAACAATAAATTAAGCCGATTCCAGGCAGGCTTTAGGGAAGGATACCCTACAGTTGACCAAATTTTTAATTTGACGTCAATTGCACAATTGTACCTCGAGCAAGGAAAGAAACTTTATGCTTGTTTTATAAACTTCAGAGCCGCCTTCGGTACTATTAACAGAAATTGTTTATTTAATAAGCTAGCGAATATCGGAATATCGACGAAATTCTCAAACAACCTAAAAGATCTGCTCAACAGCAATATGTGCGCAATATGGAATGGGAAGCATATTTCAGAATGGTTTAAGACGGAAATATGAGTAAAACAAGGATGTCTTCTGAGCTCACTTTTATTTTGCCTGTACCTGGATGATATAGTGGACAACTTACCGGCAGGCATCTGCGTTGAAGGATTGAGAATTAAAGTGCTGTGGAGTCACAAATTAATTACAGCACATGATCAATGAGCTAGGACGATACTGCGCAGTAAATTGTCTACAAATAAATACTACCAAGATCAAATCGCTAATATTTCGAAAAGGCTGCGGAAGGCTGGCGAGGGATGAAAAATGGAAGGACGCAGGAGAGTATCTAGAAGTATTCAGGACTTTCAAATAACTGGGGGTCACCATAAGTCATAATACGAGTATATCAATGAATAAACATCTTCAGATCAAAATATCAGAAGCAAAGAAGGCAATAAATTATACACAGAGGAACCTACTGTCTAGCAATAAAGTCTCAATGTCAGCAAAGATGAACGTTTTTGAAGCTGTTATGCGGTCAGTTATGTGCTATGGAGCGTTAGTATGGGCAAGTCAGTCATATGACCAAGTGGAAAAGTTACTACGATTCTTTCCGAAAAAAATGTTTCGGCTACCCACTACTACATTGAATTATATGCTCCATACTGAAAGTGGAATATCTACACTTTTTATATATACTCTGAAGCTGAACATGAGGTACATAACCAAAGTCTTGAAGGGAGAAGATGATACATGGCTGACAAAGGTACTTGCAAAAAAAGCTGTAAGAACAAACTCTTAGTTCTACAAAGACTGGAAGGATATTGTGGAAAAACATGGTTGCAGTTTCAACAGGGAAGAATCAAACCTTTTGGAGTGGAAAAGTCTGTTATGCAAATTCATCTCCGATGTTGATCAGGCTATCAAAACGGACTTCGTCACAAAAGCAAAACATTCCAACTCCCGTCCAATTTACAAAGCGCTTGGCCATGAACAAATTAATTATTATGAATGATAGCCTAAGTACAACGCAAATCTCATTCATATTTCGAACTCAATTCCATGCCATATCGTAACGACCTCCCACTTGATGTGGGCTGTGTAAAGAAATATAGAAAAAGAATAACTGAGGAAAACTTTTGAAAATATCTTAAGTACAGTAGAAAGAATAGTTAAATCATTACAAATGTATTACTTAATATAGATTAACCAACCCACGGCAGACGGCTAAGCCATTGCTCTAAATTGTACTGAATTATTATTGAACTTTTATTGAAATTAAAAGAAGTACTCTTATTATTATTATATATATTATATTTACTCTAAAAACTTGTAAAATCAACTTCCTAAGTACTGGAGAACCAACTTACTGGCCAAGTGATATAAACAAGATACCCGACCTTATAGACTTTTGTATATTCAAAAACACTAGATCAGAGGACTCGACAATAGAATCCTGCCTCGAATTATTATCTGACCACTCCCCAGTCTTAGTCTGCTACAAGACTAATGGTGAATCAATAAAGAAGCCGACAAAATTGTGCAGCAAATACGCAGACTGGAACACATATAGAGAAACTACAAAGCTTCACCTGCGAACCCGATAACGTTTAAAAACGCCAAAGGACCTTGATGATGCCATAATTCACCTCAATGACGTGATGTTCCAAGCTACCGAAGTGTCTACACCTATGTTTACTGCAAATAAAAAAGACTAATGCACACCCGCGCAAATTAAAAGGAAAATCAAAGAAAAGAGAAAACTTGAAAAATAGGTGTCAAATAATTCGCGAAAACAAAACTAGACTTTACAAATCCATAAAGAAGTTAAAGGAAATACTAAAAGCTAACTCGAATGACAATATTAACAACTTCCTAAGGAACCTATTATCAACTAAAGCTACTACTCACTATGGAAGGCAACAAATAGTATTAAAAACTCCACAACTTACTTTCCCCCATTAAGAATCACCAACGACAAATGGGTCAGGACTGATGAAGAAAAAGCTACAGTCATAGCTGAATATTTTAGAGTGACTTTTACTAACGACAAAAATAATTCAGACATAAGCTTACCTATAACTTCTAGTAACCAAAGCACAAATATCAAAAATGTAACAGTAAAAGAAGCCAAGTTGTAGTCGTCCTAATCAAATAAATAAATATTTGGCGCAACAGCTCTTTTAGTGCCAGGGCCTAGCTTCTCGCAACCACTCATGTTGTGTGCGTTATATTTTTCACACGAATGGAAGGGACCTACAGTTTAATGCTGAATCCGAACGGCGATTTGAGAAGCTTTTTCGTGACAACAATACTCTCGGATGTTTGTCAGACGCTAGCGAGAGGTGGGACCGTGAAAAAACTTTTGGTGTTTTCTGGGATTCGAACTTGGAACCTCATGCGTAGTGTTCCGACACACTAACCACTTACGCCACGGCACCCACAGTCATCCTAATCCCTCCCCTTTATATCCTATCCTTCCCTCTCTCCTCTCCAGTGGGCCGGATCAAGGTGTAATACGACCCGTGCCGAGGATCAGCCTGGCTGGGGGCCCACTTTAAATAATAGTTCAGAAGCTAACGGAGTATCAGGATACCTGTCGACCTCCGGATTAGCCTGCCTTGCCTGCACAATGCGGATTCCTGTGCAGGTCGACCTCCCATTCTCCACCACTCGTGGGTCCAAATTATGAACTTTAATAAAAACCAAAAACATATAAAAAATATAAAAAAAAACAAGAAAGAGGACGGTCCTCTTAAAAAACCGTCTTCCAGCCTCCTGGGAAGCATACCCGCAAGCTCTGCTGTGACAATCCTATCTAGCGCATTGGCCTTGAGGCCTAGCACTAGCGTTGCAAGCAGTTGTAAGAAGGTGGACGCCCCCAGGATTGCTGAACGCGCGTCTGGTACACTGGCGGATAGGACAGTGGTGTCAACACCTGGTCCCATCGTAAAGCCAGACCATGAAACGCGAGTGGGCAAACCCCTTAACATCTCTGCCCCTTCAGGGACAGCTAACTGTTCGGCCTCGAGCTTACAGCACGCTGTGCCCTCCACTTCGAAGGATCCACATCCCCTTGTCAAATCTCTTTCAGGGGCGACGGACGGCTCGGCTTCGAGCTTGTTGAATGTCGCTCCCCCCAAGATCTCCTACCAAGATCGCCGGCTAGCTTATAAGCTAATTCGCCGCATCCAGGAAATTCCTGAGCAGGATAGAACACAGAAGCATAAGACTTCTTTAAGCTGGGTACTCAAACGTGTCCAGCTCCCCCCGACTCATCCAGCAAGGACTTGCCGTCCAAACGCCAGAGGTCTCAGGATGAGTCTCCCACCCTTGCCAAAAAGACCAAGGTAGTACCTTCCATCGCTACTACCAAGCCCTTCAACCAAGTGCTTAAGGCACACTTGGAGATCGCGGTCGTTAACCATAGCGATCCGGATGGGAGCATTACGGCGGATAAGTGGAGGAAGGTGGGGATTAAACTCGCCACCAGCTGTCTCCAAATCCTACGCGACCATCCCGGCCCTGATGTTTCCTGCAGGGATGGTGGCTGGCAACAAGGGCATGTCAAACTCATTGCCTGCGCTGATCAAAGATCGAAGGATCTCTATAAACTTGCTGTCTCCAGATTAGGACAGGTTTGGCCAGGTGCACAGTTGGAGGTCGTGGAAAAGGACCAGATTCCTAACCGACCAAAGACACGTGCTACTATTCCGGCTAAATCCTCTGATCCTAAAATCATCCTGGATATTCTGAAGGCTAACAACCGTTCCTTTCGTACCCATAATTGGAAGATTGCCAAAGTGGACGAGCCGAGAGGAGACGTCAGATGTGTGATCATTGTCATCAATGAAGAGTCTCTGGCCCCCTTGGCATCTTCTAAAGGGGTAGTAAATTATGGTTTCAGCTCCATCACCTTGAAAGTCTACAAATGTGACGAGAAGTAGCTCGAGAAAGTACCTCCCAAGCAGGTTACAGTCCCTTCTGCACCAGCTAAGAATACCTCTCCTTCCGAGCCCCTTTCCTCGCTCCCTTGCGCCGATCCATCTTTTTCGGGGGTTGACTTCTCGTTGACAGACACCGAAATGGTTGACGCTCTCCTGAAATTGGACTTTTCTGGTCCTCCCTCTCCCTCACCATCACTCCTGGACAGTGACCCATGTGGCCTCTCTCTCGAGGATGACCTTCTGTCATCAGATTCAGAGGAAGCCAATAATACCGTGGTAATGGTATCTGTAGCGAGAAGTAGCCCCAATGCTGCGGATCCTTCGGCCTGCCTTATTCTCCGGCTCAGCAAATGCGGGGAAGACTTAGTCTTGATCCAGGAACCATGGGTTGTTGGAAACCGGGTTTGTGGACTCAAGACTCCAAACTACAAATTAATCTACGCAAGAAAGGAAGGTAAACCGAGATCCTGTATCCTTGCGAAGACCCATCTAAACATTATTTTGCTCTCTAATTTCAGCAATCAAGACATAGTCGCTACCAACCTGGAATTGCGATTACTGGCTGGTATCGGCTTATTTAGGTCACGATCTTGTGGGCCCACTCCCCCCGGACATCTTCGGGAGGTTGATTGCTAAAGCAGAGAGCCGTAATACTGGTCTTATCATTGGCTGTGATGCGAATGCCCATCACTCAATCTGCGGCAGTTCCGACATAAATGAAAGAGGGAGCAACATTTTGACTTTATCCTTAGTACTAAACTCCTAATCTGTAACAGGGGGTCCAAACCGACCTTCATTACTCGCAACCGACAAGAAGTCCTGGACATCACTCTTGACTCCGATCACTTATATAACTCGGTTAAGGACTGGAGAGTCTCTGATGAGCACTCTTTTTCAGACCACCGTTGCCTCCAATTTAGTCTTGAATTATAGGAAAACCAACTGGTCCCTTTATAGGAAACGTTTATTAACGCTTATTCCCTCCCACCTGCCTACTGAATCTTCTTGCACTGAAGACTGTGACGATCTAGTCAACACCCCAACATCGGCACTTAATGGTGCCATGGCCGAGGCCTGCCCACTTCGCAAACCTCGAAGTAAAATGAAACCTCTCTGGTGGAATGCAAATCTCAGTACTCTTAGAAAAGACAGTAGGCTCCTTTTTAATACTGCTAAAAGCTCCCGTGAGACGGCCGACTGGGACTCCTATAAACTGTCTCTCAGAAAATACAAAATCTCACTGAGGAAGGAGCAACGACGTTCCTGGAGACTTTTCTGCGACAGCATTGAAGAGTCCGCGGAAGCTTCCAGGTTGTGGAAAATCCTCTCTAAAAGCCCTTCTATACCCAGCTTCCTTTTGCATCCGGATGGTTACTGGACCTCCTCTGCTGGTGAATCCATTGACATCTTACTGGATACTCACTTTCCTGGTAGCTCCCCTGTTGCTACATCGCAAGAGGGAAATCCCCCCCCTCAACCTTGCAGAAACTCGTTAGTCTTGATAACTACAGAAAAGATCCGATGGGCCATGCGCAGTTTCAAACCCTTCAAGTCCCCAAAACCTGACGGTGTTATTCCAGCTGAAATTCAGCAATGCGAGGACATTGTTTGGCTCAAAGTCATCTTTTCGGGCTGTCTAAATCTGGTCTACGTTCCCAAACTATAGACCGAGGTTGAAGTCATATTCATACCTAAGGCAGGAAAGAGCTCGCACGTGGAACCAAAGGATCTCCGACCTATCAGTCTATCGTCCTTTCTGCTCAAAACTGTAGAAAGGTTAATTGATATCCATCTTCGGCAAAGTATTAGCCCAGCTCTGCTCTCGCCGTCCCAACATGCGTACTGCAAAGGCAAATCGGTTGAGACTGCCTTACATTCGCTTATGTGCACCATCGAAAAATCATTGAGCATCAAAGAATACACCACGGTGGCTTTCCTTGACATTGAGGGAGCTTTTAACAATATCAAACCAAAGGCGATTACCGATGCACTTGTAAATCTGAAAGTGGATACTTCGCTCGGAGTGTTGATCAATCAATTGCTTACATGCAGGATTATTAACACGCAGCTGGGCGGAGCATCGGCCAGAAGAATTGCTCGCTGCGGTACACCTCAAGGTGGAGTCTTGTCACCTCTTCTGTGAAACCTGGTAGTTAATGAACTACTGATGGACCTGGATACGTCAGGTTGTAGAGTGATCGCCTATGCTGATGACATTGCTATTGCTGCCTCCGGTAAACACACGGACACTCTCAGGGATATCCTCCAATATGCTTCCCTTCGGCTCACCAAATGGGCCTCCAAATGTGGACTGGGGGTTAACCCCCATAAAATGGAACTCGTTCTCTTCACGAGGAAATATAAAGTTCCCCTCATAGACCCTCCTATGATAAATGGCACCAGTCTCACCTTCTCTGAAAACGCAAAATATCTGGGTCTTATTTTAGATAGGAAATTAAACTGGATGGCTAATCTACTAAAGCGCGTCAAGAAAGTTAATGTAGCTCTCTATTCCTGTAAAAAGGCTATAGGCAGGAGCTGGGGTATCAAACCTCAAATCACTCATTGGCTATACGTGTCCGTTATTAGGCCTATACTACTATATGGCGTGATCGTATGGTGGCCTACTCTCGACAGGGCTGTACACCTCACTCAACTAGCTAAGGTGCAAAGATCTGCATGCATCTGCATCAGTGGTGCACTGAGAACTACTCCCTCCGCGGCACTGGACATTTTGTTCAACCTGCTACCTTTAGATATTTTCGGCAAATAGATGGCTGCCTGTGCGGCCATTCGCCTGAAAGCCTCCTCTCAGTGGTCTAGCTATCGCTTGGGCCACTCCTCGATCCTTGATCTTCTCAACTTCAAACACGAAAACACGGACTACACCCCGCCGAAACTGAGATTTGACCGTAACTTCAGTACGAGCATCCCTAACCGGGATGTATGGGACACCTCCTCCCCTGTCGATGGTAGTTCGGTTCACTTCTTTACAGATGGATCTAAGACGGAGGGTGGGTTGTGGTGTTTTGTCCGAACAGCTCAATCTGAACATCTCTTTCCGCCTCCCTGATCATTGTAGCGTTTTCCAGGCGAAAATCATGGCGATTAAGGAAGCTCTGTCCTGGCTGAAATGTAATGTTTTATCTGTCAGGGATATTAGCATTTTCACTGACAGCCAAGCGGCAATCAAGTCCCTGGAATCGTCCTCTTTCACTTCAAAGGCTGCCTTAAACTGTCGTCTATCTCTTATGGAGATGACAGAGCAGTTCAACATTCACCTTTGCTGGGTGGCGGGCCATAGAGACATTCCAGGTAACTGCAGGGCTGACGACCTCGCCAGACAGGGTACCACTCTAAGAATTTTGCCTGAAAGGCAAGCCCTGGGTATGCCCCTCGCTACATGTAAGTATCTACTAAAGCTGAACGTTATTAGCACGACCAACCTCAGATGGGGAAACGGCTCAACGTGTTACATTTCGAGACAGATCTGGCCTAAGCTGGATCAAAACCGTAGTGCCGATCTGATCAAGCTAAAGCGTACACAAATCAGCTGCGTTGTCGGTGTTCTTACTGGACACTGTCTTATAGGCCAACACGCCAGAAGACTTGGTCTCTTCTCCAACGATTTCTGCAGAAGCTTTAGGGACGAGGAGGAGGAGGAAACCATCCTGCACCTCCTATGCACATGTCCGGCCCTGTCGCATAAAAGAATGCTCCATCTAGGGTTCCCCTTCCTTGACGACGTCTACGATCTGGCGTCCCTGGACGTCATGAGCATCCACGGCTTTGTCAAAAGCTCCGGTTGGTTTTGTTAGTCCCTGAGTGGCCTAATGGTTTGATCCATGGTATCACAAAGGACCTTCACTGGTCTAAGTGTGTCTGCACTCTCGTGTGGACAGCCAACCTAACCTAACCTAACATTAAAAGAAATAAAGTACTACATTCAACACAAAATTAACAAAAAAAAAAGTTCTGGGTATGATCTTATTACAGATATATGATATTTGCGGTCTGGTAATGCTGAATTATGACTAGTAGTACCGCTATCTTTTGATTAAGCGTCGTTTTCGAATAAATCCGGAACTTCAACAGGCGTATTCAAAGTTTATGCAGCAATATTAGACGCTAGGCCGCATGCTGTTAATTCCTTCGGAGGAGTTGGACACGGCTCCCGTAAAACAATTTTATTTACCGCACCATGCGATGTTCAAACCGGACAGTTTTTCAACGAAATTGCGCGTGGTCATCGATGGTTGAGCCAAGAACTCCTTAGGACAGTCGTTGAATAGTCAGTTGTTAATGGGTAGTCCAATTCAGCGCCAATTAGTAGGTGCCTGCTTGCGTTTTCGTCAACATCACTATGTCTTCACCACCGATATCGTAAAGATGTTTCATCATATATTGGTTCACGATCAGGATATTGACTTTCAACGCATCATCTGGTGCGAAACTCCTACTGTACTGATAAAACATTATCGTTGTTCCGTTACATACGGCACTATGCCTGCTCCATTTCTATCCATTCGTGTTTTGAAACAACTTACTGAGGATTACCAACCTGAAAACTTTACCGCTTTTCGGGTTCTTCTACTCGACGTGTATGTAGATGACGGGAAGGCTGGTAGCCGCTACGTCGAAAGTCTTGTTCATCTACAGCGCGAATTGGTTGCTAAGTCAGAATTTCGAAAATGGGCTTAGAATTGTTGGCCTTTACTATCCCTCCTGCCTCAAGATGCATGTCGATTCTCGTGGACTGATCCTGAGCAATCGACGACGTGGATAAAAGTTCGAGGAATATTTTTTAATCTTGCCAATGATGAATTCTCATTCCATATGTGGAAATCACATCAGCATCCATCACCGACAAGACGAACCTGTCTAAAATATTCCCAATATTCGATCCATTAGGATTTTTAGCTCCTTCGGTAGTACTATTTAAAATTCTGTTCCAAGAGCTCTGGTGATCTGAGTTAAAGCTAGGATTGGACGATCCATTACCTCTCCACCTAGGTTACAAATGCATGAATTACCGTGAAGAACTTCACTTATTTGAAAAAAATCGGATTCCACGAAACACCTCGTCACTCGGATCTAAAGACATCCAGCTTCATGGCTTCTTGGACGCCTCTTCAGTGGCATACGCAGCCGTTATATTCGCTCGCTGATTCAATTATATTCAACTGATTCTGGCGAAATCAAAACGACTATAATCGCAGCAAAGACAAAAGCTGCACCTCCCAAACCCGTCATGATCCTTCGTCTTGAGTTGTGTGCTACTTTGTTATAAGCTTGATTGTTGATCCTAGTAAAATCCTCAATACCAATCAAAATTTCCAAGGTCTTTGCGTGGTGCGATTCAGAGATCGTGCTACACTAGTTCTCTTTGCATTCTTGTCGATGGAACACAATTATTGCCAACCGTTAAGCTGCTATTCTCGAGTCGATTCTGCGACACTCTTGGCATCACATCGCGTCGGAATAAAATCCAGCAAACTGCGCATCACGTGGTATTCTTCCATCAAATCTAGTCGACCATAATCTTTGGTGGAGAGGTCCCTCTTGGCTATCCGCACTAGAACAACACTGGTCCATATTATCATTTACTCCTCAGGAATCTACGTATGAAGTTGCTATCGTGGAAGAAAGGTCACTGCTGAAAGTAACACTTGCCGCAACAATGGAAAATGACACCTTGCAAAACCCCATCGTCAAAATCTACACGTGGAATCGATTACAACGGATCGTTGCATATTCTTTTCGTTTTTTGTCGAATTATCAATCACCTCAACCAGATCGACCTGAGTCCTGGCGCAGTCTTAGTAAAATTCAAAAGGCTCGACTAATTATCTTAAAATACGTTCAACAACAACCATTCGTAGATGAAATTCATCATCTTACCAACAAGCAAAATCTCCCAACAAAATGTCGACTGATCAAATTGTCTCCATTTGTTGACTAGGATGGAGTTCTTCGTGTAAAACAAGCATCTGTTTCCTATAATATTAAAGACCCTATATTTCTTCCTAATAAAAATCGTTTATTATAGTGAAAGATCGTCATATTAAACATCTACATACAGGAGTATCTCCGACCTTCGTTTTTTGTTAGACAGCAATACTAGATATTACTAACTTACTTAGGTGGCGCTACAGTTCGGAGTGAACATGGGCCTCAACCAACAAGCCTCTCCATTAGATATTGGGGCAAAGGAAGCACAATAGCACTCAGCTGATGGGCTATCTACCAGCGCAACGGATTCAACAAACTTGAACTTTTTCCAATACGGGATGTGCTTAACGAAATAAGGACAACGACCTTCGGATCTGTACGTGGAATGTTCTGTCCTTTTACAGACCACGTGCAGCCGAACAACTAGCAGAGGCCCTAGACTGCTATAAAGCAGATATTACCGCCATCCAGGAAGTGCGATGGGATGGGCCGGGCAAAAAGAGGATGAAAAACTGTGACATCTACTACGGTGATTGCTACAGAGGCAACAGGTAACGCTTATTCGGATGCGGATTTGTCATACGCGGCAGACTTAGGCAAGAAGTCTTAAGCTTCCGACACGTGAGCGAGCGTATTATGACTATCCGGATCAAGGCTAAATTCGCTAACATAAGCCTAATATGTGTTCATGCCCCCACAGAAAAAAAGGACCCTGCCACCAAAGAGTGTTTCTACGAGCTCCTCGACAAAACATACGAGCAATGTCCTAAATACGACGTTAAAATCGTATTGGGCGATTTTAACGCCAAAATAGGAAAGGAGGACGTCTTTGGTAGGGCAGTCGGTAAGCATAGCCTACACGACACCACGTCTGATAATGGACTAAGGCTAATTGATTTCGCTGTGGAGCGAAATGTTACCATAGCAAGCACATGGTTTCCTCATCTCGATATTCATAAGCAGACATGACGGTCCAATGATCATGTAAAGGTGCGTCCAGACCAAAGAAAAATGGATAAAAAGAAACATTTCAGAAACATTTCAGAAATGTTTCATTTGTCGTCCACACCAAAAGAAACATTTTAGAAACATTTCTGAAATGTTTCTGAAATGTTTCTGAAGCAAATGGTAAACAGAGAAACATTTCAGAAACATTTCAGAAATGTTTCATCGGCGTCCACACCAAAGAAACATTTCAGAAACATTTCGGAAACATTTCAGAAACATTTCAGAAATGTTTCTCTGTTTCTGAAATGTTTCTGAAATGTTTCTGAAATGTTTCTGAAATGTTTCTGAAAAGTTTCTGAAATGTTTCTGAAATGTTTCTGAAATGTTTCTTTGGTCTGGACGCACCTTAACGATCAACCAAATTGATCAAATTGCGATCGACGCAAGGCATGCCTCCAGTATTCTGGATGTCCGGACCTTCCGAGCGGCCAACATAGACTCGGATCATTACCTTGTTGTAGCCAAGGTACGAATGCGGATATCCCAATCTGAGCAACAAAGAAGAATTACTGTGAGAAAATTTAACGTCGAAAAGCTACAATCGCAAGAGACCGCCAGACTCTTCGCTGAACGCGTATCCCGAAATCTCTCAATCACCCCTTTGCCGCCAGCATCAAGTGCCGAAGACCAGTGGCAACGCTGCCAACATGCCACCAGAAACGCCGCGACTGATGTGCTGGGTCTCGCTCGACCACCACCGCGATACCCCTGGTTTGACGAAGAATGCCGGCGAGTGCATGCAGCAAAACAAGAGGCATACAAAGCGGCGCTGCAAAGGAAGACGAGAGCTGCTCGTGAGCTCTACGAGCAAAAGAGACGGGAAGAACATCGGCTTCCCCAAAAGAAGAAGAAAGAGCATGAGAAGCGCGCGTTTGAGAATATCGAGAGTCTATACTCCAGGAACAATGTACGGAAGTTTTACCAAAAGGTAAAAAGAGCGTGTCAGAGAAGTAATACCCGTACAGAAACCTGTAGAGATGAAAATGGAAACCTCGTAGTAGAATCACAGTCGGTGCTGAGAATATGGAAAAACTACTTCTGCAGACTGTATAACGGCGACGAAGACCAACATCCCGCTGTCAGGTAGAATGAACCATTCAACATAGACGATGATAGTCAAAATTTCCGTCCACCTGACCAAAACGAAGTGAGGATAGCAATATCCAAGCTAAAATCGAACAAGGCTGCTGGACCTGACGGCTTACCGGCTGAACTTTTCAAGGCAGCTGGGGATGAATTGGTAGAGTGCATACACCAACTTATTTCTAATATTTGGTCAGACGAGTGTATGCTTGATGAATGGAATCTCAGCATCGTTTGCCCGATCCACAAGAAAGGAGACCCCCTCAACTGCGCCAATTATAGAGGCATCAGTCTCCTCAACATCGCATACAAGATCTTTTCTGCGATATTGTGTGAACGCCTGAAACCTTTTATGAACACCCTGATTGGACCCTATCAGTGCGGTTTCAGGCCCGGAAAGTCCAACATCGATCAAATCTTCACACTTCGGTAGATCCTGGAGAAAACCCAAGAATTCCAAATCGATACTCACCACCTCCTTACCGATTTTAAGGCCGCCTATGACAGCATCTATAGAGAAGAGCTTTATAGAGCCATGTCTAGTTTCGACATCCCTGCCAAACTTGTCCGTCTGTGCAGGTTGACGATGGAGAACGCTCGCTGCTCCATCAAGGTCGGTAATGACCTCACCGAGATCTTTGATGTCAAAAAAGGTTTTAGACAAGGTGACGCGCTGTCATGTGACTTCTTTAACATTGTACTTGAACGGATTGTGCGGAACTCACAAGGCAACACCGGAGGCACAATCTATTACAAGTCTGTACAACTGCTTGCATCCGCCGGCGATATAGACATTATCGGAAGATCTCAGCGGGCTGTCACCGGTGCTTTTGCAAGCATTGAGGCGGAAGCGGCCAAAATGGGTTTGGCGATAAACGAGGGCAAAACCAAGTATATGCTGTCAACTAGAAGGGAAAACCAACACCGACGAATTGGACAAAACGTCACCGTGGGCAGCTATAACTTCGAGGTAGTAAGGGACTTTGTCTTCCTTGGCTCTGCTATAAATTCTACTAACAAAATCAGCGTAGAAATCAAGCGAAGAATAACTCTTGCCAATCGCTGTTTTTTGGGCTTATAAGGCAATTCAACAGTAAAGCCCTATCTCGAACAACTAAGGAGACTCTATATAAGACCTTGATCATCCCAGTCCTGCTTTACGGCGCTGAAACATGGACTTTATTAAAAGAGGATGAAGATATCCTTGGTCGCTTCGAGAGAAAAATTCTTCGTTAGATTTTCGGTCCCGTTTGCGTTGACGGGTTTTGGAGGAGAAGATTCAATCACGAACTATACGAGCTGTACAGCGACATCGACCTAGTCAAAAAACTGCGTATTGGACGTCTGAGATGGCTAGGACATGTAGAGCGAATGGACACCAACGCTCCGGCCCGCAGAGTCTTCGAATCTTACCCCGAGGGACGACGCAGTAGAGGGAATCATCGCCGTAGGTGGCGCGCACAAGTTCAAGGGGACCTCGACCAACTTGGAGTGCGCAACTGGAGGCAATTAGCTAAATACCGAGCTAAATGGAGAGGCTTGTTGGTTGAGGCCCAGGTTCACCCCGAACTGTAGCGCCACCTAAGTAAGTAAGATGTGATTTTTCTGCTCCACTCACCATGAAGCTTTCCCATTGGCCTAATTTGAAGCTTTTCAAAGTATACATTGCACTATTTGTTTGTATGTCGACGAAAGCCATTCACCTCGAAGTGGTCAGTGATCTCACCACGACGCATTTTTTGGCTGCTTTGCGGAGAGTTGTTTCCCGCCCGGAAAGTGTTCGAAAATCTACACTGACAAAGAAAGTAACTCTCTAGGTGCCCATCGTTGCCTGGATGAGATGCACAAGGTCCGATTATGCATATCATAACGATGATGTCGTCGCAGCTCTCGCAAAAGGTGGTATTTCATGGCACTTCATACCTCCATCGGCACTACTTTACGGTGGATTATGGGAAGCGATGGCAGATGGAGTATATCACAACTCCACAAGAGCCTTCCAAATGGCAACAAAAGAAAACCGACGTCAAACCAGGCGACTTAGTTGTTATAAAGGAGCCTAATCTTCCATCCAATAAATGGCATCTAGGATGAGTCCAAGATGTTGCTCCAGGTCCAGACAAACGCATACGTGTCACTACCGTAATCTCATCTTGAAGCTGGCCATGCTCCCGACGTCCAGTGAGGCCGGGTCTTCTTTTGTTTGATTTCTTATTGTTAATAATAGTTTTATTTTTAAAATGTTTAATTATTGTAAAATCATTTCTTGGGGTCACTGCACATTGTTGTTTGTATAGAATTAACTCTAATGCATTGTACCGCATTTGCAGGCGAACCCCACAGGCGAATCAGTGGAAATGTTGTGAAGAAGGAGGGTTATGATCCCTTGTTTTTATTACCTCGCCGAATAGGAAGGAGAAGAAGTACTCTACTCCATTTGAATCGAACCACTTGTTGCAGTTGAATCCCACCAACAATTGCTCGTACGAAATATCACCCAATGTACTTTATTTACTCATTTATTTAAACTTAATATTGTACATAGACTTAAAACCTTGCATTCTCACATACGCACAGCTCTTCTGCATTACGTATGTTTAAGCGGATGTTAGTGTAAGTAACTGCAGATGCAAATTCAAACAATCGATTCTCTACCACTTGGATTTTAGTCGTAGCATGCAGCTGTTGGTCGATATCATCTTTTTCTTCTTCTTCTTGGCCTTAAGTCCCAATTTGTTGGGGTCGACTCTCCTTATCCCGAGCCTCCAAGATCTTCTGTCCTAAGTTGTCATATTAGATACATTTGCGGTTCTTATGTCTTTATTAATAGTGCCGATCCACGTCGCCTTCGGTCTTCCCGGTCTTTTCGATCCATCTTCTAAATTAATTGCTGTTCTCACGACATGGTTGCTATTTCTGCGCGTCACATGCCCAACCAACGTACCCTAGATTCCTTTCATTTTTCGTTTATGGGTGTCACTTTCAGACTTCCTCTGACGTAGTCATTGCGTACTTTATCCTTAAGGGTTACGCCGACTGACCATCGTCGGCATTCTCATTTCTGCGGTTGAAATCTTATTTTCGAGTGCTTTCAGTGACACGCGACACTCATGACCCGTACATTATAGCTGGCCACACAGCCGTCTTGTAGATTTTTCCTTTCAATTTCAGGGGCATTCAGAGATGTCTGGTGTATTATACTATAGACTATAATACATCAGACATCGACCTCCATTTAAGCCATCCGACATTAATCCGATGAGCTACGTCGTCATCTAGTTTGCCGTCATCGCGAATGATCGAACCAAGATACTTAATGATGTGATTGTTATTGGCTCATCTCTTATTTTTACGGCATTTCTGTGTCCCATAATATTTGGGTCACTGAAGGGGAAGTATAAATACTCAGTTTTTGAGACATTTATTCGCAAGCCCTGTTTGGTACAGGGCATCATTCCACAGATTGAGTTGTCTTTCCATTTGGTTGATATCATAATATATATATAAATATATATATATATATATATATATATATATATATATCATGGTATATCTATATATATAACATATTGTACAACAAATTATATTAACTATTTGAACTATTATCTTTTTGAACTCTCTTCTATTTTTCTTTGGTCGAGTTCCAGTTAATTTTTTTTCCGAAATTGCATCAATATTGTTAGATACTAGTAAATATGAAAGACATGAGATATGAAAAATAGTCTTACACTCCAGAAAACTTTATAATTTGAGCACACTCAATGGGTTATGAATACCCTTAACATTTTTTACGCAGTTCTGAAGTTGGAAAGGATAAACAGAGAGAGAAATATTGGTGTAGGCGTTTGAAGCTCAGATATTAGGTTTCAGAAATACTCCGGGTTTTGTGTCCAGATAAGTGAGGAGATTTGTTTTGTTACTTTATCTTCTTTTCTGATTCACAGTTTTTTTTCCAGACCACCTGTTGTCATAGGCATATCAATCATCCAATAGAGCGAACAATTTTTCCAGCCGTATAATCAACCAACGCCAGTGTCATGGCTTTGCAATAGTGTTCACAGTGTGTAGTGGTCACTTCATCGACTGTCACGGCAATGGTTCAATGTACAAATTCTGACATCAGTAAGCATTATACGTAATTTATTTATTCCTCGCGAAATATATAAAGAGCACTTGATCGGACCAATTGCGAAAGTTTGTGTGAACTTCACACACATTGCCACACCTATTTATTTATTGCTTAAAGATACCCAAAGTCTATCTATCACTTATATAGATAAGATCAGATAGATAAATAATTTTACTTTTTTCAAAAAAACTGTTACAAAAACATAATATTCATAGAATTAAAAAAATTAATTGTTTGACAATCATTTTAAAAGTTGCCTGCCAAGTTAAGGCAATTTCTAATTTAATAATTTAAGCTTAGTGACATTTATTTAATCCAATTCATTTACTAATAAAATTGGGTATTTGCTTCAGGAACATGTATAACTGGATATATTTTTGTCCGTTCAAAAATCTAAGGAACCGAGCACGATCAAGTTCATCACTCCCAAGCAATTGTCTCCTGTATGGTTTGAATATAGGACATACCATACTCCTACAAAGCGAATTGTACTTTCAGTTATATCAAGGTTACATATCGTGCATAAACCAACTGTGTCGATCTTGAAAGCTCTGGCATTCAGGTCACATCGGGATTTCAAAAGCAGGCTAATCATATCACGGGGATTGGAGTCTTCGAAGTAGTTGGGGACATCAGTATAAAGTAAATTGCAGTATTGTCATGAAACTGTGATTAAAGTGCTTGGTTGGTGAATTCAGTTCAGTGATTTTCTTTAAACCTAGCAAGAAGTGTGTTGTTAATTTTATTCCATTCAGACTTCATCGCCCAGTAGAACTCTATTTCAGTATCCTGTAAAAGAGTAGACCATTCTTTTGCCTATTCATTTTTTTTTGCGAATTATTACCTCCGGGAATATGCGTGGCAGTCGATCTTGAAGAAGCGTAACCACTCTTTGGATATATTTCAAACTAGCTGGCCCGTGCTCGCCTGCAACTTTTAAAACAAAAATGTATTTTCTTCTATAAACTGGGAACCATACATTAATTAAATATATTGCCAACTACATACACACAGTACTGAAAATGTGTAAATCATTGCGGGAATCCCTACCAGAGCACACACAATCCTGCACACAACACACAATCCGCCAAGGAAGTATAGCAGAAAAGGAAACCGAAGAATTAGAAAACACGATCACGTTAGAGCGCGCACATATACTCACACATACACTATTGCAATAATTAGTACGTAGAAGTGTGCGATCGATTATTCGGGTTTGCGAAACGTGCGTGCTAGTGTCCCGGGCTACTAGCATCTTTAGAAAATTACCACATCCTTTGGCGCCACAAAAAAAAAACAAAAAAACACTATTGCAACAATATCTGCTGCTGCATAACTGCTGGCAGTGGTCTCCACTGAAGGAAAATTGTGGGCGATGATTTGAATAATTGTTTTGAACATTGCTCAGCTTCAGGAGGATGTGGAGGATGTTTTATATCTTTTAAAATATAATTTTTCTAAATTCACTTATTTCCTTCAGTTTTTCAATCCGATAAGCCATTATTGAGTTATGGCTGATAAATCATCTTTTAGTGACGTCAAATTCGACGGTTTTCCAATTTCAAAGAGATGTTGTGAGTAAAAGTTACTCCTATGTATTTGTATTTGTTCATCACATTATTTATTTTACCTGACCTGATCGATTTTTTCGTTGTGAAAGGAATATCTACCAACCACATAAAAGTCAAAGAGAGCTTTGATCTGTCGTCTGATCATTCCCCGGTTATTTTAACAATCAGCGAAAAACTAGTCTATAACCTAGAGCCAGCGAGATTAACTGGTCGAACAACTAACTGGGAAGGTTTTAGGGACGAAATTGAAGATAATGTTGAACTGTGCGTTCCACTTACGACACCCTATGAACTTGAGGTTGAAGTTGGTCGTTTCGTTGAGATCGTACAGCTCGCCTCTTGGAATAATACGCCCAATCCAAGGAAAACGCCGGACAGTTACGGTTTGCGATATCCTCCGGAAATAAAGGAATTGGTCAAAGAAAAAAGAAAAGCGCGTAAAAAATGGCAACAGAGTCGTGCTCCGCAGCATAAAGCACACTTGAATCGTCTGTGCAATTTGTTGAAGAAGACTATAAAGGATTTTAAGAATCGTGCAATAACCTCTTACCTTGAAAGTTTAACAGCGAAAAAGGATTCCAATTATTCACTTTGGAAAGCTGTAAAAGCCCAAAGTCCCCGCGGCGCCAATCAAATTAAATCAAAATGAATGGGCGAGGGAAGTTAAAGAAAACGCGGACGTCTTTGCGGCCCACCTGGAAGAAACCTTTAAACCGTACGATGGTCAAGTGGTTTACGACAACCGCAATAGCCTGGATTTACCATCTGACGATTTGACGCTCACAAGTGCAACGCTAAAGGAACTCACACATGAGATCGAGAATTTAAAACCTAAGAAATCTCCTGGGTATGATTTGATTACCGGAGAAATTCTCAAAGTTTTACCTAGAAAAGCATTGATTGAGCTTCTCCATATTGTAAATGCTGCAATCAGATTAAAACACGTGCCGAGCCAATGGAAAGTTGCGGAACTCATAATGGTTTTAAAACCAGGAATACCGCCAAATGAGGTAAAATCGTATAGACCAATTTCGCTTCATAGAATTACTGACGTAATCGAGAAAGCACTTGAAGAAAAAAAGATTTGCTCAAGCGTATTTCTTGACGTCTCGCAAGCCTTTGATAAGGTGTGGCATGATGGCTTGAAATGCAAACTACGACAAGTTCTCCCTGTATGCCTATACGATATTTTAGAATCATATCTCGGGAATAGACTCTTTCGTGTTAGACATGGAGTCGAATACTCCGAGCTCAAGGAAATTTCGGCCGGCGTACCGCAAGGAAGCGTTCTTGGGCCGCTTCTCTATTTGCTATATACTCGTGATATACCGAACGCAGATGGCACTATCCGTTTGCCGATGACAGCGCTATCCTAGCAGTAAGTAAAACAATCGAAGAAACGACTGCAAAACTGCAAAACGCACTGAATAATGTAAATGAATGGATGAGGGACTGGCGAATCAACGATTCTAAATCTGTTCACGTGAATTTCACTTACAGGAAAAGTAATGACTTGCCAATTTTTCTAAACTCGGCCCGAATACCTTTTGCAAACGAGGCCAAATACCTGGGAATGACACTCGACGCAAGGCTGAAATGGAATTCGCACGTGAAAATGAAACGAAAAGAACTCGACATCAAATATAGAGAAATGTACTGGTTACTCGGAAAACATTCCCAGCTCACTACTGAGAACAAACTTCTTTTATACAAGCAAGTGCTAAAGCCGGTGTGGACCTACGGTATACAATTTTGGGTTTGAACCAAGAAAACAAATGCAAATATTTTACAAGCTTTTCAAAATAAAGTGCTAAGAGAAATTGTCCAAGCACCGTGGTATAGTAGAAACGATGATATCCACAGGGATCTCGGAATTCCGACAATCGAAACTAGAAGGTTCACAAGAAAGCATAGAAACCGACTAATCGGACATGTCAACAATACAGTCCTACAAATTTTGGATGAGAGCAATTTATTGCGCCGACTACAAAGGGCGAAACCTTTCGACTTGGCGAGATAATGATTAACCGCGTCTAGATTGCGGAATATGCAGGATCTTTCAGTGGAAAGTAACATGCCAAACGTTTCTATTTTGTGATAGAAAAATTGCTTGATAAGTTAATACTTAGTTGCGATATCTAACAAATTTATATCGAAGGGTGGTGTTTTTTTTAGTCAGTAGGAATCTGACACTACTATGAGCACGCGCTTGCTATTCTCATAGTGTCTATGGAAGCTTTTTCACCTACCCTCGAAAAAAAAAGAGATCATAAGACGACTTTCAGACCACCGTAGTGGTGGTAAAGGTTGGCTCTTTATAATTGCTCCTAACGTATAAACTCCCAATGCAATAGTCCCTAATTAGGACATTTCTAACAATAAATGAAATAGTTCCTAATTTTTAAAATGAAATATGTCCTAACTCAGGATGAAATATCTCCTAATTTAAAAATTAGATAAATTCTAACATTCAGAAGTTATTTCATAATAAAACAATTCCTAGTCTTAAAAAATAGAAAAAGTCCTAAAGTGAAAAACATTTGTATTTATTTAGCCTTCGTATCAATGCGAGGGTACCCGGGTATCCATTTGATTATTGAACCAATAATAAATTAATTTCGCCCATAAGGGCCCGTAGTGATATTTTCAGTACCTTCCTAATATTTAATTCTTCTTCGAATTGTGTACTCCATTTGAAATAAATCCGATCTGTTAATTTTATAAAATTAATTTTCCAACTCTTATATAGAGTTATATGCGAAGTACACCCAGGTACCCCTATTTATATTGTAATGATTCGTAAAATGCTGCAGCTTTTGTGAAAAGCCAATTTGCGACCAGCAACTATCAATAAATGTCATTCTTGTTTAAAAAATGCATAAAAATTCGTGTATAAATTAAACATTAAAATAAAGCTTCTGAACTGAGTTGAATTTACTATTGACTATGTTTCCATTACTTTATCTTCATAATTCTTACTCTTTTTGTCGCAGCTCATACAAAATGTGGGAAGATACCAGGGTGCTCGTTGCGCTGATCAACCGTGTATTAATTTTGTATTGACACGAGGGTTAATTTAGCGCCAGTACAGTTTTAATTATAAACTTGGATGTTGTCAACCATTATGGATCTGCATACAGGGCATCTAATAAATTTGTCCTCATCCGAATGTAGCTTGTCGAAGCTGCACAGTTTAAAATGTTTACATGGCAACAAATAGTGTTTGATCGTGCAACGATGCAGATGATGCACAAGTACTCATCATCACCTTCTTTTGGTATAGAGTTTGACGTGCTTGGTTTATCGTCCTTATCACTGTTGTCGTCTTCACTATTTTCCAAATGAAGGTGAAAAATGTCTTCGTCCGGTTCCATTTCGACGCATATGTCATTTTTAGGAAACACCATCCTGTTGATAAAGATAACTGCAGTTATTTTTCCTGCGAGCAATAACCTACTGACTTCTTCAATTTTTTGCGCGCTTTCTCCACACAAAGACTTTCTTTGTTTTGAAGAGCCATGAGAATCGCCGCTAGAGGTAAGTAGTTCAAAATCTCTACTTTTGGAAAATTCTTCTCTTTGTAAAGAATTTGAAGGAATTCCCATTTTTTTCAATCATCCGGCCCAAAACACCATTATATGCTTCTATAGCTGATGTTGTCTGAGTGTGCCACAAAAACAAAAAATCCTTCTGGTTTGACCTGCAGAAAAAGTTAGTAAGAAAAGAAAAAAAACTAATCCTTCAATTTATGATAAGCCTGAGAGCCCGGCTTAGATCTTCGCAAAAAGCATGCTAAATCTTTAACTTTTGTGGCTATGTTTTTCCTTATTGCTTGGCAGTAATGGAAATACCAACCGTAAATTTAGCCAACACTAAAACTGTCTTTTATGGCATTCTGAAGCCTCATAGTCCGTCATCATACTTTGACATGTCAAATTTATTATGTTTTTATGTATGTATGTGAACATAGTTTTGTAACTCTTCTTACGCCTTATCTAAGAGGACAAACAAGAATGAAAATACCTGTGGATATATAAAAAAATCAGTATATTCAAATTAACTGCCGCGCCGCCCGCGCCCCACTCGGCCGATAAAACAGAGTTGATTTTTATGTTTGGATAAGTTACCTTATTCAAGTATTCAACGTATATAACCAATAGTTGGTTGAAACATCCAATAAACACTACAGAAAATGTCCCATCCGCCAGGAAGTTACGATTTGCCCTTAGAATATTCTCCTCCGTTAATTTTATAACTTTCTCGGAAGAAAATATACAAAACGAAGTCTTCTTCCTCAATGCAGGCTTAAAAAAGTTGTATTGTTCATCTCTGTGTAAAGCTACATCGAAATTATTCCAAATATGCTCCCTTTGGAAAGCTTCAATAACCTCAAGGGCGGATTTCGGCGATGTAATAAAAACTTTTGCTGTTAAATTTTGTAATGTTCATTCTATCTTGTGTAAATCCAGATTTTTTGCTACGCTTTGGTTGTTACAATTATAAAAGTCAACGTGCAAATCCGAAAAAAAGTTTAATACGATTGATGAACTTACTTGGAACAAATAACCTGAAACGTATTGCGAATGCCACTCAAAGCATAAACATCGCTTAAGACACGTCCTGCATCAACACGCTCTTTGTTAATAGAATTTAACGCTTTTCATTTCTTATAGAGATCCTCGTTATCAGAATGGTTATGGTCCACCAACTTCACAGGTTTTGAACAAACACTATTTATAACTTCGACTTTTGCCTTGCAATTTTGGTTATAGCAGACGTAATATTTGTTTCTTTTTACGTATAAATGTTTTTTTACTTTTAACATACAATAATTGACTGTTCTTTCTTTGTTCACTAATTATTTCGAATTCGAATGTTTTTTTTTACACGACCGAACCAACTTGTCACAGAGAACACTAGTTACCAATTGATTTCCTAAGCGATTTTGAGTGACGATGGGAACGACAATTGTTATAGTTGAACGGTTTACAAACAAAACAAAATAAATGCAGTTTGAAAAACAAAATAACTTAAGAAATATAATTTTAAGAAAAATGAAATAACTCTTTACATTGATGATAACTCCTAACAACATTGAGTGCAATAGCTCCTAATTAGGATTTATTTCATTCACCTGATTTTAGGATTTATTTCATGATGAAATAATTGCTAACACTTAAACATGCAATAAGTCCTAACTTTGATGAAAATAAACCTAATATTAAGAGTTTTTCATGTGTAATAACTACTAACTTTGTATGTAAAATCTTAAGTTTTATTTCGTTTTTTTTGTTAGAATACGATCCAAACCCAAAATAGTTGGTCTACTTAGATTTTTAACACAAAAATTCTTTCCTATGCTGAAATTAATTGGTCGGTAGCAGTCACTTATAAAAAAGTATATGAAAATAGTAATAAAGTAATTATTCTTAATAAAATTAGAGCAGGAGAAACAAAATTAATGAAGCATACGGTGGCATTGTAAGTTTTACTGAAACAAAGATAAGAGCATAATAGTTAGTCTGCTCTCTTCTGGATGCATAATAGTTGGTATAGTATTATTTTAATAGTGATTTGTTAAACCGTTACGAACAAATTGAGAGAAATGATTTTTGTTGTTTCATGAACATTTTGTTTATGCAAAGTTAGTATCAGTTTTTGGTCAAATATGGCGCGTGGCGTTGAACTATCGCGAGATCTTAGGGAGTTGATAATTAAGGCATTCCAAACGGGATTATCCAGCTATAAAATAGCTAAACATTTCAGTTTGCCGCAATCATCAGTGCCAAACATAATTACAAAATACAAAAATTCCGGAAATGTGGAAATAGGTAAAAGAACGGGACGTCAAACGATAGCAAAATCTCATGATTGTCGTGTGTTGAAAAAATTATCAAAGAAACCGACGCCAAACTTTTGACGACTAAACATAAGAAAAGACGGATTGAGTGGGCGAAACAACGTAAAAACTGGACATTAAGTCAATGGGGGACCGATATTTGGAGCGATGAATCCAGGTTTGAGGTTTGCGTTGGCTACGAATGCAAACGTGTGATTCGAACCTCCAAAGAACCCTTTCACAAGGATTGTTTAAAACAAACCGTCAAATTCCCAACATCTCTCATGGTATGGGGATCCATGTCTGCGCGTGGTGTTGGGAATTTACACTTTGTTGACGGATTGGTTAATGCTGTGAAGTACGAACATGCGAGAGCAACTTCTTCCATCAATACCACGGCTTCAATCAAGTGACGGAAGTTACATATTTCAGCAAGGTGGCTCTTCTTGTCATACGGCTAGGTCCACAACGCAATGGTTATCTGTTGGAGGTATTCCTTTAATGGAATGGCGTTCCAGCAGCCCTGACCTTTCACCAATCGAAACTGTTTGGCACAAGATGAAGTAGAAACCGAGACAAGAGCCGGCTAGGACTCTTCAGGAGAAATAAAATTACTAATATTTGGCAATCATTTTCTTCTGAAGAATGTAAAAACCTAGTTGATACTATGCCACGAAGAATAGCAGCAGTAATTAAGAAAAAAGGTAACGTAGCAGAGTGGTAAAATTGAAATTTTGGCTCATAGACCAACTATTTTGCGTTCAAAAAAGTACTGCAAACATGTTTTTTTTCCATAAGATCACTTCTTATCGTGGATTTATTTAGGTTACTTCCTTATTTGTTGTTTATTTTATTTAATCTGTTTAAACCTTACGTTAATCATCAAATAGTGTGTTATTTGCTTCAAAACTGCAAAGGATGAGCACGTGAAAGTATCAATTGCTTGGTAGACCAACTATTTTGCATTTGGGTTGGTGAATAGGTTAAGAGCAATTGCATGGAGCCGCAAAAGTTTAACAAAAGAGTGAGTTTCTTCGTTCAGCAGTTTAAAGTCTCATTATCAAAGGCATGTGCTCTGAAAAGGTGTCACACCCTACGCAAATTCATTAATCATGTAAACTGTACCGTGAGAGGGACAGCAATAGCCAATGACTGTCGAACTCTACACAAATGTATACTCACCGGTCCTGTTACCATAATCCCTGCCGTCCAAAATAAATGCACCAACATCTTCCAGAAGTTCGTTGAACATGTTGCAGTTATCATCAGAAATGGTGTCTTTTGAATTCGTTATGTCAGTTAGTTCAGAACCACTTGCTAGTTGGACGTCGATAGATCCTTTTGTACCAATCCTTACATTTAAGTCGCGAACTATAATAAAGTTATCAAGATATGCTTTATCGAAATAGTTCTTGAGTTTTACAAAATCCCTACTCAAATGGTTACAATTGAGGTAAGCTGCCACAAGGTTGAGATAGTATCCTGAGAAATATCCCTTTAAAATTATAATTTTGTTGCGCTTGATAAAGCTACTCGTAAGTTGATAGGAAGTTTCGATAGACTTCTTATACCCGAAAAGAAAACCGCCGCTAGCCCTGATTTGTTTTTGCGTTTTCAGGGCTGGAACTCACTAAAAATTTCTCATACTGCATTATATTATCAGGCGTTACAAATGTTCCATACGAACAAAATATTTCAAAATTATATAATAGATATATTTAAGGAAGTTGCATAACATTGATTTATTAACAAGACTAGCTATGTTATAACTTAAAACTTGACGGGCATTTTGTTATTGGAGAACGTTATTAGGATTAATTTGAACTTGGCGGTTACGCTGGTTCGTAATTACAATGTAGCTTGTATTTATTTTTTGTAATAGGTTGGTGATGTTAGTTGAAGTTATTATCGGTTATAACTCCTTTAGGGCTATATTTAAAATGACGGTGGTAGATCTGTAGAGTCCAATGTTTTATTGCGATGTTAAGGCTGGCGTCTGCTTAGAGGAAACATTTGTTGATCTGCCGTAGATGAAAGTTCTCTTTTCTTTAACTATACGTTCGATCTTTGTTGATAAAATTTCCAGTGTGTTGCCGAGTTCAAAAACGTAGTCAGGACAGGAACCATTTAATTCCTTAAGTCAACTTTTCTTATGTTCTTTTTGTCACTTTTACATCAAGTTTCATATTACAGACTTGCTGAAACTGCTGTGTAGCCTTATCGGTGGTCATCGCATTTAAACCTTTAACGACGACGCTTAGCCTCTTCGCGTACTGTTTGGCTTCATCCACTTTTCGGTAAACCATATGTTCACCCTCTTTCAGTTTTTCGATTTCATTTCGTAACATTTTGTTTTCTTCCTGTAATGCATTGACTTCTTTTCTTATTCCTTCGATGTCTTCTTTGGTTGCTTTGTTTTTTAATTTTTCATCATCAGCAGAAAGCCTAGGTAGCTCCCGCTGTAATCTCGTAAGATATCATTCTTAACATTTATGTAAGATTAATAAATAATAAATAAAAAATAAAAATAAATAAATAATTTTTCATCAAGAAGTCCATCTAATTTCAGTATCATAGTGTCAGTTTGCGATTGAAAAGAATTTTCTGCAATAAATTACCACTTTTTAGAAGTTGATGATGCTTCGGATTCGGGTAAGGTAGTTTCAGTTTCAGTTTATTATGAATAATTTAGAGGAAATGCATAAATAAGACTTTGTCTTTTAAAGTACATAACAATATTATGCAACTTGCAATAAAAGAAAAACATTCAGCGAGTAAACAAATTTTAAAGAAATTAAGTTAAAGAGAATATCATGGATAAATGAATTGGTAATTCTATAATACTGTAACAAAAGTGGCCGATCCTGCCAAACACGACTTCCCAAAGTGGAGACGGGTACTGAAGAAAATAAACAATTTATTTGGTTCTCGAGAGGGTGAACTTTTTATTAAAATAAAATTCTCTCCAAGTAAATGAATCACTAGCAAAAGAATTCTAGTACAATTTTATTGTCTGCGCGTCTCTATATCGCCGATGACGTTGCTCTCAAAAACAGAACTCCTCCCTGGACTGCTGTCAACCTCCTTTTATATGCGACTCTGGATTTCCAGGCAAATGCCAAATTTTCCAGTTCGCCGCTGGAACTTTATTTGTAGACAGTCTAGCAAGTTCTACAATGTTCGAGTTGACAGATTCTAGGGCTTCCGCGATTGTGCTCGGTTTTATTTTTATTGTGCGGTTTTAGGTTCTTACCTGCGCAACATTACCCCCGCCTTAAGACTCAAAGCTCCTGCTGAGTCCCAGATTGTCCTATGTATGAGGCTAAACGGTCAACATGCACCACCTTAGGTTTTCTGCTGCCAGTGACTTGGATGCGATAGACCAGCTCTGATAGACGTGCGCTTATGTGGACTGGGCCTTCCCAATCACTTTGTAGTTTCGGTGATATCCCTTTTCGTCTCCATGCCTCATCTCCTGGATTAAACGTCACAGCATTCTTTTTTAAGTCATACCGACTTTTCATGGTATCGGCAGCTATATTCAAATTTTTCCGGGCGAGTTCATGAACTTTTTGCAGACTGTGTCTTAATTCCATGGCATACTCGGCGGTGCAAAGTGATTTCGTGGGGGTTGCTCCAAACGCCAGCTCGGCTGGTAACTTCACTTCGCGGCCTAGGTTCACCAGTGACGGGGAAAAACCAGTAGACTCGTGTTCGGCCGATCGGTAAGCTAGCATAGCTGGTTGGAGATGGCGGTCCCAATCTGTTTGATGTCGGTCCACGAATTTAGCCAAGTAGTCCAACAACGTTCGGTTAAATCGCTCCACCATGCCGTTGGACTGCGGGTGTAGGGGTGTTGTCCGTGTTTTTTCAACTCCTAAGATCTTCATCGCTGCCTGGAATACTTCGGATTCGAAGTTGCGACCTTGATCTGAGTGGATAGTTTGGGGGACTCCAAAACGACAAAATACTTGGTCCACCAAGGGTCGTAGCACAACTTCGCTTGTTTGATTAGGAATTGCGAAGCACTCGGGCCACTTCGTAAAATAATCCATAACGACCGCTATGTACCGGTTACCATCCTGTGTGCGTGGCAGTTGTCCAAGAATGTCTATGGCAATTCTCTCGAATGGAACCCCAGGGCGACTGGGCTGTAATCCACCACGTATTCTTTGGCTCGGACCCCTCCGAGCAGTGCAGGTGTGACACGCGAGGCACCATACCTTCACATCCCGAGTCCGACTAATCCAGAAGTAGCGACTTTTGACCTTCGAAAGAGTTTTCTTTAGACCCAAATGTCCACCGCTTGGGCTGTTATGAAGTAACGCCAGGATCTCCGCTACACACGACCTTGGTGCTACCAGCAGAGGTTTGCTATGGTCGGGTTTCTCTTCCCACCTTCGTACTAGCATCCCATTTACCAGGTCAAGTTGGTCATACATGCTCCAATACGCTTTCAGGTCTTCGCTACCGCCGTTGATTTTGGTTTTCTCGGGGCGTCGGTCCTCTTCCTTCCACTTAATGATTTCCGCCAGTACCGGATCCTTCTTCTGTTCATCTTCCAGGCTGCTCGCTATTGTGGTTACGAAGGCCCGATTAGTTGCCTCAGACTCGAGTTGTTCGGCCCTGGTGCAGTGCTTGCAGTCATCGCAAACCCGTCTTGAGAGTGCATCCGCATTACCATGTCGAGGCCCCGGTCGGTGTTGAATGTTGAAGGTATACTGCTGTAGCCGTTCTAACCATCTTGCCATTTGCCCTTCAGGATGTTTGAAGTTACAGAGCCACCTTAAGGATGTATGGTCCGTCCGCAGGGTGAATTGGCGGCCAAAGAGGTAATGGTGGAAGTGGTGCGTTGCGAGGACGACGGCTAGTAGTTCTCTTCTCGTGACGCAGTAATTCCTTTCAGCGTTGTTTAACGTTTTGCTGTAATATTCGAGAACTACTTCACTATCACCTTGCCGCTGGCTTAGCACGGCACCAATGCCAACATTAGACGCGTCTGTGTCTAGGATAAACTCATCAATGGATGTAGGAAATGCCAGAATGGGGGCTGTGGTCAGTCTTCTTTTAAGCTCTATGAACGCTGCCTCGCAAGAGTCGCTCCATACAAAGCGTCGATGCATTTCTGTTAGCTCCGAAAGCGGCTTAGCTAAAGTCGAAAAGCTTTCGATAAATCGGCGGTAATATGAGCACAGGCCCAGAAAGTTTCGTACTTGCTTTTTATCCCGCGGTGTCGGCCATTCCTGCACAGCATGTACTTTTTCCGGGTCGGTTACCAGTCCTTCCTCTGACACAATATGGCCCAAATAACGAACACGACGTCGAAGGAATTGACACTTACTAGGACTTAGTTTAAGGTTGGCTGTTCGTAGGCGCTGGAAGACTGCCTCAAGGTTCAAAAGATGGGTGTCGAAGGTGGGAGCGTAGACGATAATGTCGTCCAAGTAAATTAGTGCCGTCTGCCAGGACATTCCTCGGAAGACTTCATCCATCAGGCGTTCGAACGTGGCTGGGGCATTGCAGAGCCCAAAAGGCATCACTTTAAACTGCTATAGACCAGCGCCGGTAGAAAAAGCTGTTTTCTCCCTGTCTTTGGTATCCATTTCCACCTGCCAATATCCGCTCTGGAGATCCATTGTCGAAAACCACTTGGATCCTGCCAAGTTTGAGAAAATGTCGTCCATTCTTGGTAGTGGGTAGGAGTCCTTTTTAGTGACCTCATTCAGGCACCTAAAATCAACACAAAAGCGTGCTGAGCCATCCTTCTTCCGTACGAGGACAATGGGGGCTGCCCAAGGACTGTTGGAAGGTTCAATGACATCCCGGTTCTGCATGTCGTTGATCAAATCGTTCACCTCTTCGTGTTTTGCCAAAGGCACTCTTCGGGCTGGAAGCTTGACCGGCTTTGCTGATCCGGTATCGATCGAGTGTTTCGTCAGGCTGGTCCTGCCGTAATCCATCGGGCCCTGGGAGAAAACATCTCGGTATCGCACGAGAAGGTCTCGAAATCGATGGGCTTCTTCTTCGGCTAGGTCTTCTGGGATTTCCTTTAGAAGTCCTTGAAGATGATCCGTGGAAGATTTTATAAGTGGCGGGGCTTCGCACATCTTAGCCGAACAGGTGCGTCCAACAACCAAATCCTTCGGCAAAATAACGGCCTTGGTAGAGACATTGGCCATTCTCACCATTAGCTGATTCCGGGTTGAGTCGACGAAGCTGCGGGCTAATAGTATCCCCTCCGGGAGTTCGCTGTTTCTACAGGGTTCGACCAGGGCCGTGGCTTCGCTCAGTTTATTGGCCATCACCATAGGCAAAACTACCTCGGAATGCGCTGGTAAAGTTTCGGAAGTCGTTGTCCGCAGGAGGCTTGTGTGGGCTTTGGTTGGCAATCGAAGGGGGTGCTTCCTTCCTCGTATCTCCAGGCTTAACTCCACAAAATCGAGGCTGCACATCTTCTCCGTCAGGAAATCCATTCCCAGGATGGTTGGTACGCTTTGGCTTGTAACGGCGAAGGACTGTCGGTACTTGTGGTTATTAAATACCAGTGGCACTTCTGCGAGTCCTGTAGACCAAAGTGTTCCTCCAGAGATTCCCTCTATACGAATCGGTGTTCCTGTAATGGGTGTATTCGGCGGGAGATGTGGCTCGCTGATTATTGATACGTCAGCTCCTGAGTCGATGAGAAAGGTTTGCTTTGTTCCTCCGATAAAGCCGTCTAAAGAAAATCCAACTCCATTGGTGGCTCCTACGAAGCTCTGACTTGGATTGGTCATAATGTTGGCCGCGGGTGATGGGGGGTGGTTGGAGGCGCTGTTAGCTTGTGGTGTATTGGTTGAAGCTGGATCGATGTTAGCTGCTGATGGTCGCTTCAGGGCATCTGCAGCAACTAGTTTTCCGGAAGATTGGTAGTGCCCGGGTTCGAGCGCATTGGGGCCTGATTTCGCCCATTACTGCTTCGACGATTACTAGGAGCCGCAGAGGCTAGAAACACATTGCGATGACTTCGACGCTCCAACCGCGAAGTAATTTCTTGAGCAATTCGCAGCGCATTCTGAAGATCCTTAGGTCGTCCCACGGCCACCAGATTCTGGATCTGCTCGTCCCGAATTCCATCGATGAATTCGCTTAGCACTATTTCCTCCACTACCCTCTCTGCCCCCGCTGGGAAAGCTGCAGTAGCCAACCGCTGTAGCTGGATTGCAAACTCGGCCAACGACTCTTTTGGACGCTGTAGACGACTACGTAGTAAAGTGTAGCTGGTATGATCGTCTAGGCTATACCGCTGTCGGAGCAACCCTCGCAGCGATTCGTATGAAAGGGGCTTTCCTCTAGGCAAAGCGCTCAAGATAGACAGGGCCTCCCCTCGTAGCTGCATGGCTAGTCCGTGCGCCTTCTCCGTTTCATTCCACGCATGAAAATTGGCCACTAACTCGAATTGAGTCTCGTAGTCTGTCCACGAAGCCGTCCCGTCGTACGGTTGGACAAGACTTGGGTTGAAATTCCTTGGTGGAGCCGAAGCCTGGCGTAGTTCTGGAACATGCGGTGGCTGTTGAGTAGCATCTCGATTATCGCTCGTCCGGGAGAGCTCAGAGTGGTAGCCTGCGAAGCCGGAATCTATTTGGGTTTGCTGGACGTGGCGTAAGATTGCGGCGTCGCCGGTTTGGAGTGATGTTGAGCTTCGGTAGCCTGATTCTACCCTTGGTGTCTGATCGCTGATAACGGGAGTCGTTGAGCACAGCGCGATGGAGCTGTGGGGGGGGGGGGAATACCTGGGATCGTTGACCGCTATCTGGCATGGCTCCTTGAATTGCTGGTAAGGTCCCTTGCTCCGATCTAGGCACCCGGCTTGGTTCGCCGCAGTCCAGTTCTTTGGCTTGTCTCACTACCAGGGTTTCCTGAATCAGTGATGTTACCCTCGAAAGCTGCGGGGGTATTAGGATTTCAGGATCCCTGCTTGCTTGAGGGCCGCAGATGTCTTCGGCGGGCTGAGGGTCGATTGGCACTACGACTCCTGGAGCCGAGAGTTGCAGTTGACTCGCAGCGTGGTTACTCGTATGGCTAACGGGGCCCTGATTTGACGCTGGCTTTTCTCCTGGCGTAACCCGTGGTGACGAGTGTGATGGTACCTCCGAAGCAAAGGCGGCGTTTGACACTGTCTTCTTCAGCTCCTCGATCCTCTTTTCAAGACGGTCGGATATTTCTGTCTTCCATTCCGTCAGTTTTCTCTCCCAAAATTGCGTTTGGTTCAGAGTAAACTCCTGAAGAAACGTTTGGATGTCGTTGGCACTCATACTAACGCTTTCGTACGTGGGTAGAATTAATCTTAATTCGGTCCGGATTAACCCCACGTCTGACACCAGTGTAACAAAAGTGGCCGATCCTGCCAAACACGACTTCCCAAAGTGGAGACGGGTACTGAAGAAAATAAACAATTTGTTTGGTTCTCGAGAGGGTGAACTTTTTATTAAAATAAAATTCTCTCCAAGTAAATGAATCACTAGCAAAAGAATTCTAGTACAATTTTATTGTCTGCGCGTCTCTATATCGCCGATGACGTTGCTCTCAAAAACAGAACTCCTCCCTGGACTGCTGTCAACCTCCTTTTATATGCGATTCTGGATTTCCAGGCAAATGCCAAATTTTCCAGTTCGCCGCTGGAACTTTATTTGTAGACAGTCTAGCAAGTTCTACAATGTTCGAGTTGACAGATTCTAGGGCTTTCGCGATTGTGCTCGGTTTTATTTTTATTGTGCGGTTTTAGGTTCTTACCTGCGCAACAATACGTTGAAATAATGAAGAACAAGACAAAAGAAAAAGACTTAAAAGGAAGTTGAGAAATTGGGAAATGATGTGGACAAAAGAGAGGATGATGCGAGAAAACTAAGTGATAATTTCTGTTAAGAATAATACTCAATAATAGTCTTTTTAAATTTTGTGTCTCCGATTATTTGTTTTATTGTAGTCGGCAGAGCATTCCAGAGTCTGGTAGCATGGACGAAGAAAATGCGTGACGAGTTTAAATGGTTTATGGTTTAGTTTTCATACAATTCCAATTCAATCACCAATCTTCAAACAAATAAAAAAAGTTTTAAACCAGATTGACTTGGGATCGTTTTGTGGAGAAGCTTTCACTTTGCTTTGCATAGTTCTCACCAAAACGCACCAAAAGGCATTTTATTTATGACACAAACCTATGAAGATCTCAACTAATAAAGCTTTTGTCGTATTGAACTTAAAACGACAATGAGTGGGAAGCTTATTTGAACTGGTTTGTGTACATATTTAGATGTAGTTTGGTTATCGGGTCGTCTGCAGGAACTTGAACTTTCGGGTGGTTGTTGATCTAGATGTTGAAGTGATTTATCGTAAAATTTTCGTATTTTAACGAAACAGATGGTGACGAGGGATAGGGTAGTTGTCTAGTTTTTGGGAGAGTGGGTGTAAAAACCTATTGTGTGGGTGTACATTCTCATATATATTTTCTATTACCGTTCTCTGGTTTGTTATTATTTTAATATATGTAGTTTAAGTAATAGTGTCTATTGTACTCACAAATAGTATTCTGTGGTTTGGTGTTTTCCAAGTTTTTATTTTTGTTTTTATTGCAACTATTCAAAGGCTATTGCTAGGCGAACCCCATAGGCGGATCAGTAAAAACGCGGTGCAGCGGGAGGGTTATGATCCCTTATTTTCGGATCATAACCTCGCTGATAAAAGGAAGAAGAAGAAGATTCAAAAGCTATTGCTTGACACTGCCAACCTTCTTGACATAAATAATTTTTTTTAGTTTATTCGTAAAATATAGATAGTACAAATGGATTCTGTCTCTACTTTTACTTAAAAAAGGTTATCACTGTTGCCGGAAATGAAGAACAGATTTTTACTACTGCTTTAATTGATTGGCAACAAACTTTTCTAATTTGTTATTTGGAGCTACTTAATAACACAAAAACTCACTAAGCATTCCTTTCGAGGTATCTTCTTCTTCTTCCTTTTATCAGCGAGGCCATGATCCGGAAACAAGGGATCACAACCCTCCCACTTCACCGCATTTCTACTGATCCGCATGTGGGGTTCGCCTATTTGACCTCAGAAAATATCGGCAGGCCTGCCGATTTTGGATCACTCGGTTACTGAGGCCAATGAAATGCCGATGTCGTCGCATTTGTCTGATCCAGGCGTTTATAGGCCTGCCTTTCTTACATCGCGATGTCTTTGGAACGTGCATTGATATTGCCTTTTTAACAGGGTTCAAATGATCTCTTCTTTTAACGTGGCAATACCAACTGAGCCGGTCACGCTCTATTTTTTGTACGATGGTTTCCTTGATGTGAAAGCTTCCACGGATCTTCGAACTTCTTATTCGATCAAGCTTTGTCACTCCTGCTGTCATGCGAAGCATCTTCATCTCAGCTGCCGTTAATTTACTCTCATGCTTTTTGTACATCGTCCAACATTGTGAACCGTATGTGAGCGCTGGACGTACAACTGCGGTGTAGAGCCTTCCTTTCAAATTAGGGGGCATTTTTCTGTCACAGAAGATAGCGGAATTTTCTCGCCACTTCATCCACCCTACGCTTACACGATGATTGATGTCGTCATCACAAGTTGCTTTGCTATTGATCATAGATCCCAGATATTTGAACTTTTCGCACTTGGGAAGCACTGTTACATTCAAATAAATGTCTGGAATAGGCCTGAGTGGATCAGAGAACGGACAGCACAAGTACTCTGTCTTTTTTGAACTAATGCGATACCCATTTCCCTCCAAAACGTCCACCCACACATCAAGTGCTCGTTGCAGGGATGTAGGATCCTCACTTATGATGGCTCCATCGTCAGCAAAGAATAACTGATGTACCTTGGGGTCCATCACTTTACCTTCAAGCAGATAATCAAGGACTGTAATAAAGAGCAAAGAACTTAAAACGCTGTACCCCGACTTTGATTGGGAACTCTTAGGTTACTCCAGCGGGGCATCTTACTTTTGTCTTTGCTCCTTCGTACATGTCCATAATCATCTGTACATAGGTTTCTGGAACCCCTCGATGTCTTAGCGCCACCCATATCAGATCTCGTGGTTGTCTGTCGAATGCCTTTTCAAAGTTAACCAATACAATATGCAAATCCCTTAAGGAATCACGATGTTTTTCCATTATGATCCTTATACTTTGGATTGCATCTGTGGTTAATTTACCCGAGACAAACCCGCACTGAATATCAGATAGCCGTATTATTTTTCGCAGTCGGCCACCTATAATACCCGCTCAACGATCTTCATGGTGTGTGACATCAGCTTGATCGAACGGTAGTTATCACAGTTTCGCGTATCACCCTTTCCTTTGTATACAGGGAGAAGGTAACTTTCCCTCCATTCATTCGGCATTGGATCACCTCTCACGAATTTGGAGATGAGAATTCTGAGCCATCTGAACCCGATATCTCCCATCTTTTTCCAGAACTCAGAGGGTATTTCGTCTGGCCCAATCGCTTTTCGTTTTTTGGAGTATTTGACCGCCTCACTAACTTCTTCGACTGTAATGTCGGGTATTTCTTCACAGTTAGGGGTGGCTCTTAGAAAGTATAGCCGGGGAAACTGTTCATTCAAAAGCTCTTCACAATACTGCCGCCACCTCTGCAGAATTTTGTCGTCATCCACAAGAAGCTGGCCATGAGCATTGCTAATGAACTTTGGCGAACGAATCTCCTGAGCATTCTTCCTTCTTTGGGCGGCTATTTTGAAGACAGTGGCACTCTTGTTCATATTATGTCTTCGCAGCTCCTGGATAGCCTGGTTTGCATCAGCAACCGGGGAAAATATTTTCTCCAGCTCCCGATACAGGCCCTCCGTACTCTCTGCTTGAAGCTGAGCGCACTTCTTCTTCGCTTTTTTCTTGCAGCATCTGTATTCCATTTCGAGGCGAGCTTTTTCGTACTTTGACCAAGCTTTGAAAGCCGCTTTCTTCTCATTTATCAGCATCTTAGCTTCATCACTCCACCACCATGTTTCTTTGGCGTGTTGATGATGGCCTTTTGAAGCTCCTAGCAGTGATTTGGCCTTCTTTAAGCAAGTTCGCTGTAGGGAATCCCACATATTTTGTGCTCTGCACTCTTCATCCTCAGCTCCGTTGATGGTGTGAGAGAGGTAATTCTTCATTACGAAAACAAAAGCCTCGCCTTTTTCTTTGTCCAGATTGTACCACTTGATTTTCTCAGAGACCCTTGTTTGTTTGCTTTTCTTCGGTGTTTTCATAAAAATGTCTGTTAGCAGGAGACGGTGTTGCCGAGCGATTGCCTCTCCCAGGATCACTTTGCAATCTTTTACCCGGGGCTTCATGAAACTGCCTACCAAATGGTAGTCAATCTGAGTTTCATCTCCACCACTGCTGTAAGTGATCAGGTGTCGGCTTTGTTTGATGAACATGGTATTTAACACGATAAGACCGTGTGATTTGCACATGCTTAGGATGTCTTCACCAGGAAGGTTCCTGGTGCCATATCCTAGTCCTCCATGGCAGTCTTCATAGTCTTCGTTTGATTTCCCGACATGTCCATTCAAATCTCCTTCAACAAACAGAAATTCTTCCTTTGGGATATCCTTAAGGAGATTGTGGAAATCTAGCCAAAATGCATCTTTATCTCTCTGATTGTACCCATCGTGGGGAGCATATGCACTGACAATATTCCACACCTCTCCTTGTATTACTAGTTTGAGTGACATCAAACGGTCGCTGGACTTCGAAATGCTCAAGACGTTTCCCAGTAGCTCTGCCGCAAGGAAGATACCGATTCCGTTCCTAGCCTTTTCCGTTCCGTAGTAGAACATCTTGTAATCTTTTGTCCTAACGTCCAAGAAACGCGCCCGATTCCCGGTGTTTTTCCATTTCATCTCTTGGACACACAAGATGTCCACCCGCCTTCTATTCATCATCTCTTCCAGCTCGTAACTTCGACCGGTCATGCTTCCAACGTTCCAACTCGCCACCCTTAAATTGCGTCCAAACTGTTTCATTATGTTGCTAGCCCCCGGAATCCGTATAGCTCTGACCCGAACATTTCTGCTCGGTCCAGGATCAGTACCATGCACAGCAGTGGTAGTGCCTGGCGGGGTAGTGCCTTTCCTTTTTGCAAGTATTATCATAATGATACAGTTTTGCAATACAATTTTTGCACCATATTGTGATGGTGTTTGTTGTTTGACACGTGCATGCTCCTGTTTTAGTATTGTTTGATCTTTTATGACACCGGTGATCTCCAGTCGTGTCAACCCACGGACTCGCATGCACACTTGTGGGAGGGTTTTTATGGTAGTATATGTGTCGCTAGGCTCACTTGGGTGTTATATTGCCTAGATCTGATTTGTCCCCTTAGTCGCCTTTTACGACAAGCGCTAGTTGTTGGGGGGCGCTGCAGTGATATTCTTAACCCGTCCCTGCACGGGCAAGGTATGTATCGAGGTATGTATATCTTTCGAGGTATGTATATAGATATTGTTTATAAATATGAAAAACATAAAACGTGAAAAGTATTCTTACATTCCACAAGGTAATCTTTCTCCGTGTGCTATTACTCAGTGGAAGATTGGTTTATGTCTGAACTGTCGACGTTAAATTTGTATAACGTCAGTAATGAAACTAAAAAATTCGCTGACACATTACCTAGTGTAAAAAAAAAATAAAAACTAAAAAAAAAATACAAGTCATGAAAAACAATGGAAAAATTTGCAACATTTCTCCTTGATTAGTTAAGACTACACTCATGTAATACGTATACACCTAATACCACCTGAGCGTCAAACCCCTTTGCTAAATGCTATCCAAGCTTGTTCGTCTCTTGTCTTCATTTTTGAATTTGGTCCAATATTAAAGAAAAGAAAGTTCACATTTTATCCGTGTATACTTCCATGTTACAAATTATATCGTCTTGACATCATCCTACCAATCGTTCCTTAAGTAGTGTGTCATAAGGTGTTTGCAGAGCAGATCTATCCTGCTCTTATCTTACTCCTCACTACTTGCATTTGGAATTCACTTAAGATACATTAAATTTATCGATAAGGATACATTTTGGAAAGACATCCACTACTGTAGCACTTGCCTTCCTTGTTGTATATACATAGATAATTCATTCTGCATATTTTTGGTTTATTTTCTCTTGGTAATCGATTCAATACCTGAATCAATTGCGTTGCTACGAGTACATTCAGTATTCGACAAAATTTTGTTGTTACTTAAGCAAAAATGTTTGAATCTCTTCCTGTAGATAGGAAGGTAAACTTCATTCCGGTTTTGTATTTCAGGGGCCAATTCGTTCATTGCCTGGTGTTTTTATTAACAGCAAATTCTTCTGAAGGATCTTATCTCTTATTGTGGAAGATTCTCAATTTTTTAAATCAATCATCGCGCTATAGAACTTCTGCCAGATACACATATGGTCCTTGTTTTACACAACAACCAAAGTACCATCGAGTAAAAGTGTTTCGGATCGAATTTACCATTAATAATATTAACATTAGACATTCCTTGGAAAGTTAAGGAATTCGAAAAATCTTTCGAAACAAACTTCTCTCCTCTGTCTTAAGAGGCAAAGAGCAATCTCATGATAGTTGCCCGATAGTTTAGCAAAGAGTATGTGTACTTCTTAACTTCATTAGCTGCAAATGTACATTTGGATTAGTTAATGTATCCATCCTGTAGTGGAAGTCCATTAAATCTTCTTTTCCACACGTAACCGGATCCTTGGAAATGTTTATGCTACTGCATAGTTGAGCTGCAAAAATAAACAAGGAGTTTACTTAACTTTATTACTGAGAGACTTATTTAGTTCGAACGGCGAAATCCGGTCTGATTTTTGTGCTTGCAAGAAGCCTTCAGAACTCATTAAAGATTCGACAAATAGAATGTGAAAGAGTATAATGGATTAGGAGGAAAGCAAAAGGAAAATTTCTAGAGAAACAAAAAATGTTCAAAACACAAAAGTATTTTATTGTAACTTCAAGTTCTAATGTGCTATCCCTGGTTAGTGTAAGTAAGGAATATAACATAAAGGATACTACTTCCTCCTTGCTACATTTTCTATTATATATGATATCCTTGCCTGACTAACAAGAACTGCATATATGGTATACCAAAGAAAATGTAGGGAGGGTTTCTCCCTAAAACGTAATTGTTTTGGGTTCCCCTCTATCTGTATTTGGATAATGGGTTGTTCTGTCACGAAAAAGCATTCTTGTCATACGAGCGAAGTTGGTGGTCAATCCTAAACCAATCAGTTACCGTATAAACTTTTAGTTCAACATCACTCAATATACGAGTAAGAAAAAAATTGTTGATGAAGATGGCTTTTCCATATCGTTTTGTAATTGGCTGCGCAGGTGCTCTGTGGTTTTATGTTAAATAATTTGCTGACTTAATCGTAGTGTATTGCTTTCAATACTTTGTCACGGCACAAACATTTTATGCAAGAGTCCCAGAACAAGTTGTTGATAAAACGCCAGCGCCAGAATTATCCAGACGTTTGGCGCAAGTAAAAAGTACTTCGTACTTGAATCATTTCCAAGTACTTTCGAGTACTTTTAAGTTTTTTGTCGTACTTCAAGTATTTTCTCGCACCGAAAGTATTGGAGGTATTTTAAAGTACTTCGGATATTTAAAAGCAAAGTGAATGCAGTAAAAATCCAAAGCTTTCAGAGTTGAATGTACTAAATGTTGTAAGAGAACATATTGCTAGTTTAACTTCTTATACCATCTACTGCAGAATGAACTTCTCTAAATCCGTATTGGTGGTTTGAGAGTCCTCCAGCTTCATCAATTATCATCTCCAGTCGGTTGCATATAATTCATTCGATTATGTAACCATATGTGTAACAATGTTTCTTTAGGGAGCAGTACTAGACATTGCTTTCCATTGGTCTGGAAAAACCGCCTTCTCCAAGGAACTTGTTCCACAGTTCCACAAATGGTTCTGTGTTTATTTTTATTGCTAGCTTAAGGGCCTTGTTTCGTATGCCTTCCAATCTGGATGCCTTGCTATTGCCGAATTGTCTGCTTGCATCCAAAAGCTCCATTTGTGTGACGGGTGGAATCTCACACTATTTTTTGTAGGAATAGGCCAGGAGTGGGTGCCCTAGTGTCCTTGAGTTTTGTCATGACTTCGCGCTGCCCCGAGAATCTGCGTCTGCTTGATCGCAGAGTTCGTTAAATCTGTTGTTCTTGCTTCTTTCGATTGCTAGGTTCACGTCCCTACGTCCATTTTTGTATTGCAGCTGAAGATCACGTTGCAACGGTGGAACAATCTTCTCGATCTATAGCACTTTCTGCGCAGCTCGGGTATCTCATGTTTCCACTGTATACTGCTGACCGGCGATTTGTTTATGTTTTTCGAACCATAGATGCGTCGGAAGCTCTAGGTACTTCTTTAGTAACGTCAATGGCTATGGCATTTCCTGTTCCTGGAGTTTTTCTAGACTCCCAAAAAACAAAAGCGAAAAGGGCTTTATTCAATGTTTAATTTCCACAAAATTAGCTGCCGAAACTTCTCTACATATGCACTTTTTCTTCTCTGCCTCTGTTCTTTCGTTGTTTCTGCAAATATCTGGGAAATTGGAGCGCAGGCATGGTTCTACCAGCTATAGGCCCACTTGCACTGCATCTTGCAGGAATAACCAATATAGGGTTCTCTGAAAAGTGGGCGCCGTGGCGTAAGTGGTTAGTGTGTCGGATCACTACGCATGAGGTTCCAAGTTCGAATCCCAGAAAATACGAAAAAGTTTTTTCACGGTCCCACCTCTCGCGAGCGTCTGACAAACATCCGAGAGTATTGTTATCACGACAAAGCTTCTCAAATCACCGTTCGGATTCGGCATTAAACTGTAGGTCCCTTCCATTCATGTGAAAAATATAACGCACACAACATGAGTGGTTGCGAGAAGCTAGGCCCTGGCATTTTAAAGAGCTGTTGCGCCAAATATTTGTTTTTCTTTTTTTTTGTTGGTTCTTTGAAAATGACGATTTCGACCCAAGAAGAGGGCATGAGAGGAGAAAGGGGCGGTTTTTCGAACGACGAGCATGAGTGACTAGTAAGCGAGCGATAAAAATGAGGTGAACTGCAAGAGTGAGATGAGCAAGTCCCCACACAACAATTACAAAACGCAACCAATACCAACTACAACACGAATATAATGAACGAGCGAACAATGGGGACCGAGAGACTATTCCATTGTTTCTTCTTCCTTAGTAGATTTTGGCTTTAATAAGTTTTTCACTTTGTTGATTTTTTTCGTAAAAGGTTTCTCCCAATTCCGCAAACGTTAAATACTTTAAAGTGGCTAAGTGTTTCGCAAAGACTAGATTTGAACGTATTACAAATTGCATTTAAATTTAAAAATATCCTTTTTCCAGATTATTTACAACGAAAATGAACTACATAACCAGCGCTAGGTATAACACTAGGAACGCAAAGGACATTCGTCTATCGCTATTATAGAGGAACAAGTACTCAAAATCACATTACGTACAGCATGGCTATGCCATCTTGTTTCTTGTTTTCTTTTTTTAACGGATGGTTTTTAATTGATATAAACAAAATAATAATAAAAAAGTGAAAATTAAACCATTAATAGGAATAAACTTCATAAAGAATATTAAAAAGCTTCGGCTAAGATTTGGCTTCTATAAGATATTGCAGTACTGTAGAAATTATATAGAAGGTTTATATCTCCTGCGCAGCTAAGGATTTCCAAAATTACCGCCTCAGTTTTCGAACCACTGCCGAGAAAGGCTCTTCTTATGTCTTTAAAGATTGGACATTTCCCAATGAAATGAACGACATTTTCTCTCTCGGATAGATTACAAAGATTGCAATAAATATTCAAATCCTCGCGATGTGAGATAAAGTTCAATTGTATTAGCTCACCCCTCATTTCAAATATAGCAGAAATTACCTTTTGGTTCTTATTGCTATGGAAGTAGTCCCGTTCACATAAGTTGTGTTGCAGATGACTGTAAACGATACGAAAACTTTGTATTTTACGCTGTGTAATAAAAGTTAGTTTCAGAAGCACTTTTTCCAAGTTGCACTTATCGCACTTTTGGCCTTAATGAGCTTATCCCTAAGGTGGCTTTCCGTATTCAGATTACTGGCTGACGTGACACCAAGGTACTTATACGCTCCCACTATCTCGTTCGGCTCTATGTCGAAATACAATTTCTCCCTTCTCGATGTTCTACCAGACCCTTTATTAAAGATTATTACTTTTGACTTACTCAGATTCACCGTCAAATTCCACAACCGGCAGTACTCTTCAAGATGATTGATCATAAGTTGCAATGTGTCGGGTGAATATGCAAAAATGATGACATCGTCAGCAAAGAGAAGGGCTTTAATCAAAGTTCCGGCAAATTCTATCCCACCTGGTAGATAGTCATCGATAAATAGAGCAAAAAGATATCGACTTTACGGACATCCTTGTTTTACTCCCATATTTGTCTCAAACCATTCTGAAATTTCAGCCCCTTTCCATACGGCTGTCCTCATAGACACTCTCCAAAACCTTTCCAAACTTGTACGTCATTCCAGCGATGTACAGTTTATAAAATAAAGCTCTTCTGTCTACTGTATCGAAGGCTGTCTTGAAGTTAACAAAATATACATACATATATGTAATTTCCTTTTGTGATCAAGGAATGTCCCAGTGATACTCTGTAGGATAAAAATATCATCAATTGTTGAATATCCGCTTGAAACCCTGGAATTTGTTGAGCTTCTTACTATGATTTATCTATTCGCACAGCCGATGACTTAATAGGGATGTAATCACCTTCTAGGAAGCGTTGAGAAAAGATATCCCTACGATAATTGTTTGGATCTGTGATATTTCAGTTTTTGTGGATCCGGTATATAATGGCTTCTTTGAATTGTTGTGGTATATCACCAGTTTCCACAATTTTCTTCAATGCTGTTCTAAGTTCGCCGATTAAATCATTTGTACCATATTTGAAGAATTCTACACCAATCATATCTGCGCCAGGTGGCTTTCCATCCTTAAGTTGGTTGATTATCCATCGTACTTCTTCTTGCGTAAAAGGAGTTTCTAATATATCATTATTGTACGACGGTACAGCATACTGCTTAGGCGGCGTAATATTAGCTGGATTCAAAAGTTTCTGAAAGTGAGCTTGTAGTAAATCAGTAGTGAGCTCAACACTAATTTGAAGCTTCTTTCCGTTTATCGCCTTTCTTTCTATCGCCATCCAAAATTCCTTCTAGTCTCTGCAATGCGTGAGTTTTAATGCCTCTGTTTCATAAAACTTACTTTTTTTTCCTTAACATAGTTTTTTGTATAAAGTGTTCGTTTCGATGTATACATTTTAAAAAAAGGAATGGTTGTACTTCCGAAAGCTTTAAGCCATCCAAAGGTTCTTTTTCGTGCTGCTTCACATGCCTCATCAAACCATTTCTCCTTATTTTTCCTGTTGCTTGTATGCAAGTGTCTATATGCCGGATATGTGATTTGATTAGATATTCGATATCTCCAATGCGAAATTCTCTTTCTGTTTGCATATTGCGCTTAAGATTCAATCTGTACTTCATTCCTTTGGCGTCCTTCCATAGCAGCTTTGGAAGTAGTTGAAGTTTCCTCGTTTTGTCTTGAGTTGTTTGAGCTGAGCTTAGTACAATCGTTATAGGTATATGATCTGAGAACGGCTTACTTAATACCTCAAAATCGGCTATTAAGGCAATCAATCTCCCTCTTGCTACACAATAGTCGATAACTGAGCAATAATTTGATATACATATGACTTCGCCAGATTTATCATATCCTTATACCACATACTTTGAATGGTGACTGCGAATATAACCGTTTTCTTTGTCAGTCTTTCATTTCCCGTCCAAAGAAAATATGTTAAGTATATAATCCACGCTCAATTTAATAAACCGTGTGAACAATGGGGAAAGCCCAGTTTCGATCATTAGGATATGGCTGGGAGTAATTGTTGGAGGTTGAAATAATCTACGAAGATAAAACCTTTGTAACTTTTGTACTGAGTCATAATACTTATGATGCCATGACTGCGCTTCCTAGAAAAGTATGGTTTTTGATACAGCTTCAAAGATTCTGTGCTTCTCACTGGGTATACTTCGGTTCTGGAAAAAGATTCACCACGTACAATTTATTGCATTCTTTTATTTAAATAATCATCTAAACTCAAGTTACTCGATAGCACGACTCTCAAGTATTTATATAAGTTAGCTTCGGTGGGTTCACCGCTAAATTACTATCTTTCTGTTTTACACAGCCTATCACCTCCTCTTTTCTGGTTTCTGCTGCATGCCTCCTTTTCTCGACCCTTTCTCGATAATTCAAGCTCTTGTTGATCTAGCATGTTGGTTCTTTCTTACGGTGATTGCATCATACTGCTTGCGAGCAGGTTGAGCCTTAGATCGGTTGGTGTTAAAACCGCCCTAGGATTCGTTACGCATTGAGTTCCTACATTCGTTGCTGTATTACCATTGGTAAACAGAGTTGATTTTGCTAATGGTACCTTCGTATCACCCGTTCGTGATTCTTCGTTATTCATCGTGGTGAAGCGCAGCAAATCGTAAATTTAGTTAGAAATCAAGTTTTGTAAGCACTTGAAAAATCTGTATTTGGGCAATGATCCCACTTCTGAACTATTATTTGATTTAAATTTGCAATAAAAAACAATTTTTTTTAGTTTATTAGAAAGTTTAACCTAACATTACTCTAGGTATTCGCTTTACAATGTGTATAAGTTTCAGACGGCAGATGTCAGGTATATCTAAAACAAGTTCTAGAATTTTAATTATGGGTTGAATAACATTTTATAGGATAACATATGTTTGTAAAAAAAAACAGACCCATTTCTTGTTAGGACTTTGTGTTTTATTATCCGAAAAAAAATTACTGATATGTAGAAATTATGCCAACTTCTTTGCGTTATCAGCAGTATTTTCATAAGCACAAAAACTGTGTAAAGTGATAAATTTACAGACCAAACTTGGCCGGTTTGCATTAAAGAACTGAATAATATTGAAACCCAAGTTTGGTCTGTAAATTTATCAAACCACACAATATTTTTCTGTGCTTATCAAAACACTGCTAATAACGTGTTCGCAAGGAACTAGGCACAAATTCTACATTTCAGTTATTTTTTTTACATAGCACAACACACAGTCCTGACGAGAGGTTGGTGTATTTTTTGCATGTATGTTTCTGGTGGGATATTATTTCCAAATGAATAATTTAAAAAAAAAAGAAGAAAAATATTCGCAGTAAGCTAAAAACCAATTCAGATACATAGCATTTTCACCAAACAAAAGATACAAAAATTGCTGTGTAAATTTATCTTCTCAAATATCGAATTCATTTGCACAAAAAGGGTTAGATAGCATTTGATCTGCCTTGCTGCCGTAGCAAATATTAAAAGTCATAAAGTTTTATAGTCATGGAAAGTAGTTTTTCTTTTTTTTCGCTTTGATTAAATATTCATTGCTGAGTCGAGAGAAAAATTACATGCATGCCTACGTATGTACGAGTATATATGTTTGCTGTCAGTGCCGAATTCGCATTTTTTTTTTCAAGATAAAGTTTTTGAGTTACACATAAAAATCGTTCGAAATTAAACCCATTCAGCTGTGAATGACCATATTTTCTACATGAAATAGTTTCATTTATATTAATTTACAGTTTCACTTGTTACTTGTACTTTTTACTACATGCCTTCGATCTGTATCTATTTATAACTCTTACTACAACAAGTAGTACTATTATTGATCAAATGTAACAGTTTCTCTGCCGAATAATAGGCCAGTCAATTAGACTCTAACCTTTAAACCTTTTGGAAATGGTTTGGAACCCGTTTGCACCTGAAATAGATTCCAAACCCAAGTTTTGTATATAATTGATCTAATCCAATTGAACTATAAGTGTATACGGGGACGTATACGTAACATTTTTTTCTGTTAAAATTTTTCTTTGAATTATGCTTTCGTTTTGACAAATTTGCATCCCTATCCTTGTTTGACTTCGTTATATCTACTAAATATTTTAATGATTCTCGTCTCCATACTCCCATCAACTCGATTGAATTGATACACCCACAGGATTGGAATAAACATTTGAACTTCGACAAGAATTTCATTCAGTTCTTGCCTTTTCTCAGCTACATAACGTCGATATCCCCCAGACAGTAAATGCATACGAATAACTTATGCATTCAGTTCGATTGCAGAACAATAACGACAGTGATAAGATATCCAATTGCACTTGGAAGCTTGTACTCCTGTAGGACAAAAGCATTCTATTTGCATCTGAACATTGGCACTATTCCTCTCTATGCTGTTGCATCTCAAGAAGTAAAACAGAATTCGAAATGTCTTCTAGGAATTGACATCTCTGGTAAGCACACGTACATATCGGTATATTTGTTGTTGAGTGCATTAAAGTCAGACTGAATGAGGGTGCTCCCCTTCCAATTGATATGCAAACATTGAAGAAAGATGATATATTCTTAGGAGATACTCGTATAAGAGTTTAAAAGTTATTTGATATTAAATGCGGGCGGATATGCTGTTACTAGTTGTCTTTTTATGAAGAAGAGCAGCTGTATGAGGAGAAATAATTTATGGATTCTATTAAGGTTACTGATGATTATATATACAATTTATTGATTCTAGTTCTTATCGCAACCGACATAGAAATGGAAAGGGTCCACCATCTGAAGTCAGGTTAGGATTGCAAGTAAGTGTACTGTAGGGGTATTTTGATCTTCAAAATTTCACATTTATTATATGATACCTGGCGTAATTACCAACCAGCGTTCGTGATGAAATGTAGCATGATTGAAAACGCAGCTGCTATTAAGTATTCTCAATATGTCCGTCTCCAAAAACCAACTGCTATAATGCTATATTTAGGCGTGGTAGTATTGCTTATGATAAAGTACTAGATCTCACTAAAATTAATATTGGGTGGGATCGGTGCCGTATACGAGTATGTATACACTTTAGTATTGTACGGTGCTTTAATTGTTCCGGATATAATCATCTATAACGAAAATAGCAAGAAACAAAGAGGATGCTTTAAATACGCGGGAACCACATTAAAGAGTGGACTACTGATAACAATAAGTGTATAAATTGTAGCATAAATCTATACATATAATAAAACTGTAGACTACCGAATGTTCTTCTCTTTCTATGAACGTATTACGTGGATACTTCTGCACGGATTTTGATGAAACTTGCCACAATGAATACCGTAGGCCAACATGAAGTATATTTTTTTTTCTTAGGAAATGAAAGAAAGAATTTTTACAAGGTAAATGTAAAACTGCTTCCACACGCACAGTGCAAAAACTTATACACGAAATTGAACTGGGTTTTCGCATATTCATTGCTTAGTATCTAGCTTTTAAAATGGTGTATGTTTAATCATGATCCGCCGTCCAAAAAGAAAAGATATGCCATTACCATTCGTCATTATAATATTATTATAATCGCGAACAAACTCGAAAACGAGATTTTAATCAAAATTATTATAACGATTATAGAGAAATGTGGAAAGTGAGAATAAATGTCAACTAAGACCACCTTACCACTGGTGCGGGGTGGTTATAATCAACAAATAAATGCACAGTTTTCGCTTGGAGTTATCGTATTCAACTTCACCTTTACATTTTATTTCACCCCTTTTTATACAAAAATACCTAGTGTAAGTTAAGCTTACACTTAAGTAATATCTTTTCTTATAACATAAAATTCGTGGGAACTGCTGCTAACTCAGAGTCGCTGACCAAAACTGTTATCAAATGATGAAAAGTTTCCCGCGGTGTCCGTTTCCAGTTAGGTGCATATGTACGCAATTGTACATTCTGCCGGGCCGAGTTGGTTCATATGTTGAAGTCCGATGTTGTAAACCTCTTTGTAGCAGGTACTGGGGCTTGCTGAGCCGTTATGGTTCTTCTTCTTTTACGTTGCCACGCTATATATGCCACGATGGTGATGAATAAACTGCTAATCAGGCTGTAGGAAATGCTGTAGTGCATGTGGTGGTTCGTTGAATTAACTGGCAGTTCCTCGCCTGTTTAGGGTGTCATGCTTTTCATTGTTGCTCTGGAGACTGGGATGTAAAATTACCAAAGGTTTTGAAATATTTATTGCGTAGCTTGCTAACATTTCCGTGATGTTTGTGGCAGGAATGAACGCTGCATTAAGTCTGCTGGACATACCTTTGTAGGCAGTTATACTCATCGTATCCTATTTGAGGATGCAGTTTGACTCGTCTAAGACCCCAAACAGCTTGTTCGCTACCGTTTTAACGAAGTCAAATGGCGATCGTTTCATTCTATTCGTTGGGTCCCTTCCAGCTCCTTGTGTTAATAGGAGGTCGTTGTTGCCTTATAATTGTCAGTTGGTGATTGAGTTGTTGAATTATGTCGTGTGTCAGTATATCACGGCCTTCCATTTTGTAGAATTCATTCATCTCGTTAATCAATTTTTCGAATCCTGAAAGTTCCCGCCAGTAGTCCGTCATATCATAATATGCGATTATACTCCAGTCATTCATAATGAGGTTAATGTTCCCAATTTTTTCAAAGTGTATTCCCGGGCGATTTCTAAATGGTGTTATCTTGAAACCTTCAGGTTCTGCATCTGATGCCATTGCGCTCCTTCTGCCTGATGCTATTACCACTAGCATTGTGTACAGTAACTATAACCAGGGTCCTTTCTTCCACTTTTTCTTACTTCCTTGAGTGTTTCACTGAATTTCGTCTGGCAATTCCATTGGTGGATTTTTATTAACTGGATCGGACTTTAGTAATGTTGACAAGTAGGTAGCTGTATGTATGAGCCCGTTAGCGTTCCAAGTAAGAATTTTAAGCGTTTCTTTCATATTCACGCGCACTTCAATCAGAATATGAAAGAAACGCTTAAAATTCTTACTTGGAACGCTAACGGGCTCATACAAAGACTCGACGAGTTAGAAATATTTATGCGAGAGAAAGATATTGATATATGCTTGGTCTGTGAAACTCATCTGAAAAAGCAATCGAATATTAAGATAAGGGGATATAGCGGATATCACGCCTTTCACCCATCGGAAAGAGCCAGAGGCGGATCATCTTTGTTTATAAAAGAAAATATCGAACACTCAGCGGAAATAAAAATTGAATTAGAAGTAATGCAAGTAAGCACGGTACGCGTTAGAAATAGACATTTTGCTTTCAACATTTCGTCTATATATTGTCCACTGCGATGTAAACTTGAAGAAAGTGATTTCACAAACATCTTCAACTTCCTTAAACCAAATTTTATTATTGGTGGTGACTTCAACGCGAAACACCCCTTCTGGGGCTCAAGGTACGCCTCTCAGAAAGGTAGAAAGCTTTATAATGCGGGTATGCAATTCAGTTGTGATTTTTACTCGACGGGTAAACCAACATATTGGCCAACTGATAGAAATAAGATACCAGATCTGATTGATTTCTTTGTTGTTAAAGGAATATCTGGCAACTGTATAAAAGTTGAAGAAAGCTTTGATCTCTCCTCTGATCATTCTCCAATCATTATGACGATAAGCGAAGCTTTGATTAAAAAAGTAGGACCGGCCAGATTAACTGGCGCGAAAACTAATTGGGACGGCTTTAAAAAAGATATTGAAGCAAATATTGAGCTGAGCGTATCACTTAAAACGCCCTATGAACTTGAAGTTGAAGTAGATCGCTTCGTCGAAATCTTACAGGATGCCGCGTGGAAGAATACTCCCAACCTAAAGAGAACCCCGGCCAGTTACATTAAAATTTATCCGCAGGAAATAAAAGAGATGATTAAGGAGAAGAGAAAAGCGCGTAAAAGATGGCAACAAACTCGGGCTCCGCAACATAAAGCATATCTTAACCGTTTGTGCAACTCACTAAAACGATCTATTAAAGACCTTAAGAATAATGAAATACAAACTTACCTAGAAAGCTTAACGGCAGAAAAAGATTCTAACTATTCGCTTTGGAAGGCTATAAAAGGTATTAAAAAACCTCAAATTCAAGCCGCGCCAATTAGGAAAAATCAAGACGAATGGGCCAGGCATGATAAAGAGAAAGCGCAAGTTTTTGCCGTCCACCTGGAAGAAACTTTCAAACCGTTTGATGGACAAGCTCTTATTGAAAATATAAATACGTCGTATATAGACAATAGTGTAATAAGAAATGCAACGCTTACCGAACTTAAGGAAGAAATAAAGAAACTTAAACCTAAGAAAGCTCCTGGATACGACCTAATTACGGGAGAGGTTCTTAAAGCACTACCAAGAAAAGCTCTAATTAAGCTTCTGTTCATTATAAACGCCGCGATTAGACTAGAATATGTTCCCAGTCAATGGAAAGTCGCCGAAGTTATAATGGTCCTTAAGCCTGGAAAACCGCCGAATGAAAAAACCTCTTATAGACCGATTTCGCTTCTTCCAATTATATCCAAAGTGTTCGAGAGAATATTGGTTAGGCGAATACAGCCGGTAATAGAAGAAGGGCATCTCATCCCTGATCATCAATTCGGATTCAGAAGTAAGCATTCTACAGTTGAACAAGTACATCGAATAACACATGTAATCGAAAAATCTCTTGAAGAAAAAAAGATTTGTTCAAGCGTATTCCTTGACGTTTCTCAAGCCTTTGACAAGGTCTGGCACGAAGGCTTAAAGTTTAAATTACGACAAGTTCTGCCAGAGCACCTATATAATATTTTGAAGAACTACCTTACGAATAGGCTATTCCGCGTCAAATGTGGAAACGAATATTCAGATTTTAAGGAAATAATGGCTGGGGTGCCGCAAGGAAGCGTTCTTGGTCCAGTCTTATATCTATTATACACTCGTGATATACCGCAAGTAGAAGGCACTGAGCTAGCTACATTTGCCGACGACACTGCTATCTTGACAGTAGGTAAAACGGTCGAAGATACTACAGAAAAACTGCAAGAAGCTTTGAATAGAGTAAATGAATGGACAAAGATTTGGCGAATCGCACTCAACGACCAAATCTGTTCATGTAAATTTTACTTATAAAAAAATAAATAATTTGCCGATCTTTTCAAACTCGGTTCAAATCCCGTTTGCAAACGAGGCTAAGTATCTTGGAATGACACTTGATACAAAGCTGAAATGGAAAACGCACGTTAAGAAAAAACGCAAAGAACTAGATAACAAATATCGAGAAATGTATTGGTTACTTGGAAAATATTCCAAGCTTAATATATATAACAAACTGCTTTTATATAAGCAAGTGCTAAAGCCTGTATGGACATATGGTATACAACTCTGGGGTTGTACCAAAATAAGTAATATTAAAATTTTACAAACTTTTGAAAACAAAGTGCTAAGAGGTATTGTAAATGCGCCATGGTATATCCGAAATAGCGATATCCACAGAGACCTTGGCATTAAAACAATCGAAGACGAAATTCAAACCTACGCGAGAAAGCATAGAAGTCGACTAGAAAGTCACGTAAATATTACAGTCCTCCAACTTTTGGAAGAAAGAAATTTACTGCGCCGTCTACAAAGAACCAAACCTTTAGACCTAGCGCGATAAGTAACCGCGTCTAAACTGCGGAGCTAGCAGGAACTTCCAATGGGAAGGTACCTGCAAAACGTCATTATTTCGCGAAACGAAAACTACTTGATAAGTCGAATACTTAGTTGTAGTAAAAATAAAAACAAGTCTGTTTTGAAGGGAGGTTTTTTAGTGGGTAAGAATCCCACACTACTATGAGCACGCGCTGTCGATCCTCATAGTGTCTTGTTGAAGATTTTCACCTACCCTCGGAAAAAAAAAAAAAAAAAAAAAAAAAAAAAAAAAAAAAAAAAAAAAAAAGTAGGTAGCTGTGGTACGCCGATCATTCTGGTTATTGTCGTCTTGTAGTTCCATTTGTTCTTCGTTATCGCTTGTTGGTAGCAGACCGATCTTAGTGACAGGCCTTTTGTAGATCTTGTTCCTTGCTTTGATTGTTACTACACGCACCAAACCGTCTTCTCCAGCATGTGTCTCTATTACCTTTCCAAACATCCATCTTGTCGGAGGTAGTTGTTCATCCTTCACCAAAACAATATTGCCAACCCTAAGATTTTCGTTCTTTGTTGTCCATTTGCGACGTTCTGTAGTGTCGTTAGATATTCTGAACTCCATCTTTTCCAGAAATTTTGTTGCAATCGATCTAATAGCTGCCATCGCGTCAATATTCCTTCTCTTTCATGGAGTCTATGCCTTTCCGGGGGTGCCAGTAGGGTTGTTTCGGTCAAAAAATGACCTGGCGTCAAGACATCTGTTTCATCGGGATCGTTTGATATTGAACAAAGTGGTCTTGAGTTTAAGCATGCTTCGATTTGACTTAATAGCGTAGACATCTCTTCGTTTGTCAACTTGTGTTCCCCCAATGGTTCGCTTGAGATGGTGTTTAACCGACTTCACTCCTGCCTCCCATAGGCCACCAAAGTGGGGTGCCGCTGGGGGTATGAAATGCCATTCCGTTTGATAAGTTGTTAACGCATTGCATATTTCATCGTCGTACCCTTTCGCATCCCTTGCATTTAGCTGATGAATTTTATTTGCAGCCACGAAATTCGTACCGTTGTCACTGTACAGGTGTTCTACATGGCCTCTCCTGGCGCATAATCTCTTAAAGGCCGCTATGAAGGCATTTGCTGTTAAGTCGCTCACAGCTTCGAGGTGAACTACTTTTGTTGCCAAGCATATGAATAGAGCTATATACCCTTTAAATGACTTATTTGCACTTCCGTTCGCCGTCCTGATGCGTATAGCTCCTGCATAGTCGACTACTGTATGTAAAAATGCCCTAGTTTTGGACACTCTTGGTTGTGGCAGATTCCCCATCATTTGACTTCTCGTTGACATTTTGTGTCGAAAGCAGGTAGTACATCTACGAACTCGCTGTTTGACTGCACTTAGGCCACTCAAAATCCAATATCGTTGCCGTAGATGTACATAAATAAGAGCGTAGCCTCCATGTAAAGTGGTTTTGTGGGCCTCGTCGATTAGCATGGTGGTCAGATACCCCGCATGTGGTACAATTATGGGATATTTCTGCGAGGATGATAATTCTGCTTTTGCCAATCGTCCTCCTACTCGCATCACCTCATCCAGAAATGGGTTAAGGCATCGAACTTTGCTTTTCCTGTCAACTTCCCTTCTTCTCTTCAAGTCGACGATTTCATCCTTGAACGTTGTCTCCTGTACGTGTTGTATAATTACCTTCGCCGCACCTTCAATTTCTTCACATGTAATTTGTCCCAGTTGTTTGTTCTCTTTTGATGATCGTAAGTTATGCACAGATCGTTTACAGAGAGCGAGTATTCTTGTTATTCGTCTAAATGTGCTATACTGTGACAGCATTCTTTCTATGAGATTTGGTCCCGTCGTAGATGTAAAGGCGTTGACATGCATCTTCTTAACTTCTTCGTTGGTGCAGTGAGGTGTGGGGTCAGTGTAATTCACTTCTACTTGGGCTAGCCAAGATGGACCTGCCCACCAAATTCAGTGTGCTCTGAGTTCTGAAGGCTATAGTCCTGTGGACGCACAATCCGCTGGATTATCCTTACCCTTTACATGATGCCATTTGTCTGAGTTTAGTATCTTGGTTATTATCGTAACTCTGATCGCTACGTAATTCTTCCATTTGTTAGGGTTTCCGGTAATCCATGCTAAGGTTATTGATGAGTCCGTCCAAGCATACGTTTTCAGATCCTTTATTTCTAATTTTGCTTTCGTCTTTTGAAGTAATTTTGCCAGCAGTACTGCTTCGCAAAGTTCAAGTCTCGGTATTGATATCTTTTTAATTGGTGCCACCTTTGTCTTAGCACATAGCAATCTTATTACTATTTCTCCAGAAGCAGTTGTGATTCTTGTATAAATCACGGCTGCGAATGCCCTCTCCGATGCGTCACAAAATCTATGTAGTTCTATGCGGTTTTTTGCTTCGCATAATATGGATCCAAATCCATCGTGATATTTTAATTTCTTCTATACAGGAAAGCTGACTCCTGAAGATTTTCCATTCGTGAGCATTCTTGTCTATTAGTATTGCATCCCAAGTTTTTTCTGATTTCCAGAGTTGTTATTGGATTAGCTTTGCTCTTACTATAATTGGAGTTAGCCAACCTAATGGGTCAAATAGTCTAGCCGTTTCTAACACTATTATTCTTTTCGTCAGATCCTTATTATTTGCTGTTGCAATATTAACCTTGAATTCAAACGTGTCGGACTCCGGCCGCCAGTATATTCCCAGGGTTTTAATGGGGTCGTAGCCATTTACTTTTAATCTTCCTTGCTCTTGATCCTCTGATGTTACATTTCCAAGATTGCTTTTGTATTTGAAGACCATTTACGTAGTCTGAATCCTCCGCTCGCCATGAGTTATACTAACTGCTTTTGCGCTTCTACCGCTTCGTCTAATGTATCCGCTCCCGAAAGTACGTCGTCAACATAGAAGTCTCGGCAAGTTATATTTGAAGCTGTTTCAAATTTCTCCTTTTCATCACAAGCGAGTTGTTGAAGAGTTCTTATCGCTAGATATGGGGCTAAGGACGTGCCGTAAGTCACGGTTTTTAACCGATATTCCTTAATTTTTTGTATTGGGTTTTCTCTCCATAATATTCGTTGAAAGTCCTTGTCTTCGTGAGCCACTAGTATTTGGCGGTACATTTTTTCAATGTCCGCTCTGTATACAATTCTATGTTTTCTCCATCTCACCAGTATGGAGTACAAGTCCTGTTGTATAACTGGACCCGTAAGCATTGTGTCGTTTAGGCTTACTCCTGAACTCGTTCGTGACGACGCATCACAGACAACGCGAACCTTTGTTGAAGATCTGTCTGATTTGATGACTGCATGGTGCGGTAAGTAGTACACTTTTTTCCTTGATTCCACAATAGCCGTTGGGTTAACTTCTTCCATGTCTCCGAGCTCAATATATTCCCGTATGAAATGTACGTAGTCATCATGCAGTTGCTTATTTCTAGAAAACTTTTTCTCAATCTGAAGAAATCGAGCTAATGCTCTGTCTTTTGATTCTCCCAACTTACATGTGTCTTCTTTGAACGGTAATCGAACAATGTACCCTCCTTCTTCGTCCCTTTTGTGTGTTGTCCTGAATATTTCTTGGCATCGAGTTTCTTCTTCCGAGAGACCTATTTGTTCTTGTATTTCTTCTATTTCCCAAAAATATTTTTTTATTGTATGCTGGATCCGCCAAGGGTAAATGTTTAATATGATCCCAATCCTTGGTCGTAAAGGATTCTTCCGGTAGTAGTCTTGTAAGATTGTTCAGTACCAAGAATTCTACCAAGGGACCTGCATTGTGATTGATCGGGAAACTACTGACTGCCCAAAACTTGGCTTGGGCCAGTAGCGCAAAAATCACGATCGTGATGAAGTACTTATTTTAATAAACCCTTATACGTGTAGGCTAAAATTGTAAGCGCGGGTTGTCTAGGGCCTTGATTCTAGACTAGGTAACGTGGGCCAGCAACCTGCGTTACCGAATATTGCCCGCTACAGAAACCGACACTATGCCTCGGATAAGGAATGATCACATGTTGACGACTTTTGGCTATTGTACCCGGACAAAGATAAGTTTCTGGAATGTAAAGACGCTCCTCAACTCGGGAAGCGAAGGTCCTTACAATGCCAGATTCATCCAATTGGAAAAGGAATTCATGCGATATAAACTTGACATTTTGGGGGTAAGTGAAGCAAGATGGTTAGAAGTGGGCGAGTACCAGTCCCCAACGCGTAACACTGTACTATTCTATTCTGGAAGACCATCCGGAAGTCCGCGGAAATATGGAGTCGGACTACTGCTAACAACAACAGCACGCAAGGGCCTAATTTCCTGGCAGCCTCATGGTAATGGGATTTTGATGGCCAGATTCCGGACTATAGTACGACGCGTCACCATCATACAGTGTTACGCCCCAACGAATAGTTCGTCTGAGGACGAAAAGGAGAGCTTCTACAATCTCTTAAGTGCCGTCTTCAACACAACACCAAATGGAGACATTGTCATAGTGATGGGGGATTTGAATGCCAAGGTAGGCAACGACAACGAAGGGCTCAAACATGTAATCGGGAAGCATGGACTAGACAACCGCAATGACAACGGCGAAAGGTTTGTGGATTTCTGCAATGCCAACCGTCTTGTGATAGCTGGCATCATGTTTGAGCACAAGACCTGCCACAAAGTCAGCTGGGTTTCCAACGATAAGCAAGCAACCTCCAACCAAATTAACCATTTTGCTATCAGCCGCCGCTTTAGAAGTAGTCTCCTGGAAGTCCGAAACAGGCGAGGGGCAGATTTGGGGATAGTACGTGATCACCATCTTATGATAGCTACTCTCCAACTACGCACTGCTGCAGTTCGAAGATCCCACGATAACACACGAATGCCCAGGTTTAACATCGATCGACTTAGTGATCCCTCAGTGCGCCAACAATTAAGGGAGCACTTTTCGCAAGGTGTGGAAGCAATCAGCAGCTCAATGCCCGCAACCATCCAAGTACATTGGTGTGCTGTGAAAAATGTTTTTACATCTGGTGCTGAAAGAATTGTCGGTCAACTGCAGAGAAGACAAAGGGCGTGGCTTTCCGAGGATACCTGGAGACGGATTGACGAACGAAAACAGCTGAAAGCTGTTGCAGCTACCCCAGCATCTGGGAGAAGCGAGCTACAGTCCCCATATTGCATGAAAATGAGAGAAGTTCAGCATAGCGTGCGACGTGATAAGCGCAACTACATCAACGCGCTGGCTACAGAAGCAGAAGAAGCTGCACGGAGGTGCGACAGCAGGACCGTCTACAGAATCACCAAAGAGCTGACAGGTGGTCGCAGCTCCAGCCAACACCCAGTGAAAAGCCTAGACGGCTCCTTGCTCATTTCAGATGAGGACCAGCTCAAGAGATGGAAAGAACATTTTGCTATGGTTTTGAACCGTGTATTCGCTAGCGATATGCTCCCAAATCAAACTGAGATGCCAGAGGTGAGAAGTTCCCGAATACGCACCACGACTCCCAGTAAAGATAAGATGATTACCGTGATCAAGGCACTCAAAACCAGCAAGGCGGTAGGACTTGACGGTATTCCAGCAGAGCTCTTACGAGCAGCGCCCACAACATCGGCTGAGCTGCTGCTTCTGTTTATAGAGAGAGCTTGGGAAGCTGAGAGCTTTCCTAACGAGTGGAAAAAGGGAATGATCGTCAAGCTTCCTAAGAAAGGAAATCTAATGGAGTGCGGAAACTGGAGGGGTATCTTCGTGCTGACTGCTGTAGCTAAGATAATAGCTAAAATCATTCTGGAGCGAATCAAACAACATCCCGAAGACACACTCGATGTCGAACGAGCAGGTTTCCGCTCTGGATCCTCCTATGCCGACCACGTCAACACCCTGCGGATTATCATCGAACAATGTGTTGAATATCGATCGCCACTGCACCTGCTGTTCATCGATTTTCAGAAGGCGTTCGATAGTGTCAACAGGGAGTTTATTTGGCGTGCCTTACGCAGGAGAGGCATTCCCGATAAACTAATTGCTATTATCAAAGCTACATATGAAGGCTCCAAATGTCACGTTCTGCACAGGGGGAGGTTGTCTGAGGAATTTGAGATCCAAAGTGGGGTAAGACAAGGCTGTATCCTTTCACCAATATTATTCCTATTGGTGATTACCGATGTGCTTCGTGTAGCTTTGTCGATGGGAAACGCAGGAATTCGCTGGACTCTTACTCAACAGAAACATCTTGACTACGCTGACGATGTATGCTTACTCTCCCACAGAATTATGGACCTCCACCAAATGACAGCAGATGTGGAGAGGGAGGCAGGTGTCGACGGGATTAAAATTAATACGGCAAAGACTAAAATTATCAGCTTTGGAACAAATTTATCGGCTCAAATATTCATTGCTGGACAACCGGTAGAGAGAGTAGAGGATTTACAGTATCTTGGAAGTATTGTCTCGACCGATGGTGGAACCGAACTGGATATAGCCAACAGGATCGCCCAAGCAAAAGTCCGCATTCGGGATGTTGTTCAAAATATGGCAAAGCAATGCAATCAGTTTGGGCACCAAGATTAAACTGTTCCGCTCCAACGATGAATGCGTGCTGTTATATGGTTACAGCACGTGGGGAGTGACCACTACTCTCACCAGAAAGCTGCAAACGTTTGTTAATAGGTGCCTACGCAATATCTTATGGATTTTCTGGCCCAATCGTATCTCTAACGAACACCTTTACGAGAGAACGGGTCAGGAACCAATAGGCACAACCATCCAACGACGGAAGTGGCAGTGGATTGGTCACACGTTCCGTAAGGGTGACAGTTCCATAGCGAACCATGCTATGCAATGGAACCCTCTAACTCAGGATGGCAGAAAACCTGGCGGTCCGATGAGAACATGACGCAGAACAGTCGAGAAGGAGGCACGGCAGTTAGGGAAAAGTTGGGGAGAACTCAGACACATTGCCAGAAACCGTACACAATGGCGCGTAGGCGTAGTAGAGGCCCTAGGACCCACAATGGGATACAGGACATAAGTAAGTAAGTAAGTAAAGATTTTTATTTTGTATTGGTTGACTTGGAAAGGGCATTCGACAGACAACAACGAGATCTGATATGGGTGGCGCTAAGGCATCGAGGGCTTCCAGAAACTCATGTACAGATGATCATGGACATGTATGAAAGTGCAAAAACAAGAGTAAGATGCCCCACTAGAGTAACCGAAGAGTTCCCAGTCAAAGTCGGGGTATACCAGAGAAGCGATTTAAGTCCTCTGCTTTTTATTAGAGTCCTTGACTATCTGCTTGAAGGTAAAGTGACGTCCCAAGGTGCATCAATTAATTATTTGTTGCTGGCGATGGAGCCATCATAAGTGATGATCCTACATCCCTGCAACGAGCGCTTGATCTCTGGGTGGACGTTTTGGAGTGAAATGGGTGTCGCATTATTTAAAAAAGGACAGAGTACTTTTGCTGTCCGTTCTCTGATCCACTCAGGTCTATTCCAGACATTTATTTGAATGGAACAGTGCTTCCCAAGTGCGAAAAGTTCAAATATCTGGGACCTATGATCAATAGCAAAGCAACCTGAGATGACGACATCAATCATCGCGTAAAAGCGGGTGAAAACTCCGCTATCTTCTGTGACCGAAAAATGCCCCCTACGTTGAAATTAGGGCTTTACACCACAGTTGTGCATCCAACGCTTGCATATCTACGGTTCACAATGTTGGACGATGTACAAAAGGTATGAGATTAAATTAATGGTATCTGAGATGAAGATTCTTCGCATGACAGTAGGCGTGACAAAGCTTGAACGAATAAGAAACTTAAGATGATTTACTTTTCCCACTTCTGATGTACACTTAACCGGCATTCCATCTTAAGTCGACACAGTTTGTAGTAACTTACACGGAGAAAACTATCTTATTTCGACATCAGATATTTTACCACTTTAGGAATCCCAATTAGTTGTTGGCCAAAAACACCTTAACTGAACTAAGGTGCTTTTTTTACGCGTAGTATTATAATGTTATGTGGACTTAAGATATTTTAGGAAATTTTAAAAGATTAACAGTAATCGTTGACTTTTGAGTCGATCGGTTTTCTTTTTTCCCTTTTTTCCGCTAAGGAAAAAATAAATAAATTAAAAATAAAAAAATAGAAAAATTAAAAAGAAAGCCCAAGTACTCGGACTAGTGTTTTCCAGTGCACGAGGAACAGCTTAAGCTTCTCACGAGAGAAGACTTCGTCCAACACAGTGAACCTAGCATAAAAAAAAAAAAAAGAAAAATGTTTAATTCCATCTAAATGGACTCCTCCTCAGGGGGACGAGTGACGATGGAATTCACGGAGATAACGAGAAAAGAGTTTCTCGACGCTCTGGAGATGACTAAAACGTTACGGGAAGAGGTTTTAATGTTACGCAAGACAATTAAAGAGATGCAGGAGAGTGACACCTACTCGTCGTCTCTACGAAAATCTGTGAAGAAACGCACAAAAAATACAGCAAAAATTCAGCATCATGAGAACAAATTCGCTTTGCTAGCCGAAGAAATGTCTATCGATAATGACGAATCTCCCAAAATCTCAAGTTTAAAAACCAATACGGACGCTCCAACAAAAACAAGGACATTAATTGCGCAAATCAGGCAAAAGAATATGGAAGAAAGAAAAGATAATAGAGAAATTAACAGTGTACAGAAACCGTTATCAACTGTCAACAGTGAAGGCGAAAAAAAGACGACTAATACGACACCAACAGTAGTCGCAAGAAAAAAACCACCACCTATAAAAGTTTTTAAAGAAGATAGCCAGGTATTGTCAAAATTATTACAAGAAGAAATAGGTAGAGATAATTTTAAAATTAAAAGTATAAGTAGCAATAAATTTTCCTTAACCTTAAATGATAAGGATACTGCTGAATGAGGCAGATACACAGTATTTTTCATATACCAGCAGAGAAGACAAGTTGCAGTCATTCTTACTGAAGGGTCTCAGCGTTAGCTTTAATTCAGAAGAAGTTCTAAAGGAGCTTAACGAGCATAAAGTAAAAAACTTGAACTTCGTTAGGGCATTCAGGTATGCTACGGCGAATTCAAAGCGTGAAAACATAGTCCTGCCTATTATAGCGGTACAGCTATCTCCGGACAGCAGAGTAGAAAATCTGAGAACTATTAGGTATTTAGAGGGGCATTTGGTGTCTTTCGAAAAAATTCGGAGGAACGGTGTCCTTCAATGTCACCGGTGCCAGAGATTCGGGCACGCTTCTCCAAATTGCAAGATGGTAAGAAGGTGCGTCAAGTGCCAAAATACGCATGAGACTGGTGAGTGCCAAGTGCAAAAAGAAGCAAGCAAGGAGCAGTTATATTGTGTTCTTTGCCAGAAACCTGGTCACCCTGCCTCATGGCGGGGATGCGAAAGCTACAAACGACTAGCAGATCGGCTTCAGGTACAGAAAAAGGAAGCGCAACAAAAGGTTGCACAGAAAGTAAGGATGATTGACAATCATGTTCGAGGAGGGATCTCCTTTGCAAACGTGGTAGGCAATAGTGGTGGGTCAAGCCCTGCTGGCTCCAATATTCTTGGATCAAAGAGTATTAGTCGCTCCGCAAACGACAGTTTGCAAACCCAAGTAGACAGTCTGACCAAAACTGTTGCAGATCTCTCAGAGAAAGTTTATGCCCTTCTCAACATCCTTAGTCATCAACATGTCTAGACCTAATTGTGCAACCCTAAAAATAGCTGCTCTAAATGTTAACTCCATAATCGCCATCAGTAGGCGTGGTGATCTACTGCGCTTTGTGGGTGACCATAAGCCAGACATTCTTTTTTTTAAACGAGACAAAGCTAAATGACAGATATCATTTATAGTTCATTAACTACGACGTAATACGGACAGACAGACGTGATTCTATTCGAGGTGGCGGTACGGCAATTCTTGTCAGGAAACCACTTCGATACACTAGAATTGAACGAAGTGATATTAGAAGCTTTAGTTGTCTCGAGACAACTATTATCTTGCTGCCTCTCAGGGACAATGGTTGTCTGTACTTAATATCAGCATATGCAGCTAAAGGTACAGTCAATCCATTTAAAACTGAGATCGAAAAAATGTTCGAAATACTAAGACTAGATAGTTTAGACAACTATTTCGTCCTAGCTGGAGATTTGAACGCCAAGCACTCGGCCTGGTTGAACTCAAGGGCGAGGCGGAAGAGGCAACTTCCTAAACCGCTTTTTTGATGAAAACCAGGTCGAAAATAAAATCAAATTATACAGCCCAGTTGCACCAAGTTTTCCTTCTGGAAATTCATATCTTGATCTTTGCATTGCGGACGCGCGATTGCAAATTCAAACGATCCACGATAATAAACTTTCTATATTGCCGTATGAAAGCGACCATAATGCAATAGTTATGCCCGTGACACTTGCTGGCGACTCTACATTTAGCTTCGCAACGCAGCACGAAGTCCCTAAATTGAATTTTAGGCAGACTGATTGGTGCAAATTTCAACGTTGTGCCATCAGAAAATATAGGTACTGCTTTTCCTCTTCTAATATTCCTAGTAATAGGAATCTTTCTAACGAGGAATGCGATTCCTATATCGGGAATTTAAATACGGTGGTATTACAAGCTATGGAGTCATCAGTTCCGAAAATTAAATCCAAAGACAGAATTGAATGTTACCTAAACTGTGACATTAAAACCCTACAAACCTACAAAAGCTTTTTAATCAATCAGATAAATCGTATACGACGTCAGTTTCAAGGGGAATCGCCCAATTTAGAGCTGCAAACGTTAAAATCCCTTCTGAGAAATGTGAAGACACTGATAAATCAGCAGTTCGGGAAAAGTGTCAACGATTATTGGAGGCAACGCGCTGAAAATATATTGAAGTCCGATTCCAGGAATATGTTTCCTAAAATTAATCAGATGTTCAAGCCTCGGAACATTATCAAAATTCCAAAACTGAAAACCATTTCGTTATAGATAATGGAGCGGACAAGCTAAACTTAATCGGCTCTCATTTTGAGGCAATCCATGCTAGGGATCTACCAAGCTGCAGAACTAGCGAAGTAAATGAGGAACTGTCGAGGTTTCGCAACAGCGAAACAGGAACTCTTCTGAAATTGTCTGAGCGATTAAAAGCGGATCAACTAGCAGATGGACAGACTGACAATTACTTTACAACACTAGACGAACTGACATACATATTTAGGAAACTAAATAACAAAATGTGAAGTGGTTTAGATAACATTCCCAATATTATTCTAAAGCATATACCGGACGAAATTATACGGCAATATTGCGTAATATTTAATAATATGTTAAACAACTGCTACTTCCCGAGTTATTGGAAAACATCGAAGGTTTTTCCAGTAATCAAAAAGAAGAAGGATCCTTCTGATCCTTGCAATTATAGGCCAATAAGTCTCCTGTCTAATATCGGGAAGGTTTATGAAGTTGTTATTAGTGAGTCCATTTTGTTCGTGTGCGAAAGAAAGGAGATTATACCGCGGAACCAATTTGGGTTCAAGAGAAACCATTCGGCGGTGCACGCTGTTACAAAATTGATTTCTGACGTAAGTTGGAATCTTAACGCCAAAAAAAGTACAGCTGCCTGTCTGGTGGATATCGAAAAAGCCTTCGACACGGTTTGGATCGACGGGCTGTTATATAAACTTATCAGATATGAATTTCCGCATCATCTTATAAAGATGATTACATCTATGGTGTATGAGAAGAAATTCGTGGTAACAGATGGACAATACACGACGACTAAGGTTTTTAATGTCACCAATGGGCTCCCACAAGGCACAGTTACAGCACCGCTTCTGTTCAACATATATGTTTCCGAAATGCTACAGGGTTTGAATGATTCCCTCGCGTTTGCTGACGACGTTATTCTGTATGCAAGTGGCTCAAAAATATAAGGCATTCAAGGTGAACTTCAAAATAATTTTGATAAGCTCCAAACATTTTGCTCCGAATGGAAGCTTAAGATCAACCACGCGAAATGTGAAACTATACTGTTCCGCACCCCAGTAAGACGCAGTAATTCAGATTTGAGACGCGACTGGAAAAACTTACGAATCATGAGTTCTAATGGTCTTCGCATCGACTCAAAGATTGGTGTGAAATATCTAGGTGTCCATTTGGACAAATTTTTATATTATAATGAACATATAAATACACAGTTAAAAAAGGCACCCCCTTCGGGTAGGGGTAGGTAGTGGGCGCCGTGGCGTAAGTGGTTAGTGTGTCGGATCACTACGCATGAGGTTCCAAGTTCGAATCCCAGAAAATACCAAAAAGTTTTTTCACGGTCCCACCTCTCGCGAGCGTCTGACAAACATCCGAGAGTATTGTTGTCATGAAAAAGTTTCTCAAATCGCCGTTCGGATTCGGCATTAAACTGTAGGTCCCTTCCATTCGTGTGAAAAATATAACGCACACAACATGAGTGGTTGCGAGAAGCTAGGCCCTGGCACTTTAAAGAGCTGTTGCGCCAAATATTTATTTATTTTTCGGGTAGGGGTTAGAATATACCCGAGGTAGGCATGCCTGTCGTAAGAGGCGACTAAAATCCACCCTCCGTATACCGAGTATGGCGTATACAAAAAATATGCAATGAACAAAACAAAATATTTTAATACCCCAGGTGGCAGTCCAGGTAAACTGGAAAATCCACCCTCTTCGGAGGTCGGCTCTACGGATTCTGGGGAGAGCCACTTATTGCACCTTATAAATCCCTTCTCAAAAAGTACAAGGGTATCTCGATCTCCACCAACAAGATCGAACGTCTCCGGAAAAAGAAGTCCGCCGGAAGCGCAAATGCGTGAAAAACGGGACTCAGCGAAATCTAAAAGCATTGAGGAGAAAAACGACGTACTCCGTACCAAGCTTAGCGAAATGGAGCTACTCTATCGTGAGCTCAAGAAAGAGGTTAATTTACTCAGGCAAGAAAATAATACCCTAAAAAACACGTACCTACAAAAAGAAAATACAGTTAGCCCACATCGCTCACCTAGTCGCGAATACCAAACGGATGAAGAAGAGCTAACACGCGAAACGAATTGGGTCGAAAAGAAACGACCTAGCAAAAAACGCAAAGCTGGTTCCTCACCGGAAGTCGAACCACAAAAAGACGAAAAGCGCAAGGAGATGCAAGAAAAGCAACAACAACCAAAATTACGTCCTCCGCCGCCGATAAACGTCGTTGGAATTACGGACTATAATAAGTTGCATTGCCTCCTTAAAGCAACTCTGGCATCGAAGTTTAAGGTGACATCTCTGCGAAACAATACGTGGAAAATCAATGTCGATGATGCCGACGGTTACCGATCAGTATCTAAAAAATTGAATGCCGAAAAGATTCAGTGGTATACTTATGAAAATAAGTTAGAAAGACCACTGCGTGTTGTAGCAAGGGGACTTCACCCCTCGTGCACTAAAGAAGATGCAATGCACGACCTTCAAGGCAAAGGCTTTAAAATTCTTGATGCCGTCAATATTATCAAGAAGGAGAAGCAACAGTCGGAGGGAGATCATGAAAAATTGGTAAAGCGCGGACTTCCACTATTCATGCTTAGTTTTGATAAAGACGAAAATAAAGATATTATATATGGTATCAAGACTATTCTAAACATCGTGGTCAAAATCGAACCCATGGGTAAGACCTCCAGATCGATCCCGCAGTGTAAGCGCTGTCAAGGCTTCAATCACACGCAGACTTACTGCCAGAAAGAGCCGCGATGCGTCAAATGCGCAGGTAAACATCTCTCGGAAGAGTGTCACCTAAACAAGCAAACCCCAGCCACTTGTATAAATTGCAAAGGAAAACATCCTGCGAACTATCGAGGTTGCGAAGTGGCGAAAGAGCTTCAAAAACGCCGCGATACGCTAAAAAATTCGATGCGTCCGAATATGAAACCAATCAAGAACAGACCCAAAATAGCTACGAAAAAAGCTACGAAAGATAGAAAGTCCGTCAATATTAACTTAAGATCGGTTAATGATAAAAAATCCGAAAGTAACAGAGATAAGGTAACAGAAGCAAAATCTCCGAATATTGGCGCACAGTCTTATGCTCAAGCGGCGAAGACAGTTAAGGGTACGTACACGACCGACAACTCACGGGAGATCAAAGCAAGAAACCGTCCAAACTTTAATGTAAAGACTCCTTCTCAAGTTGCGACATTGAAAAATGGTGATAGAGGTAGTTCAGAAGATCATGTATCCAATGTTTTTTCCCTAATTCTTGCGAAACTTGAAGAGCAATGCAAAACAAATAAACTAATTTTCGAGAGACTAGTTGCACTAGAAAACAACATCCATAACACGCGCACTTCAACCAGAATATGAAAGAAACGCTTAAAATTCTTACTTGGAACGCTAACGGGCTCATACAAAGACTCGACGAGTTAGAAATATTTATGCGAGAGAAAGATATTGATATATGCTTGGTCTGTGAAACTCATCTGACAAAGCAATCGAATATTAAGATAAGGGGATATAGCGGGTATCACGCCTTTCACCCATCGGAAAGAGCCAGAGGCGGATCATCTTTGTTTATAAAAGAATCTATCGAACACTCAGCGGAAATAAAGATTGAATTAGAAGCAATGCAAGTAAGCACGGTACGCGTTAGAAATAGACATTTCGCTTTCAACATTTCGTCTATATATTGTCCACTGCGATGTAAACTTGAAGAAAGTGATTTCACAAACATCTTCAACTTCCTTAAACCAAATTTTATTATTGGTGGTGACTTCAACGCGAAACACCCCTTCTAGGGCTCAAGGTACGCCTCTCAGAAAGGTAGAAAGCTTTATAATGCGGGTATGCAATTCAGTTGTGATTTTTACTCGACGGGTAAACCAACATATTGGCCAACTGATAGAAATAAGATACCAGATCTGATTGATTTCTTTGTAGTTAAAGGAATATCTAGCAACTGTATAAAAGTTGAAGAAAGCTTTGATTATGACGATAAGCGAAGCTTTGATTAAAAAAGTAGGACCGGCCAGATTAACTGGCGCGAAAACTAATTGGGATGGCTTTAAAAAAGATATTGAAGCAAATATTGAGCTTAGCGTATCACTTAAAACGCCCTATGAACTTGAAGTTGAAGTAGATCGCTTCGTTGAAATCTTACAGGATGCCGCGTGGAAGAATACTCCCAAACCAAAGAGAACCCCGGCCATTTACATTCAAACTTATCCGCAGGAAATAAAAGAGATGATTAAGGAGAAGAGAAAAGCGCGTAAAAGATGGCAACAAACTCGGGCTCCGCAACATAAAGCACATCTTAACCGTTTGTGCAACTCACTAAAAAGATCTATTAAAGACCCTAAGAATAATGAAATACAAATTTACCTAGAAAGCTTAACGGCAGAAAAAGATTCTAACTATTCGCTTTGGAAGGCTATAAAAGGTATTAAAAAACCTCAAATTCAAGCCGCGCCAATTAGGAAAAATCAAGACGAATGGGCCAGGCATGATAAAGAGAAAGCGCAAGTTTTTGCCGCCCACCTGGAAGAAACTTTCAAACCGTTTGATGGACAAGCTCTTATTGAAAATATAAATACGTCGTATATAGACAATAGCCTAATAAGAAATGCAACCCTTACCGAACTTAAGGAAGAAATAAAGAAACTTAAACCTAAGAAAGCTCCTGGATACGACCTAATTACGGGAGAGGTTCTTAAAGCACTACCAAAAAAAGCTCTAATTAAGCTTCTGTTCATTATAAACGCCGCGATTAGACTAGAATATGTTCCCAGTCAATGGAAAGTCGCCGAAGTTATAATGGTCCTTAAGGCTGGAAAACCGCCCAATGAAAAAACGTCTTATAGACCGATTTCGCTTCTTCCAATTATATCCAAAGTGTTCGAGGGAATATTGGTTAGGCGAATACAGCCGACAAGTTCTGCCAGAGCACCTATACAATATTTTTAAGCACTACCTTACGAATAGGCTATTCCGCGTCAAATGTGGAAACGAATATTCTGATTTTAAGGAAATAATGGCTGGGGTGCCGCAAGGAAGCGTTCTTGGTCCAGTCTTATATCTATTATACACTCGTGATATACCGCAAGTAGAAGGCACTGAGCTAGCTACATTTGCCGACGACACTGCTATCTTGACAGTAGGTAAAACGGTCGAAGATACTACAGAAAAACTGCAAGAAGCTTTGAATAGAGTAAATGAGTGGACAAAGATTTGGCGAATCGCACTCAACGAGACCAAATCTGTTCATGTAAATTTTACTCATAAAAAAATAAATAATTTGCCGATCTTTTCAAACTCGGTTCAAATCCCGTTTGCAAACGAGGCTAAGTATCTTGGAATGACACTTGATACAAAGCTGAAATGGAACACGCACGTTAAGAAAAAACGCAAAGAACTAGATAACAAATATCGAGAAATGTATTGGTTACTTGGAAAATATTCCAAGCTTAATATATATAACAAACTGCTTTTATATAAGCAAGTGCTAAAGCCTGTATGGACATATGGTATACAACTCTGGGGTTGTACCAAAATAAGTAACATTCAAATTTTACAAACTTTTGAGAACAAAGTGCTTAGGGGTATTGTTAATGCGCCATGGTATAACGGAAATAGCGATATCCACAGAGATCTTGGCATTAAAACAATCGAAGACGAAATCAAAAACTACGCGAGAAAGCATAAAAGTCGACTAGAAAGTCACGCTAATATAACAGTCCTCCAAGTTTTGGATGAAAGAAATTTACTTCGCCGTCTACAAAGAACCAAACCTTTAGACTTAGCGCGTTAAGTAACCGCGTCTAAACTGCGGACCTAGCAGGAACTTCTAATGGGAAGGTACCTGCAAAACATCATTATTTCGCGAAACGAAAACTACTTGATAAGTCGATGACTTAGTTGTAGTAAAAATAAAAACACGTCTGTTTTGAAGGGAGGTTTTTTTAGTGGGTAGGAATCCCACACTACTATGAGCACGCGATGCTTCCGGTGTATCCAGAATCGACAATTTCATTCTGGATCTTGTGAGGAATCATTTTGCACGGTCAGCAAACGTTACAGAGGACGAACTTGTGTCAGGTCTATTTTACCCTAACCCTGGGTATTTCGGAAATACTATGGAGAGGGGATATATACCACCTGAGGCATTCTTGCATCTGGATGCACACGGTTATTTATCGGACTCAACGAATGTGCCAATTATCTATCACGTTGCTAGAAGGGCAACAGATAAACGTATTCTTTATAAACTAGGCTCTAGTTCACTTAAATGCTAGAACTTACGCAACCTTTTGATTTTGGGTGAAGAATTATTCACTTGCAAGGTGTTCCAACCAAAAGTTAATTAATTTACGCCTAAAAACTTTGTTTTTCCGACTTTTTGTAGGAGCACTGTTTACTTTCAACCACTTTGACAGATGATCAAATGTCAATCATCAATAAATTGATTAAACGTATTCTCAATAGGCCTATTGACTCGGGTGATCGAAATGCCGTCCTAGGATACTGCGTAAGCATACCTGAAAGGGATATAATCAACACCGACCGATTTAATCGGGAGAAATACTGGTGGCTCGACTGGGTTGAAGCTAATGTTTAGGTTAAGTAGGACTGGGCCCTGGTATGTGATTTTTGGTTCGCCGGTTAAAAGGGGAATGACATTTGTCATTCGCTGATCCTTTGTATAGATGGGCTGGAGATCACATATCAGGGCCCAGTTCTGTCGTACGTTAAGTTAGGTTAGTTTTATTTGTTTTCCCCCCTAGTTTAGTTGAATTAAAATAATAAATATTTGTATAAGGTTTTTCCACATTTCTCCTTAAAACAAAATATAAAAATAGCATTAAGAAATAAATAAATTAAAACAAAAAATAATGAAAATATACCAAGTATATAAAAATCATATTGTAAGTATTGAGAACCCTTCAGGTCAGATACTTTAAGTTATAATTATTGCTGTAGTTTTTGGGTTTATTTAAACAATATAATATGTAATGGTGTATAAGTGGATAAATAAACAAACAGAAAAAAAAAGGAAATTTTAAAAGATTTTTTTTTTCGACATAAGATGAAAAACTGTTTTGAATAAATCTGTATACAAATTTGATACGAACACGACGATCAGATACAACTAAGCGTATTGAAATCGCGAACATTATGCACTAAAATGTAAGAAAATCACTAAAGTCGACTTAACCATTTCGGCAGAGATCTTATGTGGGTGCCAAGATAAAAAAAGATTCAGGGCCTACTGTGGAATACTATTTTTATAGCAGACTCATTGTCAATTTGATAAGACCCTGTGGGTGCTTCATCATCATCTTGTTTTGAATTTTAACCATGACTAGGCACTATTACCTTATTATAACATATGTACATATGTACACGCGTATATTGTTCTTATTTTGCACTTGTAAAAAGAGGCAGAGTTAAAATTCTTGTCAGCGTTCTCCTGATTGATTAAAGACAAGAAAGACATGTGCCATAAAACACAATTCTCGCTTGAATGCTCACTTTACCGAGTATCCTGCTTTCGATTTATTTTACTTGACACAGGTACATGTAGCATGTTCTTCTGAAAGCATGAGTAATATCCATATTGTCACAAAATAATGTAATTACTCATATGTAAGCTTTAAAAATTTGACATATTTCCCTTTACCCAAACTCCTTGGCAGACAATATAACATGTAACCTGATTTGGAAAGCATATCCAAAAATATACCAAGTTCACTTGCAAAGAACATAGACAGGATTTTCGCTTCCCGGATTGTCGACTCCATGACAGTGGATTCCTTATGATCTTGTCTATTGTGTTACCATAATCCACATCACTTGAGTCAATTCTTCCTCCTGCTTCTGCTGCTACTGCTTGCTATTTCTACTCAAATTAAAGAGATTAAATCGTGTTTACGCAAAAAATTTCAACCATCATACCATTTGCCTGCCATGTTCACTGATTTATGCCAATTACCTGGCGGCAACTATTTCAAGACTTTTTTTTAAATATTAATTCAGTCACTTTAAAAGCAGTCAGCCACCACCATCAGAATAAGCTGGTTCAACAGTGGCATGAGGTAACGTGCGATTGCATGGTTTCTTCAGAATTGGCCCCGTGGGTGTTGTGCACAGGATAAGTATAATAAATAAACGATTGTGCGGCTTAAGTGTGCGTGAGCTATTGATAAAGTAAGTGAAAGCATGCCTGGAAGGGGATTGAAGTTTGATGTTTTAATACACAATGCTTTCGCTTGATGTATTATATGAATATGAATGGAATATGCAGGATGTAAGCAAAGGAATTAGAACGACGGTGTTGCCTCAACATTTTATGTGTGTTTTTAATTAAAAAACTTCCATGTTTTTAAAGAAGGAAGTTCGGATAACGTGAAGGGTAAATTTAGGATTCGACAATGGTTGCACATATTTGTATAACTAAAAGATGTCTGATCCCTGCACAGTTCTTACACTTTTTTTTATTTATTCACAGGCCTACCGGCCACCTTGCGTTTTTTCGAAATTTTATTCCATTCTGTTCTTATTGGCCTTAAGATCGAACTGCAACATATACGGATAGACTCCCTAGAAACAGAACACCGTATTGTGCTACAACCTAATATTTCGAACAAAACCCTTTATGTAAATCTTCTTTATTTAAATTGCTCACATTGGAATAACGATTTCGTCAAACTTAATCACAGCTTAGACATAAGAACTTCTTGCTAGTTGGCGTCTCCAAGGCGCAAATTGCTGTAAATTATTGCTGTATGCCGCAAATGACCGACTTAAAAATGGCCTTTTATAAAAAGGAAGTTCAAGGATAAACACCTGGATAGTAAGGGAAGATAACTCTTAGAACTACGGGCACACAATACTAAATTGTCGAAGCAGAAGTACATCGGAATCCCTTCTGACCGAAGTGCATTTCTCTGATCCTAGATGCCCCATTACCTCCGCTAAAGCTCTTACCAAAAGTAGTGCTCAAAGAAGCGCAAGTTTACCAGCAAAACTTTTCAACTGCCCTTGCCTATACTGATACGAGTACCTTAATAAACATCAGTGAGCTAGATAGGCTGATTATAAATGCCGTTCCAAAGAAACACTTCCCTACAAGCCAATTCAACCCCAAAAGTGAATGCTTTGACAAGCAATGCTCTTATACCAAGAAAGTAGTTTTCAGCCTTCTATATCGCTTCAGCAATTTCTTCAGACACATATACTTGGAAACTAAAAAGGATACATACTATTGTGTAAGCTTAGGAACCATTTGTATTGTGAATCCATGGTGAGCATCAGAGTTTCTACAAAAACATAATCTGAATTCACTCAGAAATTCTCAAAGCTTACTTCGACATGTTCTTAAGTTCGTCAATGGACAATCGAATGCAAATACGAATGCAATACGCAAGCCATTTTATTGAAAACCATTTCCCCGACAGTGCGCTCACGATCTACGAGGTTACGACTATAATTCACGAGTTAAAAACAATTGTATACTCTATCAGCTGTACAAGTATGCTACCACTGGATGTATAGTCCTTCAAATGAGAGCCTTTAACCACATCTTTTAGACTGGTGAGGTACCAGCGAGTTTCCGTAATGGCTTTTGCAAAAATCCAGCCAGATTGGAAAAATTCAATCTGCTGGGTGAACGCCAATCCAGACTTGACAGGAAATACTGTACAGTTGACTACGTGTTTGCACTCTTTAGCATCGACCAAAGCTACCTTAACCGAGCAACAAAACTCTATGTGTTGTCTGTGAATCTTAAGGCAGCTTTCGATATCGTCGGCAGAAGGGCTTTATTTTAAAACCTGTCTATTGGGTCTATGCAAAAAAAATATGCACTATTTTCCAAAGTCTCTACGAAAATATGAATTCTGCTATGTGGAACGGAGAGCTGCTTTGAATCGATGGGTGTAGAGCAAGGGTGTACTCTTGCTTTCAAACTTATCTTGTTTCTCAGTGATCCTCCAGATTTTGAACATAGTGGTATCATGTGGAATGGAATTAGAAGAAGTACCCTAATGTATGCGATGATACGGGCCAAATCGCTGATTCACTGAGTGTGTTGCAGCAGATGATCCACAAGCAGTAGTAGTACTGTCAAACATGACACTTCGTAGTCAATCTAAGAAATCCAAGATCACGGTTATCAGAAACAAGATCCAGAGGGCTACTCCCATGTCAAAAGATGGGCCTTCAGAGACCAACGTCTCGAAAAAGTCACTGAATATAGATATCCAGGAGTGTTAATCAGAGCCAACTTCAAAAAGTAGCCCCACTAAGAAGATAGATTGAACTTGTCAAGAATTGCCTTAAACAAAAAATGGAGCTATCATCGTCTACGTTCGGTGGTTCATTCCCGTCTCTTTTGCTTGTAGAGCTCACGAGCAGCTCTCGTCTTCCTTTAAAAAAAATAAATAAATATATTGGCAACAGCTCTTTAAAGTGCCAGGGCCTAGCTTCTCGCAACCACTCATGTTGTGGGCGTTATATTTTTCCCACGAATGGAAAGGATGTACAGTTTAATGCCGAATCCGAACGACGATTTGAAAAGCTTTTTCGTGACAGTAATACTCTCGGATGTTTGTCAGATGCTCGAGAGAGGTGGGACTGTGAAAAAATTTGTTCGTGTTTTCTGAGATTCGAACTTGGAACCTCATGCGTAGTGATCCGACACACTAACCACTTACGCCACGGCGCCCTTTGCAGCACCGGTTTATATGTTGCTGCATGCATTCGGCGGAATTTTTCGTCAAACCAGGGGTTTCGCGGTGTTGGTCGGAGGAAACCCAACACATCAGTTGCGGCGTTTCTAGTGGAATGGTCGCAGCATTGCGACTGGTCTCCGGATATTGATACTGGCAGCGTAGGGGTGATTGAGAGATTTCGAGATACGCATTCTTGCGATTGTAGCTTTTCGACCTTAAATGAGTGCACAGTCATTTTTCTTTGTTGCTCAGTTTGGGATATCCCCATTCGTACCTTGGCTGCAATAAAGTAATCATTCGAATCTATGTTGGGCACTTTGAAGGTGGGGACTCTTCTGCCGTCTCTCCACTGCTGCCGCCAAGATTTTCCAAAGGTGTTGGTTATCCATTTCTCGGATTAAGGTGATAGGCACCCAGCGGTCACTAACGTTCAGTGGGAGTTGGAGTTGGTAGGCCTAGGATAAGAGAAAACCCATATGTTTTCGTCCAATCGCATACACTACCATTTGAGCACCTTATATTTAGCTTTCCACTGTTCTGCACTCTGCCCCAGTTTTTTTTCCCATATTTTCGGCTTTTCCACTTTTCTTGACTATTGTCCACTTTTCATTCAACTCTTTGAATTTGTGTAGATGCCTATTCATAACAAATTGGATAATACCACATAAGCCCCAGATTACTCAAATAAATTCACCAGTAAATCCTGGACTTCTTCAAGTCCCTTAAACTCATTCAACCTTTCGTCCCGAAAACTTAGTTTAAGAAAAAGCAAGAAAGTCCTCCAATAACAATGAAGGACAAGTACGTACGAGTATAATACTTCTTCCTTCTACGTGCATTTTATGGTCTCTAGCACTCGTAAGAAGTGGGTTTAGAAATTAACTTACCCTTGTCTTATTAAATACCCGCCGTTAACCAACTAATTGCAAAAAAGGAATAATCACTGATATTCTCTGAATAAAATATGCAGTTAATGAAAATAACCCTTATCCGTGTCCTTCTATGGAGGAATTTTTCAATGTACCGCAAGCAAGAGTGTACTGCACAGGAATGTTGATTGAAAGGAGAAATAAAGCAAACTGCTCTAGCAACTACTATGTAGAGATTCTTCCAGTAATTAAACTCGGCGGGGAGGAATCTGGGCAATTATGCATTATGAAGTGCATCATGAATTGCTATGAATACTCAAGAAAATAAAGTATTACTCCATTAATCGACAACGGAAAGCAGAGGTGAAGGGAGATATTTTTTGAAAATTCGTTCGGTCTTTATATTATGGCACCGAAGCCAAATAACCTACCGACATAGCAATTCATCCTGAATTGGGATTTCGAGATTTGTATAGTATCGTGAGCAGTTGTTGGCTGTAAGCCTGTTGGATATCTGCCTCAAGTAATGTGGTGCATACTCGTATTGCAGATTCGAGGTTGTAATCATTTGCAGACGCTACTATACATGTGTTCCAATTACACTGACAGACGGTTGGATACAACTATATATTTCATCTGAAAATTTTTGCTGGAAATCCTGATAAAGGAGCGAGATTGATCCAATATTTCGGCTTTGTTTGAGTGAAGAGATTTGACTGCTAATTGATTTTGCCTCAATCTAAAACCCATCCAGTACGACCTCTTACTGTGCACGCCAAAGAAAATATTGCTCCCGTATACGATATTGTGTCGCAAAGCACAATTTCTCCGCAGCACCGTTCACAACAACTTGGCCTCTGGCCGTCCACTACGTGAAAGATTTTGAGGAAAGATCTTGGCTTACATCTGTATAAGATCTAGTTGGTGCAGGAGTGCAGTTAAAGCCGCAATGCCATAGGATGCGTCGCTCATTCGCTGATTAGGCTCTAAAGTAATTGGAATTTGTCGAGAAGGTGATTTTGAAATTGGTCTACGAGGTCATGCACTTTGACACCTCTCGACTATTTTCTTTTTAAGGCATTAGTTTATGTGGATAAAACAGCAAACCTGACGACTTAAAAGCCAATATTCTGATTCCTATTCAGGATTTACAGGCCGATTTACTCGAAAAATGTTTTCATGCGTAAGCTTCTGGTTGTCTTGATATCGCTGCACAGGCCATTCAATTCAATTCATCCTCCACTGCCCATCTATAGGCATATCGACAGAATCATAGACCACACCTGATGTTGGACACCTTACCGTGGTGGGGCGACTTAAGTAGAGCAATAGGAGGTACAACCAAGTAAGTAGTTAATACTTCTCTGGCAGAGCTGAGTGTGACGCGAAAACTGAGATCCAACAACCCTTAATTCGAAGGTGGCAGGTCTCCATTCCGGGGGAGCTGTGAACCGGTAGACATACTACTAGATCACAGGGTTCAGGGGTATTTGAACCGCTAGTGGTGACCCCTCAGGGCAACTCAACGTCTGGTATAAGATGGTTGAGTGGGGCGGATGGCAAACGACTAACAAAGGCCTCGTAGGGGCAGCATCTCCCGATAGGTGCTGGTCCGCTAAGTAACGAGTAGGAGCCACTGCAGCCGAAAACCTAGCAGCTCTGTTAGTAAGCCCTACTCCCACCTCCTCGTGGTGTCATCTGGGAATTTCTTCGGAAATTGCTAACGGGAGAGGACGAATGGCGAGCTTCCTGCGCCAAAAAACAGGATAAGTGTCGGTTGGTCTGTTGCCCAGCGAGCCGCAACCGTAAAACAAATCTTGCTCCGAAACGGAAACAATCGCCTCGGATAAGGACGGATAATTTGTTGACGACCTTTGGCTATCGGACACGGGCAACGATCGGATTCTGGAACGTTAAGACCCTCCTGGACTCACTCAAGGAAGGGCCTTATAACGCCAGATTCCACCAATTGGAGTGCGAATTCGCACGGTATAAAATCGACATCTTAGGGCTGAGCGAGATAAGATGGTACGATGCTGGGGAATACATCTCCCCAACAAAAAGCACTGTGATGCTCTACTCTGGTAAACCAGCTGGAAGTGCACGGAGTTCTGGCGTAGGACTAATGCTAACTCCAGCAGCACGTAGTAGCCTCATATCCTGGAAACCCCATAGTGACCGGATATTGACGGCTAGGTTCCAGAGTAGAGTTAGAAAAATTACCATCATACAGTGTTATGCTCCGACTCTAGACGCGACTGAGGATGAAAAGGATCATTTTTATAGCCACTTAGGCGTCGCCTACAACCAAACGCCTAATGGGGACATCGTAATGGTAATGGGAGATCTCAATGCCAAGGTGGGTAGCGACAACACCATGCTTAAGCACGTAATGGGAGTTCACGGCGTGGGAGACCGTAATGACAATGGTGAGCGGTTTGTGGACTTCTGCAATACCAACCGCCTAGTCGTCGGAGGTACGCTGTTTAAACATAACACCTGCCATAAGATCAGTTGGGTCTCTACTGATAGGCAACGAACATCCAACCAGATCGACCACATTGCGATCAGTCGCCGCTTTAGAAATTGTCTCCTGGACGTCCGAAACAGACGTGGAGCTGACGTCGGACAAGAACGAGATTACAATCTTATGGTAGCTCATTTACGGCTTCGTAGTGCATCCGTCAACAGCAACCGCTCAAACCTGCTTAACATCACCAGGTTTAATATCGACAGGCTCAAGGTTCCCCAAGTGCGCCAACAGTTCAGGAACCATCTTGCCTTAGAAGCAGAAACAATCAGCAGCATAGAGAACATGGATGACCACTGGAGTGCTGTGCAAAATGCTTTTGCGACTGGGGCACGCACTTATGTCGGTAAAAAGCAGAAACACCACCGCACATGGCTTTCTACAGACACCTGGAGACGGATCGATGAGCGTACAGCAATCAAGATCCGGATTGCAGCGACCTCAGCAGTAGAGAGAACCGAGCGAAGAAGAAAGAAGTGCAGCGTAGCGTGAGACGTGACAAACGTCAATATGTCAACTCACTGGCCTCAAGGGCTAAAGAAGCAGCGAGTAGGTGCGACAGTAGGACTGTTTACAACATCACTAAGGAGCTCATTGGTGGTCGAAACTCCAAACAACATCCAGTGAAGAGTCTAGACGGTAACCTTGTGATTTCGGATGAGGATCAGCTCACTAGATGGAGAGAACATTTTGCTACAGTGCTAAATCACTTAGACGACGGCGGTATGATCTTGAATTCGAATGAGCAGTTCGAAGCAACAAATTCCCGAATTCGCACCGTACCTCCCAGTAAAACTGAAATAATAACAGCAATCAAGTCCCTCAAGAAGAGCAAAGCGGTGGGTATTGATGGCATCCCTGCCGAGCTATTTCAAGCGGCGCCAAATACATCGGCAGATTTGCTGCATCCCCTAATACGGAGAGCGTAACTGGAGAGGTATATGTGTTCTTCCAGCTGTAGCAAAAATAATAGCTAGAATAATTCTAGAACGAATTGAAGATCACTTAGATTGAACTCTCGATGTCGAACAGGCAGGCTTTCGCGCTGGATCCTCCTGCATCGACCACATAAACATCTTACGGATCAAAATCGAACAATGCGTTGGGTATAGGTCTCCGCTACATTTACTGTTTATCGACTTCGAGAAGGCTTGACAGCTTGAAACGAGATGCTATCTGGTTGGCCTTGCGCAAGAGAGGCATTCCAGAAAAGCTTATAGTTATTATCAAGGCTACATATGAGGGCGGCAAGTGTCACGTCGTGCACAATGGTAAGGTGTCGGAGGACTTTGAAGTCCAAAGTGGAGTACGTCAAGGGTGCATACTGTCCCCACTATTGTTCTTGGTGGTTATCAGCGATGTACTCCGTGCAGCATTGACGGAAGCTCATTCTGGAATTCGTTGGACGATGACATCTTACCTTAAACACCTAGATTACGCTGACGATGTTTGTCTACTTTCACATCGGTTAATGGATCTTCATTTGATGGCCCAAAATCTAGAAGCTGAGGCAAACAAAGTGGGGCTAAAAATAAACACAGCCAAAACAAAAGCCCTAAGTACTTCCAATATCCGCGCTCAACTTAACATTGCCGGAAAGCAAGTCGAGAAAGTTGATAACTTTCTATATTTAGGAAGTGTCGTCTCGGCTAATCGCGGTGGCACCGAACTGGATGTGTGCAGCAGAATCGGGAAGGCTAAAGCTGCGTTCGGAATGCTGTCCAAAATCTGGAGAAGCAATGTTATTAGCTTAAGAACCAAGCTACGACTGTTCCGCTCCAACGTAGAATCACTGGTTTTTTTTTTTTTTGTTTTTTGGTTGCGCCAAAGGGTGTGTAATTTTCTAAAGATACCAGTAGTCCGAGCTACTGGCATGCACGATTCGCAAACCTGAATAATCGATGCCAGGAATACGCTTACGTACTAAACCACACCCTGCGCACTTCAACCACTCTCCCCGCGGGACTACCGTTAGGTATTACTTCGCGGGGCTGGTTAGCTATTTATGCTCTTCATTCGCTGTCTTCCGCTCCTTGTTCCAAAAGTGTTGCCGGTTGGACTTGGTTGTTCTCTCTGACTCTTTCCAGCCGCCTAAGTTCTTGCACGATTATCGCTGGAACTTGTTTCACCGCGTCCCATATTGCATTCGATGCTATCATATGGTGCACAATGTTTTCGGGGGTTGGTATTTCTCCAATTTTTTCCTCCAGTTCTCTGTGCTCTATATGAAAACGTGGGCACTGAAAAAATACGTGCTGAGCGTCTTCTGAGGCCTCTCCGCAATTTGGACAGTTGGGAGATTCATCGAGCCCAAACCTGTTGAGATACGCTCGAAAGCAGCCATGTCCGGTTAGGAACTGACTAAGATAGAAATCTACCTCTCCGTGTTTCCGGTCCATCCATTTTTGGATATCCGGTATAAGTCGATGGGTCCATCTTCCCTTTGAGGACTGGTTCCATCGCCCCTGCCATGCTCTAATGCTTCGCTGTCTTTCTTCCAGCTTGATATTTTTGACTGACGCTTGAGGTTCCTGAATATTGGCGTCGTAGGTCCTTTGTAGCTCGAAAGCCAAGATATCCGCTGGTAGCATTCCCGCGATGACACATACTGCCTCGTCTGACACCGTACGGAAGGCACAGCATACTCTCAGCGCGCATATTCTGTTGACAGAGTTTATCCTTCTTGCGTAGGTCTTTTTCGCCATAGCTTTGGCCCATATGGGTGCCGCATACATAAGGATGGACTGCACCACCGTTGATAGAATAAGTCTCCTTTGTTGCCTAGGTCCTCCTATATTTATCATTATTCTTGATAAGGTACCGCTCACCCGAGCCGCTTCATCACACGTTCTTTCAAGGTGCTCCTTGTAAGTGAGCCTCGCGTCGATCATCACACCTAGGTATTTGATATCCAATTTTGATGTCGTATTATGATCTCCTACTCTGATGGTGATTTCCTCTCTTTTCTTGCGGCTGCTTACCAATACTGCCTCTGTTTTATGTTCGGCGAGCTCTAACCCGACTGCTGCCATCCACCGTTTGACTTTTCGGATACATTCATTTGCAATATCCTCTATTTCCTCTAGATGTTTTGCAACCACGCCAATTGCAATATCATCGGCGAAGCCTATGATTTTTCCCTCATTTGGGATTCCAAGCCTTAGAACCTTAGAATACATAATGTTCCAAAGGATAGGGCCTAATACCGATCCTTGTGGAACTCCGCCAGATATGTGGTACTGCTTTACTCCATCGTCGGTATCGAAGAGCAGAAACCGTTTCTCGAAGTAGCTCAGTATTATTTTAATTAAGAACCATGGCACCATCATTGACCTAAGCGATTGCACTATGAGTCCCCAATTCGCAGAATTGAACGCGTTTTTGACGTCCAATGTTATTACGGCACCGTATTTCTTTGAACCGCCTCTCCATCTCCTGCCCTGAATAGCTTCTTCCAAGGTTGTAGTTACCCTTCTTATTGCGTCTACTGTAGAACGAGCTTTCCTAAAACCGTACTGTTGGTTGGAGAGTCCCCGGGCTTCACCAATTGCTACTTCTAGTCGGTTGCATATGATTCGCTCCAGTATTTTACCCATTGTGTCTAACAGGCATATGGGACGGTATGACGAGGGCTCGTCTGGTGGTTTTCTCCCTTTAGACAGCAGCACAAGACGTTGCTTTTTCCATTGGTCTGGAAAAACTCCTTCTGTTAGACACTTGTTGTAGAGTTCCACAAATGATTGCGTATTTGTTTTAATGGCTAATTTAAGGGCCTTGTTCGGTATGCCATCCAATCCAGGTGACTTGGTATCCTCGAATCGTCTGCATACATCCAGGAGTTCCCTTTGCGTGACAGTTGGGATGTCCTGTACTTCCGGAGGTGGCTCTATACGCTCTGCTAGTATTTGAGGTGGAAACAACCCCGATACAATTTTCTGCATAAGGAGAGGGCATGAGGGGGAGGGTGCCCTAGTGCCTTTGAGTTTTGGCATTACTGTTCTATAGGCGGTGCCCCAAGGATTTACATCTGCTTGCTCGCAGAGTTCCTTAAAGCTATTGCTCTTACTTCTGCGGATGGCTAGTTTTAGCTCTCTTCGCCTATTTTTGAATTGCACCCGTAGGTCCTGATGTGTGGACAAACCTCTGGATCTCTGGAATAGTCCAACGTAGAACCAGTGCTGCTTTATGGGTGCAGTACCTGGAAGGTGGATACCATTAACACACGCAAGCTGCAAGTCTTCGTAAACAAATGCTTAAGAATCATCTTGAGGATTTTTTGGCCGAACCGCATCTCCAACGAACAACTTTATCTGAGAACGGCCCAAGAATCTATAAGCATTACTATACGAAGAAGAAAGTGGCAATGGATTGGACACACCCTACGGCGCGAAGACAACTCTATTGCGAAATACGCTATGTGGAATCCGCTCACCCAGGCAGGCAGAATAGCGGGACGCCCTAGGAAACGTGGCGCAGAATAGTTGAGGAGGAATCGAGCTCTTTAGGAATGAGTTGGAGGCAGCTCAAACGCGTTGCAGAACTCCGAACACGATGGCGCGTAGGCGTGGTTGACGCCCTATGCCCCCCGAGGGGTTAAAGGATATAAGTAATTAAGTAATGAGTGGGGTAGGCAATTGGGACCTTTGCCTGCCTGGTCCGTAATTTCTCCCGTACTCGTGGGATTCAAAACGACTCAACAAAATATATATAAAAAAGAAAACGAGTCATTAGGGGCAGGGTGGAAGGGCCGCGGAAGAGCTCCTGAGACCAGTAGAGTCCGACGGGAAACCAAATGATTCAGCTGACCAATCATCGACGCTGATGGACAGTGAAATGCAGCAATGCGTCAAGAGGTCAATCGACGCTGCGTAAGCCGAATATATAAGTGATAGCACAGACCCTGATTCTGAGCGAATGCCGCGGAAACGGCTTAAGCAGCAAATGAAAAATCAGAGAATGTGACAGAGATTACAATCCGCCAAATTAGTATCGGCAAATAGTAACATATCGGTCAATGAATTGACTGATATGATCGCTAACGTGGGCGTGGGCGCCGTGGCTTAGGTGGTTAGTGTGTCTGACTACTGCGCGTGAGGTTCCAAGTTCGAATCGCGAGAAAGCTTCTCAAAACAAATTGCCCTTTTACGATACTAAACTGTAGGTCCCTTTCGTGTGAAAAATATAACCCACAACACAGCATGAGTGGTTGCGAGAAGCTAGGCCAAATATTTACTTTTTTTTTATCGCTAACGTGACGTTGGTCGAAACCACCCCAGAAGAGACGGGACCTAGGAAAGTTTTCAAAAGTGACAACGAGGCCTCGTGATCAGCGAAAGCTAGGGAGATACGGGAAGCTGAAAAGGAGACGGACAGCCTTTTTCAACGGAGGTTAATCAACGAAGACGACATGGAAGTGGAAATGCTGATGGAAACAGAAGGTCAGTCACCGCAAACATCTTTGAAAGCGGAGCAACCTGGACCGAGCAAAGTCATGCGAAAGCAGGACCAAGCTACGGAGAAAAGAGCAATGCGATTAGAGGAGAAGAAACCTTACGCTAGGAAGAAGCATGTCAAAGTTGACAAAGGTGAAGAAACCTATAGTCAGGCGGCGGCAATCAAACTCCTAACGGGTGTTACTTTCCAGGAAAAACTTAAGTCTTTACTACAGCATAGCTGCCCTGCTACAGGAGCCTTGGATCTTCAAAGAATAAGAGGTCTGCTTGAAAGTATTGCCCCCTTGCACTATTTTCGATCTGGCGAAGGAATTAGATCTATGTTCTGGCGATGCACGGAGTTAAAGCGGTCATGCTACCACAACTGTGTTCCCCTGACCTTGTTTGTTGTCCGAGTAGCAACAGGAGCAGGCAGTTTTATTATAGCATCTGCATACCTGCCATATGACTCACTATGAGCCTCCTCCACCAAAAGAGGTAGATTTTCTAGTGAATGCCTGTAAGGACAAGTGCGAAGATCTAATGATTGGTTGCGATGCTAGAGCACATAATACCGTGTGGGGAAGCACCAACGATAACTACATAGGAGAAGCTTTATTCGAGCTTGTAGTGTAAAGAACTAACTATTATTAGCAGAGGAACAGAACCAACCCTTGTAGATGTAAGACGAAGGGAAGTTATTGACGTGCCTCTATGTAGTAATAGAATATTTGATAGGATATTAAATTGGAAGGTAATGAATCAGGCAATGATGTCAGACCACAGAGCCATCTCATTTTATGTTTGATACTGATCTAAGAGAAACAAGAACTGGAAATATGTCCGGATTCCCAGGGACATGGACAAGGTAGAATACCATGTAGTGTTACGGAATAAACTGATTGGGAGGGTATCCACAATACCGAAAAGCACTTGGGATGTAAAGTCGCGGCTGAAGCACTTACAATGAGTTGTTGAAATTGTATACCAAGAGGGGTGTATTCCTATTCTGGTAGATGAATAGGACGCCTTGGTGGTGTAAGGAATTTGAAACCCTGAAGAAGGAGATGAGGAAAGACTTTAACCATGGAATGAGTATAAGGCAAAGAAGAAAGAATTAAAAGGAACTTTACGACGACGCAAAAGGGATTCATGGAGGAAATTTTGTTCGAATATGAGGAGCACATCTGATGTCAACTGACTTCAGAAAATCGACTCCAGGGATCCAATTTCCTAAGTCAGATTCATTCGGGACAGAACGGAGGAATAGTACAAATAAAGTCCTCATGGAAATACACTTTCCGGGAAACTTTAAGTCAGATCAGCCCTGGGCTATGAGGAATCAAGAGCAAACAGGATGGATAGGGCAGAAGCGGAACGAATAGTTATTCCAGAAGCGGTTGGAAGTGCGATGGCAAGACCGCTGAACCGGATGATATTTTCCCAGATTTCATACAATGGCAGACCTTATTGTACCTGGGGCCACGCTTAGGCTACCAGGGGGGTCAGCAAGGTGGCGGATAGCTGAACGGCCTTCAGATATGTAGGCTAGCTGCGAATAACCAATAACCAGTCCCCGACCACGAGCGGCAGAATGGAGGGTGTGAGGGAAAAAATCACATGAGCCCTGTGAAGTATCTGTGACAGAGCGAGTAGACGCCGCTCTTAAATAAGTGTCCTATCCGGAAGGCAGGGTGTTACGCGACCCGTGCTGAGGCCTGAATGGTGCTGGGGATGTAAAACCAATACAGCATCTCTAACGGAGCCCTCCAGATACCTGGTGACCTCTGGTTGAAATAAAGCCTTACCACGCTATAGGGGGCTATGGCGTGGTCGATATCAATTCCCCCTTACTCGTGGGATTCAAAATGAACAAATTTAAACAAACCAAAATAAATCAAATAAAAATAACAAAAGAAACGAAAAAAACCAAAAAAATGGGGAGCCAAAAACCCCAACCATAGAAGACCCATTTCGAAGGGGAGCACTATTGGCTCGATCGCCAGTTGATAGTCCGCTTGAAGAGGAACAGGCGGCGATAATATCGCGCCAAATCGTACGCGTGGACACTGCTACCATAGCTTTAGCTGAGGTTCAAAACAACCCACGCTCCAATGAAGAGATAGGCAAGTGTGATACGATGACTGTACTGGGCAAAAAAATAGCCGAACTTGCTGAATTCATCAAGGATAAGAACAACGTGCATCACGAGATTCGTAAACTGGTGAGTTCTATTCGTACCACGTATGAAAAGGCATTGGACCCTGAAAACGAACGACAAGAACATTTACACGCTGAAAGGCAGGATAGGACTACAGAAACCATACAGTCAAAACCGTTAAACTACCGAGCAGCAGTCCTGAAGACCACTGAGGCGTCAAAGCCTGCGGTAGATAGCTGTGAGATACGACCACAAACGCCCAAACGCAGGCGGGAAAGCAAAATTACGAGCCAGCAGCTCCCAGCCGCGAAGAAGAAAAAGACCGTGGTCCCGATAGGAAAAGAAAAACCCGTCCAGGTGGAAACCCATAACACGAAAGCCGAAAAGTGGGAAAAGCCAAGAGGAAGTACCAAAAAAAGGCTGAAAGCGCGCCCAGATGCTTTAGTGATTAAAGCTAAGGATGGTCTCTCTTATGCAGAAATACTGCACAAGGTAAAGGACAACCCTGAATTGAGAGAGCTCGGCCAAAAGGTCAACCAAATCAGGAGGATGGCCAAAGGAGACCTACTCTTAAAACTAAGGATCCTCCCAACAACGGAAACGACCAAGCTTCATGCATCCGTGGAAAAGGCCTTGGGAACAGAAGCGGAAGTAAAAACCCTAACGCACGAGGTACTCATAGAAGTCAAAGATCTGGACGGAATCACAACGAAGGAGGAGATCTGCGAAGCCCTAACCAAGCAATTAGAGGGATCCAAAGAGTACCATGTCGGAACAAGTGCCATAAAGTCTCTACGAAAAGCTTACTTAGGGACACAGATAGTGACAGTGAGCCTGCCAGCGGAAGTGGCTGAGAGGCTGATGACTGCCAGCAAAGTGCGCATTGGCTGGGTGGTCTGCCGAATACGGGAAAAAATCACTCCAACAAAATGCTACAAATGTATGGACTTCGGACATACTGCCAGAGCATGCAAAAGTGCGGTGGATTATTCTGACCGGTGTATTAGATGTGGTGCGAGTGGACACACCGCAAAATCTTGTGCCCTAGAGCCAAAATGCCTGCTGTGTTGTGACAAAAAGGACACAAATAGCAACCATGTCACAGGAGAACTCAAGTTCTCCATGTTGCCTGTCGAACCATATCTGGATTTGGTGTATGAGCCTATGGGTCCACCTGCCTTTCTCAGAAGCATTCCAGCGTTCTTGCCATTCTCTCAGGCTTTCTGCTCTATAGAGCCGGTTTTCGCTGGCCTCGTTTCTTTCTCTTCTTGCGCAGTACTGACGTTGCTGTTCTACTGCCAGGATATCTATTGGGAGCATTCTCGCTACCACGTAAGCTGCATCGCTAGAAGAAGTGCGAAATGCGCAGCTAGCTCTCAATGCACATATTCGATACACCGATGTGATATGTGATCTGTATGTTTTAATTGCCATGGCAGGAGGCAAATGCCCAGCCTTCCAAAAAGCCTTGAGAGACCTGAAACACCTTATATGAAGATAAAACAGCTCAACCTCAATCACTGCGAAGCTGCGAACGATCTCCTCATACAATCTGTGCGCGAACAAAAAGTAGACGTCGTAATCCTTAGTAAGCCCTACAAAGAATTCGATGCAAACGCGTGGATAACGGAGACTACGGGAAAAGGGGCCATATGGACCTGTGGGAAAACCGCCTTCCAAGAGAGAATGCCAACATCACGAGATGGTTTTATATGGGCAAAAATCGACGGAATATATATTTATAGCTGCTATGCACCACCAAGCCTCTCGATAGCAGAGTTCGAAGAGCTGCTGGACAAACTCGTAAACGATGCTTTAGATCGAATACCGGCGATCATTGCTGGCGACTTTAATGCATGGGCCGCTGAATGGGGATGCAAAGAAACGAACAGACGCGGAAGATCCCTACTGGAGGCTTTTACAGCCCTAGACGTGGTACTAGTAAACAGCGGAAATAAACCCACGTTTTGCAGTGGAAGCGGCGCTTCTATTATAGACATCACATACGTAAGTAGGTCCTTGATAGGAAGAACAAGGTGGGAAGTCAGTGACCTCTATACTCATAGCGACCACCAGGCGATAATATGTGAAGTACTGCCGGAAGCAAGAAGACAAACACCGCTAGCCAGGCTACCCCAGAAAAAAGGCTGGAAATCAGACTCTTTCGACGTGGAAGCATTCACATGTATCTTCAACAGAAACGCAGTACTGACTGGTCGTGCGGGCAGTAAAGCAATGCAGGCCATAAATGAGGTTACACGGGCATGTGACGCCACAATGAGGAGAAGAAAGGCTATGGAACATTGTCCCCCAGTTTACTGGTGGAATGAAGAAATCGCGCATCTACGTACCAAGTGTCATCGAGCGAGAAGGGTGTATACGCGATCTAGAGCGAGGGCCGTCTCCAGTGAACTGCAAGAAGACTACAGGGTGGCTCGAAAGGAACTAAAAACAGCTATACTAAAGAGCAAACGGAAGTGTTTCGCCGAGGTGTGTGATGAAGCTGACGAAAATCCTTGGGGCAAAGCCTACCAAATCGTCATGAAAAAATTGAAAAGGTGCCAGCCACAGATTTCCACCTGCCCAGAGTTCTTACACAACATCGTGGTCGGACTATTTCCTCAGCAACAAGAGAACGCATTCTCGAATGATCCAATAGTAGAGGCACCAACAATCCGAGAGGTAACCAAAGAAGAAATAATCGAGATTTGCAATAAAATTGGAGATAAAAAAGCACCTGGACCAGATGGTATCCCAAATATAGCACTCAAGACAGCTATAAAAGTAAGCCCAGAAATGTTTATTAACATTTACAACTCGTGCCTGAAGGAAGGAGTCTTCCCGGATCAGTGGAAACGGCAAAACCTAGTACTTCTTCCCAAAGGTAAGAAAACACCAAATGAACCATCATCATACCGCCCGCTCTGTATGTTAGATACGGTTGGCAAAATATTGGAGCGAATCATCTGTAACAGGGTAGAGGCAGCAATTCAAGAATCTGGAGGTCTTTCAGAACACCAATACGGTTTTCGAAAAGCGCGCTCAACAACAGATGCAATCAATGTGGTAGTTAAAACGGCACAAGAGGCTATACAGGGAAGAAGATGGAGAGGCGGTTCCAAAAAGTACTGCTTGGTTATAACTCTTGACATAAAAAACGCCTTCAATACGGCAAATTGGAGTCACATCTTACAAGCGCTCAGAAGGATGAGAGTTCCACAATACCTCATAGACGTTATTGTTGACTACTTCAAGTGCAGAATCTTGGTATACAATACAGACCGCGGCCCCAAGGAATATAAGATCACAGGCGGAGTACCACAGGGCTCAGTCCTTGGCTCTTTGCTCTGGAATATTATGTATGACGGCATACTGCGACTTCCTATACCCGCAGAAACAAAAATAGTGGGATTTGCTGATGATATCGCCATTATTGTCACTGCTAAACTGTTGGAGGAGGTGGAATAGATAAGCAATGCGACAATAAGGATAATACGAAAATGGCTCACCTCAGTTGGTCTAACACTGGCGGAGCATAAAACTGAAGCAGTCCTGATAAGTAGTAGAAAGAAGGTAGAAACTCTCACCATTATAGTCGGCGGCCATGAAATCACATCTAAACCGCATATCAAATACCTAGGTATCATGATAGATACGAGACTTTCATTTAGAGATCACCTTAAGTATGTAGGCCGAAAAGGTGCAATAGCAAGTGCTGCACTCGCGCGTATCATGCCCACCATAGGAGGACCAAGACATAGTCGTAGGTTACTGCTGGCTAGAGTGGTTACGTCTATAATCCTATACGCCGCACCAATTTGGGCCGGAGCCATGGCAATTAAAACATACAGATCACATATCACATCTGTGTATCGAATATGTGCATTGAGAGCTAGCTGCGCATTTCGCACTACTTCTAGCGATGCAGCTTGCGTGGTAGCGAGAATGCTCCCAATAGATATCCTGGCAGTAGAACAGCAACGTCAGTACTGCGCAAGAAGAGAAAGAAACGAGGCCAGCGAAAACCGGCTCTATAGAGCAGAAAGCCTAAGAGAATGGCAAGAATGCTGGAATGCTTCTGAGAAAGGCAGGTGGACCCATAGGCTCATACACCAAATCCAGCCATGGTTCGACAGGCAACGTGGAGAACTTGAGTTCTACTTAACGCAGTTCCTAACGGGCCATGGATGCTTTCGTTCGTACTTACACAAGTATAGACACGACAATAGCCCTTACTGTTCGCATTGCTCTGACTGCGTAGAAAACGCAGAACATATATTTTTTGAATGCCCAAGATTCCTCGACGAAAGGAATGCACTAATGAGTGAACTCGGCCATCCACTGACGCCAGAAAACATCGTTGGCGAAATGCTCAAAAGCCAGGAGGCATGGGACGCAGTCGCTGGGAGCACAATGCGCATAATGAAGATTCTAAGAACCCTAGAAAGAGAAAGGAAAGAATCAGACCGGCGAAATACAATCAATGCTGAGCAGGATAATGCAAACATGCACTAGTCGAATACATCAGACTAAAACCCCCCCCGCGATGAAGTGCTTGACGGCAGTACCGCGGGGAATGGGGCGGTCGTGGGGGGGGGGGGGGGGGTTTAGTGGGTAAGAGTCCCACACTGCTACTCAGGACGTACTGAGTTTCGTCTTTTGAAGATTACCCCTCCCAATCAAAAAAAAAAAAAAAAAGACCTTATTGTACCGGGAAGGTAGGACTGCACCGAAGCGAGGTCCTTTAGACCGGTCAGCCTAACATCATTTCTGTTGAAAACAATAGAAAGGATTCCGCTGGCCCTATGGGGAGAACTGCCCTGAAAGTGGATCCTTTGAACTGTAGGTAGCATGCGTAAAGAACTGGTAGGTCTACAGAATCGCGCTACACCAGGTTGCACGCGTTGCGGAAGGGGAGACACATACCAAAGGTATTGTAATGACCACAATAATTGACATTGAAAGTGCCATCGATAAAATATGTTTAAAAAATCTGAGATTAGCCTTAGAAAAACGCAGAGTTAACACATTAGCGGTGCGATGGGTGAACAATATGCTGAAAAATAGGGTGATAAATATTCAGACGGTAATTTCAAGACTTAGAGGAAGGGTTAGCAGAAGTTGCCCGTAGGGCACCTACTTATGGAACATTGCTGTGGACTCTCTTCTGAAAGGACTTTAGGAGACTGGCTGCATATGGTGGGATATGCCGATGACATAGCAATAATGGCAAGAGGCAAATTCATGAATGTCAGAGCAGACACCATGAGGAATGTTTTCCGATTAGTGGAGGTAGTGTGGTAGTGGTGTCAAGAATAAGGGCGTTTCATTGATGCGGAAAAGCAGACCTATGCTGGGTGCTTTATCAATGCAAACGGGTATGTGGACGAGGTCAGCATATTGGGTGTATACGATGATAGTTAGACCAATTATCTCATATGGGTCAGTTGTATGTTGGCCAAAAGCCTCGCAGAAAACTGTAAAGATGCATCTGCATAGGGCCCAACTGGGTTCCTTAGGGATCACTAGTTCCATACGGACGATACATACACACATGTGCAGTGACAGTGATTTACGTTTTTTCTTTCCAATATTTATAAAAATTTTATTTGGCATCAGCTGAGTTTGCAATTGATTATTTTTCGATTAAGTTTTAAGAAGCACATTAGTGACTTTGGCACATGGGACTTTGTCCTCATAACTTATATTGTGTCAATGTCCGGCACTAGCCAGCAAAAGAAGAGAGATCTTTGAGTGCCACTGGGTGGAAACCCATAAGATGAACCAGATTCCCATTAAACAGATGCTAGCGTTGACACGAGGAGTTGAAGCCAGAGCATTACTATTCATCAATTATTTATATGTGCAATAACGAACAAAAGAAAGACTTCAAGTACTACAAAATGGAGTAATGCGAACTATATTGAAGTGCAACAATAGAACTCCAATTCCCAAAAATGCTAAATACTTTCAAGTAGCTAAGTGTTTTACAAAGACTAAAACTGCACGCATTCAAAACTGTATTTAAAGTTAAAAATAACATATTTCCAGACTTTTTACAACAAAATGTGAGCTACATAACCAGTGCTAGGTATAACCTTAGGAAGGAGCGCAGAAGACTTAAATCTACCTTTATATAGAAAAGTAAGTACAAAAACCACATTCTGCGTAGAGGATTGCAGTTTTTCAATAGCCTTCCAGTTAATTTAAAGCGTGAAACTAATTTTTCTATTTTTAAGCCAAGAGTGACTAGCCTTTTATAAAGAGTAATTTTCAGTAATAATTCATTTCAAATTATGTATACATATGTTAAAAAGGTTTTTTAATAAACTGATAAAAACAAAAAAGAAAGAGCTGTGGAGAAATGCAGAGTGTTTCTCTGCCTAAGACGGATCGTGGTAGAGAGACGAAATTTGACCCAAAACGGTGGTCTGATTTGAAAATATCTCGAATTGTATATACATATATACATAGATCACACTCGAGGAAGTGTTCTCTCATCCGGTTTTAATAAGGTTACTGCCTCGGTACTGTATAGCAGCATTTGGATGAGTAAGTAGAACCTTATATAGAGTTTCCTTAGTTGTTCGATTGAGGGCCTTGTTACTCAATTGTCTTTTTAGCACAAAGACACAACGATGGACAAAGTGATTTATTTGTTTTATTTCCGCCCAGATGTCATTGGTAAAGTTCAAAGCGCATCCTAGATAGGCAAAGCCCCCAACAACCTCAAAATTGTGACTGCCTTTCGTGACATCCTGTCGATGTTGATTATTCATTTTTATTAACAGCATGTACTTTGTCTTGCCCTCGTTCACTGTTAAACCTTTTTTCCCCATTTTGCTTCAAAGTTCACGAATACACCATTGACATCAAGCTCTCTCCTTTCAATTATGTCATTGTCGTCCACGTAGGCGAATGATTGTACACACTTTTGAAATATTGTGCCTCTTATGTTGGCTTGTGAGTTGTGCACAATAGTTTAAAGCACTTTAAAGTATTTAAGAAACCGCATGACGGAGCGTCACCTTGTGCTTATCTTTTTTTGACTTCGAAGGGGTCCAAAGGGTCATTACCGACTGTAATTTTAGATTAATCAAGCGTTTTTGATTAATATATATCTTGGCTATATTTGTCGTAAAGTAGGTAAATTAAAACATATGCAAGTTTTGACTTTTCAGAAACTTTATTACAATGTATGACCTTACTCTACGAGATGCGCAAGAAGAAGGAAGTTAACCTTAAAGTGAAATAAAATGGTCAGCGTGGTTTTTAACATATGGGAAATTATTTTCGATAAATATTGCCGTGACATTGTATATCGATACAAATTTATACTGAATGCCGCCATTATAGAATTAAATGGTATAATTATTTCAGTTAACTTTAAATGTTAAATTTAATACTTAATATAGATGTAATAAAAATTATTTTTTTTAATTTTAAATTGTTTAGATAAGTTCAAGATCCAAAAGGAAAATTAAATTAATTGAAATAGAAAATGATAAATAGAATTCGTTGTAAAATTGACGAAACATACTCCCCCTCTTGAAGAGCTTAAGGCTCTTCAAAAACTGGTAATCGGCATACTGTCGTAACTGCTCGCTTGGTGATACCGCTGGCTGTCTTCAACGTTACTACTCGAACAACATTATCTGCTCCAGGATGAACTTCAGATACTCTTCCAAGTTTCCATTTCAAGGGAGGAAGATTGTCATCTTTGATTATAACAACGTCATCTACCTTTAGTGAAGAACACCCTTTACGCCATTTGCTGCGTTGCTGCAAGGTGTGAAGATATTCGGTTTGCCAACGATACCAAAACTGCTGCATCAGCCACTGGACTCGTTGCCAACGACTTAAATATGATATGTTTTTGTTCGTTAAATCTGGTTCAGGAAGCGCAACAAGTGAAGTACCTGTCAAGAAGTGACCAGGTGTGAGTGGTTGCAGGTCGTTAGGATCTTCGGAAAGGGGGGAAAGAGGACGGGAGTTAAGAATACCTTCTATCTGGACAATAACAGTATTGAGCTCCTCATAAGTAAGAGAAGCTAAGTGCAATATCCTTTTCATATGGTGCTTTGCCGACTTAACGGCGGCTTCCCATATCCCACCGAAATGGGGAGATCTGGGCGGTATGTTCTGCCATTCGATGCCCTCCTCTAAGCAAGCCTTTACTATCTCGGAATTCGTTTGTTGATCGGCGAACAAATCGTAGAGTACCCTCAGCTGGTTACGTGCTCCAACGTAGTTTGTAGCATTATCGCTGTAGATAGCACGGCAGAGCCCTCTGCGACTTATGAAGCGCCTAAGAGCACCCAGAAACGCAGGCGTAGTCAGGTCTCCTACCAGTTCCATATGGATTGCCCTTGTGCTTAAACAAATAAAAACAGCTACATAAGCCTTTACAGCTGCAGTTCCACGACGGCGAGAATGTACCATGAATGGCCCACAAAAGTCTGTGCCCACGACACTAAATGGGCGAGAAGGAGTGACTCGACATGCAGGAAGATTACCCATTTCAGGGTTTTCAAAACGAGGGTTTGCTCTAGCACACAGCATGCATCTACTTATAATTTTCCGAGCAAGTGGTTTTGCATGAACAGGCCAATATTGTTCACGAATTATTCGAACTAGCCCTTGAACTCCAATATGTTGGTATTTTTCATGCAAATATTTGATTAAAACTTTGGTAAAAATGTGCTTATTTGGAAGTAAAATTGGATGCTTGGCTTCATATTGCAACTCTGCATTATTAAGTCTTCCACCGACGCGAAGCAATCCTCCTTCATCAACAAATGGACTTAATGAAATGATGTGTGATCTAGCAGCGATCGGTTTCCCTCTCTCCAACAATGCGATTTCATTTGAATATTGACTAGCTTGCACAAGCTTTAAAATACAGCGAAGAGCTTCATCCATCTCCGATGTTGTAAGTTCACCCGTTTGTCTTGGTTTCTTCTTTGCCTTTGCAGATGCATTATAACAAAATCTGAATATGTAAGCAATAGTTCTCACAATGCTCAAATAGTTAAATTTATGTTTAAGAGTGTTAACGAGATCGATTTCTTGTTGGATAGAAAACATGCGCTTGGTCGGTTTTCTTTCCAGCAAGTCGTCATCCGTGATGGAAACAGGTTTGGCGTTGGGCCAGTTCTCACGAGACAAAGCCAGAAAGTTGGGGCCAGAGAACCACAGTGTTGAAGTAATCAACTCACTTGCACTAGCTCCCCTCGACACTATGTCCGCAGGGTTGTCATTTGTACTAACATGCTGCCACTGTTCGACCGACGAAAGCCTTTGGATAGCCGCCACTCGATTTGCCACAAACGTTTGCCAATGATGAGACTCAGATGATAACCATGCGATAACAATGCTTGAGTCCGTCCAATAGTGCACACTCTCAAACCCATCCTGAAATATGTCTCTGATACGCTTTACAAGATGAACCATTAAATGTGCAGCGCAAAGCTCAAGTCTTGGTAAGCTCATATTTTTGACCGGGGCAACCTTCGACTTTGCGCACAACAAACGCACAACCACCCTACCATCCTGTTGAATTGAACGCACATAAATGCAGGCCCCATATGCACGCTCAGAGCTATCTGAAAATGCGTGTAATTGTGCATGTTGAATGCTACACTTCATAACTTGTCTTTCAATTTTTAATTTGCTTAAGTCAGCAAGTTGACTTCTAAATGTTATCCAACTTTGATGATGGGACTGAGGAAGTGCTTCATCCCAATCAAAGTCTTCTTTCCAAAGAATTTGCATAAATATCTTTGCAGATACAATTACAGGGTTAATCAAACCTAGTGGATCGTACAATCTTGCAATATCTGACAAAACTGTCCTTTTGGTTACTTTGCTGTATCCTTGGCTATTGACCGTATAAAGAAAAGCATCTATTTTAGGGTCCCATAACAGACCGAGTGTTTTCACCACATCATGTTCTTTTATTTGACAAAGGGGCTCTCTATCTTCAAGAGAAACATCGTGCAATATCTGTGGGGCATTTGAGCACCACTTTCTCAGCTCCAAACCAGCACTAGCTAAAATTGACCTCAGCTCCATTTTATTTACCTCGAGCTTTTCTAATGTTTCAGCCCCCGTCAGTACATCATCGACGTAAAAATCGTTTTTTAATATTTTTGCTCCATATGGAAAGCTTTTCTTTTCCATTTCTGCTAAATATTGGAGTGATTTTGTGGCTAGATAAGAAGCTGGGGCAGTACCGTAGGTCACTGTGCATAGACGATAGATTTTAATTTCTTCTCTTGGGTTCTCTCTCCACAAGATGAGGTGAAATTGCCGATCACTCGCATTGAGCCGAAATTGCCTATACATTTTTGTCACATCAGCGGTGAACACATATTCATGGGATCTGAATTTGACCACCAACGAAAACAAATCCGGCTGTACCACTGGGCCTACATGTAAAATTTCGTTAAGGCTAATTCCGTTCGTAGTCTTTGCACTGGCATCAAATACCACTCTTAATTTGGTGGAAGAGCTTCCTGGTTTTGTGATACAGTGGTGAGGAATGAAGTAATGCGGGCTATTGGAGTCAGGTTTTGTTGTTAGCTCCATGTGAGAGAGGTTTTCATATTCTCTCATAAAAGAAATGTATTGTTCTGCAAGTGCGGGGCTTTTATGTAATTTTCTTTCTAGACGGAGAAATCTGCGGAGAGTTAATTCGTATGATTTACCTAAACACTGCGGGTCGGTCTTAAATGGCAGTCTTACTTCAATACAGCCACCTTCTAGTCGTCGAACATTTTTATTAAAGTGATCTTCACAAATTTGTTCCGTTTTTGTCAAAACATGTTCCTTAGCCTCATGATTCTCAACTTCCCAGAGCAATTTTAAAATGTGATCTAGACTTGTAACATGCTTTGATTCTTGAAATAAAGTATTGCATGCAAGTTTAGTGCTTTCATTTTTCCGGGAAAAACTGCCGGATACAATCCATCCAAAAATGGTATTTTGCAGTGTAGGAAGCTGATCACCTAATTTTATTTGACCGATGGAGAGTAGTCCAAAGAAATGCTCCGCTCCAATTAACAGATCTGTAGAACCTGGTGTTGCAAAGAGTGGATCTGCCAAATTGATATTGGCGGGAATCGGCCAATGTGAAGTGTTTATGGGAACATCGGGAAGAAAATCCGCTATTCGATTGACAATTAATGCTTCTACAGTGTCAACATATCCGTTTAGCCGTGATTTTATGATAAAGCTGACTTGATGTCGGCAGTGTAATGAACCTGTGCCAATTCCGTAAACAGAAGTCATTGTGCCTTTTCTGCGTATGCCAATTAGATTAGCAAATCGCTCTGTAAGTAGACTGACGTGAGAAGCAGAGTCAAGCAAAACACGACAGGGCACTGGAGAGTTATGCTTATTCATGACATGGATTATGGCAGTGGCTAAAATAGTATTCCGAGAATCAAATGCGTCATCGCGAGAGGATAGAGTTAGACTATGAATGTGAAAATTTTGTGGGCTTTGGCTATTGAAATTGTTTATTGTTGGGCAAGCAGAAGAGTTGGTTGTTGCCGAAGAAGTATTTTGATTATTGTCGTGGAGCAAAGTATGGTGAAAGTTGTTGCATTTTCGGCATTTCGCGGCTTGACAATTGTGAGGTGCATTATTCGGTTTAAGGCAGTTTACGCATAAATTGTTAGTAGCTACAAATTGATGTTTCTGAACGAGGGGTAAATTCATAAACTGATAACACCTATGAATAAAATGGCCACTCTTCTTGCAAAAAGTGCAACTGAACTTTTCGGTTGTTGAGCTACTTTCACGTACTATGGCGAAACTTTTTGGCCGAGAATTCTTACTTGGTTTAGAATGCATAGAAGTACTTGCCTGTGATACGTCCTCCGTTAATGTGAGACTTCTCTTTGTGAGAAACTTTGATAGCTCTTGGTAGCTAGGCATTCTATCTGCGGGTCCTTCATCCCTCCATTTGGTGAGTGTTTCCGGATCGAGCTTCGGTAGCAATATCTGGATCAGCAGATCGTCCCAATGAGCGACCGGACGTCCCAATGTGGTTAGTGCACGGAGATGGCTATTTATTTCTTGCAGAAAATGACGAAGGCTGCTTGACGAAGGCTTTCGAAGAGGTGGATACGTCATTATCTTCTTAAGGTGTTCAGTGGCAATGAGCTTTTTGTTGTCGTAATTTTCTGTCAAAAGATTCAAAGCGACTTCGTAGTTTCCTTCAGTAATCTCTAACGACTGCACGGTTTTAGCAGCCTGTCCAGACAGCGACAAAATAAGGTAATGGAATTTGGAAACGTTGCTTAGGTTAGGGTTGGTATGGATGAGGGAATTAAATGTCTCGTGGAAGGACAACCACTCAGTGACTTCACCTGTAAATAAAGGTACTTTGAGATCCGGAAGTTTTATTTGAGTACTTTGTTTGGCTTGAACCGATACAACCTTTTCTGATGGGATCTGCGTGGGTTTGCGAGATTGCATGTGGTACATGAAAGACGATCGAAGTGTGTAGTACATCTCTTCATAGGTTCCTCGAAGATCGACAGCAGCTACAATTTCTTTAGGGTCTGCTTCCTCCACTTTAGCTTGAAGTATTTGAAAGGCTTTGAAACTCGTTTCCAAAGCCTCGAGACGTACTTCAACCTCGGAAAGAAACGTGGCTTCGGTAATTTTAGAGTTGAATTCGTTGATGCGATCCATTTGTTTAGTAGCAACAGTTCTGCGGACTTTCATCAGCTCCAATTTCTTTTCTTCTTTGGAAACTACAGCAGGAACATCAGCTTCTTCTCCTTTCCCAGTACCAGGCATTTTGCGATTTAATAAAATAAATGATCGTGATTGCTTGTGATAAGATGGCGAATCACGTCGGGGTCACCATGTAATTTTAGATTAATCAAGCGTTTTTGATTAATATATATCTTGGCTATATTTGTCGTAAAGTAGGTAAATTAAAACATATGCAAGTTTTGACTTTTCAGAAACTTTATTACAATGTATGACCTTACTCTACGAGATGCGCAAGAAGAAGGAAGTTAACCTTAAAGTGAAATAAAATGGTCAGCGTGGTTTTTAACATATGGGAAATTATTTTCGATAAATATTGCCGTGACATTGTATATCGATACAAATTTATACTGAATGCCGCCATTATAGAATTAAATGGTATAATTATTTCAGTTAACTTTAAATGTTAAATTTAATACTTAATATAGATGTAATAAAAATTAATTTTTTTAGTTTTAAATTGTTTAGATAAGTTCAAGATCCAAAAGGAAAATTAAATTAATTGAAATAGAAAATGATAAATAGAATTCGTTGTAAAATTGACGAAACACCGACCTGGAGGAGGTGCCGGTTGTGTTGGCTTTGGGTGTTTGAAAGTTGTAATGATTGGCGAATACATACGCTGGTAGATCGTTCCACAAACGTGTTGTTCGGCTTATAAACGAAGCTCTATATTTGACAATACTTCCGAAGTTGGGCTTGAGGGTGAGCTGATGTACATTAAAAGCATGACGCGTATTGCGGGTGAAATTTCAAAGGGAGGAATGCAACTCGCTCTTTCATTGGAGCATTTTCTTATTAAAAAAGCCATAAAATAGAGAAACGCACGAGGTACTTCTACGATGTTGGAGTGAGACTATGGACTTCATAGCGTCTGTATCACCTACAAGCTTTAAAAATGTGCAGAAGGTTCTTGAGTGCACCAAACCAGATGTGGGCGTTATATGCCAGCGAATGAATGCCTTATAGATTAAGTCTTTCGAATTCAGCGATGCAAGAACCATTAATGAATAATGGTTGAGGGTCTTGGTTTCGCTTTATTTCCTTTATATGCTAAATTGTAGAGCTGTAGCTGCTCAGGACAAATTGTATTAAACGATGAAAAATGTAGAGTCTATTCCATTGGAGAAAAGAGTCGTCGATGCCATATGCCTTAGAAGTATTAAGCGCAACCACTTTTGTTTCGATGAAGTGATGGGGAGATTGGTTTTACTTCCCGGTGAGATATGGTGGACTTCCCTGGTCTAAGACCGCACTGGACAAATCAGGTTGTTAGCAAATATTTTTAGACGTTCACACAACATGGCGGATAAGATCTCGTAAGTGATGTTAAGGATGCACGTCTAACTAGCGCAGTTTAGGGGTCTATTTTTTTTTTTAGGACTGCTTCCATTAGTAGCAACCACTCAAACTAACTAAACATCACCAGGTTTAATATCGACAGGCTCAAGGTTCCCCAAGTGCGCCAACAGTTCAGGGACCACCATGCCTTAGAAGCAGAAACAATCAGTAGCACAATGCAGGAGAGCATGGATAACCACTGGAATGCTGTGAATAATGATTTTATGCCTATCTGCAGACACCTGGAGACGGATCGATGAGCATACAACAATTAAGGCTCGGATTGTAGCAGCCTCAACCGTAAAGAGAACCGAGCTAGGAGCCTAATACCGTGCGAAAAAGAAAGAAGTGCAGCGTAGTGTGAGACGTGACAAACGTCAGCATATCAACTCACTGGATTCAAGGGCTGAAGAAGCAGTGAGCAAGTGTGACAGTAGGACTATTTATGGTATCATAATCACTAAGGAGCTCACTGGTGGTCGGAACTCCAAACAACACCCAGTGAAGAGCCTAGATGGTAACCTTCTGATCTCAGATGATTACCACCTCACTAGATGGAGAAAACATTTTGCTACAGTGCTAAACCACTTAGACGATGGCGATATGATCTCGAATTCGAATGAGCAGCTCGAAGCAACAAATTCCCGGATTCGCACCGTACCTCAAGAAGAACAAGGCGGTGGGTGTTGATGGCATCCCTGTTGAACTATTTCAAGCGGCGGCAAATACATCGGCAGATTTGCTGCACCCTTTAATACAGAGAGCTTGGGATAGTGAACAAATTCCGCAGGAGTGGAAAAGGGGGATGATCATTAAGCTTCCGAAAAAAGAAAACTTGACGGAATGTGGAAATACGGAAACTTGAAAGGTATTTGTGTTCTTCCAGCCATTGCCAAAATAATAGCAGAATAATTCTGGAACGAATCAAAGAACATTTAGATTTAACTCTCGACGTCGAACAGCCAGGCTTTCGTGCTGGATCCTCCTGCATCGACCACATAAACACCTTACGGATCATAATCGAACAATGCGTTGAGTATGCGTAGGTCTCCGCTACATTTACTGTTTATCGACTTCCAGACAGCTTTCGACAGATTAAATCGAGATGCTATCTGGTTGGCCTTACGCAGGAGAAGCATCCCAGAAAAACAAAAGGCTACATATGAGGACGGTAAGTGTCACGTCTTACACAACGGTTAGGTGTCGGAGGATTTTGAAGTACAAAGTGGAGTACGTCAAGGGTGCATACTGTCGCCACCATTGTTCTTGTTGGTTATCAGCGATGTACTCCGTGCAGCATTGACGGAAGGCAACTACGGAATTCATTGGACTATACCATCTTACCTATATTACGCTGACTATGTTCGTCTACTTTCACATCGGATAATGGATCTTCATCTGATGGCCCAAAATCTAGAAGCTAAGGCAAACAAAGTGGGGCTAAAAATAAATGCAGCCAAAGCAAAAGCCCTGAGCACTGCTAATACCCGCGCTCAACTTAACATTGCCAGACTGGAAGTTGAGACAGTTAATAACTTTCTTTATTTAGGAAGTGTGGTCTGGGCTTATCGCGGCGGCACCGAACTGGATGTGTGCAACAGAATCGGGAAGGCTAAAGCTGCGTTCGGAATGCTATCCAAGATCTGGAGAAGCAATGTTATCAGCTTAAGAACCAAGCTGCGACTGTTACACCCCAACGTAGAATCAGTGCTGCTTTATGGGTGCAGTACTTGGAAGGTGGACACTATTAACACATGCAAGCTGCAAGTCTTCGTAAAGAAATATTTAAGAATCATCTTTAGGATTTTTTGGTCGAACCGCATCTCCGACGAACAACGTTATACGAGAACAAGCGAAGGATCTATAAGCATTACTATACGAAGGAGAAAGTGGCAGTGGATTGGACACACCCTACGGCGGGAAGACAACTCCATTGCGAAATACACCATGCAGTGGAATCCGCTCACCGGGCAGAATAGCGGGCCGCCCTAGGCAAACGTGGCGCAGAACAGTTGAGGAGGAATCGAGCTCTTTAGGAATGAGTTGGAGGCAGCTTAAACGCATTGCAGAACTCCGAACAAGATGGTGCACAGACGTGGTTGACACCCTATGCCCCCCGACGGGTTAAGGGATCCAAATTAGTATAAGCATTACTATACGAAGGAGAAAGTGGCAGTGGATTGGACACACCCTACGGCGGGAAGACAACTCCATTGCGAAATACACCATGCAGTGGAATCCGCTCACCGGGCAGAATAGCGGGCCGCCCTAGGCAAACGTGGCGCAGAACAGTTGAGGAGGAATCGAGCTCTTTAGGAATGAGTTGGAGGCAGCTTAAACGCATTGCAGAACTCCGAACAAGATGGTGCACAGACGTGGTTGACACCCTATGCCCCCCGACGGGTTAAGGGATCCAAAGTAAAAAAAAAAATTGTAGGAACAGGCAAATGAAGCTAAGGTTCTACTCATAGGGTAAAATTTCATCAAACCAGATAGGTAGTTTATAGATGAGTTGGTGTATGCTCCCTACCAAATCACCACCCGTTGCTTTAAAGATATAGGTAGTTTATAGATGGGTTGATGTATGCTCCCTACCAAATCATCTCCTGCTGCTTTAAAGGGTTCACCGGCTAGGTTATCCGCTCCAGCGGATTTATTCGACTTTTGCTTGGATATGGCTATCCTCACCTCGTCAAGGTCAGGTGGACGGAAGTATTGTTCATCAACGTCCAGTTTGAGCACATTATTCTACCTGATAACAGGATTTTGATCACTCTAGCCGTTTAACAATCTGTAGAAGTGTTTTCCATATCCTCAGCAGTGATTGCGTGAATAAGATTTGCGAAAACGAGTACTACGAAGTTCAAAAGGTAGTCGATTGAAAAGCCTAGGTGCTATTTAGGCCTTGTTTTGGCGTTTGGTAAGGTTTTCCAGCATCATTTGTTCAAATGAGCATCTCCATTTCCTTGATCGAGCGCTTTTCAGTCTCATTCGTTTCCTTTTGAAAAGTCGATACTCTTCTCGTCCCCTTAGGTCAGGTTAGGTTAGAGGGAAGTGCACCTAAGTGCTTCTCGCGGGGGCCATTCGGTCCATTGTGTTTCCCTTTGTAGTGCGGAACCTGTACTTAAACGATTATCTTGTGGTCGGTTCTGTTGTGAACCATCCTGTGCTCTTAATGAAGCCTATCATGTTCCTTAGTGGGACTTGTATGAGATTCCCTAGTTCGTCAAAAAGCCTGTTTCCCATATGACGGTGGCGGCGGTTTTGAAGATTTGGGCAATCGCATAGCAGGCGTTTAATGGTTTCTGTCTCCTCTATATCTTGACAGCTCCTGCGGTAGTCGGGTGTGTTGACGTCTAATCTAGCAGCCATTATCCCTATCGCGCAGTGTCCTGTTAGTGCACCTGTTAAGATGCGAATTTCTTTTTTATTCATTGCCAAAAGGCTTTTTGTTCTGTTTTCATCCACTGTCGTCATAAGCTGCGAGAAATGACACAGTTGCTTCTGGCGGACCATGGGGAGTCAATCAATTCTCTTCCTTTTCAGTCCACCAATTGGATTTTTTATTGACATCCGAGTATGTTGAAAATTCAATGCTGATACTTTTTTTTTGTTGCTGTCTGTCAAGGATAATATCTTCAACGCAAGGAGATGTAACCATCCGGAGAAGGGTCTGCAGAGGAAGAGGAGTCTTGTCCCCGCTAATATGGCTCCTTGTGGTGGATGAGATCTTGGTAACACTGAAGGAAAACAGCTTCAACGTGACGGCATATGCGGACGATGTCGTTATCCTGGTTTCGGGAAAATTTCCTCCAGTCCTAAGTGAAAGGCTCAATTTCGCGCTACAACTAGTGGACAACTGGGTCAACAGCAAAGGGCTGGGAGTGAATCCTTCAAAGTCGGAGGAGATCAATCCCTACCTTCAGACCCCCCAAATATTGGTGGCACTGAACTAAGTATCTCAAGTTCAGCTCAGGGCGTAGTTCTAGATTCCAAACTTAACTGGAAGGAAAATATTGCCGAACGCGTTAAAAAAGCAACCGTAGCTTTCTACTCCTGCAAAAAGGCTTTCAGCAATACGTGGGGCTTCAAACCGGCTGTGGTGTACTGGATATACACGGCGGTTGTAAGACCCATTCTCACATATGGTTCACTAGTATGGTGGACGGCACTTGAGAGGCAATACCTGCTTTCAAACCTCAGCAAAATCCAGAGGGCGGCGTGCATCGGTGTCATGGGATCAATAAGAGCAACACCAACGGAGGCAATGGAAACCATGCTTAGTTTCATTCCGCTTGACATATACTGCAGCAGTCTGGCGGCTAAAACCACTGTAAGACTGAGCGAAGGCCGGTTTTGGTCATCAAGCCTTTACGGCCATGCCTCCATTCTGTCCCGATGGGGGATCACCAGCGGATTGACGGGAACTGATCACATGAATCCGACGCTAGCTTTCGAAAGGAGATTCACTACAAGAAATCCCGATAGAATACCATATACTGGAAGAATCGTAGAACCATGAAGAAAAAGGAGTTGGCTCTCTATACCGACGGTTCTAAGATGGACGTTGGCACGGGAGCCGGAGTTTATTGTGAGGCCCTAGGAATAAACCGCTCCTTTAGAATAAACGACGACTGCAGCGTCTTCCAGGCCGAGGTCGCAGCCATTATACAGGCTGTGGAAATTATACGCGAGAGTAATATCGTTGGCAAAACGATCACTGTCTATATAGACAGCCAGGCAGCCGTTAAGGCTCTGGACTCTGTCGTAGTTAGGTCGATGCTCGCGAGAAGCTGTAAATCACTCTTATACGAGATATCCTGAGTGGTGACCCTCTGCTGGGTACCAGGGCATATGGATATCGAAGGTAACGAAAGGGCTAACGAGCTTGCTAGGAAAGGGTCGGCGCTGCACTTATCGCGGGCCCTCCCCTCTGTAGCAATCCCGATCAGCTCCTTGCGGAAAAAAATAGAGGATGAAGCCACCGGTAGAGCAAACAGACGCTGGGCTCATTTGGAAACATGCGCTACGGCCAGGGCGCTATGGCCGGCCTACTGCAAGAAGAGATCAACCTCTCTGGTAAAACTTAGTCGTTATAACGCACGTGTCATTTCTGGCATAATTACCGGACATTGTGCCATTGGCGTTCACGCGGAATGACTCGGTGTGCTGCATAATGACTATTGCAGAAGCTGCAGGGACGAAGAAGAAATTGAATCTGTTCGTCACCTGTTGTGTGACTGTCCTGCCCTATCCGTCAGAAGAGTGAGGACTCTTGGTAGTAACTTCTTCTCGGAGCTGGAGGACTTGGGTAGTGTTGAGCTAGCGGACCTCCTGAGATTCCTATCACTTTCTGGGTGGTTCTAACGGCGGATTTTCTTTACAGCGTTTCCAGGGTTAAATGATTGGGCACAATAGACCCGTACTGTTGGTCTGAGTGAGCAGTGACTCCTTGTCACAAGGCACCCATCTACCTAACCTAGCCTGCTGTCTGGTTTCCTTTTATATTGCTATGTGCGGGAACCAAGCATGGATGTTGCATATTCTGTTCAACGTGTTACAGCATCTTAAAACTGTTTGTGATTTCCTCGCTGTCTAGTGTTTTGGTTGCCGTTTGACTATCCACGAAAGTTGTAATTTTAGAAGGATTTAGTTTGTTGCTATGGATGTTATAGTCTGTGCAGCCCTGTCAATGGCGACGACCTCAGCTTGAAAGATGCTACAGTCATCCGGGAGTTTGTATGAGTCGTTGATTTTAAGTGACTCGCAAAAAACTCGAGAGCCAGTTCCGATATCCATTTTAGACTCGTCAGTTTAAAGTTGAAAATCCTGTTAATTAATTAATGTGTTGGAGTCCCACTCTTGTCTTTCGGGAATAAAAATGGAGTAGTTCTTGTCGAAATCTATATAGGGTATGGTATAATCCCTTGTTCTGTTGAGATCTTTTATACTATACCTGTTGAATATAGATCCATGACCATAGGAGCTTTGCTTGCATGCATCCGATTGTTTGAGACGAATCGCATTTTCCGCAGCTTTGCATCATATGTCCCGTCCCCTTAGCTCACGAGCAGCTCTGGTCCTAAGTATAAATATAAATTTATTTCTAGTGCTCAGGCAAACTTTGGCAACATTTTTTCGGTATAGGAAAAGCTCGACTGGTTCACTGAGATGGAACTGGTCCATTGTATTATCAGAGAGAAAAACACTGGTTTACCCACTTTATTGGATTTTTGTTATCTTTTTAAGAAAGCCAAGCAAGCATTTCAGTAAGAAAGAGCTTTCAGTACCAGCACTCACCACATTGGCAGTGGAAATCTGCTACTTGGTACGAGAAACCGCAGGATACTCAAAAACAAAAAAATTCCTCCGCAGTGTAATTGCTCTATCCAGAAGCATCGCAGCCTTTAGTGCGAAATTAGCCTACCACACTAAGATTCTTGGCGAAAGCGAACTGGCCTATCAAGATGCCAATAAGTTGTCTGCGGTTTTTTCTGCTGAGAAACAGCTAGAATACTGCTGATTTCTTATAGACGTTCGGCAGCATACGTTTAGTCAACCTGCATGCTGCAGAGTCATGCCACGCACAATTGTGTTCGTGAGAAACCTAATCGCCAATGGAAGCCCTGCGGTTCTTGGAGAAAGCGTTTGGAAAAGTGGGCCAACTTCTTATTGATTAGTTCAGTGAGGATGCCGATAACGGCGGTAATTTGCAATCGCAATTCAAATATTAATATCTAGAACAATTTTGTCCTTAACTGGAGTCGTATCTTATTCAAGTAGATATGTCCTTAAGACACTGATTTCATTCGATAATACAATTAAAGTAAGCAATACAAACACACAATCATTCAGTTATTGGTGCTTAAATAAAATTACTGACTCCGTTTGCATGCCTTATGAACCTTAATTGCTTGAGTTAAGGATAATTAAGAATGTTATGTGAAATTGTCCAAGTTTTCCAACTAAATGACAATCCAAAGCACCACCAAACTTTCAAACAATTTACTCCACACGTGTCTGTCTGCTGAATTTCTAAGTATTCCAAGTGCCCCCACCTACATAGGATATGGGTTGGGTGTGTCCTGCTAGGGGTGTAACTTAAATCATAAATTATTCTTGATTTTTATTTATTAAATTAAATTAATTTATTTATTAGGTAAGTGGCTAAATTAAATTATCCAAAAATGCTTCTGACGGAATTCGAACAAATATTGTTCGTTCTTGACTAACACCATTGATTTGTTATTTAAAGTAAATTAGTCTGCTCTAATTTTAAAACAAATATATGTAATTTTAATTCTATTTATAGAGCCTGACCATTTTCTGACCGGAGTTTAGTCGAATGTTCTCTCCAGGATGAATAAAAAAAACAATCAATTATATCGAATTAATAAAATGCATTCTATTCGATATTCTCTGGATTACGATATTAATGTATTTATGTGCTAAAAGCACTTTTGATGGACAGGAACATGTTACCGGCATTATGGTGTTCATTTATTTACTTTTTGCCTGTATGTACTCTTAATGAATTGGAAGAGCCAAAAAATAATAATCTATGTTTATCGATATTTTTTTGCATGCTTTTTCAGTGAGAAGTAATAAAGGTGCATTTTTATAATAACTATGCATTTCAGTAATTAATTGACTTTAATCAAAATTTAAGCAAACAAACACCAGCACTGGGTGTAAAGTGTATTTGCAACATGTAAATTTTTCATGGAACATTGAATTTTTAATTGCTTTAAGCTTGCATGTAGTGTTTTAACAACAATGTTGTTATAAAGTGTGAATACAGTGGTCAGACGTTTCGTTGTCAACCATTCATCTGATATTTCATGTGTAGCCTTGGGGAGCCTGTAACCTGTTTGGATGTCTTTGGATCCATTGTTTTCCCCAGTTTTGAGATGTCAGTTCTGTTACCAGCACAGAACTAGATTAAGGGTGTGTTTGTACTTTTCGAGGGTTGAGGTTTAGCTTGTCGGGTCCAGGGTTGATCCAAAGGAAACACCCTTAACTTGAGAAAGATGTATTTATTTTATTAGGTAAGTATATTAAATGTACAATATGATTGCTTTAACAATGCATGATTTAAGGGTGTGCGTTAACACTTTTTATATTTAATAATATTTGGATAGCTTAAACTAACATAGGTTGTCGGGTCTCCATGTCCTCGGGAGGGTCTGCGGGAAACAACGGTTCAGGCTATGGTGGGTCAGCTTGGAACCACAGCCAAAATATGAAGGGTCGGACGAAGCGGGAAGGGCAGACTATGGTGGATTGACCTGGAATCACAGCCAGACTATTGAGAGTCGACCGGAATGGACAGGCCAGACTCTGGTGGATCTGCGAGAAGGAACTGGCCAGACTATGGTGGTTTGTCTGGAATCACAGCCAGACTATAGAGGGTCGGCCTGCATGGGTAGGCCTAACTATGGTGGGTCAGCCTTAATCGCAGCCAGACTATGGAGGGTCGGCCGTAAAGAACGAGCCAAACTATGGTCGGTCGGGTGTAGCGGGCAGGCCAGACTATGATGGATCGGCTTGAATTAAAACGAGTTCCACAGAAGCTGGCTCGGAAGCGCAAAACCACTTAACGTAAAACTGATATTATTATATTTCCCACAAGTGGGCTCAGTAGCAGACCCGTGTAGTTATTTTCGCTAATCACCGCAGTAAGAAGCGAGCTAAAAAAGTTACCGGTGCGCACCTCCAGAAAGCATACTAAAAAGTATACCAAATCAGTACTCTGTATCAACGAAGCAGACTCTGCCGGTCCCATTCGGTGATCTGATAATTTAATAGTTTTCGGCAATATGGACGTGTGAATTATAGAAATGCGTTTTATTTTCCCTTGGTCCATCCTACTGTGTGCCATTACGGTCAGTAGTCGGAGCGGCAGGAGTGGGGGACGAAATTCTCCCAATGCATCGGCTACGTAAACAACTTGTTAACGATCGGTGCTCGGTGGTGGTGTGATCATCGTCAGATGTTGTTTTGGCTGGGATAGCCAAACGCACTGAAGGCGATAAAAATGTGACACCTCGGAATCCACAGTAGCGGTGATAGAAAATGTAACACTTCGTCACAGGGGGTAGAGTAAGGGAAGAGTGGTCTTTTTATTTTTATTTTTAAATAACCCAATTGGCACTGGGTGCCGTTTTGAAACCACAACTCATGTGACCTGGCTGTTGAAGTGTGTTGGTGGGAAATCTCTAAATCTAAACTGTGGAATTCAACAAAGTTATTAGTTTTTCAACATTTCTCACAGAGATATCCTCAAGTGAGATGAAAAACTGTTTGCCTAAAGCTCCTTGTCTGGTCCTAGCTAGTGTCGGACAGGCGCATATATACCAAGGTCACACTTTTTGGCCAAGGTACTTACCGTACCAAGAGCATTTTCCATGATTTCGTTTATCACGGAAGGAAGCATTCCTAATACAAGTATCACCATGTCATCCGCATACTCGACTACCTTAATTCTTTCTGGTCGCACGGTCTCCTAGCGGCCAGTGTCCCGTGGCGATCGCTGTTATCCCGGCTATGTCTTTACGTGTTCTTTTTAGAAAGTCGTCCGTTTTTGCCTCGTTCTTATTTTTGCCAGCTCCTCTCACATTCCGTGGAAGTACGGTGCCCTGGAGGGTATAAAATGAAAATTTACTGTGGCAGGAGAACAAAAGTTTATATTGGATTGTTGATTAGCTTTTTTTAACAGCATATTACGCAATTCTACAAGTTTTGACTGTGGGCAAATAAAATTTATTGCGTTATCGCAGTAGATGCCTTTGAGGAGACCTCGACTCCCTGTGAAGGCATCGTCTGAAAGATTCGACACAGCCTCCAAGTGAACCTTCGACGAAAAGCAAACAAAGATTGCAACATAGGTTTTGTTCGGCACTTTACCACAAATTTTATAATGTGCATATATGGGACCACAGAAATCCATCCCACAGCAAATGAATGGACGCGATGAAGTCATTGTTTCAGCAGGTAAATCTGCCATCACCAACTCGAACAATTTTGGTCGATATCTGACAGAATGAGGACACTGTTGAACCACCGTGAACCCCGTGTCACTTCCCGAACGTTGCCTATCCAAAACTTTTGTCTCGTTAGTGCTACAAGAACCTTTGGACTAACATGATAGTTCGAAACGTGCAGATGTCGAACGTCGGTTCTAGTGAAACTGAAATTCTTGGAAAGTATAATAGAAATGAGTGCTTACACTCCTTTGGAATGTTGGCGTCCTTCAATCGACCTCCTACTTTCAACAAAATGAGATTATTTTTTTTCCGGATAAAGGGATTTAACCATTTCATAGACCTTTCATAGACCCTATAGATTTAAGTTGATTCTGATTACTTTTATTTTCTCAGTAAAATATTTCATTTAAATTAAATTGACAATTTTATATGGTACACCCTCCTGGCACCCGATTTCCTCGTGGTGGGGGTCGGGCAACGTGACTGGGATGTGCGCAGATGGGGTAACTGAAATAGTTAGTCCCAACCATACAACCGTATGCCTTAAAGATTGTTAAAGTCTATTGTAAGTGTTGTTGAAACGTTGAATAAATGAAATGAAACCATACAACCCAGTCACGGCTAACAAAGCGTAGACTCCAAGATAACCAAAAGACGAAGACTGGCCTCGTGAACAAATCGGAAGTAATGGTCGTTTCAAGAACGCACAATCAGTGCATTCTGCATGCTAGTGAAGTCGTACTGAAGCAGGTGGATAAGTTTAAATACATCAGGGTCTAATTCACGACTGATGGAAAGAACAATGCCGAGTTATCCTGTAGAATTGGTCAGGCTGGATGCATTTTGAGAGAGCTTGATTAATCTGTTATAAGGAATGCCGAACTTAGTGTTCAACCGTAATTATCGGTTTTTAACTCCTTATATGCTTCAACTCTCACCTATGAAAATTTCAAATTTGGATAATAACCGAAATTATAAGACTACAGATACAAGCTGCTGAAATGAAATTCCTTCGTTGTATTGCTGGAATAACTCGTAGGGATCGAGTGCTCAAAACAAGACTACGCGAGGCGCTCAATGATGAACGACTACTTCTCCGAACGGAACCAGCTATGCTTCGATGGTTTGGTCACGTAGTGCGTATGGTCCCAAACCGGCTTCGAAGATGTGTCATATCAGGTAAGCCACCCCGCGGTAGGCCTAGAAATAAATAGTTATATCAAGTCCGACATCTCTCCTGGAGCCGTCTAGGGATTCTTCCTGATGAGTTGGATTCAATGGCGGATTATCGAGAAGGATAGAGAGTCCACCTAAGCATCCTACCCCGCGACCTTCATAATGGATTAGCGGGCCATTGAAAATGAATGTATGTATGTATGTATGTATGTATGTATGTATGCATTCCATGTAGTGCAATATCCAACTCTTTAACTGTTAGATTCCAATTCGTGGGGACTTACGCGTGGGGGTACGCAAAGATTCGATTAGCTTTTGTGTAAGAACTGAATCGATCTAATATATATATTTTTTATATTCAAGTATTTATTCAACACTTAATTAAAATATTGTTTACGAAGGACGTTCAAACTCCCCTAGATGCAAAACTAGCTACGTTTGCTCACGATACGGCTATCTTATCGACTGGAAGGAGCCCCACAGAGTCCGCTCCAAAACTGCAAAACGCCGCAAATGAAGTACAGCGAAGTCTGGGTAGCGTGAATCCCTGATGGCGTGAATTACTCGCTATCGTGAACACCCAATTTTTTTTTACAAAGTACTCTGTAGCGTGAATAGCGAGAAACTCGATAACGTGAACAATCAATTTAGAGCATACGGCTTGCACTGTAATTTTCCTTTACTGCCTTTGTGAACTGTGATTTTGGAAATTACATGTTTGAACGTGTACGGAAACGTATAGCGGGTTTGTCTACAATAAATCATTTTATTTTTCAGTGAAGTTGTAGTTATGATTTCGTGCAAACTGTCTGCTAAAAAGCCGAAGTTCCTATCTTTAAAAAAAAAGTGAAGTGACTGAGAGATTAGAAAAAGCTGAAGGTACAACAAGTTTGTCAAGCAATACGACGTGGCTAAGTCTATAATTTCAACCATAAAAAAAATAAATAATAACAGAGTCTTTCGTGTTGACAACTAGCCAGATCGGTTCCTTGGAAAGAAAAACCTTAAAACAGGGTGAGTATACCCGTATAGAACGAGCGCTATACAAATTGGGTAGTCGTTGACTTTTCATTCGGACGGTTTTGTTTTTCCCTTTTTCCGCTGTGAAAAACTTAAAAATAAAAATAAAGAAAAAAAACTCTGACCGGTGTGGAACCCAAATCAGTGCACGGGGAACAGCTTGGGTCTCTCACAAGAGAGGACATAGTTCAACCCAGTGAACGAAGCCTAAGAACAAAAACAATCAAGTGTAGTTTAAAAAACAAAGTAGTGTTCAATTCCACTAAAATGAACCCCTCTCTTCAGGTGGGCAAGAGATGACGGAATTCACACAAGTGACAAGAAAAGAGTTCTTTGACGCCCTGGAACTTACAAAAAAATATCAAGAAGAAGTCGTACTCTTACGCAAAATGTTTAAAGAAATTCAGGAGAGTGACAATGAAAATTCCCGGAAGGCAAAAAAAAAAGAGAAAAAAATAATACTATAAAAAGTCAACAAAATGAGAACCCATTCGCTCTGCTTGAAGAAATGGTAATCGATAGTGATGAATCCCCCAAGACAGCAGCTGTAGAAACCAATACGGACACCCCAACAACTACATATAAAATAATTGCACAAATGAAGCAAAAGAATGTCGATGAAAGCAAAGACAATAGAGAAACCAGTGCCATACAGAAACCAAAATCAAAAATCAACAGTACCAATACGGTACCAACAGTAGTGGCGAGGAAAAAACCACCACCAATTAAAGTATTTAAAGAAGATAGCCAGGTATTGTCAAAATTATTAAAGCAATAAATAGGTAGAGATAAATTAAAAATTAAAAATTTAAGTAATAATAAACTATCGTTAACTTTAAACGATAAGGATGACTGCAACAAAGTAAAGAAACTGCTTAATGAAGCAGATACACAATATTTCTCATATACCAACAAAAAAGACAAGTTGCAGTCATTCTTACTAAAGGGTCTCAGTGTTAGCTTTAACCCAGAATGGATCTTGAAGGAGCTTAACGAGCTTAAAGTAGAAAGCTTGAACTTCGTTGGGGCATTCAGGTATGCTACGGCGAACTCAAAGCGTGAAAATAGAGTCCTGCCTATTATAGCGGTACAGCTATCTCCGGAAAGCAAAGTATAAAACGTGATAACTATTAGGTATCTTGAGGGCCATTCAGTGTCATTTGAAAAAAAATCGGAGACACGATGTCCTTCTATGTCACCGGTGCCAGAGATTCGGGCATGCTTCTCCGAATTGTAACATGATAAGAAGGTGCGTTACTTAGACTTAGATGGCGCTACAGTCTGGGGTGGACCTGGGCCTCAACCAACAAACCTCTCCAGCCAGCACGGTTACGAGCCAGCTGCCTCCAGTTGCGCACGCCAAGTTGGTTGAGGTCCCTCTCCACTGTTTGCGCCACCTACCGTGAGGTCGTCCTCTACTGCGCCGTCCGTCCGGGGTAGATTCGAAGACTTTCTTAGCGGGAACGTTGGGCTCCATCCGCTCTAAATGACCCAGCCATCTTAGTCGCTGTATGTGAACTCTTCTGGCTAAGTCGATGTCCTTGTATATGTCGTATAGTTCGGCATTGTACCTTCTCCTCCACTCACCGTCTATGCAGACGGGACGAAAGATCGCTCGAAGAACTTTTCTCTCGAAATAACCAAGGGCATCCTCATCCGGTTTCGTTAAAGCCCATGCCTCTGCGCCATACAGCAGGACTGGGATGAAAAAAAAAAATGTATTGGCTTACTGGAAAAAAATCGGAGCCATCCATAAGCAAGAAGTTGCTACTTTACATCCAAGTTCAAAAACTAGTATGGACATATGGAATCCAGCTTGAGGCTGTACCAAGATAACGAGTTTACATGTCATTCAAAGGTTTCAAAATAAGGTCCTAAGATCCATCGAAAAAGCAACATGGTACATATGCAATGAAAACATCCACAAGGAATTGAATGTTAAACTAGGGTCTGAGGAAATAACTATGTTTGCAGAAAAACATCACCAACTGCTACACCAACATGAAAACGATGAAATTCAGAGCCTAGTAAATTTACCGGCATCCAGACGACTCCAGAAAGCATTACCCGTCGACCTCGCTATTCGATCATGAAGTCAACTATATATGTATATTATAACACAACCGTCAATTTTAAAACTTAATTTTATTTGTTAAAATATTAATAAATCAAGGGTAAAACCATTGGGGTTTATTCTGTTCCCAACCCAACTATGTACTATGAAATCTAAATTGCTAGATGAGATTTTATCTCAGTTGTAATAAAAAAACAAGAACTTAATTAATATTACAATCAAGTCACCTGAACTAATAAGAAATTTTAATTTAGTCTAATTTACTAAATAAAACAATTTTCCAGTGCCAGCTCTTGGTAACTCTATATATAAAATTCAATATATGTACCTATGCACCTTTGTTTGTATGCTATGGACTTCAACAACGCACGCCGGGTACCCGCTAGTCTGGTATATCTAATTCAAATTTATTCTTTTTTTTACCTACACCAACTCAAAACGCTTAGTTTGTTTGAGTCCGTGTACAATGTTCGTGTTGTCCAGGACCTGTGAAACCGATGTTTACATGCTGATAAAGTATTCCTTTGTATCTTCTGGCATTTTGTTTTTACGACAAAATCCATTTCAAAATGCAGATCATCATTTCTGATGTACCAGGGTGCCCCAACGATGTCCCTTAGTACCTTGTTTCGGAATCTTTGGATATTTCCATGTTGCTCTTTTTGGTACAGTCCCAATGCTGGATGCCATAGGTTCATATCTGTTTTAAAATTTGCTGAAACAGTCAAACATTGTTGTACGTTGAAAGGACTGAGTTTCTAACAATTTTCTTCTTGATGCGCTCTTTACAACGAAGCTCAGCATCTAGGGTCATACCAAGGTACTTCACTGTGTTCGCATATGGTACTATTTGTCCGTTGATAGTACTTGGTATATAGTTCAATCTTTTGTTAGTGAAGTCAATATGAACCGACTTAATTTCATTTATCTGAATGCGGCATTGTTTTGTCCAACCATGCGGTTGACAGCTCGTTGTAGGTTTTGTGTTGATTCTTCCTTGTTTTTACCAACTGCCAGGATTGCAGTGTCGTCAGCGAAGGTACAACTGTTACAGTGTTATTTTCCAGCGTTGGGAAGGGTGATACACGAAACTGTGATAACTACCGTTCGATCAAGCTCATGCCACACACCATGAAGATCGTTGAGCGGGTATTAGGTGGCCGCCTGCGAAAAATAATACGGCTGTCTGATGATCAGTGTGGGTTTGTCACGGGTAAATCAACCACAGATGCAATCCAAAGTATAAGGATCATAATGAAAAACATCGTGATTCCTTAAGGGATTTGCATATTGTATTGGTTGACTTTGAAAAGGCATTCGACAGACAACCACGAGATCTGATATGGGTGGCGATAAGACATCGATGGGTTCCAGAAACCCATGTACAGATAATCGTGGACATGCACGAAGGAGCAAAGACAGGAGTAAGATGCCCCGCTGGAGTAACCGAAGAGTTCCCAATCAAAGTCGTGGTACACCAGGGAAGCGTCTTAAGTAATTTGCTCTTTATTACAGTCCTTGATTATCTGCTTGAAGGTGAAGTGATGGACCCCAATGTACATTGCTGACGATGGAGCCATCATAAGTGAGGATCCTACATTCCTGCAACGAGCACTTGATGTGTGGGTGAACGTTCTGGAGGGAAATATGTATGTATCGCATTAGTTCAAAAAAGACAGAGTACTTGTGCTACCCGTTCTCTGATCCACTCAGGAACAGTGTTTTCCAAGTGCGAAAAGTTCAAATATCTGGGATCTATGATCAATAGCAAAGAAACCTCTGACGAAGACATCAATCATCGCGTAAGCGTAGGATGGATGAAGTGGCGAGAAAATTCCGCTATCTTCTGCAACAGAAAAATGCCACCTAAGTTGAAAGGAAGGCTATACACCGCAGTTGTGCATCCAGGGCTCACATATGGTTCGCAATGTAAGACAATGCACAAAAAGTATGAGAGTAAATTAACAGCAGCTGAGATGAAGATGCTTCGCATGATAGCAGGAGTGACAAAGTTTGATCGAACAAGAAGTTCGAAGATCCGTGGAAGCCTTCACGTCAAGGAACCCATTGTACAAAAGATAGAGCGCGACCAGCTCAGCGGGTATTGCCACGTTCAAAGACGAGATCATTCGAACCCTGTTAAAAAGGCAATATTAATGAATGCTCCAAAGACATTGCGAGGCAGGAGAGGGAGGTCTGCCGATATTTTCTGAGTTCAAAGAGGCGAACCCCACAGGCGGATCAGTAGAAATGCGGTGAAGTGGGAGGGTTATGCTCCCTTGTTTTCGGATCACAACCTCGCGGAAATGCGAAGAAGATGATGATGAAGTAGGAATGATTCTGCCCCAACACGTTCATTTTCCCATGCAGGGGCAACACTTCTGCCGATATATTTGGTATTATTGCTAGTTTTTGAGAAGCACATCAAATTTCTTGAATCCAACGCAACACCCCGCTTCGCCTATGATATTGGTCCATAAGTTATCATTGGTCTAACATTGGCAATATACATCCATCTCAGGATGCTCGCTTACCCGCTAGATTCCTACATATTATGAGAGCATAGGTTCCTTGCTGGACATCTCTTCTATGTATACATGTTTCTTTCAGATGAGTTGACTGTGCAGGTATAATCCCAGACTTCACTTCTTTGACTGGTGTCAGTGCCCTATCTTATTGGCTTCAGATTTAAGTTTTCTCTTCCTCGTGAAATGTGTCATTGTTGTTTTGCTCGGATGTATGTTAAGTTCCGCCATTTAGCACTATTGAAGTGGTGTAACCCCAGGGTAACTTCTGTTGATAGTAGGAAAGGACATAATAGATCTTTCATGTTGCAGTGAATCTTATTATGGTCCAAATCGTTTATTCACTCAGCATTAAGGTAGTATTTAAGGGGTTCCCATTTAAGACCGCTTCTATACTTCTCCAAGCTTCCTTTAAGAAAGTTTCTCATTTTTCACTCCGATTTGAATTAAATTTTAAGCAATTTCAGATTTTATTACAGTATTTCTTGAGATACTCTCATTAGCTTTTCTTTTTTCGTCAATTTCATGTAAAACCCCCATTCGATTGCTGTCAACACATTTCCAGTTACTAACAATGACATCTAAAATGCCCCATATCCTAGTATTTATAGCCCGTAACATGACAATGAAAAATAAAGAATATAAGAGAGAATCCAATCCCTATCCTCATCCATAACAGAAGGGTCTCTATTCCCATCCTGCTGTTGAAAGGCTTTTATTAACACGGTCTTTCCTGGAAATTTGTGAAAAAATTTAAAACTTTCTTTTTTTTACATACTCACACACATAGAAGCATTTCCACCATAAATTACTTATTGACTTTAAAATGCCAATCGCTTTGAGCTCCTTCGACGGTTCCTTTGATCCCCAACGGGGTTGTCGAACCGAGAGATATATAAGTATACTCGTTATATCGTCTGACAGGATTTGCAAAGTGTCCGCAGCTTTATATTGTCAGAGCATGAGAGAGACACATTTTCTATTTGGTTTCCTTTCCTATATTTATGCTTAACTTCTGTTCAAGTGTGGTCGTCCTTCGTCGGGAAGTTTTCTTGTTGATTTATGTGTGCGCGTGGGTTTTGCTTTGCATATACATAATCCCCCCGATGGCAGTCGATAAGAACGACACGGTGCGCGAGTAGGTGTCTTGTTACGTAAATATACATACTTCCTGTTTCTCATTTTGCGGTTTATTTCATGCTTGAGGCAAATGAGGAACATGATATTGATAATTTCTCATCTTGCGTTATAATGCCATTTGATTATTGTAAGAACACTAAGGGGGAGATAGGGAGTGGGGTGGGGGTCATCCTGTTCTTTTAGGAATATTCGTTTCATCCGTTGATGGCTTAGAAGACGCAATGTACCATACATTGCCTAGTCCGCAGCGCTTTTATCGATATCAAATGAACATCCATTGGAATCTACTAACCCCTGAGTGATCTAAACTTTTCACGTATTATATTCTATTTGACGGGGATTATTCGAAAATAATAGATGTGAAGACCCAACGGTCCATTAAACATACGTAATTGCGAACCGAGCCATGAGATTCAAACCAGCCAGAACTTCGCAAAGCTAAAGAGATAAGCGAGGTTAAACTCAATTAGATTGTCTTCCCCTGGGAAATGTTTGCCTAAGGTATTGATTGCATAATTCGATCGAAGACAAGACATTAAAAAATTCAGTACAATATTTACATATATCTGAGATTCTCTTACGAACGGTCTTAAGATTCTCGTTTAAGGTACTTAAAACAGTGAGTTTTTAAGTCACGTCACTTACCAGTGCTCTCTTTTGGTCCATTTTTCAGTTCATTCGAATGTTGGTCTTAACTCAGTCGATTCTAACATCCGCAGTGCTAGAGATGTAACACTTCAGTCATTTTTGAACCGATGAGCAGTAGACTATAGAGGGTTATGGGCCAACAAAGACGGGTATCGAACATTTCCTGCCAAGAGCGTCAGTTCTTTCATTACCCTTGTTGCATCAGAATACAACTATTGTTTGGAGCGAGTGGCTAACAGCTCGCGGTTCTTGTTTCTTTTTTGCAATGCAAGCCGACGAACACAACCTTGTGGGAAAACTTCTTTCTTGCTGCCCATTTCTTCGTGGTCACCTGGAAAGTATCGTCGCTGTTGCTGTGATTAACACTCTTTTATTTAACTAAACTTGTATTTTTTAGTGTAACAAACTGAATTAACTTATTTTAAAATAAACACATTGGTACATGCTGAATGGTGCACTGATCGTTTTTTTTTTTATAAATTTCTCTGGAGAAAGGCGAACCTATAATGCTGAGCCAGCGCCCCGAGATGCCAGATTAAAGTTTTCTGGAAATATTTCGCCTGGGAGTAAGTTGCAAAGATTCCTTGCCCTGTAATAAAATACATTTTCATAGAATGATGTTCTTGCGGTTTCCAGGTGAACACGTGTGCGCTAATGGCCTGCTTGGTAGGACGTTGAAAGGTCAAGTTTCTATGAATAATTCTGTTGAGAGCTTCGGAACATTTGCCATACTGGTATCTGTTGAACAGGCACACTGGTGATGTTGCAATTTATCGCTTACATCCCTAACGGCGGAAAACTCTTCGTTTTTATTTCTCTCATAATATACAACCTGGGTCTACCCCGATATCTAGAAAAATATAATATAGAAAAAAAAAAGATTAATTTATTTAAACTCCGCTTTTCGGAGTGGTTTAGCCACTCACGTGACCTCGTCGCTCCGCTTAGGGTATGTCAACAACTGTCAGGCAGGCACCTGCGGCTAAGTATGGTATATTCGAAAACAGTTTTATGCCGGCAAGCAGCGGTTATGTGGCGCACTTCGCGCGATTCATTTAATTAATCTCCATGGAGTGGTATAGCTGCGCACTCGACTTCATCGCTCCGCTAGAGTATATCAGCAACTGTCAGGCAGTTTGATCAAATTCTATAAAGCAATAAAAATTACCAAACTTTAGCTTTAAATGATTAAATTCAAATAGAAAAACGGGATTATAAAAACGGAATTTCACAAGCGAGATTTTGACTAATCGGGATTATAGACGACGGGATTTTTAAAACTTTTTTTTTTTGGTATTTTGATAAACGGGATTATAAAAAGCGGGATATCGATACGCTCTCTTTGAGACAATGGTCACTGTTGGACATGGGGTGGGTGCGAGGTTAGGTATGTTCAATGTGCTCAGGGCACCACTATGCGGCGTGTAACCAATTTCGCAGGAAAATGAAGAGATTTTTAAAATCTCTTAAGTAAATTCATTTTCGAGATTTTTTTCGAGATTCAGTCATTTGAGATTTTTGTACTTTCTAGATTTAGTCTCATTCGAGATTTATGAAATTTTTTTCTTTCTAGATTTTAGTCGTTCTAGCTAATGTCATGATCCCATACCCGTACAACCTACTTGCGGGCAATTGATTGGAGCCATTAGCTATTCTGACAATCAGCAGTAGACTATTCGGAAGCTTCATTTCACAACTACTGCAATATGCAATATCTGTGATACAGACAGATCTAAGCCCGATAAAGCCCATATTTTGACCTATTGAATTCTCACGAGAAGAGTTGTAACTTTGTGTCTTCTTCAACAATAAAGTAGTATAAAGCCCACATGCAGATCGAAAAATTTATAGGATCAATTCATCCATCGCTCCATCTATGACAGGAATGATGCATCAAATATACAAAGGTGCTTACAGATTAGCACAGGAACTGCAATTAGAGAGCTGAAGTAAGTCCAACGTCTAGCCTAAAATTGCGTGGCGTTGCTTCTACTCCCAATGCATAATCTAATGCTATTCTGCGCTTACATTTAACGCAGATTCATATAAGAATGGAAGCTAGGATAAGCCTGCGCAGGCTCTTCCATCTCAAAAGCTCAATCTCAAGACCTCACTGCGATGTACCTCAAATTATCTCAGTAGTCGTTACATCCTGCAAATCAGTTGCAGGACAGCCACAATAAAACAAAAAAGAAGGAACAAAACACAATGTTAACTTCTTCACATCTTATTAGAGAAACGACATCTCTTGCAACCTGCTAACATTGAACTGACTCTTTTTGTAACATGATATGCAATCGATCAGCTAATATCAAGAATGTACATAGCATAGCAGTTAAAGCACAAATTTATACGAATATACGAGTATATAAAGTAACATTTTGTATGCGTGTGATAAGTGTTGCCATTATTTGCTTACATAGTGAATTTAGTTTGTTAACATTCTAACAAATTCTCTCGGAAGCAAACAATGAGTTCGTTTGAGATAGCAGGGTATAGCCTTGTCAAAAATCGACAAACTAAAACAAAAGGAGTGATCACGGAGCATATTACTCTATGATATGGTATGAAAAAACCACCAGATTAAAGATGATCTCGCTTAAATATACAGCTACGAATAAGTCCGTGAGGGTGGTTAGGTTAGGCTGAGTAGCGTTATGAGGTTGTCATAAAAAACTAGCCATCATAGTGGGCCTATCGCGCTCCCAATGAAACCTTCACGGCCGAAAATCTAAACCAATTCTTCTATGCATTTAATTCCCCTACCAAAACCTACAGAATTGAAATAAATCATTGTTATGGTTCAAGGACCCAACTTCTTTTAAGTTATTAATGAAGTACCTACTTCCCTGGCAGCTGACCTGGCCTCGGATATTGCCAAACCTGGTAAACCAGGACATCCTTTAGAGGCACGCCTGAAGGGTGTCAGTTTGCGAGCGTCTGGTGGGTGGCCTATCGCGCTCGGCAGCCGACCGGGTTAAACTACGAAATGGCTACGAGCTTCCTGCTAATGGTCTCTTATACCATTACGGGATGAGCGTAAATGGATTCTCTGATTTACGACAACGGCATTGACTTAGGATAGGCACATGGAACATTTCATCGCTCACAGGGAAGGACCTTGAGCTTGTTGGGGAGGCTGTTAAAAGTAGCCTAGATATATTATAGTTGGCGTCTATTCAACAAAGCAGCTAGGCTCTAAAACTGTGGACCTTTCGGATGGGTTGAAGCTCTTCCTGTCAGGAGTCGCACCCTCAATGTCAGCCGGGAGTGAGGATACTCACAAGTCCCAGGTTGACAGACAGAATATTGGAGTGAATACCATTAGGAGGGAGAATTGTGATCTTAAAGCTCAAGCTTGAAAGATCTACTCTGGCATTGGTGAAGGTATATGCATCGAACCTTCAGTCGGAGTATGTACCTTTCTTAGATGAAGTTGATGCTGGCCTTGAAAAGGTTGCGGATATGGATTTTTTTGCCCTGACGGGTGACTTTAATGCTCATAAGGATGTAAATGTTATGACATGGGGGAGTGTAATTGGGAGGAACAGTGATCCTGATAAAAGTGCGAACGGAGAGAAGTTGTCGGATTTTTGCTGTGAAAATGGCTTATCCATCAGCACTATCTTTCCACACAAACGCATTCACAAATACACGTAGTACCATCAGAGTCTTCAGCAGAGGTCGCTGATAGATTTCTTTGTGGTACCATTGTGTCTGAAGAGAATGATTTGTAATGTTCGCGTATTGAGAGGGGCCGAACTGTCAACTGATCACCACATAGTGCTGTGCAAATTGTATCTTAGCGAGAGGGCACCACCCCTATCAAAGCGCAAACCAAGGATGGTTGCGCGCCTACGATGGGAAAGGCTGCAGAACGATAAGATACGGGAGACATTTGTGCGGCAAATAACTGAAAGGTTTGAACGAATTTCAACTGTTCCATCAAATGTAGAATAAGAACGGCAACTGTTTTCAACAGCGGTTATTGCCTCTGCGGGAGATGTTTGTGGAGTGAGGCGGCTGGTGGTGAGAAAAGAACTGCTTGGTTTAAAACGCCCGCAGTTCAAGAAACGATCAAAGAGAAGAAGAGAGCCTTTAAAGTGTGAATTGGGGAACCCCAATTCTCGAAATCGGTACACTGAGGCGCGAAGACTTGCAAATTAGCTGTGAAAACAGTGAAGAACAGTCTTGGAAGGAGTTTGGCGAATAACTGGGACCTGACCACAGATCTGCAAATAAGATGTTGAATATCGTTGAAGGAGTCAAATCCAAAGACGGTACACTTCTTTCAGGAGGACATCTTACGCAGATCGAGCCAGCACTTTTCAGAATTGCTCAATCCTGAACAGGGCACCGAAGTTGACAGACCTATGGTCGAGAGTAGGGCGGAAAGTAGTCCTACGGTAGAGGAAATAACTTTGGCGATCAAATCGGTAAAAGTTGGCAAATCTTCTGGTGTGGTTGAAGTCCGACCAGAAGTGCTCTAGGCTTTAGGTAAAGAGAAAGTGCAATGGCGTGTCATTAAAGTAGCCTGGGAAAACGGTGAAACACCTGCTGATTTGCAAATGGAGGTGACCGTCCCTCTTTTTAAAATAAAAGAGGACAAAAGAGATTGCGCCAACTACAGGGGTATACCTCTTTTAAGTTTCCCTGGGAAAGTCTTCGCTAATGTGACCTGGGAGTATGCTAAACCAGTCTATGCTTGTTTTGTGGATTTTGAAAAAGCATATGATAGGTTTCCTCGAGACAAACTCTGGAGTGTTTTGTAGGAGTATGGAATTGATGGTTCCCTGTTAAGGGCGATTCAGTCTTTATACATATACACATGTTGCTGTTGCAGTTCAGAGTGTCCCATTGTTCAGGATCGAACCACCTGACCTGAACTGTTAACCCACTAGCCCTACAAAGTAGTCGGATATCCGAGATGTATATGGTTTCAACTCATCAGAACCTTGTATCTTGGTATCTGCTTACAATTTCCGATGACTTGATTGGAAGACTTGTTCCCCTTCGGATTCGCGTATCCTTACCCAGATAAGACCAAAAAAAAAAAGGTAATGCCATGTAAAACTTATATTATAACATAGATGTAGTGATTGTCGATATAGGTACATACAAAGTAAAACAATCAACTGCGTTATAAAAAAGAATCCATTTATTTATTTTTGCTTCGATTAAAATTTACAAAAGGGGAATTACTCGCGACGAATCCGTGCTTGACCCGAAGGTACGGATGTATGTGCATGACTGGGACACCGGAACGACTGCCGAATAGGTTGTGGATAATTTCCTTCGCATCCCGTTTTATGTGCCCGGTTGTTGTTGTTAAAAGACTTAAACACAGCGACGAAATACTTATCATGTTTTTCTGTGACTGCGTAGGGACCATCGTAGGGTGTAGCAAATGACTGCCGTATGAGGTCGTGTCCCACGAAAATATGAGATGCACCTATGAGGTTCTTGAATACAAAAGTTCCTCGTTGACCATGACGAGACACCAACTTAGACGTTAGTTCCCTGAAGTGATTGCCCAAAATCCGATCTAATTCCGGAGCTGACGTATGTCTAGTTGATGAATGGAGGAATTCACCTGGTAGTCGTATTGGTTCGCCGTATACTAACTCTGCGGGAGTTGCATCTAGATCTTCTTTCCACGCAGCGTGCAGCCCCAGAAGAACTGCTGGCAGAGCAACATACCAAGATTCTCCAGGATATACTAAAGCAGATTTTAGCTGTCTGTGTAGGTGCTATATGATCCCTTGCGCTTGCGGATGGTATGGAGTGGTTTTGATGTGTTTGCAACCGAGAATCTTCATGAGGCCTCTAAAAATGTCCGATTCGAATTAACGTCCAATATCCGATGTGATTCGAAGTGGAACGTCGAAATGAGAGATCCAAGATGAAACCAATGCTCGAGCGAGAGTTTCTGCGCTTCCATTTTACAAAGCCACGACTACAGGAAATCGAGTAAAACTATCAATGATATTATACTCAGGCATTGACTAAATCCTTTAGATGATAAAAGAGTGATCAAGTCTATGTGGATGTCTTCGAATCGTTGTGCGGGTGGCTCAAAATTTCCTATCGGCGAGATTGTGTGGCGTGTGATTTTATTTGCGTAGCATCTGATGCTGCACTTAGTCCATTTCGCACAATCTCGTCTATCCGTAAAAGCGTATCTGTAACGATGTTATCGGAGCCAGCGAATTGGCCGATGAAGTCCAATCTCGTGAACTGCCACGGAGAAGCGCGCTCCGGTCGTTGTTTAAATGCATGGATTTGTGGTTATGGTCGGTGTATATGACCACATGTCGTCTCTCAAAGATGTGGCGAAAATGTTGTACTGCTTCATAAATCACATGGAGTTCCCGATCGTACGTAGACTGCTTCTTGGCTGAAGGTGAAAGCTTGCAACTAAAAAAAGCTAGAGGTTGCCAAGCAGTTTGACAGCATTGTGGCAGCCGCGCTCCGATTGCATCTTCTGATGTGTCCGTGAATATTGCCCAGTCAGCGTTGATGTTAGGATGTGCTAGAAGAGCAGCAGTCGCAAGGGCTTACTTGCAGTCTTCGAATGCTTTTTCTAAAACGAGTGTCCAAGTTATTTGTTATGAGCTCTTAATCTTTTAACCTTCGGGCCGTTTATACAACGGTGCTAGTAGCTCTGCGGCTCCTTTTATAAATTTTGGCTAGAAGTTGACAGTACCAAGGAATCCACGAAACTGTTTAACTATCGGAGGTCTCGGGAAATTCAAAATTGCAGAAACTTTCTCAGGGAGGGGGAACTTCCGCTTAATGATACTTAATGTCCTAGAAAAGGAACCTCAGCCCTACCGAAGAATGATTTTGCAACGTCGATAACAAGTCCGGCGTCTTCGAGGCGTTGAAATAAGGTGTTAAGGTGCTCGAGGTGTTCTGTTTGGCTATCAGACGCAACCAAGATATCATTGATGTGCACAAAAATGAATGGAAGCCCCCTCGTGACCTCCTCCGCAAATCTTTGGAATGTCTGTGCGGCGTTACGCAGACCAAATGTCATCAGTGGAAAATCGAAGAGTCCAAAGGGAGTGATGATTGCCGCCTTCGGTATGTCATCAGGCGATACAGGTATTTAATTATACGCCGGAACTAAGTCAATTGTTGTAAAAGAAATGCTTTCCATGCAAATTGGCTGCAAAGTCTTCCAGATAGCATATGGGGTACGAATCACGTATTGTGCGGTCATTTATGCGCCTGTAGTCATCACAGGGAACCCAATCGCCAGATTTTTTGCGTGCAAGATGCCGTGGCGAGAACCATGGACTGTCCAAACGACGCGCAATGCCAAGCTGAAGTATTTTTTCGAACTCCTACTTTGCAATCTTCTTCTGGTCAGGTGCCGTCATCGTTGTTTGGCTCTACTTGAAACCGGCGGCTATCAGTGGTTTTGATATGATGTTTAGTAGAATATTGCTTTAGTCTGAACGCGTGAAAAGGTTAGGTGATTGAACGAAATCGCTCTAAAAGTGATGCGTATGGTGCTTCTACATCTGCTTGATTAGCTCTCACTGACGCCACTTGTGCTTTAGAGAGATTTCCAACTGCAGATAAACCGGTGGTCTCATCGATGACGCAATGTTGACTTAGGTCGATTAGCAAGCCAAAATGCCTAAACAAGATCGGCCACAATAATAGAATGAGTAACATCCGCCACAATAAAATGCCAATTCATTTCTCTGCGCAGTCCTAGGCTGAGGTTAACGGTAATTGTGCCATAGGTATTAATCAGAGAACCATTAGCAGCATACAGCTGGTATGTTAGCGGCGCTAGCAATGCTTTCGTTCGTTGTCGTAGATAGACGGAGACTCCCGATTCTGTGTCGACCAAAAATATGTCTCTAGAGTCTAGACGATCTATCCGTAATGAAGAGGCGGGAAGAGTTTAACTGAGAGTCGTGTACCGCCATTAACGGTTCCGTTTTCCGAAAATTTCCAGCCAGGTTGACATTTTCCCGCATTTTGGCCAAACCTAAAATGATACCAACATCATCTTAAATTGGATGGTACTTGCCTGTTTCGGGATACTCGATTTGACGTTTGGAAGGCAGCGGCTGTCTAAGAAAGAGCGGCAACTTGGCTGGCGATGTCTGACAGCTGTTGTTGAAGATCGAAATTTGCCACTGCGACTATACTATGGAGCGAGAAGACTTCCTATAATTTGCCTGCGAGGTCACCAATTGCGGTGACGAAGGTGATGTCTGTGCCACGATGCAGGCCTGTGCTTGTGCTGGGAGATGGGACAGGCAGCGAGCTTTCAGCACTTCTTGATCAATATCTGATACCAAGCTTCGAAGACGTCATAGATGTTGAGACGGCGTATGATCGCCCAAGTTTTCCTTATCCAACAGCCGGAGAACTTTTGCCACTTTAGAGTTGGAAAAGTGCAAGTTTTTACCGGCGGGTTGATAATTAAGTCTTCGACTTTAGACGCAGAACGCGTGTCTATTAAAGGGATTGTTCGAAAGAATTTATCGGTTTCGGAGGTAACGTCACGATTGGTAAACTGCGCTTCTAGTTGTGCAAACCATAATGCCGGCTTTTTGGCGCTAAATGGTGGAGCTTTGACGTAATTTGGGAAAATAAGTGTGCCCTCAGGAGATGTTCCATCTCGTGCGGGGTGAATGCGTTTGCCATCATAGAAGCACAAAGAAAAAAATCACTGCCCGGCGCGAGGTACAAAACCTCTATTGAAAAAAAAGGGGTGAATGAAAAAATATACATATGTACATATGTGAAATTAATGCGTAACGCAAGGGTAAACAAAATTCGGGGTCACCAATGTAGTGATTGTCGATATACATACATATAAAGAAAATCAATCAACTACGTTATAAAAAGAGATTCCATTTATTTATTTTTGCTTCGATTAAAATTTACAAAGGGGGAATTACTTGCGATGAATCCGTGCTTGGCCCGAAGGTAGAGTGGTTTGTGCACGACTGGAACACCGGAACGATTGCCGAATAGGTGGTGGATAATTTCCTTCGTATTCCGTTTTATGTGTCCGGTTGTTGTTGTTGATCGCCTGATGTGCGAAACCGTATTTTGTTTTTTTGTGTCGTCTGATGTGGAGGAACCGTATTTTTGTTTTTTGTGTTGCCTGACGTGAGAAACGGTGTTTTGGATTTTGTGTCGCCTGATGTGGGACAAAGTGATAGTCACCACGTATACATATACAATATACCTTTTCTTGTCATCCTTACTCTTTTTGCATGCCTGAATATCTGAAATGTTCACTATCGTCCTTGCCACGTAATCCCTATTGAACCCTAATTAATGCAATTATTGAAAATTTATTTTTTTGTGGACTCGGTTTATATCCAGTTTTTTCGTTTTGTATAAAATTTAATTATTACTGTAGCAATATTTGTCGATAATTATATTCCATTATCTGCTATTGTTGCTTTAATGTGCTTCAATTGAGTACAGTGGCACGTAGCGGTGTTTTTACTTGCGGGTGCTGCAGCAGTATTAATATTATATTTCCTTTTTTTAACTTGACGTGTCCCTATTATTTTAATGAGAATCGTTGCTCCGGTTATGGTGGAAGATAAGCTTTAGTGGCAGAATATTGCATGCATGCTTCAAATGTCGTATGTATACTTATGTATGCGGGGTACTTAGCCAGCCAAGAGAATGGAATCGTTGTGAAAATTAATTCAACGGTATCTTGATGGTTAAGTGTGTGTTTCCGTAAGCAGATTTTTCGAAAACGCCATTAAATTGTTACTGGGAAATCTTTATTGCAATGAGAATGCAATAGGCTAAGCCAGAATGATGAATTTGTTCAGAATAAATATGACCTAAAAGGAGTTACGCATTCAATTTCAACTTCCTCGTACTGAAGATAGAAATTATGTTTAAAAAGTGTGATAGACTCCCACTTAATAGAGTTGAATTCGCGCTGTTGCGAGATGAGTACGACTTTATCGTAGCGGTAGGACGTCTATGAAATTCCTTTGATCATCTTCAGTTTAGTATAAGAATAAGCCTGTTACCTACTTATAATGCACCAATGATTGGAGATTGGATATATATATGTATATCATTTTAGTTTGATTTCAGAGAAATGAAGAAAATGTTTCAATGCCAAACTCCAAATATCATAACAATACTCAAGAACCATTTAGATTTTAAATTTGTATGTCAAGATGTCAAGTATGTTAACTCTAGCAGATCATATGTATTTGCATGTTTATTTTAAATATTGTAAAATACTACCATTTTTGAACTTTGTATTATAAAGGATCATTAAGAGCGACACATTCCATTTTTTTTTTAAACTGGCTGACCCGACAACTGTCTAAATTTCAGTAAATTTGTTTGTAAACGTTTTGTGAATTACGCAAATCCATCGTTCGAATCGTAAGTTATGGTCGCGAGTTCATGCAAACATCCCACGGAAAAAAACAGTTTCAGTTTTTCGCGAATTTTCCGGGAAACTTTTCCGATTTTTTTTCCCTAAAAACCTTATTCGGACTATTAGAAATATAAAAAAAAAAAGTGAGCCAAATCGGTCCAGCCGTTCTCAAATGATGCGTTTACCAACGAACGGCATTTCATTTTTATTTATAATATACGAGTATATATAAAACAGCTTCGGTTAACGAAGCAACCAACAGCCTCGGATACGGATGCTTTTACTGTTGACGACCCAAGCAAACGTAAAAAGGATAACGATCTTCGTGTCTGCACGTGGAATGTTAGGTCCCTCTACAAACCACGTGCAGCCGAACAACTTGCAGAGGCCTTAGAGTGTGTCAAAGCAGACATCACCGCCATCCACGAAGTGCGATGGGATGGGCCGGGCAAAAGGAGGATGAAAAACTGCGACATCTAGTACGGCGATTGCTACAGACAACAAGGACAGCGTCTATTCGGGTGCGGATTTGTCATTGGAGGCAGATTTAGGCAAGAAGTCTTGAGTTTCCGGCATGTGAACGAGCGCCTCATGACTATCCGTATCAAGGCTAAATTTGCCAACATTAGCCTAATTGCACTCACGCCCCTCAATAGAAGAGGACGACGCGACCAAGGATGACTTCTACCAGCTCTTGGACAAGACGTATGAGCAATGCCCTTGCCACGACGTTAAAATTATCCTAGGTGATTTTAACGCAAAGCTATGAAGAGAGAGTAGTGTGGTCGGAAAGCACAGCCTGCACGATAACGGACTTAGGCTGATCGACTTTGCGGCGGGACGAAACTTTGTCGTAGCTAGTACGCGATTCTCATGTCTCGATTTTCTCAAGGAAACATGGCTCTCCTTTGATCGGAAAACTCTTTTTTTTTTAATCTTAATCCAAGAAATGGGTAACCAACCCCGTTTGGCGGATTCTTGGCGGCAGCAGATGAGAGAGGGGTGGGAAGAGTGCTTTCTCACTAGAGCACTTCTTCCTGTTCCAGGCGACAGCGGACGAATTCTAGTTAGGTTGAACTTAGTGAATACCTTGCCCGAGCTGCTTCGACGTATTCGGATCACAGGTCGTTAAAAAATTGTCAATGCTAGTCAGGACCTTGGAATAGAGATGGTGGCGGAGGAGCCCTTAATGGGCCAATGGCAGCGCTCATACTCCCGTAGTGGACTACTGGCACCTCGCACTAAGATAATAACTAAGGGAACTGGCCCTCCAGGTTGGAATTAATTATACTGGCTGAGGAGCTATTGAAAGGTGTGGCAATGCCTTCTGACGAATTGGTAAGATTTTGCTTAAGTTTAAAGTTTGCAGATAAATAAAAAAAATTTATAAGTATGTAACGATTTCTGCCTCTCTTATTTGCTATGAGAGATACTGTGCAATTTAATGAGTATATAACATGAAATTGGCATTGTTAACTTTTTATTTATTTGTTTTATCCTTTTTACCAATGAATTCCTATATGTTTAATCTTCTTCTTCCTATTTCGATGAGGTTAGATCGGAAAAGAAGGGGCCATAACCCTTCCACTTCACCGCATTTATACTGATCCGCCTGTGGGGTTCGCCTATTTGCATGTTTGCTTATAATATTTTGTATTGTTAAACGGAATGCTATAAGTTATAACGCAAAAATAAAGAAAATTAACAAAAATTTCTATTTTGCTACATTTTCTTTGAAAATGCTTTTAATTGTCAGTGCGCTATATTTGCTTTGGAAAAAGTGGCAACGCTGGTTGGGATGTTTAGTTTGCTCTAAACTAAATTTCAGAAGACGTTGAAAAGAGCTTTTTCATTCAATATGATTTAAGTTGAATGATTCAGTAGTACTTCACAAATTTAAGCACAACTTTTTCATAATTTTCAATTCAATTTCAAATCAATCGCCAATCTTCAAACAATAATAAAAGTTTTAAACCAGATTGACTGGGGATCGTTTTGTGGAGAAGCTTTCATTTTGCTTTGCTTAATACTCGCCAAAACACGCCATTAGTCGTGTAGCTCCAATATAATATTGTGTGCTTATACTTGACTAGGAAAGACTGCAATGAGCTCCTCATCGTGTCGCTCTTTTATACACACAATTGTAACGGTCCTTAGCTTTAAACTTTAGAGTTTCTTTATTCACCTTGATTACGGCTGGCGTTTTTCGCTTTTCGACGATTGTCGTTTTATTCATAGCTACGACCTGCTGACCGTTAAAAGTCAATATGTATTTTTTTGTGGTGTAGAATACTATTATACTCGTAACTCTTTCACATTGAAAAAGTTATGAAAATGTATTCATGGTACATCTAAGGACTAAAACGATAATACGTTACACAGTTGGAGCACATTCAAATTTTATATTTAACCCTTAAATGCATGATTTTTGCTTTGAATTTTAAAAAATCGTTTTTTTAGAGGAATGTATTCATAGGTGACGTAAAAAAAAATAAAAAAATGCAGGTAATAATATTGAGTATTTATTTTGAAAAAAGTTGAGGTAGACCTCTGGCAACAATATGCGTTTATTACTAAAATTATTGTAGACGTAAACAAATGGTCATGTGTAACTGGAATGTAGATAATTCGCAACAATATGCATTTAAGGGTTAAAAGAAGCGTTTTCTTACATGATGTGATTATTATAGGAAACAATATGAGTCTGTACAAATAGGTGTATGAATATAACGAAAAAGTATGGTTGTGAATATAAATATATGTCATCTATCACCAAACAAATCATGGGCCACCCAAGTATAAAGGAAAAACGAATTACATCGAAGTTTTTCCAACCACTGCACCAAAGAAAGGTTCCTGCTTGGTAGTACAATGGACCGGAGAGTCTGAGTGCTCTGGTATTTGGGTTCCCTCTGTTTAAAAAAAAAATCACCAAACAAAGCTATTAATGACACTATTGCATTTATTCATCGATCGCTACAACCTTATTCTTCTGAAATAGCGGTAATGATTAATCAATATTTATAAAAAATACTTACATATAGTACTTGAAGGAGATTTGAATACTAACTTTGCATCAGAATCAGCAATACCGTTAATTATTTTTTTTAAAGAAATATTCGATTAAATAATGTCCAATGACCCAGAACAATCTAGAACCAAACATCGATCAACTTTAGATGCTGTTTTCCAAGATATCTCGACAAAGTCAATACACAAATATTTGTATCACACTATAGTTATCATAAACCACTGATAAGATTTCTAAATAATAGTGAAGTACTAGATCAATTAATAATATTTATACAATATATTTTATGGTTTTATATTTTACTGCCATTTATTAACCTATAAAATATAATGTACTTAGGTACTGTAACACTTATAATAAAAATCAAATAATATGTATATATAAATGTCATAATAAATATCAAATGACATTAATGCCCAAAGTCACATATACAATTATTTATTTAAATATTTAAATTCGCAATGGTTAATGAAGATGAAGTTTTACTTCAATCGTGCGCTTATATGGGTGAGGCACACACCATTTTTTTCCTTAAGTGGATCATATCTCCAAAAAAAAGACTTAAGGAACTCCCCCACGGCTGTAATTGTCGCTTTTATAAGGAGAGTACTGCTGTCATAAAAGATGGCCCCTGGCACAATACATCTATTTGGTCGCAGTGCTTCCACGCCGCGTGGCCACAAACCTCAGAAAAAACCTACTGTCTACTCTTAAATGAACAAAATAGCTACAATCTGTTTGAAACAGATTGTATGATACCCTATCCTTTATTTTTAAACCATGCCCAATTAAAGGGCATCTATCAACGAAGTATAGAAGAGAGCAATGCCTACATATCTTGGTACCACTACCTTAAACAATACATTTTTCTAAGTGGCTGGATTTAAAAACTTTATACAATTACAACACTGCTTCTTTTTATTCCAAAATTAAAAGTCGTTAACTGATGACATACAGACGGAAATGGTACAATTGACTCAGCTGTTGGTTTGGTACTGATCTTTTGTGTGCATAAAGCTTATAGTTTTTATCCGCATTACTCTATGCTACTATCCCTCTATGAATCACCATTAATACGTTCTGTGGGACAGGTTATAAAACTAGTCTTTAAAAAGTATCTTTTGCTCATACTTTTCAAATATCGTTTCATTGCAAGTTGTGTGGCTTGTTGTTGTGGTAATGTATTCGGTTGTTGATAGGTATGTTGTCGGCTCAAGTATCAACCATATCCTTTCAAGTTTATACGTAGTAAAATTAAATGGTACTGTCATACGTCATCTAGAGTAACTCAGCCTGCATAAAAAAAATACAGAGATTTTGAAAGGAATGCCGGATGCCAGAATGCCACCCATGGAGGAAGCATGTACTGAAATCTAATGTCAACTGAGTTACCAAAGAGAAAAAAAGTTATACCCTCTTCTCATTTCCAATTTACGTCATGTGATTGCATTAAAAGAGTTAAACTCATAGTCGTTAGTTAATATTAAAAAACTGAGTCGGCTCATTTCTCAGTTAAAGTTTATTTTCGAAAGTATCGTTATGCTCTCGGCTGAGAGCTTTCGAATAGAACTGCTTATGACTATACACGACCCTACTGAATTTAAAGATCCTGAACAAAATATGAACCAGTGGTGGTTAGTGGGTAAAGCTCCCTTTTAGCTTCCCATTGCTACATCATTGCTGTTGCCCGGTACTTCTGCTCGAAGCAAGGAAAGCAGTAAGTTGGAAAAAAAATATGTAAGAATATAATAATTATTAGGACACAAACCTTACGCAGTATAGCTTGAGCGCCTCACATAAATTGCACCTTGTCAACAACAAAGTCATAAGCATAACAGAAGGGCAGAAGAAATTAAGAACCATTAAAAAAAAAAAGTTAACTCCTAGACCAAAAAAAAAAAAAAATAAATAAAACCAAATTCCATCCACTGTTTATGCTGAGTTTCATAGCGATGAAGACAGAGTTACTCCACTTCAAAAGCTTGTTAATGTCATTGGAGAACAACTTGTTCAAACAGTTTCCTTGACAGCATATAATTGAATATATCCGCTCTTGGAAATATTCAATTATATGTCGTCAAAGAAACTGGAACAAAGAGGCCGTTAGCACAACCTACCCTAATAAAGAGCTGGTAAGAGTTCTGTAATTCCTTTTAACCCACCCTCTAAAAAAGAACTAAAAACAAATGAGTATTTGTTCAAAGACGTTGCCTAATAATCAAGATCTAAAACGATTTCATTGTTACATGAAAGCCCAGCGCACACTTATGGAGTACATAGAGTACCTACACAATAAAAGTGCTAAAATGATGAATGGATTTTGTATGTTAATTGAACCTAATGGGGCTAAATTAATTTATTGCCCTGTAGTCTACCGAATAAAAACAAAGTATACTGGTTTCCGCTTAACCACCATACCATGTAGTTGTGATTTATTTTAATTAACATAATTAAACCAATATAACTATAGCCTGGGATGAACCTATATATATACATATATATAATGATTTGTTTTTGGTCGAAGCTGGAAATATATGCGTTAGCAGTTTTAGTTTCCATCCATTTCTTAATCAGAAAGACGTACGCAAAAGCGATATGTGTGCATCCACAGTATTACCACTTGATTCCTGAATCCAAATATTCCAAAAACATTCATATAGAATCACGACCAAATTTCGAAAGTCAATCTTCAGTATCTCGAAAGTTGCAAGACAGACTAAATCTCGAAAATCTCCAGATATAATGTTTTTTTAATTCTAGGTAAAATCGCATCATCACCTCCCCGTGGTGCCCGCTGGATAGCTATCTGATAGTGTACTAACGATGAGCGTATGCTGAGTCTGACGATATATGGGTAGCTGAACACTCGGACCTGCGTAAGCACATCTGGGTGAACTTCAGCGCGCATATGTTCAACCGGACGAGGCATTTCTTGTTCACCTGATCGGCTGAAATATGCGTCTCAGAAATCTAACAAGAGGTCCTCAGAAGGAGGACGTGCGGCGGATGAATTCTCCCGATGGAATCAACGGTGACGTCTACAGGCCAGCGGAAACCTTACCGGAGCTACTTCGACATATTTGAAGCTGAGGTCTGTAAGGATTTTCAATAAAATACGTCAGGGTATTGAAAAAGAGATGGTGGCGGATGAACCCTTAATGGGCCAACGGCAGCGCTCATACCCCCGAAGTGGGTTACTGACATCGGTGTATCCGGCCCCTCGTCCTAGGGGTTGCTAAAAAAGGATCTGGTGCTCCGGGTTGGGGGTTGTGCCGTCGGGTTAACTTCCCTACCACTTAAAAAACCTTTGGTTACGAAGCAACCAACAGCCTCGGATACGGATGATTTTACTGTTGACGACCCAAGCAAACGTAAAAAGGACAACGATCTTCGTGTCTGCACTTGGAATGTTAGGTCCCTCTACAAACCACGTGCAGCCGAACAACTTGCGGCGGCCCTAGAGTGTCTCAAAGCAAACATTACCGCCATCCAAGAAGTGCGATGGGATGGGCCGGGCAAAAGGAGTATAAAAAACTGCGACATCTACTACGGCGATTGCTACAGACAAAAAGGACAGTGTCTATTTAAGTGACTTAGGCAAGAAGTCTTGAGTTTCAGTCATGTGAACGAGCGCCTTATGACTATCCGTATCAAGGCTAAATTTGCCAACATTAGCCTAATATGCGTTCACGCCCCTCATGAGGAGAAAGACGACGCGACAAAGGACGACTTCTACCAGCTCTTGGACAAGACGTATGAGCAATGCCCTAGCCACGACGTTAAAATTATCCTAGGTGATTTGAACGCAAAGCTAGGAAGAGAGGACGACAACACATCCGACAACGGACTAAGGCTAATCGAATTTGCAGCGGGACGAAACTTTGTCGTAGCTAGTACGCGGTTCCCACGTCTCGATATTCACAAAGGAACATGGTTCTCCTTTGATCGAAAAACTGTCAACCAAGTCGATCACATTGCGATCGACGCAAGGCACTCTTCCAGTATTCTGGGTGTCCGGACTTTCCGAGGAGCCAACGTGGACTCGGATCACTACCTTGTTGTAGCCAAGGTACGGATGCGGATATCCACAACGGAGCGAAATCAACGAAATACTGTGAGGAAATTTGACGTCGAAAAGCTACAATCGCAAGAGACCGCCAAAACCTTTGCCGATCGTGTTTCTTCTAATCTCAATCTAAGTCCTATGCCGCCAGCAGCAAATGCGGAAGACCAGTGGCAGCGTTGCCAACAAGCCATCAGAGATACCGCCTCTGATGTACTGGGTTTCTCTCGCCCACCACAACGAAACCCCTGGTTTGATAAGGAATGCCGGCAAGCACATGCAGCAAAACAAGAGGCGTATAAAGCGGCGCTGCATAGAAGGACTAGAGCTGCTTACGAGCTCTACGTGCGCAGGAGAAACGAGGAACATCGACTTCTCAGAAAGAAGAAAAAGGAGCATGAGAAGCGCTTGATCGGGGAGATTGAGAGACTCTGTTGCAGGAATAATGTTCGAAAATTTTACCAAAAGGTAAAAAGAATATGCCAGGGTTTCAAAGCCAGAACAGAAGCCTGTAGGGACGAAAATGGCAACATAGTAGTGGAATCGCAGTCGGTGCTGAGGACATGGAAGGAACACTTCTGCAGACTGCTAAACGGCGATGATGACCAATATTCCGCTGTCAGGCAGAATGAGCCATTCAACAGTGACGATGGCAGTCAAGATTCCCGTCAACCCGATCAGAATGAAGTGAGGATAGCGATATCTAAACTCAAATCCAACAAAGCTGCTGGAGCCGACAGCCTTGCCGCTGAACTTTTCAAGGCAGGAGGAGAAGAGTTGGTAAGGAGCATGCACCAGCTCATCTGTAAAATCTGGTCGGACGAAAGTATGCCCAATGAATGGAACCTCAGCATCGTTTGCCCGATCCTGAAGAAAGGAGACCCTCTAAACTGCGCCAATTGCAGAGGTATAAGTCTCCTCAACATCGCATATAAAATCCTGTCTGCCGTATTATGTGAACGCCTAAAACCGATCGTCAACAACCTGATAGGTCCTTATCAGTGCGGTTTCAGGCCGGGAAAGTCCACCATTGACCAAATATTCACACTACGGCAGATCTTGGAAAAAACCCACGAATACAAAATCGATACGCACCACCTCTTTATTGATTTCAAAGTAGCCTATGATAGCGTGTATAGAGACGAGTTATACAGAGACATGTCTAGTCTTGGCATCCCTGCCAAGCTCGTCCGTTTGTGCAGAATGACGATGGAGAACTCTCGCTGCTCCATCAAAGTCGGTAAGAACATCACCGAACCGTTCGATGTCAGGAAAGGTCTTAGAAAAGGTGACGCGCTATCATGCGATCTCTTTAATATAGTACTTGAGAGAATTGTACGAAACTCACAAGCCAACACCGGAGGTACAATCTTTTACAAGTCTGTACAACTACTCGCTTATGCCGATGACATTGACATAATCGGAAGAACTCAGCGGGTCGTCAATGGGGCATTTACGAGTATTGAGATCGAGGCAGCAAAGATGGGTCTAGCGGTCAATGAAAGCAAAACGAAATACTTGCTGTCTTCAAAAAAGACAGGCGCCGTGGCGTAAGTGGTTAGTGTATCGGATCACTACGCATGAGGTTCCAAGTTCGAATCCCAGAAAACACCAAACATTTTTTCACGGTCCCACCTCTCGCGAGCGTCTGACAAACATCCGAGAGTATTGTTGTCACGAAAAAGCTTCTCAAATCGCCGTTCGGAGTCGGCATTCAACTGTAGGTCCCTTCTATTCGTGTGAAAAATATAACGCACACAACATGAGTGGTTGCGAGAAGCTGGGCCCTGGCACTTTAAAGAGCTGTTGCGCCAAATATTTGTTTTTTGTCTTCAAAAAAGGACACCCAACATCGGCGTCTTGGACAGAGCGCCACAATAGACAGATACAATTTTGAGGTAGTAAAGGATTTTGTCTACCTAGGCTCTATGGTGAACTCCGCAAATGACATCAGTAGGGAGATCACACGAAGAATTACTCTTGCCAATCGTTGTTTCTATGGGCTAAAACGGCAATTGAGTAGCAAAGCCCTATCTCGAACTACTAAGGTAACTCTTTATAAGACACTAATCATCCCAGTCCTGCTGTATGGCGCAGAGGCATGGGCTTTGACAAAACCGGATGAGGATGCCCTTGGTTATTTCGAGAGAAAAGTTCTTCGAGCGATCTTTGGTCCCGTCTGCATAGACGGTGAGTGGAGGAGAAGGTACAATGCCGAGCTATACGGCATGTACAAGGACATCGACTTAGCCAGAAGAGTTCACATACAGCGACTAAGATGGCTGGGTCATTTAGAGCGGATGGAGCCCAACGTTCCCGCTAAGAAAGTTTTCGAATCCACCCCGGATGGGCGACGCAGTAGAGGACGACCTCGCGGTAGGTGGCGCAAACAAGTGGAGGGGGACCTCAACCAACTTGGCGTGCGCAACTGGAGGCAGCTGGCTCGTAATCGTGCTAGCTGGAGAGGTTTGTTGGTTGAGGCCCAGGTCCACCCCGGACCGTAGCGCCATCTAAGTAAGTCTTTCTTTTAAACATTTTTAAAACAATTCTTGGTATACTGCCGCGAGCCAAGGGACCCATCAAACCCATACTCCATATGCAGTAAACTGCTGTAGTTCTGCGTATAGCCATCTCCGATACATGTAGAGCGAGCATTAAAGAAGCGAGTCACTAACTCATAATACTTGCCAATATTCGCATAAAGAAAACTGTTTTATACGATTCTGTTCACATAATGCCTAAAGCATTGTGTGGCAGTTTATCACACAATAAGCACAATAACACACAATAAGCATAAGCAACTGAGCTTCAAGCCACTACACCAAATCTCTCTCTCTCCCTCTATCTATCCTTTCCAACACCAGCACTGTGTAAAAACATGTTTAGGGTATTCATAACCCCTTGAGTACGGGCAAATTATAAAAAAAAACTTGATTCTAGTGGTATACCTGACAACGGATATAGCAATGCTGTGAATACGGATTTAAACTTTAGTAGTTCCACAGATTTAAGCACAGCTAGAATCTATGCATGGAACAGACTTCATGTATCTGGAAGTTGTATTGATCCCTTTAGTTCTGACTCCATACAGTAAATACCTGATGACATTTCGGGATATATCCCACATATGTATGTATATATAAAATTGGGAATGCTAGCCTCTTCTGGGAGCATCTAACATCTTGACAGCTTACTGGTTTCGTTCATTGAATAGAAGAACTTTTTCTACAATTTTCTTTTAGATTGTCTGAGTACATATTTGAATTGTCTTTTGCATTAAGTACATTCATTCCAAGCTATTATATCGATCAGTAGTTCTGCTCCGTTGTACAATTTCTTAACTTCTTTCTCTTGTTGCTAAATTCCACTACTGAGCCTAAGCATTGTTTTTCAACATTTAGTTTTCTATGACCGTAAGGAAGTTGATGAATCATGAATTACAGATACATGCATTCTACTTACGGGTCAGAAAAAGGTTTTTTCTAAATATAATAAATTGATATTTGTAACCACACTGAAATGCCTTCAATACTAGAGCACATGACTCAAGTATTTTTAATACAAACTTTTTCAAGAGTCATTTTAAAATTATTCAACGCATTTCAAAAACACTTGCTCAATTTCCGCGTTTACAACTCATTTTGAGAACTGAGTCTCAGACTATTGGATGCGGTATAAAAGTATTATCTGGCAAGATGATATTTAACTTACAATATTCCCATAGCTTCTCCAAAAACTTATCTCAATACCAAATAAAATTACGGGCTCTGTTCTTAAAAACAGTTATTATGTTATGTTATGAGTTTGCGAAAAAAACTTTTCCAAAGTGCTAAAGGCAACACCGTGTTTTCAATTTGAAAATACCCATCTACAGACCCTGTATGATAGGGATATTGCCTTCCACTATCCAAAATCTTCCTAATTGACGTCGTTAAAAACGTCTGTTTAAGCAAAAATCAACGCGTTCAAGCTCATTAGGAATATACATTCGTTTCTGTGTAACCAAACCAAGAATGTGGTTTTACAAGGAACCAGGACCTTCGTACCTATTAACATTTCTTAGAAAACAATTTATATGTTCTCCTTCACCGTCGTTGTCATCTTTTTCTTGTTTCCCATATGCCCTTAATTATTGTCCTACTGTGCTGAATCCACTCATTTCGTCTTATTACCATCGTTATCTCTTTGGTCGTGTAGGAAGTATATGCGTATGCGTGTAATAAATTAGAAAGATTTATACTTTGCCTATTTATATACGTAGTATAGGGTTGTTGGCGTTTGCACAAAATTGGAAGATAGTCGGATTCGGCAAAATTATGGAAATACTTTCAATATTAAGTCGCAGACGGGAATAAGGAACCTTTATTGTGTGTTGATGCGTAGGCGTAATTAAGCGCATTGGCATGAATTTAGAAGGATTTGGTACACCTCGGTCGATAAAGTCGTGAGGTGTTTAATTTAAAGTATCAAGTTCTTCCTCCTCATTAGAGGCTTGAAACTTTGCAACGTTTGTAAGGCTTATGAAATCGATTTGTGGACGAATAGAAGAAAACTGGTCACAAAGTATATGTAGGGATACTAGAATCCATTGGACGAAACAGAGCAGTGAGCATAGAAATAATGAGGACTACTACTGCCTCTTTCCTTTGTCATATAAAGTTGAACATAAATCTTGTGTGTTGAGTTCTTTATGGTGCATAATGAAAAGGATATTGTAAATCAGAAACTCAAACAAATATGTACTGACTTTATATTATTCTTATTTACAGGACAATCATTTATATCCTTTGTTATCACAATACATTGGACTTTAATTCATCACTACGGCCTAGCTTTTGTTACAATGACAGCTAACGTAACCATTTGGAAAGGATATAAAATGGGTTAATGAACGTTGGTTGTAGGACACAAAAACTTCTCTATGCGTATGTATTATATTTACAAAAATATCTCGAAAAATTAAATCTAAAAAGATAAAACCTCAGAGAAAAAGAACATTTTGAATTGAAAGCGAATAACAAAATCTCAAATTAATCACTCCGATTAAAGTTTTCGTTTATCGTCATTCGAAGACTTTTGTTTTATTCATGAAGTGATTTCTGAATAGAGTTTTAAAACGTTTTGAATGCTGAGTTGCATTAGTACTCCAGAGGGCAAACATAGGCTATAATTGTTTCTTACAAGTGGCTGGACAATGCAATAACTGAAATGATTCTCATGGAGAAACAACAAACGACAATCGTAATCGGGATGAACGATGAATATGTACTTGGCGCTGTGTATGCCGAAAGGTATTTATACCTGAAGTTATCAACCTGAAGCCAGAGTGAGCGTGAAGAAAAATCACAAGAGCCCTATGAAGTTTCTGTGACGGGGCGAGTGGGCGCCGCCCGCCCTAAATTAGTATCCTATCCCTAAGGCAAGATGTCAATGGGCTCGTGTTGATACCTGAATGGTGCTGGGAATGTTAAACTAATACAGCATCGATAAGGGAGCCCTCCAGATACCTGGTGACCTCTGGTTGAAATGACGGCCCTACCATGCTACAGGGGGCTATGACGTGGTCTAACAAATTTCCACCTTACTCGTGGGATTCAAAGTAGAAAACTTTTTAATTAACAAAAAATAAATAAATAAGTAATAACAAGCAAAAATAAACAAATAAAAACATACAAATAAATCAAAATACAGAGCAATAGGGAACGGAAGACCCTTTCCAGAACAGTTCTATGTTCTCAAGAACACCACCAAAGGACATAGAAGAGCAAGCTATTGATGGTACAAAAACACATTAACCGACTTATAGAAACCATTACTACTTACTTAGATGGCGCTACAGTCCATTCACAAGTCAAAAAAGAGAGAAGTCACAGAAACTGCTAGAGTACCTTAAAGGAAAGGACACTGTACACCATGAAACTAGGCGACTAGCGTATGCAATTGACTTCCAATACGACACAGTTGTTGGTTACAAAACAAACAGTGCAAGGGACAAATGTATTGTGGAAAAAACAACAAACACAAAGCAAACATCGCTAAATCTGAAAAGAGCCACAGAGAGGCCACCGAGGAAGGAATAACATCAAATAATACCCCATCGCTCAAAAGGAAGCGCCGTGAGCTCTTAAATGGTGAAAAAAGCGAGGGAATAAGCCACAACAGCTAGCAGCGAACCATTATAATGCCAAACCTGAAGTGAGAACGGCAAATTGTCAAACCAAATGACAAAAGCGAAACAAAAAGGAACAACCCCAATGAAAAAAATGGACCATAAATGGGAGAAAGTGCAACCGCGACCCAGAAAGCGGAATAAACCTGCGCGACGCGATGCGCTGATTATAAAGAACAAATGATCTCTTACATATGCGAATATACTTCGAAAGGTTAAAGATTCAACCCTGGAGAACCTAGACAATAACGAGCAGGATTGGGCTGGCTATTGTGTCAAATGCGGCAAACCGGGTCACATCGCTAAAGCCTACCAAAATGAGTTATGGTCTTTCCTATGCTAAAAGCGGACAGGACAGCAACCATGCTTCAGGAAATGGCAAGTGCTCGTCGTACCAAGAAGCGTTAAGGGTGCGTTTTATATGAAATTCTTGCAACTAAACCTTAATCACTGTGCAGCGACGCAAAATCGATTGACCGAATTCATCCGGGAATTAAAGATAGTCGTTGCTAATTGAGCGAGCCGTATAAAGAAATGGATGAAATAGTATGGGCCCCGGACTAACACAGCGGCGATATTGATATATAGCAGACGGCCTTTTAAAGAAAAAATGAGTTGCATTGCAAATGGCTACATATGGGCCAAGGTAGACTGTATCTACATATATAGCTGTTATGTACGACTTACTACAACAATTAAAGAGTTCTAGAGAATGTAAGACAGGTTAATATTAGGGGCAATGTTCTACGTGATGCCTTTGCCTTCCTGGACATAGTGCTAATTGTTAAACTGCAAGAGAAAAAGACCGTTCGAGTCGGATGACAAAAAGCAAGTGGTATATTTCTAAATCAATTACATTATTTAATTGCACAAACAGGTGCATGTATGTGTGTATTATATAATAGAGAGAAGTGTTATGTACAGTGGGGTTCAAAAGAATTCAGATTAATAATATAACACCACACTCCCACTTATTATTAAGATGAATAAAAAAAGGTTTACAATCCTTAAAAAATAAAGATTAAAAAAAAACTACTTCACAATGCCAATGTTGTTTCGTAAAAATTCAAATTTTTCTTTTGCGAGCGGCTTTGTAAAAACGTCAGCCAATTGTTCATTGAATGGCACAAAACAAATGTTAAAAAAATCTTCATAATATTTTTCACGTATAAAGTGCACACGAACATCGATGTGCTTAGTTCTTGCATGATACTCCGGATTTCTAATTAGCTTAAGGGCGCTTTGGTTGTCGATGTTAAGCATTGGCTTTTGATGTTCATCGCCAAGCAGATCCCGTATGAGGGCATCAAGCCACATCAATTTTTTGACTGCTTCCGACGCAGCTACATACTCTGCCCTTGTTGTACTAAGTGCTGTACATCGCTGTAACTTAGATAACCAAGAGATAGGACTTCCTCCAAGAAGACAAACATGACCACTAGTTGAACGTCTTGTGGAAAGATCGCACGCATAATCAGCATCACTAAAAATAGAAAACGAAAGATTAATATTCGAGTTAAATACTATTCCAAAGCCTTTAGTATATTTTAAGTATTTGAAAATACGCTTAACAGCCTTAACACGTTGTGAAGTTGGTTTATCAAGAAAGCGACTCACTACTCCAACTGCAAAAGAAATGTCTGCCCTCGTTGCGATTGCCAAGTACATGAGACTACCAACAGCTTCACGAAAAGGAAATGTTAATTCTGGAGGCGAAATTTTTTCCAAAACAGCTGACTGGCTTCCAAGATCACTCGGTGTAGAAATGGGGTTTGACTCCAACATATTATACTTTTGAAGTACACGATCGATGTAATTGGATTGACAAATAAAATAAGCACCATCTGGTTTTTGCGTTATTTGAAGTCCAAGATAATAATTTGCTTTGCTTAGCTTCACTTGAAAATGTGTATTCAGGTAGTTGAATACGTATTCCACATCATGTTCATTTGGAGCAGCAATTAAACCATCGTCTATGTATAGAGCGAGATAAATTATTCCCTCCTTACGCTGTAGCACAAAAACACATGGATCAGATTTGCAAACTTGGAAATTAAAAGCAGTTAACATTTTTGTGAAAGTAGAGTTCCAACATCTGGAAGCTTGCTTCAAACCGTATAAACTTTTTATTAGTTTACAGACCCTACCAGATCCGTCGTTATATCCTTGGGGTTGGTCCATAAAGATTTCTTCTTTAAGTTCACCATTCAGGAAGGCAGTTTAACGTCAAACTGGTACAGTACTAAGCGCTTGCTCGCTGCAATAGCGAACATGGTGCGAATTGATGTAAATTTTGCTACTGGGCTAAAAGTTTCTTCATAATCGATACCTTCCTGTTGGTTGAACCCCTTTGCAACAAGACGCGCTTTATATCGATCGATTGTGTGGTCGGGCAATAACTTGACTTTAAAAACTCACTTGTTTTTAATGATTTTTCGATTCGGTGGTAGGTCAATCAAGGTCCATGTTTCATTTTTTTGATGCGTTTCCATCTCCTCATTCATGGCTTTCTTCCAGTTATCTGCTTCAGCTGATTCCAATGCCTCTTTATAAGTCGACGGCTCGAAACTAGTGCATATAAAGGCATAACCTTCCAAAGCATTAGCATAGATCCCTGTGTTTGATCTTGAGTTACTCTGAGAATGACTTCGAAGTTTAGTCCGATAATTTATTGGTGATCCTATTTGCGTCATTGTATCCTACTCCACTCCCACTTGCTCGAAGCTTTCGACAAATCTATCATTTGGCTCCACATCTGCCGATTCAAAAGACGAAAATCCCGGGATTCGACTTCTTGTCTAGTTTTTGAATTTTTTCTTTTGGGATATGATTAAATACTTCACTGCCAAATGTTTGAAGATTATTAAAATCCGGCTTTGTATTATGAAACAATTCGAAAGGAGTTTTCCCTTTTGATGGACTTGGACCAAATCTATTAATCATAAAAACAGCCGTATTTACGGCTTCTGCCCAAAGATTTAGTGGCAAACTTTTAGCATGAATCATTGTCCTCGCAGTTTCGACAATGAAACGCATGTCCCTTTCAGCTCTGCCATTTTGTTGTGGCGTATAGGGAACTGTAGTTTGGTGAGAAATACCATGTCGTTGAAGTAGACTCTCTACTTCCTTATTTTTAAATTCCAACCCATTATCGGATCTGAGAATTTTCAATTCACGATCAAAATTTGCCTTTATAAAACTAAGATATTTCTCAATCATTGCACAGGCTTCAGACTTTTCTTTAATAAAGTACACTACTCTATAGTTGGAGAAATCATCCTTAAAGAGAATGAAATATCTTGATCCACCAACTGATGAGGTCTGCATTGGACCACAGAGATCAGTATGTGCCAATTCATCTGCTCGTTTCGCTCTAGAGCTACTACTGGGAAAATAATTTCTATGCATTTTTCCAAAAGTGCATGCATCGCAAAAAAAATGTTGATTATCAACGAATGGAATATCATTTGCTTTCAGGACACTGTTAACTTGACTAGTACACATATGTCCAAGCCGTTCATGCCAAGTTTGAAGCGATTCAACTTTCATCGAAAAACATGCAGACATTAACTCCTTTTGTATCCTAACCTTAAACAGCATCTTGTACAAACGTTGACAGCGAACACCAATTGCAACAACAACTCCATTGGAATTAATGATTTTACATTTCTTACTAGTCGAGGTTAAGTTATAGTTCTTATCAAGGGCACTTCCAGAAGAAAATAAGTTTATTTTAACATCAGGCACATAATAAACGTTGACCAACTTTTTTTCGACCCATTCCTTATCATTAAAAGCTGAGATATATATTTCACCCTTACCGCATGCATTTATTGTATTTCCATTTCCTATTGTTATTGGTACTGGATGCTCAAGTTGTACAAATTTGCTGAACCATTCTCGATGAAAAGTCATATGCTCGCTGGCACTTAACTGTAGCACAAACAAGTGCATCCCCACAATCATATTCCGTTTTGTTTGCATAGTTGAATTGATTCACATTCTTATATTTATTTGGACAGTTAGATTTCCAATGCCCATACTGATTGCATGGGCTAGTCAAACGGTAGTGCATGCGATCATATGAATACACAAGCGTTTTCACTCAGCTGAGGCCTACCAACTCCTACTCTCAACCTCCACGCGGTGACAGCCGGGTGCCTAGTACCTTAATCCAAGAAATGGGTAACCAACCCGGTTTGGCGGATTCTTGGTGGCAGCAGATGAGAGAGGGGGGAAGAGTGCTTTTCTCACTAGAGCACTTCTTCCTGTTCCAGGCGGCAGCGGACGAATTCCCTAGACGGAGTCAACGGTGGCGTCTATAGTTCCAGTTAGGTTGAACTTAGTGAATACCCTGCGCGAGCTGCTTCGACGTATTCGGATCACAGGTCGGTAAGGAATTTCCAATGTTGGTCAGGACATTGGAATAGAGATGGTGGCGGAGGAGCCCTTAATGGGCCAACGGCAGCGCTCATACTCCCGTAGTGGACTACTGGCACCGGTGTACCCGGCCCCTCGTCCTAGGGGAATAATTAAGGAACTGGCCCTCCAGGTTGGGGGTTGTGCCGTCGGGGTAACTTCCCTACCATGTAAAAAACGCATGGTTCCGAAACAACCAAAAGCCTCGGATAAGGATGACCCAACTAATGACGACCCCAGCAAACGAAATAAGGACAACGACCTTCGGATCTGTACGTGGAATGTTCTGTCCCTTTACAGACCACGTGCAGCCGAACAACTAGCAGAGGCCCTAGACTGCTATAAAGCAGATATTACCGCCATCCAGGAAGTGCGATGGGATGGGCCGGGCAAAAAGAGGATGAAAAACTGTGACATCTACTACGGTGATTGCTACAGAGGCAACAGGCAACGCTTATTCGGATGCGGATTTGTCATACGCGGCAGACTTAGGCAAGAAGTCTTAAGCTTCCGACACGTGAGCGAGCGTATTATGACTATCCGGATCAAGGCTAAATTCGCTAACATAAGCCTAATATGTGTTCATGCCCCCACAGAAGAAAAGGACCCTGCCTCCAAAGAGTGTTTCTACGAGCTCCTCGACAAAACATACGAGCAATGTCCTAAATACGACGTTAAGATCGTATTGGGCGATTTTAACGCCAAAATAGGAAAGGAGGACGTCTTCGGTAGAGCAGTCGGTAAGCATAGCCTACACGACACCACGTCTGATAACGGACTAAGGCTAATTGATTTCGCTGTGGAGCGAAATGTCACCATAGCAAGCACATGGTTTCCTCATCTCGATATTCATAAGCAGACATGGCGGTCCAATGATTATGTAACGATCAACCAAATTGATCATATTGCGATCGACGCAAGGCATGCCTCCAGTATTCTGGATGTCCGGACCTTCCGAGCGGCCAACATAGACTCGGATCATTACCTTATTGTAGCCAAGGTACGAATGCGGATATCCCAATCTGAGCAACAAAGAAGAATTACTGTGAGAAAATTTAACGTCGAAAAGCTACAATCGCAAGAGACCGCCAGACTCTTCGCTGAATGCGTATCCCGAAATCTCTCAATCACCCCTATACCGCCAGCATAAAGTGCCGAAGACCAGTGGCAACGCTGCCAAAATGCCATCAGAAACGCCGCGACTGATGTGCTGGGTCTCGCTCGCCCACCACCGCGAAATCCCTGGTTTGACGAAGAATGCCGGCGAGTGCATGCAGCAAAACAAGAGGCATACAAAGCGGCGCTGCAAAGGAAGACGAGAGCTGCTCGTGAGCTCTACGAGCAAAAGAGACGGGAAGAACATCGGCTTCTCCAAAAGAAGAAGAAAGAGCATGAGAAGCGCGCGTTTGAGAATATCGAGAGTCTATACTCCAGGAACAATGTACGGAAGTTTTACCGAAAGGTAAAAAGAACGTGTCAGAGAAGTAATACCCGTACAGAAACCTGTAGAGATGAGAATGGAAACCTCGTAGTAGAATCACAGACGGTGCTGAGAATATGGAAAAACCACTTCTGCAGACTGTATAACGGCGACGAAGACCAACATCCCGCTGTCAGGCAGAATGAACCATTCAACATGGACGATGATAGTCAAAATTTCCGTCCACCTGACCAAAACGAAGTGAGGATAGCAATATCCAAGCTAAAATCGAACAAGGCTGCTGGACCTGAAGGTTTACCGGCCGAACTTTTCAAGGCAGCTGGGGATGAATTGGTAGAGTGCATACACCAACTCATTTCTAATATTTGGTCAGAGGAGTGTATGCCTGATGAATGGAATCTCAGCATCGTTTGCCCGATCCACAAGAAAGGAGACCCCCTCAACTGCGCCAATTATAGAGGCATCAGTCTCCTCAACATCGCGTACAAGATCTTTTCTGCGATATTGTGTGAACGCCTGAAACCTTTTATCAACAGCCTGATTGGACCCTATCAGTGCGGTTTCAGGCCAGGAAAGTCCACCATCGATCAAATCTTCACACTTCGGCAGATCCTGGAGAAAACCCAAGAATTCCAAATCGATACTCACCACCTCTTTATCGATTTCAAGGCCGCCTATGACAGCATCTATAGAGAAGAGCTTTATAGAGCCATGTCTAGCTTTGACATCCCTGCCAAAGTTGTCCGCCTGTGCAGGCTGACGATGGAGAACGCTCGCTGCTCCATCAAGGTCGGTAATGACCTCACCGAGACCTTTGATGTAAAAAAAGGCTTTAGACAAGGTGACGCGCTGTCATGTGACTTCTTCAATATTGTACTTGAACGGATTGTGCGGAACTCACAAGCCAACACCGGAGGCACAATCTATTACAAGTCTGTACAACTGCTTGCATACGCCGACGATATAGACATTATCGGAAGATCTCAGCGGGCTGTCACCGGTGCTTTTGCAAGCATTGAGGCGGAAGCGGCCAAAATGGGTTTGGCGATAAACGAGGGCAAAACCAAGTATATGCTGTCAACTAGAAGGGAAAACCAACATCGACGAATTGGACAAAACGTCACCGTTGGCAGCTATAACTTCGATGTAGTAAGGGACTTTGTCTACCTTGGCTCTGCTATAAATTCAGCAAGCAAAATCAGCGCAGAAATCAATCGAAGAATAACTCTTGCCAATCGCTGTTTTTTTGGGCTTATAAGGCAATTCAACAGCCCTCTCTCGAACAACTAAGGAGACTCTATATAAGACCTTGATCATCCCAGTCCTGCTTTACGGCGCTGAAACATGGACTTTATTAAAAGAGGATGAAGATATCCTTGGTCGCTTCGAGAGAAAAATTCTTCGTAAGATTTTCGGTCCCGTTTGCGTTGACGGGTTTTGGAGGAGAAGATTCAATCACGAACTATACGAGCTGTACAGCGACATCGACCTAGTCAAAAAACTGCGTATTGGACGTCTGAGATGGCTAGGACATGTAGAGCGAATGGACACCAACGCTCCGGCCCGCAGAGTCTTCGAATCTAACCCCGAGGGACGACGCAGTAGAGCGAATTATCGCCGTAGGTGGCGCGCACAAGTTCAAGGTGACCTCCACCAACTTGGAGTGCGCAACTGGAGGCAATTAGCTTAAGACCGAGCTAAATGGAGAGGCTTGTTGGTTGAGGCCCAGGTTCACCCCGAACTGTAGCGCCACCTAAGTAAGTAAGTATACTGATTGCATGCAAAACACTTACCTGGGTGTTTTCTTCTTAATTTGGTTGTAGGTTTTGTTGAATTTTGTTGCGTGTGTTTTTCGTGCAAAGAGTGCACTGCCTTCTTCATTTCCTGACGATGTTGATGTTGATGATTCCAATGCATTTAGTCTCGTCTCTTCCATTATTAACCGCGACCTCAGGTTTTCGATGTTTTGACATTTGATTTCTGTAGACTCCCAGGCACTGAAGAAGTGAGAAAAGCGCTTAGGTAACGTCATTAAAATTTTCGCGATAAGCATAGATTGGGAGACCTCTTCCCCAGCATCTCTCAGTTGTTGCACCAAGCCCTCTAATTTGCTCATGTGCGTGGCTATATCATCCATTGACCTTTTTTGAAAACTATAGAAGCGCTGTTGAAGAAGATTTATGCTTGCACTAGATTTATGCTCGTACACTGAGCAAAGCTTTTTCCACATTTCACAAGATGTTGAACAGTGCATAATATGGATCAATGGTTGCTGCCCAACGCTAGTCGCTATAATTTTTTGGGCCTTACGATCTTTCACTTGCCACTTCTTAAGACCTGTGGCATCTGGTGCAACTACCGGCGTTTCCTCCGCTCCAGTCACCACCTCGTACAAATCGCTGGCATTCAGAAGAATTTTTACTTGGAACTTCCAAACGTTCCATTGATCTGAACTTTGCAATTTTTCGATCTTCACACTGTCGCTATCCATACTAAGATCGATTCCAATACCAGCGAATTAAAATTAAAATAACGAAGTATCTATCACGAATCCGAAATAAAAATTTTATATTTCTCGCGAAACTTCCCTAACATTAACTTATGAACACCAACAATTTTTTTTTTTTTTTCACTATCGCGTGTTCTGGGTAACTGGACCCATAACCTGTTAAACTGCAAGAGAAAAAGACCGTTCGAGTCGGATGACAAAAAGCAAGTGGTTAATTATTATTTAATTGCACAAACAGGTGCATGTATGTGTGTATTATATAATAGAGAGAAGTGTTATGTACAGTGGGGTTCAAAAGAATTCTGACTAATAATATAACACAACAGTAATGAACACTGGAAGGGAAAACACTTTCACCAAAGCAGGAAAAGGTTCGATAGTCGACTTAGCATTCATAAACGGCTTCCTTGCAAGAAAAGCCAGTTGCAAAATTAGTGACCACTACACCCACAGCGATTACCAGGCGATAGTGAACGAACTAGTTGCTAGAGGCGACCGAGCTAGCAGCAGGCAACAAACCAAAGTTCAAAAACATAAGTGGAGGACAAACCTGTTTGATGAGCAATTATTTATCCTGCTCTTCGTCAGATTAAGCACGGAGTTTACGGAAAATGCCAATGATAAGGCTACCCAAATAAGAAATGCATCGAAATGCACCCATGCCAAAAAGAATTGCAGTCCATAAACGTCCACCAGTATATTGGTGGAACGCAGAAATTGCTGAACTGTGCGCAATTTATCACCGCACAAGAAGACAGTGTCAATGACCAAGAGGGGAAACTACATTCCGTGTATATCAAGAAAACCAAAGGAAGCAAACTGCGAGTGTTTCAAGGACATTTCCAATTCGGGTGATAAAAACGCATGGGGAATTGCTTACCAAGTAGACACCAAGAAACGCTGATGTTTTGAGCAACTAACACCGACCTGCCCTATACAGATGCAAAAAGTCGTGGCTAGTCTCTTCCGCGGCAGCAAGAGACAGAAAATGATTTTGATCAGAAGCAATCCCTAGAGTTACTGAAGAAGACGTATTGCGTGCATGTAATAATTTTGGAGACCAAAAAGCTCCCCGTCTAGATGGCATTCCAAATACAACACTGAAAGTAGCAATTGGAATCTGCCAGGAGTTTTTCGCCGACATGTATAGCACATGCTATTAGCCGGCATTACAGTTGAAGAAGTTAGTGAGGCGGTCAAATGCTCCAAAAAACGAAAAGCGGTTGGGCCAGACGAAATACCCTCTGAGTTCTGGAAAAAGATGGGAGACATCGGGTTCAGATGGCTCAGAATTCTCATCTCCAAATTCGTGAGAGGTGATCCAATGCCGAATCAATGGAGGGAAAGTTACCTCCTCCCTGTGTACAAAGGGAAGGGTGATACGCGAAACTGTGATAACTACCGTTCGATCAAGCTGATGTCACACACCATGAAGATCGTTGAGCGGGTATTAGGTGGCCGACTGCGAAAAATAATACGGCTATCTGATGATCAGTGCGGGTTTGTCTCGGGTAAATCAACCACAGATGCAATCCAAAGTATAAGGATCATAACGGAAAAACATCGTGATTCCTTAAGGGATTTGCATGTTGTATTGGTTGACTTTGAAAAGGCATTCGACAGACAACCACGAGATCTGATATGGGTGGCGCTTAGACATCGAGGGGTTCCAGAAACCTATGTACAGATGATCATGGACATGTACGAAGGAGCAAAGACAAGAGTAAGATGCCCCGCTGGAGTAACCGAAGAGTTCCCAATCAAAGTCGGGGTGCACCAGGGAAGCGATTTAAGTCCTTTGGTCTTTATTACAGTCCTTGATTATCTGCTTGAAGGTAAAGTGATGGACCCCAAGGTACATCAGTTATTCTTTGCTGACGATGGAGCCATCATAAGTGAGGATCCTACATCCCTGCAACGAGCACTTGATGTGTGGGTGGACGTTTTGGAGGGAAATGGGTATCGCAATAGTTCCAAAAAAAAAAAAGGCAGTGTACTTGTGCTGTCCGTTCTCTGATCCACTCAGGCCTATTCCAGACATTTATTTGAATGGAACAGTGCTTCCCAAGTGCGAAAAGTTCAAATATCTGGGATCTATGATCAATAGCAAAGCAACTTGTGATGACGACATCAATCATCGTGTAAGCGTAGGGTGGATGAAGTGGCGAGAAAATTCCGCTATCTTCGGTGACAGAAAAATGTCCCCTAAGTTGAAAGGAAGGCTCTACACCGCAGTTGTACGTCCAGCGCTCACATACGGTTCACAATGTTGGACGATGTACAAAAAGTATGAGAGTAAATTCACGGCAGCTGAGATGAAAATGCTTCGCATGACAGCAGGAGTGACCAAGCTTGATCGAATAAGAAGTTCGAAGATCCGTGGAAGCTTTCACATCAAGGAAACCATCGTACAAAAATTAGAGCGCGACCGGCTCAGCTGGTATTCCCAGGTTCAAAGAAGAGATCATTTGAACCCTGTTAAAAAGGCAATATCTATGCACGTTCCAAAGACATCGCGATGTAGGAAAGGCAGGCCTATAAACGCCTGGATCAGACAAATGCGAAGACATCGGCATTTCATTGGCCTCAGTAACCGAGTGATCCAAAATCGTCAGCCCTGCCGAAATAGGCGAACCCCACAGGCGGATCAGTAGAAATGCAGTGAAGTGGGATGGCTGTGATCCCTTGTTTTCGGATCATAGCCTCGCTGATAAAAGGAAGAAGAAAAAATGTACAGCACATGCTTAAAGAAGGTGTCTATCCGGATCAGTGGAAAAGGTAGAGACTTTTGTGCTGCTACCGAAGGGGAATAAACCCCCTGGAGGACCCGTCATCTTACAAACTTATCAAACTATCTGCGATAGGTTAGAAAAGGCATTAGAAGAAGCACGAGGATTGATCGGGCACCAATATGGCTTTGGAAAAGCATGCACTACAGTGGATGCCATAAATACGGTAGTAGATATAGCCCGGAAAGCAATCCAGGGGAGACGCGGATCAAAGAAATACTGTGCGATAATAACGTTAGATGTGAAAATCGCCTTTAATCGGCCGGTTTGAAATATATCATGGGTTCGCTTCGAAATTTGGGAATACCAGCATACATCTTGAAACTTGTTAGGGACTACTTCCGCCGAATACATAGTCCTGATTTACGATACGAATGACGGCCCAAAGGAATATAACATAATAGGAGGAGTACCACAAGGATCGGTTGTGGGACCGCCAGTTTGGAACATAATGTATGACGATGTATTACTCCTGCCACTACCTCAAGAAGCGAAAGAAGTAGGATTTGCGGATGATATCGCTGTGGTAGTAACTGCAAAACTCACCGAAGCAGTTACCATAGCGGGGAACAGGGCCACTGCGACGATTCATAAATGTTTAAATTCTGTTAATCTAGAATTGACTGAACACAAAACATAGGCAGCATTCGTCTTACTTTCTTAGGTGGCGCTACAGTTCGCAGTGAACCTGCGCCTCAACCAACAAGCCTCTCCATTTAGCTCGGTCTTTAGCTAATTGAATCCAGTTGGGTATTCCAAGTTGGTCGAGGTCCCTTTGAACTTGTGCGCGAGTTACATGGCAACAATATTACACCAGATCACGAGCCATAGTCATGATAAGCATGATAAGCTCTTATCTGACCATGATCATGCTTGCTACTAGGCAACAAACTTACGTCATATCACGACCCATATTCGTGATACCAACAAGCCATCTCTACTGCAAGTTACCATGAAGACTATGTATCATTCATCATAATGTGTTGCTATGCTATGCTAATAACACTTGGACTCTCTCCCTCTTCTGTTACTTCTCTGCTAATAGAAGTCATCTGCAGTGTACTATTTTTTGGCGGTTTTGAAGACGACGGCTTGGGTAAACGATCTTTGAGTAGTAAGGAACTGCGAACATTCCAATTTAAATAAAACTTGTTTATATATATATATATCTATATCAATTAAATAAAGAACTAATGTAAAAACTTATTATTAAATGACATACCGGCTTTTCTTACATATTTTTGTGCTCGAATTTAAGTAGTTTCATAGAAATACAACTAACTATAATTCGGTCCTCTACTCTACTGCGTCGTCCCTCCAGGTTGGATTCGAAGACTCTGCGGGCCGGAGCGTTGGTGTCCATTCGCTCTACATATCCTAGCCATCTCAGACGTCCAATACGCAGTTTTTTGAATAGGTCGATGTTGCTCTACAGCTGGTATAGTTCCTTATTGAATCTTCTCCTCCAAAACCCGTCAACGCAAACGGGACCGAATATCTTATGAAGAATTTTTCTCTCGAAGCAACCAAGGATATCTTCATCCTCTTTTAATAAAGTCCATGTTTTAGCGCCGTAAAGCAGGACTGGGATGATCAGAGTTTTATACAGAGTATCTTTAGTTGTTCGAGATGAGGCATAACTGTTGAATTGCCTTATAAGTCCAAAAACAGCGATTGGCAAGAGTTTTTCTTCGCTTGATTTTTGCGCTGATGTTATTTTTTGAGTTTATAGCAGGACCAAGGTAGACAAAGTCCCTTACTACCTCAAAGTTATATTGGCCCACTGTGAGGTTCTGTCCAATTCGTCGGTGTTGATTGTCCCTTCTTGTTAACAGCATATACTTGGCCCTCGTTTATCGCTAAAGCCATTTTGGCCGCTTCTTTCTTCAACGCACCGGTGACACCCGCTGAGTTCTTCTCATAATGTCAATATCGTCGGCGTATGCAAGCAGTTGTACAGACTTGTAATAGATTGTGCCTCCGGTGTTGGCTTGTGAGTTCCGCACAATCCGTTCAAGTACAATATTAAAGAAGTCACATAACAGCGCGTCATCTTATTTAAAACCTTTTTTGACATCAAAGATCTCGGTGAGATCATTATCGACCTTGATGGAGCAGCGAGCGTTCTCCATCGTCATCCTGCACAGAAGAACGAGTTTGGCAGGGAAAACTAGACATGGCTCTTTAAAGCTGTTCTCTATAAATGCTCTCATAGGCGGCCTTAAAATCGATAAAGAGTCTTGGACTTCTTGGGTTTTCTCCAGGATCTGCCGAAGTGTGAAGATTTGATCGATGGTGGACTTTCCTGGCCTGAAACCGCACCAATCAGGCTGTTGATAAAAGGTTTCAGCCGTTGACACAATATCGCAGAAAGACCTTGTATGCGATGATGATGAGACTGATGCCTCTATAATTGGCGCAGTTGAGGGGGTCTCCTTTCTTGTGAATCGGGCAAACGATGCTGAAATTCCATTCATCAGGCATACACTCGTCTGACCAAATTTTGGAGACGAGTTGGAGTGTACACTGTACTAATTCATCATCAGCTGCCTTGAAGACTTCGGCCAGCAAGCCGTCAGGTCCAGCAGCGTTGTTGGATTTTAGATTGGATATTGCTATCCTCACTTCGTTTTGGTCAGGTGGACGGTAATTGTGACTACCATCGTCTATGTTGAATGGTTCATTCTGCCTGACATCGGAGTGTTGGTCTTCGTCGCCGTTATACAGTCTGCAGAAGAAGTTTTTCCATATTCTCAGCACCAACTGCGATTCTACTACGAGGTTTCCATTTTCATATCTACTTGTTTCTATACTATTGCTTCTCTGACACGTTCTTTTTACCTTTTGGTAAAACTTCCGCACATTGTTCTAGGCTCTCAACGTTCTCTATCGCGTGCTTCTCATGCTCTTTCTTCTTCTTTTGGGGAAGCCGATGTTCTTTCCGTTTCTTTTGCTCATAGAGCTCACGAGCAGCTCTCGTCTTCCTTTGCAGCGCCGCTTTGTATGCCTTTTTTTTTGCATGCACTCGCCGGCTTTTTTCGTCAAACCAGGGATTTCGCGGTGGTGGGCTTGCAAGATCCAGCACATCAGTCGCGGCGTTTCTGATGGCATGTTGGCAGCATTGCCGCTGGTCTTCGGCACCTGATGCTGGCGGCATATCGGTGATTGAGAGATTTCGGGATACGCGTTCAGCGAAGACCCTGGCGGTCTCTTCCGATTGTAAATTCTCGACGTAAAATTTTTTGCCAGTGATTCTTCTTTGTTGCTCAGTTTGGGATATCCGTATTCGTACCTTGGCTACAAAAAGGTAATGATCCGAGTCTATGTTGGCCGCTCGGAAGGTCTGGGCATCCAAAATACTGGAGGCATGTCTTGCGTCGATCGCAATATGATCAATTTAGTTGATCGTTACATGATCATTGGACCGCCATGTCTCATTATGAATATGACGTTCCTCGACTCGTGACAGTAGGAAAAAGAGCGAAGTAATTACTTTTTCAGTGGGAAGACACAATATAGCCCCAAACACATGCGGATCATGACTAGGAGTCATTACCGACACCAGACTCTCCTTTAAAGCCTATAAAAGTGGGAGTAGCTCTCGCAGGGATGATGACGAACATTGGCAGATCCGAAGGCTGCTGCTAGTGAAGCACGTCTTCCTCCAATGCCCCCGTTATCGGAAAAAGGGATGCTTTTGCAAGATGGGTTGAGGTTGAGCGAGAAGCCTATACTCGAAAACATAGTGTCTCACACGTTGCAGTCCCAAGCCGGATGGTATGCAGTTAAAACGATGGTAGCCGATGTGATGACTGGTCTGCGTCAATAAGAAGAAGTAGGCGAGAACTCCAAAAAGGAATCACCTGGCCATAGGTCTTGGCCACTACGGCGAAAGCATGCTGACATGAAATCAAAATATATATACACGAATTACATATGCCAACTGACATGCACACTAGACACGCACAATAAACTCTAGACACGCTTTAAACACTAGTATATCATCTTACCGAGTTGGTTGACGCTCGTTCTATGCCAAGATCTGGCGAATGCTTAATTTCACTTATGACAAACGAAAATCGTGAGCAAAGATCTGTGCGGCACCAGTGCAGAGTTTAAAAAAAATTTAAGGAAGAGATTCTGATGAATTTGAACCCTAGGAGAATGAGCAGTTGGATCGCACCAAGATAATCATAGCCAACGATGCACTATTGAAGTTGCACGGGAGCTTTCCTGAGTGCTCCTAACTCTGTAGCGCATGCTTTGTTGAATATACCTCCTCTTGATACATATTTCATGGGCTGCAATATCAAAGCCACCCATCGTCTTAGGCGGGATGTTTTTTCGGTATAATCTACACTGAAGTTTTGATAACCTTGCGTAACCCTTATCCCACGATTATGGCTTCTTGGGTATGCCATTTGACGCAATGACACCAGAACTTCGGTTGTTGCGCAAATTAAAATTCGACTTTTTTGTGTTCAGGACTGGCTTCGGCTCTGGGCAAGGAATGGAGTGTAATAGTATTTTTAGGGATGGCTCCAGAAACAGCCAAGAGTCCGGTGCTGATGTCTTCGTGGAAGACGACAACATAAGGCTTAGTTTCTCGTTAGGCAAATATTCATCTATTTTCCAAGAGGAAACTTATGCAATCCTAATTCCCACGAACTATCTTGTAAAGAGTAGGTGGAAGGGTTGAAGTATTTGCGTCTATATATAATATATTTTTTCGCAGGATTTGTAGTGAAAGCTGAAAGAGTCCTATAAATATATGAGGACATAATTTCGAAAGTAAGCGCCGTGACGCAAGTGGTTAGTGTGTCTGACCGCTGCGCGTGTGGTTCCATGCTCGAATCCCAGAAAACAAAAAGAAAAGAAAGAAGTTTACCGTTCGACGTCTCGCAAACGTCTGACAAACATCCGAGAGTATTATTGTTACGAGAAAGCTTTCCAAAAACAAATTGCCCTTCGAATTCGGCATTAAACTGTAGCTCCCTTCCATTCGTGTAAAAAAATACAACGCACACAACACGAGTGGTTACGAGAAGATAGGTCCATACACTTGAGAGCTGTTGCACCAAATATTTATTTATTTTTTAATTCCGAGAGTATGGCTGACAAACACTAAGCAGAGGGAAGAAAGAACGACATCATTGAGCTAAGCGAGACGAAAAAGGTAAATATTAGGCATGTGCAAAAAGCAAGTATCCGGTACTTAATATTCGTTACTTAAAATGAGTATCGGTACCGAATACCACTGAAAAAAAATATTCGGTAGCGATACTCATTTACGCAAAGCCAAACACTAACCTAAGTGGCACATCAAATACACATATGCACATGCAAATACACATTAACACATTGTTCCGCAGCAGCACGTACATATGTATGTTTTTTATTTCTAGTCTACTGTAGTGTTGTCTTTGAGCGATGCGAGAGTTTGTGGCTTGTTTACATAGACCAACGACATCAAATAATCAAAAAAAAAAGTGCGCCAACCTTATTTCATCCAATTGAGGTATTAAAATGTCACGTAACATGGTTGTTCTTGGTTGTTATCGCGTTGCCAGTAGCACAACTAGATGCCCAAAGCTGCGCAAATAATATTGTGATATTAATCAGAGGAAAATTCGAAGAAACAATCTCGGTTCTCCTCCAGAGGGCCTTGAATCTAGTTGCTGTCTGGTGCCAAAAAGTCGGCCTTAATGTCAACCTATGTTATGGCTCTACATGGCAATAGCAATGCCAATTGTTACATACGCAGCACCAGTATGGTGAAAAAAATAAAGCAAAGGTCAACACAGAACAGGCTCAATAAACTACAAAGACTAGCTGTGTATGCACAACAGGTGCAATGAAAACTAATCCTACTGCAGCACTGGAGGTTATTTTTAACCTACCACCTCTAAAGAAAGAAGTTATGGTTAACGGCTTTATGCTCATCGCAGAAGATAACATTCCAAACTAGTTCACTCGGATATTGCGCATGAACTTAAGAGTAATGAACTACTAGGAATAACAATTACGGACAAATGTCTGCCAAGATTCAACTTCAGTCACGACTTCAAGGTTACATTTCCAGATCGCAATAACTGGGAACAGAACAAACCTACATTTGCCAATATCTCTCATGTATGGTACACAGACGGATCCAGGACAGATGAAGGAGTTGGGACTGGAGTATATGGTTTCACTACGAAAACTTTCATTCACTCGTACATTGAAAAAAGTAACTCCGTATTCCAAGCCGAAGTATTCGCTATAACACTATACATCAGAGAAAATATAAACAGACCTATAATCAACAAGAACATTTATATTCATCAGATAGCAAGGCTGCTCTACTGGCAATTGAGGCCTATAAAATAATATCCAAACTAGTATGAGACTGCCTTCAACTACTCATATCAGTAACCAGCACATGCCATAGCACAAAATAACTTTCAATCGATGCGAATGTGATTCTTGAATAATTTTGTGATTTCCAGTGCCCCAAAAGCGTGTATTCTTCTCGTTGACATACCCTCATATATGAAAATATGATTCATCACTAATGATTAATTTTGAGAGAAAATTCTCCCCCCTGTATTCGAGATGGACAGATGATGCACCAGCTGATATACAAATTGAGTTGCCAAATAATAAAAAAAAATAATATGTTAAACTACTGTCAGATGATGAAAAGTCATAAAATCGTATATTCTTTGCTTCTTTACGAAACCAATTTTAGTTTAAATTTATGTTAGAATCTATTTTTCTGAATTTATTTATACATACTGTAAGCCATTTCCAGACAACGACAATTTTCGGAAAATATTTATGCACATACATACCTTCTTTCCACATTGTTCAAAGATATTTAAAATTACCCACCCTACGTATGTATATTTCTATATTTATCTTCTACACGGCACCCGTCACCACTCTCTCAAATTGTTGTTTCCTAATGATGTGCGCACGCTAAATCCTTAACCATTCATCCCCACAGTGTGTGACAGTGCCCTAAATAAACTATGCTAATGTCACTAACTGACATTTAGGTTCCAAAATCCGAACAATCTGTTCGGCCCAGTAATCTAATGTTAGGAACCACCCTCATCCGCCTTCGAAATGCTGCATGAACCATCAAAAATATTTTAACCGCTAAATTTAATTTCGCAGCGGAAATTTAAATGCGAGGCAACATTCACCACGTGAGTTGAGGTAAATATTTTTCAATTTAGGCCATAAATTAAATTCATAATATATTACACATTTTCCATGAAACACACACATAATAACAACCAATTTCCACTCGAATAGGCTTTGAGAGTGCGTCCAGGCTTTATTGTTCTGTCATTTTCAGGAAAGACTGCTCCTCCTTAGCTACACGTGTCAGGCTTTTGTATTGGCGCGTCTCATTGTTGATGTTAATGTATTCGCGTTAACTGATTTAAAAGCCGACTTCCTCCCACCTCCTGGCTTGCAAATATGTTTAACACATCTCTGCGGAGGCTAATTTTAGAAAACAGGTGACGGCTGCCTTTCGGGTAAATGATAGAATTTCGGTTAGGAGAACTCATGAATAAATAGGTAGGCGATTTTCGGATTGAAATTATTTCCTTCCTGTAGTGATGCTGTTGATAAGGGTAAGGTATCTTGAAGAGCAGTTTTTCTAAGCTCTGAGAGTGTCAACAGTTGGTCTTGACGATGAGGAAGTGCTCGTCATCCGTCCCACAATATGTGTTTAGCCATGGGGCATTTGTACGAAGCAGGTGGTGATGATGCTTGTCAGACTTCGCATTCTAAATAGGGTCACTATTACTATATACCCAGAATGCGCTGTTAATCTAGTTGCTGTCGGGGAAACGATGGGCTTAAGCTGAATAGCACGAAACGCGTCGATTAAGACAGTCTCGCAAACCACGAAGGTTGTCAGATAAATCTATCTCATGATGCCGGCACTACTTCACTACTTGTAAGAAATGCTGGTAGGACTATCTTAGAAAACATGGAATATGGTGGTTACAGTTGTCTTCAGACAGTCTCCAGGGCAGCCTAAGTAAATCATTAGCTCAGCTCATATCCTCCGGAGGTATTTCCGGCTTCTTATTTGCTATTGTACTACTTGGATTGTGTGGTATATTTATCAACCTCTCCCACGGACTGACTTCTAAGCTCATAGCAACTTCCTTTTATTTTTTTTTTATCCGCCGATCCTTCTCTAAATTTAACTGCAGGAAGAGAGTTAAAATAGTACCTATCTCAAATCCCCTGAAGGAACAGGAGAATACTGGACCAGGATACGATATTTTTGCTTAATAATCCAACAAATGGTCAGGAGTGACATTTTATGTGGTCGTATTGTGGTAATAAATTTGCTCAGTAGACTTACGGCATTTAAACGTTAAATTACGTCCGGTAGCTAATTGAATTATGGTAATGGTCACACAAAAAGAAATTAAAACAGGAGGAAATCATGGTGAATAAAGGCGTGTTTAAATCGCATCGTATGGGGCTTTCGGGATTTTACATTAGTTTTGTTGTTTGTAACAAGAATTAAGTTTGTGGTACGAAAACAATTAGAGTTTAATTTTCGCTTTTTTAAATCAGTTAAAAGTTGTAATTTGTCACTGTCAAGTGAAGAGAAGACAAACTTAGTCTTCTTAGTCTTCCCTCCAGAAGTATTATAACACATTACGGCAGCGGAAAGCTAAATTGTTCTACGTCCACTTTTTAATTTGAGGATGCTCTTTCCGAATCTGAAATCCGTTTAAGTGTATCTGATTCTTTTTATCAGATAATCTATACCCCTTCCCAAAAAATATAAGGCCTCGAGAGCTGAAATTGCAGATAAGTAAATCTCTTGGCAAATAGGGGCATCAATACTTTTAAAACAAGAAACGGGGAAACTTTAATACTTACCAAGTAGAGTCTTTTATACGCAGATTCCTTCGTATATTCTCCCTCACGATTTTAACGTAAAAGTAGCTTCCTTGGTAATGCTCCTAAGGAACTTGAAACTACCAAAAATAAAGTTTACACTGAAATCACAAAGAACTATGATTTATGTTATGTACAGTAAGTTTAAGATAAGGACTTAAGTAGCTCGGAGTCTCTTGAGAAATACATAAATACCTAATTGTTAAAAACTGATCCTTGTGTACTTATTCAAACAAAATTTATAATATGGCATAGGGGGCTGTATACAAAGGGAAGGGTGATAACTACCGTTCGATCAAGCTAATGTCACACACCATGAAGATCGTTGAGCGGGTATTAGGTTGCCGACTGCGAAAAATAATACGGCTATCTGATGATCAGTGCGGGTTTGTCGCGGGTAAATCAACCACAGATGCAATCCAAAGTTATATGATCAGAATGGAAAAACATCGTGATTCCTTAAAGGATTTGCATATTGTATTGGTTGACTTTGAAAAGGCATTCGACAGACACCCTCGAGATCTGATATGGGTGTTGCTAAGACATCGAGGGGTTTCAGGAACCTATGTGCAGATGATCATGGACATGTACGAAGGAGCAAAGACAATAGTAAGATGCCCCGCTGGAGTAACCGAAGAGTTCCCAATCGAAGTCGGGGTGCACCAGGGAAGCGACTTAAGTCTTTTGCTTTTTATTACAGTCTTTGACTATCTGTTTGAAGGTTAAGTGACGGACCCGAAGGTACATCAATTATTCTTTGCTGACGATGGAGCCATCATACATCCCTGCAACGAGCACTTGTTGTGTGGGTGGACGTTTTGGAGGGAAATAGGTATCGCATTAGTTCAATAATGACAGCTGCTCGTTCTCTGATCTACTCAGTCCTATTCCAGACATTTATTTGAATGGAACAATGCTTCCCAAGTGGGAAACGTTCAAATTTCTGGGATCTATGATCAATAGCAAAGCAACCTGTGATGACGAAATCAATCATCGTGTAAGCGTAGGGTGGGTGAAGTGGCGAGAAAATTCGGCTATCTTCTGTGACCGAAAAATGTCCCGTAAGTTGAAAGGAAGGCTCTATACCACAGTTGTACGTCCAGCGCTCACATACGGTTCACAATGTTGGACGATGTGCAAAAGGTATGAGAGTAAATTAACGGCAGCTGAGATGAAGAAGCTTGATTGAATAAAAAGTTCGAAGATCCGTGCAAGCCCTCACGTCCAGGCAATCAACTTACGAAAAATAGAGCGCGACCGGCTCAGCTGGTATTGCCACGTTCAAAGAAGAGATCATTTGAACCCTGTTAAAAGGGCAATATCAATGAACGTTCCAAAGACATCGCGATGCAGGAGAGGCAGGCCTATAAACGCCTGGGTCACACAAATGCGACGACATCGGCATTTCATTGGCCTCAGTAACCGAGTGATCGAAATCGGGAGGCCTGCCGACATTTTCTGAGGTCAAGTAGGCGAACGTCACAGGCGGATCAGTAGAAATGCGGTGAAGTGGGAGGGTTATGATCCCTGTGATATGTGCTGCTTTTGCAGCTAAAAGTTTTCAAAAGGGAAGAAGGTGAAGCATTGTTTCATTCATTTTTTCATTTTCATTCGTTTCATTAGTTTTGGAAGAGAAACATAGCATTGTTTTTCAAAGTTTAATCGTATAGTTAAGTCAAAACTGGGTGGCACATCAACGTATAAAATCGACTCGACCACGGAACTGGATTCAAAGGTTGAAATCTTTGAGAAAGCAATTAACGTTGCCTTTAAAATCTCGTGTCCCAACATGGTGGAATGAAGATCTATCAAAGCTTAGGAAGATGACCAGAGCAAATTTCAATACCTGCTACAATCACAATTTCTGGCAGCCCTACAAGGACTGCCTAAAAATATATAAGGAGTCCATCAGAATGGCCAAAAAACAGCGCTGGAAAGATTACTGCCAGTCTATCCGCGATAACCTGAGTTCTCCACTGTCGAAATCCCAGCATGCGTATCTCAAAGGGCGGTCCACAGAAACTGCTCTTCATGAGGTCGTGCGTACAGTGGAAAAAACTCTTCACTACAAAGAATATACTCTCGCCACATTTCTTGATATAGAAGGAGCCTTCAACAACATTTTCACTGAATCTATTAAGGAATCTCTCACCGAGTTATTTGTAGAAGGCTTTATTAGCCAATGGATAGTTTCTATGCTCAGTACTCGTATAATCCATGCAACACTAGGCAACAGTAGTACAACTAAGACGGTAAACAGAGGAACTCCACAAGGCGGAGTCATCTCCCTGCTCTGGTTAATGGTGATTAATAAAATCTTGGTGCGACTTGATAGAAAAAAAGATTTGTTCAAGCGTATTCCTTGACGCTTCTCAAGCCTTTGACAAGGTCTGGTACGAAGGGTTAAAGTTTAAATTACGACAAGTTCTGCCAGAACACCTATATAATATTTTGAAGAACTACCTTACGAATAGGCTATTCCGCGTCAAATGTGGAAACGAATATTCAAATTTTAAGGAAATAATGGCTGGGGTGCCGCAAGGAAGCGTTCTAGGTCCAGTCTTGTATCTATTGTACACTCGTGATATACCGCAAGTAGAAGGCACTGAGCTAGCTACATTTGCCGACGACACTGCTATCTTGACAGTAGGTAAAACGGTGGAAGATACTACAGAAAAACTGCAAGAAGCTTTGGATAGAGTAAATGAATGGAAAAAGATTTGGCGAATCGCACTCAACGAGACCAAATCTGTTCATGTAAATCTTACTTATAAGAAAATAAATAATTTGCCGGTCTTTTCAAACTCGGTTCAAATCCCTTTTGCAAACGAGGCTAAGTATCTTGGAATGATACTTGATACAAAGCTGAAATGGAAAACGCACGTAAAGGAAAAACGCAAAGAATTAGATAATAAATATAGAGAAATGTATTGGTTACTTGGAAAATATTCCAAGCTTAATATATATAACAAACTGCTTTTATATAAGCAGGTGCTAAAGCCTGTATGGACATATGGTATACAACTCTGGGGTTGTACCAAAATAAGTAACATTAGAATTTTACAAACTTTTAAGAATAAAGTGCTAAGGGATATTGTTAATGCGCCATGGTATATCCGAAATAGCGATATCCACAGAGATCTTGGCATTAAAACAATCGAAGACGAAATCAAAAATTACTCGAGAAAGCATAAAAGTCGACTAGAAAGTCACGCTAATATAACAGTCCTCCAAGTTTTGGATGAAAGAAATTTACTTCGCCATCTACAAAGAATCAAACCTTTAGACTTAGCGCGTTAAGTAACCGCGTCTAAACTGCGGACCTAGCAGGAACTTCTAATGGGAAGGTACCTGCAAAACGTCATTATTTCGCGAAACGAAAACTACTTGATAAGTCGAATACTTAGTTGTAGTACAAATAAAAACAAGTCTGTTTTGAAGGGAGGTTTTTTAGTGGGTAAGAATCCCACACTACTATGAGCACGCGCTGTCAATCCTCATAGTGTCTTGCTGAAGATTTTCACCTACCGGAAGAAAAAAAACTTAACAGGGAGAGTTTTAAGGTGGTTGCGTACGCGGATGATATGGTTATACTAGTATCAGGAAAGTTCCTCTCCACGATAAGTCAGCTCATGGAGAGGGCTCTGGATAAGGTACACTCATGGGCTACGAGCTGTGGCCTCGGAGTAAATCCGGAGAAGACTGAAATGATGCATATTCCGCAATCTAGACGCGGTTAATCATTATCTCGCCAAGTCGAAAGGTTTCGTCCTTTGTAGTCGGCAAAATAAATTGCTCTCATCCAAAATTTGTAGGACTGTATTGATGACATGTCCGATAACTCGGTTTCTATTCTTTTCGCGAAGCTTCTAGTTTCAGCTTCGATTGTCGGAATTCCGAGATCCCTGTGGATATCGTCGTTTCTACTATACCACGGTGCTTGGACAATTTCTCTTAGCACTTTATTTTGAAAAGCTTGTAAAATATTTGCATTTGTTTTCTTGGTACAACCCCAAAGTTGTATACTGTAGGTCCACACCGGCTTTAGCACTTGCTTGTATAAAAGCAGTTTGTTCTCAGTACTGAGCTGGGAATGTTTTCCGAGTAACCAGTACATTTCTCTATATTTGATTTCGAGTTCTTTTCGTTTCATTTTCACGTGCGAATTCCATTTCAGTCTTGCGTCGAGTGTCATTTCCAGGTATTTGGCCTGGTTTGCAAAGGGTATTCGGGCTGAGTTTAGAAAAATTGGCAAGTCATTAGTTTTCTTGTAAGTGAAATTCACGTGAACAGATTCAGATTCGTTGAGGGCGATCCGCCAGTCCTTCGTCCATTCATTTAAATTATTCAGTGCGTTTTGCAGTTTTGCAGTCGTTTCTTCAATTGTTTTACTTACTGCTAGGATAGCGGTGTCATCGGTAAACGTAGCAAGGATAGTGCCATCTTCGTTCGGTATATCACGAGTATATAGCAAATAGAGAAGCGGCACAAAAACGCTTCCTTGCGGTACGCCGGCCGAAATTTCCTTGAACTCGGAGTATTCGACTCCATGTCTAACACGAAAGAGTCTATTCCCGAGATATGATTCTAAAATATCGTATAAGCATACAGGGAGAACTTGTCGTAGTTTGCATTTCAAGCCATCATGCCACACCTTGTCAAAGGCTTGCGAGTCGTCAAGAAATACGCTAGAGCAAATCCTTTTTTCTTCAAGTGCTTTCTCGATTACGTCAGTAATTCTATGCACCTGGCCAATCGTCGAATGCTTACTTCTGAACCTGAACTGGTGGTCAGGGATAAGATTATTTTCTTCTATAACCGGTTGGAGATGCCTTAATAATATTCTCTCGAAAATTTTCGATATGATTGGAAGAAGCGAAATTGGTCTAGGTATACGATTTTACTTCATTTGGCGGTTTTCCTGGTTTTAAAACCATTATGACTTCCGCAACTTTCCATTGGCTCGGCACGTGTTTTAATCTGAGCGCAGCATTTACAATATGGAGAAGCTTAATCAATGCTTTTCTAGGTAAAACTTTGAGAATTTCTCCGGTAATCAAATCATAACCAGGAGATTTCTTAGGTTTTAGATTCTCGATCTCATGTGTGAGTTCCCTTAGCGTTGCACTTGTGAGTGTTAAATCGTCAGATGGTAAATCCGGTCTATTGATGTTGTCGTAAACCACTTGACCATCGTACGGTTGAAAGGTTTCTTCCAGGTGGGCCACAAAGACGTCCGCTTTTTCTTTATCTTCCCTCGCCCATTCATTTTGATTTCATTTGATTGGCGCCACGGGGACTTTGGGCTTTTTGGTGCCTTTTACAGCTTTCCAAAGTGAATAATTGGAATCTTTTTTCGCTGTTAAACTTTCAAGGCAAGAACCTATTGCACGATTCTTAAAATTCTTAATAGTCTTCTTCAACGAATTGCACAGATGATTCAAGTGTGCTTTATGCTGCGGAGACGCCGATGATAAAATTAGGTTTCAGCGGTTCAAACAAGTTAGTAAAATCTGATTTTTCAAGCGCGGAACGCGGTGGACAGTATGAGATTTTAAGAGTACGCTGAATATTTTTAACTCGAATAGTGCACAGTTGCAAAGTTTCAAGTTCTATCTTTAGGTCTTCGGATTGTTCGATGCAGTCTTTAATAAGCAAGGATGATCCGCCTCTCACTTTTCCCGAAGGGTGACAAGCGTGGTAATCATTATAGCCTTTTATTTTTAAATGCGATTCCTTTTTTACGTGGGTTTCAGAAATCAAGCAAATATCAATATCTTTTTCACGCATGAATATTTCCAATTCGTCGAGTTTTTGCAAAAGTCCGTTTGCATTCCAAGTACATATTTTTAACATTCGTTTGACATTCATATTCTACTTGAAGTACGCGTTTTCTGAGAATTATTTTCAAGCTTAACCAGCCTATCGAGAATAATTTTATTTATTTTGCTTTGTTCTTCAAATTTCTCGAGAATAACCGACAAAACATGAAAGACAGGGTCCGTCGAAATTTCAAGGTTTTTTGGTTTTTCGGATGCCGCGGCCTGAGCGTAAGTCTACACTCCTGCTGTCCGAGGGTCATTACACGGTGGCTTTTTCGACGTTAACTTTTCAGCACCGTTTCTTTTAAGAACAGAGGTCGAGGGCTTTTCTCTTGTCACTCTTTCCCTCACCTTTTTGCGCTCTAAACCCGGTAGTTTTAGTTTGCCTACTTTCTCCTATGCATTCTTACGCTTTGGCTTAGTTTGCAGTTTAGATTTTGCAAGGGGCTTAAGGAGCATATCTCTCCGTTTTTGCAACTCCTTAGCAACTTCACAGCCTCTATAATTTGCCGGGTGCTTTCCCTTACAATTAGCACATGTTGCAGAGGTTTGTTTATTTACTCCACAGACTTGGGAGAGGTGATTTCCGGCTCATATCACACATCGCGGTTCTTTTTTGCAGTACATTTGCGTATGGTTAAATCCTTGGCAACGTTTGCACTGCGGAATCATCCTTAAATTTCTACGCTTGGGCTCGATTTTGACCACGATATTTAGTATGGCTCTAATTCGGTAGATATCTTCGATATTATCCGATTTATCGAAGGTAAGCATAATAAGCGGAAGTCCACGCCTTACCAAGACGTCTTTATCTATTTCCGTTTGTTGCTTCTCCTTCTGGATGATATTAACGGCATCAAGAATTTTAAAGCCTTTTGCTAGAAGGTCAGTCATAACCTCTTCTTTGGTGCACGAGGGGTGGAGTCCCCTTGCAACGACACGATGTGGTCTTTCTGACTTAATTTCGAAAGTATACCACTGAATTTTTTCGGTATTTAGCTTTTGGGACACAGCTCGGTAGTCATTGTAGTCATCGACGTTGACTTTCCACGCATTATCCCTTAACGTAACCTTATACTTTAATTCATTATTCCTTTAAGAGGGCTTTGCAACTTATTGTATTCCGTTATCTCGACGATGTTTATTGGTGGGGGCGGACGAAATTGCGCTCGATGTTGCGTTACTTGCTGTTCTTTATGATTTTCTTCTTTCACGGGCTCGACTTCGGGCGATGAACCGGCTCTCCGTTTTTTACTAGGTCTTTTCTTTGGAACCCGATACGTTTCGCGTGCTAGCTCTTCTTCGTCTGGATATGCGTTCTCTCTGGATATGCGTGTTCTTTAGGACCTTATTTTCTTCTTTTAATAAGTCTATCTGTTTCTTAAGATCTTGATATAGTAGATCCATTTCATTAAGCTTGATTAGGAGTGTTTTATTTGCTTCCTCAAGACTTTTGTATTTCGCTGAGTCCTGAATTTCGCGCGCTGGCGCTTCCGTCGGACTTCTTTTCCCGGAGTTATTCGATCTTGGTGGAGGAGATCGACATACCCTTGCACTTTTTAAGAAGGGATTTATTAGTTGCAATAACTGACTCTCCCCAGAATCCGTAGAGCCGACCTCTGAAGAGGGTGAATTTTCCAGTGAACCATGCGCTGTCACCTGGGGTAATTAATCGTTTTGTTTTGTTCATTGCATTTTGTGTATACACTACGCTCGGTATACGGACGGTGGATTTATGTTGTATGATTATTTATTAATAAAATGTAAATAAATGATTTCTCTTGTAAGAAACTTATGTACATAAGAATTGTTGTATTAAAAATAGAATCGTGTTTTATTGCCGTGTATAACTAATGAAAGTAGTTCTCCAGTGGAGATAGGTCGTGCATATGCACGTATAAAAAACAATATTTATTCTACTACTTCGTGCAAATAAACGATGGTTAACAGTGTCGTATGTTTTCACGGTTTTTATGTATATACTCGTACAAGCTGATGGTATACATTTCATTGAGAACCTCCTGAAGACAAATCTTCAACTTCTGCAGTGCATAAGTTATGGGAGTGGATTTATTGGCAACGCGGAAATGAGTAAGTGGATTACATATATTTATAACATGGTTGCTCCGTGAGGAAGCTACATCAATTGTCATCCAATTGACATGGATTACGTATATACCGATTAGCGATTAGCTTGGCACATCGATTTAATCTGATAAGTATGGATCCAGACAAAAAAATAGCTTAGGTGGTATCCTATCCACTCTCCATGGTGTTTCTCAAAACCCAGGGTAAGTATAAAACAAACCCGATTAAACCTCGTTCTCTCTATCCTAAGACCCAAGTCATTGGGTTTAAAAAGAGCGGGGCGATGCGGATTAATAAGCGACCGGCAATATGTTTTGCGAACGCGCCGTTTAACAGGAGACTTTCTAAGCTATGTGAGTACCTATATTATTATTTTTGTTTTAAAACGAAACCCAAAAAGAGCACTCAGACTCACCGGTCCATTGTACTATCAGGCAGAAACATTTCAATAGTGCAGTGGTTGGAAAAACTTCGATGTAATTCGTTTTCCTTTATACTCGAGTGGCTGATGATTGCTGTTCCCCGCTGGGACTTGAACCTGCACACATGGACGAATGGATGTCAGTCATCGATCAACACTGAAAATAAAGATCCACCGTCTTTTCTAGAAATAACTAGTCTACCGTACCACAGCTTCAAATGGACGACCAAATAATCCAACCTTAGGAGGCTATGCTTCTACTTAGCATCACGGTCAAATCAGGAATATTATAACACGAACATCGGCAGAGCTTTTACTTATACATAAATCACAAGTTAGACCAGGACTTAAATATTGTTCCCACGTTTGGAATTTGGTTCCAAAACATTCCATCAATTTACATCGCCCGTTATATTTTTCACACAATTGGAGGGACCTACAGTTTAGTGCCATATCCAAAGGGCAATTTGTTTTGAGAAGCTTTCTCGAGAGAACAATACTCTTGGATGTTTGTCAAATGTTCGCGAGAGGTGGGACCGTGAAAAAAACTTGTTGGTGTTTTCTGGGATTCGAACTTGGAACCTCACGCGCAGTGATCCGACACACAAACCACTTACGCCACGGCGCCCACTGTTATTACTATTATTTAAAAAGCTTCAGCTAATATTTGCTGTCGATATTTTAAGGATAACCTTAAATCGCTAGATAATATACTTCAATTTCGACCATATAATATCGCAATGACATTATTTGCTTATAGCATGATCTTTCCCTAATGTACTCTTCTAATTTCTTTTAATATTGCACATACTCATATTAAATGGTGGACGTCTTCAGTAGCTCGTAGATTGCATAAAGTGCATTCCACATTTCCTTTGCGATCAGTTACATGTGGTCTGAAGTTCAACTACAAAAGCTTGCATGTAGCCTTAAAAATCGTCGAGATTGGCTTTGAGCTTTCGTTCTAAAAGTCGCACGAGTGGTCATCTCGATCTTTGTCAACAGTACCTACCTGTAACATTTTTTTCGAATGATGTTGTATTGCACTCACTTAAAGGGATATCATGTTCTCTGCATAATCTAATCCAATCATTGAAGAATTGCAACTTACCGCGTATTTGGTGTTTAGCAACTATACAAGTATGTGAAACACATTGACTTAGGAATGACATTACTTTTGAAATGTACAGAAAGTGCAATGTAAAAATGTATTGCCACCATTGTCCAGTTTCCAGGAATAGCATGTAGTTCGGTGTATTTTCTAATTTTCTTCAAAAAAATATTTAAGGAGTTTTTCCACTTCTTCATAATAACAAATATCCTATAATTGACCCGTGTAGCACATAATCGACTTCACTATGGCCTCATAGACCTTATATTCTGTGCTTGGTGCGATGCTCCTTTTATACAGTATTTCTTTATAATTACAATTTATTGCGCTCTTTGGCTCTTATACCTTTTCTTGTAGATGTTTTTTTTTTTATATCCATCCGAGATGTTATAAGGGCTCGAATGTACTTGTACTTTTTCACCTTCTCAAGTCCATTTATCACATCTTACGAAGCGACCAAATCCATTTCGAAAGACCATTATATTGGACTCGTCGGTGTTCACTTGAAAGTTCCACAGGCTGCAATATTGTTGTTATTTGTTAATCATGATTTGCATCATCGTCGGCGTTCCGGACAAAGTACAATGTCACCAGCATACATTAGAAGCTTTATTTTAATCCCGACGGACTCAATTCCTCCTGGAAGAAAAGGTTGCAGGTCATGAAGGAATATGATGAATGATGGCCGCGAATGTTTTCATTATTGAGATCAGGAATGGTATATGTACCTCTGTAGTTGCGGGAAATTATATTCCCTCTGAAACTATCAGGTACTGCACCCACCATGAAAATAAAGTTGTATACAGTCGAGAACGGATAAGTGCACAACGTCCGGGCATTGATTTATTGTGCACTTATCCGGTCTGTGCACTTATCCATAAGTGTACATCTTTGCACTTATCCGTAAGTGCACATTTTTGCACTTATATGTACTTACTTAGTAAGGTGCACAGTATTTGCACACACACACTTCCACATCCGTATAGATTAGATTAGATTTCGATTTATTTTCTTTTAAGAACTTACAAGATTGTTTTTATAATATAAAAATCGTTTATGCATGGCTTTGCCGTCTGCCACATCCGTATATGTATGTACATTTGTACATACGTCCATGTAGATATTATATCCAAAATAACATTATTAATACATACATACTACTACTAGTGGAGCACCGTGGAGTAATAGTACAGTTGGATTGCTCTACATGTTCGGTAAATCAGCACTTAAAAATGTTCATCTATTATCATGTACCTATAAACCATGTGCAAAAATCGTGCAAAATACTAAACCTCGCCTGGCATCACTCTACTATGGACGTTCATGAAAAAGCGAATGTTGAATTGATCTCTGATAGAATCCAAAAACATGGAAATAAATTTGTTATGCTCTACGGTATGGCTGAGAATGAGCTCATAAACAAATTTTTTAATAGTAAATCCGAGTGTTATCTTTGGCATGTACGTATGCATGTAAATTAATGTTCAATTACATGTACTATATTTATTAATGCAAACATCATGTGATTTTTTAAAAATATTTATTTATCTATTTACTTTATTTATTACATAAATGTGATTTAATTGTTTGTTTTATTTAGTTATTTTATTTAGTTATTTTATTTATTTACTTATTTGTTTATTAATTAGTTGTCTTTTAATTAGTTATCTATCTATTTCTCTTATTATTATATATTTATTTATTAATTTATTAATTCATGTATTTATTATTAACATATACATATATGTATAAGTCAACACACCAGTATCCACGTCCGCACAAGAAAATATAATTATCAGCAAACCACACTCGATCGTGGAATGCACACTCAAGCCGGTGCTATTTTTAGACACCCGAAACGCATGCCCAGCCCATATATGGTCCGATTTCTGGAACCCAAGCCTCAACGGATGCGATTATAAAAGACCCTCACATAGTTCAGTCAAGCTTAAGTCCAAGATATTGTATTAATTTTTAGTTTCATTTAAATAAAGTTTTTTTTTTTTTAAAGCGAATCTTCTTCTTCTGTTTCAAAGTGGGAGACCTAAGGATTAGTCATCTGCTCTTTGCGGATGATTTGGTCATCCTTGGGTCCTCTCAAACCGAACTTCAGCGCGCACTCGAAAGGATTGTAGCCGTTTGTGATGATGCTGGAATGAAGATCAACGTGAACAAATCGGAAGTAATGGTCGTTTCCAAAAAACCCATTCAGTGCACTCTGCATGTTAGTGGAGTCCCACTGAAGCAGGTGGAGAAGTTTAAGTACCTCGGGGTTTTATTCACGAGTGATGGGAGGAGCAATGCCGAGTTATCCTGTAGAATTGGTCAGGCTGGATCAATTTTGAGAGAGCTTGGCCAATCTGTTATAAGGAAGGCCGAACTTAGCATTCAAGCTAAGCTATCGGTTTTTAACTTGGTGTATGTTCCAACTCTCACCTATGGTCATGAAATTTGGGTAGTGACCGAAAGAATAAGATCGCGGATACAAGCTGCCGAAATGAGGTTCCTTCGCGGTGTTGTTGGAATAACTCGTAGGGATCGAGTGCGCAACACCAGAGTACGCGAGGCGCTCAATGTTGAGCAGCTACTTCTCCGAACGGAACGATCTATGCTTCGATGGTTTGGTCACATAGTGCGTATGCCCCCAGACCGGCTTCCAAGACGCGCCATGGTTGCCTTGCCATCACTTCGCGGAAGGCCCAGAAATAGATGGTTGGATCAAGTCCGACATCTCTCTTGGAGCCGCTTAGGGATTCTCCCTGATGAATTGGAGTCAATGGCAGAAGATCGAGGATGGAGAGTCCACCTGAGCATCCTACCCCCGCGACCCTCATGAAGGATTAGCGGGCTATTGAAAATGAATGAATGAATGAATGAATCTTCTTCTTCTTCCTTTTATCAGCGAAGTTATGATCCGAAAACAAGGGATTATAACCCTCCCACTTCACTGCATTTCTACTGACCCGCCTGTAGGGTTCGCCTATTTGACCCCAGAAAATATCGGCAGGCCTGCCGATTTTAGATCACTCGGTTACTGAGGCCATTGAAATGTCGATGTCGTCGCATTTGTCTGAATCAGGCCTTTATAGGCCTGCCTTTCCTACATCGCGATGTCTTTGGAACCTGCATTGATATTGCATTTTTAACAGGGTTCAAATAATCTCTCTTGAATGTGGCAATACCAGCTGAGCCGGTCGTACTCTATTTTTTGTACGGTGGTTTCCTTGATGTGAAAGCTTCCATATCCTCTATACATATAATAAAATTATAGAGGGTCAAATGTTTTTGTCTGTCTGCGCACGCATCACGAAGAACCCGCAGCACGGATTTTGATGAAACTTGGCATAGTGATAGCTTATATCATGGGTCAACATACTTTTTATCCCGGGTTCCTTACAACTGTAAGGGTAAAAGTGTTTCAACACGTTTTACGCAAAAACTACTGCAATTGAAAGGGGATTTCGCAGTTACATTGAATCTGATCAATTTATCTTTTGCAAAGTTCGAAATTTAATTAATTTTTCTTTGATCATGGTTTCGATTTTTCACTCAATAGAGGTAATAATTATTTGTTTGTTTTCTTCTAATCGCTGTCTCTTCGCAATTTTAAGAGAAGAGCAGACTGGTTGACTTACCGATTAATTGCAGTAACTGCCATTTGAAATCTGTAGTCTCTTTTTTGACTGTTGTTTTAAATGCATTCGCGTGATAGGCTTGATTGCAAAAGTGAATATCTCGGACAGTCGTCTTATGACACACACATCTTATATCATATCTTTGTTTAGGATACACACTGAAGAATCATCTTGTGTTCTTATTAGTGTCAATGAGATAAAGTTGAGAAAATTGTCAAAAATATGCAGGGTCATATAATATGGTTTCGTATGCGGTAGATGGTTAAATTGAAAGTTCTTATGATAATTTCCTTCAGAGTTAAAATAAATATTTACGTAAATAATATGTACCATTAATTGCAGCAAAAATACATTTTTCAGTCGGAAGATATTAGATAATATCATATCTCTGTATTTTAAATATTGCAAATTTATATATTGTACCAAATAAATAGCTATCTCTCTACAATACTTAAATCGTGCACTTATCATAGTGAGTCCAATAGATTCGGACAGTTAAATTACTATTTTTCCATTCGTATCAATTTTTGTATCTTCTGCACACCTTCTTTCATTTATTGAATCTGTTAAAGATTCTGGCTGCACTTCTAGTAGTTACGTATTCCCTATTCTTGTGTTGCAGTCTGCAATTAACATTATGTCTTATTTTCCAAATTCTAATAAGAAGCTCTAGTTCTTATTATTACCAGTCGGCAACACTGAGAAGAATTTGGTATAAAGATTTCAAAAAAGATCACATCATTGCGGCACAATCAGCATATTGGAATGGGAAAACGCGACCGACTTCTATAAAGTAAGAAAGAAACTAACTTTATTGAATGTAAAATCCATTTATAGTTAATACAATTTCCAGTGGGGGTCAGTATTGCCAAAACTAAATTATTCAAATCGGAAATAATTATTCTTAACACAGCTTACTTAAAGGAAAATCATAAGAAAGGGAAAATGTTCCAACTTCCGAGCTTGATAAACTCTTCTCACTGTCCTTGTAAACACGAAGGACACGTATTCCATAAATCAAAGTCTAAGACAACTGTTGAAGTTTACGAAACACTCTGTGTTGCCACATGAAGTTTATCAGTTCAAACTGACACTACCCATAATGTAAAGCTTCTGTCAAATAAAATCAACAATTATACACTAAGTCCATCTGTATCATACAATAAAACATATACTTTATATCAACTCGTCCACTGCCTTGCCAGGATATATCACACCCGAAATGACAGCCCACAGAAAAGTCTACGTAACTCGTCGTGTTCCAACATAAGCAACTATCACACAAAACAAAGCCATAAAAATGTTGTGTCTAAGGGTGAAATCAACCTGCAGAGCCCAAGATATCGCTTTTACGACCAACAATTAACGATATTTTTTATGTCAAATAAATTTTGATATCGCTTCTCTGTCGTCGTCGTCGTCATTCTAACCGTTGTGCACTGATAAATCTTTTATATATGTGTTGGCTTTGGCCAATTACAGCGCGCGAAGGCGTCAGGTTTTAATGCCTTCGGGGTGACCCTTCGTAGTAATTTGTTCTTATCAGCTAGTAATTGGTTACTCAGCGCGCCTTTATCACTGGTAGCAATATGTGGCACCACGTATGCACGTATGGGCAGGGAGAGATGACAAATGAATTCTAGTCGGGTAATTATTTTTCCTTGAAACTTTACTAAACACCTTCCTACGCTTGTAGACCTTCTTTATGGGTTTTCTTTTCGAAAACTTTTGCGTACTTAGATCCAAAAAGTTATCGTATTAAAGGACAAGTGTCACTCAGAGAACAGCAGAAAAAGATTAATTAATATTATGACAAGTGGGCTGGAGAGACATAAGTTCTTCAAAACATGAGTACAAATGTTTCAGATAAAGTTCTAACACTTTATTAATGTATATGGTATTTATGTTTGAAAAGCTTCAATGAGATTCCGACCCACGATGCCACTGGTAGCGGTTGGTTTTATTTTCGACACCCACCCTATGTCAGCGCACTTATGAGGAAAGTTTTGTCGCAGCCTTGTGTTTAATCCACGTATTGTGTGGTGTAGTATGCCATTAATGTGTTGAGATACATATTTAATAGTAAAATATACAGCGAATATAATAAGCCACTAATGACAGATTAGGCAAAGAGATTTGCATTAGCATCTTCTTCTGAGCATATTGAGATAATAGCAAAAATCGGTAAGATGGTTTAACACCTTCAAAGATTCAGAGGTTGAAGAAAAAAATAAATATTTGGCGCAACAGCTCTTTAAAGTGCCAGGGCCTAGCTTCTCGCAACCGCTCATGTTGTATGCGTTATATTTTTCACACGAATGGAAGGGACCTACAGTTTAATGCCGAATCCGAACGGCGATTTCAGAAGCTTTTTCGTGACATCAATACTCTCGGATGTTTGTCAGACGCTCGTGAGAGGTGGGACAGTGAAAAAACTTGTTGGTGTTTTCTGCGATTCGAACTTGGAACCTCATGCGTAGTGATCCGACACACTAACCACTTACACCACGGCCCCCACAGAGGTAGAAGGCGGGCTAGGTTAATTTTAGATGGCTATTCTATTCAGTGGGATTCCTTGGTTAGAGGAGGTGGATACCATTGCCTCATTTATTCTTTTCGGAACTATTTATCTCCGTCCAAGTTGGGTCCTTACAAAAAGAATTTCTTCGTTCTTGAAAGTAATGTAAAGTATGTAACGAAATTAAATGAGAAGGAAAAGCTTGAGACACGTGTTAAGCCTAAAACTGCCTAACTGAAGTATCTAACTACCCTCCTCTGCCGCGAATGTAACAAAGTGAACTATTTCACACGGTCATATAAAACGCTATCCGTATGACTCAAGGCCACAGTGCACGTCCGCGCAGCAAAGGCGGAAGAGTGTCCGTTCCTCTGCAGCGTAGATAAAGGACCACGAGCTTGCTTTAGCTCGAACTGTAATGTAAAGTATGTAACGAAATTAAATGAGAAGGAAAAGCTTGAGACACGTGTTAAGCCTAAAACTGCCTAACTGAAGTATCTAACTACCCTCCTCTGCCGCGAATGTAACAAAGTGAACTATTTCACACGGTCATATAAAACGCTATCCGTATGACTCAAGGCCACAGTGCACGTCCGCGCAGCAAAGGCGGAAGAGTGTCCGTTCCTCTGCAGCGTAGATAAAGGACCACGAGCTTGCTTTAGCTCGAACTGTAATGTAAAGTATGTAACGAAATTAAATGAGAAGGAAAAGCTTGAGACACGTGTTAAGCCTAAAACTGCCTAACTGAAGTATCTAACTACCCTCCTCTGCCGCGAATGTAACAAAGTGAACTATTTCACACGGTCATATAAAACGCTATCCGTATGACTCAAGGCCACAGTGCACATCCGCGCAGCAAAGGCGGAAGAGTGTCCGTTCCTCTGCAGCGTAGATAAAGGACCACGAGCTTGCTTTAGCTCGAACTGGCTCATCGAAATGGGGGGTTCTTTTTTTTTTTTTTTTTTTTATGGTTGCGCCAAAGGGTGTGTAATCTTCTAAAGATACCAGTAGCCCGAGCTACTGGCATACACGATTCGCAAACCTGAATACTCGATGCCAGGAATACGCCTACGTACTAAACCACACCCTGCACATTACAACCACTCTCCCCGCGGGACTACCGTTAGGTATTACTTCGCGGGGCTGGTTAGCTATTTATGCTCTTCATTCGCTGTCTTCCGCTCCTTGTTCCAAAAGTGTTGCCGGTTGGACTTGGTTGCTCTTTCTGACTCTTTCCAGCCGCCTAAGTTCCTGCACGATTATCGCTGCAACTTGTTTCACCGCGTCCCATATTGCATTCGATGCTATCATATGGTGCACAATGTTTTCGGGGGTTGGTATTTCTCCAATTTGTTCCTCCAGTTTTTGTGCTCTATATGAAAACGTGGGCACTGAAAAAATACGTGCTGAGCGTCTTCTGACGCCTCTCCGCAATTTGGACAGTTGGGAGATTCATCGAGCCCAAACCTGTTGAGATACGCTCGAAAGCAGCCATGTCCGGTTAGGAACTGGCTAAGATAGAAATCTACCTCTCCGTGTTTCCGGTCCATCCATTTTTGGATATCCGGTATAAGTCGATGGGTCCATCTTCCCTTTGCGGACTGGTTCCATCGCTCCTGCCATGCTCTAATGCTTCGCTGTCTTTCTTCCAGCTTGATATTTTTGACTTACGCTTGAGGTTCCTGAATTTTGGTGTCGTAGGTCCTTTGTAGCTCGATAGCCAAGATATCCGCTGGTAGCATTCCCGCGATGACACATACTGCCTCGTCTGACACCGTACGGAAGGCACAGCATACTCTCAGCGCACATAGTCTGTTGACAGAGTTTATCCTTCTTGCGTAGGTCTTTTTCGCCATGGCTTTGGCCCATATGGGTGCGCATACACAAGGATGGACTGCACCACCCTGGATAGAATAAGTCTCCTTTGTTGCCTAGGTCCTCCTAAATTTATCAATATTCTTGATAAGGCACCGCTCACCAGAGCCGCTTTGTCACACGTTCTTTCAAGGTGCTTCTTGTAAATGAGCTTCGCGTCGATCATCACACCTAGGTATTTGATAACCGATTTTGATGTCGTATTATGATCTCCTACTCTGATGGTGATTTCTTCTCTTTTCTTGCGGCTGCTTACCAATACTGCCTCTGTTTTATGTTCGGCGAGCTCTAACCCGACTGCTGCCATCCACCGTTTGACTTTTCGAATACATTCATTTGCAATATCCTCTATTTCCTCTAGATGTTTTGCAACCACGAAAATTGCAATATCATCGGCGAAGCCTATGATTTTTCCCTCATTTGGGATTCCAAGCCTTAGAACCCCATCATACATAATGTTCCAAAGGATAGGGCCTAATACCGATCCTTGTGGAACTCCGCCAGATATGTGGTACTGCTTTACTCCATCGTCGGTATCGAAGAGCAGAAACCGTTTCTCGAAGTAGCTCAGTATTATTTTAATTAAGAACCATGGCACCATCATTGACCTAAGCGATTGCACTATGAGTCCCCAATTCGCAGAATTGGACGCGTTTTTGACGTCCAATGTTATTACGGCACCGTATTTCTTTGTACCGCCTCTCCATCTCCTGCCCTGAATAGCTTCTTCCAAGGTTGTAGTTACCCGTCTTATTGCGTCTACTGTAGATCGAGCTTTCCTAAAGCCGTACTGTTGGTTGGAGAGTCCCCCGGCTTCACCAATTTTTTATTTTATTTTACCCATTGTGTCTAACAGGCACATGGGACGGTATGACGAGGGCTCGTCTGGTGGTTTTTTCCCTTTAGACAGCAGCACTAGACGTTGCTTTTTCCATTGGTCTGGAAAAACTCCTTATGTTGTAGAGTTCCACAAATGGTTGCGTATTTGTTTTAATGGCTAATTTAAGGGCCTTGTTCGGTATGCCATCCAATCCAGGTGACTTGGTATCCTCGAATCGTCTGCATACATCCAGGAGTTCCCTTTGCGTGACAGTTGGGATGTCCTGTACTTCCGGAGGTGGCTCTATACGCTCTGCTGGTATTTGAGGTGGAAACAACCCCGATACAATTTTCTGCATAAGGAGAGGGCATGAGGGGGAGGGTGCCCTAGTGCCTTTGAGTTTTGCCATTACTGTTTTATAGGCGGTGCCCCAAGGATTTACATCTGCTTGCTCGCAGAGTTCCTTAAAGCTATTGCTCTTACTTCTGCGGATAGCTAGTTTTAGCTCTCTTCGGCTATCTTTGAATTGCACCCGTAGGTCCTGATGTGTGGGCAAACCTCTGGATCTCTGGAATAGTCTTCTGGCTCTATGGCACTTGCTACGTAGCTCTGCTATCTCTTGGTTCCACCAGTATACTGGTGGCCGGCGATTTGTTGACGTTTTCCGGGCCATGGATGCGTCGCAGGCCCTAGTTACTTGTTTGATAACCTCAACGGCCATAGCGTTTGCTGTTCCTCTGCAAAAATCAGGGCAAAAGTGTCTTTGTTCATGGTGCTTATTTTCCACCCCGTTCGTTGTGCCTTCTTTGGGCGTTCCTGGGTTGGTCTCCTAGGTTGTACTTCAAACAGGATGGCAAGGTGGTCGCTGTGAGCATATTGATTACTGACTCTCCAGTTGTCGCCTCTCGATAAGGAACTAGTTGCAAAGGTGATATCAACTATGGAGCCTACACCATTTCTACTAAAAGTGTGCTCACTTCCCGCATTTAGCAATATTAGGTCTAGTGACGATACGGCTTCTAGGAGAGCTTCTCCCCTTCTATTGGTCCGTGCGCTGCCCCAATCCGTGGCCCATGCATTGAAGTCTCCAGCTATAATCGCTGGGCTACGACCTCTAGCATCATCCACGAGCCTATCAAGCATACTTTGGAACTCCTCAATAGTGTTGTTTGGAGATGCATAACAGCTATAGACATGCACTCCTTTGACCTTTGCTCGCACGAAGCCTGTTCCGGGTGTCATCATTTTTTCTTCAAAGGCGCAATCTCCGCAGGCCCAAATAGCAGCTCTTTTTGAGTCATCCGCAGCCCAAACAGTATCATCGAGATTTTTGTGCTGCTCACATAATACGGCAACATCTATCTTTAACTCGCGAACGGTTTGTGTCGAGATGTCCTGTGCCGCTTCGCAATGGTTTAAGTTTAGTTGCAGCACTTTTATATTCTTCTTGCGACTTTTGCAGCTTCTTGGTATACCGGGCATACTATGCTTCCTGCCGCGTGTTTGATGTTGCTACTTCCCTTTTCTTCGCAAAGGACGCACCTTGCATCATTGCTGCAGTTCTTGGATACATGGCCTTTCTGCCCACACCGAACGCAATCCTCAATCCTATCCAACGTGTTTTTACACGCCTTTGCTAGGTGCCCGAAGTTAAGACACCTAAAACATCGTAGCGGTGGACGCCGTGGCGTAAGTGGTTAGTGTGTCAGATAACTACGCATGAGGTTCCAAGTTCGAATCCCAGAAAACACCAAAAAGTTTTTTCACGGTCCCACCTCTCGCGAGCGTCTGACAAACATCCGAGAGTATTGTTGTCACGAAAAAGCTTCTCAAATCGCCGTTCGGAGTCGGCATTAAACTGTAGGTCCCTTCCATTCGTGTGAAAAATATAACGCACACAACATGAGTGGTTGCGAGAAGCTAGGCCCTGGCACTTTAAAGAGCTGTTGCGCCAAATATATTTAAATATTTGTTTGGTTTTGGTATTATTTTCTCCCGTATTCGGCATACCGTCCATCCGGTTTTTATTTTTCCAACCTCCAGAACTTTTTTGGCAGTATTTATCGGGAGGCTAATGACGGCAGTTTGCGTCCCTGCATAGGCTGTCCTCATAGATTTGATGGATGAGATCTCTATGCCTTGTGCTTCCTCGAACTGCTCGGACAGAGCTTGGCAGATCTCTTCCTTTGTAGTGACGCCATCTAGGTCTTTGCACTCAATGAGCACCTCTTGCGTTAGGGATCTTACTTCCGCTATTTCGCCGAGAACTTTTCCCACTTTACTTTGGTGTTCGGATGTTCTTCCATCAGCTGCTTTCTTGAGCTCAAGCAGTAGCTCTCCCTTGGCTGTCCTTCTTATGCGGGTTACCTCACACCCCAATCCATTCAACTCGGGGTTGGTCTTCACCTTTCTCCGATCTTTTTAATGACCAGTGCGTCAGGCTTAGCATATATCTTGCCTCGACTTTTTTCTACTCTTGTCCAAACGACTTTATTAGTAGTTTCTGCACCTGGTTCTTCGATCCGGGGTTTCACTGTCTGTCGATGGTTTTTCCCTGTGGCCTTTTTTTTTTCTCTTTCTGGTCCTTATGCACGCTTTGTTTCAACTCCATTTCCGCTTTTTCCGCAACAATTTCGGCGTATGACAGTGTGGAGGGTTCTTCGGTATTTGGAGATCTCGTCCTTTTTCGCTTTGGGTCTGGCAGTTGTTCCAACGAAGAACGGAAAGCCAACTCACTCATTTCTGGAGAGTGGATGGTTTGAGTGGCTTTAGACAGTCTACTGCATACCACTTTATCTATTTCGCAATCTACTGCGCAGCTGTAGTGTTTACGAATTGCACTAGCCAGTCTCCTAATCTCATGATGTACATTGTTTTTTCCCTTAATGAATTCCATGAGTTCCGAGATGTGCTTTCCCAGGGAATGCATGGCTTCACGTTTTTCTCTCTCTTCGCTGGTTTCTTTGGCCTTTACTTCCGTGTTGGTTTCGGACTTCAGACTACCAGTTAATATTTCACTGGAGAGAGATTTCGACGGCATTTGCGAGGTTGTCTGTTCATTTATTGGTTCAGACGGCATCTCCGCGTTTGTGTTATCTTCTTGCGTCGGTCCATCCGCTATTTTTAACGGCGGTGATCGCATCAGTACCGAGCTTCTCCTGAACGGATTTTCCTCTGTACTTTCGTCTCCTGAGTTTTGTACTTTTTTTGTTCTTTTTTTTCTGTTTTATTTGTATTTGTTTTTGTTTGATTCATAGTTGGATCCCACGAGTATGGGGGAAAGAAAGGTCCACCACATCAGAGACCCCTGTAATGTGGTAAGGCTATATTACAACCAGAGGGCACCAGTTATCTGGAGGGCTCCGTTAGCAATGCTGTATGGGTTTTACGTCCCCAGCACCATTCACGCCTCGGTACGGGTCGCATAACGCCTTGCCTTAGGGAAATGATGCTTATTTACGGGCGGCATCTACTCGCCCTGTCACAAAAATTTCACTGGGCTTATGTGTTATTTCCACACACACAATGGGGGGTTCTTGCTGCATTGGAAACGAATGGGTGTTACTTTTTTGCATGCTTATGGAAGGAAGGCATTTCCACGTATTTCCAAGAAGCAAAATCTCTTCTTCAGCGCAGTAGCCTCCTTAGCCAACGAATTCAAAGGTGGAAGGTGAGTCTTAGATGTTTAGATAATCCACCGGGTGGTCTCACCCCAACAAAGCAAGTACATGACAAGTAGAAAAGAATTTGTTCTTCTTTCTCTTTCATGCAGCTGTGAATTTCTATACTGATCGAAGTATCTCTCTTCGCCTCATCTGCTTCTAGTTTACAACGAATTGTGAGTATCAAGACCAGGATACTCTGCTCTGCTCTAACTTAGATGACTTTTGGTTTTATACCAACTCAACATGTCTTCCGATTATGACATCTCTCATCAAACTGTAGCAGTGTTGTTTAAGGCAGAACAGAGTTTTTTTTAAAGTGGTGACCCGCCTAAGCAAACGCAACGGCCATTTCGAGTTCATTTTAATGTTAGACGTAATGGTGGTGTTTTCAGTCGTAACATTATATAAACGTGAGTGGATAGCTTTGAAATAGTAGTGAATAGCAAACCTACGTAAAGAGTCTTGAGGGCCCAATCGTATCTCCAACGAACAACTTTATTAAAGAACAAGCCAAGTACCTATAGACATAATTGTGAGAAGAAGAATGTGGCAGTGGATTGAACACACCCTACGGCGTTAAGACAACTCCATTGCGAAATACGCCATTCGGTGGAACCTGCTTACACAGGCAAGCAGAATAGCAAAACACCCAAGCCAAACGTGGCGCAGGACAGTTGAGGAGGAATCAAGCTCTTAGGGAATGAGTTGGAGGATTTTACACCTGTATTAAAAGTGTCTATTTAAAATGCATTATTAAATGTCTAGATGTATGTAGGTGTAGTTATCAGATAAAATTAGAATCACTATCTAGGATGTTGTGTAAGTATCGAAAGCAGCCGAGGAACGAAAATGGGTTGAGCCGAGATACCCTTTGAGCTCTGGAAAAAGATGGGAGACATCGGGCTTAGATGGCTCAGCATTCTTATGTCCAAACTTATGAGAGGTGATCCAATACCGAACCAATGGCGGGAAAGTTTCCTTCTCTCTGTGTACAAGGGAAAGATTTATTTTTTTTTTTGCCGAAGGCAGGTGAAAAAAGGAAAGATAATTCGATAAAGCTGATGTCACTCACCATGAAGATCGTTGAGTGAATATTAGGTGACCGAATGCGAAAATAATACGGCTATCTGATGATCAGTGCTGGTTTGTCGCTGGTAAATAAACCGCGGATGCAACCCAAAGTATTAAGAACCTATACGTATGTACATATTATCATGGACATATACGAAGGAGCAAAGACAAGAGTAAGATACCCCACTGGAGTAACCGAAGAGTTCCCAATCAAAGTCGGTGTATAACGGGTGGTAATGGTGTAGTGGTAACGTCGTCAATTTCCACGCTAATGGTTCATGGTTCAAATTTGGATGTCAGCAAGCATTTATTTCTAATGAAATATATAAAGTCAGTCCGATCAATTGCGGAAGCTTGTGTGAACCCTACTACAAAGGTATAACACTGGTAGTAGCTTGGTCATATGGCTGAAAATGACATCGGTTATAGGGAATAAATACTGTGAATCAGAAGCAAAGACAATACATAACAAAAATCTCCCTAGTCATCTGGACGCCACCCCCGTTTCTCGGAAGCATAAACAACTAAACTTCAAACCACTACACCAAATCTTTCTCTCTCTATATATACTCGTATATATCCTTCCCAACGCCCGTACTGTGTGTAAAGATGTTAAGTGTTTACATAACCCCCTGAGTACGCACAAATTATAAAAAAAAAACACCATGGAAATGTCTTAAGTCTCTTGCTCTTTATTGCAGGGTTAGACTATCTACTTAAAGGTAAAGTGACGGACCCCAAAGTACATCAGTTCTTCTTTGTTGACGATAGAGCAATCATAAGTCAGGATCATACGTCCCTGCAACTAGCACTTGACGTATGGGTAGACGGTTTAGAGGGAAATGGGTACCGCATTAGTTTAAAAAATGTGTTGCGCCTTCTCTGATAAAACTCAGACCTATTTTAGACATACTTATATTAGAATGAAACAATGCATCCCAAGTGCGAAAAGTGCAAATATCTCTGATCTATGATCAGTAGCGACGCAACCTGTGATAATGACATCAATCATCGCGGAAGAATGGATTCCATCAAAAAGGCAATATCAATGAAAGCGAAAGAGAGGCAGGCCTAAAAACGGTGACAGAAAGTGATTCAAAATCGGAGGCCTGCCGATAATTCCTGAGGTCAAACAGGCGAACCCCATAGCGGTTCAGTAGAAATATAGTGCAGTGAGACGGTTATGATCCCTTTAGTTCAGATCACAGCAGCGCCGAAATAGGAAGAACAAGATTGAAAATAGCCGAGAATGTAGTCTTACTTCCCCTTATGATCACAGGCTATATATGTAGACGTTTCTTCGCCTGACAACCTGTTATCTTGGTCGATCTTTGAATACAATTTTTTGCTTATATTCAATGGTAAATGATCAATCAAAACCAGCCGGAGCTTTGTACAAAACGAAGTATGCTTCCGTTCTAACGTTGGTGTTTCCCAGGCTGCCGAAATCGTAAAAAATAAAATAAAAAATAAGAGCTGCTTGATAGAGCAGTCTTCTTTTTGATAGTTCTGGACAAGAATTGGAGGATGGTTTCTTCCTCCTCTTCATTCCTGAGACTCCTGCAGAAATCGTTTGGAAAGAGACCTAAGGTTATGGTGTTTAGGCCTATCGGACAATGTCCTGTCAGGACACCGGTAACGAAGCTGATATTTGATAATTTTAATAAAATTGAACCATTTGAACGTTTCTGATCCAGCTTACTATCCGGGATTTGCCTTGTTGATTGCGTCCAGCTTAAGTAGAAGTTTGCATACAGCGAGGCATAGCCACATCCTGCCAGTCCGGCAGAATTCTTAAGGAAAAGCCATGTCTGGCAAGCTCGTCAACCTTGCAGTTAACTGAAATGTCTCTGTGGTCTAGCATCCAGCATAGGTGAATGCTGAATTGCTCCGCCATCTCCATGAGAGATGAATGTCAATCGAGAGTGACCTTTGAAGTGACTCGTCAAGATCCCAGGGACTTAATTGCCGCTTGGTTCTCCACTTGGCTGCTATATGCATAACTGTGTTAACCAATAACAGGTCATGTCTAGCAATTTAAAGAATTTCTTAAGAGCAATAAAAAGCTTAAAGTATAATACATTACAAAGTGAAAAATGTCCTTTGTGAACTATGGCAGGAGAATGTTGGGAATTTCCAACAAATACCATCAACGCTGAACTCATTTTCATACAATATCTCAAACAGCTGCGTGTCACTGTTTATGATTTAAAAAGGAATTCGGGATGGAATTTGCGGTAAACCACAGACGAGAAACAGCAGCAGACAACAAACGCGATGATGATGACAGGAATTGAGCGAAACATTTCCCAGTCATGACAGATAAATAATATTCAAACAAACTTTCGTTCTGACAGAGAACTTTTGATTGGTGTCTATTTTTAGGTCGTTTACTTGGACTTTACTTTTAAAAATTTTACTGCAGACAATAATAGAATGGAATATAGTAAGTTGCAGGATTATGATTATTTCCTGCGGTTTTTCTGAGAAATTTCCAGAATAATTGACGGAATGATATTAAGTAGACGCTGATTGTTATCCAAATGGATGGTATCTTCTGTGAATTCCGAAAGTATTTTGACGCGGATGTGGAAGTAGGTTAGAAGACCTCCTTATACCTTTCCTGAATGTAAATAGAAAAGTAAGCAATGTGGTTTTCCTCTCAGTTTCTACTTTGCCATGATCCTTTCTAAACTTCACCATCACCAGTTCACTACCCGTCCGTCGTTGAAGCAATGAACAGCAAGTCAAATGAGAGTCCATATTTGACGCATTATTCGTCGTGTTTTCGTGTTTTTAAAGTGTCCCTGAATTATTTTCTAAATTGTTATTATGTTTGCAACTGCATTTTTTTTTTTTTTTTTTTGCCGAGAGCAGGTGAAAAATCTTCCAAAGACACCATAAGGCCCGACCGCGCGTGCTTATAGTAGTGTGAGATTTTTACTCACTAAAAAAACACCTCTCCTCTAAATTAATACTACAACTAAGCCAGTGCTTATCCAGTAGTTTTATTTTCGCTTACGAGAATCGTTATTCTAGAAAAAGATGATCGTATGTGATTAAAAATAAATGTAGCACTTTAGACAGGTTAAATTCCAATGATAGCTCCTGCCTTTTTCACGACATTCATGTGCTATGACGCGAGGTCAAAAGGTTTTGTCCTTTGAAGACGACGAATTGAATTGTTCGCGTCAAGTAGTTGAGTGATAGTACGGTTACAATGGCCGTGAACACGATCTTTGAGTTTACGCACAAATTTTGTTACCTCTTCGACGACGCTGGGAATTCCCAGATCCCGATGAATATCTTCGTTACGTACATACCACGGTGCGTTAACGATCGTTCTAAGAACTTTATTCTCAAAAGTTTGTATGATGTTTCTATTGCTTTTCTTCGTACAACCCCATAGTTGTATACCATACGTCCACACTGGCTTTAGCACTTGCTTATAGATAAGCAGTTTGTTATGTAGGCTCAACTTCGAATGTTTTCCGAGTAGCCAGTACATTTGTCGGTATTTGTTTTGAAGTTCGTCGCGTTTCTTTTTCACGTGCGATTTCCATTTGAGCTTGACATCTAGAGTCATTCCTAGATATTTTGCTTCGTTTGCGTACGGTATTTGAGCCGAGTTTAAATATACAGGCAATCTATCCACTTTTTTGTACGTAAAGTTGACGTGAGTAGATTTGCTTTCGTTCAGCACAATACACCCAAGAATTCGTCCAAGCGTGGCCTTCATTAATAGCATGTTGAAGCTTTCCTGTTGCTGCTTCAATGGTATCTCCCGTTGTCAATATCGCCGTATCGTCCGCAAACGTGGCGATGACACAGTTTCTTTCTTGCGGGATGTCACGCGTGTAGAGTACATGTAGAAGTGGGCCAAGGACACTTCCTTGCGGGACTCCGGCTGCAATCTCCTTGAAGTCAGGGTAATCGTTTCCGTGCTTAACACGAAAGAGTCTCTGGGTGAGGTACGATCGCAAGATTAAAAAGAGTTGCCATGGCAGTAGTCGTTGCAATTTATATTCCAAGCCTTCGTGCCAAACCTTATCGAAAGCTTGTGAGACGTCAAGAAATACACCACAACAAATCTTTTTTTCTTCCAGAGCTTTCTCAATCACGTCAGTTATTTTGTGGACTTGGTCAATTGTAGAATGTTTAATTCTAAATCCAAACTGATGGCCAGGAATGAGACGTCTTTCGTCGATTACGGGCTGTAGACGTTTGGAAAGAAGTTTTTCGAATATTTTTGAGATAACCGGCAATAGGGAAATAGGCCGATATAATTTCTTCTCATTTAGCGGTTTGCCTGGTTTCGGGACCATTATAATCTCGGCGACTTTCCATTGCCTCGGAACATAAAGCAATTTGAATGAAGCGTTGATCAAATAGAGCAGTTTGATAATTGCTATTTTCGGCAATTCCTTGACTACCTGCGCCGTTATCAAGTCGTAACCCGGAGCTTTTTTTGTCTTTAAATTTTTAATCACTTCCCTCAGTTCAATCAATGCAACTTTTTTTACTTTAAAGTTATCAGATGTCGTGACTGGGGAGTCGGGCGTTAACGAAGGGCCGTCGAACGGCTTAAACGTTTCTTCTAAGTGCAAAGCAAAAAGTTCTGCCTTTTCCTTGTCGCTGCAACTGCATGAAGTACAGACTTTTTGGAAAAGTTCCCGGCCTTCAAAGTAATTACATTAGAAATGCGGAAGTACTATAGTCTAGTCCTATTAAGTTATAGCCTTCAAGTTTTTTGACATTTACTAATACGGATCCAGACCTGTGAGGGGTGTGAGACACCATAGCCCTTTTTTCTTGCCTTTCACAAAGCATTCTGCCACCGCAAGGTCGTTAAGCCTTAGTTAATTTTGCCGTCTCGATCTTGTTAGCTGGGAGTTAAGGATTCTCTAGTCTGCCGATGGCCAAGTATTGTCCGATACTTGTCAGTGAGTCGTTCGCTGTTTGTCTTGTAAATAAAGAAACCTATTTAGGTGGCACTACATTGCGGGGTGAACCCGAGTCTCAACTAACAAACGTCACCAGCTAGCCCGGTTGTGAGCCAGCTGCCTCCAGTTGGGTATACCAAATTGGTTGAGATACAACTCCATTTGTTTGCGCCACCTGCCGCGAGGTCGTCGTATACTGCGCCGACCATCCGGGGTGGATTCGAGGATTTTTCGGGCTGGAACGTTGGGCTCTATCCGCTCTACATGAGCCTTCTATCTTAGTCCCTGTATGAGAACTCTTTTGGCTAAGTCGATGTCCTTGTATAGAGCGTATGGTTCGATATTGTACCTTCTGCTCCACTCGCGGTCCATGTAGACGGAACCAAAGATCACTCGAAGAACTTTTTTCTCAAAGTTACCAAGGGCATCCCCATTCACATTCTTACAGTTACAGTCAAAGGTCTTAGCACACACAAATTCACTAGTGCAGATAGTATCCCCCGCATATAGTTCTAAAGAAGTGTTCTTCGTCGCTGGCAAAACCTTTACGTAAGCTTTTCTACCTATTTTTATTTTTATTTATTTATTTTATTTGAAGTGGGAATTCGTTCAATGCAATTCAATTCATGCGAATCTTTCTCCCTGCCCAATTACACATTGCACTGAAATCCCTTCTTTCCAATGTCATGAAAACGGTGATAAATCGTCAGCTTTTAAAAAATCTTGATTCACGAAAACTCCTCATGTTCGGCAGTGCGGTTTTCGTAGCAACAGATCCAGTGGTGATTTGATGACATATCTCACCGAGAATTAAAGCTAATATTTACATTACCACGGCAGAACAAAGATGGTTGTACTCAATATTTCTAAGGCATTTGACCGAATTTGGCATCAGGCTTTTTTGTCGTGAATGTGTGCAAATGGCATCGATTGGTCTCCTTTTTAAAGCATAACTAACTACGTTTCGGATCGTTCAATATAAGTTGTCTTGGACGGCTTCAAGTCTGTTATTCATCATATAAATGCTGGTGTCCCCCAGGGCTCCGTTTTGTCACCGAATCTCTTTCTCATTTTCGTAAATGTCCTATTGTCTGTAAGTTCTAATCCAATGCGTTCCTTCGCTGATGACAGTACCCTCAGTTTTTCACATTCCTTCCCTAACTCAAGTCCCTCATCTTCGGCCGTAGAGAAGTAAGGACAACGTATGTTAAATACATTAAATTTCAACCTGGACACCATGGGCAAATGGCGTTCGACCAATGGAGTGGAATCTGTTGCATCAAAAACACAATGCTGTTTTCTGTCTCTTAAGCGAAACCAAGACCCTCAACCATTATCCAAGAATGGTACTTGCGTCGCTGAATCCGAAAGGCTTCCCATTTTTGGTATGTGCACTTATGTTACAACCATCTTTCGTGGAACGATCACATATTCGGGGTCACCAAAAGTGCTGCTAAATGTCTAGGATTCCCTAAGCGGTGCAATAAATATTTTACTCTGTGTGATCTGGCCCCAATATATAAGGCATTTATTCACCTAAGGCGGGAATTTAACGCCCACATCATTTCTAATGCACCCAAGACCATTCTGCACATTGAAGAATGACACATCTTCTTCCACGAATAAATATTTTTAGATAGAGTTTTTGTATGATAACGAAAGGACCGTACCCTGTATTCCGTGCAATGCGCTTGCTCCTCGAGATACAATAGAGGGTTGAAATTCCGCTAGCAACATTTAGAATATAGTGCATTATAGCCAGGAGAGTATGTCCAGTACATATTTCCACCTAAATTCACAGCATATAGCCTCCAAACAAGTACATTGTAAAACGTGTTTCTAATGGTGTAATCTATCCCGAATGCTTCGCCGGCAGTCTCCCTCCAAATTACATCAGACCGCATCTATTTCGCCACCTGCCGCACCAATTTGCGCCAAGTTATTACCTCATGAGAAACCCGCGAAAAATTTGTGTAGAAGTAGCAGATTGCCGTGTCCAAATTCACATCCCCTCTGTTTATCCCTTGTTATACCCTTTCAGCTCGACTAAAAAACAACACAAATCCGCAGTGCACACGCGAATTTCAATTCTCACCCCAAAAACTAATTGCATACTTAATTAATTGCACAATTTCCACTAAAGTGAATGCATCTCTTGTTCCTTATTTCCCTGCTACCGGTTAATTTACCATTTACCCCATAGATGTACTTTCTGTGCACCCTACGCTGACAAGGACTTGAATGTTATTGTCTCCAGTATGTGTGTTGTTATTGTTGTTTTAGGGTAACAGTTCAATGCAGGTCCAAAGAGGAAATCCACATAGTTTCTGATCGAAAATTAATGGAGTGATGCATAGAGGATAGGTCCTGGAGTTGGGAGGGTACAGGTTCAGATTTACTCAATTTCCGTATCTTTGAACGAAAATAGGTTTGGCAAACACAAAGAGGATGCAGAAATATTTCGATGTCAAGGGTATGTATACAATATCGTCGTTTACCTTTAAAGAAACTAAAGTTACCTATATTAGCACTTCAATTTGGAATTTTGTATGTTTTCCTTCTATCTTCTATTATCACCCGACTTGAACGAAGTGAATATTCCCGGCAACCAAAAACACAGATTCGGAGGTAATGGCATTTTCCTAGAATATCCTTTTCATTCTTCTGAATAGAAGGGGAATGACATGCAAGAAATTACATTTTACTTCGAAAAATAGCATTTAGAGCAAGGACATCATTTACATCAGACATTCTTCAATGTTTCGATGGTCGAAGAGGAATAGGGTCAGACGAAGGAGACTCCTCTCAAGTGCATCATTATGACACTCATTTGACCCTAAAGTGCTTCAAATGAAGAATGATTGATGATGGATGTGTAGAAAAGAAGAAATTTCTAAAGAAAAAATCGTTATGCTACGAGATTTATTTCTGAATATAGGGCCAATATGTGAGAATGGTTTGGTACTTAATGGACTCTTGCTTTGATGAACAAGTTGCAACTCTTGAAGTAAAGTGATTCTTAAATCAAAGATCTTGAAGAGAGATAAAGGGTATAGAAATAAATTTCTCCCGCCTATCTAAGATTATTGAAAATATTGAACTGAGTGTAGTTAACTAAGAGCCGAAATAAAGGTTTATTTAAACCCTTTTATCCACCAAGTCTGGCACTACAGTTTAGTTGACAACTTAATCTGCTGGCAAATATGGTAATTAAAAATGTTGTGTATCCTCGACGTTGGAGTTCAGTTATAGGGCACAGCGAAAGTAGGTTAGAGAATACTGTTTTGCGATCGCTGAACTACGTTGACATGATTTCTTTTTCTACCACTTTGCCAATCAAATAATTTCCACTTTTCGTTGACTCTGGAATAAAGTTTGTTACTTATCGACTTATGTTGCACTTCTGCCTCGTTATGCCAGAAACTGCTGAAGAGTTTAAGCTCACATCTGGCAAACTAAACCTAATCTCTGGTGACCAACTGACATCCAATAACACATTCCTTCATATTACGCTGCTTGATGCAAGCTCGAGTGGCTTCACTTGGTTGATCCGATCCACCTGCTAAACCTGCTTCCGTTTCCTTACCCGCACTTTCTACTTTTGCTCGTCCTGATCAAACTTCTGAACATGCTTCATCCACTCTTCGTACATAAATTCAGATCAACTCGGACTTTATTTGAATGAATATATTCAGTTCAGGAAAATTCTCATACACCCCAAGAAATCTAATGAACTTAGCTCTAAATATGTGTAATAAAATGAGACTTCAACCTTAAATAGTCCACTGGTTATACCTGGCGGTGATTAGGCCTATTCTGCTTATGGTGTTCTTGTTTGGTGCATGAATTAAAAATAAAATGCAATATCAACTTCATTGAATGTCTACAAAGATTAGGATGCATGTGCATCACATGTGCCCTCAATTCTACCCCCACAACTGCTTTACAAACTCTACTACACATTCTTCCCGTTGATATATTTAGGAAACTATTAGCCTCTAAAGCAACTTTAAGACTTAGGGAGTCTCAACAATGGTCAAACTTTCACACTGGACGCATGAACATTTTACCTAATAAGTCCAAGGAAATAGATTACTTAGCTACATTCGACGACTTAAACATCAAATACAATAGCATCATCCCAGACAGATAAATAAAGTGAGGGATATAACACCGCGATTGAGGTCCACACGAATGGATTGAAAACACCGGAAGCTACGGGCTTGGGAATATTCTCCGAAGTACAGATGCTTAACACAGCTCTTCGACTTCTGGACCATTGTAATATATTTCAAACGAAAGTGTCAGCAATTCAAGCTTCACAGCAGGAATAATCATAAGGGGGTTAGTCTAATGTATTTGACTAGCGAATATTTGCATCTCTCGGCTCTGCATTTATTGTATTTCGCCTGTCTGATTCTTTCCTTTCTCTTTCTAAGGTTCTAAGAATCTTCATTATGCGCATTGTACTCCTAGCGACTGTGTCTCATGCCTCCTGGCTTTTTACCATTTCGGCAACGATGTTTTCTGGCGTCAGTGGCTGGCCGAGTTCACTCCTAAGTGCATTCCTTTCGTCGAGGAATCTTGGGCATTGAAAAAACACATGTCTGCGTTTTCTATGCAGTCAGTGCAACGCGGGCAGTAGGGGCTATTGTCGTGTTTATACTTAAACAAGCTGACACACCCGGCTTCGCTCGTGGTCATAAACTATTTGAATTGCAAAGTCTTAGATATGCACATATAATTTTTTTAAGTATTTTAATCGTACGTACCATTCATTTATTTCATTGAATCTCTACAATACGTTTTCGGAAAAATCCAATTAAGGGAATAAAAATTCGAAAAAAAATTTGTTTAAAAAAAGATTTTTTGGTATACTCCTGAAACTGTAACAAATGGTGGCTTCTATAATAATTTTCCAGAAAACTTGTCAGTTCCTTGTAAATTAATTAAAAAAGTCAGTCGATATCTCATTCGTAGATCCTTAAACGTTGTATCTGTTGGTTAAATCTATTGCCTCGTTTGTCCCTTGTGTGATATGGCGAAGTATAAGTTATCCAAAATATATCGCCGATTATTAGTTGTAGTTGACAGGTGTTTCAGCTGATAATACTAAGAGCTCAACTCGTTTTTTTTTTGTATATTCGGCCAAATTATCAGTTTTATAAACTGTGTAACTATTTAGTACGAAGACGTACAGACAATTTAGTGTTAACCAGAATGCACCACGAGGAGGTAAAGTCTGCGTAGCATTCCGCACCCTTGGCAGGTACTTTTCTAAGCCCCGGTATTTATATGAATATTAATGGAGCTGCCGAATTATTCCAAGGTGTTTTATAAATCTTAGAACTGCCGTTGGGTTACCTTATTTCTTCAAAACCTCTTAGTAAGCTATGTTTGTCGTTTTTCCCTCAGGCTATAGAATGGACAGACTGCGAGATGAGCAAACTCTCGAGCATGCCACATATAGTTGGACATGAGAGAAGCTTCATTAGCTTCTTAGCTTCATTTTTTGGTGTTAATATAGCTCGCTCCTTTAGCCATCTAGTTGGTTTGCGACTGATGTTTTTTAAATCGGGATAAACATTTTCAGTAAGTGCCTTTATGTCGCTTACGATGCGGCACAAACTATTGGGAGTTTCTATTCTCCCATCTTTCTCTTCTATACTTCCTTCGCCTATCTTTAGAAGTAGTTGCGCAAACCCTTCTCCTCATAAGTCATGTCCCAAATGCCAAATGTACTCTCAAATTTTTTTAGGAGGTGTATCTGTTTCGGTTTTTGCCATAAGTAGGATGATTTTACGCAGGTCCTTACCTCGTCAGCACGAGTTCCCCTTGGAACAACCGGCAGCGTTTGCCTAAAGACACCGGCAAGAAGTACAGTGACTCCACCCATCAGCATAGTATTACTTCGCAAATCCTTTAGCGTTCTATCAAATGCTTCGATGGCTCTTTTGTGTGACATTATGCACTCATCCCAAACTATGAGCTTACATTCTCGAAGCACCTGAGCCATATTACTTTACTTAAATGTATTACAAACGGGAGTTTCAAAAGTGTTTAAATTAAGAGGTAATTGAATGCTGAATGCGCAGTCCTACCTCACTCCAACAGTGTTGCAGCTATTCCAGAAGAAGCGACAGCAATGACGATTTTTCGATTCTCTCTAACCTTAGCAAGTAACAGGTTAATGATAAAAGTTTTTCCCGTCCCACATCTAAAAAGAAAATGTTACCATCTGCTGTTTTAAAACTTTCAATGATTTCATCGTAAATTTGCTTCTGATCGCAATTGAGTAGTGGCTGGTTTTCCAAAATCCGCTTGGATAGGTCGTCGATAACATATAATCTTATCTTAAGTAATCACGGTTGTTATAGGTTTCAGCTGATACTAAGGGCTGTGATAAACCATAGTGCTTAAGATGTTGGCCTTCCATCCTTATTACTAAGTTCTCGAGCAATAGCAAGCCTTTGTTATAGACCACATCCATACTATGTTGATCATCCAGGCTGACAAATTCTTTTTGCAACGGTTTTTTTGAGATCTTCAGGGAAACGCTCTCTGTACTTCTTCCAGAGGCGAAGTGGATCGAATAACTGACAGAAAACCAGCATAATGGCGAGCAAATCCCTTATCTTATGAGGTAAATTGGAGGCATAAGCTTCTTCTAGTGTCTGGTCCCAATGTCTATCGTCTTCCAATAGTCCCAGAGCCCTGCAAGCTGAGTGGAATGTAGGATGAACCTGACCAGCTACTGTCTTTAAGTCTGAGAAGGATGCTGGCCCCTCTAACTTCGTGAAGGAGGAGACGGAGGTAGCACTCTGCATTATTAGGATAAATAGGATGAACACTTCCGAGTACATGGTTTTTTTTTACCCCGGAGTGTCCGGGTACTTTTACTCCCTGTTTCCTTCTGCAAAATGTATTATTTCTCCAGATATAATAAAATGGTACCTAGCAATACAAAAGCTGTTTAGCGTAGTCATCGTCTTTGCATAACTCGAAAAATGCCATCAAAGTTATCTTTGGAGGATTGTTTATTCTTTCCATAACGTGGACTGTAGAAAAGTACACTCTTTGGCCATTTTCCAAACTAACAATTAGATGCATAACTGATGGGGAAGTGTTCATGTATGGGAAAGCAAAGGATATGCCAAACAGCTTCTGAACTGCTAGTGTACCGCCCAGTCTCATATAGTGTTGCCTCATAATTATTTTTTTCAAGAGAAAATGCAGATTGCTCACTTCCCTTATTAATATACTTTCATATTTGTACCCCAACTATTTCTGTTTGTACAATTAACAGAAAGCAACAGTAAAAAAATTACATTTGTCAAATAAGCTTTGATATCTTTTAATTACGTTTCGAATTAGTTTTCATAAGTGCACCACTTTTGGGGTTTAATACTTTTCCGTATTAGTGTTCTTCTGCGTAATCTTGAACATTTTAATTTTTTCCATTTGTTGTCTAAAACATACTGCCTACGCCACCCTGTTAATAATTTATTTTAAGTCAAAAACTACGCGAGAAAGCATAAAAGTTGACTAGAAAGTCACGTAAATATTACAGTCCTTCAGGTTTTGGATGAAAGAAATTTACTACGCCGTCTACAAAGAACCAAACCTTTAGACTTTGCGCGTTAAGTATGTTACACTTTTTATTTGAGGGGGAGGGAAATTAAACCGCGGGTAAATGAAAACAAAAGTAGCCGACTTGCTACACTTACGTAATGGAAAAAAAAACCAACGAAAAAATCGAAACACGACCGATTTTGCGATCGGAAAACGAAATGAAGGATGGATGTCAAAAAGAAAGGGTGAAGAAGAGAAAAAGTGCAACAATACAGCACGTTGAGTGCTGTTCGCTCACCGGCCGCTCAGCTAGGGTGGGTTCGATTTGAGAAATTAGAGATAAATGGGAAATAGGGTAAGTAACGCAAGGTTTGGACGCCACGTAATTTTTTTTGGAAAAAGGCAGGATAATTACGAAACCTTTGGAGTGGATTTGGGAAATGGTGGGGAACGCACTAGTACTGTAAAAAATAAACGAATGAAAATAGAACAACGATTTTCACCACGTTATATGCGCTCGTTCCGAGCGGGCGATTTATTTAATGAAATGAAATGAAAAAAAAATGAACGCAATCAAGTTAAAGGAAAAAACAACAAAAGGTAACTTTACAGGGGATCAGAAAAAAACCTCGGCGAGGAAAAAAGATCCCCAAAAAGAAAGGAAATATCGCCGTTGAAATGGACCGTTACGGCAAGTCCCGAACAACTCAAAACCGAAATAAACTACGTGGCGCGTGTCCCGCTTTCACCGGGAAACAAAGCAGAAAACGAAACGGAACCCTACCGGGTTTTAAAAACACTTTCGGAATTTCCCTACACAGAACGCACTTTAAAAAACTTCTAAAACACACAGAAAATCAATACAAAAAACTTATCTGTTCTTTTAAATTACGCGTTAAACTAATCTACCCGGTAGAATTCCGCGCAGATTTGGGGACTAGGGACGAGCCCTTAACGTGCCATTCCACACATAGAGTCGAGGGTTAGGGTGGGCTCTCGGCCATTGATGGGTTCCATCTGAACCATTCCTTATTCGTGGGCTGCCGCTTGTCTTGTTTGTGTTTGATGTCGATGTCTTCGTGTGTTTAGTGGTGTTTGTGATGTTGAATATGTTTGTATGATGTAGTGGTTGCGTTGTTTCTGGGACGCCTTGTCCCCTCGCGATGTACTTATGTTTGATGATTGTTGCGTTTGTAGGTATTGGGACACCTCGTTCCCTTCCGTTGAATTAAGTGTTTCTCGTTGCTCGTAGGTTCTGGGACACCTCGTCCCCGCTCATTGGCTTGTCTTGTGACGTTGGTTACGTCGATCTGGAACAGATCGCCCATTTGTTCACAAGTTGATTGTTGTACTGCGTTGTAATTAGTGTTGTTTGTGTTTGGTGTGCCCATTGTTAAGGTGGACAGCTTGTAGTGGCGAACACACCGTATTTGCCGCCACTGGTTTCACCCTCGCCGCTCGTCTCATTCTCAAATTGTTTTGGAGAAACCGCCCGTTTTTCCTCTCCTTCAAAGTTCAAAACTCTCTTGGTAGTTGGAGGAACCGCCCGTTCCTCCACTTCTTCAGGGTAAAATGTCGGTAAAGGGAATCCTATATTGGTTGTCTCTGCAAGATGCTGGGGAAGTGGACCTATGGCTGATGGAACCGTGGCTGCCCTCCACTTTCCCAGAATTTTGCAGAAACAAAGGGAGAAAAGAGGGAGAGAAGGAAAGATGCATAGAGTAGGCCTTGTTGTGGTAAATTTTACCGCAACAAGTAACCGCGTCTAAACTGCGGAGCTAGCAGGAACTTCTAATGGGAAGGTACCTGCAAAACGTCCTTATTTCGTGAAATGAAAACTACTTGATAAGTCGAATACTTAGTTGTAGTAAAAATAAAAAATTCTAAATTTATTAAAACATTCTAAGATATCTACAAATCCAACGATCAATAACATCTCATCTAACAAAGTGAAAAAAATATTGCAATATGCATGTACATACGAGTATGTACCTACCCGTAAATTCCCAAGTCTCTTAATTGAATGAAGTTTTGACAGCATATGGATATCTTAATTAATAAAACTTACAATATCTTAGATTTGGCACTGATAATATTTTTTTTTTTCAATTTTAACTCTCAGGACACGCAGAAGGTTGTTTTATACCTTAAATGAAACAGCGGCGAATTTACTAAATTCACAATTTTTTTATTTTTTTAATCCGGAGAGCCAGTACTGAGCTACGGCTGTGGAATCAATATTTACAGATGGAAAATTCGATCTCAACCCGCTTTATGCCACTTAGACCTTGATTTTCGGAAAATTAATTCTTATCTCGCATCTAGGCAAAATAAGGAATACCTGTGCAAAATTTCAAGTACGTACGTCTAGTAGTTTTGGAGAAACGGTGTTCACAAGGAAAATCAACTTTGCTTTTATAGTATTTAAGAAAAAGATAAGTACGAACGAAAACATTCATGACCCGTTAGGAACTGTGTTAAGTTAAAATCAAGTCCTCCATAGCATCTATCAATCCATAGCTGGATTTGGTGTATGAGCCTATGAGTCCATCTGCCTTTCTCAGATGCATACCAGCGTTCTTGCCATTCCATTCTCTTAGGCTTTCTGTTCTATGTAGCATGTTTTCGCTGGCCTCATTTCTTTCTCTTCTTGCGCAGTACTGACGTTGCTGTTTTACTGCCAAAATATGTATTCGGAGCATTCTCGCTACCACGCAGGCTGCATCGCTAGAAGTAGTGCGAAATGCGCAGCTAGCACTCAATGCGCATATTCGGTACACAGATGTGATATGTGATCTGTATGTTTTAATTGCCATGGCTTCGGCCCAAACTGGTGCGGCATATGGGATTATGGACGTAACCACTCTAGCCAGCAGTAAACTATGGCTATGTCTTGGCCCTCCTATGTTGGGCATGATACGCGCTAGTGAAGCACTTGCTACTGCACCTTTTCGGCCTACATACTTGAGGTGATCTTCAAATGAGAGTCTCGTACCTATCACAATACCTAGATATGTTATATGCGGTTTAGATATGATTTCATAGCCGCCGACTGTAATGATGACAGTTTCTACCTTTTTCCTACTGTTTATCAAGACCGCTTCAGTATTATGCTCCGCCAATGTTAGACCAACTGAGGTAAGCCATTTAAGTATTATCCTTATTGTCGCATTGCTTCTCTGTTCCACCTCCTCCAACAGTTTAGCAGTGGCAATAATGGCGATGTCGTCAGCAAATCTCACTATTTGTGTTTCGTCGGATATAGGAAGTCGCAGTATACCGCCATACATAACGTTCCGGAGCAGTGATCCAAGGATTGAGCTCTGTGGTACTCCGCCGATGATCTTGTATTCCTTGGGGCCGCGGTCTATGTTGTTACTAAGATTCTGCACCTGAAGTAGTCGATAACAACGTCTATGAGGTATTTTATTACTCGCATCCCTCTGGGCGCTTATAAGATGTGACTCCAATTTGCCGTATTAAAGGCGTTTTTTATGTCCAGGGTTATAACCAAGTAGTACTTTTTGGAACCTCCATCTTCTTCCGTGTATTGCCTCTTGTGCTGCAAGAGCCGTCCATGGGCTGTTGCCCCAAATATATATGCATGTAGGCACCTGGTAACTTTCTAATTTAAAACATGTGGTATAACAATGGACCCAACCTTGGCCTTAGTACGTTCTGACTATACCAGGACAGCCATCTCACCTAACCAATCCTAACCTTATCTGAATGAAATAGAAAATTTGTTAAACTAAAATTACGTCCGCTGACACCCAAGCCTTACTAGAGTTCAGTGCCTAGTTACTAAAAGATGCTTCGAAACAAACCGTCGTACCATGGATATGCAACTTCTTCAAAAACAAATTCTCTACCACTTTAGTAATATGGCAAACGATCACACCCAAGTTTTGCTATCTTGAGGTCATGTTACTCAGTAAATACGATATCGTTTTCCACTCTCCGAAAGGTGTGTTCACATTGGGAAAATGACAATTGCCCACTGGGTAAAGAAGTTAATTATTAAATATAATAATAAGTCATACAATAATAATAATAATAGACCCAACTCAGACCTCCCCTAAACTGTAATCAATAAATCGGACAGCTTCAATTAATGTTACCTCTCGTCCACTTATCTCCCGTCCATTAATAATACTAAATTCAGTAATTGAATCAGCTCAAATTGGTCGTACAAAATGGCGATGTTTCCTAATTGGCACTATAAACCTGCTACAGTATTCCGAAGTACCAAACCTTTGTCATTTAACCCAAAGCACATCTCCTCTTCCCCAATTTGTAGGTAATGAAGGGAGTCCCGTGATTTCCTTTCCCCGCTTAAGTCATTGGAGTTATGTCACGTACTGGGTTCCTCTTCCCAGTCACCTAGTAGCCTTCATTAAAAGGCTGCATCGCCTATGGAGTTAATTGCGCCGTATGTATTTTGTGTGTGTAGTCAAGCCAAAGAGGGGGAAGAAGATAAAAAAAATGCCGAAAGCTAAAGTACTCGTAGCAGTCCCAAGAGTCTTCCCATATGGCGATTCTTAGGGAACCTTCACCACAAAAAATCAAAACCAATTCTTCCATGCAATTTTTTATGCGTTAAGGTAATAACAACGCGACTTTTATTAAAACACTTTAATTTATTTCAGTTAAATGTTCAATGATTGCTAATATACTCGTATTTAATGATTACATTTTAGTTATGCAACAGTGTTACTCTATATGTAGATTAAATAGAATTTGCGAACTGGCGGCTATGAGAAGTGAATCGGAAGTGCCATCATGCCTTGTTATCTTTTGACAGATCGATCCAAGTTTCGATCGATTGCGCTCAAGCTGTTAACATTTATAGTTCGGACGCAACACTCCTCCGACCTTGCTTGGGTCAAACAATTCCCGGATCCTTTCTGGACACCTTTCTGCTGTTTCAATAGGCATTGACATTGGCACATCGTCCGTGGTGTCAGGTATGTTAGGTGCTCCCTCAAAGTTCTGGTCCGTAGTATGCTGCATTCATCGATGTCGTACCTGATCTAAATGTCGGCGAATAGTTTTGCCATTAGAGTTACTTGTGTGGGTATAGCATCTGAATGAAGTTTGTGGAAGCAGGTTTGTGGTCTCCGACCGTAGATCGACCGGTAGCTGAATGTGGGGTTACATGTTGATCCAGTAGGAATATAGCTAGACCCAATTTGATATCGCCGGCGTGAATAAGGCTGTGGTTATGTAGCAAGCGAGTAATACTAGCGCTAGCAAGCGCGAGCTCTGTGAATACTGTGAATCAGAAGCAAATATAAAAATAACGAAAAATCTCCCCAGTTATCTGGACGCCACCCCTGGAGTTTTTCTGCAAAAAAAGTCATCTGTGTTTTAAATCACACTATATTTTTCTCTCTCTCTATCTGTCCTTTTCAACTTCCGACCCACGCAAAACATTTAAAGGCTGCTTATAACCCCTTGGGTGTGCACAAATTGCATAAAAAGAAAATAGGGCCCATTATGATGATTTCAGATTTTGTGACGTGAGACTCTAGCACCTTTAGCGCAACCTGGGGCTGTCCACTGACAGATGATGACATTTCTATTGGATATTGATCCCACCTCAAGTAATTCCACATCTTAAAGTTTACCTAGAACCTCTACTTGGAACACACTACATGTGTCCGGAAGTCTCTGAGCCACCTGCTGGTTAATATCTCTCGAATGCATACTCGACACCATAACCTCACTGGATGCCACTTCTGATGTGCTGGGCTTCTCCAGACCACCACAAAGAAATTCATGGTTTGATGAATAAAATGCAGTTAAACAAGAAGCGCTGCCCAGAAGGGCCAGAGCTGCTCGCGAACTCTAAGAGCAGAAGAGGAGGGAAGAGCATCGACTCGACTTGAGAAGGAAAAAGGAAGAGCAGAAGATGCGCTCGATCGAGGAGACACCGAGGCTAAGAAGCAGGACTGATGTATGTTACCGAAAGGTAAAAAAAACATACGAATGCTTTGAAGATAGAACAGAAGCCTACAGGGACGAAGATGGATACTAGTGGTAGAATCGCAGTCGGTGCTAAGGATATGGAAGGAACATTTCTGCAGACTGTTAAACGGCAATGATGACCAAAATCGCGCTATCAGGCAGAATAATGTACTCAAACTGCACGACGATAAACAACATTTTCATCCACCTGACTTTGATGAGGTGAGGATGGCGATATCCAAGCAAATGTCAAATGAGGCTGCTAGAGTGGACGGTCCAGCCGCCAAACATTTGAGCGCAGTGGGAGAGGATTTGGTAGGGATAAAACGCCAACTCATCTGTAAAATATGGTTGGACAAAAGTATGCCCGATCAATGGAACGCTTGAATTATTTGCCCGATCCTCAACAAAGGAGACCCTCGAAACGGCGCAAATTACAGGGACATTTGTCTCATAAACATCTCTTAGAAGCTCTTTTCCGCCGTGCTGTGTGAACAAGATTTTCTGTTAACAATCTGATTGGTCCATATCAGTGTGGTTTAAGGCCAGAAAAGTCCACTATCGACCAAATATTCACACTACGAAAGAACTTGGAAGAAACCCCGGAACACAAAATCGATACCCACCACCTCTCTATCCATTTCAAAGTTGTCTATGAAAGCAGGTGTAGAGACGAGTTATGCAGAGCTATGTCTAGTTTTGATATGCTTGCCAAACTTGTCTGTCTGTGCAGCTGGATCCTAATCAGGATGGCTAAAGGAGTTTGTTGGCTGAGGCCCAGGTCCATCCCGAACTGTAGCGCCACCGGAGTAAGTAAGTAAGCAATGTGCTTCCTTATACTTAGCTCATTAAGAGATTTTTGAATCGCTTCAGTGTGGACGTTGTTAAAAGCTCACTCTATGTTTAAGAAGGTGGCAAGAGTGTATTCTTTCAACAGGCGCACAACCTCGTGAATAGCCGTCTCTGTGGATGAGAATGGACAGTGGCGATGTTTCCAGAGTTTTACAGTTGTGAATGTCTAGAATACGTTCCATGGTCTTAAGAACGAAAGAAGTCAGGCTAATAAGCCTTAACTCCTTTGCGAAGGCATGTTCCCGCCTGTTCACCTTTGGAATAAAGGCTACTCGGACACGTCTCCAAGTATGAGGATCATGATTTAAAACTATGCAACTCCTGTAAATCTGAACTAAACAGGGGATTACTGTGTCTTGTCATTTCTGCAATGTATGTTATGTTGTCGAAGCCAGGAGATTGACATGGAGAGAAACTATTAACACCCCAGGAGATTGTGTCCTCAGGGACTATGGTAGAGATACTGTCCCATGAAGCTGACTACGCACCATTTGAACTATCTTGTTCTGCGCTGATTGACTCGGTCACAGAACTGAACCACTCCATGGCTTATCGACTAATATTCTGCATCTGTTTGCTTCAGAAATATCAAAACAAAACTGACAGTTGCTGCCAGTTGCAAAAGCTATAGCATCTTCCGTTAGGGTGATACATTTTGGGCCACCTTGTATAGACAGGTTATTGTTAGCAATGAAGTCAAGGAGAGACTCAAAGACTCGCTCATTTGTCCCTGCGCTGCTCCAAATCCTATGTCTTGCGTTGGCCTCACAGCCCATCAGAAGGTTTCCCTTTTAAGTTGTGAGATGTTGGACCTCTTCTGGTGGTGCTTGTCGGTTTCGGTCCATGTAGACGGATGATATATGCACGCTCTCTCCTCTCGTATTATCCAACTTAATCACTCTTAAAGCGGCAGAGCTAAGATCAGGACAAAGAAAGGCTTTCATATGCTTCTTAACTAGACTACAAGTCCTGGTCTTACCGTTACAATTATTTAGGTTGTGAAAAAGGTTGTACTGGTTGTCTTAAACTCCCTTAGTAGTTGACCCCCTAACCCAGGGATCCTTTATAATGGTAATGTCAATGTATTCTTCGCTGAGAAAAACACGCAAATTACCTGTGACACGCTTACTTACTTACTTTGGTGGCGCTACAGTTCGGGGTGAACCTGGGCCTCAACCAACAAACCTCTCCATTTAGCTCGGCTTTTAGCTTATTGCCTCTAGTTGCGCACTCCAAGTTGGCCAAGGTCCCCTTGAACTTGTGCGCGCCACCTACGGCGATGATTCCCTCTACTGTGTCGTCCCTCGGGATTAGATTCGAAGACTCTGCGTTGGTGTCCATTCGCTCTACATGTCCTAGCCATCTCAGACGTCCATACCCAGTTTTTCCACTAGGTCGATGTCGCTGTACAGCTCGTTTGTTCGTGATTGAATCTTCTCCTTCAAAACCCGTCAACGAAAACGGGATCGAAAATCTTACGAAGAATTTTTCTCTCGAAGCGACCATGGATATCTTCATCCTCTTTTAATAAAGTCCATGTTTCAGCTCCATAAAGCAGGACTGGGATGATCAGAGTCTTATACAGAGTCTCCTTAGTAGTTCAAGATAGGGCTTTACTGTTGAATTGCCTTATAGGCCCAAAAAACAGCGATTGGCAAGGTAGATAAAGTCCCTTACTATCTCGAAGTTATAGCTGCCCACGGTGACGTTTTTTCCAATTCGTCGGTGTTGGTTTTCTCTTCTTGTTGACAGCATATACTTGGTTTTGCCCTCGTTTATCGCTAAACCCATTTGGGCCGCTTCCGCCTCAATGCTTGCAAACGCACCGGTAACAGCCCGCTGATTTCTTCCGATAATGTCTATATCGTCGGCGTATGCAAGCAGTTGTACAGACTTGTGATAGATTGTGCATCCGGTGTTGGCTTGTGAGTTCCGCACAATCCGTTCAAGTACAATATTAAAGAAGTCACATGACAGCGCGTCACCTTGTCTAAAACCTTTTTTGACATCAAAGATCTCGGTGAGGTCATTACCGACCTTGATGGAGCAGCGAGCGTTCTCCATCGTCAGCCTGCACAGACGGACAAGTTTGGCAGGGATGTCAAAACTAGACATGGCTCTATAAAGCTCTTCTCTATAGATGCTGTCATAGGCGGCCTTGAAATCGATAAAGAGGTGGTGAGTATCGATTTGGAATTCTTGGGTTTTCTCCAGGATCTGCCGAAGTGTGAAGATTTGATCGATGGTGAACTTTCCTGGGCTGAAACCGCACTGATACGCGCTTCTCATGTTCTTTCTTCTTCTTTTGGAGAAGCCGATGTTCTTCCCGTTTTTTTTGCTCGTAGAGCTCACGAGCAGCTCTCATCTTTCTTTGCAGCGCCGCTTTGTATGCCTCTTGTTTTGCTGCATGCACTCGCCAGCATTCTTCGTCAAACCAGGGGTTTCGCGGTGGTGGGCGAGCGAGACCCAGCACATCAGTCGCGACGTTTCTGATTGCATGTTGGCAGCGTTGCCACTGGTCTTCGGCACTTGATGCTGGCGGCATAGGGGTGATTGAGAGATTTCGGGATACGCGTTCAGCGAAGAGTCTGGCGGTCTCTTGCGATTGTAGCTTTTCGACGTTAAATTTTCTCACAGCGATTCTTCTTTGTTGCTCAGTTTGGGATATCCGCATTCGTACCTTGGCTACAACAAGGTAATGATCCGAGTCTATGTTGGCCGCTCGGAACATCCAGAATACTGGAGGCATGCCTTGCGTCGATGGCAATATGATCAATTTGGTTGATCGTTACATGATCATTGGACCGCCATGTCTGCTTATGGATATCGAGATGAGGAAACCATGTGCTTGCTATGGTGACATTTCGCTCCACAGCGAAATGAATTAGCCTAAGTCCGTTATCAGACGTGGTGTCGTGTAGGCTATGCTTACCGACTGCCCTACCAAAGACGTCCTCCTTTCCTATTTTGGCGTTAAAATCGCCCAATACGATTTTAACGTCGTATTTAGGACATTGCTCGTATGTTTTGTCGAGGTGCTCGTAGAAACACTTTTTGGTGGCAGGGTCCTTTTCTTCTGTGGGGGCATGAACACATATTAGGCTTATGTTAGCGAATTTAGCCTTGATCCGGATAGTCATAATACGCTCACTAACGCGTCGCAAGCTAAAGACTTCTTGCCTAAGTCTGCCGCGTATGACAAATCCGCATCCGAATAAGCGTTGCCTGTTGCCTCTGTAGCAATCACCGTAGTAGATGTCACAGTTTTTCATCCTCTTTTTGCCCGGCCCATCCCATCGCACTTCCTGGATGGCGGTAATATCTGCTTTATAGCAGTCTAGGGCCTCTGCTAGTTGTTCGGCTGCACGTGGTCTGTAAAGGGACAGAACATTCCACGTACAGATCCGAGGGTCGCTGTCCTTATTTCGTTTGCTGGGGTCGTCATTAGTTGGGTCATCCTTATCCGAGGGTTTTGGTTGTTTCGGAACCATCGATTTTTTACGTATTAGGGAAGATACCCCGATGGCATAACCCCCAACCTGGAGGGCCAGTTCCTTAATTATTCCCCTAGGACGAGGGGCCGGGTACACCGGTGCCAGTAGTCCACTACGGGAGTATGAGCGCTGCCGTTGGCCCATTAAGAGCTCCTCCGCCACCATCTCTATTCCAATGTCCTAACCAACATTGGAAATTTGCTACCGACCTGTGATCCGAATACGTCGAAGCAGCTCGCGCAAGGTATTCACTAAGTTCAACCTAACTGGAACTATAGACGCCACCGCTGCCGCCTGGAACAGGAAGAAGTGCTCTAGTGAGAGAACACTCTTCCCCCCTCCCTCATCTGCTGCCGCTACGAATCTTCCAAACGGGGTTGGTTATCCATTTCTTGGATTAAGGTACTAGGCACCCGGCTGTCACCGCGTGGAGGTTGAGAGTAGGAGTTGGTAGGCCTCGGCTGAGTGAAAACGCTTGTGTTTTCATATGATCGCATGCACTACCGTTTGACCAGCCTGTGGCACGCTGCGAGTGGCTCAATTCCGGAAGTTCGGGAAATTCTGCTGCGATCTTCAAGCCCTTTAACATCTCGTTGTCGTCATTGACATAATCCGCATCGTCGCCCGGGCCTAAGGACTTATGTTTTAGTTTGGCGTGCCTTATAATAAACCGTAGCTTGTAGTTTGACTTTTTGAGCACCTTCAAACATTCCTCGTTAATGAGGAGCAGAAAAGTTATATTTTCTGGTGGCTCAGCTTTGATGACTGCTCAGTAATTTATCGGAACCGGCGGCATGTGTAGATTTAGACAATGAATCAACTTTCCACTGTCTGTCGACATCCTCGGGATATACTTTACAGGAATAAGCTTAAGCCAATCCATGTTTCGCTTAGCTTGGCGATACAGATGCAAATGAATTCCTTATAAAAGTGATCTTCACACTTGATGACCCTACACCCTCTGACGACTTCGGCTGAGTCGAAGTAAGGTAGAGGTCCACCTGGATTACCAAATATTGACAATATATGATTTCGCCCCACGCGCTTAACACCGGTTTGCCGCTATTTGATATCTCATTAAGAAGGACAACCTGAAGGTCGTCTCTGACGACTTTACTTACAGTGCGTGTGGAAACGACAATGCTGTTTATTTTGTGTGGTTTTGCTTGGTGTTCGTGAAGCCTCTTTGAAACGCTGCTATCGACCTTGGTGCATTTGATCGAATGCGCAGTGTTTTCCTGAGAACGAATCCGCTTCATTTGTCTTAAGGCTTAGCTGGATTAGTCGTAGCACGACTTCTGTTGTGTTCTCCAACAATGGCATTATACTTTAACTTACCTGCTTGTTTTTGGTCGTGTACTACAAACAAAAAAATATTTGGCGCAACAGCTTTTTAAGTGCCAGGGCCTAGCTTTTCGCAACCACTCGTGTAGTGTGTTATGACTGGTACTAACTACGTTGCCTGAAGTTTTATTTGGATTAGATTCCCACGAGTATGGGCGGAAGGGAAGATTCATCCTGGCAGAGCCGCCATACCAGGATAAGGAGTAAATACGATAGACCCTGCCTGTGCATATGAAAGCGCTCGTTTACGGCTTATTTAACCCCCAGCCTTGCATTCTTGGGTATGGTTTCCTACTTTATAAGCGGTCATACCACCACCGAAATCACGTACCTCAATCCGATGGTCAAAAAGCATATGTAAAGGATTAAATTATTGAAGAGTTAAGAATCCTATGCAATGCTTCTTGATTTTGTCCGAATTTATTTCTTGGTCTACCTATTGTTCAGAAATAATCGACACCGATTTGCTTAAAGCTTCTATATTTCTTTCATAATTTATGAATATCGATTCCTTACGTTTACTTGAGAGTCTCGACACTCTTGATTCAATCAGGTATTTGATGGTAAGTAACTGGTAAGTAAATGGTAACTATCAACAGCATTTTAACGTTAATATGTTGTCTTTACTAGCACCAAGATACAGTGTCTATCCTTTTGACCCCGTATTCAAGAAATATGTTGCTAAGATAAAAAAAGATATAAAATTGGCTACAAGTTGAATTTTACGCAGAAGGCTCGCTTCGAAGACTGCTACCACTCAATTGCTCCCAACTATTTCGTCGGTTCCTGAAAAACATAAGTGTACGTTATGGTTTCCTTATTGCCATCTTAAGGCCTCGGGTATCGTGATAGATTTTCCTCACGTAAATCATCAAGTTAGCCTACAACAGGTCCTACTAGCTACCGACGACTATCCAGCGTTTCTTTAATCTTTACGACTCATTTCACTAAGTATTCATTACCAGTCCGTCGGATGATGGGTTTTTTCTTTGCAAAACAATAAATACCGTCATTTTATCGGGTTGATATATTACCCATCCACATCCAGTTTATTGCAGATACACACGTTAATTCGATTGTCCTTTGTACTGCGTTTTTGGTCCAACGAACCGCATTACCCCATAATGAATAATTAATTTCTCTTCTCTTCTTCATTCCATACTTTCTATAGGCTGTGTATATGTCCTAGTAGTTAATTGTAATGTCCTTCAGCCTTCCGCTTACTTACATGAGAAGAGCGAGAGTTCTTGCAGAAGCACTCAGGATTTACGCGAAATATTGATTTCCATTGAATGTCCGGGTACATGGTGCATTGTCATAAACTCATTCACACACTCTGTACAGCAAGGATATATGTACATACATATGAAAATCAATGGCAACGTGAGATTAAATGTTCCAGACTTTTCCTTACATTTTGGAATAAATATTTCAGTGAGATTCCTTTCCTATCATATGAACTGCGACATGGTGTGTGCACATAAATGCCGGCCAAGGATTTAAGGAAACAAAAAGTTTTCAAATGGCGTACATACGGTAGTATGTGATGGAGTATGTGGCTGCTTGAATGATGTATGCAACGATAAGTAAAACGAAAATGGGATGAAGTTTAAACTGTTATTTTTATCTGACTCATAGGGGAGGTGGGTGCTAGAAGAAATAGGTGCTCGTTTACTTTTTTGTTAGGTATGTGGTAAATTCGGGTGCAAAAACTGAAAGATATTTTATTTTTTCAGTGGTGGGCTTTGTGATAGCAAATAGGTTAACCAAAGTCAGTGTGAAGTTTAAAAAGTTTTATTTGCTTGGGAAATGCTTGAAAGATAGATGACTATGGAAGAGGAGGATTCACCGATCAATGTCAGTTTAACAGGCTCACGGTTATCTACTATCAGTTCTGTTCTGCAGGCCTTTGGTTTTTTCTTAGATATGTAGTATAATCTCGATAGTAATGAGGATAACTGATATATACAAAAAATATATTCGAATTAACACAATAACAAAGAAAAACCCGAAACACATTTTTAACTCCTTGTGAAATAGTAATGTAACTCCCTGACTTATAATATTGTTTCTTCAGACTCTTTAAAGAAAGGCAACGAATATTCCTTTTTTTTAGAGGTATCTCACCCAGCGAAAATATATCACTTGTCGACCCCGGGCATGCATCGCAAAGCTTTACTTTTGTTAGTTTTTGTTGAGTTAAATGGACATTCCGGGAAGCCAAAAGAAGTACATGAAAACTGTCAGGAGGACTGGAATACCGGCACCAGTAATTTTCCTGGTGAAGGGATCCTAATCATGTGCAGATCACACCGTCTTATCACTGTAAATACCATGTTAATTAAATAAAACCGGCACCTGGTCACCTGGTCATCAAATAAACAAGGGTTTCTGAGAAAATCAAGTGGTAAAATCTGGATAAAGACAAAGGCGGTACTTTTGTTTTCGTAATGAAAAATTACCTCTCTCACACCATAAATGGAGTTGAGGATGAAGAGTGCAGAACACAAACTATGTGGGATTCCCTACGGCGAACAAGCTTAAAGAAGGCCAAATCACTGCTACGAGCTTCATAAGGCAATCACCAACACGCCAAAGAAACATGGTGGTGGAGTGATGAAGCTTAAGAAGTGGTAAATGAAAAGAAAGCTTGGCCAAAGTGCCCGCCTCGAAATGGAATATAGACTTTGCAAAAGACAAGCCAAGAAGAAGTTCCCCCAGCTCCAAGCATCCATAGTACGGAAGGCCTGTGCCGGGAGCTGGAGCAAATATCTTCCCCATTGCTGATACAAACCAGGCTACCCGGGAACTCTGACAACATAATATGAACGTGCGCACAACCACCTTTAAAATAGCCGCTCAAAGAAGGAGGAATACTGAAGGGATTCGTTTGCCAAAGTTCATTAGCAATGCTCATGGCCAGCTTCTTCTGGATGGCAAAATTCTATATATTGATTGTAAAAATCTTAAATTTCGCCATACCAATTCCAATTTGTTTACTCTTGCTGTACTCACCATCTCTCTCATCACCACACCCACATGACACCTCCACAAAAAAAAAAAAAAACTATATTGCGCTCACATTCGAAGATCGATACCGCAAGAAATTCGCCCCAAAGTTCTTTGTCCTCGACGAACAGAAATTCTGCGCAAAAATATATGGACGGTAGCAACATCAACATTTTGAATAAGATGGATGAACAATTACATAAACAAAGCGAATTTATAATTTCTTTGCTCTCCACCAAATTATCAGAAACTGAATCTAATATTAAATTAAAAATTGATCAAGAAATCTGTGATATAAACCTAAGCATCAGTGGTATAAACACTAGAATATCGCAATTAGAATTCGCATTTTCTTCTTTTAATACCGATGTTGTTTCGATTAAATCAGAATTAAAAGACTTAAAATCGTCCCTTAGTCACGTCACCAAAGAATGCAGTGAAACTAAAACAAACCTTGCGGCAAAAACAATCGAACTAACTGATCTAAAAAGACAATTTGATCGTACATCCAATGAACTCAAGGAAGTTAAAAAATCAGTTGACACATATTAAAATCGAATGGTCGCGAGTGATGCATTCTTATTTGGTGTACCGCGCTTACCCAACGAAAATTTAGTGACTCTATTCAATTCACTGTGTGATGCAATAAACGTCACTCCACCTGTGTTGAAAAATATTTATCGCACACGTGCTAAAACAATTCACGCAACTCGGCGATTATGATAAAGTTCAACACGCCTTACGACAAAAACATCCTTTTAAAATCAATCGCCGCTTATCGAAAAGTAAACAACCAACAGCTGTGTTTACATCATGCTAGTCTCAGCTCCGCAAGTTCCGGTACTGCTATCTACCTGCGAGAAAGCTTATCACAAGAAAATCGACGCTTAATAAAACGCGCCCTTCAATTGAAAAAAAGTAAATAACTCTCATCTGTCTATACCGTACGTGGAGCTGTGTACGCTAAGAGTCATCTGCAAGAAACAGCTGTACTTGTCGACTGCATCGAGAGGCTCGAGGGAATTGCCAGATCAACAGGAAATAACGATCTTTCGTAGTATTATTATTATTATTATTATTATTATTATTATTATTAATATTATTATTATTATTATCATCATCTATCATTATATTTATTTCTTTTTCTTCTTGTTTTAAAACTTGTTGTGGTCTTATTTTTCTATCAGGATGAATAATAATGGAGCAATGCACTCTATGATACGGATTTTGACTAGAATGAAAAATGGGCTTCAGATTTGTCACATTAATGATCAAAGCTTAATACCTAAAGTTGATGAATTTCGAGATCTGTTTGAGGAATCCAATGTCGACGTCATCTGTGTCTCCGAAACATGGTTTACGGATTACCTCAACGATGAGATGTGTCGTCTAAGGGGATATAAGGTTTTTCGTTCAGATAGAAGTGGTCGAATTGGTGGTGGTGTGGCGGTATATGTTAGGGATAGTATAAGGTGCAAGCTTAGGTGTGTAGCCCAAGTTGATAGTGAGATGGAGTACGTGTTCGTGGACTTAGTCGGTGATGAAAGTAAACTCCTGATCGGCGCAGTTTACCGCCCCGATCAAACTATAAATATTTCTCCTCTCATAACTGTATTGGAAGAAATCACATTAGTAAGTTCTTATATAATATTGTGTGGGGATTTTAATTGCAATCTTCTAAATGAAAATTCGCTAGTTTATAGCATGAGTACTTTCAATCTACGACCCGTCAACATCACCACCCCTACTCATTATTCCATATATCAACCGACGCTTCTTGACCTTTTTGGGGTGAGGGACATGGGCAAAGTGTCTCTTTATGACCAACTCTCCGCTCCTGCGTTTTCACGGCATGACTTGATATATCTCACGTATAATTTTAATGTTACATCAGCTGTTAAAACAATTCGATATAGGGACTTTGCAAATGTTGCTTATGCACTATTGGAAGCAGATACAAGGAACATAAACTGGGAAACTGTCGGCTACATGTCATCATCCAGGGAACAAGTTAAATTTCTAAATGATAAAATAGTAAATCTTTTTAATAGTCATGTTCCAATTAAAACTAAGACCTCTCAACCACATAACCAGCCATGGTTCACCCATCAAATTCGCGCATTAGCATACCAACGTGATCAAGCTTACAACAATTGGAAGAGATTTCGCTTATAGGAGCTTCGACGCACGTACTGCTCCCTCCGCAACAAAGTTGTTATGGAGATTCGTAGAACAAAATCCCAATTTTTTTCAAATCAGCTTCGCCCTTTTTTGGGCGGACAGCAGCTGTGGAAAAATTTACGCAACATCGGCATCGGTAAGGCTAAATCTAACCTTCCTGATGACATTGATCCTAATTCACTCAATCGGAAATTCATAACATTGCCGATAGCTCAAATCTCGAATAACGTGGAGACTTCCCCTACTTTTTTCTGAGTCACTCTCCCATAACACCAATTTCCAGCTTTAGTTTTAGAACCGTGGATTGTGCTGATGTTGCAGAAAGCTTGCTTTCAATCAAATCGAATGCTGTGGGGCTTGATAAAGTGAGTCCCATATTCTTGAAGTCGATTTTGCCAATACTTCTACCGTACGTTACACATATTTTTAATACCATTTTGACAACGGGCTCATACCCCTCACAGTGGAAATTGGCCAAAATTCTTCCGATTCCTAAAAACTCAAAGAACGATGACTATAGACCGATTTCAATTTTATCATTTATATCCAAGGTTTTTGAAAAGATTCTTCAAAAGCAAATGAGCCTGTACCTCAATAACACAAATCTGCTTACAGCTAAACAATCTGGTTTTCGTAAGAAACACAGCTGCACTACGACCTTGATTAGTGTCACGGAAGACCTACGTCAAGCCCAGGACGAAGGTAAAGTGACATTTTTAGTGCTCCTTGATTTCTCTAAGGCGTTTGACACTGTCGATCACTCAAAATTGTGCACTAAACTTCATCTGAAATATAATTTCACTCCTTCCGCTGTAAAGTTACTCTCTTCCTACTTGGCCGATAGAATGCAAGCAGTTGAAATCAATGGTACCTTGTCAGGTTTTCTTCCAACAACTTCCGGTATACCACAAGGATCAATTTTAGGTCCACTTTTATTTTCGCTATATGTAAACGATCTCCCCTCAGTTACTAAATACTGCTCCTTTTACATGTATGCTGATGAAGTTCAAATACACATGAGCTGTCCACTTGGTATGATTGAGCACTGCGTCGCCTGTGTTAATGAGGACCTCGACAACATTGCGCGTTGGTCTCAAAGAAACGGTCTTTTATTGAACCCTAAAAAATCAAAGTGTTTAGTAATTTCAAATACACCCTTCGACCTTTCTTACTTTCCTTCTATTGTATTCTGATCGCATTGAATATGTTGAAACCGCTAAAAACCTTGGTATGATTATGAATCGTAATCTAACATGGGATAATTATATAAACTCAATAGTTGGCAAAATATATGGCATACTTCGTACTCTTTTGGTTTCACAAGCATACACCCCCCTGAAAACTCGGCTTATGTTGGCAAAAACTCTGGTTATTTCAATCCTTACATATGGCTGCGAAATTTTCTACTCCTGTAATTACTTTAGTAAAAGAAGGCTTCAAGTAGCATTCAACAGCACAACTAGGTATGTTTTCGGATTACGTAGATATGACAGGGTGTCAAACTTTTCTCGGCGCTTGTTTGATATGACGTTTGACAGTCTCCTTCAGTTTCGAACATTAACTCTCCTCTGCGACATTTTGTTATCACAGCAACCGCCCTATATCTACGAAAAAATAAGAATGGCCTCCTCAAACAGATCTAGTCAGTTGATCCTCCCAAGGTATTCATCCCTCACTTCTGAGCGTCAATTTTTTGTGTTTGCAATCCGTTTATGGAATACATTACCGCGGTATATTAGAAGAATAGGCAACATAACAAGTTTTAAAAGAGACCTTAAAATATATATGTCACAAATTAGATAAACTATTTATTATAATTTATTTTTGAACTCTTATATAACTTTCACTCGAATTTTTCTTTTTTCTTTTTTTCTCAATATTTGATATCATTTTCTTATTTTGTAGCGCTCATTTCACATTTCTTATTTTTAATTATGATTTATTCTCTCTAGCTTATCACTAATTTATAAGATATTGTATCTTATTGTGTATAGGCATGTCATAGTAATAAATAAATAAATAAATAAATAAAATAAATAAACATGTAAAGGGAGCTAAGATAAGAGTAATATGCCCCACTGGAGTAACTGAAGAGTTTGCCATCTCTCTAGCTTATCACTAATTTATAAGATATTGTATCTTATTGTGTATAGGCATGTCATAGTAATAAATAAATAAATAAATAAATAAAATAAATAAACATGTAAAGGGAGCTAAGATAAGAGTAATATGCCCCACTGGAGTAACTGAAGAGTTTGCCATCAAAGTCGGGTTGGGGCACAGAAGCATAGTAAGGCCTTTATTGCAGTCTTTGACTTTTTGCTTGAAGTTAAAGTGATGAACCCCAAAGTACCCCAGCTATTCTTTGCTGACGAAGCAGCCATCGTAAGTGAGGATCGTACGTTGCTGCGATGAGCACTGACTTACTTGCTTGGTCAGGTGGCGCTTCAGTTCGGGATGAACCTGGGTCTCAACCAACAAGCCCCTTTCTCTCCATTTAGCTCGGTCTTTAGCTAATTACCTCCAGTTTCGCATTCCAAGTTGGTCGAGGTCCCCTTGAACTTGTGCGGGCCCTCTACTGCGTTGTCTCTCTGGGTAAGGTTCGAAGGCGCTGTGGCCCGGAGCGTGTGTATCTATTCGGTGTGTGTTTTCCAGTCATCTCAGACGCCCAACACTTGACTAGGTCTATGTCGCTGTACAGCTCGTATAGTTCGTCATTAAATCTTCTCCCCTAAAACCCATCAACGCAGACGGGACCAAATATTAAAGAATTTTTCTCTCGAATCGACCAAGGATATCTCCATCCTCTTTTAATAAAGTCTATGTTTTATTGACTTTGCTGATGTCATTGTCGGAATTTATACCAGAGCCAAGGTAGATTAAATCCCTACATCGAAGTTGTAGCTGCCCATTTTGACGTTCTGTCCAATTCATCTGTATTCATTGTCCCCTTTTTTTTTCATTTAGTCCAATTCATTATGCCTTACATGCTAATAAAAACGCTTAAAACTAGCTTAATGAACTTAACTACTTATCTTACTCTAACTTACTGACCCGCATGTGCTCTAAGCTAATCCTAACACTTAATCTATGCCTTTCGACATACTAACTTACTTACTTAGATGGCGCTACAGTCCGGGGTGGACCTGGGCCTCAACCAACAAACCTCTCCAGCCAGCACGTTTACGAGCCAGCTGCCTCCAGCTGCGCACGCCAAGTTGGTTGAGGTCCCCCTCCACTTGTTTGCGCCACCTACCGCGAGGTCGTCCTCTACTGCGCCGTCCGTCTGGGGTGGATTCGAAGACTTTCTTAGCGGGAAGGTTGGGCTCCATCCGCTCTAAACGACCCAGCCATCTTAGTCGCTGTATGTGAACTCTTCTGGCCAAGTCGATGTCCTTGTACAGGCGTATAGTTCGGCATTGTACCTTCTCCTCCACTCACCGTCTATGCCGACGGGACCAAAGATCGCTCGAAGAACTTTTCTCTCGAAATAACCAAGGGCATCCTCATCCGGTTTTTTCAAAGCCCATGCCTCTGCGCCATACAGCAGGACTGGGATGATTAGTGTCTTATAAAGAGTTACCTTAGTAGTTCGAGATAGGGCTTTGCTACTCAATTGCCATTTTAGCCCATAGAAGCAAGGATTGGCAAGAGTAATTCTTCGTGTGATCTCCCTACTGATGTCATTTGCGGAGCTGACCATAGAGCCTAGGTAGACAAAATCCTTTACTACCTCAAAATTGTATCTGTCTATTGTGGCGTTCTGTCCAAGGCGCCGATGTTGGGTGTCCTTTTTTGTAGACAGCATATATTTTGTTTTGCTTTCATTGACCGCTAGACCCATCTTTGCTGCCTCGTTCTCAATACTCGTAAATGCCCCATTGACGGCCCGCTGAGTTCTTCCGGTTATGTCAATGTCATTGGCATAGGCGAGTAGTTGTACAGACTTGTAAAAGATTGTACCTCCGGTGTTGGCTTGTGAGTTTCGTACAATTCTCTCAAGTACTATGTTAAACAGATCGCGTGATAGCGCGTCACCTTGTCTAAGACCTTTCCTGACATCGAACGGTTCGGTGATGTTCTTACCGACTTTGATGGAGCAGCGAGAGCTCTCCATCGTCATTCTGCGCAAACGGACGAGCTTGGCAGGGATGCCAAGACTAGACATGGCTCTGTATAACTCGTCTCTATACACGCTATCATAGGCAGCTTTGAAATCGATGAAGAGGTGGTGCATATCGATATCGTAGTGTGAATATTTGGTCAATGGTGGACTTTCCAGGCCTGAAACCGCATTGATAACGACCTATCAGGTTGTTGACGATCAGTTTTAGGCGTTCACATAATACGACAGACGGGATGTTATATGCGATGTTGAGGAGACTTATACCTCTGTACTTGGCGCAGTTCAGAGGGTCTCCTTTCTTCAGGATCGGGCAAACGATGCTGAGGTTCCATTCATCGGGCATACTTTCGTCCGACCAGATTTTACAGATGAGCTGGTGCATGCTCCTTACCAACTCATCTTCTCCTGCCTTGAAAAGTTCAGCGGCAAGGCCGTTGGTTCCAGCAGCTTTGTTGGATTTGAGTTTGATATTGCTATCCCCACTTCATTCTGATTGGGTTGACGGGAATCTTGACTGCCAGCGTCACTGTTGAATAGCTCATTCTGCCTGACAACGGAATATTGGTCATCATCGCCGTTTAACAGTCTGCAGAAGTGTTCCTTCCATATCCTCAGCACCGACTGCGATTCTACTACTATGTTGCCATTTTCGTCCCTGCAGGCTTCTGTTCTGGCTTTGAAACCATGGCATGTTCGTTTTACCTTTTGGTAAAATTTTCGAACATTATTCCAGCAATAAAGTCTCTCAATCTTCTAGGATAATTTTAACGTCGTGGCTAGGGCATTGCTCATACGTCTTGTCCAAGAGCTGGTAGAAGTCATCCTTTGTCGCGTCGTCCTTCTCCTCATGAGGAGCGTGAACGCTTATTAGGCTAATGTTGGCAGATTTAGTCATAAGGCGGTCGTTCACATGCCGGAAACTCAAGACTTCTTGCCTAAGTCTGCCTCCAATGACAAATCCGCACCCGCATAGACGCTGTCCTTTTTGTCTGTAGCAATCGCCGTAGTAGATGTCGCAGTTTTTCATACTCCTTTTGCCCTTCTTGGATGGCGGTAATGTCTGCTTTGAGACACTCTAGGGCCTCCGCAAGTTGTTCGGCTGCACGTGGTTTGTAGAGGGACCTAACATTCCATGTGCAGACACGACGACGCCAAAGGTCTTTTACGTGGTAGGGAAGTTAACCCGACGGCACAACCCCCAACCTGGAGGGCCAGATCCTTTTTTTTGTACCCCTAGGACAAGAGGCCGGATACACCGATGTCAGTAACCCACTTCGGGGATATGAGCGCTGCCGTTGGCCCTTTCGACATATCCGAACATAATTTATTTAATCTATGTATGAGCTGTGCCTTTTTGTCCCTCTCCTTCTACCTCTAGAAGCCACCAAAATTGGTCTTGCTGTTTTCAACATCTTCAATATCACAACCTGAAACCGCTCTACTTCTCTACGCGGTCGTTATTGAGTCGCCTATCCACAGCTGCTCTGACGACGTGGAGGATTAGCGCCACCGCTAATCTATCCAGAATCACACGTCTTTGGTGAGGATATAGTAACGCTTCTGAAAGGACAAAGCCGTTAAGGCGCACATCCTCGTGATAGAGATTGTTGGGGTAATAAGCCCCAAAGATCAGTGCAGTCATCGGGTCAATGCTCTTGCAATGTGCTTTCGAATCATCTTGATCAAAAAATTATCCACTCCCATCAGATTCGCCGTATACAGGTCCTCATAAGGATAGAATTTTATGTACTCCCACTCTGGTGTTCTGTACAAATGAAGGCAAGTCCTCTCAAACCCCCCAATCTTTTCCAACAAGCTTGGCCCCACGTTGAACCACATGGGACATGTATATGCGAGCATAGGCTGAATGAGGGCCATGTATCAGATTACCTTGATTGTCCCTGCTTGTTGACTGCGTGTACTAGGTTTTCCCCTCATTTAGCTCCGCACCAGTGACAGCCCGCTGAGGTCTTGCAATAATGTCAATATCATTAGCTTATGCAAGCAGTTGTACAGACTTTTGATAGATTGTGCCTCTGGTGTTAACTGGTGAGTTTCACACAATCCGCTCATGTACTATATGAGAGAAGTCACATGGCAGCGCATCACCTTGTCTGAAATCCTTTTTGACATCAAAGGTCTCGGCGAGGTCATTACCTACCTTGATGGAGGAGCGAGCTACCTCCATCGTCATCCTGCATAGATGGACAAGTTTGACGGGGATGTAAATACTAGGCATGGCTCTATAAAGCTCCTCTCTATAGATGCTGTTATAGGCGGGCTTGACATCGATAAAGGGATGGTGAGTATTGATATAGACTTCTTGGATTCTCTCCAGGATCTGCCGAAGTGTAAAGATTTAATCAATGGTGGATTTTCCTGGCCTGAAACCGCACTGATAGGGGGCCAGTTGAGATGGTCTCGTTTATTGTGGATCTAACAAACGATGCTGAGATTCTGATGATAATCTAGAGTATGTCTGTGGCGAACCATATCATAGAGGATGCATATGCATTTGTAGTGCTCTAGGAGCAACTTGTATAGGCTCTGCGATTTCGGTCTATGACACGACGTACCAATTTTGCATAATTGGAGTGAGTAGTACATTTCATGCAAAATCGGGGGATGCAGCTTCTAGAATTACTCGCCAAAGAGTTGCAAAAACTTATAAAATGACGAACCGGGAAGCTGCCTTAATTCACAGCAAAGTAAGCTTATCAGTGTGAGTAAACAGTATGACGAAATGGCAGCGGCAATAGAACGTGTCAACTAAGGACCTGATGAATCTATAGCTTTATTTCACTCATTGAAACACGGACAGGACAATAACTGTCACTATTACCTGTAGATGTTGCGAGCAGACCGAATACGATATTGACAGTGCATTTTTTCACTGCTTGCGGTGTGAAGCCTAGAGAGAAACGTTGTGAAATTAACTTGGAACAATATATATACGAGTATAGTACGATAATACAATACTATGTATGATCGAATGGGAGAAGAAATGGAAGTAATTGTGCGAAGCAAATTACTCTAAAGTTACGGCATTTGGAACGAGAAAGGCGGCGAAGTGAGGAGATCATAGGAAGATTTTAAAATCGAAGTACTATTATCCTCTCCATGAAGAAATGCCAGGACGGTGACCTTAGAGGAAAAATGACAATGAAACGGAGGTAGGTTTAGTGCTTGGAATTTTCATCCTGTTACTGAGCACAAGCTGAGTTTCGTCTTTAAAAGATTCCCAACTCCCAGCGCAAAAGCAGTTATCTATATGATAAGCCACTCTTTGCAACCAAACACTATATACGAGTGATCCTGGACTCCACTTGTTTGTTAATGATAATACTTTGAACGGGCATGGTTTAGATGTTATTTTGATGGTATTTATTCTAGATACGAGTATGTCAAGTATGGTCGAGTGTGGTTTAAATTTATATGCAGGCACTTTAATAATTAAAATTGTATCCTAATCAAGTTCTGCCAATCACTGCTGCCTACTTATCTATCTATATCCTACTTCTGTTTCTGTATAAATACATGTGTAAACAAAAATTAACATCCTCTTGCAATGGATTACTATCGTAGTTTCCATCGGTAAATTTCAATTACGATACAAACACACTACATTTAAGTAATCGATATCGATACGGCACTTCAATATATAAAATTTATCTATTAATGCCTGCCAGGCATTCATGTACATCATACTAAATGACCTCATTGAATGACAGACACTATGAAAGTTATTAATTAATAGTGAACGTCAGTAGAGTAGCTTTAAGGTACAAATCGAAGGTTTGCCTCTACCTATCTCTATAGGAACCTGTGTATGTGCATACCCACCTTCCGTGACCTGTTCATAAATCGATAAAATGCAATTTAATAGAAATGACCTTTAATATACATAACGTCTTTATAATAATAACGGTTGAGTGGTTACAAGTATTATTTAACGTCGGCTGGGAGAGAAAAAAAAAATAGGTAGGCTTTGTGCTGAGCGTGTAGACGAAAACTACGTCAGAGGGGTTTTATTTTAGGGCTTTCAGATAATGAAGTTGAAAATAGAAATCCGTATCTGAGTTTTAATTTATTTTACGAGTATGTGAAAGGGAATAATATTGTCGGCTAAAAATGAGTAAATGTCCGGATCCAACAGGAAAATAAAAAAAAAATTATAAAATTTTTCAACAGTGCTGTGATGAACGTACGAGTATACATCACAGTTTTAAAAATATAAGACCTAGGGGTTAGCAACCATTCGTATTGCTTGCGTTATATTCTTCGCATGAATGGAAAGGACCTACTGTTTTATGACGTATCCGAAGGGCAATTCATTTTTTTGGGAGGCTTTTACCCATGCACTGTAATCTGAAAGATCTATTGTGGTAGCCCAGCGGCTAACCATCAGCTAAATTTAAAGAATGATTATTTTTTGGAGAATTAATTAAAGAAGAAAACATTTGTCCAGAGGCAGGAGATGAACCTGCGATAGTTATGGTTTTAGTCACCAACGCTCACCAACGGTGAATACAGCAGCTTAGCCATCTCGGCAATGGCAGTGTTCCGCTAGGCGATGTCAAAGCGAGCCCTACCAGTGGGTTCATTGTGATACCACATGAGTAATGACCGGTCGAGTCACCGGTAACCGGGGGAACCTTAACCTTTCTCATGAGGGTGTTGGCTGAGAATGCTGACTGAAAAGGGTAGAGAGGGTGGCTGACTCAGTCAACCCTGAAGTCAAAGTGTACCGAGAAGGTATAGTGTGCAACAAGTGATGGGGGTTGTTGGTTCAATCGAACCCCCTACACTGTGTGTGCAAGTTATATTGACAGGTCCCATAAACCATGTAGGCGTAGAGGTGCATAAGTATAGTAGAGCGACTGATTCACTTTAACTCTAATTGCTGTTATGCATGGTATTGACTAGGTCGGGTGACTGATTCAGTCAAACCCTTCATACCAAGGTGGACCGTGTAGGTGTAGAGAAGCATAAGCGTACATAGAGTGACTGATTCAATCGAACTCTAAGTACTGCTATGCATAAAGTGTGGACTAGGTAGGGTGATTGTTTCAATCGAACCCATACTTAGGTGAACCGTGGAAATAGTGGGGAATGCAAAGTAGAGCGAGATGACTGATGCAGTTAATCTTGCACTAGTATGCAGTCGAACTTTAGGGAATGGTTTGGCTAGGTAGGGTGACTACTTCAGTCAAACCCTTAGTACCTAGTTCACCGTGTAGGTGGTGTGCATGTGAGTAATAGGGGGATTGATTGACTCAATCAATCTCTGCTACCTCTATGCAGTAATGTTATTTACAGGCATTGGTCTAGTGATATGGGAGGGTTAACTGCTCGATCTTGGGAGGTGTCTGTTGCAGTACCTATTGGGGATTGATAGTAACCAATAAAGAGGGGAGGAAGGGTGGTGGTGGTGTGGGGTATTTCAGCTAAACCAGTTGGATTTACCTATGTATCTATTTAAGTTTCCAATGTCTATGTTAGACAGGTTACTTAGGTCCTCAAAAAAGTATTCGCCTAGTAGCTTCTTTCTTAATGTGGCTAGCGCTGAGAATGTGCCAAGGAGGTGGAGACTATTCTCCTCCTCCTCTTTATCTCTGCAGCTTCTGCAGAAATCGTTTGCTGGCGTGTCCTTCTATTTAATGAAATGAGATTTTTGGTTTCCTTTGCGTCAAGTAAAGGCCAGATCTTCCTAGTCGATGCGCACGTAGCTAGATTACTCCATCTATTGTGTGCAATAGATTGCGCTTCGTTAAACATTCCGATTTTCATCAATTGTATTGGTAGTGCCGGTACCTCTCTATTGACATCTAGAGGTAGTACGGTGCCTTGTTTAGCTAGTTCATCCACTTTACAGTTGCCTGGAATATCTCAGTGTCCTGGGACCCAGCACAGAGTAATATTGCATCTGTCCGCAATCTCGTTAAGAGATTCGCGGCAATGTTTGACCAACTTAGATCCTATTGTTGGCGTTTTCAGAGCTTTAATCGCTGACTGACTGTCTATGTAAAGGACGATAGACTTACCATCTATCGGGTACATAGAGAGTCTGCGCGCTGCTTCACGAACAGCCGATATTTCCGCCTGAAAGTTGCTACAGTAGTCCGGAAGTCGGAGAGCGACGTTTATCCTAGGTGATTCGGAAAATATACCTAATCCTGTGCCCTCCGATGTTTTGGAACCATCTGTATAGATTTCGATTGCGGCGTCATTAAGAATGATACCTTCATCCAATGCGGATCTGTCAGGGATGATGGTGTTATATTTGATATTGAAATCAATAGATGGGAATATGTAATCTGTTACTCTGGGATTGGAGTTTTGTAAGACTTTCATGTGGCCAATTTGTGAGCTTGACCACTGGAGCGATTCTCTAAGTCTTAGGCCTGCTTTAGATGCTTTAGATACCATTTTCCCAAAGATGTCAATGGGATATATATTAAGTAGGGTTTCTAAGGCGGCTGTGGGAGTGGACCTGAGAGCCCGTGTGATGCATTTGCATGCTAATCGTTGTACTCTTTCGATAGAGTTTGTGTTACACCTTGTTTCGAGTGCAGGCCACCAGACAAGAAAGCCATAAAGCAGGATTAGTCTGACCACCGCCAGGTACAACCAGTGGACTGTATTAGGTTGAAGACCCCATTTAGGACCTATAGCCTTTAGTATTTCGCTTTGTTTGAAAAGCTGAGTTCCGTGTTTCTAAGCTAAGGTGGGGCTTCGAACGGGATTTTGTATTTCCTAGTAAAAAGTACTTGTTCAACACAAATTTAGCGCCGAGTTCATTAGATCTCTTAGGGTTTGGGAAAATTTACATGAGATGGTATGGCAATATCGTCAGCATATGCTACGACCTTGTAGTCTTTCTTTCCTAGTGAAGTGAGTAGCTCATTCACTACCAATATCCAAAGTAGCGGAGAGAGAACACCCCCCTGGGGTGTGCCTCTGTGCGCTAGCGTTTTGGGTGAGCAGTACCCGAGCTCGGATAGAATCTGCCTGCTGTTCAGCATTCGCTCTATCCAGATGCAAAGGCAGCAGTCCACCTTCAGGTCAGCGAGCGCTCTTGTGATGGATTCTGTATTGACGTTATTAAAGGCGCCTTCTATGTCAAGGAAAGACACCATAGTATATTCTTTAATGGCAAGAGATTTTTCAATGGTGCCTACTAACGAATGTAGAGCTGTTTCTACTGAAAAACCTTTTCGGTAAGCATGCTGAGAGCTAGATAAGGTTTGCACTTTGAGGTTAGAACGGATATGGTTATCGACTAGCCTTTCTAACGTTTTCAGAAGGAAGGAGGAGAGGCCGATTGGTCTGAAATCTTTCGGATTATAGTGGGAGGTCTTACCGCATTTCGGGATGAAAACCACCTTAATTCGTTTCCACGAGGATGGGGTATAGCCGAATTTAAGGCAGCTGTTGCAGATCACGTAGAGTCAGGGGGCTAAGAGTTTTATGCCCTCCTGCAGTTCTACTGGCGAAATACCATCTAAGCCTGGAGATTTATATGGTACGAAGCTATTAACAGTGTGGGTGTTTATTGCTCCAGTCGGAACGTCCATGGTAGAGTGGTGTTGGGGTATAGATATGTCCGTATCTATAGAGTTTCCTGGGAAATGGGTGTCCATAAGAAGGTTTAATGTTTCTTCTGTAGACTTGGTCAAGTCTCCGTTAGGTTTCTGGATAAAGCTAGGGATATGAGGAGATTTGGAAAGAATTTTCTTTAATCTTCTAGAATCGTTTGTCCTTTCTATATTGCTCCACGATTCTCGTTGAGCTTTCCTTATCTCTTTTTTAAAGACCCCTGGCTGTTCTTATAGTTATCCCAATCTTCTGGAGATTGTGAAGACTTTGCTATATTGAACTGCTTCCTACTATTATTTCGGAGTTTTGCTATGCTAGAATTCCACCAAGGTGGTTTATTGCCGTTTCTGTGCCTGCTAATCGGGCAAGCTTTCAAGAAGGCTTTATTTATAGTTCCGGAAACTTTGTCTACTATTGGTCGATTTCGGATGATGAGCAAGGTTGAGTTATCTCGGTGCTGAGTTATTTACTTAAAAATGTGTTATAAACCTACCAGTTAGTATTCCTAGGATTCCTAAAGGATTTTGATGGAGGTTTGGTAAATTCCAAACTAAATTGAATATAGTTATGGTCCGAAAAAGAGATATCTTTCGACACCATCCATTTGCTAATGTTTAGCTTTGTGGAGTTGGTTGCTAGAGTAATATCTATTACTTCTTGTCTAATTTTGTTAGTAAAGGTAGGTTCAGAACCTATATTGCATACTACGAGGTTAGTTTCTATGATGAAATCAAAAAGATGCTCACCTCGATTGTTTGTATCACTGCTTCCCCAAAGGTTGTGGTGGGCATTGGCGTCAGCGCCTATCACTATGGGGATATTGCTTACTTGGGCTGACTTTATCGTCTCGCGTATATTTGGTGTTGGTAGTGGGCCTGTGTCATCATAGGGCATATGGTATACGCTGACGATATCCATAGCCTGTCTTTCCCATCGCGGTCTAACTCCACACATGCGAAGTCCGAATCGCTGAAATTTGGTAGGAAGAAGGCTTTTAAGTTATTTTTTACTAGAATTCAGGATCTTGGTTTACCTGATCCTTTGGCATAAAGCAATGAATAATTCTTTGCCCTTAATCTAGCTATGCGGTTTCCGCTTGTCACCCAAGGTTCCTGTCCGACGGGAGGCTATCTGATTCGGTATCCAATCCAATACTATTTAAAGATCCAAGACTACTTAAACTTATGTCCTTTAACCCCTCGGGGGGCATAGGGCGTCAACCACGCCTGCGCGCCATCGTGTTCGGAGTTCTGCAACGCGTTTGAGCTGCCTCCAACTCATTCCTAAAGAGCTCGATTCCTCCTCAACTGTTCTGCGCCACGTTTGCCTAGGGCGTCCCGCTATTCTGCCTGCCTGGGTGAGCGGATTCCACTGCATAGCGTATTTCGCAATGGAGTTGTCTTCGCGCCGTAGGGTGTGTCCAATCCATTGCCACTTTCTTCTTCGTATAGTAATGCTTATAGGTTCTTGGCCCGTTCTCAGATAAAGTTGTTCGTTGGAGATGCGGTTCGGCCAAAAAATCCTCAAGATGATTCTTAAGCATTTGTTTACGAAGACTTGCAGCTTGCGTGTGTTAACGGTGTCCACCTTCCACGTACTGCACCCATAAAGCAGCACTGATTCTACGTTGGAGCGGAACAGTCGTAGCTTGGTTCTTAAGCTAATAACATTGCTTCTCCAGATTTTGGACAGCATTCCGAACGCAGCTTTAGCCTTCCCGATTCTGCTGCACACATCCAGTTCGGTGCCACCGCGATTAGCCGAGACGACACTTCCTAAATATAGAATGTTATCAACTTTCTCGACTTGCTTTCCGGCAATGTTAAGTTGAGCGCGGGTATTGGAAGTACTCAGGGCTTTTATTTTGGCTGTGTTTATTTTTAGCCCCACTTTGTTTGCCTCAGCTTCTAGATTTTGGGCCATCAAATGAAGATCCATTAACCGATGTGAAAGTAGACAAACATCGTCAGCGTAATCTAGGTGTTTAAGGTAAGATGTCATAGTCCAACGAATTCCAGAATGAGCTTCCGTCAATGCTGCACGGAGTACATCGCTGATAACCACCAAGAACAATAGTGGGGACAGTATGCACCCTTGACGTACTCCACTTTGGACTTCAAAGTCCTCCGACACCTTACCATTGTGCACGACGTGACACTTGCCGCCCTCATATGTAGCCTTGATAATAGCTATAAGCTTTTCTGGAATGCCTCTCCTGCGCAAGGCCAGCCAGATAGCATCTCGATTCAAGCTGTCGAAAGCCTTCTCGAAGTCGATAAACAGTAAATGTAGCGGAGACCTATACTCAACGCATTGTTCGATTATGATCCGTAAGGTGTTTATGTGGTCGATGCAGGAGGATCCAGCGCGAAAGCCTGCCTGTTCGACATCGAGAGTTGAATCTAAATGATCTTTAATTCGTTCTAGAATTATTCTAGCTATTATTTTGGCTACAGCTGGAAGAACACATATACCTCTCCAGTTACCGCACTCCATCAAGTTACCCTTCTTTGGAAGCTTAATGATCATCCCCCTTTTCCACTCCTGTGGAAATTGTTCACTATCCCAAGCTCTCCGTATTAGCGGATGCAGCAAATCTGCCGATGTATTTGGCGCCGCTTGAAATAGCTCGGCAGAGATACCATCAATACCCACCGCTTTGTTTTTCTTGAGGGACTTGATTGCTGTTATTATTTCAGCTTTACTGGGAGGTGCGGTGCGAATTCGGGAATTTGTTGCTTCGAACTGCTCATTCGAATTCAAGATCATACCGCCGTCGTCTAAGTGATTTAGCACTGCAGCAAAATGTTCTCTCCATCTAGTGAGCTGATCCTCATCCGAAATCAGAAGGTCACCGTCTAGACTCTTCACTGGATGTTGTTTGGAGTTTCGACCACCAATGAGCTCCTTAGTGATGTTGTAAACAGTCCTACTGTCGCACCTACTCGCTGCTTCTTCAGCCCTTGAGGCCAGTGAGTTGACATATTGACGCTTGTCACGTCTCACACTACGCTGCACTTCTTTCTTCTTCGCACGGTATTGGGCTTCAAGCTCGGTTCTCTCTACTGCTGAGGCCGCTGCAATCCGAGCCTTGATTGCAGTACGCTCATCGATCCGTCTCCAGGTGTCTGTAGAAAGCCATGTGCGGTGGTGTTTCTGCTTTTTACCGACATAAGTGCGTGCCCCAGTCGCAAAAGCATTTTTCACAGCACTCTAGTGGTCATCCATGTTCTCTATGCTGCTGATTTCTTCTGCTTCTAAGGCAAGATGGTCCCTGAACTGTTGGCGCACTTGGGGAACCTTGAGCCTGTCGATATTAAACCTGGTGATGTTAAGCAGGTTTGAGCGGTTGCTGTTGACGGATGCAGTACGAAGGCGTGAATGAGCTACCATAAGATGGTGATCTCGTTCTTGTCCGACGTCAGCTCCACGTCTGTTTCGGACGTCCAGGAGACAATTTCTAAAGCGGCGACTGATCGCAATGTGGTCGATCTGGTTGGATGTTCGTTGCCTATCAGTAGAGACCCAACTGATCTTATGGCAGGTGTTATGCTTAACCCTAGAAAGATAATCATATTTTTTATGACGTAAAAGATAATCATACGTCTCAGAGACGTATGGCACTTTTTTAATGTATTAATGGAAACCCATGAGCTTTTTATAAAATATTAATGTTTTATTTATTAATGAAATTCATATTAAGAGAAATGAAGTTATGGTTCAGTAAAAATAAAAATTAATTTAAACAATAAAAACAAGAAACTTAAACTCCATTGCCAAAGGATATTACATTTTTTTGCGCGCTATACGTCTGGCAGACGTAGATTATCTTTCTAGGGTTAAACAGCGTACCTCCGATGACTAGGCGGTTGGTATTGCAGAAGTCCACAAACCGCTCACCATTGTCATTACGGTCTCCCACGCCGTGAACTCCCATCACGTGCTTAAGCATGGTGTTGTCGCTACCCACCTTGGCATTGAGATCTCCCATTACCATTACGATGTCCCCATTAGGCGTTTGGTTGTAGGCGGCACCTAAGTGGCTATAAAAATTATTCTTTTCATCCTCAGTCGCGTCTAGAGTCGGAGCATAACACTGTATGATGGTAATTTTTCTAACTCTACTCTGGAACCTAGCCGTCAATATCCGGTCACTATGGGGTTTCCAGGATATGAGGCTACTACGTGCTGCTGGAGTTAGCATGAGTCCTACGCCAGAACTCCGTGCAGTTCCAGCTGGTTTACCAGAGTAGAGCATGACAGTGCTTTTTGTTGGGGAGATGTATTCCCCAGCATCGTACCATCTTATCTCGCTCAGCCCTAAGATGACTACTTAAAGAGGAAACCATACCTGAGATGAGCCTTTCGCCTTTCTCATGGACCTTCAGCACCAGTTCTTCCATGCTGTAGAAGATTTTGTAATCCCTTTTGCTTAAAAGATCCAGGGATTCTTGGTTGAGGAGGAATGAGACTAACCTTCCTGCCTCTACCGGTTCATCGGCTTCAATGATCTTCTAATTGGAGGTTGGAAGGTCAGGATTTGGAATACGGATCAACTTCAGGATATCCGATTCACTGCATGGTCCTGGTGGAATCAAAGTTCGATCTCTTGGACGGACCTTTATGTCGCTCCAGTGACAGACCGATAAATCGACTTTGGCCCAAAGGTGGTTAAGCTTGGGTACTGCCTCTTTTAGGAACGCGATGGAACTGCTGCTACTGCATTTTAAAAGTTTTGCACCGTTGGGGTACCAGCCAGCATCCGAAAAGGTCGGTGGCGTAGCAGTTAGGTTCTTAAGACAATGCGCCAGCACGTCTGACGCGAGTCTTGCCTTGAGGAGCCTCCAGTTATCACCACTGATACGGCCCTCCTAATTTCCGCTGTCGCAGATACCGAACACCAGGTGATCCTTCGCCACCCCGTTGTAGGGCCTGAGCTCCGACTCGGTATTCTTGGCCTTCTTCGGCCTGGGATCTAGGACGTTTGGACCTTGAGTCCGTTTTTGGTACCACGCCCGAACGTCTTCCCGTCTCGGGTTGACGGTTCGGGGTGTTGCCGAAGGGCCTATTGCCATTCGCAGGTCTCGCCGACTCAGGCTGAGACTTGCTATGTACTGTCGGGCGAGCGCGTTTTGGGGGTGGCCTCCTGTTATCAAGTGGCGCACTCTCACTAGTTGAGGGGGCCTGCCCTCCCGACTCGGGTTGACTAGTCTTCTCAGCGATAACGCTACTCGCCCAGAGCAGGGACTCCTTGTCCTTCTGCTCCTACGATTCGTTTGGTTTCTCGAGAATCCATGCGAGCAGGTGTTTTGCCAAGCGAAGGTTTCTGTACTTTTTAGGGGTATTCCTCTTCTGGATTGCGCGCCCGCAACGTGCCGATACGGCTTTTGCCTGGGGCTCCGCATTCGAAGCGGAATTGTCAATGGATCTGGTATCAGAATCCGAAGGGTTCGTGTAGTTGTCGTTGTCCGTCGTCTCTCTGTATGTAGGTTTGTCGGTCGGTTCGTTGTCCTTGTTCGTTGAGTTTGGAGGCAAAGCCTCGGAATTTGTAATTGTGTTTGTTTTTGTTTTTTTGTTTGGTTTTGTATTTGAAATTGTATGCATGTTCCCACGAGTAAGCCGGTGAGAAGTGTCCACCACCAGCATAGCAGGTTTTACTGGCGTTAAGGCTTATTACGACAGGCCCTGCCAGGGCACCTGAAGGAGCTCGTTAGTGACTGATGAAAACCCTCAGCCTTTCATCCCTGGGCACGGTTTACATGAAACGCTCACTTCACCCGTTAGAATGGGTTGACTACAATTTAGCTTCAGATACCATTCCCCGAAGACCTTACAGCATGAGTGGCCCTACTGCAATCGCCCTTCGGGATCATTGGGTCCTTACTAAGCATCTTCACCGCGACAAGGTATGTAGTCGAAGAAAATGTAGCAGGTCATTAAGGTATGAATGAATAGATCTCTGAACACAAATTGCATTTATCCATCTTCAAAAAGTTTTGTAGAGCTCTAAGCTGAACTCGATACAACGATTTTGAGATTGTCAGGCAGTGTATCTTTTTTCTCCGCATTGTTCGGCATCTGCCGTTCGTGGGTAACACAGTTTATCAATTCTCCAATTGAATTGTCAAAAAAAAAAAAATTGTGTTTCTTTTTTAGCTCAGACACATCAGAGCTCTGAATTGGTTTTTCTTTTTTCGTTCAGAGTATGCTCAGAGTGCTCTCTATGAGCTCTGAATAATTTGACCGAGCGTTCAGAGCAAAATCCTGAGCACAGCCATTGCTAATTGCTAATTGCTAATCAGCTCCGAGCCGAAAAAAACGCCTATTGCTGTTCACTTATTAGTACGCGGCCCTATACCTATGTTTTATTACTTCAGCAATGATGACTTTCTCTATCACTTTGAATAGTATGGACAAATAATCTAAAGCTCTAGTCTTGAGGATAACATTTCTTCTTTTCTGAGGAATAGGTTGAGTTTGGGCAGGTTTCCGGCATAATAGATAAGCTTCCTATGCATAGAGATAGAGACAAATTTAAAAAGTTCCGGTGAATATTCATTCAGGGCCGTGGCTGATAATCCAGGGAACTTTGATATCTAGATGTTAAGGGAATTGTCGAATCCCACGAGATGCATTGGACAATGATGTTTGTGCTTCCAACATGGTTGGTGTATCCGGTAAAAAATACTTTCAAGACGTATTTTTCTGATTGAGGTGCTGCAATAAGTGATCCGTCCTTTTTCACGGACGGACGGTTGAAAGAAAGAATGACTGAAAATGCTGCTTATTTGTCGGTTGGTTGAAAGCGCCATAATTAATTAGCTCTGTTGTTAGCAATAAGAGAATGTTTGTGATCCTCGTTGACATAAAACTTGCCTAGAGACCACATTTATAAGGAATAACATCGAAGGCGAGCAAAACCTTCTGGATCTGCTCTAGACTCTTTGGTAAAAAATTAGATCTTATGCCAAAAATGATTCACTGGATTTACCTACCCAACATCATTTCCATAATTACTTATGTCTCACTAATTTCGTAGAAAAAACTGAAAGGTCTATTCAAGAGGTACAGAGGCTCGCCTGCGTAAGTATCATGATATCACGGGTGCGATGCGTACATGCTCGACAGCGGCAATGGAAGCCCTATTGGACATCGCACCTCCTTATATAAAAATTAACAAGACTGCTGCCGCTAGCGCTCTTAAACTCTCTCCTTTGTAATAAAAATAACTCTGATTTAACAGGGCATACAAAAATCCTTAACAAAATTCTGCTGCTAACTTCACCAGCAGCGACTTCATGCACAGGAAAATACATATAAATCATCCCTTAAAAATCATCATTCCCAAATGGAGAAATCTCTAGCGATGGCTAAAAAATTATAAATTAAGTGCGTGCGGGAATTCTCGGTCCCAATTTCAGTAACACTAGGTCAGATAGATAGATAGATTTTTATTTCGTACATAAATTTACAAAAAAGTTTTGTTACCACACATTCTACAATACAGAGATATGATAATTTTTATCTTTCTTCTGAAACATTATTTGATAGGCAATTAAAATGAAAAAGTGAAATGAATAATAATGATGCTGAAGGAAAAATACAAACAAAAACCTTCAATTGAAATAGAAAAAAAAAAAACAATAATAAATAAATAAATAAATAAATAAATAAAATAAATAAATAATTTAATTAATAAATAAATAATTTAATAAATAAATAAATAAATAAGTAAATAAATAAATAAACAAGTATAAATCAAAAAATAATGACTAGATAATAACTAAATAAGTAAATAACGAACTACATACATAAATAAATAAATAACATTTAAACAGAAAAAGTAGATATGTATATAAATAAATAACAAATGTATAAATAAATAAATGAATATGTAACAAAAATGAATAAATAAATAAATAAATAATTTGAATAAATAAATAAATAAATAAATACATGAATTACTAAATAATATATACAAAAATTAAAAAAAAATAACATTAATACAGGAATACATAAGTAAAAGAGTTTAATAAATTTTATTAACAAAAGTGACATGTATAAATACAAAAAAAATAAAACATAACAACAGTATCATGCTTGTCAACTTTTGAGTTGAACATAATTAGTTTTTAAATTATTTACAAGAGGATTATCAGCAAAATCACAGCGGTCTAAGAAACGTTGATTAAGTTTTTGAATTCTTTCGAAGATCAATTCAACATTCGCTTTATCGTCGACATCCAGAGTCGAGTGATGCCATGGTAAGTTAAGCGCCATTTTTAATATCTTATTTTGACATACCTGTAATTTTTTAATATGGCACATTGCACAACTTCCCCATACTTGGCATCCATATAACATAATTGATTGAAAAATTACTTTATGGATAATTATTTTGTTTTGATTCGAGAGCAGAGACTTTCGATTTATTAAGGCATACAACATCTTCACTGCAATCGAAATTTTCTTCAGGGTATTTGCAATATGCGTACCAAAAGTCAACTTGCTGTCCAAATATACCCCTAAATATCTGACAGAAGGTTGCCAGCGAATGTGATTACCATTAACCTCTAACTGTCTACTAGGAAGGTAGCAAGCTTTTCTTTTCCTAGTGAAAAAGATGGCTTGTATTTTTTTCTCGTTCGAATTCATGAGATGATAAAATTGCAGTATCGTCGGCAAAGATAGCTGCTTCACAATTAGGTAAAGATGGAAAGTCGGATGTGTATAGGTTATATAAAACAGGCCCAAGAACTGATCCTTGGGGAACACCTGAGTGCAAGTAGACTATGTTAGAGACACCACTATTAACGTGCACTTTAAAACAACGATTTGACAAGAAACTGCAGACAATTTTACAGATATAAGGGGGAAAGTTGAAATTGATCATTTTATATATAAGTCCGTCCTGTGGGCGCCGTGGCGTAAGTGGTTAGTGTGTCGGATCACTACGCATGAGGTTCCAAGTTCGAATCCCAGAAAATACCAAAAAGTTTTTTCACGGTCCCACCTCTCGCGAGCGTCTGACAAACATCCGAGAGTATTGTTGTCTAAAAAAGCTTCTCAAATCGCCGTTCGGATTCGGCAGTAAACTGTAGGTCCCTTCCATTCGTGTGGAAAATATAACGCACACAACATGAGTGGTTGCGAGAAGCTAGGCCCTGGCACTTTAAAGAGCTGTTGCGCCAAATATTTGTATTCCGTCATGCCAAACAGCATCAAACGCTTTCTCAATATCAAGCAGGATCATTCCGATTTGCCTATTGAACGGTTTCTTTTAACATGATTGCAAATTCTAAGCACTTGATGAGATGTGTCGTGAAAGCGTCTAAAGCCAAACTGTTCCTTAGGATACAACTCGTTATCGGAAATATGTTTTAAAATTTTTTCTTTTAGGACCTTTTCGTAGATTTTACTGAGGCTGCTAAGTAAACTAATTGGTCTATAACTATCAGTCTTTTCAGGAGACGTACGAATTTTTATAATTGGAACGACCTTGGCAATTCTCCATGCATCTGGGAAGTATTTCATTTTTATGCAAGCATTTATAATGAAGGTCATCATTCTATACCCACACTTGGGCATTTGCTTAATGTAAATATTTTTTATTGAGTCGAGACCTCCAGCTCTCCGAATTCGAACACTAGGTCAGAATACTTCCATCTTCCGAGGAAAGGTCTATGCTATAAAGCTATTTCAGCTAGGACGCATTTCGCTCAACATCTCCTTTTCAAGGCGAAAGTACAAAAGATCACTTTGTAGTTCGCTGTACTTCGATGTGCATCATTGAGCCCACGTACAACCCCACCATCAAGTGGGGGGCACTTAAAAAGAACAAATTCTAGTTGAAACACGGGTTGCTGAAAGATAATATTTTGTTAGAGTGTAGTATATAAAGCTCAATTTTGAGAAGACTTTCTTCGGTGACAACATCTGTGCTAATATTTAGCCTATGCAAATGATGCGGACAAATTCGAAGCTCCTCTTGGTTGGGTTAAAAACCGGGTACGGGGTGTAATTTGATATGAGGTTGATTCCGATTGCTCTAAGAGCCAATTATCAAAAATTACAATATGGGTGGATGAAAGGCATGCTTCCTTTCATGCTAAAGATTTTAAAGTTCTTATTCAAATTCTGTCATCTTTTTCCAATCTTTGTTGTCTTGTAATGCTCAATTAAAGTGCGTTCTAATGACAGTTAACACGGCACAGCACTTTCCAGCAAGTTCACGGGTTCTCCGCACGCCACCTGCCTGCACTGCATTTCACCTATATCAGCACTTTTCCATCACACGCCGGATTGCGGTTATGCTGATACCGTGCACGTGCATCCGCCCGAGTAGCTGGTCATGATGACACCGTGCACGCGCATCCGTCGAATAGCTGACGCAGCACATGTAGAAGACACGCAAACTCATCGGGGAAACTCTGGATGTGCTGGAGGCTAGTCTTAAGTTGGACGTGGAAGCTTGCAGTAGCAAACATATATTTTATAAATCATAATATATAATAATAAATTCGCTTAAGATAAAACCTTGTTTCTTTGTAAGTCCAACGGTCGGGCCAACCTCAAGGTCGGCGTTCGCGGTTTTTTTGGAGTCCTCCTAAAGGTCATCCTTAACTTGACCCTTCTCTTTTGTGACTACATTGTTGTTGTTTGGGTGTATTATTGACTAAAGTTTCTTAAACTAATGTATTTGCTGTGAACGAAGGCAATACTCAAAAGAAATTCTTGGAAATGTAGTAGAAGTAATGTGATTTTATTGTTTAACATTACCCCTGTTTTTTTGGCACATCGAAGTGAAGTAGAATAGGATTTTGTATGTAAATCTACTACAATATCCCACTGCCAATGACTACCAATAAGTTCCGTAGCCGGATTCAAGTGTAGATAATTTTTCGAGACTCGATTGCGAGCTCAATTATTTCGTTCATCCAAGTTGGCAAAGATAAAGATGTTGTATTCTTTTATTTACGTACGTCTATTTTTTTAATGGAAGACAGAAATATCGGTAGGTCTGGTGTTATTTTGATAGGAAATAGGAAATTTTAAAATATGGGAAATCTGGCAGCTGCGGATCGTTTTTTTAACATGTGGTTTACTTCACTTCACTTTGCTATTTATAAAAGCCAAAAAAACAGGGGTAATAGATTTTCGTAACAAAAAATAGATAAATTTCATAATAAATGAATAATGGCTAAGCCGTCAGCCAGATAGGAGAGTTTTAAAGTTTTAAAATCCGTACTTTGTACTATAAGGTACATAGTTGAGATGTAAGAGGTCTCCCCTGACTTCGAAAATAGAAGATATTGAATAAATCGCATTAAGATCCGCAAAGTAATTTCGTTCTCCGAGATCATATTGGAGTAGTCGGTAAGTGTTTCTTGTCTCACTTTTATGGGCTTCTTCTATGAATCTTTCACGGATGGATTCGTCGAACTTTATTAACAGCATTTGCAGAGCGTTCTTCCATTCTTTTGTATTGTCTTTCATTATTGGGACATTCTATTCGTTACGTAACCTCTCCCACTCTTAGAAAAACTTCAGCTTTCGATTAAAAAGATGCATAGCTACAATACTTGGAAGTTGATGCTTCAGTAAGTTCATTGTTTTTGGAATATAGCTGAAGTGCATCTTTAGTGTAAACATGTAAAGCGGTGGTAATCCAGTTCCACAATTATTATTTAGTTATTTATTTATTATTACTATTTATTAGAACAATCCGTTGATTGCAAACATTCCTAAGTTTTATTAATTTACATTGTATACTAATAATTCGCTCAACTTAAAAATTAAATAAATTTTAATTGTTTTTTAAATATGTATCTCTTTCCATTGCCAAATCAACCTCTTTGCAAGCAGAATTAAAGACCATTAGAGAACGAGTAATTGGTTCGTTTAGACCATAATTAGATGATTGGGAACATAAAATAAATAAGCCATGTTTCTTATGATTCCTTCTCGAATACACAAAGAAACCAGTGCAAGTAACTCCGCTGATTTGTGGGCGCGCGCCGTGGCGTAAGTGTAGTGTGTCGAACCACTGCGCGTGAGGCTCCAAGTTCAAATCCTAGAAAATACCAAAAAGTTTTTTCACGGTCCCACCTCTCGCGAACGTCTGACAAACATCTGAGAGTATTGTTGTCTCGAAAAAGCTCCTCAAACCAAATTGCCCTTCGGATACGGCACTAAACTGTAGGTCCCTTCCATTCGTGTTAAAAATATAAGGCACACAACACGAGTGGTTGCGAGAAGCTAGGCCCGGGCACATAAAGAGCTGTTGCGCCAACAACAATTTCTTCAGCTCCTCGTATTATAAGACTCCCCAAACCTGCGCCGCATAGCACATGATGAATCTCATGCCCGCTTCAAAAGCCTATACATGCTAAACACAATGTTTTTTGCCAAGGAAGTCTTTAAGTACAATATAACTCTTTAAATGTAACCATTCGTACATTTGTATGTACGTACTTATATGTATGTATGTATATGTAAGTATTGTAATTGCCAGATGTAAGTTGTAAATGAAGAGAGGATATGTGTAGAAAAGACTTCTAGACGGAGAGCTGGTGATATTTTTTCGTGATTATGTTGTCAACAAAATGTTGCTTATTTTTTGGTTGTCGTGTTTGGATACATCACCGATGTGAAATTCTGGCGGACCTGGGCCGGGCGCTTTAGGGGCTACAGGGTCTCAAAGTTGTAAAAAATCTTAAATAAAAATTATAGCGTCAACTTTGAGTCTTTGCTTGATGAATCGCAATTAAAAATCATATCGTGTAGTGAAATTGCCAGAGCGATTGGGCGGTCGCCTCTGCCAGAGGCCCGAAACATGTAACAGAAACTCCAATTTTTAAGTTTTGTTCACACTCAAATTTTTGTATATCATCTAGTATATACTAAAGAATCTAGAACTGAAATGCCAGAGCAAAATTCCGGTCGCAACACCTTGTCAGAGCGCGTCCAAGCGCATTGTGCGTGAGGGGCCTTTTCAATGGTTTGTATAAGGAATTGTTGCATATCTTTAAAAATGTATATATGTTAACTGATTCTGAAAGATTATTTAATGGTCCTTAAGACGGTGTATTAACTATAGTCCTAGCATTTATACTTTCGAAAATATTTGATTTTAAAACCCTACATTTCAAAATGAACCAAATACTTTTTCTGCTCATGATGTTTCTACACCTAAAGTAACATAAGAATTTTTTTTTTGTTTTTATTTTCAGTAAATCCACTCATTAGTTGTTATATCTGCCATTTAGAAAATAAAAAGTCTTCAGCATAAGTTAAAATACATTGCATTACTGACTTTAAGGTATGCGTAAATCTGAGATGAGTTTATTGAGAAGTACACATAAATGTAAAGGATTTCTCTGTTCAATTTGCAGCAGTTTTAATCTGTCTGTTAAAACAATCATAACTATAAAATAAAAATTTATTTCGAGTAATAATTAACAAAACCGATTTTTCGTCATTCTCCTTCGCTGAAGAGGTTTCCCTTAACATTGAAAATATAGTTAAATAACATTTGTAATGTGCATACATATCAGCAGATGTGAAATCAAGATATACCTAAGTCAAATTCTTTTCCAGTTGACGGTTGAACGATGACATCATTTACAAATGCTGCTAACTGATCTCCTTCGAACCACATAAAATCATACCTTCCATTGTTTTCTAGCCATCCGTTCTGCTTTGGTACCATAGCAGTAGGATTTTTAGAAAAAGCATTGTTCCAGATAGAAATTATACAATATATTGAGCGCATAACAGCTGTTGGCATAGTTCAGATCGACAGGGTGGCAAACTCGAAGCATTAAAACTTTTGAGCTTAACGTTAAATGATTCTTTTAGATAGTTTACTTTATACGTGTTATTAAATATTTCGAATCTTGCGTTGTCTATCGTTTCCGTATTTCTGATGTAATACATGTGGCACACAAAGATTTCAAAAACCTTAAAGGCCGCTTCTCTAGGAACAAAATCGGTTTCTCCTAGCTTAGCGAACGCTGTTTGATATGCTAAGGAATTTTTCAGTAGTTTCCACGGTTTCCTAAACCTTTGGTACCAAAGCAGAACGGATGGCTAGAAAGCAATACTTACTTACTTAGGTGGCGCTACAGTTCGGGGTGAACCTGGGCTTCAACCAACAAGCCTCTCCATTTATCTCGGTCTTTAGCTAATAACCTCCAGTTGCACACTCCAAGTTGGTCGAGATCCCCTTGAACTTGTGCGCGCGACCTACGGCGATGAAGTCCTCTACTGCGTCGTCTCTCGGGGTTAGATTCGAAGACTCTGCGGGTCAGAGCATTGTTGTCCATTCGTTCTACATGTCTTACCCATCTCAGACGTCATATACGCAGTTTTTTTGACTAGGTCGATGTCGCTGTATAGCTCGTATAGTTCGTGATTGAATCTTCTGTTTCAAAACCCGTCAACGCAAACTGGACCGAATATCTTACGAAGAATTTTGTTCTCGAAGCGACCAAGGATATCTTCCTCCGCTTTCAATGAAGTCTAAGTTTTAGCCCCATAAAGCAGGACTGGGATGATCAGGGTCTTAAACAGAGTCTCCTTAGTTGTTTGATATAGGGCTTCACTGTTGAATTGCCTGCCCAAAGAAGCAGCGATTCGAAAGAGTTATTCTTCGTTTCGTTTTATAGTTTTCGAGTTTATAGCAGAGCCAATGTAGGCAATGACCCTTACTACCTCGAAGTTATTTATTTTTGATTTTTTTAATATAATTATAAGATCTAGCTGCCCCTGCACCGCAACTGCACCACAGCGCACGGCAGCTCCACCGCAGCGGCATCGCACTTGCACCGCAGCAGCACCGCAACTGGCACGGCAGCAGCACCGCAACTCCACCGCAGATGCATCGCAACTGCACCGCAGCTGTACCGCAGCTCTACCGCAGATGCACCGTAACTGCACCGCTGTGCAGCTGCGGTGCGGCTGCGGTGGAGCTGCGGTGGAGCTGCGGTGGAGCTGCGGTGCAGTTGCGGTGCATCTGCGGTGCGGCTGCGGTACAGCTGCGGTGGAGCTGCGGTGGAGCTGCGATGCATCTGCGGTGGAGCTGAAGTGTGACTGCGGTGGAGCTTCGGTGGAGCTGCGGTGCGGCTGCGGTGCGGCTGAGGTGCAGTTGCGGTGCAGTTGCGGTGCAGTTGCGGTGCATCTGCGGTGGAGCTGCGGTGCGGCTGCGGTGCATCTGCGGTGGAGCTGCGGTGCAGTTGCGGTGCATTTGCGGTGCAGCTGCGGTGGAGCTGCGGTGGAGCTGCGATGCATCTGCTGTAGAGCTGCAGTGTGACTGCGGTGGAGCTTCGGTGGAGCTGCGGTGCGGCTGCGGTGCGGCTGAGGTGCAGTTGCGGTGCATCTGCGGTGGAGCTGCGGTGCCGCTGCGGTGCATCTGCGGTGGAGCTGCGGTGCAGCTGCGGTGGAGCTGCGCTTCGCCTGCGGTGCGGCTGCGGTGGAGGTGCAGTGCGGCTGCGGTGCAGTTACGGTGCATCTGCGGCGGAGCTGCGGTGGAGCTGCGGTGAGGCTGCGTTGCGGCTGAGGTGCAGTTGCGGTGCAGCTGCGGTGGAGCTGCGGTGCAGTTGCAGTGCAGCTGCGGTGGAGCTGCGGTGGAGCTGCGGTGCCAGCCGCGGTTCAGTTGCGGTGGAGCTGCGGTGCGGCTGCGGTGCGGCTTTATCTACATTAGTAAGTCAACTCAAATTGATAAATACAATACGTGGTTAATATGAATAATTGCATAAAATGCGATGATCCGTTACCGCTTGACGGTGACTTCATAAATTGTTCGAACTGTAATGGGAATATGCATTTTGAGTGCAGCTCTGTCTCGCAGAATTCCTATAGAAAGATGTCCTCACATGCGAAAATGAATTGGGTATGTGTCTCGTGCAGGTTGAAAGAAAATGCGCCACCCGTGGATAATATCCAAATGGCGAAGAGATCAAGACCAGCAGAATCTCCAAAGGCAAAATCTACCCACGATGTACATCCCGATATTGGTTCGATAAATAAACAGCTAAGAGAAATAAAGACATTGTTAAAAGATTATGCTAAAGCAGTGGAATTCACCACCACTAAGTACGATGAAATCAACATTTCACTTGCGAAAAACAACACATTGTTACAATCACTTAACGAAATAGAGGAGTACAAAAAACAAATCGAAAGAAAGGATGCTCAAATCGCATGCTTACAGGTTCAAGCCAATGCATTAGAACAAAAACAAATTGACAAGAACGTAGAAATAAAAAATGTTCCCATGTCGAAATTATTAACTTACATTAATTAAATTAATAAAAAAATACTTTTTTTGAGACAATTGTCTCGCTTGCTTTATTGCCGACTTAAATCTGAGGTACAATTATTCTTACAGTGCTATTTATAACTTCATATTTCTATACTTTATGGGAAAACATATTTTACTTCAGTCCCACAGCGTCAGCATTCTTGATGGAAACGCCAAACGGATATATGACCCATATCCACTGCAACTGCATTCCATAATCGGCGCGTGTGCTGATTAAGTATATTTTGAGGTTGATAACTCTTCCCTCCTTTAAAGTCCACGGCCCGTGGATCAGAAGTTGAGTTTGATGGGTTGCGGCAAAGGGTCATTCACCTGTGGTAGTGCTGCTGATAGCTTTATTTGGAACTGGTTTTCTTCCTTCTTATGTCTATATTTAATAAGCGAGATTATAATGATAATAATAAAAACAAAGATGATAACATCTGAAACGATTGAAACGTGATTAATTAGAGAAAATGTATGCAACTTTTTAATGTTATCTAGGTGTAAACTATGTAAATATTCAAGATCTAATTTTATGTCTTTAACTGTCAGGTTAGCCCGAAGGATCGGCGGTAATATCTGGTACATGGTGACTTCTTCATTGGAATATTCTTGATCGTTGATAGCGATGGAGTCATTGTCGAACTGTACCAGGAAGGTACCATTCAAAATTCTTGTCTCGTTCTGATGTTTTAGGTTTCCGTAGAAATTGGTCAAAAAGACGGTGTTATCGTTGATGAGTTCGATGACCTCCTTCCTGCAGAACTGGTGATCACACTTGGCACTCATTCCTATTAACAGCTGACTGATACAATGGTCTGAAGGTAGTTTCTGAAGTTGGTTGTCTCGACATACATATCCATATTGTTCGTCATGATTTACAAGTAGGTCATTAGTCTCCAGATATATCCTTCTATTATCTTTCACTGTTGATCTGATTAGAAGATGATTAAATTCCTTTGTTTTTGTTTTTGGTAGTGCTAAAGCATATAGTAGAGTTGAGTTTTTCTGTAGTACTATTGGTTCTGCATACTCAGCTTCAACCTCGTTACTGTAAGGAAGGGTTTCTATCTGCGCAAGTATCTTATATCTCATATTGGTCCATTCCTGTGCTATCGATTTTTTGAATGATCTTGTTGTAATTGTCCAAAATTCCTTGAGTTACCTCAGTAATACGTTTGTTGATTTGATATTGGTTGTTATTGTTTTCGATTATGACGTTTTGAGTTCTTAGAAGACTGTCCCAGTCTGTGGCATCTAGTGAGCCAGCGATCCACTTTCATGCGGATCCAATCCAGTTTATCGAACTAGCTTTCCTTAATTTCTTTCCATGTAGGTTTTCTAATAACTTCTCGATCAGATGAAGTTGGTAGATAATTTGAGGCCTGAGTATACTAGTTTTGTTTATTCGTTTTTCTATTATAGGTGAAAGAGTGCTGACGATCTCGTCGTACGATGTAAGGTTTATTACGTGTACCAGTTTGAAATTACCATTTATGATTTTTCCGGTTCCTTGTTTTATTGTGATTAAGGGGGTGTTGTATTCGAATATATTCAGAACGGCTGTGGCCAATCCTATAATTGACCTAGAATGGGAAGAAAAGATATTTGTTACTGGTTTATATTTTTAAGCTGAGTTTTATGAATCCTTTTCCAATTTTCTGTTATAACTGTCACTCGATTATCTCTCAGAACTTTTTCTTTTGTAAATGGAGGCTTTCGCTTTCCGTCACGGCGCTTGACAGCTGCAAAAACGGTTTCTCCTTCTTGATATGTCCTGGGCTTACTCCTGTTACGGTTTCGTCTACTGATTTTTTTCCTTTGGTTTTTGCGGATGAGCTCTCTTAAGTCTTCGTTCACCTTTTCCTGGAAATCAATTAAGTTTTTATAATTTATCCTTTGGATTTTGTCCAGAAATACATCGCTTGGCTTTCTCTTAGTGACAGAGTGTATTGAATTGTTGTAGCGATCAACTGCGATGTTTATCAGTTCCTTTATAGTGAAATCAGGGTATTCTTTCCTCAAGCACCTAGTCATTTCAATTATTGTCGAATGGACTCTTTCAATTGTGCCATTGACCTCGCTTTTTTGTGTTGATGTTAAATATATTTGAACTCCTAGTGTTTTGATGTAATTTGCAATTATAGGACTAATAAAGCTACTCTCGTTGTCCATGACTAAGATTTTGGGTACCGAAAAATAATGCAGAACTTTTATTATTTTACTTCTCAAGTACAAGGAAATATGGAAAAATTTCGTGAATTTAGTAAATTTGTCAATTCAAGTGATAAATTTTTGGTGATCTATTTCGAAAAGGTCTATGTGCAGAATCTCTGAAGGATACGTAGGAATAGGGGTTTCTTGGAATTTTGGCTTTAAAGGATGGCGCTCATATTTGTTGCAGTTGCATATGTCACATTTTCTGGTGTATTTTTTTATTAGGTTACTCATTCTCGGGAAGTAATACTTTTCCAAGATTTGATCTTTATTTTCCTTGTGGTTTCTATGAGCCCTACTGTGTTCCTCTTGGATGACTCGTAATTGGTTGTTTTCATTTGCCAAGTCCTGTACTACCCTTTGTGTCATGCGAATTTTGTATTTGTTAAAGTTTTCCTTGTAGGTCTCCTGCAGTAGTTGGATGTATTCTTCGGGAATTTTGATGCCGTTGAGAATATTAGGGTTAAGCTTCTCCTTGAGTGTCTGTGTAAGGTTTTCCTTGTTTAATACTGGTAAGCCGATGTAATGCCGATGGTATCAGTTCCTACATTGAAGATTAATTGATTTTTGAATACATTCAGTGGAGCTTCGCAGTGAGAAATTAATTCTGAGCCATCTTCTTCTGCACTGTGCATTGTTGCTGCGCTAGAGGAAGTCAAATTGTTTACTTCTGTCTTTAATCTGGATAACGCGTCAGCCACTAAGTTCGTCTTTCCCGGCTTGTAGACTATCTCATAATTATACTCCTCAATTCTCGCCTTCCATCTTTTAAGCTTCGCATTAGTATTTCTGCTGCTAAGAGCAAATGTTAAAAGCTGGTGGTCAGTTAATATCTTGATCTTCTTGGCCCCGTACAAGTAGTTCCTTAAGTTGTCTAATGCCCAGACAATCGCCAGCATCTCCTTTTCGTAAGCGTAATGCTCTTCAGTTTTACTGAGCGATCTGGAGACATAAGTGATTGGCCTATCTTTTCCGATATCACCTTGAGATAATACCGCACCTATTGCTGTATTGGAAGCGTCAGTTGTTAAAATAAATGGCCGATCGAAATGAGGAAAAATTAATATTTCAGAGGACGTTAGTAGTTCTCTTAAGTTGTTAAAGGATCTAAGTTCCTCGGTGTTTAATTCTATCTTAACTTTTTTTGATTGGTTGGCTCTTATTTGAGCCTTCTCTCCCCTCGTAAGATTCGTCAAGGGCTTTGCTACTTTTGCAAAGTCTTTTATGAATCTTCTGTAGTAGGAAGCAAGGCCAAGAAATCCTTTTAGCTCTTTAAGGTTTTCTGGGGGTCGAATTCTTTTTATTGCCTGTATTTTTCTGGGGTCCGGCTTAATGCCTTCGCTTGTAATGAGATATCCCAGAAATTCTGTCTCTTCTCTTAGGAACTCCGTTTTATCTAAGTTAACCCTGAGATTGGCCTGTTCTAGCTTGGCGAATATAGTTTCAATATTTTTGAGGTGTTCCTCTTCATTTTCTCCAAGTCTAATAATATCGTCTATATACACAAAACAACTCTTCCCTATCTCCTCATGCAACACGTCATCTATTGTCCGTTGAAAAATGGCGGGGGCATTCTTTAGACCGAATGGAAGCCTAGTAAATTCATACTTGCCATTCATCGTAGAGAATGCCGTTTTTGGTATATCTGAATTTTTCATTTTGATTTGGTGAAACCCTGACGTGAGGTCAAGGGTTGTAAAATACTTCGATTTTCCTAGACTGGCTATTGTGTTTGAAATATCCGGAATCGGATACGTGTCAGGTATCGTGATGGCGTTGATACGTTTATAATCTATTACGTCCATCTTCTTTGGAACTATCCAAAGGGGCGAATTGTACGGGCATTTGGAAGGTCTTATGATGCCATCTTCCAATTATTTTTTTTATTGGTTTTTAACTTCTGCTCTTAGATTCACAGGGTAGGGGTAAGATTTTGTGTGTATCGGTTCATCCGTGGTTGTTTTTATCTCGGCTTCCACATTGGTATCTATCACTTCGTGGTCATTGATTGGACCAAAGATCTGGTTATACTTTTTCATGATACGTTGAAGGGCTATTCTTGTTTTTTCAGGCAAATGCTGATCTCTGATTTGTATATTGTTTATCTGGGTGGATCGTTTTTCCTTCAGTTGTATTTTTATGTTTGGGCTTATTGTTAATATATTGTTCTTCCTGTCTATGACGGCTTCCAGTTCTTTTAAAGCGTCATCACCTATAATTCCATCAAAAGACTTCAAGCCTGGCAGAACAAAGAAGTCTAGAGTAGTATTATTGCCTATACTTTTGAAGAATTTGCCGCTTACTTTGCGTTCGATAGTTATTTCCCCACCCGCAGATTGAATTTGAAAGGGTTTTTTAACGCGGACAGCATTTTTACCTAAAGAAGGGCTGATGAAATTCTTATTTGCCCCCGTATCAACCAAGAATTTCAACACTTTACCTTGACTAGTTCCATACTCTAGGTATGGAATGCTAGAGAGGCATCTGTCATAAAATTTGCCTCAGAAGGATGTTCTTCTTCCTCTTCTTCTTCTTCTTCTTCCACTTGATTGTATATTTGTAAGTATTCTTCCACTTCATCGTAGTCTTCTCTTTGATCTTCTTCTAATTCCGTAACGATGTTAAAAAGCCTTTGCTGTTTTGGACGGTAGTTGTCCGAGTTGTTTTCTCGTTTGGAGTGATAGTGATTGGGTTGGTTTGCCGGTCTGTTCATGTAATTGACCTGTCTTGACTGAACAGATCTATCCACATCCATCCGCTCCAAAGGCTTAGGTGGTCTCGGTGGAGCGGGATAGTTTCGTTGGTATTATCTATTATGCTGTATATTATAAGCTTTGATTTTTTGTTGTAACGGTAGAGGTCTTGGAGGTAAAAGATGCCTACAAGGCTCTCGTTGGCTACTAAATATTTGGTTTATAGGGGTTGAAACAGTGTTTGTCGTGTCCCTTTTGTGAATTGAGACATTTCTGAAATTCAGACTCTGCACTTCTAAACATGAAGTGTATGCCTCCGGTAAGGTTTGGAGTTTCTGAATAATTAGCATTCTAGAAAGGTCACCATTCAAACCTCTTATGAACACATCTAGAGAACGGTTTCTATAATTTTCTGTGAGTGCCTTTACAGTTTCTGCTGAGTAGTCTTCAGCCTTTATTTTATTTATGATTAAAGAAAGTTGGTGGTTGACACTCGCATAGAATTCATCGAGGGTCGAACCTTTTTGCGACATGGTGTTTAATTGATGTTCAAGTGTCCTAATATCTCTTTTATCGGCGTAATGGAGAGATAGACACTTTTTGATTGACGCCCAGTCCTTATCAAATAGATTGTATGATATGAAGGCCGTATCGGCGTGACCCCTAATTTTTTGTCTTATGCTTTGAAGTATGGATCTATAAATTGGTTTATTACGGACTACTTCATAGTCCCTAAGTATATTTTCCACAGTAAGTACCCAGGAAAGATATTGTACTGGATTGCCGTCAAAAACTTGCAGTTCTCTGACGCAATCCGGAAGTTTGCTTATTTCTTTGAGGTCCTGTTCGGTAAGTGTAGTTACAGGATTCGTGTTGCTGGAAATTTTAGTTTCAAATGCACTTAATCTGAGATCTATTTTTTTTACAAGCTCGATTCGAGCATTCTTTGCTCCAGTTAACTGGCGAATTGCATCTTGTACGTCTTCCATTTTACTAATTTTATTAGATTTATACATTTTACTTTTAAAAAACTTTATTTATAATGGCCTAATTGCCTGTTTATTAGTTTTAGTTCTATTAACCTTCAAGTAACGTTTTTTTGGTGGGTGCCGTGGCGTAAGTGGTTAGTGTGTCGGATCACTACACATGAGGTTCCAAGTTCGAATCCCAGAAAACACCAAAACGTTTTTTCACGGTCCCACCTCTCGCGAGCGTCTGACAAACATCCGAGAGTACTGTTGTCTCGAAAAGCTTCTCAAATCGCCGTTCGCATACGGCACTAAACTGCAGGTCCCTTCAATTCGTGTGACAAATATAACGCACACAACATGAGTGGTTGCGAGAAGCTAGGCCCTGGCACTTAACCCTAGAAAGATAATCATATTTTTTATGACGTAAAAGATAATCATACGTCTCAGAGACGTATGGCACTTTTTTAATGTATTAATGGAAACCCATGAGCTTTTTATAAAATATTAATGTTTTATTTATTAATGAAATTCATATTAAGAGAAATGAAGTTATGGTTCAGTAAAAATAAAAATTAATTTAAACAATAAAAACAAGAAACTTAAACTCCATTGCCAAAGGATATTACATTTTTTTGCGCGCTATACGTCTGGCAGACGTAGATTATCTTTCTAGGGTTAAAGAGCTGTTGCGCCAAATATTTATTTATTTATTTTTTAAAGTTTTTTTTATATGCCCTTAAGATAGTAATTATTATAGTAGTGAAAATTATACTCGCATGAGTATGGCTGTAATTTTCATCCTGGAGATGTCATTCGGCAGTATTCAGCGATGTCCTCGGATGATCCGTATTATTCCTCTTTGGCTTAGTTAGGCCTACTAATGGTACGGAGTCACTCACGCACTTATTTCTCACACTGTCTTGTGAAAAATCCTATGTTATCTTAGGATACACTCGCGGTACTGTATTCTAGTTGTCCTTACGTGTAAAACTCACGACACGGTTTTTTAATCGGCGTTATTTAGTGATAAGCACTCGCGGCAATGTCTTATAGTGTTGTTCTAACGGTGAACACTCGCGACAATGTCTATTACTTATACACGGTTTTTTAATCGGCGTTGTTTAGTGATTAGCACTCGCGGCAATGTCTATAGTGTTGTTCTTACGGTGAACACTCGCGACAATGTCTATTATTTTTACACGGTTCTTAGCTGTTCCGACGGTTAGTTAATTTAGCGGCATGCGTTGTTCTCATGTGTATAAACGCATGTCCCTGCTCGGGCGTCAGTTATTTACTTACGTTAATTAAATTAATAAAAAAAATACTTTTTTTGAGACAAGTCTCTCGCTTGATTTATTGCCGACTTAAATCTGAGGTACAATTATTCTTACAGTGCTATTTATAACTTCATATTTCTATACTTTATGGGAAAACATATTTTACTTTAGTCCCACAGCGTCAGCATTCTTGATGGAAACGCCAAACGGATATATGACCTATATCCACTGCAACTGCATTCCATAATCGGCGCGTGAGTAACGTCAACACTTCCCCAGTTCTAAGAATATGTAGTACATCTCAGAATTGCATCTATCTCGTCACCTGATCCCGTCTGGACAGAACGTGACATTTGCAATGTTCTGCAGGTGTCCATAATGTACTCATTATTACACTTATGCTAAGACATTAATAAATAGAGATAAGAAAGAAAAATAAAGCGTCAGTTGTAAAACTCATGTCGTCGTCGTTTCATTTCATCTTTCTTTAAACATAAATCTGGCGCAGTCGGAAAAACGGAATAATAATCTATAATAAATCAAAAAAAATATTATTCGTTCGTTCATTAGCTGAATTAAAGTCTGTGTGAAAGAAAAGTGCGTTAACGTATACTAAAAATAAATATAATAAATTTCGCTAAAAAGTGCATAGCAATAAAACCAAATTAAAAGTTTGCTTACGAAAAGAAAAATTTTATAAAGAAAGCATCGAAGAATTTAAGGAAGAACCCAATAAGAAAAATCCCAATAATACAAAATTGTGTCAAAATAAAGTGCGTTAAACTACCTATAAAAAAAATATGACAAAAAGTGAATAGCAATAGAATCAAATTGAAACTGAGCTTGCAAAAAAAAAATCCAAAGAAAGACCAACATGAATTTCGGTCTACCAGATTTGATAAAGGAAGCCAGAAGTCTTCCACCATTTAGAGGGGATGATTCCTACTCCCTAACATCGTATATTTCGGAAGCTGATTATATGTTGCAGTTAGTTGAAGATAAAGCGGCCAAGGAATATCTAAGAAGGATAATAATATCCAAAATACAAGGAGAAGCACTATCGTCAATAAGGAGATTAGCACCGAACAGCAGCTGGGATGCCATCAAGGATCAACTAAAAAAATCATTTGGTGTACCAGAAGAATTTGCAACTTTAAAAAATAAAGCCGATAACATAAAATACACCAATGTAAGTCAGTTTTATTTTGACCTTAAAACTATTTTATATAAATTAAATTTAAAGTATTGGCTAGAAACAAACCCACCTTTAGACTACAAACCAGAGAATAATGAAGAAAGTATTCTTTCTAAATTTTTTTCAAAATACCTGGGCAGGAAGAGATGTTTCTTAGGGCTAAGAGAGTAAGCACTTTAGCGGAAGCTTATCATGCTTTGCTAGCAACAGGAATTAAAGAAAAGGTAGAAGATAGAAATTGTCATTACAGTAGAAATCAACCATCACAACAACGATATAATAGTGTAGAGCAAAATAGGAATAACCAGCAGAATAACAGTACTAGGAATAGTTATCAATACAGCAATAGAAATAACTACCAAACAAACTGACAGAACCGACAAAACTCAGGACATCTTAGAAACAGTTCTGTACAATATGGGAATAACAGTGGACAAAGAAATGTAAATGCTTATAGTAGTAATAGGGTAGAACAAAATAGAAATAACTATCAGCATAACAACAATAGGAGTAACTATAATAACAATTTCCAGAACCAAAACAGTTCAAGGCAGTTCAGAAACAATTACTCAGGGCAATATAGAAACCATCGACAAATTGAATCAATGGATGTTGATAATATAAGTAGAAAACCTGTACAAAGCGCGGGAAATTTTCATATCAGCGCCTCGGGTACAACGCATTTCCAATAGTTGAAATAATTATTCATGGACATAGGATCGATTGTTTGGTAGATACAGGATCATCTATATCAATTCTTGATCAGTCCATACTTCCCCAAATTACAAATAATAGAATTCAACCTATACCGATTAATACTGTTACTGGACAAACATTCATAAATTTTGAAAAAATCACAAAAATTCCAGATGAATTCAATATCAATGCGACAATATCATGGAAGTTGTTGGATCTTAGTAACAAAAAGTTCGACGCCATTATAGGAACAAATGTTCTGATACCATTAGGAGCTAGAATAGATTTAAAGAAGTAGGAAATAGAAATAAATCAAAATATAATTAAGTTTAAAGTGTTCGATTGTTAATGAAAACATAAATACGCTAGAATGCATAGAATCTCAAGATAATCTTATCAATAAATTAGATACATCAAAGTTAAATGAAGAAGAACTTAAAAGGCTCAATATTTTACCATTCTAGATCTCGCAAAGGGCTTCCATCAAATTTTAGTTGATGAGAAAGATCAAGCAAAAACTGCCCTTTGGTCTAAAAAATGCACCGGGCACATTTCAGCGAATGATGAACCAGGTGCTCAAAGGACTAATTAACAAAATATGTGTCGTATATCTCGATGATATACTCATATTTAGTAGTAGTCTTGAGGAACATATGGAATATTTAAATAAAATATTTGATAGACTTAAGGTACACAACTTAAAGATTCAAATCGATAAGTGCAATTTCTTCACGAAACAAACAGAGTATTTAGGCCATCTTCTAACAGATAAAGGCATAAAGCCCAATCCAATGAAAATAGAAGCCATAAAAAAACTTAAGCTACCATCCAATCCAAAGCAAATTAAAAGCTTTTTAGGTTTAACTGGGTATTATCGGAAATTTGTCCGAGATTACGATCACACCCATAACAAAATACCTAAAGAAAGAAATGAAAATTAATCTGTCTGACATTCAATACGTAAATGCTTTTGATAAATTGAAAGAATTGATTACCAACCCACCTGTATTACATTATCCTAATTTCCAAAAAAAAATTCAGTTGACAACTGATGCGAGCAAATATGCGATCGGCGCTGTCCTAAGTCAGGATAACCATCCTATAGCCTATGCAAGCAGGACGCTAAATAAGCATGAAACTATGTATAGCGCAATAGAAAAAGAACTGTTAGCGATTGTTTTGTCAACGCATTATTTTAGACCTTATCTTTATGGTATCGAATTTGACGTTTAAACCGATCATCAACCAATAAAATGGCTGCATTCAAAAAAAGAGTGTAGACACTTAAGTCCTAGACTTCAAAGATGGTTGCTAAGATTAGGTGAATATACGTTCAAATTAGAGTACATCAAAGGGAAACAAAATAATGTCGCTAATTTTCTTAGTAGAATCAATGTCGATCGAAACGAAATTAATAAAATAAGTTTAGAAGAAGACGTACTTGATAAAGGTCCCGAAATACATGAAATAAGTGAAGTAGGAAGTGTAGATGTTGTTTCCACATCTACACTTCCTACTTCACACAGCCAGGAAGAAAACCTGGATGACCACATTCCTATTGCGGAAACAATAGTGAATAAATTTAAAACAAAAATCATACTGTTGGAATCAAAATCTAAGGAAATAGAAACTATCAACAAAAACAGGAAAACTTATATTGCAAGACAAGATATTGAAGAAAATAAATTAAATGATATTTTAAGAAGGTTTACAGTCAAAGGAACTGTAGGGATATATACGGAATTAAATGATCACTTATACAATCAGGTGCAGTTGAAGTTAATAGAATTATTCAGTAATGATAGGAATATAAAATTTAAAAGGTGCACTTATTTAGCAGAGGAATTGCAGGACGATGAAGAAACTATAAGATGTATAAAGATCGTTCACGAAAAGGAGTCAAATCATAGAGGAATCAATGAGAATTATGAGTTTTTGAAAAATAAAGTATATTATCCAAAGTTAAAACGATTTATACAAAGATATTTAAATAACTGTAATATATGCCAACTGTCCAAATATGACAGGAACCCAATCAAAATTAGATTTAAAATAACACAAACACCCGGTGATCAAAATGAAGTAGTACATATAGATACTTGGACAATTAAAGGTCAGAGATTCTTGACTAGTATAGATCGATTTTCTAAGCATGCTGCGATATTTGACTTGAACGATAGGAATTTAATAACCATTAGAGATGCTTTGAAAAAAAAACATTCTATATTAGGAAAACCAAAAATGTACATTTGCGATAATGAATTTGATGGGCTTATCTTAAAAGAATTTTTGAATAGGGAACAGATTGAACTTCACCTGAATAAACCAAATAGCCACACTGGCAACGCCGACATCGAACGACTCCACAACACATTAAACGAACAAATTAGAATTATGGGAGTAAGCCCCGACTTTAATGAGATAAATATGAAGGATAAATGTTTTAAAGCAGTCCAATTTTACAATAAATCAATACACTCAATAACAAAAGAAAGACCTATTGACTTCATATTAGGTAATCTTAAGTCAGATAAGCAAACTGTACGAGAAAGGTTAGAAATAGAGAAACATAAAAGAATAAGTAAACTTAATATAGGAAGACAAACCGAACCAAGTTGGCAAGAAGAAAAGGTGTTGATAAAAAATTACAAAGATCATAGGCATAAACATGAACCAAAGTATAAATACAATGACAATCGCAATTTACACCCTATAAATATTAAGAGGAAATATAAATACTTTTCAGATCAAAATAACCCTAATGTTAGTGCTTTCGTTACTGATAACTCCTAAAGCCGAAATCCAGATGGAGAAGTTGGATGGACAAAGTGGTTACCTAATAATTAAACTTGAGGATACACAAATCATAGAGAGCTTCGATACTATTTTACACACTATTAACCTAAATGAAGTAAGGAACTTAATATACCAGATAGAATTAGATGTAGCAACAATATTTGGAAAAGATAATAGACTAAAAATATTAACTAAAGAACTTAATGACGTAAACCATACTTATTATGCACTGATCCTACATAGATACAAAAGAGGTTTGATTAACATAGGGGGTACCGTAATGAAGTGGCTTTACGGCACCATGGATAGTGAGGATAGAAAGAACATAGAAGAGCATCTCAATATTATAGATGCTAATAATCATAATTTAATTGAAAACTCCAATAAGCAGGTACAGATCAATAACATTACTAACCAAAATATACAAAACCTGAAAAATTCAATAGTAGGGGATAGATAACGTATTTTACGACTTCTGAACGACATGAGCAAGCAAGATAAGAGCTACATTAAAGACATTTATTTAAATCAGCAACTGATCAGGATAAGAATATTAAGGGGCGAACTAGACAAAATTCAAAACAATATACTTAATATAAGAATGGGCCACATGACTAGCAACATACTTACGAACGAAGAGATAGATAAATATGACATAGATTTAGTAAAACTGGAAAATATAAAATTAGCAGTTGGGAAATTTAAAGATACATTAGCGTTTATAGTAAAAATTCCTAAGACAGTTAGAAATATAAAAAAGTACATTGTAACCGCATTAACGGATAACTCGTATGAAGAGTTAGATATAGAGACACAAACCGTTGTTAAATTTAGAAACACGTATTACCAATTAGAAAACGATATATATTTGAAAAATTTAAAAATAGTAGAAAGTTGCATCGTAGTTTATTTGAAGAACAAAAACTCTGTAATAAAAGAAAAAATGTTAAAAATACAATAATTGAACTAGATACAGGAGTATATTTACTCAAAACCAATAAAAATGTACAATTAGATAATTCATGCAATAATCAAAAATATATGTTAAATGGAAACTACTTGATCAAATTTTATGATTGTAATGTGAAGCTTAATGAATTAGAACTGGAAAATAATGTAAAGATATTTAAACAATACATAACCATTCCTAATTATGGAAATATATCATACACAAATGTAACACTGTCCTTAGAAGAAATACAGCTGATTCAATACGAAAACACTGATAAGATTACAGAGCTAAAATTTCAAAAGAAAATGCATATAATAAGTTTTGTCATAACTATTGTTATTATTTTTATAATTATTTGTATTGTAGTAAGATTTTTAATAAAAAGATATGACAATTTAAAACAAAACATTGAAATAAAAATTTCAAGCTCAGAGAGCTCGAAACTTAAGGAGGGAGGAGTAACGTCAACACTTCCACAGTTCTAAGAATATGTAGTACATCTCAGAATTGCATCTATCTCGTCACCTGATCCCGTCTGGACAGAACGTGACATTTGCAATGTTCTGCAGGTGTCCATAATGTACTCATTATTACACTTATGCTAAGACATTAATAAATAGAGATAAGAAAGAAAAATAAAGCGTCAGTTGTAAAACTCATGTCGTCGTCGTTTCATTTCATCTTTCTTTAAACGTAAATCTCGTGTGCTGATTAAGTATATTTTGAGGTTGATAACTTCGAACACCGAAAATGCATTCGTCATCATAAATGCACTAGGTGAGACACTTAACACTGAAGTAGCAGAAGGAGATATCGAGGAAATTTATTCGTACACTGACCGAAAAAATAAACAAATGAAAAATATTATTCTATGTTTCACAAGAAAACAAACAAAGGTCACATTCTTGGAGCGAGCAAAACAGAAGAAAACATTGAAGTACGGGGAGGTGTGCACGAAATTAGGAAAAGAAGACAGCCCGATATACTCAAATCAAAATATATACATAAACGAACAGTTAACAGCATATTTTAAAAAGCTTCTTTGGTTAGCCAAAACAAAAGCAAGAGCGACTAACTGGAAATATGTATGGTTTCGGAGTAACAAAGTTCTTGCAAGAAAATCCGAAGGAGATCGTATTATCGAAATACAAACGATCAACGATATCGAGAGAATGGTATAAACATTGCCTTTCACAATATCGTAAACACACTAGTGTACAAAATGAACGCACCATATAATGACAAATGAATTAAATGAAATAATTAATATAAATTTGAAAAATCTTAAGTCGCAAGAAGAAGCGTGCTTATATATTAAAAACAATAACTGTGAATTTTCGTGTATATCCCTAAATGTGAGGTCCTTGAGAACATGCTTTTGTGTTATATGTGGATGATTTTTTGTCGAGTATTGATGTAATTATGCTTTGTGAAATAAATATAACTAAGGATGAAAACCAATTGTATGAAATTGAAGGATACAATAGCGAATTTTTTAATCGAAGCAACTCAGGAGGAGGAGTAGCAGTATATGTAAAAAACGATGTCCTTTACGAAAAAGTAGAAAGATTAACAAATTTCTATGAAAACATCTCCCTACATGTTAAACGTGGTAATTTTGAGGCATCAGTCATTTCAGTCTACAGACCACCGAAGTCAAATTTGAATTGCTTTATCCGTCAATTTGGTGAACATGTGGATGCACTTGCAGCGAGAAGAAATTTGATTGTTATGGGAGACGTAAATATAAACATCAAAGACGAAAATAATATGTATGCATGTGAGTATCTTTCGATGATAGGGTAAAAGGGTCTTCATAATTGCATACTTTTGTACACTCGTGTTGACACAGACAGAAACACAAGAACATTGATTGATCACGGTTTGTTAAGGGTAAAAAATGCGGAAATTAAATCAGCGGTGGTTGAATTGGATATTTCACACCATTACGCCTTATACTGCGGAGTGAACACTAGCACCATAACTCAGAAGACAGCTGATAAATAACGCCAAATATTAAGTCATACAGTTGCGCAGAAAATAAAGGATTTTAACTGGGAGGAGCTAAATCTGTTTACAGACGTAAATGATATTTATCAGTATTTCAAACAAGCGATTAATACTTTAGTTACATCGTCAACAGTTATAAGAAAGAAACGTAGCACTGAACATAGTTGGATTACCACTGAATTGAAAAAAGACTGTAAAGAACGCGATAGGCTATATAGAAAATACAAAAACAATAGGCAAAACGAGGATTATTATAGAGAAAACAAAGCTTATTGTAACGAGCTTAACAAGAAAATAGCGAGAACCAAAGCATGCTTCTATAAACAGAAATTCCAAGACTGCAAAAATAATCCGAAGGAGACCTGGAAGCTCGTAAATGCAATATTAGGGAAAAATCCGAGCAATCTGGATGATACCTTAAGAAAGAACTTTGCAAACGAGAGGGACTTTAAGGATCTTGAAAACAGATTCGCTAGCACACTTTCATCCGAAGTCCTAAAAATCGTGCATGAATGCAATCAACGAACATTTGTTGGTCATTCAAACAGTGTTCAACGGTCAATTTACGCAGAAAACGTATCAGTTACAGAGGTGACAAATATTCTCAATTCGTTGAACTGCAACAAATCGGCGGGAATAGACGAAATAAGGCCAAAAGACCTGAAGATTAATTCACAGACTCTCTCCCCAGTAATAACGAAGCTTATTAATATGAGCGTTGATCAAGCATCGATCCCTAGCTTATTAAAAATGTCAATTGTTCGGCCAATATACAAGAGTGGAAAAAAGAACGAAATTCTCAATTACAGACCGATTTCTATTTTATCGGCTGTCGATAAAGTTATGGAAGACGTACTGGCAAAAAGGCTCTACGAATACGTTGAGAAGTATGGAATTCTGGAAAAGAATCAATTTGGCTTCCGCAAAAACAAGAGCATCAATCGATTGCTAGGAGACTTCGCTAACAAATTGTATCAAAGCTTGGATAAAAACCACAACTCAATAGTTTTATTCATCGACTTCAAGAAAGCCTTCGACACATTAAGCCACAAGCAAATCTTGAGACAGCTAGAAAATATTGGAGTACAAGGGGATATTCTGAAATGGTTCGAAAGCTACCTAAGAAATAGAACTTTTAAAGTAAAAATTGGTGAATTCCTTAGTGAAGAAGAAGACGTTGTATACGGTGTCCCGCAGGGATCTAAATTGGGTCCACTTTTATTTATTATATACGTCAACGATCTACTGTCAGTGCTAAAATATAGTACGGGCTACGCATATGCGGACGACACAGCGATTGTAGTCAGCCATAGGAGCGTTGAGGAAGCTGCAATATTAATGCAAGTAGACTTTAATAGAGTAACAGCTTGGTGTCACGACCATGGATTAATAATCAAGGCACTGAAGACAAAGGTTATGCATATTCGACCGCCGCATATCCCAAAAACCAAACTGAAGATAAAAATGCATGATATAGATTGCCTGCACAGAACCGGATGTTATAATTTAATAAGGGAAGACGACGGCTGCTCTCTATATGTAGAGAACGTGTCGACGTATAAATATCTTGGACTGACGGCTGACTGCAACTTTAAGTGGAGTTACCATATAGAAGCACTAAAAAAGAAACTGCGTCAATCGGCTTACGCACTCTTCCATCTAAGCAATCTCTGCACACATACAGTGCTTAAACAATGCTACTTTGGTTTAGTTGAATCGCATCTGAGGTATGATATACTAGCGTGGGGTAGAGCGTCTCAAATGCAACCCCTACAACGGCTTCTAGCACGACTGCAAAAAATAGTGCATAATGCAAGCCGAAACAGTGAAGAGCAGCACCATAGAAACCAGACGACTAGCGTGCTGAATTGTGGATTTGGGAGATCCAAATCCACAATTTTGAAATCCCGGCTAATTTCTACAACGACAACACTTATAGAATTCAAACGCAACAGACAGTAAACACTAGAAGATGACAACAGCAGTTCTATGAAATCCCCAGGTACTGGACCGAGTATGGCCGAAGGACGTATAATGTAGCAGTTCCAATGGTACTAAACGAACTTCCAAGAGAGTTTCGCAACCTAAATAAAAACAAAGTGTTAAAAAAAGTCAAAGAAATCTACTTACATTCATGAGTATAGAAACTTATTCGTATAATCTTTGTTTGTTAACTTATTGTATTAATGTAGTCATTTCAGTATATTTATCATAACTGCAATCCGAATTAATTTTTGTTTTGAAGAAAAGAACTCAACACGTAAAAGTAACTAATTAACTATTGTAATCAGTCTTCTGCAGACAAGCCCGTCCGGCTTTGCAGATAAACAAATGTACACAAATCTGAATTTTTAACATAATAAAATTGAATTGAAATTGAATTGAAATTGAATTTCAATTTCGGTTGCGGTGCAGTTGCGGTGGAGCTGCGGTGGAGCTGCGGTGCAGTTGCTGTGCAGCTGCGGTGGAACTGCGGTGGAGCTGCGGTGCGGCTGCGGTGCAGGTGCAGTGGAGGTGCGATGGGGCTGCGATGCAGTTTTTGTGCAGCTGCGGTGGAGATGCGGTGGAGCTGCGGCGCAGTTGCGGTGCAGCTGCGGTGCGGTTACGGTACAGCTGCGGTGGAACTGCGGTGGAGCTGCGGTGGAGCTGCGGTGCCGCTGCGGTGCAGCTGCGGTGGAGCTGCGGTGGAGCTGCGGTACAGCTGCGGCGCATCTGCGGTGGAGCTGCGATGGAGCTGCGGTGCGGCTGCGGTGGAGCTGCGGTAGAGCTGCGGTGCGGCTGGGATGCGACTGCGGTGCAGTTGCGGTGCAGCTGCGGTGGAGCTGCGGTGCGGCTGCGGTGCGGCTGCGGTGGAGGTGCGGTGCGGCTGCGATGGAGCTGCGGTGCCAGCTGTCTTTCAGTTGCGGTGGAGCGTCGGTGCAGTTGCGGTGCAGCTGCGGTGGAGCTGCGGTGCGGCTGCGGTGCAGGTGCGGTGGAGATGCGATGGGGCTGCGATGCAGTTGCTGTGCAGCTGCAGTGGAGATCCGGTAAACCTGCGGTGCAGTTGCCGTGCAGCTGCGGTGCAGTTGAGGTGCCACTGCGGTGGAGCTGCCTTACAGTTGCGGTGCAGCTGTGGTGGAGATGCGGTACAGCTGCGATGGAGCTGCGGTGGAGTTGCGGTGCTGCTGCCGTGCCAGTTGCGGTGCTGCTGCGGTGCAAGTGCGATACCGCTGCGGTGGAGCTGCGGTGCCGCTGTGGTGCAGTTGCGGTGTAGCCGTGCAGTGGTGCAGGGGCAGCTAGATCTTATAATTATATTAAAAAAAATAAAAATAAATAACTTCGAGGTAGTACGCGGCATTGTCTACATTGGCTCTGCTATAAACTCGAAAATGGCATCAGCGCAGAAATCAAGCGAAAAATAACTCTTTCCAATCGCAGTTTTTTTGGGCAGGCAATTCAACAGTGAAGCCTTATCTCGAACAACTAAGGAGACTCTGTTTAAGACCCTGATCATCCCAGTCCTGCTTTATGGGGCTAAAACTTGGACTTCAATGAAAGCGGATGAAGATAGCCTTGGTCGCTTCGAGAACAAAATTCTTCGTAAGATATTCGGTCCAGTTTGCGTTGACGGGTTTTGAAACAGAAGATTCAATCACGAACTATACGAGCTATATACAGCGACATCGACCTAATCAAAAAAAACTGCGTATATGACGTCTGAGATGGGTAAGACATGTAGAACGAATGGACAACAATGCTCTGACCCGCAGAGTCTTCGAATCTAACCCCGAGAGACGACGCAGTAGAGGACTTCCTCGCCGTAGGTCGCGCGCACAAGTTCAAGGGGATCTCGACCAACTTGGAGTGTGCAACTGGAGGCTATTAACTTAAGACCGAGCTAAATGGAGAGGCTTGTTGGTTGAGGCCCAGGTTCACCCCGAACTGTAGGGCCACCTAAGTAAGTAAGTATTGCTTTCTAGCCATCCGTTCTATATTGTACAATTTCTATCTGTCTACCAAAGCAGAACGGATGGCTAGAAAACAATGGAAGTTATGAATTTATGTGGTTCGAAGGAGATCAGTTAGCAGCATTTGTAAATGATGTCATCGTTCAACCGTCAACTGAAAAAGAATTTGACTTAGGTATATCTTGATTTCACATCTGCTGATATGTATGCACATTACAAATGTTATTTAACTATATTTTCAATGTTAAGGGAAACCTCTTCAGCGAAGGGGAATGACGAAAAATCGGTTTTGTTAATTATTACTCGAAATAAATTTTTATTTTATAGTTATGATTGTTTTAACAGACAGATTAAAACTGCTGCAAATTGAACAGAGAAATCCTTTACATTTATGTGTACTTCTCAATAAACTCATCTCAGATTTACGCATACCTTAAAGTCAGTAATGCAATGTATTTTAACTTATGCTGAAGACTTTTTATTTTCTAAATTGCAGATATAACAACTAATGATTGGACTTACTGAAAATAAAAACAAAAAAAAAATTCTTATGTTACTTTAGGTGTAGAAACATCATGAGCAGAAAAAGTATTTGGTTCATTTTGAAATGTAGGGTTTTAAAATCAAATATTTTCGAAAGTATAAATGCTAGGACTATAGTTAATACACCGTCTTAAGGACCATTAAATAATCTTTCAGAATCAATTAACATATATAAATTTTTAAAGATATGCAACAATTCCTTATACAAACCATTGAAAAGGCCCCTCACGTACAATGCGCTTGGACGCGCTCTGGCAAGGTGTTGCGACCGGAATTCGCTCTGGCATTTCAGTTCTAGATTCTATACTAGATGATATACAAAAATTTGAGTGTGGACAAAATAACTTAAAAATTGGAGTTTCTGTTACATGTTTCGGGCCTCTGGCAGGGGCTTGCGACCGCCCAATCGCTCTGGCAATTTCACTACACGATATGATTTTTAATTGCGATTCATCAAGCAAGGACAACTTTGAGACCCTGTAGCCCCTAAAGCGCCCGGCCCAGGTCCGCCAGAATTTCACATCGGTGATGTATCCAAACACGACAACCAAAAAATAAGCAAAATTTTGTTGACAAAATAATTATAAAAAAAATTTCACCAGCTCTTAGTCTATTCTATGTGTAGCAGGTTTTAAAACTCAGGTGGTATCAGGTTTCATTGTAGATGGCGAAGTTTTTTGCACTCATTTTAAACTGACAATATGTTTTTCAATGTATTCAATTATTCCAAGTACTGAGCAAATTTTAATTCTAAGGGTCCTACCACTCAATAACCAAACACTTACCACTACGCCTTATTTTTCTCAAAGACGGAATTGAGACCGTACCAAAAAACAGTCCATAAAGTCCTCGAGGAAGCACCGTTTGGTATTTCATCAGAATATGCTGATTTTTTCTTTTTCTACTTGTTGTAGTCTACACCTTAACTTCGCTGTTGGTGTTCTATTCTCTGAAATTCCTTCACTACTATTGAGGTCATGCTTTTATCCGCTTCGCAGATCTCCAGTGATGACATCATATTTTGAATTAAATCATATGGGATAGGCGTTAGTCATATTTCCTTTGTGAGTTTTTCCCACTCTACAGAAAAGAGCTAGCGGTGAGAAAACATAGATATGTTCCGCATCTTCCTGCACTTCGCTGCAGTTGGGGCACAGAGACGAATGCCCAAAGCAATATAGATAGACTCAGAAGCACTCATGCCCAAAGAAAACTTGACTTAGGTAGAGGTTGACTTCTCCATGTGGACGATTTATTTACATTTCTACATTTCCTATCAGTCGATAAATCCATCGTCACTTTTCTGAAAGTTCCCACCTTTATTGCCACTTCGTCAGACTGTGCTCCATTTCTTCGATTTGGCACTCTCCATCAGGGGTTCTTCTGCTAATGTATTTATACACAAGTACATATTATACCACCATGTACGAATATGGCATCATCGGATATTTGCTACAAGCCCGTAGTGCAACATAACTGGTAAACAGAGTATGACTTGATCTACAGTGCATTGGACCAGATTGGAGCAGCATAAGGCGCGATAGATTGAGTAGCTCTTGCCAGCAGAAATCTTCTTCTCTGCCTAAACTCTATACTGTTTGGCATTATTCTTGACAAACCAGCGTTCACCCGGTCTTCCCAGTCGCAAGCATTTTGCAGATGTTTCTTATAAGGGACTTTCGTATCAATCATAATTCCCAGATACTTTATGGCCGGTTGCAAGGCAATGTCTTAAACACTTCGTGTAGCTGTTTCTCTTTCCGCATTCTAATCATTACTGTTTCAATCATGTGCACGGCTAGATCTAGACCAACTGACTCTAACCAATGTCTAAGTATTCGCACTGTTTCGTTGCATGTTTGTCCCATTTTGTCTAATAATTTTGCAACTACTAAAGAGTGGGCTGGTTTATTTTTAAAATTGCTATAAAAAGAAATTTAATTAATGATTTTTTTGATTTATTGAATTTCATTTTTACTTAAGTGCCTGAATCGTTTCTGGCTTGTCAGCATAACATCGATCCTCAACGATACCACACAAAAAATAAGTCCAACGGCGTCAAACCCCAGCTCCACGAAGGCGAACCTCACCAAAATGGCTTCTTACACAATTATTAAACTAATTGCGTAAAATATCGATTATTGGACGGCTTGTCACGTAGCGCCCTGTTGCCGAAACCAGCAATCGTCTAAGCCTATGATTTCCATTTCCCTGAGGCTATGCAGCATGAAGACATCATCATATATATTATGTTCCACAAGATGGGATCTAGCACCGACTCTGCGGGACTCTTCCGGTTATCTAGTATTCCTTTATTCCATCATCACTGTCGTACATACAGTTCATTTTCCGAAACGACTTTAGTATGTGATTCTAATTTGCAGAGTTAAAGGCATTCTTCACATCCTATGTCACTTCTTCTTCTTCTTCCTTTTATCAGCGAGGCTATGATCCGAAAACAAGGGATCACAGCCCTCCCACTTCACCGCATTTCTACTGATCCGCCTGTGGGGTTCGCCTATTTGACCTCAGAAAATATCGGCAGGCCTGCCGATTTTGGATCACTCGGTTACTGAGGCCAATGAAATGCCGACGTCGTCGCATTTGTCTGATCCAGGCGTTTATAGGACTGCCTTTCCTACATCGCGATGTCTTTGGAACGTGCATAGATATTGCCTTTTTAACAGGGTTCAAATGATCTCTTCTTTGAACGTGGCAATTCCAGCTGAGCCGGTCGCGCTCCAATTTGTGTACGATGGTTTCCTTGATGTGAAAGCTTCCACGGATCTTCGAACTTCTTATTCGATCAAGCTTGGTCACTCCTGCTGTCATGCGAAGCATCTTCATCTCAGCTGCCGTTAATTTACTCTCAAACTTTTGTACATCGCTGTGAGCGATGAGCATGGAGAAGGTTTCCATCAAGACATTGCAACGATTGAAAGACGTTACCAAGGAAAATGGGAGCCTACCATGCTAGCAGATTATTGCTGGGCGCTTTTAAGAGATACTCGTAAATCGGACTACAAAAGAAAAGCCGCTCGTTCTAGAAAAGTACATACTTAAAAAAAAATTGCTTTAAAATCTGTGGAACCATTCAAATTAAAAAATAAACAAGTGTTACGGTTTCTCTGAAAAGCCTGATGTGACCCAGATACTTTATTTATTGGTTTTGATTGTATCCATATTGTTATTTTTTGCGCCTTTCTCCATTTCTTCTCCTCTATTGCGGTTTATGCTATAGCAGTCAGAATGTAGTTTTGATTACATTCGCTGTTGCGTTTGGTATCTGGAAGCCATATTGATGTTCGGCTAGTCGTGCCACTTCATCGATTGCTCTTTTAAGCCGGTTACATAATGATCCGCTATAATATATTTCGCATGTTGTCAATCATACACAGTGGGTGGTAGGACGATGGTTCATCTGGTGTTTTTTTTTTCCTTGGGTCCAGTACCAGTCTTCGCTTTTTCCATTGTTCAAGAAAAGTTTATATTTCTAGTCTGGTCCTGGAATGCTGTCTAGTATCGGTGCCTTCTTATCCCCAACTCTGCTACAGATGCCTAAGAGCTTCTCAGTATTGTTGCTCATTGCGAAGAAAGCAAGGAAGAGACTATTCTGTGCACAAGTGTAGGACAAGTGGGCTGTCCACCAATTATCCGCTTAAAATCATTTCAACTCATAAATTTTTGAATGATTCACTCTTAACAATTGCGAACAAACATTTCAATGTAAATATTTAAATTAGAAATCCGTAGGTGTTCCAACATTTCCTCAAACAGTTCTCTTGAGACATCCCAAAGGGCTTAATTCTTAATTAAAAATTATCCAACGAAAAAACGTTTAGGGACAGATTAGTAATTTGCCAACGGTTCCAGAGAAATTACCGAACGCAAAAAAATTTTAATGCGCAAGGTCAAGTCCCGTAAAAACAAAATATTTGGGTTTTATGACCTTAGACCTTACCTCAGAAATATCGAATATAAACAATATTTTTATGCAAACAAATGTAAACCTCACAGCTTATCATGCCGAAAGCCCTAAAATCTTAATTATTGCAACGAAAATAAACACCTGCTCACCTAATTCACTATTGATGATGTTCTTCTGTTGTTTATGTTTCACGCTATCAATTTTTGTAAACAAATAAATAATTTATTGGCTTACGAAAGGCTATTCATTACAGTTGCATTATGATTAATGTCGTATTGCCGCCACATGCAATCAATACTATTTACGAATGTTGTTGTTGTTCTGCGGGTGGATATGTCAGCAAGTGCTAATTAAAAGCAAATGTTTCCTGTCTGGAGGGTAGCATTATTTTAATGGTGGACATATGATGGTTTGAGGGAAAATTCATATTAAAATACACACCAGGCTAAAAGATTGATTAAGGGCACAATGGTTATGATATGTACTGCAGACTGGAGTATAATTAGGCCTAAGTTTATCCAGCTAGTTCGACTCTTAACTAGTAACATCTTGCAGTGTGTGCTTCCTAAATATTCCAGAAATATTGCAGACGAAACGCTTATTGCGAAATTACGAAAAGCAGAGGAATAACAAACTTGAAGGTTATTCAGGTTTTCCTGAGTTTTTTTTTCAGGTCAAATATTACACATCGAAGACCACACGTTCACTGGTGAACTACGTCTGTTGCAGACAAAGGCAGGATCAGATGGTACCTTCATACATTATCCATTGTCTAGGTCCTCAGCTATAAATTTCCTGCTGTCAGTGCTGCCATCAAGGGCATTTCTTGGGCGCCGCGGCGCAGTAGTTAGTGTGATGGACCACTACGCGTGAGGATTAGTGTTCGAATCCCAGAAAAAACACTTTTTTTTTTCACCGTCCCACCTCTCGCGAATGTTTGACAAGCATCCGAAAAAATTGTTGTCACGAAAAAGCTTCTCAAAAACAAAATAAAAATTGCCCTTCGGATATGGCACAAAACTGTAGGTCCCTTCTATTGGTGCAAAATATATAACGCACACAACACGAGTGGTTGCGATAAGTTATGCCCTTCATTTGCTGTTGCGCCAAATACATATATAAGTGCATCAAACACACATCAAATTCGACAACAGGTCAAGGTACAAACGTGAAACGTGAAAGGAGAAGCCATCAGATTATGACATGCAGACGCGCGCTCAAGCATCAACATCAACACAGACTAGCATTGATAATTCGGAAAACGTATCTCACGTCTTTTCCAGTATCCTTGCGAGGCTTGAGGACCAAACAATAACAAACAGACTAATTGTCGAAAGGTTGAAGAAGCTTGAATATAAGCTTAATAACAGGAGCATTCCAAAACGAACATAACGAAATTTGTAAAATTCTTGCATGGGACGCCAACGGGCTCATACAAAGACTAGACGAGCTAGAAATATTTCTACGAGAAAAAGACATTGACATATACTTGATCTATGAAACTCACCTGACGAAACTATCATGTGTAAACATTAGGTGGCTACAATCCCTATCACCCTTATCACCCGTCGGAAATGGCCAGAGGCAGATCGTCCTCATTCATAAAAGATTGCATCGAAAACTCTGAAGGAATTATGATTCAGCTTGAAACAATGCAAGTGAACACCATACGGGTGAAAAATAGACTCTACTCTTTCAACATCTCATCTATTTGTTGCAGGGTTGGAAAAAATGATTTTACAAATATCTTCAGCTCTATTGGACCAAATTTGATTATTGGTGGTGATTTTAATGCAAAACACACCTTCTGGGGTTCAAGATGCATCTCACAAAGAGGCAGAGTACTTTACAACGCTTGCATGCAACACAGTTGTGACTTTCACTCGACTGGTAAACCAACAAAATACCCGATCTGGTCGATTTCTTTGTTGCAAAAGGAATGCCAGACAAATGTTTTAAAATTGATAAAAGTTCACCCGTATTATCAAAGCTATTTGAAAAACTGCTTTTGAAAAGACTCAAGCCAATAATAGAAGAAAGAAGTCTTGTACCTTCCCACCAATTTGGGTTTAGAGAGAAACATTCTACTGTACAACAAGTGCATAGAATTGTAAGTACAGTAGAAAAAGCACTTGAGAATAAAAAAGTCTGTTCAGCCATATTTCTAGACGTAGCACAAGCGTTTGATAAAGTCTGGCATCGCGGACTAGAATTTAAACTGCAAAGGGATCTCCCCGAAGAGTTTTACTTAATTCTTAAATCTTATATCGCAGATCGTTACTTTCGAGTATGATATGAGAATGAATACTCTCATTCAAAGAAAATATCTGCAGGAGTTCCACAAGGAAGTGTCTTGGGACCAATCCTTTATCTCCTATATACAAGTGACCTACCTCAGCAGGAAGAAGCTAGCTTGGCGACTTTTGCAGACGAAACTGCAATTATGACTATTGGCGATAATGCTGATGAACCAGCGAAAAAATTACAAAAGTCCATTAAATCTGTAAGTGATTGGACAAAAAAATGGAGAATAAAGCTTCATGAAACTAAATCTATCCATATTAACTTTACTAATAGGAGAATAAATAATGTTAGAGTTAATATTGATGGAATAGAAATTCCGTACGCAAATACTGCGAAGTATCTGGGTATAACACTTGACGCCAAGCTCAGATGGAAGGAACATGTCAAAAAGAAAAAAGAGGAGCTCAACATTAGACTCAGACAAATGCATTGGTTAATGGGAAGAAATTCCCAGCTATCAATTGAAAATAAATTGCTTTGTGCAAGCAAGTCCTGAGACCCGTATGGACGTACGGGATACAACTTGGGGTTATACCAAAAAGACAAATCTAAGAATGATACAAACATTCCGAAACAAAGTACTAAGAGGCATCGTTAATGCACCTTGGTATATAAGAAATGACAACCTACACAAGGATCTAGACGTAGAAAATTTAAGTAAAATTGTAAAACAATATGCTCTTAGGCACTACAAACAACTCCAAGACCATGTAAATCCTCAAATAACATGGTGGAAGAAAACAACAATACTATTAGGCGGCTTAAAAGATTAAGGCCGCGTGACTTAATTTTCTAACGAAAACTATAATAGAAAAAAATAGAAAACATGACTATTATATATACACACAGGTATACCTACATATAACGTATAAATGACCAAATTAAAGTAGATACACACAAAATTAATTTCGGGGTCAGCTAATGAGCTTCACCCCTCCAAAACGTTAATTATACATTAGAGAAAAATTACTGGATGAGAGTTCCTCTCAGTTGTAATATTAGGAGGTGTTTTTCCTATTTGGGAATTTTTCCCACACTGCAATCCACGCCTGAAAACCCCCCCCGGAAGACTGTATACCCTTGGTAGTATTGTCGGGAAATGGGGTTTGAAGCAGAGGTGGTTTTAGTTAGGGTTAAAGTCCCACATTCTGGCTTTCGATGCTTTCCACCTTCCTTAAAAAAAAAAAAAAGTTTTTATCTCTCCACCGATCATTCTCCTGTCATTTTAACGATGAGCGAACGCCTAATCAAAAATTCTGTACATGCTGGACTAACTAGCAGAAAAACTGATTGGGAAGGCTTTAAGAAAGACATTGAGGAACGCATCGAACTAAGAGTGCCACTTAGGATGCCTACTGAACTTGAAATCGAAATTGATCGTTTTGTTGAAATTCTGCAGCGCGCTGCGTGGAAAAATACTCCCTCTCAAAGGAAAACACAGGACTATTATTATGCCAAAAAATATCCACCGGAAATAAAAGAAGTGGTGAGGAAGAAGAGAAAAGCGAGTAAAAAATGGCAAAAAACTCGTTCTCCGCAACATAAAGCGCATTTAAATAGCTTATGCAACTTGCTAAAAAAGGCCATTATTGATTTTAAAAATTGGACAATACAAACCAATCTTGAAAGCTTAACAGCGGAAAAAGATTTCAATTATTCGCTCTGAAAAGTTATAAGAGGCATTAAAAAAAATCTCAACCTAGGTGTCTGGGTTGAGCAAATCTTAGGCGGACAAGTGGTACAGCATGTCTATGGAGAAAACAGAATTAGCCAAAGCTGGATTTCAAATACTCTAAGAATTTGATTGATTTCTCTCAACGGATTGCATATTAGCACTACAATTGGTGTCATACTGGGCATCATCTAATAGGCAAGCTGTATGGACAAAGAGGAGGAGAAAACTATTCTCCATCCCCTTTGTACCTACCCTGCTCTATCCCACTAAAGAAAACTTCAATTAGGAGCTTTTAACTACAGCGATCTAGCTGATCTGATAAGAAAAGCTGATTTTTAAAGTGTCTTACGCTATCCGAAGCTCAAATTGCTTCTACGAAGGGAGAAATTGCTCCTAGGTATGGAGAAATTTCAATTTCAATTCAATTCTTCAATTCAATTTCAATTTATTTCAATTATTTCAGTTACAATTAAAATTTTCAATTTTTCAAATACAGTTATAATTTACAATTTAAGTTTTCACAAAAAGATTTCTATAAGACTTCGATATGTAAATAGATACTGATATAAAATATATTTTAGGTATTTAAACCATATAATATGATAACACACTTCGCGGTCCTAAAAAAAAAACAGTTATAAGTGTGAGTTCATTAATTATTATTCAAATATTTTAAGGCTAAAAGTCGAAAGGAAAGGAAAAGAAAAGAACGCGGTGTATGTAGTTCACAGTGCGAAAGTGACAAAAAGATTTGTGGTGGGTGTCGAAGTAGAAGAATGAATTCAACGAGATATGAAAAATGAGAATAAAACCTGCAATGGATACACTTTGTTTATTAAATCATAACTTGTATAAGGGTCTCTACCTGAGATCTAGAGAGTAGCCACTTTTTGAGGAGTTTATGAAACCGATAGCCGTGTGCAATTTGACTAGATAGTTTCGACGGCAGTTTGTTGAAAATATAAGGTGCAATGGAACTGAGAAAACGCCTACTGTGCTCTTTGTTGACTATTGCGACGACGACAGTCTGCTTATTTCTCAGCAAGTACACCTCATTTCTTCGGTAATTAATATTATCACTTCTGACGAGGAAAACTTTAAGTGCTTTGTATATATAAAGATATCGAAGAGGAAGTACTTTTGTTGATTGAAATAAGGGCTGTGAGTGCTCGATTGTTTTTTTATGGAATATTATTCTGATAATTTTCTTTTGTGCTGTAACAATGGGCATCAGGTTCGCTATGTTCGCACTACCCCAACATGGAAGACCATACTCTAGACGTGAATGAACCAGTGCATAATAAATTGTACCGTTATATAATAATTAGTACCGTTTGGTGATAATTGAGCCAAATTCCAAGCAGATGCAGATCAGATGTTAATTCATTTTTTGTATCTATAATATGTTTGCCTACATACGAGAGAGCAACATCGTCCGCATACACAATTAAATGACCCTTAAGGGGTAAGTAAAAAATGGAATTGATGTAGATCAGAAACAGTATTGGTCCAAGGACCGATCTTTGTGGAACACCAGTATTAAGACATTTTCCTTCCTCACTTAACACTCCATTTAACTTTACCTTCTGTTTTCTGTTGGTTAGGAATGATTTGAACTAATCAATAATATTTCCTCTAAACCCGGCATGAAACAGTTTTTGCAGCAATATTTCATGGGTTCACCAAACCGAAGGCCTTTGTTAAGTCAAGAAAAATGCCAACTGACTTCATGTTGTTATCTAGTGCACCATATATTCTGCTCAAAAAGCCATAATTGCATCCTCAGTACATTTGTCTTCACTAAGCCGAATTGAGATTCATTATAGAATTTTGTTTTTGGTAAGAATGCAATCATTCTACAATATTAGCTATTCGCTGGTTGTACCCGCTTCTCTGGGTCTTTAAATATGCGATTTCAAGAACACTTCTTTAGAGCCCTCTCCGTTTGGTCATAAAAATAGTTCACCCGCTAATCCTTTAGGATGGTCGAGGGGGTAGGATGATTAGGTGCATTCTCCATCATTATTGATCTTCCGCCGTCAACTCCAACTCATTTGGAGGAATCCATAGACGGCTCCAGGAGGAATGTCGAACTTGATCCAACCATCTATTTAAAGGCCTACCGAGGGAACTTGATGGCACGGCAATCATGACACGTCTTGAAAACCAATTTGGGGGCACGCACTACGCGACCAAACCGTCAAAGCATAAATCCTTCCATTCGAAAAAGAAACTGCTCAACATTGAGTACCTTGCGTACATTGAGCGCCTTGCGTACTCCATCCCTACGAGTTATTCCAGCAACACCGCGAAGGAACCTCTTTCAGTAGCTTGTATCCGCAACTATTGGTGAGAGTTGGAACATATACTAAGTCAAACACCGATAATTTAGCTTGAACACTATAGGTAAGTTCGGCCTTCCTTATAACAGATTCACCAAACTCTCTGGAAATTGATCCAGACTGACCATTTCGGATCACAGGTCGGTAAGGAATTTCAAATGTTTGGTCAGGACATTGGGATAGAGATGGTGGCGGAGGAGCCCTTAATGGGCCAACGGCAGCGCTCGTACTCCCGTAGTGGACTACTGGCACCGGTGTACCCGGCCCCTCGTCCTAGGGGAATAATTAAGGAACTGGCCCTCCAGGTTGGGGGTTGTGCCGTCGGGGTAACTTCCCTATCACGTAAAAAACTCATGGTTCCGAAACAACCAAAAGACTCGGATAAGGATGACTCAACTAATGACGACCTCAGCAAACGAAATAAGGACAACGACCTTCGGATCTGTACGTGGAATGTTCTGTCCCTTTACAGACCACGTGCAGCCGAACAACTAGCAGAGGCCCTAGACTGCTATAAAGCAGATATTACCGCCATCCAGGAAGTGCGATGGGATGGGCCGGGCAAAAAGAGGATGAAAAACTGCGACATCTACTACGGTGATTGCTACAGAGGCAACAGGCAACGCTTATTCGGATGCGGATTTGTCATACGCGGCAGACTTAGGCAAGAAGTCTTAAGCTTTCGACACGTAAGCGAGCGTATTATGACTATCCGGATCAAGGCTAAATTCGCTAACATAAGCCTAATATGTGTTCATGCCCCCACGGAAGAAAAGGACCCTGCCACCAAAGAATGTTTCTACGAGCTCGTCGACAAAACATACGAGCAATGTCCTAAATACGACGTTAAAATCGTATTGGGCGATTTTAACGCCAAAATAGGAAAGGAGGACGTCTTTGGTAGGGCAGTTGGTAAGCATAGCCTACACGACACCACGTCTGATAACGGACTAAGGCTAATTGATTTCGCTGTGGAGCGAAATGTCACCATAGCAAGCACATGGTTTCCTCATCTCGATATTCATAAGCAGACATGACGGTCCAATGATCATGTAACGATCAACCAAATTGATCATATTGCGATCGACGCAAGGCATGCCTTCAGTATTCCGGATGTCCGGACCTTCCAAGTGGCCAACATAGACTCGGATCATTACCTTGTTGTAGCCAAGGTACGAATGCGGATATCCCAATCTGAGCAACAAAGAAGAACTACTGTGACAAAATTTAACGTCGAAAAGCTACAATCGCAAGAGACCGCCAGACTCTTCGCTGAACGCGTATCCCGAAATCTCTCAATCACCCCTATGCCGCCAGCATCAGGTACCGAAGACCAGTGGCAACGCTGCCAACATGCCATCAGAAACGCCGCGACTGATGTGATGGGTCTCGCTCGCCCACCACCGCGAAACCGCTGGTTTGACGAAGAATGCTGGCGAGTGCATGCAGCAAAACAAGAGGCATACAAAGCGGCGCTGCAAAGGAAGACGAGAGCTGCTCGTGAGCTCTACGAGCAAAAGAGACGGGAAGAACATCGGCTTCTCCAAAAGAAGAAGAAAGAGCATGAGAAGCGCGCGTTTGAGAATATCGAGAGTTTATACTCCAGGAGCAATGTACGGAAGTTTTACCAAAAGGTAAGGAGAACGTGTCAGAGAAGTAATACCCGTACAGAAACCTGTAGAGATGAAAATGGAAACCTGGTAGTAGAATCACAGTCGGTGCTGAGAATATGGAAAAACTACTTCTGCAGACTGTATAACGGCGACGAAGGCCAACATCCCGCTGTCAGGCAGAATGAACCATTCAACATAGACGATGATAGTCAAAATTTCCGTCCACCTGATCAAAACGAAGTGAGGATAGCAATATCCAAGCTAAAATCCAACAAGGCTGCTGGACCTGACGGCTTACCGGCCGAACTCTTCAAGGCAACAGGGGATGAATTGGTAGAGTGCATACACCAACTCATTTCTAATATTTGGTCAGACGAGTGTATGCCTGATGAATGGAATCTCAGCATCGTTTGCCCGACCCACAAGAAAGGAGAACCCCTCAACTGCGCCAATTAAAGAGGCATCAGTCTCCTCAACATCGCATACAAGATCTTTTCTGCAATATTGTGTGAACGCCTGAAACCTTTTGTCAACAGCTTGATTGGACCCTAACAGTGCGGTTTCAGGCCAGGAAAGTCCAACATTGATCAAATCTTCACACTTCGGCAGATCCTGGAGAAAACCCAAGAATTCCAAATCGATACTCACCACCTCTTTATTGATTTCAAGGCCGCCTATGACAGCATCTATAGAGAAGAGCTTTATAGAGCCATGTCTAGTTTTGACATCCCTACCAAACTTGTCCGCCTGTGCAGACTGACGATGGAGAACGCTCGCTGCTCCATCAAGGTCGGTAATGACCTCACCGAGACCTTTGATGTCAAAAAAGGCTTTAGACAAGGTGACTTCTTCAATATTATACTTGAACGGATTGTGCGGAACTCACAAGCCAACACCGGAGGCACAATCTATTACAAGTCTGTACAACTGCTTGCATACGCCGACGATATAGACATTATCGGAAGAACTCAGCGGGCTGTCACCGGTGCGTTTGCAAGCATTGAGGCGGAAGCGGGCAAAATGGCTTTAGCGATAAACGATGGCAAAACCAAGTATATGCTGTCAACAAGAAGGGAAAACCAACACCGACGAATTGGACAAAACGTCACCGTGGGCAGCTATAACTTCGAGGTAGTAAGGGACTTTGTCTACCTTGGCTCTGCTATAAATGCTACTAACAAAATCAGTGCAGAAATCAATCGAAGAATAACTCTTGCCAATCGCTGTTTTTTTGGGCTTATAAGGCAATTCAACAGTAAAGCCCTATCTCGAACAACTAAGGAGACTCTATATAAGACCTTGATCATCCCAGTCCTGCTTTACGTCGCTGAAACATGGACTTTATTAAAAGAGGATGAAGATATCCTTGGTCGCTTCGAGAGAAAAATTCTTCGTAAGATTTTTGGTCCCGTTTGCGTTGACGGGTTTTGGAGGAGAAGATTCAATCACGAACTATACGACCTGTACAGCGACATCGACCTAGTCAAAAAACTGCGTATTGGACGTCTGAGATGGGTAGGACATGTAGAGCGAATGGACACCAACGCTCCGGCCCGCAGAGTCTTCGAATCTAACCCCGATGGACGACGCAGTAGAGGGAATCATCGCCGTAGGTGGCGCGCACAAGTTCAAGGGGACCTCGACCAACTTGAAGTGCGCAACTGGAGGCAATTAGCTAAAGACCGAGCTAAATGGAGAGGCTTGTTGGTTGAGGCCCAGGTTCACCCCGAACTGTAGCGCCACCTAAGTAAGTAAGTAATATTTTGTTTGTGTTTACTGGAGCAAGTTTCAATATAGCTGTTTGTACTTTCTAGAAATACCGAAAAGGCCTCTAAGGGATAGGCGCAATTGTATACGGAAGTCCACATTTTTCGGATCAGGAGCTGATTAAGTTTCATATAATTAATTTTTTCGATATATTCGCTATCAACAATTTTCGAGGCGACAGTTGATTCACTATTATTCAGAAAGTCTTTAAGAGCAATGCCAGTGGCCGAATGATCAGTGATGTTAAGCTCTGAAACAAATGGATGAGCATTAAGCGTCTTTCTGGATTTGGTCAATGCAGGATGAGGTATTTTCAGTAGTCCTTGTTGGTATATTAATACACGACTGAAATTCCATTGACGAAAGCAAGAACATATATTCATCACTGGCTCTTGGGAGGTTGAGAATATCAATATATAAAAAATAAAAATAAATATTTGGCGCAACAGCTCTGTTAGTGCCAGGGCCTAGCTTCTCGCTACCACTCATGTTGTGTGCGTTATATTTTTACACGAATGGAAGGGACCTACAGTTTAATGCCGACTGCGAACGGCGATTTGAGAAGCTTTTTCGTGACAACAATACTCTCGGATGTTTGTCAGACGCTCGCGAGAGGTGGGACCGTGAAAAAACTTTTTGGTGTTTTCTGGGATTCGAACTTGGAACCTCATGCGTAGTGATCCGACACACTAACCACTTACGCCACGGCGCCCACATATCAATATATATATATGTCCCCAATTAAACAGACATGCCTACAGTCAACGAACGAAAATGCTGACCTTGCAGCTCGTGCAAGATATTATGTTGCGGGCGCACAACTTTGTCGCCCAACTTCCGTTGATCGTCTTGAAGATGATGACCACAAAGCAGTAATGACGATTATTGCTCGGTCAGCGGCATGTGAGCTCTATAACATTGTTGGGTCTGCGGTACGCGGCAGCTGTGAACACATTGTGTTAACTTACACACACGAAAAACAGAAATTTCATACCCACTTTCAGTTTTAAGGCAATGCAGTTGGCACTTTCCATATCTGCGATAAGCCACTCAATATCATCTTTAAATCCATTTTTCACAAAGACCACTATACTGCTCGTTGCATATTTATCATTGCACTTTGGATATGCATTATAACCCGGTAGATAATAATTACTTATTTCATCTTTAAATACCCAAATTTCTGTGAGAACTATAATTTGTGGCAATAGATTTATGCAATTAGTATCTAAATAAGCACAGAAAGTATCAAACATTTTCCATGATCCATGTGGAATCACAACAGGCACATCATTGGTCTAAGTGTGTTGGCGTTAGCTGGCAGCCACTTCAACAACGCATCCTACCATGTGTGAGTAGGCACTCTCTAGGTGAAGAAATTGTTTCCACTTACGATTATCTAATATCTCTCATAAAACCTATTATTCTCAATGCGATGTAGGACGTATTTATATCATATATCATATATATACGAGTATACGGGTGGGCCAACTACAAGTTTGTTTGTAAAAATGCAATAAAATGAACAAAATGAAATAAACACTCTCATTAATTATGGAACACAACGTCGTTCAAGTGGCTGCCTCTCTGGCCTCGCAGTAGCGCATTCTATCACTCCAATTTTCCAAGACCTTGTTGATGGTTTCGGGCTGTAGCTCACGGATTGCTTGGATGATATTGGCCTTAAGTGCTTGAATCGTTTCCGGATTGTTGGCATAACATCGGTCCTTCACGGTTCCCCACAAAAAAAGTCCAAAGGGGTCAAATCGCAGCTCCGAGGCGGCCAATTGACATTGCCAAGACGGCTGGTAACATAATTTGGGAATTTGGTGCGCAAAAGACCGATTGTGACATAGGCTGTGTGGCATGGCGCACCATCCTGCATAAACCAGAGGTCGTTCAAATCCATGTCTTCAATGTTGGACCCAGCCTCATTTTCGAAGAAAAATGGTCCAATGATGCCACCACTCCACAATCCGCACCAAACTGTCACTCTCTGTGGATGCATTGGCTTCTCGACAATAACGTGCGGGTTTTCCGAGCCCCAGATGTGGCAATTTTGTTTGTTAACGTAGTCGCCGAGATGAAAATGTGCCTCGTCAAAAAAGATCATTTTTCGCCCAAAATCGTTGTCCAATTCAAACTGCTCTAAGGCCCAAACTGCGAAGCGATAACGAAGCTGATGGTCGTGCGCTTTCAATTGCTGAATCAATTGGACCTTGTAAGCGAATAATCCCAGATCTTTGTGCAGAATTCTCCTCAGGTTAGTGCGTGAAATGTTGAGCTGTTGAGATCGATGACGAGTTGATATTCGTGAATTGAGTCTCACACTCTCGGCCACAGCAGCCACATTCTCGTCTGTGCGCTCCGTACGATGACGGGGACCATGAGTGTTGTCCACTAGCATACTAGTCTCACGAAGTTTTTGCACAATTTTGCGTACAGCAGGCCCGATGGGTCCTTCATTTCAGCCAAAACTTCTTTTCAAAAAACGCACTGTTTGGGCTACACAGCACTCACTTTGGAAATAAGTTTTCAATATTTCTCAATGTTGTTCAAGCGTAAAGTGACTCATTTCGTTCTGCGGATGTATGATACTGACTTTCTGTCAAGATTTCGAACGGGAAACAGCTGTCAGTGTCAAAATAACCTACGATTTAAAAAGAAATCACTAGATGGCCCACCCGTTATATTTAGTATTTATTTCCCGATCACCTGATGTTATAGGCAATCAATCATCCAACAGGGCGAACATTTTTCCCAGCCATATGATCAACCTACTGCCAGTGTTATGCATTCGCAATAAAATGGACATAAGCTTTCGCAATTAATCGGACTGACTTTTTATATATAATATTTCACGAGAAACAAATACATAAATGTTCGCTGACATCAGGATTAAGCCATGAACCAATAGCGTGGCAATCGATGCCGTTACTACTACACCATCGCCACTTCCAAGTCTCAGGTAAAACCTGCGGGTATAGCAATGCCTCTATAGCAATGCCTCACTGAGGTAGATTTACATGAAGATAGTGAAATGGGTCAACAGAATATGGCTAAGTATGACGAGGACAGCCTTTGAAAAGACTAGCCTGAACCTCTATAACAGGAGCTATGAGAACCTGTTCAACAACAGTACAAGAGGTGATCGTAGTACTACCTCCACTACACATAGTGCTAGAAAGGATAGCAAAGTAGACCATATTACGAATAATTAAAGAAATTGTCAGGAAAGGATAATGCATTGCAAACAAAGAGTAAGAAACCCTGTCCAAATCGGTGCTGCTTAATAAAATCGATTGTAGCAGTAAGTTTTATAAGTACTAATTCAAACAACAAACTATTGAGACGTACTCGTATGGATCGGAAACATCTAAAGGCACTAAGGCAGGACCAGATATTCAGAATCTCTGGAAATTTCCCCCAGTAAATTTTAAGATCAACATAGTCACCCAATTCAACCTAGACAGGAAATATCGCGGGCAACATATCGCAATACTGTCAGATAACCAAGCCGTAATCAAAGCACTGAACTCACACCAGATCAGATCCAGACTGGTATGGGAATGCCTTGTGAAAATAAACAGGTTGGGCCAGACAAATAAAGTAACCCTCTACTGGGTGCCAGGACATATAGGAGCGGAGGGAAACAGAGGTGATAAACTAGCAAGAAATGGTGCAGAAATCCCGCTCCTTAAACCGGAACCTTTTTGTGGGATAGGACCACACAAAATACGGGAAGAACTGAGAAAAGACGAAGAGAGCAAATGGACTAAGCACTGGGACGACATGAGAAAGAAATTCGGCGGTATTACAATCAGAATAAGAAGCAGAACCTGCCTAAGGGTTAGTGAAAATAGATGGATACTTCTGATGCTTTTCTGGCTTCTTGGTAGACACTGTAGACTTTCTGCTGCAAAATCTTTTCATTTTTTAGTGCCCATGCTCTTTTTATTTTCTTCCGAGGACGTACGCTTCGTCACTCTTTTTCTGCAGGCGAACATTTCAACCCGCTCTTGCTGGACCAGAGAACATTCTAGATTTTACCCTACGAGATCCTGCAGGCTCACATAAATCCACAGCCAAGTATCATAGTTACGAGTCAGAAAAAAAGAAAAACAATCCATTTCCAACCGTCTTTTTAACAAAATCCTTTATTACACTTAAAGGACATTATAGTCTTTATTCCCTTCTTTACCAAGTTCTCTTGAATTACATCTTTTTAAATGCATCATCTGAAAACAGTTGCTATTGCAGGAAATACAAATAAAACTCCCTCCTTCCAGCCTTGCGTACGGTCTGTAAATGACCACCAAATCACTGTTTATAGGATAAAAGGATACTAAAGCAATTTAATATTGAATTCAATTTCACAGTGAATCGCATTGAAAGTGCTTTTATATGGAAGGGACATAAAAATCTACTCTCCATGATTTGTGCCGGCGCGCATGATGGGGCGTTGTTGTTGTTACAAACTCAATTGAAAGCGAGTTTACTCCATTCCGCTAGTCGTTGCAATCAGTCTCCCCCTAATGGGTGGTTGTTTTAAAGCGGAAGTTGATTATCCTTGTTATTCTGATCCTAAAACAAGAGATATAAAAACATGTTCTCTTCACGATAAACCACTTTTGTTTCATTCATAAAACACGATTGAAGCCTTCATCAAGTAATTGTAATTTGAGAGATAAATTTTTGATGATACACGACATACCAACGGTTCTATTTTTGGAGAAGTAATTCATAATTCAATTGATTTGTTACATCTACGCAACAGTCGGAAACAAACCAGACATCTATTTTCATTGTTTTTGAATTGTGAAAATAGACACTAGGTCAACCTCCTTATTTGCGTGGCGTCTGTTGATTCGTTCAAGCATTATTAATATTGATGACGTTAATAAGCATAGACGGCTGTAGGATAATGATATCAAATTAATTCTGATGGTTGCCACTGGTAATTTGGACTTATCTCACTCAATTCGACGGTTGACTTAAAAGCGACCGTTGGAAAAAGTATTTCATTTGAAATTTTTTTGTATTTGCATATACGAGTATACGTAGGCAAGTAGATATACACGAGTATGTGTTGCAATCGTGGAGAAAATCGATTTCGAAATTTTAATTAAAATTGACATTAAGTTTATATTGAAACTCAATAAGTGGTTCTCACAATTCCGTCCGCCTGTTAATCTATCCGCCTGTCTTTCGATATACAGGATAAACGGCTGAAAGGATTTAGTTTAAACTTCATATTTGGAGTCCTTGCACTTATAACCTGAGGGCCTTTTCACTCCAAACTCAAAATTAAGGATTTTCAGATAAACAATTATGTTTCTTAACAGCTTTAACGATTTAGTCGAGATTGGATTAGTTATCAAGTGGCCTACCAGGCTTTGGTTAAACATTCGTGTCACGGCACTTAAACTAGGTACCTACTTAAACTGTATATAGACCCAGATATCCAGGCTAGGTTTGAATACGACACACGAAGTTGAAAACAATAAATATATTTAAACGAGTTTGCCGGGAACATTAAAAGTTATTATTCCGTGAATTGGTACATAACTTCAGAATTGAGTATATGATGTGTTGTACATTTCAGAGCCTCCACAACTTCGGCATGCATGCTGCCTGTTTCTAATTTTCATTCACTTTGGTAATTTAATTTAAATATGCATTCTGAATCGTTACTACTCTACGGATAACGATACACTACAATCTGCTTAGGTCATAGTCTAGAGTTTTATGTGTGATATTGGTGCCTTTGTATCTACGAGTATAAATGGGAAACTCGCGAATCAAGTGGGAAGATATAATGGTTACGATTCGAACTTCCTCCATTGAGGCCACATAAAATCGTAAATCTATACAACAACACGCATAAGAAGTATTTCGAATCGAAAAACTTCAAGCGAGGTAGTACAGAACTCGAAGCCATCTTCTAATGACGTCCCTTTGATATGTATTATCCATTTGATTTTGGAGACCATTTTCTCATATTTAACTTCCTGGCTAGGAACAGTCAACCGGGAAATAAAAGCTCCAAGCAAGAATCGACAAATCGACAACCCAAGATATATGCACTTATGTACACTCTTTCATGTTGTGATGACACTTGAAGGGAAGACCTTAATTAATATTCAAGCCATAAGCTGCCAATATAACATGTGCATTCAGCGAAATTCCTTCCGTTTTTATCTATTAGACAAATTTTTATTCCACACTCCAAAACGCGTTGTTATGAAAGTAAACATTTAACAAAAAGTTTAAATAAAATAGAGATCCTGAAATAGTGCAACGAAAGTGTGTCTGTCCTATGTTCAGCGTGAGTGGAATTCATTTTTTATTTAAAAATATTTTTGTACTGAACGATTGGTGTTACTCGCAGTTATTTTTTACGTCCTGTGCATAATTTTCGTGGAAACAAGTACACTCTTTAAAAAAGGTATATGAATGAGTTTTTACATTTTTATTTCACAAGGAAAATTCATTTTATAAGGAATTTTTGTTTCGTCAATAAAAAAAGAAAACAAATCAATATTCGTATATTTTCGTATAAATATTTGTTTGATAATTTATGTGGAAAAATGTAAAGTGAACTTGATAAATAGTGTTGCTAACCCGTTGAACGGGGTTATATCCAATCGCTGAGCATAGAGCCGCATACCTTTGGCACATTAGCCTTGTTAAACAATACTCTCATCATTTAGCTAACACCGAATTCTTAAAATATTTTGTTCCTCTTATATTTCTCTTGAATTCTGAAGAAACATAAGAAATTGTTAAGAAGCAAACAAGTTTTGAGGTTCCTTTTGAATACTTACTTACCTACTTAGATCCTTTAACCCCCCGGGGGGCATAGGTCGTCAACCACGCCTGCGCGCCATCTTGTTTGAAGTTCTGCAACGCGTTTGAGCTGCCTCCAACTCATTCCTAAAGAGCTCGATTCGTCCTCAATTGTTCTGCGCTACGTTTGCCTAGGGCGCCCCTACCTGGGTGAGCGGATTCCACTGCATGGCGTATTTCGCAATGGAGTTGTCTTCGCGCCGTAGGGTGTGTCCAATCCATTGCCACGTTTTTCTTCGAATAGTAGTGCTTATAGGTTCTTGGTCCGTCCTCAGATAAAGTTGTTCGTTGGAGATGCGGTACGGCCAAAAAATCCTCAAGATGATTTTTACACATTTGTTTACGAAGACTTGCAGCTTGCATGTGTTAATGGTATTCACCTTCCAAGTACTGTACCCATAAAGCAGCACTGACTCTACGTTGGAGCGGAACAGTCACAGCTTGGTTCTTTAGCTGATTACATTACTTCTTCAGATTTTGGATAGCATTCCGAACGCAGCTTTAGCCTTCCCGATTCTGCTGCACACATCCAGTTCGGTGCCACCGCGATTAGCCGAGACGACACTTCCTAAATAAAGAAAGTTATCAACTTTCTCGACTTCCTGTCCGGCAATTTTAAGTTGAACGCGGGTATTAAAAGTGCTCAGGGCTTTTATTTTGGCTGTGTTTATTTTTAGCCCCAATTTGTTTGCCTCAGCTTCAAGATTTTGGGCCATCAAATGTAGATCCATTATCGGATGTGAAAGTAGACAAATATCGTCAGCGTAATCTAGGTGCTTATGAATTCCATAGCTACCTTCCGACAATGCTGCACGGAGTACATCGCTGATAACCCCCAAGAACAATAGTGGGGACAGTATACATCCTTGACGTACTCCACTTTGGACTTCAAAATCCACCGACACCTTACCATTGTGCACGACGTGACACTTATCGCCCTCGTATGTAGCCTTGATAATAGCTAGAAGTTTTTCTGGGATGCCTCTCCTGCGCAAGGCCTACCAGATAGCATCTCGATTCAAGCTGCCGAAAGCCTTCTCGAAGTCCATAAACAGTAGATGTAGCGGAGATCTATACTCAACGCAGAAATGCATTTAAAAATGACTTAAGAAAGCTTTTTTCGAGAAATGAAGACTACATTTTTGGTGGTGATCTTAACTGTAGGCACAGGAACTGGGGCTGCAATAGGGCAAATGCTTGGGGGAACATTCTTTCAAACTTGTCAGACTTTTTTCCGTTTCTTGTCGTATTTCCGTCAAGTCCTTCCTATTTTCCATGTGGGTCCCGTGGTAGTCCGTCTGTCCTAGATTTATTTTTAACAAACAAAGCAAATTTGCTTACGCATCCGGAGGCGCTAGCACAACTTAGCTCTGATCATAACCCTGTCTGCTGTAAAATCTTGCGTTCTTGTGAAAGTAGAGAATTGTTGGTTTTTGACTACAGAAAAGCAAATTGGGGTCATTTTAAATCTCAGTTAAATAACAAACTAAGCAACGTTTCATGTAATTTGGAAAACACAACATCTGTTGAAAATATTGATGAAAATATAGACAAATTTACTGAGAATATTTTAAGTTCAGTTGAGTCAAGCATACCTAAGGTACCAAAGCAAAATAATAATGCTTTTATGAAAATTCCGGATTATATCCTCAATTACATCCGCATTAGGAATTCGCATAGACGGCAATGGCAGAGATATCGCCAACCTATGCATTGCACTCTTATGAAATATTTTAATAGAATTATAGCCACTGAACTTCAATATCATCGCAACAGGGAGTGGAATAAAACACTAAATACATTAGATAAAAATGCAAAACCTTTTTGGAACATTTTCAGAGTCGTAAAAAATAAAAACAGACAAATTCCCAGCCTTCGTGTTTCTGACAAGATCTTTCACACAGACATTGAAAAAGCAGATGCATTCGCCTTATCATTTGCGAAAAACCACGCAGTTTCTCAAAACCTAGGTGACACTGTTACCAATTGCTTAGTGTGTGAATCAACCTCAAGATTTATACATGAGGAGGCTATGACGTCAATGGCAGAATTTATATCTCAACAAGAAGTAGAAGATATAATTAAAAGCTTGCAAGTGAAGAAAACGGAGGGGAATTTGCCGATTTCGGGAAAGAACTTTCTAACGTTCATATTTAATTCCTGTCTTAAACTTCAATACTTTCCTGACCGCTGGAAGATTGCTAAAGTGGTACCGATTCCTAAGCCGGGTAAGCCGGCAGAAGATCCTAACAGCTACAGGCCCATAAGTCTTCTTAGCAGTCTCAGTAAAATGTTTGAAAAGATTTTGAAGAAAAAATTGTTAGCAATAATTGAGGACAAGAAATTGTTTCCAAATGAACAATTTGGATTTAGAAGCCATCACAGTGCTAACATCAGGTTAATAGGATTAAAAAATATGTAAAAAATAAAAGGTCACAAGGCAAATCAACTGGTTTGGTACTTCTCGATATTGAGAAGGCCTTTGATTCCGTGTGGCATGATGGTCTTGTCCATAAAATGTTGTCTTTTGGTTTCCCGTCGTACATAGTTAAAACTGTTCAAAGTTTTTTGTCAAATAGACGTTTTTTAGTACACATTAATAAATATCATTCGGAATTGAAATATTTTACTGCTGGTGTTCCTCAAGGCTCAGTTTTGGGCTCGATTTTGTATAATATATTCACATCTGATTTTCCTAAACTCCCGTCCTGTGAATCAGCAATTTTTGCTGATGACACAGGTTTATACTCGTCGCATGAGTTTGGTCTCACAATTGAGACAAATCTGCAAAATGCCATCGAGATATTACTAAGTTACTATAACAAGTGGAAAATAAAAGTAAATACTAGTAAAATACAAGCAATTTTTTTCACCAGAAAAAGAAAAGCTTGCTTTTTACCCAGTAATCCGCTTAATGTTAGGGGAGACACTATAATTGGGCAATCATGTGTCAATTATCTAGGAGTTTATCTTGACCAACGACTAACTTTTAGGGAACACTTCGCAAAAACAAATCTGAAAATTCAAATTGCAACTAAAATGTTCTATCCGTTTATCAATAGAAGGTCCGAATTAAGCTTTGAAAACAAATTAATTTTATACAAAGTGATCTTTCAAGCAATATTACTTTATGGTTGCCAAGTATGGGAAGATTGTGCAATGTGCCACAAAAAACAGCTGCAAGTTACCCAAAATAAATTGCTCAAGATGATGCTTAATCTTTCCCGTTATCACTCCACAATGAATTTGCATTTTCAGGCGAATGTTGAATTGATTTCTGATAGATTGTGCAAACTAAAAGACAAATTTTTAAATAACTGTGATATACCAGATAACCCACTAATTAACTAACTAAACATGTAACTTTAATCAAAACTTAAGGAAATTTGTCTATATCTATGCTTTATATCATTTATTATATATGTATTATGTTATGCGTTATTTGTTACTAATTATTATTTTATAATTTACTATGTATTATTTGTTATTTATTACTTATTATTTATTGTTCATTATTTATTATGTGTTAATTGTTATTTGTTAATTATTATTTATTATTTATTTTGTATTATTTATTTTTTATTATTTATTATTTATTATTTATTATTTATTATTTATTATTTATTATTTATTATTTATTATTTATTATTTATTATTTATTATTTATTATTTATTATTTATTATTTATTATTTATTATTTATTATTTATTATTTATTATTTATTATTTATTATTTATTATTTATTATTTATTATTTATTATTTATTATTTATTATTTATTATTTATTATTTATTATTTATTATTTATTATTTATTATTTATTATTTATTATTTATTATTTATTATTTATTATTTATTATCTATTATTTATTATTTATTATTTATTATTTATTATTTATTATTTATTATTTATTATTTATTATTTATTATTTATTATTTATTATTTATTATTTATTATTTATTATTTATTATTTATTATTTATTATTTATTATTTATTATTTATTATTTATTATTTATTATTTATTATTTATTATTTATTATTTATTATTTATTATTTATTATTTATTATTTATTATTTATTATTTATTATTTATTATTTATTATTTATTATTTATTATTTATTATTTATTATTTATTATTTATTATTTATTATTTATTATTTATTATTTATTATTTATTATTTATTATTTATTATTTATTATTTATTATTTATTATTTATTATTTATTATTTATTATTTATTATTTATTATTTATTATTTATTATTTATTATTTATTATTTATTATTTATTATTTATTATTCGTATTATTTTTTAGTTGTTACTTATTAATTAATGTTATTATATATTATTTATTAATTGTTATTTAGTAATTACTTATTTATTACTATATGTTAATTCGTTTTTCTTATTAACTATTTTACCACTTGTTGTTTTATAATCCAGTCTTTGTTAACAATTTCTAATTTAATTATTTCTAAAATAATTTAACTTTTTTATTTATTTATTTTTTTTTTGTTTGCATAAAGGTTTTTCTCGTTATTTTCCTTTAAAATAAACTTGCATATCCATTATAAAAACTTAAAATGTATAAAAGACAATGCTTCAGTAGAAAGATAAAATAAAGATATCAAATCTCTGTACTACTATTGTAAATTGGGCTATAACCTATGTAAAAATCTTATAACGAATAAATTATCTATCTATCTATCTATACTCAACGCATTGCTCGATTATGGTCCGTAAGGTGTTTATGTGGTCAATGCAGGAAGATCCAGTGGGAAAGCTTGCCTGTTCGACGTCGAGAGTTGAATCTAAATGTTCTTTAATTCGTTCTAGAATTATTCTAGCTATTATTTTGGCTAAGGCCAAAAAAACGCATATCCCTGTCCAGTTACCGCATTCCATCAAGTTTCCCTTGTTTGGAAGCTTAATGATCATCCCTTTTTTCCACTCCTGTGGAAATTGTTTACTATCCCAAGATCTCCGTATTAGCGGATGCAGCAAATAGCTCGGCAGGAATGCCATCAATACCAACCGCCTTGTTCTTCTTGAGGTACTTGATTGTTGTTATTATCTCGGTTTTATTGGGAGGTGCAGTGCGAATTCGGGAATTTGTTGCTTCGAACTGCTCATTCAAATTCAAGATCATACCGCCATCGTCTAAGTGATTTAGCACTGTAGCAAAATGTTCTCTCCATCTAGTGAGCTGATCCTCATCCGAAATCAGAAGGTTACCGTCTAGACTCTTCACTGGATGTTGTTTGGAGTTTCGATCACCAATGTGCTCCTTAGTGATGCTGTAAACAGTCCTACTGTCGCACCTACTCGCTGCTCTTCAGCCCTTGAGGCCAGTGAGTTGATTTGCTGACGTTTGTCACGTCTCACACTACGCTGCATTTCTTTCTTCTTCGCACGGTATTGGACTTCAAGCTCGGTTCTCTCTACTGCTGAGGCCGCTGCAATCCGAACCTTGATTGCTGAACGCTCATCGATCCATCTCTAGCTGTCTGTTGAAAGCCGTGTGCGGTGGTGTTTCTGCCTTTTACCAACGTACGTGCGTACCCCAGTCGCAAAGGCATTTTTCACAGCACTTAAGTGGTCATCCATGTCCTCTTGCAGTATGCTGCTGATTGCTTCTGCTTCCAAGGTAAGATGGTCCCTGAACTGTTGGCGTACTTGGGGAACCTTGAGCCTGTCGATATTAAACCTGGTGATATTAAGTAGGTTTGAGCGGTTGCTGTTGACTAATGCAGTACGAATGCGTAAATGAGCTACCATAAGATGGTGATCTCGTCCTTGTCTAACGTCAGCTTCACGTCTGTTTCGGACGTCCAGGACACAATTTCTAAAGCGAAGACTAATCGCAATGTGGTCGATCTGGTTGGATGTTCGTTGGCTATCAGTAGAGACCCAACTGATCTTATGGCAGGTGTTATGCTTAAACAGCGTACCTCCGATCACTATGCGATTGGTATTGCAGAAGTCCACAAACCGCTCACCGTCATCATTACGGTCTCCCACGCGGTGAACTCCCATCACGTGCTTAAGCATGGTGTTGTCGCTACCCACCTTGGCATTGAGATCTTCCATCACCATTACGATGTCCCCATTAGGCGTTTGGTTGTAGGCGGTGCCTAGCTGGCTATAAAAATCGTCCTTTTCATCCTCAGTCGCATCTAGAGTCGGAGCATAACACTGTATGATGGTAATTTTTCTAACTCTACTTTGGAACCTAGCTGTCAATATCCGGTCACTACGGGGTTTCCAGGATATGAGGCTACTACGTGCTGCTGGAGTTAGCAAGAGTCCTACGCCGGAACTCCGTGCACTTCCAGCTGGCTTACCAGATTAGAGAATGGCAGTGCTTTTTGTTCCCCAGCATCCTACCATCTTATCTCGCTCAGCCCTAAGATGTCTATTTTATACCGTGCGAATTCGCGCTCCAATTGGAGGAATCTGGCGTTATAAGGCTCTTCCTTGAGTGAGTTCAGGAGGTCTTAACGTTCCAGAATCCGATCGTTCTCCTTGTTCGATAGCAAAAGGTAGTCATCAAGTTTTTCGTCCGTATTGAAGGCGTTGGTTCCCGTTTCGGAGCAATAATTTTTTTTTACGGTAGCGGCTCGCTGAGCCACAGACCAACCGACACTTATCCTGTTTTTTTTTGGCGCAGGAAGCTCGGCATGTGTCCTCTCCCGTTAAAAATTTCCGAGGAAATTCCCAGATAGTACCACGAGGAGGTGGAAGAAGGGTTTACTAACAGAGCTGCTAGGTTTTCGGCTGCAGTGGCTCTTTCTCGTTACTTAGCGGACCCGCACCAATCGGGAGGTGCTGCGCCTACGAGGCCTTTGTTAGTCGTTTACCAATACTTGTCACCATATTTTTCAATACCTTGTTTGTTTTTCTTTGCTGCATTCATGAACTTATAAACTAATTGTACAATTTGGGTAGCGTTGATTCTGCAACCGTACGCCTACCCATATTATACTTTTAATGAACGCATGACGTTTTCATAATCTATTATCTATCATCTGTTAGCCCAAGAATCATTACTCATACTCCTGCGTAAGTTACAAGCAGGAGATATGAGTAATATCTGAGCACATCTACAGGGTAATCCATCAAGAGGTGTCATTTTAAATTTCGCGCCATTGTTGAACTGTCAACATTCGACTATTATTGCGATAACTTTTGATAAGTAACAACTAGGAAGTTATTAAGCGTGGATCGATACATACATACACTACGAAAACGGTGAAAATATAGTGGAAACGTTTCGTAAAGTTCGTACTGCTTTTGGTCATTATCAAGCGCCTCTCGCACAGTTATAGCGAATTTAATCGATAAATTTGAACATCTCGAACAGGTTAGTGATATAAAGACTCCAACTTATGTTCGGCCGGCAAGGTCAGCTGAAAATATCGCCCCCGTAGCTGAGAGTGTGACTGAAGACCCAGGTGTGTCCATTTCGAGACGATCACAGGAATCGGCCCCATCCGTAACCACTTTGCACCGCATTAGGTCCAGTAAAAAAGGGAATGCCAGCAGACCACGCACGGCGTACTTTCGCTAATTGAGTGATGGAAATGAATCAATAAGATCCTGATTTTTTTCACAAAATTATTCTGAGTGATGAGACTAATTTCTATCTGTCTGTGTAGGTAAATAAACAAAACTGTCGCATCTGAGGCTCCGAAAACCCAAGGGAAATAGTGGAACAACCTCTCCACCCACAACGAGTGATAGTTTGGTAAGGTTCTTGGACTGGCGGTGTCATTGGACCACATTTTTTCGAAAATGATGCTGGTGCGACAGTCTCATTCACTGAAACTGCGTTACCGAAGGATATTGACTGCCTTTTTATGCCAAAAATTGTTTCTATGGACATGGATGACGTTTATTTGCTCCAGGACGACGCCACATGTCACACAGCTGGTGAAACAATGGCTATGTTACGTGACCAATTTCCTGGACGTGCGATTCTTCGAAATGGAGATTTCAACTGGCTACCGAGATCCTGCGACTTAACACCATTAGACTCCTTTGGAGCTTTGTTAAGATTCCTTCACCGTCCCAAACAAATTATCGCCATTGCCGTTTTGGCACCTTTGCCTTTTTTGGGGCACCTGTTTATCCGGACAGTGCCACTCTATCGAATTCATTACTGTTGTCGGATCATAATAAAGCACCATTGTTTCCTTTCCACCAACAATCTGCCTGATCGTCACCAGCCGCTTGCAACATCTATCCTTCATTGTCTTTGTACCACATTCGCACCCATTTTGCGCTAACCCTGTTCATACGAAAATGATCATATAGGATACTGCGAACCGTTGTTTTTGCTGTAATTTCTTCAATTTTCAGTCTTCGGTCACTCAGAACAACTTGTTTTACAAATTCAACATTTTCTTCTACGGCGCCAGTTCCTGGTCCACTTGAGCAAGGGTCATCTTCAAGAAATTACTGTCCCCAACAAAAGTGCTTAGCCCAACTCTTAATAACTGCATATGATGATTAAGGTTACCCAGAATCCAGATCATCCGTTATTTGTTTCGGATTAAATTTCTTTTTTTTATAAAGAATTTTATTGCCGAATGATATCCATTTTTAAAGCTTTTCAACAACTGCACTTATTCAAATCACTACTGACGAGTAACTAATTGACCTGGACTAATGAATTGTTCATAACTTTTCTTAAACGACTAGAAGGAATGATGGGAAAGAACATTTTTCAAAGTGTGGTAGGTCGGCGATATTTGGACCTTGTTGCGTATATGGACACCATCCTTTCTATTTTTTCGCTTTTCATCAGTTTTAACTCGTTCGGTCATGAATAATTTTTTTTTTAAGAAAAAAAATCGAGTCTTTGCTAAGCAAACAAATTGAAATTAAATAGATTTTTAGGTCGACACCTTGGTTAAATGGAATCTATGGTTGTGCCCATATAAGGACAACGTTTACAAACGGTAAAATTTCCAGAATTAAGGTACACAAATAGCTACATGTATATGTACAGTGCCCTCCAAAAGTCAGTTGAAATCACCATGCAAGACACAAAATGGCTGATGGAGGTGGCAGATGGTTATATTTTTTGATTGTTTTTTATTGCTTTTAATAATATGTACTTTCAGTAGCACAACTATACATAGAAAAACAAAATAATAAAATTCATTCGGTTTAAATAAAAAAAAGCCTCTTGAAAGTCCTTAACGTGACTCGCCAAAAGTCAGTTGAAATTAAGGTAAAATTGGTGCTTCTTGCTAGATTTCACAGCCTTTTGGAAATTCTGTATTTTGTATGACCGCCTCTATTTTGCTGCAGCAAACAGCTTCAATGCGTTTCGACATTGATTCCACCAACTTTTGCAACACAGTATTCGGTAAACTTGCCCAGGTTTCCAAAATCTTTTCGAAGAAAACTGCTTTGCTTTTTCTATAAGTTATTGGTATTCTTCTGTCGATTTCATCCCATAAATGCTCAATGGGATTGAGATCCGGTGACACAGAAGGCCGATCTAACAAATTTATTCCTTCTGCGCTAAAATAATCCTTTGTTGTTTTGGCCGTATGTTTGGGATCATTGTCTTGTTGAAAGACGAAAGATCCACTCAATCCCATTGAAGCAGCAGAATCTCCCAAGTTGCTTTCCAAGATGCCACAGTACATCACCGCATTCATTCTGCCATCAATAACTTGCAAGTTTCCCACGCCAAACCAAGAAACCCCCACACCATAACACTTCCACCACCATGTTCTACTGTGGGGTGGAGATATCGTCCACTGTAGGAGTTGTAGCCTTTAGAACGCCAAACAGTTTGCCTACGACGGTTTCCAAATATCTCAAACGTAGACTCGTCGCTAAAAGTTACTTTTTTCCAAAATTCCAGCGGTTGGCTTTGATATTTTTTGGCAAACTCTAGGCGGCGTTTTTTGTGAACTTTGGTTAGCAACGGTTTCCTCCTTGCAGCATGGCCTTTTAGCTTGGCATCATGAAGTCGTCTTCTTAAGGTGGTTTGAGAAGCCGTTCTTCCTGTTTCTTCAAGTTCTTCTTTTATTTCACGAACAACTAACTTTGGATGTTGCTTGCAGAGTTGCACCATAAGTCGGTCATCTCTAATTGACGTTACCCTGGGACATCCAGATCGGGGTTTATCGGCCAATGTAGCAGCTTCCCTGTTTTTAATTATAATTTTTTTGACTCCTTCAGGGCTAATTCGGAAGAGTCTTCCAACAGCACTTTAATTTTTAAGCTTTTGATGCTCAAAAACCACGTTCTGCCTTTCCTCCACAGTAAGTTTCCTCCTTGAAGACATTTTGAATACAAAAGGCCTAAAGTAAGATTATTTCATCTATATTTTTAATTTTTACTTAATAAAAACCAATTATCAAGGAGAAACAAATTTTAATTTACTGATCAGTTTTTACAAAAAAACAAGTTCACTTCGTCAATTCGAACAGCTTCAACTGACTTTTGGCGATCGAGTGCAGCGCACTCATTGCAAATATTAACGATTCGTAAAAAGTTAACTGTAGATTTTCGATCTACTGTTGTCTGTGCAAGAGAACACATATTGTAGAAACTGAAAAAGGTCTTAGGTGTAATGGAACTCCACATTTCAGTTGATTTGGTGAAGGTTAGCATGTATCCTAGCTGATTTCAACTAACTTTGGAGGGCACTGTATATACCTATACATACCTATATAGAGATATTCCGGGCAACTGTAAGGCAGATGAATTAGCTAAAATGAGCGCTGGGCGGCTCCTAGCTGATAACAGAGAGATACCGGCCATCCCAATACAAACGATAAATCTTCGCCTGTCAACCGAAACCCAAGCAATCGCAAACAGTAATGGAATAACATAATTACGTGTATATCGACCAAAAAGATTTGAACATTCTTCATTGGACGAAAAGAGAAGTAAAAGACTCATACCTTTAAATAGAAAGAATATAAGCCTCAAAGTAGGCATAATTACAGGACTTTGTCTGCTAGGCAGATATGCCAGAAGAATGGGAGTCCTCTCAAACGATTTCTGCAGAAGCTATAGGGACGAAGAGGAGGAAGAAAATAATCTTTGCCTGCTCAGCACTAGCTGTTCCAAGAAAAAACCTACTAGGAGAATACTTCTTTGATGATCTAAGTGATCTGTCAAAAACAGACATCTTAAGCATATTTTTGGTTTACGTCAAAATCTAACTGGTTTAGCTGTAGTACTTACACTTCAGACCCGTCCTTTGTCGGGAAGAAACACAGCGCTATATATGAGCTATCACCTACCTACATATATGTAGTTGGATATACTGCATAATTGTACTAGGGGTTCGATTGAATCAGTCACCCCTAATACTCTTACACACCCTACTTTGGTCCATCTAGACAACCAGGGTTCGATTGAATCAGTCACCGTGCTCGACCACTTCAGGCACACGACACATTTTTTAAGGTTCTCCTACTCATGCACGTCCAGCCCTCAAACACGCGGTATCAAAATGGACCTACTATTGGTCTAAGTGCGTCCTGACTCTGCCGAGACACCCACCTCACCTTTCCTTAACTAACCTAGATATACCAATCATTTATACTGTACGTCCTCATAAAAGGGCGTCATTACCGAAAGGGTTAAGCATTCTGCAGCTAGTTATACAAAACTGAGATTTTGCTGGTCACTCAACCTGCAAAAAGTTATCACATGTCATTTCCAAATTTATACGCGGTAGGTGCGTTTTCCCAGTAACCCCGTAAAGGTATACCTACGATATATCCTGTGTTTTTTGGTCTTGAAGAGACCAAGTTGGTAAATTTCCCCTTTCGTTTCCGCTCTTTAGGGTTGAACTCAATTTTCTAAAGGGAGAAAATTTCCCTGTATTATTGATAGAGATTGTATAGGTTGACTCTTTTTTCCTCTACGCCTAGAGATACAGCAATTCACCATGATACCATATTATGGCATCCAGGAAATTCGTATACCGTCACATCAAACAATACACCGAAATATTTTTCTCAGAATGATGCAGGACGCTATTTACCCTACCTTAGTGTACTCTTTATTGTGTCCTTCCAATCCTCATTCCCGTATACAATTTATACATGAGAATATTTCTCTTAAATTCTATTCGTAAAGAGAATGGAATTTTCATTCTCTTGCAATACGACACGGTGGAGACTGGATGCCCACATCTCTCTTTGAGAAAACGTAGTACATTTTCCAGCGGAATGGAATACCTCCAGTAATAATAGTATGTAACCATCGCCAACCCTAACAAATATTCAGTGACGGAAGGTTTTTGATGAGTTGTCCGGGAAATCGATTGATGTCTAGGGTCTGACACGGGTTGACAATTTAAGTTTTGTTAGTTTGCAAGTTCAATAATCAACTTACTTGCTGGCGAGTTATATTGCCCAGGTCACGCACAGTAGCAATGACCAACGACAACTCCGTTTGGTCAATGTGTGCGTCCTTCAGTGGGAGTAAATTGATGATTTCATGTTTTGCGACTGATATTCAGATATTTTGATTTTTAATTTTCTCCTTGTGTTATTAACACTAAAGGTCCAACGAGGGGAACTAGAATCACCCCTGTATGATATACCTATGAACAGCATGCAAGATTACGTGGTCTTTGGTGCGAGTGTCTAGGTGTTTGCTACTTATTAGGTCTTGCTTTTTATGCGACCCTGTTTTCTATGTTTGCATGACAAAAGCATCTCCGGCTACTGGTTACTCATAACCTCAGGTCTAAGATATACTAATATAAAACAAGCAGTTATCCTCATTATTAAGTTTAAGAAAGATGTATGCAGTTATTCTTCAGTTGAAGCCAGGGTTTTACCATACTCTTCGCCCTTATCAAGGATGTTTTTTTTTTTTTTTTTATCTTGGGTAAGTATTCAATTACTTTACGCTCCGACTTTTTGAAGTAGGCAATCGTCTGGTAGAGACATATATGATATTCAGCTTCTATTTTGTAATGCATTTGCTGACTCATGTCTTTGACATTTCATGGCCAGAGGAGTCTTATGTTCTGATGGACTTACATATGTATCTACATATATTGTACAATGAGTTGGGACTTAAAAATGACTGTTGCTATGGCAAATTTCGGTTTGGATAAAGCACACAAGGTGAGTTGATATCATTTGCAACTTATGCGAGCACAAAAATTCTCATGACAGTGCGCTGTATTGTTTGGAACCTATTTCTACATCGAAGGTTCCATTATGGGTCCTTTGTATACATTTTATGTATTCAACGCCCTTTTTTTTCAATCGTTCATTTTTCCACTCATACACCAACATATATATAAGATCTTATATATAAAATACAATGTATGTTTGTAAATAAATTACTACTAAAGTAGTGAGCCGGTTTTGGCCAAACTTCACAGGAACACTCTCGGGACAATACCGAAGATTGCCTGAATTTAAGCCCAATCGGTTCAGTGGTTTCCGAGTCCATAGCATACAAACAAACATGCAAACAAACATATATACACTGTATTTTATACATAAGACTAGCGGGCACCCGGCGTGCGTTGCTGCGCTTAATAGAAAAAAAAAAAAACAACTGTCAGGCGGGCGCCTCGGGCTAAGTCTGTTAGAGAACAGTTTTGTACCGAGCAATAGTGGGTTAGTGGTTCAACCTTAAATATATATCTTCTTCTTTTTTAGTACTAAAGTACTATAATATGAAAGTAGTGGGTAGACTGCTGGACCAAGGGTACCCGGCGGCTGCATTGCTGCACCTAAAAAACAAAAATTAATTTGTAACACTAAAATATTTTACTACTAAATTACTACTAAGTAGAACACTTTCGGGATAATAGCAAAGATTGCCTGAATTTGAGCTCAATCGGTTCAGTGGTTTCCGAGTCCATAGCATACAAGCAAACATACAAACATGCATACATTGTATTTTTTATATGGTATAAGATTTTTTTTTTATTCATTGAATAATAAATTGAAAAAAAAAAAAATAAATTGAATGAACTGCCTGATAAAACGGAGTTTTTGTTTAGCTTGTCTAAGACCTTGGGTGTTATACCAGTGGTAAATGCACATTTCGCTTTCCCAACTCGTATACTCGTATTTAAAAGCATAATCAGATATTCGGAAAAAGAGTTTTTTTTTTTTTTTGTCAAATAGAACTGCAGTTTCGTTGCCGTCAATGCCTACGTGGCCCGGTAGCCATCACAATTTTACTTTATTGTATTTGGCCAAGTTTCGTAAACTCTCGAAGCAGCTTAAAACTGATTTTGAACTAATCAAGTGGGAGATTAGTGCTTTGAGCGCCACTTGGCTGTCAGTGAGTATGTGGATGGTGGAAAAAGTGCAGGACTTTTCCAATAGGTTTCGAAACTCTATGATTGGCACCAACTCCATACCATTTTTGATCCGTCGTTATATCACACGATTCACTTTGGATCAAACAGCGGTCGATCAATATTCCATGTATCACGGCTTGGATTCTCAATCTAAACCTTCCGCGTAAGCGGAGTGATTTTGGCATAAAGTCAGAAATTGTGCCGAACATATATAGGAAATCGGTTAATAAATCCATGAGATCCACGTGATCACATGTACTATGTTCATCAGACTTTTAAAGACTAACTGCACTGCGAATCGACACCTTCTTGACGAATATATGCAACGGGGTGAGTCCGATTATAGCCTGTATGGCTGCCGCAGGACAGATATGTATTGTACCTGTGATTCCGAGACATGCTAATCCTTAAATTCTATTAAGTTTGTTGATCGTGACCACCTTTATTTTCGTCCACCACATAATGGACGCGTACGTTGGTCACAGTGATATATTTAATCATTCTCTGCCAATCGGTGGTGTTTTCTCTATTGATTACACGGATCATTTCATTTTCAGTCAGACAGATTCTGTCAAAGTACTACTTTTTCTGCTCCTATTTCGGCACGGTTATGATCTGCACTCAAGCGATCATAACCCTCCCAATTCACTGCATTTCTACTGACCCCCCTATAGGATTCACCGGTTTGACCTCTGGAAATATCGCCATGCTTCCCGATTTCATATTACTTCGTTACTGAGGCAAACCAAATGCTTGTGTCCTTACATTATTGTATGATCCAGGAGTTTTTAGGTCTGTTTTCTTTTACGATATCCTTGGAACGTTCTTTGATATTGCTTTTTTAATAGGGTTCAAACGATGTCTTCTTTGAAGATGGTAATACCAGCTGATCCGGTCGCGCTATATTTTTCATCAGATGGTTTCTTTGACGCTTTATTCAGATCACCAACAAAATAATTATGCAGTTTTGAGTGATTCACTCGCGCTCTGTAGATTTTCCTGATGCCTAGATTTTAGCTGTCGCAGTAGATCATTGCTCATATGATTTCATTGTCTTTGCGAAACGTCTCTTGCATCCCAATGCAACGTAAACATGACGTGTTCGAATTGGTTTATCTCCTTTACCCAGAACTATTTTTTTCTCAGTAATCTTCTAGTAAGCCGATGGGTAGCCTTTCTACTTTCATTTTATTCGCTGTATACTTTTGTACCTTGTAAGTGTAAGACAAGGGCATATCCGTAATTTTAAAATTAGTTTTAATAAATAGCGTCCCAGTTTATTCATTTCCTCGAAAATCCCGAAGCCCCAGACTCGTGCACTATAAGTTTAAATAGCTCTGTATGCTGCCCGAAATAATTACCACTTTGTTCTTAACGTAAAATTTCTCTATGCCAGGAAGCATTGCCACGTTGAGTTTATGCTACTCTTCGCTACAATACTAAATTTTTTCACGTGCTTGGAGTCATTTTGGAAGTCAGCAGTACTCATAAATATTCTGCTTTGAGAATCCAGTTTTGTTGATTGGACAACCTACCCCCATTCCTGAACACCATAATCTCAGATTTAGCCAAGTTGATTTCCAAGTTTTACTTCTCACAGTAAGTTTCGAATCGGTCTATCATTTAATGCATAACTTCAATATCTTTCGCCAAGATAACCATATCGTCTGCATATAGCAATTAGCTTATGATTAGAGAATAGATATTTAGGCTTTCTCCTAATTTTGTGTGTAAATTGTACGGTTACAACCAAATATTGTAAAAATAATTTATAGCTACCAATAAATCTAAATCTAAATCTCCTAATGCCACAGCAGGTCATTTATATAAAGTGCGATAAGAAGTGGCAATAATAACGGAAAGTGACTTTGAGTAGCTGATAGATTGCGTTAGATTGGTAAAGGTATGCTGACATTAGCCACTGCTCATCTACACCTCTACGTTGGTTCCTACTTTAGATTACCTCAGGTATCTCTAAATAAGCCGTTGGATATAAGTGATTGGCTTATCATATAAAGTCGCTTTAAAATATGTTTGCAAAGGGCCCTCAACCTTCTATGGCCTGTGTAAAATATTCTCAAGCAGATGAGGAATAGACTCAGTCAATGTGACATATCCTGAGAAGTCCTAAAAGAATATTAATAAAAAGTGACCATCTAATTGGAGCTCGTGCGACAAAGCTCGTGCGTACTTGCCCTGCTTATGAATTTATCATTGATTTTCTTATTTATAGCACTGAGTGGAAGGGCAGAGTACAGGAAGGATGAAAACTATACCGATTGCGTGCAAGATTGTCTCCGCTTTCGTTGCCTGTAATACCCGCATACCCCAGAACTTAGCATTAGATCATCGATATTTAATTAAGGTATCATTTGCAGAGTGATATTAGTCGTACTCGTAATCTGAATGCCACTGATGCCCGGCTGCCAATCTGGCAATATTATATTGAATTATTTTCATAGCTTGGCCTAAGAGACATTGCACACATTGTTCATTTTAAACAAATGGCAGATACTTAAGATTTCGTTGTAAGAAAAAACTGTTGAACTGACTACCGTCGCCATTCAATTCGGAAGCGTCAGGGGTTTCTGTCAAAAATCTTGGTACTACGGGCCCCCCAGCAAGATCAAATAAACACTATCTCTCATGCTTCAGCCGATACAGTGCAGCTTAAGCTAGAAATGGTTTAGGTTAGTACATTTTAAACAATCGTAGGTATAGCCTGTTCCCTGTGAGACACTGCGGTTACTTTGCCCTTCGTTGCAGTCGATGTTATTTCTTAGATTTATGAAGCACACCGCAGGATAACTTCATTGATTCAACTAAGCTGATGTCGAACATGTCCCAACGAACATTTATAGATTGTGTTCTCTTTTCTCGTTGAGTTTTGGATTTGTTCAAGGCTGTATATAAACACATGGTTGTTGACATCTTCGGAGATACTCACTTGGTGGATTATCCGTGAAAATCGTAGTACGAGTATTTCGTTTAATGCTATTTTGATAATTCTCACGGGCCGTCCATAAGAATAGTCTTGTCTGAAGTTAATATGTTCTTTGTTTGTTGTAGTCTCTTATTTCAATGTCTTTTTAAAAATCGTATTTTTCCAAATAGAGCTGAGACTATTATTGTTATCACTGCCAGTCATCACTGTATATTTCTCACTAAGCAAGGAGCAGTTGTGATTGCTTGTAGTATAACTGAACATCACTTTCACCATTGAAGTTTTCAAAGAGGAGGTTAATCCGAGCAAGAACCCCCGCAAAACAAACTGGGACAGGTATAGGTCAACACTCGAGTAGAAGCTAATAAATGTAGAAGCGAGGAAAACGGCGAGCCACGTCCTAGAACTAGAAAACAACTTGGTAGTGATCAACATTGCTATTACGAGTATACAGGCATATGGAAGGAGTTGTCCTATTAGTCCAAAGAAAGATCGGAAGGATACTCCATGGTGGAAGGAAACGCTGGTCGAATTAAGAATTAAGAAAGGTGCGTAAGCTCTTTAACAAAGCAAAGAAATAAGGAAAGCTAAACGGAATAGCTTCAGAGCATTCTGTGAGAGCATAGTGTCAACTCCTGCAGCGGCCAGATTACATAAGGCACTGGCTAAGGAGAAAGCAGGAACACCGTGCTCACTGAAAAACAAGCTACACGGGTAGCTCAATCTATAAAAGCACAGATGTATTGGAAAGGTTTAAAAGGCCCAGGAGAGAAGACTCGGGGAAGGCAAGAGACATCCGCACGAAACGAAGGCTAAGTTGGGCTCTAAACACCTTTCAGCCGTTTAAAGCACCAGGAGTGGACGGAATATTCCCTACCCTATTACAAAAACGATAGGAAATCATTATGCCACACCTCATAGGACTATTGCCGCTTTGCACATCTCGAAAGGTCACATTCATCTCGAAAGTGGCTAAAAGAAACACCACTTCACCTGAATCCTTTAGACCCTAGAAAAGGTCATAGATAATCACCTAAGGATGACTGTGCTGGAAAGAATACTTCACCACCACAATCAACATGCCTACAGAGCAGGAAGATCCACCAAAAGCGCGCTCTACCAGCTGACAAGATGGATTCAGGTAGCACTGGAGAGCAAGGCAACAGCAGTATGTGCTTTTCTAGACATCGAAGGAGCCTTCGACAACACCTCAAACAAACAAAAAAACAAATATTTGGCACAACAGCTCTTTAAAGTGCCAAGGCCTAGCTTCTCGCAACCACTCATGTTGTGTGCGTTATATTTTTCACACGAATGGAAGGGACCTACAGTTTAATGCCGAATCCGAACGGCGATTTGAGAAGCTTTTTCGTGACAGCAATACTCTCGGATGTTTGTCAAACGCTCGCGAGAGGTGGGACCGTGAAACATTTTTTTGTCGCCAACACCTCCCATGAAGCAATTAGGAGGGTCTTGAAATAAAGGAAGGAAATCGCACCACAATTAACAGGATATGTGAGATGCCAAGAACTAGGACGGCTGAGACAGAAGTGGGTCAAAAAACCATCCCATGAAGCACCACTAGACGATGCCCGCAATGAGGGGTATTATCACCATTGATGTGGAGCCTAGTAGTAGATGAACTACTATACAAATTGACAGACGCCGGCATTAAGTGTAAGGGGTACGCCGACGATATAGTCATTGTTGCAAGAGGAAAATTTGAAGAAACGCTATGCGAAATCATTCAAAGGGGTCTACGAACCACACAGACATGGTGCGAAACGGTAGAACTTACAGTGAATCCTACTTAAACTACTGTGATACTCTTCACCAAGAAAAGACAACTAAAGCGTATGCAGCCTATCCTATTGGAAGGTATCAGGATCGACCCAAAGAAACAGGTCAACTATCTAGGTATAACACTAGACAGCAAACTCCTTTGGAAAGAACATGTAGAAGCTGTGGTAATCAAAGCCACCAGAGCACTTATGGTGTGCAGGAACATTTCGGGAAAGACCTGGGGATGTAGCCCAGCCACACTGAGGTTGTTGTACAGGATGATAGTAAGACCCATTATTACTTACGGGGCAGTGGCATGGATTAACCAACACTAGAGGTGATCATAGGTATATCTCCGCTACACATAGTTCTATAGCGAATTCGCCAAGGAGACCATATTGAGAATTTCATTCAACTACTAGACGCGAAAAATTCAATTCGTCGTCTGCAAAGAAGAAAACTTTTTGACCTCGCCCCGTGAAAAACGCAGGAACTTTCATTGGAATTTGACCTGTCTAAAGTGCTACATTCTTTTTAACGAATATCTTTTTCCAAAAATCATGAGTCTCGTAAGCGAAAATAACACTGCTGTATAAGCGTCGGCTTAGTTGTAGTATTCATTTTGAAGAGAAGTGTTTTTTAGTGAGTAAAAATCTCACACTACCATAAGCACGCGCGGTCGGGCCGTATGGTGTATTTGGAAAAATGTTCACTTGATCTCGGCAAAAAAAAAAAATTGAATTTTAAATAAACAAAGAGAGCATCGGGGAGGAACACACATCACAAACAAAGAGTGAGTAACCCTATCCAAATCGGTGCCGCTTCTTGACTGGTCCAGAGACGATATGGTAAAAAAATACCGCTTTGAAAGAAAGTTCGAATCAAAGCTGAGCAACAAAAAGGATTGGAGCAGTGAGTCCGAGTCAAACAACACACAATTAAATGGTACACGGACAGATCGAAAATATCTACAGGCACTGGGGCAGGGGTGTACGGTCCCAGGACCAGATATTCAAAATCACTGGGAATATTCCCCAATATATTTCAAGCAGAAGTTCACACAATCGAAAGATGCGCACAATTTAACTTAGAGATGAATTATCGCGGGAGTTACGTACCTCACCTCAGCATCCAGAGAGGAACCTACTCTAACACTCCACCGCCAATCGTAAGCTCGAGGAGATACACTATTGCGAGTTACGATCCGACAACAACAGCAGTAGACGCAAGGCATGGACCCACGCAGTCATCCCGTGCTAATGCCATAAAGCTTGTATTCATGCAGTCATCACATGCCAATAAAAAATACATCGCTTAGCAACAACTCATGGATGGTGATCGATTTGATTGGAGGATGAACCCCAAGGAGAAAAGCAGCTTACCAACCTCAGCATGTGACGCTGCTCTATGTGCTCTGCGCAGACAAGAGATGCTCTCTTTTAATCTCTTCTTAAAAATTCTATGCTTTGGTAGGTTTAAGTTAGCTTCGGTAAGAAATGTAGCCTGTCTGTCTATCTTTGAATTTGGTTGAATAAAGATCGAAAAAATAAGTGAATGGGTTTCTTAATATAACTCGGCCAGGACATCGCCATACTGTCAGACAACCAAACCGCTATTAAAGCACTGATCTCACACGAGATCAGATCCAAACTAGTCTGTAAATGCCTCACCAGGATCAACAAACTAGGAGAGGCAAATAAAGTAACTCTCTACTGGGTACCAGGTCACGTAGGAGTAGAGGGAAACGAAGCAGCTGATTAGCAAAAAACGGATCAGACACGCCGTTCCTTGGACAAAAACCCTTTTGTGGGACAGGACCCAAAAAAAAAAAGGGAAGACTTAAGCAAAGAGGAAGAGAACAAATGGGCCACGCATTGGGACGATATCCCCCAACTAAGACAGGCGAAAGAACTTCTGGGGAAATACAACCAGACAAGAATTAGAACCTGCCTAAGAGTCAGCAAGAACCGACTTCGCATCTCTTAACGGGTCACTGCAGACTCAAGGAGCACCTCAGGAAACTGGGAATAGAGAGAGAGACGGACACTGCAGATTCTGCAGGGACTCGCAGAAACACCAGCGCACCTTCTTATGGAATGCGAAGCACTGATCCACGAAATAAGAAATCCCTTAGGTGCATACCTCCTATTAGAATTTGATCTACCTTCACTGGATCCACTGAAGATACTCCGGTTCATAGAAGCAGCTGGATTGGAGGAAGTGCTCTAGACCGAGCATATCTTCGAATAGAGCCTTAGTTTGAGGGGCACAATAGATCTGCTAAAGGTCGCAGTGCGCTTGCCCCTCACAACAAGTATATCTATCTATCTAAACTGCGGATGATTGTACTAAACACATACACTGCTTACTCATTGTTTTTCAATATCACCAGGCATATATGTAGAAATCTATCAAACTGTGTTTTACATGCAAGATAACCATATCTTTCATGCTTGTCCAAATCATACATCCATATGTATACATCAACCTGTTCGAACTTGTGTCGCACACTGTGTCTGTCTTACTTAGTAGGGCACACTTATGATTGCGCGTACCTACTTAATGATACCAACTCTTGGTAGATGAAATCCAGTATATTCAGTAAAAATGTTTTTTTTATTAAAATCCAGTATAAATCAGATTAACTATTTTTTTATTACTTCAATCAAAAAGAGTACAACATTTTTTTATTAATCTGAGTCTGTGCTCAATTCAGCGAGCTGCATTGACATCAGACTAACATTAGCTGACTGCGGTTCTGTCTACGATTGTTTGAAAGCATACTTGTTCCGAGACGAGATTTTCGCAACAAGTACGAACAAACTGATAAAATTTATGAAATTCCAGTATAAAATCCAGTACGGAAATTCATCCAGTATCTAGACTTTGAATCCAGCATGATACTGGAAAATCTAGTACAGTTGGTATCTGTTCTTTGTAAAAGATACTTTGATTGAAATGTACATGAAAGTAAGAAAATACTATGACTTCAAATCGGTATAAATTGCACGTCTGTGCAGTTCGAGATTTATTGCGGGAGTGTTATAGCCAGAAAGAAAACTGACATTAGTAGCTAAAGCAAATTACAGTTGATATCAAATGTAAACAATACCCCATGGTAGAGTTCAGTATTATTAGGTGTAAATGGTATAAATTATCGAACATTTACGTTACGTTATCATTTAAATATTATTCAATTTTTACAACTCATTATTTATATTATTTGAATAAAATGTTAATTTTTAAATGATGAACAGTATCATTACGCATACCGAATTACAAGGCATAGTTATGATATGATTGTGATTGCTCTATATGGCACAACACAAACACGTCAAGAAAGCAAGGTGGTGGAGAAATGAAGATAAAGAAGTAAGAAGAAAGAGGCTTCTAACAATAGAGAATAAGTAGCCTGCCAAGAAGAAGAAAAACTGCGCCAGGGCTCCAAGCAGAGAGTACGGAGTCTGATATAAACCAGGTTATCCAGAAGCTTTTTTTTTTTTAATTTGGGCGCACACAGGGATTTATTAGTACACACAGGCCGGCGTTGCAAACGATAGAGAGAGAAAGAGAAAGGTTAATGTAGTAATTTTTGAAAATTTGAATATTATGTTTCAGAGAAACTGCGATGGTCGCGTCCAGATAACTGTGCAGATTTTTGTTATTTTGTGTCTTGTCTGATGCCATAGGCACCAGAGCGAACAGTTTTCCGACCATATGACCAACCAACTGCCAGTGTTATGCCCTTGCAATAGTGTTCATACAAGTTTTCGTAATTGATCGGATTGGCTTTATTTTATGAGAAATAAATAAATGGTTACTGACATCGTGATTTTGACTATGAACCGTTAGCAACAACACCATGGCCACCCTCAGGAGCTGCGGCGACATAATATGAACAAGGGCACAACCATCTTCAAATTCTTCGCTTAAAGAAGAATGAATGCTCAGGGGATTCATTCGTCAAAGTTCATTAACAATACTCATGACCAGCTTCTCGTGCATGACGAGAAATATCTGCAGAGGTAGCAATGAAAAAACATCGTGATTTCTTAAAGTATTTGCATATTGTATTGGTTAACTTTGAAAAGGCATTCGACAGACAACCACGACATCTTACATGGGTGGCGCTAAAAGATCGAGGGGCTCCAGCGACCTTCGTACAGATGATCATGGACATGTACGAAGGAGCAAAGGCAAGAGTAAGATGCCCCGCTGGAGTAACCGAAGAGTTCCCAATCAAAGTCGGGGTGCACCAGGAAAGCGTTTTAAGCCCTTTGATCTTTATTACAGTACCTGGCTATCTGCTTGAAGGTAATGTGATGGACCCCAAGATACATCAATTATTCTTTGTTGACACTGGAGCCGTCATAAGTGAGAATCCTAGATATCGAATTTTCCGACCAGTCACCGATCCGTGCAATTTTCACGTCATTAGAAGCGCACATGTGTGCAGATTTCAAATCTGTAACTGGATTTCCTATGCGGTGCACACTTTTCGAGGAAATCATATTTTTGTGGCTTAGCTTGGATTGGCGGAAACAGCCACCGGGGTCGACAGATATCGAATTTTCCGACCAATCACCAATCCGTGTAGTTTTTACGTCATTAGATGCGCACATGTGTGCAGATTTCAAATCTGTAACTGGATTTCCTATGCGGTGCACAGTTTTCGAGGAAATCAGATCTTTGTGGCTTAGCTTGGATTGGTGGAAACAGCCATGCCGGGGTCGCCAGATATCGAATTTTCCAACCAATCACCGATCCGTGTAATTTTGGCTTCATTAAAAGCGCACATGTGTGCAGATTTCAAATCTGTACGGGATTTCCTATGCGGTGCATAGTTTTCGAGGAAATTATATTTTTGTGGCTTTGCTTGGATTGGCGGAAATCGCCATGCCGGGGTCGCCAGATATCGAATTTTCCGAGCAATCACCGATCCGCGTAGTTTTGGCTTCATTAAAAGCGCACATGTGTGCAGATTTCAAATCTGTACGGGATTTCCTATGCGGTGCACAGTTTTCGAGGAAATAATATTTTTGTGGCTTAGCTTGGATTGGCGGAAATCGCCATGCCGCGGTCGCCAGATATCGAATTTTCCGAGCAATCACCGATCCGCGTAGTTTTAACGTCATTAGATGCGCACATGTGTGCAGATTTCAAATCTGTAATTGGATTTCCTAGGCCGTGCATAGTTTTCGAGGAAATAATAATTTTGTGGCTTAGCTTGGGTTGGCGGAAACCGCCATGCCGGGGCGGCCAGATATCGAATTTTCCGACCAATCACCGATCTGTGTAATTTTTACGTCATTAGAAGCGCACATGTGTGCAGATTTCAAATCTGTAACTGGATTTCCTATGCGGGTTATAGTTTTCGAGGAAAGCATATTTGTGTGGCTTAGCTTGGATTGGCGGAAACAGCAATGCCCGGGTCGCCAGATATCGAATTTTCCGACCAATCACCGATCCGTGTAATTTTCACGTCATTAGAAGCGCACATGTGTGCAGATTTCAAATCTGTAACTGGATTTCCTATGCGGTGCATAGTTTTCGAGGAAATAAGATTTTTGTGGCTTAGTTTGGATTGGCCGAAATCGCCATGCCGGGGTCGCCAGATATCGAATTTTCCAACCAATCACCGATCCGTGTAATTTTCACGTCATTAGAAGCGCACATGTGTGCAGATTTCAAATCTGTAACTGGATTTCCTATGCGGTGCTTAGTTTTCGAGGAAATACGATTTTTGTGGCTTAGTTTGGATTGGCCGAAATCGCCATGCCGTGGTCGCCAGATATCGAATTTTCCAACCAATCACCGATTTCAAATCTGTAGTTGGATTTCCTATGCGGTGCATAGTTTTCGAGGAAATAAGATTTTTGTGGCTTAGTTTGGATTGGCCGAAATCGCCATGCCGGGGTCGCCAGATATCGAATTTTCCAACCAATCACCGATCCGTGTAATTTTTACGAATTAGAAGCGCACACGTGTGCAGATTTCAAATCTGTAACAAGATTTCCTATGCGGTGCATAGTTTTCGAGGAAATAAGATTTTTGTGGCTTAGTTTGGATTGGCCGAAATCGCCATGCCGGGGTCGCCAGATATCGAATTTTCCGACCAATCACCGATCCGTGTAATTTTCACGTCATTAGAAGCGCACATGTGTGCAGATTTCAAATCTGTAACTGGATTTCCTATGCGGTACATAGTTTTCGAGGAAATAAGATTTTTGTGGCTTAGTTTGGATTGGCCGAAATCGCCATGCCGGGGTCGCCAGATATCGAATTTTCCAACCAATCACCGATCCGTGTAATTTTTACGAATTAGAAGCGCACATGTGTGCAGATTTCAAATCTGTAACAAGATTTCCCATGCGGTGCATAGTTTTCGAGGAAATAAGATTTTTGTGGCTTAGTTTGGATTGGCCGAAATCGCCATTCCGGGGTCGCCAGATATCGAATTTTCCAACCAATCACCGATCCGTGTAATTTTTACGTCATTAGAAGCGCACATGTGTGCAGATTTCAAATCTGTAACTGGATTTCCTATGCGGTGCATAGTTTTCGAGGAAATAAGATTTTCGTGACTTAGTTTGGATTGGCCGAAATCGCCATGCCGCGGTCGACAGATATCGTATTTTCCGACCAATCACCGATCCGTGTAATTTTAACGTCATCAGAAGCGCACATGTGTGCAGATTTCAAATCTGCAACTGGATTTCCTATGCGGTGCATAGTTTTCAACGAAATCATATTTTTGTGGCTTAGCTTGGATTGGTGGAAACAGCCATGCCCGGGTCGCCAGATATCGAATTTTCCGACCAATCACCGATCCGTGAAATTTGTATGTCATTAGAAGCGCACATGTGTGCAGATTTCAAATCTGTAACTGGATTTTCTATGCGGTGCATAGTTTTCGAGGAAATTATATTTTTGTGGCTTAGCTTGGATTGGTGGAAACAGCCATGCCCGGGTCGCCAGATATCGAATTTTCCGACCAATCACCGATCCGTGTAATTTTTACATCATTAGTAGCGGACATGTGTGTAGATTTCAAATCTGTAACTGGATTTCCTATGCGGTGCATAGTTTTCGAGGAAATTATATTTTTGTGGCTTAGCTTGGATTAATGGAAACAGCCATGCCGGGGTCGCCAGATATCGAATTTTCCGACCAATCACCGATCCGTGTAATTTTCACGTCATTAGAAGCGCACATATGTGCAGATTTCAAATCTGTAACTGGATTTCCTATGCGGTGCTTAGTTTTCGAGGAAATAAGATTTTTGTGGCTTAGTTTGGATTGGCCGAAATCGCCATGCCGTGGTCGCCAGATATCGAATTTTCCAACCAATCACCGATCCGTGTAATTTTTACGTCATTAGAAGCGCACATGTGTGCAGATTTCAAATCTGTAACTGGATTTCCTATGCGGTGCATAGTTTTCGAGGAAATAAGATTTTTGTGGCTTAGTTTGGATTGGCCGAAATCGCCATGCCGGCGTCGCCAGATATCGAGTTTTCCGACCAATCACCGATCCGTGTAGTTTTTACGTCATCAGAAGCGCACATGTGTGCAGATTTCAAATCTGTAACTGGATTTCCTATGCGGTGCATAGTTTTCGAGGAAATAAGATTTTTGTGGCTTAGTTTGGATTGGCCGAAATCGCCATGCCGTGGTCGCCAGATATCGAATTTTCCAACCAATCACCGATCCGTGTAATTTTTACGTCATTAGAAGCGGACATGTGTGCAGATTTCAAATCTGTAACTAGATTTCCTATGCGGTGCATAGTTTTCGAGGAAATTATATTTTTGTGGCTTAGCTTGCATTGATGGAAACAACCATGCCGGGGTCGCCAGATATCGAATTTTCCGACCAATCACCGATCCGTGTAATTTTCACGTCATTAGAAGCGCACATGTGTGCAGATTTCAAATCTGTAACTGGATTTCCTATGCGGTGCATAGTTTTCGAGGAAATAAGATTTTTGTGGCTTAGTTTGGATTGGCCGAAATCGCCATGCCGGGGTCGCCAGATATCGAATTTTCCAACCAATCACCGATCCGTGTAATTTTTACGTCATTAGAAGCGCACATGCGTGCAAATTTCAAATCTGTAACTGGATTTCCTATGCGGTGCATAGTTTTCGAGGAAATAAGATTTTCGTGACTTAGTTTGGATTGGCCGAAATCGCCATGCCGCGGTCGCCAGATATCGTAGTTTCCGACCAATCACCGATCCGTGTAATTTTAACGTCATTAGACGCGCACATGTGTGCAGATTTCAAATCTGTAACTGGATTTCCTATGCGGTGCATAGTTTTCGAGGAAATTATATTTTTGTGGCTTAGCTTGGATTGGTGGAAACAGCCATGCCGGGGTCGCCAGATATCGAATTTTCCAACCAATCACCGATCCGTGTAGTTTTCACGTCATTAGAAGCGCATATGTGTGCAGATTTCAAATCTGTAACTGGATTTCCTATGCGGTGCATAGTTTTCGAGGAAATAAGATTTTTGTGATTTTTTCCAACCAATCGCCGATCCGTGTAATTTTTGCGTCATTAGAAGCGCACATGTGTGCAGATTTCAAATCTGTAACTGGATTTCCTATGCGGTGTATAGTTTTCGAGGAAATAATATTTTTGTGGCTTAGCTTGGATTGATGGAAACAGCCATGCCCGGGTCGCCAGATATCGAATTTTCCGACCAATCACCGATCCGTGTAATTTTTACGTCATTAGAAGCGGATATGTGTGCAGATTTCAAATCTGTAACTGGATTTCCTATGCGGTGCATAGTTTTCGAGGAAATTATATTTTTGTGGCTTAGTTTGGATTGATGGAAACAGCCATGCCGGGGTCGCCAGATATCGAATTTTCCAACCAATCACCGATCCGTGTAGGTTTCACGTCATTAGAAGCGCATATGTGTGCAGATTTCAAATCTGTAACTGGATTTCCTATGCGGTGCATAGTTTTCGAGGAAATAAGATTTTTGTGGCTTAGTTTGGATTGGCCGAAATCGCCATGCCGGCGTCGCCAGATATCGAGTTTTCCGACCAATCACCGATCCGTGTAGTTTTTACGTCATTAGAAGCGCACATGTGTGCAGATCTCAAATCTGTAACTGGATTTCCTATGTGGTGCATAGTTTTCAAGGAAATTATATTTTTGTGGCTTAGCTTGGATTGGTGGAAACAGCCATGCCCGGGTCGCCAGATATCGAATTTTCCAACCAATCACCGATCCGTGTAATTTTTACGTCATTAGAAGCGCACATGTGTGCAGATTTCATTTCTGTAACTGGATTTCCTATGCGGTGCATAGTTTTCGAGGAAATAAGATTTTTGTGGCTTAGTTTGGATTGGCCGAAATCGCCATGCCGGGGTCGCCAGATATCGAATTTTCCAACCAATCACCGATCCGTGGAATTTTAACGTCATTAGAAGCGCACATGTGTGCAGATTTCAAATCTGCAACTGGATTTCCTATGCGGTGCATAGTTTTCAAGGAAATCATATTTTTGTGGCTTAGCTTGGATTGGTGGAAACAGCCATGCCCGGGTCGCCAGATATCGAATTTTCCGACCAATCACCGATCCGTGTAATTTTTACGTCATTAGAAGCGCACATGTGTGCAGATTTCAAATCTATAACTAGATTTCCTATGCGGCGCATAGTTTTCGAGGAAATAAGATTTTTGTGGCTTAGTTTGGATTGGCCGAAATCGCCATGCCGGGGTCGCCAGATATCGAATTTTCCAACCAATCACCGATCCGTGTAATTTTAACGTCATTAGAAGCGCACATGTGTGCAGATTTCAAATCTGCAACTGGATTTCCTATGCGGTGCATAGTTTTCAAGGAAATCATATTTTTGTGGCTTAGCTTGGATTGGTGGAAACAGCCATGCCCGGGTCGCCAGATATCGAATTTTCCGACCAATCACCGATCCGTGAAATTTGTGTGTCATTAGAAGCGTACATGTGTGCAGATTTCAAATCTGTAACTGGATTTCCTATACGGTGCATAGTTTTCGAGGAAATTATATTTTTGTGGCTTAGCTTGGATTGGTGGAAACAGCCATGCCCGGGTCGCCAGATATCGAATTTTCCGACCAATCACCGATCCGTGTAACTTTTGCATCATTAGAAGCGGACAAGTGTGCAGATTTCAAATCTGTAACTGGATTTCCTATGCGGTGCATAGTTTTCGAGGAAATCATATTTTTGTGGCTTAGCTTGGATTGATGGAAACAGCCATGCCGGGGTCGCCAGATATCGAATTTTCCAACCAATCACCGATCCGTGCAATTTTCACGTCATTAAAAGCGCACATGTGTGCAGATTTCAAATCTGTAACTGGATTTCCTATGCGGTGCTTAGTTTTCGAGGAAATAAGATTTTTGTGGCTTAGTTTGGATTGGTGGAAACAGCCATGCCGGGGTCGCCAGATATCGAATTTTCCGACCAATCACCGATCCGTGTAATTTTTACGTCATTAGAAGCGGACATGTGTGCAGATTTCAAATCTGTAACTGGATTTCCTATGCGGTGCATAGTTTTCGAGGAAATTATATTTTTGTGGCTTAGCTTGGATTGATGGAAACAGCCATGCCGGGGTCGCCAGATATCGAATTTTCCAACCAATCACCGATCCGTGTAGTTTTCACGTCATTAGAAGCGCATATGTGTGCAGATTTCAAATCTGTAACTGGATTTCCTATGCGGTGCATAGTTTTCGAGGAAATAAGATTTTTGTGGCTTAGTTTGGATTGGCCGAAATCGCCATGCCGGGGTCGCCAGATATCGAATTTTCCGACCAATCACCGATCCGTGTAATTTTTACGTCATTAGAAGCGGACATGTGTGCAGATTTCAAATCTGCAACTGGATTTCCTATACGGTGCATAGTTTTCGAGGAAATTATATTTTTGTGGCTTAGCTTGGATTGGTGGAAACAGCCATGCCCGGGTCGCCAGATATCGAGTTTTCCGACCAATCACCGATCTGTGTAGTTTTTACGTCATTAGAAGCGCACATGTGTGCAGATCTCAAATCTGTAACTGGATTTCCTATGTGGTGCATAGTTTTCAAGGAAATTATATTTTTGTGGCTTAGCTTGGATTGGTGGAAACAGCCATGCCCGGGTCGCCAGATATCGAATTTTCCGACCAATCACCGATCCGTGTAATTTTTACGTCATTAGAAGCGCACATGTGTGCAGATTTCAAATCTGTAACTAGATTTCCTATGCGGTGCATAGTTTTCGAGGAAATAAGATTTTTGTGGCTTAGTTTGGATTGGCCGAAATCGCCATGCCGGGGTCGCCAGATATCGAATTTTCCAACCAATCACCGATCCGTGTAATTTTAACGTCATTAGAAGCGCACATGTGTGCAGATTTCAAATCTGCAACTGGATTTCCTATGCGGTGCATAGTTTTCAAGGAAATTATATTTTTGTGGCTTAGCTTGGATTGGTGGAAACAGCCATGCCCGGGTCGCCAGATATCGAATTTTCCGACCAATCACCGATCCGTGAAATTTGTGTGTCATTAGAAGCGTACATGTGTGCAGATTTCAAATCTGTAACTGGATTTCCTATACGGTGCATAGTTTTCGAGGAAATTATATTTTTGTGGCTTAGCTTGGATTGGTGGAAACAGCCATGCCCGGGTCGCCAGATATCGAATTTTCCGACCAATCACCGATCCGTGTAACTTTTACATCATTAGAAGCGGACATGTGTGCAGATTTCAAATCTGTAACTGGATTTCCTATGCGGTGCATAGTTTTCGAGGAAATCATATTTTTGTGGCTTAGCTTGGATTGATGGAAACAGCCATGCCGGGGTCGCCAGATATCGAATTTTCCAACCAATCACCGATCCGTGCAATTTTCACGTCATTAAAAGCGCACATGTGTGCAGATTTCAAATCTGTAACTGGATTTCCTATGCGGTGCATAGTTTTCGAGGAAATAAGATTTTGGTGGCTTAGTTTGGATTGGCCGAAATCGCCATGCCGGCGTCGCCAGATATCGAGTTTTCCGACCAATCACCGATCCGTGTAGTTTTTACGTCATTAGAAGCGCACATATGTGCAGATCTCAAATCTGTAACTAGATTTCCTATGTGGTGCATAGTTTTCAAGGAAATTATATTTTTGTGGCTTAGCTTGGATTGGTGGAAACAGCCACGCCCGGGTCGCCAGATATCGAATTTTCCGACTAATCACCGATCCGTGTAATTTTTACGTCATTAGAAGTGGATATGTGTGCAGATTTCAAATCTGTAACTGGATTTCCTATGCGGTGCATAGTTTTCGAGGAAATTATATTTTTGTGGCTTAGCTTGGATTGATGGAAACAGCCATGCCGGGGTCGCCAGATATCGAATTTTTCGACCAATCACCGATCCGTGTAATTTTCACGTCATTAGAAGTGCACATGTGTGCAGATTTCAAATCTGTAACTGGATTTCCTATGCGGTGCATAGCTTTCGAGGAAATAAGATTTTTGTGGCTTAGTTTGGATTGGCCGAAATCGCTATGCGCGTCGCCAGATATCGAGTTTTCCGACCAATCACCGATCCGTGTAGTTTTTACGTCATTAGAAGCGCACATGTGTGCAGATCTCAAATCTGTAACTGGATTTCCTATGTGGTGCATAGTTTTCAAGGAAATTATATTTTGGTGGCTTAGCTTGGATTGGTGGAAACAGCCATGCCCGGGTCGCCAGATATCGAATTTTCCGACCAATCACCGATCCGTGTAACTTTTACGTCATTAGAAGCGCACATGTGTGCAGATTTCATTTCTGTAACTGGATTTCCTATGCGGTGCATAGTTTTCGAGGAAATAAGATTTTTGTGGCTTAGTTTGGATTGGCCGAAATCGCCATGCCGGGGTCGCCAGATATCGAATTTTCCAACCAATCACCGATCCGTGTAATTTTAACGTCATTAGAAGCGCACATGTGTGCAGATTTCAAATCTGCAACTGGATTTCCTATGCGGTGCATAGTTTTCAAGGAAACCATATTTTTGTGGCTTAGCTTGGATTGGTGGAAACAGCCATGCCCGGGTCGCCAGATATCGAATTTTCCGACCAATCACCGATCCGTGTAATTTTTACGTCATTAGAAGCGCACATGTGTGCAGATTTCATTTCTGTAACTGGATTTCCTATGCGGTGCATAGTTTTCGAGGAAATAAGATTTTTGTGGCTTAGTTTGGATTGGCCGAAATCGCCATGCCGGGGTCGCCAGATATCGAATTTTCCAACCAATCACCGATCCGTGTAATTTTAACGTCATTAGAAGCGCACATGTGTGCAGATTTCAAATCTGCAACTGGATTTCCTATGCGGTGCATAGTTTTCAAGGAAATCATATTTTTGTGGCTTAGCTTGGATTGGTGGAAACAGCCATGCCCGGGTCGCCAGATATCGAGTTTTCCGACCAATCACCGATCCGTGTAGTTTTTACGTCATTAGAAGCGCACATGTGTGCAGATCTCAAATCTGTAACTGGATTTCCTATGTGGTGCATAGTTTTCAAGGAAATTATATTTTTGTGGCTTAGCTTGGATTGGTGGAAACAGCCATGCCCGGGCCGCCAGATATCGAATTTGCCGACCAATCACCGATCCGTGTAATTTTTACGTCATTAGAAGCGCACATGTGTGCAGATTTCATTTCTGTAACTGGATTTCCTATGCGGTGCATAGTTTTCGAGGAAATAAGATTTTTGTGGCTTAGTTTGGATTGGCCGAAATCGCCATGCCGGGGTCGCCAGATATCGAATTTTCCAACCAATCACCGATCCGTGTAATTTGTACGTCATTAGAAGCGCACATGTGTGCAGATTTCAAATCTGTAACTGGATTTCCTATGCGGTGCATAGTTTTCGAGGAAATAAGATTTTGGTGGCTTAGTTTGGATTGGCCGAAATCGCCATGCCGGCGTCGCCAGATATCGAGTTTTCCGACCAATCACCGATCCGTGTAATTTTTACGTCATTAGAAGCGGACATGTGTGCAGATTTCAAATCTGCAACTGGATTTCCTATACGGTGCATAGTTTTCGAGGAAATTATATTTTTGTGGCTTAGCTTGGATTGGTGGAAACAGCCATGCCCGGGTCGCCAGATATCGAGTTTTCCGACCAATCACCGATCTGTGTAGTTTTTACGTCATTAGAAGCGCACATGTGTGCAGATCTCAAATCTGTAACTGGATTTCCTATGTGGTGCATAGTTTTCAAGGAAATTATATTTTTGTGGCTTAGCTTGGATTGGTGGAAACAGCCATGCCCGGGTCGCCAGATATCGAATTTTCCGACCAATCACCGATCCGTGTAATTTTTACGTCATTAGAAGCGCACATGTGTGCAGATTTCAAATCTGTAACTAGATTTCCTATGCGGTGCATAGTTTTCGAGGAAATAAGATTTTTGTGGCTTAGTTTGGATTGGCCGAAATCGCCATGCCGGGGTCGCCAGATATCGAATTTTCCAACCAATCACCGATCCGTGTAATTTTAACGTCATTAGAAGCGCACATGTGTGCAGATTTCAAATCTGCAACTGGATTTCCTATGCGGTGCATAGTTTTCAAGGAAATTATATTTTTGTGGCTTAGCTTGGATTGGTGGAAACAGCCATGCCCGGGTCGCCAGATATCGAATTTTCCGACCAATCACCGATCCGTGAAATTTGTGTGTCATTAGAAGCGTACATGTGTGCAGATTTCAAATCTGTAACTGGATTTCCTATACGGTGCATAGTTTTCGAGGAAATTATATTTTTGTGGCTTAGCTTGGATTGGTGGAAACAGCCATGCCCGGGTCGCCAGATATCGAATTTTCCGACCAATCACCGATCCGTGTAACTTTTACATCATTAGAAGCGGACATGTGTGCAGATTTCAAATCTGTAACTGGATTTCCTATGCGGTGCATAGTTTTCGAGGAAATCATATTTTTGTGGCTTAGCTTGGATTGATGGAAACAGCCATGCCGGGGTCGCCAGATATCGAATTTTCCAACCAATCACCGATCCGTGCAATTTTCACGTCATTAAAAGCGCACATGTGTGCAGATTTCAAATCTGTAACTGGATTTCCTATGCGGTGCATAGTTTTCGAGGAAATAAGATTTTGGTGGCTTAGTTTGGATTGGCCGAAATCGCCATGCCGGCGTCGCCAGATATCGAGTTTTCCGACCAATCACCGATCCGTGTAGTTTTTACGTCATTAGAAGCGCACATATGTGCAGATCTCAAATCTGTAACTAGATTTCCTATGTGGTGCATAGTTTTCAAGGAAATTATATTTTTGTGGCTTAGCTTGGATTGGTGGAAACAGCCACGCCCGGGTCGCCAGATATCGAATTTTCCGACTAATCACCGATCCGTGTAATTTTTACGTCATTAGAAGTGGATATGTGTGCAGATTTCAAATCTGTAACTGGATTTCCTATGCGGTGCATAGTTTTCGAGGAAATTATATTTTTGTGGCTTAGCTTGGATTGATGGAAACAGCCATGCCGGGGTCGCCAGATATCGAATTTTCCGACCAATCACCGATCCGTGTAATTTTCACGTCATTAGAAGTGCACATGTGTGCAGATTTCAAATCTGTAACTGGATTTCCTATGCGGTGCATAGCTTTCGAGGAAATAAGATTTTTGTGGCTTAGTTTGGATTGGCCGAAATCGCCATGCGCGTCGCCAGATATCGAGTTTTCCGACCAATCACCGATCCGTGTAGTTTTTACGTCATTAGAAGCGCACATGTGTGCAGATTTCATTTCTGTAACTGGATTTCCTATGCGGTGCATAGTTTTCGAGGAAATAAGATTTTTGTGGCTTAGTTTGGATTGGCCGAAATCGCCATGCCGGGGTCGCCAGATATCGAATTTTCCAACCAATCACCGATCCGTGTAATTTTAACGTCATTAGAAGCGCACATGTGTGCAGATTTCAAATCTGCAACTGGATTTCCTATGCGGTGCATAGTTTTCAAGGAAATCATATTTTTGTGGCTTAGCTTGGATTGGTGGAAACAGCCATGCCCGGGTCGCCAGATATCGAATTTTCCGACCAATCACCGATCCGTGTAATTTTTACGTCATTAGAAGCGCACATGTGTGCAGATTTCATTTCTGTAACTGGATTTCCTATGCGGTGCATAGTTTTCGAGGAAATAAGATTTTTGTGGCTTAGTTTGGATTGGCCGAAATCGCCATGCCGGGGTCGCCAGATATCGAATTTTCCAACCAATCACCGATCCGTGTAATTTTAACGTCATTAGAAGCGCACATGTGTGCAGATTTCAAATCTGCAACTGGATTTCCTATGCGGTGCATAGTTTTCAAGGAAATCATATTTTTGTGGCTTAGCTTGGATTGGTGGAAACAGCCATGCCCGGGTCGCCAGATATCGAGTTTTCCGACCAATCACCGATCCGTGTAGTTTTTACGTCATTAGAAGCGCACATGTGTGCAGATCTCAAATCTGTAACTGGATTTCCTATGTGGTGCATAGTTTTCAAGGAAATTATATTTTTGTGGCTTAGCTTGGATTGGTGGAAACAGCCATGCCCGGGCCGCCAGATATCGAATTTTCCGACCAATCACCGATCCGTGTAATTTTTACGTCATTAGAAGCGCACATGTGTGCAGATTTCATTTCTGTAACTGGATTTCCTATGCGGTGCATAGTTTTCGAGGAAATAAGATTTTTGTGGCTTAGTTTGGATTGGCCGAAATCGCCATGCCGGGGTCGCCAGATATCGAATTTTCCAACCAATCACCGATCCGTGTAATTTTAACGTCATTAGAAGCGCACATGTGTGCAGATTTCAAATCTGCAACTGGATTTCCTATGCGGTGCATAGTTTTCAAGGAAATCATATTTTTGTGGCTTAGCTTGGATTGGTGGAAACAGCCATGCCCGGGTCGCCAGATATCGAATTTTCCGACCAATCACCGATCCGTGTAATTTTTACGTCATTAGAAGCGCACATGTGTGCAGATTTCATTTCTGTAACTGGATTTCCTATGCGGTGCATAGTTTTCGAGGAAATAAGATTTTTGTGGCTTAGTTTGGATTGGCCGAAATCGCCATGCCGGGGTCGCCAGATATCGAATTTTCCAACCAATCACCGATCCGTGTAATTTTAACGTCATTAGAAGCGCACATGTGTGCAGATTTCAAATCTGCAACTGGATTTATTATGCGGTGCATAGTTTTCAAGGAAATCTTATTTTTGTGGCTTAGCTTGGATTGGTGGAAACAGCCATGCCCGGGTCGCCAGATATCGAATTTTCCGACTAATCACCGATCCGTGAAATTTGTATGTCATTAGAAGCGCACATGTGTGCAGATTTCAAATCTGTAACTGGATTTCCTATACGGTGCATAGTTTTCGAGGAAATTATATTTTTGTGGCTTAGCTTGGATTGGTGGAAACAGCCATGCCCGGGTCGCCAGATATCGAATTTTCCGACCAATCACCGATCCGTGTAATTTTTACGTCATTAGAAGCGGACATGTGTGCAGATTTCAAATCCGTAACTGGATTTCCTATGCGGTGCATAGTTTTCGAGGAAATCATATTTTTGTGGCTTAGCTTGGATTGATGGAAACAGCCATGCCGGGGTCGCCAGATATCGAATTTTCCAACCAATCACCGATCCGTGCAATTTTCACGTCATTAAAAGCGCACATGTGTGCAGATTTCAAATCTGTAACTGGATTTCCTATGCGGTGCATAGTTTTCGAGGAAATTATATTTTTGTGGCTTAGCTTGGATTGATGGAAACAGCCATGCCGGGATCGCCAGATATCGAATTTTCGACCAATCACCGATCCGTGTAATTTTCACGTCATTAGAAGCGCACATGTGTGCAGATTTCAAATCTGTAACTGGATTTCCTATGCGGTGCATAGCTTTCGAGGAAATAAGATTTTTGTGGCTTAGTTTGGATTGGCCGAAATCGCCATGCCGGGGTCGCCAGATATCGAATTTTCCAACCAATCACCGATCCGTGTAATTTGTACGTCATTAGAAGCGCACATGTGTGCAGATTTCAAATCTGTAACTGGATTTCCTATGCGGTGCATAGTTTTCGATTAAATAAGATTTTTGTGGCTTAGTTTGGATTGGCCGAAATCGCCATGCCGGGGTCGCCAGATATCGAATTTTCCAACCAATCACCGATCCGTGTAATTTTTACGTCATTAGAAGCGCACATGTGTGCAGATTTCAAAACTGTAACTGGATTTCCTATGCGGTGCATAGTTTTCGAGGAAATAAGATTTTTGTGGCTTAGTTTGGATTGGCCGAAATCGCCATGCCGGCGTCGCCAGATATCGAGTTTTCCGACCAATCACCGATCCGTGTAGTTTTTACGTCATTAGAAGCGCACATGTGTGCAGATCTCAAATCTGTAACTGGATTTCCTATATGGTGCATAGTTTTCAAGGAAATTATATTTTTGTGGCTTAGCTTGGATTGGTGGAAACAGCCATGCCCGGGTCGCCAGATATCGAATTTTCCGACCAATCACCGATCCGTGTAATTTTTACGTCATTAGAAGCGCACATGTGTGCAGATTTCAAATCTGTAACTAGATTTCCTATGCGGTGCATAGTTTTCGAGGAAATAAGATTTTTGTGGCTTAGTTTGGATTGGCCGAAATCGCCATGCCGGGGTCGCCAGATATCGAATTTTCCAACCAATCATCGATCCGTGTAATTTTCACGTCATTAGAAGCGCACATGTGTGCAGATTTCAAATCTGCAACTGGATTTCCTATGCGGTGCATAGTTTTCAAGGAAATCATATTTTTGTAGCTTAGCTTGGATTGGTGGAAACAGCCATGCCCGGGTCGCCAGATATCGAATTTTCCGACCAATCACCGATCCGTGAAATTTGTATGTCATTAGAAGCGCACATGTGTGCAGATTTCAAATCTGTAACTGGATTTCCTATACGGTGCATAGTTTTCGAGGAAATTATATTTTTGTGGCTTAGCTTGGATTGGTGGAAACAGCCATGCCCGGGTCGCCAGATATCGAATTTTCCGACCAATCACCGATCCGTGTAATTTTTACGTCATTAGAGGCGGACATGTGTGCAGATTTCAAATCCGTAACTGGATTTCCTATGCGGTGCATAGTTTTCGAGGAAATCATATTTTTGTGGCTTAGCTTGGATTGATGGAAACAGCCATGCCGGGGTCGCCAGATATCGAATTTTCCAACCAATCACCGATCCGTGCAATTTTCACGTCATTAAAAGCGCACATGTGTGCAGATTTCAAATCTGTAACTGGATTTCCTATGCGGTGCATAGTTTTCGAGGAAATTATATTTTTGTGGCTTAGCTTGGATTGATGGAAACAGCCATGCCGGGATCGCCAGATATCGAATTTTCCAACCAATCACCGATCCGTGTAATTTTCACGTCATTAGAAGCGCACATGTGTGCAGATTTCATTTCTGTAACTGGATTTCCTATGCGGTGCATAGTTTTCGAGGAAATAAGATTTTTGTGGCTTAGTTTGGATTGGCCGAAATCGCCATGCCGGGGTCGCCAGATATCGAATTTTCCAACCAATCACCGATCCGTGTAATTTTAACGTCATTAGAAGCGCACATGTGTGCAGATTTCAAATCTGCAACTGGATTTCCTATGCGGTGCATAGTTTTCAAGGAAATCATATTTTTGTGGCTTAGCTTGGATTGGTGGAAATAGCCATGCCCGGGTCGCCAGATATCAAATTTTCCGACCAATCACCGATCCGTGTAATTTTTACGTCATTAGAAGCGCACATGTGTGCAGATTTCAAATCTGTAACTAGATTTCCTATGCGGTGCATAGTTTTCGAGGAAATACGATTTTTGTGGCTTAGTTTGGATTGGCCGAAATCGCCATGCCGGGGTCGCCAGATATCGAATTTTCCAACCAATCACCGATCCGTGTAATTTTAACGTCATTAGAAGCGCACATGTGTGCAGATTTCAAATCTGCAACTGGATTTCCTATGCGGTGCATAGTTTTCAAGGAAATCATATTTTTGTGGCTTAGCTTGGATTGGTGGAAACAGCCATGCCCGGGTAGCCAGATATCGAATTTTCCGACCAATCACCGATCCGTGTAACTTTTACATCATTAGAAGCGGACATGTGTGCAGATTTCAAATCTGTAACTGGATTTCCTATGCGGTGCATAGTTTTCGAGGAAATCATATTTTTGTGGCTTAGCTTGGATTGATGGAAACAGCCATGCCGGGGTCGCCAGATATCGAATTTTCCAACCAATCACCGATCCGTGCAATTTTCACGTCATTAAAAGCGCACATGTGTGCAGATTTCAAATCTGTAACTGGATTTCCTATGCGGTGCTTAGTTTTCGAGGAAATAAGATTTTTGTGGCTTAGTTTGGATTGGCCGAAATCGCCATGCCGTGGTCGCCAGATATCGAATTTTCCAACCAATCACCGATCCGTGTAATTTGTACGTCATTAGAAGCGCACATGTGTGCAGATTTCAAATCTGTAACTGGATTTCCTATGCGGTGCATAGTTTTCGAGGAAATAAGATTTTGGTGGCTTAGTTTGGATTGGCCGAAATCGCCATGCCGGCGTCGCCAGATATCGAGTTTTCCGACCAATCACCGATCCGTGTAGTTTTTACGTCATTAGAAGCGCACATATGTGCAGATCTCAAATCTGTAACTAGATTTCCTATGTGGTGCATAGTTTTCAAGGAAATCATATTTTTGTAGCTTAGCTTGGATTGGTGGAAACAGCCATGCCCGGGTCGCCAGATATCGAATTTTCCGACCAATCACCGATCCGTGAAATTTGTATGTCATTAGAAGCGCACATGTGTGCAGATTTCAAATCTGTAACTGGATTTCCTATACGGTGCATAGTTTTCGAGGAAATTATATTTTTGTGGCTTAGCTTGGATTGGTGGAAACAGCCATGCCGGGATCGCCAGATATCGAATTTTCCGACCAATCACCGATCCGTGTAATTTTCACGTCATTAGAAGCGCACATGTGTGCAGATTTCATTTCTGTAACTGGATTTCCTATGCGGTGCATAGTTTTCGAGGAAATAAGATTTTTGTGGCTTAGTTTGGATTGGCCGAAATCGCCATGCCGGGGTCGCCAGATATCGAATTTTCCAACCAATCACCGATCCGTGTAATTTTAACGTCATTAGAAGCGCACATGTGTGCAGATTTCAAATCTGCAACTGGATTTCCTATGCGGTGCATAGTTTTCAAGGAAATCATATTTTTGTGGCTTAGCTTGGATTGGTGGAAATAGCCATGCCCGGGTCGCCAGATATCGAATTTTCCGACCAATCACCGATCCGTGTAATTTTTACGTCATTAGAAGCGCACATGTGTGCAGATTTCAAATCTGTAACTAGATTTCCTATGCGGTGCATAGTTTTCGAGGAAATAAGATTTTTGTGGCTTAGTTTGGATTGGCCGAAATCGCCATGCCGGGGTCGCCAGATATCGAATTTTCCAACCAATCACCGATCCGTGTAATTTTAACGTCATTAGAAGCGCACATGTGTGCAGATTTCAAATCTGCAACTGGATTTCCTATGCGGTGCATAGTTTTCAAGGAAATCATATTTTTGTGGCTTAGCTTGGATTGGTGGAAACAGCCATGCCCGGGTCGCCAGATATCGAATTTTCCGACCAATCACCGATCCGTGAAATTTGTGTGTCATTAGAAGCGTACATGTGTGCAGATTTCAAATCTGTAACTGGATTTCCTATACGGTGCATAGTTTTCGAGGAAATTATATTTTTGTGGCTTAGCTTGGATTGGTGGAAACAGCCATGCCCGGGTCGCCAGATATCGAATTTTCCGACCAATCGCCGATCCGTGTAACTTTTACATCATTAGAAGCGGACATGTGTGCAGATTTCAAATCTGTAACTGGATTTCCTATGTGGTGCATAGTTTTCAAGGAAATTATATTTTTGTGGCTTAGCTTGGATTGGTGGAAACAGCCACGCCCGGGTCGCCAGATATCGAATTTTCCGACTAATCACCGATCCGTGTAATTTTTACGTCATTAGAAGTGGACATGTGTGCAGATTTCAAATCTGTAACTGGATTTCCTATGCGGTGCATAGTTTTCGAGGAAATTATATTTTTGTGGCTTAGCTTGGATTGATGGAAACAGCCATGCCGGGGTCGCCAGATATCGAATTTTTCGACCAATCACCGATCCGTGTAATTTTCACGTCATTAGAAGCGCACATGTGTGCAGATTTCAAATCTGTAACTGGATTTCCTATGCGGTGCATAGCTTTCGAGGAAATAAGATTTTTGTGGCTTAGTTTGGATTGGCCGAAATCGCCATGCCGGGGTCGCCAGATATCGAATTTTCCAACCAATCACCGATCCGTGTAATTTTTACGTCATTAGAAGCGCACACGTGTGCAGATTTCAAATCTGTAACTGGATTTCCTATGCGGTGCTTAGTTTTCGAGGAAATACGATTTTTGTGGCTTAGTTTAAATTGGCCGAAATCGCCATGCCGGCGTCGCCAGATATCGAGTTTTCCGACCAATCACCGATTCGTGTAGTTTTTACGTCATTAGAAGCGCACATGTGTGCAGATCTCAAATCTGTAACTGGATTTCCTATGTGGTGCATAGTTTTCAAGGAAATTATATTTTTGTGGCTTAGCTTGGATTGGTGGAAACAGCCATGCCCGGGTCGCCAGATATCGAATTTTCCGACCAATCACCGATCCGTGTAATTTTTACGTCATTAGAAGCGCACATGTGTGCAGATTTCAAATCTGTAACTGGATTTCCTATGCGGTGCATAGTTTTCGAGGAAATTATATTTTTGTGGCTTAGCTTGGATTGATGGAAACAGCCATGCCGGGATCGCCAGATATCGAATTTTCCAACCAATCACCGATCCGTGTAATTTTCACGTCATTAGAAGCGCACATGTGTGCAGATTTCATTTCTGTAACTGGATTTCCTATGCGGTGCATAGTTTTCGAGGAAATAAGATTTTTGTGGCTTAGTTTGGATTGGCCGAAATCGCCATGCCGGCGTCGCCAGATATCGAGTTTTCCGACCAATCACCGATCCGTGTAGTTTTTACGTCATTAGAAGCGCACATGTGTGCAGATTTCAAATCTGCAACTGGATTTCCTATGCGGTGCATAGTTTTCAAGGAAATCATATTTTTGTGGCTTAGCTTGGATTGGTGGAAACAGCCATGCCCGGGTCGCCAGATATCGAATTTTCCGACCAATCACCGATCCGTGTAATTTTTACGTCATTAGAAGCGCACATATGTGCAGATTTCAAATCTGTAACTAGATTTCCTATGCGGTGCATAGTTTTCGAGGAAATAAGATTTTTGTGGCTTAGTTTGGATTGGCCGAAATCGCCATGCCGGCGTCGCCAGATATCGAGTTTTCCGACCAATCACCGATCCGTGTAGTTTTTACGTCATTAGAAGCGCACATGTGTGCAGATTTCAAATCTGTAACTGGATTTCCTATACGGTGCATAGTTTTCGAGGAAATTATATTTTTGTGGCTTAGCTTGGATTGGTGGAAACAGCCATGCCCGGGTCGCCAGATATCGAATTTTCCAACCAATCACCGATCCGTGTAATTTTTACATCATTAGAAGCGGACATGTGTGCAGATTTCAAATCCGTAACTGGATTTCCTATGCGGTGCATAGTTTTCGAGGAAATCATATTTTTGTGGCTTAGCTTGGATTGATGGAAACAGCCATGCCGGGGTCGCCAGATATCGAATTTTCCAACCAATCACCGATCCGTGCAATTTTCACGTCATTAAAAGCGCACATGTGTGCAGATTTCAAATCTGTAACTGGATTTCCTATGCGGTGCTTAGTTTTCGAGGAAATAAGATTTTTGTGGCTTAGTTTGGATTGGCCGAAATCGCCATGCCGTGGTCGCCAGATATCGAATTTTCCAACCAATCACTGATCCATGTAATTTGTACGTCATTGGAAGCGCACATGTGTGCAGATTTCAAATCTGTAACTGGATTTCCTATGCGGTGCATAGTTTTCGAGGAAATAAGATTTTTGTGGCTTAGTTTGGATTGGCCGAAATCGCCATGCCGTGGTCGCCAGATATCGAATTTTCCAACCAATCACCGATCCGTGTAATTTATACGTCATTAGAAGCGCACATGTGTGCAGATTTCAAATCTGTAACTGGATTTCCTATGCGGTGCATAGTTTTCGAAAAAATCATATTTTTGTGGCTTAGCTTGGATTGATGGAAACAGCCATGCCGGGGTCGCCAGATATCGAATTTTCCAACCAATCACCGATCCGTGTAATTTTCACGTCATTAGAAGCGCACGTGTGTGCAGATTTCAAATCTGTAACTGGATTTCCTATGCGGTGCTTAGTTTTCGAGGAAATACGATTTTTGTGGCTTAGTTTGGATTGGCCGAAATCGCCATGCCGTGGTCGCCAGATATCGAATTTTCCAACCAATCACCGATCCGTGTAATTTATACGTCATTAGAAGCGCACATGTGTGCAGATTTCAAATCTGTAACTGGATTTCCTATGCGGTGCATAGTTTTCGAGGAAATAAGATTTTTGTGGCTTAGTTTGGATTGGCCGAAATCGCCATGCCGGCGTCGCCAGATATCGAGTTTTCCGACCAATCACCGATCCGTGTAGTTTTTACGTCATTAGAAGCGCACATATGTGCAGATCTCAAATCTGTAACTGGATTTCCTATGTGGTGCATAGTTTTCAAGGAAATTATATTTTTGTGGCTTAGCTTGGATTGGTGGAAACAGCCATGCCCGGGTCGCCAGATATCGAATTTTCCGATCAATCACCGATCCGTGTAATTTTCACGTCATTAGAAGCGGACATGTGTGCAGATTTCAAATCTGTAACTGGATTTCCTATGCGGTGCATAGTTTTCGAGGAAATTATATTTTTGTGGCTTAGCTTAAATTGATGGAAACAGCCATGCCGGGGTCGCCAGATATCGAATTTTCCAACCAATCACCGATCCGTGTAATTTTCACGTCATTAGAAGCGCACATGTGTGCAGATTTCAAATCTGTAACTGGATTTCCTATGCGGTGCATAGTTTTCGAGGAAATAAGATTTTTGTGGCTTAGTTTGGATTGGCCGAAATCGCCATGCCGGGGTCGCCAGATATCGAATTTTCCAACCAATCACCGATCCGTGTAATTTCTACGTCATTAGAAGCGCACATGTGTGCAGATTTCAAATCTGTAACTGGATTTCCTATGCGGTACATAGTTTTCGAGGAAATAAGATTTTTGTGGCTTAGTTTGGATTGGCCGAAATCGCCATGCCGGCGTCGCCAGATATCGAATTTTCCGAACAATCACCGATCCGTGTAGTTTTTACGTCATTAGAAGCGCACATGTGTGCAGATCTCAAATCTGTAACTGGATTTCCTATGTGGTGCATAGTTTTCAAGGAAATTATATTTTTGTGGCTTAGCTTGGATTGGTGGAAACAGCCATGCCCGGGTCGCCAGATATCGAATTTTCCGACCAATCACCGATCCGTGTAATTTTTACGTCATTAGAAGCGCACATGTGTGCAGATTTCAAATCTGTAACTAAATTTCCTATGCGGTGCATAATTTTCGAGGAAATAAGATTTTTGTGGCTTAGTTTGGATTGGCCGAAATCGCCATGCCGGGGTCGCCAGATATCGAATTTTCCGACCAATCACCGATCCGTGTAATTTTCACGTCACTAGAAGCGCACATGTGTGCAGATTTCAAATCTGCAACTGGATTTCCTATGCGGTGCATAGTTTTCGAGGAAATAAGATTTTGGTGGCTTAGTTTGGATTGGCCGAAATCGCCATGCCGGCGTCGCCAGATATCGAATTTTCCGACCAATCACCGATCCGTGTAATTTTCACGTCATTAGAAGCGCACATGTGTGCAGATTTCAAATCTGCAACTGGATTTCCTATGCGGTGCATAGTTTTCAAGGAAATCATATTTTTGTGGCTTAGCTTGGATTGGTGGAAACAGCCATGCCCGGGTCGCCAGATATCGAATTTTCCGACCAATCACCGATCCGTGTAATTTTTACGTCATTAGAAGCGGACATGTGTGCAGATTTCAAATCTGTAACTGGATTTCCTATGCGAGGAAATTATATTTTTGTGGCTTAGCTTGGATTGATGGAAACAGCCATGCCGGGATCGCCAGATATCGAATTTTCCGACCAATCACCGATCCGTGTAATTTTCACGTCATTAGAAGCGCACATGTGTGCAGATTTCATTTCTGTAACTGGATTTCCTATGCGGTGCATAGTTTTCGAGGAAATAAGATTTTTGTGGCTTAGTTTGGATTGGCCGAAATCGCCATGCCGGGGTCGCCAGATATCGAATTTTCCAACCAATCACCGATCCGTGTAATTTTCACGTCATTAGAAGCGCACATGTGTGCAGATTTCAAATCTGTAACTGGATTTCCTATGCGGTGCATAGTTTTCGAGGAAATAAGATTTTTGTGGCTTAGTTTGGATTGGCCGAAATCGCCATGCCGGGGTCGCCAGATATCGAATTTTCCAACCAATCACCGATCCGTGTAATTTTCACGTCATTAGAAGCGCACATGTGTGCAGATTTCAAATCTGTAACTGGATTTCCTATGCGGTGCATAGTTTTCGAGGAAATAAGATTTTTGTGGCTTAGTTTGGATTGGCCGAAATCGCCATGCCGGGGTCGCCAGATATCGAATTTTCCAACCAATCACCGATCCGTGTAATTTTTACGTCATTAGAAGCGCACATGTGTGCAGATTTCAAATCTGTAACTGGATTTCCTATGCGGTACATAGTTTTCGAGGAAATAAGATTTTGGTGGCTTAGTTTGGATTGGCCGAAATCGCCATGCCGGCGTCGCCAGATATCGAATTTTCCGACCAATCACCGATCCGTGTAATTTTCACGTCATTAGAAGCGCACATGTGTGCAGACTTCATTTCTGTAACTGGATTTCCTATGCGGTGCATAGTTTTCGAGGAAATCATATTTTTGTGGCTTAGTTTGGATTGGCCGAAATCGCCATGCCGGGGTCGCCAGATATCGAATTTTCCGACCAATCACCGATCCGTGTAATTTTCACGTCATTAGAAGCGCACATGTGTGCAGATTTCATTTCTGTAACTGGATTTCCTATGCGGTGCATAGTTTTCGAGGAAATAAGATTTTTGTGGCTTAGTTTGGATTGGCCGAAATCGCCATGCCGGGGTCGCCAGATATCGAATTTTCCAACCAATCACCGATCCGTGTAATTTTCACGTCATTAGAAGCGCACATGTGTGCAGATTTCAAATCTGCAACTGGATTTCCTATGCGGTGCATAGTTTTCAAGGAAATCATATTTTTGTGGCTTAGCTTGGATTGGTGGAAACAGCCATGCCCGGGTCGCCAGATATCGAATTTTCCGACCAATCACCGATCCGTGAAATTTGTATGTCATTAGAAGCGCACATGTGTGCAGATTTCAAATCTGTAACTGGATTTCCTATGCGGTGCATAGTTTTCGAGGAAATTATATTTTTGTGGCTTAGCTTGGATTGGTGGAAACAGCCATGCCCGGGTCGCCAGATATCGAATTTTCCGACCAATCACCGATCCGTGTAATTTTTACATCATTAGAAGGGGACATGTGTGCAGATTTCAAATCTGTAACTGGATTTCCTATGCGGTGCATAGTTTTCGAAAAAATCATATTTTTGTGGCTTAGCTTGGATTGATGGAAACAGCCATGCCGGGGTCGCCAGATATCGAATTTTCCAACCAATCACCGATCCGTGTAATTTTCACGTCATTAGAAGCGCACGTGTGTGCAGATTTCAAATCTGTAACTGGATTTCCTATGCGGTGCTTAGTTTTCGAGGAAATACGATTTTTGTGGCTTAGTTTGGATTGGCCGAAATCGCCATGCCGTGGTCGCCAGATATCGAATTTTCCAACCAATCACCGATCCGTGTAATTTATACGTCATTAGAAGCGCACATGTGTGCAGATTTCAAATCTGTAACTGGATTTCCTATGCGGTGCATAGTTTTCGAGGAAATAAGATTTTTGTGGCTTAGTTTGGATTGGCCGAAATCGCCATGCCGGCGTCGCCAGATATCGAGTTTTCCGACCAATCACCGATCCGTGTAGTTTTTACGTCATTAGAAGCGCACATATGTGCAGATCTCAAATCTGTAACTGGATTTCCTATGTGGTGCATAGTTTTCAAGGAAATTATATTTTTGTGGCTTAGCTTGGATTGGTGGAAACAGCCATGCCCGGGTCGCCAGATATCGAATTTTCCGACCAATCACCGATCCGTGTAATTTTTACGTCATTTGAAGCGGACATGTGTGCAGATTTCAAATCTGTAACTGGATTTCCTATGCGGTGCATAGTTTTCGAGGAAATTATATTTTTGTGGCTTAGCTTGGATTGATGGAAACAGCCATGCCGGGATCGCCAGATATCGAATTTTCCGACCAATCACCGATCCGTGTAATTTTCACGTCATTAGAAGCGCACATGTGTGCAGATTTCATTTCTGTAACTGGATTTCCTATGCGGTGCATAGTTTTCGAGGAAATAAGATTTTTGTGGCTTAGTTTGGATTGGCCGAAATCGCCATGCCGGGGTCGCCAGATATCGAATTTTCCGACCAATCACCGATCCGTGTAATTTTCACGTCATTAAAAGCGCACATGTGCGCAGATTTCAAATCTGCAACTGGATTTCCTATGCGGTGCATAGTTTTCAAGGAAATCATATTTTTGTGGCTTAGCTTGGATTGGTGGAAACAGCCATGCCCGGGTCGCCAGATATCGAATTTTCCGACCAATCACCGATCCGTGAAATTTGTATGTCATTAGAAGCGCACATGTGTGCAGATTTCAAATCTGTAACTGGATTTCCTATGCGGTGCATAGTTTTCGAGGAAATCATATTTTTGTGGCTTAGCTTGGATTGATGGAAACAGCCATGCCGGGGTCGCCAGATATCGAATTTTCCAACCAATCACCGATCCGTGTAATTTTCACGTCATTAGAAGCGCACATGTGTGCAGATTTCAAATCTGTAACTGGATTTCCTATGCGGTGCTTAGTTTTCGAGGAAATACGATTTTTGTGGCTTAGTTTGGATTGGCCGAAATCGCCATGCCGTGGTCGCCAGATATCGAATTTTCCAACCAATCACCGATACGTGTAATTTGTACGTCATTAGAAGCGCACATGTGTGCAGATTTCAAATCTGTAACTGGATTTCCTATGCGGTGCATAGTTTTCGAGGAAATAAGATTTTTGTGGCTTAGTTTGGATTGGCCGAAATCGCCATGCCGGCGTCGCCAGATATCGAGTTTTCCGACCAATCACCGATCCGTGTAGCTTTTACGTCATTAGAAGCGCACATATGTGCAGATCTCAAATCTGTAACTGGATTTCCTATGTGGTGCATAGTTTTCAAGGAAATTATATTTTTGTGGCTTAGCTTGGATTGGTGGAAACAGCCATGCCCGGGTCGCCAGATATTGAATTTTCCGACCAATCACCGATCCGTGTAATTTTCACGTCATTAGAAGCGCACATGTGTGCAGATTTCAAATCTGTAACTGGATTTCCTATGCGGTGCATAGTTTTCGAGGAAATAAGATTTTTGTGGCTTAGTTTGGATTGGCCGAAATCGCCATGCCGGGGTCGCCAGATATCGAATTTTCCAACCAATCACCGATCCGTGTAATTTTTACGTCATTAGAAGCGCACATGTGTGCAGATTTCAAATCTGTAACTGGATTTCCTATGCGGTACATAGTTTTCGAGGAAATAAGATTTTTGTGGCTTAGTTTGGATTGGCCGAAATCGCCATGCCGGCGTCGCCAGATATCGAGTTTTCCGACCAATCACCGATCCGTGTAGTTTTTACGTCATTAGAAGCGCACATGTGTGCAGATCTCAAATCTGTAACTGGATTTCCTATGTGGTGCATAGTTTTCAAGGAAATTATATTTTTGTGGCTTAGCTTGGATTGGTGGAAACAGCCATGCCCGGGTCGCCAGATATCGAATTTTCCGACCAATCACCGATCCGTGTAATTTTTACGTCATTAGAAGCGGACATGTGTGCAGATTTCAAATCTGTAACTGGATTTCCTATGCGAGGAAATTATATTTTTGTGGCTTAGCTTGGATTGATGGAAACAGCCATGCCGGGATCGCCAGATATCGAATTTTCCGACCAATCACCGATCCGTGTAATTTTCACGTCATTAGAAGCGCACATGTGTGCAGATTTCAAATCTGTAACTGGATTTCCTATGCGGTGCATAGTTTTCGAGGAAATAAGATTTTTGTGGCTTAGTTTGGATTGGCCGAAATCGCCATGCCGGGGTCGCCAGATATCGAATTTTCCAACCAATCACCGATCCGTGTAATTTTCACGTCATTAGAAGCGCACATGTGTGCAGATTTCAAATCTGTAACTGGATTTCCTATGCGGTGCTTAGTTTTCGAGGAAATACGATTTTTGTGGCTTAGTTTGGATTGGCCGAAATCGCCATGCCGTGGTCGCCAGATATCGAATTTTCCAACCAATCACCGATCCGTGTAATTTGTACGTCATTAGAAGCGCACATGTGTGCAGATTTCAAATCTGTAACTGGATTTCCTATGCGGTGCATAGTTTTCGAGGAAATAAGATTTTTGTGGCTTAGTTTGGATTGGCCGAAATCGCCATGCCGGCGTCGCCAGATATCGAGTTTTCCGACCAATCACCGATCCGTGTAGTTTTTACGTCATTAGAAGAGCACATATGTGCAGATCTCAAATCTGTAACTGGATTTCCTATGTGGTGCACAGTTTTCAAGGAAATTATATTTTTGTGGCTTAGCTTGGATTGGTGGAAACAGCCATGCCCGGGTCGCCAGATATCGAATTTTCCGACCAATCACCGATCCGTGTAATTTTTACGTCATTAGAAGCGGACATGTGTGCAGATTTCAAATCTGTAACTGGAATTCCTATGCGGTGCATAGTTTTCGAGGAAATTATATTTTTGTGGCTTAGCTTGGATTGATGGAAACAGCCATGCCGGGGTCGCCAGATATCGAATTTTCCGACCAATCACCGATCCGTGTAATTTTCACGTCATTAGAAGCGCACATGTGTGCAGATTTCAAATCTGTAACTGGATTTCCTATGCGGTGCATAGTTTTCGAGGAAATAAGATTTTTGTGGCTTAGTTTGGATTGGCCGAAATCGCCATGCCGGGGTCGCCAGATATCGAATTTTCCAACCAATCACCGATCCGTGTAATTTTTACGTCATTAGAAGCGCACATGTGTGCAGATTTCATTTCTGTAACTGGATTTCCTATGCGGTGCATAGTTTTCGAGGAAATAAGATTTTTGTGGCTTAGTTTGGATTGGCCAAAATCGCCATGCCGGGGTCGCCAGATATCGAATTTTCCAACCAATCACCGATCCGTGTAATTTTTACGTCATTAGAAGCGCACATGTGTGCAGATTTCAAATCTGTAACTGGATTTCCTTTACGGTGCGTAGTTTCGAGGAAATAAGATTTTCGTGACTTAGTTTGGATTGGCCGAAATCGACATGCCGCGGTCGCCAGATATCGTATTTTCCGACCAATCACCGATCCGTGTAATTTTAACGTCATTAGACGCGCACATGTGTGCAGATCTTAAATCTGTAACTGGATTTCCTATGCGGTGCATAGTTTTCGAGGAAATAAGATTTTTGTGGCTTAGTTTGGATTGGCCGAAATCGCCATGCCGGGGTCGCCAGATATCGAATTTTCCAACCAATCACCGATCCGTGTAATTTTTACGTCATTAGAAGCGCACATGTGTGCAGATTTCAAATCTGTAACTGGATTTCCTATGCGGTGCATAGTTTTCGGGGAAATACGATTTTTGTGGCTTAGTTTGGATTGGCCAGATATCGAATTTTCCGACCAATCACCGATCCGTGTAGTTTTCACGTCATTAGAAGCGCACATGTGTGCAGATTTCAAATCTGTAACTGGATTTCCTATGCGGTGCATAGTTTTCGAGGAAATTATATTTTTGTGGCTTAGCTTGGATTGGTGGAAACAGCCATGCCCGGGTCGCCAGATATCGAATTTTCCGACCAATCACCGATCCGTGTAATTTTCACGTCATTAGAAGCGCACATGTGTGCAGATTTCATTTCTGTAACTGGATTTCCTATGCGGTGCATAGTTTTCGAGGAAATAAGATTTTTGTGGCTTAGCTTGGATTGGTGGAAATAGCCATGCCGGGGTCGCCAGATATCGAATTTTCCGACCAATCACCGATCCGTGTAATTTTCACGTCATTAGAAGCGCACATGTGTACAGATTTCAAATCTGCAACTGGATTTCCTATGCGGTGCATAGTTTTCGAGGAAATAAGATTTTTGTGGCTTAGTTTGGATTGGCCGAAATCGCCATGCCGGGGTCGCCAGATATCGAATTTTCCAACCAATCACCGATCCGTGTAATTTTTACGTCATTAGAAGCGCACATGTGTGCAGATTTCAAATCTGTAACTGGATTTCCTATGCGGTGCATAGTTTTCGGGGAAATACGATTTTTGTGGCTTAGTTTGGATTGGCCAGATATCGAATTTTCCGACCAATCACCGATCCGTGTAGTTTTCACGTCATTAGAAGCGCACATGTGTGCAGATTTCAAATCTGTAACTGGATTTCCTATGCGGTGCATAGTTTTCGAGGAAATTATATTTTTGTGGCTTAGCTTGGATTGGTGGAAACAGCCATGCCCGGGTCGCCAGATATCGAATTTTCCGACCAATCACCGATCCGTGTAATTTTCACGTCATTAGAAGCGCACATGTGTGCAGATTTCATTTCTGTAACTGGATTTCCTATGCGGTGCATAGTTTTCGAGGAAATAAGATTTTTGTGGCTTAGTTTGGATTGGCCGAAATCGCCATGCCGGGGTCGCCAGATATCGAATTTTCCGACCAATCACCGATCCGTGTAATTTTCACGTCATTAGAAGCGCACATGTGCGCAGATTTCAAATCTGCAACTGGATTTCCTATGCGGTGCATAGTTTTCAAGAAAATCATATTTTTGTGGCTTAGCTTGGATTGGTGGAAACAGCCATGCCCGGGTCGCCAGATATCGAATTTTCCAACCAATCACCGATCCGTGAAATTTGTATGTCATTAGAAGCGCACATGTGTGCAGATTTCAAATCTGTAACCGGATTTCCTATGCGGTGCATAGTTTTCGAGGAAATTATATTTTTGTGGCTTAGCTTGGATTGGTGGAAACAGCCATGCCCGGGTCGCCAGATATCGAATTTTCCGACCAATCACCGATCCGTGTAATTTTTACATCATTAGAAGGGGACATGTGTGCAGATTTCAAATCTGTAACTGGATTTCCTATGCGGTGCATAGTTTTCGAGGAAATCATATTTTTGTGGCTTAGCTTGGATTGATGGAAACAGCCATGCCGGGGTCGCCAGATATCGAATTTTCCAACCAATCACCGATCCGTGTAATTTTTACATCATTAGAAGCGGACATGTGTGCAGATTTCAAATCTGTAACTGGATTTCCTATGCGGTGCATAGTTTTCGAGGAAATTATATTTTTGTGGCTTAGCTTGGATTGATGGAAACAGCCATGCCGGGATCGCCAGATATCGAATTTTCCGACCAATCACCGATCCGTGTAGTTTTCACGTCATTAGAAGCGCACATGTGTGCAGATTTCAAATCTGTAACTGGATTTCCTATGCGGTGCATAGTTTTCGAGGAAATCATATTTTTGTGGCTTAGCTTGGATTGGTGGAAACAGCCATGCCCGGGTCGCCAGATATCGAATTTTCCGACCAATCACCGATCCGTGTAATTTTTACATCATTAGAAGCGCACATGTGTGCAGATTTCAAATCTGTAACTGGATTTCCTATGCGGTGCATAGTTTTCGAGGAAATTATATTTTTGTGGCTTAGCTTGGATTGATGGAAACAGCCATGCCGGGATCGCCAGATATCGAATTTTCCGACCAATCACCGATCCGTGTAATTTTCACGTCATTAGAAGCGCACATGTGTGCAGATTTCATTTCTGTAACTGGGTTTCCTATGCGGTGCATAGTTTTCGAGGAAATAAGATTTTTGTGGCTTAGTTTGGATTGGCCGAAATCGCCATGCCGGGGTCGCCAGATATCGAATTTTCCAACCAATCACCGATCCGTGTAATTTTAACGTCATTAGAAGCGCACATGTGTGCAGATTTCAAATCTGCAACTGGATTTCCTATGCGGTGCATAGTTTTCAAGGAAATCATATTTTTGTGGCTTAGCTTGGATTGGTGGAAATAGCCATGCCCGGGTCGCCAGATATCGAATTTTCCGACCAATCACCGATCCGTGTAATTTTTACGTCATTAGAAGCGCACATGTGTGCAGATTTCAAATCTGTAACTGGATTTCCTATGTGGTGCATAGTTTTCAAGGAAATTATATTTTTGTGGCTTAGCTTGGATTGGTGGAAACAGCCATGCCCGGGTCGCCAGATATCGAATTTTCCGACCAATCACCGATCCGTGTAATTTTCACGTCATTAGAAGCGCACATGTGTGCAGATTTCATTTCTGTAACTGGGTTTCCTATGCGGTGCATAGTTTTCGAGGAAATAAGATTTTCGTGACTTAGTTTGGATTGGCCGAAATCGCCATGCCGGGGTCGCCAGATATCGAATTTTCCAACCAATCACCGATCTGTGTAATTTTAACGTCATTAGAAGCGCACATGTGTGCAGATTTCAAATCTGCAACTGGATTTCCTATGCGGTGCATAGTTTTCAAGGAAATCATATTTTTGTGGCTTAGCTTGGATTGGTGGAAACAGCCATGCCCGGGTCGCCAGATATCGAATTTTCCGACCAATCACCGATCCGTGAAATTTGTGTGTCATTAGAAGCGTACATGTGTGCAGATTTCAAATCTGTAACTGGATTTCCTATACGGTGCATAGTTTTCGAGGAAATTATATTTTTGTGGCTTAGCTTGGATTGGTGGAAACAGCCATGCCCGGGTCGCCAGATATCGAATTTTCCGACCAATCACCGATCCGTGTAACTTTTACATCATTAGAAGCGGACATGTGTGCAGATTTCAAATCTGTAACTGGATTTCCTATGTGGTGCATAGTTTTCAAGGAAATTATATTTTTGTGGCTTAGCTTGGATTGGTGGAAACAGCCACGCCCGGGTCGCCAGATATCGAATTTTCCGACTAATCACCGATCCGTGTAATTTTTACGTCATTAGAAGTGGACATGTGTGCAGATTTCAAATCTGTAACTGGATTTCCTATGCGGTGCATAGTTTTCGAGGAAATTATATTTTTGTGGCTTAGCTTGGATTGATGGAAACAGCCATGCCGGGGTCGCCAGATATCGAATTTTTCGACCAATCACCGATCCGTGTAATTTTCACGTCATTAGAAGCGCACATGTGTGCAGATTTCAAATCTGTAACTGGATTTCCTATGCGGTGCATAGCTTTCGAGGAAATAAGATTTTTGTGGCTTAGTTTGGATTGGCCGAAATCGCCATGCCGGGGTCGCCAGATATCGAATTTTCCAACCAATCACCGATCCGTGTAATTTTTACGTCATTAGAAGCGCACACGTGTGCAGATTTCAAATCTGTAACTGGATTTCCTATGCGGTGCTTAGTTTTCGAGGAAATACGATTTTTGTGGCTTAGTTTAAATTGGCCGAAATCGCCATGCCGGCGTCGCCAGATATCGAGTTTTCCGACCAATCACCGATTCGTGTAGTTTTTACGTCATTAGAAGCGCACATGTGTGCAGATCTCAAATCTGTAACTGGATTTCCTATGTGGTGCATAGTTTTCAAGGAAATTATATTTTTGTGGCTTAGCTTGGATTGGTGGAAACAGCCATGCCCGGGTCGCCAGATATCGAATTTTCCGACCAATCACCGATCCGTGTAATTTTTACATCATTAGAAGCGCACATGTGTGCAGATTTCAAATCTGTAACTGGATTTCCTATGCGGTGCATAGTTTTCGAGGAAATTATATTTTTGTGGCTTAGCTTGGATTGATGGAAACAGCCATGCCGGGATCGCCAGATATCGAATTTTCCGACCAATCACCGATCCGTGTAATTTTTACGTCATTAGAAGCGCACATGTGTGCAGATTTCAAATCTGTAACTGGATTTCCTATGCGGTGCATAGTTTTCGAGGAAATTATATTTTTGTGGCTTAGCTTGGATTGATGGAAACAGCCATGCCGGGATCGCCAGATATCGAATTTTCCAACCAATCACCGATCCGTGTAATTTTCACGTCATTAGAAGCGCACATGTGTGCAGATTTCATTTCTGTAACTGGATTTCCTATGCGGTGCATAGTTTTCGAGGAAATAAGATTTTTGTGGCTTAGTTTGGATTGGCCGAAATCGCCATGCCGGCGTCGCCAGATATCGAGTTTTCCGACCAATCACCGATCCGTGTAGTTTTTACGTCATTAGAAGCGCACATGTGTGCAGATTTCAAATCTGCAACTGGATTTCCTATGCGGTGCATAGTTTTCGGGGAAATACGATTTTTGTGGCTTAGTTTGGATTGGCCAGATATCGAATTTTCCGACCAATCACCGATCCGTGTAGTTTTCACGTCATTAGAAGCGCACATGTGTGCAGATTTCAAATCTGTAACTGGATTTCCTATGCGGTGCATAGTTTTCGAGGAAATTATATTTTTGTGGCTTAGCTTGGATTGGTGGAAACAGCCATGCCCGGGTCGCCAGATATCGAATTTTCCGACCAATCACCGATCCGTGTAATTTTCACGTCATTAGAAGCGCACATGTGTGCAGATTTCATTTCTGTAACTGGATTTCCTATGCGGTGCATAGTTTTCGAGGAAATAAGATTTTTGTGGCTTAGTTTGGATTGGCCGAAATCGCCATGCCGGGGTCGCCAGATATCGAATTTTCCGACCAATCACCGATCCGTGTAATTTTCACGTCATTAGAAGCGCACATGTGCGCAGATTTCAAATCTGCAACTGGATTTCCTATGCGGTGCATAGTTTTCAAGAAAATCATATTTTTGTGGCTTAGCTTGGATTGGTGGAAACAGCCATGCCCGGGTCGCCAGATATCGAATTTTCCAACCAATCACCGATCCGTGAAATTTGTATGTCATTAGAAGCGCACATGTGTGCAGATTTCAAATCTGTAACCGGATTTCCTATGCGGTGCATAGTTTTCGAGGAAATTATATTTTTGTGGCTTAGCTTGGATTGGTGGAAACAGCCATGCCCGGGTCGCCAGATATCGAATTTTCCGACCAATCACCGATCCGTGTAATTTTTACATCATTAGAAGGGGACATGTGTGCAGATTTCAAATCTGTAACTGGATTTCCTATGCGGTGCATAGTTTTCGAGGAAATCATATTTTTGTGGCTTAGCTTGGATTGATGGAAACAGCCATGCCGGGGTCGCCAGATATCGAATTTTCCAACCAATCACCGATCCGTGTAATTTTTACATCATTAGAAGCGGACATGTGTGCAGATTTCAAATCTGTAACTGGATTTCCTATGCGGTGCATAGTTTTCGAGGAAATTATATTTTTGTGGCTTAGCTTGGATTGATGGAAACAGCCATGCCGGGATCGCCAGATATCGAATTTTCCGACCAATCACCGATCCGTGTAGTTTTCACGTCATTAGAAGCGCACATGTGTGCAGATTTCAAATCTGTAACTGGATTTCCTATGCGGTGCATAGTTTTCGAGGAAATCATATTTTTGTGGCTTAGCTTGGATTGGTGGAAACAGCCATGCCCGGGTCGCCAGATATCGAATTTTCCGACCAATCACCGATCCGTGTAATTTTTACATCATTAGAAGCGCACATGTGTGCAGATTTCAAATCTGTAACTGGATTTCCTATGCGGTGCATAGTTTTCGAGGAAATTATATTTTTGTGGCTTAGCTTGGATTGATGGAAACAGCCATGCCGGGATCGCCAGATATCGAATTTTCCGACCAATCACCGATCCGTGTAATTTTCACGTCATTAGAAGCGCACATGTGTGCAGATTTCATTTCTGTAACTGGGTTTCCTATGCGGTGCATAGTTTTCGAGGAAATAAGATTTTTGTGGCTTAGTTTGGATTGGCCGAAATCGCCATGCCGGGGTCGCCAGATATCGAATTTTCCAACCAATCACCGATCCGTGTAATTTTAACGTCATTAGAAGCGCACATGTGTGCAGATTTCAAATCTGCAACTGGATTTCCTATGCGGTGCATAGTTTTCAAGGAAATCATATTTTTGTGGCTTAGCTTGGATTGGTGGAAATAGCCATGCCCGGGTCGCCAGATATCGAATTTTCCGACCAATCACCGATCCGTGTAATTTTTACGTCATTAGAAGCGCACATGTGTGCAGATTTCAAATCTGTAACTGGATTTCCTATGTGGTGCATAGTTTTCAAGGAAATTATATTTTTGTGGCTTAGCTTGGATTGGTGGAAACAGCCATGCCCGGGTCGCCAGATATCGAATTTTCCGACCAATCACCGATCCGTGTAATTTTCACGTCATTAGAAGCGCACATGTGTGCAGATTTCATTTCTGTAACTGGGTTTCCTATGCGGTGCATAGTTTTCGAGGAAATAAGATTTTCGTGACTTAGTTTGGATTGGCCGAAATCGCCATGCCGGGGTCGCCAGATATCGAATTTTCCAACCAATCACCGATCTGTGTAATTTTAACGTCATTAGAAGCGCACATGTGTGCAGATTTCAAATCTGCAACTGGATTTCCTATGCGGTGCATAGTTTTCAAGGAAATCATATTTTTGTGGCTTAGCTTGGATTGGTGGAAACAGCCATGCCCGGGTCGCCAGATATCGAATTTTCCGACCAATCACCGATCCGTGAAATTTGTGTGTCATTAGAAGCGTACATGTGTGCAGATTTCAAATCTGTAACTGGATTTCCTATACGGTGCATAGTTTTCGAGGAAATTATATTTTTGTGGCTTAGCTTGGATTGGTGGAAACAGCCATGCCCGGGTCGCCAGATATCGAATTTTCCGACCAATCACCGATCCGTGTAACTTTTACATCATTAGAAGCGGACATGTGTGCAGATTTCAAATCTGTAACTGGATTTCCTATGTGGTGCATAGTTTTCAAGGAAATTATATTTTTGTGGCTTAGCTTGGATTGGTGGAAACAGCCACGCCCGGGTCGCCAGATATCGAATTTTCCGACTAATCACCGATCCGTGTAATTTTTACGTCATTAGAAGTGGACATGTGTGCAGATTTCAAATCTGTAACTGGATTTCCTATGCGGTGCATAGTTTTCGAGGAAATTATATTTTTGTGGCTTAGCTTGGATTGATGGAAACAGCCATGCCGGGGTCGCCAGATATCGAATTTTTCGACCAATCACCGATCCGTGTAATTTTCACGTCATTAGAAGCGCACATGTGTGCAGATTTCAAATCTGTAACTGGATTTCCTATGCGGTGCATAGCTTTCGAGGAAATAAGATTTTTGTGGCTTAGTTTGGATTGGCCGAAATCGCCATGCCGGGGTCGCCAGATATCGAATTTTCCAACCAATCACCGATCCGTGTAATTTTTACGTCATTAGAAGCGCACACGTGTGCAGATTTCAAATCTGTAACTGGATTTCCTATGCGGTGCTTAGTTTTCGAGGAAATACGATTTTTGTGGCTTAGTTTAAATTGGCCGAAATCGCCATGCCGGCGTCGCCAGATATCGAGTTTTCCGACCAATCACCGATTCGTGTAGTTTTTACGTCATTAGAAGCGCACATGTGTGCAGATCTCAAATCTGTAACTGGATTTCCTATGTGGTGCATAGTTTTCAAGGAAATTATATTTTTGTGGCTTAGCTTGGATTGGTGGAAACAGCCATGCCCGGGTCGCCAGATATCGAATTTTCCGACCAATCACCGATCCGTGTAATTTTTACATCATTAGAAGCGCACATGTGTGCAGATTTCAAATCTGTAACTGGATTTCCTATGCGGTGCATAGTTTTCGAGGAAATTATATTTTTGTGGCTTAGCTTGGATTGATGGAAACAGCCATGCCGGGATCGCCAGATATCGAATTTTCCGACCAATCACCGATCCGTGTAATTTTTACGTCATTAGAAGCGCACATGTGTGCAGATTTCAAATCTGTAACTGGATTTCCTATGCGGTGCATAGTTTTCGAGGAAATTATATTTTTGTGGCTTAGCTTGGATTGATGGAAACAGCCATGCCGGGATCGCCAGATATCGAATTTTCCAACCAATCACCGATCCGTGTAATTTTCACGTCATTAGAAGCGCACATGTGTGCAGATTTCATTTCTGTAACTGGATTTCCTATGCGGTGCATAGTTTTCGAGGAAATAAGATTTTTGTGGCTTAGTTTGGATTGGCCGAAATCGCCATGCCGGCGTCGCCAGATATCGAGTTTTCCGACCAATCACCGATCCGTGTAGTTTTTACGTCATTAGAAGCGCACATGTGTGCAGATTTCAAATCTGCAACTGGATTTCCTATGCGGTGCATAGTTTTCAAGGAAATCATATTTTTGTGGCTTAGCTTGGATTGGTGGAAACAGCCATGCCCGGGTCGCCAGATATCGAATTTTCCGACCAATCACCGATCCGTGTAATTTTTACGTCATTAGAAGCGCACATATGTGCAGATTTCAAATCTGTAACTAGATTTCCTATGCGGTGCATAGTTTTCGAGGAAATAAGATTTTTGTGGCTTAGTTTGGATTGGCCGAAATCGCCATGCCGGCGTCGCCAGATATCGAGTTTTCCGACCAATCACCGATCCGTGTAGTTTTTACGTCATTAGAAGCGCACATGTGTGCAGATTTCAAATCTGTAACTGGATTTCCTATACGGTGCATAGTTTTCGAGGAAATTATATTTTTGTGGCTTAGCTTGGATTGGTGGAAACAGCCATGCCCGGGTCGCCAGATATCGAATTTTCCAACCAATCACCGATCCGTGTAATTTTTACATCATTAGAAGCGGACATGTGTGCAGATTTCAAATCCGTAACTGGATTTCCTATGCGGTGCATAGTTTTCGAGGAAATCATATTTTTGTGGCTTAGCTTGGATTGATGGAAACAGCCATGCCGGGGTCGCCAGATATCGAATTTTCCAACCAATCACCGATCCGTGCAATTTTCACGTCATTAAAAGCGCACATGTGTGCAGATTTCAAATCTGTAACTGGATTTCCTATGCGGTGCTTAGTTTTCGAGGAAATAAGATTTTTGTGGCTTAGTTTGGATTGGCCGAAATCGCCATGCCGTGGTCGCCAGATATCGAATTTTCCAACCAATCACTGATCCGTGTAATTTGTACGTCATTAGAAGCGCACATGTGTGCAGATTTCAAATCTGTAACTGGATTTCCTATGCGGTGCATAGTTTTCGAGGAAATAAAATTTTTGTGGCTTAGTTTGGATTGGCCGAAATCGCCATGCCGGCGTCGCCAGATATCGAGTTTTCCGACCAATCACCGATCCGTGTAGTTTTTACGTCATTAGAAGCGCACATATGTGCAGATCTCAAATCTGTAACTGGATTTCCTATGTGGTGCATAGTTTTCAAGGAAATTATATTTTTGTGGCTTAGCTTGGATTGGTGGAAACAGCCATGCCCGGGTCGCCAGATATCGAATTTTCCGATCAATCACCGATCCGTGTAATTTTCACGTCATTAGAAGCGGACATGTGTGCAGATTTCAAATCTGTAACTGGATTTCCTATGCGGTGCATAGTTTTCGAGGAAATTATATTTTTGTGGCTTAGCTTGGATTGATGGAAACAGCCATGCCGGGGTCGCCAGATATCGAATTTTCCAACCAATCACCGATCCGTGTAATTTTCACGTCATTAGAAGCGCACATGTGTGCAGATTTCAAATCTGTAACTGGATTTCCTATGCGGTGCATAGTTTTCGAGGAAATAAGATTTTTGTGGCTTAGTTTGGATTGGCCGAGATCGCCATGCCGGGGTCGCCAGATATCGAATTTTCCAACCAATCACCGATCCGTGTAATTTCTACGTCATTAGAAGCGCACATGTGTGCAGATTTCAAATCTGTAACTGGATTTCCTATGCGGTACATAGTTTTCGAGGAAATAAGATTTTTGTGGCTTAGTTTGGATTGGCCGAAATCGCCATGCCGGCGTCGCCAGATATCGAATTTTCCGAACAATCACCGATCCGTGTAGTTTTTACGTCATTAGAAGCGCACATGTGTGCAGATCTCAAATCTGTAACTGGATTTCCTATGTGGTGCATAGTTTTCAAGGAAATTATATTTTTGTGGCTTAGCTTGGATTGGTGGAAACAGCCATGCCCGGGTCGCCAGATATCGAATTTTCCGACCAATCACCGATCCGTGTAATTTTTACGTCATTAGAAGCGCACATGTGTGCAGATTTCAAATCTGTAACTAAATTTCCTATGCGGTGCATAATTTTCGAGGAAATAAGATTTTTGTGGCTTAGTTTGGATTGGCCGAAATCGCCATGCCGGGGTCGCCAGATATCGAATTTTCCGACCAATCACCGATCCGTGTAATTTTCACGTCACTAGAAGCGCACATGTGTGCAGATTTCAAATCTGCAACTGGATTTCCTATGCGGTGCATAGTTTTCGAGGAAATGAGATTTTTGTGGCTTAGTTTGGATTGGCCGAAATCGCCATGCCGGGGTCGCCAGATATCGAATTTTCCAACCAATCACCGATCCGTGTAATTTTCACGTCATTAGAAGCGCACATGTGTGCAGATTTCAAATCTGTAACTGGATTTCCTATGCGGTGCATAGTTTTCGAGGAAATAAGATTTTTGTGGCTTAGTTTGGATTGGCCGAAATCGCCATGCCGGGGTCGCCAGATATCGAATTTTCCAACCAATCACCGATCCGTGTAGTTTTTACGTCATTAGAAGCGCACATGTGTGCAGATTTCAAATCTGTAACTGGATTTCCTATGCGGTACATAGTTTTCGAGGAAATAAGATTTTGGTGGCTTAGTTTGGATTGGCCGAAATCGCCATGCCGGCGTCGCCAGATATCGAATTTTCCGACCAATCACCGATCCGTGTAATTTTCACGTCATTAGAAGCGCACATGTGTGCAGATTTCAAATCTGCAACTGGATTTCCTATGCGGTGCATAGTTTTCAAGGAAATCATATTTTTGTGGCTTAGCTTGGATTGGTGGAAACAGCCATGCCCGGGTCGCCAGATATCGAATTTTCCGACCAATCACCGATCCGTGTAATTTTTACGTCATTAGAAGCGGACATGTGTGCAGATTTCAAATCTGTAACTGGATTTCCTATGCGAGGAAATTATATTTTTGTGGCTTAGCTTGGATTGATGGAAACAGCCATGCCGGGATCGCCAGATATCGAATTTTCCGACCAATCACCGATCCGTGTAATTTTCACGTCATTAGAAGCGCACATGTGTGCAGATTTCATTTCTGTAACTGGATTTCCTATGCGGTGCATAGTTTTCGAGGAAATAAGATTTTTGTGGCTTAGTTTGGATTGGCCGAAATCGCCATGCCGGGGTCGCCAGATATCGAATTTTCCAACCAATCACCGATCCGTGTAATTTTCACGTCATTAGAAGCGCACATGTGTGCAGATTTCAAATCTGTAACTGGATTTCCTATGCGGTGCATAGTTTTCGAGGAAATAAGATTTTTGTGGCTTAGTTTGGATTGGCCGAAATCGCCATGCCGGGGTCGCCAGATATCGAATTTTCCAACCAATCACCGATCCGTGTAATTTTCACGTCATTAGAAGCGCACATGTGTGCAGATTTCAAATCTGTAACTGGATTTCCTATGCGGTGCATAGTTTTCGAGGAAATAAGATTTTTGTGGCTTAGTTTGGATTGGCCGAAATCGCCATGCCGGGGTCGCCAGATATCGAATTTTCCAACCAATCACCGATCCGTGTAATTTTTACGTCATTAGAAGCGCACATGTGTGCAGATTTCAAATCTGTAACTGGATTTCCTATGCGGTACATAGTTTTCGAGGAAATAAGATTTTGGTGGCTTAGTTTGGATTGGCCGAAATCGCCATGCCGGCGTCGCCAGATATCGAATTTTCCGACCAATCACCGATCCGTGTAATTTTCACGTCATTAGAAGCGCACATGTGTGCAGACTTCATTTCTGTAACTGGATTTCCTATGCGGTGCATAGTTTTCGAGGAAATAAGATTTTTGTGGCTTAGTTTGGATTGGCCGAAATCGCCATGCCGGGGTCGCCAGATATCGAATTTTCCGACCAATCACCGATCCGTGTAATTTTCACGTCATTAGAAGCGCACATGTGTGCAGATTTCATTTCTGTAACTGGATTTCCTATGCGGTGCATAGTTTTCGAGGAAATAAGATTTTTGTGGCTTAGTTTGGATTGGCCGAAATCGCCATGCCGGGGTCGCCAGATATCGAATTTTCCGACCAATCACCGATCCGTGTAATTTTCACGTCATTAGAAGCGCACATGTGTGCAGATTTCAAATCTGCAACTGGATTTCCTATGCGGTGCATAGTTTTCAAGGAAATCATATTTTTGTGGCTTAGCTTGGATTGGTGGAAACAGCCATGCCCGGGTCGCCAGATATCGAATTTTCCGACCAATCACCGATCCGTGAAATTTGTATGTCATTAGAAGCGCACATGTGTGCAGATTTCAAATCTGTAACTGGATTTCCTATGCGGTGCATAGTTTTCGAGGAAATTATATTTTTGTGGCTTAGCTTGGATTGGTGGAAACAGCCATGCCCGGGTCGCCAGATATCGAATTTTCCGACCAATCACCGATCCGTGTAATTTTTACATCATTAGAAGGGGACATGTGTGCAGATTTCAAATCTGTAACTGGATTTCCTATGCGGTGCATAGTTTTCGAGGAAATCATATTTTTGTGGCTTAGCTTGGATTGATGGAAACAGCCATGCCGGGGTCGCCAGATATCGAATTTTCCAACCAATCACCGATCCGTGTAATTTTCACGTCATTAGAAGCGCACATGTGTGCAGATTTCAAATCTGTAACTGGATTTCCTATGCGGTGCTTAGTTTTCGAGGAAATTATATTTTTGTGGCTTAGTTTGGATTGGCCGAAATCGCCATGCCGTGGTCGCCAGATATCGAATTTTCCAACCAATCACCGATCCGTGTAATTTATACGTCATTAGAAGCGCACATGTGTGCAGATTTCAAATCTGTAACTGGATTTCCTATGCGGTGCATAGTTTTCGAGGAAATAAGATTTTTGTGGCTTAGTTTGGATTGGCCGAAATCGCCATGCCGGCGTCGCCAGATATCGAGTTTTCCGACCAATCACCGATCCGTGTAGTTTTTACGTCATTAGAAGCGCACATATGTGCAGATCTCAAATCTGTAACTGGATTTCCTATGTGGTGCATAGTTTTCAAGGAAATTATATTTTTGTGGCTTAGCTTGGATTGGTGGAAACAGCCATGCCCGGGTCGCCAGATATCGAATTTTCCGACCAATCACCGATCCGTGTAATTTTTACGTCATTAGAAGCGGACATGTGTGCAGATTTCAAATCTGTAACTGGATTTCCTATGCGGTGCATAGTTTTCGAGGAAATTATATTTTTGTGGCTTAGCTTGGATTGATGGAAACAGCTATGCCGGGATCGCCAGATATCGAATTTTCCGACCAATCACCGATCCGTGTAATTTTCACGTCATTAGAAGCGCACATGTGTGCAGATTTCATTTCTGTAACTGGATTTCCTATGCGGTGCATAGTTTTCGAGGAAATAAGATTTTTGTGGCTTAGTTTGGATTGGCCGAAATCGCCATGCCGGGGTCGCCAGATATCGAATTTTCCGACCAATCACCGATCCGTGTAATTTTCACGTCATTAAAAGCGCACATGTGCGCAGATTTCAAATCTGCAACTGGATTTCCTATGCGGTGCATAGTTTTCAAGGAAATCATATTTTTGTGGCTTAGCTTGGATTGGTGGAAACAGCCATGCCCGGGTCGCCAGATATCGAATTTTCCGACCAATCACCGATCCGTGAAATTTGTATGTCATTAGAAGCGCACATGTGTGCAGATTTCAAATCTGTAACTGGATTTCCTATGCGGTGCATAGTTTTCGAGGAAATCATATTTTTGTGGCTTAGCTTGGATTGATGGAAACAGCCATGCCGGGGTCGCCAGATATCGAATTTTCCAACCAATCACCGATCCGTGTAATTTTCACGTCATTAGAAGCGCACATGTGTGCAGATTTCAAATCTGTAACTGGATTTCCTATGCGGTGCTTAGTTTTCGAGGAAATACGATTTTTGTGGCTTAGTTTGGATTGGCCGAAATCGCCATGCCGTGGTCGCCAGATATCGAATTTTCCAACCAATCACCGATACGTGTAATTTGTACGTCATTAGAAGCGCACATGTGTGCAGATTTCAAATCTGTAACTGGATTTCCTATGCGGTGCATAGTTTTCGAGGAAATAAGATTTTTGTGGCTTAGTTTGGATTGGCCGAAATCGCCATGCCGGCGTCGCCAGATATCGAGTTTTCCGACCAATCACCGATCCGTGTAGTTTTTACGTCATTAGAAGCGCACATATGTGCAGATCTCAAATCTGTAACTGGATTTCCTATGTGGTGCATAGTTTTCAAGGAAATTATATTTTTGTGGCTTAGCTCGGATTGGTGGAAACAGCCATGCCCGGGTCGCCAGATATTGAATTTTCCGACCAATCACCGATCCGTGTAATTTTCACGTCATTAGAAGCGCACATGTGTGCAGATTTCAAATCTGTAACTGGATTTCCTATGCGGTGCATAGTTTTCGAGGAAATAAGATTTTTGTGGCTTAGTTTGGATTGGCCGAAATCGCCATGCCGGGGTCGCCAGATATCGAATTTTCCAACCAATCACCGATCCGTGTAATTTTTACGTCATTAGAAGCGCACATGTGTGCAGATTTCAAATCTGTAACTGGATTTCCTATGCGGTACATAGTTTTCGAGGAAATAAGATTTTTGTGGCTTAGTTTGGATTGGCCGAAATCGCCATGCCGGCGTCGCCAGATATCGAGTTTTCCGACCAATCACCGATCCGTGTAGTTTTTACGTCATTAGAAGCGCACATGTGTGCAGATCTCAAATCTGTAACTGGATTTCCTATGTGGTGCATAGTTTTCAAGGAAATTATATTTTTGTGGCTTAGCTTGGATTGGTGGAAACAGCCATGCCCGGGTCGCCAGATATCGAATTTTCCGACCAATCACCGATCCGTGTAATTTTTACGTCATTAGAAGCGGACATGTGTGCAGATTTCAAATCTGTAACTGGATTTCCTATGCGGTGCATAGTTTTCGAGGAAATTATATTTTTGTGGCTTAGCTTGGATTGATGGAAACAGCCATGCCGGGATCGCCAGATATCGAATTTTCCGACCAATCACCGATCCGTGTAATTTTCACGTCATTAGAAGCGCACATGTGTGCAGATTTCATTTCTGTAACTGGATTTCCTATGCGGTGCATAGTTTTCGAGGAAATAAGATTTTTGTGGCTTAGTTTGGATTGGCCGAAATCGCCATGCCGGGGTCGCCAGATATCGAATTTTCCGACCAATCACCGATCCGTGTAATTTTCACGTCATTAAAAGCGCACATGTGCGCAGATTTCAAATCTGTAACTGGATTTCCTATGCGGTGCATAGTTTTCAAGGAAATCATATTTTTGTGGCTTAGCTTGGATTGGTGGAAACAGCCATGCCCGGGTCGCCAGATATCGAATTTTCCGACCAATCACCGATCCGTGAAATTTGTATGTCATTAGAAGCGCACATGTGTGCAGATTTCAAATCTGTAACTGGATTTCCTATGCGGTGCATAGTTTTCGAGGAAATCATATTTTTGTGGCTTAGCTTGGATTGATGGAAACAGCCATGCCGGGGTCGCCAGATATCGAATTTTCCAACCAATCACCGATCCGTGTAATTTTCACGTCATTAGAAGCGCACATGTGTGCAGATTTCAAATCTGTAACTGGATTTCCTATGCGGTGCTTAGTTTTCGAGGAAATAAGATTTTTGTGGCTTAGTTTGGATTGGCCGAAATCGCCATGCCGGGGTCGCCAGATATCGAATTTTCCGACCAATCACCGATCCGTGTAATTTTCACGTCATTAAAAGCGCACATGTGCGCAGATTTCAAATCTGTAACTGGATTTCCTATGCGGTGCATAGTTTTCAAGGAAATCATATTTTTGTGGCTTAGCTTGGATTGGTGGAAACAGCCATGCCCGGGTCGCCAGATATCGAATTTTCCGACCAATCACCGATCCGTGAAATTTGTATGTCATTAGAAGCGCACATGTGTGCAGATTTCAAATCTGTAACTGGATTTCCTATGCGGTGCTTAGTTTTCGAGGAAATACGATTTTTGTGGCTTAGTTTGGATTGGCCGAAATCGCCATGCCGTGGTCGCCAGATATCGAATTTTCCAACCAATCACCGATCCGTGTAATTTGTACGTCATTAGAAGCGCACATGTGTGCAGATTTCAAATCTGTAACTGGATTTCCTATGCGGTGCATAGTTTTCGAGGAAATTATATTTTTGTGGCTTAGCTTGGATTGGTGGAAACAGCCATGCCCGGGTCGCCAGATATCGAATTTTCCAACCAATCACCGATCCGTGTAATTTTTACGTCATTAGAAGCGCACATGTGTGCAGATTTCAAATCTGTAACTGGATTTCCTTTACGGTGCGTAGTTTCGAGGAAATAAGATTTTCGTGACTTAGTTTGGATTGGCCGAAATCGACATGCCGCGGTCGCCAGATATCGTATTTTCCGACCAATCACCGATCCGTGTAATTTTAACGTCATTAGACGCGCACATGTGTGCAGATCTTAAATCTGTAACTGGATTTCCTATGCGGTGCATAGTTTTCGAGGAAATTATATTTTTGTGGCTTAGCTTGGATTGGTGGAAATAGCCATGCCGGGGTCGCCAGATATCGAATTTTCCGACCAATCACCGATCCGTGTAATTTTCACGTCATTAGAAGCGCACATGTGTACAGATTTCAAATCTGCAACTGGATTTCCTATGCGGTGCATAGTTTTCGAGGAAATAAGATTTTTGTGGCTTAGTTTAGATTGGCCGAAATCGCCATGCCGGGGTCGCCAGATATCGAATTTTCCAACCAATCACCGATCCGTGTAATTTTTACGTCATTAGAAGCGCACATGTGTGCAGATTTCAAATCTGTAACTGGATTTCCTATGCGGTGCATAGTTTTCGGGGAAATACGATTTTTGTGGCTTAGTTTGGATTGGCCAGATATCGAATTTTCCGACCAATCACCGATCCGTGTAGTTTTCACGTCATTAGAAGCGCACATGTGTGCAGATTTCAAATCTGTAACTGGATTTCCTATGCGGTGCATAGTTTTCGAGGAAATTATATTTTTGTGGCTTAGCTTGGATTGGTGGAAACAGCCATGCCCGGGTCGCCAGATATCGAATTTTCCGACCAATCACCGATCCGTGTAATTTTTACGTCATTAGAAGCGGACATGTGTGCAGATTTCAAATCTGTAACTGGATTTCCTATGCGAGGAAATTATATTTTTATGGCTTAGCTTGGATTGATGGAAACAGCCATGCCGGGATCGCCAGATATCGAATTTTCCGACCAATCACCGATCCGTGTAATTTTCACGTCATTAGAAGCGCACATGTGTGCAGATTTCATTTCTGTAACTGGATTTCCTATGCGGTGCATAGTTTTCGAGGAAATAAGATTTTTGTGGCTTAGTTTGGATTGGCCGAAATCGCCATGCCGGGGTCGCCAGATATCGAATTTTCCAACCAATCACCGATCCGTGTAATTTTCACGTCATTAGAAGCGCACATGTGTGCAGATTTCAAATCTGTAACTGGATTTCCTATGCGGTGCTTAGTTTTCGAGGAAATACGATTTTTGTGGCTTAGTTTGGATTGGCCGAAATCGCCATGCCGTGGTCGCCAGATATCGAATTTTCCAACCAATCACCGATCCGTGTAATTTGTACGTCATTAGAAGCGCACATGTGTGCAGATTTCAAATCTGTAACTGGATTTCCTATGCGGTGCATAGTTTTCGAGGAAATAAGATTTTTGTGGCTTAGTTTGGATTGGCCGAAATCGCCATGCCGGCGTCGCCAGATATCGAGTTTTCCGACCAATCACCGATCCGTGTAGTTTTTACGTCATTAGAAGAGCACATATGTGCAGATCTCAAATCTGTAACTGGATTTCCTATGTGGTGCATAGTTTTCAAGGAAATTATATTTTTGTGGCTTAGCTTGGATTGGTGGAAACAGCCATGCCCGGGTCGCCAGATATCGAATTTTCCGACCAATCACCGATCCGTGTAATTTTTACGTCATTAGAAGCGGACATGTGTGCAGATTTCAAATCTGTAACTGGAATTCCTATGCGGTGCATAGTTTTCGAGGAAATTATATTTTTGTGGCTTAGCTTGGATTGATGGAAACAGCCATGCCGGGGTCGCCAGATATCGAATTTTCCGACCAATCACCGATCCGTGTAATTTTCACGTCATTAGAAGCGCACATGTGTGCAGATTTCAAATCTGTAACTGGATTTCCTATGCGGTGCATAGTTTTCGAGGAAATAAGATTTTTGTGGCTTAGTTTGGATTGGCCGAAATCGCCATGCCGGGGTCGCCAGATATCGAATTTTCCAACCAATCACCGATCCGTGTAATTTTTACGTCATTAGAAGCGCACATGTGTGCAGATTTCATTTCTGTAACTGGATTTCCTATGCGGTGCATAGTTTTCGAGGAAATAAGATTTTTGTGGCTTAGTTTGGATTGGCCAAAATCGCCATGCCGGGGTCGCCAGATATCGAATTTTCCAACCAATCACCGATCCGTGTAATTTTTACGTCATTAGAAGCGCACATGTGTGCAGATTTCAAATCTGTAACTGGATTTCCTTTACGGTGCGTAGTTTCGAGGAAATAAGATTTTCGTGACTTAGTTTGGATTGGCCGAAATCGACATGCCGCGGTCGCCAGATATCGTATTTTCCGACCAATCACCGATCCGTGTAATTTTAACGTCATTAGACGCGCACATGTGTGCAGATCTTAAATCTGTAACTGGATTTCCTATGCGGTGCATAGTTTTCGAGGAAATTATATTTTTGTGGCTTAGCTTGGATTGGTGGAAATAGCCATGCCGGGGTCGCCAGATATCGAATTTTCCGACCAATCACCGATCCGTGTAATTTTCACGTCATTAGAAGCGCACATGTGTACAGATTTCAAATCTGCAACTGGATTTCCTATGCGGTGCATAGTTTTCGAGGAAATAAGATTTTTGTGGCTTAGTTTAGATTGGCCGAAATCGCCATGCCGGGGTCGCCAGATATCGAATTTTCCAACCAATCACCGATCCGTGTAATTTTTACGTCATTAGAAGCGCACATGTGTGCAGATTTCAAATCTGTAACTGGATTTCCTATGCGGTGCATAGTTTTCGGGGAAATACGATTTTTGTGGCTTAGTTTGGATTGGCCAGATATCGAATTTTCCGACCAATCACCGATCCGTGTAGTTTTCACGTCATTAGAAGCGCACATGTGTGCAGATTTCAAATCTGTAACTGGATTTCCTATGCGGTGCATAGTTTTCGAGGAAATTATATTTTTGTGGCTTAGCTTGGATTGGTGGAAACAGCCATGCCCGGGTCGCCAGATATCGAATTTTCCGACCAATCACCGATCCGTGTAATTTTCACGTCACTAGAAGCGCACATGTGTGCAGATTTCATTTCTGTAACTGGATTTCCTATGCGGTGCATAGTTTTCGAGGAAATAAGATTTTTGTGGCTTAGTTTGGATTGGCCGAAATCGCCATGCCGGGGTCGCCAGATATCGAATTTTCCGACCAATCACCGATCCGTGTAATTTTCACGTCATTAGAAGCGCACATGTGCGCAGATTTCAAATCTGCAACTGGATTTCCTATGCGGTGCATAGTTTTCAAGAAAATCATATTTTTGTGGCTTAGCTTGGATTGGTGGAAACAGCCATGCCCGGGTCGCCAGATATCGAATTTTCCGACCAATCACCGATCCGTGAAATTTGTATGTCATTAGAAGGGGACATGTGTGCAGATTTCAAATCTGTAACTGGATTTCCTATGCGGTGCATAGTTTTCGAGGAAATCATATTTTTGTGGCTTAGCTTGGATTGATGGAAACAGCCATGCCGGGGTCGCCAGATATCGAATTTTCCGACCAATCACCGATCCGTGTAATTTTTACGTCATTAGAAGCGGACATGTGTGCAGATTTCAAATCTGTAACTGGATTTCCTATGCGGTGCATAGTTTTCGAGGAAATTATATTTTTGTGGCTTAGCTTGGATTGATGGAAACAGCCATGCCGGGGTCGCCAGATATCGAATTTTCCGACCAATCACCGATCCGTGTAATTTTCACGTCATTAGAAGCGCACATGTGTGCAGATTTCAAATCTGTAACTGGATTTCCTATGCGGTGCATAGTTTTCGAGGAAATAAGATTTTTGTGGCTTAGTTTGGATTGGCCGAAATCGCCATGCCGGGGTCGCCAGATATCGAATTTTCCAACCAATCACCGATCCGTGTAATTTTTACGTCATTAGAAGCGCACATGTGTGCAGATTTCAAATCTGTAACTGGATTTCCTATGCGGTGCATAGTTTTCGAGGAAATAAGATTTTTGTGGCTTAGTTTGGATTGGCCAAAATCGCTATGCCGGGGTCGCCAGATATCGAATTTTCCAACCAATCACCGATCCTTGTAATTTTTACGTCATTAGAAGCGCACATGTGTGCAGATTTCAAATCTGTAACTGGATTTCCTATGCGGTGCATAGTTTTCGAAGAAATAAGATTTTTGTGGCTTAGTTTGGATTGGCCGAAATCGCCATGCCGGCGTCGCCAGATATCGAGTTCTCCGACCAATCACCGATCCGTGTAGTTTTTACGTCATTAGAAGCGCACATATGTGCAGATCTCAAATCTGTAACTGGATTTCCTATGTGGTGCATAGTTTTCAAGGAAATTATATTTTTGTGGCTTAGCTTGGATTGGTGGAAACAGCCATGCCCGGGTCGCCAGATATTGAATTTTCCGACCGATCACCGATCCGTGTAATTTTCACGTCATTAGAAGCGCACATGTGTGCAGATTTCAAATCTGTAACTGGATTTCCTATGCGGTGCATAGTTTTCGAGGAAATAAGATTTTTGTGGCTTAGTTTGGATTGGCCGAAATCGCCATGCCGAGGTCGCCAGATATCGAATTTTCCAACCAATCACCGATCCGTGTAATTTTTACGTCATTAGAAGCGCACATGTGTGCAGATTTCATTTCTGTAACTGGATTTCCTATGCGGTGCATAGTTTTCGAGGAAATAAGATTTTTGTGGCTTAGTTTGGATTGGCCAAAATCGCCATGCCGGGGTCGCCAGATATCGAATTTTCCAACCAATCACCGATCCGTGTAATTTTTACGTCATTAGAAGCGCACATGTGTGCAGATTTCAAATCTGTAACTGGATTTCCTTTACGGTGCGAAGTTTCGAGGAAATAAGATTTTCGTGACTTAGTTTGGATTGGCCGAAATCGACATGCCGCGGTCGCCAGATATCGAATTTTCCAACCAATCACCGATCCGTGTAATTTTCACGTCATTAGAAGCGCACATGTGTGCAGATTTCAAATCTGTAACTGGATTTCCTATGCGGTGCATAGTTTTCGAGGAAATTATATTTTTGTGGCTTAGCTTGGATTGGTGGAAATAGCCATGCCGGGGTCGCCAGATATCGAATTTTCCGACCAATCACCGATCCGTGTAATTTTTACATCATTAGAAGGGGACATGTGTGCAGATTTCAAATCTGTAACTGGATTTCCTATGCGGTGCATAGTTTTCGAGGAAATCATATTTTTGTGGCTTAGCTTGGATTGATGGAAACAGCCATGCCGGGGTCGCCAGATATCGAATTTTCCAACCAATCACCGATCCGTGTAATTTTCACGTCATTAGAAGCGCACATGTGTGCAGATTTCAAATCTGTAACTGGATTTCCTATGCGGTGCTTAGTTTTCGAGGAAATACGATTTTTGTGGCTTAGTTTGGATTGGCCGAAATCGCCATGCCGTGGTCGCCAGATATCGAATTTTCCAACCAATCACCGATCCGTGTAATTTGTACGTCATTAGAAGCGCACATGTGTGCAGATTTCAAATCTGTAACTGGATTTCCTATGCGGTGCATAGTTTTCGAGGAAATAAGATTTTTGTGGCTTAGTTTGGATTGGCCGAAATCGCCATGCCGGCGTCGCCAGATATCGAGTTTTCCGACCAATCACCGATCCGTGTAGTTTTTACGTCATTAGAAGAGCACATATGTGCAGATCTCAAATCTGTAACTGGATTTCCTATGTGGTGCATAGTTTTCAAGGAAATTATATTTTTGTGGCTTAGCTTGGATTGGTGGAAACAGCCATGCCCGGGTCGCCAGATATCGAATTTTCCGACCAATCACCGATCCGTGTAATTTTTACGTCATTAGAAGCGGACATGTGTGCAGATTTCAAATCTGTAACTGGAATTCCTATGCGGTGCATAGTTTTCGAGGAAATTATATTTTTGTGGCTTAGCTTGGATTGATGGAAACAGCCATGCCGGGGTCGCCAGATATCGAATTTTCCGACCAATCACCGATCCGTGTAATTTTCACGTCATTAGAAGCGCACATGTGTGCAGATTTCAAATCTGTAACTGGATTTCCTATGCGGTGCATAGTTTTCGAGGAAATAAGATTTTTGTGGCTTAGTTTGGATTGGCCGAAATCGCCATGCCGGGGTCGCCAGATATCGAATTTTCCAACCAATCACCGATCCGTGTAATTTTTACGTCATTAGAAGCGCACATGTGTGCAGATTTCATTTCTGTAACTGGATTTCCTATGCGGTGCATAGTTTTCGAGGAAATAAGATTTTTGTGGCTTAGTTTGGATTGGCCAAAATCGCCATGCCGGGGTCGCCAGATATCGAATTTTCCAACCAATCACCGATCCGTGTAATTTTTACGTCATTAGAAGCGCACATGTGTGCAGATTTCAAATCTGTAACTGGATTTCCTTTACGGTGCGTAGTTTCGAGGAAATAAGATTTTCGTGACTTAGTTTGGATTGGCCGAAATCGACATGCCGCGGTCGCCAGATATCGTATTTTCCGACCAATCACCGATCCGTGTAATTTTAACGTCATTAGACGCGCACATGTGTGCAGATTTTAAATCTGTAACTGGATTTCCTATGCGGTGCATAGTTTTCGAGGAAATTATATTTTTGTGGCTTAGCTTGGATTGGTGGAAATAGCCATGCCGGGGTCGCCAGATATCGAATTTTCCGACCAATCACCGATCCGTGTAATTTTCACGTCATTAGAAGCGCACATGTGTACAGATTTCAAATCTGCAACTGGATTTCCTATGCGGTGCATAGTTTTCGAGGAAATACGATTTGTGTGGCTTAGTTTGGATTGGCCGAAATCGCCATGCCGGGGTCGCCAGATATCGAATTTTCCAACCAATCACCGATCCGTGTAATTTTTACGTCATTAGAAGCGCACATGTGTGCAGATTTCAAATCTGTAACTGGATTTCCTATGCGGTGCATAGTTTTCGGGGAAATACGATTTTTGTGGCTTAGTTTGGATTGGCCAGATATCGAATTTTCCGACCAATCACCGATCCGTGTAGTTTTCACGTCATTAGAAGCGCACATGTGTGCAGATTTCAAATCTGTAACTGGATTTCCTATGCGGTGCATAGTTTTCGAGGAAATTATATTTTTGTGGCTTAGCTTGGATTGGTGGAAACAGCCATGCCCGGGTCGCCAGATATCGAATTTTCCGACCAATCACCGATCCGTGTAATTTTTACGTCATTAGAAGCGCACATGTGTGCAGATTTCAAACCTGTAACTGGATTTCCTATGCGGTGTATAGTTTTCGAGGAAATCATATTTTTGTGGCTTAGCTTGGATTGGCGGAAACAGCCATGCCGGGAGGTGAACCTATGCTGCACTCAGGCATATTCCAGACATTTATTTGAATGGAACAGTGCTTCCCAAGTACGAAAAGTTCAAATATCTGGGATCTATGATCAATAGCAAAGCAACATGTGATGACGACATCAATCATCGCGTAAGCGTAGGGTGGATGAAGAGGAGGGAAAACTTCGTTATCATCTATGACCGAAAAATTTCGCTTAAGCTGAACCGAAGGCTCTACACCGCAATTGCACATCCAGCACTCCATACGGTTCACAAGTGTTTGACTTGTTTTGATATGTGTCAATTCCAGCTCGGGTGGTATTATAATTGCATTAAGTGGGTAGTTTGTGGCATCTTTGCAGTATCTTCCTGCCCCAGCCTGCCGAAATGTTGCTGAAAATTTTGATTTGTAAAGTTTTCTTTAGTCCTCTTTCCGGTGTTCCGTGGGTATAGGGAAATCCTATGGTTCCCGCTTTAATAACGCAAACTTGATAAGGTTTTTTAATATATTTTTTATTTTTGGTTTCACAGTTAAGGAAAAGAATACCTGTGGTTGAATGTGACTGTTAACTAATTGATGTTTTTCGCTCATTCACACTATTAAAATGCATACATTCACCCAAAGTCGTTAGCATCTCATGTCAAATATGACTTTAACTGGCCTAAACCTCACAAAAATTGCCTAAGACCGCTGTGCTACAAAGCGTCACATTGCGATTGCATGCTGATCAAAAGTATATAATAGATATTCTTAGTAGAAATATTGAATAGTCTAATTGTAAGTTTAACTTTTATTTCTTACAAGATAAGCTTACACAATCTGTTTTGGCGTGCTACACTCTTGTTCTTTCCTTAGAAACGTCGGCTGTTTGACTGCTACGGTGAATCAAAGAACAAGCTCTAGGCCATCGCGATTCATATACTCCAAGCTTGCTGGTTCTGCACTTACTGTTTTCAGTACTGCATATGGAATTGAAAATTCCATAAAGCATAAGCAATCAAAGATTTGCTTCTAGGTTCTACCCCTAACCCAATATTTCCTTTTAATCAAAGTTAATCCTTGCCTCCTCTAATCCTAGACAATGATAATGACGAGACTAAATGGATTCAGGTGGTATACCCATACTCACTCAATAAATTCTGACAAAGTGCCGAGAACTATAATAGTAATTGTTCTGATTTGAATACCAAATCATATATAAATGCACTCCAGGGGTCAATCATTTCCATCTGAATAATTCATGAAACTATCGATTTGTTAACCATCCAATCGTTGACTATCGTAAAAAGCTGCTTTTGCAGATTATCATTTGCCACGCTTCAATAAGAAGGGTGAGGCTAGACCCTATTGTTCAAGCTACAAGGAATACGAGTAAAACTCTTTCCTCGATGTGTACCTACAATTTAAGTGAATTATAGGATTTAACATGAAATTAAATGTAATTAGCGTCTGTGCGGTAAATATTGTCGTGACTTTTGATTGGTGTAAACCTCTGATTATAAAATCTATATAAATGCCTTGTTTATTGTTCTGTTATTGGGTGTAATTTTTAAATATACCTTTAGAACCGCACAGACATGGTAATTGATTTTGCTTTAGCTCAAATGCCAAGGTCTTTTCCTACAATTCTACAAATTCATCAGCAGGGATGAAAGAAAAATCAATAACCTCATTGAAGGAAAGTCCTTAAGAAACTTCTGTAGTATGATTTGGTTTAAATGTTCTTAAAATTTTTTCTCGCAATAGCAGTCTAGAGAAAAGTGTGTTTATCATCGATTTTCAGGTGCTTGTGACAACATTTTTTAAGCATGGCCACTGTTGTGTGTACCGACAAAGTGTTAATGTTTTGAGCTATTGGTGGAAACTTTTTCTAAGACACATGCTCTGGACTCCGCACTCGATCGGACTTGTGTACTTAATTATGGGGTTAGAGCTTAACTTCGAAACAATTTCCTTTTGAAAGAAATTTAAATTTCTTCAAGCATTAACCTTCTTTGATGGGAGAAAAAAGTTCATAAGCAGATGTTTCCGTGCAACCAAGTCAATCTATGTTTGTAGGCGGAGCTCGTTTAATAAAAAAATTTAGCTAATTGTAGGTTTAAGTCTTAAACAATTTAAAGTGATTAACGTACGTACGCACTGTATGCGGGATGAGGTATAAAAATGTCCTGCTATGTCCAGAATGTGTGAATATCCGGCGGTTACTCGTAGCAGACTAGAGCATATTCATAAAGGGTTCTCCAGCCTTTTTGATATAATGTCCTCATCAACCCAAATAGTCCTAAGCTACCTGAGAACTAGCTTCCTTTTTAGGGGATAGTACATTGCTCACTATGAAGATCGCAGTACTTCGATAGGCCTCATCAAGTCCTCTCATCACCATTAAAAAAAATTAAAATTTCAAAAACAAACTAAATGCTGAAATAATACCATAAATTCATAATGAATGAATTGGATTGAAGGGATCCGATCAGCCAGTTTACCAAAAGCAGTTAGACGCAAAGGGCCCATTGCACTTAAACTCATAGTCAGCGTACTCTTGATGAAACGCAGAGGTTCAAATAGGGATTGTAGTACTTTTGTCAGGCCCATTAACAGAACACTTGGTTGTCTTTATAGTATCCAAACTAGACCATCTACCTAGATCTATAAGAGTCGATCCACTAAGGGACTTTTGGCAATATGGCACCAATTATCGTTTCCGGTGTTATAGGAAGAGTTTCGGAACCCTTTTTCACAAGGGAGTTAAGAAAACAAAAACAAACTTGTTTAACCTTGTTTTATATTCAACAACAATCTTTGAGTAATTTGCGAGAGCCTGAAGTGCCTTAAGTGCAGCGTGGGCAGTCAGATTACCACTTCGAGTATGGCAAAAACTTCCATCTGGAACGCAGTCGCCAATTTGCCCAGAGCGCAGGAGAATTTAATCTTAATGTCCAAAAGCCAGTGCATTAATGGAACTAGAGCCGTCAGTGTATAATATTGTAATATCCTTGCCGGGGTTCCAACTCTACTTTAGCACAATATTCAAATTACTTTATCCTTTATTTATTTCAAATCAAACTGTCTCTACAGATTTCTTTCAATCACAATGTCGCTTTTCACCACTGCTCGAGTCTCTCTTTAATCGCTGTATAGACTTTATTAATAATTGTGTCGACAGTGGTTGTGGTTAGTGTATTTATACAAAATGCAAGAAGTTCTAGAACATGCTAGATGTCGCTAGGAATAAATTGATAATTGTGGAATAATTGATGAAATGTGAGCGAACATTGGTACATCCGCCAGGCACCTGCCAGGCTCGGCCAATAGGTGGCGTCGCTTATAGCTAGCGCTAGTTTGGTACACAAACCATGCAGTACTTCTGGTCGATGCTATAATATTGTAGCATCCACAAAAGGTACTTTTTGCACTGCATTATTAATGAGCTAAGTGTGGCAGCGCCACTGTCAATCTCTCATCTGGCATAACTGTTATCGTGCAAAGCCGTTTGTTCCACATTCTATAATTCACCCGTAGAGATAACATATCTAGCATCTTTGACCAGAGACTTTAAAGATCTTTGGAAATGTTCTTGTATTTGATATAAGTAAATACACAGCAGATGGAACACAGTCGTTAGAATTGAAAATAGCGATTAACAAGTGCGATTACTGTGAAAGTTAATTTATTTGAAAATTGATAATGAGAATAAGTGTTTGATTAAAAGTGAATTCGTTAAATTCAGATTGATAAATAATAAACAGATTTGATAATTGTGAAGTATAGCGAAAGTGAGTTTGGTTATTGTTTATAAATAAATAGTTTAAATACACAGAAGAAGGTTTTATTATTACGAACCCTAGCAAGAATATTATGATACATTAGTGAAATCATTCTTAGTTCTTTAATAAAAACTATCCAAGTTTGGTCTTTTTTTAAGAACTGGCAAAAAACTTGGAATAATTTCTACATTTGTTTTTTTTTTTTTATATCTCAGAACACACAGTCCTGACGTGCAGTTGGCCTGTTTTTTTACATTATGTTTTTGGTGGGATTTCATAAATTTTTGTTCAGATACTTATAAAACCAATTGATATTTAGTTACAGTTACATTGATGGAGTAACCGAAGAGTTCCCAATCAAAGTCGGGGTGCACCAGGGAAGCGTTTTAAGTCCTTTGCTCTTTATTACAGTCCTTGATTATCTGCTTGAAGGTAAAGTGATGGACCCCAAGGTACATCAGTTATTCTTTGCTGACGATGGAGCCATCATAAGTGAGGATCCTACATCCCTGCAACGAGCACTTGATGTGTGGGTGGACGTTTTGGAGGGAAATGGGCATCGCATTAGTTCAAAAAAGACAGAGTACTTGTGCTGCCCGTTCTCTGATCCACTCAGGCCTATTCCAGACATTTATTTGAATGGAACAGTGCTTCCCAAGTGCGAAAAGCTCAAATATCTGCGATCTATGATCAATAGCAAAGCAACTTGTGATGACGACATCAATCATCGTGTAAGCGTAGGGTGGATGAAGTGGCGCGAAAATTCCGCTATCTTCTGTGACAGAAAAATGCCCCCTAAGTTGAAAGGAAGGCTCTACACCGCAGTTGTACGTCCAGCGCTCACATACGGTTCACAATGTTGGACGATGTACAAAAAGTATGAGAGTAAATTAACGGCAGCTGAGATGAAGATGCTTCGCATGACAGCAGGAGTGACCAAGCTTGATCGAATAAGAAGTTCGAAGATCCGTGGAAGCTTTCACATCAAGGAAACCATCGTACACAAATTAGAGCGCGACCGGCTCAGAAAATATCGGCAGGCCTGCCGATTTTGGATCACTCGGTTACTGAGGCAAATGAAATGCCGATGTCGTCGCATTTGTGTGATCCAGGCATTTATAGGACTGCCTTTCCTACATCGCGATGTCTTTGGAACGTGCATAGATATTGCCTTTTTAACAGGGTTCAAATGATCTCTTCTTTGAACGTGGCAATACCAGCTAAGCCGGTCGTGCTCTATTCTTCGTAAGATGATTGCCTGGATGTGAAGGCTTCCACGGATCTTCGAACTTCTTATTCGATCGAGCTTCTTCATCTCAGCTGCCGTTAATTTACTTTCATACCTGTTGCACATCGTCCAACATTGTGAACCGTATGTGAGCGCTGGACGCACAACTGCGGTGTAGAGCCTTCCTTTCAACTTAGGTGGCATTTTTCTGTCACAGAAGATAGCGGCATTTTCCCGCCACTTCATCCACCCTACGCTTACGCGATGATTGATGTCGTCATCACAAGTTGCTTTGCTATTGATCATAGATCGCAGATATTCGAACTCTTCGCACTTGCGAAGCATTGTTCCATTCAAATAAATGTCTGGAATAGGTCTGAGTGGATCAGAGAACGGGCAGCACAAGCACTCTGTCTTTTTTAAACTAATCTGATACCCATTTCCCTTCAAAACGTCCACCGAGACATCAAGTGTTCGGTGCAGGGATGTAGGATCCTCACTTATGATGGCTCTATCGTCAGCAGAGAATAACTGATGTACCTTGGGGTCCATCACTTTACCTTCAAGCAGATAATGAAGGACTGTAATAAAGAGCAAAGGATTTAAAACGCTTACCTGGTGCACCCCGACTTTGATTGGGAACTCTTCGGTTACTCCAGCGGGGCATCTTACTCTTGTCTTTGCTCCTTCGTGCATGTCCATGATCATCTCAACATAGGTTTCTGGAACCCCTCGATGTCTTACCGCCACCCAAATCAGATTGTGACTTGTTAGTGAAAGCAGATATAATCGAAATTCGACCAATCTTCAAGCCGCTTGTACAATTAAAATGCTTTCAAAAATTCTCATACGGATGCTCAAGTACGCTTGTACATACAGATTGAACATGCATACTTGTCAAGCTTGCAGTTACATATGCAGGCACCTTAGCAGATTCTCTTTTCTCAACCAATTTTTTGTCCACAGAAGATGTGTCGGTTGATTGTGCCTTTGGAAGATTTGGACGCAAAGCCCATTCTTTATCTCCAGTTTTGATGACTACGTCTTTTAGTGACTCTCGTATTCCATTGTTAATTATCAATTCTACATCCTTTCCGAATGCCGATCTCACTGTTATATTCTACAACTGCATTTTCTTCGGCTTTAATTTGACCATAAATAAATAAATATCTGGCGCAACAGCTCTTTAAAGTGCCAGGGCCTAGCTTCTCGCAACCACTCATGTTGCGTGCGTTATATTTTTCACACGAATGGAAGGGACCTACAGTTTAATGCCGAATCCGAACGGCGAATTGAAAAGCTTTTCGCGACAACAATACTCTCGGATGTTTGTCAGACGCTCGCGAGAGGTGGGACCGTGAAAAAACTTTTTGGTATTTTCTGGGATTCGAACTTGGAACCATGACCATGGTCGAAATTAATATGATGACTGTCATCTTAATGTTTAAATCTAGAAAGAATAAAGTGACCATGACTGTAAGAGAATATAGATCAACCTATATGAAGAACTGCACTGTCCAGACGCTGCTCTCCCCTCTCGCTTCATTATTTCCAGACTCACTGCGCTCTGCCCCCATATTTTCCATGTGTCGTGTCGTCGCCGCAATCACCGCAATCAACAATAACAATAATCAATAATAACAATAATAATAATAACAAAATAATTAAAACCATGAAGTTACTATCACTTATAATTATTTAATTATTATAATAGCACGATTATCTATAATAAAGACATTATATATTTTTTAGGGCCGATTTCTTAATCGTCAGTTAAGGATAACTGCTAACCTAATTGTCTCTATTTGTTTTTTTTTTTATAGAAACCCTGAGCTCCAAGGCTTACTTCTTAAAGCCCGACAATAAATTGAGTACGTCTGCACTATCGGCGCCGTACCACTGTTAGTTTTAAGAAAAATATCAGTGAAGGAAAACTCGTACCTAAATATAATAAGGGTATTCACTTAAACTCGCAAAACCCTCGTAAACCACGTAAACCGTATAAATTTATCATCGCATAAATGACCTGTCAAATTTTGTATGAAAAATTATTTACGAGAGCCCCGTAAATTTCTGCGACTATTTTGGCTGGGAAATCACCCTCGGAAAATTACACTGCTGTCGAAAATTTTGCTGCTGTCAAATTTGATTGAAACTATGGCAGACAGAGGTGGGAATACAATCTAATAAGTTTTGTCTTTTCACTAATTTTCGGTATTTTCATATGTTTGGCGACAGTTTGATGAAAGTTGCAGAAAAGCTGATTCAATTACGCAACTTGTTTCCGAGGAATATTCATTTAAAACACCTCGTAAATTTACAGAACTACGAGATGAGTAAATTTATCAGTTTAAGTGAATACCCTTGGTAAGTATAAGCGCGATAGTTGGATTGCATTTACAGTTTCTACGATATTTCGGTGAAATTATAAAACTGGGGAGAAACCTTGACGTGTCATCAACCCCAGAAGCATATTTTTTTTTTAGTTTTTTTTATAATTTTTTTCTTTTTTTTTAGACAGGCCTGATGTTCGGCGTTAACCTACCTTGGTTAATACTATTGGTTAACCTTGAATGGAGAACAGTCCATGTTCTGTGCTATTCCATGATATTGCGATCTGGCCACCTGGACTAATTAACAATTTTTCTCTGATCTCTATGGTCATTATTTTCTATTCGAAAGTTCCGCCCATCGGCGTCTCTCGACAGATGATAGTGTCTACTTATGCATACAAGTAAGTGCATAGAATATAAGTGGGATTTAATCCACACAAGACGTTGGGAGATAGATTCACACCGAGCGCCCTGACACTCGTTGCTGTCGTTCTGTTACACTCGCATATACATATTTTCGAATGTTAAGTAGATATCCAGATACATACCTATATATATCACATATTTCATAGTATGTGTGTTCTGATATACCTAGGCCAATTCAAATAGCTTTATCCTCTTGAGCCTTCGCACTATGTTTGCGTTGTCTTAAAATTGTACTACCTCAGTGTCAGTGTTTTGTTGAACCCTTTATTCGATAACATAGCCGTTTTTGCATTGTGTTTTAACACAGTGCAGGCGTTGGAAAGGATAAAGCGACAGAGAAGGATTGGTGTATAGGGTTGCAAACTCAGATATTAAGTTTCAGAAAAACTCCTGAGGTGGCGTCCAGATAACTGGAGATATTCCTGTTATATTTGTCTTTGTTTCTCATTCACAGTATTTTTTTTCCCAACCACCTGAAATTATAAGCATTCAACTATCCAGTAGAGCGCACAATATCTTCAGCCATATGACCGACCTAATGACAGTGTTACATAGGAATGAAATTGACGAAGGGACACGGCTTCCCACGAATTATTAATCCCCCCATTCGGAGCCTGATAACATACTACAAACTGATGAAATCTACTTAAAAAGTTACACAACTCTGAAAGCAGCATACCTGCACACATTCTATAAGGCTATTACCAAAACCATGCTTAGTTGAATGGAATAATTTTGCTTGTCATTTACTATAAGTGATTCTATGGAAAAACAATATTCATTCACTTCTCTAAAAAAAATGTTTTTTTTTTTTATTTTTCGACTTACAAATGAACTGAATCCTCTGGGATACTATTTCTATTACAACATCCTACCACAATGTGCAACAGAAGCAACATTTTCGGAAATTTCTGAAGGATATCCATTTGAAGTACTCATAAAGTTGTTTCAAAATACCACCATCAACCCTGACCAACAGTGGCTCCGGTATCACCTCCGAGTAAAGTGAAATACACTTTCTAAGAATTATAAACTTAAAATTGTGGCTGGTCCAAGTTTTGTGCTTGGCTAGGAAGAAGTGGAGGTGCATGGTCTGCATATAAAAAGATGGAGAGTAAGAAAATCCTCTGCAAATTCAAAAAATATGAATTAAACTCTTGTGGGGTAAAAGAGGGACTGCTATTCGTATAAGTAACTACTGTAGCAATTGCTGGAATGCGGAATATGCTTTTGATGGTTTACCAAGGTTTACTTGTTTCGGTTCGTGTGTACGTGTTGTACAGAAAGTGGCTGGTTGGTTGCTGATGCAACTTTCTTTTTCTTTAAAGTGGTAGCGGCAAGCGGAAAGTGTTTTCATATTTATACACTCGTGCAATCAGCAATACAACTTTCAGCTTCAGGGTCTCTCTGTGGAGAATGACCTTAATTTGTGGTTTGGTTTTGTGTTCCTTGAATGGCAATGGTGAAGAAATTTGCAAAGTGGTTGTAAATTATGTTTGGGGAAATGATGCCATTAGCTGCTGAGATTTCACCAAGAAATCAAGATCAACAATTAACAGTGGCGCAGATACATTTTAAGAAGGAAATACGAATTTTACTTTAAAATAATTCTTAAGTTAAAATCCTTGATCCCTCAATTAAATCAGTTCCAGAATATAGGCGTTTTATTAGCTGCGACGCTAAGATTGGAATATTTCTACAAGAAATATACGTATTAAGAATGAAGAGACCATCTTCGCAAGCAATCTGCAGCTCACTGTCCGCAACCATTCAAGGTCATTGGTGTGTTGCGAAAAATGTTTTTACATCTGGTGCTGCAAGAATTTTTGGTCGATCGCAGGGAAGTCATAAGGTGTGGCTTTTCGATGATACCTGGAGATGGTTCGATGAACGAAAACAGCTGAAAGTTCGCATTGCGGCTACCCCAAAAGCAGGGAAGAGTGATCTAGAGTCCCTATATCGCAGGCAGGAAGATGAGAGAAGTTCAGCGTGACATGCGAGCGACATGACAGCGTGCTGGCTATAGAAGTAGAAAAAGCTGCAAGACAGCAGGAACGTCTACAGAATAACCAGAGAGCTGAGAGGTGAAGACCCTAGACTGTTGCTTCCCAACTTAAATATCTTGACTATGCCGGCGACGCATGGTTACTCTTTCACAGAAATAGGGACCTCCACCAAATGTTATCAGATGTGAAGAGGGAGGCAGGCGTCGTCGAGTCGAGCTGAAAATTGTTCCGCCAGAAACAAAAATTATCAGCCTTGGCACAAACTCATCAGCTCAAATATGCGCTGCTGGACAACCGGTAGGGAGAGTAGAAGATTGCCAGTATCTTGGGAGTATTGTCTCGACCGATGGTGGAACCGAACTGGTTATAGCCCCCAGGAGGCCAATGCAAGACCTGCGTTCGGAATGGTCTCCAAAATATGACGATGTTTAAACTCCGAATTAAGACTGTTCCGGTCCAACGTTGAATCCGTGCTATTATATGGATGCCGCACGTGGAGATTGACCATTGCGATCACTAGAAAACTGCAGCGTTCGTTAACAGGTGCTTGTACAACATCTTAAGGATTTTCTGGTCCAAGCGTATCTCTATCGAACGCGGCTTAGGAACGAATACGCGCAACCATCCAATGACGGAGTAGCTGTGGATTGGTCGCACGTTCCGAAAAGGTGACAGATCCGTAGCTAACCATGCTAAGAAATGGAACCCTTTAACGTAGTACGGCAGAATATCTGATGGTCCGAGGAGAACATGGCGCAGCACAGTCAAGAAGGAGGCGCGGCAGTTGATGAAAAGTTGGGGAGAGCTGAGGCACATTGCCAGAAACAGTAAACGATGGCGCGTAGGCGTAGAAGAAGCCCTTCCGCCCACAAGAGGATACAGAACATAAGTAAGTTAGTGGTGATAGTCCTCTCCTTTGAGCGGTGCCTCTGCAAACAGATTAAGTTATCTCACAACTTCTTAACTTTGCGTGGATGACCCTGCTTACAAGCATTTATTCAATACAGCAGCAAGGAGAGTCGCATAATGAGCAGCTTAATGCTCAACTCGTTTACTTTATCGTTTATTTTTTGCTACTTTTTGCTACTCCCAACAAATTCAAATTTTGATTGCTTTGCTTCTTAAAAAATATTATTTTGCTACATTTTTCGAAATTGTCTGAGAAGCACCAGAATTAATCAGAGCTTGCAGTTCGAGCATTTTCACGAAACAAACCATCAATCTCAAGTCGTAATCACGTTTTGCATCACAAATTTAATGACATCCCTTTCCAGATTTGCTGCTCTGATAAGGCCCAATTGTTAAAGTTTAAAGTATCCAAACCAAGTTTATATTTAATATACCGCATCTAACTTTGCAGACACCAATCAAGTATATGTATCCAAACATATGTTGACAACTCTTTCCAGAAAAAGATTTCGCCAAAAATCTTTTCCATCGAATGCACAAAAACATTATTAAATTGATCTGCCGTGGAACTTTTTTCAAAGCAGGTAGGTATGTCGACACCATGTGTCGCATTTCTGTCTTCTCGTCTTTCTCGTCTTCCATAAGCATCGTTGTTCTCCTTGCACAAAAAGACAATCGATGAAAAATAGAAAATTCTGAAACAAAAAGCAAAAAGTTTTCAATTCAACGGTGATGCGTCTTGACATAGAAAAAATAAGTAAATAAATAAACAATAACAAACTGTCATCAATCATCAGTTAGGTTAGGTATTCAAAAAACGAAACTAAGGTACCGTGCTGGTTGGATGGTGCCTAAGAAGTTTGCCATTTTCGAGAAAGATTGATTTGTTCGAGGAGATAACGCGTATTTAAAATACCAGAGTTCAGGATTGGATGGCACATATTTTAACACAACGGTGAAGGAGAATCGAATTTGTCAGTTTTAAGTGAAATATTAACTTTTTCTCGAAACGATAACGATAGAAATGTGCAGATGGGATATTACTTTTTTTTTGTTTTACGCCTAACTCTACCCCACACGATTTATGTGCGTGGTGATGATGAATCATACATATGTCCTTATGGGGAGTCTACCCACTTGTCGCACGTGCAGTGGTGTCAATTTGAAAGTCGATATGCAATGACGAGCACTTCTCACACCCTTGGGATTGTAATGCCTCTTCATATCGTTTTACTTATGCATGGTCTCAGATGTTTTATTAGCGATTTTGCAGCTGGAATAATTATATAACTTCAGTTTATCCAAATTTCTGAAAATACTTAAAAATTGCGTTTCAAAAGCCGTGGTGGTGCTGACTTTGGTGGAGCAAGAACGGAATGCAAGAGTCTGGAGAAAAGATTGGGATATTGTCCTGGCAGCACACTCTTTTAGAAATTTCTACTGTTCAGTGTAAGCAATATAACGGGTGGGCCATCTAGTGATTTCTTTTTAAATCATAGGTTATTTTGACACTGACAGCTGCTTCCCGCTCGAAATCTTGACAGAAAGTCAGTATCATACCTCCGCGGAACGAAATGATTCGATTTACGCTTGAACACCATTGGGAAATATTGAAAACTTATTTCCAAAGTGAGTGCTGTGTAGCCCAAACAGTGCGTACTTTAAAAAGAAGTTTTGGCCAAAATGAAGCACCCACCGCGCTCAACATTTCACGCACTAGCCTGAGGAGATCTCTGCACAAAGATCTGGGATTATTCGCTTACAAGGTCCAATTGATTCAGCAATTGAAAGCGCACGAACACCCACTTCGTTATCGCTTCGCAGTTCGGGCCTTAGAGCAGCTTGAGTTGGACAACGATTTTGGGCGAAAACATCTTTTCTGACGAGGCACATTTTCATCTCGGCGGCTACGTTAACAAACAAAATTGCCGCATCTGGGGCTCGGAAAACCCGCACGTTATTGTCGAGAAGCCAATGCATCCACAAAGAGTGACAGTTTGGTGCGGATTGTGGAGTGGTGGCATCATTGGACCATTTTTCATCGAAAATGAGGCTGGGAACAGCGTTTCGGTCAACGGTGGGCGTTACAGAGCAATGTTAACGACTTTTTTTTTACTGAAATTGAAGACATGGATTTGGACGACCTCTGGTTCATGCAGGATGGCGCGCCATGCCACACAGCCCATGCCACAATCGGTCTTTTGCGCACCAAATTCCCAAATCGTGTTATCAGCCGTCTTGGCAATGTCAATAGGCCGCCTCGGAGCTGCGATTTGACCCCTTTGAATTTTTTTTTGTGGGGAACCGTGAAGGACCGATGTTATGCCAATAATCCGGAAACGATTCAAACACTTAAGGCCAATATCATCCAAGCAATCCGTGAGCTACAGCCCGAAACCATCAACAAGGTCTTCGAAAATTGGAGTGATAAAGTGCGCTACTGCGAGACCAGCCGAGGCAGCCACTTGAACGACATTGTGTTCCATAATTAATGGGAATGAACGTTTAATTTACTAATAGTCCAACCATTTTCTTCTTTTTTTTATAATTTGCCCACACTCAAGGGATTATGGATACCCTTAAAATGTTAAGAGACAGCGCGCGCGAAGGCAATATTCGTTTTAAATATTTGTGGGTTGTAATAAGAGGGAAAAATAGAGCTTTCCAATGTATTCCAAATTCGGGGATGTACGAAAGAATCTCTCTAATTTACAAAATGTCCGACAACAGGCTTGCTTGAGGGTGAACTGATGATCATTGTCGGTGTTAACTTAAGTATGAAGACGTTTTTCCAAATTTTAATCAGAGCGTTTATTAAGCGTAGCTAAGACAACGATAGGATAAAATTTCCTAAAATTTATAAAGATTATAATAAAGGAAGGTTTTAATGTACAAAAATCTTACGTTTGATATCAAAACTTAAAGTTAACTACAATTTTTTTTACTTTGGTAAATTAAGTAATCTGCTTCCATGCAGTTCGACTGCTAATTAGAAAAGAAAATGGCTTTCCTTTGCTACGGCGAGTGACGTTTCAAAGGAAATGGTTGGATTGATGAAATGTTCAGAAACCTTTAGAAATTGAATATGCGCCATCTACTTAACAGTAGCGCCGATGTTGCCAGGTTCCTCAACACTCCCCCCCGGTAAGTTGGAACTGTGATCCTGCTTACCGCCATTGTTCGAACCGGTTACATCGAGTACTGCTAACTTGGATACAGGCCGCACATAGACACCATATTCAGTCTGAATAACAGTACTCCTTATTTTGCCATCCCTACCAGGGTTGACTTCCAGCACCCGACCTTTGGGCCAGGAATTTCTGGCGTTCTTTTCATCGACAATGACGACAACGTCGTTAACGGAAATCGGCTTAGAAGGCTGAAACCACTTTGTCCTTCTTGTTAGATTCGGCAAATACTCGCGAATCCACCTGCGCCAAAAGGAATTGCTAAATTGCTCCGCCATGGTCCAATTTTGTTTCAGGATAACACCTTCATCGTGGAATTCTCCCATCGGTTTTGAGCCGCTTGAGGAACCCAGCAAAAAATGATTGGGTGTAAGGGCTTCTTCATCTTCGGCACTAACGGGAACATATGTTAGTGGACGGGAGTTTATGATGCTCTCGACCTCAGCCATCATTGTTGATAGTAGTTCATCACTCGGAGTTTTGCTAAAGCTAATTTGCGAAAGAACCTGCTTTACCGAACGCACCAACCTTTCCCAGCAACCGCCCATGTGTGGGGCTGCTGGCGGAATGAACGACCATTTGAGCCTACCCTCACCTATGCTTTCTACCAGTTTTTTTACCATCAATTTGTTCTATCGCCGCTTGTAACTCTCTGCTAGCCCCTCAAAAATTTGTTCCATTGTCCGTGTATATCTGTATAGGCATTCCCCTTCTTGCAATGAAACGTTGAAGAGCGAGAATGCAGGAGCTAGTTGACAGGGAGTGTGCGGTCTCCACATGAATCGCTCTCACCGTCAAGCAGGTTATCAGCACCCCCCATCGTTTTTCCCTTCGCCGACCCACAGCCACGAAAAGTGGTCCAAAATAGTCCATTCCGACGTAAGAGAAGGGCCTCGTGAACGTCTTGAGTCTAGCTGGAGGTAGCTCACCCATTATTGGGATCGATGGTTCAGCCTTCTTGTTGCGGCACAGCTGGCAACGACGTTGAACCATTTTGACCATCACACGTAATCTCGGGACGAAGAATCGCTGACGAACTTCGTTCACGACAGTCTCGTTGAACTGATGCTGATATTTGCAGTGATAGTGGTCCAGAATCAAATACGTGATGTGGTGATCCTTTGGTAACACGATTGGCTGCTTAGTGTCAAAGTCCAAGTCAACTGCTGCATTGATCCTTCCTGCGATTCTCAACACTCCGTTTTCGTCTAGATATGGCGAAAGCTTGTAAAGTATGCTTGTTTTTGGAATAGTAGCTTCCCCTGATGTAGTCTCTTCAAGGATCTGTATTTCCTCGCAGAATATATCTCTCTGCGCCTGCTTCCACAAATAATGCTCACCCTTTTTCAGAAAATCCTGGAATTCGAATGAAGAATTGCTATTTTTCGACAATTCAATGAATTGGTAGACTTTTGCAATAGTGTTGTGCAACTTCCGCCACTTTGAAAATTTGCGAAAATCGATTACACAAGTTGGACTTACTATAGTGTGGTGAAACTGTTCAATAGTTTCAATGTCCACAGGATTAGCGTCGAGTTCGCACTTAGGCCAAGACTGCTCTGAGTGCCATAGAAAATCAGGACCTCTATACCAGTGACTTTTTGATGAAAAGTCGAAGTGCATTCTGATTTTCGTAGCCTCGTCTGCCACGTTGAGTTTAGATGGCACCCACTTCCAAAGAGCTGCGTCGGTTTTCTCAAGAATCTCCCCGATTCTCAATGAAACGAACTGTTGGAATTTTCGACTAGGTGACCTGATCCAATAGATGACAGTTTTAGAATCTGTCCAGTAAATTTGTCGTGTGAAACGAATTGAATAGCTTTCGATGATCGTGTGAGCAAGTCTGGTACCCAGAAGTGCCGCTTCAAGTTCCATTCGTGGGATTGACAATCGACGTAAAGGCGCTACTTTGGTTTTCGCTGCTATTAGGCGACACTCGAACTCTTTTCCATCTGAAACTCGTATAAATGCTGCAGAAGCCAGAGCATCTTCACTCGCGTCGCAGAATATATGGAGCTCGACTTCAGCTACATTCGCGAAATTGAGCGCGGTTAAATACGTACGGGGAATCCTTATATTATTGATCAGAGGCAATAACCGTATCCACTTACTCCATATGGCAAAGTGTTCATGTTTAATTTGCTCATCCCAATCGACGCCTGATCTCCAGATTGACTGGAGCAAAATTTTCAAATTCACTAGGACATTCGCGATTAGTCCTAACGGATCGTCTATTTTCATTAATAGTCTAAGAACTTCCCGTTTGGTTGGAATTTGCTTACCACTCATTACTTCTGGATTCATTTGATTACTGCTGAATGTAAAGAAAAATTCGTCGCTTGCTGGTGACCACCAAAGTCCGAGTACCTTCTCCTCAGTTGACATAGGCACATACGAATTCTTACTGACACTGCAACACTTTAATTGGTCCAGGACATATTGTGAGTTGGACCGAAAATTCCGGATCTCAAATCCACCTTGGCTATGTACATAAATGACATCTTTCGCCACTTCTGCTGCTTCCACTTCGTTTTCAAAACTTGCTATAAAATCGTCAACATAATGATTTTTTATTATAGCATGTACCGCAACTGGGTATTGCAGCGCGAATTCCTCAGCGTTTTTATTTTTTATGTACTGTGCGCAGAATGGTGACGATGTTACGCCGAACGACAAGACCTTAAGGATGTATGTTTCGATCTCATTAGTTTCCATATTTCGCCACAGGAATCGCTGGGCTTCCTGGTCCTCGGTCTTGATGCGGATCTGGTGGAACATTTCTTTAATGTCCGCACACAGTCCCACCTTCCGTTCCCTGAAACGAAAAAGAATCCCAAGCAGAGGCGATGTAATGTCTGGTCCTGTCAGCAGAAAAGAATTTAGGCAAACTCCATTTACCTTTGACGCGGCGTCCCACACAATTCGAATTTTGTTCGGTTTGTTGGGGTTGAATACCGGGAAAATTGGCAGGTACCACGTCTTCTCTTTTTCCACGGACTTAGAGTCAATCTTCTGAGCATAACCTTTATTTATATATTCGGCGATTAAATTCGATATAAGTTGATGAAAGTGCGGTTCTCTTACCAATCTTTTCTCTAGGCACTCGAGGCGGCGCATTGCATTTGATTTACTGCTTGGAAACTTCAGATTAGCATTTTTCCACAGTAGTGGAACTTCAAATGCAGTTCCAACCCTTTTAGAATGAATGTCAAGAATTTGTTTCGCCCTTTTATCGTCCGGCGATAAGAGCATCACCCTTTTCGTACCCATATTTTCAATAGCAAAATATTCTTTTACAGAATCACTCAAGCGCGCATCATTATCTCTACAGCAAGCGCAAATATGTAACTGGTAATGCACACTCAGAATCCTGGTTGACTTCTTATCACATGGGCCAAATACTACCCAACCCAAACGCGTTTTGGTTGCGACTGGTTCTTCCATCCGTCCTTCTCTCATCCGCAGTGGTATCCCCAAGTTCCAGTGCTTTAAGCCTATTAGAATACGAGGTTTCGCTTTAGAAAATGAATGTATTGGAATACCCTTTAAATGTTTATACCGCTCAGCCAACGCATCAACGCTAATTGTTTGTTCGGGAAGATCCAATTGTTCCACAGTGCGTACGCCGCAAAGTGAGTATTTTCTATTCTTATTACTTCCCGATATGACAATTGAAATCTTTCTTGAATTCGATTCCTCCCGAATTGTATTTGAAGTCCACTTCAGTTGCAAAGGCATGTGTTCTCCTTCTACTTGCAGGTAGTTTGCTAAATCTTCTTCGATCAACGAAGTTGACGACCCATCATCAAGAAAGGCGAATGTGTCTATTCTGAAAAGAATTTCCTTTTCATTCGCCTGGGTGTGGTATATGGGAGATGTCGTAGTTGCGACAGCAGTGGCTGAAGGAATGTGTGTATCAACGGCGACGTTGCGTACTGTCGGTGTTTTATTCGACGATTCCAAATGTCGACTGTTGGCCTGCACGTTGTTGGTAGGTTTATGTAGTAGTTTGTTGTGTCGAAAAGGACAACCGTTTTCTCCGAACGTTTGCTCCAATGAACATCTGTTGTTATGGCGATGAAGACATGTGCGGCAAAGTTGTTTTTCTTTTACAACGGACCATCGTTGCTGCACTGTGTAATCCAGAAATGTTCGACATTTGTCGACTGAAGAACAGTTCCTGTCACAGACCTTACATTTCTTGAGCGACGCATCATTTCATTTTTTCATTTATTATTTCAGAATATCTTTTACAGTAGACTAAAGTCTTTTATAGCAAAAGTTAAGTTACAATTAATAGTAAATATAACAAACTAAAACTTAACGTAAATAATTCAATTAAGGAGCCTTATTTTCTTGATTGTGAATCAAAAGAATTACATGAGTATAATTATTCATTCTGCCATTTTATATAATCAATTGATTAGAGATTTACATTTTTAAAGTTTTAAAATTAAGAAAATAAAATTTATTGGATTTAAGAATTTTCTGCCAAATACCTGAAGAGAACGCGTTGAAAGAGCTGAGTTCCTCGGAGTTTTCTAATGTCTAAGGGTAGAGAGTTCCATTGCCTGACAGCATAAACAAAGAATTGGCGCTCTGATAGAATGCATGTGAATCTAGGTTGAATAAATATAAAAGACCGACTTGAATTAGGAAACGCTATTTTATTATAAAGATACGATGGTTCTTTCCTCATTATAATATTATTCAAAGCCTTTAATGTGTGGTAATCTATGTAAGCGTGTAAGGTGCAACCCAAGACGCTCTTCGTGTATCTGGACACATGATCAAAACGCTTAAGATTATAGACGTAACGAACTATGTTGTTAAATGCAACAGTAAGATTTCTCCTAGATTCCGAACTAAGACTGCAAAAAATCGGACATCCGTATATAATGAAAGGGATAATTAATGCTTTTGCCAAACGGAGTCTTATATTTTGTGGGGTATAGAGCTTTGTAAAGGAAAGACTTCGCAAACATCCATAAATTCTCCCTATAACTAGCTGTATATGATAGTCCCAGCTAAGTGTATTGTTGAACCAAATACCCAGGTTCTTGGCCTTTTCCACATAAACTATTTCTTGGTTTCCAATGTGTAAAGGAGGAAAATAACTAAGGTCAAGCTCATTTTTGTAAATGACTAAACATTTTGATTTTGTCGGATTCAACTTCAAGTTATTTGCCTCGGACCAACGTAAGATACGATCAAGGTCATTGTTCAGTAAATAAACACCGTTCTCGATCATTCCCAATTTGCAACTGAGGCGAATCTGTGCATCATCGGCATACAAATCAATCGATGAGTTCTGAACTTGCAATGGAAGGTCATTAATACACATTGAAAACAACAGTGGCCCAAGTATAGATCCCTGGGGTACTCCAGAAAAAAGTTTTAAGACACCAGAGACGTGTTTACCTATCGCCACAGCTTGGCTTCTTCTAGATAGGTAGGAAAGCATTAAATTAGCAGCTGAGTCAGAAAACCAGAACTGATTTTTAATTTTTGAGATGAGGACACTATGGTTAACCGTATCAAAGGCTTTGGAAAAATCCAGTAATCCTAAAAAAGATACTAAATCTGCATCCATAGCGCATCTGAGTTCCTCAGTTACTTTAAGGACAGTAGATACGCAACTGTGGTTTTGTCTAAAGCCCGATTGGTTAACACATAAGAGATTATTGTTTTTTATGAAACTTGAGATCTGGCAGTGCAAAAGCTTTTCGAAAACCTTCGAGATAAAAGGAAGAATCGATATTGGCCTATATTCCGGTGGCGATAGACGTGTGGCAGGTTTTTTAACAACGGGGATAACTTTGGCAATTTTCCAGATGCTGGGGAAGGAGGATGTCATGATTATAGTGTTGAATATATGGGTGAGAGCAGGCAGAATATGCGGCAGTATCATTTTTATAAAGATCGGGTGCATTTCATCGAAGCACATAGCTCTCGATTTAATCTTTAAAATGTTGATCACGACATCGGCTTCTTCAATTCTTTGAAACTGAAAACAGCTGTTCGGGCGAGGACTGTTTAAAAGTACAGGAGGATCGATTGAGCTAGTTTGTAGATTAGGAGATCCAGATTGGACGTTTGCAAAGTCTGAGTTAAGAACGTCTGGGTTTAAGTTATCAGGGAATTTTTCCTTTATGCGCCCAATGCCAAGTTCCCGAATGTTTTTCCAAAGCATTTTGGATGGTAAATCTTTATTAAGCCGATTTGAGTACTCTTGGATTTTAGATTCCCTAATTTTTATGCATACCTTGTTTCGGGCCACACGAAAAGAACTGAGAAACTCTGGTAACCTGAAACGTTTCCAGTGTTTGTAGGCCAAATCTCGCTGCTTAATCAGTTCCAGAATTTCTTGAGTGAACCACGAATTATGCTGATTTTTGACTACCTTGGTTTTTAATTTCACGTGAGTATTAAACAAATAAAGTATAGAGTTTTGTAGGAAAGTTACTTGGTCATCAGCGGAATTCATAAAATAGAGTTGTTGCCAGTCAATCTGGTGAATGTTCTGTTCCAGCTGATCCAAGTCAATATTTTTAAAGTCGCGATACTCGTATGTAGTGGGTGAAGTTCGCGGAACAATATTGAACGTCGCAAAAATTAGGTCGTGCTTTGAAAAAGCAGATGCTGATAGTTGGTCGTAATGCAGACATTTTTCATTATTATTGCTAAAGAATAGATCCAGTAATGTTGCGCCATCGTTAGAGAAATGAGTTGGATTACTAGAGTTAGTCGTGTAAAGACCAAGACTATTCATCCGCTCAATAAAGGATTTAGAGGTCTCACTATTCAGTAAATTGCAGTTGAAGTCACCACATATGAAAATTTCTGAATAGCTAGAAGAAATGTTTTCAAGTACTGTGTAGAGATTAGAAATATCAACATTTTTGTTAGGTCGGTAAACTACACCAGCTAAACATTTGTTTCGGCCGTTCAAGATTTCGACAAAACAATATTCAATAGGGAGAGAAGTATCTGAGCTTAGGACAAACCTATGATTGATTGAACTGCGAATGTATATAGCCACACCTCCGCCTCTTTGATCATTTCTATCAGCACGAATCAAATTATACCCCTTTAAGCTACACAGAATATCAGATAATTTGGCATTATACCAGGTCTCAGATACACAAATGACGTCCATATTTGATCCCTCAAACACATACCTAAATTCATCTATTTTTGGGTAAAGGCTTTGTGCATTAAGATGACATACATGAAGCCCACTGCATTGGTTACATAGAATATTAAGGATAGCGCGCATATTGTTTATGCGGTCAGGCGCAGTGCTATTGTTGTTGGTAATCGTTTTCAAAAAACGAGAAATGGAACCCTCCGCCAAGACACAAAACTACCGAGAATAAGAAATAAGCGAAGTGAGAAATAAGTTCAGATATTTGGCTGAAATTCAACAAGTAATTTAGAAATAAGAGACAAATTAAAGCAAAGTTAGTATAGAGATAATTATAAAAGTGATAATAATTTTGCGTAGTACGAAGCTTACGATATTCCATCATCGTTCACCAGCTCGTTCGTTGTTTGGTCGGCAATAATTGTATCCAAGCTTTCGATTGATGTAATTAAAAGTTCTTTTTCTGCCCCAGTGACACGCACATAAACTCTCCCGCTTCTGGTGAAAACACTCGAGAGAACCTTTCGCCGCTTGAGAACAAGAGCTTTCCGTAAGATCAAGTGGTTGGTCGTCGTTAAGCTTTCATTTACATAGATGCGGCTGTCAGAGTTAAGCTTTACATCATGTAAACAAAGATTTTCTTTTTTTACGGTCCATCGATGACGGATAGATCGCAGCAGGTTATTCTTTTCGGTGACGGTGTTAAATTTTATGACAATAGAGGTGTTGATGTCATCGCCATTGATTTTGGATTTCGTGCGATAAATGTTTTGCAGGTTAGGTGTTGGTGTGCAATCGACGGAATGGCATAAATCTGAGAATAATTCATGCAAATCTTCATTCTCTTTTTTCGGGATACCACGTATGATTGCGTTTGTGGAAAATTTTTCGCGTTCTAGTTCGTCTAAGCGTTGGATGAGTAGTGCATTGTTGGAGGGGGGTTCCGATGTTTTTGCTTCCAGCTGTTGGACTCTTAAAGTCAGGTCTGCTACGGCTAGGCTGTCATCAGTGAGACGTTGGTTAAAATCGCTTTCAATTTTATCCAGTTTCTCGGTCAACTTCTTCATTTCATCCTGAATCCACTGCCTTAATTCCTTCATCTCCCTTTTCATCATCTTTTCAAACGACAACTTGGTATTGTGTTTTGTGTCGGGTGTTTGTGTTTGTGCCATAATAGGTGAAATTGGTTGATTTGCGCCGATTTTAACTGTGGAGCGTAAGATGCGACTCAAATCTCTTTTGTTCATAGGGCACGAATAACAAAGGTGCGCACGTAGTGAAACAAAGCTAATACACGGATTTAAAGGACTTTTATGAATTTTGTTTAATGAATTAATTTAAAATAAACTTGAAACTATAGTGCCACCAAAAAAACTTGTGTTTAGCTTGTCATAGTTTGACAGTTCTTTATCATCATCGTGAAGATAAACAAATGACTTTTCCTGCCGTTGCTTTTGCTCCAACCGTTTCTCTTGTGCTATAGGGCAAGTGAATGTTACATCATTCGCTGCTCGACCGAGTTCAAACAGCCATGTGCTGAAGTGCGAAATATCAGTCGTCGGAAGTGTTTGCCTATAGATCGATCAATTTAAACGGATTATAGGAGGTAACCTCTCCACTAATTCTTGCAATAGGATGGGATTATTTAAGTGTGAGGAGCATCCAGCCATTTGCATTGTTGCACAAATATTTTCAACGTCGAGTGAGTATTTCACGATCGTTTCTAATTTGTCCGCTTTGGGCTGAGATTCATGTCGAATTTTTTGCAATAATGTATTTATGATGATTTCAGGGCGTTCAAACATCATTTTCAAGGTGGAAATAATTTTATCAACTTGGCCTGGGTGCGACAAACGGCTGCGCACAGAATCAAGAGCTCTCTCTTTAAGGCAGGCGCGCAGACGTCCCAGATTCTCGTCGTCCGAAAACCCACAAATTCGCGTGCTGTTCTCGAAGGAACTAATAAACAGCGGCCAATCCTCAGGATTTCCATCAAATTTTGGAAGGTCTTTTGGTGTTGATTGCCTTGCAGCCATTTGGCGATGTGACATTTTAGGTGGCTCCTGGAGTCTTAGCGGTTGGACTATGTAATTGGTTGCATTCGCAGCTGCTTGCATACTTGGTTGATGTGCATTTTTAATAAATAAAGTATCGTGTTGATTCTGTTGCACTTTTGGACCGAACCACGTATTGTTAAGCATGCTGCTATTTGGCATTCCTGGATTGGACGTTGGGTTTTGCTGGTCACCTTGCCACTTTAACCAATGTTCCACGCGATTCTTTGACATTGTAGATAATTCTTCTTCATTGACGTCATCTTCATCGTCAGATTGCATTCCTTCAAGAATTTCATATTTTTTGGCCAAGTACTTCTCTTCCAATGACTTTTCTTCCTCCAAGCGTTTCAATTGAATAGAAATTCTCCTTCGGGAAGATGTTTTGGATTTGACTGACAGCGCATTCTGAGGATCTGGAACTGATTGTGGTAATTGGAGAGGTAAAACTGTGGGTGCACTTTGTGCTGAACTAGATGGTTGCGGAACGCTCATTGGAGCTGGCGGGGACGGTTTCACTGCTCGGTGCAATGGAACGGCTGTGCTAACATTTAATGCGGTGGGAGGTAATGAACTATTTTTGGTGATTAGATCACCTTCAGCCTCCGACGGTGGCGGTGTGCGAATCATTTACTGGTTTTACGAAAGCAAAGGGATAATAAAGACTCAAATGGTACTCACCCTATGTCCCAGTTGTAGGTTATGCACGTGGGCCGACAGTCTGCTGATTTGCTTTGGAATGTAGAATCGTGTGCTTCAGGCTTTCTTCTGAGGGATCTGGATGATTTTCCTTTCTCAGATACACGAAATTTGTTTTCCAAACGAAATTTTATTTTGTTAACTTAAGTATGAAGACGTTTTTCCAAATTTTAATCAGAGCGTTTATTAAGCGTAGCTAAGACAACGATAGGATAAAATTTCCTAAAATTTATAAAGATTATAATAAAGGAAGGTTTTAATGTACAAAAATCTTACGTTTGATATCAAAACTTAAAGTTAACTACAATTTTTTTTACTTTGGTAAATTAAGTAATCTGCTTCCATGCAGTTCGACTGCTAATTAGAAAAGAAAATGGCTTTCCTTTGCTACGGCGAGTGACGTTTCAAAGGAAATGGTTGGATTGATGAAATGTTCAGAAACCTTTAGAAATTGAATATGCGCCATCTACTTAACAGTAGCGCCGATGTTGCCAGGTTCCTCAACAGTCGGCATGACGAGTATTGCGAAAGAACTGTTAAAGGGGTGGATGCAACTGGCTATTTCGCTGGAGTACTGTTTCTGAAAGAGACAGAACAAAAAGAGACAAAAATCATTTCTTCGGTGTTCATGCGAGTCTATTGACTCCACAATGCTTCTGTCCCCTATTAGTTTTAACGCGGGAGTTTGAATTCGATACAATAGGTGCAGTGTGCTTGTAGGTACATCGGACCATACATGGGCGTTATACTCCAAAAAATTTGTTAAGGGATTCTACGACGGAGTTCTTCCCCACCCCGGGATGGAACCATCCACCGAGCCGGAGGAGCTCTTAAAATTGCTTAAGGAGAAGGAGTGCGACGATCTCATTTTTGCCGGAGTCAAGCCCTCCACCACAGCTAAGGCTTAAAGGAAGAAGCGGAAATTACTAGTCTTCCTGGTTCAGCTGCCACCCAGCAGAAAACTGGATGGTCTAGGTAAGGTTAGGTTAGGTAAGGTTAGTCAGGGTTATGGGGTTATTATAAGACACTAGGCACCAAAGTGGGCCCATCGCGATCCCTAGGGAACCTTCACGGCAGAAGACCTAAACCCATTCTCCCAAGCAATTAATCTCCCTATAGAATCTGAGAAGATCCTTGTTATGGTTTAGGGACCTCACCTCTTCAAGGTTATCGAAGAAGTATCTACCAAGGTACTTTAGCCTTATCCTGGCAATTCCTTGACATTCACAGAGTATATGAGTTATATCCTCTGAGACATGTCGGTCATCGCAGTACCTACAAACATCCGTATCGGATAACCCTGGTCTCATGGCATGCCTCCTTAGGAGACAGTGGCCAGAGAGTATTCCTATCGCTGTTCTTAGCCTTGATCTATCTAATTTAATTATCTGCCAGATTTTCTGCGATCTAACACAGGCCACAAGGCTTTAGACACCCTGAGACCATCTTAGTTTGACTATCTTAGATTAGCCGTGTCAATGATTTTATCCCGAATAATTCCCTTAGCCACGCACCCTGACGGTTTAATACTACCAATTATATCGCTACGTGGGAGCGCCGCTCCTCTTTTAGCCAGCGCATCAGCTTGCTCTTTGCCTTCGATATCGCAGTGTCCAGATACCCAACATAATCTGACTCGGTTCTCCGTACATAATGCCCTAAGCATTGTGCGGCAATTCCTGATTATATCAGATTTGGTGACGTAAGACTCTAGCGCTGTAGGTTCGTATCTCTCGAGTAAATACCTGACCCCGTGCCCTCACTGGTCTTAGAACCATCTATGTATATTGCAATCTCGTTATGTCTTCCTTCGCCAGTCCTCTCTTATAGGATACAGTACTTCGTATGGTGTGTCGTCGTCCGATTCGTCAGGGATTCCGGGAAAAGATTTCTCGAGTATGGAGCTATGTCCTATGTTATTAGTCCTGAAGAGACCATCGTTAGTGAGCCGAAGCGCACTGTTGCCCTCTTGAAATTTAATTTGTAGGTTTAATCGTAAAATATACAGAAAGATCTCGAGTGCAGCCGCAGGTGTTGTGCGTAGAGCACCTGTGATGGCAATGCAAGCTGTTCTTTGTACCATGGCCAACATATCCCGTGCATTTTTCGTATTCGTTGCCTTCCACCACACAAGAGCCCCATACGTAATGATGGGTCTGACTACCATGATGTATAGCCAGTGCATCATTGCGGTCTTCAGGCCCCATTTTTTTCCCGCGGTCCGCTTACAGATGAAAAGAGCATTATAAGCTTTGCGGACTCGTTCCTGTATGCTAAGTTTCCAATTTAGTTTCCTGTCTAGCATTATACCAAGATATCTAGCACGATCCGAAAGGGAAAGCTCCACCCCTGCTAGCTTAGGCAGTTTAAGGGTGGTATCTTGTACTATATATTCTACTGAAGAGTACTGAAGAGTACCAATTCAGTTTTATCCGGGTTGACGTGTAGTCCGAACCCTCTATCCCATTTTTCGAGACTATTAAGAGCTGATTCCATCATTTCACTTAATGTTTTAAGGAACTTGCCCTGAACTAAAATCACCTCGTCTTCCGCGTAAGCAGTGACGCTTATGCCTGTATTGCTTAGTTCTTTAAGTATCCCATCGATAACCAGAACCCAGAGGAGGTGTGAGATAACGCCACCCTGGGGAGTCCCTCTGGTAACGGACTTTCTTATTGAACTGTTTCCGATAGTGGAGTTAATGTTTCTAGTGCCGAGCATATTACAGAGCCAATTGGTAATGCTATGCTCGACATTCATAGTTTATAGGGCCTGTTTGATGGCCCTTCCTTCTACGTTATTGAACGCACCTTCTATATCTAGGAAGGCTGCTAGTGCAAATTCCTTATGGTGAAGGCTAGTTTCTATCTTCCCTACTACGTCGTGTAAAGCTGTTTCCACCGATTTCCCCTTCAAATATGCATGCTGAGCTTTGCATTGAATGCCGTTGCAACACTTACTTCTGATGTGAATATCAAGAAATCTTTCAAGTGTCTTGAGGAGGAATGACGAGGGACTTATGCGTCTGTAGTCTTTCGCTGAAGTGTGGCTTGGCTTGCCTGCTTTAGGTATGAATAGAACCCGCACTTCCCTCCATGCCACTGGTACGTAACATGACCTTAGACAATGTTTACAAATTTCCCTAAGCTTGCTTCTGACCTTGGCTGGAGCTTTTTGCAGCATAGCTGGCAAAATTCCATCAGGGCCTGGTGCTTTGAATGGTGCGAATGACATAATAGCCCATCACAGATTCTTCCATGTAATGAGATTCTCTACATCGACCCCTATTGACCTACCAGTATACGAGTAGCTATTGTAGTAGAATCCATTGATCTACTTCCTGGAAAGTGAGCTTCAATTAACGTTTCTAAAACTTCTTCGCTACTCTCTGCCCACGAGCCGTCGGATTTTTTGATGAAGCTTGGGACAGAAGTGTCCTTAGCTAGCATCTTGCGAAGTCTGGAAGCTTCACTAGTATCTGCAATGGACTCACAGAATTCCTTCCACGACTTTCTTTTTGATTGCCTGATTAAGTAATTAAACTCCCTTAAACCCATATAGTACTATCCCCTATTTCTTTGGCCCTGTTGTAGAAATGCCTAGTCTGTTTTTTCTTGGAGTTAATTTCCTTGCTCCCCCAGGGAGGTTGAGACCTCTTGCACTTCTTTCTTAGTGGACAGGCCCTTTCGAATGCCATGTTCATTACTTTGCCTAAGTTGTCAACCGCTTTATCTATATCCTGAGGATTACCGTTACGAATAGCACCATCCTTAAGATGTATCCTTACTAACTCTGTATACCTACCCCAGTCTGCACTCTTAGGGTTTCTGTAGCTGTTGCTAGCTTAATTTGAAAGCTGGATGGTCTAAGGAGCATTAAAGTCCTAAACTACCAGGTTGTCACCTGGGAAAAAGTAAAGAGGAGCGAAGGCGTGTTACAATGCGTTCGCTGCCAAAGATTTGGGTTTGAAACCTCGATGCGTGAAATGTGAAAAAGACCACAAGACAGAGGAATGCGTGCTAGGTAGGGAAGGCACGACTGAAAGAAGTCAGCTCACGTGCGCACTTTGTAGGACACGGGTCACACCGCAAACTATCGGGGTTGCCCCAAGATTCAGTACATAAAGAAAGTAAATCTGGCTCGCTAGCAAAAGGTGGAAGTTAAGCGTCCGCCCGTTCCAATTGCACAATCCGTCACTCCCCAAGTGACTTACGCCCAAATGGCGTCAGGCAGCCGAAGGTTGTTGCGCAGCCCCCAAAGCCGAGAGCACCGGAGGCTGAACCTGATTTCTTGGCTATCTTGCTCTCTATCCAAGAGCAGATGGGTCAACTTCAGAGATAAATTCAAGAGCAGGCGACGCGAGTGGATCAGATTTACGCGCTTCTGCCGGGTATAACGCACCACCAATCGTAATGGGTACGAACATGGCGGAGCAAAGAAAGAAAGAATATAAATTCACTGCTTAGGATCGAACGAAGAGCCGTACTTTTTAAGTTGCTTGAAGACTATCCTCCCGATGAGGTTTTTGTTAGCGAAACTAAGCTATCTTAGAAACACAAGTTGAGGCACAGTAGTTATAACATTATAAGAAGAGATCGACCCAACTCTGTACAAGGAGGAGGTGTCGCGATCTTCATTAGAAAAGAGATGCATCATAAAGTAGTGTACTGCAGTGAAGTGCGTAGGTTCCAGGAGCTGGAAGCATGTATCGTATACTAGTACATCCCCCTCCGTAGCGGAAGGAGGATGTATATGATCGCGGTCTATGCTCCGGAGGCTACTCAAACAATTTCGTATATTTCAGAGATCGAGACACTTTGCGGATTCAGTGCCGAAATAACTATTCCCAACTAAATCGCGGAATTGGAGGAGTTTGTCCAATTGCACGCCTACAATTACAGTAGAATGCGTTGGACTCGCTTCTCTAGACAGTTGACGAGAGCATTGTCCTCGAACTTGTATGACCTACTGTCCAATAAGAATCTGTCAAACGAGGAGATTGACAGACACCTAAAAGAAATGGACGAGATAGTAAGACAAGCGATGGACAGTACGATACTTCGGTATCAGCACACTGACAACGTGGACATATACCACCATGCAACAAATGACGCACTGCACGAACATAAAAGTAGACTGCTGTCGAGATTAAAAATCTTGTATAAACAGTTTACGGACAGACAGAACTGGGAGGGGGTTAGGACGCTAAAGTCGTTGATTAGAAACCTCTCGAAATTAATTGAAGAAAATTACAGACTCTCTGTAAATTTGCATTGGGACAGAAAAATTAGGGCTGTAAAATCTAACAACCCGAGTATGTTCCCGCAAATAAACAAGATATTTCGGAAAAATACTAAGGACGACCTTCCACGCCTTAAAATCCCCCGAGCTACAAACAATGTACAAATACTTATAACAGCAGGTAAAGATCCGGATAACGCATAACAATTTCTTTGTGATCAAAGACCCACAGGAGAAGGTAGGGGCTATAGGAGCGACTTTCCAGGACGTGTATAAGATCTGAGAACACTGGTTTCACCATGTTAAATGAAAGAAATATGGCAAACAATGCCGTTGCCGATAAAGGGGTACATCCCCCGTTCATTTCGAAGGCAGTGCTCCAAGCGATCTTCGAATCACGGAGGAAAAAGAAATCTTTCTGGCTATGATGGAGCAGCGAGAGTTCTCCATCGTCATTCTGCACAAACGGACGAGCTTGGCAGGAATGCCAAGACTAGACATGGCTCTGTATAACTCATCTCTATACACGCTATCATAGGCAACTTTGAAATCGATGAAGAGGTGGTCCGTATCGATTTTATATTCATGTGTTTTTTCCAAGATCTGCCGTAGTGTGAATATTTGGTCAATGGTGGACTTACCCAGCCTGAAACCAAATTTTACAGATGAGCTGGTGCTGGTGACCCCAGAGCAGAGCACCTGTCCGAGAAACTCTCTGCAGTGCATTCACCACCCACAAACGCAAGCAACCAGTGAACATCATCAAGGAGGTGCCCGTGACCACCCTTGGTTACCAGCCACCACCAAAAAGGAGCCCTTTGTATGATGATGAGTGTGTTCAACAGAAAAAGATGACAGAAGATGCACAAAAAGCGCAAGACAAGAGCAGCGAGAGAGGAATACTGGATCAGAAGAAGGGAAGAGAAGAAAACTCTGCGTAAAAAGAAAAGGGACCACACAGCTTCCCAGCTCAAAGATATCGAAGAGGCTCGCGAGCGCAACAACATCCGAACACGTAACAGCGAAGGCAACCTTGTTACCGAAAAGCAGGGAATTGTTTGATGTTTTTAAGCAACACTTCCAGTAGTTGCTTAACGGGCAGCAAACAGAAAGAGTGATAGGGCAAGAAGAGAACCAATACCACCACCCAGTATTGAAGAAGTTAGCGCAGCCATCAGAAAACTAAAAAAACAACAAAGCCGCTGGCTCTGATGGCCTCCCAGCTGAACTTTTTAAACATGGAGGTGATGTCTTGGTAGGGCACATGCACCAAGTATGGTTAGGGAAAATGGTTAGGGAAAATCATGACCGACGACTGGAGTATCAGCTCTATATACCCCATCTTCAAAAAAGTGCGATCCTATGTCTTGTAAGAACTATCGAGGCATGTCCCTGCTAAATGTCGCAAACAAGATCCTATACAACGTATTGTGTGAACGTCTAAAACCTTTCTGCAACACACTAATCGGCACGTGTCAGTGTAGCTTCCGGCTCGGAAGATCGACAATAGACCAAATTTTCACATTAAAGCAAATCCTGGAAAAGACCAACGAATATGAACTCGAAACTTACCATATTTTCATCGACTTTAAAGCCGCTTATGCCAGCATTCATCTACCAAGTGATGGCTCAATTCGGGATACCGTCAAAATTTGTCCAGATGTGTTGCGTAACGCTGGAAAGCACGCGATGCTCTGTGCTGTCTGAACTCTTCCAAACATGCACCGGATTCCGTCAAGGAGATGCGCAGTCATGTGACTTCTTCAATATTGTACTGGAGCAGATAGCGCGCAGGGCAGGTGTAAACACGGAAGGCACTATCTTTTACAAATCCATCCAACTACTGGAATACGCGGACGATATTAACATCATCGGAAGATCTCGGCAAGCCGTTGTAGATGCATTTATGGCAATTGAAAGAAAGCGAAACGACTAGGTCTTGAAGTAAATGAGGACAAGACTAAATACATGTTGTCAACAAACAAAAAATGTATCTGCTCAAAACCTTGGGCAGAATGTGACTATTGATGACTCCACCTCTATTTAAGAAGGTTACCTACCTCGAAGCAAACATAAGCCACACAAATGACACCTTTGTGGAAATCAGATGAAGAATAACCTTAGCAAACCGCTGCTGTAATATCTCGGTTTGGAAAAAGAACTGGGTTCAAAACTCCTAACTTGATGGACCAAATTAAGGCTCTATGGAACGCTCATCTTACCAGTCTTGCTTTATGGCGCCGAGTGCTCGACGATAAGTAAGAAAGCAGAGCAAATATTGGGTACCTTTAAGCGAGAAATACTTCGTCGGATATAAGGCCCCATATGCGAGGAGGGCGAATGGAGGGGATATGGATGTAGTCCAAAAAGCGAAGGCACGTCGACTATATTGGCTCGGCCACATTGAGGGAATGACCAACAACGCTCCAGCCAAAAGAATCTTTGAATCTCAGCCCCCAGCTTCAAGACGTCGAAAAAGACTGAACCGTGTCTCAGGCAGAGACTCTTCAAAGGTCAGGAGCCCTTTAAGTAAGTAAGTTCAACGTCGTAAAGCAGGATTGAGGTGATCAGGCTATTATACAGAGTCGCCTTAGTTGTTCAGGGTAGGGCTTTACTGTTGAATTGCCTTTTTAACCCCAAAAAACAGCGATTGTCCCTTCCTGTAGACAGCATATACTCGGTTTTGCCATCGTTTATCGCTGAACCCATTTTGGCCGCTTCTGCTTCAATGAGTGTGAACGCACCGGTGACATCCCGCTGAGTTCTTCCAATAATGTCAATATCGTCGGCGTATGCAAGCAGTTGTACGGACTTTTGGTGGATTGTGCCTCCGATGTTGGCTTGTATGTTCCGCACAATCCATTCAAGTAAGATGTGACCTCTTTAATATTGCACTTGAATGGATTCACAGTGCGTCACCTTGTCTAAAATGTTTTTGACATCAAATGTCTCGGTGATGTCATTACCGGTCTTCATAGAGCAGCGAGCGAGATGATGAGTATGTATAGATTTGGATTTCTTGGCTTTTCTCCAGGATCTGTCGAAGTGTAAAGATTTGATCGATAGTGGACTTTCCTGGCCTGAAACCGCACTGATAGGGACCAATCAAGCTGATGGTTTCAGGTGTTCACACAATGTCGCATAAAAGATGGTGTATGCAATGTTAAGGAGACTAGTGCCTCTATAATCTGGCCGAGATTCCTTTCATCAGTCATAGACTCGTCTGACGTCTACTAATTAGTCACCAGATGCCTTGGAAAGTGAGCCGTCAGGTCCAACAGCCTTATTGGAATTCAGTGTTGATATCGCTGTCTTCACTTCGCTTTGGTCAGGTAGACGTAGATTTTGACTGTCATCGTCTACATTGAATGGTGCATTCTGCCTGACAGCGGGATGTTGGCCTTCGTCGCCATAGTCTACAGAAGTAGTTTTCCCATATTCTCAGTATCGACTGTGATTCTACTACGAGGTTTCCTCTTTCATCTGTACAGGTTTCTTTACGGTTTTTACCCTTTTGAAACGTTCATTTTTCTTGCCGTGATAGGAGGCTAAAAAAGAGTAAAACACTAACGCTATTCCTTAGGACATTCCTAGTTTCTTTCAGTTTGTTCGGCTTTGGTCATTTGAAAGCGCTAATACCAAGATCAACTATTACCAAATGTTCTATTACACCTTTGTCTTATCTTCTTTTGTATCTTTGCCTTTCTTTCTGCTAATAAACACACATTTCAGATCCCAAGAGATCCAAGAGACGAAATGGAAAAACACCGGGAATCGGGCGCGTTTCTTGGACGTTAGGACAAAAGATTACAAGATGTTCTACTACGGAACGGAAAAGTCTAAGAACGGAATCGGTATCATCCTTGCGGCAGAGCTACTTGGAAACGTCTTGAGCATTTCGAAGTCAAGCGACCGTTTGATGTCTCTCAAACTAGTAATACAAGGAGAGGTGTGGAATATTGTCAGTGCATATGCTCCCCACGATGGGTACAATCAGAGAGATAAAGATGCATTTTGGCTAGATTTCCACAATCTCCTTAAGAACATCCCAAATAAAGAATTTCCATTTGTTGGAGGAGATTTGAATGGACATGTCGAGAAATCAAACGAAGACTTTGAAGACTGCCATGGAGGACTAGGATATGGCACCAGGAACCTTCCTGGTGAAGACATCCTAAGCATGTGCAAATCACACCGTCTTATCGTGTTAAATACCATGTTCATCAAACAAAGCCGACACCTGATCACTTACAGCAGTGGTGGAGATGAAACTCAGATTGACTACCATTTGGTAGGCAGTTTCATGAAGCCCCGGGTAAAAGATTGCAAAGTGATCCTGGGAGAGGCAATCGCTCGGCAACACCGTCTCCTGCTAACAGAAATTTTTTTATGAAAACACAGAAGAAAAGCAAACAAACAAGGGTCTCTGAGAAAATCAAGTGGTACAATCTGGACAAAGAAAAAGGCGAAGCTTTTGTTTTCGTAATGAAAAATTACCTCTCTCACACCATCAACGGAGCTGAGGATGAAGAGTGCAGAGCACAAAATATGTGGGATTCCCTACAGCGAACTTGCTTAAATAAGGCCAAATCACTGCTAGGAGATTCAAAAGGCCACCATCAACACGTCAAAGAAACATGGTGGTGGAGTGATGAAGCTAAGAAGCTGATAAATGAGACGAAAGCGGCTTTAAAAGCTTGGTCAAAGTGCCCCTCTAATAAAAGTGACGAAAAAGCTCGCCTCGAAATGGAATACAGATGCTGCAAGAAAAAAGCGAAGAAGAAGTGCGCTCAGCTTCAAGCAGAGAGTACGGAGGGCCTGTATCGGGAGCTGGAGAAAATATTTTCCCCGGTTGCTGATGCAAACCAGGCTACCCAGAAGCTGCGAAGACACAATATGAACAAGAGTGCCACTGTCTTCAAAATAGCCGCCCAAAGAAGGAAGAATGCTCAGGAGATTCGTACGCCAAAGTTCATTAGCAATGCTCATGGCCAGCTTCTTGTGGATGACGACAAAATTCTGCAGAGGTGGCGACAGTATTGTGAAGAGCTTTTAAATGAACAGTTTCCCCGGCTATACTTTCCAAGAGCCACACCTAACTGTGAAGAAATAGCCGACATTACAGTCGAAGAAGTTAGTGAGGCGGTGAAATACTCCAAAAAACGAAAAGCGGTTGGGCCAGACGAAATACCCTCTGAGTTCTGGAAACAGATGGGAGACATCGGGTTCAGATGGCTCAGAATTCTCATCTCCAAATTCGTGAGAGGTGATCCAATGCCGAATCAATGGATGGAAAGTTACCTAATCCCTATATAGAAAGGGAAGGGTGATACGCGAAACTGTGATAACTACCGTTCGATCAGCTGATGTCACACACCATGAAGATCGTTGAGCGGGTATTAGGTGGCCGACTGCGAAAAATAATACGGCTATCTGATGATCAGTGCGGGTTTGTCTCGGGTAAATCAACCACAGATGCAATCCAAAGTACTGTGCTGCCCGTTCTCTGATCCACTCAGGCCTATTCCAGACATTTATTTGAATGGAACAGTGCTCCCCAAGTGCGAAAAGTTCAAATATCTGGGATCTATGATTAATAGCAAAGCAACTTGTGCCACGTTCAAAGAAGAGATCATTTGAACCCTGTTAAAAAGGCAATATCTATGCACGTTCCAAAGACATCGCGACGTAGGAAAGTCAGGCCTATAAACGCCTGGATCAGACAAATGCGACGACATCGGCATTTCATTGGCCTCAGTAACCGAGTGATCCAAAATCGGCAGGCCTGCCGATATTTTCTGAGGTCAAATAGGCGAACCCAACTGGCGGATCAGTAGAAATGCAGTGAAGTGGGAGGGCTGTGATCCCTTGTTTTCGGATCATAGCCTCGCTGATAAAATTAAGAAGAAGAAGAAGACATACATTTTAGAAGATTAGATTAGAATGTATTTATTTCTTATAAATTCATGAAACATTCAAATAAAACAATTCAAGTTCTTAGAAACATAATATAAGAAAGGTTGGGCATTCAGTATTTATGAAAAGTAAAAAATAGAGTTGAATGCCATATTCAATTGGCATGACATGATCTAGAATTAGGTAAGTTGTAATGTTCTAACAAGGGAACATTGCAATAATGGAATATATTGTTTAAGGTCGTACTTGTTCGTCCATTTGCCTTCGGCGTGTTTTTTCTGCACTCACATAGGACATAAAAATGTCCGAACAGAAGTCCTTTATCAATTTTAAAGTCGATTTCACACACAAATCAAAAACCTTATCGACCCTAGTTGTAGGCCCCAAGTGTGGTCATCCTCGAATGATTCTCTTCATTAATTCAATGAATGCTGCTTGATAGACTTGGAAACATGTTCCTTTCATTCACCGATGGTGCCTTTCACATCGAATGCTGGAAAGTAGCACAATGCTCCCGTGGGGTGGGTTGGCTGAGTGCAATGTAGGAGTTCCTTGTCCTCATATCAGTAGTTGCATCGAGTACCCTTAACTACGGCCGAGTGTACAGCCCACTGCTAACATGATTTGCAAACTTTATCAACATCGTGTTCTCCGGACAAAACTGTTCACTTGAACTAGCCACCACCAGCATCAGCAGTAGCTCCCCACCTACTAACACATGACTGTATGACTTTGTGTGTGCGAAGAACGAAGGAGTAAAGGGAACATTTTAAAGTATCATACTATAGTACTACTATTACTGCTACTGCACTTGTTTAAGCAATCGGTAAGTTTGAACAACTGGAACTCTAGACGAGTGGAAACTACATTACTGGATTACTAGTCGCCGCAGTGGTTGTTGAATGCTTAACCTCTCCGCAGCACAGTGGTCCTATATTTCCTCAGTTCATTATAGAGAAGCATGCCGTTTTGATGCACGGCTACACCAACAGCATATCTAATGCAATTACATTAGCAAGCAACTGAAAGAGGGCGAGATTTTTCATTTAATTTTTATTCGCTGCCCGTCCAGAGCATCTCTTGGGAGAAGAGAGGGCACCTTCTTATATTTAATTTATTTTCATAAACTACAACCATCGCCGTAGGAGATCAGAGAAACTATTATTCAACTGATATTCAGCAAATTGCAATGAACTTCCCATGTTGTAACAGAAAAAAAGAAAAATAACAAAGCAGAGACAGGAAAGTGGTACAGAACACATGTAGCAGGATAATACGTAGATGTGGACCAACTTTTGGATATTTCGGAGAGGAAAATACTTTTTCGGTATAAACATATCCTTGTACGATAAATTTTTCTATTGTGGGATTATTCTTTTAGCTTAGCTGTCATAATTTTAATTAAGAAGTAATTTGGTTTGCGTTCGTAATCAAACTAACAATTGAGTAATGATATTAACTGCTGGAACTAATCTATGGTTAAATTTAATGCTTTTTCAGAAATTATTGCAGTTTTTCTTCTTTGACATTTGATGCGTGTTCATTGTGTTCATTGTGTCTGTAAGTTATTGTTATATACGGTTTTGAAGTGTACGCTTCGCTCCACATTGCGAAAAAAAACGATTGTTTTTATTTTTATTTGGGATCAAACTAATGATGGATAACATACAAATTCTGGCAATTTTCTTGTACGAGTTCAAAATGGGTCATAAGGCAACTGGGTTGGCTCGAAATTTGGTCCAAGTACAGCTAATGAATGCAGAGTGTTCGAAAATTTGGTGATGGAGATGAGAGTCTCGAAGTTAAAGAAGATCTCCGCACAACGGTAAGCGAGAAAAACTTTGACGTAATAGTTGTCTAAATGCCTGGAAACTGAGTCCTCTGCAGAATTCTAAAGTTTCCACTTTCGTCTCACTAAAATTGCCATCAGACTTTCTTTTAGTGACTTCTGTTTAATCGATCCTTTTGGCCTTTTTGAGAATTTAAACAACTTCCTGGTTTCAACGAGCTTTTTGTATCTTTCCACAAAAATTTCTTTCAGAAGCACTTTCCGTCATCCGAATTAATTTCGTTTATTCTCCCGCAATACCATCTAGTAGGTAATCGACTTTAAGTACTTATTAGATAAAGTCGAGTCAGCTATCGCCTTGCTCTTTGCCGTAATAAAACTCGGCTGAGTTTGTTAATGACCATGTAAGACGATCGTACTAAGTCTAGGACATGGTTTTCTCTTATGTTACATTTGCTGCTGCACTAGATTCTATCTGAGCATATGACTAGACCCATCTCCCGAGTGTCGAAGTACTTTATGAGTTCGGCAACCGTCAACGGGAATATGTACATGAATTCATAGACACAAACGTATGTCTAGCTAGATACGTCATTTATGTCATTGCCCTATAAAAGCATACAAAAGAGACAACCTTATTAAGTATTTGGTCTCATATTATCAATTATGAGCCTTTTGTACGTGACAATTTACAAGGCAATATTTCTTACCAAATCTACTGAAATGTTAAAGCAATACCGCAATATTTTGTGACACAGAATAAGTTTAAAACAAGAACCAATGTTAGTCGGGCCTTGGGTCCTAAGTTTAGTTTCAAATATGAACGTCTCATTCTAACAGATATTGGTTTCAGGATGTACATTGGAGAGCATGTAATACAAATTGAATATTAATGGCTTTCGAAATTCATTTCGAAACTTTTTATGTATCTATCAATCTAATATTAGGTACAAAAGTTTACAATGATTGCGTGGCATTAGTCGTCAGCCGAAAAGGAAGATAGATTTTATATAATTAATTAAAAATCATGTGCAGTGAAATACGAGTAGTAAAAGACATAAAAGTTGATTTAAGAATGTTCGTTTGTAATTTCCGCGCGATACTTAAAAGTCGATTTTACGCAGCTAAACAGAGTTTACCAACTGTGATCATTTAAACAAGTATGCAAAGTTTCTTTAAATCAATGTTTCGGTTGGACTTGTGGACTTATGCCCCACTTTCGATGAAAAAATTGTGGACTCATGTCCTGATGGGGTGGCATAACAAGCACTAATTGAGGCTGCTCATATGGAAGGGTACTTTCACGACTAATGTGAAGCCTATTAGTACGAGGACAAGGGGAAAAGTTCTCGGCCTGACAATGAAAGACTGCGATTTTCAGTTAAAAAATGATTTTTTTTTTTTTTTTACATAATCTCCGTTGACTTCAACACACTTAGTCCAGCGTTTCTCTAACATCAGTATTCCTTCTCGGAAGTGAGAGTCTGGAAGGCTGTAAAAATATTCATCTACGGCCCTCTTCTTCTGCATTGGATGCGAAGCGCTTCCCAGAAACAAATTTCTCCAAGTTTGGGAACAGATGGAAGTCTGAGGGTGCCAAATCAGGTGAATAGGGGGGACGGCCGAGCAAATCGTACACCAAATCCCGCAGTTTTCCCGTCGCCAACGCAAACTTGTGTACAGGTGCATTGTCCTGGTGAAAGATAATTTTTTTTTCTTCAAGCCAGGCCTCTTCTCGCGAATTTTGGCATTTCTGCCTTTCTCAAGGTAATCAATTAACAGGATTCCTTTCGCATCCCAAAACACACTGGCCATGACCTTTCCGGCAGATGCGATCGACTTCGCTTTTTTTGGCGCTGAACCACCGGCTTCCACCCACTACTTCGACGGCTGTTTTGTTTCTGTCGTATAGGGGTGGACCCATGTCCTCGGTCGAATCCCTATTGAATCGGTCCAAAGATTGCCGCGAAAATCGTTTGCGCATTTGCTTTTGATCGGCATTCAGCAAATGCGGCACCCATCTTGCGCAGAGCTTTCGCATCCCTGAGTTTTTGTGCAAGATGTTTCGCACCCTCTCTTCCGATATACACACAGCCTCAGCTATCTCACTCACTTTCACTTGCCTATCGTCCAACACGATATCATGCACTTTTTCAATGGTTTCGGGTGTGGTTGCGGTTTTTAGCCGCCCTTCACGTGGGTCATCTTCGAGGGACGTGGACCACGTTTAAATTCAACTGCCCACTTTTTAACGGTTGACTTGGAATGAGCAGAGTCCCCGTAAACTTTTGTCAACTTTGGATGAATTTCCAGATGGATGGGAATTTCCTTCCCATCCAAAACGAAAAATTTTATGAGCGCACTATATTGAAATTTATCCATTTTAACAAAAAAACACGCAAGACGTCTACTGTAAAAATTCGTGTAAGCAAGCTACTTGAGAGAACAAATTGAAATTTGTCATACGAGCTAATGAGAGGTGCACCCAGGCAGGAAACATAAATTTTGACTGATTGGAACGCTATCTCTGCCTCAGGCCGAGAGCTTTTCGCCTTGCCCTCGTAAATGAGCTACAGTAGAAATTTATAGCTGCCGGAAATAACTGACAAGGGTACACCGACGACATAGTAATTATTGCAGGAGGGAAATTTGAAGAAACGCTTCCCGAATTTATTTAGAGGGATCTAAGAATCACACAGAAGTGGTGTGAAGCTGTAGGGCTTAGATTGAACATGACCAAAACCACTGTGGTACCCTTCACAAAGAAAATCGGAAACATATGCAACCCATCCTACTGGAATGGATATTAGAGTCGAACCACAAAAAAACCTCAAGTATGCAGGCATAACACAAGATAGCAAAATCCTCTGGAAGAAACATGTAGAAACCGTTGTTTTCAAAGCCACTAGAGCGCCTATTATTAATATTTTTATAATTTCCGCGTAGAATGTACATGATGAAAGTAAGACCCATCAGACCTATTGTGCATTGGCATTGGTCAGCAGAACTAGGCTAGGAACGACGAGGACATCCCTAGGCAAAGTGCAAAGACAAGCCTGTGTCTGTACAACAGGAGCCATAAGAATCTGCGGTGACGGGAAAGGAAAGAGCGAGAAACCCTATTCAAACCAAATCGGTGCCACTAATGGACTGGCCCTGAGAAGATATGGTTAAGAAAAACTGCTTTGAATGAAAATTTACTTAAAGCTGCGCACTAAAAGGGTTTGGAGCAGTAATTCCGATAAGTAGCAACTTAAACAACATACTATTAAATGGTACATTGATAGATCAGGCAGCAGGCTAGATGCTCAGAATCTATGGGATTTTTGCCCAGCAGAAGTTCATGCAATTGAAAGATGCGCGCAATTCAACCTCGTTAGGAAATATAGCGGACAGGACATCGCAATACTATCAGATAGCTAACCCGCTATCATATCACTGAACTCACACGAGGTCCGATCCAGACTGGTATAGGAGTGCCTCAACAAGGTCAACAAGCCGGGTCAGACTAATAAAGTAACTATCTACTGGGTACCAGGACTTGCAGGAGTGAAGGGGAACGAAGCGGCTGATGTACTGACAAGAAATGCTTCACACACTCCGTTCCTTGGACCGAAACCTTTTTGTGAGATAAGACCGCAGAAAACAAGGGAAGAACTGAGAAAAGAACAAGAGAGCAAATGGATCAAGCATTGGGATGATTTCCTAATTTGAGAGAGGCAATAGAACTTATGGAAAACTACAACCAGAAAAGAAGCAGATCTTGCCTAAGAGTAAGCAAGAACTGAATTCGCATCTTGACAGGCATACTAATTGATCACTGCAGACTCAAAGAGCACCTTCGGAAACTGGGAATAGAAGGGAATAAACACTGCAGTTTCTACACAGACTATCCGCAAAACAAGACATCCCTAGGGTCACATACGAGTATACGTACATAATCGGATTATAAACTTGCCGAAATGGGAAGAAAAAGAAGAAGAAGATGGCATAAGTAAGATTAAACTGAATTTAAGCAATCAATTCCTGTAAATTCCAACACAAATATCTAGAAATTTAAATGCAGTAAGACCTCACTCAGGACTTCCTCGAGGAAGAACCTACATCAGCTGACTTAAAAAATATCCGCAAAATAAGGACAACCTGCTCACCATTCGCTGTGATGCGAATGCAAGGCACACATAATGGGGCAGTTCAGAAATAAATGATCGCGGTGAGTCTTTATTTAATTTGATGGTGATGTCCAATTTATCTGCGTACAACATGAGTAACACATTAAACATTTTTTTTTCTGAGTTGGGTTAGTTTTAGAGGGTGGGAGGAAGTCTTCGATATCACTTAAAAAACCAACAGTGATAACTTTGGGATAAAAAACTGGCGTGTTTCTGACCGTGAATCCTTTTTCGAACTATAGATGGATTCTTTATAATGCGAGCCTCGAGGCTGAGGCTCCTTAGCTCTTTGGATTATACAAGAAATTCAACAAGACCAAGTCGAAGGCCTGGATGGATTATTGTCACCATCAAGGACTCCGCTTGGTTAAGCAGGATCTTGTCAAAGGGAAAGTTCCTGCCCGTCCTTCACTAAACGGCCGGATGGGACTTGGACTGACTCCTTGGAGCTCCTGATGGAAACTCCCTTTCCAGGATGTATAGAGGGGATCGTTCCTGGGTGTACGCAACTCTCATCGTGGAATGACATTAAAACAAAAATTACAGAAGCTAACACCCCTTGGGCCATTACCAGCTTTGCTTCTTTTAAATCAGCCGGCTTTGATGGCACGATTCCTAATATGCTTCAAAAAACGTTGGTCCAGGTAGTACCACGGCTTGTACCGATTTACCAAAACTTTATTCTACTTAATCACGTCCCCCTGAGGTGAAGATGTGTTCTTACTTACTTACTTAGGTGGCGCTACAGTTCGGGGTGAATCTGGGCCTCAACCAACAAGCCTCTCCATTTAGCTCGGTCTTTAGCTAATTGCCTCCAGTTGCGCACTCCAAGTTGGTCGAGATCCCCTTGAACTTGTGCGCGCCAACTACGGCGAGGAGGTCCTTTACTGCGTCGTCCCTTGGGGTTAGATTCGAAGACTCTGCGGGCCGGAGCGTTGGTGTCTATTCGCTCTACATATCCTAGCCATCTCAGACGTCAAGTACGCAGTTTTTTGACTAGGTCGATGTCGCTGTACAGCTCGTATAGTTCGTGATTGAATCTTCTCCTCCAAAACCCGTCAACGCAAACGGGACCGAAAATCTTACGAACAATTTTTCTCTCGAAGCGACCAAGGATATCTTCATCCTCTTTTAATAAAGTCCACTCTCCAGCGCCGTAAAGCAAGACTGGGGTGATCAAGGTCTTATATAGAGTCTCCTTAGTTGTTCGAGATAGAGCTTTACTGTTGAATTGCCTTATAGGCCCAACAAAAAAACAGCGATTGGCAAGTGTTATTCTTCGATTGATTTCTGCGCTGATTTTGTTTGTAGAGTTTATAGCAGAGCCAAGGTAGACAAAGTCCCTTACTACCTCGAAGTTATAGCTGCCCACGGTGACGTTTTGTTCAATTCGTCGATGTATGGTTTTCTCTTCTTGTTGACAGCATATACTTGGTTTTGCCCTCGTTTATCGCTAAACCCATTTTGACCGCTTCCGCCTCAATGCTTGCAAACGCACCGGTGGCAGCCCACTGAGTTCTTCCGATAATGTCTATATCGTTGGCGTATGCAAGCAGTAACACAGACTTGTAATAGATTGTGCCTCCGGTGTTGGCTTGTGAGATCAGTACAATCCGTTCAAGTATAATATTAAAGAAGTCACATGACAGCGCGTCACCTTGTCTAAAGCCTTTTTTAACATCAAAGGTCTCGGTGAGGTCATAACCGACCTTGATGGAGCAGCGAGCGTTCTCCACCGTCAGCCTGCACAGACGGACAAGTTTGGCAGGGATGTCAAAACTAGACATGGCTCTATAAAGCTATAGAGAGGTGCTGTCATAAGCGGCCTTGAAATCGATAAAGAGGTGGTGAGTATCGATTTGGAATTCTTGGGTTTTCTCCAGGATCTGCCGAAGTGTGAATATTTGATCGACGGTGGACTTTCCTGGCCTGAAACCGCACTGATAAGGTCCAATCAGGCTGTTGATAAATGGTTTCAGGCGTTCACACAATATCGCAGAAAAGATCTTGTATGTGATGTTGAGGAGACTGATGCCTCTATAATTGGCGCAGTTGAGGGGGTCTCCTTTCTTGTGGGCTATTTAACATAATGTCAAATCACCCAAAAATATAACTGATTTTGGCCGGATTGACTTTTTCGTTTTGGAATATTAGTAGAGATAGGTATCATTCTGTAGTCTTAATGAATTAGAGGCGAATGACCCATCGGCAAATTTAATAATTCGGTATATACTATGTGTGGGGTAAATGTAAATGATTTTTCAACAAAAACTATTTAGAAAAAAACAAAACAAATTGTAAGAATTTAAAAAAAAAAAAAACAAAACAAGACTTTTTAACTCCTATATATTAATAGATTTTTGACCGTAGAATTATCCAAAGTAAAGAGCCCTCTTTTAACTCTACTTAAGAACAATGACTTTACATTTAAATTTCTTATTTCATAAGGCAATATATTAAATAATTTGGGTGCTGTTACAGTAAAAAAAAGTTCGAGAAGTGGGTTTTATTAGACTGAGGGATATTAACTAATCCTCTTGTATTTATTCTTAAGCCATAAACATTTGAACTTCTTAATGTCGAACTATAACCGCTTCGCATAAAGAACACTTTAAGAACTTTATAGACATAAATGTGTTTTATCGGTAGGACTCGCATAGTGCAGAACAAAGGCCAACTAGGGGTCAGGCTGTTTTTACAACAAATTATTCTTATTATATGTTTTTGAGCTATTAACAATGGCTCCATGGCGTTGGAATGCGCTCCACCCCAACTAGAAATACCATATTGCAGCTTTGAGCTAACAAGGCTATAGTATACAGTCGTTAGTAGTTTTTTGGAACAATATGGCTTAAGCATATATATTTTCCGAGTAACGGATTGCATATATTCTTTTAGCTCACTTGCATGTGCCTTCCAGTTGATTTTCATTCAATTTTCAATTTTAAAGCAATTCGTAGTGCAGCAAGCATTTTGGCAGTAATTAACCCTACCACAACAGTGCGTAGATAAGAAAAGCTTTTCGCATGCTATGGAGTGGAATAAAAGATTGCAATCTATCGGATCTGATCCTTTTAGATTGCAATACATAAGCTTCGTTTTTTCACTTATAATGAGTTGTCTGGGAAGTTGCAAGTCTTTCTGCAACTTTACCATAGACTCTAATAAGGTACTATTGATGTATGTGAATGCCATGTCGTCCGCAAATGGTGTAATATTACTCGTAAAGTTTTGCTTGAAGATGGAGTTTACATACACAGGGAAAAGAATAGGACCCAAAACTGAACCTTGAGGTACACCGATATCTAGTAATAAGCTATCACTAAAAACATCGCCTAGCTTCACTTTTCAAGACCTTCCCGTTAGATATGAAGCAAATCAATTGTGAGATTGACCTCTGAACCCGGCTTTGTAGAGCTTGTCAAGAAGACTTTTGTGATTCACCATGTCGAATGCTTTTGTCATGTCAATGAATAAAGCTATAGTGCTGTTGCTGTTATTGAAGCCGTTATAAATTTCACTGCAAAATTTTAAGATGGCATCTTAAGGGTTAAGAATATCACTGCAGCGCCCCCCAACAACTAGCGCTTGTCGTAAAAGGCGACTAAGGGGACAAATCAGATCTAGGCAATATAACACCCAAGTGAGCCTAGCGACACATATACTACCATAAAAACCCTCCCACAAGTGTGCATGCGAGTCCGTGGGTTGACACGACTGGAGATCACCGGTGTCATAAAAGAAAGATCAAATAATAATAAAACAGGAGCATGCACGTGTCAAACAACAAACACCATCGCAATATGGTGCAAAAATTGTATTGCAAAACTGTATCATTATGATAATACTTGCAAAAAGGAAAGGCACTACCCCGCCAGGCACTACCACTGCTGCGCATGGTACTGATCCTGGAAGGAGCAGAAATGTTCGGGTCAGAGCTATACGGATTCCGGGGGCTAGCAACATAATGAAACAGTTTGGACGCAATTTAAGGGTCGCGAGTTGGAACGTTGGAAGCATGACCGGTCGAAGTTACGAGCTGGAAGAGATGATGAATAGAAGGCGGGTGGACATCTTGTGTGTCCAAGAGACGAAATGGAAAAACACCGGGAATCGGGCGCGTTTCTTGGACGTTAGGACAAAAGATTACAAGATGTTCTACTACGGAACGGAAAAGTCTAAGAACGGAATCGGTATCATCCTTGCGGCAGAGCTACTTGGAAACGTCTTGAGCATTTCGAAGTCCAGCTACCGTTTGATGTCTCTCAAACTAGTAATACAAGGAGAGGTGTGGAATATTGTCAGTGCATATGCTCCCCACAATGGATGCAATAAGATAGATAAAGATGCATTTTGGGTAGATTTCCACAATCTCCTTAAGAACATCCCAAAGGAAGAATTTCTGTTTGTTGGAGGAGATTTGAATGGACATGTCGGGAAATCAAACGAAGACTATGAAGACTGCCATGGAGGACTAGGATATGGCACCAGGAACCTTCCTGGTGAAGACATCCTAAGCATGTGCAAATCACACGGTCTTATTTGGTAGCCAGTTTCATGAAGCCTCGGGTAAAAGATTGCAAAGTGATCCTGGGAGAGGCAATCGCTCGACAACACCGTCTCCTGCTAATAGAAATTTTTATGAAAACACCAAAGAAAAGCAAACAAACAAGGGTCTCTGAGAAAATCAAGTGGTACAATCTGGACAAAGAAAAAGGCGAGGCTTTTGTTTTCGTAATAAAAAATTACCTCTCTCACACCATCAACGGAGCTGAGGATGAAGAGTGCAGAGCACAAAATATGTGGGATTCCCTACAGCGAACATGCTTAAAGTAGGCCAAATCACTGCTAGGAGCTTCAAAAGGCCACCATCAACACGCCAAAGAAACATGGTGGTGGAGTGATGAAGCTAAGAAAGTGATAAATGAGAAGAAAGCGGCTTTCAAAGCTTGGTCAAAGTGCCCCTCTAATAATAGTGACGAAAAAGCTCGCCTCGAAATGGAATACAGATGCTGCAAGAAAAAAGCGAAGAGGAAGTGCGCTCAGCTTCAAGCAGAGAGTACGGAGGGCCTGTATCGGGAGCTGGAGAAAATATTTTCCCCGGTTGCTGATGCAAACCAGGCAATCAAGGAGCTGCGAAGACACAATATGAACAAGAGTGCCACTGTCTTCAAAATAGCCGCCCAAAGAAGGAAGAATGCTCAGGAGATTCGTTCGCCAAAGTTCATTAGCAATGCTCATGGCCAGCTTCTTGTGGATGACGACAAAATTCTGCAGAGGTGGCGGCAGTATTGTGAAGAGCTTTTGAATGAACAGTTGCCCCGGCTATACTTTCCAAGAGCCACCCCTAACTGTGAAGAAATACCCGACATTACAGTCGAAGAAGTTAGTGAGGCGGTCAAATACTCCAAAAAACGAAAAGCGGTTGGGCCAGACGAGATACCCTCTGAGTTCTGGAAAAAGATGGGAGACATCGGATTCAGATGGCTCAGAATTCTCATCTCCAAATTCGTGAGAGGTGATCCAATGCCGAATGAATGGAGGGAAAGTTACCTTCTCCCTGTATACAAAGGGAAGGGTGATACGCGAAACTGTGATAACTACCGTTCGATCAAACTGATGTCACATACCATGAAGATCGTTGAGCGGGTATTAGGTGGCCGACAGCGAAAAATAATACGGCTATCTGATGATCAGTGCGGGTTTGTCTCGGGTAAATCAACCACAGATGCAATCCAAAGTATAAGGATCATAATGGAAAAACATCGTGATTCCTTAAGGGATTTGCATATTGTATTGGTTGACTTTGAAAAGGCATTCGACAGACAACCACGAGATCTGATATGGGTGGCGCTAAGACATCGAGGGGTTCCAGAAACCTATGTACAGATGATTATGGACATGTACGAAGGAGCAAAGACAAAAGTAAGATGCCCCGCTGGAGTAACCGAAGAGTTCCCAATCAAAGTCGGGGTGCACCACGGAAGCGTTTTAAGTCCTTTACTCTTTATTACAGTCCTTGATTATCTGCTTGAAGGTAAAGTGATGGACCCCAAGGTACATCAGTTATTCTTTGCTGACGATGGAGCCATCATAAGTGAGGATCCTACATCCCTGCAACGAGCACTTGATGTGTGGGTGGACGTTTTGGAGGGAAATGGGCATCGCATTAGTTCAAAAAAGACAGAGTACTTGTGCTGCCCGTTCTCTGATCCACTCAGGCCTATTCCAGACATTTATTTAAATGGAACAGTGCTTCCCAAGTGCGAAAAGTTCAAATATCTGGGATCTATGATCAATAGCAAAGCAACTTGTGATGACGACATCAATCATCGTGTAAGCATAGGGTGGATGAAGTGGCGAAAAAAAAAATTCCGCTATCTTCTGTGACAGAAAAATGCCCCCTAAGTTGAAAGGAAGGCTCTACATCGCAGTTGTACGTCCAGCGCTCACATACGGTTCACAATGTTGGACGATGTACAAAAAGTATGAGAGTAAATTAACGGCAGCTGAGATGAAGATGCTTCGCATGACAGCAGGAGTGACAAAGCTTGATCGAATAAGAAGTTAGAAGATCCGTGGAAGCTTTCACATCAAGGAAACCATCGTACAAAAAATAGAGCGTGACCGGCTCAGTTGGTATTGCCACGTTCAAAGAAAAGATCATTTGAACCCTGTTAAAAAGGCAATATCAATGCACGTTTTAAAGACATCGGGATGTAGGAAAGTCAGGCCTATAAACGCCTGGATCAGACAAATGCGACGACATCGGCATTTCATTGGACTCAGTAACCGAGTGATCCAAAATCGATATTTTCTGAGGTCAAATAGGCGAACCCCACAGGCGCATCAGTAGAAATGCGGTGAAGTGGGTGGGTTGTGATCCCTTGTTTTCGGATCATAGCCTCGCTGATAAAAGGAAGAAGATGAAGAGTGCAGAGCACAAAATATGTGGGATTTCCTACAGCGAACTTCCTTAAAGAAGGCCAAATCACTGCTAGGAGATTCAAAAGGCCATCACTAATACGTCAAAGTAACATGGTGGTGGAGTGATGAAGCTAAGGAATTAGTAAATGAGAAGAAAGCGACTTTCAAAGCTTGGTCAAAATGGCTCTCGTTATTAGAGACGAAAAAGCTCGCTTCGAAGTGGAATAGAGATGTTGCAAGAAAAAAGCGAAGAAGTAGTACCCAGCTTCAAGCAGAGAGTACGGATGACCTGTATAGGAAGCAGCAGAAGATATCTTCCCCAGTTGCTGATGCAAATCAAGCTATCTAGTATAGCTGATATAAGGATCATAATGGAAAAACATCGTGGTTCCTTAAAGGATTTGCAAATTATAATAATTGAGTTTGAAAAGCCATTCGACAGACAACCACAAGATCTGATATGGGTGGCGCTAAGATATCGACTGGTTCCAGAAACCTATGTACGGATGATCATGGATCTGAAGGAAAGGGCAAAGACAAAAGTAAGATGCTCTGCTGGAGTAACCGAAGAGTTCCGAATCAAAGTCGGGGTGCACCAGGGAAGCGTTTTAAGTCCTTTGCTCTTTATTACAGTCCTTGTCTATCTGCTTGAAGGTAAAGTGACGGACCCCAAGGTATATCAGTTATTCTTTGCTGACGATGCAGCCATCATAAGTGAGGATCCTACATCCCTGCACCGAACACTTGATGTCTCGGTGGACGTTTTGAAGGGCAATGGGTATCAGATTAGTTCAAAAAAAGACAGAGTGCCTGTGCTGCCTGTTTTCTGATCCACTCAGGCCTATTCCAGCCATTTATTTGAATGGAACAATGCTTCGCAAGTGCGAAAAGTTCAAATATCTGCGATCTATTATCAATAGCAAAACAACCTGTGATGATGACATCAATCATTGCGTAAGCGTAGTGCGGACGAAGTGGCGGGAAATCTCCGCATCTTCTGTGTCCGACAAATGCTACCTAAGTTGGAAGGAAGGCTCTACACCGCAGTTGTGCGTTCAGCACTCACATACGGTTCACAGTGTTGAACGATGTACAAAAAGTATGAGAGTAAATTAACGGCAGCTGAGATGTAGATGCTTCGTATGACAGCAGGGGTGACAAAGCTTGATCGAATAAGAAGCTCGAAGATCCGTGGAAGCATTCACGTTAAGGCAACCATCTTACGAAAAATAGAGCCCGACCGTCTCAGTTAGTGTTGCCACGTTCAAAGTAGAGATCATGTGAACCCTGTAAAAAAGGCAATATCAATGAATGTTCCAAAGACATCGCGGGCAGGCTTATAAAGGCGGATAATTAGAAATGCGGTGAAGTGGGAGGGTTGTGATCGCTTGTTTCCAGATTATTACCTCGCGGAAATAGGAAGAAGGAGAAGAATTATATAACAAAATTGCAAATAATGCAGAACAAAGTGCTTAAAATGATATTAAATCTACCTTGGTACTTTTCAACTGCTCAATTGCATGAACTATCTAATATTGAAAAAATACCCGATAGAGTAGCAAGATTGAATGAACGCTATTATTGGTCTTGTAGCTCATCTGATAACCCCTTGATATCAGGTCTGTTATAATAATTAATTTATTTAGTTATTTATTTATTTATTTATTTATCAATTTATTTTTATTTTTTTTTTATTATTATATATTTATTTATTTATTTATTTATTTATTTATTTATTTATTTATTTATTTATTTATTTATTTATTTATTTATCTTCATATACATTTATTTATTCTTTATTTTTTATTTACTGTTTATTTAATTAATATTTATTCATTTATTTGTTTATTTATACATTTATCTCTATATAAATTGTACATATATATTTATTTATTTATTTATTGGTTTACTTGTACCTTAGTATATTTATTAATTTATTGTTATTTGTTTAACCTGAAATCAAGGCTTCGTCACGTTTATGTCCCACCACAACTTCTCTCCTTCCAGGACGAATAAAACCCCCACGTTTTAATGAAGGTTTTTTTTTTATTCTCATATCTTTTTCCTTCAATACTAATTTAGATCTGTGATACTTTCTTTTGCTAACTTATATAATATTTTCAGTAGTAAGGTAGAATGATACCATATCTCTGTAAATTGTGCAATTGATGTTTTTTAAAAAGAGAATGTTTAATTTGGCTGAAATAACAAAAGGGTTTTATTTATGTTATCTCCTAATTTGTAATCTTTCTTCTTTTGTTTTTACTGCATAGCATGGATTCATCGCTACCTACCCATATGCCTAATAACACAGCAGCAACAGAACCAGCAAGTTTAATGTAAGTATCTACAGGCATATTTGTTATTTCCACTGTGTTTACTTTTTTCTTTGCACTTTTTGGAGCTGCTTGCCAGCGCTAATAATGGATGAAGAACAGCAGATGGACGGACGGATACATATGCTTGCTTCCAGTATGTCGTAAGGTAATTTTTATTAGAAACCAAATTTTACCTCTCCCCAGGATAGCTGCAACAACTTGAGCGTAGGAAATACTCGATATTGAATCCCAATGGGTTCGAGTATGTCTTTCGTATTGTTGATAATGCAGCATACATACATTGGTAACTGCCCAAATGTTCGCATTTACTTGTCACAACTTCTCCTTAAAATTTCTATTAAAGAAAGATTAGCTTTACCTGAATGAGTATTTCCTGCTTTTTACTCTTGTTGAGCATAATAACGATCACTTGTTTATTTACAACGTTCCCCAATGAAGGTAATTTCGATGTTTTTTTTTTATTTTAATTTCTGTGATCTATGCTTTTAGACGCTAGGACTCTTCCTGAATGATGCACTACTTGTCATCTACGAATGTAGTAAAATAATGACTTAATCTGGCTGGTACCGAATATTTATATACTAGGTAAGTCATAAAACCGATATCTTTGAAACACAGGTCATGGAATATGAAATTTAATGGTGAACGGTTTTTCGCTTATCTCTGTCCAGATTTACGTAATAGAGGAAGTTGGATATAACTTATGCACACCCTCCCAAATGGCCCAGTGCTGAAATTTTAACTAATGAGTTAAATCCTAATGAACCGATACTGCAGAAAAAATTATCTCATTTTAACGAGCACATGGATAAGCTTGAACGCTAATGACATGGTCATTATAAAAGGATACTAGTGAAGTAACTCCGAACTGGCGGTTATCCCCGAAAAAAGGGTATAACAAATTTCTGCAACAATATTAAGTACCTAACATCCTGTCAATTAATAAAAGCAACACAAACTTTTTTGACACGAATTCAATGAAATTTTGCGAAACTTGTGGCTTTTATTATAAATAAACAGAAATTTCCGGAACGCTATTAAATGAATTAAAAATACAACATCGTTTACTCATTGCCTCATGAATAAGAAAAACCATTTTACGTCGTTTTTTCATCGATAATGTCCTTGGCTTACCAACAAATTTTACCATCCCTTCCTTAACAATGAACGTGGAAACGAAAGAAAGAAAAATCCTAAATTTAACCTCCTAACTGGCATAAAATTTCCCGCATAAAAAGAAAGAAAATTCAATCCCTTTTCGCATTCGAAATGACCCGTTGTGTAATAGTAGTGTAAATAACGAAGGTATGTATAAATAAGAAAAATCGTGACCTGCATCATAATCATGAGATTTAATCGAGAGAAATTCTATTTTCCAACCCATTCCGGGGCGTAACCAACAAACCAATAGCCCTTAAAGGCTCTATTTGAATATCAATTTTAGTTAAGAGCCTTGAAGGCATTCAAACTTTATCCTGCTGGTACTGCTGCCGTATCCCATCCTTTACCCATAGTACAATATTTGACCTTTTAATGGATTTACACATTAATAGTTGAACCAAATCCTTCTCCGCAGTGCACATATCTACACACACATATCCTTAAATTGATTTTCGAAGAAGAAAATCTTAAGCAAATCTATGCTGCTGTGCTTGTATTCTTAAATTATTAACTGCGTACGGAATTTGTTTACACAAGTACACATTCAAATTGTTTTACTTAACTATGCAGTACTTCAGTACAGTCCTTACTCCTCCTGGGAATGTCCGTAGGACCTTGACAAATGCTAGTTATGTATATGCCGGTACATCTTAGGCATTCCTAATAGCACAAATCATGCTCAAACAATGGGAGTAGATGCAGCAGAAAATAAGATATCCTTTTGCAAGAAATTTATATTTGGGAAAGGTTTATGACACCTGAAAGGATATATCACACAGAGATCCGTTCTTCTCTGCAGCAGTCACCAAACTGTAGGAAATCTGTGTGAAATGATGCTATTTGGGAGGTGGAAAAGCTTTTAGTTTCGATAAGAAGAAGACTACTAGGACGCATTCATCATGAATTGTAGATATCCCTTTCTTTGGATTTCCTTGTTGCAATGTTGGTTGGACAATTATATTCAACTTGCAGAACATAAAAAGGGGCACTCTGTTTATCTTTCGAAAATGTGTAACCTGATGCAAATGCTATGTGGCAGAGACATCAATAAATAAACCTCAGGGATAAGTGAGTCTTAGGGGAGATGCGATTGAAAGTAATAATAATTTGTTAAATTTCCAAATGCAACGGACATGAGGGTACAAGATCAGGCTTATCGGCTTTTAAATCAATGCCCTTGGGTGTAGAGCCTAGAAATTAAGAGATTAAAATGATTTGTGGTATTTGCATAGATGAGGTATGCATATATGTATATGTACGTATAATATATGAACTTTTGTACGGCTCTACATGTGCATTGTTGTACCGCTATGTTGGATTTTGTGCATACGGTTGAATGACCCTTGTACTAACACTGCAATCATTTGAAAGTCTAGACCTGCATTATTATTATAATATTTTAATATCATAATTAATTTCTTACCATTACTAAGGCCGTGACCGATCTGCTATTAATGAGTAATAAAGCAAAGACTACATTCGTTTCTTCCTCAAATAGGAGTAGTAGTAGTATTATTGTGATTTTATTTTACGATAAGAACTTAACAAATGTTTGTAATTTTACAAATTTTGACATTGGCATTTGCCATCAGCCAGAAAAGAGAGATTTAACTTTTATGATTTATAATCTAATTGCAATACATAAATTAATTTAAGGATACAATTTCATTTAAAAGATTTCATCTAATATCTGTTTGTGGTACTTTACAGCAATCCTTGGGTAACTGTACAAAACTTTCCAGTCTTGACCATTTAGAATAGTACTAATCTGGTTTGTCGGTAACTCGTTTTTTTTTTATGAGTTATAATTTAAATTTAGCAGTTCGTCTCTAGCTTGACAAATTATGAAGATTGTTTCTAGCTTTTTTGGTCGTTGAAGTAGTTTTTCTCCGCTAGGTTGTGTTGTAGCGTTCGATACGTATGCTGGGTTTGGCTTTCCTGCGCCTTCGCTTTCAAATTGCCCCTGATGGATAGCTCTATTTTTATGAGCAAGTCCTGTAGGCTTTTCCTCCATGATGCTGCATTATCTTCCTCCATAACATCATGTTCACTGCACAATCTAATCCATTCCATGAAGAACTGCAGTTTACGATGAACAAGCTGCTTTGCAGCTGAGGTAGGCGTTGATTCAGTACCCCGTGCAGGGACGGGTTAAGAATATCACTGCAGCGCCCCCCAACAACTAGCGCTTGTCGTAAAAGGCGACTAAGGGGACAAATCAGATCTAGGCAATATAACACCCAAGTGAGCCTAGCGACACATATACTACCATAAAAACCCTCCCACAAGTGTGCATGCGAGTCCGTGGGTTGACACGACTGGAGATCACCGGTGTCATAAAAGAAAGATCAAACAATACTAAAACAGGAGCATGCACGTGTCAAACAACAAACACCATCGCAATATGGTGCAAAAATTGTATTGCAAAACTGTATCATTATGATAATACTTGCAAAAAGGAAAGGCACTACCCCGCCAGGCACTACCACTGCTGTGCATGGTACTGATCCTGGACCGAGCAGAAATGTTCAGGTCAGAGCTATACGGAGTCCGGGGGCTAGCAACATAATGAAACAGTTTGGACGCAATTTAAGGGTCGCGAGTTGGAACGTTGGAAGCATGACCGGTCGATGTTACGAGCTGGAAGAGATGATGAATAGAAGGCGGGTGGACATCTTGTGTGTCCAAGAGACGAAATGGAAAAACACCGGGAATCGGGCGCGTTTCTTGGACGTTAGGACAAAAGATTACAAGATGTTCTACTACGGAACGGAAAAGGCTAGGAACGGAATCGGTATCATCCTTGCGGCAGAGCTACTTGGAAACGTCTTGAGCATTTCGAAGTCCAGCGACCGTTTGATGTCTCTCAAACTAGTAATACAAGGAGAGGTGTGGAATATTGTCAGTGCATATGCTCCCCACAATGGGTGCAATCAGATAGATAAGGATGCATTTTGGCTAGATTTCCACAATCTCCTTAAGAACATCCCAAAGGAAGAATTTCTGTTTGTGGGAGGAGATTTGAATGGACATGTCGAGAAATCAAACGAAGACTATGAAGACTGCCATGGAGGACTAGGATATGGCACCAGGAACCTTCCTGGTGAAGACATCCTAAGCATGTGCAAATCACACGGTCTTATCGTGTTAAATACCATGTTCATCAAACAAAGCCGACACCTGATCACTTACAGCAGTGGTGGAGATGAAACTCAGATTGACTACCATTTGGTAGCCAGTTTCATGAAGCCTCGGGTAAAAGATTGCAAAGTGATCCTGGGAGAGGCAATCGCTCGTCAACACCGTCTCCTGCTAACAGAAATTTTTATGAAAACACAAAAGAAAAGCAAACAAACAGGGATCTCTGAGAAAATCAAGTGGTACAATCTGGACAAAGAAAAAGGCGATGCTTTTGTTTTCGTAATGAAAAATTACCTCTGTCACACCATCAACGGAGCTGAGGATGAAGAGTGCAGAGCACAAAATATGTGGGATTCCCTACAGCGAACTTGCTTAAAGAAGGCCAAATCACTGCTAGGAGCTTCAAAAGGCCACCATTAACACGCCAAAGAAACATGGTGGTGGAGTGATGAAGCTAAGAAAGTGATAAATGAGAAGAAAGCGGCTTTCAAAGCTTGGTCAAAGTGCCCCTCTAATAATAGTGACGAAGAAGCTCGCCTCGAAATGGAATACAGATGCTGCAAGAAAAAAGCGAAGAAGAAGTGCGCTCAGCTTCAAGCAGAGAGTACGGAGGGCCTGTATCGGGAGCTGGATAAAACATTTTCCCCGGTTGCTGATGCAAACCAGGCTATCCAGGAGCTGCGAAGACACAATATGAACAAGAGTGCCACTATCTTCAAAATAGCCGCCCAAAGAAGGAAGAATGCTCAGGAGATTCGTTCGCCAAAGTTCATTAGCAATGCTCATGGCCAGCTTCTTGTGGATGACGACAAAATTCTGCAGAGGTGGCGGCAGTATTGTGAAGAGCTTTTGAATGAACAGTTTCCCCGGCTATACTTTCCAAGAGCCACCCCTAACTGTGAAGAAATACCCGACATTACAGTCGAAGAAGTTAGTGAGGCGGTCAAATACTCCAAAAAACGAAAAGCGGTTGGGCCAGACGAGATACCCTCTGAGTTCTGGAAAAAGATGGGAGACATCGGGTTCAGATGGCTCAGAATTCTCATCTCCGAATTCGTGAGAGGTGATCCAATGCCGAATCAATGGAGGGAAAATTACCTCCTCCCTGTATACAAAGGGAAGGGTGATACGCGAAACTGTGATAACTACCGTTCGATCAAGCTGATGTCACACACCATGAAGATCGTTGAGCGGGTATTAGGTGGCCGACTGCGAAAAATAATACGGCTATCTGATGATCAGTGCGGGTTTGTCTCGGGTAAATCAACCACAGATGCAATCCAAAGTATAAGGATCATAATGGAAAAACATCGTGATTCCTTAAGGGATTTGCATATTGTATTGGTTGACTTTGAAAAGGCATTCGACAGACAACCACGAGATCTGATATGGGTGGCGCTAAGACATCGAGGGGTTCCAGAAACCTATGTACAGATGATTATGGACATGTACGAAGGAGCAAAGACAAAAGTAAGATGCCCCGCTGGAGTAACCGAAGAGTTCCGAATCAAAGTCGGGGTGCACCAGGGAAGCGTTTTAAGTCCTTTGCTCTTTATTACAGTCCTTGATTATCTGCTTGAAGGTAAAGTGATGGACCCCAAGGTACATCAGTTATTCTTTGCTGACGATGGAGCCATCATAAGTGAGGATCCTACATCCCTGCAACGAGCACTTGATGTGTGGGTGGACGTTTTGGAGGGAAATGGGTATCGCATTAGTTCAAAAAAGACAGAGTGCTGCCCGTTCTCTGATCCACTCAGGCCAATTCCAGACATTTATTTGAATGGAACAGTGTTTCCCAAGTGCGAAAAGTTCAAATATCTGGGATCTATGATCAATAGCAAAGCAACTTGTGATGACGACATCAATCATCGTGTAAGCGTAGGGTGGATGAAGTGGCGAGAAAATTCCGCTATCTTCTGTGACAGAAAAATGCCCCCTAAGTTGAAAGGAAGGCTCTACACCGCAGTTGTACGTCCAGCGCTCACATACGGTTCACAATGTTGGACGATGTACAAAAAGTATGAGAGTAAATTAACGGCAGCTGAGATGAAGATGCTTCGCATGACAGCAGGAGTGACAAAGCTTGATCGAATAAGAAGTTAGAAGATCCGTGGAAGCTTTCACATCAAGGAAACCATCGTACGAAAATTAGAGCGCGACCGGCTCAGCTGGTATTGCCACGTTCAAAGAAGAGATCATTTGAACCCTGTAAAAAAGGCAATATCTATGCACGTTCCAAAGACATCGCGATGTAGGAAAGGCAGGCCTATAAACGCCTGGATCAGACAAATGCGACGACATCGGCATTTCATTGGCCTCAGTAACCGAGTGATCCAAAATCGGCAAGCCTGCCGATATTTTCTGAGGTCAAATAGGCGAACCCCACTGGCGGATCAGTAGAAATGCGGTGAAGTGGGAGGGTTGTGATCCCTAGTTTTCGGATCATAACCTCGCTGATAAAAGGAAGAAGAAGAAGAAGTAGGCGTTGATTCAGTAGCGATATTGCTTTCAGGTTATATAGAAAATGTAGTCTTAGTGTACAAATATACAAGGGAGGCAATCCAGTCTGGAGGTCGATCATGTAGCTTGGGGAGTTTTCGGGTAGTTTTTCTACTTCCTCATATTGAGGATTCCCTGTACTTGAGCGGCATAACACATGATCGACCTCACCACCGCTTCCTAGGTTTTATATTTTGTGCTCAGGGCAATGTTCCTTTTGCAAAGTATGGTATGCCCTTCCAATTGCAGTTTATTGCCCTTTTAGCTTCTTTAATTTTCTCCTCCAAATGCCTTTTGAACGTCATTCGATAGGTTAGGATGACGAGAAGATAATTATAGTTTTTTACTATCTCAAGTTCCTTATTCTGAAAAAAAAAAACACTTTTCATCTCTCGCCAAGCGACCCGTCCCATTTCGGAATACCATTATTTTTGACTTATTGGTTTTGACATTCAAGTTCCATAGACTGCAGTACAGCTGTAATTTGTTGATCATCATTTGCATCGCTATGGGGGTTTCCTTCCTTGAAATCCGCAAAAAACGCATATAGTTTTTTTCCCTTATCTAAATAGGTCCTGACAATACTTGTTAGCTTAAAAATATTGTCCACTGTGGAATAATTTGTTTCTGAAACCAGCTTGGGTCTCGCTTAGTATGCCATTCATTTTAACCTTTCTTCGTCGAATATTCAGTCTGGAAGACAATAAAAGCCAAACCTCCGATTCAAAGAAAAAACCATCGATGAATGCACATCGACCGGCTGTGGGGTCTCAGTCAGAGGCTTTGGCGGGTCAACGGTCGCGTTAAGTAGTCCTTTACGCAGGCAGTTTGCTTGTATATATTAAGAGTTGGGCTAAGTCGTGAATTTATCTTCACAGATATAACTGTGAATGCGATATTTTATTCACTGTGAATACAACCTGTGAATGTGAACTCTTGATAATTCGATTAAGAACAAGTATAGGTATATGAGTAATTTGTTTTGCCAATATAAATTTCTTTTGGTTGAAAATTCTTTAAAAAAAATGTAATTATAAATTAGTTTTGGCTTTAACTCAATAATGAAAAAAATAAACTTATATTAGACACTTAGGACAACAAAGGATGCCTGATTTCCATATGGCTTTTCAAATTGAATGACCTGGTTTTGTATGATATTTTCACCTGGCACAAATTACATTTTGCGAAACTTTCATCTAATCTATATATATATATAAAACTAAGTGGCAAAATGCGTATGTGTCCCTCTACCGCCCATAATTTTGAACCAATTTATTTTTTTTAATGTAGATAATTACGGTACAAAGGTGATAGGCAGAAAAAAAAAATACGAAAACCTTCAAGAACATTGAAAAAAAAAAAAAAAAAACACAGCCCCAGGCGCCTGCCTGACAGTTGTTGCCCCAGGTGTCTGCCTGACCGTAGTTTTTTTTTCTGTTAGGCACAGCAACGCACGCCCGGTGCCCGCTAGTTTGGTACAAAAATTCCATATAAAACTAATTTTTCCTCGCTTTGTTATCGGCGGCATCTTAAAAGTATTTTTTTTTAAGTACACATACTCGTAGACACCAAACAAACAAATGTGGAAATTTGAGCTTTGAGTTTATGCCTGCTAATAATATCTATCCGTATATATGTTGTTTGTGTACCCAAGGTATTTCGTTCACCACGTTGTGTTTTTTTCTACCATTCGCTGCCTAACAATTCAAGACGTTAGCTGTGAATCGTTTGTTGTGAATTCATATGCGTGATGTGAAAAAAATAATTCCTCCCTTATTCACATTAGCATTTAGTTTATGTACAATTTCGTTTATCATTCGCTGGCTTGCACTTCGCGATGCTAGTTGGGAATCGTTTGTTGTGAATCCATAGATGTGATGTGAAAGAATTCAAGATTCACATTTTATTTTTTTTGTCGTTTACAGGTCATGAATGTGAATTTTCAGTCACTGTGAATAATTCGCTAATCGTGATTATTTGCCCATCTCTATAAATATTAGCAAGTAATCAATTTTCCCACGTGATGTTTACTTCCTCTTCTTCTACCTCTTTCAACGAGGCTATGATCTGAAACCAAGCGATTATAACCCTCCCACTTCACTGCATTTCTACTGATCTGCCTGCGGGGTTCGCCTGTTTGACCTCAGTAAACATCGGCAGGCCTCTTGATTTTGGGTTACTTCGTTACTGTGAAGTAAAGGCAAATCAAATGCTGGTGTCGTTCCATTTGTGTTATCCAGCCGTTTATAAACCTATCTTTCTTTCGTGATGTCTTTGGAAATTCATTAATATTGCCTTTTTAACAGGGTTCCAATGATCCCTCTTGATCTCACACGCTCACTGTCATTGTGGAAATACTCATATATCATCTCCACTTATTACGAGGATTGTAAGAGCGATATTTCTTGCTAGCGGAAGCTAAGCTTTCATACATACAAAAATCTTCGAACGCAGTGTGTATGAGACTATGGCGTCCCACTGCAAATCAGTCCTGTTCACTAAAAAACATGAGTTTCTAATTGGTAAATCTCCCAGTATTAACCTTACTGAATTTGTTTCTAACATTTCGCTCAGGGTTCCCATATGGCTCAAAGTAAAAAAATATTGGGCGTGACCATGTTGTAGTGGTAACGTCATTAATTGTCAAGCTTATGGTTCATGGTTCAAATCCCGATGTCAGCAAGGATTTATTTAATTCTCACGAAATAAAGAGTCAGTCCGATCGGTCAATTGCAAATACTTCTGTGAACACTATTGCAAAGCATAACACGTTAGCTCCTTCTTAATTCTTTAAGCATTGAACATATTCCAAAAAAGTGCATAATATCTTCCCTCCCTTCCAAATTACAAAGCATTGGTTAGTTATCTCTGTGAGGAATGTACATAATTTACCCATCAGCCTAAATACTCTCGTTATTCCTGAGTGCTGAATTCGTCATAATTACTTGTCATAATTATTTAAACGCAAATTATGTTTTAGGCAGCTATAAATCATCCTGTTTAGTGATCCACAAATCTGTTCAACGTAGAAAGATCTAGCTTTTCAATCGATATTTGCTATCAGTTGATACACCTAAGGTCAGGCTAATACAATAATAACTTTTATTTCATAAGTTTTAACAGCAGTCAAGTCAACTTGAGAAGCCCCCTACATAACAAGTTCAATAATTAAGTTCTCCACTTAACTCTGACACCCCTATTTATCTTTGATTGCTTTCTATTATAGTTCTTTAAAATTTGCTCTGCTCAATTATTTAGTTTTAAATTTACCAATGTTTCAGATCTAAGTTATAATCACGCTTTTATTAAGCACAATAAATATAAAATGTGAGTGTTGTACTTTTCGCATGTTTCACTGAGAGATTACACAAATGTCTTCTTCTTCAGCGGTTCCGTACATACTCGTATGATACTGCTCTGTCGTTCATCCGTCTGCATGTCTGCTTGTTCGTCACCACTTTTTATCTATTATCTAGACCATGCACGATACACGTAAGATTTTTACACAGCATATGCAGAATATTAGCCTCAGGTGTGCATAGCCAGTGGCATTCTGCAAGCAACTGTATAACCAATAATCGTATGTAATAAATGCTTTTAAAAAAATGCTTTTATTAATTATATGTACTCGTACAGTATAATTTGTGGATAATGGAACGCTTCGGTGAATTTTTTTTTTAGATAGATAGATAGATAGTTTATTCATCGCAATATAAATTAACAGTACAATTTTAATTTTTCATTTTTAGAATGACTTAAGGCATGACATAAATATCGTCTGCCTGAGTGGCAATTCAATTTACAATAAAATTATTTCAGAATTCGGGACTATAAAAATTGTTAGTTTTTCTTTATGACTTTATAATTTCAGGACTTTAAGTTTAGTTAAAACGAAGAAAAAAATAAAAAAATTAAAAACAATTATATCTGGTTAAGAAAATGCAATCGAAAACTTATATTTTGTAAGGGCTTTTAGTTTAGCTAAAACTAAAAAAATTATTTTTTTTTCTGTATGACATAGCCTCTTTGCAGTACTCGTACAGCTGGATCCAGTTGGCTCCGTTCAGAAAATCAAAAACCTCATGCAATAATAGCACATTCTTGCCGGAAAAGAATCTCCTTAACTCTATCAAGACAGGACATGTCCCAAGAAAGTGGCCGATATCTTCTTTTTCCTGTTTGTTACATAGGGTGCATAAAACAGCATTTACGCTACTATGTGGCTGAAAGATTAATTTCTGCAGTTCTCCTCTTAGTCTAAAGATGGTTCCTATTATAGTGCAGGTGTAGTCGTTCTTGAAATAATTCAGATCCTTAAGATTATAATTGACCTTCGAATAGAAATTCGTCTCCGTAGAAGATCTAGCCCTTTCAATAAAAGAGTATCTCTCATTCTCATCTGTTGTCCTGATTATTTCATACAATGAGCTTCTCCACTCTGCAGGACCCTTCCCAGATAGATCAAGAGTAATACCACTGTTCGCCGCTAGGTTAATCCAATCCTTGTAGATGGTGGTTTTAAACTGCACAGCATACTGCAACATTTGTTTTGGTAGCCTGGTATCAGCCATTTCCATTATCTGTACTAGATAATCCGCATTCAATTTTAATGTAGATATGTGCAGGGATGATAGTCCTGTTTCGAGGTTGTACATGTATGTTGGAGTATTTTTCGGAAGACAGAATACTTTCCTTAGGAAAAAACGCAGTAGATTTTCCACTACCTCATATCCGCCAATTCCGATCGCTCGCGCCGTTGCCTTAAAGACATTATATTTGGCGTTAACCGATATATGCTTACTGCTGAAAATTATTTTCCAATTAGCACAAATTGCAGTTTTGGCTTTATCAACTTTAACTTGGAGGTGCTTATTCATATTAAGGTTGTGAGTCACATCGATTCCTAGGTATGTATACTTTTTCACTACTTCCAAGTCTTTTCCCTCGAAATTCCATGTCTCGCCTCGAGCTTTTCTTCTTGTGCCATTTTTAAAGTCAAGTACTTTTGACTTATCGGTGTTTACCTCCAAGCTCCACAGCTTACAATATTCTGAAAGCCTGTTAATCATTAGTTGTAGGGAAGCTGAGGACTCAGCCAAAATAACTATATCATCTGCATACATAATCGTTTTTACTCTTAAACATCCCACCTTTACTCCACCAGGAAGCCAATCCACCAAATCATCTAAGAATAGAGCAAACAGTAACGGGCTGAGATTGCACCCCTGTCTTACTCCGCGGTTCATTTCCAGTCTGCTTAAGATTTCTCGACCATTAAAAGTATTTGCTGTTGTTTTCTGATAAAGTTTCTCCAACGCTCTACCAAAGTTATGGGACACTCCCAAGTTGTATAGTTTATAGAACAAGGCCTGTCTGTCTACAGTGTCAAATGCGGCTTTGAAGTCGACGAAAAAGGTGTACAGTTTTTTTCCAGTCAGCAGCTTTAATCGCACCAAACTTGTAAGCGTAAAAATGTTATCTATTGTGGAGTACCCTTTGCGAAAGCCAGCTTGATACTCTCCCAGTTTGCTATTTATATTCACCCATTTGTTGAGTCTCTTATAAAGCAAGGTGGTGTATATTTTTAAATTTAAAAAAGATAACCCTCTATAGTTTTTTGGATCTCTAGGATCGCCTTTTTTAAGGATGGGCCATATTAACGCTTCATAAAAATGATCCGGTGGGATTCCAAATTTAAAAATTACGTTTAACGCAGTAGTAAATTTAGTTTTGAAGGCCAACGTATTGTACTTAAAAAATTCTGCTGGTATGCCATCTGTTCCTGCCGCCTTCCCATCTTTTAAGGACTCCAAAACCATATCAACCTCCTCTAGCAATATTTCCGAATCCAGATTCGCATCTCGCTGATAAGGCCTTGCAAAATTCCAAACTAAATGGTTCGTAGTAGAATTCAGCAACGTCGCAAAGTGTGACCGCAAAGCATTCACCTCAATATCGGTTACTCGTTTTGTTCTCCCATTACCATTTATTTTCCTTGTCATTGCCCAAAACTCTGCTGAATCCCTACATTGAGTGAAAGACTTAGCCAAACCTTCCGCGTACCTCGCCTTTTTATCCATGCAAAAGCGCTTATATTGTTTGTTTGCTTCTGCATACTGTGCTTTAATGCTTCTTGTTTCAGACCCTCGTACAAGCTTTAATAATGCTTTAATAATGACTTCTTTCTTAGCTTTTCACACGCAAAGTCATACCAATCGTTTTTTTTTTTCACAAACTGGATGAAGTGCTCATTTGAACCGCTGCATTGCGTATTAAGCATTTCAAATCATGCAGTGGTAAGAGATGTATTTTTTACATTTTTCTTCGACAATGAATGTTTCGAACAGAAAGACAAAATCAAACGTATACAAATAATTAACAAAGCCTGGGAACATTAACTTATTACTAAGACCACCAACATTATATGCAACACATCGAAAATGTTCAATAATTGTTTTTTGCTTTACTTTATCCTCATTGACATCCCTGAGCTATTGGCGTGAAGTTGTTGCCACTGGAGATGGGCTCCTTGTTGCTCTGTCACTTCCCTCTATCAATGTGCTGTCATTATCTGTCACACACCTTGAAGGTAAACATAAACAGAAGAAATCCCCGTTATAATTAAACTTCTCGCAAAGTTTACGAAAGCCACATTGTGTTCCATGTTTCAGGCCCAATGAGTCGTCCCACGTAAACGGCATGTCTTCGACAAAAAGTTTATCCTCCCTCACTACTGCTTTAATGGATTTACGATCGTTTTTTAGTGTCTTACCAACGTGTAGCAAGTGCGCTCTTCGCCTTCTAATGTTCGGCGGGTAATCCTTCTGAACATATATGTTGGTGTTTCTCAATTTTCCTGTGTTTTTCAGTATTGTGTGAAGTTTTTCTCTACTTTCCAGTTCCACTAAAAAGCTTCTAAATTTGGGGTTCCACGACTTGATCTCTCTTATTGCATTTGTGTTTATTTTGCTAGTGCCATTTGACAGTTGATCACATATCTCTGAGACTTGTTGTTTTTGTTCTATATGTTCATTAGCTTCCACTTTGAAAATAAGATTTTTCTCAGTATTTTGCTTTTGAACATTTTCTATTTGTTTTTTCTAAAAATTCCCCTTTCGACTGAAGCAGATTGACGTGATTCTTAAGCTCATCGTTTTCTCGTTTTAAACATCCGATATCTAAACGTAGATCCTCAATGTCCGATTTGGTGGCCAAATTTTGTTGTTTTTGATCAAAGATACGTTCTTAGTCCTCAATCGACATTTCAGATACGCGACCCGAAGCATTTTTGCCCTTTTTATTGTTTGAATTCATCTTTTCGAGTGAAGTTTCAGCAGCCGTACGTTTAACCATTTCCCTAATCAAATTTGACAGCGAAGTTCTTTGTGTTCGGTGGTCGCACTTTTTCCTAAATTGCTGAAATTCTAGTAACACTTGCCTCTGAACTCCAATTCGCTCAATCTAATCTGTGTTATTTCTATTTTCTTCGTTTTCCTGAGATTTATAGTTTATGTTGTTTAAACTCAAAATTAAATTTTCTTTTGGATATCAATTTTTAATTAACTTTTCACTTTGCCACCAGTGTTGCCACATTTCTACTACTAGCAATTTTTCCACCATCGGCAATATTATTTTCAAATATTGTCAGTGTTATTTGTTATTATATATAGAATATTGAAAATTACCCGGTAATCTTTTTAATTGTAAACGAAATATAAAAATGGAAAGCAGTTTTGAGCTATTTTTTGATGATGGCCATGAAAAGAAAGACGGTACTAATGTTGCGCGCATTCGAAAAAGGATTTCCGATCATTCCAACCCCTTGGAACTTCCAAATACATACCAAGCAAGTAAATATAATAATTTCCAAAGGTTCCATCCCAACATTCTATCCTTTATTATAAGATTCATTAGTTATTTCAGACCAAACGAATAATTTTTGTACATTTTGAATGAAATAAACGATTTTATTTAGAACTATTGTGCGCTCTTTGTCAATTCCACCGATCTTGGAACTGGCTGCTGCTGTTTTTTTTTTTTTGTCTGAAGGGATTTATCAAAATTCAAGTGTTTGTTTATAACTTTAAGACTGTAAAAGTACTGTTAAATCATTTCCATTTCTATTTATTTGCACTTCTCCATTATTTTTTAACAAAACCCACCCTCTTTTTTCCCACACAATCAACTACAACTGCAAAATCGAGGTTGTCTGGTTTTGACAGTTCACACAACCAAAACACAATTGAGTTGTGTATCATAATACAACCAAAATGCGCAGACAACTACACAACCAACCAAAAATTTGCAGTTGTCTCGGATTGACAGATGACAGGCAACGGGTTGTCTCAAAGTTGAGATCGATAATACTAATTTTATATTTAGAACCAAACTTCAACTGAAGTTGTGTTCCATAATAGGGGCGTGAGTTAACAAAGGCTTAGTAGGAGCAGCACGTCCCGATAGGTGTTGGTCCGCTAAATAACGAGAAAAAGTCACTGCAGCCGAACATCTTGCAGCTTTGTTAGTAAGTCCTAGTTCCACCTCCTTGTGGTGCCATCTGAGAATTTCTCTGGAAATTGCGAACGGAAGAGGACGAATGGCGAGCCTCCTGCGCCACAAAACAGGATAAATGTCGCTTGGTCTATTGCCCAGTGAGCCGCAAAAACAAAAACTCAATTGCTCTCTCCAGGAAGGGCTCAAAACTCAAAACGCTTATTTCTCTCAACTAGAGCGTAAGTTTACGCGATATAAGATTGACATATAAGGGCTGAGTGAAATAAGATGGTACGATGCCGGGGAATATCATTTCCCAACAAAAAACACTGTCTTACTCTACTTTGCTACACCAGCTGTGAGCTCGCGGGGGCCGGGAGTTGGACTAATGCTAACTCCAGCACAACGAAGTAGCCACATATCCTGGAAACCTCACAGTGACCGGATATTGACAGCTAGATTATTGACTATAGTAAGAAAAATTATCATCATACAGTACTATGCTCCGACTGAGGATGAAAAGGACTATTTTTATAGCTAGTAAGGCGCCGCCTACAACTAAACGCCTAATGGAGAAGTTAACAAATTTATACGTTATTAAGAAAACAATTTTTTTTATGGAGATTGTTGCCTCTTTATTACACTAAACTTAATTCTAAAGTACAATTTCAACTTACACTTCTACTTATAGGCTAAATATGTCTATTAATCAATTTATCATATGTGAGAAAATATTCCAGATGGCAATATTACACTCACCTAAATAAATATCTTATTCTACATTATTGGCATTCGACCTGACTGGCACGTGTACTGATAATGCAGAAATGGGTGCATTAACTGGGACATCGTAATGGTGATGGGAGATTTCAACGCCAAGGTAGGAAGCGAGAATATTATGCTTAAGCACGTGATGGGAGTTCACTGTCTTGGAAATAGCGAACATCCAACCTGATCGATCAGCCGTTGCTTCAGAAAGATGTCTCCTAGATGTCCGGAACGGACGTAGAGCCGACATCGGAGAAGACCGTGATCACCATCTTATGCAAGCTTTTTTACGCCTTCGTACTGCATCCATCAACAGCAACCGCTCAAACTTGCTCAATGTTACCAGATTCAATACTGACAGGCTCAGTGATGCCTAAGCTCGCCAACAATTCAGGGACCATCTTGCCCTTGAAGTAGACACAATCAGAAGCATGGATTATCACTGGAATACTGTGAAAAATATTTTTGCAGGTGCGGCAGAATAATCAACGCACATGGCTATCGGCAGACACCTGGAGACCGATCGATGAGCGTAAAATAATCAAAGCTCGGATTACAGCGGTCTCAGCAGTAGAGAGTACAGAGCTAGAAGTCCACTACCGCGTGAAAAAGAAGGATGTGCAGCGTAGTGTAAGATATGACAAAGGTATTTATCCATTTTTAGAAAAATGTTGTGCCAACGAAATATGTAACTACATACTGAACTCGCCTACAATCCACCCATTTTGCGAGGTCACCTTTTTTAAAAAAAAGTTAATTTTAATAAAATCTTCATCTGGTGTTTGAAAACCTTTTAGAGTTCAAAGTGAAAAATGTCAAGCTATTGCTTTCTCTCGTCTTCTGTCTTAAAGACTATGAGGTTGTTCTCACAGTAACTTCAGTACGCCACCTGGGTATCATCTGTGACACTGAATTTAATTTGATTTCTCTTATTAATATTGATAATATAATTGAATTGGTGAGTGGAAGAACAGTACATGTACAAAATATCGCTTTTGAGACAAACAGATATAACTAACCGCATTTGTACAGTGGTTCCATACAATCAGCGAATTCGGTATATATATATATATTCGGTTCTCTAATGTACTTTTTTTTTTTTGCTGATTGACAGTTTTACATGCGTAAAGTATTTTGTCTATTTTAGCCCAAAATTCAATTTTTGGCGCTTGCACTGTTCTTCTACTCACTGAGCACTTGTTTTATTATGTGTTTGTCGAAGGAATTTTCTAAACCCTACCCCACCTTCGCCAGACAGAATAAGCCAGCTGGGTCGGGTCATACTATCATCACGTCCGCAATCAAAGAATCGGAGCTATTCAACGTAGATTCATCGGCTTTGCCTTACCCGGAGCTGGGAGGACCCTTTCCACTTATCTTCCTACGAGACCCGACTGAAATGGATAGATTTTCATTAAAGACAAGCCGCAATATCGCGGATATACTTTCTTTAGATATGTAAACTACTAGCTGGAGCAATAGATTGCCCTCACTTGCTCCAACAAATCTGCATCAATATCTACTGACTTATACCATAATATAATACATACTCCCAAGAAAGCTACATTAGCACTTTTCTTTTGCAAAAAAGCTGTCGGGAATAGATGGAGTTTGCAACCTCGCATAACTCGCTAGCTCTACATCTTGGTCATAAGACCTATACTCACGTACGGGATGATTGTCTGGTGGACAGCCTTAAAAAATGTCATAAACCGCGATAATCTAAGTAAAGTTCAACTAAAGCTTCTATGTGCATAAGCGGAGCACTGCGTATAATTCCCTCTGCAGCACTGGACATTCTGTTTCATCCGATACCCCTTGACGTCTTTAGCAGACAAATGACAGCTAGTGCAGCGTCACAGTGGTCAGGAAAAAAATTTCCCCATACTTCCTTTCTGAATAAATAAAATATTATATTTTTTCATACTTATTATATTGAGGTTGACCTACATTTAACTTCTAACTTTAAATCAAGTTAGAAAATTGCAGCATTAAGTCAATATCCTTACACAAATTTTAAGCCTTAAATCTTCTCTTAACTATACCTACATGCTTAGACATAAATAAATAACTATTTCAAAGACATCCTTTATTTATATTTGTTTACTTCAATGACTTCGATTCAATCGCAGTGACGAGGTTGCTGTTTTATTCCATTTCATTATTACTCCGCAGTTCTCACACGTTCTCTCCCTCCTATTCCTGTTTCTGTTTTGTACGTTCAAGTGCATGTAAAGGGTGAGCCAACAGATGGTGTGGATCTTGGCTGTCAATAACTGTCATTTACTGAAATTAATATAGTTGATCTTTTTGACAGATGTTAAGTGCAATCTTTGGCAATTTTAGTTAGGGAGACCTTTACCACGCAACAATGCATTTTTGTTATTCAATCTTATTACGAAAATGGGCGATCTATAAAAGTAACATTTCGTAAATTTCATGAATTTTTCGGTCAACATAATCGCCTTAGTGAGTCCGGAATTCGCGCAATGGTGAAGCGTTTTGAAGAAACGTGTTCAGTTTCGGGTCAAACTCCATGTCAGCATGCTCGACCAAAACATCGCCGCTGTGAGCGAAAGTGTTCAAAACCAGCCAGGCACCTCAATTCGTCGCCGAAGTCAACAATTGGGCCTCACTTGTGGCACTTTACGGCGAATTTTAAAAGTTGATCTTCATATGCACCGCTATAAAATCCAAATTACACAACAGTTGAAGCCTTTAGACCATCTACGACGTCGCTGATTTCGCCGACAATTCAGGATCTCAAACATAACATCCAAACTGAAATTGGACCCACTTATTCTTCAAAAAGTAATCGATAATTTTGACCTTCGGATGGTCGCTTGCAAAAGAAGCCGTGGTGGTCATATGAACGATGTTGTATTCCATTCGCAATTGTCATGGACTGGGCTTTATTAATCAATCATTATGTGTTTAATTTACTGAAAACTTCCACACTAGCTGTTTGCTCAGCCTTTATATCAGTGTATGTTCACTGCATTAAAAAGAAATATCTGCATGAATAAACTCAAGATGGAATGACATATGTGCATTATGCATATTAGTCGGAGAGCTGGTGAACGTTTTTGAAACGTCATTTTAGCACAGGAAATAAATATATTTTTTTGTTAAACTTGAGCTAATGATCACAAATATCAACGTCTGGCAGCTGTCTGTTGGTGCGTTTGGGGGGGTCTGGGCCTCAAAGACGTCGAAAAAAGGGATGTGGTCACGTCATTTCAGCAAAGCTTTTGGAAAAATGCACATATAAAAAATTCAACTAATTTATCCCCAATTGAAAATGGATGGTTGGAATCTAATGGTGTACTATATATGAGTTTCTTTGGTTCGACGGTGATCAAGTACCTGCTTTACTGAAAGACGTTGTAATCCAACCTCCTGATATTTATGATGAAAACGAGAGTTCAGGTACATACATTATGAATATTATAATGCATCATTTTTATTGCAATACTATTGCACATTGATTATTCCATGCAAACTAAAAAAAATTGTTAAATTCTTTAATTTATGTGATGATGGATCTGAACCTGACGACGAAGAAGACCATGATATACAAGATTAAAATACCGTAATCCAGGAAATTACATTCTTCCAAATCATTTATATAACCCAATAAAAAAACAGAAAATTATTGAAAGCATGATTGTTTTGTTTTTCCCGGGTAGAACAGCCGAAGGGAGAAGACATATGATGCATTTTGTAGGAAAATTATATCTTAATACGAAACAAATGGTTTCGTATCGCGGCTACTGACTCTTTTTAAAATATCTTCTGTTCTACTGGATATATGAAAATTTTGTGTATATACTATTTTATTTAGAATTTAATTTCCTATAAGACACACTTAGTAAGTTTTCAAATGCTTCAATAGTTTCTATGAAAATCGGCTATTAGATACATTTGTCGCACATCGCTTTAATAGCGACATTCAAACTTCGCTTGCGTCTGGCAGGATGTTAGACCCGGGCAAAATGTCTGGCAGTGGTAAAATATGTTATATAAACAAGTAAACTACTCATATACAAAAATTCTGCTTTGCTGAAATGACGTAACCACATCCCTTTTTTCGACGTCTTTGGGGCCTAGCCCCCCCCAAATGCACCAACACACAGCTCCCAGATGTTGATATTTGTGATCATTAGCTCAAGTTTAACAAAAAAATATATTTATTTCCTGTGCTAAAATGACGTTTCAAAAACGTTCACCAGCTCTTAGACTATATATACGTCAGAAAACATGGTCGCCCAGATCTTTTTATAACTATAGGCTGGAAAAATCGGTCGCTCTGTTGGATGATTGACTTGCCTATGACGTCGGTAATCGCGACAAAATACTGTGAATTGGAAGCAAAGCTAAAAGTCCCCAGTTATCTGGACCCACCCCCAGAGTTTCTCTGAAGCATAAACAACTGAGCTTCAAACTATACCAAAATCTTTCTCTATCTCTATCTATCCTTTCCAATACCCGCACTGTGTAAGAAACATGTAAGGGGTATTCATAGCCCCTTGAGTACGTGCAAATTATAAAAAAATAGGCGTGTTTTTATGAGACAGTAGTTCTAAGTAAAGTAAGATTTAGCACGGAGCACAACAACAAAAAAATGACTTGTAACTAATTAAGCTTTTAGCTTCATTCAAATGTGAGTTGGGATGTATAGTTTGCAGCACTCAATTTCAGAGGGCGCTGAAACGATTTTGCTAGTATTTCAGAGGCCGATAGAGAGCTTTTAAGCCGTACTGACTGTGAATCCTTTTGTTGAGAAGCTTTTACTTTGCTTTGCATAATTCTCACCAAAACACGGTTTATTGCTTGTAATCTTAAGTGGTCGGAAATCAATGCTGAGCTCTTCCCAGGACAGAAATCTACTAATAGACATGATATACCTAGTTGCACGGGTTTTCACCTTAGATATAAGAAACTAATGTAGTTTATTCATAAAAATTGTATTTTTTTGTGACAAAATGTTCCATGTTGACCACTGAGTGGTAAAAAAGAAGCCTACCACACGTGCATATATTGATCTGGCATATATGTAGTATAACGAAAATTCAACCTAATTAGATCGATTCTATTATTATATTTGACATACTGATCCATGGACCATATGGTGAACTTAATCTCAATCTCCATGCATGGTTGACGGAAAATGATGATGGCAGATATCCAAAATATCGTCAAAGTTCTTTTGAACATGGTGGTAATGTAGCTATCGTAGATAAAAATAAAATAAATAGTTGGGTTGTGCAATATTCTCCCATTTTCAGTAGATATTTTTCTGCTCGCATCAATGTTGAGTATTGCCATCGTCTATCCAGAAGCATTAAAATAAATAAAATTAATATACATAGATATCTACAAAATTCTATAATACATATCGCTCATTTAATTGAAGACTGTCATAACTCAAAAAAAGTGATTTTGCAGAAAACGTGTTTAAACTTTTCAATTGACTAACACCTTGCAGGAAAAAAGAAGAGATCTTTTAATTCTAACGCCGAGAGTATACAATATATTAATATGAAATTTTTACACAACATGAAGCACGGTAAAACGAATAGTTCTGCATCAATAACTTTTTTGAGTTATGACAGTCTTCAATTAAATGAGCGATAATTTTATTACAATTATTTCTGTGAAATTCATTATTTTGGATACGACAAGCTTTTCATTTTTTTTTCGAATATTTTAGTCAACAAAAGTGTTCTAAGAACTTTGCGAAGCAACACGAACATGGGTTTGCTAGTTTCTAATACAAGTGAATTGCTTAATTTTTACAAACAATTTCGTCCTGGTAAATTTGCGAAATCGCGTGCCATCCGCTTAAGATGTCCGCATCTTTTTGGCCAGCCAATTCGTAAGTAAATTGCCAATCGTCTCTCATAGAGACGGCGGAGTAGTTCGATGTGTCTGTGTTGGGTGGCAGGACATAGGGACATGCCGGGGAATTGTAAGGCTGATGGACTCAACAGAATAGGAACAACTATACCCATCCTTCCAAATAACGATACTCTAGGTATACAGATCGATCAAATTTAAGCTGAATGCTATCTAAAGGATAAATCTTAGGTGGGCAAGTGGGACAACATGCGACAAAACAGATTTGGCTCTAAGAATGTGATTTCTCTCAACAGATTGCATATTAGCGCTACAATAGGTGTCATCACTGGACACTGTCTAATAGTCAAGCATGCAACAAGGCTTGGCATATATTGGAATGAATGAAAGGTATGTGAACAAAAAAGAGAAATAAATTATTTCTCACCTCCTTCGTACATGCCTCGCTCTTTCCCACAGAAAGAAGCTTCACTTAGGATCCTTATATTACAACGTTTTAGGTGATCTAACAAACACAGATATTAGGAGCCTTTTACTCTTCAGCAGAACTTAAAAATGGTTTTAACAAGTAGGCAGGGATTACATTATTTCGTGGTGTAACAATGGTCCTATCTCTGGTATGTAGGCGTAAGCTGGCAGCCAGTTCAACTTACCGTACCGGTTGTGGCCATCACGAACCCTTGACTAGAATGCTGCGTATAGCAAGTAAACTCCCTTATATATATATATTTGATTTACACTGTAGTAAATCTACCTTGTGTCTCTCCCTACGTAACTTACTTTCACACAAAATTACCTTATTCCTTATCTCATAACGATTTATTCAAATTCAAGTATTATCATAATATTTAGCATTGACCATACTATCCCCCATCATTCTCTGTTGTAAGCTTTCTGTAATTTAAGTGCATATGTAGATTTAGTTAACAGGAAAACCCCGCGATTTCAAGTATTTTCTGAGAATTCGAGGAAAAGCCATTACTAGAAAGTTATGATAACACAGCGCCACACACAATTCAATAGGGCACGGTTAAATCATAGGATATCATACGATCTGTGCCAGGCAGATGGTAAGTTTTCTATATGTTTGTTTTTTTCATTTTGATTTCTACGTGTTTGGGCTATGTTTCATCAACTGGGACTTCCTAAAATTTGATTGATGTCAACACAATCCGTTCATTGCATTAAGGAAGTAAAATTTGTCCCTTATTCAGCATTTTCCCTCTTCATTTATTATTTACAACACAACCCTTTAACATACAAATCCATTGCAACCAACACAGTAAATATTCTTTGCATAAATATTTATATATTTAGTCAACCAAGAATGTCGATGTTGGGCCAAGGAAAAACTCTTGGCTTTACGTCCTTGCACGCACGAGTGCCATTTTACTATGAATTGAAATATTGTATTGTATTTAGATGTAATATTTATTCAGACTCTTTTTGATACATTTTGTTATATGGGTAGTCAACACACAAACCGTTCCTTTGTTATGCCTCACAAAAATTTGAGGCATATTGGTTTCGAAAGCAATTGAGAAATTCTTCACGTTATGGTTGCTGTAACCAAATTGGAAACAAACGGAAGGAATGTTTGTCTGTTTATTATTGAAAACTTGTGCGAAACTTGTGTCACCTCTTTTCGATATTGTAAGAGTTCCCATGGTGGTCCGGCAAACTCTTACAATATCAAAAAGAAGTGAAGAAACATTTCAGAAATGCAAAAACAAGAAACTAATCCAATAAATTCAAGAAGAAAATAATTAAAAACGAAGAGCTTGGAAAAACTTCTACAATGAGATTGAAAACGTGAACGAATCAGCGCAAGGCTCAGGAAAATCCTTTCAAAAGAACAACCGATTTTGTTCTGAAACACTTGACCTTCTGTTCAACACTCACTTCCCTAACTGCGCACACATAACTCATGAAGAGCTACATCAAAGTACATTCAAACCGCAGACTGTCACAGCAAGCATAATCGCTGACATTGTGAATAGCGAGAAAATTGACTGGGTACTTATACCTTTCAACCATACAAATCAGCTGAACCAGGCGGGATAACACCAGCCATGCTTCAAAAAGCGAACAGACACACTTCATTCCCAGATCCTGACGCGAATTTAATTTAAATGAATTGATTTTTAGACATACATTCTGTCAAAAAAGTACCGGGAATTGATCATTTAAAAGGCCCGCTTAAACGGATTGTAATTTAGTTTGCTTACAGTGCTCGATTTTGTTAGTTCATTTTAAGTGTGTTTTGCGATTTTTACAATGGATAAAAATATCGAATAAAGAATTTGTCTCAAATTTTGCATTGCAAATGAAATTTCGTGTGCCGAATCGCTGAAAATGTTACAGAAGGCTTACGGTGAATTGACTTTATCAAAAACACGTGCATATGAGTGGTACAGTGCATTCAAAAGCGGTCGAGACGAGATGCGGTGGAAGATTTACCTGAACTTTCTGTGTCTCACGGGCAAATTTGTCGAAAATGCCAGATTTGTGGAAAGAAAACTCATGGACTTTGCACCACGACAACGCACCATCTAACAAGGTTTTCATTGTGAACGAATTTCTGGCCAAAAACTTAAGAAATACCATCGAACAACCACTGTATTCACCTGATATGGCTCCGGTCGACTTTTTTCTCTTTCTAAAACTCAAATTACCACTTTGATGCACCCGTTTTCACACGATAGAAGACATAAAAAAGAATTCGCGGCGAGAACTGAAGTCCATTCCGGAAAATGCGCTTAAAACATGTTATGATGATTGGAATTGGATTATTCGTTGGCATAAGTGTATTATTTCGGAAGGGGCCTACTTGATGAATAATAAACATTTTGTGTTTTATTGACCAATTCCCGGTACTTTTTTGACAGAATGTGTATATACTTACACAGTAAAATAACAAACATACTCGTATGTCAAAGGAAAATTGGTTGAAACCTCACCGCATAACGTAGTACCAACAATGGAAAGATCTATGCAGCTTAAGGCATACACCCCTGGTGCTTTCGTCGAAATTGAAGGTGATTTTAATAACACTGAAACGGAAGAATGGAAGACGAACTAGTCAAAACTTGTAACGCTTGTAATGAAATAAGCGAGTGGATAGTAGCACTGCTAAAAAATCGCATTATAACATCAAGCTTGGGAGAATGCACAAGAAAGTATCTACGACTAGAGGAACTCTACAAGTTGGGGTACTTTTACCACTTCTCTGGCTACTAGTTACAAACGAGATTTTTGTGAAACTGGAAAATTAACCCGTCAAAGCCGTCGCTAATGCCGACAAAGTAGTGGTTATAGTCTGTGGCAAATTACCATCAGCCTTAAGCGAATTAACGCAATCTGGTCTGAACGATCTCAACAAATACGCAAAATCGTATGGTCTAGCAGTAAATTCCATAGAAAATAAAACTGGTTTTATTTACTAAAAAAAAAATCTGTTCCAGACTTCACAATACCGATACTTAAAGGTTCTGCACTTAAGTTGTCGAAAAACATAAAGTATCTGATACTTGATAGTAAAATGAATTGGAATCGGAATATAAAAGAAAGATTAAAAAAAGGGCATTCGTAGCTCTGCAAACCTTCTATAGCATATGTGGCAGAAAGTGGGGCCTTCGTCAAAAATGGCGGACAGCTGATGGCGTCATGTGTGATTCTGAAATAGAAATTTATATGGACGGATAAAAGATGAGCAATGGTGGCGAAGCAGGCCCAAATATCATCCTCATCATATTAAGACTACGTCGCTCAGAAATTCAGGTTCTATGCAGGCAGAATAACGTACCAGGACAAAATGGCATTACGGGGAGTGAAAAAACTATCTACGTATATGCACATCATGGACAAACAAATATAATGCAAAACAAAGCTGAAAGCGGATGGGAAAATATCCAAATGTTCAAGAACACAAAGGCCCAACTTAGACATCAGTAAATTTAAATAACTATTATCCCTTAACAGGCCTTCTATAACAATAGCTACAAATGTCATACCAGATAATAATACGCAAAGATGATCACTCAGAGAAGATGAAGTGTTTGATTGCTAAGGGCCCATGCCAGTATGCAACCTAACCTTACCTGAACCACTGAATAGAGATGTCTGTCGCAGGACACCTACTAGCTTTGACGCTGCTTTAGATCGCTAGTTTTTCTATTAATTGCTTCCTATTCGCTGCATTTAGAAAATAACTCTTTGTACAAAGACGTTCCGCAGAGATAGCGATCGGATCTTGAGGATAAGGTAAAGTGCACAAGAATTGGAGCATATCCTGAACATGCAGGTCTCTCTAGATGTAGAGGACTTGCTTTGAGCATGTCATTCGAGTAGTTATAATTCCGTGAACATGCTTGTCCGAAACTCATTCAATATCTGACTAAAATGAGTGAACGTATCGCTGTCCTTTACTGGCAGTATTTCGCAAACAGGTTCAAGATGACGGAAAGACTCGGTGGCGAAGTTTTTCCGGATGACTTCGACATTCATAGTCAAACTGCTTACTGGTTGGTGGTTAGTAAGGTATCATAAATATTCTTATATCATATGTATAAAGAGTCAGTCAGCCATTAAATCCTCGCATTCAACACTGTAATACCTAAGGCAATAAGAAGTTTTGTGTATTTCTTAATGAAATGGCTGGTAGGTCCGGTACAGCCACAACTTATACTAGGTGCCAAATTACTGTAGCGTTCGGGGAGTTGCGAAACTGATGAACTAGCCCAACGAGGTTTTTTCCATACAAAGAGCATGGGCGCAATCACGACGCCCATGTGATTTGTTAAGTACCATACCTGCGCCGAGGTTCGCCACTACTCTATTATGTCACTTGGGTGAATACTTTTCAATGAGTTTTACGGTGTCAACACCTTTATTTGGCAAAGTACTTGTAACTACATAGTTCCAAGAGTATGCGAGGTGATACAATCCCCGAACTCAAGACATCGTAATCAACCGAATTCAATGGATTTCTACTAATCCGCCTGTGGGGTTGGCCCGTTTCACCTCAGGAAATATGTGTAGGCCTGCCGATTTTAGATCACTTCATTACTGAGGTAAACGTAATGCTGCCGTTATTACAATAGTGTGATCCAGGAGTTTAAGGCCTGTCTCTCTTTCGCAATAACAGTGGAAAGTTCATTGACATTGCCTTTTTGTCAGGGTTCAAATGACCTCTTCTTTGAACATGACAATACCAGCTCAGCCGGTGCGATCTAATTTTCGTTATATGGTTTTTTGATTAAATTTTTTAGATTAGTCTCCACAACTATACCCAACGAACACTACAACAAGAATGATTAGATGCTTCATCCGTCTACGTCTTAGACACACACGATTGACACACAACCATCTTTTCAAAAAATAACCTCCTCCAACCTGCCACTTTTGCCCTACAAATACTACAATTGACAATTAAACACATAACTTCTGATTGCAACAAAATATAGAATATTTGTATTAAAAATTTTCGAGATGACCTTTGAAATATTCTTAAAGTTCTCTCAGAACTAAATATTAAAAATGTATATAAGCTTTTCCAAGAACTGGAACTAGACAGTAATATTTAAATAAAAATAACAAGGGGCTTTGGGGCGGTCGGAGGGGTTCAAGTCAAGGGTTTAAATACTTTTGCTTTGTACGCCTTTGACCGCCCCAGGTGTTCTAGTATATCATAATTATAAAACAAACCATGTACCTATTTATGTCTCAGCAGAAAGCCTAGGTAGCTCCCGCTGTAATCTCGTAAGATATTATGCTTAACATTTACGTAAGATTAATAAATAATAAATAAATAAATAAATAAATATTATCTTTCTTTATATTACATATACAACTTTTCAACCTTTTACAGCATGGCAAAAGCCGCCTGCCACATTCTAAGGAGAAGTGTAACCGAGAATTGTTATGCAGGAGGATTGGATATTTCATGTTGACCAATCTCGGACGTAGACACGACACTTGCTGCTGCATTATGTCAATTTCTTCACAGTACTTATCTGCAGTGATGGTTATGCCTGAATTCAGAAAGCTAAAGTGAATTATTCCGGCTGTTAATGTCGGCTGGATCTCAAACGACAGGCAAGAAACCTCCAATCAAATTGACCATTTTGCCATCAGTCGCCGCTTTAGAAGTAGTCTCCTGGATGTCCGAAATAGGCGAGGGGCAGATGTGGGAATAGTAGGAGATCACCATCTTATGATAGCTACTCAATACGGGTTAAGAATATCACTGCAGCGCCCCCCAACAACTAGCGCTTGCCATAAAAGGCGACTAAGGGGACATATCAGATCTAGGCAATATTACACCCAAGTGACCCCAGCGACACGTATACTACCTTAAAAACCTTCCCACAAGTGTGCATGCGAGTCCATGGGTTGACACGACTGGAGATCACCGGTGTCATAAAAGAAGAATCAAACAAATAATAATAAAACAGTAGCATGCACGTGTCAAACAACAAACACCATCGCAATATGGTAATATTGCAAAATTGTATCATTATGGTAATACTTTCTAAAAGGAAAAGCACTACCCCGCCAGGCACTACCACTGCTGTCCATGGTACTGATCAGCGTTGCCGTTTATACTTCAATCGAAGTATTTTACTTCGTTTTCATAGACAACACTTCGACACTTCCTCTTTCGCAAAAACACTTCATAGACTTTATATTTTCCCTCCTAATTGGGAAATTGCATTATATGTACCTATATTCATTAATGAGCTCTCCCATAAAGTAGCCAAAAATCGTATATGCGAACACATCCATTCGATTACTACCTACATCGATAACTACAAGTCTACAATTCTACCCAAAGAAGAAAGTCTTTAAGTCTCCTCGCATTCTGTCTCTCATTTAAAAGAGTTTATAGGAGCCTTGTTGAGTCTTCCTCATAGTAGTGCAACTACTTATAGGGTGTTTTCCTAAACTAAATTGATTAAGAGTTTAGGCCGAGACAACTTAAAGGTTAGCACTGTTAATTCACTGATGCTTGTGAAAGGGATTGTTTCTGAAAACGGTTTCAAGAACTGGGTATCGCCAAAAGATGTTGTATTAAGACACCACAAAGCTTAGATTAAAGCTCCCTAATTTAAAAAATATTGTGTTTTTTTTTTCATAAATAGTCTTTTAATATAAGAAACTCAACTTTTATAATGCCACTTCACTTTCCAGCAAAGCACTTCTATTTTTTCCTGAAAACACTTCACTAAAAAATTGACAAACGGCATCACTAGTACTGATCCTGGACCGAGCAGAAATGTTCGGGTCAGAGCTATCTACATATTCAAAAAAGACAGAGTACTTGTGTTTTCCCGTTCTCTGATTCACTCAGGCCTATTCCAGACATTTATTTGAATGGAACAGTGCTTCCCAAGTGCGAAAAGTTCAAATATCTGGGATCTATGATCAATAGCAAAGAAACTTGTGATGATGACATCAATCATTGCGTAAGTGTAGGGTGGATGAAGTGGCGAGAAAATTCCGCTATCTTCTGTGACAGAAAAATTCCACCTAAGTTGAAAGGAAGGCTCTACACCGCAGTTGTGCGTCCAGCGCTCACATACGGTTCACAATGTTGGACGATGTACAAAACGTATGAGAGTAAATTAACAGCAGCTGAGATAAAGATGCTTCGCATGACAGCAGGAGTGACAAAGCGAATAAGCGAATAAGAAGTTCAAAGATCCGTGCAAGCTTTCACATCAAGGAAACCATCGTACGAAAAATAGAGCGCGAGCGGCTCAGCTGGTATTGCCACGTGCAAAGAAGGGATCATTTGAGCCCTGTTAAATAGGCAATATCAATGCACGTTCCAAAGACATGGGGATATAGGAAAGGCAGGCCTATAAACGCCTGGATCACACAAATGCGACGACATCGGCATTTCATTTGTCTCAGTAACAGAGTGATCCAAAATCGGCGGCCCTGCCGATATATTCTGAAGTCAAATACGTGAACTCCACAGGCGGATCAGTAGAAATGCGGTGAAGTGGGAGGGTTATGATCCCATATTTTCGGATCATAACCTCGCTGATAAAAGGAAGAAGAAGATCATAGCTACAAATGAAGGGTCCAAATGTCACGTTCTGCACAGAAAGAGTCTAGGGATCTAAGGAATTTGACATCCAAAGTGGGGTAAGACAAGGTTGTATTCTGTCACCAATACTATTCTCATTGATGATAAGCGATGTGCTTCATGCAGCTTTGTCGACGGGAAACGGAGGAATTCGATGGACTCTTACATCAGAACTTAAACATCTTGATTACGCTGACGATGTATGCCTACTCTCTCACAGAATTATGGACCTCCAGCAAATGACAGCAGATGTGGAGAGGGAGCCAGCCGTCGTCGGGCTGAAAATAAATACGGCAAAAGCTAAAATGATCGGCCTTGGAACAATCTCATCGGCTCAAATATGCTTTGCGGGACAACCGGTAGAGAGAATAGAGGATTTTATTATCTATATCTTGGGAATATTGTCTCGACCAATGGTGGAACCGAACTAGATATAGCCAACCGGATCGCAAAAAAAAAGACCGCGTTCGGGATGTTGTCCAAAGCAATGCAATCAGTTTGAACACCAAGCTAAGTCTGATTCGCTCCAACGTTGAATCCGTGTTCTTATATAGATGCAGCACATGGAGAGTGACCACTATTATCTCCAGAAAGTTGCAAACGTTCGCTAATAGAATGGGTCAGGAACCAATAGGCACAATCATCCAACAACAGAAGTGGCAGTGGATTGGTCACATGTTCCGAAAGGGTGATAGTTCCATAGCTAACCATGCTATGCAATGGATTACTTTAACTCAGGATGACAGAGAACCTGGCGATCAGAAGAAAACATGGCCCAAAAAAGTCGAGAAGCAAGGGCGGCAGTTGGGGAAAGTTAGGGAGAGCTGAGTGACACTGCCAGAAACCGTACACGATGGTAGAGTAGAGGCCCTAGGACCCACAAGGGGATATAGGACATAAAAAATATCGAAAATAAATTTAGGTTCGAGATTATTAAAATCCCTTCATTTTCCTGCAAAATTGGAACACGCTGCATAGCGCTCTGAGTACATTCAATATAACCAAGCTCGCACCCACCCCAAATTGAACAGTGACCCCAAGCACGTTACAGGGGGCAATATGCCCCCATACATATTCCATTGCGTATGCATTGTTGACTTATGTGTCCCAATGGGGAGCGTATCGATATACCGTTTTTTATAATCCTGTTTATCAAAATCCCGAAAAAAATAATTTTAAAATACCGTCGTCCATAATCCCGAATATCTAGAATCCCGCGTTTGAACTCCCGTTTTTATAATCCTGTTTTTTCAGAATCCCGCCTTTCTCTTGAAATTTAATCTTTGAAAACAACATTCTGGTCATTCTTATTGCTTTATAGAATTCGTTTAAACTGCGTGACAGTTGTTGACATACCCTTAGCGGAGCGACGAACCCGCGTGAGCGTTTAACCCACTCCGGAAAGAGGAATTTAAATAAATTAACTGTGCGAAGCGTTCCATTTACCTGCACAAAACTGTTCTTGAATAGACTAAGCCCCATGCCACGATTTTATTTTAAATAAAATAACTAACTTTGACACTACCTACGGCGAGAAAGCCCTCTAATACGCCATCCCTCTGGGTTGGAAATGTACCGAATATTTTGCGAAGAGTCCTCTCGAAGCGACCAAGGATATATTAATCCGCTTTCAATCAAGTACATGCTTCAGCGTAGTAAGGCTGGACTGAGATAATCAGAGTCTCATATAAAGCTCCTTAGTTGCTCAAGACAGGGCTGTACTTAAAAATTGCCTCATTAGCCCAAGAAAAAAACAGCGATTGGCAAGAGCTATTCTTTCAGAATTTATGTGATATCAGAGCCAAGGTAGGCAAGTCCCTTACTAACATACCTCGAAGTTATAGCTGCCCACTGTGACGTTCTGTTCAATTCGTCGATTATGGTTGTCCCTTTTTGTTGACAGCATACTTGTTTTTGTCCTCACTTATCGCTAAGCACATTTTGGCCGCTTCTGTTTAAATGCTGGCAAACGCATCGGTGACAGCCCGTTGAGTTCTTCCTATAACGTCAATATCATCGTCATATGCAAATAGTTGTACAGACTTTTGATAGATTGTGCCTCTGGTGTTGTCTTGTGAGTTCCGCATAATCCGTTTAAGTACAATATTAAAGAAGTCACATGACAGCGCGTCACCTTGTCTTAAACCTTGGTGAAGTCATTACCGACCTTGTTGGAGAAGCGAGTGTTCTCCATCATCAACCTGCACAGGCATACAAGTTTGGCCGGGATGTCAAAACTAGGCATGGCGGAGTTTCCTGCCCTGAAACTGCACTGATAGGGGCTAATCAGGCCGTTGAAGAAATGTTTCAGGCGTTCGCACAATATCGCAGAAAAGGTCTTGTGTGCGATGTTGAGTAGACTGTTACCGCTGTAACTGACGCAAATGAGGGAGCTTCCTTTCTTGTGGATCGGGCAAATGATGCTGAGATCCCATTCATTGGGCATACACTCGTCTGACCCAATCTTAGAGGTTAGTCAGTATATACTACGTACCAATTCAACACCAGTTGCCTTGTTTGGCCGGTAAGCCATCAGGTCCAGTAGCCTTGTTAGATTTTAGTTTGAATATTGCTATCCTCACTTCCCTATCATTGTCTATGGTATGTTCGGGGGTGCATTTTGCCTTACAGCGGAATGCTGGTCTTCGTCACCATTTAACATTCTGAAGAAGATTTACGGATTTTGCACCTCTGACACGTTCTTTTACCTTTTGGTAAAACTTCCGTACATTGTTGCTGGAGTATAAGCTCCAACATCTTCTATCGCGTGCTTTTCATGCTCTCTCTTCTTCTTTTGGAGAAGACGATGTTTTTTCGTCTCTCCTGCTCGTAGAGCTCACGAGCAGCTCTCATCTTCCTTTGCAGCACCGCTTTATATGCCTCTTGTTTTGCTGCATGCACTCGTCGGCATTCTTCGTCAAACCAGGGGTTTCGAGGTGTTGGTCGGGTGAAACACGGAACATCACTTACGTTTCTGATCGCGTAATGGCAGCGCTGCTACTGGTCTTCGGGAGTTGATGTCGGGGACATATGTAGGAGTGATGGAGAGATTTCGGGGTACGCGTTCGGCGAAGACTCTAACGAACTCTTGTGATTGTAGCTTTTCGACTCTAAATTTTCTCGCAGTGATTCTTCTCTGTTGTTTCGTATTATTATATCAGTATACTGTGCGCGCCACGGCACAGTGATTAGTGTGTCGGACCAGTGCGCGTGAGGTTTAATGTTGGAATCCCAAAAACGTTAAAAATTGTTTCACGGTCCTACCTCTCGCGAACGTTTGAAAAAACATCCGAGAGTATTATCATCATGAGAAAGCTTCTCAGAAACAAAATAGAATTTGTACTACGTATATTGCACAAAACTGAAGGTCCTTTATTAATGCGGATAATATAATGCACACAAGGTGAGTAGTGTCGGGAAGCTAGGCCTAGGCCCTTCATGGGCTGTTGTGCCGAATATGTATCTATGTGTGTATGTCAGTATTAATTAAACTCCTAAAATGGTATCTTAAATGCTAGGCGTGACATGTTTTGATCTATAATATTTGTTTCACCGCCTTCCTGAAATCTACTGAAAACCTTGTACAGCTTACTACATGTATTTTTTGCTGCTTATAGGCTATCTTTTTTGCGCGATACATATATATACATTATAATATATTAACCGTTTGCATCGCAATACATAGTCTTAATTCACAGGTTATAAGCATATTCGCTTTCCTGAGTATAGGAGTTTTAACTCCTTCGGCATCACAATAAATATAAATTGACCTAAGTGTAATAACCTAACCTAAACTGCCGTTGATTTGCTTAAAGAGTCTTCATAAACCTCAATGGGAATCAAAGGTAAATAAGAATCTAACATCGGTTTCATTCCATTTTTCTTCCGTAAACATCTTCCTACACTTTCACTCCCCTTTATCTGCACCCAGTTTTACCCACAAAATGTTAAAATTTTTAAAGTAATTTGCCCAAAAATGCGAACTAATCTCCAAATCCATGCTGCTGCTGTCCTTTGTTTTGGTCGTTCATTCATTTCTATTCGGATTTAGTCATACCATCAATCACAGGCGCTTTTCGTTCTCAAGCACTCCTCTAGCATACAACAGCCTACAGCACACAGCTTAAATATTCGCAATAATTTATTTGAAAGAGATTTAGGCTTTCCTTTCAATTGAATGCCCAATGAGGGATTGTACTCCTGCTCACCCTCATCACTCAGCATCGATTTAAAAAGCTTTTTCCATTTTCGAATTATTTTCCAAAACTGATTTTAGTACCTACGGGTGGCGGGACTCTGGCTCCTTAAAATCGAATAACTTCATACATTTTCGGATCGAAAAGATTAAAATTTCTCTCTCCATCATTGATATCGGAAACATGAACGGAAATCCTTTCTGTTACGTTGTTTGTGCATAATTGTTGCACGTTTATGTGTGAGTACGTACATAAGTATGTATTCTACGCCCAAACAATTATCCACAAACAAGAAGGCTAGAAATGTCGGAAAATTCATCATTATTATGGGATCCCAAAAAATAATTCATTTATATGCATACACGAGCCGGCAACATAAATCAAAAAGGACTTAGAAGGCCTTCTTCGGGCATATCCTGGCATTTTCATTTGTTGCTATTTCTGTTTTTTATAGACGGTAGCACATAAATCATCTTGCAGTACATAATTTTGTATATCTTCTTCGGAGGAAGCAAGAGAGTATCCTTACCTAGGAAGGACCTTCACCATAACGTATTCGCTCTGTGTTGCCCTGGGAAATTTGTGTGTATTTATTTTTCATTAATCATACAAAATGAATGCGGGGGGATTTTCCAATTGAAATTTTGTGATTTTATTGTTGCAAAATAGAAGAAGAAAAAGCTGCAAGAAACGTGGGATAAAGAGTGCCGTGTGCTAAGCTATAGTTGACATAGGTAAGGAGTTTCAAGCTCAATTTGAATTATATGACACTAGGCTATGAGTAGGTAGTTAGGGCAGGTTATATATTTTTATCAACTTTGTTGCAAAAAAGTGAGATTGTTTATGATGCCACATGATCAAATAATGCACACTATACAAGCATATAGATTGTTGTGCACCTGCTAAAGCAAACATTGAGGGTTTGATTCGAATCCACTCTGTTTAAGTAATAGGAGATCTGTATGCTGGTCATACAAGGAGAAGTAACCAGCTGAAAAAAATGCACGTGGAATTTAATTTATTTTGAAGGAGAAGGCGATTCAATATTCATGTATAATAGCAAGTTCAACGTTTTTGCCCTGCATAGATAAAGTTTCTATGTCAAAAAGGTAGTAGGGGACAGTGGATTGGCACAACGAAAGCTTTTGGCATTAAGCAACTTTCAGATAATATGCGTAGTTTTGCACTTGTCAACAAAATAAATTTACGATCTATCGCCAAACTTTGTGGAAAGCATTTGACGGCAAACTTTTACAGAGCAATTGTGCGGGCAGAAATCATTTGAGGATATATTCATGGTCTTACCGATGGCAGTATACTGTTTTTCGCTATTTATGTAAAGGTATAAATCCGACAGGATCCTTCTCCTAAACCACTTCAACCACTCTATACGTCCTTGTTGGATGCATATCTAGTGTTGCTTCTCCAGCATTTATCCAAAGCCAAGCTACGGCGCTATATTGTATTAAATCGGATCTGCGACAAACTCGAAAATTCTACAAGGACAACAAAAGCGGCCCAAGCAAAAGTTGAACAAAGTGACAAAACCGACGAAGCAGCAAAAGTGCAGCAAAGCAAATTCGACGAAAGCAATAAAAATGTTTATACTAGTACTTTTCATGTATCAATTTCAAGTACAAGTAATTCAAATACTTGTAATTTTGAGTATCTTAAGTAGTTGTAGAACACTTAAAGTTTTGAGCGTTTGATACTTTATATACCAGTATTTTAAGAGCCTGGTGTACTTGAAAAAAACGGAAGTACTTGAAGAGCTCAAAGTACTTAAAGGACTTAAAGGACGTGAATAACCTATTTGGTCCGGAAACTAGATTGAAACAATATTAACGTCCGCTACTCTCAATCCATGGAACTAGTCTTTCATATAGGATAGTGGCAAAAATCCTTTCGATGAAATCTATCATGGATGTGCCTCTGTAATTTTCCGGAAGATTTTCGTCATCTTTCTTATAGATCACGAAAATAAGAGCTCTGTCAAAACTGGTTGGTACACATCTGTCGTTATATAGCTTATTATAAACGAGTAACAAATATGGTTATTTTAGAAAGTGTTCTTTCTTCATAGTTTAGACATCGTTATAGGAGTATCCAATTCGTACAACTTAACATTAGGTAATAATACAGATCTAAATTCGCTGTCAGTAAAGTCTTAAAATGAGCTTAAAATTATACGTACACTAAGTTAACAAACATTGTCTTATGTTCTCAAACATTGTCTAAAAGCTCTCGAATTCCTGTAGCTTTCCAATTTTCCTGTCAAATCTTTTACATAATACGTTCCTTTTACCAAGCATAGTTGCCTGAATTGTCTGTTAATGTTGAGATAATTCATTCTAAAAAACTTGGGTTGTTTGTCTTAGTAAATTGAGTAAAGCAAACGATGATTTTGGAAACTTTCAGCACTCATTATCAAACCAGCTGTTGACCGGTACGAATAAATGTTTTTTTCTGACGTAAGTCGCAGAATCTATTATAACTTTTATTTTATTTTTCTTAAATAGATAGACAACAGAGGGGGTAGCAAAATGCACCTATGATCTGCCCGAGATTTATAAAGAGCAGCATTGTTCTCAGTCCATTTCAGTTTTTGGATATTATTTTAGCTACTCTGCGGCTCTTCTCCTTTGAAGTTTGCTTTAGTTAGAATTGGAAAGTGTGCAGAAAAGTGCAAGTGTGCGCACTCTCGATTTTTGCCACCTTGATTATTGCAACCCATCTTATGGATTTACTTCTTTCGGTTTTTGCAACAAATTCTAAAAAGTTCTCAATTTTCGCAATATTCCTTTGCTTCTTATTCGAAATGAAATTTTATCAGAAATATCCGACATCACAACAATTCTTAACTAGATGTTTTCGGAGGAGAACTTTGGCAGGCATGACATCTCTAAATGGATCTCCGAGAATCTGCAAAACGTAGAAGCCCGAGAAGAAGAAGAAGTTTCTGTTGATAGTGCAGACATGAATATTATTAATATACAGATCAAAATAAAATTAAAATTCCACATGCTTCCAGTGGGCAGAACAAAATGACCTCACCGTTGAAGAAATAATGCAACTGCAAATGCAACCGTGATGAGGCTGTTGCCAAACGATCTTCTGCAAATCAAAATTTCCGAATTTTGTTTAAAAACTTAACCTATAGATAAATATACATTTATTTGGCTGTATCTGAGCCTTGTATAAATTAATTATTTGTTATAATATATGTATGTAAGCGTACTTATTTTTAATAAAAAACATTTCTTAAATGAAATGTTACTTACTTACTTACTTACTTTACTTACTTAGGTGGCGCTACAGTTCAGGGTGAACTTGGGGCTCAACTAACAAGCCTCTCCATTTAGCTCGCTTCTTAGCTAATTCCCTTCAGTTGTATACTGAAAGTTGGTCAAGGTCCCTTTGAACTTGTGCGCGCCATTTACGGCGAGGAGGTCCTCTACTGCGTCGTCCCTTGGGGTTAGATTCTGCGGGCCGGAGCGTTGATGTCCATTCGCTCTACATGTCCTAGCCATCTCAGACGTCCAATACACAGTTTTTTGACTAGGTCGATGTCGCTGTACAGCTCGTATAGTTCGTGATTGAATCTTCGCCTCCAAAACTCGTCAACGCAAACGGGAGCGAAAATCTTACGAAGAATTTTCTCTCGAAGCGACCAAAGATATCTCCATCCTCTATCAATAAAGTCCATGTTTCAGCGCCATAAAGCAGGACAGGGATGATCAGAGTTTTATACAGAGTCTCCTTAGTTGTTCGAGATAGGGCTTTACTGTTGAATTGCCTTATAAGCCCCAAAAAACAGCGATTGGCAAGAGTTATTCTTCGATTGATTTCTGCATTGATGTTGTTTTTAGAGTTTATAGCAGAGCCAAGGTAGACAAAGCCCTTACTAACTCGAAGTTATAGCTGCCCACTGTGACGTTCTGTCCAATTCGTCAGTGTTAATTCTCCCTTTTTGTTGACAGCATATACTTGGTTCTGCCGTCGTTTATCGCTAAACCCATTTGGGCCGCTTCTGCTTTAATGCTTGCAAACGCATCGGTCACAGCCCGCCGAGTTCTTCCAATTATGTCAATATCGTCGACGTATGCAAGCAGTTGTAGAGACTTTTGATAGATTGTGCCTCTGGTGTTGGCTTATGAGTTCCGCACAATCCGTTCAAGTACACTATTAAAGAAGTCGCATTACAGCGCGTCAGCTTGTCTTAACCCTTTTTGACATCATATGTCTCGGTGAGTTCATTACCGACCTTATTGGAGCGGAGAGCGTTCTCCACCGTCAACCTGCACAGACATACAAGTTCGGCTCTATAAAGCTCTTCTCCATAGATGCTGTTATAGGCGGCCGATAAAGAGATGGTGAGTATCGACTTCTTGGGTTTTTTCCAGGATCTGCCGAAGTGTGAAAATTTGATCGATGGTGGACTTTCCTGGCCTGAAACCGCACTGATAGGGTCCAATCAGGCTGTTGATAAAAGGTTTCAAGATGACACACAATATCGCAGAAATTATCTCGTATGCGATGTTGAGGAGACTGATGCCTCTGTAATTGGCGCAGGTAAGAGTGTCTCCTTTCTTGTGGAGCGGGCAAATGATGCTGAGATTCCATTTAACAGCCACAGGCATACTCGTTTCACCAAATCTTAGAGATGAGTTTGTATATGCGCTCGACTCATTCGTCACCAGCTATCTTGAAAGTTCGGCCGGTGAGCCGTCAGGTCCAGCAGCCTTGTTGAATTTCAGTTTGCATATTGCTATCCGCACTTCGTTTTGGTCAGGTGGACGGAAATTTTGACTATCATCGTTTATGTTGAATGCTTCATTCTGCCTGACAGCGGCATGTTGGTTCTCGTCGCCGTTATACAATATGCAGAAGTAGTTATTCCATATTCTCAGCACCGAGTGGGATTCTACTACGAGGTTCCCATTATTATCCTTCATGTTTCTGTACGGATATTGCTTCTTTACCTTTTGGTAAGACTTCCGTACATTGTTCCTGGAGTATAAGCTCTCGATATTCTCGATCGCGCTCTTCTCATGCTCCTTCTTCTTCTTTTGGAGAAGCCTTTTGCTCGTAGAGCTCACGAGCAGCTCTCGTCTTCCTTTGCAGCGCCGCTTTAAATGCCTCTTGTTTTGCTGCATGCAGTCGCCGGCATTTTTCCTCAAACCAGGGGTTTCGCGGTGGTGGGCGAGCAAGACCCAGCGCATCAGTCACGGCGTTTGCCACTGGCCTTCGGCACTTTATGCTGGTGGCATATGGGTGATGGAGAGATTTCGGGATACGCGTTCAGCGAAGACTCTGGCGGTCTCTTGCGATTGTAGCTTTTTGACGTTAAATTCTCTCACAGTGATACTTCTTTGTTGCTCAGTTTGAGATATCCGCATTCATACCTTGGCTACAACAAGGTAATGATCCGAGTCTATGTTGGCCGCTCGGAAGTTCCGGACATTCAGAATACTGGACGCATGCCTTGCGTCGATCGCAATATGATCAAATTTGTTGATCGTTACATGATCATTGGACCGCCATGTCTGCTTATGAATATTGAGATGCGGAAACCATATGCTTGCTATGTTGACGTTTCGCTCCACAGCGAAATCGATTAGCCTAAGTCAGTTATCAGACGTGGTGTGGTGTAGACTAAGTTTACCAACTGCCCTATCAAAGACCTTTTTCTTTCGTATTTTGGCGCAAAATTCGCCCAATACGATTTTATCGTCGTATTTAGGACATTGCTCGTATGTCTTGTCGAAGAGCTTGTAGAAACGATCTTTGGCGGCAGGATCCTTTTGTTCCGTGGGGGCATGAGCACATAATAGGCTTGCGTTAGCGAATTTACCCTTGATCCGGATAGCCATGATATGCTCGCTCACGTTTCGGAAGCTTAAGACTTTTTGCCTAAGCCTGCCTCCAATGACGAACCCTCACCCGGATAGATGCTATCCTTGTTGTCTGTAGCAATCGTCGTAGTAGATGTCGGTTTTTCATCCTCCTTTGGCCCGGTCCATCCCATCGCACTTCCTGGATGGCGGCTGTGTCTGCTTTGTTATAGTCAATAGCCTCTGCAAGTCGTTCGGTTGCAAGTAGTCTGTTACGGGTCCGAAAATTCCACGTACATATTTGAAGGTCGCTGTTCTTATTTAGTTTGCTGGGATCGTCATCAGGTGAATCGTTCTTATCCGAGACTTGTGGTTGTTTCGGAACCACCATTTTTTTTAAGTGGTAGGGACGTTACCACGACGGCACAATTCCCAACCTGGAGGATTTATAACCCTAGGACGCGGGGCCGGATACACCGGTGGCAGTAGTCCACTGCGGGGGTGTGAGCGCTGCAGTTGGCCCACTAAGGGCTCCTTAACCACCACATCTATTCCAATGTCCGAATTAACATTTGAAATGCCTTACCGACCTGTGATCCGAACACGTCGAAGCAGCTCGCGCAAGGTATTCACTGAGTTCAACCTAACTGGAACTATAGACGCCACCGTTGACTTCGTCTGGGGAATTCGTCTGCTGACGCCTGGAACAAGAAGAAGTGCTCTAGTGAGAAAGCACTCTTCCCCCCTATCTCGTCTGCTGCCGCCAAGAATCCTCCAAACGGAGTTGGCTACCCATTTCTTGGATTAAGGTGCTAGGTACCCAGCTGTCACCGCGTGGAAGTTTAGAGTAGGAGTTGGTAGGCCTCAGCTAAGTGAAAACGTTTGTGTTTTCATATAATCGCATGCACTACAGTTTGGCCAGCTAATGAAATGTACATATGTAATTTTATTTATACATCACAGAGAAAATTTTATAAGCTTTTTTAAAGTGTTTTAGTTCTCTGTTCGAATAATGCAATTTTTGGATTTTTGCAACAGGGTCGTGTTTTCATTAGTTGCAAAAATCGAGAGTGCACTGTAACTACGCTTCTGAGATTTCTGTCAATTATTCATAACAACCCACCATTAAATCTTATTATCAACTGTCTGTGAAAAGGGAAAAATAAACCCACAACCATAAGCCTACTAAAACACCAAGGATAATCTCCGAAATATTATTCAAAAGAAGAAAAACCCTCTCTAATAATTAAATCCCCTCGAATGCCCAACGGACTTTTTGGCCGAAGACGCTTATTACGATACTTTGCACCTTCATTTTCATAATTCCTCGTTACTCTCTCAATAGACTCCCAGACTCCATTCCGCTGCAAAGGAAATAAATTTAATTTAAAATACCTCGCCATTTGGCGAAGTATACTCATCCACCGGCCGGAGTATCTATGTACATCTCTCTGTGATGAAAGCAAAATGATTCTGAGCGAAAATATAAAGTTTTAACTTTTTACCGCCGCCGCTGAGCAATTAGCATTACAAAGCTCAGGGGATACCATTCCGGTTTACCTTTTCAAGGTGGAAAATATGTTTTAAGTGCGCCGCTAGCCCTTTTCGTGTGTAGGGTGTGAACATTAGTGAGTGAGCAAGGCACAGAAAACGTGAATTTTTCTACTTTTTCCTAAAAAAGAAAAGAAAAGTAAATGAAGAGACAACATAAAATTATACAGCGACGACGATGATGGGGGCGGTGCAAAAGGATGTCCTGCTATCCTCGTAAACGAACGAAGGACGGTAACTCCTTCAATGCTTATGAAAAATTCATAAAGATTTTAAAAAAAAGTTTCGTTGATTTACACACTCGGTACATTTGAGAGGGAAAAAGTGTACTCAAGTGTGAACAGTGATTGGTGAAGGAAGAATTTTGAATTAAGTGGTTTTTCTAATATTTTTTTCTCTGTCAAAAGCCAAAGTTTACAGATGTCTAGACAGGGAGGAAATTTATTTGTAAAAGATTAGGTTATGCGGTATCAGTATAAAAAACTGATTTTAATTATTTTACGGAAGAAGTATTTGTAATGGTAGTTAAGTTAGCATGCGGGTAGTTATTTAGTAGGCATCATTTATCTTACAGATACGTGAGAGCCTTATTAATTAAAGAAAACATTGGCTAAATAGTTATGCGGCTGCATTCATAAATCTAATTATAGTAGCGTGAGATTTTTGCCCGCTAAAAACTTCCCTTCAAAATAGCCTTCCTTATTTTACTACAACTAATTTTTTGACTTATCAAGCTCCTGGTGGTTCCACAGTTTAGACACGGTTACTCGCTATTGTGCTAGGTCCAAAACTTTGGTTCTAGATGGCTCCCGCTATAAATCTCTGTCATCCAAAATTGTAAGAACTGTATTATTTAAGTGACTTTCTTTTGTGTTTTATGCTTTCTCGCGCAGCTTTTGATTTTAACTTCGATTATTTTAATGCTAAGATCTATGTGGATATCGCTGTTTCTGATATACCACGGTGTATTATTCCTCTTGGCACTTTGTTTTTAAAAGTTTGCAAAGTACTTGTTTTACTTATTTTGGTACTATAATAATAATAATAATAATAAAAAGAATAAACTTTTTGTTTGCTTACGATGAAAATGGTCAAAAACATTATAACATGACAATAAATGATGTCATCTGTTGGAGAGAGAGTGGTATATGTATTTAAATTAACTATTTATACTACTACGAATTATATTCGTCAACTAAGCTTTTCCTCTACCAAAATGCTCCTATAATATATTTTATTAGGATACTCCACTTATTGTCAGCTCCTCCATTAAGCTCCTCCATCTTCATTTAACCGCAAATCTGACCACCTCACTCCATTACTTTCTCCCAAGTTACTCCAGGTTTCAAACCAATATATCTTCTTTCTAATTACTTTCTTTGTTAGCATGTGAGGTAACCGACATACTGGATATCTAAATAATGTTTTATAACGGGTGGGCCATCTAGTGATTTCTTTTTAAATCATAAGTTATTTTGACACTGACAGCTGCTTCCTGCTCGAAATCTTGACAGAAACTCAGCATCATACCTGCGCAAAACGAAATGAGTCGCTTTATGCTTGAACAACATTGGGAAATATTGAAAACTTATTTCCAAAGTGAGTGCTGTGTAGCCCAAACAGTGCGTTCTTTAAAAAGAAGTTTTGGCCGAAATGAAGCACCCACCGCGCCTGCTGTACGCAAGTTTGTGCAAAAAGTTCGTGAGACTGGTATGCTAGTGGACAACACTCATGGTCTCCTTCGTCGTACGGTGCGCATCGACGAGAATGTGGCTGCTGTGGCCGAGAGTGTAAGACTCAATTCACGAACATCAACTCGTCATCGATCTCAACAGCTCAACATTTCACGCACTAGCCTGAGGAGAATTCTGCACAAAGATCTGGGATTATTCGCTTACAAGGTCCAATTGATTCAGCAATTGAAAGCGCACGACCATCCGCTTCGTTATCGCTTCGCAGTTTGGGCCTTAGAGCAGCTTGAATTGGACAACGATTTTGGGCGAAAAATCATATTTTCTGATGAGGCACATTTTCATCTCGGCGGCTACGTTAACAAACAAAATTGCCACATCTGGGGCTCGGAAAACCCGCACGTTATTGTTGAGAAGCCAATGCATCCACAGAGAGTGACAGTTTGGTGCGGATTGTGGAGTGGTGGCACCATTGGTCCATTTTTCTTCGAAAATGAGGCTGGGAACAACGTTTCGGTCAACGGTGGGCGTTACAGAGCCATGTTAACGACTTTTATTTTTTTACTGAAATTGGAGACATGGATTTGAACGACCTCTGGTTCATGCAGGATGGCGCGCCATGCCATACAGCCCATGCCACAATCGGTCTTTTGCGCACCAAATTCCCAAATCGTGTTATCAGCCGTCTTGGCGATGTCAATTGGTCGCCTCGGAGCTGCGATTTGACCCCTTTGAATTTTTTTTGTGAGGAACCGTGAAGGACCGATGTTATGCCAACAATCCGGAAACAATTCAAGTACTTAAGGGCAATGTCATCCAAGCAATCCGTGAGCTACAGCCCGAAACCATCAACAAGGTCTTGGAAAATTGGAGTGATAGAATGCGCTACTGCGAGGCCAGCCGAGGCAGCCACTTGAACGACGTTGTATTCCATAATTAATGGGAATGTTTGCTCTTACTAATAAAGCCATAATACATGGAAAAAATTTAATTTTGTTTATTTGATTGCATTTTTAAAAAGAAACTTGTAGTTGGCCCACCCTGTATATGTAGTCCATGTAGAATTTTAATGTGTAGAGAAGCATATCGGGAACCCCGGTTTCCAGGCTAAGTATGTAATTTGGTGTGAACTCCGGTAAACCAAATACTCTTTTAATATAAAATCTTTGAATTCTATTTACCTTGTCGACATTTGAGAAACCCCATACTTGAGCATAGCTGTAAGCAGTAAACACGGCGTTGAACAGTTTCTTTTTGGCTGATAACTTTATGTGGTTCTTCTCTATGAAGGCGTTCCAAGTGCTGTTGACGCTATTCTTAGCTTTAACTTCTCTTTCTTTTAGTTGATCAGTCATTGATAGTTTTGGTGTCATTATCAAGCCTAGATACTTATATCTTTTAACTATTTCTATTTCTGAGACCTTAAGTTGCCATTTTTAATTGTTAGCCTCTTTACCACCTTTACTACATATCAAGATCTTCGACTTGTTGAGATAAATATTAAAATTCCATATGCCGCAATATTTTTCCAGATTGTTGATCATTTCTTGTAAGACATATGCATTTTCAGCTAATATTATTATGTCATCCGCATACATAAGGATTGGCAGGGACAGCAATGCGAACAGCAGTGGGTTGAATAAGCAGCCTTCTTTTACACCGATAGTTGTCACACAGTAATATGTCACATGCTCACCGTCCTATATCGCAGATGTTGTGTTCGTATATAGACTCTTCAATAGGGTCAACTATTTTGTTGATACCCCCATACTACTGAGCTTAAAATATAGTGATTTTCGATTTATCCCATCAAAAGCTGCTTTGAAATCAACAAAAAATGTTGATACTACCCCGGGGTTGTATACCATATATCCATACTGGCCTTAGTACTTGTGTCTAATATTTAAACACTTAGATTATGAGCAACTTTTAGCAACTATATTTTTGTGAAGGTGTGGTATAACGTATTCAATGAATTAAGAGTGAAATATGATATTTTGTTCGATTGATATACTTGTTTTTGTCATCACATGTTTCATTTTTCTCCTTCGCAATCATCAACCATCTAGGTATATGTTATATTTCAACAACTTCATTGCAAGAAACTTAGCCCCATTTGCAAACGGAATTTGAACCGAGTTTGAAAGGATCGTCAAATTATTTATTTTCTTATACCTAAGTAAAATTTACATGAACAGATTTGGTTTCATTCAGTGCGATTCGCCAAATTTCTATTGATCATAGGTCCCAGATAATTGAATATTTCGCACTTCAGAAGCACTGTTCCAATCTTATATATTAAAAATACGTGAGCAAGAAATTGATCGTAGATTTTTTAGTATTTATTATAAAAGGAGGGGGACGAAACTTATATCATTCGATGTGCAGAAAAAGAAAATCATGTGTGTATGTTACCGTTAAGTCAGGTAAAATAAAGCTAACAAACACACGCTTTAACCAATTAAATGAAAGCATTTTGATCGCATTCATATCTGTATGAGCTTAGATCCCTTTGCCTTCCCTGCACGGGAGGATATTAGGAAAAAAAGTTATGTAAACAAATATATAGCGTTGTTTCTTTCGCTGCTTGTTTAAATATTTCCCCTCAGTCGAATTTCGATCACACACGATACTAGTTCAATTAAATTTCTGGAATAGGACTGAGTGGATCAGAGAACGGGAAGCACAAGTACTCGATTTGTTTGGACTAATACAGTCCCCATTACCCTCTAAAACTGGTCGTTGCAGAGACATAGGATCCTCACTTATGACGGTTCCATCGTCAGCAAAGATTAACTGATGCACTTTGGGGTCCGTCACTTTACCTCCAAGCAGATAGCCAAGGACTGCAATAAAGCGCAAAGGACATAAGACAATTCCCTAGTACACCCCCACTTTGATTGGGAACTCTTCAGTTACCGGGGCATCTTACTCTCGTCCTTGCTCCTTCGTACATGTCCACGATCATCTGTTAGCTACATAGGTTTCTGACATGATGTTTTTCCATTATTACCGTTATACTTTGAATTGCATCTGTTGTTAATTTGTTGTTAATTAACCCGCATTGATCATCAGATAGCCGTATTATTTTTCGCAGTTGGCCACACAATACCCACTGCCGCTCAACGACTTTCATAGTATATGATATCAGCTTGGTAGAACAGTAATTATTACAGTTCCGCGTGTCACCCTTCCTTTTGTACACAAGGAGGAGGTAACTTTCCCTCCATTGGTTTGGTATTGGATTACATTTCATAAGTTTGGAGATGACAATCATGAGCCATCTGCAGTCGATGTCTCTCATCTGTTTCCAGAACAGAGACAGTATTTCGTCTAGATCAATCGCTTTTCGTTTCTCGGCTGTAGTGATTTCAATTGTATCTGCGAGCTACAATACACATACAAGCATCTAGGAGAAAATCTTTTTATTTGTTTCTAGACATGTTTAGTACATTTGTGAGATCCTTTACTAATGAGCAGCATTTATGAAAATTCCTTTTTGATAGCGATGGTAGGCAAAACGGCCTCTGCGAGCGTCAAACCGGACGTTTTAACAAAGGCACGTGAAACACAGAAGTTACTGCTAAGCAAAGCCGCTGTGTCTACCAGATGTTTTTGAAAAGGGTGATAAGTTCAAAACTTGGCTGTTGCAAATAAAGCGATTCAGCACTAAGGGCACAACACAAGGGGTACTTTTCTTAAGCCTATCCAATCATGTTGGTTGCTGATAACATACATATATTTCCATAAACCGGAGTGGTCTGCTTCAAAACACATTTTCCGTTGAGAAATGTTATTTATAATATTTTAAATTTATGTTAAAATTTAACCACAGCCATCTACGGAAAAGTCGTTGCCTTAAGAACTCGTTTATAATGCATAATAAATATTATGCTGTATATATTTATTAATCATTCATAAGCATGTTTTTTATTTTTTTGAAGGTAGGTAAAATCTTCAACAAGGCACTATGAGGACCGTCAGCGCGTGCTCATAGTGGAGCGGTATATGTACCCACTAAAAGACTTCCCTTCAAAACAACCTTGTTTGCCTTACTACAATAAGTTTTCGACTTATCAAACAGTCTTTTTTTTTACCATATAAAGACGTTTGGCAGGTACCTTCCCATTAGAAGTTCCTGCCAGCTCCGCAGTTAGGGCGCAGCTATTCGCTATCACACTAACTCAATAGGTTTGGTCTGTCATCCAAAATTCGTCTTCGATTGTCTTACTGGCGAGATTTCTGAGAATATCGCTATTTCTGATATACCACGGTGCACTAACAATTCCTCTTAGCACTTTGTTTTCAAAAGTTTGTAAAATATGTGTCCATACTGGCTTTATCACTTACTTGTATCCCCTAGCGACATTTAGCATGTTCTAGAACTTCTTGTATTTTGTATAAATACACCGACCACAACCACAGTCAGTACAGTTGTTAATAAAGTGAAACCAGCGATCAAAAGAGAGACTCGACCAGTGGTGAAAATAAACTACATTGTGGTTAAAAATAAATCTGTGGAGACAGTTTATTTTGAAATATGTAAATGAAGAATAAAGTGATTTGAATACTGTGTTAAAGTAAAGTTGGTAATTGATAATAAATAGACAGTTGAAATACACAAAAGACAGTTTTATTTAAACGAACCCCAACAAGAATATTACAGTATTTATGTTCTACCTCCTTGGGTTTTTTTTTAAATGTGACTTCCATTTTAGCTTTGTATCGAGCGTCATTCCAAGATACTTAGCATCCCAGCCATTATCTCGAAAGTCTGAATATTCATTTCCGTGTTCGACGCGGAATAGTCTAATCGTGAAATAAGTCTTCAATATATTATATAACGACTCGGGCAGAACTTGTCGTAATTTGAAAACCTTCATGCCAGGCCTTGACAAAGGCTTGAGAGATGTCAAAGAATACGCTTGAACAAATCTTTATTCCTTCGAAAGATTTTTCGACTACGTCTGTAATTCTAAATACTTGGCCAACTAAAGAATGTTTATTGTAAATTCGGCACCCTGCAAGATTTCAATAAAGCGATCAACTTCGACAAGTTCATAGGGTGTTTTGAGTGATACGCGCAGCTCGATATTTGGTTAAATATCTTTTTTGAAGAAATCCCAATTAGTTTTCGCGCTGGTTAATCTGACTGGTACTACTTTTTTAATCAGCGCTTCGCATGACGTCATAATGATTAGAAAATGATCAGAGGAGAGATCAAAGCTTTCTTGAACTCTTATACTGCCTGATATTCTGTTAGCTACGATCAGATCTGGTATCTTACTTCTATCAGTCGACCAGTATGTTGGTTTACCTGTCAAGCAAAAGCCACAAGTACATTCCATACCCGCTTTATAAAGCATTCTATGTTTTTGAGAGATGCACCTTGATGAACCCCAGAAGTTATTCGATTGTCGTTCTTATATTTTTTCAGTTGTGGAATTTGTCGCACTCTTCGTATGTTCCATGAGTTTTATTTGTCGTATTTGCTCCCTTTGTGGTATTTGTAGTAATTTTCGATTACTAAGATGTTTCTATATATGTACGTTCCATTTGAGGGATTTTTCGGACTCGTAGAATACATATGTTGTACATGTCCAATTTGTCGTATTTGTTTACATTGTGTGCTGCTACATTCACCTACTCAACCGGTTCGAGCATACGAATTGACCGTTGATGCGGTCGAATTTTTGGTTGATATAGCTGATCCCAGTGATGACTTTATTATCATAAACGTCTTCAACCTTCAACAATTGCAAAACCTCCATCGGAAGACGAATCCTAATTTTTTTTTTCTCCAACTAATGCCACCTTCAAAAGGAATTTTTGCTTGCCGACTGCTTTTCTGACTCCTCTGCCCTTTTCAAATTAGTGAGATCTCTAATAACATAGAAAGACAATAATACCTTGTTTTCTTTATTTTCGTAAGATGATGATATCATTAAATCCTCTTAAACAGCTGAATTCGAAAAACTGAATATCCTGCTCAGCGGCATACATTTTTTCTACCGCTTTGGTATAATAAAGAATTATGAACCATCGGAGTTAGAAACAAACTATGGCTCACTTACTTGAAATCTAGGTCTGTCCTAGACTAAGTAAGCATTCTAGTGTTTTTTCCGCCCTCAACTGAGATAATGACAGGTATAAAACTCTAAAAGATCAATAAGCTCTAAAATGACTATTTTCCTCGTGGCTTAAATGCTTAAAGTTTAAATTACGACAAGTTCTGCCAGAGCACCTATACAATATTTTGAAGAACTACCTTACGAATAGGCTATTCCGCGTCAAATGTGGAAACGAATATTCTGATTTTAAGGAAATAATGGCTGGGGTGCCGCAAGGAAGCGTTCTTGGTCCAGTCTTATATCTATTATACACTCGTGATATACCGCAAGTAGAAGGCACTGAGCTAGCTACATTTGCCGACGACACTGCTATCTTGACAGTAGGTACAACGGTCGAAGATACTACAGAAAAACTGCAAGAAGCTTTGGATAGAGTAAATGAATGGACAAGGATTTGGCGAATCGCACTCAACGAGACCAAATATGTTCATGTAAATTTTACTTATAAGAAAATAAATAATTTGCCGATCTTTTCAAACTCGGTTCAAATCCCGTTTGCAAACGAGGCTAAGTATCTTGGAATGATACTTGATACAAAGCTGAAATGGAAAACGCACGTAAAGAAAAAACGCAAAGAATTAAATAATAAATATCGAGAAATGTATTGGTTACTTGGAAAATATTCCAAGCTTAATATACATAACAAACTGCTTTTATATAAGCAGGTGCTAAAGCCTGTATGGACATATGGTATACAACTCTGGGGTTGTACCAAAATAAGTAATATTCAAATTTTACAAACTTTTGAAAACAAAGTGCTAAGGGGTATTGTTAATGCGCCATGGTATATCCGAAATAGCGATATCCACAGAGATCTTGGCATTAAAACAATCGAAGACGAAATCAAAAACTACGCGAGAAAGCATAAAAGTCGACTAGAAAGTCACGTTAATATTACAATCCTCCAAGTTTTGGATGAAAGAAATTTAGTACGCCGTCTACAAAGAATCAAACCTTTGGACCTAGCGCGTTAAGTAGCTGCGTCTAAACTGCGGAGCTAGCAGGAACTTCTAATGGGAAGGTACCTGCAAAACGTCATTATTTCGTGAAACGAAAACTACTTGATAAGTCGAATACTTAGTTGTAGTAAAAATAAAAACAAGTCTGTTTTGAAGGGAGGTTTTTTAGTGGGTAAGAATCCCACACTACTATGAGCACGCGCTGTCGATCCTCATAGTGTCTTGTTGAAGATTTTCACCTACCCTCGGAAAAAAAAAAAAAAAAAAAAAATTTTCCTCGTGGCGATTGCTTTCCTGCAAGTGTTCTCAAAAAATTGGTTAATACATTCCCCATCTCAAGCTGTCTTCGCAATATTGTCAAAAGACTATTATATGTTCCCTATACGATGAGATGAATGAGATCTCCAATCAGCGACCTATCGCATCCCCAAGCTTTTCGAAATCGTTGTTCACGATTCAATTTACTTTCATTGCAAAGCAATCTTCTCCCCAGCGCAACACGGGGAAATTATGCGCAAAAAATCAAGTGTGTCTACCCGTAGCTCTGAGTGATTTCTGATGAAATGATGGCAGCCGGTTTAGATTCACATAATCTGTAGCTTTTCAAGGTCTAAATAAATTAACACCTGGAAGCATTTCGGGACGATGTCTTAGCTTCTTGAATGATCTTGAAATTATATACCTATAATGCCAACTCACTAAAGAATGTCTGATACCATTTCACAACTTTGTAGCATTTTATATTAAAAGAAATATTCTATATATTATTAAGTTAAACACACACTTATCCACTTAGGAATGCCCATATAAGTTATGCTTTCTTTTCGCCTGAAAATAATCCTCATTCCAATCATATGACTGCGAAATTTTAAAATGTCAAATAATTTTCCAAGTGACTTTTGGCATTTTCCGCTTTATAGGAAAGTTGAATGCTGTATCGCTTCAACAAAGGAATGTCAAGGTTTTTCGATTTAGTACTTACTTTACTTTTTCGAAATTACGTTTCTTCCATGTAAATTTTAGATAAGCTTAAGAAACCTCTAAAGGATTGAAATCAATATGTTTTAACCATTTAAAACAATTTTTTTATCATAGTTCTTCTGACCATTGATTCTGTTTATGATGTAATTAATATTTTTTAATTACTGTATAATTATGTTAATAAAACATAAGCTTTAAACAGCGTTATAATGTTTTCAATTTATTATATAGTAGATTCGTTCTACAAAATGAGTAGAAAATGTTGACTTGCTCGTGCAAGGAGTAAAAAGAAGAATAGGAAGTTAACCTTCTTACATTGTGGTAATTTTGTGACATGTGGTTTGTGAATGATTATTTGAGCTACTATTACAGTTCAGTGGAAGGGAATGTTCACAAGTTATTAACAGGTAGACATTACTTTACATTTCCCTGAGACGTTATAATTTAAATGAATATCCCTTTTAAATAAACGAAAACAAATAAAATTAGGTAGGATTTACTGAACATCCTCCCCGCCTTGAAGGGATGTAGACCCTTCAACATCAATTGGTATTCTCCTTAGCTTTATAGTTGTACGGTGTGTCACTCCTGCTGATGTTTGAACAGTTGCTGCACGGACGATGCCATCTTTACCGGGTTGTGTTTGTATTATTCTGCAAAGTTTCCAGTTGAGTGGAGGAAGGTTGTCATCAACAACGAGTACTATATCGCCATTCTGAAAGGTGGATCGTGAGCCTGATGTCTTCCACTTGGTTCTTTGTTGCAAACTTTGGAGTTATTCTCTTGACCAACGTTTCCAAAACGTTTGAAAATACCATTGTAGTAGCTGGAAACGACTCAAGGAGCTGACATTTTTTACCTCTGTCACATCTGGTTCCGGCAAACAGGCTAAAGGACTACCTATGAGAAAATGGCTTGGGGTTAATGCGTTAAAATCAGAAGGTTTATCAGAAAGCGGAGTTATCGGCCTCGAGTTTAAAATTGACTCGATTTGGATAACGATTGTATTCAGTTCTTGGAATGTAAGAGACGCATCTTGCAGGATACGTTTCATGTTGAATTTTGCAGATTTTACAGCTGCTTCCCACAAGCCGCCAAAATGTGGGGATCGCGGTGGAATTGTTTTCCACGTTATATTGTCCGCCGCGCACGTGCGAACTATTTTATCACGAGATTCGGAGTTTTTGAGCAAATTGTATACGGATGATAGTTCATTACGGGCTCCAATGAAATTAGTGGCATTATCACTGTATATCGTAGATGGATATCCACGGCGGCCAATAAAACGTTTTAATGCTGATAAGAAAGCTGTCGTTGAAAGGTCCTCGACGACTCCTAAGTGCACAGCACGTGTAGAAAAGCACACGAATACAGCCACGTAGCCCTTTACTGGTGATGTTCCTCGTCGACGAAAGTGTATTTTAAATGGCCCACAAAAGTCAACTCCGACCATGAGAAAGGGACGATATTGTTTGACTCTTGACATTGGCAAGTCTCCCATTATAGTGTTTCCTGGCGGAGGCTGGGCACGAAAGCATTTTATACATTTACGACAGACCCTTTGACAAATGACCTTCCCATGAATTGGCCAAAACTGCTCTCTGATTAGGCTGAGCAGAGTTTGTGGTCCAGTGTGTAAATATTTGCTGTGAAAGTAGCGAACCATTGCTTCGGTAAAAACATGATCTTTAGGGAGTAATATCGGGTGCTTAGCATCATAGCCCAATTCCGAATTACATATTCTACCACCCACACGTAAAATTCCATCAGAGTCTATGAACGGTCGAAGTGATGCTATGTGAGATCTTCCAGGAATGGTTTTATTGTTCTTTAATTGGTGTATCTCAGAGGGATTTGTTGTGGAATTTAATGCTAGTTGTGGAATTTAATGCTATCTATAAATTGATCCGTAGTTGTCACAGAAATAATTATTTTATACGTTTTCCTCTCAAGAAGTGATTCATCTACCGGTCTTACACACCAAGGATTAAGAATAGGCCATTGGGATTCTTCTGACTTAAGATAATCTGGACCGGAAAACCATAGATTAGATTTATGTAGCTCTGAGGGATATGCCCCACGCGATAGTATGTCAGCAGGATTACTTTTGGATCGGACGTGATACCACTGCTTAACATTCGAGAGTGATTGAATTGCAGCTATTCGGTTCGAGACGAATGTATCGAAATTCGAGGATTCTTCTCACAACCAGCTTAGGACAATTGAAGAGTCGGTCCAATAAAATATTTTTTCAAGTGCATCCTTAAAGATGTATCGCACCTTTTCGACAAGACAAGCCATTAATACTGCTGCGCACAGCTCTAACTTCGGGATAGAAACCTTTTTTACTGGAGCTACTCTCGATTTCGAGCACAGCAGTTTGACAACTATGCTTCCATCCTCCATTACTGATCGGACGTATAAGCAGGTACCATATGCATACTCTGAACTGTCCGAGAATGCATGCAGTTGAAAAGTTGTACCATAACAAGCCCTTCGGTCGAATTCAAACTTGCCTAAGTCATTTAATTCTTCTCGGAAGCGTAACCAACGACTATGGTATTCCATCGGTAAGCTTTCATCCCATGCAAAACCTTGCCGCCAGAGTTGCTGCATGAAAACCTTGGCTAGGATAACAACTGGATTTATAAGACCTAAGGGGTCAAAGAGCCTTGCAATTTCCGATAGAACATTTCTCTTAGTGACAGTTTTGGTTTCGTAACCTGCGAAATAATATAGGAATTTATCTGTTGATGGATTCCAATAGGTTCCCAAAGTTTTGATTGCGTCAGAACCCCCTATGTTAAAAAGTGTTTCTCTATCACATTCGTCAACATCCCTTAAAATTTGTTGCTCATTAGAACACCATTTTCGCAGAACAAAACCTCCTCTAGCTAATAGATCGGTCAATTCTTTCTTGAGTTTTAAGGCCCCATCTAATGTCGTCGCACCAGTTAACACGTCATCTACATAAAAATCAGTGTTAATCGCCTTAGCAGCATTGGGATAGTTTTGACCCTCATCTATCGATAATCTTTGTAATGATTTTGTAGCCAAATATGCGCCAGACGCGGTTCCATAAGTAACCTCGTCATCTTCGTTATCTCGCCAAAGAATCATGTGAAAGTAACGATCGGCTGGGTGCATCACAATCTGTCGATACATTTTTGTTATGTCAGCTGTGAACACGAACGCAAAAAACCGAAAACGAAGAATAATTGGAGAAAAGATCATTTTGTACAACTGGACCGACGAGAAGAGTGTCATTGAGTGAAACCCCCGTTGTGGACTTGGCAGAGCCATCAAACACAACTCTCATTTTTGTGGTTGAACTAGATGGTTTCAATACATAGTGATGCGGAAGAAAGAAATGAGATCTTGTAAAATCCATAGTTGGTACATGCTCCATATGGCCAAGAGACAAGAATTCATTAATGACAGTAGAATAGGTCTGACGCAGACTAATATTCTTACGAAACCTTTTCTCCAAGTATTTTAGACGACTAAGTGCTTGATGGTAGGATTCCCCTATTTTCTCTGCGCTCTCCCTAAATGGTAAGCGAACCTGATATTGACCATTCTTTAATCTGCAAACATTCGAGTTAAAATGTTTCTCACACTCAATTTCAGTTTTGTGTAATATGCGTTCGTTTCCTTACACTTCACTTCCATTTTCAATCTCCCAGATCTTCTTAAGCTCTTCATGTAGGTTTGTATCATTGTCAATCTCCTGTCTTATGTGAGAAAAACAGCTAGTCGGTAGTCGATTTTGATAGTTGTATTGATAAGGGCCAGAAATTACCCAGCCAAGAATCGTTTTTTGTAGAACAGGTGGAGAAGAACCCAATTTAATTTGCCCGATTGATATTAAATCGAAAAATAATTCGGCGCCTAAAACCAAATCCACCCTTTGGGATACGTAAAAGAGAGGGTCAGATAAGGTAATGTTTTTTGGTATGTTCCAATTTGTGATATCGATATTGCGCTCTGGAATGCAATTAGTTAGTTTCTTTAGTACGACGACTTCAATTGATGTCTTGAAGTTTGATGACCGTGCACTTATTTCGAGAGTGGCTTTATAATAAGAAGCCGATAAATTCTGTGCAATTCCACTAATATATTGTTTTGCATGATATTTCTTTAGAGCAAGCACATGAATAAATTTTTCGCTAATAAGATTTAATTGGGATCCAGAATCTAAGAGAACTCGACACGGAACTAATTGATTGGAGTAGTTTCGTACGTTAATCAAAGCAGTAGCTAAGAGTGTATTTGATTTCATACAGTTGGCATCGTTGTAGGAAATCGCGGAGAGAGTGGTTGCAGTATTGATACCGGGTGTGGATCGGTTATATGCTGCCGCATTTGGATTAAAATTAGACTGAGTAGCACCTCGTGAGTGTTGTGATTGCTCTACAGCGGAGGATGATGATGACGAACTCAGATTGCTGTCACAGTGTAACAATGTGTGGTGGTTTTGTCCACAAATATGACATCCACTTGCGGGACAGTTAGATGATGAGTGCTGGTCTGTTTTTAAACAATTTTCACACAAGTGAAGCATTTTAATTTGCTGATGACGATCAGCGAGCGGAGTGTTTAATAGTTTGAAGCATTTGTAGATAAAATGACCAGGTCGTGCGCAGAATAAACATTTAGTCTTAGTTTGAGCTGTTGTAATTAATGCTCTTTGAGCACTGCGTTGACTATTCGAAATTCCCTTGTTATTATATACCGTTTTAGCTGATATGTTGTAAGAATAGGATAGAGAATTGTTAAGTATACTACCTTCTAATACTTGACACCTTTTCTTGATAAATGTGTTGAACTCTGTGAGGGTAGGTAATGGATCGACAGGAGACTCTTCGTTCCAACGATGAGCAGTAGTGTTATCCAGCTTTGTTGTTAGGATATATACGATAAGATCATCCCATTGATCGACCGGGCGCTTTAAATTCCGCAGGCTGGTTAGATGGTTGTTTGTCTTATCCATTAAATTTCTTAATTCCACTGAACAGGGTTTTATGACTTTTGGAAGATTAAAGATGCGATGCAGATGCTCCTGAGCGATGACACGCTTGTTCTCGAACTTTTGAAGTGCTTCTTCGTAGTTAGCTTCCACAATTTTTAGTTCATCGATGGAGCATTTTGCTGCCTCTCCTAATTTGCTGACTAAATGACGAAACTTTGAGAGTTTGCTTAGGTGGGGATTGTTGTGTACTAGAGCGTTGAATGTTTCAAACCAGGGCATCCAAGTAGTAATGTCGCCTGTAAAAATTGGAAATTCAATTTTGGGTAGTTTTATTGGATCAAACCTGTTCTCTGCGTAATTCGCCGTTGTGGAATCCAAAAGAGGGTTCTCCAATTTATTTAGCATAACACGTATCGATGATGAAACCAAGTAGTACGACTCCTCGTTGTCTGACCGCGTGGAAATTGTAACCTCTTTGGGATCTCCTTCTTCAAGTTTCAACTGGATTTTTTGGAAGTTGGAATAGGCGCTGTCCAATGCCTTGGCCCTTGTTTCCAATTCAGGGATTGATGTTAATTCCAGATTTTCCTTAACCCTGAACACGAAGTCGGCGCAACGCTTAATTTGGTCTATGGGTACTTGTCGCCGTAATCGTAGAGCTTCCAACTGCTTTAGTTTCTTGTCGGTGGTAGCGCTTGATTGGCCATCGGACTTCAGCTCGTCTGATTCCTCATTGGTCATTGCGTATAATTATGGATTGCGGGACAGAATGTAAATTATTCTGATATGACTCAATTTTAGACGCAATCACGTCGGGGTCACCAATGTTTATGATGTAATTAATATTTTTTAATTACTGTATAATTATGTTAATAAAACATAAGCTTTAAACAGCGTTATAATGTTTTCAATTTATTATATAGTAGATTCGTTCTACAAAATGAGTAGAAAATGTTGACTTGCTCGTGCAAGGAGTAAAAAGAAGAATAGGAAGTTAACCTTCTTACATTGTGGTAATTTTGTGACATGTGGTTTGTGAATGATTATTTGAGCTACTATTACAGTTCAGTGGAAGGGAATGTTCACAAGTTATTAACAGGTAGACATTACTATACATTTCCCTGAGACGTTATAATTTAAATGAATATCCCTTTTAAATAAACGAAAATAAATAAAATTAGGTACGATTTACTGAACAGATTCTAATTGAGAAATACTCTGTCTATACTCCTTTGAGCGCCGTGGCGTAAGTGGTTAGTGTGTCGGACCACTGCGCGTGGTCCAACCAAAAAGTTTTTTCACGGTCCCAACTCTCACGAACGTCTGAAAAGCATCCGAGAGTATTGTTCTCTGGAAAAAGCTTCTCAAACCAAATTGCCCTTCGGATACGGCACTAAACTGTAGGCCCCTTCCATTCGTGTGAAAAATATAACGCACACAACTTGAATGGTTGCGAGAAACTAGGCCCTGCCTGACACTTAAAGAGCTGTTGCGCCAAATATTTATTTAATTTTTTTATACTCTTTTGAAAGTATGAGCCTATGAGTCCACCTGTCTTTCTCAGAAGCACTCCAGCGTTCTTGCCATTCTCTTAAGCTTTCTGTTATATGTATGTAGCCGGTTTTCGCTGGACTAATTTCTTTTTCTGACGTCGCTGTTCAACTGCCAGGAGCAGTATCTATTAGGAGCATTTTCGCTACCACGCAGGCTGCATCGCTGGAAGCAGTGCGAAATGCGCAACTAGCTCTTAATGCTCATATTCGGTACACAGATGTGATATGTGATCTGTATGTTTTAATTATCATGGTCCCGATCAGGGCTGCCCAAGTGACTACTAAGGGAGTATTCGTACTCCCCTCTCATGCACTGTACTCCCGTACTCCGCTCATCGTAATTTTACTCCCTTTGCAAAATTCGATAACAGATACGTATTAATTTGAGTATTTTGTTTTGAAGATTATATTTTAAATAGTCCGCTATTCCGCCACCTGTCATAAAATGTGTTGTAATTTTCTGACAGATAACATGTTAAATAATTAATACAAATGGAATGATATCGCTTCAACAACGCATTGAAATTCTTAAAATTCAAACATTCACTGAACCAATTCGAAAAGTTTGAAGATTCCTCGGTCGACGCGAAGCACCTTTTGGCGTAGTAATTGTTAAATTGGTTCAGAAATGTGAGCTTCTGGGACAAGTTTATGATATGAAGAACCAAAATCGTGCAGGTCGCGCAACAATAACTAGAAATACATATTGCTCGAAGTGTGGCCAAAAACCCTGAAGAAAGGATACCCTCTGAAATGTGCCAACTATAGGGGTATAAGTCTTCTCAACATCGCATATAAGATCCTATGTGCCGTATTATGTGAACGCCTAAACCCGATCGTCAACAACCTGATAGATCAGTGCGGGGTCAAGTCGGGAAAGTCCACCATTGCCCAAATATTCACACTACGGCAGATCTTGGAAAAAACCCATGAATATAAAATCGATACGCATCACCTCTGCATCGATATCAAAGTTGCCCATGATATCATGTAAAGGGACGAGTTATAAAGAGCCATGTCTAGTCTTGGCATCCCTGCCAAGCTCGTCCGTTTGTGCAGGCTGACGATCGGAAACTCTCGCTGCTCCATCAAAGTCGGTAAGAACATCACCGAACCGTTCGATGTCAGGAATGTTCTTAGACAAGGTGACGCGATATCATGCGATCTCTATAACATAGTACAATACTTTAAAGAATTGTACGAAACTCACAAGCTAACACCGAGGTACAATATTTTACAAGTCTTTACAACTACTCGCTTACGCCGATGACATTGACTTAGTCGGAAGAACTCAGCGGGCCGTCAATGGGGCATTTACGAGTATTGAGATCGAGGCAGCAAAGATGGGTCAATGAAAGCAAAACAAAATATATGCTGTCTACAAAAAGGGGCACGCAACATCGGCGTCTTGGACAGAACGCCACAATAGACAGATATAATTTTGAGGTAGTAAAGGATTTTGACTACCTAGGCTCTATGGTGAACTCCGCAAATGACATCAGTAGGGAGATCACACGAAGTATTCTTGCCAATCGTTGTTTCTATGGGCTAAAACGGCAATTGAGTAACAAAGCCTTATCTCGAACTACTAAGGTAACTCTTTATAAGACACTAATCATCCCAGTCCTGCTGCATGGCGCAGAGGCATGTGCTTTGACAAAACCGGATGAGGATGCCCTATATTATTTCGAGAGAAAAGTTCTTCGAGCGATCTTTGTTCCCGTCTTCATAGACGGTGAGTGGAGGAGAAGGTACAATGCTGAACTGTACGGCCTATACAAGGACATCGAATTAGCCAGAAGAGCTCACATGCAGCGGCTAAGATGTCTGGGTCATGTAGAGCGGGTAGAGCCCAACGTTTCAGCTAAGAAAGTCTTCGAATACAACCCGGATGAACGGCGCAGTATAGGACGACCTCGCGGTAGGTGGCGCAAACAAGTAGAGAGGGACCTCAACCAACTTTTCGTGCGCAACTGGAGGCAGCTGGCTCATAACCGGGCTGGCTGGCGAAGTTTGTTGTTTAAGGCCCAGGTCCACCTAGGACTGTAGCGCAATTGTTGTACTCCCCTCGGACAAAAAATACTTCCCTGTGAACTTCTAAAATACTCCCATTAATACATTTAAAATGGTAGCCCTGGTCCCGATCCAAATGTATATATGGTATATGCAAGATGTTTGCAGACTTTTCTCATATAGGCAATGCCATTATATTGCCTTGGTTTATTTTTTTTTAGTATTTGAAGTTGTTTTTGTTTTGCGTAGGAAGGTAGAAATCATCGAAAGATAATTATGCATGCAGAAGAATGCTAAGATATATTGTAGGTAAATCCCAGTACAGAACTGAAAGTCTTGTTTATGTACCCTGTGATGTTTTGCAAATTTTTATTTGTAATTCATTTAACTTCATTTGCTTTTTTGGTGCATGTAGACATGTTATACTTGTATACCATACCAAGTACAGCAGCATCATCTGCGAAAATGGCGACAGTATAGTCAGAATAGGACAAGGCCTAACACACTCCCTTGCGCTACAACTGCTTTTTTTTTAAATGTTAAGTATTTGTCGTCTTGTATTATGCCAAACAATACCTTTTCTGTAGAGGAATTCAAAATCTCTGAATAAATCTTTAGTAAATGTCCTTTCAATTCGTGAATGAGCCACTTGTACCACACTTCATGAAAAGCCTGGATTGGAATCATCTAAGGTGATAGTTTATAGTCACACTTTTGATAGTCAAAGTTCATGATCACACTTTGTTACGAGTAGCTCTCCGTAAAACGATCGAAAAGAATTATTTAAAACTAGGCAGCACAGCTTTTTGAAATGTCATTTTCTTGCGACGGTCTCAGCTGTGTTTTGTTTTGATGTGTGCAAACGAAAATAAAGAAAGAAGATTAATCAAAAAAAATGTAAGTGAAATAAATAATTTACATATTTTTATACAAACTTAAAGAACCGCACAAATTATTGTAGGTCTCCCGCACATGCATCAAAAAAACAATTCGCAATTTTATGGAAAATCATCCGGATATGGCGACCTCGTTCAATACGTTAAACATAAATGGGAGAATTACACAGAAACAACAGTGGGAGAAATTAAAAAATAATCTTAATTCCAATGGACCCCCGAGTAAAACTGTTGCTGAGCGGAAAAGGGTATGTATAATTGTGACATCCCGGATTGTGGAGTAAATTTAAACAAAAATAACATTGATTAAGTTTAGACTTTACGGAAGTACAACGTAAAAAAGAAGTTAAGGCATAACAAAAATTCATTGACCAAAACGGATAGGTTAGGTTAGGTTTGGTAGGGTTATGAGGTTATCATAAAACACTAGGCACCAAAGTGGGCCCATCGCGATCCCTAGGGAACCTTCACGGCAGAAGACCTAAACCCATTCTCCCAAGCAATTAATCTCCCTACAGAATCTGAAAAGATCCTTGTTATGGTTTAGGGACCTCACCTCTTCAAGGTTATCGAAGAAGTATCTTCCAAGATGCTTTAGCCTTGTCCTGGCAATTCCTTGACATTCACAGAGTATATGAGTTATATCCTCTGAGACATGTAGGTCGTCGCAGTACCTACAAACATCCGTATCGGATAACCCTAGTCTCATGGCATGCCTCCTTAGGAGACAGTGGCCAGAGAGTATTCCTATCACTGTTCTTAACCGCGATCTATCTAACTTGATTATCTCCCCAGATTTTCTGCGATCTAACACAGGCCACAAGGTCTTAGACACCCTGTGACCATCTATGTTTGACCATCTTAGATTAGCCGTGTCAATGATTTTATCCCGAATAATTCCCTTGGCCACGCACCCTGGTGGCTTAATGCTACCAATTATATCGCTACGTGGGAGCCCCGCTCCTCTTTTAGCCAGCGCGTCGGCCTGCTCGTTGCCTTCAATATCGCAGTGTCCAGGTACCCAACATAATCTGACTCGGTTCTGCGTACATAATGCCCTAAGCATTGTGCGGCAATTCCTGATTATATCAGATTTGGTGACGTAAGACTCTAGTGCCTTTAGCGCAGCCTGACTGTCAATGTAGATGGCGATATTCTTATCGGATATTGATTCCATCTCAAGTAATTCCGCAGCTTTAAGTACAGCTAGAACCTCTGCTTGGAACACACTGCATGTGTCCGGAAGTCTCAGGGCCACCTGTAGGTTCGTATCTCTCGAGTAAATACCTGACCCCGTGCCCTCGTTAGTCTTAGAACCATCTGTGTATATTGCAATCTCGTTATGGACAGAGACTGTCTTCCTTCGCCAGTCCTCTCTAACTGGATACAGTACTTCGTATGGTGTGTCGAAGTCTAAGGTGCCAAGTATATCGTCCGATTCGCCAGGGATACCGGGAAAAGATTCCTTGAGAATGGAGCTGTGTCCTATGTTATTAGTCCTGAAGAGACCAACGTTAGTGAGCCGAAGCGCACTATTGCCCGCTTGAAATTTTATTTGTAGGTTTAATGGTAAAAGATACAGAAAGATCTCGAGTGCAGCCGCAGGTGTTGTGCGTAGAGTACCTGTGATGGCAATGCAAGCTGTTCTTTGTACCATGGCCAACATATCCCGTGTGTTTTTCGTATTCGTTGCCTTCCACCACACAAGAGCCCCATGCGTGAGTATGGGTCTGACTACCATGATGTATAGCCAGTGCATCATTGCAGGCTTCAGGCCCCATTTTTTCCCCGCGGTCCGCTTACAGATGAAAAGAGCATTATAAGCTTTGCGGACCCTTTCCTGTATGTTAAGTTTCCAATTTAGTTTCCTATCTAGCATTATCCCAAGATATCTAGCGCGATCCGAAAGGGAAAGCTCCACCCCTGCTAGCTTAGGCAGTTTGAAGGGTGGTATCTTGTATTTTTTGCTGAAGAGTACCAATTCGGTTTTATCCGGGTTGACGTGTAGTCCACACCCTCTAGCCCATTTTTCTAGACTATTAAGAGCTGATTCCATAATTTCACTTAATGTGTCAAGGAACTTGCCCTGAACTAAAATCACCACGTCGTCCGCGTAAGCAGTGACGCTTATGCCTGTGTTGCTTAGTTCTTTAAGTATCTCATCGATGACTAGAACCCAGAGGAGGGGTGAGATAACGCCTCCCTGGGGAGTCCCCCTGGTAACGGATTTTCTTATTGAACTGTTTCCGATAGCGGAGTTAATGTTTCTAGTGCATAGCATATTGCAGAGCCAATTGGTAATGGTATCCTCGACGTTCATTGTTTCCAGGGCCTGTTTGATGGCCCTTCCTTCTACGTTATTGAACGCACCTTCTATATCTAGGAAGGCTGCTAGTGCATATTCCTTATGGTGAAGGCTAGTCTCTATCTTCCCTACTACGTAGTGTAAAGCTGTTTCCACCGATTTCCCCTTCAGATATGCGTGCTGAGCTTTGCATAGAATCCCGTTGCAACACTTACTTCTGATGTGAATATCAAGAAGTCTTTCAAGTGTCTTGAGGAGGAATGACGAGGGACTTATGGGTCTGTAGTCTTTCGCTGAAGTGTGGCTTGGTTTACCTGCTTTAGGTATGAATATAACCCGCACTTCCCTCCATGCCACTGGTACGTAACATGACCTTAAACAATGTTTAAAAATTTCCCTAAGCCTGCTTCTGACCTTGGCTGGAGCTTTTTGCAGCATAGCTGGCAAAATTCCATCAGGGCCTGGTGCTTTGAATGGTGCGAATGACATAATGGCCCATCGCAGATTCTTCCATGTAATGAGATTCTCTACGTCGTCCCCTATTGACCTACCATTGTACGAGTAACTATTAGTAGTAGAATCCATTGGCGATCTACTTCCTGGGAAGTGAGCTTCAATTAACGTTTCTAGAACTTCTTCGCTACTTTCTGCCCACGAGCCGTCAGATTTTTTGATGAAGCTTGGGACAGAAGTGTCTTTGGCTAGCATCTTGCGAAGTCTGGAAGCTTCACTAGTATCCGCAATGGGCTGACTTCCAGGACTTTCTTTTTGATTGCCTGATTAAGTACTTAAACCCCCGCTTGCGGTCCATATATTCATCCCATGTGGTACCGTCTCCTCTTTCTTTGGCCCTGTTGTAGAAATGCCTAACCTGTTTTTTCTTGGAGTTGATTTCCTTGCTCCACCAAGGAGGTTGGGACCTCTTGGACTTCTTTCTTAGTAGACAGGCCCTTTCGAATGTCATGTTCATTACTTTGCCTAAGTTATCTACCGCCTTATCTATATCTTGAGGATCGCCGTTGCGAATAGGCCCATCCTTAAGATGTTTCCTTACTAGCTCTGTATACATACCCCAGTCTGTACTTTTAGGGTTTCTGTAGCTGTTGCTAACCCTAGTCCCGAAATTAATTTGAAAGCGTATCCATCTGTGATCAGACAGAGATGCCTCCTCCAAAACCCTCCACTTTTCTACCGTTAGGTGAACAGAACAAGAAGCTAAGGTTATACCAATCACTTCTTGTCTGTTCCTTACTACAAAAGTTGGCGTAGAACCCTTGTTGCATATGGTGAGCTTGGTCGAAAGGATGAAATCAAAAAGACACTCACCTCTTGTATTAGTATCACTGCTACCCCATTGTGAGTGATGCGCATTTGCGTCACAGCCCACGATGAAGAGCCAGTTGTCCTTCCTTACCAACTGCTTCAACTTCACAGATGGAATCTCCGCCTGCTCATACGGGAGGTATGCAGAGACCCGACACAGCGGTTTACTTCCCTCTCTTTCACAGGAGACTGCTACTAGATCGCCGTCACTGAAATTATTCAAAAGAAATGCCCTTATGTTGTTTTTTAAAAGTATACAAGCCCTGATTTTACCTTCGTTGGCTTTGTAGAACAACGTGTAATTCCTGTTTTTGAGCCCTTGGATCTGGTTGTTGTCGCTGATCCATGGCTCTTGTACCAGTATGGCCGAGACGTCATGCTTGATGATATAGTTGATCAAGCATGCCGTCGCAGCCTTACTGTGATGCAGGTTTATCTGCATCACCTCCATCATCTTTGGGCTCCTCCTCCTCCTCAACACCCTTGGTCATGATCTTTAGCATGACCTTCCCCATGCTATATCGCACCATCCCTTTGGTCTTTTCAAGCGGTGGCAGCGATTCCCTATTTAGGGCCAGCAAGAAGTGCTGACCAAACTGCTTCCTAGGCCCAGTCTTGAGCACCCTCCATGTATTGGCCTTCAACTCCCTGTTCTGCATGTGGAGGAGACCAAGCAGTTTTTCTGGGTAGGTGTATGGCAGCGGAACCCAGACCCAAGCTTTGGGCGGAGTGTATCTCGCCAACTCCGCCATAGTCACACACTTGAGCTGAGACCCGCTCCACACTTCCCCAACCTACGAAATAAACTGTCTGAGGAAGTCAGCAGAGGCTTTGTTCCCACAGGCAACAACCTTCCGGCCCCCTTCCCATCCAGCACCGTCGAATTGAAGGTCACTATCCTCAGTGGAAGACATCTTCTTCCACAGAGCATCCTGAAACTTCTCCTCGACGGCAATCCACTGGTCCATGGTCAGGCGACCGCAGGGCTCCTGCTCGTTGACAATAGCAACCAGGAGCTCATCCTCCGGGTCGTAGTTCGGGCGTGCCGAAGGCGAAATACCAGCCTTCACGTTTTTCGCCGCGCTCGGTTCCACGACATCGTCGGACCTGCTCCTTTTGCTTTGGAACGCCACCCTACTGACCCCCGCAGCTGAAGTCTCCCCCTCCCTGCCTGTGCCCTCAGTTCTGCTGGGAGGCTCTACTCCACTCGTAGAGGCCCCCAGCTCCTCCCTACTTCTAGCCTCACCTGCCTGTGCGACCGCTACCTTCCTGGCAGCCTCATCGGCTAAGACTGCCTTAGCCCGATCAAGCTGCAACATATCCCAAGCACTCAAGGAGTTAACGTCACACCCCCCGAACTGTTGGACCTTGCGCTTAGCACTCTCGACCTTCCGCCGAGCATTGCGCACAAGCATCTTCTCCAGTTGGTGTGCGTTTTTCCTGCTACCCTTCCGCACGACCTCAGAGAAACTAGGAGCAGCAGAGTTCTCGCCAGCTGCGCTACTAGTCCCTTTGGTCACTGATCCCTTGCCACCTTTAGTGAAAGTGCCAGCCAACTCACTGCTACCCTTTCTAACTACCGTGAGAGTACCAGCCAACTCACGTGTGCCCTGTTCTAATAAGATGGGAGTACTAGCCAACCCACTATCGCCCTTAATTATAGAAGTGAGAGTGCTAGCCTGCTCACCTCCCACTGCGCTAGCGTCAGTGAGTGTGCTGTCCGCATCCTCGCTGTCGCTAGCCAGTAAAACGTCCTCTAACTCCTTCTCTAGCCCAGACACGGAAGACTGTGGGGATGACACTACGACATCGCCCCCCAGTTCCATCCCTGTCTGTCCAGAAAGTACTTCCCCAGGTAAAATTAAATTTTTTTGTGTTTTTTGTAAATTTATATTTGTTATTTGTTTGTTTAGGTTTTCATTGTTCATTTTGATTCCCACGAGTAGGCACGGAACAACTGGTCGATCTTAGTTTACCGGCGTGCTAAGATAAGGCGCAACTTACTGTGGGCCCTGCCAGGGCGCCCACAGGAGCTCGTTAGGACTGGTTTAACCCCCAGTCTTCCATCCCTCGGCACGGTTCTAAAGCTCACACCACCAGGGAGTTAGGTATCTGTTGTTACCTCATTCTCAATGACCACTGCGCACGATTGATGCGTGCGTGTTAGTCTTAGCTGACACTAACCTAGCGAACTAGGATTAGCCATTTCGTGAGTAACATCAAGAATGCGCAGGCTTTTGGCAGTAATTCCAAAGGTATTTATTTTTAGTATATAACAAATTTTAAACATAAAATATTCAAAACAATGCAGAAATCAATAATGAGAATTTGGCTTACGATCTGGATGAAATTTTTCACGACGAAACCGGCGAAGATGTCAACCAGAGCGCACCTTTCTTTGCCACCACAAGCTACTGCGAGCCCAAGAACCCCACTCCGGCAAAGGAATGAGAAGGATGAGCAGCGCAATATTTTGGAAAAGCAAATAGATCTGCAGGAACCTTTCTTTGCCATCCATATGGAGCAGGGTGAAATAATTAGTAGGTCTAAGTTGAAATTAGGGATGGAATTAACCAACTTAGCAAGGAAATGCAGAAGAATAGACAGGCATTAGTTGCGGCAAAAAAGGAGAAAATAGAGCTTCGTAAAGCGGAACTGGAAATAGCAAAGCTTGTAAATGAATTGAAGCTAATGGAACTCAATTCAAAGGAAAATAGTGTGATATAAGATGTTTTTTTTTCAGTAACTGAAGTGCAAATAATGAAGTCGAATTATTTTTAAGTTTGTTTAAGCGTTTTTCTTTTTTCTTTTTGCATTTTATTTATTATATTAGTATTATGTAGGATGTTCTTTTAGTAATTGAAGTGCAAAAAATGAGGACTAATCATTTTTAAGTTGGTTTAAGTTCAATTGAAGTTTTAACTTTGTTTTGTTTTTATAGTATAATATAAAAAAATGTACATAATAAATAATTGGCTTATTGTTTAAATGGAATTAATGGAAATATTAGTTCGCAGTTAGATCATCTCTAATCATGTCCCGGATTCGTACAGCTTCACTTCTCGGTATGGTTATGCGATACGCCGATTTTGGTTGACTTCGGGGGTTATAAAGAGCTTGTTCCAGAAGTGGCACATTATATGAACAGCAAATATTGTGTAGGGCAGCACAAACGTTAACAATTCCAGTTACGCTTGACGGAGTATATCTACATTTTCTTTCATCAAGTATTATACGCCACCGAGCTAAGCAAAAAATCAAACAGAATTTTAAGATGCTGTAAGATGTTTATAGAAGCATACCCACTTTTTAACCGGCCAATGCAGCGCTCAATGCCCCGTGCAGGGACGGGTTAAGAATATCACTGCAGCGCCCCCCAACAACTAGCGCTTGTCGTAAAAGGCGACTAAGGGGACAAATCAGATCTAGGCAATATAACACCCAAGTGAGCCTAGCGACACATATACTACCATAAAAACCCTCCCACAAGTGTGCATGCGAGTCCGTGGGTTGACACGACTGGAGATCACCGGTGTCATAAAAGAAATATCAAACAATACTAAAACAGGAGCATGCACGTGTCAAACAACAAACACCATCGCAATATGGTGCAAAAATTGTATTGCAAAACTGTATCATTATGATAATACTTGCAAAAAGGAAAGGCACTACCCCGCCAGGCACTACCACTGCTGTGCATGGTACTGATCCTGGACCGAGCAGAAATGTTCGGGTCAGAGCTATACGGATTCCGGGGGCTAGCAACATAATGAAACAGTTTGGGCGCAATTTAAGGGTCGCGAGTTGGAACGTTGGAAGCATGACCGGTCGAAGTTACGAGCTGGAAGAGATGATGAATAGAAGGCGGGTGGACATCTTGTGTGTCCAAGAGACGAAATGGAAAAACACCGGGAATCGGGCGCGTTTCTTGGACGTTAGGACAAAAGATTACAAGATGTTCTACTACGGAACGGACAAGGCTAGGAATGGAATCGGTATCATCCTTGCGGCAGAGCTACTTGGTAACGTCTTGAGCATTTCGAAGTCCAGCGGCCGTTTGATGTCTCTCAAACTAGTAATACAAGGAGAGGTGTGGAATATTGTCAGTCCATATGCTCCCCAAAATGGGTGCAATCAGGAAGATAAAGATGCATTTTGGGTAGATTTCCACAATCTCCTTAAGAACATCCCAAAGGAAGAATTTCTGTTTGTGGGAGGAGATTTGAATGGACATGTCGGGAAATCAAACGAAGACTATGAAGACTGCCATGGAGGACTAGGATATGGCACCAGGAACCTTCCTGGTGAAGACATCCTAAGCATGTGCAAATCACACCGTCTTATCGTGTTAAATACCATGTTCATCAAACAAAGCCGACACCTGATCACTTACAGCAGTGGTGGAGATGAAACTCAGATTGACTACCATTTGGTAGCCAGTTTCATGAAGCCTCGGGTAAAAGATTGCAAAGTGATCCTGGGAGAGGCAATCGCTCGGCAACACCGTCTCCTGCTAACAGAAATTTTTATGAAAACACCAAAGAAAAGCAAACAAACAAGGGTCTCTGAGAAAATCAAGTGGTACAATCTGGCGAGTGGTACAAAAGGCGAGGCTTTTGTTTTCGTAATGAAAAATTACCTCTCTCACACCATCAACGGAGCTGAGGATGAAGAGTGCAGAGCACAAAATATGTGGGATTCCCACCAGCGAACTTGCTTAAAGAAGGCCAAATCACTGCTAGGAGCTTCAAAAGGCCACCATCAACACGCCAAAGAAACATGGTGGTGGAGTGATGAAGCTAAGAAAGTGATAAATGAGAAGAAAGCGGCTTTCAAAGCTTGGTCAAAGTGCCCCTCTAATAATAGTGACGAAAAAGCTCGCCTCGAAATGGAATACAGATGCTGCAAGAAAAAAGCGAAGAAGAAGTGCGCTCAGCTTCAAGCAGAGAGTACGGAGGGCCTGTATCGGGAGCTGGATAAAATATTTTCCCCGGTTGCTGATGCGAACCAGGCTATCCAGGAGCTGCGAAGACACAATATGAACAAGAGTGCCACTATCTTCAAAATAGCCGCCCAAAGAAGGAAGAATGCTCAGGAGATTCGTTCGCCAAAGTTCATTAGCAATGCTCATGGCCAGCTTCTTGTGGATGACGACAAAATTCTGCAGAGGTGGCGGCAGTATTGTGAAGAGCTTTTGAATGAACAGTTTCCCCGGCTATACTTTCCAAGAGCCACCCCTAACTGTGAACAAATACCCGACATTACAGTCGAAGAAGTTAGTGAGGCGGTCAAATACTCAAAAAAACGAAAAGCGGTTGGGCCAGACGAGATACCCTCTGAGTTCTGGAAAAAGATGGGAGACATCGGGTTCAGATGGCTCAGAATTCTCATCTCCGAATTCGTGAGAGGTGATCCAATGCCGAATCAATGGAGGGAAAATTACCTCCTCCCTGTATACAAAGGGAAGGGTGATACGCGAAACTGTGATAACTACCGTTCGATCAAGCTGATGTCACACACCATGAAGATCGTTGAGCGGGTATTAGGTGGCCGACTGCGAAAAATAATACGGCTATCTGATGATCAGTGCGGGTTTGTCTCGGGTAAATCAACCACAGATGCAATCCAAAGTATAAGGATCATAATGGAAAAACATCGTGATTCCTTAAGGGATTTGCATATTGTATTGGTTGACTTTGAAAAGGCATTCGACAGACAACCACGAGATCTGATATGGGTGGCGCTAAGACATCGAGGGGTTCCAGAAACCTATGTACAGATGATTATGGACATGTACGAAGGAGCAAAGACAAAAGTAAGATGCCCCGCTGGAGTAACCGAAGAGTTCCGAATCAAAGTCGGGGTGCACCAGGGAAGCGTTTTAAGTCCTTTGCTCTTTATTACAGTCCTTGATTATCTGCTTGAAGGTAAAGTGATGGACCCCAAGGTACATCAGTTATTCTTTGCTGACGATGGAGCCATCATAAGTGAGGATCCTACATCCCTGCAACGAGCACTTGATGTGTGGGTGGACGTTTTGGAGGGAAATGGGTATCGCATTAGTTCAAAAAAGACAGTGTTCTCTGATCCACTCAGGCCAGACATTTATTTGAATGGAACAGTGCTTCCCAAGTGCGAAAAGTTCAAATATCTGGGATCTATGATCAATAGCAAAGCAACTTGTGATGACGACATCAATCATCGTGTAAGCGTAGGGTGGATGAAGTGGCGAGAAAATTCCGCTATCTTCTGTGACAGAAAAATGCCCCCTAAGTTGAAAGGAAGGCACTACACCGCAGTTGTACGTCCAGCGCTCACATACGGTTCACAATGTTGGACGATGTACAAAAAGTATGAGAGTAAATTAACGGCAGCTGAGATGAAGATGCTTCGCATGACAGCAGGAGTGACCAAGCTTGATCGAATAAGAAGTTCGAAGATCCGTGGAAGCTTTCACATCAAGGAAACCTTCGTACGAAAATTAGAGCGCGACCGGCTCAGCTGGTATTGCCACGTTCAAAGAAGAGATCATTTGAACCCTGTAAAAAAGGCAATATCTATGCACGTTCCAAAGACATCGCGATGTAGGAAAGGCAGGCCTATAAACGCCTGGATCAGACAAATGCGACGACATCGGCATTTCATTGGCCTCAGTAACCGAGTGATCCAAAATCGGCAGGCCTGCCGATATTTTCTGAGGTGAAATAGGCGAACCCCACAGGCGGATCAGTAGAAATGCGGTGAAGTGGGAGGGTTGTGATCCCTAGTTTTCGGATCATAACCTCGCTGATAAAAGGAAGAAGAAGAAGAATGCAGCGCTCAACAATGCTTCTGGCCTTAGAATGAATTATATTGAAGTTTGTCTCAAGTGAGTTTTCTTCAGCGCTTCTGTATGGCGTTAAAAGGAAGGGTTCTAATGGATAGCCACAACCACCTAGAAATTAGACAAGAATTAATGTCTAAAGACAAGCAATAAAGCCTCGTATTCTTCGGTTAAACCAATCTGGAATATTTTATTCTAAATAGATGCATATGTTATATTTCTTTACCCAGAAGCCATGAGGAATTTCTCCCTGAAATAAACTAGTTTTCTAGCATTTTTCTTTCTGCGCTTTGACGCCAAACAAAACTGTCATTAGCACTTCCACCGTATTTTGCATTTACAGCCAACATTTTTGAATTTTCATTACAAATCTGAAATATGTCATATACGTAATTATTTCATTATATACGAGTAGTATATGTGAAATATACATACAATCATAGCATTTATACTGTGCCTTCCTTTTCTATTGAAAAACATGGGTTCATTTTCTGTTGGTCTAAGTAATGTCACATGGCTTCCATCAATGCAACCTATAGCTATAATGTTAAAAAAAGACGACAAGAGCTTAGAATTAAATTCAATTTTATAATTTGACAAATCACCTCCCGGTATCCTATATTTTTCAAAGAAAAATGCTTTCGTTGATTCCATTGGCCAAAGTTAATCCAAATTGGACATAATCTTGACTGCATTTGTTTTATAGAACTTTAGCAGTGACTCTTGCGACATTACTTTGACCCATTGGTGCAGCCCAGTCAAGACCAACATGCTTTTGGTAACCTCCACCATCAAGTAAGTTTAGTGTTGCAGCCAGTTGAAGAATTAAAAAAAATTAAAAATACATATTTCGCGACACAAAATAAAGTTATTTGTTAGTACTTACATTGAATTTGGAAGTTCCAAAATATTTGAGTTATTTCTCAAATTATACCGAAGCAATCGTACATTACAATTATTATATTGCAGAGAGGTAAACATTTTCGTAGCACTTCGCAAATAGCACTTCTTCACTAATAATCGCAAAAAAACTGAATGACTCCATATGAACGTGACACCTAAATAGCTGTCACACAAAAACGATCGCAAAAATGTGATGATCACGCTGATGGTCACCTTAGAGAGAGCAAAAGCGATGATTGTGATCGTCAACAATCAACTATCACCTTAGAGGACTCCACTTCTGCGTTATTATACATCAAGGAAGAAAGTAGAGCAAATATTCTGCTTTATCAGCTATTCTATACACCCGATCTATTGTTGATTCCTAAATCCAAATAAGTGGTCGAGTATTAACGATTTTCTTCTATTATCGACTGAGGGTATTTTAGCAGTATTTTTTCGCATAACTTTGGCAGTACATACATATAGGCAATAAAGACACCGGATGATAGGTTAATTCACTAGGTGGTTCAGCTGGTTCTGTTACTGCTTGAATGTGAGGTGGAAATTTGTCGGCGGTCCTTTTTATCTACAAACACTTACCCATTGTGAGCAGACAATATTTCCGTGCCAATAAGTTGAAGTAGCTTAGGTCGACTTAAGTCGAAACTGAATTAATAATAGCAAAATGTTCTCAATTCCATAAAGTATTCTTTTCTCAATTTTTTTGTTGCATAACTGTAAAGAATGCCGAATTATGGCTATCAGAGTAACTGTACAATTAAAAAATTGTATACGATTTTTATATGAGCCATAATTTTAAATCCTTCTCCTGAAAAATCGTACAAATTGGCTTAAGTTACTTCAACTTATTGCCATAGATTTAAAGAACAACAATTTGGCAACAAATTTGATTTGAAAGCATTCAGCGCAACTTGACTGTCCCAATAAGTTAGTTCTAAGATATAGAATGGTTGGCATCCTAGTAGCATGAAGCTGGATCTAAAAACCAATAGTACGAGTATTTATATCTAGAATAGGCTCAAGGTTTCCTGTTTTCGTAAAAAGACTCCAGCACCGGCGCTGTTAGTTATCATACAATTCCCTTGGGAAAAAATATCGTTTATACAGATATGAGATAGATCGCTATGCCCCCGTAGGGACGCAGAGAGGTTTAAAGCTTGGGAGTACGTATACCTGATCATAAAATCATGAAATTGCGTGGTACTAGTTGCAGAACGTTCTTCGAAATCACAATCATGCCATCTGCTGTCACAAAGTAAATAAATAAATAAATAAAAGCGCATGATCAATTTTGTAATAGTACGCAATAAAGAGGTGCACCTTTGCACCTCTCACACCGTCAACATATTGAGAGTTTTCACTTCCTATAAAAATTGTTGCCTCAAAGTATTCGAAGTAATAGTATTGTTTGTTATATCGTGTCGGCTTTTTCCAGCCTTTGCATTCAGCACACCAGATCGACCTATTAACTTCGCCTTAAAATAAATAAATAATATTTGGCGCAACAGCTCTTTAAGTGCCAGGGCCTAGCTTTCGCAACGACTCATGTGGTGTGCGTTATATTTTTCACACGAATGTATCCAAACGGCGATTTGAGAAGCTTTTTCGTGACAATAATATTCTCGGGTGTTTGTCAGACGCTCGCGAGAGGCGGGACCGTGAAAAAAACTTTTTGGTGTTTTCTGGGATTCGAACTTGGAACCTCATGTGTAGCGATCCGACACACTAACCACTTACGACACCAAGTTAATTTCGCCTTAATTTTTATTTGTTCTTCTTTGGAAGGCTGAGAGCGGCTTACTTCTTTGCCATCTTTTGGAGTGTTGCTGATGCTGTGACGGAGCTCATTGAGTGGTTGACTTATGCATCCGAACTGGTAGGCAACAGTATCTTTGAACACTATTAGTTCTTTATTTCTTAAACGGAAATTTCGTCTACGACCAAGAGCCAAATGAGCGAACACATCTCCTAATCTTTTAACCATACCATTCTCCATGACTTCGTGTTAGGCTTAGTGTGCCTTTTCGTCAGTTTCAGACTTTGTGGAAGAAAAAACCCACGCAAGTATTCGGAATAACAACTCCTTCACTGATATCATCCAATTTGCAACTTTTTATGATTTTCATGAAATACTCCGTTATACATACATGTATAGCAACTTGTTGTACCATTATAAGAAGGTATTTGCTTGATGGTGTAAATTCAGAAGACTACAATGACTGTAAAGAGCCTTGCTTTAATTCTCCACTCAGTATCATTAATACTACATACAACAGTGGTAAGAATTTCCTCCAATAAAATGAATTCAAACCGTTTCTATAGGGTGATTCAATAGGAACGGAGATTTTTTTTTTTAATAAAACATGAAAATTGATCAAAATGTTTTTTTTTTTTTCAGAGAAAGAGGACTAGTGGAATTTCAGTACTCCAAAGGGGGCAGTATTGGGCGATTTTAACACCAAAATAGGAAAGGAGGACGTCTTTGGCAGGGCAGTCGGTAAGCATAGCCTACACGACACCACGTCTGATAACGGACTAAGGCTAATTGATTTCGCTGTGGAGCGAAATGTCACCATAGCAAGCACATGGTTTCCTCATCTCGATATTCATAAGCAGACATGGCGGTCCAATGATCATGTAACGATCAACCAAATTGATTATATTGCGATCGACGCAAGGCATGTCTCCAGTATTCTGGATATCCGGAACTTCCGAACGGCCAACATAGACTCGGATCATTACCTTGTTGTAGCCAAGGTACGAATGCGTATATCCCAATCTAAGCAACAAAGAAGAATCGCTGTAAGAAAATTTAACGTCGAAAAGCTACAATCGCTAGAGACCGCCAGACTCTTCGCTGAACGCGTATCCCGAAATCTCTCAATCACCCCTATGCCACCAGCATCAAGTACCGAAGACCAGTGGCAACGCTGCCAACATGCCATCAGAAACACCGCAACTGATGTGCTGGGTCTCGCTCGCCCACCACCGCCAAACCCCTGGTTTGACGAAGAATGCCGGCGAGTGCATGCAGCAAAACAAGAGGCATACAAAGCGGCGCTGCAAAGGAAGACGAGAGCTGCTCGTGAGCTCTACGAGCAAAAGAGACGGGGAGAACATCGACTTCTTCAAAAGAGGAAGAAAGAGCATGAGAAGCGCGATCGAAAATATTGAGAGTTTATACTCCAGGCACAATGTACGGAAGTTTTACCAAAAGGTAAAAAGAACTTGTCAGAGGAGCAATACTCGTACAGAAACCTGTAGAGATGAAAATGGAAACCTCGTAGTAGAATCACAGTCGGTGCTGAGAATATGGAAAAACTACTTCTGCAGACTGTATAACGGCGACGAAGATCAACATCCCGCTGTCAGGCAGAATGAACCATTGAACATATACGATGATAGTCAACATTTTCGTCCACCTGACCAAAACGAAGTGAGGATAGCAATATCCAAGCTAAAATCTAACAAGGCTGCTGGACCTGACGGCTTACCGCCCGAACTTTTCAAGGCAGCTGGGGATGAATTGGTGGAGTGCATACACCAACTCATTTCTAAGATTTGGTCAGAGGAGTGTATGCCTGATAAATGGAATCTCAGCATCGTTTGCCCGATCCACAAGAAAGGAGACCCCCTCAACTGCGTCAATTACAAAGGCATCAGTCTCCTCAACATCGCATACAGGATCTTTTCTGCGATATTGTGTGAACGGCTGAAACCTTTTATGAGCAGCCTGATTGGACCCTATCAGTGCGGTTTAAGGCCAGGAAAGTCCACCATCGATCAGATCTTCACACTCCGGCAGATCCTGAAAAAAAAACCAAGAAGTCGATACTCACCATCTCTTTATCGGCCGCCTATAACAGCATGTATAGAGCAGAGTTTTATAGAGACATGTCTAATTTTGACATCCCTGCCAAACTTGTATGTCTGTGCAGGTTGACGATGTAGAACGCTCTCTGCTCCAATAAGGTCTGTAATTAACTCACCGAGACATATGATGTCAAAAAGGCTTAAGACAAGGTGACGCGCTGTAATGCGACTTCTTTAATATTGTACTTGAACGGATTGTGCGGAACTCACAAGCCAACACCGGAGGCACAATCTATGAAAAGTCCGTACAACTGCTTGCATACGTCGACGATATTGACATAATTGGAAGAACTCGGCGGGCTGTGGCCGATGCGTTTGCAAGCATTGAAGCAGAAGCGGCCAAAATGGGCTTAGCGATAAAGGACGGCAAAACCAAGTATATGCTGTCAACAAGAAGGGACAATCAACACTGACGAATTGGACAAAACGTCACAGTGGGCAGCTATAACTTCGAGGTAGTTAGGGACTTTGTCTACCTTGGCTCTGCTATAAACTTTAAAAACAACATCAGCGCAGAAATCAAGCGAAGACAAGCTCTTGCCAATTGCTGTTTTTTTTTGGCTTATAAGGGAATTTAACAGTAAAGCCCTATCTCGAATAACTAAGGAGACTCTGTATAAAACTCTAATCATCCCAGTCCTGCTTTATGGCAATGACACATGGACTTTATTAATAGAGTATGAAGATATCTTTGGTCGCTTCGAGAGAAAAATTCTTCGTAAGATTTTTGGTCCCGTTTGCGTTGACGGGTTTTGGAGGAGAAGATTCAATCACGAACTATACGAGCTGTACAGCGACATCAACCTAGTCAAAAAACTGCGTATTGGACGTCTGAGATTGCTAGGAGATGTAGAGCGAATGGACACCAACGCTCCGACCCGCAGAGTCTTCGAATCTAACCTCGAGGGACGACGCAGTAGAGGGAATCATCGCCGTAGGTGGCGCGCACAAGTTCAAGGGGACCTCGACCAACTTGAAGTGCGCAACTGGATGCAATTAGCTAACGACCGAGCTAAATGGAGAGGCTTGTTGGTTGAGGCACAGGTTCAACTGTAGCGCCACCTAAGTAAGTAAGTAAAGGCGGCAGTCTTGCTTGTTAATGTATCCGTTTAGGTCTGTAGGTTTCAGGTCATGTACCTGTTTAATTTCTTAGGCCTGTAACAATAAGGTCTTTTGTTAAAATACGCTGAGTGGTGACGTCTTCGGGACCTGCGCTACATTTTCTTCCATAACAGCAATATTTTCTGTCGAGCAGCCTGGACAACGATTTTCGAAATTTCTCCACCAAACGGTTTATTTTTTTCGGCTATGGCACGTAATGCTCGAAATGTACTTCTTGCAGAAGGACTATTTTCGTAATATGCTTCGATCACTTTTACGCGTCGTTTTTTAATTGTATATAGCTTGTATATCGCTATTGCGAAAGTATGTAGATGACAGTTGTCACAACAAAAAATGCATAAGCTTCTTTGAAATAATCGCTGCCAAAGATCTGCGTTATCATTGAGTCACCCTATATTGTTAGAAGAAAATAACTTGACACATTTCAAGTGCAGATTTATCTAAAAGCAGTTTAACGAAGCATGGCACGTATTTTATTGCACACACTTTTGTATTTGTTTTGGCTTCAATTCTTCTATACAATGAACAATGCAACTTCCTTTCTTCTCTACTATACTCTTCAAAGCAACACGAAACTGTCTGGTGGAGTACTATTGAGGCAAACATCATCGTGCGAGCATTGTTTCAAGTCGTTAAGGTAATAGCCTTGACTCGGTCCTACGACTGACTGTTGGATACCTTTTGAATTGCTTTTATCTGTGTGAAGTTGAATTCACTTTTTTTTACTGTGGGAACGGGATTGAATTTCCAACCACGGGTATGGAATATTGGAATCGCCATTTCGTACCATAATGACCCGGATAAAAGTGGAGATTGGTATAACCACTGTTGCAAGTGGGATTACTTTACAACTGGAGATGGCAGTACAAATGTTATTCGATTTTCATTAAATTGGTTTCATGTTGCGCAAGTAGAGAATTTTTTCAATATGGCTTGCCAACATTGTTCTGACGAAATAGATAAGTGTTAATGAAGCTGTTTTGTGTTCATGTCAGTCTTTTGTGGTCCTGAAACAAAGAACTAAGAATCAGTTCAAATCGTTTTTTTTTGCTTTCTTTAAGTACCAAGTTTACAGCATCGTTAGCGCCTTATTTGTTATTTAATAGTCTGGTTGGTGGTTTGTGCCTTGGATATTCTCTCTAAAGTACTACTATGAAGTTATATCGGAGCAGTTAGGGTGGTGTAGTTTGGATTTAAATAATAGAAAGAAAAAATTCTAAAGTGGCTATGCTACTACTGAGCTGTGTCTTTGATTGGCCAATGGGTGTACCTACTCCGACTGATTACTGTCATCATTTTATCAAATATTATTTAGCACTACGAGTCGATATACTTGATTCACTACAATTTAATTGAGCGAAACACAAAAAAAAATGCTTTAAATTAGTTTTTGATGAGTAAAGCTACGATTACACTGCTTGATAAAATAAATAAGCCCGAGTCAAAAACTATTTCGTCCAAATGCTGTGCTACACTGCCAAACTTTCATTTGGTATCAAATGATGTCATACTGCTTAAGCTGCAATTACGGGGATGAACGTTATGAGGGAAATAAAACACGACCGATTTGTTTCGGGAAGGGAAAAAGAGCCTTGCTCACTAAAAAACCCGACTTTATTGTTTGCACCGCTGGCCGGCTGGCTCGCTGTACGAGGGCCTTGCTTTTCGATTGCTGGGTGAGAATAGACTGATCTCATACCACAGTAATGCACGCAGTAGCACTACGGAGGTATAGATCGAACATTCACTAATACAGTCTACTTTATATACATTGGTCTTTCGTCGTGTGCGTAGCATACGATGCACATATAGTATCAAACGATTTCGAGCTACATATGTACAATATATTACACTTTTTGGCGTATAAAACCTTGACATTATCTAAAAAGTATACATTTTTTTACAAATGCATAAAAACACAATCAAAATGCAACCAAAAATAATAGTAGTGAAAGAATGCAGCCCTGTTGCACCCCACTTTGGACTTCATAGCCGTCAGACACTTTTCCGTTATGCAAGACATGACACTCTCATACGTTGCCCTTTTATCTATTTATTTGTTGATCTATATGTTAATTATTCTCTTTTTTTTTATCACTTTTGTATTATCCATATATTTACCTGTATTTACAATATTAAAACGTAGTTAATATCTTTTGTATGTTCACCATGCAACACTCAACCACTATGATATTTTTTGAATGAAGGTTTTAAGTAGCTTTTTCCTTCAACTATTTATTTATCTATTTATCTATTTATGTACATAATTGGCTTGCATTCATCTTAAATGTTTTTCATGAGAAAGGTAAATAATTACCATATCTGCAGTGAAACCTCCTAATTGGGGCACTCCAGGGGACCAAGAAAATGCGAACAAAACTGGAGGTGCCCCGATATGAGAGGACCTCCAAATTGGGTTAAATATCATTTTGTCCCAATTACAGTCCTGAAATAAAATGTTCCTGAAGTGTAAGCTATCCACTATAAATTATTAAATAAGTGCACACTGTTCAGTTTTTAGATAATTATTTAATATACAACATAGTATGTAACGGGTGGGCCATCTAGTGGTTTCTTTTTAAATTATAGGTTATTTTGACACTGACAGCAGTTTCTCGACAACAACTAAGGAGACTCTATATAAGACCTTGATCATCCCAGTCCTGCTTTACGGCGCTGAAACATGGACTTTATTAAAAGAGGATGAAGATATCCTTGGTCGCTTCGAGAGAAAAATTCTTCGTAAGATTTTCGGTCCCGTTTGCGTTGACGGGTTTTAGAGGAGAAGATTCAATCACGAACTACACGAGCTGTACAGCGACATCGACCTAGTCAAAAACTGCGTATTGGACGTCTGAGATGGCTAGGACATGTAGAGCGAATGGACACCAACGCTCCGGCCCGCAGAGTCTTCGAATCTAACCCCGAGGGACGACGCAGTAGAGGGAATCATCGTCGTAGGTGGCGCGCACAAGTTCAAGGGGACCTCGACCAACTTGGAGTGCGCAACTGGAGGCAATTAGCTAAAGACCGAGCTAAATGGAGAGGCTTGTTGGTTAAGGCCCAGGTTCACCCCGAACTGTAGCGCCACCTAAGTAAGTAAGTAAGCAGTTTCTCGCTCAAAATCTTGACAGAAAGTCAGTATCATACCTCCGCGGCACGAAAAGAGTCGCTTTACACTTGAACAATATTGGGAAATATTGAAAACTTATTTCCAAAGTGAGTGATGTGTAGCGCAAACAGTGCGTTTTTTGAAAGAAGTTTTGGCCGAAATGAAGCACCCACCGCGCCTGCTGTACGCAAGTTTGTGCAAAAGTTCATGAGACTGGTATGCTAGTGGACAACACTTATGGTCCCCGTCGTCGTACGGTGCGCACAGACGAGAATGTGGCTGCTGTAGCCGAGAGTGTAAGACTCAATTCACGAACATCAACTCGTCATCTGGAGGAGACTGGGAACAACGTTTCGGTCAACGGTGGGCGTTACAGAGCCACGTTAACAACTTATTTTTTACTGAAATTGAAGACATGAATTTGGAAAACCTCTAGTTCATGCAGGATGGCGGGCCATGCCACACAGCCCATGCCACAATCGGTCTTTTGCGCACCAAATTCCCAAATCGTGTTATCAGCCGTCTTGGTGATGTCTATTGGCCGCCTCGGAGCTGCGATTTGACCTCTTTGGACTTTTTTTGTGGGGAACCGTGAAGGACCGATGTTATGCCAACACTCCGGAAACAATCAAGCACTTACGGCCAATATCATCCAAGCAATCCGTGAGCTACAGCCCGAAACCATCAACAAGGTCTTGGAAAATTGGAGTGATCGAATGCGCTACTGCGAGGCCAGCCGAGGCAGCCACTTGAACGACGTTGTATTCCATAATTAATGGGAATGTTTGTTCTTACTAATAGAGCCATAATACATGGAAAAAATTTCATTTTGTTCATTTTATTGCATTTCTAAAAAGAAGTTTGTAGTTGGCCCACCCTGTGCATACAATGTAATTATTGTACTTTTTTTTAATCGCATATATTATATCATATGTATGTATATTGCCACATACATATACATTATTTTAACAAATTCAGTAAATTTTAGCAAACAAAGTGGGACTTAAAATAAACACAGCCAAGACAAAAGCCGTGGGCGCCGTGGCGTAAGTGGTTAGCGTGTCGGATAACTACGCATGAGGTTCCAAGTTCGAATTCCAGAGAATACCAAAAAGTTTTTTCACGGTCCCACCTCTCGCGAGCGTCTGACAAACATCCGAGAGTATTGTTGTCACGAAAAAGCTTCTCAAATCGCTGTTCGGATTCGGCCTTAAACTGTAGGTCCCTTCCATTCGTGTGAAAAATATAACGCACACAACGTGAGTGGTTGCGAGAAGCTCATAAGCGCGTGCTCATAACAGTGTCAGATTCTTACTGCACTCATCCAAAATTTGTAGGACTGTATTGTTGACATGTCCGATTAGTCGGTTTCTATGCTTTCTCGCGAAGCTTCTAGTTTCAGCTTCTATTGTCGCAATTTCGAGATCCCTGTGGATATCATCGTTTCTAACATAACACGGTGCTTGGACAATTTCTCTTAGCACTTTATTTTGAAAAGCTTGTAAAATATTTGCATTTGTTTTCTTTATACAACCCCAAAGTTGTATACCGTAGGTCCACACCGGCTTTAACACTTGCTTGTATAAAAGCAGTTTGTTCTCAGTACTGAGCTGGGAATGTTTTTCGAGTAACCAGTACATTTCTCAATATTTGATTTCGAGCTCTTTACGTTTCATTTTCACGTGCGAATTCCATTTCAGCCTTGCGTCGAGTGTCATTCCCAGGTACTTGGCCTCGTTTGCAAAAGGTATTCGGGCCGAGTTTAGGAAAATTGACAATTTATTAGTTTTCTTGTAAGTGAAATTCACGTGAACAGATTTAGATTCGTTGAGGGCGATCCGCCAGTCCCTCGTCCATTCATTTACATTATTCAGTGCGTTTGTCAGTTTTTCAGTCGTTTCCTCGATTGTTTTGTCTTCTGCTAGGATAGCGGTGTCATCGGCAAACGTAGCAAGGAGAGTGCCATCTTCGTTCGGTATATCACGAGTATATAGCAAATAGAGAAGCGGCCCAAGACCGCTTCCTTGCGGTGCGCTGGCCGAAATTTGTTTGAGCTCGGACTATTCGACTCCATTTCTAACACGAAAGATTCTATTCCAGAGATATGATTCTAGAACAGCGTATAAGCATAGAGGGAGAAATTGTCATAGTTTGCATTTCAGGCCATCATGCCACACCTTATGGAAGGCTTGCGAGACGTCAAGAAATACGCTTGAGCAAATCTTTTTTTCTTCAAATGCTTTATCGATTACGTCAGTAATTCTATGCACCTGGTCAATCGTCGAATGCTTGCTTCTGAACTCAAACTGGTGGTCAGGGATAAAATGATGTTCTTCTGTAACCGGTTGGAGACGCCTTAATAATATCCTTTCGAAAATTTTCGATATGAATAAATAATTCTTTTTGAAGAAAATCAGATTACCATAATTAAATTATTAATTAGTTTTAGTTCTAACCCAATAATAAAAAATAACGAACGTACTCTATGAACTAATTACATCAAATTATGCATGATTTTCATATGGCTTTTCGAATTGGATGTGCTGGCTTCGTACGATAATTTAACCTGGCACAAATTACATTTTGCGGTAAAAAAGTTCTATCTAAAACTCATTTTTCTAAGTTTGTTGTGAGATAGCATAAATGTGATGTGAAAAAGAATTTCTTATTTACGTTTTAACCATTCATAGTTTATTTTTAAGTCGTTCATAGGCTGCGAATGTGGACATTCATTCACAGTGAATAATGCACAAATCGTAATTTTTTGCCAACCTTTTTTGTTTTTTTAAGGTAAATGGGGGGAAGGCAGAGAATGACACCTGGAGCACTGCGACATAAAAACGTCTTTTGTGCTATCCCCTGGTTAGTTGTTTTAATTTGTCCACTAGCTGAAATCAAGTTCATTAATGAAGCTAAGAATAGATCGAGCTGAAGAAGAGGCGACGTCAGAAGGTGATGTAATGCCTTTATTAAAGTGCATCAGCCTAACTCTGGCTATGGCCGGGCAATCGGTGTTTCGGGCTGTTTCGGTGTCTTCAAGACAGAGACGGCACGTTTCCGATTGAACACGGCCCATTTTCTTGAGATGGTAGTTGACAGACCAATGTCCAGCTAGGAAGTCAGTAAGGATCTTAGCATTCTGTTTGCTCATTGATCGAATGCCTCTAGTTCTATTTTTTGAGAAGTTAATAAATTTCTTGGAAAGCCTTAGGCCGGGTTGATCATTTCAGTGAGAGATCATTTGTTCGCGTTCCCAGCGGAGAAGCTCTATTTTAATCTGGCTGTTGGGTAAACCGCAGAAGGGTTCAGGTCCAATGTAAGGAGATTGGGCACCTAGTCTGGCAAGCTTATCAGCCGCTTCACTACCAGGGATGCCTTTATGATCGGGGACCCACATTAGTGTGATTTTATTGTGTGCAGCAAGCTGCAAAAGCGTATGGAGACAATTCCAAACCAGCTTAGACTTATAGTCAAAGGACGTGGGAGCCTTGAGTGCTGCTTGGCTATCTGACATTATATTAATATGCGATCTTCGGAGGTCTCGTCTAATGCATTCTCTGGCACAGAGCTCGATGGCATAGACCTCTGCTTGGAGGATAGTAGTGGATTGAGCTAATGGTGTAAAGAGTTTGTAGTTGGGGCCAAAGATACCAGCTCCAACCCTATTTGAGATTTTTGAACCATCAGTGTTCCAATTGATTTGAGATCTTGATTGAGGGATTTGAGGATAGTTCCAGTAACTGCGGTCAGGTATGTTTACTGTGAAGGGATTCTTTTAGGCATGAAGTCTGAGATGCATAATGCTGGGAAAGTAAGTAGCGGAATTTTCTCAAGGATCTTCATGTGGGCAACTTATTCGGAATTTGTGTTGTTGCATAAAAGGTGAAGCTTTAGAGTACTGGCAGCCGCAGTCTTCACAATATTTATGTGTAGAGGTGGAAGGTTTAAGAGAACTTCCAGCGCAGCTGTTGGGCAGGTGCGCATTACGCCCGTAATACCTACACAGGCTAGTCTCTGCACCTTCTGGATGGTGGAGCGGGTAACGGTTTGATTAACTTTATCCCACCATACTAGCGAAGCATAAGTTATTATCGGAACGATGATTGTGGTATAGGTCCAGTGGATCATTTTTGGATTTAAACCGAAAGACCTAGAACAGGCCCAGAAGGCTTTAGTTGCCTTCTCAGTGGTTCTGTCTATATAAGGTTTCCAGTTTAATTTGTGGTCTAGAGTAATCTCAAGGTATTTTGTTTCTTTTGAGAACTCAATTTGAATATTGTTTAGTGATGGTGCTTGAAGGCTAAAGTTTCTCCTCCTGGTGAAACGAATGATTACGGTTTTTGCAGGGTTAACCATTAGACCTTCTGACTGGCACCAATTATTTACTTTATTAAGGGCATGTTGCATTTGTTCAGAAATGCTGGATTCTTCCTTGCCCTTAGCTATTATGATTACGTCGTCAGCGTAGCCCTGGGTGAGAAATCCAGAACTATTGAGGTCATATATGATATGTCCACTACAATGGACCATAAAAGTGGAGATAGGACACCCTCTTGGGGACAACCCTTAGTAATTCGAACGGAGATGGAGATTTGTCCAAGCTTCGTAGTAATAAGTCTGCTTCTGAGCATGGAGCATATCCATTTGGTAGTTTGCGGGTCAATGCCTTCGTCATCAGCAGCAGACTTAATTGATTGAAACGATGTGTTATCGAAGGCGCCAGAGATGTCCAGGAAGGAGCATAAGGCTATTTGCTTCTTTAACAAAGTTTCTTCAATAGTGGTGAAGGGCTGTGACCGTAGATTTACCAGATTGCTATGCAAATTGAAGATTATTTAGGGGATGTTCTATAGGGGCGGAATTTCTTATGTGAAGATCAAGGATTTTTTCCATTACCTTACGAAACACAGAGGTGAGACTGATTGGCCTAAAGGCCTTTGGGTCTGATTGTGATCTGTCGTCGGCTTTAGGAATGAACACCACAATAACTTTTCTCCATATTGATGGGATGTAGCTGAGTTCATAGCTGGTTCATAGCTTAAGATGGGCACTAAGGTTTCAATAAGAGTGTCGATTCTATGATGTAAGAGGGCGCGGAAAATTGAGGGTGAAGATTTTCTTGGTCAGAGTCCTAGTGCGTCGATTAGGAGGGAGTGGCATGACTTCATGCAGAAGAGATGTGTGAGGGTCAGTAATTAGTGAGTCAGGGAAGTGGGTCTGCAGAAAAAGACCTAATGTTTCGAAGTATCCCGGGGTAAAACTGCCGTCAGGTTTTTGTAGGAGACCAATACCATTGCTGTGGTCCTTGGATAGGGTTTTCTGGGCCCTAACAGCTGAAGGGAGATCATTTATGCTTTCGCAGAAAGACCTCCATGTATGTCTTTTTGATCTCCTAATAGCAGAGTTGTAAGTTGTGAGGGCTATCTTATATTCGCTCTATGAGTTGGTGGCTTTGGCTTTATTAAATAGCCTTCTAACCTTTTTTTTAGGCTGTCGAGCTCATTGTTCCACCATGGTACATCGCGGAAGTTAGTTCTGCTTTTGGGATAGCAGCTGGCTTCATATGCGGAGGTAATCTGAGAGCTAAGTTTTGAGGCTTCTTCTTCAAGAGAATGAGAAGAGTCTATATTTGAACAGGAAGGAATAAATTCGCCCCTAAGGATTTCTACATAGAGATTCCAATTGGTGCGTTTTTGAGACCTGCTAGGGGTGATTGGGTCATGATTAGTTTCGATGTCAAACCTAATGTGCATATGGTCAGACAACGAGAGCTCCTTAGAGACATGCCAATTGGTAATTAGATCAGACAGAGAGGAACTGGATAGGGTAAGATCCAGAACCTCTTGTCTGATGGAGTTAACAAAAGTAGGTTCATTTCCTCTATTTAAAATACCAATATTTAAACTAATGAGGAAGTTAAAAAGGCACTCATCTCTTTTGTTGATATTGGAACTGCCCCAGATCGTGTGATGGGCGTTCGCGCCGCAGCCTAACACGATCTGCTGTCCAGTCTTCTTACCGTATCTTAACAGTTTGGCGACTTCGTCAGGAGGAGCTGGAGTTTGGTCGTCAGCAAAGTATCCTGAGGCGATAATGATGGATTGCCGTCCTCTGCTGGTAGTTATATCCACTGAAATGGCTACAATGTCTTTGCTTATAAACTGTGTGATAGGAAGAAAGTTGATTCTGTTACTTATTGGAATGGCAGCCCTGGGAAGGGGCTGATTGTTGTCATGTATTAACTTACATGAATTACTGGGGAGGCCACATATTCTGCCATCTCGGACCCACGGCCCCTGAATTAGGATAAGGTCCAGGTTGTTTTTGTAAACCTGTGGCAGGCGGCCGCAGAGGCCGGTTTTGCATGGTGCAGGTTTATTTGCAGGAGTTAAAGGGTGCTGATCATTGGGACTTCGGGGAAGAGGTGACGCCTAGGGGATCCCTTATAAGCTTTTGCCGGGCTTTGCCTTTGACTCCTCGGTCCTTGTGTTGCGTAGCTCTAGGTGCTGCTACAGAGCCGCTGGAGGAACTAGTGGAGATTGGGCCAATAGTTGGTCGGGCCTTATTGGGTAGTCGTACAGCCTCAGACGTTGAACGTGGAGTCTCAGAGTGAGGAAATTGGACAGACATTGGATCATTGTTTTTGAGAGCAATGTAGGTTGTTTCTGTTGCGGCGGGGAGAAGGTTGGAGGAGGAAGCGATTGCCTTGGAGTCGATTAAGGTCAACTCTGAATCACATTCTTTAGGAGGAGGGATAGAGAGGGGAGGGTCAGAGTCTTTGGTGATGAATTGCTTTGTTCGAAGAATAACTTCTCCGAACCGAAAGTCTACTTTAAAATGAAGCCTTTTCACGCAAGCCATGGATTTGTGGTCTATGGAGAGAATCAGTATGGCAAAGTTGCCCTTGTCCTCACGTTTTAAAACCCGCCATTCAGAACCGAGCGGATCTGAATTATTGGGCAGAAACAGCCCTCAGGATCTTCTCGTTTCCGAATGAAGGGTTTGCTGGAAAGTGTCCCACCAAAATTTGTTCCCGAGGAATGTTATTGCCATCAAGAGTTTTCAGTGAGGCACCCTCCCATGGAGTGAAATTAGGGATAATGCCTTTGACCCGTTCTGCCGTAGACCGGTCTTTGCAATTTAGGACTAGCCATCCTGGACGGAAAGATGTACCGCGGAATTTGGTTTTCACTTTCTCTTCCGTGAGGTTGATAATGCGCTCAAAGATGGAGTCTTGGATAGATGTCATTTGCTCGTTATTAAGCAGGGTTTCTGGAAAGTTGGAGTCGATGATCCCTATCTTGAAAACTTCCAGAGCTTGCTTAAAAGTGGTAAGTGGCACTGTAGGAGCAGGCTTGATAGATGTGGGAACCACATCTGTTGCTCTTGTGTGGGGTGCAGTTTTTGTCTTTTTAGGCTCCGAAGCCAGAGGAGAAGAATTAGAGCGGTCTCTTTTGCGGCCGCAGGGGATTCTGGCTTTCTCTCTGCCTTCGTCAGGGGGTACGCCTTTGAAAAGGAGCTATTTTAGACGTTTGTAACCCGCTCCGCTAAGTCGTTCTCGGGCAGTTTTTGAGGTGGAGGGCTGAGGATCAGCCGACAAAGGTGGGGCGGCTTCGAGTAGAAGGGCCGCTTCTTCAATTGGACCTATAGTTAGATCGTCCTCTTCCGCGCTAGCGACTGATGAGAGGTCTTCTGGGAGACCAATGTTTGCCCACCTTTCCATAGACATTACACACACCCTACATTGAACACATCCCACAGCACGAAATACACCATGCGGTGAATTCGCTCACCTAGACAGGCAGAACAGCGGGATGCCCTAGGCAAACGTGGCGCAGGACAGTCGAGGCGGCATCAAACTCTTTGAGATGAGTTGGAAGTAGTTCAAACGCATTGCAGAACTCCGAACAAGATGGTGCGCAGACACCGTTGACGCCCTATGCCCCTCGAGGGGTGAAATGATTTAAGTAAGTCAGTGAGTAGACCGATATGAGTTTAAAACGCCTCTACAGCTCAGTCGTCATAAATTACTTTCCTCATCAACTTTACCCAGCGATAAGCCGGTAGCCGTAGATACAGCGATAGCAGTAGATACAGTGGGTGCCGTGGCGTAAGTGGTTAGTGTGTCGGATCACTACGCAAGAGGTTCCAAGTTCGAATCCCAGAAAACACCAAAAAGTTTTTTCACGGTCCCACCTCTCGCGAACGTCTGACAAACATCCGAGAGTATTGTTGTCACGAAAAATCTCCTCAAATCGCCGTTCGGACTCGGCATTAAACTGTAGGTCCCTTCCATTCGTGTGAAAAATATAACGCACACAACATGAGTGGTTGCGAGAACCTAGGCCCTGGCACTTTAAAGAGCTGTTGCGCCAAATATTTGTATTTGTATTTTTTTTAAAAGATACAGCCAATGGCAGTGAATGCGCCTCTACTTTTTAAGTGTCGAAAATGTTGCATCTCTTCGGTATGTTTTTTTTTTGTTTTTTTTTTGTCGGGATAGGAAACACTCGACTGGAGCACTCAGACAGAACTGGTCCATTGTACTTCCAGAGAGCAAACCCTGATTTACCCATTTTATTGGAATTTCCTTGACTTTCTAAGAAAGCTAAGCAAACACTTCAGTGATGAGGAGCTTACAGTACCAGCACTCACCACATCCGCACCGAAGATCTGCCACCTGAAACGAGCAAAGGCCGGACACTCACACAGATAATGTTCCGCGGTGTCGTCGCTCTCTCCATAAGCGTCGCAGATTGTTGTGTCACTTAAGCCTAACACGTTAAGGTGCTTGGCAAAAGCGAAGTGGCCTTTTAAGACGCCGATAAGTTGTCTACAGTCTTTTCTGCTGAGAGATAGCAAGAATGCCGCTGATTTCTTACAGACGTTCGGGAGCATGCGTTTAGTCAACCTGCAACCTGGAGAGTCATGCCACACACAATTGTGCTCGTGAGAGACCCAATCATCAATGGAAGCCCTAACCGAGGACGCTGGAAGACCCAACGCGAGTTCGGGACCTGAGAAAGCCTCCTCTGAGCCTTGTCTAGCAATCTCATCGGAGATCTCATTCCCCAAGATCCCAGTGTGACCTGGGACCCAGATAAGAGACAGAGAATTCAACATTGCGACCGAGTTCAAAGTGTTTTTGGTTTCACGAACTATTTTGGAAGTGGGTAGAGGGTTTAGCAAGGCCTTAAGCGCAGCCTGACTGTCACTACAGACAAATGCTACGTCCCTTCCACCTGTTCTTCACAACATAGTTCATGGCCATTAGGATTGCATAAGTTTCCGCTTGGAAAATAGACGCATATTTGCCTAACGAGAAGTGAAGTCTAATGTTGCCGACTTCCACGAAGACCCTAGCTCCATACCCTTGACTGGTTTTGGAACCATCCGTGAAAATACGACTACATTCCATTCCCGGCTCAGACTCTTACCGAAGCCAGTCCTGAACACAAGGAAAGTCGACTCTGAATTTGCGCATCAGCTGGAGTTCTGGTGTCATTGCATTAGACGGCATATCCATAAGACAGGAGTCGTAAGATAAGTGTCGCGCAAGTTCATCAAAGTTCCAGTGTGGAGTATACCAAAAACCGCCCCGCCTAAGACGATGGATGGCTTTGATAGTGCAACCCATGATATAAGTATCAAGGAGAGGTAAGTTCAGCAAAGCGTCTAGAGCAGAGCCAGCTGTACTCGGGAAAGCTCTCGAGCAGCCGAGACAAGCCGTTCCTTGGAGTTTTGTTCAAAAAGCAACCACATATTTACGCGAGAGCCCCTTCCACCAAACAACCGACGCATATGTGAGGAATGGTCTTACCATATCCGTGTAGATCCAGAGAACCTTATTCGGTGATAAGCCCCAAGTCTAGCCAAAAGCATCCTTACACTGCCAGAAGACTGAGAGCGCCTTGGATGTTTTCGACTCGACGTGTTTAGACCAATGAAGTTTCTTATCTAAAATTACTCCTGGATATTTGGCTTCATTGGAAATGCGAATGGTGACGCCTTTTAGCACTGGCTGAGTCAGACCGGTCAAAATCCTCCTTCTCGTAAAAAGAACAACCTCAGTTTTAAGAGGATTCACCGAAAGCCCACTCCTAGTACACCATTCGGTGTACCCGGCCCCTCGTCCTAGGGGAATAATTAAGGAACTGGCCCTCCAGGTTGGGGGTTGTGCCATCGGGGTAACTTCCCTACCACGTAAAAAGCGCATGGTTCCGAAACAACCAAAAGCCTCGGATAAGGATGACTCAACTAATGACGACCCCAGCAAACGAAATAAGGACAACGACCTTCGGATCTGTACGTGGAATGTTCTGTCCCTTTACAGACCACGTGCAACCGAACAACTAGCAGAGGCCCTAGACTGCTATAAAGCAGATATTACCGCCATCCAGGAAGTGCGATGGGATGGGCCGGGCAAAAAGAGGATGAAAAACTGTGACATCTACTACGGTGATTGCTACAGAGGCAACAGGCAACGCTTATTCGGATGCGGATTTGTCATACGCGGCAGACTTAGGCAAGAAGTCTTAAGCTTCCGACACGTGAGCGAGCGTATTATGACTATCCGGATCAAGGCTAAATTCGCTAACCTAAGCCTAATATGTGTTCATGCCCCCACAGAAGAAAAGGACCCTGCCACCAAAGAGTGTTTCTACGAGCTCCTCGACAAAACATACGAACAATGTCCTAAATACGAGGTAAATAGGAAAGGAGGACGTTTTTGGTAGGGCAGTCGGTAAGCATAGCCTACACGACACCACGTCTGATAACGGACTAAGGCTAATTGATTTCGCTGTGGAGCGAAATGTCACCATAGCAAGCACATGGTTTCCTCATCTCTATATTCATAAGCAGACATGGCGGTCCAATGATCATGTAACGATCAACCAAATTGATCATATTGCGATCGACACAAGGCATGCCTCCAGTATTCTGGATATCCGGACCTTCCGAGCGGCCAACATAGACTCGGATCATTACCTTGTTGTAGCCAAGGTACGAATGCGGATATCCCAATCTGAGCAACAAAGAACAATTACTGTGAGAAAATTTAACGTCGAAAAGCTACAATCGCAAGAGACCGCCAGACTCTTCGCTGAACGCGTATCCCGAAATCTCTCAATCACCCCTTTGCCGCCAGCATCAAGTACCGAACACCAGTGGCAACGCTGCCAACATGCCATCAGAAACGCCGCGACTGATGTGCTGGGTCTCGCTCGACCACCACCGCGAAATCCCTGGTTTGACGAAGAATGCCGGCGAGTGCATGCAGCAAAACAAGAGGCATACAAAGCGGCACTGCAAAGGAAGACGAGAGCTGCTCGTGAGCTCTACGAGCAAAAGAGACGGGAAGAACATCGGCTTCTCCAAAAGAAGAAGAAAGAGCATGAGAAACGCGCGTTTGAGAATATCGAGAGTCTATACTCCAGGAACAATGTACGGAAGTTTTACCAAAAGGTAAAAAGAACGTGTCAGAGAAGTAATACCCGTACAGAAACCTGTAGAGATGAAAATGGAAACCTCGTAGAAGAATCACAGTCGGTGCTGAGAATATGGAAAAACTACTTCTGCAGACTGTATAACGGCGACGAAGACCAACATCCCGCTGTCAGGCAGAATGAACCATTCAACATGGACGATGATAGTCAAAATTTCCGTCCACCTGACCAAAACGAAGTGAGGATAGCAATATCCAAGCTAAAATCTAACAAGGCTGCTGGACCTGACGGCTTACCGCCCGAACTTTTCAAGGCAGCTGGGGCTGAATTGGTAGAGTGCATACACCAACTCATTTCTAATATTTGGTCAGACGAGTGTATGCCTGATGAATGGAATCTCAGCATCGTTTGCCCGGTCCACAAGAAAGGAGACCCCCTCAACTGCGCCAATTATAGAGGCACCAGTCTCCTCAACATCACATATAAGACCTTTTCTGCGATATTGTGTGAACGCCTGAAACCTTTTATCAACAGCCTGATTGGACCCTATCAGTGCGGTTTCAGGCCAGGAAAGTCCACCATCGATCAAATCTTCACACTTCGGCAGATCCTGGAGAAAACCCAAGTATTCCAAATCGATACTCACCACCTCTTTATCGATTTCAAGGCCGCCTATGACAGCATCTATAGAGCAGAGCTTAATAGAGCCATGTCTAGTTTTGACATCTCTGTCAAACTTGTCCGTCTGTGCAGGCTGACGATGGAGAACGCTCGCTGCTCCATTAAGGTCGGTAATGACCTCACCGAGACCTTTGATGTCAAAAAAGGCTTTAGACAAGGTGACGCGCTGTCATGTGACTTCTTCAATATTGTACTTGAACGGATTGTGCGGAATTCACAAGCCAACACCGGAGGCACAATCTATTACAAGTCTGTACAACTGCTTGCATACGCCGACGATATAGACATTATCGGAAGATCTCAGCGGGCTGTCACCGGTGCTTTTGCAAGCATTGAGGCAGGAGCGGCCAAAATGGGTTTAGCGATAAACGAGGGCAAAACCAAGTATATGCTGTCAACTAGAAGGGAAAACCAACACCGATGAATTGAACAAAATGTCACGTGGGCAACTATAAGTAAGGGACTTTGTCTACCTTGGTTCTGCTATAAATTCTACAAACAAAATCAGCGTAAAAATCAATCGAAGAATAACTCTTGCCAATCGCTGTTTTTTGGGCTTATAAGGCAATTCAACAGCAAAGCCCTATCTCGAACAACTAAGGAGACTCTATATAAGACCTTGATCATCCCAGTCCTGCTTTACGGCGCTGAAACATGGACTTTATTAAAAGAGGATGAAGATATCCTTGGTCGCTTCGAGAGAAAAATTCTTCGTAAGATTTTCAGTCCCGTTTGTGTTGACGGGTTTTGGAGGAGAAGATTCAATCACGAACTATACGAGCTGTACAGCGACATCGACCTAGTCAAAAAACTGCGTATTGGACGTCTGAGATGGCTAGGACCTGTAGAGCGAATGGACACCAACGCTCCGGCCCGCAGAGTCTTCGAATCTAATCCCGAGGGACGACGCAGTAGAGGGAATCATCGCCGTAGGTGGCGCGCACAAGTTCAAGGGGACCTCGACCAACTTGGAGTGCGCAACTGGAGGCAATTAGCTAAAGACCGAGCTAAATGGAGAGGCTTGTTGGTTGAGGCCCAGGTTCACCCCGAACTGTAGCGCTACCTAAGTAAGTAAGTAAGTACACCATTCATCGATCATGTCCCGCGCCGCCTGTGCGTTAGCACAGACCGTCGCCAGGCATGGTCCGACAGAAAGTACGGCGACATCATCCGCATATGCCTGAGCGTAGACGTTAGAACTATTTAGAGTGTTCAACAGAGAGTCGACCACCATGCACCATAACAATGGAGACAGAACACTACCTTGCGGACAGCCCCTGTTTACCCCTGTCATAACATATTGGCCACAATCCGCATCCACTTCTTAAGTTCTATTCATTAGCATGGCTTTAATCCACAACACTAATGTTTCATCTACCCCCTGTTGTCTGGCCGAGTCGCACATGCAGTCAAAAGTCGCATTGTCAAAAGCACCCTCAATGTCGATGAAGATACCCATCGCGTATTCTCTCCTATCAAGCGCGCATTCAATTCCGGCCACTAGATTTTAAAGTGCGGTCTCACAGGATTTCCCACGCTGATAGGCATGCTGCATCTCCGATAGTGGATGCAGTTTCAAAGCAACTTTCCGCACGTGAAATTCTTTCACCAGTCTTTCCATACTTTTCAGTAAGAAGGATGTCAAACTTATAGGTCTGAAACTCTTGGTATCTAGTAAGCGGGGTGTTTGTGAAACTATTTATTGTTCAGACATCCTTAAGTTCAATGTGTTACTACGAACCCAACCAACTGGGTTCACGTCTTTGCCTTAAAGTAGCAATACAATGGTCTGGATGTTGTTATTTTTATTTGAATTGGCTGACCAACATTAGCACTGCAGCATAACAGAGGGTTCTTGCCCAATACCCACGAATACCGTCAAACAAATGCCTTTAATTTATAATTTGTAGTCATACCAAACGTCGTAAAAAAAATGGACTGGGTGGCAATTTCATTATATTGATTGGATATTTTCAAATGAATGGAGTTACAGTAAAATCAATTAAAAAAATGCTTAAAATTACCGAAGTTAATATAATAAACTGTGTATATTTAAAAATTAATCATTTTTATTCGGAAAATAATTTTTTTGTATTATTGGTATTTTATACGGCAATGACAAACCACCATTAAATGCTTTACCTCAACAAAGTACGTAGTTTAATTATTAATTTTGTGTTTAATATTTTTAAAATTACTTTACAAAAAAAGTAATAACCGTCAAGTTCATAAATCATTCTGGGTTTGCTTTAATTGATTCCGTATTATTCACAAAATGATTCAACAAAATAAAGCTCGAATAAAATAATTATTTTCATAAAGCACAGCAGTTCAACCGTAGAGTGTAATACATACAATGAATACATGACATGTTGTTTAGTGTTTTTTTTTTTTTTTTGGCTGGAAGAAGCGAAACGGAATCTGTTCTCAGTAACAGTCGAAGATGTCCACCTAACGAACCCGTTAAGCCCAACTCCCCCATCTATCGCTCGTTTCCACACCGGATTTTTGTCAATTATTTCATCACGAGCGGGCTTTAGCCGTATGTGCTCAACTCACACATGTATCTTTGCTTTGCTTGCTTTTGCAGCTCTGTGATCTATCTGGGAACAATGGGGTCACAATCTGAGTCGAAATTGGAATTTTCATTCTAACCTCAAAATTAACTCTACTTTCTTGTTGCTGATTTTGAAATATATTCTATGTTCATGTGTTAGGTTCTGTGCATATGAGTAGATTCACGGGCTTGAATTCGATCCCAATAATGGCATTCCTATCGGGCACCTTTTTGATGACCTACGCAGAAAATTCCTTCTGAGTATATGGTCTTTATTTATTAATAAACTAAGTAGTCAGGCTTGTGATGTACACTATGATCACTTAGGTTGGCAAAATATGCACGCTTGCTAAGGTGTTTGCCTCTACTCGATGGTGATTCATGATTCAAATCCTGATGTTAGCAAACATTTTTTTTTTGTTATGAAATATATTCATTAGTCTCATCAATTATAAAATCTTATACATATACAATATGTTAACACTATTGCGAAGGCATAACACTGGCAGTAAGTTGTTCATATGGCGAGGAAAATTGTTCGCTCTAATTGATATTTGATAACACCTATGACATCAGGTGGTCGAGAAAATATACAGTGAATAAGAACTAAAGTAAAAATATCAAAAGAAATCTCTCCATTTATCGGAACACCGCCCCCAGAAATTTTCTGAAACTTAATATCATCTTAGTCTCAAAACAGTACGCCAATATTTATCTTTCTGTTTATCCTTTCCAACGTCCGCACTGGGTATCACTTTTTTAGCCTTTTGAGTGTGCGCAGGAAATATGCATATTTCCCGTAGCTTATTGCCGTTTTAGTTTGTGCTAGCAAGTCGTGTGGTTCGATCAATGTTGAAACCCTTGGAAGAACAGCCATTTTATTGATGACCTGCCAATGCACAGAGTCATAAGCTTTGGAAATTCTATTAATCAGCATGAATCAGTTTCAGTGAGATCTACCATACCACAGTGAGATCTACCAAAGGATCTTAACAGTATAGTAGTTATAAGCCATATGTATCTGAAATTAAATGTGATTTAAGTGTTGTTTTCAGCATCGATATAGGTGTTGATAACTTTAGACCTAGTTCTTCTTCAGAAAGATCCAACATACAGCTCATGTTGCTTGTAATCATAATTTACGCACAGGCACCCTGACTCCGTGGTTTTTGAATCAATTGCTTTAATCCTTGTAAACATGGAGAAAGTTAATCATCGCTTTCTTGGTAAACAGAGAGACATTTCATGCATGCTCTGAATGACCAATTTAGTCAAGGAAGAAGGCCAACCTGACCGCAAAATGAGGGAGGGATGTTGAAAAACATGGTTATAGAAGTTGTCTTCATTTCCCTACTAATAAGTAGGTGGTCATAAAACAGTGCTATGATATTTATTTCAAATCCCTACTCGCTACCTCTATAACCACGAATCCATCAAACATAGTTCCACTTCGTTGAACATTAGTGCTCATAAAGAAAAAAAAAATCAAAACCAACCTAGTTACCGCCTTTTATAGTATTAGTATCCTTCCTACATTGTTCGCACTTAAATGAAATTCACCCCACTATAACATCTGATCATAGATATACCCGCACCGCACACATCCATCTAGTTAAAGTTAACATTCTCAAATGAAATTTAATTTTATTGACTTTCTCCTTGACTGCGTTTAATAACCAAATCCAGTAGTCGTGTTCTCGTTCCTCCTTCCTTAACCATACATGAAAAAACAATTAATTCTCCTTGAGCTGCTAGCTGGAGGAAAACTCTCTTCCATATCCTTTTCGGCCAATGAGTTCCTTCCGCTCGTTAATTTCCAATCTTTACACAACTCCTTGTGTAATGGTTTGCATACAGAGCCAAAACACCCACATCCTTGTACATAGTGCGTGCAATTATTTGCTCAATATTTTTCGCTTCTGTTTTTTTCTTTTGCTCGTTTTTCGGTAGGGTTTTGTTAAACTAACACTCGATTCGACCAGTAAAACCGAGAGTGAGGAAGAGAACACAAACAATATAGTCGTTACAGTTGCATGCCATGCAAGCGTTTACGGGTTTCTCAGATTTAATGCTGAAGAATTTTAAACGATACCAAAGGTGGGGGTTGGGATTGGGCTTGTGGTTGATGGTTGGTTGGTGAGCACGTTAACGAAATAAATTATTCATGACTTTGATAAAGCACCCAACGCGCGGCGACACACAATCTAAAGAAAAAGCATGCACACAACACTGCCGAGCAAAAGGATACTGCATACTAGAGTCCTTATCGTTACTGCAGCAACTATACCTACTAAACAATCTACCACCCCGTCCAACATAGAGTGAGTGGCAAATGAGCCTGACGGTAGTAGAGATGGTGGTGATGAATAAGTTTTTGGTTAATTATTCTTACCCAGCACCAAGGAAGCGCGCCGGCTGCTCGGTAGTTGTTTATTCGTGCGTAATATAATTTTTACTTCTTCCATATATACCTATAGTACTGTTGGGTGCGAGGTGGAAAACGGTCGCCTGGCCGCATTTAGATAACTAGAAGAGAAATGAGTATTTGCTTAAGTTCTCTGTGATGTACGCGCTTGAAACTTGGGAACGGATTGAGAACGGAGGAATTGTTTTCAACTTTTGGCGATGTTGCGAGGCATATAAATTGATTGTACGACATTAATAGGAAATAATGACGACTTTCAACAGAGGGCACAGTACCAGATCCAAGTGGTTGGTGGCTGTGCTGTGCAAATTCCAGATAGCAATCCTTTAAATAAATTTCTAAGAATTACAAGTGAAAATGGGACAAAAGTGTGTCGTCTGTTTATTTACGAGTATGTCCTCATGCACAGTTTTGACTAGGAAAACAGGACAAATTGAAACTGCTTGTAAGATTCTTCCACTTAATCCTTGAGGAGTTTATAGTTCTTAGTATTTGTGCTTTGCTCTGTTTTGCTAAAGTCCTTGTCAAATAGATGTGTTTTGATCATTTTTATTGGGTTGTACCGTCGTCTATTCTTCCAATTTTATTTCACTGGGGCCTTGTAAAGTATCCACGAGGAAAAATATCGCAATGAATTGAACATTGGACAAGAATTACTATACTAGCCTTTTATCCAAACGCGAAAAGATTTTTCCGCTGCATTGTGGGCTTCCCCGGGATGAACTGAATGATTAACAAAGCCTTGCAATGTCCAGCAAGAATCCCAAGGACAGCTCGTTTGATAAGGAAAAGGGATATCTTTTATAGAACAGAATTGGGCAAAATACTACATTTTGTTAAGTTGGCGCAACGAATGTTCGGATCAGCCTTCAATAAAGGGATAAAGTTAGTGTTATACTTTGTCACAGAACTAAGGGAAAAATCTTATAATTCACCCTTTTCAATGCATCTCCGCTTATCCTAGAGTAGATGTACGAGTATGTAGATGTATGGTTGGTAAGGTGTGTGTGCACTGCGAACTTTAGTAGATCTTTTAAACCATAGAACATCAGCTGCTTTGATGAACTGGAGTATCTGAAGTGGGTCGATCGAAGTTAGATCTGTCTCCGATAGGAGATATGCACCTTGTTTTGTCATATGTACCTTGAGCTTGGCATTTCATAAGGTGTACTAGTGTTTCTGTGACCCCTGTAGATTTGTAGTGTTCATTCCCATCTGTTCCCAGTTTCCTAAGGTGCTCCTTGAGTCTGCAGTGACCTGTTAGCATACCTGTCAAGATGCGAAGAGGATTCTTGGCAACCCTTAAGCACGTTTGGCTTGATTTCTGGTTGTAGATTCCCAGAAGTCCTCTCGCCTTTCTCAATTTGGCAATACCATCCCAATGCTTGACCCATTAACTCTCTTCTTGTTTTCTCGGTTCTTCCCATATTTTGCGTGGCCCTATCCTATAAAAAGGTTCCGGTCCAAGGAACGGGATGTCTGAGCCGTTTCTTGTCATTTTATCAGCTGCTTCCTTTCGCTCCACTCCTACATGTCCTAGTACCCAGTACAATGTTACTTTATCAGTCTGGCCCAGCCTGTTGTTGGTGAGGCATTCCCAATCAGTCTGTGGCTGATCTCGTGTGAGCTCAATGCCTTGTTTGCGGCTATCTGACAGTGTTCCGATATCCTGTCCAAGATATTTCCTGTCGAGGTTGAATTACGCGCATCTTTCGATCACGTGAACTGCTTGGTATATACTGCGGAAAATTCCCAGAAATTCAGAGTATCTAGTCCTGGTCCCGTACAAGCCTATTCCAGTGCCTATAGATGTTTTCGATCCATCACTGTACCATATTTAATTGTGTGTTTTTTTGAATTGCGATCCCATATAGTACTATGCGTAATGGAGAAAGTCCTACGATCACTTCTAGTACCGTTGTGGGGCAGGTTTTGATGGCTCCTGTTATAAAGATACAGGCTATACTCGTCGTGCTTAACCTTGTGGTCTTGGTCCATCCTACTGCGCCATATGTAATGATGTGTCTAACTATTATCATGTGCAACCATCTCAGTAAGGCGGGCTGTACCCCCAGATTTTACCTGAGATGTTTCCTACACCATAAGTGCTCTAGTGGCTTGAATTACCACAGCGCCTGCGTATCATTAACTGACCGACATCTGCCAGTTTTTCTAGTAGCTCATCTGCTACTAGGCTCCATATTAATGGAGATAGTACCCCTGCTTGTGAGCAGCCTCAAGTAATGCTTATTGTGGTGGTTTCTTGCCCCACCTCTGCCCCTGCAGTTGTGGTTCTCGGCATCTCACACATCTAACTACTTGTGGTGTGGTTGACTCATTTATTTATAAGGGCTCTCCTAATTGCTTTATGAGAGGTGTTGTCGAAAGCCTATTCGATGTCCAGAATTCGCATATTGTCGTCTTCTTGCTCCCCTGTGCTTCCTGAACCCAACTTGTTAGCTAGAAGAGCGCGGTTTCGGTGGATATTCCTACTCTGCAGGCGTGCTGATTGTGAGGGAGAGGTATTATTTCCACCACAGTCATCCTTAGGTGCTTATCGATAACATTTTCTAATACAATATTATTAATAATTATTTTCGGTGAATATTGGAGTTTACTATCTCCTTAATTCCACGAACTTTTTGAGCATCCTCTTTATATGTAGTATGTATTTATAAAATTATAAAGAAGTATTTCCATGTAGAATTTATAGCTTTAACTGTAGAGCTTGCACTACTAACATGTTTTGAGGAAGACATTCCGGGTACTAAGATTTTTGACGTTTAAAATCGGGAAATGTTCAACCACTGTAAATTCTTATTCTTCTTGCATAGGAACTAACGGTTTTTGCCTATTTCACTCTGCGTTCAAGTTTGTTTACAGTGATGAATATCAGTTTCTTGTAAGTTGTGCGGTTAAAAGATGTCGAACAGAAGAAGAGAAGCAAAGAATTGTAATTTTGCACAAATAGGTACTTGGAAAAACCAGAAAGTCCACCGCATAAAAGTGCAAAAAATAAAATAAAAATTGCGAGTTGAACTGTATACGCGGTTATAAATCGGTACAAAACTACTTTCACAGTTCAGAGAAAGAAAGGCTCGGGTCGGTAGTCTGGACTTTTGAACTCCACCCTTCAAAAGGACATTGAAAGGGTCATTAAGCGCAGTCCCAATATTTTCGTCCGAGCTGCAGCAAAAAAATGTTCGACTAGTACGACTACCTTCCAGCGAGCAAAAGTTCGAGCCGGCTTGTCTTCCTACAAAGTTAAAAAGGTTCCAGATAGTGACGAGGTTAAACAGGAACTCGCGAGGAATCGATCGAGCAAGGCATATATATGAAAAATTTCTCACGAAATTTAATTGCTGCATTATGGATAACGAAACGTATAAATTCCTCATTTAGCAGGCTATCTGTTCATGTGGTAGAAAAAGCGAAGAGTTCATAACGCACGGTACAATAAATGCTGATATTTACATTAAAGAGTGTTTACAAAAGAGGCTATTAAAATTTATTTAAGCTCATAAAGAGGCTGTATGTTTTGGCCTAATTTGGCGACATCCCACTATGCAAAAAAAAACTCTGGAATTCTTGGAGCAAAATAGTGTCAACGTTGTACCGAAAGATGACAACCCCCCCAATTGTCCGGGGCTGCGTCCAATAGAGAGATTTTGGGCTGCAGTGAAAGCCAAATTAAAGAAAAAATGCTGCACTTGCGAAACCCAACAAATTTTTCGACGCAAATGGCGGCAAATTGCCAAGACGTTCACTGAAAGATGTGCAATGCCACATATGTAGTGCAAAACCAAAGTTCGCGTATTTTGTCGAGGAGAAGAATAACTCAAAATATTGTATGCAATATTTAATATAACATATATGTGTAATATAATAAAATGAAATCGCTCAAAATTTATATTTAACTCGTTAATTTTTAAATGTTTCATTTCCCGATTTCAAACGCCACACACCTTAGTATTACTGGTTCTGAAAACTATGCCACCGCTCTTGTTCAAATTGACTTCCATACCTCAGGTATAGCAATATGTTTCTAATTTATATATCATCATCTGCAGTTTTTGAAATTATATGTCAAAATAACCTAACAATAGTCCTCCAATAGTCCTCCCCTCAGAGGTTCATATAGATCGTTAGGATACATCGCAAAAAGTAATAGTTATAGCAAACATCCTTTTTTCTCGGCGGTATGTGTTTCAAAACAATCTGAGAGTTTACATTCAATTCACACTAACAAGTATGGATTTTTCTACACACTTTGAAAAAAGTTAACTATTTTGAAGCAATTCCCATTTCGAGAAGTTTATATATTAGGAGCCCTCTTGGCGCCTGTCGAGCTGTCGAGCGCCGCTTTAAAATCTACACAAAACACTTTCTTGCGTTCTGTTAATTTTAGTTGGATTATTGCCGTTAGGTTGTATTATTTTCTAAATCCAGCTTGGTATTCGTTTAGTTTCCCAAGTTCTTTTTAACCCATTCTGACAACCAGTCGTTTACAATACCCATCATAATTTTATCTATGCAGTTGATAAAAGATTTGCCACTGTAGTTGCAAAGCTGGTTCGCATCTCCTTTTTCAAATATAGGAAACACAATGCGCTTCTTCTAATTAGCGCCAGGTTATACGCTGAAGCTACGTTTTTTTATGAATTCATTCGGAGCGTTGATAAAAAATGCTTTGTTCAGTTTTATTTTAGATAATTTCTGCTGCTTCTATTGGTCGATCTAGGTCTCCATCTATGTACATCTTGTTACCTAATTTTCTTTGGCAGTGTCCACCTCTCTTTACTGTCTTTTATATTATTTATTTTTGTTTTTAGTATTCTCGTAATATGCAGGGACGGGTTAAAATAATCACTGCAGCGCCCCGCAACAAATAGCGCTTATCGTAAAAGTCGACAAATGGGACAAATCAGATCTAGGCAATATAACACCCAAGTGAGCCCAGCGACACATACACTACCTTGAAAACTCTCCCACAAGTGTGCATGCGGGTCCGTGGGTTGACACCACTGGAGATCACCGGTGCCATAGAAGAAAGACCAAACAAACAATAATAAAACAGGAGCACGCAGAAATATCCGGGGTTAGCAAAATAATGAAACAGTTTCGTCGAAATTTGAGGGTCGCAAGTTGGAACGTTGGAAGCATGAACGGTCGAAGGTACGAGCTGGAGGAGATGATGAATAGAAGGCGGATGGATATCTTGTGTGTCCAAGAGACGAAATGGAAAAAACACCGGAAATCGGGCGCGTTTCTTGGACGTTAGGACAAAAGATTACAAGATGTTCCACTACGGAACGGAAAAGGCTCGGAACGGAATCGGTATCATCCTTGCGGCAGAGCTACTTGGAAACGTCATGAGCATTTCGAAGTCCAGCGACCGTTTGATGTCTCTCAAACTAGTAATACAAGGAGATGTGTGGAATATTATCAGCACATATGCTCCCAAATTGAGTGCGATCAGAGCGATAAAGATGCATTTTGGGTAGATTTCCACAATTTCCTTAAGAACATCCCAAAGGAAGAGTTTCTGTTTGTTGGAGGAGATTTGAATGGACATGTCGGGAAGTCAAACGAAGACTGCAATGGAGGACTGTGAAACGGCACCAGGAATCTTAATTACTTACTTACTTAGATGGCGCTACAGTCCGGGGTGGACCTGGGCCTCAACCAACAAACCTCTCCAGCCAGCACGGTTACGAGCCAGCTGCCTCCAGTTGCGCACGCCAAGTTGGTTGAGGTTTCCCTCCACTTGTTTGCGCCACCTACCGCGAGGTCGTCCTCTACTGCGCCGTCCGTCCGGGGTGGATTCGAAGACTTTCTTAGCGGGAAGGTTGGGCTCCATCCGCTCTAAATGACCCAGCCATCTTAGTCGCTGTATGTGAACTCTTCTGGCTAAGTCGATGTCCTTGTACAGGCCGTATGGTTCGGCATTGTACCTTCTCCTCCACTCACCGTCTATGCAGACGGGACCAAAGATCGCTCGAAGAACTTTTCTCTCGAAATAACCAAGGGCATCCTCATCCGGTTTTTTCAAAGCCCATGCCTCTGCGCCATACAGCAGGACTGGGATGATTAATGTCTTATAAAGAGTTTTTTTTTTTTTTTTTGTCGGGATAGGAAACACTCGACTGGAGCACTCAGACACAACTGGTCCATTGTACTGCCAGAGAGCAAACCCTGATTTACTCATTTTACTGGAATTTCCTTTACTTTCGAAGAAAGCTAAGCAAGCACTTCAGTGATGAGGGGGTTACAGTACCAGCACTCACCACATCCGCACCGAAGATCTGCCACCTGATACGAGCAAAGGCCGGACACTCACAGAGATAATGTTCCGCGGTGTCGTCGCTCTCTCCACAAGCGTCGCAGATTGTAGTGTCACTTAAGCCTAACACGTTAAGGTGCTTGGCAAAAGCGAAGTGGCCTTTTAAGACGCCGATAAGTTGTCTACAGTCTTTTCTGCTGAGAGATAGCAAGAATGCCGCTGATTTCTTACAGACGTCCGGGAGCATGCGTTTAGTCAACCTGCAACCTGGAGAGACCCAATCGTCAATGGAAGCCCTAACCGAGGACGCTGGAAGACCCAACGCGGATTCGGGACCTGAGAAAGCCTCCTCTGAGCCTTGTCTAGCAATCTCATCGGAGATCTCATTCCCCAAGATCCCAGTGTGACCTGGGACCCAGATAAGAGACAGAGAATTCAGCCTTGCGACCGAGTTCAAAGAGTTTTTAGTTTCACGAACTATTTTGAAAGTGGTTAAAGGGTTAAGCAAGGCCTTAAGCGCAGCCTGACTGTCACTACAGACACAAATGCTACGTCCCTTCCACCTGTTCTTCACAACATAGTTCATGGCCATTAGGATTGCATAAGTTTCCGCTTGGAAAACAGACGCATATTTGCCTAACGAGAAGTGAAGTCTAATGTTGCCGACTTCCACGAAGACACCAGCGCCAGACCCTTGACTGGTTTTGGAACCGTCCGTGAAAATATGACTACATTCCATTCCCGGCTCAGACTCTGACCGAAGCCAGTCCTGGACACAAGGAAAGTCGACTCTGAATTTGCGCATCAGCTGGAGTTCTGGTGTCATTGCATTAGACGGCATATCCATAAGACAGGAGTCGTAAGATAAGTGTCGCGCAAGTTCATCAAAGTTCCAGTGTGGAGTATACCAAAAACCGCCTCGCCTAAGACGATGGATGGCTTTGATAGTACAACCCATGATATAAGTATCAAGGGGAGGTAAGTTCAGCAAAGCGTCTAGAGCAGAGCCAGCTGTACTCGGGAAAGCTCCCGAGCAGCCGAGACAAGCCGTTCTTTGGAGTTTCGCACAAAAGGCAACCACATATTTACGCGAGAGACCCTTCCACCAAACAACCGACGCATATGTGAGGAATGGTCTTATCATAGCCGTGTAGGTCCAGAGAACCTTATTCGGTGATAAGCCCCAAGTCTTGCCAAAAGCACCCTTACACTGCCAGAAGACTGAGAGCGCCTTGGATGTTTTCGACTCGACGTGTTTGGACCAATGAAGTTTCTTATCTAAAATCACTCCCAGATATTTGGCTTCATTGGAAATGCGAATGGTGACGCCTTTTAGTACTGGCTGAGTCAGACCGGTCAAAATCCTCCTTCTCGTAAAAAGAACAACCTCAGTTTTAAGAGGATTCACCGAAAGCCCACTCCTAGTACACCATTCATCGATCATGTCCAGAGCCGCCTGCGCGTTAGCACAGACCGTCGCCAGGCATGGCCCGACAGAAAGTACGGCGACATTATCCACATATGCCTGAGCGTAGACGTTAGAACTATTTAGAGTGTTCAACAGAGAGTCGACCACCATGCACCATAACAATGGAGACAGAGCGCCACCTTGCGGACAGCCCCTGTTTACCCCTGTCATAACATATTGGCCACAATCCGCATCCACTACCAACGTTCTATTCATTAGCATTGCTTTAATCCACAACACTAATGTTTCATCTACCCCGTGTTGTCTGGCAGAGTCGCACATGCAGTCAAAAGTCGCATTGTCAAAAGCACCCTCAATGTCGATGAAGATACCCATCGCGTATTCTCTCCTATCAAGCGCGCATTCAATTCCGGCCACTAGATTTTAAAGTGCGGTCTCACAGGATTTCCCACGCTGATAGGCATGCTGCATCTCCGATAGTGGATGCAGTTTCAAAGCAACTTTGCGCACGTGAAATTCTACCAGTCTCTCCATACTTTTCAGTAAGAAGGATGTCAAACTTATAGGTCTGAAACTCTTGGGGAGCGAATAGTCTTCATTCATTCATTCATTTTCAATGGCCCGCTAATCCTTCATGAGGGTCGCGGGGGTAGGATGCTCAGGTGGACTCTCCATCCTTCTCGATCCTCCGCCATTGACTCCAATTCATCAGGGAGAATCCCTAAGCGGCTCCAAGAGAGATGTCGGACTTGATCCAACCATCTATTTCTGGGCCTTCCGCGAAGTCGTCTACCTGATGGCACGGCAACCATGGCGCGTCTTGGAAGCCGGTCTGGGGGCATACGCACTACGTGACCAAACCATCGAAGCATAGATCGTTCCGTTCGGAGAAGTAGCTGCTCAACGTTGAGCGCCTCGCGTACTCTGGTGTTGCGCACTCGATCCCTACGAGTTATTCCAACAACACCGCGAAGGAACCTCATTTCGGCAGCTTGTATCCGCGATCTTATTCTTCGGTCACTACCCAAATTTCATGACCATAGGTGAGAGTTGGAACATACACAGAGTTAAAAACCGATAGCTTAGCTTGAATACTAAGTTCGGCCTTCCTTATAACAGATTGGCCAAGCTCTCTCAAAATTGATCCAGCCTGACCAATTCTACAGGATAACTTGGCATTGCTCCTCCCATCACTCGTGAATAAAACCCCGAGGTACTTAAACTTCTCCACATGCTTCAGTGGGACTCCACTAACATGCAGAGTGCACTGAATGGGTTTTTTGGAAACGACCATTACTTCCGATTTGTTCACGTTGATCTTCATTCCAGCATCATCACAAACGGCTACAAACCTTTCGAGTGCGCGCTGAAGTTCGGTTTGAGAGGACCCAAGGATGACCAAATCATCCGCAAAGAGCAGATGACGGCTGCGCTGCAACATCCAATCCATATATACAATGAAGAGGAGAGGTGACAAAACGCACCCCTGGCGGAGTCCAACGCCCACAGTGAAAGGTATTGATTTAACACCGTTTATCCTAACACAGCTTTTACAGTTTGTATATAAAGACTGAATCGCCCTTAACAGGGAACCATCAATCCCATACTCCTGCAGAACACTCCAGAGTTTGCCTCGAGGAACCCTATCATATGCTTTTTCCAAATCCACAAAACAAGTGTAGACAGGTTTGGCATATTCCCAGGCTTTCTCAAGAACCATTCTGAGAGTGAACAACTGGTCGGTTGTGCTTCTACCGGGACGAAAACCGCACTGCTCATCCCCCAAACTGTCCTCAACCACAGCTCTGGAACGCTTTTCTAGCACCTTAGCGAAGACTTTTCCAGGGAGACTTAAAAGAGATATACCCCTGTAGTTGGCGCAATCTCTTTTGTGTCCTTTTTTAAAAAGAGGAACTATCATCCCCATTTGCCAATCACCAGGTGTTTCACCGCATTCCCAGACCACTTTAATGACACGTGAGAGCCATTGCACTCCCTCTTTACCTAAAGCCTTGAGCATTTCTGGCCGAATTTCGTCCACACCAGCAGATTTGCCAACTTTTAGCGCTTTGATCGCCAAAGTTACTTCCTCTACCGTAGGACTACTTTCCGCCCAACTCTCGACCATAGGTCTGTCATCTTCGGTGCCCTGTTCGGGATTGAGCAATTCTGAAAAGTGCTCGCTCCATCTGCGTAAGATGTCCTCCTCATTAGAAGGAAGTCTACCGTCTTTGGATTTGACTCCTTCAACGATATTCAACTTTTTTCCTCTGAGTCGGCGGACGGTCTGCCAGAACATCTTATATGCAGATCTGTGGTCACGTTCCAATTTCTCGCCAAACTCCTTCCAAGACTGTTCTTTCGCTGTTTTCACAGCTAATTTGCAAGTTCTTCGCGCCTCAGTGTACCGATTTCGAGAATCGGAGTTCCCCAAGTGAATCCACACCTTAAAGGCTCTCTTCTTCTCTCTGATGGCTTCTTGAACTCCGGGCGTTTTAAACCAAGCAGTTCTTTTCTCACCACTAGCCGCCACACCAAGCCGCTTCACTCCACAAACATCTCCCGCAGAGGCAATAACCGCCGTTGAAAACAGTTGCCATTCTTCCTCTACATTTGATGGAACAGTTGGAATTCGTTCAAACCTTTCAGATATTTGCCGTGCAAATGTCTCCCGTATCTCATTGTCCTGTAACCTCTCCCATCATATGCGTGTAACCATCCTTGGTTTACGCTTTGGTAGGGGAGGCACTCTCTAGCTAAGATACAATTTGCACAGCACTAAGTGATGATCAGTTGACAGTTCGGCCCCTCTCAATACGCGAACATCACAAACCATTCTCTTCAGATACGATGGTACCACAAAGAGATCGATCAGCGACTTCTGCTGAAGACTCTGACGGTACCACGTGTATTTGTGAATGTCTTTGTGTGGAAATATGGTGTTCATGATGGATAAGCCATTTTCACAACAAAAATCCAACAACCTCTCTCCGTTCGCGTTTTGATCAGGATCACCGTTCCTCCCAATCACACTCCCCCATGTCATAACATCTACACCCACATGAGCATTGAAGTCACCCATCAGGACAAAAGAATCCATATCTGCAACCTTTTCAAGGGCAACATCAACTTCATCTAAGAAAGCTGCGTACTCTGACAGAAGGTTCGGTGCATACACCTGCACCAATGCCAGAGTTGATCTTTCAAGCTTGAGCTTTAAGATCGCAACTCTCCCTCCTAATGGTATCCACTCCAATACTCTGTCTGTCAACCTGGGACTTGTGAGTATCCCCACTCCCGCCCGAGCAGACATTGAGGGTGCGACTCCTGACAGGAAGAGCTTCCACCCACCCGAAAGGTCCACAGTTTTAGAACCTCTCTGCTTTGTTGAAGAGACGCCAACTATATCTAGTCGACTTTTAACAGCCTCCCCAACAAGCTCAAGATCCTTCCCTGTGAGCGATGAGACGTTCCATGTGCCTATCCTAAGTCGATGCCGTTGTCGAATCTCAGAGAGTCCATCTGTGCCCCTATCGGTGCACAGCGCGTTCACCCCTTGACCCCCGTAATGGTTCGCGAGACCATTGACAGGAAGCTCGTAGCCATTTCGGGTTTGACCCGGCCGGCTGCCGAGCGGGACAGGCCGACCACCAGACGCTCGCATCCTGACACCCTTCAGGCCTGGCTCCAAAGGATGCCCTGGCTTACCAGGCTTGGCAATATCCGAGGCCGGTCGTCTTCGTGTCATCATGGGGTGTGCGCTTTGTTAGCCGTGACTGGGTTGTATGGATGGGAATAACTATTTAAGTTGCCCCATCCGCACATCCCAGTCACGTTGCCCCCCCCCCCCCCCCCCCCAGCACGAGGAGGTCAGCTGCCAGGGGGGCGAATAGTCTTTCTTACCAATTTTCGGTATGAAAGCTACTCTGACTGTCCGCCAAGGTGTAGGAATATATGCCAGCGCCAAGCCAGCGGTGAAAATTCTTTTCAGAGTTAGCAATAGCTGATCTATACCCTGTTGCAGCATAGCTGGATATATTCCATCGGTGCCAGGCGATTTGAAACCATCAAAAGATGCCACAGCATATTTGATGGCCTCATCTGTTACCACGGCTGATGCAATATACCAGCTGCACCGAGTTTTCTCACTTAGATTAAGCTCAGCCTGGGTAAGCGGGCCAAGCTGCGACTTAGTGATTATCCGATTGCCAGGAAAGTGAGTCTCCAGCAGAAGACTAAAAGTTTCCGCTTTCGTGTCAGTAAACTTGCCATCAGATTTTCTCAGTGACTCCGGTTTGGTCGGCTTGCCCCTTTTGAGAACCTTAACCAACCTGCTGGTTTCACCGAGTGTCTCGATCTTTTCACAAAAATCTCTATAAGAAGCACTTTTCGACAACCGAATTAACTTCTTGTAGTCTTTTTGCTTCGATCAAAAAAGATTCCAGTCACCTTCTAAATTTGTCTTGAGTGACCTATTTAGAAGTTTTCTGGATTCTTTCCTAAGTCGCTGCAGTTCTGGGCTCCACCAGGGAACCGGAGTTCTGCAGGGGGTTTTTGTCAATGGGCACGTCAGTTCAAAACAGCTGGTAAGGACACTAGTCAGATTTTGAACAGCATCCTCAACCTTTCGTTTCGTTCTGAGTTTAGTTGGAGTTTTGACAGATCTGTCTAGCTCTTCCCTAAACCGCACCCAGTTGGTTTTCCGCGGATTCCTCCTCTCCTGCAAAGTTATGGCCTCGCATTCGATTTGGAAAGCGATGTATCTATGGTCTGACAAGGACACCTCCGGCAGTACCCTCCAGTTAGTAATTGACTTGAAATACCTATTAGATAAAGTCAAATCAATTACCTCCTGCCTCCTTGCCGTAACAAAAGTTGGCTGGGAGCCAATATTGTTAATTACCATGCCAGACGATAGTATAAAGTCTAGGAGATGGTTTCCTCGTGTGTTACATTTGCTGCTGCCCCAGACTGTATTCTGAGCATTCGCGTCGCAACACATGACTAGTCCCATCTCCCGAGTGTCACAGTACTTTATGAGTTCGGCAACCGCCTTCGGTGGTAGAGGCATTACCGAATCATAAGGGAAGTAAGCCGACGCAACGACGAAGGTTTTCCAACTTCCGGTCGTTTCGTAGCTTACAGCTGCAGCAACCAGGTCCTGTCCACAAAATTGTCCAAGCTTGGTTACTGAGAGGAAATTCGGCACAATTAGACAAGCTCTCGGTCTTTCAGATCGCTCGTCACATAGCACCGTTACTCCACGAACACCCCCAAAACCACATATGCGCTTATTCCGCACGTATGGCTCCTGGATAGATGTTATGTGGGGTTTTGTACGCATCACGGAAAGTCTGCTACTTAAGAGAGCGGTAGCAGCCTTTGAGTGGTGGAGGTTTATCTGCGAAAATATCAAAGATATAGTCGCAGTTTTATTAACAGAACGGCGCGCACCAGGTGCGCACATGCTTCCGGCGAGGCGAGCGCCCCTACCCGTGGCATTGCTTGCGTCAGCCATTTTCTGTCCGCTAGTGCTGGGTCCTTTAGGGGTAACAGCACCAGTATCCACCAGATTTTATGCGCAGATAACGCCACCGGTAAGAGTGTGCCCGGCAGAAGAGCGCGCATCAGATGCGCACACGGTTCCACTAAGAAGAGCAGGCGAAACTTGTTCCATCAGATTGGACCTGTTCGAGCCGACCGAAAAGGAGCCAGCGTTAGGTCTGAGGGATTGATCGGCTCCAGTTGGAATACTTTCTGCCGACCTAGGCTTCTTTCCTGTCGCTACTGAAGGATGACTGCTTTCGGCGCTTGCGCCTTCAGCTGACTCTGCAGCCTCTTTGCACCGCGCCATCGCCGCCTTCCTTCTTCTCCTTTTCAATTGACTCTTAGTCAGGAGCCCATCGGAGTGCGCCGCTTCAGGAGCTCGTTCAGCCTTATTGGTTTCCCGAGTCAAACCGTCACCGACACAACTTCGACCAGCTACCCTTCTATTGACGTTCCAGCCGAAGCCTTTCCGCCACTTTCTTTGCCATTCCAGCCCAGTCTACCAATCGAGTCAGAGACAGAGCTGCAGGAGTCTTCTGAAACAAGCGTCGCTAATACTTCTGATTCAACGCCAGAGGCGGGGGGTAAAAGTATGGTGGTTGGGACCTCCAGAATCCTCGTCCCGGCCGTAGTCAAAAAGACCACGGGTGGATTATCGTTTTCACGAGTACCACCTGGAGTAGATACCGTACAAGTTTCTTCCATCATACCTTAAACAGGTTTTGCGTCACAGTCAAGACGTCTTCAGCCTTTAGTTCGATGTCTCACCTGGGGTCCTTTCGGACCCTTAGGGTCATTGACTCTTAAGCCGTTCCGCCACGTCAAGGCAGCTGAAGAATGGGAACGGAAGAGTTACCTTAGTAGTTCGAGATAGAGCTTTGCTACTCAATTGCCGTTTTAGCCCATAGAAACAACGATTGGCAAGAGTAATTCTCCGTGTGATCTCTCCACTCATGTCATTTGCGGAGCTGACCATAGAGCCTAGGTATACAAAATCCTTTACTACCTCAAAATTGTATCTGTCTATTGTGGCGTTCTGCCCAAGACGCCGATGTTGGGTGTCCTTTTTTGTAGACAGCATATATTTTGTTTTGCTTTCATTGACCGCTAGACCCATCTTTGCTGCCTCGATCTCAATACTCGTAAATGCCCCATTGACGGCCCGCTGAGCTCTTCCGATTATGTCAATGTCATCCGCATAAGCGAGTAGTTGTACAGACTTGAAGAAGATTGTACCTCCGGGGTTGGCTTGTGAGTTTCGTACAATTCTCGCAAGTACAATGTTAAAGAGATCGCATGATAGCGCGTCGCATTGTCTAAGACCTTTCCTGACATCGAACGGTTCGGTGATGTTCTTACCGACTTTGATGGAGCAGCGAGAGTTCTCCATCGTCATTCTGCACAAACGGACGAGCTTGGCAGGGATGTCAAGACTAGACATGGCTCATAGGCAACTTTGAAATCGATGAAAAGGTGGTGCGTATCGATTTTATATTCATGGGTTTTTTCAAAGATCTGCCGTAGTGTGAATATTTGGTCAATGGTGGACTTTTCAGGCCTGAAACCGCACTGATAAGGACCTATCAGGTTGTTGACGATCGGTTTTAGGCGTTCACATAATACGGCAGACAGGATCTTATATGCGATATTTAGGAGACTTATACCCCTGTAGTTGGCGCAGTTTAGAGGGTCTCCTTTCTTCAGGATCGGGCAAACGATGCTGAGGTTCCATTCATCGGGCATACTTTCGTCCGACCAGATTTTACAGATGAGCTGGTGCATGCTCCTTACCAGCTCATCTCCTCCTGCCTTGAAAAGTTCAGCGGCAAGGCCGTCGGCTCCAGCTTTGTTGGATTTGAGTTTAGATATCGCTATCCTCACTTCATTATGATCGGGTTGACGGGAATTTTGACTGCCATCGTCACTGTTGAATGGCTCATTCTGCCTGACAGCGGAATATTGATCATCATCGCCGTTTAACAGTCTGCAGAAGTGTTCCTTCCATATCCTCAGCACCGGCTGCGATTCCACTACTATCTTCCCATTTTCGTCCCTGCAGGCTTCTGTTCTGGCTTTGAAACCCTGGCATGTTCTCTTTACCCTCTGGTCAAATTTTCGAACATTATTCCTGCAATAAAGTCTCTCAATCTCCTCGATCGAGCGCTTCTCATGCTCTTTTTTCTTCTTTCTGAGAAGTCGATGTTCCTCTTTTCTCCTGCGCACGTAGAGCTCGTAAGCAGCTCTAGTCCTTCTATGCAGCGCCGCTTTGTACGCCTCTTGTTTAGCTGCATGTGCTTGCCGGCATTCCTCATCAAACCAGGAGTTTCGTTGTGGTGGGCGAGAGAAACCCAGTACAGGCTTTTTGGCAACGCTGCCACTGGTCTTCCGCATTTGCTGCTGGCGGCATAGGACTAAGATTGAGATTAGAAGAAACACGATCGGCAAAGGTTCTGGCGGTCTCTTGCGATTGTAGCTTTTCGACGTCAAATTTCCTCACAGCATTTCGTTGATTTCGCTCCGTTGTGGATATCCGCATCCGTACTTTGGCTACAACTAGGTAGTGATCCGAGTCCACGTTGGCTTCTCGGAAAGTCCGGACACCCAGAATACTGGAAGAGTGCCTTGCGTCGATCGCAATGTGATCGATTTGGTTGACGGTTTTTCGATCAAAGGAGAGCCATGTTCCTTTGTGAATATCGAGACGTGGGAACCGCGTACTAGCTACAACAAAGTTTCGCCCCGCCGCAAAGTCGATTAGCCTGAGTCCGTTGCCGGAAGTGTTGTCGTGCAGGCTGTGCTTTCCGACAACGCTACTAAAGACTTCCTCTCTTCCTAGCTTTGCGTTAAAGTCGCCTAGGATAATTTTAACGTCGTGGCTAGGGCATTGCTCATACGTCTTGTCCAAGAGCTGGTAGAAGTCATCCTTTGTCGCGTCTTCCTTCTCCTCGTGAGGGGCGTGAACGCATATTAGGCTAATGTTGGCAAATTTAGCCTACATACGGATAGTCATGAGGCGCTCGTTCACATGCCGGAAACTCAAGACTTCTTGCCTAAGTCTGTCTCCAATGACAAATCCGCACCCGAATAGACGCTGTCCTTTTTGTCTGTAGCAGTCGCCGTAGTAGATGTCGCAGTTTTTCATACTCCTTTTGCCCGGCCCATCCCATCGCACTTCTTGGATGGCGGTAATGTCTGCTTTGAGACACTCTAGGGCCTCCGCAAGTTGTTCGGCTGCACGTGGTTTGTAGAGGGACCTAACATTCCATGTGCAGACACGAAGATCGTTGTCCTTTTTACGTTTGCGTGGGTCGTCAATAATAACATCATCCGTATCCGAGGCTGTTGGTTGCTTCGTAACCAAAGGTTTTTTACGTGGTAGGGAAGTTAACCCGACGGCACAACCCCCAACCTGGAGGGCCAGATCCATTTTTTTGTACCCCTAGGACAAGAGGCCGGATACACCGATGTCAGTAACCCACTTCGGGGATATGAGCGCTGCCGTTGGCCCATTAAGGGTTCATCCGCCACCATCTCTTTTCCAATACCCTGACGTAGTATTGAAAATCCTTACAGACCTCAGCTCCAGTAAGGTATCCGCTGGTCTGTAGACGTCACCGTTGATTCCATCGAGAGAATTCGACCGCCGCACGTCCTCCTTCTGAGGACCTCTTGCTAGACTTCTGAGACGCATATTTCAGCCGATCAGGTCAACAAGAGATGCCTCGTCCGGTTAGACATATGCGCGCTGAAGTTCACCCAGATGTGCTTACGCAGGTCTGAGTGTTCAGCTACACATATATCGTCAGACTCAGCATACGCTCATCGTTAGTTCACTATCAGATAGCTATCCAGCGGGCACCGCGTGAAGGTGATGAAGCGATTTTGCCCACCTAAGCATGTGCAATCACACGGTCTTATCGATTTAAATACCATGTTCATTAAACAAAGCCGACACCTGATCACTTACAGCAGTGGTAAAGATGAAACCCAGATTGACTACCATCTGGTAGCCAGTTTCATAAACCCTCGGGTAAAAGATTGCAAATGATCCTGGGAGAGGCAATCGCTCAGCAACACTGTATTCTGCTAACAGAACTTTTTATGAAAACACCAAAGAAAAGCAAACAAACAAGGGTCCCTGAGAAAATCAAGTGGTACAATCTGGACAAAGAAAAAGGCGAGGCTTTTGTTTTCGTAATGAAAAATTACCTCTCTCACACCATCAACGGAGCTGAGGATGAAGAGTGTAGAGCACAAAATATGTGGGATTCCCTACAGCGAACTTGCTTAAAGAAGGCCAAATCACTGCTAGGAGCTTCAAAATGCCACCACCAACACGCCAAAGAAATATGGTGGTGGAGTGATGAAACTAAAGAAGCAATAAATAAGAAGAAAGCGACATTCAAAGCTTGGTCAAAGTGCCCTTCTAATAATGGAGACGACAAGCTCGCCTCGAAATGAAATACAGATGTTGCAAGAAAAAAAGCGAAGAAGAAGTGCACCCAGGTTCAAGCAGAGAGTACGGAGGGCCTGTATCGGGAGCTGGAGAAAATATCCTCCCCGGTTGCTGATGCAAACCAGGCTATCCAGGAGCTGCGAAGACACAATGTGAACAGGAGCGCAACCATCTTCAAAATACCCGCCCAAAGAAGAACGAATGCTCGCTAAACTTCATTAACAACGCTTGGCCAACTTCTTGTGTATGACGACAAAATTCTGCAAAGCTGGCGGCAGTAATGTGAAGAATTTTTGAATGAACAGTTTCCCTGGCTATACTTTCCAAGAGCCACCCCTAACTGTGAAGAAATACCCGACATTACAGTCGAAGAAGTTAGTGAGGCGGTCAAGTACTCCAAAAAAACGAAAAGCGGTTGGACCAGACGCGATGCCCTCTGGGTTCTGCAAAAAGATGAGAAACATCGGGTTCAGATGACTCAGAATTCTCATCTCCAAATTCGTGATAGGTGACCCAATGCCGAATCAATGGAGGGAAGTTACCTTCTTCCTGTGTAGAAAGGGAATGGTGACACGCGAAACTATGACAACTACCGTTCGATCAAGCTAATGTCACACACCATGAAGATCGTTGAGCGGGTATTATTTGGCCGACTGTGAAAAATAATACGCTTATCTGATAATCAGTGCGGGTTTGTCGCTGGTAAATCAGCCATAGATACAATCCAAAGTATAAGGATCATAATGGAAAAAACATCGTGATTCCTTAAAGGATTTGCATATTGTATTCATTGCCTTTGAAAAGGCATTCGACAGACAACCACGAGATCTGATATGGGTGGCGCTAAGACATCGAGGGGCTCCAGAAACCTTCGTACAGACGATCATGGACATGTACGAAAAAGCAAAGACAAGAGTAAGGTGCCCGGTTGGAGTAACCGAAGATTTCCCAAACAAAGTCGGGGTGCACCAGGGAAGCGTCTTAAGTCCTTTGCTCTTTATTATAGTCATTGACTATCTGCTTGAAGGTAAAGTGATGGACCCCAAGGTACATCAATTATTCTTTGCTGACGATGGAGTCATCATAAGTGAGAATCCTACATTCCTGCAACGAGTACTTGATGTGAGGTTAGACGTTTTTGAGGGAAATGGGTATCGCATTAGTTCAAAAAAGAAAGAGTACTTGTGCTGCCCGTCCTCTGATCCACTCAAGCCTATTCCAGACATTTATTTGAATGGAACAGTACTTCCCAAATGTGAAAAGTTAAAATATCTGGGAACTATTATCATCGCGTAAGCGTAGTGTGAATGAAATGGCGGGAAAACTCCGCATCTTCTGTGACAGAAAAATGCTACCCAAGTTGAAAGGAAGGCTCTAAACTACAGTTGTGCGTTCAGCGCTCACATACGGTTCACAATGTTGGACGATGTACAAAACATATGAGAGTAAATTAACGGCAGTAGAGATGGAGATGCTTCGCATAACAGCAGGAGTGACAAAGCTTGATCGAATAAGAAGTTCGAAGATCCGTGGAAGCCTTCACATCAAGGAAACCATCTTGCGAAAGATAGAGCCCAGCCGGCTCCGCTGATACCTCCACGTTCAAAGACGGGATCATTTGAACCCTATTAAAAAGGCAATATCAATGCGCATTCCAATGACATCGCGAGGCAGACCTATAAACGCCTGGATCGCGAAAATGCTACGACATCAGCATTTCTTTGGCATCAGTAACCGAGTGATCCAAAATCGATACGTTCTGAGGTCAAATAGGCGAACCCCATAGGCGGATCAGTAGAAATGCAGTGAAGTGGGGGGGTTGTGATCCCTTATTCTCGGACAATAACCTCGCTGAAAAAGGAAGAAGAAGAAGAAGATTCAAATACAAATTACGCCGTACACGTTGAAAATGGTCACGTAAATACGTCCCAAATAAATTTTTCTTAATACTTAAAAAGGTACATAAAATATAAAATCCCAATATTTTTTCATATATTCATCTCACTGCAAAATCGAATTATATCAATGTACAGCTCCATATTTGCTTCCATATTTATTGATGCCAGAGATTCTATCAGAATTTAATTGTGTAAAATATCACAATAGACAAAAATAAAAAAAGCTGTTGAGTAGTATCGGCATATGAATAGAATTTTAATTTTACTTTTGTTATAGGCCGTTATTGTGATCAGCGATCGTAACGACAATTGTCGATTGCGTCAATTGATTTTAGCTATGGCATTGTGTAACTCGATCAATAGAGAAATAGGTTATTGTGAATGAAAATGTGAATATTCTGAATACATCATACCTTAGCACTTGTTTGGCTATTACTTTCGTAATTATTTTTTTGTATTTAAAGTAGTTTTAAGAAATGAGTTCAGTTGAGTGGTGGATACTATAAAACTTTCTACCACTTTGCGATTTTGTAGGCATCCGTCATACCAAACCAGTGTGGGCAACGAGTATTGTCTTAGCCTGGCACAACCCACAGTGCCTTTAGTGCTTAAACAAGTTAGGGGGTGGCAATGGTGTAGTGGTAACGTCGTCAATTGCCAGGCTTATGGTTCATGGTTCAAATCCTGATGTCAGCAAGCATTTATTTATTTCTCATGAAATATAAAAAGTCAGTCCGATCATTTGCAAAAGCTTCTGTGAACACTCCTGCGAAGGCATAACACTGGCAGTAGCTTGGACATGTGGCTGGAAAAATTGTTCGCTCTGTTGATGATGATGTGCCCTTGACATCGATTATCGGGAAAAAAGTACTGTGAATCAGAAGCAATGACAATAATAACAAAAATCTCCCCAGTTATCTGGACGCCACCTCCGGAGAATAGCTGAAGCATAAACAACTGAGCTTCATGAACCACTACACCAAAAAATCTTTCTCTCTCTCTCTATCCATCCTTTCCAATGCTCGCACTGCGTGTAAACATGTTAAAGGTATTCATAACCCTTTGAGTGCGCGCAAATTATAAAAAAAAAAAAAAAAAATTTCAAGTGCCAGAAACTTACATTTGTCCTAAACGGATCAAATTTAATTATTCAGAAAGTGAAGGACGCAGCAAGAATAAATTTTTTTGAAAAAAGCGATATCAGAATTTGTTTCTATAAATGAACCCAGAAGCTCCAATTTTTTCTTTTTTTTTTTGTACCTTAGCTAAGTCCTATATTTTAATTCATTATTATTAGTTTTTTTTAAACATACGAGTATTTACATTATTTTTACTAAAATGAATTACATTTCACACGCACAAAACTCTTTCACTTTTCCTCAACACAAGCGACTGTCAAATCGACAAATATCAATCACAACACACAATGCCAAAATCTGTAATCGACGATCAACGATCGACAAATGTCGCTCATCGACCAATTATCGACACTCACAATAGGGGCCGTATTGTTTCGTCAGATTGGAATTAATTTAAAAATTATGTATATAAATAAAATAGCACAATAAATGAAAGCTATTCATTTGAATTTATTTAACTACAAAGCAAAACATGTGCATTCATATGCAATAATTAAATTGGTTTCCTTTGTTGGCATATTTTAAACTAGAAATCCCTATCCGCGGTCGCCGACGCACAGTGGTGTGAGAGGCGAAAAAAAATCAAAATTTTCAAATTGTTTGTAACACTAAGTGGCCTTGTATTCTGAGAATATATGAGTTGGATAATACATTTCGATGGAATGGAGAAATATTTACACTTATGACAACAGTTGCAACACCTTTAAAGTCGCTACATTATGTAACCATTTTTAGTAAATATATACAGCGAAGCGCCTTGTATTCTAGTAAACACCTGTTCTGCGTCAAGTTGATAATAATTTAAAAAATGTAAATACATTTTACAACATGTCTGAAGGAAGCGTAAACGTTATCATAGTTTTACTTTTCTAATTCTTCAAGCAGTTATGGATTTTCTAAGTAATCGGTGAAAAAATCAATATTTGCAAAAGCTCAGTAGAGCAGAATTAAGATGCTCCACACTCCTCCGTTTTGTTTCTTATTTGAAAATATTCTTTAGACTCTTACCTTAACAACTGTACCATTTCCATCTGCGCCAACCTTCGCTCCCATTTATCACTTCAATAAAACCATTGAAAAATTTGTTTTGTGCAAGCGTGTCATTACATGGAGATCTCACCATACCTCCCGCCGAAGCTATTTGATTTTTTCCTCATTCGGTTCCTTGTTCATAGGAACATTTTTGATCAGCATATGTTTCCTATATGGATTCGCAGTTAAAATAATTTTTTTTTTCGCGAAAATTATGTTTTGGCACCACTGTGCGACGTACGAATACATATGTATGTATTATATTTTCTTTTTATCCCAAGGTTCAAAGTACGAATGAACAGAATTCCCAGAATGCTTATGACGTCGAAATTTGCATTCAACCATTTTTGCCGCTAAGTTAATATTCCACAATCGAGAAATACAATTTGGTAGATTATTTTCACGAACATTTCGATATCGAAATGCAAATTCCGTTCAGATGCCTGCATCTGGGAAATTTGATTTTCACGCACGCTGCTACAGTTGAAATCGGCATCACTGTTAGACTTTGGTATGGGTTAAAATACTAAGCCAACGGGGTTTCCTTGGATACGTTGCACGCTACCATGGTGGTGTCCTATTAAATAAATACATTTGAACAAATTTGAATTCAATATAATTCTCGTATATTCCTATAACTATAGGTATGCAATTGGATTTCTATGAAAAACTATAGCAAATGGTAGGACACAAATGTAAAAAGGACTCTGCGGGGCGTATAATTGAATTATAATGGTATACCGTAGCGACATGGTGTTCATTAGTTTTATTAGATATATTAATAATTGCTAATTATGCACAAGTTTAATATACAACAGGATGGAAATTGGTGGTGAGCATAGATTTCTGTATTACCTATATATTGAGGAAATTAGAAAATTTGGTATACGAGCACACTGTCGCAGTAGATAAATAGGAAATAGCGTAATTTGTATGCAGTCCCAAATGAGCGGAAGGCAAAAGCTTTTAATTTTTGTGTTAATTGTTCAAAGAATGGTATTTAGAGGCAAAATCATTATGAATAAGATGGATTGTCTTGTCAATTGGCACTTTGAGATGAAATTTGGTTTAAAATAACAATACTTATTATCTTTTACTACATAATTCTTCACGGCACTCCTTAAATCTATAGAAACCACAGTACTTCTTCTTCTTAGGTGGGGCTACAGTCCGGGTTGACCTGGGCCTCAACCAACAAACCTCTCCAGCCCGCCCGGTGACGATCGAGCTGCCGCCATGCCTCTGTCTCATACAGCAGGTCTGTGATGATTAGTGATTACAGAGTTACCTTAGTTGTTCGAAATATGGCTTTGTTGCTCAATTGCGGTCTTAGCCCATAAAAACAGCGATTGGCAAGAGTAATTCCTCGTTTGATCTCCTAACTGGTCTCATTTACGGAGCTCACCATAGAGCCTAGGTAGAGAAGTTTCTTACTTCCTCAATATGATATCAATTTTTTTATTGTTGCGTTCTGTCCAAGATGCCAATGTTGGGTGTCTTTTTTGTAGACAGCATATATTTTGTTTGCGCTAAGCCCATCCTTGCTGCCTGGATCTCAATACCAGCAAACGCCTCACTGACAGTGCATTGAGTTATTCCGACTAGGTCAAAGCGATCAGCGTAAACGAGTAGTTGTACAGACTTGTAAAAGATTGAACCTCCGGTGTTCGCTTGTGAGTTTCGTACAATTCTTTCAAGTATTATGTTAAAGATAGCGCGTTACTTTGTTTAATACCTTTCCTCACTCCGAAAGGTTCTGTTCTGTTCTTACCAACTTTGATGGAGCAGCGAGTTAAGGTCTTCGCATAATGCGGCAGACAGGATCTTATATGCGATGCTGAGAGGACTAATATCTCTTTGGCGCAGTTCCGAGAGCCTCCTCTCCTCAGAATTGGAATTGGGGAAACGATGCTGAGCTTTAATTCGAACCATATTTCCATCAGGCCAAATTTTACCAAGCTGATACATGCTCATCTGTTCCATCTTTTTATTCCTTCTGAGAAGTCGATACTCCTCTTTTTTCGAAACTCAGTATATCAGAGGTGGCATCTCCGATGGATGGATGGAGATTGAGATGAAAAGAGCCTCGATTGGCAAAGACTCTGGTGGTCTCTTGCGATTGTAGCTGTTCGACGTCAAACTTCTGACAGTATTTCGTTTAGGTAGGGAAGTGGTAGGGAAGTTAATCCGACGGCACAGATCTCAACATGAAGCGCCAGTTTCTTATGTTATACCCCTTGGACGCGGGCCGGGTACACCTGTACCCATAGTCCACTACTGGAATGTGAGCGCTGCAATTGTCCCATTAAGCGTTCATTTGCCACCATCTTTATACCAAGGTCCTGACTAATATTTAAAATTCCTTATCGACCTGTGATCCGAATATGTCGAAGTAGCTGCCGCAAGGTGTTCACTAGATTAAATCTAACTGGAACTGTGGACGCCACCGTTGACTCCATCTAGGGAATTCGTCCGTTGCCATCTGAAACAAGAAGTGCAGTAGCAAGAAAGCTCTCCTCCTCTCTCCCTCTTCTGCTGGCGCCAAGTTCTTCGAAATGTGTTGGTTACCCAATCTCCATTGAAGGTACTAGGCACCCAGCGGTCACCAACGTGCAGGTGAAGAATAGAAGTTGGCAGGCCCAGGCTAAGTGAGAGAGAACTTTGTGTTTTCATGTAATCCCATGCACACTACTAGGTTTTTATTTTTAATACAATTTTACAACAGTAAAGAATTGAGTGGAAATGCTAAATTCTCATGTTTCTGTGGCAGAACGCTACAAGTTGACACTTTTTTTTATTACCTGCGGAATTTGAAGCAAGTAACTGAAAATGAACTAATGTTCAAAGTTTAATTCAGTTTCTTTTTTTTTATCCATCAACGTAGAAAAAAAATGTTTAGTTATAAACAGCTCCGTGTGGAGACAAATTATTTACTGGCGAAACACATGGACTTCGACATGGTCTTGGAGTTGGACTTACATATTTAATTTGATTGTAGAATGTTACACTCTACTTCAAAATCACCCCCATTAATAATATTTATGTACATCTCTCGTACACTCAGAAAAAATCCTATTAAATGAATTATTTTTCCTATTACTTTCACAGTTTTTTACTATTAAAATTGGTCAATGGGATTTGTACCATAAAAATAATACTTTCAAACCCATTGTATCAATACTCTATTCTTTCTCATTTTTCAATTAGATTGCCATTTAATATTTATATTGCGTCCTATTAATATTTAATAGTATATAGCATTACTTTTAATATATCTCCTATTAATTTAATGTGACAAAGAATAATAAGTAAGAATCGTAGAAACTATTCAAATTAAAGGAAAATCCTATGAAAACCACTACTTATGTTTAAAGGTATCGTCCTATTACTTTAAATCCATGACGCTATTTATATTATATTAATCAATAGTATATCTTATCAAATTGATGTGGGTACCCCAATTGATGTCCCATATATAATATTTGGCTGAAAAAAAAAAAAAAACAATTAAATAAAAATACAACAATTCCCTTATTTCTTTTTTTTTTTCTCCCTTATTTTTTTTAGTATTACATACGAGTAGGACAAAATTGAATTGGTGTTTTGTAAGTTCAATAAGTTCACTTATGTAACCAACATTCCAGTGTCTACATATGAAGTAAAGATCTGACTTACACACAAGCATAATATGTTCTATTTTATAGAGTGAAATTGATTTCATATAAGTTTTTGTAAAACAAAAAAAATGTTTCTAATAAAATTTTCCTTTAAATTTTATTTTATGAGCACAGCAAATTTCCAGTAGACTTATACCTATTATATTATTACTAAGCACAGCATCTAACAAGCTAACATCATACGTATATAGTTATTCATTGACATTGTTAGATTGTTATTAGAGTAGCTATCTACTATAATAGATGTCAAAGCATTCTTGTGATACTCATAAAGATATCATATTTTTCATTTCATATATTTATTTACTTCCAGACTTAAAGATAATTAACGAAAAATGCTTAACAATGGTGGAATTAAATAATAGTGATCATTCTGTTACTTAAAAAGTTAGTGTGGAATGACACAAGAATTCATATTTCATCACAAAATTTAAAAATGTGAACACCTAGTTGAAGAAGTTTGAAATTGTTGATTGCAGAAATTGTGCTGGCCTAGCCACAAAAAGAAAATAAAATAAATTTTTATTTATATTAAAAACCAAAAAAGGAAATATGTCTTTATTCCATATGCTTAAATGGAGCTTAAACTTAGCTCTCAGTTCTGATTCCGGTGCAACAAGAAGGTTTTCAATGTCAAAACCATTTTTTTTATTGTCCTACCAGCGACTCGCTTATACAGGGTGGGCCAACTAAAAGTTTCTTTTTAAAAATGCAATAAAATGAACAAACTAAAAATATTTTCATGTATTATGGCTTTATTAGTAAGAGCAAACATTCCCATTAATTATGGGATACAACGTCGTTCAAGTGGCTGCCTCGGCTGGCCTCGCAGTGCGCATTCTATCACTCCAATTTTCCAAGACCTTGTTGATGGTTTCGGACTGTAGCTCACGGATTGCTTGGATGATATTGGCCTTAAATGCTTGAATCGTTTCCGGGTTGTTGGCATAACATCGGTCCTTCACGGTTACCCCCAAAAAAAGTCCAAAGGGGTCAAATCGCAGATCCGAGGCGGCCGCAAAAGACCGATTATGGCATGGGCTGTGTGGCATGGCGCACCATCCTGCATGAACCAGAGGTCGTCCAAATCCATGTCCTCAATTTCAGTAAAAAAAAAAGTCGTTAACATTGCTCTGTAACGCCCACCGTTGACTGAAACATTGTTCCCAGCCTCATTTTCAAAGAAAAATGGTCCACTACTGCCACTACTGCACAATCCGCACCAAACTGTCACTCTCTGTGGATGCATTGGCTTCTCGACAATAACGTGCGGGTTTTCCGAGCCCCAGATGCGGCAATTTTGTTTGTTAACGTAGCCGCCGAGATGAAAATGTGCCTCATCAGAAAAGATGATTTTTCGCCCAAAATCGTTGTCCAATTCAAGCTGCTCTAAGGCCCAAACTGCGAAGCGATAACGAAGCGGATGGTTGTGCGCTTTCAATTGCTGAATCAATTGGACCTTGTAAGCGAATAATCCCAGATCTTTGTGCAGAATTCTCCTCAGGCTAGTGCGTGAAATCTTGAGCTGTTGAGATCGATGACAAGTTGATGTTCGTGAATTGAGTCTCACACTCTCGGCTACAGCAGCCACATTCTCGTCTGTGCGCACCGTGTGACGACGGGGACCATGAGTGTTGTCCACCAGCATACCAGTCTCACGAACTTTTTGCACAAACTTGCGTACAGCAGGCGCGGTGTGTGCTTCATTTCGGCTAAAACTTTTTTTTAATAAATATTTTCCATTATATTGGAAAAATTTGAGGAGCAAACCAAAGGTAATAAAATTATACTTGACAAATTGAGCAAGCTCGAGTTCAAACCTCGCAAGACAATCAAAAAAACATGAATATGAAACAGCTACTTAAGATACTAACGTGGAACGCAAACGGCCTTCTGAAAAAAATCGACGAGTTAGAAGTGTTTCTACGGAAAATAACATTGACATATGTTTGGTATCGGAAACGCACTTAAAAAAGGGACTTAGACCCAAAATAAAAGGCTACAGCGATTACCATGCGAATCATCCTTCGGAAAATGCGAGAGGCGGGTCCTCTCTTTACATCAAAGACTGTATTAAGCACTCCGAAAACATAGAAATCGAATTTGATTCTATGCAAATAAGCTCAGTCTCCGTAAAAATAAACCACTTAGACTACAACATCGGATCTAGTTACTTCCCTCCGGGATATAAGCTAGTAGAAGACGACCTCGTTCGTCTCTTTGACTCACTCGGACCTAATTTTGTCTTAGGTGGTGACTTTAATGCGAAACACACTTTCTGGGGATCAAGATGCAATTCGACAAAAGGCAGATTATTGTACAAAGCCAGCATGAAACGTGGGTTGAACTTTTTTTCGACAGGGAAGCCAACTTATTGGCCAACTGACAAAAATAAAATCCCTGACCTCGTCGACTTCTTTATCGCAAAAGGGTTAACTAAAAATTTGACGGAAATCGAAGAATGCTATGATCTATGCTCAGATCACTCGGCAGTCACTCTGAAAATAGGTGGAAGTCTAGTAAAAAAAGAAGGACCGCCTAGGTTAACTAGTAACCCAACTAACTGGGACGCTTTCAGAAGAGACTGCAAGGAAAATGTTGCTTTAAATGTACCGCTAAAGACACCGTTCGAAATAGAAGAAGAAATCGACAAACTCGTCGAAGCCATTCAGAGCTCAGCGTGGAAAAACACTCCTTTGCGAAAGACAGAAGCGCGGAACAATAAAGTCAAATACCAGCCTGAAATCGAAGACCTCATACGAGAAAAGAGGAGAGCGCGCAAGAGATGGCAACAATCCCGCGCGCCACCGGATAAAACTTATCTGAACCATCTTTGTAACAAGCTTAAAAAAGTGCTGCAGGACCTAAAAAATCACGAGACTTCTACTTACCTCGAGGGTCTGACCGCTGATAAGTATTCAAACTACTCTCTATGGAAAGCCTTGAAGTCCATAAGGAAACCTGTAATGCACTCGCCGCCAATTAGGAAAGCTAACGGGGAATGGGCAAAAGAAGATAAAGAGAAAGCAGAATTATTTGCCGATCACTTAGAGGAAACGTTCAAGCCGTTCGATGGACAACCGTTGATCGAAGATCCGAATGTTAATATGGCACCCGACAACTTTAGAGTAAAAACCGTATCCCTGTCCGAACTTCGAATGACAATACAAAAATTGAAAAATAACAAGGCTCCGGGATATGATTTAATCACTGGCGAAATTTTGAAAGACCTACCGAAAAAAGTGCTGGTTAAGTTGCTCTACATTATAAATGCTTCCTTAAGACTATTATATGTTCCAAGGCAATGGAAAGTCGCCGAAGTTATTATGGTTCCGAAACCGGGGAAATGTGCAAATGACAAGAAATCATATAGACCCATTTCACTTCTGCCAATAATATCTAAGGTCTTCGAGAAACTTCTGCTGAAACGATTGCAACCAGTAATTGAAGAAAGACACTTGATCCCGGATCATCAATTCGGGTTTCGGGTCAAACATTTCACAATCGATCAGGTGTATCGAATAACGAACGAGATTGAAAAAGCTCTAGAAGGGAAAAAAATATGCTCTAGCGCTTTTCTCGACGTATCGCAAGCCTTCGACAAGGTATGGCACGAAGGCCTAAGGTATAAGCTAAGGGTAATCTTACCGGAAAAGTTGTACAGAATATTAGAATCTTATCTTGAAAACAGACTTTTCCGTGTTAGACACGGGAGTGAATATTCGGATTTCAAAGATATCTACGCCGGTGTTCCACAAGGAAGTGTTCTCGGTCCAATCCTGTTCTTGCTCTACACAAGAGATATACCACAAGATGAAGGGACCGTTGTAGCAACGTTCGCAGACGACACGGCTATCCTCGTAACGGATAAGTCAGTCGAATCATCAACGGGAAAACTCCAACGAGCTTTGAACAATGCATGCGAATGGACAAAAGCCTGGCGAATAGTCCTCAATGAGACAAAATCAACGCATGTCAATTTTACGTTAAGAAAGATAAACAACGTACCTATATCCATTAACTCGGTACAAATACCTTACGCAAACGAGGCAAAATATTTAGGAATGACCCTAGACGCAAAACTTAAGTGGAAACCACACGTTAAAAAGAAGCGCGAAGAGCTCGAAATCAGATTTAGAGAAATGTATTGGCTACTCGGAAGATACTCGAAGTTAAGCGTATACAACAAACTGCTTCTGCATAAGCAAGTGCTAAAACCGTCTTGGACATATGGTATACAACTTTGGGGTTGTACCAAACCAAGCAATATGGCTCTACTGCAAGCATTTCAAAATAAAATGCTAAGAGCAATCGTGAATGCTCCTTGGTATATAAGGAATAGTGATATTCACAGAGATCTAGGAATTGCTACCGTGAGGGACGAAGTAACAAACTTTGCTCGCAAACTTCGTACCCGTCTTCATGTTCATTGCAATAATGAAATAATCCGTACTATGGACGTGACAAACCTTGAGCGCCGACTACAAAGAACAAGACCTTTCGACCTAGCGCCGTAAGGAAAAACCGCATGTACTGACGGTATTAGTAGGTGCCTTCACTGGAAAGCTACCTACCTAACGCGATTAACACTACAGAAGCGTAAACTACTCGTTAAGGCAACTTAGTCGTAGTCATCACAAAAAATGAAAATATGAGAGGAACGAATTTCCTACTACTATGAGTACGCGCAGCCGGTTCTCATAGTGCCTCTCTGAGGGGGTGAGGTTTAGCCCGTAGGCATGTACTGACTAGCACTGATGGCATTGTCAGATATATGAATCGGGCATAACCAATGGTACGGGCCATTGGTATCTTTTGAAGATTCCTGCACCTCCAGGCGCAACCAAAAAAAAAAAAAAAAAAAAACGCACTATTTGGGCTACACAGCACTCACTTTGGAAATAAGTTTTCAATATTTCCCAATGTGGTTCAAGCGTAAAACGACTCATTTCGTTCCGCGGATATATGATACTGACTTTCTGTCAAGATTTCGAGCAGGAAACAGCTGTCAGTGTCAAAATAACGTATGATCTAAAAAGAAAGCACTAGATGGCCCACCCGTTACACTATTTCGTCGAACCCAAATCGGTTGCAAATTAGTTGTTTTAATCATCCTCTTTCGTTTCTGAATTTTGGATCACCACAGAAGCAGAAGCAGAAGATTCCTCCACAACCCTTATGATTTCTTGAGATGGGGTGAAGGCTTCTGTCCGTCTCCAAACTGATTATTACTTAATTACGCAGATCAATTACGCTTTTTTTATTGTTTTCTTCCACTTCAACATTTGGGACGCATTCTAATAATCTGTCCATAATATTAATAAAAGAAGAATTGCCTTCGCCAATTTTTTTTATAAAGCTATCGTGACTTTCCATTGTATTTCTAGAAAAAAAAATTGCAAAAACATAATATAAGGGGGGAAATGGAAAGCGAAATACGATAAATATTGTACATAGATAAAACAAAAGCACTGTTCAAGTTTCAAGTTTATTTTATTACAATTACATGATGATACAATGAATATTACGTTAAACATTTTTTTTAAGTGTACAATAAAATAAAAGAATTAGACTGTGGCATTGCCGTCTGTCTGATTGACTCGGAATAAAATTAATATCTTCAATATAGGGAAAAACAAAAGCACTGATATATATTAAATAATTTAGTATTCAAAATGCACTTCTTCGCAACTTTTTTTTTGCTTCCACAACTTGACCACTGGAATTTTAGACGCCGAATGCGAAATGTTTGCGAAATGCTGTAGACAGAATGACGGAAGAAAAGTTTTTAATAGGAAAACCTTTTACTTCAATAGTATGATCACATAAAGTCAATAGTATATCTGATTAAAAACAAGGAAAAATATGATATTATAGTATATATACTATTAAAACAATATGATATCTAGATTTCTCCCATTAAAACCTTAATATGATGGTACTATTAATAATTTACTACTTCCGACTGTTAGAATAATAGGATGATCTATTTATTTCAAAAAGAGAAATAATATCAGATCTATAGTATTTCTATTTGTATTAATTCTGTACACCATTAAAATAATAAAAATGTCTAAATCAATAATACACACACTTTTAATTCAATTAGAAAACTATTAAATATATAGGAATAAGTGATTAATATCGATACTATTAAATCAATAACTGTACTATTAACAAATTAATAGGACACTTTTTTCTGAGTGTATCTACAATACTATAAAGACAGATCGTCTTTCTCATAAAGCATTCAAACGAAAACCAATACCATCATTATCTGCGCGCATAATAATTGCTAGCAAACAGATACACAACTAGAACAGCGTTGGTCCTCCGCCACATCCAAATTGCATTTTCAAAGGCAAAATGACTAACTAGACCCTCGTCAAACCCACACAATGAGAATGTCAATGAATTTCTAATTCAGTGCTGCTGCACTAACGAATTGTATTCGAAACCATAGAAGCTTTCGCTCTTACGCTGTACTATATATATGTATGTATGTATACCGATGTAACCATTCTGCATAGATGCGGAATAAAGAAACCACTACTGGCAATAGCAATAGTGCCACTAGCACCAGTAGCAGCAGCAGCGGTTGCGGTCTAGTTAATTATGCAATGGAAAAATACAAGGCTCTTGCAGCTGTGAACGCAAAAATACAACTACAACCGGGGCAAGCAGCTGCTGGAGGACCACCAGCAAGGCCAATTTACTGAAATATGTAAACTGAAGTCGATCCGCGAGAGATTATATTGCGTCAGCGAAAGAGAAACGCCGAGTAGCGGTGAATATACGCGAATAATAATGGCAATGAAACAACAATCATCGTGCAAGAACGGATTAAAATGTTGACCCACGGAAATGTTTATTCATCGGCGATGGTCGTAGTAGGAACAGACCGGATTACGACAGGGCTTATAGCGCGCACCGAGATGGGACTGTGGGTTCTGTGATTTTACTTGTCCCTCACGGTTCCGGAAAACACACCAGGGTGGGTATTCATTTCCAGATTGTAATGGTTCGGATAAAACTGTCATGAGTTGGAGGATACTGAAAGTCTGTGTTATGAATTGGTATTTCTGTTTTGGCGAAAGGACGGAAAATCATGTTCAGATGCAGTAAGGGAATACAGTACGGAAGAATGGACAGAAAATGACTTTTTATGAAGTACGTGCCTCTGTCGGGTATCAGAAAACAATATTGATAAGAATTTGCAATTAATGTTCAGAGGATCTATTGATATTTTTGACTGAATCAAATTTAAAATGGTTGATAGCAGTCCTATGAATGGTCATCGGATTTCTAAAAACATCCAACGCTAAACAGAATTTGGCTTTTCGATTTCCCTGTATTTCCCATGAAAACTTGTCGAGTAGTGACGCTTGAAAAGAATTGCGTGCAAAACGCCTATTGGGACATTCATGATTACATGTTTGGTAAAAGGTTTCCGCTGCAGTAAATGCAACGCTACTTACAAAAGAAGAAAAATGGCTTGTAAACTTTGTAGAGCCCGAGGGTGCCATGTTTTTTAAATCGACCGATAGAGACTCCCACCTTTCAAAAACACCCTTTGTCAATATTGTTAACTAGAAATCGTTAAAAAGTTGTGTAGGTGAGGTAGGCTGCCTGTAGAAGAGTACAAGTGTCTGAGCTGAGTGAGTATTTAAAAAATTTACTCAACAGTCCACAGTTTTCTCCGTTACATTAATATGCAGCCCCCTTCTTTGCAGACGAGCTCTTATGAGTAGATGCACCATTTACACTTTTCGAAGTGAAACGCGCAGATGATTGCTCTAAAACGAGGAAAGCTCCAGGTGACGATTGGATCTCTTTCGAGTTTTACAAGAACAGTTCCACAGATTTTCTCACTGCACATACCAATGTATTTAATGGAATTTTTGAAGCAGCCAGTGTTACAAAAAGGTTTAAAAGAGCGATCATTTTCCAATTTCACAAAAAAGGGTAGATAGATAATCCAGCTAACTACAGAGGCATTTCTTTTTTGAATACTTCGGCAAAATAAATGGATCACAAATAGGATGATTTTAAATGAATTCCAGGCGGGGTTCAGGAAACATTATTCAACACTGGATCACATTTTTACTCCTACCAACATTGCTGAGTTTTTAGACAAAGACGCAAAAAGCTATACGTCTTTTTTGTTGACTATCGCTTAGCTTTTGGCTCCATAGCGCGTGAAATTCTCTTTTATAAGCTGTACAAAATTGGATTATTAAGCAAAGTAGTGAATGTGCTGAAAACGATGTATGAGAGCAACGTGGCATGCGTATGGAATGATGGAGAGTTTGTATCGGAAGAATTTGGAACAAAAAGTGGAGTTAAGCAAGGACGCATCTTAAGCACGTTACATATTATCTTACTTATCAACGATATAATAGGAGAAGTAGGAGGTGAGATTGAGTTTGGTGGTGTACGGAAACCAGCGCTAAGGTTTGGGGACGATATAGTGCTTTTATCGGAGACAATTGAAGGGATGCAGCTTATCACTAACCGTCTTGAAAACTACTGCCAGCAATGGGATTTAACTGTAAATTTATCAAAATTCATGATTATGGTTTTTAGAAATGGTGGTGGAAGATACTCTCGCAGCAAAAAGTGCTCCTAACCCGGTGAAAGCGTTGAACTACTTACTTACTTATGTGGCGCTATCGTCCGGTGTTCACCTGGGCCTCAACCAACAAACCTCCCCAGCATCCCGGTTACGAGCCAGCTGCTTTCAGTTACGCACGTCAAGTTGGTTGAGGTTACCCTCCACTTGTTTGCGGCAGCTGTCGCGAGGTCGTGCTATACTGCACCGTCCATCCGTGGTGGATTCGAAGGCTTTCTTAAATGGACAGTTGGTTCCATCCGTTCTACATGACCCAGCCATCCTATTCGCTGTACGTGGACTCTTCTACCTAAGTCGATATAGTATAGTTCCGCATTGTACCTTTTCCTCCACTCGCCGTCTATGTAGACGAAACCAAAGATCGCTCGAAGAACTTTTCCCTTCAAATAACCAAGGGCATCCTCATCCGTTTTCGACAAAGTCCATGCCTCTGCGCCATACAGCAGGACTGGGATGATAAGTGTCTTACAAAGAGTTACCTTAGTAGTTCGAGATAGGACTTTGTTACTCAATTGCCTTCTTAGCCCATAGAAAGAGCGATTGGCAAGAGTTTGATCTTCATTTGATCTCCCCACTGATGTCATTTGCGGAGCTCGCCATAGAGCCTAGGTAGATAACGTCCTTTACTACCTCAAAATTATATCTGTCTGTTGTCGCATTCAACAGGATCCTATATCCCTCACGGTTCCGGAAAACACACCAGGGTGGGTATTCATTTCCAGATTGTAATGGTTCGGATAAAACTGTCATGAGTTGGAGGATACTGAAAGTCTGTGTTATGAATTGGTATTTCTGTTTTGGCGAAAGGACGGAAAATCATGTTCAGATGCAGTAAGGGAATACAGTACGGAAGAATGGACAGAAAATGACTTTTTATGAAGTACGTGCCTCTGTCGGGTATCAGAAAACAATATTGATAAGAATTTGCTACAATTAATGTTCAGAGGATCTATTGATATTTTTGACTGAATCAAATTTAAAATGGTTGATAGCAGTCCTATGAATGGTCATCGGATTTCTAAAAACATCCAACGCTAAACAGAATTTGGCTTTTCGATTTCCCTGTATTTCCCATGAAAACTTGTCGAGTAGTGACGCTTGAAAAGAATTGCGTGCAAAACGCCTATTGGGACATTCATGATTACATGTTTGGTAAAAGGTTTCCGCTGCAGTAAATGCAACGCTACTTACAAAAGAAGAAAAATGGCTTGTAAACTTTGTAGAGCCCGAGGGTGCCATGTTTTTTAAATCGACCGATAGAGACTCCCACCTTTCAAAAACACCCTTTGTCAATATTGTTAACTAGAAATCGTTAAAAAGTTGTGTAGGTGAGGTAGGCTGCCTGTAGAAGAGTACAAGTGTCTGAGCTGAGTGAGTATTTAAAAAATTTACTCAACAGTCCACAGTTTTCTCCGTTACATTAATATGCAGCCCCCTTCTTTGCAGACGAGCTCTTATGAGTAGATGCACCATTTACACTTTTCGAAGTGAAACGCGCAGATGATTGCTCTAAAACGAGGAAAGCTCCAGGTGACGATTGGATCTCTTTCGAGTTTTACAAGAACAGTTCCACAGATTTTCTCACTGCACATACCAATGTATTTAATGGAATTTTTGAAGCAGCCAGTGTTACAAAAAGGTTTAAAAGAGCGATCATTTTCCAATTTCACAAAAAAGGGTAGATAGATAATCCAGCTAACTACAGAGGCATTTCTTTTTTGAATACTTCGGCAAAATAAATGGATCACAAATAGGATGATTTTAAATGAATTCCAGGCGGGGTTCAGGAAACATTATTCAACACTGGATCACATTTTTACTCCTACCAACATTGCTGAGTTTTTAGACAAAGACGCAAAAAGCTATACGTCTTTTTTGTTGACTATCGCTTAGCTTTTGGCTCCATAGCGCGTGAAATTCTCTTTTATAAGCTGTACAAAATTGGATTATTAAGCAAAGTAGTGAATGTGCTGAAAACGATGTATGAGAGCAACGTGGCATGCGTATGGAATGATGGAGAGTTTGTATCGGAAGAATTTGGAACAAAAAGTGGAGTTAAGCAAGGACGCATCTTAAGCACGTTACATATTATCTTACTTATCAACGATATAATAGGAGAAGTAGGAGGTGAGATTGAGTTTGGTGGTGTACGGAAACCAGCGCTAAGGTTTGGGGACGATATAGTGCTTTTATCGGAGACAATTGAAGGGATGCAGCTTATCACTAACCGTCTTGAAAACTACTGCCAGCAATGGGATTTAACTGTAAATTTATCAAAATTCATGATTATGGTTTTTAGAAATGGTGGTGGAAGATACTCTCGCAGCAAAAAGTGCTCCTAACCCGGTGAAAGCGTTGAACTACTTACTTACTTATGTGGCGCTATCGTCCGGTGTTCACCTGGGCCTCAACCAACAAACCTCCCCAGCATCCCGGTTACGAGCCAGCTGCTTTCAGTTACGCACGTCAAGTTGGTTGAGGTTACCCTCCACTTGTTTGCGGCAGCTGTCGCGAGGTCGTGCTATACTGCACCGTCCATCCGTGGTGGATTCGAAGGCTTTCTTAAATGGACAGTTGGTTCCATCCGTTCTACATGACCCAGCCATCCTATTCGCTGTACGTGGACTCTTCTACCTAAGTCGATATAGTATAGTTCCGCATTGTACCTTTTCCTCCACTCGCCGTCTATGTAGACGAAACCAAAGATCGCTCGAAGAACTTTTCCCTTCAAATAACCAAGGGCATCCTCATCCGTTTTCGACAAAGTCCATGCCTCTGCGCCATACAGCAGGACTGGGATGATAAGTGTCTTACAAAGAGTTACCTTAGTAGTTCGAGATAGGACTTTGTTACTCAATTGCCTTCTTAGCCCATAGAAAGAGCGATTGGCAAGAGTTTGATCTTCATTTGATCTCCCCACTGATGTCATTTGCGGAGCTCGCCATAGAGCCTAGGTAGATAACGTCCTTTACTACCTCAAAATTATATCTGTCTGTTGTCGCATTCAACAGGATCCTATATGCGATGTAGGTGGGATCTTATATGCGATGTTGAGAAGACATCTGTAGTTGGCGCAGTTCAGAGGGTCACCTTTCTTCAAGATCGGGCAAACGATGTTGAGGTTCCTTTCATCGGGGATACTTTCGTCCGACCAGATTTTGCAGATGTATTGGTGCGTGCTTCTTAACAACTCATCTCCTCCTGCCTTGAAAAGTTCGGCGACAAGATCGTCGGCTCCAGCGGCTTTGATGGATTTAAGTTTAGATATCGCTATCCTCACTTCATTCTGATCGGGTTGACGGGAATCTTGACTATCATCATTACAGTTGAATGGCTCTTTCTGTCTGACAGCGGAATATTGGTCATCGTCGGCGTTTAGCAGTCTGCAGAAATGTTCGTTCCGTGTACTCAGCACCGGCTGCGATTCCACTACTATCTTCCCATTTTCGTCCCTGCAGGCTTCTGTTCTGGCTTTGAAACCTTAGCATGTTGTTTTTAGCTTTTGGTAAAGTTTTCGAACATCATTCCTGCAATAAATTCTCTCAACATCCTCGATCGAGCGCTTATCATGATCCTTTTTCTTCTTTCTGAGAAGTAGATGTTCCTCTTTTCTCCTCCGCTCGTAGAGGTCGCGAGCAGCTCTAGTCCTTCTATGCAGCGCCGTTTCGCACGCCTCTTGTTTTGCTACATGTACTTGCCGGCATTCCACATCAAACCAGGTTCTTCGTTGTGGTGGCCGAGAAAAACCCAGTGAATCAGAATCGGCATCTCAGATGGCTTGTTGGTAACGCTGCCACTGGTCTTTACCGTTTACTGCTGGCGGCATAGGACTTAGATTGAGCTTAAAAGAAACTCGATCGGCAAAGGTTCTGGCGGTCTCTTGCGATTGTAGCCTCCTATGTCAAACTTCTTCACAGTACTTCGTTTATTTCGCTCTGTTCCGGATATCCGCATCCGTACCTTGACAACTAGGTAGTGATTCAAGTCCACGTTGGCTCCTCGGAAAGTTCGGACACCCAGAATACTGGAAGAGTTCAATCTTCTCGTGAGGGGCGTAAGCGCATATTAGGCTGATGTTGGAGGATTTAGCATTGATAGTCATGAGGCGCTCGTTTATCTGCCGAAAACTCAAGACTTCTTGCCTAAGTCTGCCTCCAATGACAAATCCGCACTCGAATAGACGCTGTCCTTGTTGTCTGTAGCAATCGTCGCAATTTTTCATCCTCCTTTTTCCCGGCCCATCACACTTCTTGGATGACGGTAATGTCTGCTTTGTAGCAGTCTACGGCCTCCGCGAATTGTTCGGCTGCACGTGGTTTGTAAAGGCACCAAACATTTCAGGTGCAGACACGAAAATCGCTGTCCTTTTTACATTTTCTTGGGTCAACAGTAAAGTCATTAGTATCCAAGGCTGTTAGTTGCTTCGTAACTAGACCTATTTTTACGTAGTAGGGAAGTTAGGCCGACGACAAAATCCCCAACCAGATCCTTTTTTGCAACCCTAGAACGAGGGGGCGGATACATCGATACTAGTAACCCACTTCGACGATATGAGCGCTGCCGTCAGCCCATTAAGGGTTTATCCGCCAAGATCTCTTTTTCAATACCCTGACCCAGTATTGAAAATCCTTACAGACCTCAGATCCAAATATGTCGAAGTATCTCAAGTAGGGTATCCACTGGCCTGTGGACGTCACCGTTGATTCCATCGGGAGAATTCATCCTCCACACGTCCTCCTTCTTAGGAGCTCTTGCTAGATTTCTGAGACGCATATTTCAGCCAATCAGATCAACAAGAGATGCCTCGTCTGGTTAAACATATGTGTGCTGAAGTTCACCCAAATGTGCTTGCGTAGGTCTGAGTGTTCAGCTACTAATATATCGTCAGACTCAGCGTACCATACGTTCATCGTTAGTTCACTGTCAGATATCTATCCAGCGGGTACCACTATGAGGTGGTGATGCGATTCTGCCACGCGTTGAAAGAGTACGTGAAAGAGGACAAATATTCAGATAAATACATCTTTTTCACGGTCCCAACTCTCGTGAACGTCCGACAATCATCTCAAAACAAATTGCCTTTCAGATATGGCACTTAACTGTAGGTCCATTTGTGTGAAAAATATAACGCACACAACACAAGTGGTTACATTTGGCGAACTGTTGCACCAACATTTATTTATTTTTAATTTTTATTACGTCTAAGTTCAATATGTAAAAAAAAAACATGTTGAATGTCTACTAGCGGCAGCTAAATGAGCTATTTCATCAGTTTGGGGACGATGCATCGACAAAAAGTTTATCGAACACACATTGAAAAACAAACTATTTCGTGCAACTGCTGACTCTGTACTGCTGTACGGAGCCATAATTTGGGGTTATTGTGTTTTAAGGAAGTTAAGAAATTCCTTAGATACTTTCTAAAGCGAATCTTTCGACTTCCAACATATACAGAGAACTATGCGCTGCATTTATAAACTGGAGTCCCAACACTTTTTTTTAGATATACTAAAGCTGCATGCAGATTACGTTGTAAAAGTAGCGGAGATGGAAGAAGGAAGACTGCCAAGGATTGTGCTGATGCATATAATTTCAACAAGAGGCCAGTTGGTTCAGGAGTAGGCGGCGAATAATGGCGTGAACTTGGCTATTACAGCTGATATGCAGCTTTCAATGATAAAACCTATGTTTACTAATGTTCTGAAAAAAACAGCCAATTCCAAGTATGACAGATTTGTATCTGAAGCGCATTCTTCGCAACATAGGCTTGTCTACAGTAGGCTGAATTTCGACATCATTGAAAACGATTCAACTCACTTCCTCAATCGCTACTCTCTGCATATGATAAGCATAATATATTCTCGACTTTATTTTGATTGCAAAGGCTCAAATATGTATATGGAGTATCTCGTCTGTGCGGATGTGATCACAGTTCAATAACTCTGTTTTAGTCCTAAATGCTGATCTGGCCGACTGCCTGTCAAATAATAACAAAATAATTGTAAGGACAAGAGAATTTTAAGGTTATAAAGATAGGTCGAAACGAAGAAAGATTCGCTCTATCTAGTCGATCAAAGTAACTTTTCCTTCCAGACACTGATGTCGATATAAGTCGAGCATGGCGTTATAGCTGAAGGCTATAACGTGTGATACCACACACGAAACGGAGTCAAGTTGCATTGGTGCGCAAAGGACATAACTTGCTTCGGAAAACTATCATTTGGTCTGTGCGTAACCTTGGCAATGTAGGCTACAAGCTTTCAGGTTTCTTAGTTATATTTGAGGAACGCCCGATTACACATGTAATACATACGTTGGTGTTGTTGTAAGCAGCTTGATTATGCGCTTGAAGAAGAATCGCTGCACCTTTTCAAATTCTGACTGGCGTAACACATGCATGTATTAACGGTTGCGTTGAGTTTCGTGAGCTAGATAGAGAAACAACTACTTTCTGTTGCTTCTGTGGAATTGGTTGGTCAAGCAGTGCTTACACAAAGCTCCCCATAGGTGAGTGCTCTATCTTATCCTTCTTCTTCCTATTTCGCCGAAGTTATAATCTGATATCAACGCATTATAGCTGCCCCACTTTACTGCATTCCTACTGATCCGCTTGTGAGGTTCTCCTGTTTGACCTCAGAAAATATCGACGGGCTTCGCAATTTTGGATCACTTTGTTACTGAGGCAAACTAAATGCTACTGTTTTTTTTTTTTTTTTTTTTTTTTCCGAGGGTAGGTGAAAATCTTCAACAAGACACTATGAGGATCGACAGCGCGTGCTCATAGTAGTGTGGGATTCTTACCCACTAAAAAACCTCCCTTCAAAACAGACTTGTTTTTTATTTTTACTACAACTAAGTATTCGACTTATCAAGTAGTTTTCGTTTCGCGAAATAATGACGTTTTGCAGGTACCTTCCCATTGGAAGTTCCTGCCAGCTCCGCAGTTTAGACGCGGTTACTTATCGCGCTAGGTCTAAAGGTTTGGTTCTTTGTAGACGGCGCAGTAAATTTCATTCTTCCAAAAGTTGGAGGACTGTAATATTTACGTGACTTTCTAGTCGACTTCTATGCTTTCTCGCGTAGGTTTGAATTTCGTCTTCGATTGTTTTAATGCCAAGGTCTCTGTGGATATCGCTATTTCTGATATACCATGGCGCATTTACAATACCTCTTAGCACTTTGTTTTCAAAAGTTTGTAAAATTTTAATATTACTTATTTTGGTACAACCCCAGAGTTGTATACCATATGTCCATACAGGCTTTAGCACTTGCTTATATAAAAGCAGTTTGTTATATATATTAAGCTTGGAATATTTTCCAAGTAACCAATACATTTCTCGATATTTGTTATCTAGTTCTTTGCGTTTTTTCTTAACGTGCGTTTTCCATTTCAGCTTTGTATCAAGTGTCATTCCAAGATACTTAGCCTCGTTTGCAAACGGGATTTGAACCGAGTTTGAAAAGATCGGCAAATTATTTATTTTTTTATAAGTAAAATTTACATGAACAGATTTGGTCTCGTTGAGTGCGATTCGCCAAATCTTTGTCCATTCATTTACTCTATTCAAAGCTTCTTGCAGTTTTTCTGTAGTATCTTCGACCGTTTTACCTACTGTCAAGATAGCAGTGTCGTCGGCAAATGTAGCTAGCTCAGTGCCTTCTACTTGCGGTATATCACGAGTGTATAATAGATATAAGACTGGACCAAGAACGCTTCCTTGCGGCACCCCAGCCATTATTTCCTTAAAATCTGAATATTCGTTTCCACATTTGACGCGGAATAGCCTATTCGTAAGGTAGTTCTTCAAAATATTATATAGGTGCTCTGGCAGAACTTGTCGTAATTTAAACTTTAAGCCTTCGTGCCAGACCTTGTCAAAGGCTTGAGAAACGTCAAGGAATACGCTTGAACAAATCTTTTTTTCTTCAAGTGATTTTTCGATTACGTGTGTTATTCTATGCACTTGTTCAACTGTAGAATGCTTACTTCTAAATCCGAATTGATGATCAGGGATGAGATGCCCTTCTTCTATAACCGGCTGTATTCGCCTAACCAATATTCTCTCGAACACTTTGGATATAATTGGAAGAAGCGAAATCGGTCTATAAGAGGTTTTTTCATTCGGCGGTTTTCCAGGCTTAAGGACCATTATAACTTAAGCCTGGAAAACCGCCGAATGAAAAAAAACCTCTTATAGACTACAAATTAATCTACGCAAGAAAGGAAGGTAAACCGAGATCCTGTATCATTGCGAAGACCCATCTAAACATTATTTTACTCTCTAATTTCAGCTACCAACCTGGAATTGCGATCAAGAAATTACTGGTTGGTATCGGCTTATTTAGGTCACGATCTTGCGGGCCCACTCCCCCCGGACATCTTGGGGAGCTTGATTGCTGTTGCAGAGAGCCGAAACACTGGTCTCATCATTGGCTGTGATGCGCATGCCCATCACTCAATCTGGGGCAGTTCCGACATAAATGTAAGAGGTGAGCAACTTTTTGACTTTATCCTGAGTACTAAACACCTAATCTGTAATAGGGGGTCCAAACCGACCTTCATTACTCGTAACCGAGAAGAAGTCCTGGACATCACTCTTGTCTCCGATCATTTATATAACTCGGTTAAGGACTGGAGAGTCTCTGATGAGCACTCTTTTTCAGACCACCGTTACCTCCAATTTAGTCTTGATGACTATCTGTCTGACCAGAAGGCTTTTAGAAATTATAGGAAAACCAACTGGTCCCTTTATAGGAAACGTTTATTAACGCTTATTCCCTCCCATCTGCCTACTGAACCTTCTTGCACTGAAGACCTCGACGATTTAGTCAACACCCTAACATCGGCACTAAATGGTGCCATGGCCGAGGCCTGCCCACTCCGCAAATCTCGAGGTAAAATGAAACCTCCCTGGTGGAATGCAAATCTCAGTACTCTTAGGAAAGACAGTAGGCTCCTTTTAATACTGCTAAAAGCTCCCGTGAGACGGCCGACTGGGACTCCTATAAACTGTCTCTCAGAAAATACAAAATCTCACTGAGGAAGGAGCAACGACGTTCCTGGAGACTTTTCTGCGACAGCATTGAAGAGTCCTCGGAAGCTTCCAGGTTGCGGAAAATCCTCTCTAAAAGCCCTGCTACACCCAGCTTCCTTTTGCATCCGGATGGTTACTGGACCTCCTCTGCGGAGGAATTCATTGACATCTTACTGGATACCCACTTTCCTGGCAGCTCCCCTGTTGCTATATCGCGAGAGGGCAATCCCCCCCCTCAACCTTGCAGCAACTCCTTAGTCTTGATAACTACAGAAAAGATCCGTTGGGCCATGCGCAGTTTCAAACCCTTCAAGTCCCCAGGACCTGACGGTGTTATTCCGGCTGAAATTCAGCAATGCGAGGACATTGTGCTTCCATGGCTCAAAGTCATCTTGTCGGGCTGTCTAAATTTGGTCTATATTCCCAAACTATGGACCGAGGTTGAAGTCATATTCATACCTAAGGCAGGAAAGAGCTCGCACGTGGAACCAAAGGATCTCCGACCTATCAGTCTATCGTCCTTTCTGCTCAAAACGTTAGAAAGGTTAATTGATATCCATCTTCGGCAAAGTATTAGCCCAGCTCTGCTCTCGCCGTCCCAACATGCGTACTGCAAAGGCAAATCGGTTGAGACTGCCTTACATTCGCTTGTGCGCATCATCGAAAAATCATTGAGCATCAAAGAATACACCATGGTGGCTTTCCTTGACATTGAGGGAGCTTTTAACAATGTCAAACCAAAGGCAATTACCGACGCACTTGTAAATCTGAAAGTGGATACCTCGCTCGGAGTGTTGATCAATCAATTGCTTACATGCAGGATAATCAACATGCAGCTGGGCGGAGCATCGGCCAGAAGAATTGCTCGCTGCGGTACACCTCAAGGTGGAGTCTTGTCACCTCTTCTGTGGAACCTGGAAGTTAATGAACTACTGTTGGACCTGGATACGTCAGGTTGTAGAGTGATCGCCTATTGCTTCCTCCGGTAAACACCCGGACACTCTCAGGGATATCCTCCAATATGCTCTCCTTCGGCTCACCAAATGGGCCTCCAGTTGTGGACTGGGGGTTAACCCCCATAAAACGGAACTCGTTCTCTTCACGAGGAAATATAAAGTTCCCCTCATAGACCCTCCCTTGATAAATGGCACCAGTCTCACCTTCTCTGAAAACGCAAAATATCTGGGTCTTATTTTGGATAGGAAATTAAACTGGAAGGCCAATCTACTAGAGCGCGTCAAGAAAGCTAATGTAGCTCTCTATTCCTGTAAAAAGGCTATAGGTAGGAGCTGGGGTATTAAACCTCAAATCACCCATTGGCTATACGTGTCCGTTATCAGGCCTATACTACTATATGGCGTGATCGTATGGTGGCCTGCTCTTGAAAGGGCTGTCCACCTCACTCAACTAGCTAAGGTGCAAAGATCTGCATGCATCTACATCAGTGGTGCACTTAGAACTACTCCCTCCGCGGCACTGGGCATCTTGTTCAACCTGCTACACTTAGATATTTTCGGCAAACAGTTGGCTGCCTGTGCGGCCATCCGCTTGAAAGCCTCCTCTCAGTGGTCTAGCTATCGCTTTGGCCACTCCTCGATCCTTGATCTTCTCAACTTCAAACACGAAAACACGGACTACACCCCGCCGAAACTGAGAATTGACCGTAACTTCCGTACGAGCATCCCTAACTGGGATGTATGGGACATTTCCCCCCCTGTCGATGGTAGTTCGGTTCACTTCTTTACAGATGGATCTAAGACGGAGGGTGGGGTGGGTTGTGGTGTTTTCTCCGAACAGCTCAACCTGAGCATCTCTTTCCGCCTCCCTGATCATTGTAGCGTTTTTCAGGCGGAAATCATGGCGATTAAAGAAGCCCTGTCCTGGCTGAAATGTAATGCACTATCTGTCAGGGATATTAGCATTTTCACTGACAGCCAAGCGGCAATCAAGTCCCTGGAATCGTTCTCCTTCACTTCAAAGGCTGCCTTAAACTGTCGTCTATCTCTTATGGAGATGACAGAGCAGTTCAACATTCACCTATGCTGGGTGCCGGGCCATAGAGACATTCCAGGTAACTGCAGGGCTGACGACCTCGCCAGACAGGGTACCACTCTAAGGATTTTGCCTGAAAGGCAAGCCCTGGGTATGCCCCTCGCTACATGTAAGTATCTACTAAAGCTGAACGCTATTAGCACGACCAACCTCAGATGGGGAAACGGCTCAACGTGTCACATTTCGAGACAGATCTGGCCTAAGTTGGATCAAAAACGTAGTGCCGATCTGATCAAGTTAAAGCGTACACAAATCAGCTGCGTTGTCGGTGTTCTCACTGGACACTGTCTTATAGACCAACACGCCAAAAGACTTGGCCTCTTCTCCAATGACTTCTGCAGAAGCTGTAGGGACGAGGAGGAGGAGGAAACCATCCTTCACCTCCTATGCACATGTCCAGCCCTGTCGCATAAAAGAATGATCCATCTAGGGCCCCCCTTCCTTGACGACCTCTGCGATCTGGCGTCCTTGGACGTCATGAGCATCCATCGCTTTGTCAAAAGCTCCGGTTGGTTTTGTTAGCCCTGAGTGGCCTAATGGTTTGATCCATGGTATCACAAAGGACCTTCGCTGGTCTAAGTGTGTCTACACTCTCGTGTGGACAGCCAACCTAACCTAACCTAACCTAACCTAGATGCGACTTTCCCAAACCGCATAGAAACCCAAGGAAGACCGACTGGACTGACTTCAGTTACGAGGTGCGGAGGAAGGCGAATCTACTACAAGAATGTTACTTACATGAGCCAGCGGACATTGCGCGAAAAGCCGACGAAATCACTGCGGTCTCCAAAGAGGCTTTCCAGAAGGCATGCCCCGTATCTAGACCTAGGACAGAAGTCTCCCCCCCCCCCATGGTGGACCAAAGAACTAGCTAGAATAAGAAGAGAAACAAGGAATCTCTTGAACCTGGCGAAATCAACGGGAGCTGACTCGGACCGGGAGCTATACAAAGCCAGTCAGAGGAACTTCAAGAGCGCAACGCAAAAAGCCAGAAGACAGTCGTGGCAACGCTTCTGCGACGAGATTAAGGGTACAACAGAAACGGTCAAATTGAGGAAAGCCTCTCCAGAGAATCGAAGACACTAGGTTCCCTAAAGAACACTGAAGGAAACTGGACCGAGTCCTGTTTGGAATCCCTTGAATTGCTTATTAAAACGCAGTTCCCGGGGTGTACTACCGTACCATGTGGCAGTACTAATAACAACAATCACAGCGAATCGGAACTCCCTGCGGATTTGGTAACAGAGGACAGAATAGAGTGGGCAATAAGATCGTTCTCCTCCTTTAAATCCCCAGGACTTGATGGGATTATACCGATCATGCTGCAAAAATCTGCACCAATCATTATCCCAGTTCTCAAAAAGCTATTTGCCAGTAGTCTTAAACAATGTCATATACCAAGAACATGGAGGGAGGTAAAGGTGGTTTTTATACCCAAGGCGGGCAAGGCTAGTCACACCACCGCAAGGACTTCAGACCAATAAGCCTTACCTCTTTCATACTGAAAACTTTTGAAAGATTGCTCGACATATACATAAGTACGTTGTAGAATACGCCCGGGGGACTTATCCCCAGCCTAACAAGCATACACGAAGGGTAAATGTGTGGAAACTGCCCTACATCATGTTGTCGGCTCTATAGAAAAATCACTGAAGGATAAAGAGTTCACACTAGCTGCTTTTTTGGACATTGAAGGAGCCTTCAATAATGTAAATACCGAAGCGGTTAAAAGAACCCTAAGAAACCTAGACATCGACATCAGTCTAATTAACTGGATTGTTAGCATGCTCGAGGAACGACATATAACCACCGAACTTAAGGGTTCAAAGCTAGAAACATACGCCTCGAGGGGTACCCCTCAAGGCGGGGTAATCTCCCCACTGCTCTGGGTTATTGTTCTTAATGAGGTACTACAACAACTAAGGTACAGTGGGGTCAGAGGTACAGCGTACGCGGATGACGTCGTGCTGTTTGCAACAGGTAAATTCGTGCCTACCCTTAGCGAACAACTTGACGGAGCCCTAAATATTCTTAGCATATGGGCCAGGAGCTGCTGTCTAAAGGTTAATCCCCAAAAAACCGAACTCGTATTTTTAACGAATAAGAGGAAAATACACCTTCTGTTGATGATATCCCACTCAGATTGTCCGATAGCGCAAAATACTTGGGCCTTGTACTTGACAAAAAGCTCAACTGGAGATTAAATATGGAGGAAAGAATTAAGAAAGCAACAATAGCCTTTTACTCATGTAGTACAATTTTTGGTAGAACCTGGGGACCCTCCCCCACAATCATACTATGGATGTATACTGCTATAGTTAGACCCATACTAACTTACGGCAATCTAGTATGGTGGCCAGCTGTCAACAAATCCACCAACTTAAAGGCAATCACCAAAGTTCAAAGACTAGCGTGCATTGGCATCACCAGTGCAATGAGGACAACCCCAACCGCAGGACTCGAGGCTATCCTCAACCTGCTACCGCTAGACATCTTTATACGAACATCAGCAGCCATTAATGCTATGAGAATAAGTCAGTCAGCGAACTGGAAACCAAGCAGAACAGGTCACTCGATGATCCTACTCGATTACTTTGGCCTCATGACGCCATATTTAGACTTTACAAGGCCTTTCTCTACCGCCTACCCTTGCAGGGAAGATTGGAAAAGCGTTCATATACCTAATGCCGAATCTATAGCCATCTACACGGATGGTTCAAAAATGAGCACTGGTGTAGGATCAGGTATCTTCTCCGACCCTCTAGGTGTATCAAAATCCATACGACTTCCAGACCACAGCAGTGTTTTCCAAGCAGAGGTCTTAGCAGTGGCAACAGCCGCCAGTGAGTCTGCGATAAGGGCAATACCGCCAGAAGGTATCACCATCTTTATCGACAGCCAGGCAGCTATATAGGCGATTACTGCCATATAAATTAAATCGAAGCTTGTGAAGTGTTGTCGAGAAGAGCTCAGGGTTTTTGGAACACAGCACAAGGTATCGCTCTGTTGGGTCCCTGGACACGAGGGTATCCCAGATAATGACAAAGCCGATGAGCTGGCGAGAATCGGCTCAGCAGCCCCAACAGAACAAGTTGACCTCCCTGTGTGTATCCCGCCTTGCACACTCAAGCTCGCTGCAGGGAATAAAGCCACTGAGGAGGCGAACACAAGATGGAACTCCATGGAAACTTGCGCCATCACTAGGAAGCTAGGAAGCGAGAGAATCATCCGTAAAGATAGGAAATCCCTTTCCACCATCGTGGGCATCATCACGGGGCACAACACTCTGCGGTACCACTTGAAGAAACTACGCCTGACGGAGGAGGACCTCTACAGAGGCTGTGGGGACGAGGAAGTTTTTGAGGACACAACCCACTTCCTGTGCCACTGCCCGAGTCTTCAACACTCCAGGAAAAAGTTCCTTGGTAAATTTTTCTTCCAGGATCTCGAGGTACTCTCCGGCGTTACAACGGAAAAGATGTTGAACTTCATCAAATCATCAGGGCGGTTTGTATGCTACTGTTGTAGCATTTGTGTCATCCAGGAGTTTTTGGGCCTGCCTTTCTTTGGCAATATCTTTAGAATGTTCATTGATATTGCTTTTTAACGGGGTTCAAATAATTTCTTCTTTGGCCATGACAATACCTTCTCCCTATTTGTAGTCAGCCCTATCGCAGACATTTATTTTAATGGAATAGTGCTTTCGAAGAGCGAAAAGTTTAAATAACTGGAGTCTATGATCAATATTGAAGTAACCTGTGATGACGATATCAATCATCGCATGAGCGTAGGATGGATGAAGTGACGGGAAAACTAATTTTCTGGGACAGAAAATTGTCCCCTAAGCTGAAAAGAAGGCTCTACACCACAGTTGGGCATCGAGCATTTACAAGCCGTTCGTAATCTTGGACAATGTACAAAGTGGATAAGGGTAAATTAGCGAGATAAAGATTCTTCGCATGACAGTTAGAAGGCCCATGGAGCCTTCAAGTCAAAGAAACCATCCCACGAAAAGTTTGGAGATAAGAAGTTTGGAGATGAGAATCCTGAGCAATCTGAACCCGATGTCTCCCATCTTTATGCAGAACTGAGATAGTATCTCATCTGGCTCAAATGCATTTGTTTTTTTTTGCAATATTCGACCACCTCACTAACTTCTTTGACTATAATAGCAGGTATTTCTTCGCAGTTAAGGGTGGCTCTTCATCGATCGTTCAAAGTCCACTTCGTCAGGCCTATCAGGCCCTCTATACACATAAATAAATGGAAGTATGAATAACCTGCCAAAATGTATACACTAAGCCTTAGCACTAAGTACTTATAAAATTATTCACAAACGAAAATAATAAATAAATTATAGAAAATTAAAATTTATTTTGTTATCCAAAAAGAAATAAGTAATTTTTGCTTATTTGGGAAAAGATCGACGAATGGTGAAAGCTCTGGTGCAGAACACAACATTGGCTTCCAAACTGTAGGGGCTGATCAACAACATCGTTTTTTTTTAATTTGAGTGCCGTCTGCCGAAATAAAAACATTGAAAATATTAAACCGATGAATTTTAGAATATTAGCTTATACGTAACGATTGTCGAATAAGTCTTTATATACAGATTTTTTTAATTTCATAAATCAATTTGAATTTTTATTTTTATTTGAAACATTTTTAACAGAGAAACGCTTTAGTTATTTTGAGAGTCGACTTATGAATTACAAATTTGAATGGATAAGTGCAACAAGAACATATGCTAGGGGTAGAGCGAGTGGAGGCTGTTTTTTTTTGGATTTAAACCAGATCTTAAGGGAATCATCTGTGAATTCAAACAATTCAATGGATTAACTTACCTGAGCTTACAATTTAATAACTCGAGCTTTTGGATACTTCCAACATATCCGAATTATAATCGTTGGGAGGAGGATTTCGGCCGGTTACAAGAGGCTCTATTGTGTGGAGATAATCCAAATATATTAATCGTAGGCGACTTGAATGCTCGAACAGGCAATGAAGCAGAATCTGAAAACAACTCAGCTGGAATAGTTCGACAATCAAAAGATAAATTAGTGAATATGAGAGGTGCTAAATTATTAGAGCTTTGTAACTCGCACGGGCTTCGACTTCAAAACGGAACAAGTACTTCGGATAATGTGGGGGAGTTCACATTTGTGGGAAAGCAAGGGACTACAGTCATAGACTACGGTCTCATAGGAGGAGACTGGAATTCGTATGTCACTGACTTCGAGGTAGGCCAAAAACCATATTCGGATCATATGCCAATAATCGTAACATTAAGACTCGAAGCACATGAGAGCGAAGGAATTCACAACTTGATGCTCCTTCCCAAATTGAGGTGGAATGAAGACAATGTTTTATGCTAATTGTCGGAGTTCTCTGGAGACTAGCGGCAAAACTTAATGGTAGAAAATTCAGAATCAGCCAAGAGCTAAGTCCTACTGTCCTGTTTACACACTTTAATGAGTTGCTGAATCATATGGTTAGTAGTAGCATGTTCCAATATGCCATACCGAACTTCGAAGACGAAATATTAGAGAAGATCAGAAGTGATCACGGCTTTAAAGAGGTTGAAAGATGGCAAAGCGGCAGGATCTGACGGAATACCAGTCGAGTTCTATAAGTATGAGACTAATGAGCTCTGTCACAGACTTATCCACGTGTTTAATGATGTGATGGATAATGGAAATATACCACAACAGTTTAAGGAGGCTTTAATTTTCCCTATCCATAAAAAGGGCTGCACGAGTGATCCGGGGAATTATCGTGGGATTTCCTTCCTAAATGCAACTTACAAGATTTTCACTTTGCAAAGCAGGCTTGCGGAATGGATTCGCGTAAATAAGCTGTTAAAAGAATTTCGGGCAGGTTTCAGACCAGGATATTCCACAATAGACCACATCTTCGTTTTGCGTAGCATTGCAGATTCTTTTATCTAGAAAAATAAAAAAACTCTACGTATTCTACGTCCACTTCAAAGCAGCCTTTGATACTATAGACCGCAGAGCTTTAATTTACAAGCTGTTTGGTATGGGATTATCGCGGAAGTTCGGACGAGTCATCCAGAACCTTTATTATCTTCATGATGCAGGTGTCGGTTTGGAATGGAGTGGTTCCAAGCAAGATCCGGAGTAAGACAAGGCTGCACATTGAGTCCGCTCTTATTTGCACTATTTATAGAAGACTTAGTGGACTCCCTGCCAGGAGGCATTGAATTTGCTGGGGTACTCATGAAGGCGTTACTTTTTGCGGATGATATAGTCATGCTGGCATATTCACCAGAAGCTTTGCAGCTGATGATTAATCGGCTATACAATTACTGCAGTTTATGGGGCCTTTTAGTCTACTTGTGATGAAAGTGATGATTTTCAAGAAAGGGGATGGTAGAATTTGCTTGTACGAGAGGTGGACCTATAATGGCGAAATCATTGAGGTAGTTAAGGACTACAAATACCTTGGAGTTTATTTTACGAGCAATTTAAGTATGCAGAAGCATCTAGAGCTAGCACAAAAATGTGGATTGGTTCTAAACTACAGGGAAGCAGATACTGCAAGCTGGAAAGCTGCCTTAACGGATTCCTAGAGAATGCTTCGGGCTCTCTACATAGATCGATCTATAGCAGGCTAAACCAAAACGTGCACCCTAACAATAACTACTTCCGAGATGAGCTGAGTATTCACGAAATATCTTTGATGGTGAGACTGCGAGGAGAACATCTTCTCTTAAACTACGTACCTCATCGGAACGACCTCCCAATTTTGTGTGGTATATGTAACGTTGCAAAGAGGGAAGATGTAATTCATTTCATGGGCAGGTGTCCTACCCTACGAGAAATAAGAAGACAAATCTTTGGAGCTGATTTTTTGCCAGACGGTCAGGTGTGTGAACTCCTCGATGAGCTGCATGTCCACAAGCTTTATCCATACTGTAAAACAGCAATAGCATGTAGGGACCAAATATTAAACGAAAACTTCTAATAAATCTAAATGTAAAAAATTAAATAAAAAAATTCGGGTATTTCTCTGTTGTAAAGTAATTATGTATGTGAATTTACTGTCTTAAAAGCACAATAGGTATATTAATTGTTAATAGTGTTGTCAATCTGGCAGACGGCATAAGCCATGTCTTTGATTTTTGTAAACTTTAAATGTACATATGTAACAAACTGAAGAATTAATAAAATTTATCTATCTATCTATCTATCTATCTTATTTTTTTTAATACACAAATAAGGCAAAACCTGTGATGAACTAGTAACAGTGGTTAGAATCTGAGAATTTGGTTAGAAGCGTCCTGGAATATTCTTGTAATGCTGCTTGCCGCCAGGTTCCGGTCTTATCATGTTCGAGGTTGTTGTGTTCATAAGTAGGCTTCGGAGATGCTGGTGGGGTTTGACGGTCATTCTTCTGAGAAATAGTATCACACCTTTTCAACGTTTTTTCATTCGAGTTCTTCTCTTACTGAGATGATTTATCACACTTTTTACGTATTAAAATCAGACAGTTACCCAAAGTTGCTTATAAGTAGGATATGCACAAAAAAACACTTTACTTCGTCTACGTTCACGTAGTGTTACAACTTTTTTCGATGAAGGTGAAATATAAAATGAGCTGTGAAGTTCGTTTTTCTATATTTTTTTTAATGTTCTAAGGTCATTCCCATTGCTCGAGCGGCACAATGTTGGTGGGTTCGCACACTACTTTCGTACAAAGAAAATAACCCCTTTTTCCCGAACAGCGCATTACCATCTTACGATCATTCTTTTTCTTTCTATGCCAATGCTTGCCTACCAACTCGGAATGCTGCTCACTGTCGAATGATTTTTCCCCCACTCGCTTTCCGGCTTCTTACAACATGTGGAACAAGTGGAACCCGCGTCTCGAAACCAGTACTACTCTCTGGGGCGACTGATCGTTGGATCTTCCTGCTACCGAGCTATATGCAAGGAGAGTATTGTTTAGCGAGTTAGAAGAAAGATCAAACAATACTAAAATAGGAGCGTGCACGTGTCAAACAACTAACACTATCGCAATATGGTAATATTGCAAAACTGTATCATTATCGTAATACTTGCTAAAAGGAAAGGTACTATCCCGCCAGGCACTATAACTGCTGTACATGGTACTGATCCTGGACCGAGCAGAAAGGTTCGGGTCAGAGCTATACGGATTCCGGGGGCTAGCAAAATAATGAAACAGCTTCGTCGAAATTTGAGGGTCGCGAGTTGGAACGTTGGAAGCATGAACGGTCGAGCTGGAAGAGATGATGAATAGAAGGCGGGTGGATATCTTGTGTGTCCAAGAGACGAAATGGAAAAACACCGGAAATCGGGCGCGTTTCTTGGACGTTAGGACAAAAGATTACAAGATGGTCTACTATGGAACGGAAAAGGCTAAGAACGGAATCGGTATCATCCTTGCGGCAGAGCTACTTGGTAACGTCTTGAACATTTCGAAGTCCAGCGACCGTTTGATGTCTCTCAAACTAGTAATACAAGGAGAGGTGTGGAATATTGTCAGTGCATATGCTCCCCAAAATGGGTGCAATCAGAGAGATAAAGATGCATTTTGGGTAGATTTCCACAATCTCCTAATGAACATCCCAAAGGAAGAGTTTTTGTTTGTTGAAGGAGATTTGAATGTATTGTACATGTCGGGAAGTCAAATGAAGACTATAAAGACTGCCATGGAGGACTAGGATATGGCACAGTGAACCTTCCTGGTGAAGACATCCCAAGCATGTGCAAATCACACGATCTTATCGTGTTAAATACCATATTCATCAAACAAAGCCGACACCTGATCACTTACAGCCGTGGTGGAGATGAAACTCAGATTGACTACCATTTGGTAGTCAGTTTCATGAAGCCTCGGGTGAAAGATTGCAAATGATCCTGGGAGAGGCAATCGCTCAGCAACACCGTCTCCTGCTAACAGAACTTTTTATGAAAACACCAAAGAAAAGCAAGCAAACAAGGGTCTCTGAGAAAATCAAGTAGTACAATCTGGACAAAGAAAAGGGCGAGGCTTTTGTTTTCGTAATGAAAAATTACCTCTCTCACACCATCAACGGAGCTGAGAATGAAGAGTGCAGAACACAAAATATGGGGGATTCCCTACGGCGAACTTGCTTAAAGAAGGCCAAATCACTTCTAGGAGCTTCAAAAGGCCGCCATTAACACGTCAAAGAAACATGGTGTTGGAGTGATGAAGCTAAGAAGCTGATAAATCAGAAGAAAGCGGCTTTCAAAGCTTGGTCAAAGTGCCCCTCTAATAATAGTGACGAAAAAGTTCGCCACGAAATGGAATACAAATGTTGCAAGAAAAAAAGCGAAGAAGAAGTGCACCCAGGTTCAACCAGAGAGTACGGAGGGCCTGTATCGGGTGCTGGAGAAAATATCTTCCCCGGTTGCTGATGCAAACCAGGCTATCCAGGAGCTGCGAAGACACAATATGAACAAGAGCGCAACCTTCTTCAAAATAGCCGCCCAAAGAAGGATAAATGCTCAGCAGATTCGTTCGCCAAAGTTTATTAACAATGGTCATGGCCAGCTTCTTGTGGATGACGACAAAATTCTGCTGAGGTGGTGGCAGTATTGTGAAGAAGTTTTAAATGAACCGTTTCCCCGGCTATACTTTTCAAGAGCCATCCCTAACTGTGAAGAAATACCCGACATTACAGTCGAAGAAGTTAATGAGGTGGTCGACTGCGAAAAATAATACGGCTATCTGATGATCAGTGCGGGTTTGTCTCGGGTAAATCAACCACAGATGCAATCCAAAGTATAAGGATCATAATGAAAAAACATCATGATTCCTTAAGGGATTTGTATATTGTATTGGTTGACTTTTAAAAGGCATTCGACAGACAACCACGAGATCTGATATGGGTGGTGCTAAGACATCGAGGGGTTCCAGAAACCTATGTACAGATGATCATGGAAATGTATGAAGGAGCAAAGATAAGAGTAAGATGCCTGGTTGGAGTAACCGAAGAGTTCCCAATCAAAATCGGGGTGCACCAGGGAAGCGTCTTAAGTCCTTTGCTCTTCATTACAGTCATTGACTATCTGCTTGAATGTAAAGTGACGGACCCCAAAGTATATCAATTATTCTTTTCTGACGATGGAGCCATCATAAGTGAGAATCCTACATCCCTGCAACGAGCACTTGATTTGTCGGTGGACGCTCTGGAGAGAAATGGGTATCACATTAGTTCAAAAAAGACAGAGTACTTGTGCTGTCGGTTCTCTGACCCACTCAGGCCTATTCCAGATATTTATTTGAATGGAACAGTGCTTCCCAAGTGCGAAAAGTTCAAATATCTGGGATCTATGATCAATAGCAAAGCAACTTGTGATGACGACATCAATCATCGCGTAAGCGTAGGGTGGGTGAAGTGGCGAGAAAATTCCGCTCTCTTCTGTGACAGAAAAATGTCACCTAAGTTGAAGGGAAGGCTCTACACCGCAGTTGTGCGTGCAAGGCTCACATACGGTTCACAATGTTGGACAATGTACAAAACGTATGAGAGTAAATTAACGGCAGCTGAGATGAAGATGCTTCGCATGACAGCAGGAGTGACAAAGCTTGATCGAATAAGAAGTTCGAAGATCCGTGGAAGCTTTCACATCAAGAAAACCATCGTACAAAAAATAGAGCGCGACCGGCTCAGCTGGTATTGCCACATTGAAAGAAGAGATCATTTGAACCCCGTTAAAAAGGCAATATCAATGCACGTTTCAAAGACATCGCGATGTAGGAAAGGCAGGCCTATAAACGCCTGGATCAGACAAATGCGACGACATCGGCATTTCATTGTCCTCAGTAACCGAGTGATCCAAAATCGGCAGGCCTGCCTATATTTTCTGAGGTCAAATAGGCGAACCCCACAGGCGGATCAGTATAAATACGATGAAGTGGGAGGGTTATGACCCCTTATTTTCGGATCATAACTTACTTACTTACTTACTTAAGTGGCGCTACAGTTCGGGGTGAACCTGGGCCTCAACCACAAGCCTCTCCATTTAGCTCGGTCTTTAGCTAATTGCCTCTAGTTGCGATAAAGGGGTGGTGAGTATCGATTTGGAATTCTTGGGTTTTCTCCAGGATCTGCCGAAGTGTGAAGATTTGATCGATGGTGGACTTTCTTGGCCTGAAACCGCACTCATAGGGTCCAATCAGGCTGTTGATAAAAGGTTTCAGGCGTTCACACAATATCGCAGAAAAGATCTTGTATGCGATGTTGAGGAGGCTGATGCCTCTATAATTAGCATAGTTGCGGAGGTCTCCTTTCTTGTGGAAGAAGAAGGTTGGAAGTAGAGTTAGTTCGCTTTAACGTTTATTTCGAAAAAATGAAGTTTGCTCAATATCGATCTAGAACACTGGCGTAGGGCAGATGTATAACTAAACAAATAATTCATTTGTTAACATTATATATCTGCTGCGTTGCATAAATGATATCGATATAGTCCGAAATTTCCATGCCACTTTCTTTTAGATTGTACAATTTGACCAGTTTTATTTTCCTCTTATCTCTCGTAATAATCAGAAAAATGTCAATGCTCCACCCCACTTGACCGAACGAATTTAGATTTAAATTCGAAGTATCATAGTAAATGACCTTCAGTATTCATATTTCCTTTGCGACCAAATCTGAATACAAAAGACAGTGATTGTTTTTCGCTTTTCCCTCCAGTTCACCGACGGAGACAGCAGCATCCGATCCACTACCCACCCGAAATTTCCTTTTGCATCCTAAAACTAGGGCAAATTTAATGATTCCTTTTATAACTGAAAACGTCATGTGCATATCTTGCTCGGTTCGCATTTCCATGCTTTCACATTCATGAGACCATCTTGCAATCCCTGGAACGAGGGTGTGTGTAGGGTGCGCCTAAATGCAAGGCACACCTATTAATTTTTATTGAAGGGACTGTACGAGCAAACGATCTTTTGGTGGAAATATTTGAATATTGCCATGTGGTTATCGTTACCAATGGTTCTGCTCTCGCTTTAGTTTCTTGTGGTCCTCTATACAGCCCTATATATGTATATATAGAGTTGCATATAAAACGATGAGCACCAGTGTGGAATCATAAGAGAAATGTTCTTTGATTGCAGAATTTTGGAATGACGTTCTTGTTTCTCTTTCTCGAGCAGAATGAATGGTCAAGGGATTGCAGGCAATTTAATATTTTCAGGGCAGTGACAGAGTTTATTGTCCGCATGTGGACGTTATTATTGGAGTCTGTCGATGCTGATATTTGCAATTGAAGATTTCAGAAAGCACGAAGTTAAGGAGAAAGCCTTTCATGCGTTCGATTTTTGGTTAATAAAAACGTTTGCATCTGGAAACGTTTCTTGTGAAGTGAATTCAATGATAGGAATAGTAGTGGAATAGATTTTGATGAAGAGTCACATCATCACCTACTGGCAGTGTTATGCCTTTTCAATAGTGTTCACACAAGCTTCTCGCATGTACGAGTATGGGTGTATTTTCAATCATGTAGCGGTACGTTCTCCAGTAACAGCAAGATAAATTCCATATCCATTTTCGAAAAGGTACGGTACAAAACTCCTCCAAGCCAAATATCGCACCACACTTTCCCTTTTCGGGCACGTTAAGGTTATTCATGAATAATATGTTGGTTTTAATGTGTTACCGTACCTGTAATCGACGATTGATATTGATAAAGCGTTTTAGCCACTAAGATACGTTTATTAATCGAATATCAATCAACGGTGCAATAGACTAATTTATGCTAATTTTCTTCTGCGCATACATCTAAGAATTAAACTCATTATGCATCGTTAGTTGGGAATGAAGAGAAAAGATAAAAACTGGGTTTATGTAATTTGGTGTAGTGGTTTGAAACTCTGCTGTTATTAGGTGGTGTCCGAAATAGTCCGAACATGAGAATTCTGAGATTTTTGTCTTTCCTTTTGAATTATAACACATATTTGTTTCGAATAGAATATTCGAATATTCGTAACCCATTCATCTATTTTTCTTACCAAATTAAGTGGATATAGTTGGTACTTAAAGTTCTTAAGTGGACGCGCGGCCTACAATAGTAGACTAGACCACTGATCCTTAAATAGCATTAGTTCTGTGGAAATATGTTTGCTTTTTATTAAATCCTTCTTTCAAAAATAGGTAAGCATATTCATGTTTTAACTAGTGGATATGATTGGTTATAGTTCAAAAAGTGTACTCGAAGAAATATTGTAAGCTAAAATATCAAAATATCACTACCGACAGCCAAATTGAAAGGGTCTACGATTGTAGCCCTTACGCTTTTATTTTGATCTATTGTGCCAGAGGCCACTTTTGAAAGCAGCAGTACTTCCAATCTCCTTATGAAAGCTATAGTTACGGTTGCGGAGGAGTTCCTAAGTCTATTAGAGATATGATCTCCTTAAGGGAAATGTGTTCTGCGGTTTCGTTCTCTTCTAGGCTGAGGCGGCAGGTGATATCCTCCGTAATTCTCATTTTGTTAAGGTGATAAAGTAGTTGACAGTGACCGGTAAGGAAGCTCACAAACCTTCTTGTGTCGTTTCTGCAATATTTTAAGATACTCGTATCAACTGCCTGTTTTTGGAAGGGTTAGACAGCTCTTTTAGCTTGTCTCAGACCTTGGGAGTTATTCTAGTGGGAGATGCACATGTTGCGTTCCTAAATATTTAGGGTTAGTTTAAAGGCGGAATCAGATATTCTGCAGAAAGTTTCAGGTCCAGTGAACAACTCAGAGGAGCCCTTCTGCAGTTTCGTTGCCGTCAACGCCTAGATGACCCGGTACCCAGCACAAATTTACTTTTTTGTAGCGAGCCAAGTTTTGTTAACTGTCAAAGCAGCTTGGAACTGATTTCGAACTGATCAAGCGAGAAATCAGTGCTTTAAGCGCCGCGCCGCTTGGCTATCGGTGAGTTGGTGGATAGGGGCACCTTTGATGATTGAGTGCCAGTTTATGTTAGCACAAGTCTCAATAGCGTAAAGCTCGGCCTGGAAAACGCTAGAACTCTTTCCAAGTGATTTCGAAATTTTATAATTGGGTCCATACACACCGGCGCCTACTCCTAAATCCATTTTTGATCCATCGGTATAACACACGATCCCTTTTGCAGCAAGCAACTATTCGCCATTATTATATATATCACGGCTTGGGATGATCACAATCTCAAACCTTCTACCAAAGTAGAGTGATTTAGGCGTAAAGTCGGAAACCGTGCTGAGCATGTCTAGCTCGGGGAAGTCGGTTAATATATCCATGAGATCTACATGATCACATGTACTATTAACATCCGATATCCGAAGACTAACTGCACTGCGAATCGGCACTTTTTTTTTATGAATATGTCTAAGGGAGTGAGTCCAATTATGGCTTCTATGGCTGTTGTGGGATAGGTGTGCATAGTACATGTGATACTGAGGCAAGCTAGTCTTTGAAGTTTAGTGAGTTTGTTGATGGTTCTGACCTCCTTGGTTTTCGTCCACCAGTCAACGGACGCGTAAGTATGGGTCTTACAATCGTCGTATATAACCAGAATATGGCCTTTGGGAACAAGCCCCAGGTTTTGTCATACATACGGCGACAGGCCCACATGGCAGTAGTCGCCTCGGGCAATTTTATGCTTAACATGGGATTTCCAGTCAAGTTTCCTGTCCAGGACAATTCCTAGATATTTAACCTCATCGGAAAAATGAATGGTTGTGCCATTTAGAGTCAATGAGCAAATGTTCAGCAGCCTTCTTCTTATAAACGGTAGAACGACTGCCTTGCTGGGGTTAATCGATAGGCCATCCCCAGCACTCCAGTCCGAGACTACAAGGAGTGCATTTTGCATGAGTTGACACACATTATCTTTATGTCTGCCTTTAATGATGATCACAAAATCATATGCATAGCCTATAGTTATGAAGCCTGAACTATTAAGTCTATTCACTAAGTCATTGGGGATAAGCACCACATTTACCTCCCGCCAAGTTAGTGGAATGTATCCCAGGTTGAAACTGCTTCTAAATAAAGCTACCAAGGCGGGCAGGATGTAAGCTACACCTTTCTGAATATGGGCTGAAAAAATACATCGCTGCCGGGTGCCTTAAAGGGTTTAAATGAACCGATTGCCCATTTAATTTTTACTTGACTGAAAGTGGTGCCTTCAGGAACAACAAGTGCGTGGTCATTTAAAATTGTCGAGCCAGGAAGTGTATCTCGAGCAGAGTTTCCAGGGTTTCCCTTCCACTGGCTGTATAGGTGCCATCAGGTTTGATAAGCAATCCCACCCCATTGGAATGATCCTTGAGAGAGCCTTTTGGACACGGCTGCTACTGGAAGGGATTCAATGTTTTCGCAGTTCTCCTCCATGATGTTGTCTTGGATTTCCTCAACTCTATGTTGAATTTATAATAGTCAATGCGGACCTAAATTCGTCTGAATTTTTATTTCGTTTTGCGGTGTTAAGAAGTTTTCTCACCCTTTTGCGGAGTATCTCTAGCTGGTCGTTCCACCACGGTACGTTTCATTTACCTGTATTGTCACTTTTTGTGACACAGCTACTCCTGAAGGAAGAGATTAGGAAGTTGTATAATTGGCAGGCAGCAACATCAATATCACATTTAGATCTTAAAGATGTGGGCAGCATGTTATCTTTGACCGCGAGATTTTCGCGGAAAAGTGCCCAATATGTTCGTTTCGGTACGTAATGCGCTTGTTCATGTTTAGCCTCACCCGAGATGTTAAATCTGATGATCAGAAAGTGAAGGTTAATTTGTCACGTGTCAATTGATGACAGAATTTAAAATAAAAGGGGCTCGAGATAGTGAGATCAAGTACCTCTTCTCGAATAGAATTTATAAATGTTGGGTTGACATTTGATCTTTCAAATTGTGAAGTCCACTTGGTACAAGAGCTCCGGAGTTATACTAAAATATCTAAACACAAAGTGAAATTTCGGATATAATATCGTATTTTTATTCATATCTACACCACAAAGTTTCAATTTAATTCAAATTTGTAAGTTTTTTGATCACTTATTCACTTTTTGAAACATTCTCTTGGAGGTTTGAGACCTAACCTATAAAAGTCATCCTGCCACCTTCGGGTAATGGTCAAAAGAGGTATTGCAGAAACTTCTTCCGAACAATTCGGAGCTGATAAACGCCGCCAGAATAGTTGCACAATGTCATCCGTTAGCAATATGAGTATTGTCGATTTGGAATGTCTCTTGGACTCCAAGTTAAGTTCCCTAGCCTCTAAATCGGACATGCAAGCTCTTTATAGAGAAATCACGCACTTAAAGACTTCTCAGGACCTCCTCGCAACCAAACTTTCAGTTTTGGAAGACCGCAACTCATACCTAGAAGCTGAAGTTGAGAGACTGTTAAAGAAAGACACCGAGAAAAATCGAATAGTTCACTTGCCGGTAGAGGGTATGCCCGATCTTCTGACAAGGGCAAAAAACATTTGTAATGGCCTCTTGGACCACACCCGAGAAGAGGCAGTGCAATCGGCGCTCCAAGTTAAGTGTACAAGGCCAGACATGGCCAATGTCGTGATCCAAATGAACATACGCGCGTCGGCAGTGGAAATTCTCAAAAAAACTAAGAAGCTAAAGGGCACAGACATCTTCATCAACAAGGATCTCCCATTTTTTGTACGCCAGAAGAGAAGAAAGTTAGCTGAGGTACAATCGGCCATACGCAAGAATAACCTGCAAATAAAGACATCTATGAGGGACGACAGATTAATGGTGGATGGGACGATTTTTAGCTGGGATACCGCTCATGGCCTGCGCAGTGGAAATGTCGATGGATTTAAATTATTGGGTGATAAATTTGTAGAATTGCGCGATTTACAACAACAAATTGAAACCAAAACAAGCACCCAAGATGAACAAAAATCTTCAAATGTCAAACTATTGAAGCCTGTCAAATCCTCCCACATCTTGCCGCCAGCGACATCTCTTGGTCACCAGGAGGAAAATTCTGGTACCGGAAGCAGTTTCCATTGACACCCTTCCGTCGGTCAGCCGTTAAATTCAAAAGAATTTAAGAAAAGTAATCATTTTTTAGATCTAAGAATATTAAGTTACAATATTGCAGGGCTTAATAATAAAAATATTTTCCCCGATTTCTTTAACTTCATAAGAGAATTTGATATATTTGTGCTCGTAGAAACTTTCTTAACAGAAAACCATTATGAAAGATACAACAACCTTTTCAAAGGTTATGAACTTGCTTGGACGGCAGCTTCCAGAACTTCCAACTTTGGAAGAGCAAGCGGAGGACAGTTGGTTGGATTTAGAAGCTCCCTTAGAAATATTCTAAAATTTCAAATGCATGGAGATACTAGTATTATTGCGTGTCAGATAGACGGTGTAAAGGGATTCTTTGTCCCGGTATACTTAAACTGCAATCATTGGAATGAAGATTTTTGCCAGTTGGAAGATCTCTTCGCAGACCTGGATGAAAATAATGTCCTTTTGATGGGTGACTTCAACGCCAGAATCGGAGCTGAGCAGTGTTGGCCAGCTAACTCCTTAATAATTCCAAGCAGTTTGAACAGCTATCGTGCCTCAAAAGACAATCGAAGAGACAATAAGGGTATACGGTTATTAGATCTGTGCGACTCTTACAACCTTTATATGCTGAATGGCAGAAGCTTAAGTGATCCTGCCGGCGAATTTACTTTTGTGCGTTCTTCTGCTCGCTCAGTCATAGATTATTGTTTAGCAGCTGGAAACTGGTTGAATATCATATCTGACTTCAAGGTTGGCGCAAAAACGTTTTCAGATCACATGCCACTCATAGCAGTAATTCGATGTACTACTACTCCTGATACTGTTGAGGCAATGGAACTTAAGCTTTTGCCGAAATTTAAATGGAACAATAGCTTTCTCAGTGAATACCAAGGGAATCTGAATAACAAGCTGAGGACATTGAATAGTTCTTCGCGTATGGAGGGCATGCTCGAAATTATAAAAGCTTCAATTCCTAGTCAGCCAAGTGGTCCAAATTGAAGAAAGTTTTTTAAGGAAAAGTGGTTCGACAACGAGTGCGAAGTTGCTAGGAAGAAATCATTTGCTTTCCTCTCATTGTTCCGAACCTATAATAACTCATACTTCAGGCTTAGTTACACTGCAGCTATCAAACAATATAAGAAGTTATGCGCGGGAAAGAAGAAAGCCCACAGCATGAGCATTATTGCCTCCTTGTCAAATGCAAGATTGCCAGGTGTTTTTTCGAAAGCTATGAAAGCGGCAAACGGTTCGTCTTACTCAATAGGCTGCTCTCTCAAGGCAAATGAGCTAAAAGAATACTTTGCCTCTCTACTCAACATTGAGCGCAGAGCTATTCGGTTTCAGTATGCCGAGCCACTGATAGCAGATCGATTTCTTGATGCCGATTTCACAGTAGAAGAGCTCCTGATAACTCTAGGTACCACCAAACTAAACAAGGCAGCTGGCTTGGACAGAATCTCGTACGAGTTTTTTAAAAATACCACTCCGGAATATATGGCGAAATTAACTGACTGCTACAATAAGATCTTCCGGAATTGCGAGATACCATCGGGATTCCTGTGTTCAATCATCTTTCTGATATTTAAAAAGGGAGACATTAACCTTCCAGAAAATTATAGAGGTATCTCTTTTTTGAATACGTCAATGAAGCTTTTTGGAGGGATGCTATATCGCAGATTAACAACCTGGGTTAACGAAAGGAGGCCACTCAGTGAGTTTCTGTCTGGTTTTCGAGCTAAGTATTCTACAATAGATCAAGTGTTCTTATTATCGAACCTTGCCCAGTCTTATCTGCAGCGCAGTAAAAAATTGTTCACCTTCTTTGTTGACTTCAAAGCAGCGTTCGATTCAATAGATAGGGAAAGCCTATTCTACAAATTGTCGAATTTAGGAATCTCTTCTAAGGTTATAGCAACTCTAAGAGCTCTGTATGCGGCCGATACGATAGCTGTGTGGGATGGTGAATCGGTCTCTGATCAATTTAGTTCATCGATGGGCCTTAAGCAAGGATGTGTGTTGAGCACCCTTCTCTTTGCTATATTTATTGATGACATCGTAGAATGCCTTGGAGGAGGCGTAGATGTAGCAGGTGTTATCGTACCGGTGTTATTATACGCTGATGACATAGTACTTTTAGCAGACTCCCCTAAGCAGCTGCAAGAAATGATCAACAGGTTGGAGAAGTACTGTGACATTTGGAACCTAACTATCAACACTAGTAAGTCCAAAATCATGATTTTCCAAAAAGGACTCGGAAGATATGCTTCAAATGAAAAATGGTACTTTAAAGGACAAGAGATGGACTTAGTAAAGGAGTTCAAGTACCTAGGTGTAACCCTTACAAGCAATATTAGCTTCAAAAAGCACCTCACGTCTAAACTTTCCGAAGCCAAAGCTGCCATATGTGCATCCTGGAAAAGTTGTATGTCAAACAGGCATATTGGACATCCGGAAAAATACAAGCTGTTTCAAGCAGTTTCCAAATCCATCATGTTGTATGCGGCACAAGTATGGGGTTATAAACAATACGAAGAAGTGGAAAAATTGCTTCGTTTCTTCCTAAAGCGGATCTTCAAACTACCATCCACAACGCCAAACTATATGCTACATATTGAGACTGGTTTGCCGAACATGTTTTTAGACACACTCAAGCTGCATTTTGATTACGTTCTCAAGCTCCTTCAAATGGATTCTTCAAGACTCATCCACAGGTTTGCTAAATTCTTGGTCACAAACCATCTTAATTTCATAAATGATTGGACACTACTCTCTGAGACCTACGGAGTTCCTCTGCGGCTGGTCGTGAATAATGCAACTGATCTACGTACACAGCTATATGAGCTGCTATCATCTTTAGACGCAAAATCACGAGAAGAGTATATTAGTTTGGCAAGATCTTCGCAACAAAGGCAATATTACTCCAGACTAAATTTAAATTTGTATGCAGAAAATTACTTCAATCCGAATTATTCATTGGATATGATCTCAACTGTCTTCCGAGCTAGAGGTGAAATATTGCGTTAAATTATGTTCCTCATAGGCCAGACCTGCCACTCTACTGCGAAATGTGCAATATGCGAGTTAGAGAAGACATTTTTCATTTCCTTGGCCAGTGTCCAATATTACGTGAAATTAGGAGAGCTGTGTTCGAAACGAACTTCTTAGGAGAAGAAGAAATATTAAGCATTTTAAATGGAGCCAAAGGTTGGAGCACACTTTTTAGATTTATTCAGCACTCATTAATATATCGGAGGAAAATTTTAACAGAAAGTTTTTAATATTTTTATTTTTCTTTTTCCTATTCTCTGCTTTAACGTAACAATAACACTTAATTATAATAATTGAAATTGAAGTTATTTACATTACTTTATATCTTTCTCATTTTCTGAACTTGATAAATTGTACTATTATTTTGCTTAAGTCAATCTGACCGACGGTTTCTATACCAGGTCACTAAAGACAATGTACCGCGTAATATGTATCCTGAATTTGCTACATAAAGTCTTTTCTTTCTTTCTTTTCTTTCTTTCTTTCTTTCTATAAATGTTGGTTTATTACCTTCATTTCACACAGCTATATTTCTACTTTAATAAAATCAAGAAATAACTCACACCTCTTGTTGATGTCGCTGCTACCACATACCATATTAAGGGCTTGGTATCGCATCCAATGATCAGGTGGCAGTTGCGACGGTAGCATAGGTCCACCAAATCCTGCACAGCCCCATGCGGAACAGGCTCCGAATCTCCAGGGAAGTTGGCGGAGGCGTACACGATCCCCCGAACTCCTCCTATGATCCAAATTTAGACGCAGGCCACAAAATTTCTGCTGATAAAATGTGGAATGGAAAGAAAATTGATCTTAGAACTAATTAAGCTGGCAGCCCTAGACATTAACTCCCCATGGGCATATAACAACTTACATGTCCTATTATGAAGCCGCTTTATTTTGCCTCGATCACCCAAGGCTCCTGAATGAGACCAAGGGCGATTTTATCCCTGATGAACCGTTGGCTAAAGATGTCCGAAGCACCTTTAGCATGATGCAGGTTACCCTGCAGTACTTTGATGTCGTCCTTCATCATTAGTGTTTATAGTTTTTTGTCGGATGGCACCTTTTTACTGGCAGACGTATTAATGTCTGTTTTCTTAAGTTTACCATCCCAACGAGAGTGGCTAGCAAGCCTATCCTTCACAGCAGAAGCTGTATTTTTTAGAGGAGTGGGCACAGGTGCCGCACCCGCCATATGAGAAGTAGATGGTGTCACCGTCGCACTCTGGCGCCAAATGCTAAAAGTCGTGGCAACATTTAAATTTTCGAAGTGTTAATTGAAAGAAAAAAAAAATTGATTTCTTAAAGGAAAATAAGCACAGCTTCCAACACAAGAAAATTTTTGATTTGATGAACCGTTTGATTTTAGAGCTCTTCAAAGTTGGACGACTTTGATCTTCGATAAAAAAAAAAGATATGATGTCTTCTGTTTCCCCGTACAAATTTCACATATTCATCAAACAATATACTTTTCCTTAATTACAGTTCGGTTGTGCTATTCTTTAAGTAAATTAAAATATTAAAAAAAAGAAAATAGAATTTCGCTTAGTATTTTTAATAAATTTTGCATTATTACATATTTTTGAACTTTTCATAGAGCTGCGAAAAAAATTTAACTTAGGCAGGGAAAAAATTTAAAAGGATCTTAGACTTTAACTATTTGTTAAACGTTGTGCAAAATTGCAGCTGCCAGATATTGCCGATTTACGTAATAAAGGGATTTGTTTAAAATAAAACCCACGTGTATTGCATACTTGGATTTACAGTAGCGAACATGGAAAGTACAACGAGTGTAAAAATTAGACAAAGGGTTTTAAAAAATCATTTCTTTTTCATTTTGTGTGATAAATATGTTCATTTGTTAAATCAAAACTGAAGGAATTTTTTTTTAATTACTTAATTTAAGGTTTTTTGAAACACTATTTCCGGCAAATTTTTAAGACCTTCGGTTTAGTTTTAAAAAAAAAAACTCAGTAAAAGTCCGACCTAAATCCAACGGGAAATTAATTCTTATATATTTTGTAAATATATACTAAAAAACTCAGGTGCAGGAACTTTGTGATAGAGAGATTTTATTTGAGTTCAGCCAAATTATAGACTTAAATCCAATTTTTTATTTTTATTAAAATGAGTAATACACATTTATTGTTGGTTTTATTCCAAATTATTGTCATATAATAACAATTCAGGGATTACGATTACTGAACTGAATAAAAATATTTATTTAAGTTCTGATTGAAATAACAGATACACATTCAACGCGGCCATGTCCCATATGCAACAGAACACAAAAAACTTCAACAATTAAGATGAATTAAATCAAGATGAAAATAACTACGAATATGGAATCTCTCCATTTCATGCAAGAATCAGATGCATGGAATTTATTTTAAAACTTGCGTATACACTTCGACAAGTGCGAAAGGATATTGATGAATCTGTTGGAATCAAGGAGGCAGAAAAAAGAAAAAAACAAGAGATCCAAAAGCATTTTCGCGATGAGATTGGGTTTGATGTGGACAGAACAAAATAAGGATTTGGAAATTCCAATGATGGAAATACTTCGAGGAGATTTTTTCAAGAATCAGAGGTAACTGCTCGTATAACTGGGGTCAATAGATAAGTAATAATGAGGCTTGAAGTCATACTTAATATTTTGAATTGCAGGGAAAAGGTTAACACTATCAAGTTTGGAGAGTATGCTAAGAAAACAGCAGAGTTATTAAAGCAAAAATATTCCGAAAAACGACTCATACATACTCTTCATTAAAATTTGGCTCAAAGTCAAAATATAATCTTGTATCAATCGTTACCACTTGGGGAATTGTTAAAAGAAGCTCAGGAATCCAAAAATAAAGATTACAGGAAGTATAAATATCAAAATACGTGCAAGGTTTCAAGTGTACCGCAGAATGAAGACCTTTCAACATACTTGCAGGCTCATCGGACCCACTCATTTCTTCGTTAAAGCATGTCGGAACCGAAAAAGATCTCAAAGCACAATACTCACCAGAAATGATAAGTTTATTAGACATAACCCAAGATGCTGATGAAAGTTTCCAAGAAATCAAATTTTTTTTGTCCGTTTACTTTTTTCTCAAATGTTTGAATTGAAATGAATCACTGAAATATTTTATTATGCAATCTGATGTGCCGCAACATAAAAAAAATCTCTTTTTATACACCTAAAAAAAACATTTAAAAATGGTTCATTTACTTTTTTCACCACTGCTTTGCTCGGATTAGCTTTTAGACACCCTGTTATTACTTCAATCATGAACTTTTGAATATTTAAAAACTAAAACATTATTTTTATCCCCTGTAGTGAGAAAGTGTTATTTCAACAGAAGATTCTGGAACACGCCGTAAAGAATTTTTCTCGAAATTTACGAATTTCATAGCACTGGGAATTTTCTTTAAGCAGAAAAAAAACAGTCACAACATCTTTATTCGTTTAAGAGTTATGATTTTTGCAACCAAAAAAGTCAAAAGGAGCCACTGTGCGTCGAGGCACTTGCATCGCAAGTCACTGAACTCTGCAATGTGGCTTCACTAGACACTAGTGTACTGTGTACAATCTCATTTGAGACTTCTGAGATCGAAGATGTACTACATTTAAGCGTGCCCCGCAATGCTGCGCCCCCAGGACGGGTGGCATAATCTGTCCCTACTCATATGGCATTTTGTGGGGATTTTTGCTCACCTGGGACCTTGTCTGTGCTCTTCAGGATCAACCTAACTCTGCCAAAACAATAGGCCGCATTGCCTTTTAGCATCTTTAGCCGATCCATCGAGCAGTCCGTGAGACCAAGTGCCAGATAAACAAGATCTCTCTTTATGGCCCTTTGTACCACCCTCCAGTTCCTAGCGAAGACAGCGGTATTATGCGCTTCCAAAAGCGTCAGAATTTTGCTTGTGGCAAAGCCGGTACTGTGTGGAAAGAACCAACGGATGATATGTGGTTTTGGAAATGAATCTTCATCCACTAGGATCGTGTTCAAACCACATTTCCCTTTCATTTTTTCGAAATTGATCCTCATCCACTCTGCAGTGGAGGGGTCTGAGCAAACAACTAGGAGCAAGTCTGATTTGTGAAACAAACCACGAAATTGTGGCTTAGAGACCTCGTCTACCAGCTCAATAATGATGCCCATGATACTATTTGGACGCCAGCCATTTGCTCGACACTAAAGGCACTGCGCCCCAAATCAGCGGGAACCACACCCAATTTGACAGTACCTACTTTGCCCCTGTATGAGGTCTTGTCAAATGTGACAGTCTCGGTTCTGGCTTTTTTCTTTTATGGAGCAGAAGAGGTAGACTCCTCGGATCGCAATCTCTTCACCTCGGTACCCTTTCAGGCTATCTCGTCAGCACGTTCTCTGGAAACGCCGTCTTTTAAGGCGCAATTGAATCCTTTCAGCCCAAGTTAATCTAATGAATCCGCGCGCTGTTGGTTAGGGAAGATTTCTCAACACCAACTTCCACGGCAGTGCAACCGGATTGAACTGAGTGTTCGGCCGAGAGCATGCTGGAGGACTCTCTGCGGAGAGTGTCTGAATCAGAGTCAGGATGGGAGAGCAGTCTCTTATCAGCAACAATGATGAGAGGGTCGCTCCTAGTGGCAGCGATCTCCTGGGGATTTAGGGGAAGCATGGTTGCGGTCCCAGAAGTTGATGCTGTAGAGTGTGCATCACCATGTAAAGTTTTAATTATTGGATCTGAAATTTGGACCCACGAGTAGTCGGGAAAGGAAACATCACCCACAGTAGAGTCCGGTATACTATGGGGAAGGCATAAAATGAAGCAAGAGGTCGGCTGGGAATCCTGAGTTCCCATACTAACGACTCAGCACTCTCTTAGCCATGCACCCCTCGGCGTACGCTGTTCCACCATGGATTAGACATTTTTTCCAGAGGTTGTCTCCTCACGTTGCATACTTTGGTCGAATGCCAAAAATATAGTAACGAATTCAAGCCGTATAGTACAGGGAAGCGAATAAAACACAAAGTCCGGTTGAGCAGCACTGGGCTAGTCGACAGATTATCATGGTGCAGTATTCGATGTCAGGCGGCCGCCCCGAGGAGGCAGTGAGTCTTCTTGTAGCGGTTGCTCAATAGGGATCGTACAACAACTTTACCCCAAGAGTCCGTACCTGACCGCCAGACGCAAGTGGTTACTGTGTCGGACCACTGCGCGTGATGTTCTAAGTCCGAATCACAGAAATTACAAAAAAAAAGTTTATTCACGGTCCAACCTCTCGCAAACGTCTGACAAACATCCGAGTTATTGTTGTCACGAGAAAGTTTCTCAAAACAAATTGCACTGCGAATACGGCACTAAACTGTAGGTCCTTCCATTCGTGTGTAAAAATATAACGCACATAACACGAGTGGTTGCGAGAAACTAGGCCCAGGCACTTGAAAAGTTGTTGCGCCAAATATGCATTTATTTTGTCTACGATTGTAGCCCAAAGTCCACTTAGGTATGTACATCTCAATCAACCACGCGCCCACTGAAGGGTTAAACCTATCACTCAATGATCGATCAAATTTGCACTACGAGGGCAAGGCGAAAAGTTCTTGGTCTGACAATGCAAGACTGCGATTTTCAGTTAAAAACTGATTTTATTTTTCTACATAATCTCCCTTGACTTCAACACACTTAGTCCAGCGTTTCTCCAATATTAGTATTTCTTCTCGGAAGTGAGAGTCTGGAAAGCTGTGAAAATATTCATCTACAGCCCACTCAACTTCTGCATTGAATGCGAAGCGCTTCCTAGATACAAATTTCTTCAAGTTGGCGAACAGATGGAAGTCTGAGGGTGCCAAATCAGGTGAATAGGGGGGATGGCCGAGCAAATCGTACCCCAAATCCCGCAGTTTTCCCATTGCCAACGCACACTTGTGTACAGGTGCATTGTCCTGGTGGAAGATGATTTTTTTCTTCTTCAAGCCAAGCCTCTTCTCGCGAATTTTGGCATTCAGCTGGTTAAGAAGGTTGGAGTAATATTCGCATGTAATTGTTCTGCCTTTCTCAAGGTACGAGTAATCAATTAACAGGATCCCTTTCGCATCCCAAAACACACTGGCCATAACCTTTCCGGCAGATGCGATCGACTTCGCTTTCTTTGGCGCCGAACCACCGGCTTCCGCCTACTGCTTCGACTGCTGTTTCGTTTCTGGCGTGTAGTGGTGGACCCATGTCTCATCCATTGTGACAAATCGCCGCACAAAATCGGTCGGATCCCTATTGAATCGGTCCAAAGATTGCCGCGAAATCGTTTGCGCATTTGCTTTTGATCGGCATTCAGCAAATGCGGCACCCATCTTGCGCAGAGCTTTCGCATCCCTAAGTTTTTGTGCAAGATGTTTCGCACCCTCTCTTCCGATATACACACAGCCTCAGCTATCTCACTCACCTTCACTCGCCTATCGTCCAACACGATATCATGCACTTTTTCGACGGTTTCGGGTGTGGTTGCGGTTTTTGGCCGTCCTTCACGTGGGTCATCTTCGAGGGACGTGCGACCACGTTTAAATTCAGCTGCCCACTTTTTAACGGTTGACATGGAAGGAGCAGAGTACCCGTAAACTTTTGTCAACTTTGGATGAATTTCATTAGGGGTAGAGAGGGATTTCCAATCCCTTTGTATGAGTCTATTGGTTCTTGCTCTGTCGAATGCAGGCCGTAGCTTCCTCGTGGTGACACAAGTTCTTAAGAGGTCCACCTGTTGTTTGCCTACGTTAGGGCTTTGTTCTCTGCTTTAAGCTTTATTTTGCAAGGAGGGATAAAAACTGAGGGGTTGGATTGGTCCGAGTTTAGTGCTGAGCTTTCTCTAGCCAGTTCGTCGGCTTTCTCATTCCCTGGTATGCCTTCATGACCAGCGACCCAGCAGAGCTTGACCTCGTGCTGTGTTCCAAGAACCTTAAGCCCTTCTCTACAGCACTTCACAAGCTTCGATTTTATTTCTATAGCAGATATTGCTTTTATCGCTGCCTGGCTGTGGATGAAAAATGTGATATCCTCCCATGGCATTCCACTCATCGCAGTCTCATGGGCTACCATTGTCACTGCTAGGACCTCTGCCTGGAAAACGCTGCTGTAGTTCGGAAGCTGAGCTGACATGGAGATACCAAGCGATTCAGAGAAGATGCCTGAGTCTTACACCTATTTCCATTTTGGATCCATCGGAGTACACAGTTATGGATCGCTCGTTAGGCGTTCTGTTCTTTTTCCAGTCTTTCCTGCTCGGATAGGTGCTTAAAAATGGTCTCATGAAGTCTAGGTAAGGCGTTATGTAGTCTGTATGAGACACATTGCCCAGATATCTCTGCCGGATCGTGGTCGATGACCCATTGCATTTGTCCTCCAGCTATCTATTTGGCTTAATCTTACGGCACTAAGAGCCGCCGATGCTTGTATAAAAAAGTCTAGCGGAAGCAGATTGAGAATCGCCTCGAGTCCTGCTGTAGGTGTCGTTCTCATCGCAATGGTTGTGGCGATGCACGCTAGTCTTTGTACTTTTGTGATAGCTGTTAGGTTGTTCATTTGCTGGCTACTTGCCACCGTACAAGGCTGCCCTAAGTTAGTATTGGCCTTACTATAGCTGTATACATCCATAGGATGATTTTGGGGTTCGCTCCCCAAGTTTTCCCGAATATTCTGTTGCTCGAGTAAGAACCTATCGTGGCTTTTTTTACTTTATCGTTAATGTGCAGTCTCAAGCTCAATTTCCCATCGAGCACCAGGCCAGGGAAATACCCCTTTCGGAAGGTGTTACGAATTGTGGAATTATCCTTTTGTTAGCGAAAAGTACTAACTCCGTTTTCTGGGGATTAATTGCTAGTCTACATCTCTCCCTCCAGGAGTCAATGGCTTTCAGCGCCCCTTCAGTTTGCTCACTCAGGGTCGGGAGAAATGTTTCTGTTGCCAGCAGCGTCGTCCAAAAAGGCTATGGTTTTAACGCGCTGTTTCTGAGTTTTAGAAGAACTTCGTTCAGGACAATTACCCACAGCAGTACGGATATAAACCTCCTTGAGGGGTGCCTCTTGAGGCATAGGCTTTAAGCTTTGTTCCTCCGAGTTCAACTTTAATATGTGTTTCCACTAGCCTTAAACTATAGGAACAATGTACGAAAGATTTACCAAAAAGTAACAAGAACGTGTCAGAGAAGCAAAACCCGTATAGAAACCTGTAGAGATGAAAATCGAGAACTCGTAGTAGAATCAGAGTCGGCGCTGAGAATTTGGAAAAACTACTTCTGTAAACTGTATAAAGGCGACGAAGTCCAACAGAAGCAGAATGAACCATTCAACATAGACGACGATAGCCAAAATTTCCGTCAATATGATCAAAGCGAAGTGAGGAAAGCTATATCCAAGCTGAAATCTAACAATGCTACTGGAACTGACGGCTTACCGGCCGAACTTTTCAAGGCAGCTGGTGACGAATTGGTAGAGTGCATACACCAGCCCATCTCTAAGATTTGATCAGACGAATCTATGCTTGATGAATAGAATCGATTGCGCGACCCACAAGAAAAAATGAGGCATTGGTCTTCTTAACAACGCATAGAATATCTTTTTGCGGTATTCTGTAAGCGCCTGGAACCTATTTTTAACAGCCTGATTGGTCCCTATCAGTGCGGTTTTAGGCCAGGAAAGTCCACCATCGACCAAATGTTCACACTTCGGCAGATCGTGGAGAAAACCCAATGCCAATGACGGCATCTATATGGAAGAGCTATATAGAGCCATGTCTAGTTTTGACATCCCTGCCAAATTTGTCCGCCTTTGCAGAATGACGACAAAGAACTTTCGCTGCTCCATCAAAGTCGGTAAGAAGATCACCGAACCGTTCGATGTCAGGAAGGGTCTTAGGCAAGGTGACGCGCTATCATGCGATCTCTTTAACATAGTACTTGAGAGAATTGTACGGAACTCACAAGCCAACGTACTTCGTCCATATTGAAAAACCCTTTACAACAATCAAGTACTTTAAAGCTCTATACATGTTGATGAGTACCACCGGTACGTCTACGTCTAGTAGGCTCCTCGGAAAGCTCTGATACCCAGAATACTGGAAGGGTGCCTAGCGTCGATCGCAATGGGATCGATTTGGTTAACAGTTCTTCGGTCAAAGGAGAGCCATGTACACTTGTGAATATCGAGACGTGGGGACCGCGTACTAGCTACGACAAAGTTTCGTCCCGCCGCAAAGTCGACTAGCCTGAGTCCGTTGTCTGATGTGATGTCGTGCAGGCTGTGCTTTCTGACCACGCTACTAAAGACGTCCTCCCTTCCTAGCTTTGTGTTAAAATCACCTGGGATAATTTGACAAGGGCATTGCTCATACGTCTTGTCCAGGAGCTGGTAGAAGTCATCCTTGGTCGCGTCGTCCATCTTCTCGTGAGGGGCGTGAGCGCATATTTTGTAGAGGGACCTAGCATTTCACGTGCAGACGCGAAGATCGTTGTCCTTTTTACGTTTGCTTGGGTCGTCAACAGTAAAATCATCCGTATCCGAGGCTGTTTGTTGCTTCGTAACCGAAGGTTTTTTAGGTGGTAGGGAAGTTAACCCGACGGCACAACCCCCAACCTGGAGGACCAGATCCTTCTTTTTGCAACCCGTAGGACGAGGGGCCGGATACACCGATGTCTGTAACCCACTTGGATGGCAAACGACTAACAAAGGCCTCGTAGGGGCAGCATCTCCCGATAGGTGCTGGTCCGCTAAGTAACGAGTAGGAGCCATTGCAGCCGAAAACCTAGCAGCTCTGTTAGTAAGTCCTACTCCCACCTCCTCGTGGTGTCATCTGGGAATTTCTTCGGAAATTGCTAACGGGAGTGGACGAATGGCGAGCTTCCTGCGCCAAAAAAACAGGATAAGTATCGGTTGGTCTGTGGCCCAGCGAGCCGCAACCGTAAAACAAATCTTGCTCCGAAACGGAAACAATCGCCTCGGATAAGGACGGATAATTTGTTGACGACCTTTGGCTATCGGACACGGACAACGATCGGATTCTGGAACGTTAAGACCCTCCTGGACTCACTCAAGGAAGGGCCTTATAACGCCAGATTCCTCCAATTGGAGCGCGAATTCGCACGGTATAAAATCGACATCTTAGGGCTGAGCGAGATAAGATGGTACGATGCTGGGGAATACATCTCCCCAACAAAAAGCACTGTGATGCTCTACTCTGGTAAACCAGCTGGAAGTGCACGGAGTTCTGGCGTAGGACTCATGCTAACTCCAGCAGCACGTAGTAGCCTCATATCCTGGAAACCCCATAGTGACCGGATATTGACGGCTAGGTTCCAGAGTAGAGTTAGAAAAATCACCATCATACAGTGTTATGCTCCGACTCTAGACGCGACTGAGGATGAAAAGGATAATTTTTATAGCCACTTAGGTGCCGCCTACAACCAAACGCCTAATGGGGACATCGTAATAGTAATGGGAGATCTCAATGCCAAGGTGGGTAGCGACAACACCATGCTTAAGCACGTGATGGGAGTTCACGGCGTGGGAGACCGTAATGACAATGGCGAGCGGTTTGTGGACTTCTGCAATACCAACCGCCTAGTCATCGGAGGTACGCTGTTTAAGCATAACACCTGCCATAAGATCAGTTGGGTCTCTACTGATAGGCAACGAACATCCAACCAGATCGACCACATTGCGATCAGTCGCCGCTTTAGAAATTGTCTCCTAGACGTCCGAAACAGACGTGGAGCTGACGTCGGACAAAAACGAGATCACCATCTTATGGTAGCTCGTTTACGCCTTCGTACTGCATCCGTCAACAGCAACCGCTCAAACCTGCTTAACATCATCAGGTTTAATATCGACAGGCTCAAGGTTCTCCAAGTGCGCCAACAGTTCAGGGAACATCTTGCCTTAGAAGCAGAAGCAATCAGCAGCATAGAGAACATGGATGACCACTGGAGTGCTGTGAAAAATGCTTTTGCGACTGGGGCACGCACTTATGTCGGTAAAAAGCAGAAACACCACCGCACATGGCTTTCTACAGACACCTGGAGACGGATCGATGAGCGTACAGCAATCAAGGCTCGGATTGCAGCGGCCTCAGCAGTAGAGAGAACCGAGCTTGAAGCCCAATACCGTGCGAAGAAGAAAGAAGTGCAGCGTAGTGTGAGACGTGACAAACGTCAACATGTCAACTCACTGGCCTCAAGGGCTGAAGAAGCAGCGAGTAGGTGCGACAGTAGGACTGTTTACAACATCACTAAGGAGCTCATTGGTGGTCGTAACTCCAAACAACATCCAGTGAAGAGTCTAGACGGTAACCTTCTGATTTCGGATGAGGATCAGCTCACTAGATGGAGAGAACATTTTGCTGCAGTGCTAAATCACTTAGACGACGGCGGTATGATCTTGAATTCGACTGAGCAGTTCGAAGCAACAAATTCCCGAATTCGCACCGTACCTCCCAGTAAAGCTGAAATAATAACAGCAATCAAGTCCCTCAAGAAAAACAAAGCGGTGGGTATTGATAGCATCCCTGCCGAGCTATTTCAAGCGGCGCCAAATACATCGGCAGATTTGCTGCATCCGCTAATACGGAGAGCTTGGGATAGTGAACAATTTCCACAGGAGTGGAAAAGGGGGATGATCATTAAGCTTCCAAAGAAGGGTAACTTGATGGAGTGCGGTAACTGGAGAGGTATATGTGTTCTTCCAGCTGTAGCCAAAATAATAGCTAGAATAATTCTAGAACGAATTAAAGAACATTTAGATTCAACTCTCGATGTCGAACAGGCAGGCTTTCGCGCTGAATCCTCCTGCATCGACCACATAAACACCTTACGGATCATAATCGAACAATGCGTTGAGTATAGGTCTCCGCTACATTTACTGTTTATCGACTTCGAGAAGGCTTTCGACAGCTTGAATCGAGATGCTATCTGGTTGGCCTTGCGCAGGAGAGGCATTCCAGAAACGCTTATAGCTATTATCAAGGCTACATATGAGGGCGGTAAGTGTCACGTCGTGCACAATGGTAAAGTGTCGGAGGACTTTGAAGTCCAAAGTGGAGTACGTCAAGGGTGCATACTGTCCCCACTATTGTTCTTTGTGGTTATCAGCGATGTACTCCGTGCAGCATTGACTGAAGCTAATTCTGGAATTCGTTGGACTATGACATCTTACCTTAAACACCTAGATGACGCTGACGATGTTTGTCTACTTTCACATCGGATAATGGATCTTCATTTGATGACCCAAAATCTAGAAGCTGAGGCAAACAAAGTGGGGCTAAAAATAAACACAGCCAAAACAAAAGCCCTGAGTACTTCCAATACCCGCGCTCCACTTAACATTGCCGGAAAGCAAGTCGAGAAAGTTGATAACTTTCTATATTTAGGAAGTGTCGTCTCGGCTAATCGCGGTGGCACCGAACTGGATGTGTGCAGCAGAATCGGGAAGGCTAAAGTTGCGTTCGGAATGCTGTCCAAAATCTGGAGAAGCAATGTTATTAGCTTAAGAACCAAGCTACGACTGTTCCGCTCCAACGTAGAATCAGTGCTGCTTTATGGGTGCAGTACCTGGAAGGTGGACACCATTAACACACGCAGGCTGCAAGTCTTCGTAAACAAATGCTTAAGAGACATCTTGAGGATTTTTTGGCCGAACCGCATCTCCAACGAACAACTTTATCTGAGAACGGGCCAAGAACCTATAAGCATTACTATACGAAGAAGAAAGTGGCAATGGGTTGGACACACCCTACGGCGCGAAGACAACTCCATTGCGAAATACGCTATGCAGTGGAATCCGCTCACCCAGGCAGGCAGAATAGCGGGACGCCCTAGGCAAACGTGGCGCAGAACAGTTGAGGAGGAATCGAGCTCTTTAGGAATGAGTTGGAGGCAGCTCAAACGCGTTGCAGAACTCCGAACACGATGGCGCGCAGGCGTGGTTGACGCCCTATGCCCCCCGAGGGGTTAAAGGATATAAGTAAGTAAGTGTAACCCACTTCGGCGATATGGGCGCTGCTGTTGGCCCAGTAGGTCTTGCTAGACTTTTGAGATGCATATTTCAGCCAATCAGGTCAACAAGAGATGCCTCCTCCAGTTATACATATGCGTGCTGAAGTTCACCAAGATATGCGTACGCAGGGCTGAGTATTCAGCTACACATATATCGTCAGACCCATCATACGCTCATCGTTAGTTCACTATCCGATATCCATCCAGCGGGCACCGCGAGGAGGTGATGATGCGATTTTGCCACGCCAACCTGATAGCTTTTAGCAGCTCGTTAATATCGCTTAGCTCCAGGTCTTGAAAGTCATCCGCTCTAATCCGTCTTCCAAGTAAAAGCAAGTTTTCTGCACTGCATTCAGGAGTGCCGCCCACATCGTCAATGGCGCGGCTCCTTGGTCCATTGGCAAAGTTATTAATGTAGTGCTTGAAGATTTGGCGCCTTATCGAGAATAAGCAGCACTTTCAAGCCTAAGTTCTGATTCTTAAATTAGAGTTCAATATCTATTCATTTTCATTTTGGGACAAATTTTTTATGAACCGCGTATAAACACCGCGTGTGTGAAGGGAAGTTCGTAAAAATGTAATCGCGTGTAAGAGAATTCGCGTACATCGAGTTTGAGTATGTGGCTGGTTCAGTGTATCTATGTTGTAGTATGTGGTAAATATTGTAAATATCTAGCGATGACGACTTTTATATAGGCAGGAACCTTGGACGACTTCTTTAATTCTCAATCTGACATTGGTTGGTCGTAAAACTCTTAGTGGGTGGGTAGCTTAAGACATGCGAAGCAATCAAACACAAGTACTTGTTTTTTCGTATTTATTTATTAATTTTTTTATTATGTTTTATATATATTTTACTAGACCTGGGGCCCATTTAAAGTAAAAGTTAAGTTGATTTAAGTTAAAGATATAATAAAACTGCGAAAAATAATGAAAGGTCGAACAAAAAACAAAGAAAATAATAGAGATCTATATATGTATATATATGTACATTAAGAGAAAAAATAAATAAAAATAAATAGATAAGCATATTGTAATAGTTATTAATTGTTGACTAGATATCTGAATAAAACTTTTTCAAAGTGCTTGGTACCGCGATGTCTTCTTATGTTTTGGGGTAAGGCATTCCACTGTCTGACAACAGAAACCAAAAATTGGCGTTCGAAATTAGTGCAGGTGAATCTTGGCTGTACAAATATAAACGATCTTGATGATGCAGCAAAGCTAATATTTTCATAAAGGTAATAAGGTTCTTTATTAATTATTTAAAGCCTTAAGAGTGCAGTATTTAAGATACGTGAATAAGTTACATCCAAATATATTTTTTGTGTACCCTGATACATGATCAAAGCATTTTAGTTTATCGGATTACATTATTGAATGCTACATTTAAATTTCTTTTTGTTTTAGAATTTAGACCACAGAAAATTTCACACCCATAAGTTATAAGCGGCATAATTATTGATCTAGCGATTCGTATGTTTATGTGTTCAGGTGTGAAATGCTTGGATAAAGATAAATCCCGCAAACAGCCATAGATCTTACCTATTGACAACCGTATGTGATAGTCCCAGCTAACCGTGGAGTCAAACCAAATGTCCAAGCTCTTTGTTTTCTCAGTATATTCAATCACTGTTGTACCTAAGTATATTTTCGGGAAATAGCTGAAGCCAAGTTTATTTTTGTAAATTATTAAACACTTGGACCTTTTTGGATTTAGTTGCAGGCTGTTCTTATCTTGCCATTCGGTTATACTACTTAGATCACTGTTCAATTTATTAGCCCCATCTTCAACCACTTCAAGTTTGCAGCTTAAGTAAATTTGCACGTCATCAGCTTACATGTGCAGGGAACAGTTTATGTGTTGAAGAGGGACCTCGAGTCATGTCGGTGGTTAACAGATGGACAAAATGCTTCGAGTAATTACTAGTAGATGATGCCCGCTTTATACACAAGTCAACCAATCTCCAAACTTTTCCAAATTTCCCTACAGTTCCTATTTCAACTTAGGCTTGGTCCTGTGTATTACCTTCAATCCCAAAGGAGTCATACCTCATAAATAAATAATAATGTTCTGTGAGGGTGTACCCCACAGGTCTATAACTTACACTTCAAACATCATTTCCGACTTCATTCTCGTGCACTATGGGCAACAACATCCATTCACTTTCATTGTTATTGCCATTATTTCCCCAAAAAATTTATTCGGTTTTATCCTCTTAACCGACTTATTATCCTCTAATGACAATTTTGTGAAATGGAAAACAATTTTGGTGGCAAAATATCCGCCGCCCCCCAAAAACCCCCGCCAGCGGGTGTGTGCGCCAAAAACTATTTTAATTAGTTTGCATTGTTACGCCTCCGGTTTCAGATGGGGAGAGCCATTATTTTCATGGTCTCATTAGTGGACATCCTAATGGGTTTTCAGTGGTGTTTCGCCATTTTATATGACCTTAGAAATAGCGTCGTACCAAGTCGCGCCGAGAGTAATTAAAATTGCTCAGTTGACCAAATTGTACAAAAATCTACACCCAAGCTCTCACAAATCACCAAAAGTTTGCTCTTGATGGCGTCGTCGTCGTTGTCGCGATATGGTGGTGTCGAGCGTTGAAACGTGGGATAACAATGCGAAACGTGTTGCGCATCACTACCATTTACCGCTTCCAAAGAATCCTTTTTAATGGGAAAAATCCTTTTTTTTTTTCTTTCAAAGTCTACTAAAACAGAAGCACATAAATATAACAGAACAACACACCAGGCACTATAAATTCCATTTTCCGTCGATTTAATCTGTCAATGAGAGTTGTTGTGTGTGGGTGGCAAAAGGGAATTGTGTGAACCGATAAACCGTATCCACCGTATCCACCATTTGCCGCTTTCTATCTCATAATCGCAATAAATCATCAAATGCAATTCAATATCCTTTCGAGGTTTTTTTTTTCCTTTTGTGTTGATGGCGGTGGACAGGACGAATGGACAAACCAACCGACCAACAACCCGACGGACGGCTCGATTCGCTTTTCGATTCAATAAAATCTCTCTAATATCCTTTATCCGATCCATTTGTTCGTTGGTGTCTGGCCGTAACCCATTAATATCACTTTTATAGAATACACTCTATTCGCGCCGCGCCATCTAGTGTGTGTGTACATGCACACACCCATTGGGAATTCGATATTGTAGGAATCGATAGAGAATGCAGAAAAGGGGAAAGACGGATGTAAAAAAGGGACATCAGTTGATGTCCTTATACGCTGTTTAGTGGTAGTAAATTTCATTAATTGAGTTTGAGCATTATGCTATTAGAATTCATGTTGAGAGAGAAATTAAATTATTAAATCGATTGTGATGAAGAGGGGGTGGTTGAAGTGGAGGTCGCGTCGTCCATTGTACTACAATTATTAGATACCACCAGCTCAGTGAGAGAGTAATTATGAAGGTTGTTCATTTATGGTGAATCAATTTTAATTGAACAGTTCATTAAAGGGTATTGGGGGTCGTTCACGAGTATTCTAGTTTTACGTTTGGTCTGATGAAGGGGTAGGTATATAGTACTGACTTCGACAGAAGTTTACTTGAACGTTCCACAGGCGACCTTATGAAAGTCGAGCACTTGCTCTTAACATCTAAAAAGCTTTCGATAAAACTTGGCTTCGTGCTTTCCCAAACAAAGGAAGGTACTTTTTCCTAAGTATTCGGTCATTACAAGATGTACTGACTGGATTAAGCTCTACCCTTTCTCAAGGAATGCTTATGTACCCCAGTGTTATGTTCTCCGCCCCACCCTGTTTATGACATTTATGAACGAACTTCCATATCTCACTCATTAATTCAATCCATACCTTCATAAATAACTCTTAACCTGACGTGGTCTACTCTTAAAGTTTACGTTGTTAGGTTCTCAAACTGCGGAGTCCCAGGGACAGCGAATATTTACCGAGCTCAGATCCGATATTGTAGCAATCATTAATTCAGGTGCGAAAGTTCTGTTTAACTTCAAATCTTCAAAAAAATTCATCCGCGGTGCTTGAAAACTTATAGTCGGTGCATTTTGTAATTTAGCTTTTCCCTCACAGAAAATGTGATCAAATCCATGGTTGCTGGTCCAATTGCTAAGTGAAATCAAGATGTCACAATCACAATCACATTGGTGGTCTCGATGACAAAGTGACTGAAACCCTACTCTGGGAGATCTTCGTACAAGCAAGTTGCGTAGTGAACGTCCACATGCCAATAGACCGCGTCGAACAGATGCACCAGGGCTACGGATACGTAGAGTTCCTTAGCGAGGACTACGCCGACTACGCGATAAAGATAATAAATATGGTAAAGCTCTACGGCAAGCCGATTCGCTTGAACAAAGCCCCCGTTCATCAGAAGATCATTGACGTGAGTGCAACCTTGACCCTGAGGTCGACGAGAAACTGCTCTACGACACATTCCCCACATTCGGCGTCATACTCCAGATGCCAAAGATCATGCGGGATCCCCAAGCGGGCAACTCCAAAGGCTTCGCGTCCATCAATTCTGCAAGTTTCGATGTGTCGGAATAAATGGACAATACCTCTGCAGTAGGCTAATCTTAGCCCCGCGCGCTTTCAAGAAGGACTTTAAGGGTGAGCGCCACCGCTCAGCGGCTGAGCGTGTGCTTGCAGCGCAGAATTGACTTTCACACGCCGATCGTTCAGCATCAACTGTTCGCTAATGCATCAGTGCCTCAAATAATGCCTGTCATATCTGGTCAGATGATGCCTCTACCTATGACAGCACCACCTCCTGTGCCGCCACTATAATCGGCTTCGTTCCCCTCGTCGGTTCCACCACTACTGCTTATGATGCGTGTAAATCTACCGTCACTACCTCCACCAATGGGCATACCGCCTCCAAAAATCTTCTCCCATGGACTGACAGGTGCGCCGCCATCCGGCGCTTACAGGTCACCACCACCCAACTGAAGACCACCTTCCTCAGAAGTCTTGCAACGTGCGGCATTCACAATAAAACCCCTGGCAGCACCACCCTTTAACGGAGAAGCGGCAGCTTTTCAATTATATTTAAGCGATTTTACAAAAAAAGAACATCAACAGATTGTCTCTGAAGCATGATTTCAGATGCTGCTAAAACTGGCGCCAGATATCCCGCTTTCCTCAAAATACGAGTTTTTTGACACTCCTGCAGATTTGGGGTGCTTTCATAAATGCATGATTGCTTCGTTCACTTACGATCATTTACCATCGGTTTATTTTCAGCAACAAGAAAACATATTGATAGGTGATCAGTCACTCTCCAGTAAAATTTCTTAACTGGTATACCAGCAGACTGTTGTCTGTTAAATGCTCTTGTACCGGTAGTTTCTCGATCATTGTTCTTGTGAATTCAAAAGCTGTGCCTTGCCATCCCTCCGTCTTAAAGTCTATTTTTGAAGGCACAGTGAAGTATAGAAGCTTGTTTTTTAACCACTTAACATGTACTTGGAATGAGTTGCCCTTCACTGTGTTTGCAGAAACCTATAATCTACAAAAATTCAAAATAAACACACATTGATATCGCTCCGTGCTACTTCCCTATCCACTCGCTAACTTTGATTCTCTTACCCTTTCTTCTTCTTCTGTCCGTGAATTGGTTTTATAAATCAAAGGACACTGTCCCGAAGCCCGGTTCGATGTCATTTTTGAAAGTTTTTATAAAATATCCTATGCCTTGTTGTTTGCGCATGGAATAAAAAATAATTCTTAAATAAAATATCAAAAAAGGGTAAATATGTCTGTTCTCACGTAGTTGCATCCCAGCTATTCAACACACAAAATCGACATTGGCTTGGAATCCGATATATTATTTCGCCGGAACCTTGCAAAAACTAAGCGCGAAACCTAATCAAGGCTAGCTGAAAGGAAAAACATATCCTTCATCTTCTTCAAATCGAAAGTTGGAACGTCGCGACGTCGACGTCGCTTAAAAGAATTCGTAGGTTTTGAGAGTAGGCATAAATAGAGTGATAATGTCCAATTTGGATATTATTCGGCAGATTTTATAAACGTTAGATAACCTCATTCTCATCATTCGTACTCTATCTTTTCTCCATTATCCTTCATCTCTAATCATAATCTTCATCCTTCACGAACGGGGGATCACTTTCTATAATACGAGGGCAAGGTGAAAAGTTCTCGGCCTGACAATGAAAGACTGCGATTTTCAGTTAAAAAATTATTTTATTTTTCTACATAATCGCCCTTGACTTCAACACACTTAGTCCAGCGTTTTTCCAACATCAGTATTCCTTCTCGGAAGTGAGAGTCTGGAAGGCTGTGAAAATATTCATCTACAGCCCTCTCAACTTCTGCATTGGATGCGAAGCGCTTCCCAGAATCAAATTTCTTCAAGTTTGGGAACAGATGGAAGTCTGAGGGTGCCAAATCAGGTGAAAAGGGGGGATGGCCGAGCAAATCGTACCCCAAATCCCGCAGTTTCCCCATTGCCAACGCACACTTGTGTACAGGTGCATTGTCCTGGTGGAAGATGATTTTTTTCTTCTTCGAGCCAAGCCTCTTGCGAATTTTGGTATCCAGCTGGTCAAGAAGGTTGGAGTAATATTTGCCTGTAATTGTTCTGCCTTTCTCAAGGTAAGAGTTATCAATTAACAGGATCCCTTTCGCATCCCAAAACACACTGGCCATGACCTTTCCGGCAGATGCGATCGACTTCGCTTTCTTTGGCGCTGAACCACCGGCTTCCACCCACTGCTTCGACTGCTGTTTCATTTCTGGCGTGTAGTGGTGGACCCATGTCTGATCCATTGTGACAAATCGCCGCACAAAATCGGTCGGATCCCTATTGAATCGGTCCAAAGATTGCTGCGAAAATCGTTTGCGCATTTGCTTTTGATCGGCATTCAACAAATGCGGCACCCATTTTGCGCAGAGCTTTCGCAAGAATTAGTTTTGTGCAAAATGTTTCGCACCCTCTCTTCCGATATACACACAGCCTCAGCCTCAGCTAATGTCCTACTTAAGCGGCTAGAGTATTTTGGTAGCGCTGTCTGAAGATTATTACATTCCTACGGCCGAAATGTATCGTTCAGACTACGGATATATGTAGATAAGAATATTTAAAATAGCATTGCAATAAATTTAATAAACATGCAAAAATATTAAATTATGTATTACTTACTTACTTAGGTGGCGCTACAGTCGGGGGTGGACCTGGGCCTCAACAGTTGCGTACACCAAGTTGGTTGAGGTCCCTCTCCACCTGTTTGTGCCACCTACCGCGAGGTCGTCCTCTACTGCGCCGTCCATCCGGGTCGGATTCGAAGACGTCGCTGGCGGGAATGTTGGGCTCCTCTCGCTCTACATGACCCAGCCATCTTAGTCGCTGTATGTGCACTCTTCTGGCTAGGTCGATGTCCTTATATAGGCCTCATCCGGTTTTGTCAAAACCCATGCCTCTGCGCCATACAGCTGGACTGGGATGATTAGTGCCTTATAAAGAGTTACCTTAGTAGTTCGAGATAGGCGCTTTGCTAATCAATTGCCTTTTTAGCAGTTGATTGGCACGAGTAATTCTTCGTCTTATCTCCCTACTGATGTGATTTGCGGAGCTCACTATAGAGCCTAGGTAGACAAAATCCTTTACTACCTCAAAATTACATCTGTCTATTGTGGCGTTCTGTCCAAGACGCCGGTGTTGGATGTCCTTCTTTGTAGACAGCATATATTTTATTTTGTTTTCATTGACCTCTAAGCCCATCTTTGCTCCCTCGATCTCAATACTCGCAAATGCCCCACTAACGTCTTCGTGAGTTCTTCCGATTATGTCAATGTCATCGGCATAAGCGAGTAATTGTACAGACTTGTAAAAAATTGTACCTCCGGGGTTGGCTTGTGAGTTTCGTACAATTCTCTCAAGTACTATGTTAAAGAGATCGCATGATAGCGCGTCACTTTGTCTAGGACCTTTCCTGACATCGAACGGTTCGGTGATGTTCTTACCGACTTTGATGGAGCAGCGAGAGTTCTCTCCATCGTCAGCCTGCACAAACGGACGAGCTTGGCAGGGATTTCAGGACTAGACATGGCTCTGTATTAGTCCCCGCTATACACGCTATCATAGGCAACTTTGAAATCGATAAAGCGGTCGTACGCGTCGATGTTAGATTCATGGGTTTTTTCCAAGATCTGTCGAAGTGTGAATATTTGGTCAATGGTGGACTTTTCAGGCCGCTTGAAACCGCACTGATAAGAACCTATCAGGTGGTCGACGATTGGTTTTAGGCGTTCACATAATATGGCAGACACGACCTTATATACGATGTTGAGGAGACTTATATCTCTGTAGTTGGCGCAGTTCAGAGGGTCTCCTTTCTTCGGGATCGGGCATACGATGTTGAGGTTCCATTCATCGGGCATACTTTCGTCCGACCAGATTTTACAGATGAGCTGGTGCATGCTCCTTACCAACTCATCTCATCCTGCCTTGAAAACTTCAGCTTCAAGGCCGTCGGCTTCAGCAGCTTTGTTGGATTTGAGTTTAGATATCGCTATCCTCACTTCATTCTGATCGGGTTGACGGAATCTTGACTATCATCCTCACTGTTGAATGGCTCATTCTACCTGACCGGAGAATATTGATCATCATCGCCGCTTAACAGTCTGCAGAAGTGTTCCTTCCATATCCTCAGTACCGATTGCGATTCTACTACTATATTGCCATTTCGTCCCTGCAGGCTCTGTTCTGGCGTTGAAAGCCTAGAATGTTCTTTTTACCTTTTGGTAGAATTTTCGAGCATCATTCCTGCAATAGTCTCTCAATCTGCTCGAGCGCTTCTCATACTCGTTTTTCTTCTTTCTGAGAAGTCGATGTTCCTCATTTCTCCTCCGCTCGTAGAGCTCACGAGCAGCTCTAGTCCTTCTATGCAGCGCCGCTTTGTACGCCTCTTGTTTCGCTGCATGTGCTTGCCGGCATTTCTCATCAAACCAGGGGTTTCGTTGTAGTTGCCGAGAGGAATCCAGTATATCAGAGGCGGCATTCCTGATGGGTTGTTGGCAACGCTGCCACTGGTCTTCCGCATTTGCTGCTGGCGGCATAGGACTTAGATTAAGATTAGAAGAAACTCGGGCGGCAAAGGTTCTGGCGATCTCTTACGATTGTAGCCACCCAAAGTCAAATTTCCTCACAGTATTTCGTTGATTTCGCTCCGATCTGGATATCCGCATCCGTACCTTGGCTACAACTTGGTAGTGATCCGAGTCCACGTTGGCTCCTCGGAAAGTCCGGACACCCAGAATACTGAAAGAGTGCCTTGCGTCGATCGCAATGTGATCGATTTAGTTAACAGTTTTTCGATCAAAAGAGAGCCATGTTCCCCTGTGAATATCGAGACGTGGAAACCGCGTACTAGCTACGACAAAGTTTCGTCCCGCCGCAAAGTCGACTAGCCTGAGTCCGTTGTCGGATGTGATGTGGCGCAGGCTGTGCTTTTCGACTACGCTACTAAAGACGTCCTCTCTTCCTAGATTTGCGCTAAAATCGCCTGGGAGAATTTTAACGTCGTCGCTAGGGCATGGCTCATACGACACATTCCCCACATTCGGCGTCATACTCCAGATGCCAAAGATCATGCGGGATCCCCAAGCGGGCAACTCCAAAGGCTTCGCGTCCATCAATTCTGCAAGTTTCGATGTGTCGGAATAAATGGACAATACCTCTGCAGTAGGCTAATCTTAGCCCCGCGCGCTTTCAAGAAGGACTTTAAGGGTGAGCGCCACCGCTCAGCGGCTGAGCGTGTGCTTGCAGCGCAGAATTGACTTTCACACGCCGATCGTTCAGCATCAACTGTTCGCTAATGCATCAGTGCCTCAAATAATGCCTGTCATATCTGGTCAGATGATGCCTCTACCTATGACAGCACCACCTCCTGTGCCGCCACTATAATCGGCTTCGTTCCCCTCGTCGGTTCCACCACTACTGCTTATGATGCGTGTAAATCTACCGTCACTACCTCCACCAATGGGCATACCGCCTCCAAAAATCTTCTCCCATGGACTGACAGGTGCGCCGCCATCCGGCGCTTACAGGTCACCACCACCCAACTGAAGACCACCTTCCTCAGAAGTCTTGCAACGTGCGGCATTCACAATAAAACCCCTGGCAGCACCACCCTTTAACGGAGAAGCGGCAGCTTTTCAATTATATTTAAGCGATTTTACAAAAAAAGAACATCAACAGATTGTCTCTGAAGCATGATTTCAGATGCTGCTAAAACTGGCGCCAGATATCCCGCTTTCCTCAAAATACGAGTTTTTTGACACTCCTGCAGATTTGGGGTGCTTTCATAAATGCATGATTGCTTCGTTCACTTACGATCATTTACCATCGGTTTATTTTCAGCAACAAGAAAACATATTGATAGGTGATCAGTCACTCTCCAGTAAAATTTCTTAACTGGTATACCAGCAGACTGTTGTCTGTTAAATGCTCTTGTACCGGTAGTTTCTCGATCATTGTTCTTGTGAATTCAAAAGCTGTGCCTTGCCATCCCTCCGTCTTAAAGTCTATTTTTGAAGGCACAGTGAAGTATAGAAGCTTGTTTTTTAACCACTTAACATGTACTTGGAATGAGTTGCCCTTCACTGTGTTTGCAGAAACCTATAATCTACAAAAATTCAAAATAAACACACATTGATATCGCTCCGTGCTACTTCCCTATCCACTCGCTAACTTTGATTCTCTTACCCTTTCTTCTTCTTCTGTCCGTGAATTGGTTTTATAAATCAAAGGACACTGTCCCGAAGCCCGGTTCGATGTCATTTTTGAAAGTTTTTATAAAATATCCTATGCCTTGTTGTTTGCGCATGGAATAAAAAATAATTCTTAAATAAAATATCAAAAAAGGGTAAATATGTCTGTTCTCACGTAGTTGCATCCCAGCTATTCAACACACAAAATCGACATTGGCTTGGAATCCGATATATTATTTCGCCGGAACCTTGCAAAAACTAAGCGCGAAACCTAATCAAGGCTAGCTGAAAGGAAAAACATATCCTTCATCTTCTTCAAATCGAAAGTTGGAACGTCGCGACGTCGACGTCGCTTAAAAGAATTCGTAGGTTTTGAGAGTAGGCATAAATAGAGTGATAATGTCCAATTTGGATATTATTCGGCAGATTTTATAAACGTTAGATAACCTCATTCTCATCATTCGTACTCTATCTTTTCTCCATTATCCTTCATCTCTAATCATAATCTTCATCCTTCACGAACGGGGGATCACTTTCTATAATACGAGGGCAAGGTGAAAAGTTCTCGGCCTGACAATGAAAGACTGCGATTTTCAGTTAAAAAATTATTTTATTTTTCTACATAATCGCCCTTGACTTCAACACACTTAGTCCAGCGTTTTTCCAACATCAGTATTCCTTCTCGGAAGTGAGAGTCTGGAAGGCTGTGAAAATATTCATCTACAGCCCTCTCAACTTCTGCATTGGATGCGAAGCGCTTCCCAGAATCAAATTTCTTCAAGTTTGGGAACAGATGGAAGTCTGAGGGTGCCAAATCAGGTGAAAAGGGGGGATGGCCGAGCAAATCGTACCCCAAATCCCGCAGTTTCCCCATTGCCAACGCACACTTGTGTACAGGTGCATTGTCCTGGTGGAAGATGATTTTTTTCTTCTTCGAGCCAAGCCTCTTGCGAATTTTGGTATCCAGCTGGTCAAGAAGGTTGGAGTAATATTTGCCTGTAATTGTTCTGCCTTTCTCAAGGTAAGAGTTATCAATTAACAGGATCCCTTTCGCATCCCAAAACACACTGGCCATGACCTTTCCGGCAGATGCGATCGACTTCGCTTTCTTTGGCGCTGAACCACCGGCTTCCACCCACTGCTTCGACTGCTGTTTCATTTCTGGCGTGTAGTGGTGGACCCATGTCTGATCCATTGTGACAAATCGCCGCACAAAATCGGTCGGATCCCTATTGAATCGGTCCAAAGATTGCTGCGAAAATCGTTTGCGCATTTGCTTTTGATCGGCATTCAACAAATGCGGCACCCATTTTGCGCAGAGCTTTCGCAACAATTAGTTTTGTGCAAAATGTTTCGCACCCTCTCTTCCGATATACACACAGCCTCAGCCTCAGCTAATGTCCTACTTAAGCGGCTAGAGTATTTTGGTAGCGCTGTCTGAAGATTATTACATTCCTACGGCCGAAATGTATCGTTCAGACTACGGATATATGTAGATAAGAATATTTAAAATAGCATTGCAATAAATTTAATAAACATGCAAAAATATTAAATTATGTATTACTTACTTACTTAGGTGGCGCTACAGTCGGGGGTGGACCTGGGCCTCAACAGTTGCGTACACCAAGTTGGTTGAGGTCCCTCTCCACCTGTTTGTGCCACCTACCGCGAGGTCGTCCTCTACTGCGCCGTCCATCCGGGTCGGATTCGAAGACGTCGCTGGCGGGAACGTTGGGCTCCTCTCGCTCTACATGACCCAGCCATCTTAGTCGCTGTATGTGCACTCTTCTGGCTAGGTCGATGTCCTTATATAGGCCTCATCCGGTTTTGTCAAAACCCATGCCTCTGCGCCATACAGCTGGACTGGGATGATTAGTGCCTTATAAAGAGTTACCTTAGTAGTTCGAGATAGGCGCTTTGCTAATCAATTGCCTTTTTAGCAGTTGATTGGCACGAGTAATTCTTCGTCTTATCTCCCTACTGATGTCATTTGCGGAGCTCACTATAGAGCCTAGGTAGACAAAATCCTTTACTACCTCAAAATTACATCTGTCTATTGTGGCGTTCTGTCCAAGACGCCGGTGTTGGATGTCCTTCTTTGTAGACAGCATATATTTTATTTTGTTTTCATTGACCTCTAAGCCCATCTTTGCTCCCTCGATCTCAATACTCGCAAATGCCCCACTAACGTCTTCGTGAGTTCTTCCGATTATGTCAATGTCATCGGCATAAGCGAGTAATTGTACAGACTTGTAAAAAATTGTACCTCCGGGGTTGGCTTGTGAGTTTCGTACAATTCTCTCAAGTACTATGTTAAAGAGATCGCATGATAGCGCGTCACTTTGTCTAGGACCTTTCCTGACATCGAACGGTTCGGTGATGTTCTTACCGACTTTGATGGAGCAGCGAGAGTTCTCTCCATCGTCAGCCTGCACAAACGGACGAGCTTGGCAGGGATTTCAGGACTAGACATGGCTCTGTATTAGTCCCCGCTATACACGCTATCATAGGCAACTTTGAAATCGATAAAGCGGTCGTACGCGTCGATGTTAGATTCATGGGTTTTTTCCAAGATCTGTCGAAGTGTGAATATTTGGTCAATGGTGGACTTTTCAGGCCGCTTGAAACCGCACTGATAAGAACCTATCAGGTGGTCGACGATTGGTTTTAGGCGTTCACATAATATGGCAGACACGACCTTATATACGATGTTGAGGAGACTTATATCTCTGTAGTTGGCGCAGTTCAGAGGGTCTCCTTTCTTCGGGATCGGGCATACGATGTTGAGGTTCCATTCATCGGGCATACTTTCGTCCGACCAGATTTTACAGATGAGCTGGTGCATGCTCCTTACCAACTCATCTCATCCTGCCTTGAAAACTTCAGCTTCAAGGCCGTCGGCTTCAGCAGCTTTGTTGGATTTGAGTTTAGATATCGCTATCCTCACTTCATTCTGATCGGGTTGACGGAATCTTGACTATCATCCTCACTGTTGAATGGCTCATTCTACCTGACCGGAGAATATTGATCATCATCGCCGCTTAACAGTCTGCAGAAGTGTTCCTTCCATATCCTCAGTACCGATTGTGATTCTACTACTATATTGCCATTTCGTCCCTGCAGGCTCTGTTCTGGCGTTGAAAGCCTAGAATGTTCTTTTTACCTTTTGGTAGAATTTTCGAGCATCATTCCTGCAATAGTCTCTCAATCTGCTCGAGCGCTTCTCATACTCGTTTTTCTTCTTTCTGAGAAGTCGATGTTCCTCATTTCTCCTCCGCTCGTAGAGCTCACGAGCAGCTCTAGTCCTTCTATGCAGCGCCGCTTTGTACGCCTCTTGTTTCGCTGCATGTGCTTGCCGGCATTTCTCATCAAACCAGGGGTTTCGTTGTAGTTGCCGAGAGGAATCCAGTATATCAGAGGCGGCATTCCTGATGGGTTGTTGGCAACGCTGCCACTGGTCTTCCGCATTTGCTGCTGGCGGCATAGGACTTAGATTAAGATTAGAAGAAACTCGGGCGGCAAAGGTTCTGGCGATCTCTTACGATTGTAGCCACCCAAAGTCAAATTTCCTCACAGTATTTCGTTGATTTCGCTCCGATCTGGATATCCGCATCCGTACCTTGGCTACAACTTGGTAGTGATCCGAGTCCACGTTGGCTCCTCGGAAAGTCCGGACACCCAGAATACTGAAAGAGTGCCTTGCGTCGATCGCAATGTGATCGATTTAGTTAACAGTTTTTCGATCAAAAGAGAGCCATGTTCCCCTGTGAATATCGAGACGTGGAAACCGCGTACTAGCTACGACAAAGTTTCGTCCCGCCGCAAAGTCGACTAGCCTGAGTCCGTTGTCGGATGTGATGTGGCGCAGGCTGTGCTTTTCGACTACGCTACTAAAGACGTCCTCTCTTCCTAGATTTGCGCTAAAATCGCCTGGGAGAATTTTAACGTCGTCGCTAGGGCATGGCTCATACGTCTTGTCCAAGAGCTGGTAGAAGTCATCCTTGGTCGCGACGTCCTTCTCCTGGTGAGGGGCGTAAGTGCATAATAGGCTAATGTTCGCGAATTTAGCCTTGATACGGATAGTTATGAGGCGCTCGTTCACATGCCGGACACTCAAGACTTCTTGCCTAAGTTTGCCTCTAATGACAAATCCGCACCCGAATAGACGCTGTTGTCTGTAGCAATCGCCGTAGTAGATGTCGCAGTTTTTTATCCTCCTTTTGCCCGGCCCATCCCATCGCACTTTTTGGATGATGGTAATGTTTGCACTCTAGGCCTCAGTAAGTCTTTCGGCTGCATGTGGTTTGAAGAGGGACTTAACTTTTCACGTGCAGACACGAAGATCGTTGTCCTTTTTACGTATGCTTGGTTTGTCAACAGTAAAATCATCCGTATCCGAGGCTGTTGGTTTCTTCGCAACCAAAAGTTTTTTACGTGGTAGGGAAGTTAACCCGACGGCACAACCCCCAACCTGGAGGACCAGATTCTTTTTTTTTTACTCCTAGGACAAGAGGCCAGATACACCGATGCCAGTAACCCACTTCGGGTATATGGGCGCTGCCGTTGGCCCATTAAGGGTTCATCCGCCAGCATCCCTTTTACAGTACACTGACGTTGTATTGAAAATCCTTACAGATCTCAGCTCCAAATATGTCGAAATAGCTCCGGTAAGGTATCCACTGGCCTGTAGACGTCACCGTTGATTCCATCGGGAGAGTTCATCCGCCGCACGTCCTCCTTCTGAGGAGCTCTTGCTAGATTTCTGAGACGCATATTTCAGCCAATCAGGTCAACAAGTAATGCCTCGTCCGGTTTAACATATGCGTGCTGAAGTTCGCTCAGATGTGCTTACGCAGATCTGAGTGTTTCGTTACACATACATCGTCAGACTCAGCGTACGGTCTTCGTTAGTTCACTATCGGATAGCTATCCAGTGGGCACCGCGAGGAGGTGATGATGGGATTTTGGCACGCCATATTTTGTATTATATAAAGCGAAAATAACATGCATTATAATCTTATTTATTTCTTATTTCATCAATCAGAGAATAAATGAAACTACATAAAAATGTAAAGGTTAAAATAATAGGATTATCAAAGGTATTAGTACTTAAGAAGAATCACCGGGCTAAGACGAAAATAAAATTAGCAAGACTTCTCTTTTAAAAGCATCGCAGCTAAACTATGTAGGTATGGATTACAAATTGTATTGGCTTCTCAAGTGCAACGCGTAAAAGATGCATTGAGACGATAGTTTGTAGATGTAGATGATGATGGATGTAGAGGTCCGTGAGAAATATTTCGCACTCGCAAGCGACGTGTTGGGGCATAAATGTTAATTCATGATAGCAGAAAGGGACACTTGATTTAACTCGTTATTATATCCCTAAGGAAATTGATTGAGAAATACTTACGGCGTAATTCAACTCGTTGAATGCCAGTTACCTAGGTTCTGGAAATAAATGAAGGCATCCGAATATTCCAGTTAAAGCTTAACATAATTACCCTGATAAAAACGTTCCTGAATTTTCTCAATCCTAATTGAATGAATATTATAGAACTGACTCGAAACAACTCAGCAGTACTCAAGAATCGATTTTACAAATGAGAAAAATTGAGATCATAATGTTTTAAAGCGTGGGCGCCGTGGCGTAAGTGGTTAGTGTGTCAGATCACTACGCATGAGGTTCCAAGTTCGAATCCCAGAAAACACCAACAAGTTTTTTCACGGTCCCACCTCTCGCGAGCGTCTGACAAACATCCGAGATTATTGTTGTCACTAAAAAGCTTCTCAAATCGCCGTTCGGAGTCGGCATTAAACTGTAGGTCCCTTTCATTCGTGTGAAAAATATAACGCACACAACATGAGTAATTGCGAGAAGCTAGGCCCTGGAAGAGCTGTTGCGCCAAATATTTGTATTTGTTTTTTTTATGCCATTTAGTTGTAATTTCTCACCAATCTAATTTATCTACAAAATCGACAACATGTCTCTATTAAATGGCATAAGCTAACTTTTAAAGAAGTTTAGGAATAGTTGGTTTTTTGAACACGATTCGTGTAAGTTCTGCAGGTCTTTTTGCGGAGGTTTTTGCAGCATAAAATTAGTTTGTTATCTGCAAATATAAGATAGATAGAGTACCAAGAATCCCTGGAGCTTTTAAGCAAGAGGGATTACAAGATCTTCTACGGCATGGAAGAACTGGTACTGAAGGTCCATGAGAAAGACGAGAGGCTCATCTCAGGTATGGTTTCCTCTTTGAGCAGTCTTGGATTGGATACCGAATCAGATAGCCTCCCGTCGGACTCACTGCCGACAGCTGCCACTTCGACCCAGGCCGTAACGCCAGCTGAGTCAGCAGGCGTCAAAGAAATGGGACCGGTCGGTACACCAGCTGAGTCAGCAGGTGAGGTAGAGACAGTTTCGCTGCCAAAGCAAAACAGTGGTGAATCTTCCGAGTCGGAGGATGGTGACACCACAGTAATAGAGGCATCTGTACCAATCAGGAATGATGCTCCGACTAGTGCAGATTAATCTACACCATTCCATAGCAGCTTCTGCTAACCTTTTGCTCCGCCTGCAGTCAGGAGGAGAGGACATTGCCCTTATCCAGGAACCTTGGGTGACAAGAGACAACCGCATGGCTGGATTAAGGGCAAAGAATTATTCCTTGCTTTATGCCAAAGGATCAGGTAAACCATGATCCTGCATTCTAGTAAAAAATAACTTAAAAGCCTTCTTCCTACCAAATTTCAGCGATTCGGACTTCGCATGTGTGGAGTTAGACCGCGAGGGGAAAGACAGGCTATGGATATCGTCAGCGTATATGCCCTATGATGACACAGGCCCACTACCAACACCAAATATACGCGAGACGATAAAGTCAGCCCAAGTAAGCAACATCCCCATAGTGATAGGCGCTGACGCCAATGCCCACCACAACCTTTGGGGAAGCAGTGATACAAACAATCGAGGTGAGCGTCTTTTTGATTTCATCATAGAAACTAACCTCGTAGTATGTAATATAGGTTCTGAACCTACCTTTACTAACAAAATTAGACAAGAAGTAATAGATATTACTCTAGCAACCAACTCCACAAAGCTAAACATTAGCAAATGGATGGTGTCGAAAGATATCTCTTTTTCGGACCATAATTATATTCAACTCAGTTTGGAATTTACCAAACCTCCATCAAAATCCTTTAGGAATCCTAGGAACACTAATTGGCAGGTTTATAACACATTTTTAAATAAAGAGCTTAGCACCGAGATAACTCAACCTTGCTCACCAACCGAAATCGACCAGATGGTGGACAAAGTCTCCGGAACTATGAACAAAGCCTTCTTGAAAGCTTGTCCAATTAGCAGGCACAGAAACGGCAATAAACCACCTTGGTGGAAATCTAACATAGCAAAACTCCGAAATAATAGTAGGAAGCAGTTCAATATAGCAAAATCTTCACGATCTCCAGAAGATTGGGATAACTATAAGAACAGCCTCAGGGTCTTCCAAAAAGAGATAAGGAAAGCTCAGCGAGAATCGTGGAGATTATTCTGTAGCAATATAGAAAGGACAAACGATTCTAGCAGATTGAGAAAAATTCTTTCCAAATCTCCCCATATGCCTAGCTTTATCCAGAAACCTAACGGAGACTGGACTAAGTCCACAGAAGAAACATTAAACCTTCTTATGGACACGAATTTCCCAGGAAACTCTATAGATACGAACACATCTATACCCCAACACCACTCTATCATGGACGTTCCGACAGGAGTAATAAACACCCACACTATCCATTGGGCTGTTAATAGCTTCGTACCATATAAATCTCCAGGCTTAGATGGTATTTCACCAGTGGGACTGCAGGAGGGCATAAAACCCTTAGCCCCCTGGCTCTACGTGATTTTCAACAGCTGCCTTAAATTCAGCTATACCCCATCCTCGTGGAAACGAGTTAAGGTGGTTTTCATCCCGAAATGCGGTAAGACCTCCCACTATAATCCGAAAGATTTCAGACCAATCAGCCTCTCCTCCTTCCTTCTGAAAACGTTAGAAAGGCTAGTCGATAACCATATCCGTTCAAAACTCAAGGTACAAACCTTATCTAGCTCTCAGCATGCTTACCGGAAAGGTTTTTCAGTGGAAACAGCTCTACATTCGTTAGTAGGCCCCATTGAAAAATCTCTTGCCGTTAAAGAATATACTATGGTGTCTTTCCTTGACATAGAAGGCGCCTTTAATAACGTCAATACAGAATCCATCACAAGAGCGCTCGCTGACCTGAAGGTGGACTGCTGCCTTTGCATCTGGATAGAGCGAATGCTGAATAGCAGGCAGATTCTATCCGAGCTCGGGTGCTGCTCAACCAAAAGGCTAGCGCACAGGGGCACACCCCAGGGGGGTGTTCTCTCTCCGCTACTTTGGATATTAGTAGTGAATGAGCTACTCACTTCACTAGAAAATAAAGGCTACAAGGTCGTAGCATATGCTGACGATATTGCCATAGCCATATCAGGTAAATTCCCCCAAACACTAAGAGATGTAATGAACTCGGCGCTAAATTTAGTAGCGAATTGGACGGACAGCGTTGGGCTCAACGTAAACGCGTCCAAAACTGAACTAGTACTTTTTACTAGGAAATACAAAATCCCGTTCGTAGCCCCACCTAAGCTTAGAAACACGGAACTCAGCTTTTCAAACAAAGCAAAATACTTAGGGTTGACCCTCGATAGTAAACTTAACTGGAAACAGAACATTCTAGATCGAACCAAGAAAGCGGAAATCGCCATCTACACCTATAAAAAGGCTATAGGTCCTAAATGGGGTCTTAACCTAATATAGTCCACTGGTTGTACCTGGCGGTGGTCAGACCAATCCTGCTTTATGGCGTTCTCGTCTGGTGGCCTGCACTCGAAACAAGGTGCAGCACAAACTCTATCGAAAGAATACAACGATTAGCATGCAAATGCATCACAGGGGCTCTCAGGTCCACTCCCACAGCCGCCTTAGAAACCCTACTTAACATATATCCCATTGATATCTTTGGGAAAATGGTAGCATCTAAAGCAGCCCTAAGACTTAGAGAATCTCTCCAGTGGTCAAGCTCACAAATTGGCCACACGAAAATCTTACAAAACTCCAATCTCAGAGTAACAGATTACATATCCCCATCTATTGATTTCAATATCAAATATAACACCACCATCCCTGACAGATCCGCATGGGAGGAAGGTATCATTCTAAATGACGCCGCAATCGAAATCTATACAGATGGTTCCAAAACTTCGGAGGGCACAGGACTAGGTATATTTTCCGAACCACCTAGAATAAACGTAGCTCTCCGACTTCCGGACCACTGTAGCATCTTTCAGGCGGAAATATTGGCCGTTCGTGAAGCAGCGCGCAGACTCTCTATATACCCGATAGATGGTAAGTCTATCGTCCTTTATATAGACAGTCAGTCATCGATTAAAGCTCTGGAAACGCCAACAATAAGACCTAAGTTGGTTAAACATTGCCGCGAATCTCTTAACGAGATTGCGGACAGATGCAACATTACTCTGTGCTGGGTCCCAGGACACAGAGATATTCCAGGCAACTGTAAAGCGGATGAACTAGCTAGACAAGGCACCGTACATCCTCTCGATGTAAATAGAGAGGCACCGGCACCACCAATACAATTAATGAAAATCCGAATGTTTAACGAAGCGCAATCTAATGCGAACAACAGATGGAGTAATCTAGCTACGTGCGCATCGACCAGGAAGATCTGGCCCTTACTTGACGCAAAGAAAACCAAAAATCTCATTTCATTAAATAGAAGGAACATAAGCCTCACAGTAGGAATAGTCACAGGACACTGCTTGTTAGGTAGACACCCCACTAGAATGGGTGTCCCAGCAAACGATTTCTGCAGAAGCTGCAGAGATGAAGAGGAGGAGGAGAATAGTCTCCACCTCCTCGGCACGCGCTAGCCACACTAAGTAAAAAGCTACTAGGCGAATACTTCTTTGAGGACCTAAGTGACCTGTCTAACATAGACATTAGAAACTTAAATAGATACATAGGTAAATCCAACTGGTTTAGCTGAAATGCCCCCCCCCCCTACACATCACCACCACACCTCCTCCCTCGTTATTGGGTACTATCAATCCCCAAGAGGTACTGCAACAGACACCTCCCAAGATCGATAGCTAACCCTCCCATAGCACTAGACCAGTGCCTGTAAATAACATTACTGCATAGAGGTAACAGAGATTGATTGAGTCAATCAATCCCCCTATAACTCACATGCACACTACCTACACGGTGAACTAGGTATTAAGGGTTTGACTGAAGCAGTCACCCTACCTAGCCAAACCATCCCCTAAAGTTCGACTGCATACTAGTGCAAGATTGACTGCATCAGTCATCTCGCTCTACTTTGCATTCCCCACTATTTCCATGGTCCACCTAGGTACGGGTTCGATTGAAACAATCACCCTACCTAGTTCACACTTTATACATAGCAGTACTTAGAGTTCGATTGAATCAGTCACTCTATGTACGCTTATGCTTCTCTACACCTACACGGCCCACCTAGGTATGAAGGGTTTGACTGCATCAGTCACCCCACGTAGTCAATAGCATGCATAACAGTAATTAGAGTTAGACTGAATCAGTCACTCTACTATACGTATGCACCTCTACACCTAAACGGTTTATGGGACCTGCCAATAATAACTTGCATACACAGTATAGGGGGTTCGATTGAATCAATCACCCCCCATCACTTGCTGCACACTATACCTTCTCGGTACACCTTGACTTCAGGGTTGACTGAGTCAGTCACCCTCTCTACCCTTTTCAGTCAGCATTCTCAGCCAACACCCTCATGAGAAAGATTAAGGTTCCCCTGGTTACCGGTGACTCGACCGGTCATTACTCATGTGGTATCACAATGGACCCATGTGGTCTAAGTGTGTCCTGACCCTGTCAGGACAGCCACCTTTACCTAACCTAACCTAGAGTACTTCATAAAAACCGGAATGTCATTTACCTACTATAGAAAGAGAAGGGGACCTAAGTAACTCCCTTAAGATATACCCGAGATAACATACATAATAGGGTTTCATGGAACATTATTAATCGGTACGACTTGGGTACGATCTCTTAGGTAGGACTCAAGCCAGTTGAATACGTTAGAATGAAAACCGAATGCTTGCAATTTACTCAATAAGATTTTGATTTATTCAAACGTTTTAGAAGAATCAGAATAAATAACATCACATTGACATCCATTTTCCAGACATTTAGTCACATGGTTTCAAAGTCATTAAATTAGTTGTGGTAGATCTGCTAGTCACAAGGCCGTGTTGAGAGAGTGAAAACGTCCCATTGAGAATAAAAGTAAGTTTACACTATTAAATAGCTTGGAATAGTTGATAATTTGATTCTTCTTCTTCTTCTTCTCCTTCCTTTTATCAGCGAGGTTATGATCCAAAAATAAGGGACCACAACCCTCCCACTTCACCGCATTTCTACTGATCCGCCTGTGGGGTTCGCCTATTTGACTACAGAATATGGTATATCGGCAGGCCCGCCGATTTAGGATCACTCGGTTACTGAGGCCAATGAAATGCCGATGTCGTCGAATTTGTGTTATTCAGGCGTTTATAGGCCTGCCTTTCCTACATCGCGATGTCTTTGATCTCTTCTTTGAAGGTGGGAATACCAGATGAGCCGGTGGCGCTCTATTTTTTGTACGGTGGTTTCCTTGATATGAACGCTTCCACGGATCTTCGAACTTCTTATTCGATCAAGCTTTGAAACTCCTGCTGTCACGCGAAGCATTTACATCTCAGCTGCTGTTAATTTACTCTCATACGTTTTGTACATCGTTCAACATTATGAACCGTATGTGAGCGCTGGACGCACAACTGCGGTGTAGAGCCTTGCTTTCAACTTAGGTTGCATTTTTCATATGTCACAGAAGATAGCGGAATTTTCTCGCCACTTCATCCACCCTACGCTTACGCGATGATTGATGTCATCATCACAGTTTGTTTTGCTATTGATCATAGATCCCAGATATTTGAACTTTTCGCACTTGCCTGCTTATGTCCTAGGGCCTCTACTACGCCTACGCGCCATCGTGTACGGTTTCTGGTAATATGTCTGAGTTCTCCCCAACTTTTCCCTAACTGCCGTGCCTCCTTCTCGACTGTTCTGCGCCATGTTCTCCTCGGACCGCCAGGTCTTCTGCCATCCTGAGTTAGAGGGTTCCATTGCGTAGCGTGGTTCGCTATGAAACTGTCACCCTTTCGGAACGTGTGACCAATCCACTGCCACTTCCGTCGATGGATGGTTGTGCCTATTGGTTCCTGACCCGTTCTCTCGCAAAGGTGTTCGTTAGAGATACGATTGGGCCAGAAAATCCTTAAGATATTGCGCAGGCGCCTATTAACGAACGTTTGCAGCTTTTTGGTGATAGTAGTGGTCAATTTCCACGTGCTGCAACCATATAGCAGCATGGATTCAACGTTGGAGCGGAACAGTCTTATTTTGGTGCTCAAACTGATTGCATTGCTTCGCCATATTTTGGACAACATCCCGAACGTGGACTTTGCTTTGGCGATCCTGTTGGCTATATCCAGTTCGGTTCCACCATCGGTTGAGACAATACTCCCAAGATACTGGAAATCCTCTACTCTCTCTACCGGTTGTCAAGCAATGCATATTTGAGCCGATGAGTTAGTTCCAAGGCTGATAACTTTAGTTTTTGCCGTATTAATGTATTAATTTTCAGCCCGACGACACCTGCCTCCCTCTCCACATCTGCTGTCATTTGGTGGAGGTCCATAATTCTGTGGGAGAGTAAGCATACATCGTCTGCGTAGTCAAGATGCTTCAGTTGAGATGTAAGAGTCCATCGAATTCCTCCGTTTTCCATCGACAAAGCTGCATGAAGCACATCGCTAATCACCAATAGGAATAATATTGGTGAAAGGACACAGCCTTGTCTTACCCCACTTTGGATCTCAAATTCCTCAGACAACCTTCCCCTGTGCAGGACGTGACATTTGGAGCCTTCATATGTAGCTTTAATAATAGCAATTAGTTTATCGGGAATACCTCTCCTGCGTAAGGCACGCCAAATAAACTCCCTGTTGACACTATCGAACGCCTTCTCAAAATCGTTGAACAGCAGGTGCAGTGGCGATCGATATTCAACGCACTGTTCGATGATAATTCGCAGGGTGTTGATGTGGTCGGCACAGGAGGATCCAGAGCGGAAACCTGCTTGTTCGGCATCGAGTGTGTGTTCGAGATGTTGTTTGATTCGCTCCAGGATGATTTTAGCTATTATCTTAGCTACAGCAGGCAGCACGCAGATACCCCTCCAGTTTCCGCACTCCACTAGATTTCCTTTCTTAGGAAGCTTGACGATCATTCCCTTTTTCCACTCGTTAGGAAAGCTCTCATCTTCCCAAGCTCTCTCTATAAGTGGAAGCAGAAGCTCAGCGATGTTGTGGGCGCCGCTCGTAAGAGCTCAGGGGGAATACCGTCAAGTCCTACCGCCTTGTTGGTTTTGAGTGCCTTGATCTCATCTTTACTGAGAGTCGTGGTGCGTATTCCGGAGCTTCTCACCTCGGTCCTCTTAGTCTGATTTGGAGCATATCGCTAGCAAATACACGGTTCAAAACCGTAGCAAAATGCTCTTTCCATCTCTTGAGCTGGTGCTCATCCGAAATGAGCAAGGGCTAGGCTTTTCACTGGGTGTTGTCTGGAGCTTCGACCACCTGTCAGCTCTTTCGTGATTTTGTAGACGGTCCTGCTGTCGCACCTCCGTGCAGCTTCTTCTGCTTCTGTAGCCAGCGCGTTGATGTAGTTGCGCTTGTCACGTCGCACGCTACGCTGAACTTCTCCCATCTTCATGCGATATAGGTACTCTAGCTCGCTTCTCCCTGCTGCTGGGGTAGCTGCAACGCGAGCTTTCAACTGTTTTCGTTCGTTAATCCGTCTCCAGGTATCCTCGGAAAGCCACGCCCTATGTCTTCCCTGCGATCGACCGACAATTCTTTCAGCACCAGATGTAAAAATATTTTTCACAGCACACCAATGGTCTTGGATGGTTGAGGGCATTGAGCTGCTGATTGCTTCCACACCTTGCGAAAAGTGCACCCTTAATTATTGGCGCACTGAAGGATCACTAAGTCGATCGATGTTGAACCTGGGCATTCTTGTGTTGTCGTGGGATTTTCGAACTGCAGCAGTGCGTAGTTGGAGAGTAGCTACCATAGGATGGTAATCACGTACTATCCCCACATCTGCCCCTCGCCTGTTTCGGACGTCCAGGAGACTACTTCTAAAGCGGCGGCTGATGGAAAAATGGTCAATTTGGTTGGAGTTTGCTTGCCTGTCATTGGAAACCCAGCTGACTTTGTGGCAGGTCTTGTGCTCAAACATGGTGCCACCTATCACAAGGCGGTTGGCATTGCAGAAATCCACAAACCTTTCGCCGTTGCCATTGCGGTTGCCTAGTCCATGCTTCCCGATTACAGGTTTGAGCCCTTCGTTGTCGTTGCGTACCTTGGCATTCAAATCCCCCATCACTATGACAATGTCTCCATTTGGTGTTGTGTTGAAGACGGCGCTTAAGAGATTGTAGAAGCTCTCCTTTTCGTCCTCAACGAACTATTCGTTGGGGCTTTACACTGTATGATGGTGACGCGTAGCCAGACTCTAGTCCGGAATCTGGCTGTCAAAATCCTATCACCATGAGGCTGCCAGGAAATTAGGCCATTGCGTGCTGTTCTTGTTAGCAGTAGTCCGACTCCATATTCCCGCGGACTTCCGGATGGTCTTCCAGAATAGAGTAGTACAGTGTTACTCGTTGGAGACTGGTATTTGCCCGCTTCTAACCATCTTACTTCACTTACCCCCAAAATGTCTAGTTTATATCGCATGAATTCGTTTTCCAATTGGAGGCATCTAGTATTGTAAGGACCTTCGCTTCCAAAGTCGAGGAGAGTCTTTACGTTCCAGAAACCTATCTTTGTCCGGGTACAATAGCCAAAAGTCGTCAACATGTGATAATTCTTTATCCGAGGCATAGTGTCGGTTTATGTAGCGGGCAATATTCGGTAACGCAGGTTGCTGGCCCACGTTACCTAGCCTAGAATCAAGGCCCCAGACAATACGCACTTACAATTTTAGCCAACACGTAGAACGGTTTATACCTATAGTTGCCCGGGGACCACCACTAGGAGGTAAAGTAAGCACTTCATCACGAACTTGATTGTTGCGCTACTGGCATAAGCCAAGTTTTGTTCAGTCAGTAGTTTCCCGATCAATCGAAATGCAGGTCCCCACTTGGGTAGCACTGTTCCATTCAAATGCAGGTCCCCACTTGGGAAGCACTGTTCCATTCAAATGCAGATCCCCACATGGGAAGCACTGTTCCATTCAAATAAATGTCTGGAATAGGCCTGAGTGGATCAGAGAAGGGGCAACACAAATACTCGGTCTTTTTTGAACTAATGCAATACCCATTTCCCTCCAGAACGTCCACCCACACATCAAGTGCTCGTTGCAGAGATGTAGAATCCTCACTTATGATGGCTCCATCGTCAGTAAAGAATAGCTGATGTACGTTGGGGTCCATCACTTTACCTTCAAGCAGATAATCAAGGGCGGTAATAAAGAGCAAGGACTTAAAACGCTTCCCTGGTGCACCACGACTTTGATTGGGAACTCTTCGGTTACTCCAGGGGACATCTTACTCTTGTCTTTGCTCCTTCGTACATGTCCATAATCGTCTGTACATAGGTTTCTGGAACCCCTCGATGTCTTAGCGCCACCCATATCAGATCTCGTAGTTGTCTGACGAATGCATTTTCAAAGTCAACCAATACAATATGCAAATCCCTTAAGGAATCACGATGTTTTTCCATTAAGATCCTTATACTTTGGATTACATCTGTGGTTGATTTACCCATAACAAACCCGCACTGATCATCAGATAGCCGTATTATTTTCCGCAGTCGACCACCTGATACCCGCTCAACGATTTTCATAGTGTGACATCAGCTTGATCGTTCGATCAGTTATCGCAGTTTCGCGTATCACCTTTGTATACAGGGAGAGGGTAACTTTCCCTCCATTGATTCGGCATTGGATCACCTATCACAAATTTGGAGATGAGAATTCTGAGCCATCGGAACCCGACGTCTCCCATCTTTTTCCAGAACTCAGAGGGCATCTCGTCTGGCCCAACCGCTTTTCGTTTTTTCGGGTATTTGACCGCCTCACTAACTTCCTCGACTGCAGTGTCGGGTATTCTTCACAGTTAGGGATGGCTCTTGGAAAGTATAGCCGGGGAAACTGTTCATTTAAAAGTTCTTCACAATACAGCCGCTACCTCTGCAGAATTTTGTCGTCATCTACAAGAAGCTGACCATGAGCATTACTTACTTACTTAGGTGGCGCTACAGTTCGGGGTGACCCTGGGCCTCAACCAACAAGCCTCTCCATTTAGCTCGGTCTTTAGCTAATTGCCGCCAGTTGCGCACTCCAAGTTTGTTGAGGTCCCCTTGAACTTGTGCGCCCCACCTGCGGCAATGATTCCCTCCACTGCGTCGTCCCTCGGGGTTAGATTCGAAGACTTTCTTGGCGGGAACGCTCCATCTACTCTAAATGACACAGCGATCTAACTCGCTGTATAAGCCGTATAGTTCGGTACCTTCTCCTTCACTCACCGTCTATGCAGACGGGACCAAAGATCGCTCGAAGAACTTTTCTCTCGAAATAACCAAGGGCGTCCACATCCGGTTTTGACAAAGCCCATGCCTTTGCGCCATAGAGCAATACTGGAATGACTAGTGTCTTATAAAGAGTTACCTTAGTAATTCGAGATAGGGCTTTCTTACTTAATTGCCGTCTTAGCCCATAGAAACAACTATTGGCAAGAGTGATTCTGCGTGTGATGTCCCTACTGATGTCATTTGAGGAGCTCAGCATAAAGCCTAGGTAGACAAAATCCTTTACTGCCTCAAAAGTATATCGGTCTATTGTGGCATTCTGTCCAAGATGCCGATGTTGGGTGTACTTTTTTGTAGACAGCATATATTTTATTTTGTTTCCATTGACCGCTAAACCCATCTTTGCTGCCTCGTTCTCAATACTCGCAAATGCCGCATTGACGGCTTCCTGAGTTCTTTCGATTATGTTAATGTCATCGGCATAAGCGAGTAGTTGTACAGACTTGTAAAAGATTGTGAGTTTCGTACAATTCTCTTAAGTACTATGTTAAAGAGATCGCATGATAGCGCGTCACCTTGCCTAATACCTTTCCTGACATCGAACGGTTTGGTGATGTTCTTACCGACTTTGATGAAGCAGCGAGAGTTCCCCATTGTCATTCTGCACAAACGGACGAGCTTGGCAGGGATGTCAAGACTAGACATGGCTCTGTATAACTCGCCTCTATACACGCTATCATAGGCAACTTTGAAATCGATGAAGAGGTGGTGCGCGTTGATTTTACATTCATGGGTTTTTTCCAAGATCTGCCGAAGTGTGAATATTTGGACAATGGTGGACTTTCCCGGCCCGAAACTGCACTGATAAGGACCTATCAGGTTGTTGGCGATCGGTTTTAGCCGTTCACATAATATGGCAGACAGGATCTTATATGCGATGTTGAGGAGACTTACTCGTATACCTCTGTAGTTGGCGCAGTTTAGAGTGTCTCCTTTCTTCGGGATTGAGCAAACGATGCGGAGGTTCCATTCATCGGGCATACTTTCGTCCGACCAGATTTTACAGATGAGCTGGTGCATGCTTCTTACCAATTCATCTCCTCTTGCCCTGAATAGTTCATCGGCAAGGCCGTCAACTCCAGCACCTTTGTTGGATTTAAGTTTTGATATCGCTATCCTCACTTCATTCTGATCTGGTTGACGGGAAGCTTGATAGTCATCGTCACTTTTGAATGGCTCATTCTGCCTGACAGCAACTTTGTATTCACAGTATTATTTTTTCCCGACCACCTGATGTTTATAGGCATCAGTCATCCAACAGAGCGAACAATTTTTCCAGCCATAAAACCAACCTACTACCAGTGTTATACCATCGCAGTAGTGTTGAAATAAATAAATGAATGCTTACTGAAATCAGGATTAAAAAAATAGAACCATGAACCATTAGCGTGAATAATAACTCCCATCAATGAACTATAACTTTAACTATTATAAAATATACTAGTTTTCGGGATTTCGCGTTGGGAATTATATTTGCCGGACACATTCTGCTGCTGCTTCTAGTCGCCTAATGGCTCATTTAGCTTTTAGTTATCGCTTTAGAATCATTGCTTCGTCACTGAGACTCAAAATTAAGTTTAGTGGATAATAATTTTGAGCTGGTGACTTACGATATTTTGAATGTGGTGATGTTCATTGTGCTGGTTACGTTCTCCCAAAACAGCATGGGCATTCGAATGATTGCGAATTCCCTGATAAAAGCATAGAAGGAGTGAGATTATGTGAGAGAGTGATTATTATGCGTGCTATAGCAGGCTGAGATCATCGTACAATTTCTCAAAGACTTGGTGAATCGTATTGTTTCAAAACTCGCTGCGCTTGTATGATCTCACATAGCTCTTATAGTTATACGAGTTCATGGACCTAGCTCTAGGTGTCATAACTCTATAGTGGGAAATAACTCAACAAAAAAAGCTTATTTCTATAACTGAAGTTATGATGTGCATTGAAGTTCAAGGAATCAAAATCAATTTCCAAAATGCTTTTCGCTGGGATTCGTACGATATCTCAACTTCCAAGTACCCTAGGGGACAAAATCAAATATTTTGGTTCGATCTACCATATATCCTCCCCTGTGAGACAAATTTCTTCCAAAAATCGTCATACTTGACTTGTCTTCGCAAATACTGCCTCTCAGACTTTTTATCCTTCCTTTCTAACTACAAATTTGGTTGTTAGAATTATCTATTATTTCTGGCTTACACTAAAAATTTCGATAAAATTGCCGTTGCGTACAAACGTTTGTAGGTATTTATAAGAACGCACTTCATCGTCTCTGACTTATTACTAATAGAACGACAGGAGACAGTACTTTCATAAAGTGTGTAGATCGATCCCTTCTTCCCACCTTGCACCCTTTATGAAAAACAAATACCAGTTGATGCTCTCACTCACACTTTAATATACTCGTATGTTTGTATGTATGTATGTTTTTAGGTGCACCCATCCTAATACTCAAACTTGTGCATCGGTTTTAATTTTTTATTTTTTATTTGTTAGCAAAAAGGAACCTTGACTTTCATCAAATGATGGCATCATGAGGAGATGCAATTATGAAATTGTGTGTGCTATTGCGCTCTCACTGACTCGATGAGAAACTCAATTAGAAAGTTTTACTGCAAGGCATTTACCGAAATTATTTCCATTGAAGTTGGAATATTAGTTTTGTTGTAAGCCACACAAACCCACACACCCACTCTGATATACAATTCCATCGGATGCAAGCAGTACTATGGGATCGTAGAAATTTTCTTCTCCCATTCAATCTACATATCTATACTCGTATTATACGTTCGTACGTTATTAAAATTTAGTTGTACGGATACAAAATCCAATTTTAATTGCGAATAACGCAGTTATGTAACTTTAAGGATAATTTCCTTGAATTTAAGCTTCTGCTCATGAAAAGGTATTTCAAAATGCAAAGCTACTGGTTTCTGTTCTCATGCTGAATTTACTATGAAAAGACTGATTCCCATAATGAACATACTATGAAGTTTTAAGAGATAAATCAAAAATATCATCGAAGCATAGTTTCCAAAATTATATTTAGAGGGGTGTGAAGTGAGTTAGTAAAATTAAGTGGCATTGTCAGTAGAATTATATTTTTCATTACTCAACCATTTCGTCCTTAATTCACAGTAAAAATCCTTAAGGCATAAATACGTGCTATTATCTCATTTAATAAATCCGACTTTTTTCAGAATGTACTCGGATCTCCTAAGTACGAGTAATAAATATCATAGCCGACAATTTAGAAAAAAAATACAAGCGAGTAGCTTCGGTATTTGACATATGGTATGTAAGTGCTCGTATGTGAAGTTGAACGTGGTTAACTTCGTATCAGTTTCTTCACCTTTGACAACGAAACTTCTAGGATGGCGTTGCTGATATGTGGCAAAGTAAAAGCACGTTTTTATTTGATTTCTGCACCACATTTATACTTGCATATCTTTGCTTTTTAAAGTTTATTGGTCGAAAAGACACCCCATTAAAGTTGCTTATCTGATAATAACATTTACCTCCCTCTGAAGTTTGTTATTTATTCTACAATATTACTCATAGTAGCAGCGGTTGGTAGGGATGTATTATTTGAGGAAAATTAGTAGGGCGATCACTTTTTATCAATACTACTAAGAAGTGGATCTCTTTTATAAACTCTTTTGTTCGAGGTGAAATGCGTAATTTTCATCTTGATTTTGAAAAGTTTTCCGAAGAAAAAAATAATTTTTTTTTTGTGGGTAGGTGAACAATTTTCATTGACAATATGTGACCAGTGCTCATAGTAGTGTAAAACTTTTACTGACTAAACAATACAACACCTCCCTTCTACTCGTTTACCACGACTAAGTTTCCTTATCAAGTTTCAAAAATATTCGCGTTGGGCAGGTAGCTTTCCAGCAAAAGCACCTGCTAAAACCCAGCATTAAATGCGCTGGTCCTTATTGCGCTAAATTGAACGGTTTTGATCTTTGTAGTCGGCGCACAAGGCTTGTCTCGTCCAGAATTTGGAGTATAATGTTGTTGCAATAATCATGTAGACGAATACGGAGTTTTCGAGCAAAGTTCGTTATTTCGTCATCGACGGTAGTTACTCATAGATTATCTACACGATGGACCGTGTGGATCCACTTAGAACGTTACTTCAGGTACGTTTCCCAGGCTCGTTTCTTAACACATCTCATGTGTAGTCAAACACAGTTAACCACAGGGTTTATGTGGATAGTAGAGTTAACAGTTTATCTGCAAAAATATTCAGTCCAGACAAAGTTGAATGCGCAGTGGGCACCTTCAAACCTTTTAAAGCTCCCGGCGCGGCGGTGGCGGTCTGCTTCTAGCACTTCTTCAAAACTCAATTGACCTCATCCTGCCGAGATTAACAGCTTTATTTAGAGTGAGCTACAATTGCGGATACATACCACCCACCTGGAGACAGGTAAATGTGGTATTCAGACGCATAAGCTTAACATCGTTTTGTTCTCAAGACAATGGAGAGACTCATAGATATTCATATTAGAGGCCGGTTAGATCTGTCTAACCCTCTGCACTCGAATCAGTACGCATACAGGAAAGGCAAATCTATAGTACGTGCCCTTCATTATCTCGTCAAAAAGATAGAGGGAACACTCAGTTCAAAGGAAATAGCCTTATGTGTATTTCTTGACATTGAGGGTGCGTTTGATAACACTGGTTACGACTCGATCGCAAGGGCGATTAGTAGCAAAGGTATCGAAGAATCGATCAACCAATGGATTAGGGTCATGCTGGTAAGTCGATTCATTACCTCCTCCTCTGGAGGAGTGTTGGTGTCTATAACTGCAGCCAAAGGCTGTGCTCAAGGAGGGGTTCTCACCACTCTGTTATGGTCAATAGTCATCGACGACTTGTTAGTAGATCTTCACACCACCGTCGGTTATGCTGATGACTTGGCGGTTTTTGTTAGAGTTAAACACCGCACGACAAATTCTAACGTCATGCAAAGTGCAATATCTCAAGTTGTAGAATGGTGTTACAAAGAAGGACTATCCATCAATCTTAGTACAACCGTTCTGGTGCCGTTTATAAGGAAAACACAGGTCAACCTTGAACATACTACAATCAGAGGCACAGCACCATTATTATTTACTCCAGCGAGGTCAAATATCTTGGTGTAATTCTTGACAAACGACTTAACTGGAATTTACATATTTAGTCCGCCACAGAGCGTGACCACTGTAGGCCAATAAACGCCTATACGGCAGAACTTGGGGTCTCTCTCCTAAGTTGATATATTGGTTGTACACAATGATGGTTAGACCCATTAGCACATATGCGGCCATCAGCTGATGGCCAAAAAATCTACAGCAGACAACGACAAACAAGTTGCAGAAGTTGCAAAGAATTGCCTGTCTTGGCATTACAGGTGCGATGCGCACCTGCCCTACGACAGCTCTGAAGCTATTGTCCGGCTAACACCCCTACCAATCTTCATTAGGAAGATGGCTGCTAGATATACCATCAAGCTGCAGCTAGATTATGAGTATAAACCAGGTGACCTAGTGGGGCATTTAAAGATACTGCTTCCAAGTTCGAATCCCAGAAAACAATAAAAAGTTTTTTCACGGTCCCACCTCTTGCGAACGTCTGACAAACATCCGAGAGTATTGTTGTCTCGAAAAAGCTTCTCAAAACAAATTGCCCTTCGGATACGGCACTAAACTGCAGGTCCCTTTCATTCGTGTGAAAAATATAACGCACACAACACGAGTGGTTGCGAGAAGCTAGGCCCTGGCACTTGAAGAGCTGTTGCGTCAAATATTTATTTTTCAGGGTAAAGTAAATGTTTTTCGAAATGTGAATTTTGAATTTTATCTACCTAAATTCATGATTTATGTCAAGTCCATGAGTTAATACACGTTTATAATTTCTATTCAAAGACGGGTACTAGGAAGGCGACACGCGTTCCGATCAGATTTTTTAACGATTCAGAATTTATTCCGAACGGATACCTCGATAAGGCTGAATATGTATGAATTATAGAGGCTTATTGACATTGTGTTGATTTGCTTTATTAAGAATTCATTACAAATCAATTATTATACATTACATATTAAATAAATCTTCTTCTTCCTTTTATCAGCGAGGTTATGATCCGAAAATAAGGCATCATAACCATCCCACTTCACCGCATTTCTACTGATCCGCCTGTGGGGTTCGCCTATTTGACCTCAGAAAATATCGACAGGCCCGCCGATTTTGGATCCCTCGGATACTGAGGCCAATGAAATGCCGATGTCGTCGCATTTGCCTGATCCAGGCGTTTATAGGGCTACCTTTCCTACATCGCGATGTCTTTGGAACGTGCATTGATATTGCCTTTTTAACAGGGTTCAAATGATCTCTTCTTTGAACGTGGCAATACCAGCTGAGCCGGTCGCGCTCTATTTTTTGTACGATGGTTTCCTTGATGTTAAAGCTTTCACGGAAAGCTAAATAAATAGATCTATTTTTAACATATCCAATTAAACGATTTTTAAATCTTATTAAATTTTGTTCTATTTTTATGTCATTCGGTAAGCTATTATAAATATCTAAACTCCTATGAAGTACCATATTCATTGTTCTTAAATTCCTATACCTTTGTAATCAGAAATCAGTAGCATTACGCAACGCAAAAGGTTGTACATCACTAACAAAAGATATATATTCATTTAAGTACTATGGTAATTCATTGAATTTAATTTTAAACACAAATACGATAACATTATATAAAATTCTTTGGTTCACACTCATCCAAGATAACTTCATTAACATTTTTCTTATTGGAGTAATCCCATTACACATTAAAACAATTCTCATTGCCCTATTTTGAAGTTTTTGCAAGCGATTCAACATCTGATTATACACATAAAAAAATTACTTGAGCAATACTCGAAATGCGGTTTTATCATCGTATTGTAGCATTGACAGGATGGTTTGTGTACCAAAAAACTAAAATACTGTATCTCAAACTGTAGCAACGACATCTATTGCAAAACCTGTTAGCAGTAAATATTCCAACCTGATGTGCTTACGTTCCACAATTGTTCCACACAATATCCCAATATTCCAGGATCCTCGATTCACCCGGAGAAACATCTAGCATGTTCTAGAACCCCTTGCAATTTCATATAAATACCCATACCACAACCACCGTGGACACAGTTGTTTATAAGTGAATACAGCGATTACAAGAGGGCCATTAGACCAGCAGTGAAAACAAGCGACATTGTGAAAATAAGTCTGTGGCGACCGTTTGATTTGAAATAAATAAATAATAAAGTGATTGAATACTGTGTTGAAGTAAAGTTAGTGTTTGATAATAAATAAACGATTGAAATACTCAAAAGACGGTTTTATTTAAACGAACCCCAGCAAGAATATTACAGTATTATATACCTTCATTGTTGTATTTATTGTAATTTTTTTCCTTACTCTACCTTGGAAACGCAATTATTTTGCGATCTTTTTACATGCATAATTAACCTGTCCATCGAGACTTAGCTTATTATAAATTAAAACACTTTAGTACTTGAATTCACTAACTATCTCTATCTTCTGATTGCTTATGTTGATGGCTCTATTCGTACTACTATTAAATATCATGGCTTTGGTTTTATTTACATTTAATTTTAACATGTTACCATCAAACCACTCCTGTAAATTTTCTAAATCTGAATTAATATTATTTATACACTCATCGACATTACTACCAGAAATAAACAATAACACATCATCAGCAAACAGCACAATTTTTGAAAAACGAACATCACTCTCCATATCATTGATATACACCAAAAACAGCAACATGTCAAGCAAGGATTCTTGAGGGACACCATAAAGTACAGGAACCGGGTTCGAAATAATATCATTAATTTTAGTTTTTTGAGTGCTGTTTTTAAGATATGATTTAAACCATTCAAGTTCTGTATTTCTCACCCCATACATTTTTAGCTTTTCAATTAAAATGAATTTGTCCACAGTTTCGAACACTCTTTTTAAGTCTAGAAACACGGCCACAACCACTTTCTTGACATGAATGTCAATGTTCCACTTAGTGATCACTAGATTTACAAGTGATTCACAATTATGTTTTTTTCTGGAGATATTAGATTGAAGGATTCTAAATACACTTGTAACTGATTATACACAATCTTTTCGATAATTTTGCTTTCAAGGGGCAGCATATTGACAGGTCTAAAAACTTCCACTTTCTTTGAGTTTTTAACATTTTGAATAGGGACAATAAGGAACTCTTTACAGCAACTTGGAAACGTACCACTAATTAAAGATAAATTAACGATTTTAAGCAACAAATCACAACATAACTCAAAGACGTCCAAATACATTTTAACACTGACTCCATTTGTATCTTTACTCATTGATTTGAATACCGATTTTAAGTCATTAACACTTATTTCTTTGAATTTAAAGTTTAAATAATAATCATCAAACACTGAATTTAAATACGGTTTTTTTGGAATGTTGCTTCTGATATCAGCAATACTATCTACAAAAAATGAATTTAAAACATTAGGCACTTCGTGACAATAGCTCTATTTTATGTTGCTGCAAATCACTTCATTAATATGTTTTCTGTTTTCTTTTAGCACCAATAGTCTTAAAGTTCTCCACATAGTCTTTTGATGACTACAAGTTTCAATTTTGTTGCTAATGTACTTGTTTTTTGCGCTATCTAGAGTGGATTTAAATCTGTTTCTACAAATTTTATAGTGATTCCAATCTCCTTCAAGGCTGGATCTTTTCTATCGTTCCAATGCGCGTGGAATAATGCTACCACTATTACTAACCCGTAAGTGCTTACAGACCATGAAAGTCTGGGACGCTTAAAATTATAATTTCTCATTCTTGTTGCTGTTGTTATTAGTCGTATTCGAAAAAGTTATCAGAACAATGTCGTAGAGCACCATACATTTTTAAATTTGTAAATTAGGTATCGTAATCATCGTGTTGCGGTATTATACCCTACTTGGTGAAAGGAGTAGGCTATAAGTCACTTTGGGATTTACAAATTTACTCAGTTTTTCGTTTATAAATTTGTATGAGTAGAGAATTTAAGGAGATTCACAACTGAACAAAGAATCAGAATAATAGAATTGAAAAAAGCAATGCAAAATCTAATCATGAGCTATGAACCTCATTTTTACTTCAATGGGTTTGTTAACAAGCAGTTACATAAGAGCAGTGTCGGTTCATGATGGAAAATGGCTCAAGTTGTGCTTTCAAAAATAGGCCTTAGATCTGGTTTCGCTGGTCATGTTGCCCGACCCACAACTACACTTTTAAGGGAAACTTGTGGACAGCAAGTAGTTTCCAAATATTCTGAAATTATTTAGCTACCACGTTCGAAAGATTTGATAATAGTAGAAGAAAATGTAGGTTATCTGAAAGAGCAAGCTCAACACAATTTCCGAACCCAAGGCTAAAATTGCCAAAAAAAACTTCGAGCGCTTCAGCCATGAATACTGAGCAATTTTATTGAAAGTGTTTATTAAATTTTATAAAATAAAGAAATTATATTAAATATTGTAAATACATAAACAATAGAGTTACTAAGTTGTCAATTAGGGTTCACCCTCTAATAATAATAATAATAATAATAATAATAATAATAATAATAATAATAATAATAATAATAATAATAATAATAATAATAATAATAATAATAATAATAATAATAATAGTAATAATAATAATAATAATAATAATAATAATAATAATAATAATAATATTTTGTATTGAATGTACAACAAAAAAATTACAACTTTGACATGTCTGCCGTCTGTTGGTAAATGTTATTCTTAATTTAACAATGTCTAATATAGATTTCAATACGATTAAATTCACCTATAAGTCTCTTTCTGTACGAGAAGGCTTCATTTACGAATTTATGTAGCATGTTCCATTGATCTTCGGATTCCCCATTTAGTATCTGCAGCATCTCGTTTTCTTGAAGGATACTTCTACGGAAATATTTTCTTTGTTGTTCTGCAATCACTGGACATTTTCCACAAGCAATCGATTTTTTTCTCTACAATTTTCCTAGACAACAGGTATGGGAGCCGATGTACTTCATATTGGAAGAGAGTTTTTTGGATATACTCCATGTGAAGTTGAAATGAAAACAAATGCAGATCTGGTACTCCTGTTTCTAGCGTCAGTGCATAATTTGGAGTAAAATCGGGCAAAGCAAACCGCTTTTTGATGAAGTATCTCTGTAATTTATCTACTTCATCGAAGCTACCGAATCCCCATACCTGGGCTGCATAGCAATAGATAGCTTGTGTCACAGCCTTGAACATTTTAAATTTTGCCGAGAGTTGAATACCCTTTTTATCGATAAAGTACTATTTAAACTAGTTTTGGCAATTTCTTCTCTTTCTCTCAAGTGTGCTGTAATCGAAAGTGCAGGTGTCATTATAATCCCCAGGTATTTGTAATTGGGTACAACTTCAATGTCTTCACCGCCAAGTTGCCATTTTTCTGCGCTAGCCCTTTTCCCATATTTTTTGAATATCATTATTTTTAACTTTTCCAAGTTAATCCTCAGGTTCCAAAGATCGCAATACATTTCTAACCCGTTTATCATGTTCTTATAGGACCTGTATCTCGTCCGCCAATATAATAATATCATCTGCATAGATTAAGACTCTGATCCAAATTTCATCGATGCGCAGTCCCCCCCCCAGGAAGTCGTGGAGACCATTTAGTATAAGGGCGAATATCAATGGGCTGATAAAGCATCCTTGTTTGACATCCATGCTGGTTTCAAAATACTCTGACATTTCTTCTCCGTCCCAAACTGCCGTCTTAAATTTGGTGTACATTTTACGTAGCAAATTAAGGTATTTAGTCGATATGCCCATGTTACTTAACTTGTAAAATAGAGACCTCCTGTCAGTACAATCGAATGCTGCTTTAAAGTCAACAAAGAAACAATATACTTTATTCTTTTTAGAGTTCTTGATTTTTATTATATTCATCAAGTTGTAGGTGTTGTCTATGGTCGAATATCCTTTTCGAAATCGTGCTTGAAACTCATTGAGAACTTTGAGTTTTTCTTTCCCACCTACTGAGTCGATTTTGCATCATTCCCGCTAATATTTTTACGACACAGTCCATACAGGATATACCACGATAATTCCGCACCTCATTCGGATCATTTTACTTATGAATAGGGAATATAATAAGTTGGAAAAAGCTGTTCTCGATTGTTCTATTCGCTAACATGTTGCAGTATGCTTTTGCTAGTAGTTTTAAAAAGTTTTCTGGAGCATTTAGGAACATTTCATACGGGATTCTATCAGCGCCTGGGGCTTTATTTAATTTTACCTTTTTTAAAACTTCTCTTATATCGTCTGCTGTAAACTCTGCGTCCAGATCTGCATCGCATTTCCATGGCTCTGCATATTGAACGGGTGAAGATAGCAAAGGTGGATTCAATGGTTCATTAAAATAATCCTTGAAATTCTCCGCTACTAAGCTGTGCCAATTTTAAACTTTTTATTTCTTAGATATTTAGCAAAAGTCCACCAATCCTTAGCATCTCTAATAGTGTTCAATTTTGTTTCCAAATCACTGTAGTACGATTTACGTTTAGCCTCACATATTCTCTTATAGTTTTCGTTAGCAATTTTATGTTTTTCCCTTGTATCATAGTTGTCTGTTTTTCTCCATATATTCAGAAGTTTGAAGCATTTTTTCCTGGCGTTGTTGCAAATCATATCATACCATTTGTGCTTGAATTGAATATTTAGTTGCTTTGGCTGATTTCCCACTGAATCTTTAATTATATTAGTGAGGGTTTCTATAGAAATATTTTCACTGTTTCCATTTGCAATTAGCTGATTTACTTTGATTTCTAATTTTTTTATACATTTTTTCGTTTTTTCAGCTTTGGCATTAAGGGTTTCAAACTCATTATACCATGTTTCTGCTCTTAAATACAATGGTATGATAATAAATCTATTTTTTTCTGTTAGGACTTCTATAACTTCTATGTTGTTTGAAGTTCGAAACTTATTTTTATATTTTTCTTTTGGAGCTTAATCTTGTACCCATAAAGTCCACCTCCTATTGCTCTTCCATGCATGCTGTTTCTTGTAGCTGGTTTCTAATGTAGCTTAAATTCAGGGAAATACTTTTCATATCTATTATAAATTTGTATCTCAGCATGTGTTTCGTGAAGGACAAATATATCATACGTGGCTATAAATTCAAAAAATTCAGGGTACAGGCTCTTATTCGCTAGCCCATGCACATTGTATGATACTATTTTTATCTGTTCATTATAATAATTTAAAAGATTCTTATTTTCTAAAATATTTATTGGGCTAGAAAGGTTTTAACCACAGACGGCTAAATCCTATTGATTACTATTAGCACCACTTCTTTGCTTGCATTTGTCCTCCAAGTTCTTAATGCTGATATCTTCAAAATTACGTTTATATATGTCGCAGATTACCGCTTTTCCTTTGTTCCCCCTCGCCATAAATTCACCTGATTGCCAATAAAAATATACATTCTCTATTTTAAATTTATCGCCGCGTAGAACAATAAGCTTTGATCTATCAACTTTGAGTATCTCGTAGCGCAGTTCTGCCATAGCCATTCTTCTACTTTTTGCTTCTTTCGACAGATCCTTCTCAATGGTGATGTGCGTATTCTTGAGGTGTTGTAGACTTAAGTATTTTTGTTGTCGTACTGGAATCTTCGAATTCGGCAATAATATTCATCTTTCCTCTATTATCGGTTAGCTTCCTTACGTTTTTAATTAAAATATCTTCATTTAGCTTCAACGTCTCCTTGCATAGTTTTTGTACTTCTTCAGCAGCATTATCCTTCTCTGGTAGACCCCTTATAATAAGATTTGTTTTTCTTGAATCTAATTCGAGAGCTTCTAACCTGTGTTGACTTTCCTGCTGTTGGGTTTTGAGTTCGGTTATTTAATTTTTCAAGTCCATATTTTCCTTTCGGATTTGTACCATTTCTTCATTCGTTTTTAATATCATGGATTGTATACCCGTCACGGATCTGTTGACAATATCCTCAAATGCCTTCAGAAGCGTGCTCATTCGCATATTTCCGACTGTTTGATCTGATTTTGTCATCATAATACTACTTTCCGGAGATGTTTCTGCAAGTCTTCTTTTTGCGTTAAGTGGCTCTAGAGCGTCTTTAGATTTCTTTGGTGTTCATTGCATACTTTAGGGCAGAAGGTCAGATCTTATGGCTAATGGTTTGTGTCCAGTTTTATGAACGATGGTGTCCGTGGTGCTATTGAAAGTATCACTTGTTAGATGGCGTGAGTCACTGGTCCCAAGAGATGAAGAGGAGGGCCGCTTTTACTCTTTCAATTCAGCTGGGAGCTAGAGTTATTTTGTTGTTTACGCTCTTGATAATGACGTTGACGATTGCTTCTGCAGGAGTACCGTAGCTTGTCTCTACCATTATGTGTTGGTTGAAATTAAATCTTCTTCTCTCGTTGATAAAAGCAGAGAATTCAGCATGAAATGAAAACCATACAGTGTGTAAGTCACCGCTTGCTGTGTTGGCAGAACATATGCTAAAATGCAGTACTTACGATTGCAAAAGAGCGAAGTCCAGTTGTGTATTTGGTTTGGACGCCCGTATGGTACATATGTGTTGTAGAGAGGGCTCTCAATTGCTCAAATGAATCATCGAAGAACAAACCACTCAAAAGTCCAACGAACAAAAATTGTTTAATTTTAAATTTAAACGGCTTCGATTAATGTTAAAGAAAAAAGAAAAATAGAAAAAACTTCTCAATCGCAGCCTAACCACAATGAATGTATTCAGGCGCAAGACAAAACACTTTAAAGCAATTAGGCTACTAAGCTAGAGCGATATAAACCAAGAGTGAGAAATAACACGTCTATGCTACTCGGAGATCTATACTTTACCCTCTATTAGCGGAATTCAACTGGCGCGTACGACTGAAAGATTCGCGGTGTTTTAAAATGTAGTGTTATAACTTTGAATCCCTTCGACTAAATTCATACTTCAACTACGATTCCGCGTGTGGGGATTCTTAGGATTCTCTCAAAGCCCCTGTTGGCGACTAAATATAATTTAACAAAAGTACAACACACTAAATAAGATAGAATAACTAAAAATATTTAAACAAACTAACCTCAACAATGCCCACACTAAATGTCAAAATTAATAGTAGTATACACAAATATGTACAAGTATTAGTAACTAAATTGAATATTATTATATACCAAACATAAAGAAGTAATGTTAATGCCCAGTAACTGAAAGTTCATACATTATAAATATGAGTCGAATTGAATAAACTTACTTACTTGTTTTATAACGTGGATAAATACGGGTGTTTCATTTAACCGGCCCCAAGTGGTATTTTTTAGAGTGGTATATTCTCCAACGGAAGAATATCAAAGAATTTTCCATACTTGTGCGACACTATCGTTTTCATACGAAAACAGCTCCTGCTGAGTTACACAAAGGTGATAGGAGAACGCTAATCCGGAAAACGTTTTCCTCTGCCTCTGGGACTTCCTTCGAAAGGTCTTGAAGATGTTCGGTTGCGGGTTGAGTCTTCGGTGAGGGTTCGCATCGCTTAGCCGTGCACGCACGCCTGACGACTAGTTCTTGTTGAAAGCTCGGCCAGCGCACAGAACTCGACTATTGGGTCGAGAGAGGGTTTTTGCATTTTTTTTTATTTTACAGATATTTACTATTCGGCAAAAAAAAGTACAATTTAGTATAGTTTTTTTTTTGCTTGCGAACTGCGCGTTTCTAGTGGTCGCTGTCACTGCTGCCAAAAAAGAACTCGTCGCTTGGTTTCTGCCTACCTTCTTTTATACTTGGCTCCGGCTTTCCAGGCGAATTCCCGAATTTCCATTTCCCCACTAGAAATCTGTTGTCAAAAGCCTGGCATGTTTTAGTATCTTCGCGTTGAAAGGCTCTAGAGTTTTCGCGATGTTTCTTGGTTGTGCTATTTTTTACGTGTCGATTTGTTCGCTCTCGTAACAATATTACCATATTTTGATTATTGTGCTTCAATCCTTCTCATGGACAATCAAACTTTAAGAACACGGTTGCAGACACTCCAAAATAGATGCGAGCCATACTCAGAGCGGACTTTTACACGCCAATTAGGGCAATGCTAAGAACACTTAATTCTTCAAATGTCAATCAAAGACTCACAAGTAGTGTTCTTTTATTTATATTTAAACTAAAACATAACGTACTTCCACACTACTTTAGAAGAAATCTTCATATGTATCTGATCGACACCATTATAATTTACGGACGAGGAGAAATTTCAACCTGGCTATAATAGATACAACTTATTCAGCACGCAAATCCAAATATTTTACAGAGGCTTACAGATTTTCAACAGACTGCTAAATGAAATAGAATAACAATCGAATTCAAATTTATTCTAAAAAGATATCTTTTTCTGTATGTTAGGCTAAGCTATAAGAAATGTTATTTTATATTTGTGAAGTTTAAAAGTTCTTATATATAAACTAATAAAATAATAACAAAAAAAATACAGGCATAGGAAACAACCAGTCATGATGGATGGCCATTGGCAGATTGGATAACTACCTCACATTTTCAGATTCATTAAACTTCACTTGGTCTGCTTTGCAGGCTATGTGGAAAGTGCAGAAATGTAAAAAAAACTAAATAAACTAATATTAATAAATATGAATTTGTATGACCTCCCATCATTTCACAGCTACACAGATAAGTTTCTCGGTGAAAAATAAGAATTCATAGCAAATCTTTTTGGCATTCATTTGCACTGCACAAATTTGAAGACTTTTCCGTAGTGGCCAGGGTGCAACCACTGCACTATAATGCTTCTAAGTAATAAATTTCAATATGTCGTCTCTTCGATATCTTATATCCAACATGTCGAATAGCACACAAACAAGTAAAATTAAATCTCTAAAGGTCGGTCAGTCTCCGTCCTTGTTTGCGTCGTCCAAACACCAACAGTCTGTTGCACAAGTTTTGTAGAAAAAATGAAAGTATGCGACAAACGCCAATTCTAATTCCTTTCCTCGAACGTGTAATAAAAATAATTTTATCATAAAAACACACTTCGATATACAACAATGTAGTGTATACTTGTCTGCGCTTCAAGATGACTTACAAGTTGAACATTTCGCATCACGCTCTTGAAGGATATTCATTCTTTTATTACTGCTATGCAATAAAATTATGCAGCTGACGCAGCGGAAAATCCGAGCACGGAAGGGAAAAGAAGGAACAAACAATACTCCTCCATCAGAGATTAGGGATACTTAAGATACAGATATTGCTGGCGCCGCACTCCTGTTTCCTACGTCTGCCGTATACGCGTGTCTACGTACATAAGTAACGAGTAGTATAATTCATCGCTTTTGCAAGTGGAGCATAAGTGGAAACAAAAATGCAGTTTTCGTCTTCTTTTGTTTCTTGTGTTGGTCTTGTTATTAAAACTGCGAGTGCAGGACTCTTTGGCATAAAATGCGACATGAAAATGAATTTTATCTATTTCCATTATCGCAATTTGTCATTTGGCCATGAATATTGGTGGAATAAAGTGAGGAATTTTATTAGATAAACGTTTTGTGTGTTTCTGCACTCAGACAGGGAATATATTTGAACTGACAAGGAGAAGATGATGAGAATAAATTTTCATTCATGGGTATTTTAAGGACAGGATTCATGTGAGCGGTAACTAATTTCATAATCGTTATATGAATACAAGTAGGGGCGTTGAACGTACTCGTAAGCTACGAAAAAGAAGATTGGTGAAAATATTGGAGGCAGGTCAATTACATATATTCACCCTACGCTTACGCGATGATTGATCTCGTCATCACAGGCTACTTCGCTATTGATTATAGATCTCAAATATTTCAACTTCTCGCAACCACCCGATGTCTTAGTGCCGCCCATATCAGGGGTAGCGAAGGTGTACTGGTAACATCATCGCATGCCGCGCTAATTGTTCATGGTTAAAATCCTGATGTCAGCAAGCATTTATTTATTTCTCATGAAATATACAAAGTCATTCAGACCAATTGTGAAAGCTTGTGTGAACACTATCACGAAGGCGTAACACCGACAATAGGTTGGTCATATGGCTGGAAAAATAAATACTGTGAATCAGATGCAAAGAGAAAAATAATAAAAATCTCCCAGTTATCTGGACGCTCCCGGAGTTTTTCTGAAACAACATCCATGTTTCAAACCACTACATTTATTTTTCTCTCTCTCTATCTATCATCTCCTACGCTCGCACTATATTAAAACATTTAAAGTGTATTCATAACCCCTTACATACATATTTGTCGCAACAGCCCATGGAGGGCCTAGACCTCGCTTCGCGCAACCACTCGTGTTGTGTGTGTTTTATTTTTCGCACGAATGGAAAGGACATGCAGCTCTATGCCGTATCCAAAGGGCAACTAATTTTGTTTTGAGAAGCTTTCGCGTGACAACAATACTCTCGAATGTTTGTCAAACGTTTGCGACAGGTGGGGCATATAGTACTTTCTGGTATTCGAACACTGAATCTCACGCGCAGTGGTCCGACACACTGACACCACTGCGCCATGGAAAATTATATAAGAAGTTAACCAACACAATGTGCAAATCTTTTAAGATTACGATGTTTTTCTTATGTCGTCGTAGCTCCAAGATAGCCTGATTTGTATCAGCACCCGTGGGAGATATTTCCTCCAGATCCCGATACAGGCCCTCCGTATTCTCTGTTTGGAGCTGGGTGCACTTCTTCTTCGCCTGTTTTTGTCAACGTCTGTATTTCGCATCGAGTTGGGCTTTTCGTATCTATTATTATTAGAGCTTTAAAAGTCACTTTCTTTTAATTTATCACTCCCTTTACTTCATAACTCCACCACGATACTTCTTTGGTGCGTAGTGTTCCCTTCTGAAGCTCCTACTAGTCATTTGGCTCTCTATTAGCAAGTTCACTGTAGGGAATCCCACATATATTGTGGGATCATCCTCAACTCCATTGATGGTGTGAAAGAGGTAATTTTTGATGGTGAAAACAAAAATCTCATCTTTTGCTTTGTCCAGATTGTATCCTTGTTTGTTTGTATTTCTTCCCTATCTCCATAAAAATGTCTGTTAGCATCTGACGGTGTTGCTGAGCTTCCAAGATCACTTTGCAAGATTACCCGAGACCTCATGAAACTGGGTACGAAATGATAGTCAATCTGGGTTTCATTTCCACGCCTACAGTAACTAATCAGGTGCCGGGTTTGTTTGACAAACATTGTATTTATTACGATAAGACCATGTGACGTGCACATGCCTAGGATGCTTTCACCAGGAAAGTTCCTGCTGCCGTTGCCCAGTCCTCCATGACAGTCTTCATTTGATTTCTCGGCATATTCAATCAAATTCCCCCAAACGAACAGAAACTCTTTCTTTGGGATTATCTTTAAGAGATTGTAAAAATCTTGTAGAAAACTGGTGGACTTCTGCAATTCCTTTGGCTTCGACATTTTATATGGCACAACATCAAGCGACATCATGGGTGAATTTACCTTTATAGGATCGCAAAGATCATCAGCAATAGATTATGGAATATGGACTACCAGTACTACCAGCGATTAGCCAAATAAGCTCCACCTGGAAAGACTAGAGCATATAATAAAAAGATCAGATGTGGCGAGGAGGCAAGTAAGAAGCAGAACAAATGTAGGTACAGAAAGGAAGACGATACGGCGTCCAAGAAATTGTATAAATAAACAATAGGCTTTATGAAACACTATGCGAAACGAGAAAGAAAACCAACGGTGAAGGAGTTGCAATCGAAATAGCCAACTGCAGAACACCAGCCGACTTCTGGAATACGTGAAATCACAATGAAATTATGAAGTGCATCCAAATAAATCTGAACCACTGAGAAGTATAAAACTCAACGTGATAGCGGAAGATGGGTAGAAGACGGGAATAATCAGACAGTATATGGACATGCGGAACCTATCCTTCGAAAGCTTGGACTCCAGGTACCGGGCAGAACTTCGTATACGCCAAAATAATTTCCTCAGCTGCTTGCACCACCGAGCCTGAGCATGGAGGAATACGAACAGATGCTGGATAGCCTTGTAGCCGAGGTCAGAGGAAAAACACCATCCATTATAGCTGGAGACTTTAATGCATGGGCAGTCGAGTGGAATAGCACCATGACAAATAGAAGAGGCGAAGCACTGCTAGAAGCATTTGCTAGCCTCGATCTAGTGTTACTAAACAGAGGCAACAAGCACACATTTGACAACGGCAGAGCGCGCTCCTTCATCGACCTGACGTTCGGCAGCAGAGCCATAGCAAGGGGGATGAAATGGCAAGTGGGACCACCAGGCCATCATATTCGAAACGGAAGAGCAACACCGATCATAACACCGCAAACCCCCTCCATAAGTACAAAAGCTGGGCTGGAAAACAAAAGACTTAGATACCGAAATGCTCGAGTACATGATAAGCAACATGGACATAGCAAGAGGCACAGCAGAAGAACAGACCTAAGAAGTCACAAGATCCTTATCCCGAGGATGCGACGCAGCCATGCCACGGAAGGAAAATGGAAATGGAAGAACACCTGTGTACTGGTGGACTGACGACATCGCCAGCATGCGAGCAGAATGTCACAGAATGCGGAGGTCTCAGCAGAGAGCCCGAGGTAAAGGCACACAGGACTATGATTTACTGAGAAAACAGTTTCAGGGGAAGAAATCACAACTCCGCAAGCTGATAAAAAAGAGTAAAGCCGAATGCTTCCAGGCACTGAGAGAGGAGCTACAAGACAATCCATGGGGAGGCGCGTATCAAATAGTCGTGAAAAAATTAAAGAATGGCATGGCAGCTGCATCGACTTGCCCGAATATCATGCACTCAATTGTCTGCGCTCTTTGCCCGAGGAAAGATGGATTCACCCTACCACAAGGAGCAGCGGAAGAAACAGAGGCAGTAGTCACCACCGAAGAAGTTTTAGAAGCCGCGGCAGCAATAAAGAGCAACAAGAATGGATGGAATACCGAACTTCGTGCTAAAAAGAGCCATTAAAGCAAGACCAGAGATCTTCACACGCCTTTATACGACATACCTAACGGAAGGCAATTTCCCACTACAGTGGAAAAGACAACGGTTAGTCCTCATCCCAAAAGGAAATAAACCAAATGAGCAACCGTCGTTCGAAAAAATTATACGTACAAGGCTAGAGCCATACACGGAATGAGACTCAGGGCTCTCTACTCGCCAGTACGGCTTTAAAAAATAACGAAGCACCATAGGGGCGATAAGGACAATGTGCGACATTGTACGCATTGCTCAACGTCAAAAACGCATTCAACTCAGCCAGATGGATCTGCATATTTAGAGCGCTAAGCAACCTGCATATACCTAACTACCTGCTGAGAATAAAAGGCAGCTACTTCAGTAAGAGGGGTGCCGTGGCGCCGCGGCGTAAGTGGTAAGTGTGCATGAGGTTCCAAGTTCGAATCCCAGAAAACACCAACAAGTTTTTTCACGGTCCCACCTCTCGCGAGCGTCTGACAAACATCCGAGGTATTGTTGTCGCAAAAAGGTTCTCAAATCGCCGTTCGGATACGGCACTAAACTGTAGGTCTCTTCCATTCATGTGAAAAATATAACGCACACAACATGAGTGGTTGCGAGAAGTTAGGCCCTGGCACTTAAAGAGCTGTTGCGCCAAATATTTATTTATTTTTTTACTTCAGTGAGAGACTCTTCATTATTACACGAAAGAGGGACCTAAGAAGTACACAATTACGGGAAGAGTCCCCCAAGGGTCAGTACTAGGCCCAGCCCTGTGGAATGTAATGTATGATGGCATACTAAGAACACCAAAACCGAGCGGAGTAGAAATTATCGGCTACGCTGATGACATTGCAGTAATCGTCGTAGCAAAAACGCTAGAACAAATGTCCGAAAACTGCAACCAAACAATAAGGAACGTTAGGGCATGGCTACGTGCAGATCACAAGAGAGAAACAGTGCTTATCAGTAGCAGAACAAAGTTGGAACAGCTTACTATACAGGTCGGTGAGCAAACCATCGAGTCGCGTCCACACATCAAGACCACAGGCTAAACTTCAAAGAGCACCTAATGTACGCAGGCGAGAGAGCCTCCAGGGCAGTGGCGGCATTGTCCAGATTAATGCCAAACGTTGGAGGACCCAGGCAGCCAATTAGAAACCTGCTAGCAGCGGTAAGCAAGTCGATCCTTATGTACGCGTCTCACTTATGGCCACAAGCGACATACCGGATAACGTATATGAGACGGATGAACTCGGCCCACAGAATCGCATCGTTGAGAGTGTGTTGTGCCTTTCGGACGGTGTCGTCCGCGGAGGCTATTAGCGTAATCTCCGGTCGAATGCCAATCGATTTGGAAATAAAATAGGCTGCAGCAACCATCGAGGCTATACAAGTAGAATGGCAACAGAGATGGAACACCACACCAAAAGGAAGATGGACCCATATGCTGATCCCCAACGTAGAGGAATGGATCAGCAGAAAACACGGAGAAATAAATTTCTACATAACGCTGTTCCTAGCAGGGCTCGGATGCTTTCGGGAATATCTCTACAAATACAAACACGTAGATGACCCATACTGCCCACACTGTGAAGGCGAAATCCAGAACGCGGAACATGTTTTAATGGAATGTCGGATGTATACGACGGCCAAAACATGCTACAGAGAGAAATTGGCTCCAAGAGGACTTATAAAATTCATCGTGACAACGAGTGAAGCTTGGAACACAGCGAACGAGATCATCACCAACATGATGCAACAACTACGTCTGGAAGAACGAGCGGCAGCGAGAAATAAGAATCCTACAAACACTGACAGGTATGCAAAGTTACACAAAAACGCCCACATATGCAATCTAATGCAAACGATATGTTAAAGACACACAATGAGAAGTGAACTCACGCAGTAACAGCAGAAGCATAAGAAGCAGCAATGGCGGAGAGTGGTAGAAATGTGCAGGGTGTGGATTAGTACGTAGGCGCATTCCTGGCATCAATTAGTCGGGCTTGCGAATCGTGCATGCTAATAGCCCGGGCTACTAGTATCTTTAGGCGATTACCACACCCCTTGGCCCACACTCTGTATTACTACTCTAAAGTCAAATCATTCGAATTCGCAGAATTGGCACTCTGTAATTCGAATCGCAAATCGAAATTTATGACAATCGAACAAACTTTTGTTGCCAACTTCAATGTCAATTTCTTATCGCAAATCTGGCACTCTGTATTGCTAAACGAAATGTCAAAGTAACTCGAATTCGCATAATTTTGTTCTATTGCTATTTGGTTTGCGGATGTTGAGATAAGCAATTGCGTTTCTTTTAAAATGTAAGTATTTTATGACATCTAATGTTATTTTTAACTTGAAATACAATGAAAGTGATATACATAAAATAGTTTTGTGAAATTATTTGATTAAAACGTGTTTTAGAACATGAGGGCAGTCCACCAAAAATCAAATGTAAATGCTCCACTTTAACTTCTCTTGAAGGTAGCAGTGGATAGAATGAGTAAAGTGGGAAATACACGATACAACTGTTCTACGAACGGTTTCACAGCTTTGGTGTTGTATTCGATAATTGTGTCGTGTGTATTCACACAACCGACCGTTGTGCCGATATCGTATGGTTGCATGGTCTTGACTGTACAACCGCTGTAACATACACAAACTGTATGGAAATTATATGGTGTGTTTGTGTAAAATGGCTGAATAAAATGTCTGGTTGTACGTAAGTCGTATGCAAATTGTATGTGTGTGCTGCATACAACAGTATGCCGATGCCGGTACGACGGTTGTATCGTGTATTTCCCACCTAATACTCTCAGTTTCGGGTTGAACCAACCACTGCTATATTTTTCTTCTACTTTTTATCACTTAGCTCCATTATTTTCGACCTATTTCTAATTCGCCTGCGTTATTCTTTCTCCCTGTATGTTATCTTGATGGAACTACAATTCGACAGCATCCAGTTCCATTTCTATAACATATATTTAACTTTCTTTCTTAAATATAAATAAAACACAAAATTCTTTGGAACAAATTTTGCTCCAAAGTGACATTTCAGCGCTCGATACTCGAAACTAGATTCGCACATTTCATAGCCCCAGTTGGCAATACTTCCATTCGATTCTGTTTTCTTACAGAGTGCCGGCTAAGATTAGAATCGCAAGGCACTTTCGCAAAAATTTGACTTTCGAGTAGCAATACAGAGTGAGGCCTCTTGGCAAACAAAAAAAAAAAAAAAAAAACGACTTCTGGAAAGGAAGAGTGCATCGGATCAGCACAACTATTTCGATAGTCGTTTTGCAAGAGCACTTCAAAAACTTGCTCAATCCACAGATGGTAGGTGTATTTTGGTGAGTATTGCGCAAAGCAAACTAAAAGCTTCTCAACAAAACGATCCACAGTCAATCTGGATTAAAAGCTTTTTTTAATATTTGAAATTGGTGCACATGCTCGCCATTAGCCTCTGAAACACTAACAAAATCGTTTCAGCGCAATCTTAAATCGGGTGTTGCAGACTATACATCCCAACTCACTAAAGCTAACGTAGTTGACAGTAATTTTTTGTTGTTGTACTACGTGCTCAATCTTACTTGAGTGGGAACTACTGTCTCACCAAAACGCGCCCATTATCAGGATGCATGCAATATGCCAGACCACATGAATATAAATAAATAAGAATGCAGTAGGAACGGACTTAAAGATTAAGATTGAAAGTATGATTTTATTGTGCAGTAAGAGAAAGAATCCATAGTTACAAATTCACAAAATATAGCATTGGCGTTTGCCGTCAGCACGAAAAGAGAGCCTTATAGTCTAAAACATGCAATTATTAAATTTAATTATTTTTATATAATGTAACTATTTTATCTCAACGTATCTAAATAAAAGCATTTAAAATGCTTCATCTTGTATAATATTTGTTTCCGATAGTTTAAAGAGGTTTAAAAATAACTCGCCAGCACACACCAATTATGGCCGTTCAGAATTGAAAAATCTTCGTTTGACGACAGGTTGCTTAGGATTCTCCAAATTGCCTTCAGCATGGGACATATTCCAATGAAGTGATAAATGTCTTCTTTAGCTCGTAGATTGCACAAACTGCATTCCGGATATCGTGTTCGCTGCACAACCTAAACCATTCACTGAAGAATTGTAATTTCCCTCGTAGTAAGTGCATTGCAACCATATGCGGGAGGCGTTGACTCGGGGCTGACATTACTTTTAAAATAGGTATAAAGCAAGTGTAGCCTTATTGTAAAAAATATACAGTGGTGGCAAACCGGTTTCCAAGTGAAGCATATAGTTTGGCGTTTTTTCCCTTTTGATAATGTGAAGACCTTTTTGATAAAATATCTCAGCAGTTTTTCAGCTTCTTCATACTGAAAAATATCCCATACTTCAGCTTCATAGTCTTTGTACCTTGTGCTAAATGTAATCTTTTTTTTTTTTACAAAGCATGCCTTTCCAGCTGCAATTTATTGTCCTTTTGGCTCCTTTTAGTTTTCCTTGTAGGTGATTGTTAAAGGTCAGTCAGAGCGGTATCATGACTCCGAGGTATTTATACTTCTTCACCTTCCCTAGTTCTTCGTCTTGCCATGTCCATTTTTCATCCATTGCGTAGCGACCAGAAACATTTCGGAACACCATTTATTTTGGACTTGGCGATGTTGACTCTTAGCCTCCACAAACGGCAATATTGCTCTAATTTATTTATCATGATTTGCATCATAGTTATTGTTTGGGTCACGATGACGTCACCACACATGAAGGCTCGACCTATTAAACATACCCTGAATATCAACGCCCCCACAAATGTCAATCAAACAAAATGAATTTACACTTTGCATTGTTTACATATATATAACAAACGATCAAATTGTACGTAAAGAATTATTCTAACATGAAATAAAACACACTATTTTATAACGTTGATGATATCGGTGGTTTCTACTTTATTTCTGCACAGTTCATAGCGTTTAGTTTTTGCTTACAGCTACCAAGCACATAATTCCCAGTTTGAGATCCGCGATCGTTTCTTCGTTGCACAGTGACGCAAACATTTGGTCCTATCGAGCCGGATTTTTCATTTTTTGTGCGCGCGCTTACAAAAACTAAAAAGTAAAAAACAATAAAAAAAATATTTAGTGTGAAGTGTGTGTTACAAACAAATCTGTAAGTGACCTGAGGAATAACCAGGGAATTTTCCAATTAAGACATCGTCATCCATCATCCAAGAAGTGGACTCCAGAGTTGCAGAATCCATCATCAGATTGGACTTGGACTAGGACAATCAAGAACAAATCATCCCAGACGTCGATTTCGGAGCCACAGAATTTGTCACGGACTTAAACTCGAATTTGGAAAAGCAAGTGAGTACATTTTCCGATTATCTACTCTGTAATTACCAAAAAAAAAAAAAAAAACATACATAAGTGCGTTTACGTAAATATATTTGGGTTTAACACATAAGTGCTTCATATTTCGGTACAAAATGGACAAGGCTGTGTTAGCGAGCACTTTAAAACAGCTCCAAAAGGACATAGTTAACTTCGGCAAAACGGGGTTAGGTAAACGCACCGTGAACTAGTTAACAAGCCGTCTTTCCCTGCTGGAAAAGACTATGGAATTGGCCACCATCCAATTTGAGGGTCTCTTGGGTGAAGACGACTCCAAAAACGCAGCTCTCGAAGAAATTTTTGAAGGTATTCGAGAAAACTACTTCGACTACCGCTCTAGCCTACTAGTTGCCATCGACAAGGTTCAAATGCCGGTGCAGAACGAAGAAGTTATCAACTGCTGGCACATCGAGGTCGGACATCAAGCTACCAAAAATAAATTTGCCGACTTTTTCGGGTAGTTACGAGACGTGGCAAACTTTCCACGATTTGTTCGTTTCGTTGATCCACCGCAACACAAAGCTATCTGAAATAGAGAAGATGCACTACCTGAAGTCAACGGTATCTGGCGAAGCTGAGAAGCTTTTGACTCACCTGGCGATTGACAGTGGTAACTACGCGAAGGCGTGGAGCATTTTAACGGAGAGGTATGATCATACGCGCTTCCTGGTCAACACACAGCTAAAATGCTTCTTCAACCAGCCATCAGTAATGCAAGAAAGGTCGGAGTCCATCAAGGACTTGCTGGATACTTCGACGGAAGTGGTGCATAGCCTCAAGAACTTGTAGGTACCCGTCGAACATTGGGATGTGGTAGTCATCTTCGTGCTGCTACAAAAACTGCCCACAAAAACGCTGCAACTGTGGGAGGAGAAGCTGGGAGCCAAAAAGGACACCAAAGAACTTCCGAGTTTTGATGAGTTCAAAGGTTTTTTGCAAACTAGGTTCCGTTCGCTGGAGGCAGTCAACCAGCAGAAAGTACGAATTGCACCGAATCCCATCAAGCCTGTGTCCCACCGAAACGTTCTGCATACAGCAACCAGCAACGCAAAATACTCCTGCCAAATTTGCAGCAAGGGTCAACATGCCATTAGGAAGTGTAGTAGGTTTTTAAAGTTGAGTATTGCTGATCGCTGTAAACAAGTTTCGAGATTAGGGATATGTAGAAATTGTTTAGCATATAGCCATACCTCTGAGCATTGTCCAAGTAGTCGACGATGCTACTATTGCCAACAACCACACCATTCGCTGCTCCATTTTAATAACACTCCTAATGTGGGGCAAGCGAACTCTTTCACCGTACAAGGGCACACTCTGGGGCCATCCACTTCTTCGATGAATGCTGGTGCTCTCACTTTCCAACCATCTGAAAGGGAAACAACATTAGTATCACCGAACGTCAATACCTTCTATTCAACTTACTCAACAATACAAGTCTTACTAGCAACTGCCATAGTCAAGGTGAGCGCAGTGACAGGCGAATCTCTTTCCTTGCGAGCGTTATTAGACTCGGGTTGGTTCAGAAGCCAGCTTTATCACCACGTCAGCTTTTCAGCTACTTCGTCTTCCATTAAAGCCTACCTCGGTCGAAGTTTCTGGGTTGGGTTTGGTCAGCAGCGGCACCTGCTTAAGGGTGGTAGATATCTCCTTTGCTTCTCACCACTCAGCGTTTAGAGCATCCACTCAAGCTCTCGTACTCAAGTCGCTGTCTGGGCATCTTCCGACCCAAACTTTGGCAGTTACAGGTTGGGAACATCTGAACGGTTTGACGTTGGCGGATCCCAACTTCAATCAGTCAGCCAAGGTGGATTTATTACTGGGAAGTGATGTCCTGGTTGATATTCTGTTGCCGGAACTGGTCAAACCGATCGACAGAAGTTTACCCATCGCTCAGAAGGCCAAACTAGGATGGGTCCTATTTGGTAGAGCACCCATATCATCTCCTCGAGTCAACAGCTTTCTCCAAACCTGCAGTATCGAGACAGAACTCCGCAAATTCTGGGAATTGGAAGAGATTTCGTTCCAACCCTATGAACGACCGGAAGACATCGAGTGTGAAGCACACTTCGTCAAAAACGTTCGACGCCTAGCTGATGGTCGTTTCCAAGTGGCCCTCCCGTTCAAGAAAGATGTCTATCCTATTCTAGGCAGGTCTAGGGAAGGTGCTCTCAATCGTTTCAGGAGTCTGGAAAGGAGGCTAGAAATAAATGAAAATTTAAAACAACGGTATATAGACTGTCTGGTCATATGGAAGAAGTGATGGAAGACTCCATTATGAATCCGCATCACTACTTTGTGCCACATCACGCAGTTTTTAAGGAGTCGAGCTCGACAACTAAGCTCCGAGTGGTATTTGATGCTTCGTTTAAGGCATCGGAGGGCGTCTCATTGAACGATCAGCTGATGATAGGTCCGGCGCTTCAACACAACATCACGGACCTCATTCTCAGATGGAGGCTCTATCGATATACCTTCACTGGAGATATAGAAAAGATGTATCGACAAATAAGGGTACCGGAACGTGATGCGAATTACCAGCTCATTCTTTGGCGTAAGCAACCATCCGACATTTTGAGAACATATTGCCTCAAGACGGTGACTTTTGGCACAGCTCCTGCTCCATACTTGGCGATTCGCATTCTTCAGGCATTATCAGAGGAAGTTGCAGAACGGCATCCCAGAGCTGCTAGAATGATTCGAAACGAGATGTACGTCGATGACTTGATTTCGGGAGCTGACACACTACAAGAGGCTAAGGCCAAAATAAAGGAAGTCAAGGAGATTCTCAGTGGAGCTGGTTTTCACTTACGCAAATGGACCGCCAACAGTGAAGATCTTCTCGATAGTATACCCGCTCAGGATCACAAGGCATCCTTCTCGTTACCCACGGACGGTTCAGATCGAGTGAAGACTTTGGGCATACAGTGGCTCCCTCTTACTGACGAATTCACTTTCAGTTACGCTTCTTTAAAAAATCAGCAGCCAACTAAGCGATCCATATTATCCTCGATAGCCCGCTTATTCGATCCCATGGGTTGGATCGCACCTTCCATCACCAAGGCGAAACTTCTGATGCAGCTTCTCTGGGTCCGCAAACAATCCTGGGATGATCCCGTCGACGCTGACATTCTGGAAGATTGGAGAGTTTTTCATGATGATTTGCGGGCTTTTAACAATCTGCACATTCCACGGTGGTTACACACTCCTGGTATGACCAAAAACCTACAGCTGCATGGTTTCTCCGATTCGTCGGAAAGGGCATACGGGGCAGCGGTGTACGTCAGAGTAGAAGATGAAGACGGCAACACCCACATGCACTTACTCATGTCTAAATCGAAAGTCGCACCTGTAAACCCAGTCACTTTTCCGCGCTTGGAACTGTGTGGAGCTGTCACGCTCGCTAAGTTCATACACCACATTACAAAGACTCTTGAGTGGAGAGGTATTCCCACCTTCGCATGGACAGACTCCACAATCACGCTCTGTTGGATACGAGCACAGCCTATGAAGTGGGAAACCTTTGTGCGAAACAGAGTCGGGGAGATACAACGGTTGACGGAGGTCGATATATGGAACCATGTTCCAACACAACAAAATCCTGCGGATCTCGTCTCCCGAGGAATGCTACCATCAACGCTGATCCAAGCCACTTTGTGGTGGAATGGGCCCACATTTCTACGGTCTGCATGGAACTTCGAATTTCCAGAACAGCCAGCTGATTTCAACACCGATGAAGGGAAGAAGGCCGTCAAGGTTCATCATGTCGACATCAACGTCACCGATAATAGGATCAGCCATCTTATTCATCGATCCTCCAGCCTATGTCGGCTCATCAGAATCAACGCCTACTGTAGAAGATTCGGAGCAAACTCTCGAAAGCGGAGCTCAGAACGGACTATGGGACTAATGAACCCATCAGAACTCGATGCAGCAACAAAGGTTCTAGCACGTTTAGCCCAATATGAAATGTTTTCGCAAGGGGTAGCTAAAACAAGAGGTATGGGTCCCTTGAATCCTTTTACGGACGGTGAAGGTATTCTTCGAGTCGGTGGAAGGCTCAAAAACGCCGATCTCTCCTATGATCAACAGCATCCGATAATCTTGGAACCCACACATCACTATACGAAACTTCTCATCAGCGAGGCACACAGCAGGACTCTTCATGGTGGTATCTAATTGATGCGAAACAAATATTGGATCTTCCAGCTGAAAAGGTCTGTCAAGAAACACATCCACGGTTGTACCACGTGTTATAGGTATCGCAGCAAGGCCGCTCACCAGTTAATGGGAGATCTCCCTAGCCCTAGGGTAAGGATTTCAAGGCCATTCACACACACCGGGGTCGACTATGCTGGGCCCATCGACTTAAAGACATGGAAAGGCCGTGGAGCTAAATGTTACAAGGGTTATCTCGCCATATTTGTCTGTCTGACAACCAAGGCACTACATTTAGAAGCTGTAACCGACCTAACTACTCAAGCCCTTTTAGCAGCCTTTCGAAGATTTGCAGCACGGAGGGGACTCTGCTACGAAATCTACAGCGACTGTAGTACAAACTTCGTCGGGGCCAACGCAGAACTTCATCGCTTAATGGACAACGCGACTCACGACTGGAAGGAGATAGCGAAGGTTTTGGCAAATCAAGGAACACAGTGAAATTTCATTCCCCCAGCTTCCCCCCACTTTGGAGGGCTATGGGAAGCAGGCGTAAAGAGTGTGAAACACCACTTCAAAAGAGTCGTCGGGAACGGGACACTCACGTATGAAGAGCTCGCCACGCTTTTAACGCAAATTGAAGCGTGTCTTAATTCGAGACCTTTACATCCCCTTTCAGAAGACCCTTATGACTTCCGTGCCTTAACTCCTGCACATGTTCTAATCGGTCAAGAAGTCCTAACTGTTCCTGAACCAGATCTAGCGTCGGAGAAACTATGCGCAGGCGACCGGTGGAAGTTAGTTCAACACCACATGCAGACATTCTGGCAGCAGCGGCAACAGGAGTACCTGGCACGTCTACAACAACGACCGAAGTGGCTGAAAACACAACCGCAGCTAAAGGTAGGAGATTTGGTTTTGCTCAAGGACGAACAACTACCCCCTGCTAGGTGGAGTCTCGGCCGAATTCAGCAGACATACCCCGGAGCCGACAACATAGTCCGCGTAGTCAAACTACCGATAAACAACTCTCAACCTGAACTCGAAACATTGCAGCTCCTAACCACGAAAACACACAAACGTACCTATCATCAATAAAAAATAAAAAAAATCTATACAACACATACCCATATTCATACAACACATATCCATAGTCATACAACACATCACCATATATATACATCCATCCAATAACAATTAACTCTATTTCACACATAACACAAATCATAATACAGTCCATTCACAAATCTACTCAAATAGTATTAAAATGAATACTACAATAAAATTAAAACCTAAAACTCAAAACACACATGTGGCAACACTGAAGTAATGAGCCACTCACCCATTTTACCTAAAATTCAAATCTCACACACACACTTCACACACGCTACCCAAACGCAAACAAACGTATCACAGCCACCAAAAAAAGTCACAGAAACGGCTTTGGCAAAGGCTAAACAAGCCAGTACCTCTGGTAATAAGAAAAATACGATGCGAGAAGAAGACAATGGTTGGTCAGCTGTTAAAAACAAGAAGGCCACCAAAAAGAAGCAGGGCAGAAAACCAAAACCTGATGCCATCGTCATCGAAGCGAAAGGGGAGGCCTCCTACGCCCAGATACTCCGCAGCGTAAAAGCAGACCCTAAGTTGGAAGCTGTGGGCAAGGCGGTATCCAGAATCAGGAGAACGAAAAAAGGGGATCTTCTGATACAACTGAAGGAAGCAGGAGACAAAACGACGGATTACAAAAACGTCATTGGTGAAGCTCTAGGAGAACAGGCTGAAGTCAGAACGCTCACTCATCGTACCACGAGTCAGAGGGTTTCGTTCGGGCCAAAATCAACGGTTGCTATGCTCGGCCCAGCTGGACTATAATTGAATATCAGGAGATGCTAGATAACCTCGTGGCTGATGCTCGGGAAAGAACTCCAGTGATTATTGGCGGAGATTTCAATGCATGGGCGACGGAATGGGGCAGTAGATTTACCAACGCAAGGGGTCATGCCCTCCTGGAAACATTTGCAGCTCTCAACGTAGGCATCGCAAACGTAGGGTAGGGGCTAACATCTTCCGCAGAGCAGGCATGGGCTCAATAATTGATATCACGTTAGCGAGTAACTCCATCCTGCGGGGAATTAAATGGAGAGTCAGTGAAGATTATACCCACAGTGACCACCAAGCTGTTATAATTGACATCGGTAACGCCAGAAGCACTCACCGCCCGCGATCGACTGGTCCGAAATGGCAGGATAAGCTCTTCGACAAAGATACATTCGCGGAAGTGGTTGACACCTTCACGCTAGTCCAAGGATCGGCAGAAAATTCAGCTCGCCACCTCACCCAGTCCATCAACATGATGCGATGCATCAATGCCCAGGAGGGCCTCACGTAGAAGACGCCTGCCTTGGTACTGGTGGAACGATGAGATCAGGGTACTTAGAGCAGAGTGTCTACGGGCAAGACGCAAAGTACAAAGATCGCGAAACACACCCAACTTTCAATAGTACCTATCGTCCTTTAAGCTGGCGCGAAAACAGTTAAGCAGAGTTATCAAGGAGAGCAAAGTAAGATGTTTCAGGCAGCTCTGCGATGAAGCTAACGTAGACCCTTGGGGCACGGCGTATAGGATGGTGATGAGAAAGCTTAAGGGCGGCAACTCCCCGCAGATAACATGCCCGATAATGCTGAAGTCAATAGTAGAACATCTTTTTCCAAGGAGAGCATCTACTATGTGCGCAATCACCAGAGAAAACTTTACAGAGGTAATTCCAGTGATTACAACAGAGGAATTGACAATCGCATCCAGAAAGATAGGTGACAACAAGACGCCCGGACCTGACGGCATCCCTAACAAAGCAGTGAAAGCCGCTGTTCAAAAAAGGCCAGACATCTTTATTGCAACAATGCAAAAGTGCCTAGAAGAAGGAATTTTCCCTAAGCAATGGAAACTGCAACACCTCGTTTTATTGCCAAAAGGAAACAAACCCCCAGGAGACCCATCGTCGTATCGCCCGATATGCCTACTGGACACAATGGGAAAGATCCTGGAGCGAATCATTTACAACAGATTGCTCACAATAGCGGAGGAGGAAGGGGCTTTGTCCAACCAGGAATTCGGATTCCGAAAGTCTCGCTCAACAATTGACGCCATTAAAGCTGTAGTTAATATAGCAGCGGAAGCAATTGAAGGTGAAAGATGGCGATACGGCACCAAGGAATACTGTGCAGTAGTGACGCTAGATGTCAAAAACGCATTTAATTCGGTAGACTGGCCCACTATAAGAAGATCTCTTGCTAGGATGGATACACCATCTTACTTGCTGCAGATAATGGCGAGCTACTTTACCAACAGGAAACTGAGGTATGATACCGACGAAGGAGTGAAGTACTACAGGGATCGGTGCTGCTGCTGCTACAAGGATCGGTGCTGGGCCCATTACTATGGAACATAATGTACGACGGAGTTTTACGACTACCACTGCCACCTAAAGTGAATATAATTGGATTTGCTGACGACATCGCTGTTGTTACAGTAGCAAAACAAATCAGTGAAGTAGAATCAGCTACAAATGTGGCAATCAGTCAAATCAAAAGCTGGCTAGGATCCGCCGGTTTAGAATTAGCTGACCACAAAACTGAAGCTGTTCTAATAACCAGTCGGAAATCTGTGGAATATATGAATGTACAGGTTGGAACCCAAATCATCAGATCCAAAGAAGCAATCAAATACTTAGGAGTAATGCTCGACAATAGACTGCGGTTTAAACAGCATGTTGACTATTCGAGCAAAAAAGCGTCACGACTTCAGGCAGCACTCTCAAGGATAATGCCCAACATTGGAGGAGCTGGATACGCTAGGAGGATCCTACTATCCAGAGTTGTCAGCTCAGTCCTTCTTTATGCGGCTCCGGTTTGGGCGGGGGCTCTCGCGACCAAAGAAACAAGGAGGAAACTTACATCAGCCTACAGACTCTGCGCTATAAGGACCATCAGTGGTTTTAGAACTATCTCTGACGAAGCAGCCTTTGTCATAGCAGGAATGGTTCCTATCGACATCCTCGCGAACGAGATGCAGAGAATCTACAATCGGAGAGGCTCGAGCCATCAAGAGGCTAGCGAAAGAAGAAGGGTTATAGAAGAAGAAAAAGCAGCTTCAAGAGCTGTGTGGCAAGATCGATGGGATAATGCGGTTAAAGGCAGATGGACCTATAAATTAATCCCCACCATCGACACTTGGATAAACCGAGCACATCGGAACTGCACCTACCACCTCACGCAGTTCCTGTCTGGCCATGGAGGTTATCGCAAATATCTTTACCGGTTTGGACACGATAGCTCTCTATTGTGTCCAGAATGTCCAGACCAGGAGGAAGATACGGAGCATGCAGTCTTCTACTGTAGGCGATTTGAAAACTGGAGAAACGAACTTCCCAGTCCCCCATTCCTCATAGATCATATGGTACAATCTGAGGAAAAATGGATGGAAATTTGCGCGTTTATTACGCATGTGCAAATGCAGCTTCGAATTCAAGAACGAATACGTCGAGAAGCAGAAAGTACAGCATAAATTGCTAACCAGCCCCGCGAAGTAATACCTAACGGCAGTCCCGCGGGGAGAGTGGTAGAAGTGTGTAGGGTGTGTGTTTAGTACGTAGGCGTATTCCTGAAATCGATTACTCAGGTTTGCGAATCGTGCATGCTAGTAGCACTCGGGCTATTAGTATCTATGAAGATTACACATCCCTGGCGCAACCTGAAAAAAAAAAAAACCCAAACGCAAACTCATTCCACACACACGCTTCACATGCACTAAACCCAGTCCACACACACACGCTTACACACAGTAAATTTAATCCCATGCACAACTTACATGGAAGCGAGTAGGCAAAGCTCTGCCACTCTCTTGCACAATTCGCCGCGATCTGCACACACACATACACAACACAAATTCAAAACAAAATAATCCAACTAATTTGAAATATAATTATTAGTAAACTATTACTCACCTGGGTTAATAATCACTACCTAAAACACCAAAGTAATCCACTAATCACACGAGTAAATTCCCGCACAACAATAAACTTCCAACCGACGCGACAATTGACTACTCCAGCTAAAGAGAAGAGAGGAAAAACGATAGCACATACGCAGTTTGAGATCCGCGATCGTTTCTTCGCTGCACAGTGACACAAACAGTTATTGTTTCCGACAGAATGACAATGTCATCAGCGAATAGGAGCAGCTTTATCTTAATTTCAGTGAACTCGATTCCACCGGGCAAGTAGGTTGGTAGATCATCCAGGAACAACGAAAACAGAAGAGGACTCATGAGACAACCCTGCTTGACACCTATTTCTGACTCAAACTAGTCTGACATGTTGACTCCATCCCATACTGCAGTCGTATTATTTTTGTAAAGACTTTGTATTACTTTGAGCAGCTTTGTTGGGACTCCCATATTATATACAAAACTAGAAAGGTACCGAACATCTTTGGACAGGCAATTATTTTCCTAATTCGCAAAAAGGAAGTATTACTGACTCAGGGGACTATCGCGGTATTTCGTTTCTATACACCTCCACGAAACTATTTACAAGTATACTTTAAAAACGTTTGCAACATCGGACTCAATCACGGAGTCTAATAAATGAATAAAATGACATCAATCGTTGAAATCGCATCAGGCGAAGAAAAAAATTACATACATTCTTTTTTTTATAGATTTAATTTTCATTTCGGTTCATTTATTTAAACTTAGATTAACATGACCATGACCATGAAATTTGGGTAGTGACCGAAAGAATAAGATCGCGGGTGCAAGCTGCCGAAATGAGGTTCCTTGCGGTGTTGCTGGAATAACTCGTAGGGATCGAGTGCGCAACACCAGAGTACGCGAGGCGCTCAATGTTGAGCAGCTACTTCTCCGAACGGAACGATCTATGCTTCGATGGTTTTGTCACGTAGTGCGTATGCCCCCAGAGCGGCTTCCAAGACGTGCCATGGTTGCCGTGGCACCAGGTAGGCGACCCCGCGGTAGGCCTAGAAATAGATGGTTGGACCAAGTCCGGCACCTCCTGGAGCCGTCTAGGGATTCCTCCTGATGAGTTGGAGTCGATGGCGGAGGATCGAGGATGGAGGGTCCACCTGAGCATCCTACCCCCGCGACCCTCATAAAGGATTGGCGGGCCATTTGAAAATGTATGTATGTATGTATGTAGATTAACATGACACTTCAAGAAATTAATTCTCATAATTAAGCATCTAAAATTGAATTGCATGCAACTTTAATGAATAACAATAAAAAAATAAAAGTATTTATTAACATAAAAAGTAAATACACTGACGAGTACGTAAATAATATATATATTGTAATTGAGATATTATTGTTAAATAATATTAAATTTATTCTGACATGTATAAGAATAGCCTCCCCCGACATACAGCTGACGAATCAATCCTTTGTAATTGATGTGGAAGATTATTCCACAACCGAATCGCTCTAACAAAATAAGACCGCTCTCCCACTGTGTGTGTGAATCGTGGCAAAATTAGGAAAATGGCGAAAATTAGTGAAAAGAAAGAACTTATTACACATTGTTAAAGGAGACTGCGATAAAAGATTTACTAATGTTGGAGATATTTGGCGAAGTTATTTAATTCAAATGTGAATGTAATTAATTTCATAGCTTTTCAGGTCTTCAAAAACAAAAACAAAAGAAGATGAGATTCTTGACGAATTGACTTATTCGCTGGTGATTGCTCATTATTTGCGATATTCAGCTCCAATCAGTTCCGAAATCAATAACCTTTGCTATGAATATCTTACCCAATTTGGATGAACCTAGATTCAAAAGAATTGTGCGTCTTAGTTGGACAAATTTTAATTTCATTTTAGAACTTATTGGGTTTGATAAAGTGTTTCAGGGCCTGGGAGCTTGTAAATAATTTTCTGTGGAAATACAGTTAATGCTTGTCTTATACCGATTGGAATCAATTGGAGAGGGAGCATCGATTCATAAAATTGCTAGTTTGTATGGAGTTGGGAGTGGTGGGACTATTTAGATTAGAACTAATGGGGGTTTTCAAGCTATTTTAAAATTGAAGGATAAATTTCTTTATTGGCCAGACAATGAGGAACGTCAACATATGGTTTCAGGAACATTTCATGAACTACCGTACTGTGTTGGATACGTTGATGGAACAGAAATAGAAATAGCTGAAAAACTTTCCGAAGGTCCAGTCTCGAGGCATACTTTTCTCGGAAGCATATCGCACTAATAATAATCGTATAATACAATACTTTTGTAACTCGAAATATACTTCTTTTTTTTTTGTGGCAGATGCTTTATTGTAGCTTAGGTGTTTATTTATAACCCTTACCGCGCACAACCAAAGTTTTTCCAGCTCTATGCTAATATCGACTAAGTGTTCGATGTTAGTTTTAATGAATAAGGACGAACCGCCCCGCGCTCTATCAGAAATATGTTAGGCGTAATAACCAGCGTAGCCTTTTATCTTTATTTGCGATAATCTTGTTAGATGTGTTTCGGAGATCAAACATATGTCGATATTTTCTCTTATTAGAAACATTTCTAATTCGGTAGATTTTTTTAAGAGTCCATTTGCATTCCATTTTACTATTTTAAGCAAAGAATCCATATCTACTTAGATTTAAGTATAAGGTTCTTCTTCTTACTTACACTTCACCGCATTTCTACTGATTCGCTTGTAGGGTTCGCCTAGATTTAAGTATAAGGTTAGCCATACAAAAGCTTTCGACGTTACTGAGACGTTCGAGAATCCGTTTATTAATTTCACATTGATCCTCGAACTTACTGGCTGAACACAATGCATGCCACGGCCGCGCCGCGGTAGCGTAGTACTATATGTCACGAAGTTAAAATATATGGGAACTCAGTAGAGCGCCCACAATGAGGTAGCTGCGGCGTGGCGGTAGCAGTGGTGTAGTACGAAGTTGGTTTACTTTTAACTTGTGCAGCGCCACAAGTGACAGATAGAGAAATTGGCGACTGTTGAAGACTGTTTTGGTTTTCTATACGATGTTTTCGTGGTGGATTCTTGGACTGAGTTCAGCAGTAGCGCAATAAATTTGAAATATTCGTTACAGTCAAAATGGAAGAGCACGCCGTGGAAAAATTTATTTTGCTAGTGAAAGGAAAATAAATTTATTCATTTCTTATTATTTTTATTGTTTTATTATAGCACAATAATCTCACAAAAATAATCAAATCTCAATAACACTCAAAAAGAAAAACACAATTTTAATCAGCTGGCATTATTTGACATTACTACGCGCTACACCATTGTGGGCGAATTTTGTGAGTGCAGCGCCACACCATTTGACAGCTCTACGTACTACGCTACCGCTACGCCGCAGCGGCATGCATTGTGTTCAGCCAGTTAGCGTAGATGCAGTTCAGAATGACATTCAATGGATCAGAGGATGGCCCGTCGCTTCGTTTGGTTGCTTTGACTGCAGCCTGAGAATACGTCAGACGTACGGGGTTCGCTGGCTTATCCAAGGTTATTTTTCGTTCAGCCTTTTTAGTGGACGACTTTGACGTACGTTTAATCGGCTCAGAAGACTGATTGACTGTTTCAAGAGTCTGCCCTGATGATTCAAGCGTCCTTCCAGTCGGCTTAGGAGTCAGAACAACTGGCTTACGAGCCCGCTCAGTCTGCTTAGCAATACGCTCTACCGACTTAGGAGCCCGATCGATTGATCTCGTTCCCCGTATAATCGGAGTTGTAGATTTTTTCGTCGCATCTGTAATTCCTTAGCGACTTCGCAACCGCGATAATTTGCTGGGTGCCTTCCTTTGCAGTTAACGGAAGTTGCTTTTTCATTTTTGCTCAAACTGCAATTTTCCGAAGAGTGTTTTCCAGCGCACTTAACGCAGCGCGGCTCCTCCGACAGTACGCCTGTGTATGGTTAAACTCTTGGCAACGCTTACATTGAGAGATTGTCTTCGTGGTGACACGTAGCAGCTCAATTTTAACGACCACACTCATGATTGTACGAATATTATATATCTTTTCCTGGCTTTCCGTTCTATCGAATGATAGTACAGAAAGCGGAAGTTTACGTTTCACTATAGCTTCTTCTCCGCGCTCGGGTCGTTATCTCTCTTGTTTTAAAAGGTTCACGGCGTCGAGAATGCTATAACCTCTATCGCGTAAATCACCTATAACGTCTTCTTTAGCGCATGGTGGATGAATTCCTCTAGCTACGACCTTCAAGGGTCTCTCAGACTTGTCTTCGTAAGTATGCCATTGAATTTGTTCATTGTTAAGCTTTTGAGATGCAGCCTGATAGCCCTCAGCGTCATTAACCTTGATTTTCCATGCATCGTTTCGCAAGGAAGTTACTTTATGTTAAAATCAGTAGCGATCGTTGTTTTTAAAATGTTCCTCAAAGAATTGTAGTCTGCAACGCCTGTAATATTTATTGGTGGAGGTGCGCGTTTGCTTCAATTTTCTTATCAGATTTGGGCTGCGCTTTGCGATAAGGTTCGTGTTGTGGAACAACCTCGGGCGATGAACCGGCCCTGCGTTTTTTAGATGGTCTTCGTTTAAGTATCCAGTCCGTTTCGCGAGCGAGTTCTTCTTCCTACGTACTGAAAATATTATTTTTTTTTAGAATCAGCGAAAAACTGATTATTTACTTCCAGTTATAGATTATAAAAAAATTAATACTTTATTAGGGTTATTAATAAAAATAAAGCAATTACTTAATATTCTAATGACAGTTTTATTGACGCGTAGGGAATTGAATTTTACGTTTGAATATGATGTTATATCAAATTTGACAAATTTTGAGGTACAGCAGTATTGTATTATCAGTGCGAATATATATTCTGTGAAAGCACAAGTAGTTTGCGACTACAAAAAGAGAGTTCGACATATGGTTCTTGGATACCCAGGCAGTGTGCACGACAGCAGAATTTTTAATAATTGCGATATATCAACAAAATCATAACAATATCTGAAAGGGCAGAATGGTTAGTAGGCGGCAGTGCCTACAAATTGACTCCCATTGTTATCACTCCCTAAAGATCGAATTCAACTGAAGGATCCCTTCAAGATCAAATAGAATTTAACAAGTCATTGAGTAAGTATCGAATCAGAATCGAGCATTGCATTGGCCTTCTGAAGGAAAGATTCAATAGCTTAAAAGAACTAAAAATGCAACTGAAGGGAGACAGTAGTGTGAAATTTGTATGCCGATGGATACTAGCTCGTGCTATATTACACAACATTATTGTAGATCGAGTGACTACATTTTTGAACTACCTGATCCGATGTGTGAAAATATTGAAAGCGATGAACCCGAGTTAGCAAATGAGAACCTTCCTGCTGCGGGAGGAGAAGCCAAACCTCGTACACTTTTGGAAATTATATAGGAGTCAAGGTTTTAAGTTTCATATCCTTTATTTTAGATTTTGTTACTCAAAAATAAAAATATTTCTTCCACAAATTTTAAGATTGGTTACCATTTTGTTTTAAATTTAATTCATATTTTCGTAGCCGCTTTTGGGACTCAATTACTAATTTTATTGCCATTTATTACCATTGCATTGCAATCCTTTCTTCCTTTTCCATTTCAAGTTTTTTGATTTCCATTTCCTCTTCCAACTCTAGCCTTTTTAATTCAAACCGTTTTGTGTTCATCTCTAGCTGGTGTTCCCATTTCATTTTTTCGAATTCAATCGTTTTTTTCTTGGATTGAGACCAACAAAGAGATTGAATTGCTACCAGTTTTATTCCTTTTTTGTGTTCTAAAAGTAGAACGAGAAATTCCGCTCGTTATTGGTGAACATTCTGAACTTATTTGAATTGACTGACTGTTTATACCTTCCAAGCTGCTGTTCGAGACATCCAAATTTTCTGCCTGGAAATTGAACGAAATATGGTCCTCTGTGGTTATTCCACCTATTATACTTGACGTTTCATTATATCCCCGACGGGTAGATGCTCCTACGGCTACCGAAAATAAGGACAGATTTTGGGAATATATTAAGAAATATGGAAATGAATTCACTAAAAAAACAATGAAAGGGTTAAAAAAATCTCACCTGAAACAATTTTTTATTCAGCCAACAACCCAGCCCCTGTTTGACTTTTCTATTTTACTGCGACAATGAACGATGACCTCAAATAGCGTATTCTGATTTTCATTGTTTGCCAATTTATAAATCCAATACTTTGAGCTTTTTCTCTAATTTTTGAAATGGAAATTAAATTTATTGCAAATCTTTAGCTGAAACTGGTAAGTAAATTACCTCAAACGATTCAGCATTGTCCTTGATTTCGGCCACGACCGCTTCCAGCAAATCCCGTGTCTCGACATCTGTCTACAGGTGGCTTGCATGTACACGTCGACGCTTACATTTAGTTTCTTTTTACTGCAATTTAAAATATTTAATCTCGGTTTTTTGTCAAATGTTTGGTTTAAATTTGTATTCCCACCTCTGCCATAGTTTCAATCAAATTTGACAGCGGTGGAATTTTCCGGGCCAAAATCGTCGCAGAAATTGATGGGGCCCTCGTAAATAATTTTCCATATAAAATTTGACAGATCATTTACGCGATGGTAAATTTATAGGGTTTACGTGGTTTAGGATGGTTTTACGAGTTTAAGTGAATACCCTTAATATAATAAATTACTATTTTCCATTATGAAAATCCTATGTAGTTGTCAATCTGGCCGATGGACTTAATACAAGCTTTGTAGATTAAATTATAATTTTGTTCTTTTTTGTACTGAAATACAAATTACCACTACTAAATACTACTACTACTACCGCTACTACTACTCTTGCCAAAATAAATATGTCTTTCCCTGCTAGCATCCAATTTGGGGAGCACTGTCAATAGTCCACACTTCTCTTTGCATTACCAGTTTGAGAGATATTAAACGATCGGTGGACTTCAAAGTGGTCAATACGCTGCCAAGTAGCTCTTCCGCTAAGATGATACTGATGATTCCGTTCTTACCGTGTTCCGTTCCGTGATAGAACATCTTGCAAGCTTTTGTCCTGACGTCCAAGAAACGTGCCTGATTTTCAGCGTTTTACCATTTCAATTCTTAGACACAAGATGTCCACTCCCCTTCTAAGCATCACCTCTTCAAGCTCGTTACTTTGACCGGTCATACTTCCAACGTTCCAATTCGCGACCCTTTAATTTCAATCAATCTGTTTTATTTCTTTGCTAGCTCCCGGTGTTCGTAGAGCTTTGACCCTAGCATTTCTGCTTGGTCAAGATACGTAGCAGTGGTAGTGCATGGCAGGGTAGAGCTTTTCCTTTTAGTATTTTCATAATGCTCCAGTTTTTGTAACATTTTTGCGATGGAATTTGACACGTGCATGCTCCTGTTTTATTCTTGTTTGATTTTTCTTTTATAATACCGGTGATCTCCAGTCGTTTTAACCCATAGAGTTGCATGCACTCTGTGGAAGAATTTTAAGGTATTGTACGTAAGGTCAAGTAATTCAGACCGTAATTCGTGTATTTTCGGCATGGCAACCGCTGAGGTGTGAGACGGCGCATTGTCTTGGTTAAAACAAAAATGTTTTTTCTACAAATATGGCCGTTTTCCGCAATTTCGGCCTCCAGCTTGTCAAGTTATGATGCGTAGTATGTTGTAATGGTTTTTCCTTTTTTAGCGATAATCGATTAAGATAACTCCATGAATATCCCAAAAAACAGTCACCAAACAAACAGTTTTTGCTTTTTTGGAGACGATTCCCCCCTCGCAGTCCATTGTTTTGACTGTTTTTTTATTTCTGGGGTATAATGGCGTATCCAAGTTTCATCTACAGTAATTCACCAGCGCCAAAACTCTGATTTATTGCGCCTAAATTGCTCCAACAGAGCGTTGGAAATTTTCATTCGAACACGTTTTGGTCTAATGTGAGCAAAGGCGGCATCCAACGCACAGTCAGCTTTCTCATGCCTAAGTCTTGATTTGATATGTGACAAACACGTTCTTTGGCCATATTCATAGCCTCTGTTATCTCTCTTACTTTAATTCGACGGTTGTGTAGCACTATTTAATGAACTTGAGCGATGTTATCGTCAGTGGTTACAGTTTTTGGACGTCCCGAACGTTCGTCGTTTCTCAGGCTGCGACGGCCGCGTTTGAATTCAGCTGCCCAAAATTTGGATTCCCTTTTCATATTTCTTTATCGTATATCCATTTGTGGGCTATATGTGAAGAAGGAGTCCCTGGATAGCATCAAAAGTACATTTCTATGACAATATACCCTCCTATTTCAAGTACTCGTATAGGTATTTATTCCGATTGAAGAGCAATTATTGAAAATTCCTCGAGCCTATTCCATTATAAATTTCGTTCGCATTCCTTTCAGTTTTAGTTACCTTTGATCCATTTTAAACACAGAAAAACGAATAAAATTGATACCACCTCTTGATAGAGCCTCTTAAATTCCAATAACCATCGTTCAATACTAAATTCTGTTTGGGAAATCTATGTTTGCTTGATGCTTCCCATTTACTTTTTGATTGCATTGCCTCCTCCTCGTTGAGCTCTATGTGCGCCAAATGCAAATTCCTAGTCATTTTTGTTCATGTTCTATGTTACTGGGGAGTGGTCTCTATGAAATAGAGGGTTTAAAAAACCCTTCGACATGGCAAATCGCAATCATTGGCACTCCTCGAGATAGCATTTCATATTTCCCTACAATTGAACATAGAAATGCTAAACCAGAGAATTCATACTTCGAACGTATCCTGCAGTTGGGTGGGCGATAGCTCTGGCTGCATGCGGCTAGCTACTGTTGGCCGAATGCATTCGACCATCCTTTTTTAGTGATTTCATTTGACAGTGGCAATAATCATTAGAAACAGACGATGCCAAAGGTTATTAAACAGGTCTGGGTTGAGAGCTGTAATTTCAGCGTTGGGACATTATATTGAGGTGTCTTTTCGTTGCGGAGGTACATATGTATTGTACATGTTGAAGAGAAAATGTTTGTGTTTTAGTGTAAATCAGAGTTCCTAATCTAAATCTGTAATGCACATGTTGGTGTGTGTGGTTTGAAAACCATAAAAAAAAAGGTTTCGAAAATCATATGAAAGATCTATTAAATCCGTCCGAAAATGCTGTTTTTATTCATTTTTTTCGCAACTTGGTACATCCAGTTAATTAATTTAAAAACAAAACATTAGGTGTCTTAGTTCTAGCCTTACAAAACTGTCACAAAATGTCTAACTCTTTCTGAATTTTCTATCGCCCAGAGAAAAATATTGCCAAAGCTCAAGATTAAGAAGCTCAAAGCTCACTGTGCCTCTTGTCAAAGGAGATCACGTGAATACTCGTACCAATGTCACAATTCACAGAAATGATACCTTATTTGTATTGTTGAAGAAGAATAAAGGGTAAAGAATATCAACTCATTCATTGGAAATATTTTTTTGTTGTATGCCTCACTAAAGTACGGCACAAACATAATCACCCGATTTACAACGTTTATCAAATTTTCTCGCGGTTTGTTATGTATATATTATATAAGACAAAAATAAAAACGATACCCTTACTCTCTAATTACAGGAATTGAAGTACCACCGCGGCAAAGATAGAGACGTCAAGCGGGTCGCATTACTTGGTGTCGGAATATCTCGCCCATGGACACTCTCTTTTTGGGGATAACGTGGAAAGGCTGACCGCAGATGCAGGGAGGCAGAAAACTGGTCTCATAATAGGGTGTGATGTGAACGCTCACCATATTGTATGTGCATTTCGGACATCAACGAAAAAGGTGAGCTACTTTTTGATTTCAATTTTAGATCTCTTTGTGTGTAATATAGAAAATGAACCAACATTCATAACGAAAAATCTACCAGAAGTGTTAGATATGACCCTTGTCTCTGACAATATCTTTCAGAGGTTTAGGAAGGTATCATTCCTTCTCAGATCAATGATATCTTCAATTTAGTATGAATATTGACCCTATACGCCCGACAGTATTCGAGTTATCGCAAAACAGAGAAATTAGTAACTTTGGTTCCCTCTATGATCCCTTGCAACACCCAAGAATTAGATCACGTGGTTGAGGATCTTACCTCAGCCCTTAATAAATGTCTTCTTCCTGCCCTATAGTACGACCCACAGATGTTTTTTTTTATAATTTTGGCGCACTCAAGGGGATGAATACCCTTAACATGTTTTCACACAGTGTGGGCGTAGGGAAGGATAGATAGAGGGAGAGAAAGTTTTGGTGTAGTGGTTTGAAGCTCAGTTGTTTATGCTTCGGAGGAATTCAGGGTGTGGCGTCTAGATAACTAGAGAGATTTTTATTATTGTTTGTATTTACTTCTGAGTCACTGTATTTTTTCGCGACAACCGACGTCATAGCCATCCTGTTTCCCTGAAGATGGAGTTATTAGATACAATTTTCATACGACCAGTGTGAAAGTTTGACCATTGCTGAGGTAGGGTAGGTAGGTAGAAGTGGCGGCTCTGTCAAACAGAGACACAATTAGCACAGTTGTGCCATTGATACCACGACTCCTGCGACCTTGGAAGTTGATGTGTGTTGGTGAGGACAATCTAGAGCCAGCCTGTGGAGTTTAAGAAGAGGGTTAGCTCATTTATGTTTTTACCCGAGATCTCCTCAAGTGAATTGTAGAAGGGTTTGCCTAATGTTTGATGTCTAGCCCTAGCTAGTGCTGGACAAGCGCACATGTAGTGGATAATTGATTCCTTTTCGGCAGCTATGTTGCAACTACGGCAGTGTGTATTATATGGGATACCTAGTTTGGCTGCGTGCTCTCCTACCGGCCAGTGTTCCGTGATTATCGCGATTATACGGGCAATGTCTTTGCGCGCTCTGTTTAATAGGACGGTTGTTTTGGTCTTGATGTAGTTAGACCACATCTTTCTGGATATGACGCAGTTCGCTAACCTAGACCATTTAAGGTCAGCTTTTCTAAGAAAGATTGAGGAGATGTTTGCCTTAATTGCTCCGAGTGGGGTGTGAACAAGTTCCGCAAGTGAGCAGTAGAGGGCTGAGCCTCGCCTGGCCAGTTCGTCAGCATGTTCGTTGCCATCAAGGGTGCTGTGGCCTGGAACCCAGACTAGGGTCACCATGCATTGGCCATCTGGCGAGGCCATTTCCTGTCGGCATTCTAGTACTAATTTCGAGGAAATGGTTTCCGAGGCAATGGCTTTAATAGCAGCTTGGCTATCAATTAAAATAGCGATTCTTTGCCTTGGTAGTGTATTTGTATGTGACTTGATTTGGCGACAGGCTTCGCGAATGGCGAGTAATTCCGCTTGGAAAACGCTGGCAGCGTCCGGGAGTCTATACGATCTTGCGATGTTCAGGGACTTCGAGAAAACACCGGCACCGACCCCACAGTCCATTTTTGACCCACCGGTGTAGACTGTTAGATCGAAACCACTGGTCGCCTGTCCATCTTGCCAATCTTTTCTTGGAGGGAATTGTACATCGAAACGCTTTGTGAAGTTCAATGTGGGGATGATGTTGTCTGTTGGAGTCGATACGAGTTCTCCTGGTAGAGAATCTAGGATATTGCTGTGTCCATAGGGTTTCGCAGTCCAACACTTGTACTCTCTGAGTCTGATTGCGCTGTGCGCTGAGATGTTTGTGATATGTAGATCTAGGGGTAAAAGGTATAGCAGGACTGTTAGAGCGTCTGACGGAGTTGACCGTAGGGCGCCTGTGGTGCCTATGCATGCTGCTCTTTGCACCTTATTTAGTTTGGTTATATTATAGACTTTTTAAGCGCTGGCCGCCATACTATCGACCCGTAGGTAAGGATTGGGCGTACTATGGGTGTGTACATCCACAGGGTCAATTTTGGTTGCAGGCCCCATCTCTTGCCGAAGGTTTTGTTGCAGGCATAGAAGGCTATACATGCTTTCTTTACTCGTTCGTCTATGTTTGGTTTCTAGTTAAGTTTAGGATCTAGAATAACTCCTAGGTACTTAGCACTGGAAGATAAGGAGAGTACCGATTATTGGAGGAAGATTGAATTCGAGTTTTTTGATTTTTGTGGTGAAAAGCATCAGTTCAGTTTTATTTGGGTTGACTCCAAGTCCACAGTTTCTGGCCCATGCGGTGACTTTACTTAGAGCACTCTCCATGATCTCACTTATCACGGGAGGAAAAAGTCCGGACACTAAAATCACCATATCGTCCGCATACCCAACTACTTTAATTCTTTCTCTGTCTAAGCATAAAAGGATTTTATTCATGACTATTAGCCATAGTAGAGGTGAGATGACTCCACATTGGGGCGTTCCTCTACTGGCAAATTTGGTTATGATGCTGTTTCCTAGAGATGCCTGAATGGTTCTAGCGCTGAGCATAGAGACTATCCATTGGCTTAGGTAGGTTTCTATGCTCAGCTCCGTAAGGGACTCTCGAATTACTTCACTGTGTACATTGTTAAAAGCTCATTCTATGTCTAGAAATGTAGCTAAAGTGTATTCCTTATACTGTAGGGATTTTTTTTTTAATGTTCGCACTACTTCATCAAGAGCTGTTTCTGTAGATCTTCCTTTGAAGTATGCGTGCTGGGATTTGGAGAGAGATGACTCGATTATATCTCGCAGATGGTTGTCTAGAACGCGCTCGAGGGTCTTTAAAACGAAGGAGGTCCGACTGATTGGTCTGAAATCTTTCGCGTTCTCATGTCCGCGTCTCCCCACCTTCGGAATGAAAACCACTCTCACCCGTCTCCATGAGTGGGTTACATGGTTATTTAAGATGCAGCTCCTGAAAATCGGTACGAGCCATGGGATTGCTACCTCTTTAATTTTTTGAAGCATAATGCGCAAAATGCTATCTAGGCCTGGCGCTTTATAAGGGGCGAAGCTGCGAATGGCCCAGGAGATTTTTTCTTCGGTAATAATGGGTATTATGTGTTCCCAGGATTGCAGGCATTGCGAACTATTAGGCTCTGTGCAACTGTCTTTACATCCGGGAAAGTGGGTGTGTATTAAGGACCTTTAAGAAATCTGCAGTTAACTCCATCCACTTACCATCCAACCTTTTCAGGAGAGATGGATTGGAATGATCCTTCGATAGAATCTTTGAGGGTATCAATTGATTTGCAATATTCTATCCAGGACCGTGTCTTGGCCATTCTGATACCTTTTTTGTATATTTTAAGGATGTCCATGTTAGGCTGCCAGTATTTGCACTTGTAGCAGATATTGAAGGTCTCTCTAGTCAGTTTCCTGAGGTTAGAGAGTTTTTCGTTCTACCACGGAGGGAATGTTTTTATGCTGTATTTGACCGGACACGCAACTTTAAAACCATTATTGAAGACTTTTTCGAAAGTGTTTACTTTTGTGTCTAGTTCTGCAGTGGAGGTTATTATAGCGTTTGGAGTTCTACTTAGCTTGGATCTAACGACTTGACTAAACTTTATCCAGTCGGTTCTTTTGGGCTTTCTGTGGGATTTGGGAGTCTCGATCTCGAGATCTACATTGAAGAAGATCCAATTATGGTCTGAAAAAGAAGGTAGATTGGATACTCTCCAGTTCTCGACTTTCATACTACTACTGCTATTAGAGAGTGTAACGTCTATGACATCTTCCCAGCCGTTGAAATTTTCCGTACTCGGGAAAATAAAGGTTGTAGTGTTGCCTTTGTTACATATTGAGAAGTTATATGCAAGGATATATTCGAACAAGGACTCACGTCCCACATTGCTTTCGGAACAGCCCCATAGCACGTGCCTGGCATTTGCGTCGCAGCCTATAAGCAGGTTGGTCTTTGTTGTGGAGATAGCCGTCACCATATCTTGAAATTCTTCTGGCGGTGATTAAGGCTCGTGTGTCATGTAGGCAGAGGAGATGTATAGATCTGCACTGCATGCGTTCTCTATTTTGACCGTAGTTAAAACGGACGAGCTCAAACTTGGACATATAAAGGCTTTAATATGCTTTTTAGCTAGAATGCAGGTTCTTGGCATACCATGATTGATGTTATTCCGGTTGTAAAAAAGGTTGTATTGGTTGTCGTTGAGGACCTTAATCTCAGGGCCGTTTACCCAGGGTTCTTGGACAATGCTTATGTCAATATTTTCCTCCTTGAGAAAACCCACCAGATTATCTGTAGCACTAATAGAGTGGTGCAGGTTAATCTGAATGACTTTCAGCATTGGTATTATCGGTGATATTTGTGGTTTGGGCTGTAGTTTCAATCCTCATGTCCTCCAACAATTTGTTGGCATCGTCGACTTCGTCTAAGTCGTCAGTGAGACCAGAGGATCGGAAAATTTTGACTTTGGCATGCCTGATGCCGAAGCAGAGTTTGCATCCGTTCTTCTCAATGGAGACATCACTGTCCTCATTAATAAGAAGAAGGAAGGAGCTGGTATCGTTGTGGGGTTCCTCAACCTTGATAACTTTCCAGTCATCCATGGGAACCGTAGAGCTATGCAGCTTCAGACAGTTTAGTAATAGGTTGTCGTTAATGGCAATGTTAGGGAGCCAAATGCCGACTCTCAGTCTCCTCGGAATCTCTCTGGCCAGGATCAACTTGAGTCTCAAGCCGTCCCATCTTCTTCTTCTTCTTCTTCCTTTTATCAGCGAGGCTATGATCCGAAAACAAGGGATCACAACCCTCCCACTTCACCCCATTTCTACTGATCCGCCTGTGGGGTTCACCTATTTGACCTCAGCAAATATCGGCAGGCCTGCCGATTTTGGAACACCTTGCGCGAGCTGCTTCGACGTATTCGGATCACAGGTCGGTAAGGAATTTCCAATGTTGCTCAGGACATTGGAATAGAGATGGTGGCGGAGGAGCCCTTAATGGGCCAACGGCAGCGCTCATACTCCCGTAGTGGACTACTGGCACCGGTATACCCGGCCCCTCGTCCTAGGGGAATAATTAAGGAACTGGCCCTCCAGGTTGGGGGGTGTGCCATCGGGGTAACTTCCCTACCACGTAAAAATCGCATGGTTCCGAAACAACCAAAAGCCTCGGATAAGGATGACTCAACTAATGACGACCCCAGCAAACGAAATAAGGACAACGACCTTCGCATCTGTACGTGGAATGTTCTGTCCCTTTACAGACCACGTGCAGCCGAACAACTAGCAGAGGCCCTAGACTGCTATAAAGCAGATATTACCGCCATCCAGGAGGTGCGATGGGATGGACCGGGCAAAAAGAGGATGAAAAACTATGACATCTACTACGGTGATTGCTACAGAGGCAACAGGCAACGCTTATTCGGATGCGGATTTGTCATACGCGGCAGACTTAGGCAAGAAGTCTTAAGCTTCCGACACGTGAGCGAGCGTATTATGACTATCTGGATCAAGGCTAAATTCGCTAACATAAGCCTAATATGTGTTCATACCCCCACAGAAGAAAAGGACCCTGCCACCAAAGAGTGTTTCTACGAGCTCCTCGACAAAACATACGAGCAATGTCCTAAATACGACGTTAAAATCGTATTGGGCGATTTCAACGCCAAAATAGGAAAGGAGGAAGTTTTTGGTAGGGCAGTCGGTAAGCATAGCCTACACGACACCACGTCTGATAACGGACTAATGCTAATTGATTTCGCTGTGGAGTGAAATGTCACCATAGCAAGCACATGGTTTCCTCATCTCGATATTCATAAGCAGACATGGCGGTCCAATGATCATATCACGATCAACCAAATTGATCATATTGCGATCGACGCAAGGCATGCCTCCAGTATTCTGGATGTCCGGACCTTCCGAGCGGCCAACATAGACTCGGATCATTACCTTGTTGTAGCCAAGGTACGAATGCGGATATCCCAATCTGAGCAACAAAAAAGAATTACTGTGAGAAAATTTAACGTCGAAAAGCTACAATCGCAAGAGACCACTAGATTCTTCGCTGAACGCGTATCCCGAAATCTCTCAATCACCCCTTTGCCGCCAGCATCAAGTACCGAAGACCAGTGGTAACGCTGCCAACATGCCATCAGAAACGCCGCGACTGATGTGCTGCGTCTCGCTCGCCCACCACCGCGAAACCCCTGGTTTGACGAAGAATGCCGGCGAGTGCATGCAGCAAAACAAGAGGCATACAAAGCGGCGCTGCAAAGGAAGACGAGAGCTGCTCGTGAGCTCTACGAGCAAAAGAGACGGGAAGAACATCGGCTTCTCCAAAAGAAGAAGAAAGAGCATGAGAAGCGCGCGTTTGAGAACATCGAGAGTCTATACTCCAGGAACAATGTACGGAAGTTTTACCAAAAGGTAAAAAGAACGTGTCAGAGAAGTAATACCCGTACAGAAACCTGTAGAGATGAAAATGGAAACCTCGTAGTAGAATCACAGTCGGTGCTGAGAATATAGAAAAACTACTTCTGCAGACTGTATAACGGCGACGAAGACCAACATCCCACTGTCAGGCAGAATGAACCATTCAACATACACGATGATAGTCAAAATTTCCACCTGACCAAAAACGAAGTGAGGATAGCAATATCCAAGCTAAAATCCAACAAGGCTGCTGAACCTGACGGCTTACCGGCCGAACTTTTCAAGGCAGCTGGGGATAAATTGGTAGAGTGCATACACCAACTCATTTCTAATATTTGGTCAGACGAGTGTATGCCTGATGAATGGAATCTCAGCATCGTTTGCCCGATCCACAAGAAAGGAGACCCCTTCGCGCCAATTACAGAGGCATCAGTCTCCTCAACATCGCATACAAGATCTTTTCTGCGATATTGTGTGAACGCCTGAAACCCTTTATCAACAGCCTGATTGGACCCTATCAGTGCGGTTTCAGGCCAGGAAAGTCCAAAATCGATCAAATCTTCACACTTCGGCAGATCCTGGAGAAAACCCAAGAATTCCAAATCGATACTCACCACCTCTTTATCGATTTCAAGGCCGCCTATGACAGCTTCTTCTTCTTCTTCCTTTTATCAGCGAGGCTATGATCCGAAAACAAGGGATCGCAGCCCCCCCACTTCACTGCATTTCTACTGATCCGCCTGTGGGGTTCGCCTATTTGACCTCAGAAATATCGGCAGGCCTGCCGATTTTGGATCACTCGGTTACTGAGGCCAATGAAATGCCGACGTCGTCGCATTTGTCTGATCCAGGCGTTTATAGGCCTGCCTTTCCTACATCGCGATGTCTTTGGAACGTGCATAGATATTGCCTTTTTAACAGGGTTCAAATGATCTCTTCTTTGAACGTGGCAATACCAGCTGAGCCGGTCGCGCTCTAATTTGTGTACAATGGTTTCCTTGATGTGAAAGCTTCCACGGATCTTCGAACTTCTTATTCGATCAAGCTTGGTCACTCCTGCTGTCATGCGATGCATCTTCATCTCAGCTGCCGTTAATTTACTCTCATACTTTTTGTACATCGTCCAACATTGTGAACCGTATGTGAGCGCTGGACGTACAACTGCGGTGTAGAGCCTTCCTTTCAACTTAGGGGGCATTTTTCTGTCACAGAAGATAGCGGAATTTTCTCGCCACTTCATCCACCCTACGCTTACACGATGATTGATGTCGTCATCACAAGTTGCTTTGCTATTGATCATAGATCCCAGATATTTGAACTTTTCGCACTTGGGAAGCACTGTTCCATTCAAATAAATGTCTGGAATAGGCCTGAGTGGATCAGAGAACGGGCAGCACAAGTACTCTGTCTTTTTTGAACTAATGCGATACCCATTTCCCTCCAAAACGTCCACCCACACATCAAGTGCTCGTTGCAGGGATGTAGGATCCTCACTTATGATGGCTCCATCGTCAGCAAAGAATAACTGATGTACCTTGGGGTCCATCACTTTACCTTCAAGCAGACAATCAAGGACTGTAATAAAGAGCAAAGGACTTAAAACGCTTCCCTGGTGCACCCCGACTTTGATTGGGAACTCTTCGGTTACTCCAGCGGGACATCTTACTCTTGTCTTTGCTCTTTCGTACATGTCCATGATCATCCGTACATAGGTTTCTGGAACCCCTCGATGTCTTAGCGCCACCCATATCAGATCTCGTGGTTGTCTGTCGAATGCCTTTTCAAAGTCAACCAATACAATATGCAAATCCCTTAAGGAATCACGATGTTTTTCCATTATGATCCTTATACTTTGGATTGCATCTGTGGTTGATTTACCCGAGACAAACCCGCACTGATCATCAGATAGCCGTATTATTTTTCGCAGTCGGCCACCTAATACCCGCTCAACGATCTTCATGGTGTGTGACATCAGCTTGATCGAACGGTAGTTATCACAGTTTCGCGTATCACCCTTCCCTTTGTATACAGGGAGAAGGTAACTTTCCCTCCATTCATGCGGCATTGGATCACCTCTCACGAATTTGGAGATGAGAATTCTGAGCCATCTGAACCCGACGTCTCCCATCTTTTTCCAGAACTCAGAGGGCATCTCATCTGGCCCAACCGCTTTTCGTTTTTTGGAGTATTTGACCGCCTCACTAACTTCTTCGACTGTAATGTCGGGTATTTCTTCACAGTTAGGGGTGGCTCTTGGAAAGTATAGCCGGGGAAACTGTTCATTCAAAAGCTCTTCACAATACTGTCGCCACCTCTGCAGAATTTTGTCGTCATCCACAAGAAGCTGGCCATGAGCATTGCTAATGAACTTTGGCGAACGAATCTCCTGAGCATTCTTCCTTCTTTGGGCGGCTATTTTGAAGATAGTGGCACTCTTATTCATATTGTGTCTTCGCAGCTCCTGGATAGCCTGGTTTGCATCAGCAACCGGGGAAAATATTTTCTCCAGCTCCAGATACAGGCCCTCAGTACTCTCTGCTTGAAGCTGAGCGCACTTCTTCTTTGCTTTTTTCTTGCAGCATCTGTATTCCATTTCGAGGCGAGCATTTTCGTCACTATTATTAGAGGGGCACTTTGACCAAGCTTTGAAAGCCGCTTTCTTCTTATTTATCACTTTCTCAAGCCGTCCCATGCGTCACGGATCTTATGAACGCAGCCGCTTAGGAATTCCTTAGAGAAGGCGTCCTCGCATTTTATGACCCTGTACCCTCGTATGATCTCAGCTGTGTCGAAGCAGGGCAGTGGTCCTCCTTGGTTGTTAATAAGATGGTCCATGACCATCTCGGATAGTTTGACCTCAATGGCTCCCCAAACTTCAGTCACTACTACGTCGGTAGAGAGCTCGTCTACCAGGGCGACTTGGAGGTCGTCTCTGACAACCTCGCTGACAGTTCGTGTCGCTTGCTAAGCCGAGGAGGTAGAAGGTTCATTGGGGTTGGGTGTTGACAGCTTAGGGACTTTGATCCTTTGGGAATCGGATCTGATTTGCTCCTGTGATCGGTTACGCTTTGCTGCATCGCTTTTTGAAAATTGTGGGGTATTGCGGAAGTTGATATACTCATCGACAACCTTCTGGTATTTGACTTTATCGGCCAGGTCCCGTTCGGAAGCCGTGCCGTCCACCTCTTTCTTAGTAATCTTACCCAGAATGAAGATGGCACGCTGGTGTGCGCTTTTCCCACGGTTTATAGCCGACATGCGAGAGTTGGGTGCTTCGCGCTTATGGGCACTAAGTCGAGTGTCCGACGCTGTGGTTGTAGTGGTTGTTAATGGTTTGGGGAGCGTCTCGCTCTCCGCTGTCTTTTCCTGGTTGGAAGCGAGCAGTTCGTCTTCCAATGAAGTGCCAGGAAATTCTTTTTTTTTTTCCTCTTTTTGTTATATTTTTATTTTCATTTTCTTTTGTTTTATTTTTGTTCATTTTTAATTTTTAGAATTTTGGACCCACGAGTAATACGGAATTACGGTCAGTCCCGACAGCGCCGTAGTATTGGGATAAGGCAAAACACGACGGACCCCGCTTGTGCGTCCGAAGGAGCTCGTTAGAGACTGGTTTAACCCACAGCCTTGCATTCTTGGGCACGGTTTCGTGCATTAAGCGCTCACTCCACCACTGAAATCAGGTACCTCTATCCGATGATCAAAAGACATTAAAAGAGAATTAAGCTATTGAGGAGCTAAGATTTCTCTATAATGCCTCCTAGTCTTGGCTAACCCCATCTTGACATCGTACAAGATTGCTGTGGTGGTTATTTCCGGCTGGCACCCACGCGGAGGGTTTGGATGAGGATTTTTGCCAGCCGACCATTGCTGAGACTCCCTGCGTTCTAGGTTGCTTTAAAGGCTACTAGTTCCTCAATTATATTAACGGGAAGTATGTGTAGTAGACTATCGAACGCGGCTGTGGGAGTAGACCTTAAGGCACCTGTGATGCAGATGCAAGCTGACCTTTGTACACGATTAATGACTTTGGTTTTGTATTTTGTTTATGGTGCAGGCCACCAAACTATAACACCATACAACAGACTAGACCTAACCGCTGCCAGATACAATCAGAAGACTCTTCTAGATTGGAGTCCCCATTTAGGACCTAAAGCCTTTTTGCAGGTGTAAATAGCGATTCGGGCTTTCCTGGTACGGGATTGATGTTCCGTTTCCAGTTAAGTTTACTATCAAGGGTTGAACCTAAGTATTTTGCTTTATTATTATTCTAAGCTACATTAGGGATTTTGTATTTTCACGCGAATGGCACTAATTCGGTTTTGGGCGGGTAGACATAAAGTCTGACACTATCAGTCCAGTTTGCTAATGTTTTTAGAGCTAAGCTCTTTAGATCGCTTAGAGTATGAGGAAATTTCCCTGAAATGGCTATAGCAATACCGTCAGCTACGCTACGACTTTGTTTGGTTAGTGGGTACAAATTGCACACTAAGTACAAGCTCAGTTTCGCCTTTTGAAAATAACCACCTCCTAGCGACCCTGTACTTGGTGCACTATTGTTCAATCTAATTCTTCATCTTATTAACTCTAAATGTGAAACGAAATTCACTTTCGCATTATTCCTGGTAATATTTGGTTGCCAAATTATTAAACCACATCACGTTAACCGCACTGTTAATTAGTTTTCAATGTTCACATAGAGAACATCAAGGAGATTTATAGACGCCCGTCACCCCACCCGGGCCGCGCACAATCACGCGCGAGTGAACACCCTTGGAGTGCCGGTTACCAAGCATTTCTCTATTTCGGTAAAATTTCCACCTTCTAATTCCAGTAGAATGTGTATTGTGGCCTACGAACATACGTAGATATGCACGTATTAGCTCAACAGCTTTGCCAGCTGTGATGGAGTAGTGATGGCCTTCCCTTTCTCACCCATACACTCTATGCTCACCGAATCCTTAATCCCGATAATAGCTGTGAATTTCCCTCCATTTCTTGAAACCGCACTTTTTGGTCTGCGAATTGAGCTGAATTATGCTCGATGTAAAGGCGGGTTATTAATCAGAAGCAGGGACGATTTGTTATGAAGCAATGAAATTGTGAACAGTTTGGCGGTTTTTGTGGGTGTGGCTTTGGATGAAATTTAGTGAAGCGTTTTGGCACGGGACTTCATTTGTTTAACCGCATTTTCCTCTAGAGATAAAACAACAGACTTTTAAATGGGTTTCCTCTTATGAGTGCTTTGTGTGGAAGATGTTGTGGAAGGTCGAGTGCTTTGTAGTCGAAAAATGTGGTTAAAAATCCCTTGAGAGTAGATGATGTTCTTAGAGTGACCTTATTTTGAATCAAAAACCTCTCTAGCTGATATTATTTCTTGTCATTTTCATACTTGCAGGATCATCTTTTGCTTCTAACTACTTTTGACAGACATTACTTTAGATCTCTACTAGCAAATTCTGAGAATCTCATTTGCGATAAGCATTCCTGATGGTCCCCCTCTTTTGCAAACCCAGCTGGTTGCTACTGAATGAAAATTCTCTAAAGTATTATTGTATCTATTCCCTAAAGTACCAAACAATGGCTTCAAATTAATGTCTAGGGACTGGAGTTTAAATAAATGAACTCTCGTCCTGTTGTGAGCACCTGTTGAAGCTGTCGTAAATTGTAATCAACAAGAAAAAAAACAGTCTTCAACTCCTGTTTGGATAAACTTTAATGAACTCCAGGTCTGCGCCGTCGGTGTCGTGAACAGAGAAGCAAAAAAAATAAATAAAAATAAAAAATTGATATGATTAATGATGTTGGTACGTGACCCTTTTCAAAGCCACATTTAGACATGGAAAAGGTATAATTGAATTTACTGCTTTTTGTGAGGTGATGTAAGAATCTACAATAGAGTGTTTTATATGCTCTAATTTAGTTTTGTATTTTTGTAATAAATAAGTTTAAGGCTCTGTACAACTAGTAACAAAAAGTTTATTAATATATTTTAAAGTTAGATTGGAACAAATTGCATGGCAGTTAGTACCTATGCTATTGCCAGGAACCTTGATGATTTTGCTTTAGATGGTGCTATACGTACACTCCAGTGTGGACCAGTGGCTCAATACAACTAAAGTTTCTCTCCTCCAGCTCAGGTGATCTTTAGCCAACTGCAACTAGCTCGAGATAATGAGTTTGTTGAGGTTCCTGTCCGACCACTTTGAAATCTAGAAAACTGATGTTCTTGCTAATGCATATGACAGCCGTTTGAGGCGGTGAATTTATTCATTTTGGACTAGGTCCATGTTGTTGTACAACTCATGCAGCTCATGACTGTGTCTTCCCCTTTGGTTGGGCATCAGCGATAAAGATGCACTTAGACCAGATGTAGGTCCATTGTACTTCAGATATGTAAGGTGGGTGGATCCCACTCTTACTCTAGGAACCATTTACTTCGCTGTATGAATGCGTTAATTTAACCGTGCAGGCGTTGCCGAGATCAATTAGATCGAATAAAGTACTTAACATAACACTTTGGCGTGTCGATGTCGATAATGCTTAGGCTGTTTGCACCAGATGAGCCTTGTCGAACCAGTTCGTGAGCTGCGCAATTCCCCGCTATATCACAACGAACTGGTACCCAGCAAATGGTGGGGTTGTACTGACCAACTATCTCGTTAAGAGATATGCGGCAATCTTTCACTTTTTGTGGGCGCCGTGGCGTAAGTGGTTAGTGTGTCGGATCACTGCGCGTGAGGTTCCAAGTTCGAATCGCAGAAAGCACCAACAAGTTTTTTTCATGGTCCTACCTCTCGCGAGCGTCTGACAAACATCCAAGAGTATTGTTGTCACGAAAAAGCTTCTCAAATCGGCACTACACTGTAGGTCTCTTCCATTCGTATGAAAAACATAACCCACACAACATGAGTGGTTGCGAGAAGCTAGGCACTGACACTTAAAGAGCTGTTGCGCCAAATATTTATTTATTTATTTTTCACTGCCTTAGATCTCGTAGTGCTGGATGCGAGGTTTTTGATGGCTGCCTGAATATCGACGAAGATAACAATATCAGATGTTGTTAGTGACTAAGCCGCTAGCCAGTCAGTGGCTAGGCGAACAGTGGTAACTTCGGCTTGAAAATCGCTGCAATGGTTTAAAAGGTTAAAAGAGAGGTGTAAGTATGTCCAGGTCTTCTGGGAAGGTTCCAGCAACAATTTCGTCCTTGGTTTTGGGCCCGTCCGTGAAAATTGACAGCGATTCGTTGTATAGGGCATCGCGTTGCGTCCACTCAGCTCTCCGGTATTGAGTGCATGTAGATTCTATTGAAGTCATATTCAGTGGACAGGTGGTCAGTGGAAATGGGGAGATGACGGTGTATCGAATGTATTCTGACGTGTCCCGTGTGTTACTGCATGGAGTCTCTCAGTCTTATTGCCGAGCTAAGAGCTAATTGTTTACTGACGATCAGAGATGGCGGAAGTGTCACTTTCTTGAAATAACTACATTTGTTACGTCTGCTACATCATTGAGGTAGATAATGAAGTTTTTTTTTTTCTTTTTTGCCTAGGGGGTAGTGGAAAAACGCGGATGCGCACGGGAAACAGTTCCGCTCTATTTTTCGTAGTGTGAGACTCACTACTCACTAACCCACCACCACCTTTTACCCCTTCGTTCTACTTGGCACCATCCACTCCGGAACCGCTTATCTCTTTACTTCAGAGTAGTGTTATTTTCTTTCCCTCTGGGGACCGGCTTTTTCATATTCGGCTCTTGGTGCGGGTTCATACATTCTTGCCGGCAAGGCTTTTATCTACTTTATGTAATTTGTGAGGGAATGTTGGCATCTTCCTCTCTCTCTTTGGACCGTCCCGATGAAGGTCGATATTCTATTCCACGTGTCGGTACTCGAAGTCATCATGCTTATACCATTTTCCGGCGAAAAATCTCCTATTTCCGACTCCAGTCTACTCCTCTGCTCCGTCCATCTGCTACAGATGAAACAGGTGTGGAAAGCGTCGTCTTCCGCTAAGTCTCCATATTGGCAGGCTGCGATCTCTACTTTACCCATTTTGTGGAGGTATCGGTTGAAGTACCCATGACCGGTTAGGAATTGAGTGACAAAGTAGTTCACTTCGTCGTGTTCCCGCTCTGTCCAAGCTGTGACGTCTGTAATCAGCCTCGCTGTCCACCTCACCCTCGTTTCAGCGCTCCACCTTCTTTGCCAAGCCTTCTAGGTAAGCTCATTCGCTTCGGCGACTGTCAGTTCTGCTCCTACTTCCACCTTTTTGTCGTGGACGTACTTCCTCTCTGTCGCTAGGAGGGCAATGGGGGTGACTCCCGCAACTACGAGGACGGCTGGTTCCGACACTGTGCGATAGGAGCTTGTAACTTGAAGGGCTCCTCGCCTTTGTACTGCGGCAATTTGCTTTCTGTACTTCTCCTGTCTAAGTGCGTTTGCCCAGATCTCACACCCATACAGAAAAAAGGCATGGGTGATGGACATGAGCAGTCGTCGCCTACTCATTGTTGGGCCTCCGATATTTGATATGACATGACCTTCGCAGCTCGTTCAGATGCGGACTTATTCTGTTGCCAGAAAGAGAGTTTATAGTTATACTTTACTGCTGGTTTGCTGATTATCACTTCTGGGCCTACTCGGAACTCAGCAATGGTCGGGATCCTTTTCCTAGTCAGAAGGACTACCTCTGTTTTTTCCGCGGCGAGACTAAGGCCATGTGCTTCTATCCAGGCTAGTACTCGTCTCATTACCTGGTTCAGTTTCAGCTGAGCTTCTTCGATGTCCCTTGCGGTAATCACCGCACAGATGTCATCTGCGTACCCGACTAAGAAGGTATATTCCATCGTATGAGATATTCCACAGATCAGGTCCAATGATTGAGCCCTGCGCTGCTCCAGCAGTGATTTCCTTTCTGTGAGTACCCTCCATGGTGTCGTATAGAAGTCCCCAGTCTTTGAGATAGTCCTTCACAATTTGCAAAAGATACTGCCGTATCCTGAAGGGGTTCTCGAGCGCATATAACATATCTCCCCATCTGGCCGAATTGAAGGCATTCCTCACTTCCAGAGCTGCCAGCACGACGATTCGCCTTAAGTAGTGGTTTCCCCTTTGGGCGAAGTGGGTGGTTTTGACTACTTCCTCAATTGCTCCTATCGTGGAGTGGCCTTTTCTGAATCCGTGTTGTCGATCGGATAGGCCACCTGCTTTTTGGATTGCTGCTGTGATTCGAGGCATAAGCATCTTCTCGAGGAGTTTTCCTGCCGTGTCCAGCATGCACAAAGGTCTGTATGCTGATGGGGAATCCGGGTCTCCTTTTCCCTTGCTTATGGGTGTCAAGCGTTGTACCTTCCACTTATTGAAGAAGATCCCTTCCTTAAGACAGCCGTTATACATACATAGCAGTATCTTTGGGCGAATTTGAGCAGCCATTTTCAATACTTCCGCTGGTATGCCGTCGGGGCCAGGGGCTTTATTGTTCTGAAGAGATATAGCTCCTAAAATCAGCTCTTCTTCGCTGAACAAAGGGATGTCTTGTTGTTGGGCAGGAGAGATTTCGATTGGCCTAACAGGGTAAGCCGGGAAGAGTGTGTCCACTATGTTCTTCATTAGCTCCGCTGTCATCGTGGGGGGTGACGCCTGCGCTCCTAATTTTTTCATGACAATGCTATAGCCGAGTCCCCAGAGTGAATTTATCTTTCCCACTCTCAACTTTATATTTCCAAATAAAACACTTTAAGTTATTTTTTCATTTAACGTTCTTTATTCGTTGAACTCCAAATATGTACTCCTCACTATTCCAATTCTTACTATAACATCATGTACATTACCGTACATTTTACGTACAACAAACGTAAAAGAGAAACATAGAAAAATAACATAGAAAATAACAGCTCAACAACATGCGTGTGATCAACCAATTCTCTTCAGCTTTATACAGTTGTAACAGTTGATAGACGAAAACATGTTTATTTATGGTGTGATGCTTGAAATCTTACTGTATGCTGATAACATAAGTAACGTTTGCGGTTGTGGTTGCACTTCTACTTTACTCATAGTAAAGTAGCTAATGTAACTCCTCCCGCTATAGTATGGACAGAACATGTTGATACCATGTGAAAGTCCATTAGTATTTTGTACATAATATGTACATTTGTATATGATTAATATTAAACAAATATGAAAAATAAGGTGTTATATCAATATCTTAAATACATGTATGTGTATATTTTTATTACATATATTTTATTTTTATATTATTTTTTCGATTTCTTTGTGGTACCATCGTGTCTGAAGAGAATGGTTTGTGATGTTCGCGTATTGAGAGAGGCCGAACTGTCAACTGATCATCACTTAGTGCTGTGCAAATTGTATCTTAGCTAGAGAGTGCCTCCCCTACCAAAGCGTAAACCAAGGATGGTTACACGCATACGATGGGAGAGGTTACAGGACGATGAGATACGGGAGACATTTGCACGGCAAATATCTGAGAGGTTTGAACGAATTTCAACTGTTGCATCAACTGTAGAGGAAGAATGGCAACTGTTTTCAACAGCGGTTATTTCCTCTGCGGGAGATGTTTGTGGAGTGAAGCGGCTTGGTGTGGCGGCTGGTGGTGAGAAAAGAACTGCTTGGTTTAAAACGCCCGGAGTTCAAGAAGCCATCAGAGAGAAGAAGAAAGCCTTTAAGGTGTGGATTCACTTGGGGAACTCCGATTCTCGAAATCGGTACACTGAGGCGCGAAGAACTTGCAAATTAGCTGTGAAAACAGCGAAAGAACAGTCTTGGAAGGAGTTTGGCGAGAAATTGGAACGTGACCACAGATCTGCAAATAAGATGTTCTGGCAGACCGTCCGTCGACTCAGAGGAAAAAAGTTGAATATCGTTGAAGGAGTCAAATCCAAAGACGGTAGACTTCTTTCCAATGAGGAGGACATCTTACGCAGATGGAGCGAGCACTTTTCAGAATTGCTCAATCCCGAACAGGGCACCGAAGATGACAGACCTATGGTCGAGAGTTGGGCGGAAAGTAGTCCTACGGTAGAGGAAGTAGCTTTGGCGATCAAAGCGCTAAAAGTTGGCAAATGGGGGTGATAGTTCCTCTTTTTAAAAAGGGGGACAAAAGAGATTGCGCCAACTACAGGGGTATATCTCTTTTAAGTCTCCCTGGAAAAGTCTTCGCTAAGGTGCTAGAAAAGCGTTCCAGAGCTGTGGTTGAGGACAGTTTGGGGGATGAGCAGTGCGGTTTTCGTCCCGGTAGAAGCACAACCGACCAGTTGTTCACTCTCAGAATGGTTCTTGAGAAAGCCTGCGAATATGCCAAACCTGTCTACACTTGTTTTGTGGATTTGGAAAAAGCATATGATAGGGTTCCTCGAGGCAAACTCTGGAGTGTTTTGCAGGAGTATGGGATTGATGGTTCCCTGTTAAGGGCGATTTAGTCTTTATATACAAACTGTAAAAGCTGTGTTCGGATAAACGGTGTTAAATCATTACCTTTCACTGTGGGCGTTGAACTCCGCCAGGGGTGCGTTTTGTCACCTCTCCTCTTCATTGTATATATGGATTGGATGTTGCAGCGCAGCCGTGGCCGGGAATGTTTCAAAGTGGGAGACCTAAGGATTAGTCATCTGCTCTTTGCGGATGATTTGGTCATCCTTGGGTCCTCTCAAACCGAACGTCAGCGCGCACTCGAAAGGTTTGTAGCCGTTTGTGATGATGCTGGAATGAAGATCAACGTGAACAAATCGGAAGTAATGGTGGTTTCCAAAAAACCCATTCAGTGCACTCTGCATGTAAGTGGAGTCCCACTGAAGCATGTGGAGAAGTTTAAGTACCTCGGGGTTTTATTCACGAGTGATGGGAGGAGCAATGCCGAGTTATCCTGTAGAATTGGTCAGGCTGGATCAATTTTGAGAGAGCTTGGCCAATCTGTTATAAGGAAGGCCGAACTTAGTATTCAAGCTAAGCTATCGGTTTTTAACTTGGTGTATGTTCAAACTCTCACCTATGGTCATGAAATTTGGGTAGTGACCGAAAGAATAAGATCGCGGATACAAGCTGCCGAAGTGAGGTTCCTTCGCGGTGTTGTTGGAATAACTCGTAGGGATCGAGTGCGCAACACCAGAGTACGCGAGGCGCTCAACGTTGAGCAGCTACTTCTCCGAACGGAACGATCTATGCTTCGATGGTTTGGTCACGTAGTGCGTATGCCCCCAGACCGGCTTCCAAGACGCGCCATGGTTGCCGTGCCATCAGGTAGACGACTTCGCGGAAGGCCCAGAAATAGATGGTTGGATCAAGTCCGACATCCCTCTTGGAGCCGCTTAGGGATTCTCCCTGATGAATTGGAGTCAATGGCGGAGGATCGAGAAGGATGGAGAGTTCACCTGAGCATCCTATCCCCGCGACCCTCATGAAGGATTAGAAGGCCATTGAAAATGAATGAAAAAATGAATGAATATTTTATTTTTGGTAATAATAAAATAATATAAGACTGAATTATTTTAACAATTTTTATTTTTTTTTTTTTAATAAAGTTTTATGTTACGTTACAAATTTAAGTTAGCTAAGCTGTAGCTTATTGGTTGCTTACAATTTTCATAACTTTGACTGCAACATTTATTCCTATAGATGTTTAGGTATATTGTATATATTTTGTGTATATTCTAGTAATTTATTTCTTATAGTTTCATACATCTGTTAAACAAAACAAACAAAAAATTAAAGATCGTTTTCATGATAAATAAAGAATGATAATAAGTTTGCTTACGGCTTTGATTTGGTAGAGTTTTTTATTCTTTTACCTACTTTTTTTTTCCTGTTAGAATAATCTCTGCCTGTTAATTTTGGGTTAAATTCTACGTTTTTAATTTGGTTTTGATATTTGTATGTCCTTTTTACAATTTGTCTGTCGCATTACAGAGTTGCTTGTACGGGTATTCGGGGATGTGAAATGGTATATTATGTCTTCCTGGCTTAAGAAATTTTTAATGTATGCTGTATTGAACTCATTATCGGCTACTATTTTAGTTGGTTTTCCTAATATTGCAAATCTGTGCTTTAAAATGTCAACTACTGTAAGAGAATTTCTGTCTGTAATGGGGTGAATGGATACATGCTTAGTACATTTGTCAATACAAGTCAGAAACATATTATTTTTGTGGAATAACCATATGTCTATATGAATAATTTCGTTTGGTTTGCTCGGGGTCTCAGAAACCATTAAATTTTGCTTAATTGGATGGCGGTCGTATTTGCACATATTGCAAAAGATACAGATGTTAATGTATTTATGTATTTTTAATCTAAGGTTTGGGAAATAGTATATATCTTTTAACTCTAAGTACGTTTCGTCTATTCCTCTATGATTTTTCTTAAGATGAGCTTTCTCAATTAATCCTAATAAAGTTTCTTTGCATGTTACATCTTTAAGTATCTTTGTACATCGAAGCATTCTCATACCTGGTGATTTTGAAAAATACCTAACGATCGTTTTTTGAAATGCAACAAATAAATCGTCATTTTTGCAGTAAATCCCAACGGTTCCTTTAATTGGTAAAATTTCTTTTAGAATTTTCAGAACATAGTCCTCATTATAGTCTGGTAATGAAATAATTACTCTCCTCTTTTTTTATATAAAATTTTGTTGGTATAAGAAGTTGATATATTTTTTTCTAAAACAAGCTGGTTTTTGTATATGTTTAAGGGAGTTACAGTGATGTAAATGTGATCATCTAAATTTTCAATGCCGCTATGTATTCTTGCTAAATCGGACCTAATCTCAGCACTATCTACAATTAGTTATTGATTTTTATGCGACTGAGAAAATCAGCTACGTTATTCTCCTTACCTTTAATGTAATCTATGCCAAAATCATATTCATTGAGCTTTATTTTCCATCGCTGTAACTTAGAGTTTGGTTCTCTGAGAGAATTTAACCACACCAACGGTCGATGATCAGTTTGCACTTTAAACTTTCGTCCGAATAAGTATGGTCGAAAATATTTGGTCGCCCATACTATACAAAGAAGTTCCTTTTCTATTGTACTATAGTTTATTTCGTGACGGTTTAGGGTCCTAGAGGCAAACACTATGGGATGTTGATTTTGTAATAGGACTGCCCCCAAAGCTGCATTGCTAGCATCTGCGGTCAATGTAAACAGTTTAGTGAAGTCTGGATAAGCCAAAACTGGACAAGTACATATAAGAACTTTAAGTTTCTCAAAGGACTCTATGTACTGTCTGTCACTAGTGTGTATTTTGGCGTTTTTCTTTAGGCATCTAGTCATTGTAGGGCTACTTTAGAGTAGTCCTTAGTGAATTTACGATAGAACCCTGTGACTCCTACAAAGGATTTTGTTTGCTTAATTGACTGAGGAAGCCGAATTTGTTTAATTATTTCAATCTCATTGGGCTTGGGTTTTATGCCATCCTTGGAAATAATGTGGCCCAAATATTCTATTTCGTGTTTCCGAAAATTGCATTTATCTATCTGTACTTTGAGATTAAACTCAAGGAGTCTTTTAAATATTTTTTCCAATGAGTCAATATGCTCTTGAAGTGAAGTTGAAAAAATAAGTATGTCATCAAGGTACACCACACATATTTTAATTATATAGTCACACAAAACCTCATTCATCATCCTTTGAAAGGATGCAGGGGCATTTTTTAATCCAAAGGGCATGTGTGTGAACTCATAATGTCCACTCGCTGTGGAAAATGCCGTCTTGTGCCTATCCTCCCTATTAATAGGTATTTGATGGAACCCCTTCGCAAGATCAAGGACGGAAAAATATTGGGCATTTCCTAATTTCGATAATATATCCTCTATATTGGGAATAGGAAACTTATTCTCTATAGTCACGTCATTCAGTTTCCTATAATCGACTACAATGCGCCATTTTTGATGACCTGAGTTGTCAATCTTTTTTGGAATAATCCAAATTGGAGCATTGTATGGACTAGTCGAATTAGCTATAATGCCAGAATTTAGCATATCTGATATTTGCTTGTTAACCTCATCCTTATGTGATTCTGGATATCTATATGCTTTAGCAAATATAGGGATGTCATGTTTTGTGGGGATCTTGTGGCAATATTTAATAACTGCCGACAGATTGTCACCTTCGAGGTAAAATATTTCTTTATACTTCCGGACAGCACCAAGCAAGGAATTGATTTCCTCTTTATTGAGGTTATCGAGTTTTAGTTTGTTAGTAATTATGTTAAAGTTGGGTTTTTCAAAACAAATTTCAGTAACACCTTTGCTTAAATTTTGAACTTCATCTAGCGATAATTGAGTCAGAGAATTACAAAAAATTAAGGGCAAGGTGGTCTCATTTGTAATTAACTGTGACTTTTCAAACTCAATTCTTGCTTACAATGGTCTTAGGATGTTGCACCCAATTATACCATCGAAATCGCTATTCAATTCTGTTTCTAACAACTCTATATTTGTCAATGGTCTGTTAAATTCCTTAAAAAGTGGAATGGTTACTTTTGAGTTAACACAGACATCTGAATTAATTGACTTGATTATCAAAGGAATTCCAAGATCCATTTTGAAGGAGCTATGAAATAGTCCTTTTTGGATTAGGGACGTACCTGCTCCAGAATCGATTAATAATTTTATAGGGGTAGACTTGGTTTTAACTACTATACTGGGAAGAGTTCTGTGGTGGTTAACCGAAAATTTTGAAAAGGTTGGTCATTGAGATCTTGCGAGCCTTCTGGACAATTTTCTGCTCATATGTGATCTACTTCCATAACTCTATCTGAATTTCTATTACTGGTTCTTGAAAACCCGGAGGGAGAAGGTGTTTGTGAAAGGTTATTCGAGGTATTCATTCTAAAATTTGTGGAATAGTTTTGGTTGTTTTAGTGGTTATAATTTCTATAAGATGCTGAATTATCTGCTCTTCTATTTTCTGAGTTGTTTTGTCGGAAATTGCCTGAATTTAACTGAGACGGTCTCTGAAAATGTTGTTGATTATTTTGCCGAAAATGGCTGACATTAGGATTTTGGGGATGTTCTGGTCTAAAATTGCTATTTCTGAAGTTAAAATTTGGTCTACTTTGATGAAAATTAGATACTCTTGTTTGTGTGTTGGTAATATTTGTATTGGATGGAAATGCTCGATAGAAATTGTCTGTATCAATCAAAATAGTTTTCGCTTCCCTAAAGTCAGATGGATTTCTAGCCTGCAGTATTAATCTGGGTTCGCTTGGTAGCTTATTGATAAAAAGTTTTAATGTCATTTTTTCACTTTGTTCACTGTTGAACCAGGAAGGAATATCTACAGTGAGACTTGATTTTATATTTAATTTAGTCAATAAACTCAATGTATTTTCAAACAAATCTTCAACAGAGCTTTGAAATTCTAAAATTTTTATTTGATTTATAATATTTTCAATACTCTCATTTATTGAACAATTTAATTTCAAAACCGATTTGATTTCTACCCAATTTATTGGATTGTTATTATTTATAAGAATTATATTGGCGCGATCTTTAATTTCTTGTCTTATTTTTAGTTCCAAAACACCTTTTGAAATTTCATCTATTTGTTCAAAAAATTTGTATACGTAATCTATATGTTTGATAAATAAATCTAATTCTTCGGGTAACCCCGTAAAATCAGGTGCTTCCTTAATGAGGCTTAATAAATCGAAATTCGCCATACCTGGTTCTCCTCGATGATCCCTGTAGAGCTGAAGTTCTTGAAGAATATTTGGTCGTGTAGTATATATTTTACACCAAAAAATAACTTTTTGTATTTTTAAGTCCAAGAGATTTTTTTATTTATTTAATTTTGTAAGTTCTGATTTGTTCCTGAACCACTTGTTTTTATCACTATCAGTATTTGCTTTTGAATAAACTTATGCTTACATTGATTTAATATTTTTATTTATATTTAACTTCAATTGTCCTTGATTTTTAGATATATCATTAATTAGCTTAGAAGTATTTAAGCACTCAGAATTATTGATATCTTTATAGCAGCTATTAATTAATGGTTGTCGGGTTTAGGATTCGTTTAATCTTTTTTTTTTTTTTATTTATTTGTGCATATATATTGTATTTTCAAAAAACAAATTGCTTTTGCTTCAACTATGGATGTATATTGTTTAACTGTTATCCGTTTTCACTTTTTGCACATACTTTTATTTATAAATGTATATAAAATAAGTTCATCGGTCGCTGTTGATCTCCCGGCGAAGGTCCTCCCACTTTTGTTTCTTGCTCGAATTGATGGCCCTCTTGAGCTCGGATCTTGCGGTTTTGCATTCCGCGAGTGCGCCTTCCGTGATTTCAGCGTGTCTTCGCCTTCCCCTGGTTACCTTGCGTCTGTGGTGTAGGCATCTCCTTCTAAGTTCGGCAATCTCCTCCGTCCACCAGTACACTGGCTTTCGCCCTCCCCTTGAGTTTCTAACTCGAGGCATCGACGCATCGCATTCGCGGTGTAAGAGTTGCATCGTCGCTTGAGCTTTTATTTTCGCCGTCCCCGTCATTTCTAGGATTGCTTCCTTCCCTTCCTCTAGCGTACCCGTGAGAACATCTTCATTTAACCGGCTGACTTTCCACCTCAGTGCTCGCCTCTGGTTTCCGTTAGAGACTCGTCGGGCCCTCTATAGGTCAAAGACGATATACTGGAGGTAGATAACTGGAGATTTGCAATAAAATTGGAGATAAAAAAGCACCTGGACCAGATGGTATCGCAAATATAGCACTCAAGACAGCTATAAAAGTAAGCCCAGAAATGTTTATTAACATTTACAACTCGTGCCTGAAGGAAGGAGTCTTCCCGGATCAGTGGAAATGGCAAAACCTAGTACTTCTTCCCAAAGGTAAGAAACCATCAAATGAACCATCATCATACCGCCCGCTCTGTATGTTAGATACGGCTGGCAAAATATTGGAGCGAATCATCTGTAACTGGATAGAGGCAGCAATTCAAAAGTCTGGAGGTCTTTCAGAACACCAATACGGTTTTCGAAAAGCGCGCTCAACAACAGATGCAATCAGTGTGGCAGTTAAAACGGCACAAGAGGCTATACATGGAAGAAGATGGAGAGGCGGTTCCAAAAAGTACTGCTTGGTTATAATTCTTGACATAAAAAACGCCTTCAATACAGCAAATTAGAGTCACATCTTACAAGCGCTCAGAAGGATGAGAGTTCCACAATACCTCATAGACGTTATTGTTGACTACTTCAAGTGCAGAATCTTGGTATACAATACAGACCGCGGCCCCAAGGAATATAAGATCACAGGCGGAGTACCACAGGGTTCAGTCCTTGGCCCTTTGCTCTGGAATATTATGTATGACGGTATACTGCGACTTCCTATACCCGAAGAAACAAAAATAGTGGGATTTGTTGATGATATCGCCATTATTGTCACTGCTAAACTGTTGGAGGAGGTGAAACAGATAAGCAATGCGACAATAAGGATAATACGAAAATGGCTCACCTCAGTTGGTCTAACACTGGCGGAGCATAAAACTGAAGCAGTCCTGATAAGTAGTAGAAAGAAGGTAGAAACTCTCACCATTATAGTCAGCGGCCCTGAAATCATATCTAAACCGCATATAAAATACCTAGGTATCATGATAGATACGAGACTTTCATTTAGAGATCACCTTAAGTATGTAGGCCGAAAAGGTGCAATAGCAAGTGCTGCACTCGCGCGTATCATGCCCAACATAGGAGGACCAAGACATAGCCGTAGGTTACTGCTGGCTAGAGTGGTTACGTCTATAAACCTATACGCCGCACCAATTTGGGCCAGGGCCATGGCCATGGCAATTAAAACATACAGATCACATATCACATCTGTGTATCGAATATGCGCATTGAGAGCTAGCTGCGCATTTCGCACTACTAGCAATGCAGCCTGCGTGGTAGCGAGAATGCTCCCAATAGATATCCTGGCAGTAGAACAGCAACGCCAGTAGTGCGCAAGAAGAGAAAGAAACGAGGCCAGCGAAAACCGGCTCTATAGAGCAGAAAGCCTAAGAGAATGGCAAGAATGCTGGAATGCTTCTGAGAAAGGCAGGTGGACCCATAGGCTCATACACCAAATCCAGCCATGGTTCGACAGGCAACATGGAGAACTTGAGTTCTACTTAACGCAGTTCCTAACGGGCCATGGATGCTTTCGTTCGTACTTACATAAGTATAAACACGACAATAGCCCTTACTGTCCGCATTGCTCTGACTGCGTAGAAAACGCAGAACATATATTTTTTGAATGCCCAAGATTTCTCGACGAAAGGAATGTACTCTAATATTCTTGCTAGGGTTCGTTTAAATAAAACCGTCTTTTGTGTATTTTAATCGTTTATTTATTATCAACTACTAACTTGACTTCAACACAGTATTTAATCACTTTATTCTTTATTTATTTCAAATTAAATTGTCGCTACAGATTTACTTTCAGTACATCGCTTGTTTTCACCACTGGTCCAATCTCCCTCTTTTAATCGCTGTATGCACTTGTAAACAACTGTGTCCACGATGGTTGTGGTATAGGCATTTATATGAAATATAAGTCCTTCTAGAACATACTAGATGTAGCCCGGGATGAATTGATGATCCTGGAATAATTGGGATAATGTGTGGAACAATTGTGGAACGTAAGCTGATCAGGTGGGAATATTTACTGCTAGCAGGTTTTGCAATAGATGTCGTTGCTACAGTTTGAGATACAGTGTTTTAGTTTTTGGTACACAAACCATCCTGTAGTCAATGCTACACTGCCCCCCTCTTAAACTTGTTCGTCCCGAACAAGATCATCTGGATTACTACCATGATAACGATGAAGACGATCCAGGTGGACAATTTTCATATTGCCTCTTACTCCACGCTGGATCCGGAAGACGACGTCATTGATGCGTGTGACCACTTTATAAGGGCCCTCCCAGTCTTACTGCAACTTAGGTAACCTCCCCTTTTGTCGGTGTAGGTTGTACAACCATACTAGGTCTCCCTCGTGGAAGCTAGACGTTGTTGCCTTTATATCGTACCTGGTTTTCATGCGGTCACTCGCTATCCTTATCCTCGTCCTGGTCCTCTGATGTATGTCTCGGATCCTTTCCCTGAGGTCTGCCACGTAGTCCTCTTCACTCTTGGACTCATCGTTAGGGGATCCAAACTTCACCTCACTGGGTAGCCGAACTGCTCGACCAAACAAGACTTCGGATGGAGTATGTCCAGTAGTACTGTGCACTGCATTTCGGTAGGCCATCAAGAAGAGAGGAATTTGTCGATCCCAAATGTCTTGTCCATTTGGCTTTTCCATAAACTCCTTCCACGCTAATATCTGCTCGATGTCTGGGTCTTCTTTTTGAGCGTTGCGGATTTCCTCTGCACCCCAGCCGGCGATAGGCTCAGCTCCTTCCCTTTGGATGGAAAGAAAGTTCTTCTCTTCCTGCCGGACACAATGCTTGCAGTCGCTCTTACATGGTCGCCGGGATAAGGCATCCGCATTAGAATGAAGTTTCCCTTTACGATGCTGTATTTCATAATCGTACATCTGCAGCCGTTCAATCCATCTTGCGACCTGGCCCTCTGGATTCTTGAGCTGCAGCAGCCATTTTAGAGCTGCGTGGTCCGTGCGCAAAAGGAACTTTTGACCGTAGGTATTTATGGAAGTGTTTTGTTGCCAGAAGCAGCGCCAGAAGTTCTCGCCTGGTCACACAGTAGTTCCTTTTCGGCTTGGAGAGCACTTTGCTGAAGTATGCTACTACCTGTTCTTGGCCGTTATCTACCCGCGAAAGAACGGGTCCGACACCGACGTTACTTGCATCTGCATTTACGATGAACATTTCTCCGGGAATGGGATATGCTAGTGTTGGTGCTTCGCATAGTTGTTGCTTAAGGTTCTTGAAGCTATTGTCGCACTCACCTGACCACTTGAATTGCCTTCCTTTTTCCGTCAGCTGGTGCAAGCTCTTCGCGATTCCGGCAAAGTCCTTTACGAATGGTCGGTAGTACGTGGCGAGGCCCAAAAAGCTCCTGAGTTCGTGCTTGTCTTTTGGAACTGGCCAGTTTTTCACAGCTTTCACCTTGTCTGGATCGGTTTGCACTCCTTCTGACGAGATAACGTGGCCCAGGTACTTGACTTCGGATCTGAAGAGGTCGCATTTCTTTGGGTTCAGCTTCAGGTGAGCTCTTCAAAGCCGTTCTAGCACATTCGTCAGGTTGTCGCGATGTTCCTCGAACGTTTTTCCCATCACGATCACATCGTCCAGATAAACCAAGCAAGTTTTCCAGGTCAATCCACGCAGGACGTGTTCTATTAGGCGCTCAAAAGTTGCCGGAGCGTTGCACAATCCAAATGGCATTACTGTAAATTGCCACAGACCATTTCCTGCAGTGAACGCAGTTTTCTCTCGGTCCTTTGGATCGATCTGTACCTGCCAGTAACCGCTCTTTAAATCATGTGTGGAAAACCATCGAGCTCCTGAGAGTGTGTCCAATGTGGCATCGATCCGTGGCAGAGGGTAGCTATCCTTTTTGGTGACATCATTAAGTCTGCGATAGTCCACGCAGAATCGAGTGCTGCCGTCTTTCTTCTTAACCTGTACAACAGGTGAGGCCCACGGACTCTTAGAACTTTCAATGAGCCCTTCCTTCTCCATCGTTGACACCATATCCGCAACCTCCGTCTGCTTTGCCAATGGTAGTCGTCTGGCAGGCTGACGATGGTCTGGCATCCTCAGTGTCTATGCGATGTTGCATCAGATGTGTTCGGCCATACTCTCCATCCTGTGAGGCAAATATATCAGCGTACTCACCGATTAGATTTTCTGCCATGGCTCGCTGATCCCGATTCAGTTCGCAGTGCTTGAGGATCATGTCCCTTACTTCCGCCAACCTGGCTGATGAAACGGGCCCCGCAGATTCCTTTCCAGTTATTGTCGAGATTAAACATATCAGAACACATTCACCAATAACCTCCCCTTGTTTTAGTTTGACGCTGTGGCTCTTTAAGTTCATGAGCCTTACTGGGACCAGGCTATTCTTCGGTTCCACTAAAACTTTTCCCACGATGTAGTTTGGGGAATTCCTTCCTGAATCCGGCTCCAATAGGTAGAATCGGTGGCTCCCAGGATCACCCTCTAGTTTCGTCCACATGATAGTCTCGGAAGATGGTGGTAAGACTTCGTCCTTGCTGAGTATTGTCTTTAAATGTGCTGCGTTCTCGTTCGCTCGAAAGCCTTAGTAAAATCGGTTTGACAGGAGTAATGGCAAAATGGCGTTAGAGTTATTTGACATTTAGGACCATAGTCAAGATTTCAGACACAATGAGCGAGGAAAGAATCAAGCGCATATGGTGTACCACAGGGCTCCAAATTAGGCGCCTTTTTATTTATCCTCTATACCAATGAACTTCTGCGATTATTAAAAAAAGAAGTACGGCCTATGCCTACGCCGATGACAAAGCAACTGTGGTAAAACTTAAATATTTAAATTCTGTGATGGAAATATTGTAAGAAAAATTCAATGCGGTCTCAAAACGCCCATGATAAAGGTCTCCTAATAAATGCGGCCAAAACAAAAATTATGTTTATACGCACCCCTCCTAAACGCGGTGATATTCTCAGAATATACTACCAAAACGAACACTGTCTATTGTTAGCCATCAACAAAGATATTGAAGTAGTCAAAAGCATGAAATACGTGACTGTAACCATCGACGAACATTTTTTATGGTGAGAGGATATAAATATCCTAAGACGTCCACTCAAGATCATGCTCTTTGCGATGGTTTCTTTCCAAAGATGTTCTAATTCTTAGGTGCAGAAACAAGTGTACTACTCGCTAGCAGAATCACGAATCAGATAGAGGATCATGAACTGGCGAAACGCAGCGAAAACTCATATGGATAAGATATTACATCTTCAACATTGCCTATTTAAAATTTGTAGACATACTAACTCATCTTTTAAAGTTTTAGATGTCAATGTAATATTTCAGATGACAATACTTATATACTTTATGGATGACCAGAAATTTTTGCAGCCTATACGCCATATGTTAGTTTAGTTTAGTTTAGTTTCTAGCTAATGACTTTTAATTCCATAAAAAAAGAAAGTACGTGTTTAACAATTAATAAATTCTAAGTCTAAAAGGTTTGGCTAAATGTCGTCTATCAGATTGATATTTTCTTTTATTAACAACTTAAATTATAAAATTTCAAAAGTCGCCTTCCCTTATTTGATTCCAGTAACTCAACGCTATTACGGCATACTTCTAAAGCACATCCCATCCAAGTTTACCATTTAAAATGTTTATCACTTCTTCTCTCTCAAGTATATTACGCCAAAAAATATCCTACGAATTTCCTTAAGAACAGGAGATGACGCGATGAAATGGAATATATTTTCCCTTTCTTTTAAGTTACAGATATCGCATACGATCGGGAGTTCTGGCCTATGCGGTGTATAATTTAGTCGTAACATTAACAAATAAACAAATAAACAAATATTTGGCGCAACAGCTCTTTAAAGTGCCAGGGCCTAGTTTCTCGCAACCACTCATGTTGTGTGCGTTATATTTTGCAACATGAATGGAAGGGACCTACAGTTTGACAACAACAGTCGTGACAACAATACTCTCGGATGTTTGTCAGATGCTCGCGAGAGGTGGGACCGTGGAAAAAAAGGCGTAACATTCCTCCTCTCATTTTGAATATTGTACTAATCATATCAGTAGAGCTGCTGGTTAAGAAGTATGAATGCTCTTTTAAGAAGTAATTCATTTTGCTGTAATACATTCTATGCTGCGATGACTGAGCTTCATTAGCGTGAGAATTGAAGAAGAATTGGTATGTCTTCTCCAGTATGCTGCCACGCCATATGCAAAATACCAGTAGACGAGCCCAAGAGAAGCTATAAGTTCCGGAAACCTTCAACATATATGAAAAAACGATAACTTCGTTCTGATATCCCGAAACTTATAAAAAAAACTTCCTTAATCTTTGAAACAAACCTTAACTTTAAAAACGAAAAAAAAGTTTAAAAAATGTTTAATCTTCCTATATTTTGCAAAATAAAATAAATAATAATATTTGGCGCAATAGCCCTTCAAGTGCCTGGGCCTAGCTTCTCGCAACGAATAGTGTTGTGTGCGTTATATGTTTTCACACGAATGGAAGGGACCTACAGTTTAGTGTCGCATCCGAATGGCAATTTATTATTTGAGAAGCTTCCTCGTGACAACAATAAAAAAAAATATATACAATATATATTTGGCGCAACAGCTCTTTAAAGTGCCAGGGCCTAGCTTCACGCAACCACTCATGTTGTGTGCGTTATATTTTGCACATGAATCGAAGGGACCTACAGTTTAGTGCCGTATCCGAACGGCGATTTGAGAAGCTTTTTCGAGACAACAATAATCTCGGATGTTTGTCAGACGCTCGCGAGAGGTGGGACCGTGAAAAAACTTTTTGGTGTTTTCGGGGATTCGAACTTGGAACCTCATGCGTATTGATCCGACACACTAACCACTTACGCCACGGCGCCCATTACATTTTGTAGAATAGACAAATTTATTAATAACTAATTTTTTATACATAGTAGAATAACTCAAATCTTTTATGTAAGGAAATACATTTGTTATTTAAAGTCGCCTTAAAACTACTTTTATCGATGCTAATACCTGCAGATAAGCACTTTGTTTGCGGGTAAGCCGATGTAAAGTGACAATTTAAAATATAATGCAATATAATAAAATAATAGGCGAACCCCACAGGCGGATCTGTAGAAATGGGCTGAACTGGGATGGTTATGATCAATTATTTTCGGATTGTAATCTCACCGAAATAGGAAAAAAAAGATTGCAATATAATATATGTACATTCCATATATACTAAAATAAAAGGAATAAAAAAAAGGAGTCTCCTTATTTGTTCGAGTTAGGGCTTTACTGTTGAATTGCAGCCCAAAAAAAAGGTGATTGACTAGAGTTATTCTTCGCTTGAATTCTGGGATGGTGTTATTTTCAGAATTTATAGAAGAGCTAAGGTAGACAGATTCCCCTGCTACATCGAGCTGCCCACTGTGACGTTTTGTCCAATTGGTCGGTATTGATTATCCCTTCTTGTTGACAGCATGAGCTTGGTTTTGCCATCGTTTCCTGCTGAGCCCATTTTGGTCGCTTCTGCTTCAATGCTTGCAAACGTACCACTGACAGTCCGCTGAGTTCTTCCAATTATGTCAATATCATCGGCGTGTGCAAGAAGTTGTACAGCCTTTTGATAGATTGTGCTTCCGGTAAGTTTCGCGCAATCCGTTTAAGTACGATATTAAAAAAAGTCGAATGACAGCGCATCACGTTGACTCAAAATTTTTTGACATCAAAGGTCATTTGAGGTCATTACCGATCTTGATAGAGCAGCGAGCGTTCTCCGTCGCCATCCTTCAAACAATAACCAAGACCAGGCACAGACGGACAAGTTTGGCAGAGATATCAAAACTAGACATGGCTCTTTGTAGCTCTTCTCTATAGATGCTGTCATAGGCGGCCTTGAAATCAATAAAGAAATCTTGTGCTTTCTCCACGATTTGTCGAAGTGTGAAGATTTGATCGAAAGTGGACTTTCCTGGCCTAAAATCGCACTAATAGGGACCAATCAGGCTGTTGATGAAAGGCATCAAGAAAGTGAAGCCATTGTGTGCCTTTGATGACAGTGGAAAGTCTACTGAACCATACTTCTGGTTCTTTTTCCAGAATAGAGTACCTCAATTGCATCGTGCCATATTTTCACTCAATCCCAAGATTTACAGTTTATAACGCATAAACTCGTTCTTAAGCGGTAAGAATCTAACATTTCGAGAAACTATGTTGCTGATGTCGAGAAAAGTTTTAACGTTCCAGGAACCGATCTTCTTCCGAGTATGATAGCCAAAAGGCGCCAACGTGTTATGACCCGTTATCTGATGCGTTTCGAAAGCACGATTTATTTCAGTAACGCAGAATACTGGCCTACGTCATTTAGTAAACAAAATAAAAATATTTTGATTTCAATCGATTCGGCGGTACTAAAAATACCGTTGATCTTGTAAAATTGTTCTCTATACCGCTGTCCTTCACGATAACTTGAGTAAAATTAGGTCGATTTGAATAATACTTATCGCAAAAGGTTTGCCTTTCTTCGAAATCGGGAATGAGTGACTAAAGTTTCAGCCAGATAAGCGGTTCCGATTATGCCGAATCTTGTAAAACTTGTCTCAATCTCCCGCTTCTATTACTACTTTTGCAAAATACAGGAAACGTGTGTCTACGAACATTAATTTCTGGTTACAATTCTACCAAATTGCATTCACGCGGATTATTTTCGTAAATATCAACAATGCCAACAGTACATGTCACTTTGCTGCCCAATTACTTCTTAGTCCAGGGAAGCAGTGATTTACAAGAGCAGTGCTTTGCTTTACATTATGTATACATATACATACATTTGGTGCCACATACACGATGCTGTGTATCTACCTGTGTACATACATGGTAGGATAAATGGAAAAACTATGAAAATCTCCATGAGAGTAGACGTGCACAGTACGTATATAACATCAAAACGAGTCATCAGATGCTTACATAGGTGTGATGATTGATGATATGCTCGCTTACAAGGAGACCTCAAAATATCGAGCGACAAAGTTGCTGGAGGGAGTGCAGCATTGTGACAAATATTGGAGAACACGGGATGCTGCCGCTGCCAAGGGTGGTGCAGTCCGTCATAATGTATGAGGCACTAATTTGGGCCAAGGTAGCAATAATTCAATATTTTACGCCGCCGGGAGGATTAACTCCGTTAACCGTTAATTTTCAGGTAATCTTCGCTAGTATTCCTGTCCGAAAGTATTCCTGTGAAGTTTGGTCAAAATCGGTCTACTACTTTAGTATTATGGTACTTTATTACTAAACAAAATCGTCTGTTGTTAGTCGCAGCAAAGCACGACGGATGCCATCAGTCCAGCAGTTTGCTCACTACTTTAGTGTTATTGTACTTTAATACTCAAAAAATTGATATATGTATATATATATCTAAGGTTGAACTACTTACCCACTGTTGGTCGGCACAAAATTGTTCTCAAATAGACTAAGCCCCAGGCGCCTGCCTGACAGTTGTTGCTCCAGGCGCCTGCCTCACAGTTGTTGTCCCAGGTGCTTGTCTGATAGTTTTTGTTTTTTTGCTAGGCGCAGCAACGCTCGCCGGATACCCACTAATCTAATATAATAATATAATAATTTATTGTCTGTGACCAATCCTTATAGAACTTTTATTTTGAACATATAAATCGCGACTATCTAAGGTAAGTCCAGCGTATAGCTTGTCTGTGCATAAGCGGAGCACTGCGTACAACTCCCTCTGCGGCAATAGATTTATGCTTCATCTGTTACCTCTTGACATATTTAGCAAGCAAATGGCAGCGAATGCAGCCGTTAGCCTTGAAGCTACCCAACAGTGGTCAAGGAAAGAATTTGGCCACGCCTCCATTCTGAATAAATTCAAAATCTCTCCCGAAAACACGGACTACACCATCCCTCGTCTAAACTTTGACAAGAACTTTCTCGTCACTATCCCTTCCAGATCACTCTGGAATGAAGAGGCTTTGATAGAAGACGACTCGATCCACTTCTACACTGACGGCTCGAAAACGAAAGACGGTGTTGGTGGAGATATTTTCTCTGACAGGCTTAATCTTGAGCTCTCCTTCAGTCTACCAGATTATTGTAGCGTGTTCCAGGCGGAACTAATGGCGATTAAGGAGGTCTTATCTTGGCTAAAGAAAAACGTGATATCCGCCAAGGACATCCGCATCTTTTCAGATAGCCAAGCTGCAATTAAATCCTTGGAATCGATATATATAAATTAAGTAGTAGCCCTAGACTGCCATTCGTCTCTTGCGGAGATGTCGGAGCAGTTTAACATTCACCTCTGTTGGGTGGCGGGGCATAGTGATATTCCGGGGAATTGTAAGGCTGACGAACTCGCTGTACCCATCCTTCCAGACAAGGATAATTTAGGTATACCAATCGCTACTTGTAAACTTAAATTCAAGCTAGATGCAATCGAAAGAATAAATATTATATACAAGTGGTACAATATATCTAGCGACTAAGCAGATTTGGCACAAGGTGGATTTGAAACGCTCTAAGAAATTTATCTCTCTCAATCAATTGCATATTGGCTCTATTATAGGTGTAATTACAGGACACTGTCTAATAGGCAAGCATGCAACAAGGCTTGGCGTATTTTCAAATGATTTTTGCAGAAGCTGCATGGACGAAGAAGAGGAAGAAACCATTACTCACCTTCTTTGTGCATGTCCAGCTCTTTCCCACAGAAGGATGAACCTAGGAGCTTTCTACTTTAACGATTTAGGCGATCTGGTAGATTTAGATATCAGGAGCCTCCTTCTCTTCATCAGAAGCTCTAATTGGTTTCAACGAGCATGCTGGGATTACATGATCCTCATGGTACCACAACGGACCTTTCTTGGTCTATGTGTGTTGGCGTAAACTAGCAGCCACTTCAACCTAACCTAACCTTTATTTTGAACAAATACTTTTTTATTCAAATAAGTACTCATAAAAACTAGTGTAAACTTTCGAAATCTGAATAATGGAACATTTTTCGATGGATTTTTTTTTTTTCTCATGCAAATTCAGTCTTCAATAGCAGAATCTAGAAATGTATGCCCCGAAAGTAGTTTTGATTTACATTTTGTCGGCTTTTTTAAAATTTCCGAGAATTTTTTAAATTGGGATTACTTCTTTCGCGTGTGCGTCTCATTCTGCGAGTGGTTACATTCAACACGTAGACGTTCTGAACTCCCATAACGAAATTGGTCGCCTAATGGAAAGTGTGTGGAATGTATGAAAGATGTATGAAGGAAATAAGGTTGCCGATTGTGCAAAAAATTGCGAATAGTAGAGATGTTGCGAGTTGTAGAAAAAAAAAGTGGACCGAAGCATTCCACTATTCACAAGTCTTACTGTATATGGCACCAACTCTAGTTACAGGATGGGGACGGAAAACGCTGACTTTTTCGTCAAAGTCAGAAAGACCAGATGGATCTTATTATAACCAACAAATAGCCATCTACCAAAGCATTTGGATGGACAATTATAACTTTGAGAGAACTAGTCTCCGCAAGTAATTTACCAACGACATCAATGCTGAGATCAACCGAAGAATCTCCTTTCTATTTTAACGAGCTAGAAAGAAATTTAATGAGCAACAGACTTATCAGGAAAAACTAGGAAGACTTTTTATATCACCTGTCTTTATAGATAATGGACAAGCATGGACTTTTTTAAGATCAGACGAGAACCCTCTTGAAGTTTTTGAGAGAAAAATATTTGGAAGATGGCCCTATCTCCACTGAAAGTACACACCTCGATAACTTCAACTCAACCACGAAGTTTATGGACTATACAGCGATAGCGATCTGGTTTAAAAAAAAAAAAGGCTTACGAATCTTAGGGCCCGACGAGTCACAAAATCCACTCTTGACGTATTACGCCGAAGAAAGCGGCACTCATGGCTATGCACAAGTGGAAGCGGACCCTAACCAACTTGTCGAAGGCAATGGAAACAGTTGGAAAAGGATCAAGCTAGTGAGTGGTAGCCTACTCCATACCACACAATCATTATAGCAGACGCTTTTATCTAAGTAGGTGTCTATTTTTAATGAATTCTGAAATGATTGACATTCACTTGTCTTGTGTTTCGTGTCATGTTCATTTATTTGACATTTCCTTTTGTTGGCTTCACGTATTGCTATTTATGTATAACACGTGCGCCCTTTCTGAATCAACAAACTCCTCTAATAGCATGCGGCCAGAATTATAAAGGAAAATGACCTTCAGATTCCCTTATCTGCAGAACTGTGCTCACCTACAGCCTCTTCAGCCAACTGGTTTTGTATTCCATTTTCATGATGAACCTACCATCACCTCATTTCCGGGATCTACCATCTCGAATTCATATATATGAAGGCGTACTACGACGCTTTATGAAGAAATTCTTTAATTTCTCTACATCTTTGTCGAAGCACCCTTAAGGTCCATCGCTAAGGTATTTCGATATACTTCACCAACGGATCATTGCATGAGTAGCTTTTGGCGCATCATCCTCTCCGTTTCGAAGAACACAACAAAACACTCGGCAGCTTATGATTATCTGGTATTCGTCGTTGATATCATATTTTTGGAAATAATTTACGATCCAATATCATTCTAGGTACTATATGGTGAAATTCCTTACCACAATCGTCGTGTGTCAACGCACGCAAAATAATATCTTTGAATTCCTTCCTCGGCTTGGCATCCGAGTTTGATTGATTTCATTCGATATCCTCTTGTCAAAATAGGTAGGTGGGGTGTGGCGAGGGAACACTTTGTCATATTTTACGATTTCCTTTCGTCGGTTCTATGTGTGTTATCTGTGAAAGGCGCATTTCAAGTACCATCGTCTGCTTGCTTAAAACATCCAGCCCGAGAATATGCGAAAAAGATACGCGCATCCCCTTTGACATACTTGAAATGCCATCTAAAACTCATTCGTTGTGGCTTTTTGATTTTACACACAGTGTGCCAGCCAGCCTCTCCGCCGCCGCTCCAACCGCAGGCATTCATCTCCCAAAATGGGTATTTTCTATCCGCTTATCGGATAACTGATATCTATATTTTCCGAGAGTGACATACAGGATTCTTCTGAAGCGTCACAGGAAAATGTAGTCATTTCCTCTTCCATTTTGTGGGATTGAAGGAGCCAGCAAAAAAGCGAATACCAACTTCGAAGTGTTTGAGTTTGATTTATTTATAGAAGCCGAGTCTAGCGCGGTAGGGATGTGTGATAAGAAGGTAGAAGCAGGGCAGATAAATATCCTTATTTTCGCCATGAAAATTGCCCGATAAGTGCTGGCAGAAGATAAATACATTTCTATTTCAGATACAAGTACATTATTTGCATATCATATTTCATTCGGAACAACAGGCAGAGAAGAACAAAAGACTAGCAACGGTAATTTGTCTCTATGATTGAATTTTTATCTGCTCTCCAAGACGTCGCGTCGGTATGAGGTCTGAGTATGGATCCTTGTGAAATGAGTGGTTTATTATTCTTTTATTTAAATTAAAGTCGTTAGTTTTAGATTAGATTGAGAGCAGGGAACAAATAGAACACGTGCAGTAGGTTATGACAGTGATGAATGAGGGGTGAATGAACACCACGACTCACGGAGAACTGGGGGCCAAAAAGAAATATGATTCCACCATGGGTAGGTGAATTGTTTTATTTGTCTTCCGAAATAGAGGGAATATGTTCTCGAGGATAGGCTTTGTTTAGGGAATAATTAATTGGTTGTTCTATTTGTAAAAAAAAAAAACATTTGTTAGGTACCTACTTAACATGACGCACCGGGTTGGTATTCCTTCATAAAGGCAAAATGTTTTTTAAACGATTGTAGGTGGCTAGTTTTCGTTTACAAGGTTTGGTAAAATGAACCTTTAGAAGTTCAAATTATAACAGAAATGGTAAGGTTAACTAAATTTACATGATATTCTCGATGATTGTAAAAAAAATCATAGGCTGCCGAATGTTTATTTATTTTTTTACGAAAGGCCACTTATGCAATGATTCTTCGCCGAAGACATAGAAATACCTTAGCGTTGGACTTTAAGGATACGATACACGTACTCGTACCTTGACGATAGACATAGAACAAAATTTAACCATTTCTTCAAGCAGCGACGTAGTATGCATGTACGAGTATTTCACTTAACAGAAGACTGTTGATAAATATATCTATTTATTTACATAATATATTTATCTAAGATTGTAAATCAAAGATATGTGACAATGTGTTCAATGTGTGTTCTTTCTCTCTGGCAAAACCTCTGCGTCAGTTTTTCTGTCTGTCCTTTTCTTTTCAGCTCTTTCTGAGATAATGCCAAATACAATTTTTCCAGCGTGTCCCTAAAAAATCAGTTCTTCCTCCCGGTTCAATGTTTTTTTTTTTGGGTTTGCTCCAAGGATGTATAATCTTCATAGATACTAATAGCCCGAGTGCTACTAGCATGCACGATTCGCAAACCTGAGTAATCGATTCCAGGAATACGCCTACGTACTAAACACACACCCTACACACACCCTAACCACTCTCCCCGCGGTACTGCTGTTAGCTATTTCTTCGCGGAGCTGGTTAGCAATTATGCTCTAGTCTCCGAGGCCGCCTCTTGGGCTCTTCTTAGGGCTTCTGCTTTTCGCAGCGCATTCTGCACACATACTATGAATGAGCAGATCTCCATCCACTCGCCTTCTAATCGTGTCATTTGACTTACAAGATTTTCTGGACTTGGCAGGTTCGCTCTGTCTTCTGCAAAGCGTCTGCAGTAGAACACTGCATGCTCCGCGTAATCCTCTTCGTTTGGACATATTGGACACAGGGGCGAACTATCGTGTCCAAATCTATGGAGGTATTTCCGGTAGCCACCATGTCCGGACAGGAACTGTGTGAGGTGGTAGTTACAGTTCCCCCTCGCTCTCTCTGGCCATGATTTTATAGTGGGAATGAGCTTGTGGGTCTACCTGCCTTTGGTAGAGCTGTCCCACCTGGTTTGCCACAGCGTTGCTGATACTGCCATTTCCTCCTCCTTAATCCTTTTTGCCTCTTGCCGGTTCGAGGGACGTCTAAGGTATACCCTCTGCATCTCTTCAGCGAGGATGTCGATTGGGACCATCCCAGCTAAAACGCAGGCTGCATCGTCGGAGATAGTTCGGAAGCCGCTGATCACTCTGATTGCGCAGAGCCTGTGAGCTGATGATAGCTTCTTCCTGCACTCATTTGTCGCCAGTGCACCTGCCCATATCGGGGCAGCATATAGAAGTACCGAGCTGGCCACTCTGGACAGCAGGATCCTGCGGGCGTATCCAGGCCCGCCGATGTTCAGGAGCATTCGGGAGAATGCTGCCTGCATCAGCGATGCTTTCTTACTAGAATACTCGACGTGGGCTTTGAAGCGCAGCCTGTTGTCGAGCATGACTCCAAGGTACTTCAAGGATTCTTTGGACCTGATTGTCTGGTTTCCGACCCGGAAGCTGGCGTATTCCACGTTTTGCGGCTGGTTATTAGGACAGCTTCGGTCTTGTGGGCAGCTTGTTCCAGACCGGTAGACTCCAGCCATTCCTTTATTCTTATAACTGCCTCATCCGTGGCAGACTCCACCACGTGCTTGGCTACTGTAACCACTGCGATATCGTCAGCGAAGCCAATTGCTTTGACTCTCTCGGGCAATGTTAGTCGCAGAACTCCGTCGTACATAATGTTCCATAGGAGAGGTCCCAGAACCGACCCTTGCAGTACTCCCGCAGAAACACTGTAGTGCTTAACGCCATCGTCAGTATGGTATCTTAGCTTCCTATTGCTGAAGTAGTCCGTGACTATCCTCAGCAGGTAGTATGGTGTATCCATCCTGGCCAGTGAACTCCTAATGAATGACCAGCTTGCCGAGCCCGGTCCAATGTTGTAGCGACAATGTTCATGGAATGCAACGTCTAGTCTGGCGGCGTGGATCTCAATGGGCCAGTGGCCTGCACTAATCGCAACAATTTTAGCAATATCTGCACAATTTCTGCCATTTACAACGCCAGTTGTAGTTGGGCGACATCTACCTAAATATGATGCAATTATCAAATATCTCTTGTTGGTCTTTGAAAGAAAGTCTATGAAGATGCTTCCCTTGAGAGCCCCCAACGGTATGAGAACCGCCTCCGTAAAGGAGGCATCAAGGGCAGATTCTGCCTTGCAAGTTCATCAGCCTTGACAGCAGCCAATGAGGATGGAAATGGTGCTTAAAGGTGTATGGTTTTATATGAGTAGACGACAATGCTCTCGAACAGCGAGTACTTCTGCCTAAAAGACACTACACGAATCCGATAATCGGTATGATTTTGATATATAGGCGCAAAATTGTAGTCGTATAATAACTTTTAGAATGAGCTTTTAACCATCTGTCATTTCAAATTCAAATTTAGGCAACCAACGGATGTAAACAATCAACAAGTGTGTTCTATTTCTAATCGATCTGTCAAATTCATTCAAATTTGTCCCTTAAACTGTGTTTTTATTCTTAAACTTAAAATTTTTGGGTTTGTTTGACTAAAATTTTCTGTAAGTCAATTCTAAGGTCGATACTAGTTGTAGGTAGGTTAAAAATTGTTTATAATTCAATTCAAAGTTAAGTAACGGCCTTAAAGTTAATGTGATGTTAGTTAGTGTTTAATAACATTCTTTAAAATCAGATGACTATAATTTTGCGCCCTAGAGTTTATTAGAGAAGATCCTCGCACTTACCCCACAGTTTATTTTCGAGCCATCGTTGAAGATCGTGACTGCATACTTGTTTGACACTTCACCTATTTCCCACTCCACTCTGGATGGGAGTGTAGCAATGGTGTAATGTGAACGTCGTCAATTGCCACGCTAATTGTATATGGTTCAAATCTTGTCGTCAGCAAGCATTTATTCATTTCTCATGAAATGTATAGTCAGTCCGATCAATTGCGCCAGCTTGCGTGAACACTACTGCAAAGGCATAACACTGCCTTAACTGGCATAACAGAAGCTTGGTCATATAGCTGGAAAAATGGTTCACTCTGTTGGATGATTGATATGCCTACGACATCAGTAGTCGCGAAAAAAAAATTCTCTGAATCAGAAGTAAAGACAAAACAATGGAATAAAAAATAAACAAATCTCCCCAGTTATCTGGACGCCACCTCCGGAGTTTTTCTGAAGCATAAATAACTGAGCTTGAAACCACTACATAAAATCTTTCTTTTTTCTTATCTATCCCTTCCAACGCCCGCACTGTGTAAAAACATGTTAAGGGTATCCATGATCAAAAAAAAAAAAAAATGGGAAACTGACCGTGAACGTGACGTAATTTCTAAAGCCAACTTTGGGTGTTGTGCACTCTGTAAGAGTCGCTATCAGATCCCTTGGCAGCATATTCAGGATATTGCTGTGAACATACGCGTTGGTATAACAGCATCCCGTTTCTCTGAAGGTCAAATGTTCTGCATAAGGCCGCGGTTCTTTGCAATTCGTTAATTTGCTTGATGTTGTAGTCTTTTCTTAGCGCAAGCTACCAACCTAGTGACCCATCGGAAGGAATAGAAGGTACTACTGCGACGTACATCCATCTTCGGGCGAAGTCAACACTTTTTAGCGAAGGTTTTGCTGTTGGCATAGAACGCCACGCGTCGTTTTCTTAACCAACTGCTCTATATAGAGCTTTCAGCTGAGCTTTGAGTCAAGTACCACTCATAGGTACTTAGCGCTAGAGGATAAAGAGAGTAATTGGTTGCTTGTCCTAACGGCGTAAAGGTTGGTATTTTGATTTTCGTATTAAAGAGCGTCAGTTTAGTTTTGCTTGGATTAATATTGAGTATACCACTAGTAGCCCATGTGCTTATCTTATCCAAGGGGCGTTCCATAATCTAAAGGAAACATCTCAGGTACTACAATTTCCACGTCATTCGCATTCGCCACAAACTTGACTCCATCTCTGTGCAGTCCTGACAAGATTTTGTTGATTACCATAAGCTATAGAATAGGTGATATAAGCCCTACCTGAGGTGTTCCTCTGTCTACGGATTTAGTAAAACTGGCGTTACCGAGAGTTGATTGAATAATTCTAATTTTTATCATGGTCGCTATCCAATGGCTGATAAACTCGTGCACGCCTAATTGGCTTAGAGGTTCCTAAATTGATTCAATAGGGACATTATTAAAGGCATCTTCGACGGAGAGGTTTGTTGGTTGAAGCCCAGGTCCACCCCGGATTGTATCGTCACCTAAGTCAGTAAATTTCTTCCAGTCAATTCTCTAAGGATTTCCAAAGGGATCTGGAACCTCAACCTCGGGGCTCATATTATAAAGGATCCATTTTTGACCCGAAAAGAACTTAAAATTCCACACTCGCCAGTTCAAATACTGTGTGGTTTGCACTATATATGTGGGCGCCGTGGCGTAAGTGGTTAGTGTGTCGGATCACTGCGCGTGAGGTTCCGAGTTCGAATCCCAGAAAACACCACAAAGTTTTTTCACTGTTCCACCTCTCGCGAGCGTCTGACAAACATCCGAGAGTATTATTGTCACGAAAAATCTTCTCAAATCCCGGTTCGGATACGGCACTAAACTGTGGATCCCTTCCATTCGTGTGAAAATATAACGCACACAACATGAGTGGTTGCGAGAAGCTAGGCCAAGACACTTAAAGAGCTGTTGCGTAAAATATTAAAATTTAAATTAAATTTCCTTCCGTATGATTTAACTTAATGCGCATAGACCTACATTACCCCTAATTTGAGTGTCCAGCTTGGAATGTTTTCTAGTCCCGGCGCTTTCTTATCCCCATATCTGCTACAAATGCCTAGGAGCTCGTCAGTGCTGACCATCGGTATCGTCTTCACATATGTTGTAAGTTTTCCCGCCCATATTATTGTTCGTTGCGGAGGAAAAAAGGAAGAGAGTAATCTGATCATAAGTGTCGGGCAGGTGGGTGGTAAGGCTCTTCGATTTCTGTTGCTTAGTTACGACTACCCTGCTGGGCAAAATCGCATCATCACCTCCTCGCGGTGCCCGCTGGATAGCTATCTGATAGTGAACTAACGATGAGCGTATGCTGAGTCTGACGATATATGTGCAGCTGAACACTCAGACCTGCGTAAGCACATCTGGGTGAATTTCAACGCGCATATGTCTAACCGGACAAGGCATCTCCTGTTGACCTGATTGGCTGAAATATGCGTCTCAAAAGTTAAGCAAGAGCTCCTCAGAAGGAGGACGTGCGGCGGATGAATTCTCTCGATGGAATCAACGGTGACGTCTACAGACCAGCGGATACCTTACCGGAGCTACTTCAACATATTTGGAGCTGAGGTCTGTAAGGATTTTCAATACTACGTCAGGGTATTGAAAAAGAGATGGTGGCGGATGAACCCTTAATGGGCCAACGGCAGCGCTCATATCCCCGAAGTGGGTTACTGACATCGGTGTATCCGGCCTCTTGTCCTAGGGGTACAAAAAAAAGGATCTGCCCCTCCAGGTTGGGGGTTATGCCGTCGGGTTAACTTCCCTACCACGTAAAAAACCTTTGGTTACGAAGCAACCAACAGCCTCGGATACGGATGATCTTACTGTTGATGACCCTAGCAAACGTAAAAAAGACAACGATCTTCGTGTCTGCACATGGAATGTTAGGTCCCTCTACAAACCACGTGCAGCCGAACAACTTGCGGAGGCCCTAGAGTGTCTCAAAGCAGACATTACCGCCATCCAAGAAGTGCGATGGGATGGGCCGGGCAAAAGTAGGATGAAAAACTGCGACATCTACTACGGCGATTGCTACAGACAACAAGGGCATCGTCTATTCGGGTGCGGATTTGTCATTGGAGGCAGACTTTGGCAAGAAGTCTTGAGTTTCCGGCATGTGAACAGAAGCCTGCAGGGACGAAAATGGCAACATAGTAGTAGAATCGCAGTCGGTGCTGAGAATATGGAAGGAACACTTCTGCAGACTGTTAAACGGCGATGATGACCAATATTCCGCTGTCAGGCAGAATGAGCCATTCAACAGTGACGATGCCAGTCAAGATTCCCGTCAACCCGATCATAATGAAGTGAGGATAGCGATATCTAAACTCAAATCCAACAAAGCTGCTGGAGCCGACGGCCTTGCCGCTGAACTTTTCAAGGCAGGAGGAGATGAGTTGGTAAGGAGCATGCACCAGCTCATCTGTAAAATCTGGTTGGACGAAAGTATGCCCGATGAATGGAACTTCAGCATCGTTTGCCCGATCCTGAAGAAAGGAGACCCTCTGAACTGCGCCAACTACAGAGATATAAGTCTCCTAAATATCGCATGTAAGATCCTGTCTGCCGTACTATGTGAACGCCTAAAACCGATCGTCAACAACCTGATAGGTCCTTATCAGTGCGGTTTCAGGCCGGGAAAGTCTACCATTGACCAAATATTCACACTACGGCAGATCTTGGAAAACACCCATGAATATAAAGTCGATACGCACCACCTTTTCATCGATTTCAAAGTTGCTTATGATAGCGTGTATAGAGGCGAGTTATACAGAGCCATGTCTAGTCTTGGCATCCCTGCGAAGCTCGTTCGTTTCTGCAGAATGACGATGGAGAACTCTCGCTGCTCCCCCAAAGTCGGTAAGAACATCACCGAACCGTTCGATGTCAGGAAAGGTCTTAGACAAGGTGACGCGCTATCATGCGATCTCTTTAACATAGTACTTGAGAGAATTGTACGAAACTCACAAGCCAACCCCGGAGGTACAATCTTCTTCAAGTCTGTACAACTACTCGCTTATGCCGATGACATTGACATAATCGGAAGAACTCAGCGGGCCGTCAATGGGGCATTTACGAGTATTGAGAACGAGGCAGCAAAGATGGGTCTAGCGGTCAATGAAAGCAAAACAAAATATATGATGTATACAAAAAAGGACACCCAACATCGGCGTCTTGGACAGAACGCCACAATAAACAGATACAATTTTGAGGTAGTAAAGGATTTTGTCTACCTAGGCTCTATGGTCAGCTCCGCAAATGACATCAGTAGGGAGATCACACGGAGAATTACTCTTGCCCATCGTTGTTTCTATGGGCTAAAACGACAATTGAGTAGCAAAGCCCTATCTCGAACTACTAAGGTATCTCTTTATAAGACATTAATCATCCCAGTCCTGCTGTATGGCGCAGAGGCATGGGCTTTGACAAAACCGGATGAGGATGCCCTTGGTTATTTCGAGAGAAAAGTTCTTCGAGTGATCTTTGGTCCCGTCTGCATAGACGGTGAGTGGAGGAGAAGGTACAATGCCGAACTATACGGCCTGTACAAGGATATCGACTTAGCCAGAAGAGTTCACATACAGCGACTAAGATGGCTGGGTCATTTAGAGCGGATGGAGCCCAACCTTCCCGCTAAGAAAGTCTTCGAATCCACTCCGGACGGACGGCGCGGTAGAGGACGACCTCGCGGTAGGTGGCGCAAACAAGTGGAGGGGGACCTCAACCAACTTGGCGTGCGCAACTGGAGGCAGCTGGCTCGTAACCGTGCTGGCTGGAGAGGTTTGTTGGTTGAGTAAGTAAGTAAGTAAGTAAGTTACGACTACCCTATATCCATTTTCCCATGGGTTTATGTCTGCCTGTTTGTTGTTGTTGTAGCAGTCTAATGAACGTAAAAACCACATAAAAATCACGTATGGGTTTGTGTATTTGTTGTGTCTAGACCCAGAAAACGGTCTGCATCGAAGGGATGTTTTGGAAACTTGTGCGATGATGGACAGGTTTGTGGGTTTAGCAGGGCAGTTGAATAGATGTTGGGTATGATGTGGGCTGATTCTACAGTTGTGGCATCTGTCTTTTATAGTCGGAGGTAGGCGAGCGAGATAATACTTTAAGAGGCGGCATCATCCAGAGCGACGAAGCTGATGTAATGCTGTTCTGGTCTGGCAATGTAGTCTTTGCGATCCGCGCAGGACACCAGGGTTAGGTTGTGGGTGGTGTTGGTAGTTCGAAAATATAAAAATTAAGAGTGAGATGTCTCTGATGCTATTGCTGTTTGGAAGCCCGCAAAGTTGTTATTTTGGGAGACTACATCTCTGCTTTTTAAAGTAAAGTAATGGCTTTAAGAATGCTTTTATTAGTCCCTTCTATCTAACTAAATCAAAGCGTTCCTTAATGTTTAACATAGAAATTCGTTTCATATGCGGTTCTTGCCATCTGGGGTGGTCCGATAGTTCAGCCAAAAACCTTCTCCACTTAGTATCTTTCCAGATTATAATGTGAAGTTTTCGGTAATTCGTAAATCCTCTAAATAAAATCGAATACTCTGTGTGAGTGCGTTGGCGTCAATTCGTTTATATACCCTAGGCATCTAAGGCGATGTTTGATACATTCTGACTGAGTTCACATCACCCTGCAAATAGTAGAGTTCAATGTTGTATCTTTTCCTCTTTGCTTTAGAACTGCAGTTGCGGATAGTTCTTCCCTTTTTTGGTGAATTCTTTCTGCTCTGCTCTAGATGGTTTGTTGAACTTATCTCGTCTTGATTCTTATATCATGGGCTATCATGGAATTTTGGTATAATCCACACTGGAGTTTTGATGATCTTGCGCTACACTTATCCTACGACTCCGGCGACCGGTCTCATGGATATGCCATCTGACACAATGATACCAAAAGGTCGGTTGTTGCGCAAATTCAAAGTCGACTTTCCTCGTGTTCAGAAATGGCTTCGGCCAGAGTCTGAGCTAGGAGTGGAATATAGTTGTACTTTCACGAATGGCTCCAAAACCAGTTAAGTGCTGGTGTCTTCGGACAGACGACAAACTTAAGCTTTACTTTTCGTTAGGAAAATATCCGCCTGTTTTCTATTCGGAAACTTATGCAATCTTAATGGCCGTAAACTATGTTGTGAAGAACAGCTGAAAGGTTTGAAGTATTGTTGACTGTGGTGACAGCCAGGCTGCGCTTAAGGCCTTGCTTAACCAATTAACTATTTCCAAAATAGTTAGTGAATGTAAAATCTCTTTCCCCGGTTGCCAGGCTGAATTGCCTGTCTCTTGTTTGGATCCCAGGGCACACTGAAATCTTGGGGAAAGAGATCTCCGATGAGATTGCCAGACATAGACACAGCTCAGAGGAGGTTTTCTCAGGACCTGAACCTGAGCTGGGTCTCTGTACGTCCTCGGTTAGGGCTTTCTCACAGACACAATTGTGTATAGCATGGCTCTCCAGTGTGTAGCTTAACTAAACGATTGCCCACGGATATCTGTAAGAAATTAGCGGCGTCCTTGCTGTCTCTCAGCAGAAAATACTGCAGACGACTTATTAGCTTCCTGACAGGCTTGCTTGGATTTCTTAGAAAGACAGGGAAATTCTAATAAAATGGGTAAGCTAGGGTCTTGCTGTCTGATAGTACATTGGACCAGTTGCACCTGAGTTACTAATCTAGCCTCCTTTAGAGGCTACACATACGAGTGCCTAAACTAAAAGTTTTTCTAACAATGGTAAAAATAATAATAAAAATGGTTGATCCCGAAATTTGTATCAGTCTTGACAATACCTAAATACAGAGGAACTTAAAAAGCAGACTGAATATTTTAACAACACCGACCAACTCCTGAGGAGCCTTTCAGATCCGTGCTACAAATTGAGTACAATTAATTAATGTGAAAGTCGAAAATCTCCCTTCCACTTTCCTCCCTTTTTCATTTCAATGAACCACCTACAACATGCATACATCAAACATTCCTGATGAAAATGTCAATCAGCAGCTTACTTCCCGTCGTGAGAAAAAAAGACAGCTACTTAGCGAGTTTCCAAGTTTTTCATCAGAACATCGATTAACTTAACAACACACATTCCCTTTGTTTTTCTCCGTTGCTCGGCAGACGATAAAATCGCGGTACCTTCACTGCCGCTCCCTAGCTGCGTTAAGCTCGTAAGTTGAATGCATTAGGATTCAATCAGGAGTAAAACGTTGCAAAAATAAATCAGACAACCATGTCAGACGTCACTCTTCCATCAGTCGAATCGTATCATTTTTCCACATTTCAAGTGCAGCGCACAGGATGCACCTGCAAGGCGGTGGTATCATATACCCACCCATTATTCTAGAAGATTTGTCGTAGAGGTGTTCACATTGGAACCTCGTTAGATACACCCAACCATCATCATCAAACAGCTATCAGGGAGTAAAAAGTTTTTTCCTTCTTTCTTGGAATGTGCAACCTGAGAGAAAGTTGACAAGACGTCGCCTTGTATTTTTTTTACAGATCTCGTCCTGATTTGGCTTCCATTCACCATCCATCCCGCCTTGTTCATGTTGCTTCTCGCTGAATGATTGATGACTTTCGTTATTGTTTATGTATTTTTCCCTAGAGAAGATGTAGTGTAGGCACCAGAAAGAAGAGACGTATATTTCAGCATTGAACTGGAAACTTTCGGCTTGTGCTGTTATCCTAGGTTTGCCGCCATCTGGTATAAAATTTTCTTTGACTCAAAGCTTTTTTTTTCTCGTCCTCGTCCTCGTCGTCGTCGTCGTCGTCGTCGTCGCCGCTGGAGACAGATAAAGTTAAATTTAATTTCATCATTCGAGGGAATTTGTTTTTCTTGAAGCGGTGGGTAGGGATGGGTTTTCTTTTCGAGGATATGTCTTCAATGCGATCAATGAAATGGTACCCGCCCGTCGGTTTTTCCCTTTGGACGACAGGTTATTGGCGCATTCTACTTTCTTCTTTTTTTTTTTTGTGGAAATGTAGATAGTTTCATGTATGAGTTATGACAGTTTGAATGGGAAGTTAACGTTTAAGTTGAAAAGTTTTTTTTTTGTGCTCATCTAACGCCCGGATAAACTTTGAGGGGTTTATGTCATATTTTTACGTCATTTGATGAGTTGAGGTCTAAATTTTGGTGACGTTTGGATTGGTGCCAAATTCATTTTTTGCAGAAGAAAAGTTGGACACATTTGTAACGCTTTGTGGTAATTTTGAGGTAGTTCTATATTGCCATGGAAGTTCGAACGATTTTTGCATATTTTCCTTCCTGACTTATACGTGATAAAACAATATTACCAAAACTTAAGTACGGAGTGCTTTAAATATGCCAAGCTACATACATACATCAAAGGGGAGTGAACTGAAACCGACGTTTCATCACGCCATTGGCAATTAAGTGGGTAGGGCGACCTTCTACAAAGGCGCAGAGAAGTATCGGTAGGCGATACCTATTTATTTTTTGTCAATTTATCTACTCCAATAGTTTACCGAGATTTGTGTGGTCTTTTTTTTATAATCTGCACGTAGCCAAGTGGTTACGAGTACCCCTAAAATGTTTTACATAGCGCGAGCGTTGGAAAGGATCTTGGAAAGTCAGATATTATGTTTCAAAACAACTCCGCGGTTACCCTCGGTTTCATTAAACGCTGGGTCCAAGAATTCTCGAATCTCAACGTCAACCAAGTCTTGTCTCTATATCGAAGTAAACCGTCTCTAAAAGTGTAAGCTGTGCAGCGTAGGTTCACCCGTTCCGTCCAACGTGGTCTTAACTTGCTTCCATACGAAGATCGGCTTTAGCTGATCTGAGCTTCCGAATTCTCGAAAAATGGCCCCGAATTTCTGACATACTCTTCGTGCAGCAGTTCTTAGCCAGTACAATTGATTCCGCAACAAACGATCTACCTGAATACTCACCCTCGCTACCCTAGGTATGCACCCCTCTTTCGTTTCTCTCTCTCACTTTGAACTCATGTTCAGAATGTTGCGTGTGGACAATAACGCGTGTAGCACCCTCGATTTTCACCACAAAAGATCCATCCTCAGAAGCTATCATCTCATAATTACCCCCAGATCTTCCGGGTGAACTTCCGATGAACCCCATAAAGACAGAGATTGTCCTCTTTACTAAAAAAAGGTTATACTCCCTAGGAACTGAGGTGCTATACTAAATCCCTCAAAGTAAGCATGATATGTGGTCGTGATTCTAGATTCTAAATTAAATTGGAAGGATATTACCCACGATCGCATTAAAAAAGCATATGTATCCTTTTATCTTTGCAAAAAAACATTCAGCAATGCGTGGGGTGGTAAAATCGCATCGTCACGTCCTCGTGGTGCCCGCTGGATAGCTATCTGATAGTGAACTAACGATGAGCGTATGCTGAGTCTGACGATATATGCGCAGCTGAACACTTGGACTTTCGCAAGCACATCTGGGTGAACTTAAGCACATATATGTATGTTTAACCGGACGAGGAATTTTTTTGTTGACGTGATTTTCTGAAATATGCCTCTCAGAAGTCGAGCAAGAGCTCCTCAGAAGGAGGACGTGCGGCGGATGAATTGTCTCAATGGAATCAACGGTGAAGTTAACGATTTTATCGCCAATAAAACAAAAAAATATTTTTTTGGAGGTCAGAACCTCTTTATTAGACACCACTTAAAAAACCTCAGCTTTTAATATGCATGGGAAAGTATTTCGGACGAAATATTATCCAAGCCGATGCACCCGATCAATGTCTGCATTTTGCAGCGCGTGTGCTGACATTGCATTTATTCGGTGCGCGTGCAGAATGCAGTGTGCTAACTCCTCCCTCCTTAAAACTGCGACCCGCAGGTCAGATACTTAGGATTGGCGGGGGGTAAAAATCATTTGCTTGTGGTATTACTGGAGGTAGTTGAACTTGTACAGGTTGTTTTATTTTTTTACATTTATGCTTATATACTATGAAGAAAATAATCATGATTAACAAGTATATGAATATAACTGAAATTATGGATGATTTGGTTACGATGGAAAATTCTTTTAGCTTTTTAATATTATTTAAATGTAAATCATGCAAAAATTCTAAGTCCAATTCTATGTCTTTTACGGTTATGTTTTGTTGGATTATAGGTGGCAAAATATGCAAGGTCGTTATTTCCTTGTTGGTATAGGTGTTTTCATTGATGGTTATGGTATCATTATCAAATTATACTAGGAATGTCCCGTTAAGCACCTTGGTTTCATTAGAATGTTTAAGAGTTCCGTTAAAATTCGTTAGGAAAACTGTGTTTTGAGTAAGGAGTTCGATGACATGTTTTTTCGGGAACTGATAATCACACATCGCATTTTTCCCTCTTATTAGTTGATTAATGCAATGTTCAGGGGATAGCATCTGGAGTTGATATTCATTGCAGATTATTGTGCCTCGCATTTTTGCACATGCTTCCTTAATACCGTACATTTCATCATGAGCCAAGAGAAGTTCGCTGGTGTCAAGGTGGATTCTCCTATTATTGTTGACAGTCGATTTGATCATCACGTGATTGAATTCTTTTACTCTGATTTTTCTTAGAGATATGACATACAGCAAAAGTGATTCCCTTTGTAGCATAACCGATTCCGCATACTCGACGGCTTCTACTTCAGTTTCATACGGGAGAGTTTCTATTTGAGAAAGCACGTCTTGGATTTCTTGCTTGTCCAAGAGATTGGTGTTGACGATTCCTCTCTTTGCTAATTGCACCGCTGATGCCACTTCATTGAGTTCCTCTTTGATTATTGTAAGCTTGTTGTGGAGCATTTGCTCGTATTTGTCGATGCTGCTATTCTTTATTCTTCCGACTATTTTGTTGTAATCGTCTACTAACCCTCGAGTAACCATCATCAGGCGTCCGTTTACTTTATATTGGTCATTATTATTTTCTATTATTGCATTTTGACGATGAGAAAGTACAGCGCCTATCGCAGTATTCGAGGCATCTGTTGTTAAGATGAAGGGCTTCTCGAAGTCGGGAAATATTAGAATCTCGGATGATGTTAAAAGCTCTTTGAGATTTTCGAAAGCTCTAAGTTCTTCGGCGTCCAATTGGATCTTGCCATTTTTTGATGCACTGGCCTTGACTTGGGCCCTCTCCCCTCTTGTTAGATTTGTTAGAGGCTTTGCGATTTTGGCAAAGTCTTTAATAAATCGCCTGTAGTACGAGGTGAGACCCAAAAATATCTTTAACTCTTTGAGGTTTTCCGGTGGGTTTAGCTTATGAATTGCGTCAACCTTTTTCCTATCGGGTAGTATACCCTTATTTGTTAAAAGGTATCCTAAAAATTCGGTTTCTCGTTTTAAAACTTGTGTCTTATCTAAATTTACCTTGAGATTTGCCTGTTCTAATGCAGATAGCACAGTTTCAACATTCCTAAGATGTTCTTCCTCATTCCCACCGAATATGATAATGTCATCAATATAGACATAACATATTTTACCAATTTGGGCTTTCAGGACATCATCTATGGTCCTTTGAAAAATCGCTGGTGCGTTCTTAAGTCCGAATGGGAGTCTAGTGAATTCGTACTTCCCATTCATGTTAGAAAAGGCAGTTTTGGGAATGTCTGCCTCTCTCATCCGAATTTGGTGAAACCCTGAGGTTAGGTCTAGGGTAGTAACTTACTTACTTACTTAGATCCTTTAACCCCTCGGGGGGCATAGGGCGTCAACCACGCCTGCGCGCCATCGTGTTCGAAGTTCTGCAACGCGTTTGAGCTGCCTCCAACTCATTCCTAAAGAGCTCGATTCCTCCTCAACTGTTCTGCGCCACGTTTGCCTAGGGCGTCCCGCTATTCTGCCTGCCTGGGTGAGCGGATTCCACTGCATGGCGTATTTCGCAATGGAGTTGTCTTCGTGCCGTAGGGTGTGTCCAATCCATTGCCACTTTCTTCTTCGTATAGTAATGCTTATAGGTTCTTGGCCCGTTCTCAGATAAAGCTGTTCGTTAGAGATGCCGTTCGGCCAAAAAATCCTCAAGATGATTCTTAAGCATTTGTTTACAAAGACTTGCAGCTTCCGTGTGTTAATGGTGTCCACCTTCCAAGTACTGCACCCATAAAGCAGCACTGATTCTACGTTGGAGCGGAACAGTCGCAGCTTGGTTCTTAAGCTGATAACATTGCTTCTCCAGATTTTAGATAGCATTCCGAACGCAGCTTTAGCCTTCCCGATTCTGCTGCACACATCCAGTTCGGTGCCACCGCGATTAGCCGAGACCACACTTCCTAAATAAAGAAAGTTATCAACTTTCTCGACTTCCTGTCCGGCAATGTTAAGTTGTGCGCGGTTGTTAGAAGAAGTGCTCAGGGCTTTTGTTTTGGCTGTGTTTACTTTTAGCCCCACTTTGTTTGCCTCAGCTTCTAGATTTTGGGCCATCAGATGAAGATCCATTATCCGATGTGAAAGTAGACAAACATCGTCAGCGTAATCTAGGTGTTTAAGGTAAGATGTCATAGTCCAACGAATTCCATAGTTGCCTTCCGTCAATGCTGCACGGAGTACATCGCTGATAACCACCAAAAACAATAGTGGTGACAGTATGCACCCTTGACGTACTCCACTTTGGACTTCAAAATCCTCCGACACCTTACCATTGTGCACGACGTGACACTTACCGCCCTCGTATGTAGCCTTGATAATAGCTATAAGCGTTTCTGGAATGCCTCTCCTGCGCAAGGCCAACCAGATAGCATCTCGATTCAATCTGTCGAAAGCTTTCTCGAAGTCGATAAACATTAAATGTAGCGGAGACCTATACTCAACGCATTGCTCGATAATGATCCGTAAGGTGTTTATGTGGTCAATGCAGGAGGATCCAGCGCGAAAGCCTGCCTGTTCGACATCGAGAGTAGAATCTAAATGTTCTTTAATTCGTTCTAGAATTATTTTAGCTATTATTTTAGCCACGGCTGAAAGAACGCATATACCTCTCCAGTTACCGCAATCCATCAAGTTTCCCTTCTTTGGAAGTTTAATGATCATCCCCCTTTTCCACTCCTGTGGAAATTGTTCACTATCCCAAGCTCTCCGTATTAGGGGATGCAGCAAATCTGCCGATGTATTTGGCGCCGCTTGAAATAGCTCGGCAGGGATGCCATCAATAGCCACCTCCTTGTTCTTCTTGAGGGACTTGATTGCTGTTATTATCTCGGTTTTACTGGGAGGTGCGGTGCGAATTCGGGAATTTGTTGCTTCGAACTGCTCATTCGAATTCGAGATCATACCGCCATCGTCTATGTGATTTAGCACTGTAGCAAAATGTTCTCTCCATCTAGTGAGCTGATCCTTATCCGAAATCAGAAGGTTACCGTCTAGACTCTTCACTGGATGTTGTTTGGAGTTACGACCACCAATGAGCTCCTTAGTGATGTTGTAAACAGTCCTACTGTCGCACCTACTCGCTGCTTCTTCAGCCCTTGAGGCCAGTGAGTTGATATATTGACGTTTGTCACGTCTCACACTACGCTGCACTTCTTTCTTCTTCGCACGGTATTGGGCTTCAAGCTCGGTTCTCTCTACTGCTGAGGCCGCTGCAATCCGAGCCTTGATTGCTGTACGCTCATCGATCCGTCTCCAGGTGTCTGTAGAAAGCCATGTGCGGTGGTGTTTCTGCTTTTTACCGACATAAGTGCGTGCCCCAGTCGCAAAAACATTTTTCACAGCACTCCAGTGGTCATCCATGTTCTCTATGCTGCTGATTGCTTCTGCTTCTAAGGCAAGATGGTCCCTGAACTGTTGGCGCACTTGGGGAACCTTGAGCCTGTCGATATTAAACCTGGTGATGTTAAGTAGGTTTGAGCGGTTGCTGTTGACGGATGCAGTACGAAGGCGTAAATGAGCTACCATAAGATGGTGATCTCGTTCTAGTCCGACGTCAGCTCCACGTCTGTTTCGGACGTCCAGGAAACAATTTCTAAAGCGGCGACTGATCGCAATGTGGTCGATCTGGTTGGATGTTCGTTGCCTATCAGTAGAGACCCAACTGATTTTGTGGCAGGTGTTATGCTTAAACAGCGTACCTCCGATGACTAGGCGGTTGGTATTGCAGAAGTCCACAAACCGCTCACCGTTATCATTACGGTCTCCCACGCCGTGAACTCCCATCACGTGCTTAAGCATGGTGTTGTCGCTACCCACCTTGGCATTGAAATCTCCCATCACAATTACGATGTCCCCATTAGGCGTTTGGTTGTAGGCGGCGCCTAAGTGGCTATAAAAATCATCCTTTTCGTCCTCAGTCGCGTCTAGAGTCGGAGCATAACACTGTATGATGGTAATTTTTCTAACTCTACTCTGGAACCTAGCCGTCAATATCCGGTCATTATGGGGTTTCCAGGATATGAGGCTACTACGTGCTGCTGGAGTTAGCATGAGTCCTACTCCGGAACTCCGTGCACTTCCAGCTGGTTTCCCAGAGTAGAGCATGACAGTGTTTTTGGTTGGGGAGATGAATTCCCCAGCATCGAACCATCTTATCTCGCTCAGCCCTAAGATGTCTACTTTATACCTTGCGAATTCGCGTTCTAATTGGAGGAATCTGGCGTTATAAGGCCCTTCCTTGAGTGAGTCCAGGAGGGTCTTAACGTTCCAGAATCCGATCGTTGTCCGTGTCCGATAGCCAAAGGTCGTCATCAAATTATCCGTCCGTATCCGAGGCGTTGGTTTTCGTTTCGGAGCAGTAAAAGTTTTTACGGTTGCGGCTCGCTGGGCCACAGACCAACCGACACTTATCCTGTTTTTTGGCGCAGGAAGCTCGCCATTCGTCCTCTCCCGTTAGCAATTTCCGAAGAAATCCCCAGATGGCACCACGAGGAGGTGGGAGTAGGGCTTACTAACAGAGCTGCTAGGTTTTCGGCTGCAGTGGCTCTTTCTCGTTACTTAGCGGACCAACACCTATCGGGAGATGCTGCCCCTACGAGGCCTTTGTTAGTCGTTTGCCATCTTTCTTTAGGGTAGTAAAGAACTCCGAATTTCCCAGACTGGCGATGGTGCTGTTGATGTCTGGAATCGGGTAGGTGTCGGATATTGTGACTGCATTGAGCCTTTTGTAGTCTATCACGACTCTATACTTCCTTTCTCCTAAGGCGTCAGGTTTTTTCGGGACTATCCACAAGGGAGAATTGTACGGGCTTTTCGACCGCCTTATGATACCATCTTGCAGAAATTTTTGTATTTGGGATTCCACTTCGGATCTTAGATTGACTGGATACGGGTAAGATTTTGTGTAAATGGCTTCTTCTGTTGAGGTCCTGATTTCAGCTCTTATATTTGTATCGATGAATTCGGTATCGCTAATTGGCCCAAAAACCTTCTTATGATTTACCTTCTTAGGATTTTTTGGTCTTGTCGGGTAAATGCTCATCCCTAACTTCTATATTATTGACTTGGACTGACTTCTTCTCTTCTAGGGGAATTTTTATGCCTGGGTTGATAGTCAAGATGTTGTTTTTTCTGTCAATGATAGCTTCCAATTGCTTGAGTGTATCATCGCCGATGATACCGTCGAATGTTTTCAAGCCGGGCAGTACGAAGAAATCCAGAATAGTGTTGTTCCCCGCCTTCTCAAAGAATTTCCCAGACACTTTCCTCTCTATTCGTATTTCACCTCCAGCTGACTGGATCTTAAAGGATTTTTGCGCCGGTTTTGCATTGACACCTAGTTCAGGTCTTATAAAATTGTTATTGGCCCCAGTGTCGACAAGGAATCTGAGAATGGAGCCATCCCTGGTAACATACCTTATGTAGGGTATGCTAGAGAGGCATTTGTCATAAAATTTACCTCGATTTCAGTTGCTTCTTCCTCTGGATCTTCTGCGTCGTAGCTGAGAATCGTGGACCCCTCATCGAATTCTTGTTCGTATTCATCTTGGTACTGTTCTTCTTCCTGAGTTTCTGTATTATACAACCTCTGCTGTTTTTGAGGGTGGTTGTCCGAATGATTCCTGAATGGGCTGTTTTGATTATAAGACTGGTAGGGGCCAGATTTTGCGGGACGATTGGGGACTGGTCTATTTATGTAATCAACCTATCTTGATTGAACAGACTGGTCAACGGACATGAGCACTGGAGGCTTAGGTCCGGCTGGTCGCGGTGGTGGATAGCTTTTCTAAGGCCATGGGGGCTGGTAGCGATTCTTTTGTTGCTGCCGGTGCTGCGCATTTTATGCTAAGTTCCTTTGTTGCGGTGGCAGAGGTCTATGTGGAGGTTGAGGTGGGAGCGGCCGTTGTCGCTCCTGTCTGGTTGGCATTGGTATCTGGTTTAATGGAGTAGTTATGTGGTAATTGCTCTTCGGGTGTATTGCCACGTTTCTGAAGTTTAAATTTTGCATCTCTAGACAAGATGCGTATGCTTCAGGTAGCGTCTTTGGCTTTTGAATCATTAAAATCTTAGACAGCTCCCCGTTCAGTCCTCTTATGAAGACGTCAAAAGCTCGGCGCCTGTAATTATCTATTAATGCTCTTACGGTTTCGGCACTATAGTCTTCCGTTTTGAGCTTATTTGTGATAAGCGAGAACTGATGGTTCACGCTAGCATAGTATTCGTCGATGCTTGAACTCCCCTGCGAAAGAGTGCTGAGCTGATGTTCGAGCGTTCTCACATCCCTTTTGTCAGCGTAATGTAAAGACAAGCAAGTTTTGATGGTTGACCAGTCATCATCGAAAATATTGTATGAAATAAGAGCAGCATCAGCTCCGCCTCTTAGTCTTTGACGGATGCTCTGCAGTATTGCCCTGTAGATGGGCTTCTCCTTTACTATTTCATAATCCCTCAAAATGCTTTCGACGTTGTGAATCCAGGATACGTATTGTACAGGATTGCCGTCGAATATCTGCAGGTCTTTAACGCAGTCTGGCAATCTACTAATGTCTTTCAAGTCCGATTCACTAATAGGGGGTTGCGGACTCGCAGTTGTCGCAGTTGGGTTGTTTGTAGTCGCTGCGACTTCAAGGGACGATAGCCTTCGCTCCAATTCTTTTGATTTCTCTATCTGGGCATTTACAGCCCCAGTAAGCTATGTGATTGCGTTTTCGATCCTATCCATATTGCCAATTTATTGGGTTATATTCTTGTTTTTATAGGATCGCTATACGTTAATAAATTCTTTACTTTAATATATTAAAAGATTGTGTAGTGTGACAATTATGTGTTCTTAAATCTATTACATTTTATTCAATATTTAATTTTATTATACACGGTTAGAATTTGTTCTTTTTGACTTTTAGGTGTTTGCAAATTCGCATTAAAAAAAAAATATTTCCGTAAAATGTTGGCTAATTTAATAATATATACTATTCTTCTCTTTTAAATGGTTTCAGTATTATATTAAAGTTATTTTAACACAAGTTGACAATTTTAACAATTTTTTTCGCTTAACTATTCGAGTTTAAAGTGGTGCACTTACATGAGGATTGTAATTCTTAACATGTCTTCGGTTGCTTCGTAGATATCTTCTGTTGTAGCGGCTTACTCTCGTTCGCACCTTCAACGCCAATGCACAATGGAAGGGGTGTATTGATCCTTTTTAACCGCTTCGTAGAGTTTCTGACTCTTTTGTAGCGGCCTACTGCGGTACACTTTCACTATCACGTTTGCACTTTTATGTCCTTTTTCCTTCGCGGATTAATATTATTTTTACTAAATTACCGCGTGTCCCTGCTCGGCGCCAGTTAACGATTTTATCGCCAATAAAACAAAAAAATATTTTTTTGGAGGTCAGAACCTCTTTATTAGACACCACTTAAAAAACTAAATATAATTTTGCCTTACAGTACTATTTATAAGATCAACCTGCAACCTCAGCTTTTAATATGCATGGGAAAGTATTTCGGACGAAATATTATCCCAGCCGATGCACCCGATCAATGTCTGCATTTTGCAGCGCGTGTGCTGACATTGCTTTTATTCGGTGCGCGTGCAGAATGCAGTGTGCTAACTGTGACGTCTACAGGCCAGTGGATACCTTACTTGACCTACTTGAACATATTTGGAGCTGAGGTCTTTAAAGATTTTCCATTCTGGATCAGGTTATTGAAAAAGAGATGGTGGCGGATGAACCCTTAATGGGCCAAAGGCAGCGCTCATATCCCCGAAGTGGGTTACTGGTATCCGTGTATCCGGCCCCTTGTCCTGAGGGTTGCAGAAAAGGATGGCCCTTTAGGTTGGGGGTTGTGCCGTCTGGTTAACTTCCTTACCACGTAAAAAGGGTCTGGTTACGAAGCAACCAATAGCCTCGGATAAGGGCGATTAACTGTAGACGACCCAGGCAAACGGAAAAAGAACAATGGTCTTCGTGTCTGTACGTGGAATGTTAGATCCCTCTACAAGCCGCGTGCAGTCGAACAACTAGTGGAGGCCTTAGACTGCTGTAAAGCAGACATTACCACCATCCAAGAAGTGTGATGGAGTGGGTAAGGCAAAAAGAAGATGGAAAACTGCGACATCTACTACGGCGATTGCTACAAACAACAAGGACAGTATCTATTCGGGTGCGGATTTGTTATTAAGGGCCCTTTCTCGAACGATATAGGTAGCCCTGTGCAAGACCCTAATCATCCCAGTCCTGCTATATGGTGCAGAGACATGGACTCTATCAAGATCGGATGAGGATCCGTTTGCATAGGCGAGAGGAGGATAAGATATAATTATGAACTGTATGGGCTGTACAGTGATATCAACCTAGCCATCTAGAGCGAATGGAAATCAACGTCCTGGCGTAAAAAGTCTTCAAATCCACTCCCATGTGACGACGCAACAGAGGATGGCTTCACCTTAGTTGGTACGAACAACTGGAAAAGGACCTCAACCATGGAGGACGAACAGTGCGAACGACATTACTCTCGAATGAACAAGAAAAGTTCAGATGGCAGGTATCAAGTCTCGTTGCTGTTTTAGGAAGGTAAGAGACCACATTTAGGGTTATAAAAATCGAAAGCTGCTTCCCGCTTCTTTCAATTTGACCGGCTTTTTAAAGCAAACACACGCTTTCACCATGAATATTCGAGATGCATAGTCAAGTATATAAACCTTGATCATATGAAGCAGATTGATCACGCATCTGCCCTTTCCTCCGACTCTTACTTCATTTTCCATCATGCGGTGATCAAGGAGTCAAGTTCAACAATGAAGCCACGAATTGTGTTCGATGCATCATGTCCTACCTCCGATGTTTCATCATTAAATAGTCATCTTCTAGTCGTTTCAAGACTCCAATCTGATCTTCTTTACCTTGTACTGCTGTTTCGTCGTTATCATATCGGATTTGTAGCTGATATTAAGAAAATGCAAATTTGGATTCATCCCGCAACTTACTGCAATGCATACGTTTGAGGGCTTTGAACTTTGTAAGTGGGTCAGCAATTCGCAAGTATTGCTATATGAGGTTGATATACCTTAGTCGTTTAATGATAAAATTTGTTTTAAAACTTTGGGCATTCACTGGAATCCCGCCAAAGACAGTTTTATTTTCAAGGTTAACATGATGAAGTCACATGATAAGGCTACCAAACGTACAGTTCTCTCCGCTATCGCTCTGCTGTTCGATCCATTGGGATTTCACCCTGCATAATTTCTGCGAAGTTAATCCTTCAACAGATCTGAAAGACAAAAGTAGCATCGGACGATGAGTTGCCCAATGAAGTAAACAAGGTGTGGACCAAACTTCGCGATGATAAGTCACTTGAGAAGTTGGAAATTCGGCGCTGGATGTTCACGAACTCAAAATCTACGGTTGAAATTCACGGTTTCAGTGACGCATCTGAGTAGGCATACATGGCAGCTGTTTATTTGAGGGTTTTGAACAATCCAAAACGAATCTACTTCTCGCTAAAACGAAGGTAGCGCCTTTGAAGAAAAAGACATTAGCTCGACTAGTACTTTGCGGAGCTGTTTTATTGGCAAAATTGTTATCTGGATGGAACTGAAAGAATGTAATGTATTTGCTTGATGCGATTCTAAAATCGTTTTAGCTTGGATTCAAGGTTCACCAAACTCTCGTACGACCTTTGTAGGGAATCGGATCGCTGAGATACAGGATCTTACAAATTCAAAAGAAGAATAACTCAGTTGATCTAGCATCGAGAGGAATATCCCCATCCGAATTCATGTATGCTTCGCTATGGTGGCACGGACCAATATTTCTCAACCAATTTGATGCTGAATTGTATCCAAGGCATTTCATCGAAGAGACAGATTTGGAAGCAAAGAAGAAAACGTCGGTCGTCATGACCAGCCTAGTAACTAATCAATCTATCCTAGGTATTCACATCTTTAGTATATGTTTTGTCTCATTTTGTAAAGTTTCAGCAGAACCCATATTTTAACAACTTTTCTTCATTGCAAAGAATGACATGGGGTGTCAAATCCACGAAGCACCACATTCGACGAATAATCGGGAAGAGCAGTTTGACTTTCGTGGAATACGCCAAGTTGCTTAGCCAAGTGGAAGCAGTTCTCAATTCCAGCCCAATTTGTCCTGTCACAAGTAATCCAGAAGATCTTCGGTGTCTTACGCCGGGTCACTTCCTAATCGGATCTGCAATAAATACTCTTCCGGAAAGGGATATAACGAGATTTAAGATAACGTATCTTGATAGATGGTAAACACTACAGCGCATCTACAAGGTGGCGCAAAATTAATCATCCAGTTTTGTTTTTGAATTACTTTTTTACTAAATAAAAAAAAACGATTTTGATTGAAGGAAATCTTAAGTTGGACCTTAAAATTTTTTTCTGTTAAGTGGAAAAGATGATATCCGTTTGACATTTCCAAGACTGAGCGAATCAAGGACGGAATTTTTGTCGGTCCTCATATTACAAATTTATTAAGAGATGAAATTTTCGATGTCGTTTTGAAAGGCAAAGAAAAAACAGCTTGGAATGACTTCTTAGGAAACAAAAGAGATGAAAACTATATAACTCTCGTCGGAAACACATCAGGTCCATTCGGGTACACAATCTAAAGCGCTTTAAGGTGCTCTAAAGTGCTCGAAGTGTATTCGCGTACTGAGTCAATATGGCAAATAAAGAGAAAAATTGATAAGTAACGAATAACGTGTATTTCCCCTCTGTGCCTGAATGTGCTCGAAGACTTTCTGCTGGCACGAAAAAACTGCCAAATGATTGTCAAATGAGTCAAATAGTTCAAACATTTCAAAAAGTCAATAAACATAAAAAACAGATGCAAAATGTCTTGAAGAAAATGCTGCGATGTGTGAATGTTCTCCCAAAACATTTCTTTGTAGCTTAATCTAAATTTTTTAGTTTTCACACGAGTTTAATTTGTTCATTATACTTTTTTTAATGACAGTTGGCTAGACTTGGCTCGTAAGTAAGGGTAAGTAAGTAAGTAAACACTGGGCTGTAATATGTCATTGAAAGCTCATTTCTTACACTATCATTTTGACTATTTTCCATACAATTGTAATGCGATAAGTGACGAGCATGGAGAAGGCATCCATCAGGATATCGCTAGCATAGAAAAACGCTATCCGTGTAAATGGAACGTTTCAATGTTCGCGGATGGACTATTATTAGAGATATTCCAGAAGTAGAATATAAGCGAGCAGCAAGAAGACAACGTCAAAATTTGGCACAATAATCAAAATATATCGCTATTTTATATTAGTTACAATATTTTGAAAAAATTATTTCCCCGAAAAGTGAAACTAATTCTTTTTTTTACTCATTTTCGTATTCAGCGCATCAAAACATATAAGAAAAGTTTCTTCGCATAAAGAATACAATTTCAAAGTCAAATGTTGTTGTCTATTGTAATTACTTACTTACTTACTTACTTAATTACTTAGGTGGTTCTACAGTTCGGGGTGTATCTGGGCCTCAACCAACAAGACCCACCATTTAGCTCGGTCTTTAGCTAATTGCCTCAAGTTACGTACTCCAACTTGGTCGAGGTCCCCTACGACACCCACGGTGAGGAGGCCCCTTACTGCGTCGTCCCACCGGGTTAGAGCGTTTGTGTCTATTCACTGTACATGTCCTACCCATCTCAAACATCCAATACGCAGTGTTTTGACTAGCTCGTATAGTTCGTCGTTGAATCTTCTCCTCCAAAACCCGTCAACGCTAACGGGACCGAATATAGAAACATACAAATCTTGGTATGGAATGCAAATAGCCCCAAGAAATGCAAACAAGAATTGCGAGTGACTCCCGACATAAAAAAATGTATATCCGATTGTCCAAGACGCATTTCAAATTTCAATCAAACTATAAACTGCATGGATACAAGGTATACCATACCCCATATCCTTATAATACAGCAATACGGGTGGAGGGGGGCTGCAGTTATCATTAAAGAAAACATTAATCATCACGTAGACGAAAAATATCAATCGTGTGAAATACAAGCCACAGCAGTTAAAATAAAAACCAGCAGCTGCGGTAGCTGCGGTATATGGTATTGTTCTCCTAGCTACACATTAAAACAAAATGATTTCAACAGCATCTTCCATTTACTCGGAAATAAATTCATAGTAAGAGGGGATTTCAATGCTAAGAACAAATAATTATAATGAAGGACAATAACCCACGTCTAGTAAACAAACTGACTGACTGGAGTTATTTCAGACAATTGCTGTAAGAATGCATTGAACTATCCTCAACAATAGATACTATTGAGCAAATAGATAGTGGAGTACTGACTTTCACATAAGATATACAGAAGACGGATTGGGCTGCAACACCTGAATATAAGAGTAAAGTAATAAGAAATGTGTATCCCGAAGAAATATGCGAGCTTATATCTAAAAAGAGAAAAGCTCGTAAACGCTGGCAACTATCGAGAGTGCCAACTGATAAAACAAGACTCAATAAATCAACTAATAAGCTTAGAAAATGGATTAGCGAATTCATTGATTCGTCGGTAGAAAGATACCTTACTAATCTGACAAACGATGTAAGTACAGACTACTCACTGTGGAAGAGTACGAAGAAAATGAAAAGGCCAACGGCACATATTATGGCAGTTAAGGACAGAAGTAGAAACTGGGCGAAACTAACAAACAAAAAGAAGATTTATTCGCTGAATATCTTGAAAATTTCTTCCAGCCGTACGAAGATAAAGACTCTCAACAAACTGTACAAATGTGAGAAGACAATAGATAAATAGCACCAGTGAACTCTAAGGAAATATCGAAAGAAATTAAAGAAAAGATCAACTCGAAAAAAGCTTCGGGATTTGATCTTATTACAGGAGAAATTCTGAAAAAAAACTTTCTAAAAAAGGTATGGAAAAAGTTCTAAGCTATTCGAAAAAATTCTTCTGAAACGTATTCAACCGATCATAGTAGAAAAGACATTGATACCAAACCATCAATTTGGTTTTAGAAATAGGTATTCAATAATAGATTGTAACGGCGGTCATTTATTTTGTTTCTCCCCTGTGACGGTTCACTGCAAAGTTCGCCTGACAGGTATAAAGCAGGGGAGAGAAATAAAAAAAAAATAGTGGTCTTAGACAATTACTTCTGATGTCTCTAGAATGCTGTGGTCGTAGAGAGGGAAGAGTCATGAGATGGGGTAAAGAGAGTCCACCGTTACTTTGACCACTCAAGTACCCAGGCTGCTTGATTTGTGGGAATTCCAACTCTCCTAACCTACATACCTGCTGGGAAGCGGGAGCATCACGCGAAAAAGGAAAAAAAAAACCTGGTAGCATAGCGGTTTCACCCAGGCCACGCTTGCTCGATTTTTGTTTCTCTCGCGCAGTTTGGTTTGGAAAGTTACCGTGGTCGGGCTAAAATCCCAAAAACATCAAAACGCGAAAAAAAAAACAGTTTATAGATAAACTTATAGTCTATCCATAGAAATAAAAAAAAAAATCTAAAAACTACAAGTGAAAAAAGGAAAAAAGAAGGAGAAATAAGATAATAATGAAACAAAAACCAAATAAGACAAAAAAGAGTTTGTGACGCCTAGTCAGTGCCACCAGTGACACGTGCAAATGACCCCTACGCTCCCAATAGAAAAAAAAAAAACTGGTCCCTAAGTCCTCGGGTGCAAGGAACCAACCCCTAAGTGCTATCGTCCTCCTCCTCAACCTTTCGGTCGTCTGCAGCCCCGAACAACAAAAGAAAAAGAAAAAAAAAAGGATTAATTAATTTGCAAATTACAAATCAAAATTTTAGAATTACTCGCATGGTTAATTAAGGGGAATTGGGGAAAAAGTAGTTTTGTCTGGTCGTGGTTTCGGGTTTGCCGCGCAAAGGTGCCTTTGGTCAAAAAAAAAAAAAAAAATAAGAAAAAGTAATGTATAAATTTAAAAAAAAAAGCAGAGAAAGAATTGTGTGTGTGCAATTATTCTCTTCCCAACTTTTTTGCAGCTACAGGAGGAGTTCTAATCGGCAGGCCTGGCGAACCTTAGGTAAGAGCGTAGCGTCGTTTTTTGTATTGTAGCCCCTCTCAATTTTTGTATGCCCACCTACAAGAAGCACTCAGAAACAGAGTTGCCAAATATTTTTATTTTTCCTTGTATTTGAATGAATTTTCGCTGCTTCGATTTAAAAAAAAAAGTATAGTACATAACAGACAAGACTACTTAAATTAAATGTATCCATACTGTTTTTTTTTTATCTAAATCAAAGATACCTATATGTATTAATAAAGTACAGATGTGAATATGGTTCACTAGAAAATAAAAGCGTGTCTCATTTCAAAGGTGAAGTTTTTGGTCCTAGTTGACGATAATGAAAGCATAGGGCTTTCTAACAGGTGCAAAAAAAAAATATTACGCGGTTACTTGCACATAGGTTGGGTGGGTAAAAACCCGCATGGAGGACGACCATCTGATCCTCCCTGTAGTGGCATCGTTTACCTTTGTCAGACTTTTTTTTTAAATATCAATTACCGATTCTGTGCATGCATTTTTTTTTGTTTGTAGTGGTGATATTTGGGGGAACTTAGATGCAAGAACCCACCCTCCGGCGAGCTTTAGTGCGATGAAGCAAGGTATGAACCCCCGCATCTGAGCCTACCCTAAAGAAATTCTTCATCCCATCCTCTCTTCCAATCCTATCCCCGATCCCCTTTCCCTCAGCAATTGTTCTTTTTTCTTCCTCTATTAAAAATCTCTCCTTCCTCTTCGCCCGTTCATCTCTCTATTACAAGACAAGGTACACCGAATAACTGATAAAAAAGAAAAAGCATTAGAAGAGAAAAAAATATGCTCCACCATGTTCTTGATGTTACACAGGGTTTTGATAAATTGGCACACAGGATTAATACATAAGCTGCAAATGTACCATATCTGCCAAAACAATGCTCATATATTCTAGGGTCCTTACATAATGCAGCGAATGCATATACAGGGTGTCCCAGTTAAGCAGTATAATCCTTTAAGAGGAGATACCTGAAGTTCCGCCGAAAAAAAAATTGTATGGCAGGGGGCGCTATTCTCACCAAATTTCAAGTTATAGCCCATCAAATTGGGTGACCTCTTATTTGGAGGTGTAATCATCTTAAACGCTATAACTTCTAAGCTATTATAGATACAAAAATAGTTTTATACATTTTGGAAAGGCAATTTAGAAGCGCATACAAGTTTCAAACACATCGGGTACAGCTGCGCAGCTACAAAAAAGTTATGGCTCCTTAAACTCAAAATAATGAAAATTTGTTGTTCCATTTTTTCACTTAAAATGCATTTTTCTCAAAATTTTTACCAAAATTTTTTTTTTTTTATGAAGTTTTGATCCCTAAAAAATTTCCTTAAAATTATGTTAAGCAACTTCTTTAAGTACGATCAACAGACGTTGTAGTAAAAGCCATTTTTTGTCAGACAAAAATGGTCAAAAAGAAGTGTAGGTACCTACTGAATTAGTCTTAAAACAGAACAGTTTATGGAATGTTTATAGCAATTGTTCGAAGTGCCTTCTTTCCATTTGAATACACTTTCGGGCGCGTTTAAACATTTCAGATGGCAGATTAACGAGCAGTAAACTTCTTCTTATCTCTTTTAAAACGGCACTAATTTTTTCTTGGAGCTCTTCCAGACTCGACATTTTTCTAAAATAAACTTTTTCTTTCATAGCACCCCAGAAGAAGAAATCCATGGGTGTTAGATCAGGAGATCTGGGTGGCCAAGGGTTGGGGCCAAATCGACCTATCCACTGTTCGTTATAAGTATGGTTGAGGAACGAAGTTACTCCGCTGCTACTGTGACAAAGTGCTCCATCTTATTGAAAAAACATCGCCCTTCTCTGAACAAGAGGAACATCTTCAAGGAGCTCCGGCAATCGTTCTCCAAGAAATTGCAGGTAGTGCTGGGAATGAATTCTTCGTGGAAGAACGTGCGGGCCTGCTAAAGTGTTCTCTATTAATCCAGCCCAATCATTTACGCTAAACATCCTTTAAAATAAGCAATACATTTTTTGAAGAAGTTGTTCACAATAATTAAATTTTTACCTTTGAAAGGATGTTGTGCGTATTAAATGGGGATTGGAGTCCGACCAATGGTGCAAATGATGGTGGTTTGTTACCCCATCTCTTGTGAACTGCGCTTCGTCAGTCCACAGAATGTTATTGAGGAAGTGCCCATTTTCTGCTTGTTTGCGCAGTAACCATTGGCAAAATTCCACTCTTCTTTGCGCATCTCCTGGTAGTAAATCCTGTACCTCTATTACTCTGTTGAGTTCTGTGAATCCTGGTTCTGGGAAGTTCCAATTGCACAGCTAGTCTGCGCTGACTGTAGGCTGAACTTCCACAGAACGCAAAGTCCCACTCTCAACTTCTGCCGCCGCTGCGTCTGAATGTCGTTACCTTTTATTTGGTGCAGCTGACCCAGTATCAACAAGGCGCTCATACGCATCAGCAAACATCCGACTACATGGTGTTCTACGATTTGAGTATCGTCGTTGGTACTCCAATCTTGCCAATGAAGCGTTTCCATTGCAGAACCCGTATACAAACACTATTTCCGCGTATTCACGTTTTGAATACATTTTGTGAGGATCGGCTGTTACCTTACAGAGCAAAATGTCGATTGTAAATCAGTCGAAACAAAAATTACGGTACATTTGCATATCTGTGATAATTCTTTGCTACGCTGTTTTTTCCTATTCGACAATTAAGTGTTAACTGCATTGCTCATAGGTACGTTAGTTTATTATTCTCACTCAATTTTGTTTGACCATTTTTGTCTAACAAAAAAATGGGTTTTACTACAACGTCTGCTGATCGTACTTAAAGAAGTTGCTTAACATAATCTTAAGGACATTTTTTAGGGATACAAATTTCATAAAAAAAAAAATATTAAGTAAAAAGTTTGAGGAAAATGCATTTTACGTGAAAAAATGGAACAACAAATTTTCATTATTTTGAGTTTAAGGAGCCATAACTTTTTTGTAGCTACTCAGTTGTACCCAATGTGTTTGAAACTTGTATGCGCTACTAAATTGCCTTTCCAAAATGTATAAAACTATTTTTGTACCTATAAGAGTTTAGAAATTATAGCGTTAAAAGTGATTACACCTCCAAATAAGAGGTCACCCACTTTGATGGGCTATAACTTGAAATGTGGTGAGAATAGCGCCACCTGCCATACAATTTTTTGTTCGGCGGAATTTCTGGTATCTCTTCTTAAAGGATTATACTGCTTAACTGGGACACCCGTAGAATAAAACAAGAAGATGAGTACACCACATAAAATCAAATAAAAGCTGGCGTACTGCAAATTCCTTTTATACACAAACGACTTACCACAAAACGCGGAAACTACTCTTGAAACATTTACAGACGATACTGCTGTTCTTGCTGTTGGTAAAACCGTCAAGGAAGTAATCGAAAATTGCAAAGGACAGTATATATATATATTTGAATGGAGCAAAAAATGGCAACTAAAACTAAATGAACTGAAGTCATTTCATGTTAAATTTACAAATAAAAATGTACAAGACATATACGTACCTGTGTACATAAATAACAATGCAATTGTTTATTCGAATTCAGCTAAATACTTAGGCATGAGTCTTGACGCTAAATTGCGCTAAATTGGGAGGCTCATGTCAAGAAAAACATGACGAATTAAATATTCGCTATAAAAAAGTGTATTGGCTCCTAGTGAGATATTCCTGTCTTTCAGTATGCAACAAGCTACTCCTTTATAAACAAATAAAGCAAATATGGATATTATGGTCTCCAGCTTTGGGGGTGCACAAATAAGACAGACTTACAATGTATACAATGAGGAGCGCTGATCTACATAGAGATCTAAAAGTAGGAATGGTAGAGGATGCGGTCAGGAAGGTCACAAGAAGACATGAAGTTAGAGTCCGCATTCGCGCCAGTGGAGAATTAGCTGAACTACTTAATAACAACAATTTATTTAGAAGATTGAGAAGGATAAAACCCTTCGAACGATGTAACTAGAGATAACATCGTAGCATAACATAACATCGTCACACAAAAATAGTGATTAAACATATCTACTTTATGTACATATATACATGTATTAACTGAAACCCCGTCCGCTTCGCCAGGCACACAAAAATTTCCAAGTTTTTTTTCAATGTTTTTGAATGTTTTTGAGATTTTTTTTGTCTACCACCTTTGTACCGTAATTATCTAGATTTAAAAAAAGCAACTAAATTAGTTGGAAATTACGGGCGTTAGAGGAAAACATACGCATTTTGACACTTAGTTTTATATACAAGGTGGCGCAAAATTAATCATCCAATTTTGTTTTTCTATTATATTTCTACTAAATAAAAAAAAATTATTTTGAGTGATGAAAATCTTTACTTGGGCCTTCACAATTATTTCTGTTTACCTTCCGATAACAACAGGGGTGCTCTGCTACCCCAGATAATTTCCTGAACACAGGAAAGGGATTTGCATCAATTGCATTTAATTATTTTTTTTCCTGTCAATATATTTTTTTTATGAATTTGGTTTTTTCTGTTTTTGTTTAAGTCTATGAATTGTTTTGTTTAAATGAAAAATGTATGTTATCCTTAAAAGTTTTTTTTTTTAAATTTAATCCTGGCTGGGGTGTTCTACCACCCCTGTTGTTGTGTATGTATATTTTAAATGTGTTGTTATCGGAAGGTTAAGTGAAAAAGATGATATCCGCCAAGTGGCTGCCGCCAGTGTTGAAACACATTTGTGCCCGTTTTATCGCATTTTCCATGACTTTCCGCAAGATTTCTGGTGATAACTGTTCGCATTTCTGTCGAATATTCTCCTTAAGGGCTGCGATTGTCTAAGGCTTGTTGGCATAAACCCGCGACTTCAAGTAGCCGCAAAGAAAGAAGTCTGGGATGGTTGAATCGGGAGATCTTGCTGGCCATGCCAAATCGCCAAAACGGGAGATTACGCGACCAGGAAACGCTTCCTTCACAATATCCATTGTGGCTCGTGCTGTGTGTGCGGTTGCACACACTCTTCGTGCATCACACGCGGGTTTTCAGTGCCCCAGAAACGAAGATTTTGCTTATTGACGTAACCGCTTAAGAAATGCGCCTCGTCGCTCATGATGATTTTCGACACAAAATCGTCCTCTTCGTTGTTGGGATTGAGGATGACTTGACAGTAATTCACACGCGACTGACGGTCAGGAGGCATTAACCGATGCACTGTTTGCACTTTGTACGGGAACATGTGTAAGTTTTTCACTAAAATTCGCTGTAGGGTCCGTTTGGTGATGCTCAATTGCGTGGCCCGTCGTCTGGTTGAGGTTTCGTTCTCAGCGACATCGGCAGCCACAGCCGCGATATTCTCGGCCGAACGACCAGTCCGGTGGCGGCCACGCCCTGCATGGTCTCCTATGGTTCCAGTCGGTTTAAATCGAGTAGCTAAGCGCCGGAATGTTTGCCCAGTTGGGGCGACACGATTAGGAAATCGACGTCGAAATTCTCGCTGCTCTAACACCACCGACCGATTATTGGTCAAACAAATCGACACAATTATTCCACGTTCTTGCAAAGTATAGCGCTCCATTGCTTGTCTGTTTGTATACCGCAGCTGTCTAGTCCACAAATGTCAACTATGATTGACGTACGTTGCCATTTGCAAAAATTATAGCAACTTCCGATAGGGTGATTAATTTTGCGCCACCTTGTATCAAGATTTTTGGAAAGTTTGGAGATCCGAATACCTCTCTCGCTTGCAGCAGCGCCCTAACTGGCTTGGTCAACAGCAAAATATGTAGGTGAACAATTTAGTGTTCATCAAAGATAACCAAGTACCACCAACGTCCACCAACGTTATGGGCTCTCGGTCGTATCATCGCAACTCATTCGGGAAAAGATGGCTTAACGCGCGTGGTCACCGTTCGGATTCAAACCCCAACATTTAAACGTCCTATCACGAAAATCTGCAAGCTTCCTATTACCCAAAATGAAACATCGTAAGAATCTTTTTCGAACCTTATTTAACTTACAATCATCTACAAAACCGTAATCACACAAAATATTTTTTAACCTTATAAATATTATATATGAACAACATTAACCACCTTTTCCCTTGGATGAGCTGATTAACATCGATGACTACACAACTTGGAATCTATACAACCCCGCAGCTTTCGTAAACACCGACCCGCACCAGCATCCACGATCCACCCCTACACATGCAATAATCAGGAGCTCGGCAGGATGTTGCACCCGCAACGAATATCGTTCGTATGGGGACATACGCACATTCATTGGTCCATACGTCGCACATATACATTACATGCTACGCATGTAACTGTATCACCAAATCACTGTGCACTGGCATATCATAATATCATTGCCATAGTGATCAATTGAAATAGACGCAGCGCAATCGATGTCAAATGACGATTCACTTGTCATTGAACTTTCGAACTACACAGTCAAGATAAAATAAATCAGATAAAATAAGTCCACTCAAAAGTGTTTAGTTTAGAATCAAGAAGTTTCTTCCAAATACCAAATTTGGAAACGAAGCATATACGAAATTCTTCCAAATACCACATTTGGCAACGAAACAAAGCCCGTTGTGGTATATTTGTTATATTTTCCTAAGTTCGTTAGTTTGATGCAAAGCACCGGAGGAGCAATATCAGTTTTCAAGCCTCACCAAGATTAAGAAGTCAGCCTGCATCGGGATCATAGGATCGTTACCTACAACATGCTAAGTCCCATTCCGCTGGATCTGTTTTTTAAAAATGCTGCGGCTAAGTCGGCGATCAAACTGAGCGAAGCAGGACTCCGGCCATCCTCACTATGTCGTTGCGACTCCATCTTATCCCGGTTGGAGGTCACAAATAGGCAGGTAGCAACCAATTACATGTCTCCGATGCTGACATTTGACAGGACATTCAATATCAGAACTCCTGACAGAAATGACTGGAAAAACAAACAAATCACTAGTAATGAGGAATTGATCTTCTAAGCTGACGGTTCCACATTGTTTAGGAGCTGGGGTTTATTGTAAAGCTCAAGGGTTCAACCGCTCATTCATAATTAACAACCACTGCAGCGTCTTTCAAACTGAGATCACAGCCGTCACCCAGGCTGCGGAAATCATCACCATAGGTAACATCGTAGGTAAATCAATTACTGTGTACATTGATATCCAGGCAATTGTTAAGGCTCTCGAATCCGCAGTAAATAGATATATCCGTAAGCTCGTGAAATCTGCAAACTATACCTTAATGAAGAATCACAAGCCAAGAAGGCGACCCTATGGTGGGCATACAAGATAATGTAAGAACAGACGAACTCGCGGGGTTGCACATCTCGCAAACCCTCCCCTGCGTGAAGGTTCTTAAAGAGTTGATAAATACAATCATACGACAAATGCTGTGCGAATTCCCTGCCCTCGCCGACACAAGAATAAGCATTCTCGGTAGTTACTTCTTCAATGAATAAAAGGACCTTCGTTGCATTCAACTAAAAGACCTCCTGAAATTCATATCACTTCTAGGTGGTTGTAAATCAGCTCTTTTTCCCTTCCGAGCTGAGGCCTATCAGCTTCTGAGATTCATATTCTTATCTATTGTAGATGGATTTCATTTCAGCAGTTTTTTCTTTGCAAGTTCCCAGGATAAAAATAATATGGACACAATAGAGCCTTGTTGGACTAAGTGAGCAGTGACCTACCTGTCACAAGCCACCCATATACCATATGTACCTAATCTAACCGAAGCTGAAATAAATAAATGTTTAAATAACTAAGTACATAGGTAATTAACCTCTAGTAACCTGGAGGAATTAGATTTCATCAACTAAAATTAAATATTGAAATTCAAAAGGGAAATACATTCTGAAGAATGAGCATTTAAGTTTTGATGACATTTTACAGGTTCCCAGAGATCGCGATAGGCCCACGTTGTTGCCTTGTGTTTTGAGAAGCTTTGCTTAACCTTACCTTTATTAACTTAACCTATCCCCCATCTATCATAGCCATTGTTCCTAGTCGGCTCCATTCATGAAAGTATAATGTATACAACTGTGCAATTATTCTTCTTCGTATCAGTCAAAGAAGTTGACCTCCTTTACAATCCCATTAGCCTTATAAGTGTTTTAATCGTTTCGGAGCGCCATATCTATAGATGAGCAGGAGGAAATTCATTATTCCTTTGTTCATCCGTCCTGCAAAAGCACATAAATTTAAATACTATTTTAGAGTTGCAAGCCCCTCAAGTATTTCTTAAACTTTACTACAATTGTAGCTGACATGATGCCCTTGCCTTCATCATTCGTAATTAATAATTTCGGAATCATCCCCAAATGGGTTCACTGGTCAGTGAAAAAGAAAAGTTTGGCCCAGAATTTGCCCATCCAAATAATTAATTTTGCCTGGAAATCAAAACCATACCGGACAGCAGGCAACAAATTGCAAAAATTGAATTTCTCTCACAAAGGTTTCATTGTCCATTCAGCCATCAATTCAGAAAGAATATATGTGTATGTGTGAGGACGACAGAACCTATATACATGCTGTATAGCAAGAGTATGCCTTCAGGAAACAACAGTTCGAATATCCTTCCTTCCTCCTAGTTGAAATCAAATTGGATCAGTTGGGTCATTAAAACGGTGTACACCCATCCAACCATCCACCCACAGCCTGCAACAGCACCTCTTTCCGCCATTCAAATCAGTGTTACAGGAAATGACCCAAAATTATGTTGATGAGCTACAGTAAAAATTAATCGTCCTCGCAGGCTTGGCCCAGTGAACGCAGTAACACTAGCGACACCAGCAGCGCCAAACATTCCCCACCAATAGCCCTGATGGTGCGTGATATGGGTGCCATATGGTGACCACCGTTGTGTGTATGTGCGCATGAGGACCCTAAACGAGTAATTAAGATAACAAATGATCCATTTGAAGGCGAAAGCGATCCCACACTATTAAAGAAAATGACTCGACTTTTAGACGGTGCCAATGCTACCGCTAGTTGCTGGTCAATTCATCTACCAGCCCGCGCCTTCCTCTTGGGAAACTGGCGGCTCGGTAATTCTTCATCATCATTCGAAGGAATATGTAGTTTCCTATCGACTTGTGGAGGTGTGGATTCCATTGCTGCATTCCTGCAGCACTAGTAAATGCATTTGATTTCGGTTCTTTTTTCGTTTAATGAGCCAGAGACTTTAATTGGTTTTGTATTTCCCACTCGATGGCGCGCAGCGCAGGAGTTTAATGAGTAGAGAATGCCAGTCAGTTTTTGGTTGAATGGAATGGCGGACTTATAGGTACATTCAGCTCATTCTGCCAGCCAGCTATAATGTGGAGAAGCGAAATATGTTTGGCTGGAAATAATTAATGATTCGTCATCAGTCAAGGTGGCAGTGGGAGAGTAGTTAAGAGCTGTAGAGATTTCTGTCAATATTTATTGCGTAATTACCGGAAGACAGCAGTAATCAATTAAAGAGTGAATTTGTGTAATGTAATGAAAGTGGGTGGCTGCTGATGGTCGTTATGAAATCCATTTTGACTTTTAATGATGCATTCAGAGAAGGCATTTTTATTTTTTTTTTTTTATTATTTCCTTATAAATGTTCGTACGAACGTATAATGAGACGTCCCTTAAAACGTGAAATTTATTGGTAACCTTGTGCGAGGATGGGAAGTTTGCGAAGGAAAGGCCACTTTTTTACGGCTTATTTAAGTAGGAACTTTCGTAAAAGATTTATATTTCTAACCTGAAGCTGTATGAATAATGTTATCCTTAAATTTGGGGCTAAAACTTTAATATGAACACTCCGGTATACCAAAAATGATATTCAGACCTTTGGTGCTTACCAGATAGTCAGTTTGCCAGGGAAAACCTCAAATATTCCTAACTCAATAGAAAATAGATCTATTATCACTCTATATAATTCATTACCTAAATCTACCCCGTCTTTACACTTTTGCAAATAAACCATCACTCGCGATTTTCTATGCTGATATCTTTGCCTGTTTTATCCCATCGGTGTCATACTTCCTTTGAAAAAAAACCTTCTCGTCTTCTCCATCCTGGTATAGCAAAGAGTAACGCTCTCTTCGTAACAATAGGAATACACTACGCCAATCTTATCTCAAATCGAAATCTCCCTCTAACTTCTAATAAGTACTTTTGTTTAACATATACTTATTTTCTTAAGATCTCCGAAACGATCTATCAAAAATACCTAGCGCGAATGTACTCAAACGTTACAACCGATTCCAATTTTTTTTTTTTTTTTTTCAATTCACAAATATCAAACGAAAATCTTACGGCTGTCCATCTACTTTCACCTTCACGGACTCTTCCTCTTACTTACTTACTTACTTACATAGGTGGAGCTACAGTGCGGAGTGAACCTGGACTTCAACCAACAAGCCTCTCCATTTAGCTTGGTCTTTAGCTAATTGCCTCACACTCCAAGTTAGTCGAGGTCCCCTTGAACTTGTGTGCGCCACCTACGACGAGGAGGTCCTCAAGTGTGTCGTACCTCCGGGTTAGATTCGAAGACTCTGCGGGCCGGAGCGTTGGTGTCCATTCGCTCCTAGCCATCTCAGACGTCCAATACGCAGTTTTTTGACTAGGTCGATGTCGCTGTATATCTTGTATAGTTCGCGATTGAACCTTCTCCTCCAAAACCCGTCAACGCAAACGGGATCGAATATCTTACGAAGAATTTTTCTCTCGAAGCGACCAAGGATATCTTCATCCTACCTATATCTTCAGCGCCGTAAAGCAGGACTGGGATGATCAGGATCTTATACAGAGTCTCCTTAATTGTTCGAGATAGGGCTTTACTGTTGAATTGCCTTATAAGCCCAAAAAAAACAGTTTTCGGAAAGAGTTATTCTTCGCTTGATTTCTGCGCTGGTGTTATTTTTAGTGTTTATAGCAGAGCCAAGGTAGGCAAAGTCCCTTACTACCTCGAAGTTATAGCTGCCCACGGTGACGTTCTGTCCCATTCGTCGATGCTGATTTTCCCTTCTTGTTGACAGCATATACTTGGTTTTGTCCTCGTTTATCGCTAAACCCATTTTGACCGCTTCCGCCTCAATGCTTGCACACAGCTACTTGTGACAGCCCGATGAATTCTTCCGATAAAATCTATATTGTCGGCGTATGTAAGCAATTGTACAGACTTGTGATAGATTGTGAGTTCCACACAATCCATTCAAGTACAATATTAAAGAAGTCACATGACAGCGCGTCACCTTGTCTAAAACCTTTTTGGACATTAAAGGTCTCGGTGATGTCATTACCCACCTTGATGGAGCAGCGAGCGTTCTCCATCGTCATTCTGCGGAGACGAACAAGTTTGGCAGGGATGTCAAAACTAGACATGGCTCTATAAAGCCCTTCTCTATAGATGCTGTCATAGGCGTCCTTGAAATCGATAAAGAGATGGTGAGTATCGATTTGGACTTCTTGTGCTTTTCCAGGATCTGCCGGAGTGTGGAGATTTGTTCGATGGTGGACTTTTCTGGCCTGAAACCGCACTGATAGGGACCAATCAGGCTGTTGATAAAAGGTTTCAGGCGTTCACAAAATATCGCAGAAAAGATCTTATATGCGATGTTGAGAAGACTAATGCCTCTATAATTGGAGCAGTTGAGGGGGTCTCCTTTCTTGTGGATCGGGCAAACGATGCTAACATTCCATTCATCAGGCATACACTCGTCTGACCAAATCTTAGAGACGAGTTGGTGTATGCACTCTACCAATTCATCCCTAGCTGGCTTGAAAAGATCGGCGGGTAAGCTGTCAGGTCCAGCAGCCTTGTTGGATTTCAGCTTGGATATTGCTATCCTTACTTCGTTTTGGTCAGGTGAACGGAGATTTTGACTATCATTATCTATGTTGAATAGTTCATTCTGCCTGACAGTGGGATGTTGGTCTTCGTCGCCGTACGGGTATCGATTCTCTGACATGTTCTTTTTACCTTTTGGTAAAACTGCAGTACATTGTTCCTGGAGTATAAACTCTCGATATTCTCGAACGCGCGCTTCTCATGCTCTTTCTTCTTCTTTTGAAGAAACCGATGTTCTTTCCATCCCTTTTGCTCGTAGAGCTCACGAGCAGCTCTTTTCTTCCGTTGCAGCGTCGCTTTATATGCCTCTTGTTTTGCCGCATGCACTCGCCGGCATTCTTCGTCAAACCAGGGGTTTCGCGGTGGTGGGCGAGCGAGACCCAGCACATCAGTCGCGGCGTTTCTGATGGCATGTTGGCAGCGTTGCCACTGGTCTTCGGCACTTGATGCTTGCGGCATAGGGGTGATTAAGAGATTTCAGGATACGCGTTCAGGGAAGAGTCTGGCGGTCTCTTGCGATTGTAGCTTTTCGACGTTAAATTTTCTCACAGTGATTCTTCTTTGTTGCTCAGTTTGGGATATCCGCATTCGTACCTTGGCTACAACAAGGTAATGATCCGAGTCTATGTTGGCCGCTCGGAAGGTCCGGACATCCAGAATACTGGAAGCATGCCTTGCGTCGATCGCAATATGATCAATTTGGTTGATCGTGATATGATCATTGGACCGCCATGTCTGCTTATGAATATCGAGATGAGGAAACCATGTGCTTGCTATGGTGACATTTCGCTCCACAGCGGAATCAATTAGCCTTAGTCCGTTATCAGACGTGGTGTCATGTAGACTATGCTTACCGACTGCCCTACCAAAGACGTCCTTCTTTCCTATTTTGGCGGTAAAATCACACAATACGATTTTAACGTCGTATTTAGGACATTGCTCATATGTTTTGTCGAGGAGCTCGTAGAAACACTCTTTGGTGGCAGGGTCCTTTGCATCCATGGGGGCATAAACAACTACAAAGGTGAACAGCAATCATCAGGCACCCGAGTATAAAAAGGAAAACCACTACACCAAAGAAAGGTTCATGTTTGGTAGTACAAGCGACCGGGGAGTCTTAGTGCTTTGGATTTGAGTTTCGTTTTCTTTTTGTTATTTAAAATAAAAATAAAAATGGTGTCGAAGGTAAGTTATTGGTTCTTAAATCGGCATATGTTCCAACTCTCACCATTGCTCATGAAATCTAAGTGGTGGCCGAAATGACATTCCTTCGTGGTGCTGCTGGAATGCTGTTATGATTGGTATTAGCGGTAGGCTACTTAGAATTACATAATTATGTACATCAAGTACAACGTCTTTTCTGGACCCTTCTTAATACGTTGAATTTGATGGTGTAGGACCGAGAATGATGAAGGTAGGCATCCTATCCCCGCCATGCTTATGAAGGATTTTTAGTAAAAATATTGAGAAACTATAATTTTTCGAAAATTATGCGAATTTCAAATATGCTTACAATTATACTGGTTTGAACTCTCAGAAGCCTATTTATAAGTCTTCACCTTTCTGGCTAAAAATGTAAGGCACAAAGGAGCGTAAATACCTAGGCAATTTATCTAGTACAGACTACACAACGTCACACCTAGACTTCACGAGACCATTTTCAAGCACCTTCCCGAGCACAGAAGAATGCAAAACAGGCAGAACGCCCAACCAGAGAACCATAGCCGTGTACACCTATGGATCCAAAATGGAAACGGGTGTCGGCGCAGGCATCTTCTCTGAAACGCTTGGTATCTCTTTGTCAGTCGTGCTACCGAACTACAGCAGTGTTTTCCAGGCGAAGGTCCTAGCAGTGACAAAAGCGGCCCATGAGACTGCGATGAGGGCAATACCACGTGAGGATATCACCTTTTTCATCGAAAGCCAGGCAGCGATATCTGCAATATTCTGAACCAATATCTGCTACAGAGGTCAAATCGAAGCCTTTAAAGTGTTATAGAGAAAAGCTCAAGGTTCTGGGAACACAGCGCAAGGTAGAGCTCTGCTGGGTCCCTGGACATGAAGGCATACCAGTGAATGAAAAAGCTGATGAACTAGCTAGAGGAGGTTCGGCACTAAACTCGGACCAATCCGACCCCTCAGTGTACATCCCGCCTTGCACACTCAAACTCAAGGCAGGGAACAAAGCCCAAACGGAGGCAAACAACAGATGGTCCTCTCTAGATACTTTTATCATCACGAGGAAGCTATGGCCTACATTTGACAGTGCAAAAACCAATAAACTCATACAGAGGGATAGAAAATCACTCTACTCTCATTGGAATTATTACATTGGACAATACTTCTTTAAGGATTTAGAAAATTTGTCCAACAGACCGGTCAACAACATCGCAAACTTGATCAAATCCTCTGTCCCTACACCAGCCCACTAACCTAACCTAACCTATGGACGATCGTACGGAAAAAAAACGGACATGGTTTCATCAACCCAGTTTAAACACTAAAGTTTTTTTGTCCATTATATCTCATTGTTTCCAACTATGCATCCAAATTTATATTTATACTCCATGGAATAGGCAATGCAAAAACTAAAGTTTGCATCTTTATTTTTTTAAAAATTATTTTAAATAAAGCAGCAACACATAATTTAAATTTTACCTTTTAGCTTTTGTAAATGCAAACTATTTCACTTCAGACGTTCGACCCTGTCCCCAATTTGTTTGCCGTTGGCTTGTTTCTTTAGTAGTCACTTTTCCTGCAAGCAACATAAATCGTCGGCTTAGAGCAAAAAGTTATTCACAATTCAAATTGGCAATGCAGTAAAAAAATATTTATTAAAACATTTTCGAGAAATTTTTTTGTTTTGTTTTCAAATGATTATTATCTCATCTGATGTACTTAAAGAGTTTTTGCATGGGTGAATAACATTTAAACAATCACTTAGGTACTTTAAACTGAAAAATGGCAAAAATGTACTTAGTGAGTTTTTGCACTAAGCCGACGAAATACTAATCCTAAGCATCACATTGGCTTTGAGCTAAAAACAAAACAATAAGCTAAGTATAATCACCCACAGAAACAAACATAAATGTTCGAATAGACATGTATTGATGCTGGGATTATTCCGACAGGTACCCCTTTGCATAATAGGGCATATTACACATTGAAATCGATTGAAAAAAGAAAAACTGTTATTTTGAAAGCTGTAGTTTGAGATGTACATACACACGTATGTACACACACGCATATTTCTTGAAAGGAGTACTTTACTTCACCTGATCTTAAAGTATAAAAGGGGACTCTAGCTAAGCGAATCTATTCAGACGTTAGAAGCGTTGAGTCTGGCATACGAGTGCTTTATAATATTTTGCTAAGCAATGTTCAAATTTCACTTGAAATATTTATTTATAATAACCATGTTGGCGTTAGATATCACTGGACAACCAGTGCCTATTGAATGGGAATATCCTAGTACGGCGGAAAACAAGACAGCGGTAACAAGAGTAAGAGTATCTTAGAGTGAGCTAAAATAAAATGTTTTCATATTCCAGAAGAAAGGTTTCTTCGACTTTTTTGACAGTATACTAGACTACTTCTTTTATGACTACGCTGAAGAGGAGTCTTACTGTAAGATTTCGAAAAATATATGATAAATACAATCAAGACAAGCCCTTGTGCTTCCTATTTGTTTGTTTAGTGATATGCCGAAATTGTACAGTGGTGATTAATAAGCAGGACGATAATTACAGTGGAGCAGGATTCCAAAGACCACCAGGACCACACCCACATCAACCAGGACCACACCCACACCAACCAGGACCATACCCATACCAACCAGGAACATCACCAGAACAACCACAACAACCACCACACCATGTGCCACCACACGGATCTTCACAACACCAATATCAACCTCCATCAGGATCACCACCACATGAATATCCACAACACCAACCTCCTCCTCCACTAGGATCACCACCACACCAATATCCTTTTTCACCAGGAGCACCACCACATGAGCCTCCTCATTCACCAGGAGTACCACCACATGAACCTCCTCATCCACCAGGAGCACCACCACATGAGCCTCCTCATTCACCAGGAATACCACCACATGAACCTCCTCATCCACCAGGAATACCACCACATGAACCTCCTCATCCACCAGGAGCACCACCACATGAACCTCCTCATTCACCAGGAGCACCACCACATGAACCTCCTCATGCACCAGGAGCACCATCACATGAACCTCCTCATTCACCAGGAGCACCACCACATGAACCTCCTCATTCACCAGGAGCACCACCACATTCACCAGGAGCACCACCACATTCACCAGGAGCACCGCCACATGAACCTCCTCATTCACCAGGAGCACCATCACATGAACCTCCTCATTCACCAGGAGCAGCACCACATGAACCTCCTCATCCACCAGGTGCAGCACCACATGAACCTCCTCATCCACCAGGTGCAGCACCACATGAACCTCCTCATCCACCAGGTGCACCACCACACCAACCTCCACACCAACCTCCTTCTCCGCCAGGAGCATCACCACATGAAAATCCTCATCCACCAGGATCAGCACCACACCAACCTCCTCCACCACCACCACCACACCAACCGCCGTCAGCGCCCCCAGGAATTACAACACCACACTCAGGTGCACCCATGCAACACCCAGGAGCACCAAATCAACACCCAGGAGCACCACCACAACATCCAGGAGCACCAACACAACACCCAGGAGGCCCACCAGTCACAGCACATTCTGGACACCCAGAACATCCAACAACCCATTCTTCCTTCGGATCTCCACAATCTTTCGGAGGGAAATAAATCTCAAGCGGCCTCTATTCTCAAGGCAACCCCTATTCTGAAGGCGACGCACGTCCATCGTCGAATCCACCTCAATCTAGAAATTCATGTATAAAATGAAAAGCTTTTGAGTCTTTTGAAAATAAACGCACATTCTATGATCCAAGTTAACATGATTGGTTGTCTAGCTGCCGAATAGAAAAGTGCAAGCAAGGCAATCCAGTTGCGCGCGTATCCGTTATAGATATCGGCATACACACTTCGTATGAACAGAGCAATGGGTCTGCCTGGGAAATTCAACCCAGCAATTTAGGTTTAAGAAGAATGCTATAAAATAGAATATGCGACTCGGCATTTTTACCTTTAGATAAAATTGATTTTATAATGTGAACTTGAGTTTCATTGGGAACGGTTGGAAGCTCCTTCATTTTTTTTTTCACGTTATAAAATAAATTGATTTATTCTCGAGAGCCAACTGCTCAGTTTGGGAGTCAAGAATGCTAGTATTAAGCGTTTAATCTAAACCTAAGAATGCCGAGTCGAATATTCTATTTTACAGTATTCTTCTTAAACCTAAATTGATGGGTTGTATTTCCCACGCAGACTCATTGCCCTGTTCCCACGAAGTTGTAAGTCGATATCTATAAAGGATGGGCGTGCAAGTGGATTGCGTTGCTTACTTTAATATTCAGCAGGTAGACAACCCATAATGTTAACTTCCACGATATGTATACAATAATGTACTCTTATTCAGAGATAAGCAGATGTGACTATTGCATGAATAAATCTAGATATACTACAGTATTTCTGTAAAATATTTCATCGTTCATCTACTCCGGGCTGTAGCGTTACAGTTGCTTCGACTATTATCCGTAGGCTGTTCGATAAGCCAGTGAATTTGAACTGAAATACTTGTTTTTTTTTCTCAAAATTGAACTTATTTTTCAACGGAGTCTCCTTCTAGTGCGATGCACTTTTCCCAACGATATTCCAACTTTTTCAACCCTTCCAAAAAATATCATTTCTTAAACTCTCGAAAATAAGCATTTGTTGCATCGATAATTTCTTCATTCGATGAAAATCTTTTTCCACCGAGCTATTTCTTCATATTAGGAAACAAGAAATAATCGAACCAAATCTGGAGAATAGGGTGAATCAGGAAGCAGTTCATATCGCAATTCAGCTAATTTTGCTGTTGCTACTCCTTCAGTGGAGACCACTGCCAACAGTCATGCAGCAGTGGCTATCGCTGCAATAGTATGTGTGTGTAAGTATATGGACGCGCTGTTTTAAACTTTAGGGTGTGATCTCTTCTAGAGTAAAAATTGAAAAAAATCATTATCAGTGCCAAATCTAAGGTATTTTAAATTTTATTAATTGGGATATGTACGAGTATGTGCTTTCAAAACTGCGTGCAATTAAGGGATTTGACATTATAGGCGTACATATGTATTGTACATACTTATGTATGTACAGGCATAGAAACATTGCAATATTTTTTCATTTTGTTAGATGAGATGTTGATCGTTAGGTTTGTCTACATTTAAGAATGTTTTAATGGATTGTGTGTTGTGAGCGAGTTTGTGTGTGTTCTGGTGGCGATTCCCGCGGCGGAAGTTATAATTGAGTTTACACATTTTTGGTATTGTATTCAGTTGGCAATTATGTTTCAACAATTAAATAACTGTCGACTAAAATGCGGGTGAAGCAAGGCGAACACTGGTTAGATAGTTAGGATATATGTACTGTAATGGTGATAGTTCATGGAAACGATTTCGTCATACCAGCATCACTAACCGTGCAGACTGAACTCCAAACTTACTTACTCCAAACTTACTAGGTGGCCCTACAGTCCAAAATGGACCTGGGCCTCAACCAACGAACTTCTCTAGCCAAACCGGTTACAAGCCAGCTACCTCCAGTTGTCCACGCCAAGTTAGTTTAGGCCACTTGTTCGCGCCACATTCCCCAAGGCCGCCCACTACTGCGCCGCCGTCCATTTGGGATGCATTCAAAGATTTTCAGGCTTGGAACGCTGGGCTACATCTGGTCTACATGACCCAGCCATCCTAATCGCAGTATGTGAACTCTTCGCACTAAATCGATATCATTGTATAGGCCGTATAGTTCGACAGTGTACCTCCTCCAGGAATGCCGAGACTGGGCATGGGTCTGTATTACTCGTCTCTATTCACCCTTTCATAGGCAACCATGAAATCGATACGAATCGATTTTATATTCATGGTTTTCTTCCAAGATCTGCCGCAGAATGCATATTTGGTCAATGGTGGACTTTTCCGGACCTGAAACACCACTGATAAGGAATAATCAGAATGTTGTTGAGCTGCATTAGGAATTCTCATAATACGGCAGACAGGATGTTATATATGAAGTTGAGAAAACTTATGCCTCTGTAGTTGTCGTAGTTCAGACGGTCTCCTTTCTTCAGGATCGGGCAAGCGATGCTGAGGTTCGATTCATCAGGCATACTTTCCTCCGACGAAATTTTATAGATGAGTTGGTGCATATTCCTTACCACCTCATATCCTACTACCTTGAAAAGTTCGGCGGCAAGGAAGTGGGCTCCAGCAGCTTTTTTACATTTAAGTTTATATATCGCTATCCTCACTTCATTCTGGGCATCTTGACCATCACCGTCACTGTTGAAGGACTTGTCACAAAGATCCCAAAAAATGAAAGTACTTCACGAACCTCTGAGATTTAACGCAATTTCATAACATAGCGCTGCCATATTTTTGGGAGAGTAAATACTAAGAAAAGAACTAAGTAGCTCAACAGGACCGGCACTGCAACTCAACATTGCTGAACATAGCGAAATAGACTGAATTCTTCCTTGTCCATGAGGTAACTAAGGAAAAATTGCATTCGAAAGGATATTCGAGTATATGCCTACCTTCTGCGGGATGATTTTTTTTTTTTTTTTTTTTTTTTTTCCGGCTCTTATGCCGTGTATCCAGTGCTGGATATTATTATTATTATTATTATTATTTATTTCCATTTCAAAAGAACAATATTATTTCTTATATCTAAGTTATTACAAATTCAATTTCAAATTTTTAATTGAAATAACTAAAATATCGTTTAACTACGAATTATGCAATCATTTTCGATTGGGTGAAATGGTATCTAGTACACACTTTGTGGCATAAAATACCAGTGGTAAGTGCATTAAACTAAAACTTTGTTTTAAAATATTGTGAAAAGCCGCTCCGAGAGAGTAATAAGTTTTATGTTGAGAGAGAACAGTATTGGAAGCTACATATCAAAGTAAAGTAAACATTTAGAAGCGAAAATGAAAGATATGGAAAATAATGAGTATTAAACATTAAAAGTCGACAAGTAATGTTACGCCTACGAAGTATAAAGAGGGTTTAGTGCTGCTTACGTTAATACCTGCATCAATTCTTCTACATCTGATCTGGACAGCAACCAGTTTCTGAGACTTCTAAGGAACAAGGACTTGCAATCTATATGGTTACATGTATCTTGAGGCAATCTGTTATATATAAAGGGAGCTATAATAGAAGCAAAGCGACGGTAGTGTTCTGTTCTAGCTCTTGGAACTATTACTGCTGTTGAAGACCTTAGTGAATAGATTTCATTTTCACTAACGTTGGTATAACCACCTCGCAAATAGAACAGCCTCAATACCTTATAAACATAAAGATTTCTTAACGGCAGTATATTTAAAGAATTAAACAATGGGTGCGATGGCTCCCATCTTGGTTTGAACAGCATTACTCTGATTATCTTCTTCTGAGCTGTAATAAGAGGTTGTAGGTTACTAATGAATGCACTGCCCCAACAAGAAATACCCTATTCCAGTCGTGAGTTAACAAGCGCATAATAGATAGCAATTAGTAGATTGGATGGTACCAATTTTCGTAAGTGAAAAATCTTGTTTATTGCTATATAAACAGTTTTTTTAATATTAGTTATGTGTGGTTTCCAATTTAAATTATAGTCCAAAGTTACACCTAAATATTTAAATTCAGCAACCGATTCTAACGTCATGCAGGAATCCTTGCAGTTCTTATGGTCGCAATTAGGGTCATGTAAATCAACCCCATCGATAAAATTCTGGTTTGAGAATGAAAAAGACATAACTTTGGACTTATTGCTTAGCACCATTTGGTGATACTTGAACCACTTGTTTAACACAGAAAGGTCCATGTTCATTTAATTTCTTATATTATCTACACAGGGAGCAGCGTATGAGATAGCCAAGTCATCGGCGAAGGCAATTATTTTCCCATTCAGAGGCAACTTAAATATAGAATTTATATATAAAAGGAACAATAAAGGACCAATAACTGATCCTTGGGGAACGCCAACACCTGGACAGGGCAAGGACTTACTCAAAGTTGCATTTACACGAACAAGCTGTTTTCTATCTTGAAGGTAGGACGAGAACCACTTCAAGATGTAACTTCTAAACCCAAATCGCTGAAGTATTTTTAGTAATAGTTTGTGATTTACTAAGTCAAATGCCTTTGTAAGATCAAGGAAGAGAGCGCCAGATTTATTACTCCTGTCGAGTTTCGCGTTAATATCCTCTAAGAAAGACAATATAGCTTCTTCCGTAGACTTTCCTTTTATAAAACCAAATTGTGATTTACTAAGAAGCTTATATTTTTCTAGGAACTTAAGCATTTTTTTGGTTATAATTTTCTCAAAAATTTTTGAAAAAACTGAAAGTAACGATATAGGTCTATAATTATTGGGATCACATTTATCACCCTTTTTATAAATTGGAATTATTACAGCCGTTTTCAGGCAATCTGGAAATACACCACTTTCGAAACTTTTATTTAAAAGATATGCTAATGGCTTAGTGATGAGGTTGCTTACTTGTTTTATTGTTAAACTGCTAATACCATCTAGTTCTCAAGAGTGTTTAATCTTTAATTTGGATATGACATGAAGCACCTCAGCTTCAGACACTGTGCCAAGGAAAAACGACGAGAGGACTACGTTATCTAGGATGGATTCCTGAGAGGCTATTGAGGCCCCATGATTCAGCTGACTATTTTTTGAGCTTTCCGCTACATTTTTAAAGAAGGCATTCAACCCATTGCCCATTTCTAGCTCGTTTGAAGTTGTGGTTCCATCCAAAAATTTAAAACATTTTAAGGTATTATCTGTATTACTTTTGCCTAGTAAATCATTAACGATATTCCATTGCTGTCTTGGATTGAACTTGTTTTCGTTAAATTTTCGGTGATAGTATGATTCCTTTTGCTTGTTTATTTGAGCAAAAATTTCCTTCTGCATTCTTTTGTAAGAATTTTTTACAGAGGGAATGTGGAACCTTCCTTTATATTTAACATAAAAATTGTTTTTTTCCTTAATTCGTTGGCATAGTTGGTCAGTCATCCATGGTTTAATCTTCTGAAGTAGTCGTTTTTATTTCATAGATTTGCACGAGTCTACATGGTCAGAGAGGATCTTTAAAAATATACTAAAAGCATTGGAGGGGCAAGGTGTATTATAAACCTCCTCCCAAGATTCCTGCGCAAGATATTCGTTCAGTTTAGAAAAGTTTAATTTAAAGTGTGCGTGTACTTTTTTGGAATTCGACTGCTCCTTATTGGTTACCTTCAGGAGATCAGAAAAAGATACACCAATTGCAAAGTGGTCAGTTATATCCCATTCCAGCATAAACGGACGGACTTTCAATTCATTTCTTTTCCTCACGAAAATATGGTCGATGCACGTTTTGGTACTGTCGGTTACTCTAGTTGGTACATTCAAGAGTGACTCGAAACCCAGGGAAGACAAAAGAAGTATATAATTATCAGAGCTCAGAGGAAGATCGAGTATATCAATATTTATGTCACCAATAACACAGACATTGTGACCGTTCAATGCGCATAGTAGGTCTTCAATATCTTTTAAGAATATATCCCTGTGAACAGATTGCAACCGATATATGCAAACAATATCTAAGAAAATGCTATCAAGTTTAATTTTTACTATAATACTCGAGCTAGATGGAGGGATCTGCTACCTTCCTCTTCTTATCAGCAGAATAGCAAGCTTTAAAATGAGTCTTTTTCCACACTTGGTAAAAGAAGAACTAAACTTCTTCTTCTTCTTCCTTTCTCAGGGAGGTTTTGATCCAAAAACAAGGGATCATAACCCTCCCACTTTACCGCATTTCTGCTGACCCGCCTGTGGGGTTCGCCTATTTGACCTCAGAAAATATCGGCAGGTCTCCCGATTTTGGATCACTCGTTTACTGAGGCCAGCATAAAATGCCGATGTCGTCGCATTTGTGTGATCCAGGCGTTTATATGCCAGCCCCTCCCGCCTCGCGATGTCTTTGGAACGTTCATTGATATTGCTTTTTTAACAGGGTTAAAATGATCTCTTCCTTGAACGTGGCAATACCAGCTGAGCCGGTTGCGCTCTATCTCTCGGACGATGGTTTCCTTGACGTGAAGGCTTCCACGTGTCTTCGAACTACTTATTCGATCAAGCTTTGTCACTCCTGCTGTCATGCGAAACATCTTCATCTCAGCTGCCGTAAATTTACTCTCATACTTTTTGTACATCCCCACTTTTGGCGAACCCTACCGGCGGATCAGTAGAAATGCGGTGAAGTGGGAGGGTTGTGATCCCTTATTTTCAGATCATAACCTCGCTGATAAAAGGAAGAAGAAGAAGAAGATACTTTTTGTATATCGTCCAACATTGTGAACCGTATGTGAGTGCTGGACTTAGGTGGCATTTTTCTGTTGTTACGTGCGAATTTCGCACTAAATTCTTGGTCCTCTCCATCCTTCCAATTCTCACCCGTCCACCATTTTCGGCCTTTAAATTCCATTTTATTCCGTTTTCTTCTTGGAGCAGTGGTTTCATTAAGCGTTCCTGGATGGTTCCGCCATTCAGTACTTTTACCTTTCCACATTTTTCAAGGAGGCAACAAAAGCAGGTACTCCGGGAAACAGAGCCCAACGGTCGGTTGGCAACACTCTGGCAACGTAAACGGGTGACGAGTGAGACGAGCGACGACGAAGAAGTGGATGGACTGCCCTAGAAGTATGCCCACACCACCACGGGCACATATATATCTGTAACATAGAGGGCGAGCACACTACGAGATATAACACAAACATCACGCAAACACCCACACATCCCAACACATGCACCACATTCAACACCATTTTGTATGACTATGAGCAGCGGTCAACGTACTGAAAGAGGTTCGGTCCAAATTCAGCAATGGCCGAGAGCCCGACTTTTACACTTAAATATTTGTATGGAGTAGCACGTCATCGGCTAGTCCCTTATTCCAAGATCTGCGTGGAATTCCAGTTAGCTTTCGCGGATTTAGTAAGATAGTAATAGGACTACTATACTTCTTCCTCCTCAGGAGTGTCCGACGCAAGGCGTTGTTTGACACATTGATAATTTAGAGTCAATAACCTCTTTTCTTCCACGCTAGGTCCAACGTGAAGCATTGTGTGACAAATTTCCTTTTTTTTTCTCATATTCCGTCTTCTCTTTTACATTTTTCGCGATATTCTAATTGTTTTCAAATATTTCATTTTGCGTTTACTAGCCTCTCAATTGCGAGCGCTTGCTGTGGACGTGGCACCAGGGTAAAGGAGACAACCCAGGAAATGCATAACTCGACACTCTGAACTGCCAGTTGTTGGGCCGATTTCAGAGAGAGACCCATAGGAAAACTGGAAAGAGCTGCTAGATAACGGCGTTCAAGGAAACGGTTGCATGCTTCAGCAAAAGAGCGGAGTACTGCACATAGAGCCGTCCTTGAACTTTAATGGCTGAATTAGCGGTAAGCCGATTTCGAAAGAGAGGCTCCTGGTCGGTTAGGCAAAGTACTGAGGCGAGTTCAGCACTTCTTGGTTGCCCACGAGCGAGTGCGGACTAGCGCTAGTAATTGAGGAGTTTTGTGCGAGTTAGTGAATGAGTCAGTTCGATAATTTCTTTGAGTGAAAAGTCCAGAAGGGGCAGAAACAAATATAGAAAGGAAGCAAAGCAGAATCGAGGAGGAAGGAAAATGAAGGAGCGCTAGGAGATCAGGAGGAACGGCTATTTGCCTTTCTGTATTTTCGGTGTCGTCCGAAAATTTAATTCTTTGATCAAACCGTTCTCTTTTGTTATTTCTTTTCGTTTTCGATTGAAAACCAGCTTCGATTTTCAATAAATTGGCCGTGCTCCAAAAGAGCCTTTATAACGCAAAGTCGTGTGTTCCTTTTTATTTTTTTGACATATATTTCAGGATTCCCACCCCATTAACTATTCCCAAAAGGTTTCTAGATCCCTTAAAAAGATCTGGTGGCGCCCATTTACACATCGTGTGTATACACCCAATTTCAGATTGGCTATTCGAAGTGAACCCACCCCAACTGCCTAACCGGGAGAGCAGCATCCAACAGGCTGCAGTTGCACTTTCCCGATCCTCTTGTGCATTATCTGTAGCTATCTGTCACTTTCGATTTTACCCTTTCGCGTGCGCGGGCAACTTTTTTTTTTGTGTTTATCTTTTTTTTTTATTTTATTATTTTTCGGGGAATTGCACCAGAATTGTGCAACACTGTCACAGCAGAATTCCACCTTAGTTGGAAGAAGAACTTAACTGCTATTGACTAAATATTGCTTCTACGTTTGGTCTTACTCCCAGTAAGATAGCGGTGTGGTCTTAATGCTTTAAAATTGCCTTTGTTGTGGATTTAAGTTGAAGTTTTCTTTGTAAATCAAGGTTTGTTTTGTAGCAATTTACGTTACAGTGATCGAAGGCTGTACAAGATGTCAAAAAAATGCACCCAAACAATTTTTCATCATCGCCGTCTTGTATATAGGTATAGGTATCATAATAAATAATTTAACTTAACTGTCTGAAAATGAATTAAAGCCTTTTATAAACGGAATCCAAATCACTTCTTAAAAGTAAGAGCTTTAAAGACAGTTAGAAATTTAAATTTAAAAAAGTTACATACAAAATGTGTTTTTAATCAAAATTCTTTTTCATGTAAAACATAAACTCATGGCACTAATATCAGAAAATTATTCTGACCATAATGCCATCCCAGATCTTCGTAACGAATCGCATTCTGTCTGTTCAATTTTTGGACAGATTCGTTTGGCATGAATCACACGAACAATGTTAGCTTCCAAGGCATCAATTGTTGGTGGCTTATTAGCATAAACCAACGATTCCAGGCCAAATTGACAGGTCCATTTCTTGAAATTAACTTAGCCCCAAATTTCAATTTCAGTCAGTCTCCATATTGCTGAAATCACATCGTATCTGGATATACTCGTACATTGATCACGGTCCGGTAACGATCCCCACTAACCGTAACGCAAGCTCCGCCTCAATTTTTTGAAAAATAAGTTTTCTGGATGCAATGGGATCTGTAGAAGTATTAAATGAGAAGAAAGCGGCTCTGAGTTCTGGATAAAAGTGGGAAACATCAACATTCAGATGACTCAGAATTCTCTTTTGAAAACTTATAAGAGGTGATACAATATCTAATCAATGGTGGGAAAGTTGCTTCCTCCCCGTGTACAAAGAGAAGGGTGATAAGTGAAACTATGATAATTACCGATCAAGCTGATGTCACACAACATGAAGATCGTTGAGCGGGTATTAGGTGACTGACTGCAAAAATAGTACGAGTATCTGATGGTCATTGCGAGTTTGAAGCGGGTATATAAAGATAAACCAAAGATGCAATCCAAAGCTTAATGATCATAATGGAAAAACGTCGTGATTCCTTAAAGGCTTTGCATATTGTATCGGTTGACTATGGAAAAACATTCGACGGACAACCACGAGATCAAATGTGGGTGGCGCTAACATAATGAGACGTTCCAGAAACATATGTACAGATGATCATGGACACACACGAGAGAGCAGGAGCAAGAGTAAGTCGCCCTGCTGGAGTAACCGAAGAGTTCCCAATCAACGTCGTATGAGTGGAAATGGGTAATGCATTAGTTCAAAAATGACCCACTACTTGTGCTGCCCGTTCTGTGATTAACTCGGCCTATTTCAAGGCATTTATTTGAATGGAACAGTGCTTCCCAAATGCGAAAAGTTCAAATGTCTGGGATCTATGATCAATAGCGAAGCTAGAAGTGATGACGACGACAATCAATCATCGGATAAGTGTAGGGTGGATAAAATGGCGGGAAAAACTCCGCTATCTTCAGTAACGGAAAAATACTCCCTAAGCTAAATGGAAAGCTCTACTCCGCATTTGTGCGTTTACAATGTTGGACAATGTTCAAAAAGTATGAGGATAAATCAACGGCAGCTGAGAAGGAGATTCTTCGCATGACAGCAGGAGTGTCAAAGCTTGATTGAGTAAGAAGTTCCAAGATCAGTGGAAGCCTTCACCTCACAGGCAGATTAGAAGAAACGCGGTAAAGTGGGAGGGTTATTATCCCTTGAGTTCAGATAATAACCTCGTCGAAATAGGAAAACTTTATATGTTAACAAGCCCGTTAGGCTAAAAATATGACTCATCGCTGAACACAGTTTGTGATAAAACAACGTATCAGCTTGCAACTCCTCTATAGGCCTATTAGGGAAAGATGGACGCTGGATCACACACGGGTGTAGGCCAAGATTGTTCGCGTAGTGGACGGACAGACCTCCTATAACTACGGCTGACGATGAATCGATAAACTTGGATCTTTTTGCACACTTTCGTCTAAAAAGGCGGTATTAACTTTGTCGTGTTAATATTATTGTTTGCGCCGATGGACAATTATGTGCACAATAACAATTAAGACGTCTGTACCAGTAAGACGACGTCATGAGCATCCATCGCTTTATCAGAAGCTTCGGTTGGTTTTGTTAGTCCCTGAGTGGCCTAATGGTTGATCCATGGTATCACAAAGGACCTTCACTGGTCTAAGTGTATCTGCACTCTCGTGTGGACAGCCAACCTAACCTAACCAAACCTAGGTGGCGCTGCAGCTGCCTACAGTTGCGCACGCCAAGTTGGTTAACGTTCCCTTCCACTTATTCGCGTCACCTGCCGCGGGGTCATCCTTTACTGCGAAGTTCATCCGTTAGGTATACATATTATAGTTACCTTAGTAGTTCGAGATAGGGCTTTGATACTTAATTGCCTTCTGAGCCCATAAAAACAGCGATTACTTACTTACTTACTTAGATCCTTTAACCCCTCGGGGGCATAGGGCGTCAACCACGCCTGCTCGCCATCTTGTTCGAAGTTCTGCAACGCGTTTGAGCTGCTTCAAATTCATTCCTAAAGAGCTCGATTCCTCCTCAACTGTTGTGCGCCGCTTTTGCCTAGGGCGCCCCGCTTTTCTCCCTGCCTGGGTAAGCGGATACCACTGCATGGTGTATTTCGCAATGGAGTTATCTTCGCCACATAGGGTGTGTCCAATCCATTGCCACTTTCTTCTTCGTATAGTAATGCTTATAGGTTCTTGGCCAGTTCTCAGATAAATTTGTTCGTTGGAGATGCGGTTCGGCCAAAAAATCATCAAGTTGATTCTTAAGCATATATTTACGAAGACTTGCAGCTTGCGTGTGTTAATGGTGTCCACCTTCCAAGTACTGCACCCATAAAGCTGCACTGATTCTACGTTGGAGCGGAACAGTCGCAGCTTAGTCCTTAGGCTGATAACATTACTTCTCCAGATTTTGGATCGCATTCCGAACGCAGCTTTAGCCTTCCCGATTCTGCTGCGCACATCCAGTTCGGTGCCACCACGATTAGCCGAGACCATACTTCCTAATTAAGAAAGTTATCAACTTTCTCGACTTCCTGTCCTGCAATGTTAAGTTGAACGCCGGTATTAGAAGTGCTCAGGGCTTTTGTTTTGGCTGCGTTTATTTTTAGCCCCACTTTGTTTGCCTCAGCTTCTAGATTTTGGGCTATCAGATGAAGGTCCATTATCCGATGTGAAAGTAGACAAACATCGTCAGCGTAATCTAGGTGTTTCAGGTAAGATGGCATAGTCCAACGAATTCCATAGTTACCTTCCGACAATACTGTACGGAGTACATCGCTGATGACCACCAAAAACAATAGTGGTGACAGTATGCATCCTTGACGTACTCCACTTTGGACTTCAAAATCCTCCGACTCCTTACCGCCCTCGTATGTAGCCTTGATAATAGCTATAAGTTTTTCTGGGATGCCTCTCCTGCGCAAGGCCATCCAGATACCACGTCGATTAAATCTGTCGAAAGCCTTCTCAAAGTCGATAAACAGTAAATGTAGCGGAGACCTATACTCAACGCATTGCTCGATTATGATCCGTAAGGTGTTTATGTGGTCGATGCACTAAGATCCAGCGCGAAAGCCTGCCTGTTCGACATCGAGAGTTGAATCTAAATATTCTTTAATTCGTTCTAGAATTATTCTAGCTATTATTTTGGCTACGGCTGGAAGAACACATATACCTCTCCAGTTACCTCACTCCATCAAGTTTCCCTTCTTTGGAAGCTTAATGATCGTCCACCTTTTCCACTCCTGTGGAAATTGTTCACTATCCCAAGTTCTCCGTATAAGCGGATGCAGCAAATCTGCCGATGTATTTAGCGCCGCTTGAAATAGCTCGGCAGGGATGCCATCAATACCCACCTCCTTGTTCTTCTTGAGGGACTTGATTGCTGTTATTATTTCGATTTTACTGGGAGGTGCGGTGCGAATTCGAGAATTTGTTGCTTCGAACTGCTCATTCGAATTCGAGATCATACCTCCATCGTCTAACTGATTTACCACTGTAACAAAATGTTCTCTCCATCTACTGAGCTGGTCCTCATCCGAAATCTAGACTCTTCACTGTATGTTGTTTGGAGTTTCGACTACCAATGAGCTTCTTAGTGATGCTGTAAAAAGTCCTACTGTCGCACCTACTCGCAGCTTCTTCAGCCCTTGAGGCCAGTGAGTTGATACTCGTATGTTGACGCTTGTCACGTCTCATACTACGCTGCACTACTTTCTTCTTTCCACGATATTGGGCTTCAAGCTCGGTTCTCTTTACTACTGAGGCCGCTGCAATCCGAGCCTTGATTGCTGTACGCTCATCAACAGCGATTGGAAAGCGTAATTCTTCGTTTGATCGCCCCACTGGTGTCATTTGCGGAGTTCACCATAGAGCAGTGTTGGGCAAAAAATAATTGTTTTCACAAATAACAATTGGAGTTGTAATTGTTCAATGTAATTGACAATTGACATACAGTTTAGTTCAGTTAAAATTGAAATATTAGATTAGATTGATTTTATTTCAGTAATCATTAACAAATTCACAATACATTTAAAACAAAATCATATAGCATGGCATTCCCGTCTGGCAGGTTAACAACTAAATAACATTTTTCAATTTCATATGTATAAAAAAAGGAAAACAAAAACAAAGGAACGACGAATTGAGTTAAAAGTTTTCATTTCTTATTCTATTACGATATGCTAGGGCTACCTTACAAAAACTCTATAGCTTTTATACGTTTAATTCATTCAACAGGGCTAAGGTTTCGTGGTCTGTTAGGATGCCCTTACCGAGAAAGTGCCTTCTTATTTCCTTCAATATTGGGCAACTGCCAACAAAATGCAGAACGTCCTCTCTTTCCCCAAGGTTGCATAAGTTGCATAATATAGGGATATCCTCACGATGCAGTATGTAGTTCAGACGTAGGAGCTCCCCTCTTAGTTTAAGCATCATAGAAATCTCGTCCACGCTGTGTTCATCCCGAAAATCGTTTTTCAGCCGAGGATTGTGACATAAACGGCTGTAGATCATCTTATGCAGGGAACCTATCGCCTCCTCTAAAAATCGCTCTCTGTACTTTATGTTCACCGTTGAGATTGATAAAGTACCGCTTTCCAGGTGCCAAAATCTGAGCTATTTTGATTTAAATCCATACCACCAAAGTTGGCTAGTTCCAACCACACCGCATACCAGCTGTCACTGTTATGAATTGTTTGGAGAGCCATTTTCTTGGAAAACCGGTCGTTGTTCATATTGAGGACTTTCAAGATGTAATCAACTTGTAACTTACATAAGTGTTTTGATAAACAGCGGAGACAATCCCGTTTTCAACATAATCATGTAGTTTGGGGGTGCTAGTTGGTAGCCGAAATACTCGTTTAACGTAGTAGCTCAACAACTTTTCGACGGTTTCATAGTGTCTGCAACCCCATACTTGCGCCCCATAAAACAAAATGGCCTGAGACGCTGCTTCAAAAATGTTGTACTTGCTACTGTGCGCAATGTTTTTATTGTTAAAACATCGTTTCCATGTGGGGCTCATAGCGCACTTAGCCTTGAGAAGTTTCTCCGTCAAATGTTTTTCCATGCTTAAATTTTTCCTAAAGTAAACGCCAAGGTATTTATACTCATTGACTAGTTCGATGCTCTCTTCATTAAAATTCCACCTTTCATTTAAGAAATTTCGTCCTCCGCTTCTTTTTAAAATCAGTACTTTGGATTTCTCCAAATTTACCGACAGATTCCACAACGAGCAATATTGATGCAGGCGATTGATCATCAATTGAAGAGACACGGGCGTATATGCAAGTAGAACTATGTCGTCCGCAAAAAGCAAGGCCTTAATTTGTTGTCCAACATACTCAACACCACCGGGCAAGGAATGAATAACGTCGTCGATAAACAGAGAAAATAAAGACGTGCTTAAAGTACATCCTTGTCTCACTCCAGATTTCGTGTGGAACCAATCAGAAAGTTCCTCACCATTCCACACTGCTGCTCGAGTTTCGGTGTACTTTGAAGAACTGTGCCGAACTTCCGACACATTCCCAGGTTATAGAGTTTATAAACCAGCGCATCGCGATCAACCGTATCGAATGCAGCCTTGAAATCGTTTTACCATTCCGTTGAACAGTTTCTGTGATACTCCTTAGGACAAAAATGTGGTCGATTGTGGAATAACCGGGCCTGAATCCTGCTTGGTATTCGCCTAGTAAGTTGTTAGCTGCAGTACACAAGTTGATTCGGTTTTGCAAGATCTCAGTAAAAATTTTATACGATGCGTTTAGGAAAGAAATGCCTCGATAATTTGCCGGACCAGTCAAGCTTCCTTTTTTGTAGATCGTGAAGATATGCGCCTCCTTAGACTCTTTTGGAATTACTTTTGGAATATACTGTTATAGATGCACAAGAGATGGTTTCCAAGTTCAGCATAGGCGTACTTATAAAATTCGGCAGGTATTCTATTCGATCCTGGGGCCTTACCAACCTTGAGTCTGCTTAAAGTTTCCATTAACTCATCCCGAGTGATTAGGGAATCCAATAATTCACAGTTGAAGTCAGGTGTAGCATGCAAATATTATAATTGGCTATTTAATCAATTATTTGGTTTAATAATACCAAACACTGTCATAGAGCTTATGTAACAAAGTTCTTCACTACCTCAAAATTATCGTCTTCTTCTTCTTATAGATATATAAAACAAGCGGGTATCCGGCGTGCTTTGTTGTGCCTAACAAAAAAAAAAAAAACAAATGGTTCCTGGGACAACAACTGTCAGGCAGGCGCCTGGGGCTAAGTCTATTAAGGTCGATTCACAGCTCAGCGACCTGCGAATGCTCGAACTGCGAACAAACCGTTTTTAACACATTTATAAGCACACCATTAGCAATTTTACTATTCCAAAAGGACAGAGCTTCATTTATCTATCGATTAGTATCTATAAAAAAAAGTTTAGTTTTAATTAGTTTCTGCGAAGAAATTAACAATTTGCCGATTTTTCCGCGAATAAGCGAATGCTTTTTGCGAACTGTCAACTCTTATTCATATTCCACACATATAGGACGCAATCCACATTCCCGCGACCAAAACATTCGCGAGAGTAAAGCCTCACAATTTGTTTGTTTTGTTCTTGGTGGGTAAGATCGTGGTTGAATTTATCGAAAGAAGGTAAGATAATGCCTTCTAAATGAAAGCTACGCTATGTATTTATGTATTGTTAAGCAATTAGTTACAAAATGAATGACAACTGAAATTCGCTGAAACTGAAATTTTTGAAAAAATAAAAATAAAGTGAAAAAGGGAATAAATATATAATGAGTTCTTTCCTAAGTATTGAAAAGCTCGACGGGCAGAACTATAACGGATGGAAGATCCAGATGCGAAGTGTACTCATTCATAATGAGCTTTGGCCGTACGTCAGTGGAGCCAGCACTTTGGCGACCCAAACTGCGGAAAACCGATCAGCTTGGAATCAGAAGGACGAGAGGCCCTTGCAACGATCTTTCTGTGTGTCAAAACTTCCCAGTTAAACCACATTCGAAATTGTGGGACTTCAAAGGACGCGTGGGATAAGCTAGAAGCGCTGTATCAACCCACTGGTCCAGCAAGAAAAGTCACGCTATATCGAAAGCTCCTGTCATTGAAAATGACGGAAGGTCATCCAATATCAGACCACATGGATGCATTTTTAGATGTGGTTGAGAAATTAAAAGAGATAGATGTAGATCTCAAAAGGAGCTTTTGTCTATCATTCTTTTGTCAAGTTTACCCAAATCTTATGAAAATTTCGTTGTAGCGATAGAGACGAGGGATGAACTGCCGAATCTAGCCAAGTTAAAAACAAAATTGGCCGAAGAGGGACAAAGAAGAGACAGAGACAAGAAGGAATCAGATGGGGAAATGGCTTTTCTAGCGAAAGCTAGAGGGAACCAACCAAACGCTCATCGACAAACATACCAGCAGAACAAATCACGTAACAGCAATATGGCTAAAGGGAGATGTTTCATATGCAACAAGAAGGGTCATTTTGATTCTCAATGCAACGATAGAGACAAAACTTGGACTAAGCCAACTACTTCTTTTGCATTGTTAAATTTAATTAGTGCTGGTGAGTTAAACAGAGACACATGGATTCTCGATAGCGGTGCAACATCTCATTTGTGTTCTGAGAAAAATTTTTTTGTAAACATCAGCATACAGAGCCGATTGAACTTGCCGCGAATGAATTCTTTCACAGCTCGGGAAAAAGGTGATGTTTTGATTGAAACTCCTTTTTATAAAATAAAACTCCGCGACGTATTATTTGTGCCCGAGTTAAAAACGAACTTTATTTCGATTAGTAAAGCAGCCGATAATAGTATGAAGGTAAGCTTTAGCCGGAATAAAGCAATGATAACAGACGAACGCGGTAAATTAATTTTGTGTGGCGAGAGGCAAGGCGATTTATATATTGTTAAATATATACCGAGTTGTAAAGCGAGCCGAAAAATATAATGAGATCTACAGTTGGCATAAAAAATTCGGTCACTTAAATATAAAGAGTTTGTCACGTTTATCCAAAGAAAACATGGTGCGCGGTTTTAACCTAACAAATGTTCCCGAGAGTATCCAGTGCGATATATGTTTAAAAGGCAAAATATCACGCCAGCCATTTTCAAGAAAATATAATGAAAAGTGAAAATGTTCTAGATCTGATTCATAGTGATGTATGCGGGCCTATGCGAGTTCGTTCCCTTGGCGGTGCGATTTACTTTGTAACATTTATTGACGATAAGTCAAGAAAAATTGCTGTTGAATTTTTAAAAGCCAAATCCGAAATGTTCAATGCCTTTAAAGATTTTAAATCCAGAGCCGAACTAGAAACAGGCCGCAAAATTAAGACGCTTCGATGTGATAATGGTCGCGAATATTTGGGTGAGGATTTTGGCAAATTTTTGAGTGATCACGGTATAAGACGGCAGTGTTCGGCTGAATATACACCCCAGCAGAATGGAGTTGCCGAGCGTGCTAACCGGACCCTTGTTGAAATGGCCCGGTGCATGCTGTTGGACTCTGGTCTCCCGGAAATGATGTGGGCAGAGGCGATAAATACTGCAGCCTATATAAGGAATAGATCGCCAACAAAATCTGTTTCATCGATGACCCCATACGAAAGCTGGAGCGGTAAGAAACCTAATGTTTTCCATTTTAAATTATTTGGTTGTTTAGGTGTCATGCTAAATAAGAAGCCCGGAAAATCAAAGTTCGAAGCAAAAGGCGTCGATTGCGTGATGGTTGGATACTCAGCTGAGGCCAAAGCGTACAGGGTGTACGTTCCTGAACAACGAAAGATTTTAAAAAGCCGTGATGTCAAATTCCTTAGCTTGCCGCAATTCAACAAGAACCAAGAAGTACCGGAGTTAAATCAAAGAACAAATAAAGGGGACAAAGTAACATTCATAGACGCAGTGAAGGATAAAAAAGGAAGTCAAAACAAACCAGGACCCGAGAGGAAGAAACAGTGAACCAACCAGACACCTATAATCTAGACTCGGACGAAGGTGAGCAGGGAGACGATGGGGAAAGTGACACTCCAATGCCAAGTATTATTACTCGGAGCAAGGCAAAGGAATTGGACAAAAGGAACATGCTGTTCTATATTATCAAAACTCAGAAAATCCCGCAAACGGTTGAAGAAGCGCTAAATTGTGAAGAAGTCAAACACTGGGAGCAGGCCATGAGATCGGAGTACAAAACTTTGATTGCCAATGACACGTGGAAGCTTGTCGATCTGCCACCAGAAAGGAAACCTATAAAATGCAAGTGGGTATTTAGCCTGAAAATGGATAAATGTGGCAAGATCGAAAGGTATAAAGCTCGATTGGTTGCCAAAGGTTGTACACAGAGGCCGGGAATAGATTTTTACGAAACGTTTTCACCTGTTGTCCGCTACTCCACAGTGCGACTTATTTTTGCCTTATCCGTGAAGTACAAACTACATCTCCATCAAATGGATGTCACAAGTGCATACTTAAATGGAAGGCTAAAAGAAGAAGTGTACATGTGCCAACCAGAAGGGTTTATTCGTCCGAAGTATCCTCAGCGTGTCTGCAGATTAAGCAAGGCGTTATACGGGCTTAAACAATCAGGACGTGAGTGGAACAAGAGGTTGGACGAAGTTCTTAAAAGGATTAGATTTAAGAGGTGCAACTATGATTCCTGTGTTTACACAAAGAACGATGAGGGAGAAATCAACATCCTGGCGATTTACGTCGACGACATTTTACTTGCTTGCTCGGAGAGGTCCAGTTTAGACGAAATCAAGAATACGCTAAAAAATGAGTTTGTCGTTGTTGACAAGGGCAAAGTGGGGTATTTCCTGGGGCTGGAGGTCCAACAAAACGAAGCGAGGAACAACATATGTGTATCACAGAAGCAGGCAATTTCAGCTCTACTGGAGAATTGTAACCTTAAAGACTGCAAAGAACGAGGGACACCGTTAGATCCTGGTCAAAAGTTTACCCAGTGTCAAAGTTGTGCTGATTGTGAACTCGCTGATGAAAAGTAGTATCAGGGAATAATCGGCTCACTTTTGTTCATTGGGCTGGCAACAAGACTCGACATCCTACATTCAGTCAATAAGTTGTCCCAGTTCAATGCGAACCCGCATATGCAGCATATGCTTGCAGCAAAGCATATACTCAAGTACTTGAAAAATACCACTAATTTTTCTCTGATTTATAGCAAACCTGAGGATCCTTTGTGCAGCTACTCCGATGCGGATTGGGCAGCGAATCATGACCGTCGATCCTACACTGGCTATGTATTCCAAATGTCTGGTGGAGCTATCACATGGGCAACGAAGAAGCAACCGACTATCGCATTATCCAGCACAGAAGCGGAATACATGGCGCTGATGGCTGCAGCAAAGGAAGCAGTCTATTTACGAAACCTTGTTTCTGAAATTGGTTTTGGGAGTCTTGTGAGTCATCCACTGACGATTTTCTGCGACAACCAGAGTGCTCTTTACCTGGTGAAAAATCCATCTCATCATGAACGTAGCAAGCACATCGATATACGTTTTCATTACGTGAGGGATGTCTATGAAAAATCTCTAATTGTGCTCGAGTACATACCAACAGAAGATATGAAGGCCGACATTTTAACAAAAAGTTTAATGAAAGTAAAGCATATGAAATTTGTAGATCTTTTGGGTATTAACTTTTAATATTAAATTTTCATGAAGTTTGTATACCTTTCTTTAAAAATATTTTTGAAGTTCATATATTATTTAAATTCTAAAGTTTGCATTTATTGAGGGGTAGTTTGTTAGACAATACAATAAATACCAACTTACCCTATCGCACAAATAATACTTACATATAATAGTTATGTACTTATCATACATACATTTACTACTGCTAAACTATTAAATTGTTACTAATCATATTGCTGAATTCCATTACCAACACTCCAATATATGTACGTATTTTCTATATAAAGCCAGAGTTGCTCTGAATAAACCGCTCTTCTTTGTTAACGAGTTACGAGCTGTGTTTGATTCCCTTTTTACCCTAACACTAACGAAACCTCTCCTCATATGAACAAATTTGTACTTCGGGAATTTGTTTAACTGCTTTAATTGGGAATTGACCCATCATTTTTGTTTAGCCAGCTCAATTAAGTAAGATCAGCAACCGCGTTCAATGAGGATCATTGTGTGTATTATTCACTATTCTATTAAAACACCGGGGGGTCTTGAAGGAAACTGACGGCAGGTTACTATAAAATTGTCAGCAAGGTTATTCTTTATCATAAAATCAAGTATCAATAGAAATGTATTTGTTAGAATGCACCACCGACGGCAACAGTGACGCGTATTCGCTTCCAATTTCTGATCATGACCAATTTAAAGCTACATATACCCTGTTCCTAATAGGTTTATTCTTTGTTCATGTCTGATGTCTGTTTTACTTTTTTTTTGACATTTATGAATGTCATGCTAGCCCTATGCATTTAATCACTGTAGTACCCAATACATTTTTAAATGCATAATGAATAAAAACGTCTGCGGCGTTACCATACAATATAATACAATACCTGTGCCACATATCTAACTTAATTACAAAAATCATAAAAAATCATTTTTATCATCGTATTGGCTTTGAACTCAAAACATTACAATGCATTATTTCATCCTTAAGCACAATAACTAACAAAGTCAAACATTTATGTTCAGGTAGGTCATTCATATTCGCTAACCTAGCTGATAAGTTTACACTGTTTTGTATAGCTGCTTGAATTCCTCTGATACCCCGGTGCATAAATAGGCCACATTATGTAGTACGTTTGAATTTTTTATTTTATTTTTTTTTTTAACTGAAAGTAAACAAACTTATTATAAAGTTAACGGCTCCACTAGGCCACATATAGGCATGTATAACTTGACAGAAATTACTTTTAAGATCGATTACTTCACTTGAGCTCAGAGTATAAATACGCACTCCACTGAAGTTAATCTATTCAAACGTTAATAGAGTTCAGTCTGGCATACGAGTGTTCTATCATAAAAAAAAATGTTTAAGTTGCACTTCAAATTCTTGTTAACAATTATCTTGCTAGCGTCGGACATCAATGGGAATCCAAAATCTTTGGAAGTGGACAAGAAGAATATAACGAGCCACAATTCTACGGTAATATAGTAAGACTTTTTTCTCCGGACTTAAAATAAAAATGTGTTTATATTTTAGAAATTTGGAATCTTTGACATTTTTGGCATTTTGGATTATCTTTATTACTATGACTATTCGGATTACGATTCGGATGAAACTTATTGTAAGATTTATTAGAAATTAAAAAAAATACTGGCATAGTGATACAATTTTTTTGTTCAGTGTTGTGCAAGAATTGTACAGTGGTGGTACAGCCGAACAACAGTTTGAGTAATGATTCAACAAGAACAACTACAACGGCAGCACCATTAAGTACAACAAAAGCAACATCAACCACAACAGAAGCAGATAAAGTACCAACAACAACAAGAGAAACAACAACGCCAGAAACAACAACGCCAGAACCAACAACGACAACTTCAACAACAACATCAACAACAACATCAACAACACCATCAACAACACCATCAATAACACCATCAACAACCCCATCAACAACACCATCAACAACAGCATCAACAACAACATCAACAACACCATCAACAACACCATCAACAACACCATCAACGACAGCATCATCAGAAACAACAACATCAGGAACTACACCATCAGGAACTACACCATCAGGAACTACACCATCAGGAACAACATCATCAGGGGAAACATCATTGGGAACAACAACATCAGCAACAACAACATCAGTACCAACAACATCAGGAACTACAACATTAGGAACAACAACATCAGCAATAACAACACCAGGAGCAACAACACTAGAAACAACAACATCAGGAACAACAGCATCAGAAAGAACAACATCATTAGACACAACGACAGCGTCATCCTCATCACTTTCAACTGACCTAACAACTGCAGGATCAACTGAAGAAACGACTGAATCTTCAGATAAAACAACAATTACAACTACACCTGAAATAACAACGACATCGCAAGACACAACGATGTCAATCTCAATGATTTCAACCACAACTATGCCAACCCCAAATGAAACCTCAACCGAATAACCTCCACCCGGTGGAAAGTAGGATTCTCGATGCAAATAGATTCATATATATAATACGAGGATGGGCACTATAATAAAACTGAATTTCCCGCCTTATATTTTAGTTATAACTATTTTATTAATAAAGCGTCCTATACATATACACTTTGGTCTGACCAATAAAGGGTGCTGCCATTCAGGGTGCATCACTGTCCAAGTATTTTAGTCTTTTGTGAGTCAATGCCCCATAAGACTCTAGAAGATGTTCCGGAGTCTCGTTGGACTCATTGCAAAATCTGCAAAGGCCTTCATTTGTTATTCCTAGTTTCCTTAAATGCTCCCTGAGTTTACAATGCCCCGGAAGGTTGTTAGAAAGCACATATTGTTTTTGTTAAGGCAGATGCATGCTTCAATGCTCTTCCGGTTATAGCATCCCAGGAGTTTCTTAGCTTGCCTCAGACGTGTCCCCCTTTTTCATTTTGCTTAACTCTTCGCGTATGATATGTTGTCTATTCCAGTTTAAGTCCAGAGCAGGGTTCTGCTGCTCCTTATCTTGCCAAAGAGTCTGCTGCTTCGTTACGCTTTATCCCAACATGATCGGGTATCCAGTAGAGGGTTGCTTTGTTATTTATGCTCAATTCGTTAAGTTTGTGTAGCCATTCCCACATAAGTTTCGATCTAATGACGTAGGAGGCAAGTATTTTGATACTTGCTTGACCGTCTGACATTACTGTTATCTAGTAATTATTGTATCTCCTTTCGGGATTGGGTTGGGCACTTTTTTTTCCCTCACTTTATTTCATTTGGAAAACTTATACCTAACATTGCTTTTCGAAATTCAATTTGAGGCAAACCCCACCGGCGGATCAGTAGAAATGCGGTGAAGTGGAAGGGTTATGATCCCTTGTTTTCTGATTACAACCTCGCCGAAATAGGAAGAATATGAAGAAAGGAGATAGCTTTTTGTAATTCATACGATACTAAAAAATACTATTGTATAAGATTTCAAAGAAAATAGTGAGGAACATTCGATTGTCCGCAGGACAAGAGTTGGATGCACCATTCAGTAATTATATACAAATATTATTTACTATTGATGGGGATCAATTGTTAATGAATAATAATTAAATATGTATATGGCTATAGCACATATTTCAGCTTGAAAGATGGTGGCACTCTTGCACATATGCTCCGAGAGCTTTGTTCTTGGCTCAAACACGCCTGCCCCCGTTTCTTCCTCAATCCTCGAGACGTCTGTAAACAATTTTATGGTATGGTTACCCATACTGTATATTGAGGATTGGTTGGTCCAATCTTTCTTGTTACTTAACTTACTTACTTCCTTACTTTCTTACTTATATGGCGCTACGGTCCGGGGTGGACCTGGGCCTCAACCAACAAACCTCTCCAGCTAGCGCGGTTACGAGCCAGCTGCTTCCAGTTGCGCACGCCAAGTTGGTTGAGGTCCCCCTCCACTTGTTTGCGCCACCTACCGCGAGGTCGTCCTCTACTGCGTCGTCCAGCCGGGGTGGATTCGAAAACTTTCTTAGCGGGAACGTTGGGCTCCATCCGCTCTAAATAACCCAGCCATCTTAGTCGCTGCATGTGAACCCTTCTGGCTAAGTCGATGTCCTTGTACAGGCTGTATAGCTTGGCATTGTACCTTCTCCTCCACTCACCGTCTATGCAGACGGGACAAAAGATCGCTCGAAGAACTTTTCTCTCGAAATAACCAAGGGTATCCTCATCCGGTTTTGTCAAAGCCCATGCCTCTGCGCCATACAGCAGGACTGCGATGATTAGTGTCTTATAAAGAGTTACCTTAGTAGTTCGAGATAGGGCTTTGTTACTCAATTGCCGTTTTAGCCCATAAAAACAACGATTGGCAAGAGTAATTCTTCGTATGAATTCCCTACTGATGTCATTTGCGGAGTTCACCATAGAGCCTAGGTAGACAAAATCCTTTACTACCTCAAAATTATATCTGTCTATTGTGGCGTTCTGTCGAAGACGCCGATGTTGGTTGTCCTTTTTTGTAGACAGCATATATTTTGTTTTGCTTTCACTGACCGCTAGACCCATCTTTGCTGCCTCGATCTCAATACTCGTAAATGCCCCATTGACGGCCCGCTGAGTTCTTCCGATTATGTCAATGTCATCCGCATAAGCAAGTAGTTGTACAGACTTGTAAAAGATTGTACCTCCGGTGTTGGCTTGTGAGTTTCGCACAATTCTCTCAAGTACTATATTAAAGAGATCGCATGACAGCGCGTCACCTTGTCTAAGACCTTTCCTGACATCGAACGGTTCGGTGATGTTCTTACCGACTTTGGGGGAGCAGCGAGAGTTCTCCATCGCCATTCTGCACAAACGGACGAGCTTGGCAGGGATACCAAGACTAGACATGGCTCTGTATAACTAATCTCTATACACGCTATCATAGGCAACTTTGAAATCGATGAAAAGGTGGTGCGTATCGATTTTATATTCATAGGTTTTTTCCAAGATCTGCCGTAGTGTGAATATTTGGTCAATGGTAGACTTTCCCGGCCGGGTAATGATATCCGCTACAACAAGGTCATGATCCGAGTCTATGATGGCCGCCTTCGAGCGGATCATTGAAAATATGATCAACTTGATTGATCGTTACATGATCTTTTGACCGCCATATCTGCTTATGGATATTGAGATGAGGAGATGCTTGCTATGGTGACGTTTCGCTCCACAACAAATTCAATTAGTCTTAGTCCGTTGTCAGGCGTGGTGACGGATTTCGTTCCCCGTTCAATCGGCGTTGTAGATTTTTTCCGTCGCATCTTCTTTAGCGACCTCGCAACCGCGCTAATTTGCTGGGTGCCATCTTTTGCAGTTAACGCAAGTTGCTTTTTCATTTTTGCTCAAATTGCAATTTTCCGAAGAGTGTTTTCCAGTGCACTTAACGCTGGATTATATGTTATGTATTGTATTTTTGTATTATGCATATATGTATTATATTTATAATGCAAAACGTTTTTCTGTTAGTGGCTTAATAACACAAGAACCACTATTCCAATTTAATTGTTTTTTTTTTTTTTATTTCATAGATTTGTTCTCTGGCCAGTTTATAGTATATATTTTGTTACGTTAGGTAACATAAGGAGTAAGTAGTAACGATAATAGTGAAACAATTCGGAAAAGACACTATCTAAACATATTTATGCATCCTTTAAAACACATTTTTTTCACTTTCCATGTTTCTAACTTAAAACCGATTTGTGAACACTTGTGAACACCGTTTCTCGAAAACTACTGGACGTAGGTACTTGAAATTTTGCACAGTTATTCCTTATTTTGCCTAGATGCGAGATAAGAAGGGATTTTCCGAAATCGTTCAATCGGTTGAGATCGAATTTTCCATCTGTGAATATTTATTCCACAGCCGTAGCTCAGTACTGGCTCTCCGGATTAAAAAAAATAAAAAACAGGTGAATTAAGTAAATTCGCCGCTGATTCATTTAGTATAAAACATCCTTCTGTGTTGTCCTGAAGCTGAGCAATGCTAAAATCAATTAATCAAATCATCGCCCACAATTTTCTTTCAGTGGAGACCACGGCCAGCAGTCATGCAATAATATGTGTGTGTGCGTATATGAGCGCGCTATCCCATGATTATTTTTTGATCTTCAGTGTGCGATCTCTTCTAGAGTTAAAATTGTGAAAAAAAAAACATTATCAATGCCAAATCTAAGATATTGTAAATTTTATTAATTAAGATGTCCATGCGCTGTCAAAATTTCATGCAATTAAGAAACTTAGGAATGTACGCGTAGGTACATATATACATGCACATGCGTGTGAAGCCATAGAACTATTGCAATATTTTTCCATTTTGTTAGATAATATGTTGTTGATCGTTGGATTTGTCCATATTTTAGAATGTTTTAATAAATTTAAAATAAATTATTAACAGGGTGGCGTAGGCAGTATATTGAAAATTGAAATTTCATACTTTAAGTATATTTTTCTACCTTTTAGAAGATGTTTTTTTCGAGAAATACTTCAGGTTATTATACGTGTTTCCAAATGTAAAAAACTATTTCATTAAAACGTGACTGCATATCTGTAAAGAAAATATTCTGACCGTACGCCGAATCAGAAGAAGAAAATTAAATATCGTGAAAGGAGTCAAAACCAAAGACGGTACACTGCTTTCCAATGAGCTATAGAGATGGAGCGAGCACTTTTCAGAATTGCTCAATCTCGAACAAGCCATGTCATCTGGAAGATGACAGACCTGTGTTCGAGACTTTGGCGATCAAATCGCTAAAAGTTCTCGAATCTGCCGATGTGGATGATCTCCGGCCAGAAATGCTAAAGGGTTTTGGTAAAGAGTGAGTTCAATGGCTCTCACATGTCATTAAAGTGAATGCGGTGAAACACCACCTGGTGATAGGCAAATAGGAGTGATTGTTCCTCTTTGTAAACAAGGGGGCAAAAAAGATTACGCCAACTACAGGGGATATTTTTTTAAGTATCCCTGGAAAAGTCTTTGCAAATATGTTAGACACACGTGCCAGAGCTTTGGTTGAGGATAGTTTAGGGGATGAGGAATGCGTTTTTCGTCCCGGTATAAGCAGGACCCTTGGATTGGTGGGATTGGTGAGGATTGGAGTCTGCCAAGGCGGCTTTTTGTCACTTCGCCTCTTCATTGTATACGTGGACTGGATGCTGAGAATGTTACAAAGTGGGGGACTTAAGGATTAGTCATCCTCTCTTTGCGGATGATTTGGTCATCCTTGTGTTCTGATAAACCGAACTTCAGCGCGCATTCGAAAGGTTTGTACCCGTTTGTGATGATGCTGGAATGAATATCAACGTGACCAAATCGGGAGTAATGGTTGTTTCCAGAACGCCTGTTTAGTACACTCTGCATGTGTGTAGAGTCCCACTGAAGCAGGTGGATAAGTTCAAGTATTTCGGGGTCTTATTCACGAGTGATAGAAAGAGCAATGTCGAGTTATCCTGTTGAATTGCTCATGCTGGATCAATTTTAAAAGAGCTTGATCAATCTGTTATAAGGAAAGCCGAACTAAGTGTTCAAGTTAAATTATCGGTTTTTAACTCTGAATATGTTCAAACTTTCACCTATAGTCGCGGATACAACCTGCTGAAAGAGGTTCCTTCGTGGTGTTCCTGGAATAACTCGTAGGGGTCGAGTGCGTAACACCAGACTACGCGAGGCGCTCAATGTTAAGCAGCTACTTCTTCGAAGGGAAGGATTTATACTTTGACGGTTTGGTCAAGTAGTACGTAAATCCCCAAACTGGCTTCCAAGATGTATCATGATTGTCGTGCCATCAAGTTAGCGACCCCTGGGTAGGCCAGAAATAGGTGATTTGATCAAGTCGGACATCTCTCCTCGAGCCGTCTAGAGATTCCTCCTGATGATTTGGGGTCGACGGTGGAGAATCAAGAATGATGGAAAGTGCACCTAATCATCCTATCCCCGCAAGGATTAGCGGGTAAACTATTTCAATGACAAAACGGAGAGTGCTCTAAAGAAGTGTACTTGAAAACGCATATTAAAACACCCAGCGAAGCGGGTACAACCAGCTAGTCTTCATTATTATGCAATTCGACAATAACGTTCTCGATGTTCCGATTTTTCGAGCGAATAGACCGGGTAGCTTCAACTGCTGCTGTATTCTGGGCCCGTAGCAACCCTGAACATAGCGTTTTTGCTTTTTCGCAGCGTTTAGTCAATTTTGATGTTCTTTTCGTTCTCATTTCGGGATAGCCATTCAATCTGACTTTCGAGAGCAATGTAGCGAAACTCCATTTTCTATAGTTGATTCTGTAGCGATATGTTGTTCTGCTCTAGTGTGTGTATTTCAGCGCCAATTGCTTCTAGATTGGATTTTATGGCCATGTCTTTCAGTTTGTGGCTCAATAAAGCTGACACAGAATATAAACATTTAAATTTACTGTGGGTCCGTTTCATACCTTAGCTGTTTTGTTAGACGCTTGTATACCCCTTGTTTTGCTGCATGTGCTTGGTATTCTTCAACAAACCAGGGGTTTCTTTTGGTGGCCGAGAGAAACTCAGTACGTCAGAGGTGGTAGCTCTGATGTCTTGCGGGCAACATTGACACTTTTTTTTAGGTTTATTGTCTTAAATACATTCACAAAAATTATTGGAATTATTAAAAATAAAATAAAAATACCTTTGTCAGCACTTCCATGGAGGTATCTATTCAATGCCGGATAAAACCTTGAAGCGGTAGAATAGAATCCACGGGAAACGCTAACAAAGTTTACAAAGGAATTTTTTTAAAATTCAACTGTTCACTTTCTAATTGTTTTATGTAGAATCTCTAGTAATAAGACGATGATTCTGCGAAGCCATAAAGGCTTATCTGCAGAAGGTTGTGCACTAAGTTATTATTATCATCCTGGAAGTTATTTTATATGTAACATTAAATGACGAAAAGCTCTAATTTAAATTAATATAAACTAAACGAATTCTGCAAAATATGTTCCTTGATGGTCTTTTTCCTCATGAATTTTGACTGGATGTCCCATAGCTTTCGTGGAAGTTGGTTAAAGAAGGTCGCTACTACAAATGATAGCTGTTATCGTCCATAGGAGTTGTGAATGCGTGGTATTTTTAACAATCCTCGTGCCCTTTGTCTTTTATTAACGTCATGATCAGTTGGTTGCTTGAAGCGTTGGCCGTAGTACATTTCATTTATGACGTTAAAAAGAAAAAGTTTATTAAAGGATAGTAAGCCCAATGAGGTACTTGCATTTACAAAATTGTCTACGTACCTATTGCCTTCAAAAGAATCTTGAATATTCGATTCCGAATTCATTGTAGATCTGTAATCATGTATTGTGATGTATTACCCCATGCTATGATTCCATACTGCAGAATTGATTCGACCAAGGAAAATAAAATTGCTTAAGGACCGGGAAAGGCGTGTAATTGCTTAGTTGGTATAGGGCATATGTAGACTTCCGCAACCACTTACAAAGATGTTCTAGATGTGGCTCCCACTTAAAATTGCAGTCAACCTCTACGCCAAGGTATCGATATGCATCCACTAATTCAGTTACATCTTTGCATACATCCCTTTGATTATGGCCTTGTTGATTGTTGTTTTTGTGAAGACATCCGAAATTATGAAACCGCACTAATATTTCTGTTCTCAAGATGTGTGGCGGACCGATTTGCATGAGTTTAATCTTTTTAGAATTAATTATAAGTCCGTTATCATGACACCACCGAACCAATTGGTCGAATTCTGATTGAGTTTTTCGGACTGCGCACTCTAAATCTTGGTGGCCCACAATAATAGCAGTATCATCTGCATATTGCAATCCGATGTTATTGTTTAATATTGATAACATATCATTTACCTATATATATAACGAAAAGAGCGGACCCAAAATAGAGCCCAGGGGTACCCCGTATAAAGTAGATTGAAATTCACTGTACCTATTTTGACGTTAAAACCTCTTTGACTAAGGTAGCTGCGAAACCATTCCAGGATTCGGCTTCGAATTACAATTTTTTCCAGCATTTACATCGGCAAAGGCTCTGGCGATCTCTGTATACTAGTTTTAAGAAAAAAACTTTCGCTAGTTTATATGGATCTGGGCATGTTAAAAATCCTATACATGAATCTTCAAGAGATTCTTCGCGGACTCAAAACTCGTTGACACTGAGTGGGGATTGTTTAAGTTATAGCGTGGATTAGGATTGTTTAAGTTATAGCGGCAGAAAGCAAAGAGAAACCTTCACTCTCAGAATCTGGAAATAAGATTACATTCAAAACAGCATTGAATATTTGAGTGTCATGATTGATTTAAGACCTGCGTCCTACATACATATAAAAAACACTTGCAGTATGTAAGTTAAGCCTCACGAGTGAGTGCTTCCCTTGCGCGAATTGTGCAAATATTTGAGGACCGCGATACAGCCAGAGACCTTTTCTACCTAAAGTTGTGACATTTGTAGTGATTTATAAACTACCAGTTTGAGCAAAGCTATGCAGTTTAGATTGTTCCTCCTCACCTTGAGGTAGAAAAAGTAGAGCGAAACACAAGTATGAGAGAATGACAGCAAAGATGGAGCCTTTCATCAAATGGCCGGTGGACTTACGGTCTCAATCCCACAATTGATACCTGAATACACTGGAAATTTTCACTAAGCAAAAATTCAAGCATGACAACTTCCATATGTGTACACATTGTAATAATACTGTCGAAGACGTGGGACATTATTCCACTGCCCACGATTCCAATTTCCAGCAGCACACAGTAACACTAAAATTGAAGAAACCGGCTACTGTCAAAAGATAAGTGGAATACAGTGCGTAACTATGCTTAAACATATGCCAAGAGTTAATCTGACTGGAACAATAAGGGAGAGAGCGGACAAAACGCAAGATGTGATAGCGATGCAGTAGCACATAATCGGTAATTCCCCCTTAGGAAAGCCATGGGAGGTGGGTTTAGTAGGTCGAAATCTCACAATACTCGTATGTCTGGGTACGGGCTCAGTTTTATTTCCGAAGATTTCCACCTGCCAGTACAAACCAAACGATTGGGTGCAATTTTATGTTTTATTGCCCTCGAGTTAAATAAACAACAGCAGAGTGGGCTGTCTCGTGCATAGTGTTGTTGTAATTGTGCGAGGTGCTGAGCCTTCTTTAGATGGTGCTCGCGCTACGGCACCTCTGTACTGCTGATGACGGGGCTGGTAATGGTACAGCTGGTGGTTGGATAATTGTGCCTGGTATAGGTGTTTTTGTGGACGGCGGGCGTTCCTTTTTGTTATGCTGGTGCTGCTATTTTTGATCTCGAGGTAGCTGCTCCTGATGTTGATCCCTAGCGTTGGTACTACTGCGCCCAGTACTGATGCCGCTGCGCTCAGTACTGGTGCTACTGTGAATGGTGCTGATGTTCCAGCGTCAAGTGATGGTGCTGATGCTGCTGTATCTGGTGCTGCCTAGAACTTTATTCGTATTGTAGCTAATCGTACTTATAGTCTATCGCTAAAAAACCATAATCGTTTAGACTATTATTAACTTATTATTGTTGCCTTATCCCCACAGCACAATTCGTACACAACACTGAAAAAATCGAATTCTTACACCATTTTATCTTATTAAATTTACTATATTTCTTGACTTACAATATTTCTCATTCGATTCGTCCGAATCATGAGAATCGTCACCGGGGTATTCCTCTAAACTGTAAAACCAACCACATTTTGCATAGATTGATGGTTTCTAGAATATGATCACAAACTAAATTAGCTTAAGCAGCCCTTGCGATTCATATCTCGATTCTGATGTCGTCGTCCATATCAAGAGGATCCGGGTAGCCACTGCTTCACAAAGCAAACAAAATAATAAGAAAAAGATGTAGGAACTTCAACTCAAACATTTTCTCAAATCGTGATATTCAAATTGTTAAATTGTCGTATGCTAGACCTTAGCTTAATATATGAATTCATGAGCCTCGCTAGAATTTCTATTTATAATCTAGCCGCTAACTGATTCATTAAAAAAAATAGTTTTCAAGATTTATGGGCGCATGTATCTGGACGCAAAGTAGTTAAATTTTTCTAAATATTCGATTCCACATGTGCATATATCGTATTTATGCACAGCGGTATCAGAAGAGTTTCAGCAGCTATGCAAATAAAAACAAATGGCTTTCCCTTACATATACCTTCATACGAGCACGTTTGGTACATTGTAATGAAGATAGCATTTTGAATTGTTTTGAATTTTAAAGCGATTAGGTGTTTAATATTAGTTTTAATGGTATTTTTTTGTTTGTGATTAATGTCTGGCACCAGAAGGTTGACGTGCATGTCACGAAATGCTTAAAGCACTATTTCAATTCAATTCAATTTTCTTTATTCATATGTATAAAAAAAAGTTTATAATTTAAGATACAATTTTTCATGCAATTAGTGCATACAGAATAGTTAGTGACATCTTTATTTAAGAAAAAATGTGTGGGGGTATGGTAACAGAAATCCATTTTTTTTTAAATTCAAGTAAGTGAAAAGAGAACAATTAATCTTTAACAAATTCAAAGAGCATATATTCAAAAAATATTATAAATAGCAGAATCCCAAATTAATTGATTAAGTTTATTTTTATTATTTTCATTAATTTTTTTATTATTTAACATAAGCTACATAGATACTTAGTTACGCAAATGAGGAAATATATACGAGTATATCCTATATAAGTAAAAATGAAATGCTGTTCGTTGGTCATCGCATCACTTGAGAACGGCTGGACTTATTTATAGTCCGAATAAGGTTTTTGCGGAAAGAAAAATTTTAAAAGTTGCCGGCAAAAACTGATTTTTCCATGGGAAAAAATGTGTGTGCCTATGTTTGTATGCTATGGACTCCGAAACCACTGAACCAATTGAGCTCAAATTCTCAAATCTTCGGTCTTCTTCTTCCTTTTATCAGCGAGGCTATGATCCGAAAACAAGGGATCACAACCCTCCCACTTCACCGCATTTCTACTGATCCGCCTGTGGGGTTCGCCTAGTTGACCTCAGAAAATATAGGCAGGCCTGCCGATTTTGGATCACTCGGTTACTGAGGCCAATGAAATGCCGATGTCGTCGCATTTGTCTAATCCAGGCGTTTGTAGGCCTGCCTTTCCTACATCGCGATGTCTTTGGAACGTGCATTGATATTGCCTTTTTAACAGGGTTCAAATGATCTCTTCTTTGAACGTGGCAATACCAACTGAGCCGGTCGCGCTCTATTTTTTGTACGATGGTTTCCTTGATGTGAAAGCTTCCACGGATCTTCGAACTTCTTATTCGATCAAGCTTTGTCACTCCTGCTGTCATGCGAAGCATCTTCATCTCAGCTGCCGTTAATTTACTCTCATACTTTTTGTACATCGTCCAACATTGTGAACCGTATGTGAGCGCTGGATGTACAACTGCGGTGTAGAGCCTTCCTTTCAACTTAGGGGACATTTTTCTGTCACAGAAGATAGTGGAATTTTCTGGCCACTTCATCCACCCTACGATTACACGATGATTGATGTCGTCATCACAAGTTGCTTTGTTATTGATCATAGATCCCAGATATTTGAACTTTTCGCACTTGGGAAGCAATGTTCCATTCAAATAAATATCTGGAATAGGCCTGAGTGGATCAGAGAACGGGCAGCACAAGTATTCTGTCTTTTTTGAACTAATGCGATACCCATTTCCCTCCAAAACGTCCACCCACACATCAAGTGCTCGTTGCAGGGATGTAGGACCCTCACTTATGATGGCTCCATCGTCAGCAAAGAATAACTGATGTACCTTGGGGTCCATCACTTTACCTTCAAGCAGATAATCAAGGACTGTAATAAAGAGCAAAGGACTTAAAACGCTTCCCTGGTGTACCCCGACTTTGATTGGGAACTCTTCGGTTACTCCAGCGGGGCATCTTACTTTTGTCTTTGCTCCTTCGTACATGTCCATGATCATCTGTTCATAGGTTTCTGGAACCCCTCGATGTCTTAGCGCTGCCCATATCAGATCTCGTGGTTGTCTGTCGAATGCCTTTTCAAAGTCAACCAATACAATATGCAAATCCCTTAAGGAATCACGATGTTTTTCCATTATGATCCTTATACTTTGGATTGCATCTGTGGTTGATTTACCCGAGACAAAGCCGCACTGATCATCAGATAGTCGTATTATTTTTCGTAGTCGGCCACCTAATACCCGCTCAACGATCTTCATGGTGTGTGACATCGGCTTGATCGAACGGTAGTTATCACAGTTTCGTGTATCACCCTTCCCTTTGTATACAGGGAGAAGGTAACTTTCCCTCCATTGATTCGGCATTGGATCACCTCTCACGAATTTTGAGATGAGAATTCTGAGCCATCTGAACCCGATGTCTCCCATCTTTTTCCAGAACTCAGAGGGCATCTCGTCTGGTCCAACCGCTTTTCGTTTTGCGGAATATTTGACCGCCTCACTAACTTCTTCGACTGTAATGTCAGGTATTTCTTCATAGTTGGGGTGGCTCTTGGAAACTATAGCCGGGGAAACGGTTCATTTAAAAGCTCTTCACAATACTGCCGCCACCTCTGCAGAATTTTGTCGTCATCCACAAGAAGCTGGCCATTAGCATTGCTAATGAACTTTGGCGAACGAATCTCCTGAGCATTCTTCCTTCTTTGGGCGGCTGTTTTGAAGATAGTGGCACTCTTGTTCATATTGTGTCTTCGCAGCTCCTGGGTAGCCTGGTTTGCAACAGCAACCGGGGAAAATATTTTCTCCAGCATCCGATACAGGCCCTCCGTACTCTCTGTTTGAAGCTGGGCGCACTTGTTCTTCGCTTTTTTCTTGCAGCATCTGTATTCCAATTCGAGGCGAGCTTTTTCGTCGCTATTATTAGAGAGGCACTTCGCCCAAGCTTTGAAAGCCGCTTTCTTCTCATTTATCACTTTCTTAGCTTCATCACTCCACCACCATGTTTCTTTGGCGTGTTGATGAGCCTTTTGAAGCTCCTAGCAGTGATTTGGCCTTCTCTAAGCAAGTTCGCTGTAGGGAATCCCACATATTTTCTGCTCTGCACTCTTCATCCTCAGCTCCGTTGATGGTGTGAGAGAGGTAATTTTTCATTACGAAAACAAAAGCCTCGCCTTTTTCTTTGTCCAGATTGTACCACTTGATTTTCTCAGAGACCTTTGTTTGTTTGCTTTTCTTCGGTGCTTACATAAAAATTTCTGTTAGCAGGAGACGGTGTTGTCGAGCGATTGCCTCTCCCAGGATCACTTTGCAATCTTTTACCCGAGGCTTCATGAAACTGGCTACCAAATGGTAGTCAATCTGAGTTTCATCTCCACCACTGCTGAAAGTGATCAGGTGTCGACTTTGTTTGATGAACATGGTATTTAACACGATAAGACCGTGTGATTTGCACATGCTTAGGATGTCTTCACCAGGAAGGTTCCTGGTGCCATATCCTAGTCCTCCATGGCAGTCTTCATAGTCTTCCTCCAACAAACAGAAATTCTTCCTTTGGGATGTTCTTAAGGAGATTGTGGAAATCTAGCCAAAATGCATCTTTATCTATCTGATTGCACCCATTGTGGGGAGCTATGCACTGACAATATTCCACACCTCTCCTTGTAATACTAGTTTGAGAGACATCAAACGGTCGCTGGACTTTAAAATGCTCAAGACGTTACCAAGTAGCTCTGCCGCAAGGATGATACCGATTCCGTTCTTAGCCTTTTCCGTTCCGTAGTAGAACATCTTGTAATCTTTTGTCCTAACGTCCAAGAAACGCGTCCGATTCCCGGTGTTTTTCCATTTCGTCTCTTGGACACACAAGATGTCCACCCGCCTTCTATTCATCATCTCTTCCAGCTCGTAACTTCGACCGGTCATGTTTCCAACATTCCAACTCGCGACCCTCAAATTCCATCCAAACTGTTTCATTATTTTGCTAGCCCCCGGAATCCGTATAGCTCTGACCCGAACATTTCTGCTCGGTCCAGGATCAGTACCATGCACAGCAGTGGTAGTGCCTGGCGGGGTAGTGCCTTTCCTTTTTGCAAGTATTACCATAATGGTACAGTTTTGCAATACAATTTTTTCACCATATTGCGATGGTGTTTGTTGTTTGACACGTGCATGCTCCTGTTTTAGTATTGTTTGATCTTTCTTTTATGACACCGGTGATCTTGAGTCGTGTCAACCCACGGACTCGCATGTACACTTGTGGGACGGTTTTTAAGGTAGTATATGTGTCGCTAGGCTCACTTGGGTGTTATATTGCCTAGAGCTGATTTGTCCCCCTTAGTCGCCTTTTACGACAAGCGCTGGTTGTTGGGGGGGGCTGCAGTGATATTCTTAACCCGTCCCTGCACGGGTAATTCTCAAATCTTCGGTATTGGCCCGAAAGTATTCCTGTGAAGTTTGGTCAAAATCGGTTCACTACTTTAGTATTTTAGTATTTTAGTACTAACAAAAATGCTCTTTTGTTAGTCGCAGCAAAGCACGCCGGGTACCATCGGTCCAGCAGTTGATATTTTTGTACCGGGTGGACCATCTAGTGATTTCTTTTTAAATCATAGGTTATTTTGACACTGACAGCTGTTTCCCGCTCGAAATCTTGACAAAAAGTCAGTATCATACCTCTGCGGAACGAAATGAGTCACTTTACGGTTGAACAACATTGGGAAATATTGAAAACATATTTCCAAAGTGAGTGCTGTGTAGCCCAAACAGTGCGTTTTTTTAAAAGAAGTTTTGGCCGAAATGAAGCACCCACCGCGCCTGCTGTACGCAAGTTTGTGCAAAAAGTTCGTGAGACGGTGCGCACAATTGCCTCATATATGCTATCAGCCTAAAATTTTACCACCAGCTGAATACTAAGAACAGGGTAGTTCATAAACTCCGTATTTCTCTGTTTCGTGCCTGACAGTCAAAAAGAATGAGCTCAAAGGTTTTGATTAATTTGTGCTGGTATTCCTATGGCTGATCAGCTAGCCACCATCGCTTATAATCGCAGCCCATAATCTTATAATTCTGATAAATAGCTCGTACTAGCTTAATATTAGTTCCTACTTTTGTTATAAAAGAAATGTCTGGTTAATAAAGTGTCTGTAATTAACTCGCTGCATGGCTGCTTCTCTACAATTGGCAATTGGTATTTTTTTTGCAAGTTCGGCTGCTATGCATCTGAACATCTTGTACCAATTCTATTCCAGACAAACTGTTTATCGACAGTATCTGCTCACTGTATATAAAATTGAATCTGCCACCGCAGTATTGCCGGATAATAGATTCGTTGAAGCCCCACGCTAGTTTGTGATTCATACCACTGAAACAAACAAAAAAATGTTTGTCCCGAATAAATTGGATTGGATCCTAGGAGAATTTTATAACCAAAATCAATCAAAATATTATTAGCCATACACGTAAAGAGTATTGTACAGAAACACATAAGCGGTGGTTATACAAAAAGTGGAGCCGGCCAATTCACATAAAACAACAAAGAAACTCTCTTTTTTTCTTCTTAAGGGTATTCTCTGTTTTGGAGGTTGGAAATCGTTGTTTGCATCTTTTGCTTGTCCTTCACTTCTCTTATTATCTTTGTTATTGACCGTTAAATAAATCTTCGCAGATTTACACGGTATGGCAGTTTCTGACCTTCTGCTGAACTTCTTCCCTTTAACTAATCTTGTACGACGACTTGGTATTTGTTGCTCCTCAGGGCTTCCTCATTTGTGACCTTGTCCACCCACAAGATACGCAACATAATTTAATTTTTTTTATAATTTGCGCCCACTCAAGGGGTGTGTTTGTGCATAGTGCGGGCATTGGAAAGGATAGAAAGAGAGAGAGAGAAAGATTGGTGTAGTGGTTTTGAGTCTCAGATGTGTATGTTTCCGAAAATTTCCGGAGGTGGCATCCAGATAACTGGGAAGATTTTACTAGACGCAGTGCTTAACCTCGGAGCACGTTTGACAGAATTTACCACTACGTTTGAGTATAAAATCGACGAAATCGAACGCACGCTAACCTCATCAACCTTTGCTGAACGTGTCTTTGAATCTACCGTAGAGCCTCCTGCACTCAACCAAACATTTGGATCTTCAACCCAAGACGTGCGACGAGCTTTTAGCTATCCACAGCGACGCATCGATACGCCCGACAATATGGAATCGAGAGATTTCTCTTCTACCCTTCGACCAGCTCCAGAGGAAATCACACGTCCTATCGGATCGTCAACCAAAAGAGCACAGGAAACCTCTAGTAGCAATCCACAGCAACCCATCCATACATCCGTCAATAGCGAGCCGGGGAACATCTCTTATACCATCCGTCAAACCCCTGGGAAGTCACGCGTACAATTTCCAAACCTGTGTTACACTTATGGAGTACAATGGAAAACTTAGCTGGGAGCTGTACGCGACTCACTTGAACATGGTTTGCAAGGGAAATGGATGGACAAGCGAGGAAGCGGCAATATTCATGTGCGCAAGCCTACGCGGGTCTGCCTTAAGCTACTTGGAGTCCTTGGATGCAAATGTAAGAGACAATTTTAAGCTGTTAGTACCAGCACTGTGTAGGCGATTTGGAACAACTAACATCGGCGGAACGGCACATGCTCAATTAAGAGGACGTGTTCAAAAGACTGGTGAAAATTTCATCGAATTCGCCACAGAATTACAGCGTCTAGCGAAAATTGCTTACCCTATGTGGACGACAGATGTTCTTGACGGTCTCTGCTTACATCAGTTCTTAGACGGTATAGCAGATTTAGAAACTCAATGCCGGGTTCGAGAGAGTACACCGGCGACGCTGAACAGTGCACTGGAATCTGCAATTCGAATTGAATCAAGCAGAATGGCAACTAGGGCAGCTAGAAGAGTTCTAAAAGTTGCTACACTACAGGTGAATGATCCGGAAGTGGAGCCGGGAAACGAAAACTTGTCAGCTTAACGGAGCAGGAGCTGACAACGTCACCCCCCCACTGCCTCAACAAAAATCCGCTCGGTTACACCAAAACAACACGAAAAAAATAACACCCGCTACCAAGGTAAGGTAAAATGGTACAACGCTTCTCGGCGATTTGTATTTATAAGCTGTCCGACAGTTCACCAAAACATCTATTTTAACAAACGAGATATCGTCACAGTTCATTCAACCAACGATCCCGACTTACAGGTGGGTACGCAATTAGAATTCGATCTGGTTACTGCTTCTCCCAATTTGCAGGCAATACGAGTAAATAGTGAGAACTTTGTACCTATTTCCAATAAAAAATATCCCCAGTCATCCACCACAGCAACGAAAACTTACGTCCAGAAAACTTCCGCAAACAACTCTTTCCGTAAACTGTGAAGGGACAGCTCCAGTTGACCAGAATGGGCCGCCAATCCGAATTGGTGCATGTGGAGATAACCTTCTCTTTGTTACTGGATATGTGGGTAGTACCCCCTGCCAATTTGTTGTGGATTCCGGTGCTACAAGAACCATAGTTCATCCAACCGTACTAACTCATCAGCAGCTTCGGTCATTATCACCTTGTCATACGTTCATCCAAAGCGTATCCGGTAATTTCATCAACGTCAAAGGTAAGAGTTCTCTTTCTATCAAAATTGGGCAGTTTAGTGCTACGATTACGGCCTATGTAGCTGATATATCGGAAAAGTGCATTTTGGGCCTAGACTTTATGGTATCCCATGGATGTGTCATCGATTTCAAATCTGGTTCCTTGCTACTCCAAGGCAAACACAAAATAAAGCTACTTGGCTTGGGGGACTCTCAACGGCAGATTATAGAAAACGTGGACGATAACCACAGCGCTTGCTTAAGTTCGTTGCACGTAGATACGGAATGTCCTAGGGACCCAATAATGCAACTTTTATCAGCCTCTACACAAGGTTTAAATAGTGAAGAAATTGAGAAACTAAAAGCTCTACTCTATGCTAATAAGTCAGCATTTTCTTGGGACAGCAGTGACCTTGGAAGAACCAGCGTTCTAAAGCATCGAATAGAAACGGGATCAGCTCAACCAATAAAACAGCCACCAAGACGGCTACCGATTACGCGAAGGGAGGAAGCTGATCAGCTCGTGCAAGATATGCAGTCCAGAAATATCATACGCCCCTCTAGCAGCCCGTGGTCGTCTCCCGTGGTCATGGTCCCTAAGAAGGATGGTACTCACCGTTTCTGTGTGGACTACAGGCGTTTAAATGAGGAAACAAAAAAGGACTCATACCCTCTCCCACGAATCGACTTGCTACTAGAAGCGTTAGCGGGGTCCAATTGGTTTGCTACAATTGATCTTAAATCGGGCTATTGGCAGGTAGAGCTGGAGGAGTCGTCAAAGGAGCACACGCCATTCACGATTGGTAGGGGACTCTGGGAGTTCAATGTAATGCCTTTTGGGCTTTGTAATGCCCCTGCCACCTTCCAGCGCCTTATGGACAAAGTTCATCGTGACGTCCCATACCAGGTCTGTCTGGTATACCTTGATGATCTCATCGTTCATTCAGCTACATTCCAAGGTTTAATTGAAAATCTTCGTCTTGTTTTTCAACACATTATTGGGGCTGGACTGAAAATAGCTCCCAATAAGTCGGTTTTCTGTAGAAATTCTGTAAGATTTCTTGGACATATAGTGTCTGGTGAAGGTATCGCCCCGGACCCAGATAAAGTAAACTCAGTAAGAGATTGGCCAACACCTCGCTGTAAAAAAGAGGTGCAATCTTTTTCTGCGCATACTATAGGCGTTTTATAAAGTCGTTTTCGGAGCTAGCTCGATTGACAGAAAAACGTCGTCTTTTCGAATGGAATAGGGAATGCCAAGAATCTTTCAATACACTGCGAACCAGACTAACCACTGCCCCAGGTATGGCCCTTCCAAATGATGAGGACACATTCATCGTAGACTCAGCCGCTAGTAATTACGCCTGTGGAGTTCTGCTGTCTCAAGTGCAAGATGGGGTGGAAAAACCAATCGAATTTTTCAGTAAGACGTTCAAAAAGGCTGAAGTGAACTACTGCGTAACGCGAAAAGAATTGTTAGCTGTTATCACTGGAGTAAAACATTTTCAACAATATTTGCTTGGCAGAAATTTTAGAATACGAACCAACCATGCATCTCTTAGGTGGCTTTTAAATTTTAAGGAACCTGATGGTCAAATTGCCCGGTGGATAGAATGCTTGGCTGCCTTTTCGGTTGAACACCGCCCTGGGAATCGACATGGAAATGCAGACGCACTTTCTAGACACCCATGCGTCTCTAGCCATTGTCAAGCAGATGTCATGCAGCTAAATTTTTCCAGGTCCATTGAAGATGTGTCAACTTTTCAGATTCTTGTTTGGGATTGGCGCACGAATGGCTTGAGAAGGAACAAAGACCTGCCAAGGAGGCAATACGACACCTAGAACCCGATGTTAAAGCATATTGGACAATGTGGGAAACGCTTTGCTTGAATGATCATGTCGCTTGTCGAAAGTTTTTCAAGAAACACCCGACTGCTCTACAAATTTTAGTTCCTCACCAGCTTCGACAATCCATTCTGAACCAAGTCCACTCAAGTCCTGCGGGGGGAAATTTTGGTGTTGAAAAAACACTACGAAAACTTAAAAACTCCTTCTATTGGGTTGGTTGTGCAGAAGATGTACGTATTTGGTGCAGGGCTTGTGCAGTATGTCATGCCAGGAAGGGCGTCATCCCCACACGCAAGGCTCCCATGCAAACCTATCTCGTTGGAGCTCCATTCGAGCGGGTTGCCATCGACATTCTGGGTCCCCTTCCAAGAAGTGATAGTGGCAACCGATACATTCTAGCTTGCATGGATTATTTCTCAAAATGGCCCGAGTGTTTTCCGATCCCGGATCAGACTGCAGAAACGGTTGCCGACAAATTAACAAACGAGGTTTTCTCTCGCCACGGCATGCCCCTGCAATTGCATAGTGACCAGGGTAGAAACTTTGAAGCCGACATTTTTCAGAAAGCCATGAATCGATTAGGGATAGAAAAAACGAGGACGACACCGCTCCACCCCCAATCTGATGGCATGGTTGAAAGATTTAATCGCACTATTTTTTAGTATTTTAGTATTTAGTATTTTTAGTATTTATTATTAATTAAGTAACATCATTTATAATAGACTTTACATCATCTTTAAACCATAAATGAGATATGTATATAATTCGAATATTGAAAAGTTCACACGGTTTAGTGCTAAATTCATAACAAATTTTTAAGTAGAAAATTATTATAATATGTATACAAAATATAGAAGAGAAAATAAAACTAAATGTGAAAATGTAAATAAACTTGCCTTTTATGAAATTATAAAATGTGCTTGTTTTACCCTGCCAAGTGCCGAAAGAGAGTTTCCCCAAAACCATTCGTATCATAAAGTCTCCTAACGCTGAGAGGAAGTGCATTCCAAAGATGAATAGCATGAACGAAAAATTGACGCTCTGAGTTTTGGTAATGAACACGCGGTTGGATTAAACTTAAAGAGCGGCCCGGCCGTAAAAGTTTAAGTTTTTCGAATAAATATGGAGGCTGTTTGCTAGTAATAACTTTTCGTAGGTACTTGATTGTGCAATACTCTAGATATTTATCAAGAGTGCATCCTAATATTTTCTTAGAATATTGTGAAATATGGTCAAAACGTCTCAATCCGTAAACATAACGAGTGATATTGTTAAACGCAACGTTGAGCTTACGTCGAATGAGAGCACTGCTGCAACAACAAATTTCAGAGCCGTAAGTAAATATTGGAATTAGCAAAGTTCTTACTAGCATTAATCTTGTATGCAAAGGAGTGAAACACTGCGACATAGATAGATTCCTAAGAGAACCATATACTTTGCCTATGATAGTGGATATATGATCATCCCAACTTAAGGTTTTGTTAAACCATACCCCAAGGTTTTTAGCTTTGTCAACGAACTCAATTGATTCATTTTGGAGGAATATATTAGGAAGATCACAGCCATTCATGGCGTTTCTGCTAATAACGAGACATTTAGATTTGGCTGGGTTAAGCTTCAAAGAATTATCTTCAGACCAATCTAGAATTTTTCGGAGATCCTCGTTAAGTTTACAAGCTGCATCCCTAATAAGGTCTAGTTTGCTACTTATGTAGAGCTGTACATCGTCTGCGTACATGTGTAGCGATGAGTTTTTGATGATGGTCGGAAGGTCATTGATAAAAATTGTGAATAACAAAGGTCCCAATATGGACCCTTGAGGTACACCCGCGGAGGTTGCAATAAAGTCAGACATCGCATTATTAGCAACGACAGCTTGTTTTCTTCCACAAAGATACGTTTTGATGAGCTTGTCAAGCAAACGTCAAGCAAAGTCACAAAAGTTATTGAATCTTCATCCATCGCCACTCGAATATCGTCAGTTACTTTGGGTAGAGCAGACGTACAGCTATGATACGGCCTGAAGCCAGATTGATTTGTGCAAAGTAGTTTATTGCGATGGATAAAGACAGACATTTGCTTATACATTATCTTTTCCATGACCTTTGACAGGAATGGAAGGATGGCAATGGAAAACTGGAAGAATTTTTGCAGTTTTCCACGCGGTCGGAAAATTAGATGTAGTTATTATAATATTAAAAATATGGGTTATAGCCAGAAGAATATAGGGAAGTATGATTTTAATAAAAATCGGATGAATTCCGTCGATACCAACAGCTTTTGACTTAATTTTAAGGATAGCGTTAACAACATCATCCTGTTGAATACCAGCGAATTCAAACCCACTCAGCGTTACATCCCGTAGATCAGCACTTGTGCTAAATGTCATTTGCAGTGTCACGAATTCTCTATTGAGCTGGTTGGGATCAGTATCATTCATTTCAGCATTCTTTTTCCGTCCAACACCAAGCTCGCGTAAATTTTGCCAGAGAGTTTTTGAGGGTAACTTGTGGTCAAAGTATCTATCGTAGATCTTTTGGCTTGTTTAATCTTGGAGTTGACCAAGTTCCTTAGTTGGCGAAAGCTGTTATAAAATTCTTGGAGCTTAAACCTTTTCCACTTCTTATAGGCTGTATCACGATTGTTTCTTAGGGCAATAATTTCTGGTGTAAGCCATGACATATGAGGATACGTAGCAATTTTAGTTCTGAGCGGCACATGCGTATTGTATAACTCCTGTACAATTTGTTGAAGGTAATCAACTTGGGTGTCAGTGGAGATTTCGTTGTAAATTGGATACCAATTAATTCTCTGAATATCTTGCTCCAGAACATCAGAATTGAGATTTCTAAAGTCTCGGTACGCGTATTTCGATTGTATTTTATATGGAGGAATGTTAAAAGCAGCAAAAATTAGGTCATATTTGGAGAACGCAGGTGCTGAAACTTGACTATAAAAAACATCATCACAGTCGTTGGAGAGGAACAAATGCAAAAGAGTGCTAGTTTGAGTGAAATGTGTTGGGACAGTCGTGTTTACAATGTCCAAACCAAAAGTTTTCATAGATTGAACAAATGACGCATAGCCCTCATTATCCAATATGCTGCAATTAAAATCACCACATACTATAGTTTTCCAATAGTTTGGGGAGAAATTTTCTAATAGGTTGAAAATGGGAGTTAAATCGAGATAGCTATTTGGTCTATAAACGACACCAACGAGACACTTTTTCCGTTCACAAACAACTTCGACAAAACAATACTGAAGCGCACTATCAGGGGGTGAGCTTATCAAAAATTTAGTGGCTAAACTATTACGAATATAAATGTAGGAGTATGACAAGAGAGGGGGCAGTCTTCAGCGAGCCGTCGTGAGAGACAGATGGTCGATTTCTATTATTATATACCATATTTATCATTGTAAATAAACTTATTATATAAAAGAGGTCTCTGAGTTCTTTTTCTTTTCCTAAATCCCTACAAATTTGGGGGCTCAACCGGGATATAGGAAAAGAAAATGCATAAGTACTCGTAAGAGAACGAAAAGTTTAAACCCGGTCTATCGCGGCAACGACGATAACGCATGCAACAACAAAGTCACTAAAAGCAACGGCGACGGAGGTACACAAACAAATCCTCACACCACGAAACGAAACGGATAAATCAACAGCAACGGCAAAGAACCAGCATATACGACAGCAACGATATCAACTCATATACCAACAACACTTCAGGTAACGGCGACGTAGTTAGAGAAAAAAATAATACTTACACCACAAAGAAGCAAAAAAGAAAAAACAACAAATTACGAGTAACGGCGAGACAGTGTCAGCAGATATAGTGGAGCGATCGAAAATTGCGATAGAGAAACAATTGGTACAGTCACGAATTGTGTCCTCAAATGGAACAGTTGCTGAAGGATTTGACGACAGTTCGGTTACGCGCACTGTGTAAGTTACGAGGTTTAACTACTCATTACCGAGTTAAAAGTGAGCTAGTTGAACGGCTGATAAGGGATAATATCAAGGAACAAGATATTATAAAATTGAGTGAAGAAATCATCGAAGAAGATTCATCGGCAGAAGACTGCGACGAAAGTGACGGAGATTCTGGGGGACAGGCGTTATTGCAAGGAAACAGTCGAACCGGCGAGAATCAAACCGAACAGCCAAGACAGGAAAAGTTACAGGAGCAGGGTATGGTGAGTAGTGAGGTGGAACACAAATCTGAACAAACACAGGTGGTAATGGCGAGCAGCATCATTAACTTCAGGGACATCGAAGACGCGTTGGAAACATTCGAAGGTACGTCGGCTCAGTGTATCGTGCAATGGGCAAAAAATTTCGAGGATATTGCAACGACGTGTGCTTGGAACAATGTGGAGAAATTTATTTACTCGCGAAAATTAGTAAAAGGTGTCGCGAAACTCTTTGTCGAGGCTACACCAGAAATAAAAGATTACAAAACCTTAATCGAGCAGCTGAAGTCCGAATATTCTACACCTCTCGCTAGCATTGAAATACACAACATGCTCAGGATGCGAATGAAAACGGAGAACGAAACCTATTTGGAGTACTTATACAAAATGATGCGGATAGCTAATAAAGGAGGCATTGATGAACAGTCTTTGATTGCGTATGTGGTGGCGGGTATAAAGGGCGACCCATATCGTAAGGCAGTATTATTCGAGGCACAGTCGATAAAGCAACTCAAGGAAAAGCTGAAAGTCTACGAATCCATCCAGGTAAACACCCGTATGGGAAATAAACTCCCAATTCTAACACCCCGCAGTGAAAACGTCTTGGGACGGGAACAGCACCGATGTCAAAACTGTGGTGCTCGCTCACACAAGGCGGATGTCTGTCCACACAAGGGTAAGGGAACTCGATGTTTTCGGTGCAATGATTTTGGGCACATCGGCAGAAACTGTCTAGGTAATGCAACTCCAGGTAGACCGACTCAAACTAACTGCATCGAAGTACCGAATATCGCAGAACGTGACAGTCAACTCCCGTTCCGCACTGCAGAAATGCATACGACAGTCAAGATAAGCGATATCAAGATTTTAGCACTCGTTGATACAGGTAGCGACGTCACGATCTTGAAGCACTCAGTTTACGATCGGCTCCTCCCGGCTCCTGAACTGACTCAGCCAGGAATAGTCCTACAAGGATTTGGTCACAATCCTAATCAGACACTAGGTACATTTTCCACGAACATATCAATCGACTCCAACTGTTTCAAAGTAAACTGTCACGTCGCACCCGACTTTTGGATGTCATCGGATATGATTATCGGTAAAGATATTCTGTCACTCACTAATCTCTCTGTTGTAAAAGGAGAGGTTAAGATTGAGTGCATTGAACCATCAATCAGTTCAGAACTACCTTGCCATAACGAAGTGGACGTCATCAGCATCGAACCTGTAGAAGCACCATACGATATCGATCGAAAAGTAAGTCCTGAAATACGAAACGAGATTAATCTTTTGGTTTCCAATTACAGACTTATTGCGCCACCAACATCCGCCATAGAAATGCGCATCGATTTGCTGGATGACATCCCAGTGTATCAACCACCACGACGTTTGTCTCCGTTCGAAAAGGATGTTGTGCGAAAGCAGGTCGACGAATGGCTGCAAGGGCAGATAATACGTCCCAGTAAATCTGATAATGCCAGCCCCGTAGTGCTATCAGAGAAAAAAGATGGGAGCTATCGTCTATGCATCGACTACAGGAAGCTTAACTCTAAGGTGATTCGGGATCGATATCCTTTGCCTTTGATAGAAGACGTTGTAGATACGTTGAGTAACGCAAAGGTTTTCACAAGTCTTGATCTACACAACGGCTTCTTTCACGTCGATATCGCCCCTTCCAGTCGTCGCTACACATCATTTGTTACTCCAGAGGGCCAGTTCGAGTTCCTGAAAGCACCATTTGGACTTTGTAACTCGCCATCCGTATTTCAGCGATACGTGAATGTAGTGTTTGAAGAGCTTATTCGTTCGAAACTCATAAGTATTTGCGTCGACGACATAATTATACCGTCAGAAGATGAAACCAGCAACGTCGAAACGATACGCCGGGTATTTGAGATAGCGGCCAAGAACGGTATTCAATTCAAGTGGAAGAAATGTAAGTTCCTCCAACGAAAGATTACATATTTAGGACACATTATCAGCGAAGGGTGCGTGAAACCATCGGAGGAGAAGACGAACTCAATTCGACATTTCCCGGAGCCACGAACCGTTAAAGAGGTACAACGATTCCTGGGGCTAACCAGCTACTTTCGTAAGTTCGTTAAGGACTTCTCATTGATTGCCAAACCGCTACGGGAACTTACGAAACAAGATGCAAAATTTGAATTTGGACCCGATCAGCGTAACTCTTTTCATGCCCTTAAGGATAGTATGTGCAGTGAACCGGTGTTGAGAATTTTCAATCCTCGCTTTGAGACTGAGCTGCACGCGGATGCGAGCAAAAGCGGCGGTGGAGCTATTCTTTTGCAGCGACGTCCAGATGACCAACAGTTTCACCCTGTATTTTATTACAGTTTCCAAACGAATGAGTCTGAGCAACGATACTCCAGCTACGAACTGGAGATTTTGGCTGTGGTTCGGGCGTTGAAGAGGTTACGGCACTATCTTCTAGGTATCAAGTTCACCATTTTTACGGATTGTCAAGCATTCGAGATGACAATGAGGAAGCGGGACATAAACGCCAGGGTTGCACGCTGGGCTATGGTCATCGACGAATTCCAGTGTCCAGTGAAACATCGAAAGGGGTCGGCTATGCAGCATGTCGATGCGCTGAGTCGATGTCCAGCTGTTTTTTTGGTCCAAGATGGCATACTCGAGAGGATTCGGAACGCACAACAAGAAGACACCCAGTGTAGCATTCTGCTTGATGTCCTAGCTAAGGAGGAATGCTTTCGAGACTTCGTTCTAAGAAATGGTGTGCTCTACAAGTACAGTGAAGGGGACTATTTTCTTGTGCTTCCTAAAGGAATGCAAAGGGAAATCATCATGAAGACTCATCTTAATGGTCATATGAGTGCTAAACAGGTGGAAAAGATGGTCAGCAGGGATTACTACGTTCCGAAGTTGGCTGAAAAGGTAAATTCTGTGATTAAAAATTGCATAAATTGTATTCTCGCAGATCGAAAAGCCGGTAAACAGGAAGGACTTTTGAACCCGATTGACAAGCCAGACGTGCCGCTCCATACCTACCACGTTGACCACCTGGGCCCATTACCGTCCACGTCGAAGAACTACAACTATTTATTCGTAATGGTAGACGCCTTTACGAAATTTGTATGGATCTATCCGGTGAAAACGACCAACGCTGAGGAAGTGATCACGAAACTGGATCAGCATAGAGACACATTCGGGAGTCCTTTAAGAATCGTAAGTGATCGAGGAGCAGCTTTTACTTCCAACAGTTTCAACGAGTATTGCCAGCTTCACCATATACAACACGTTAAGATAACCACTGGTATTCCTCGAGGTAATGGACAAGTGGAAAGGACCAATCGGACGATCATCACGGTTCTTTCCAAGCTGTCGGTGGATGATCCCAAAAAATGGTTCAAGCATGTGCCTAAACTACAGCAAACGCTTAATTCGATGGTGGTAAGGAGTACAAAGAGGTCACCGTTTGAGCTTCTGGTTGGTGTTCCAATGCGTGGCGATATATCTTCTAATTTGGTGGCTATGATTGAGGAGGAAATGGTTCAGATGTTCGACGAGAGGAGAGATGAACTTCGGGAGTGTGCCAAGGCACAGATCATTCGGTTACAAGACGAAAACCGAAAACATTACAATCTACGCAGGAAAAGTTCAACCCTGTATCGCGTAAAAGACTTGGTTGCGATAAGACGAACGCAATTCGCTCCTGGGTCGAAGGTTTTTCCCAAGTACTTAGGGCCATATGAAGTGGTTCGGGTGAATGGTAAAGATCGCTACGATTTAATAAAGGTTGGTAACCATGAAGGTCCACAGAGAACGTCATCTGCAGCGGATTTGATGAAACCCTGGGCTGGGGTCATTCGTGATTTTGAATCATCGGAGTCCGATGATGAAGTCAGGACAGCCGAGATGTAAGAGTATGACAAGAGAGGGGGCAGTCTTCAGCGAGCCGTCGTGAGAGACAGATGGTCGATTTCTATTATTATATACCATATTTATCATTGTAAATAAACTTATTATATAAAAGAGGTCTCTGAGTTCTTTTTCTTTTCCTAAATCCCTACATAAATTGCAACACCTCCTCCAATTCTATTGTAACTATCACCTCGGAAAATTCTGTAGCCATGAAGAGCGTAGGTTTCATCCATTACTCCTGATTTAAACCATGATTCAGTGACACATACTACATCAACATTAGAACCAGCAAACAGGCCTCTAAACTCATCAATTTTCTTAAAAAGACTTTGTGCATTAATATGACACACACGCAACCCCTGGCGCTGATTACAAAAAATATTAATTAGTACGCGCAAGTTATCATTCATACCATCATCTTGAAAGGAGCTAACGATAGTTCCAGACATCAAAAATGTAAAGAATGTAAAAAGATAAAAAGGAAAAATTAACCTCACAGGAAAGAGAAATGAAGACACAACTTGAAATTAGGGAATCTACTTTCGAACGGCTGGCAGACAGTGAATACATACACAAGAATACGCACATGACAGTAATTAAATAAGATAGTTGAGAGGCAAAAATAATTAAATAAAATAATTGAGAGGCAAAAATAGTTTTAAAATAAATAATCTGGAACCGCAGCTTACGTGTGAACAGGTAGGACTTCATCAGGGTTAGCATCGGTAGCAGCAGCAATAGCATCCAAGTGGTGAATGGAATCGATCAAAACAGCTTTAGCATTGGGTGTCTTACGCACATAAATTAGACCAGTGCGGGTGAAAACGGAAAAAAGCTTCTGCTGTTTTTTAGTTGGAAAGCTCTTCGATAAAGCTCAAGACTGCGCGCAGTAAGGCTTTCATTTAAGTAAATCGGTCTGTCAGATTGCAAACCAAGATTTTGTAAACAAATAGGCTTACGCGTTTTTTTATATGATTGGTTTGCTAATCTGAGCATGGTGACTTTATCCGCCGCTGAGTTGAATTTGATTATGATGGCTGAGTTCTCCATAGTCCCTTTAGGTTTTGTACGAAAAATATCTCTAGGAACCAGCGGAGGAACACAGTCGATGGAGGTGCAGAGTGAATCAAACATTTCCCGTAGATTTTCCTTAGCTGTCAGTGGAACACCATGGAGTATAGCATCGGTGGAGAGTTTGTCGCGCTCCATTGAATCCACTTTGCCATGTAGTTTGGATATTTCATTATCGAGCTGTGTACATCGGATTGATTCAGAGGTTTGTTCGAGCACCTCTATTCTCACAATTAATGCAGACATGGATCTATTTACGTCATCGAGGCGGCTACTAAAATCAACAACAATTCTTTCCAGTTTCTCCATTAGGATATTGTGGTTGTCCATTATGAGTGATTGCAGTTCTTTTTTGTTGTCTTCTAATTGTTTAGATAGACGTAGTTCAAACTGACTGGACGATTTATGTTCGTTGTTGCTGATTATTGCCGGCGATTGCTGTTGAGTCTTACTGTTTTTGGACCCAAATCTTGTTTTACCTGGTGTTGGTGGTCCCGATATTCTGCAGTCTTCAGCGGATTGAATGTTGACAGGTCCGAAGACCACCGAAAGCCTAGCTTAGCTCTTTGTCTAGATGAGACCCTCACTCGATTATGAAAAACACCTTTAAAATGGGTTTAATGCTTGAATCTCTGACAAAAAAAACACTGGTGGTCAGCTTAATATCACTTTTACTACGCCGTTTTTTTTCAAATGTCTTTGCTTAATCTTGTATTTAAATTTCACAGGGAGCTATATGCTTTGGCCAACTGTCTTACTGCAGGGTTGCCATACTGGCACTATCCTGGATTACTTGGTCAAATTTTGTGAAGATCATCAGCGTGACTGGGATCGCCATCTTCCACTCTTAATGTTCGCTTATAGGACTGCGGTTCATGCTACAACCCAAGAAACACCGGCGATGTTAGTATATGGCCGTGAGTTGCGTATGCCAATAGAAGCCTGCATCGGAATTAGTCCAAACAAAAAGCCAGATACAAACACATATCTATGCCAACTTCGGGAATCACTACGACATGTTCACGAACTAGCTAGGAATAGGTCGCTACTATCAACTCGAAAAGCAAAGCAGCGCTACGATATGCGGATCAAGGATCATTCGTATGCAGTTGGGGAAAAAGTTTGGCTGTACAACCCTAAGAGGAAAAAGGGATACAGCCCAAGGTTGCAGGCAGATTGGGAGGGTCCGTATACCGTCAGTGATCGGTTGTCCGACGTCATCTATAGGATTTGCAAGGTTTTCGGAAGGAGGACTACGAAGGTAGTGCACTACGACAGATAAGCTCCGTTCATCCAGCTTGGCCAGGAGTCGCAAGCTTAAAGGGAGGGGCAGTGTTACGAATGTGCAGATGGCGTTGCCTTGAGACTAACTTAGCTACGTGGATCCAGTTAGATCCAGATCCAGGCGCAAAGAAAATAGAATTAAGTTAGAAAAAGAAGGAGAAGAATAAAAATGGAGTTAATTGTCATATTTCACAAAGGCCGCACGTGTTTTCATTTTTTCTCCAATTAACTTTTCCCCCAGGAAAAGTCAATTTTATCACAATATTATAAACATTTCAAAGGCATCCAGTTTTATATTCCAAGTTGTATGCATCGTCCAAGTTGATTCTTTACTGCATAGTACCTAGCTATATACGGCTCCTGTATTTGATGGTGTTAACTCTTTCTTTCGTTCTTTGTCATCACAGTTGTATCACCCGAATATCTACTACATATTGTTTACTCTTATGTGTAAGTGCTTCTTTAAAGATCTGCTCTGAGTACATATTAATTAATAACAGTCGTATTATACAGCCTTGTCGAGCTCCTCCTCGCTTTACCATCCTTTAAGGATTCTTCTCCCCCATTAGATATTTTCGCCTCCTGGTTCTAGTATGAGTTGATACAACTTCTCGATTATTCTGTTCTTATTCCTGACAATGTTGTTTGCTTTTGAAAAGTTTCATAATGCACAGGACAGGGTGTTGGGAGTTGGAAAGGGCCACGGAGGCATCTTTGGTGTAGTTGTGGAGGACGGTGGCACGCTCGCGGTTGCTCGGCTTAAGCTCGTCGGACGGGGAAGTTCTTGTCAACCCCACCATACACCCCCTACTCACCAAACATTTTATATCGTACCAAAAAAAAAATTAAGATAGAAAATAAAGCTACGTTAAATTGACATCGGACGGACAAAAAAAAAGAATAGGATAGAAAGGATGAAAAGAAAATGCCCTTGAACTTATGCCCTTAGTAGGGAGAAAATCGGGAAGAAAAGAAAAACGCGTTACTAAGCCTTAGTATAGGCTAAGCTCATAAGCCTATACTAACCTAATGACTTAAGCTAACCCCTAAGCTACCCCCTTACCACTAACTTAATCTAACTATCGCAACTCTTCCTTCCCGGAGTCTCTCCCTTCCAAAGGTTCACCAAGAACCCGAGGCATGCCTGATGTTGGTGGCAAAGGTTGGCCTACCCACCCCTTCATGCTTAAAAGCACGGACCAATGCCATCTCCCTGGCCAGAATCGATGGGAAATGGCCCCTCGAAGTACCTTCCAGTCAAAACCACTAAGTGTTCGTAGTAGAGAAGCGTAGGTTAAAGGTCAGGTCATGTCGTCAGCGTTTGTGGTCGTTCTGTCACGTCATCGTTCTTCTAATAGAGGTCGGCTGGTCCATTGTCCACACACCAGTCGCGAACAGAATCTAAAGGTGCATCCTCATCACCAAAACTCAATGTTAGCACAAAAATTATTTGTATATATAAGCTTTTCCAGCTTTATTACTATATCCTTATACTTAATCAGGTAATTCACAAATCATGTATATTTGTATAATGTTTAATTCAAAAAAAATAAAAAGGAAACAAGAGAAAGATATATGTATTTTAAGGGGTAATTATAAGAAAAAAACTATAAAAAAGGATAGTTCTGTATTTAGAGTGAACGTGACCTCTAAATATACAGAGGTCATAAAAAAATACAAAGTTGTAAGTACTTACGGTTTTGCGATCCCCGTCGTCCTGCCGGCAGCACAAGAAGGATGGTAGTTTGAAGCAAGATCTACTGTGAACGCGTTTTTTTGTAAAGCACTTTAAAAACAGAACTATTTTAAATCTTAACCCTAACCTTATTCACTACTTTACGTTATTTAAAAAACACAAAAGAAAAAAAATTCAAAATTCAATTGGAAATTTTTTTATTTTTTTTTGGTTGCGCCTGGAGGTGCAGGAATCTTCAAAAGATACCAATGGTCCGTACCATTGTTTATGCCCGATTCATATATCTGACAATGCCTACGGGCTAAACCTCACCCCCTCAGAGAGGCACTATGAGAACCGGCTGCGCGTACTCATAGTAGTAGGAAATTCGTTCCTCTCATTTTTTCATTTTTTGTGATGACTACGACTAAGTTGCCTTAACGAGTAGTTTACGCTTCTGTAGTATTAATCGCGTTATGTACGTAGCCTTCCAGTGAAGGCACCTACTAATACCGTCATTACATGCGGTTTTTCCTTACGGCGCTAGGTCGAAAGGTCTTGTTCTTTGTAGTCGGCGCTCAAGGTTTGTCACGTCCATAGTACGGATTATTTCATTATTGCAATGAAAATGAAGACGGGTACGAAGTTTGTTACTTCGTCCCGCACGGTAGCAATTCCTAGATCTCTGTGAATATCACTATTTCTTATATACCAAGGAGCATTCACGATTGCTCTTAGTATTTTGTTTTGAAATGCTTGCAGTAGAGCCATATTGCTTGGTTTGGTACAACCCCAAAGTTGTATACCATATGTCCAAGACGGTTTTAGCACTTGCTTATACAGAAGCAGTTTGTTGTATATGCTTAACTTCGAGTATCTTCCGATTAGCCAATACATTTCTCTAAATCTGATTTCGAGCACTTCGCGCTTCTTTTTAACGTGTGGTTTCCACTTAAGTTTTGCGTCTAGGGTCATTCCTAGATATTTTGCCTCATTTGCGTATGGTATTTGCACCGTGTTAATGGATATAGGTAAGTTGTTTATCTTTCTTAACGTAAAATTGACATGCGTTGATTTTGTCTCATTGAGGACTATTCGTCCTTCGTGCCATACCTTGTCGAAGGCTTGCGATACGTCGAGAAAAGCGCTAGAGCATATTTTTTTCCCTTCTAGAGCTTTTTCAATTTCGTTCGTTATTCTATACACCTGATCGATTGTGGAATGTTTGATCCGAAAGCCGAATTGATGATCCGGGATCAAGTGTCTTTCTTCAATCACTGGTTGCAATCGTTTCAGCAGAAGTTTCTCGAAGACCTTAGATATTATTGGCAGAAGTGAAATGGGTCTATATGATTTCTTGTCATTTGCACATTTCCCCGGTTTTGGAACCATAATAACTTCGGCGACTTTCCATTGCCTTGGAACATATAACAGTCTTAAAGAAGCATTTATAATGTAGAGCAACTTAACCAGCACTTTTTTTGGTAGCTCTTTCAAAATTTCGCCAGTGATTAAATCGTATCCCGGAGCCTTGTTATTTTTCAATTTTTTTATTATCATTCGAAGTTCGGACAAGAATACGGTTTTTACTTTAAAGTTGTCGGGTGCCGTATTATCATTCGGATCTTCGATCAACGGTTGTCCATCGAACGGCTTAAACGTTTCCTCTAAGTGATCGGCAAATAATTCTGCTTTCTCCTTGTCTTCTTTAGCCCATTCGCCGTTAGCTTTCCTAATTGGCGGCGAGTGCATTACAGGTTTCTTTATGGACTTCAAGGCTTTCCATAGAGAGTAGTTTGAATACTTATCAGCGGTCAGACCCTCGAGGTAAGTAGAAGTCTCGTGATTTTTTAGGTCCTGCAGCACATTTTTAAGCTTGTTACAAAGGTGGTTCAGATAAGTTTTATCCGGTGGCGCGCGGGATTGTTGCCATCTCTTCCGCGCTCTCCTCTTTTCTCGTATGAGGTCTTCGATTTCAGGCTGGTATTTGACTTTATTGTTCCGTGCTTCTGTCTTCCGCAAAGGAGTGTTTTTCCACGCGGAGCTCTGAATGGCTTCGACGAGTTTGTCGATTTCTTCTTCTATTTCGAATGGTGTCTTTAGCGGTACATTTAAAGCAATATTTTCCTTGCAGTCTCTTCTGAAAGCGTCCCAGTTAGTTTTGTTACTAGTTAACCTAGGCGGTCCTTCTTTTTTTACTAGACTTCCACCTATTTTCTGAGTGACTGCTGAGTGATCTGAGCATAGATCATAGCATTCTTCGACTTCCGTCAAATTTTTAGTTAACCCTTTTGCGATAAAGAAGTCGACGAGGTCAAGGATTTTATTTTTGTCAGTTGGCCAATAAGTTGGCTTTCCTGTCGAAAAAAGTTCACCCCACGTTTCATGCTGACTTTGTACAATAATCTGCCTTTTGTCGAATTGCATCTTGATCCCCAGAAGGTGTTTTTCGCGTTAAAGTCACCACCTAAGACAAAATTAGGTCCGAGCGAGTCAAAGAGACGACCGAGGTCGTTTTCTACTAGCTTATATCCCGGAGGGAAGTAACTAGATCCGATGTTGAAGTTTAAGTGGTTTATTTTTACGGAGACTGAGCTTATTTGCATAGAATCAAATTCTATTTCTATGTTTTCGGAGTGCTTAATACATTCTTTGATGTAAAGAGAGGACCCGCCTCTCGCATTTTCCGAAGGATGATTCGCATGGTAATCGGTGTAACCTTTTATTTTGGGTGTAAGTCCCTTTTTTAAGTGCGTTTCCGATACCAAACATATATCAATGTTATTTTTCCGTAGAAACACTTCTAATTCGTCGATTTTTTTCAGAAGGCCGTTTGCGTTCCACGTTAGTATCTTAAGTAGCTGTTTCATATTCATGTTTTTTTGATTGTCTTGTGAGGTTTGAACTCAAGCTTGCTCAATTTGTCAAGTATAATTTTATTAACCTTAGTTTGCTCCTCAAATTTTTCCAATATAATGGTAAATATTTGGCTGACCGGATCTGTTGTAGCTGATCTTGATTTGTTTTCGTTTGACGCGACTTGCGCGTACGATCTCGCGTCAACCTGTGGCGGTTTTGCCGCTGCACTTGGACCAGCGACGTTCTCTTGCGCAATTTTTTTATTTTCCTTTATCGGTCTCGTCGTTTTAACTGGCTTAGCTTTTTGAAGCTCCTTTGCTACTTCACAACCTCGATAGTTTGCTGGGTGCTTGCCTTTGCAGTTTATGCAGGTCGCCGGAGTCTGCTTATTTAAGTCACACCTTTCTGATAAGTGGTTCCCGGCACATTTTACACATTTCGGTTCTTTTTGGCAATACGACTGGGTGTGATTGAAACCTTGACAGCGTTTGCATTGAGGTATCGATCGTGTATTCGTACGCATAAGCTCGATTTTAACTACGATATTCAAAATACTTTTTACGTTATAAATATCGTCAATATTTTCGCTTCTATCGAAGGTTAGCATAAAGAGCGGAAGTCCATGCTTGACCAAGATTTCATTGCCTTGTTCCGTTTTCTGCTTTATCTTCTTTAAGATATTAATTGCGTCGATAATTTTCAAGCCTTTTCCTTTAAGGTCATTTATAATGTCATCTTTAGTGCACGAGGGGTGGAGACCCCTTGCTATAACACGGAGTGGTCTTTCTGATTTATTTTCGTAGGTGAACCACTGGATCTTTTCCGCGTTTAGTTTTTTCGATATTGCTCGGCAGCCGTCAGAGTCAACTACATTAATTTTCCAATCATTGTTTCGGAATAACGTTACTTTAAATTCCGATGTCACAGTTCGCTTGAGAAGGCAATGCAATTTATTGTAGTCCGTAATGCCGACGACATTTATTGCAGGCGGCGGACGTAATTTGTCGTGAATTTGTTTCTGTTTCAAGTCTTTTTCTTTGTCTTGTTTTCGTGGCTCGATTTCAGGTGAAGAACCGGATCTTCGTTTTTTGCTGGGTCTTTTCTTTGAGACCCCATTTATTTCGCGTGCTAGCTCGTCTTCATCCGTGTGATATTTGGGACTAGCTACACGGGGTGGGGTAACTTCGCATTCTCTTTGCAAAAGAGAATTCTTTAAGGCCTTGTCTTCCTCTTTAAGTGATTCTGCCTCTCTCTTAAGCTCTTGGTAGAGTAGATCCATTTTATTTTTAATGAAAAAAAAAAATTAAACTTCGTTTTATAACCTCTGCATCAACTGAATTGCACAAGTGATCAAACGTTCGCACAAAGAAAAAAACACTTCTTCTGTCCCTCGGAGCACCCCCTTTCGGTGGGCGGAAACCAGACAGGGTCACCTTGTTTTTGTATATATATATGTATGTAGGTGTGTGTACGGTGGCACCCTGTCCTGATGTCGGGCTTATCGCGCCAGATGCTTGCGCCAAAGGTGGCTCACTGTTCAAGATGTATATATATGTACATATGTATCTTGTATGAGTCCCTTGCGGCTTCGGGATTCCACTATATATATGTATATATTGGGATCCCCTCAGAAGTATAGCCTATGGTTTTACCTCACGCTCCACGCCTGGCTATGGTACATACATACGTACATATAAAAAAAACGGCAGAGGCCTGAACTACCCCCGTAGGGTTACACTCGCTCAGCGCCTATAGAAATACAAAAAAATTAGCCCACCGAAGTCCAAGACCCCCTTTTACTATTTTACGTACCTCTGTAACGTCGATTTTCTATATCGAATATACTATCTATATATGTATGCCTATAGCTGGGGTTGGCTTTATATGTCTCCGCCGAAGTATCAGCCCTAGTTTACAAAAATGCAAAAATTAGCTCTTACTCTAAAAAAGATCACTGGCACCACTTACCCAATTAATTAAAATTGGTCCAAATATCGCAAAAAAAAACTATCAGAGAAAAAAAAACCTCTGCAGTGCATTGACCTATGTCTAGCTTCAGCTCAGCTGTTCACTTAGGTCCGGGTAAGAGTACCTATGTGGTCGATGCACTTTGCCTTCATTCCCTTTGTTCTTCCCAATTCTCCCAGAAGGCCGTTTGCGTTCCACGTTAGTATCTTAAGTAGCTGTTTCATATTCATGTTTTTTTGATTGTCTTGTGAGGTTTGAACTCAAGCTTGCTCAATTTGTCAAGTATAATTTTATTAACCTTAGTTTGCTCCTCAAATTTTTCCAATATAATGGTAAATATTTGGCTGACCGGATCTGTTGTAGCTGATCTTGATTTGTTTTCGTTTGACGCGACTTGCGCGTACGATCTCGCGTCAACCTGTGGCGGTTTTGCCGCTGCACTTGGACCAGCGACGTTCTCTTGCGCAATTTTTTTATTTTCCTTTATCGGTCTCGTCGTTTTAACTGGCTTAGCTTTTTGAAGCTCCTTTGCTACTTCACAACCTCGATAGTTTGCTGGGTGCTTGCCTTTGCAGTTTATGCAGGTCGCCGGAGTCTGCTTATTTAAGTCACACCTTTCTGATAAGTGGTTCCCGGCACATTTTACACATTTCGGTTCTTTTTGGCAATACGACTGGGTGTGATTGAAACCTTAACAGCGTTTGCATTGAGGTATCGATCGTGTATTCGTACGCATAAGCTCGATTTTAACTACGATATTTAAAATACTTTTTACGTTATAAATATCGTCAATATTTTCGCTTCTATCGAAGGTTAGCATAAAGAGCGGAAGTCCATGCTTGACCAAGATTTCATTGCCTTGTTCCGTTTTCTGCTTTATCTTCTTTAAGATATTAATTGCGTCGATAATTTTCAAGCCTTTTCCTTTAAGGTCATTTATAATGTCATCTTTAGTGCACGAGGGGTGGAGACCCCTTGCTATAACACGGAGTGGTCTTTCTGATTTATTTTCGTAGGTGAACCACTGGATCTTTTCCGCGTTTAGTTTTTTCGATATTGCTCGGCAGCCGTCAGAGTCAACTACATTAATTTTCCAATCATTGTTTCGGAATAACGTTACTTTAAATTCCGATGTCACAGTTCGCTTGAGAAGGCAATGCAATTTATTGTAGTCCCTAATGCCGACGACATTTATTGCAGGCGGCGGACGTAATTTGTCGTGAGTTTGTTTCTGTTTCAAGTCTTTTTCTTTGTCTTGTTTTCGTGGCTCGATTTCAGGTGAAGAACCGGATCTTCGTTTTTTGCTGGGTCTTTTCTTTGAGACCCCATTTATTTCGCGTGCTAGCTCGTCTTCATCCGTGTGATATTTGGGACTAGCTACACGGGGTGGGGTAACTTCGCATTCTCTTTGCAAAAGAGAATTCTTTAAGGCCTTGTCTTCCTCTTTAAGTGATTCTGCCTCTCTCTTAAGCTCTTGGTAGAGTAGATCCATTTTATTTTTAATGAAAAAAAAAAAATTAAACTTCGTTTTATAACCTCTGCATCAACTGAATTGCACAAGTGATCAAACGTTCGCACAAAGAAAAAAACACTTCTTCTGTCCCTCGGAGCACCCCCTTTCGGTGGGCGGAAACCAGACAGGGTCACCTTGTTTTTGTATATATATATGTATGTAGGTGTGTGTACGGTGGCACCCTGTCCTGATGTCGGGCTTATCGCGCCAGATGCTTGCGCCAAAGGTGGCTCACTGTTCAAGATGTATATATATGTACATATGTATCTTGTATGAGTCCCTTGCGGCTTCGGGATTCCACTATATATACGTATATATTGGGATCCCCTCAGAAGTATAGCCTATGGTTTTACCTCACGCTCCACGCCTGGCTATGGTACATACATACGTACATATAAAAAAAACGGCAGAGGCCTGAACTACCCCCGTAGGGTTACACTCGCTCAGCGCCTATAGAAATACAAAAAAATTAGCCCACCGAAGTCCAAGACCCCCTTTTACTATTTTACGTACCTCTGTAACGTCCATTTTCTATATCTAATATACTATCTATATATGTATGCCTATAGCTGGGGTTGGCTTTATATGTCTCCGCCGAAGTATCAGCCCTAGTTTACAAAAATGCAAAAATTAGCTCTTACTCTAAAAAAGATCACTGGCACCACTTACCCAATTAATTAAAATTGGTCCAAATATCGCAAAAAAAAACTATCAGAGAAAAAAAAAACCTCTGCAGTGCATTGACCTATGTCTAGCTTCAGCTCAGCTGTTCACTTAGGTCCGGGTAAGAGTACCTATGTGGTCGATGCACTTTGCCTTCATTCTCTTTGTTCTCCCAATTCTCGTTCCCCTACGTACTCTTTGTCTCACTCATTTTTCTTTGTTCTGTCTGATTTTTCTTTGTTCTATTTCTGTAGCTATTTCTCTTCTTATGTGTCGTCCTTTTCTAATATTTTCTGTCCCTCTCTCTCTCTCTCTCTCTAGAAAGAGCGTAGAATATCACTCTCTTTTCCATATCTGTACATCAAGTTAAGATTTTTCGGAATCATGGAAAGAGAGTAGAGTATCTCTCTTCTTTCCAGATCTCTACGTCAATATTATCCACATAATGTTGACGTCATCATGGACGTGGGGTGATGCGCTAAATGAGGTCCCCGTAACAAGGGTGAGAACTTCTTTACCAATGTTAAAGTTTCTTTGCACAATCATATTGAGGGCAAACAAAGCCTTGTGTGTGGCGAACCCGCTTCCGAAGACAAACTGAGATGGATTTATTGTGGATTATTTTGAAAAAGGTATAAGCTGAAAAAAATAAATATTTTTAGCTTAGTTTGAGTAAAATGTACATATAACTCAAGCTAAAAATATATTTTTTACATGCATATGTATGCAGTTTTCATTAAACTTCATATAAATAGAGTATTACAGATTTATTGGCGTTTTTTTTAGGAACTAGTGAAACATTCGAACAATGGCTAAGCATAAGGCAGCAAATCAACCTAAACGTGTTACTGTTCGTCTTTAAAATGAAAAACCAAATGCTCCCCAACTATCTTTTTAACAATCTAAGGTACATAAGTAAAAGTCAGCGTTATAACCTTAGGGGTGGTCAACATTTTCGATTAGAACTGAAATCATCCGCGCGTGCTCAAAATACTTTAATGTTCAAAGGTTTGAAACTGTTTAATCGTCTCCCGAATGAAATAAAGAACATAAACAATTTGAAGAAATTTAAAGAAGAAATTGGGAAATTTTCAAAATCGGAAAATTGAATTATGATATAAAATTATAACCGAGAAGCTAAATGGCATATATTGCCAAATATATGAACCGATATCTTGCTAACGCGCGCGTAAATTTGAACAAACTTACAAAGTAGTTTTCTTATTTATACTTAAATCCTTGCACCCCTCGAGGGCACAGGGCATCAACAATATCTGCGCGCCTTGTTCGAAGTTCTGCAATGCGTTTGTGTTGCCTCCAACTCATTTCCAAAGAGCTCGATTCCTCCTCGACTGTCCTGCGCCACGTTTAAATAGGGGGTCCCGCTGTTCTGTCTGCGTATTTCGCAACGGAGTTGTCGTCGCGTCGCTCATAGGTTCTTGGGCCGTTCTTAAATAAAAATGTTCATTGGAGATACGCATTGCAGCTTGTCTGTGATAGTGGTACCCACCTTCCAAGTACTGCACCCAAACAGCAGTAGGTACTGATTCTACGCTGGAGTGGAACAGTTGCAACTTGATTCTTAAGCTGAAAACACGGTTTCTCCAAAATTTCGATAGCATTCTGAACACAGCTTCTGCCTTCCCGATTCTGCTGTACACATCCAGATCGGTACACCGCGGTCAGCCGAGATCACACTTCCTAAGAATAAAAAGTTGTCTACTTTCTCGACTATGTACCTGTCCGGCATTGTTGAGTTGAGCGCGGATATTAGACGTGCTCCGGGCTTTTGTTTTAGCTGTGTTTATCTGAAGCCCCACTTTGTTTGCCTCAGCTTCTAGATTTTGGGCCATCAGATGAAGGTTTATTATCCGATGTGAAGGTAGGCAAACATTGTCAGCGTAGTCGACGTGTTTGAAATAAGTTGTCATGGTCATAGTCATAGTCAGTGCTGCATGGAGAACATCGCTGATGACCACCAAGAACAACAGCGGTGATAGTATGCACCCCCGACGTACGTCAGTTTGTATTTCAAAATCTTCCGACACCTTACCTTAAAGTAGTTTTCGGGGAAATCATTTTTTTTTTTAAATGAGAAATTAAACGGTGGTCTACCGTTAATCTGTTCACGTTCTTTTTCATTAGCACAATATTTGATGTTTAAACAATTATCGAGCAAAAATTTAAATTCAGACACTCTGGGCATCCACGAATGTCTGAATTGGGCCTGACTTCACTCGTTTGTTTTGCTTTTCATTTTGTTCCCTTTTACATATTGTTCTCGTTGTCGGAAATTTATTGAAAAAAAAACTAAGCTAACTGTATAAAATTTGTTCATTTTTTTCGATTGGCTCGTTTGTGTAACCTGAAAATAAAGAAAATTTTCATCGTTATCAAGCATCAACACTCAAACAACTCAAAGTGCAGCTTGAACGGTACGATAAGCTGCGTATGTAATCAGCCACCGCTCCAGCAAGAACCCAGACTGTTTATCGCGAACACACTTCTGCTCCGGTAAAACCAAAAGCCGCAACCGCTACAGCTCCAAGCGTTGTTAAACCTTCTGTTCATACTGATGTCCCTCGATGATTCAATTGTTCCCAGTTTGGGCATTACCAGTCGGAGTAAGTTTGTAAGTGTTTAGTGTAATGTTTGACTTATGCGTAGCATATCAATTTTTAGTTCATACTTTTGTTTAGTATGCAATCTGTTTTTTTATTTACTTGTGCAGTCTTTTTGTGTAAGGTGTTAGGCTTTATAAATATACACAATACACACAACTAACACCACGCTAAATGATGACTGTGACAAGCTGGATATTACTTAGTCACTGATTTGAGTTTTTCTCTCTCAGTTCAAAGTAATATTTGTCACAAAATGCTTGCCCTCAAGCAGTACTGATAGCGTTTTAGCGTTTTAGTATGCAAGGCCTAAATGGACACCAGGATCATGTTCCAAGTGTGACGAAAAAAGCCACTACCACCAAACTTAACCCAAGAGAAGGAATCTAGGAGATGACGCTGCTGAGGCCGATGCGCGGATGTCAGAAGAGGAGTACAAAATGATAAGAGCCGTTAATGCCATGAAGATGGTAAGTATCACCTTCATTAATAGACAAATCAGACACACTGAAGCTTATGATGTTTTATATCTTCTTGATTCCGGTACTCCGAAGAGTTTTATTAGACGATCATCGGTTCCCTTTAAGATCAGTGAGATTTTTTTTTTGTTTTTAAGACAAATTGGTGACCACGCCCATATCCCATATGGCGTGTAGACACTGCGACCATAGAGACCTATTGTGCCCGAACCCACCTTCAGTCCTTCTACTCTCCAGTGAAAGCAATAATTACGGCTGCGGAGGGGTTTCTTAGGTCAGTTGGAGATATGATCTTCTTAAAGAACAAGTGTCTGATACTACACAGAGCTGCACACTCACATAGTACGTGCCTTGTGGTTTCGTCCTCTTCTAGACAGAGGCGGCAGATAATGTCCTGCGAGATTCTCATTTTATTGAGGTGGTAGAGTAGTTTTCAGTGATCGGTAAGAAAGCTCACAAGCCTTCTTAAGTCGTTTCTCCTGTATTTAAGGATATCAGCTGCCTTTTTTCGGAAGGGTTGGGCATCTCTTTTAGCTTGTCTTAGACCTCTGGTCGTGGGAGTTATTCCGGTGAGAAATTGCACATGTTTCGGTCCCAACTGTTAAGGGTAAACTAAAAGGCAGAATCAGATATTCCGCAAAAGGGTTCGGGTCCAGTGAACAACTCAGATGAGCCTTTTCTGGTTAGCAGATCTGCAGTTTCGTTGCCGTCAACGCCTACATGACCCCGTACCCACCACAATTTTACTTTATTGCATCGGGCCAAGTTTTGTAAATTGTCAAAGCAGCTCAGAACTGAAAACGTGGGAGATCAGTGCTTTAAGCACGGCTTGGCTGTCGGTGAGTATGTGGATAGCAGCACCTTTGATGCCTGAGCGCAAGTTTATACTAGCGCAAGTCTCGATAGCTCAAAGCTCGGGCTAAAAAACACTAGGACTCTTTCCAAGTGATTTCGAGACTTTACAATTGGGTTCATACACAGCATTATTTCATGTATCACGGCTTAGAATCTCGATCTCAAATCTTCTACCAAAGTAGAGTTATTTAGTTGTAAAGTCAGAAACCATGCTGACCATGTCTAGCTCTGAGAAGTCAGTTAATAACTCCATGAGATCCAAATGATCACATGTACTTGCTCACTAATTGCCACTTTTTTTATGAAAATATGTAGCGGAGTAAGTCCGATTATAGCGTCTATGGCTGTTGTTGGACAGGTACGCATAGTACCTGTGATTCCGAGGCAGGCTAATCTTTGAAGTTTAGTGAGTTTTATAATGGTTGTGACCTCCTTAATTTTTGTCCACCAGACAATGGATGCGTATGTAAGGATGGGTTTAACGACCGTGGTATATAAGCAGAATTTGACCTTTGGGGACAGACCCCAGGTTTTGTCATACGGCGACAGGTCCGACAGTTTTTTGTCCTCGTCAAGAAAAATTAATGGTTGTACCATTTAGAGACACTGAACCAAGGTTTAGCGTTCTTCTTCTTGTGAACAGTACAACGACTACCTTGCTGGGGTTAATTGATAGGCCTTCCCCAGCACATTAGTGAGATACTTAAGCCAACTAAATATCGCGGAGTTAGAAACACCAAATTAAAAATGTATGAAGAGGTTTTATTTGAAGTAAGAATAGAGAATTAAATGGTAAGACATCTGTTTTCCGTTTTACCAGATTCTTACCTCTCATTGCATGTGCTGATTGGAAGAGACCTTTTAAAAAAATTTAATATTTTCGTATGTACCATAAACTTAAACGATTTAAGAAGCACTCAATTAAAGAACTTATGCAAACAAGAAATCAGAGCAATTGCTTTTATTTGAAACTTTTGAGTAACAGTGCGTCGGACTTTCTGATTTGGTAAATATGGCTGAAAATTGTCATATGTGTCTTGTGCCTGGATCGATGCAATCAAACCGTAATTGTAAATTAAATTTCGGGAAGGAAGTTACGTATAAAAGGGAAACGTCATCTGCCTCTGAACAGTTATTTACGGTTTGGCAAGCTGGTGGCGAGTGTAATATAGATATAGATTTGAAATTAAATAGTGATTATAGAACAATTTAAAAATCTGTCGTAGAAGCGGAATATTGTAGACCGGCAACGGATGTCAAAGTTGAGCCCTATGATTCAAAAATGAAAATAAATTTGACTGATGATACACAATTTTACAGTGCACCTCGTAGCCGTCATATTCTGAACGGGCGCAACAGCTCTTTAAGTGCTGGGCCTAGCTTCTCGCAACCACTCATGTTGTGAGCGTTATATTTTTCACACGAATGGAAGGGACCTATAGTTTAGTGCCATATCCGAAGGGCAATTCGTTTTGAGAAGCTTTCTCGAGACAGCAAAACTCTCGAATGTTTGTCAGACGTTCGCGAGAGGTGGGACCGTGAAAAACGTTTTGGTGTTTTCTGGGATTCTAGCTTGGAACCTCACGCGCAGTGGTCCGACACACTAACCACTTACGCCTCGGCGTCCACAGGGTAGGATACTACGTCGATATGTCTTAAGAGATAAAGAAGGTTGTCAGGGTGGTCGAGCTGTAAGCAATTATCGAACAAAAATTTAACTGACACATCCATCAATGGGGTTGAATTGGGCCAGATATTACAGAATATGTTGATGAAAGTTCCAAGAAATGTGATATTTTTTTTTGTTTTTTGTCCATTTACTTTTTTCTCCAATGTTTGACTTCAAATAAATCACTGAAATATTTAATTATACAATCTGAGGTGCCACAAAATAAAAAATTCTCTTTTGATACAAAAAGAAACAGTAAAAAATTGTTCGTTTACTTTTTTCACTACCGATTTCCTCGGATTAGCTTTTAGACACCCTTGCCGTGTTTTTTTTACACCTACCCAGTCAGTTGTTCATTTAAATGATTTGCCAGCCAGCCAAAGCCAACCGAATTTATACGAACATATCTCTAGGAACCAAGCAACCTCACAGGGACAGCAACAACAAATAACTAAAAAACATTCGTTTTTGCGCCGCCTGAAATTAGGCATCACGAAATTCCCAGCCTGGTAACTTTTTGCTGGGGATAAAATCAAGAGTAGTAGCCAGCCGGTTGTTGTATTTGTTTTATGTGTAAAATTTTACTTTACTAGCATCTACTGGCTGGCTAGATTTAAAAAAAAAAACACGGCTCCTGTTATTACTTCAATCATGACATTTTGAATAAATAGTAAAAGTAAAATATTATGTTTATCCCCTGTAGTGAGAAAGTCTTATTTCAACAGAAGATTCTGGAACACCACGTAAATCATTTTTCTCAAAATTCACGAATTTCATAGCACTGGGAATTTCCTTTAAGCAGAAAAAAAAGTTGTCATGATATCTTTTTTCGTTTGAGAGTTATAATTTTTTAATATATTTAACCAAAGAACAAATGCACTACAAGATTTTGACAAACTTCCCTTGTAACAAACTCCCTTGTAACTCCAAAGCTAAGATCAGACGATTTGTGCATATACGAAAATTTGTGTATAAATTTCTGCATTATTGTCATAAAAATACACAAACCGACTTAACCACAAATTTGATGACCACAAATGGCACACCCAAACGATTTGTGTATCATTTGTGTATTGCATGCACAACTCGAATTTGTGTACATGTGTACACAAATCGTCTGATCGGGTACATAAATGAATTTATGACTATTTGTGTATATGTGGGTACCATTTGTGTATGTCACATCATTTGTGTATTCTGAAAATTGGTGCATACACAAATTTCGTGCCCATACACAAATGGTTTTGACAATTCAGTTGAATTTGAATTAAGAATGTGATGTAAACACTCGCCTTCAGGAAGTCGTCCACAAGAACTTTGTAGTTTGAATCCAGCACTTCCGGAATAATGGTGGGGATCGTATTCTGCGGAATGCGGAAAAGATACTGGAGCGAGCGGAAATTGTCGCCAGAGGTCAGAAAGCGCAGCGTCAAAACCGGCCACACAGATGTCGGAATCCTGGCGCGTATACCATAACTCTATCGGCTTTCTGAATGTACGGCATTACCAAAGCAAGCAAATGAGCGAACTGAGCGGCCGATTCGGTCGAAATTGCGATACAATTACGGCTCTTTGGCATGCAACTCCACGAGTTATTTTGCGCAAAAGCCCTCCACCTCGCGAAGGCCAAGCCAATGTCTTCTCCAACAACTACGGCACTGGGGTAGCAAGTCGACGACGCACATATTTGCGATTTTAGATTTTTTTTCGTCCACAATGCACGTGTATTTGCTAGCTTTATGGTGATTGGAAGACTCTGAAGAACAGTCCTTAGACGAAGAGGAATCTTGGGCTTAGTCCTCTAAGTCAAAAATAAAAGAAAAAAAAAAAAATCAGCTTTCATATTTTTTTTTATAATATTCCCAGTATTCGTTTTAGGAGGCTTCTAAAGTTTTATACAATACAAAGACGAAATAAATTTTGTGTTTTGGCTAAAATGATTTACCTTTGGTTCAAATTTGGTAAAAGGTTAAACATGTTTGCTTCTAGGTAAAAGTTATTTGCTGGTGGGCTTGTGTTTGTTGTGTATTTTCTGAATAACTCAAAAAATTGTATAAAAAAAATTGTATAAATTCGCGCGAATTTTTTACTATTATTTTCTCAAATTTTCAATCGCGAAATTTCTTTGGGAACTACGTAGTTCTACTTTTTCCTTTCTTCGTTATTCAAAACATAAAAAATAAAGGACATTCTGGAATATCTTTCATAATATAAATGAAAATAAAAATGATGTTGGAATCTTGAAAGATCACGTTTTGCTGAATCCATCAATGTATATTTTACTAAATTCGGATGTGCTGAGCCAAAGTTATAAGGTTTTGAAATATAGGAAAAACCTTGAATTTGATTCTTTTCCAATTTTTCAAGTTCTGTTACACGCAATCTATATCGATTTCTGCAAAACAGTTTTGCCTTATGATTCGTACCACTTCAATCAGTAATTTTACCAATTTTGAGCCAAATCGGGGGGGATCGTTCAGAACGACGGGCGATCTTGTGAGATAAGCTTTTGTGTTTGTTTTGTGTTTTCTGTGCTCTGATTTTCCTGTTAGGTGCCACAGCATGCTTTCTCATTGTGCTACTTATATACCTAATTTGAAACAAATAAATGGTAGTCTTAAACCATAGCTGTTGCGCGAATTTTCCATTAGATTTCTAGAAATGTATCCCATGACTTTTGTGAGACACTGTATAATAAGTTTCACTTTATGTTAGACTATAGCTGATGCCTGTGACTTTGTATACACAGTCCATATATGTATGTATGCGTGTATTCTAGGTACATAAGAAAAAACATCAAACGCCTCAAAATATATACATATCTAATAGCTTTAATTTTGCGCCCCATAGTAGGTAAAGAAATTTTCCGTAACTTCGAACTTCCATGGTGAATAACAACTGGCAATTAAAGGAGGAATATTAAAGTCCCACTCGTTTTTTGGCCTTAGTGGCGGATTTTCTTCAAAGAACGGAAGATTCCTTTCTTTAGATATGTTGTAAAGTACGGCCACGGTAACAATTACATTTTTGTCGTATCTTAATCCACACTTATCACAATGGACCTATTATTGGTCTAAGTATGTTGTCGATTCTTAGCTAGCAGCCACTTCAACCTAATCCACTCGTAATCTTTCAAGAAGTGACCTGAACTTTAACTTCAGCTGACAATTAAGACATTCGATTCGACTTCTTGTAGATGTGTGGTCCGCTAATCCTTCATGAGGGTCGCGGGGGTAGGAGCTCAGGTGGACCCTCCATCCTTCTCGATCCTCTGCCATTGACTCCAACTCATCAGGAGGAATCCCTAGACGGCTCTAGGAGATATGTCGGACTTAGTCCAACCATCTATTTCTAGGCCTACCCGGGAGTCGCCTACCTGATGGCACTGCAATCATGGCACATCTTGGAAGCTGCTCTGTGGGCATACGCACTACGTGACCAAACCATCGAAGCATAGATCGTTCCGTTCGGAGAAGTAGCTGCTCAACATTGAGCGCCTTGCGTACTCTGGCGTTACGCAATCGATCCCTACGAGTTATTCCAGCAACACCTCATTCCGGCAGCGTGTATCCCCGATATTATTCTTTCGGTCACTACACAAATTTCATGACCATAGTTCTTCTCTTTGGTTGGATATCCTGCGTCACCAAGCAAGACACCCTGATGAATATTTACGCTCGATTCCAAAGGAGTTTTTAAACGACAATTATTGCAGATATTAGAGTAATGAAGTGATCCACGAGACCTTGCAACAGTGTCGACTATTGAGCAGTTGGGATCGGTTACGATTTGCATATTAAGTGAGTAGTAACCTTTGATATACATATAAAAAAATATTTTTTTGTGCTCAACAAGCTAGTTATTCGGTTATCTTTTCGATTAATGTAATGTCCGGCAATTACTGGTCCCATATTTTTGCCTGGCCGCTTAATCTGAACGTGAGTACAATCAATTGGTCCTATAACCCTGGGAAACCTAACGATTCTAAAACTCTTGTTTCGTCTCATTGAATTCTTCAACTGATGAAGGAAACTTAGGCAACAATGATGAAATTCTTTTTTAAATATTCTATATTATTTTTCCGACTGTTGCCTGCGATATTTCATGCAATGCTCCTGAAATTATGTATGAATAATACGACGCGCTTATGAATGAAATTATCTGTTTACCAACATCAGTTTGATGGACATTTCTCCGGAAAAAAAAGAGTAACTAAAACATGTAAAGACGCAGGAATAGGAAGCCCACGATTTGTTACAGGCTCTTGGACATCGAGATTTTCGATCAAGAACTGGACGGTCATCTTATCAAATCTATACCGCGAATAATATGATTCGTCATCAAACTCTTCGAAAGGATCTACACGATTTTTTCATGTTTTAGGCTCTCTAAAGATTTCAAAGTACGAGTATTTAAAAATACTAAAATCTACGTTATGAAAAAATATTTTGTAAAATTTCGTGTTAAAAATGACAGATGATAGATGATTAAACGTCCACTCTAAAAGTTAAAATGTACTTATGGTGGTTTTAAAGTTAGCGCGAGTTGATAACTATAAAGTGGGTCTTACGTCGACTATAAATAGGAAAACATTAATCTTGACTTCGTTACAGTGAAATTGATTTGGCATAAATTTTCAAATGTTTGTCAATCAAAAGACACATTTTTTTCTAACCGGAAAAATTAAAAAAATTGAATTTCCTTTTGTAAAATGGAAAATGCTAAGGTGCTAGAATCGCGTTCCAGAGCTGTGGTTGAGGACAGTGGGGGATGAGCAGTGCAGTTTTCGTCCCGGTAGAAGCACAACCGATCAGTTATTCACTCTCACAATGGGTCTTAAGACGGCTTGGGAGTAGGCTAAACCTGTCTGCACTTCTCTTGTGGATTCGGAAAAGCATATGGTAGGGTTCCTCGAGATAAACTCTGGAGTGTTCTGCAGGAGTATGGGATTGATGGTTCCCTGTGAAGGGCGATTCAGTCCTTATATACAAACTGTCGAAGCTGTGTTCGGATGTGTGTTAAATCGATACCCTTAACTGCGGGCGTTGGACTGCACCAAGGGTGCGTTTTGTCACCTCCCCTCTTCATTGTATATATGGATTGGAAATTGCAGCGCAGCGGTGGTGGAGAATCTTTCAAAGTGGGAGACTTGAGGATTAGTCATCTGCTCTTTGCGGATGATTTGGTCATCCTTGGGTCCTATCAAACCGAACTTCAGCACGCACTCGAAAGGTTTGTAGCCGTTTGCGATGATGCAGGGACGAAGATAAACGTCATCAAATCGGAAGTAATGATCGTTTCCAGAACGCCCATTCAGTGCACTCTGCATATTAGTGGAGTCCCAGTAAAGCAGATGGATAAGTTAAAGTACCTCGGGGTCTTATTCACGGGTAATGTGAAGAGTAATGCGGAGTTATCCTGTAGAATTGGTCAGGCTGGATCAATTTTGAGAGAGCTTAGCCAATCTGTCATAAGGATCGGTTTTTAACCCGGTGTATGTTCGAACTCTCACCTATGGTCATGAAATTTGGGTACTGACCGAAAGAATAAGATCGCGGATACAAGCTGCCGAAATGAGATTCCTTTGCGGTGTTGCTGGAATAACTAATAGAGATCCAGTGCGCAACACCAGGGTACGAGAGGCGCTCAATGTTGAGCAGCTACTTGTCCGAACGGAACGATCTATGCTTTGATGGTTTGGTCACGTAGTGCGTATGCCCCCAGAGCAGCTTCCAGGACGTGTCATAATTGCCATCAGGAAGGCGACTCCCCGGTAGGCCTAGAAATAGACGGTTGGACCAACTCCAACATATAAAATTAAATACTTACGTTTCCATTTACACTTGCACGAACATTTTGCGGAGAATATTTTTTTTATTACGTCAATGTTACAGTTCGCAATCGACAATGAGATGACTGTTTTAAATTGGCAGTGCAAGTGGAAATAAATTTTAGCGAACTGACAAAGACACTTGTCAACATTTCGTTGTCAAAGAACTGATAAACGATTTTTTGTCAATAATTGGCATAAGTGGAACTGGAACTGAACTGGCAGTGGTGTTGTTTATTGACATAAACGAGAGCAGTCAAACTTTGTCAATTAAATGCCAAGTGGGAGCCCACCTTAACACACCCCTAACTAGTTAATTAGCTCGTAGTTAGCGAGGTTATCCATTAGTTAAATTTTCTTATTAATAAAAATGTTTTATCCTTGCAATAGCTATCTGACGTTTTAATTATATCTAGAGTTTGCAAATGGCAATAACTATCCTTAATTGTACCAAAAAGAAAGCAAAGTCTACTTTATTGTACTGAAACTTCATAATAATTGCCCTGGTTATGTAGAACGCTTACGGCCATATTATTCACTCCGGGTGTAAAGCAGGTTAAAGTGAATTTTAAACCCGACCATTTAATCCGCATTTTTTAAACCCGAAAATTTAAACCTATGTTCATAATATTCACTCAAAAACACGCATTAAACCCGATGGATTAAAGATGCATTTAACCTGGATTTAAAATAGTTTAAACTCGTTTTTAAACCGTTTTAAACCTACGTATTGTCAAATTTCATGGAAAATTACATTTGAGATTCGTTTACCATTTTTTTGGGCTTGTTGAATGTACTCTTCGTGCATGTCACTCTAAATCAGTTTAAAAGTGAGAAAATTGAATTTTAAATTGATGTTATTTGCATGTATTCATTTATTTGCTTGTTATTCCTGTCCAATTAACGAATATAGCCGCCAAAATGCCTTTTTTTTGCCGTAAACACTTGCGGAAATCCACTTCATGGTAATCGTCGACGCAAGCCCGCTTATGCATTCGATACATTCGACGAGGAGGAGGGTGGTTCACCATCTGCTGTTCTATCAGCTCTTCCAGATATTCGTCTTATGACGATGAACACATCAACAGGTCCGTTCGCGTACACTCCCCCTAAATAGCGAATTTTTACGAAAAGTTACGTATTTTTACGAAAACCTGTTCGAGTACGGAGAATTTTCGTAGTTTTTCACAGAACAGAGCATAACAAATTTCCCCATGCTACGAATTTTAGCCCAAGAAATTTCTTGGGGCAGATTTGTGAAATCTGTGAAATCGCTGTATATGTCATTTTCTGTTGGCTTATTCCTTCTTTCTTTCTTTCGCGTATAATTGGGTTTGAGGTTTGACGTTTAAAAAATTGTCAACTTTTGTGGTTCAACGCGTTCGTCAACTTTTTTATTGTTTTACCTCTCTCTGAGAGAAATTTATCCCCACTCGTTGAAATTTGGCAAACTGCGAGTTTTGGTGCAGAAAGTACGCGAACAGACCTAACATTTCATCAATTTCACGAATGAAATCCATTATTTTTTGGTTCTTGCTACTTCTTATATTTATTTCACATTTCCTGCCTCCTGCGAACAAAGTAATGTCAAAAATGTGACTCGAACACTACGAGTTAATATTATGAAATTGTTTTAATCCGAGTTAAAGTACTTAAACTGGTCTCCGGAGGCAGTGTAAATTTGATCGGGTTAAACGCCAACCAGGTTTATACAACTGGGTTTAATTTAGGGTTTACCGAGTGAATATTATGGACTTGGGTTTAATTTTCGGGTTAAACTCACTTTAACCCGGATGTATATTTTAACCCGGGTTAAAGTGAGAGAATAATATGGCCGTTAGAGTTACAATGATAGTTTTTACATTTTTCAAAGAAATCTGACCTTCTAAACACCAAGTGCTCGCCCAACCGTATTTGGAGTAGCGATAAGAGCAATATTGCAGCACTGCTCTGCAGGATTTCTGGGATTTAAAACGGACGTATCCGTAAGAAGATGGTTTTTGCATGCATAACCACCATCTCCTAAAAGACGACCTCTGAACTACCCCCTTCCTAAACGATCTTTTATCCTGCTCTCTCTGAAAATTCGAGAATCATGGTTACTTCCACACCAGTGAGCAACAATATCCCTTATTCTTAAGTGGGATTCGCACACAACTTGGATGTTAATAGAAAAGTAACGTTTTCTATATACATAGTACTGCCCTGATTCTCCTACCTGTCTCTGAATTTTTGATGATAAACCATTTTTTTTGCAGCAATTTTACACACACGCAAAGTTATCAACTCGTTTACCCGCGAAATCGGCGAGTTAGTTAACCACAAGTTAACAAACGTCAGTTAAGTCTAATTTTTTTTTATTAATAAGGATTTGAACATATCTACTGCGTAAACCATGAGTTCTCATGTTTATTAATACGGCTGTAAATGTTTAAAACATACATACGTGCATTTGCTCGATCTAAGGACAATATATTGACAACCTTTTACGAGTAGCACCGTTTACGAGAAATTGGATGCTCACTATGCGGTCCAAGCCGGAAGGGAGTATACCATTTTTAAATTATGCATTGTAATAGATAAATGGATATGTTTTGGACTTTGGGATTTGAATTTGGGAAGGAAATTGGGATGTGGAAGGGACCTAAGGAAGTGATGGGACTGGAAAGGGAAACAGTGTCGGGTGCGAGAAACATGGCACGCTAGCGAAGCACGGCTTAGCTCGCCGGAAATGGGGGGATCCTTGTTCTCGCACACAACCTCACCTATTACAAAAAAAACATATATCGTGCCAAAAAAAAAATATTTAACTTACTTTAACAGTAGACGGACGCTCACCACACTGAGGGCGCTGCTGATGTTGTTGCAGCGTTGGCCTTTTCACTCCCTTCCTGGAAATCCGTTGGCATTGATCTAAGAATTTCCCCAGACATCGCTGCTGTTGCTGTGTCAAGCCATACAACCGAAAGGGCTTTAGCCAGCCCTACCGCACCCCCTGAAATCTTTTTTTAACAAGCCATGAAAAAAAAGGCATGGATTTCCACACATGTGGCGTAACTTACAAAATTTATTTAAGCACTGAACTTTGTAACATTTTCTTTAAAAGCAAACAAAAAAAATAATAATTTAAACAAACAAATAACAAAAAAAAAAAAACTAATGAATCATAAAAAAATAAGTTAACTCAATTAAAAAACCTAGATCATAGGAAACAAACAAAAATAATAATTGAAACTTAAAATAATAATTAAACCTAATAAAACCAAAAAAAATAAATGAATTAATAAGAAAACTCAAAAAAATAAAATAAAAAGCAGACAAAAGCCAAAAAAAAAAAAAAATTAAGCTAAAATAAACAGGCAAATTAACAGCAAAAATAAATTTAAAATCTCCCTAACTCGGTTTCCACCCTTACGCACCGCTTCAACTTAGCTGCGGCGCTATGCGCGAAACAAAAAAAACATAAAAAAAAAATGCTACCTAGCTAGAGGTCTGGTTAGGTAATCTTTTTCAATGTGTCACATAAACGGGAACGCACCCTAAGATACTCGCCTAGGAGGGGAAACGGAATTTTACACAACAAAAAAAACAGTACTCAAAAAAAATAGTGTTGAAAAAGAAAATCATCTCAAACAAAAAAAACTTAAAACTTAGAAAATTATAGATATGTAATCAACAGCAAAATATTTAGAAATATATTTTAAATTTGCTTTTTACAAAAGAAAAAAAAAGAAGCTAATATGTCGTACCACAAAAAGATTTAAGATTTTAATTTAAAATTCCATGCAGGGTATGTATGTGACCGCCAATACGCGATCTGGTTCGCCTAATATTTAAAATAAAAATATTTATTTTTTATTTTTAGCACACTCTCGAAAACTTATTATACTGTTACGCGAGCGCACAAATCGGCACATGAAAGGTATCACAACCACGAAACTTCGCGAAAATTCGAGAGCCTTTCAACTCAAAATACTAGAAATTGCTAGACTTTTGACAACAGAGTTCCAGCGGCGAAGTAGAAACTTGGAAATTCGCCTTGAAAGCGGAGCCAAGTATAAAAGAAGGTAGGCAGAAACCAAGGGAGGAGTTCTCTGTTGGCAGCAGTGACAGCGACTACTAGGTACGCGCAGCTCTAGATAAAATTGTACTAGATTTTGTTTATTTGTTTAAAGTTAATTAAATAAAACAAATTAAAAAACCCTCTCGGGAACCAGAAAAATTCTGTTCTTTTCGTCTCCACCATCCGTCATAACTTTGGCAGTCTTCGGCTTGATCGGCGATCTTTGTTACAATACTAACACTTACCCCAAAAATACAACACACTGCTTTTAACACTTAAATACTTTTACTTATATTTAATGTTAATACACCGTGTATCTTCACTGGTGCTTCTATGCAACACTATACTATTTTTAATTTTTTTTTTTAATATATACAGGGTGGGCCATCTAGTGATTTCATTTTAAACCATAGGTTATTTTGACACTGACAGCTGCTTTCCGCTCGAAATCTTGACAGAAAGTCAGTATCATATCTCCGCGGAACGAAATGAGTCGTTTTACGGTTGAACAACATTGGGAAATATTGAAAACTTATTTCCAAAGTGAGTGTTGTGTAGCCCAAACAGTGCGTTTTTGAAAAGAAGTCTTGGCCGAAATGAAGCACCCACCGCGCCTGCTGTACGCAAGTTTGTGCAAAAAGTTCGTGAGACTGGTATGCTAGTGGACAACACTCATGGTCCCCGTCGTCGTACGGTGCGCACAGACGAGAATGTGGCTGCTGTAGCCGAGAGGGTGAAACTCAATTCACGAACATCAACTCATCATCGATCTCAACAGCTCAACATTTCACGCACTACCCTGAGGAGAATTCTGCACAAAGATCTGGGATTATTCGCTTACAAGGTCCAATTGATTCAGCAATTGAAAGCGCAGGACCATCCGGGCCTTAGAGCAGCTTGAATTGGACAACGATTTTGGGCGAAAAAACATGTTTTCTGACGAGGCACATTTTCATCTCGGCGGCTACGTTAACAAACAAAATTGCCACATCTGGGGCTCGGAAAACCCGCACGTTATTGTCGAGAAGCCAATGCATCCACAGAGAGTGACAGTTTGGTGCGGAATGTGGAGTGGTGGCATAATTGGACCATTTTTCTTCGAAAATAGGACTAGGAACAACGTTTCGGTCAACGATGGGCGTTACAGAGCCATGTTAACGACTTTTTTTTTTACTGAAATTGAGGACATGGATTTGGACGACCTCTGGTTCATGCAGGATGGTGCGCCATGCCACACAGCCTATGCCACAATAGGTCTTTTGCGCACCAAATTCCCAAATCGTGTTATCAGCCGTCTTGGCGATGTCAATTGGCCCCTCGGAGCTGCGACTTGACCCCTTTGGACTTTTTTTGTGAGGAGCCGTGAAGGGCCGATGTTGTGCCAAAAATCCGGAAACGATTCAAGCACTTAAGGCCAATATCATCCAAGCAATCCGTGAGCTACAGCCCGAAACCATCAACAAGGTCTTGGAAAATTGGAGTGATAGAATGCGCTATTGCGCGGCCAGCCGAGGCAGCCACTTGAACGACGTTGCATTCCGTAATTAATGGGAATATTTGGTCTTACCAATAAAGCCATAATACATGGAAACATTTTTAGTTTGTTCATTTTATTGCATTTTTAAAAAGAAACTTGTAGTTGGCCCACCCTGTATATATGTTTTACACTGCCAACTATGTGGTCTTCAAAAAAAACTTGACCCTTGTGCGTGGTGTCTCTTTGGACTCTCGAATTCTAATGCTTGAATTTTCTATGTCCAATTCCCACATCCTCTTCCAAAAAAAAATTTCACTAGCCTACGGGTTATTCCACTAGCCGTTCGAGAGCTCTCTCAGCTAGAGGAATTACAAACCGTAACGTAGACTTAGTTTCTGAACTTCCCCTCAGTGCTTTCGCTGAACTTGAGAAATAAGCTCTAGTACAATATGCGATGTGTCCATGGGAAATAGAACTAACCAGAACCATAAATGTCAGATTAAATCAGGAACAAGGAGTGTTATTGCTAAGTCCGCTGTTATTTTCTTTTTATTTTACACTTTAACCATTAATTCTTTATTTTTTGTAGAAATATTGCCTACCTTATGAAGATGCTGACCTACTCCCCCACCACAACAGCAGCAGAAACAGCATGCTTTATGTAAGTATCTATTTGTACGACTTTTACCTTTTGTTTACTTTTTGTATTGCATGTTCGGAGCCACTCGCGCCGGTTGGAGGATGGGACGGACGGACGTAATCCTAGATTTCACCACACCTATGCCGCTTCCTGTGGTACACTTAAATAAATAAAATAAAATATTTGGCGCAACAGCTCTTTAAGAGCCAGGGCCTAGCTTCTCGCAACCACTCATGTTGTGTGCGTTATATTTTTCACACGAATGGAAGGGACCTACAGTTTAATGCCGAATCCGAACGGCGATTTGAGAAGCTTTTTCGAGACAACAATACTCTCGGATGTTGGTCAGAGGTGGGACTGTGAAAAAAACTTTTTGGTGTTTTGTAGGATTCGAACTCGGAACACTTACACTTAACAAATTTTACGAATATTAATTATTTTTTTCCACAGGGTAGCTGCAACAGCATGCCCCTTTTTCCGGAGAGATCTATTACCTTCCTGTAGAATGTCAACTCTCTAGGCCTTATAATTCTTGAGATAGTTTTTGTTGGACATCGGGCACTAATTCTAAATTATTATAATTGTTTAAAAATTTGTTTCGCTATAGGGCGCAATAAAGTTTCTGTTTACGTGCTAAAGAAGAGTAAAGACAGGAGATACAGTGCGATTTATACCGCAACTTTCCACATCGATATATTCTGAATGAGGAGAGTCACAATAAAAACATGTTTCTTGAATACGATGGGTCTTTCGAGAGCGTGAGTCCTTTGTCGATAGTCAAGTTCAGACAAGAACCTAATGCAAATCTAGGTATGTTCAGAAGGCTATGTAGGCCTTAATTATCAGAGATTCTTTGCAGACTTGTTCATAGTGGGTGTAGATGGGTAACGATTTCCTACTTTTATTTTTTTTATTTTTAAGAAGCCCAAATCGTTTATGTTCAGCTTGAGTTGAAATAATAATAAAAAAATCGAGTACAGATCTTTATTGGTGTATGGTTATGGAAATACATATATTCATACATACCCGTACCTAAATCGTACCTCCTCACCTTGAGGTATGCAAAGAAGAGGGTAACACAAGTATGAGAGGGTGGATGGCAGTAACGGCGGAGCATTTTGTCAAAGAGCCGGTGGACTTGGCGTCTCATTCCTAATATTGAGACCTGAAGAAACCGACGGCATCGTATAGTAATTCTTATTTAACACAAATTCTAACGGAACATGATTGTTTCCGTTCATACCTTTACTGTTTCAAGCGTGATGACTCCCCTATGTGGTTATCTTCCAGCGGTACTTCTTTCACTGGCTCGATTTTAGCACCAAACGGTAACACAGAAATTAAAGAAATAGAGAGCACCAGAGAACATAGTATGTATTGTATATCACATGCTACTGTTAAACGATAAGTGAAGTGCAGTGAGTAACTATGCTAAACACATGTGCCAGAGATAAGGCATGGAACAAAAAAGGGCAGAGGGTGGAGAAAACGCAAGAAGCAACAGTGACACAGTCACCACATACTCGTAACATATTACTGGGTATGGACTCAGTATTGCTTTTGAAAAATCCCCACCTTCAAACAAAAAGAAGAAGAAATTATTGTATGCAGTTTTATGTTTGATTACTCTGGAACTAGTGTACACATTTATAGGGTAGGTTGTGTTGTGTTGTGTGGTGCTGTTGCTGTAATTCTTCATTAGTCCTTCTGTGCTGTTGGTGTAATTGTGTGGGGTGATGGGCCTTCTGTAAATGGTGCTCGCACTATTGCCTTTTGTTCTGGTGATGCTGGGGCTGGTGGTTGCATTATTCAGGGTTATCGCTAGTAAATGTTCCCTTGGAATTGTTCCCCATAACAAATATTAGGTTCCCTCAAAAATAGGGAAAAACTTCACGATCAGGGTTTGTGTCTAGTATAGGTGCTTCAATGGACGGTGTTCCTGCTTCTGGTGCCAACGCAGGTGGTCCTGGTGTTGACGCTTCTGCTCATGGTGCTGATACGCCTGGTGCTAATACGCCTCAGAGCTGGTACAAGTGCTATTACGCCCCGTACTGGTACTGTTGCGCTTGGTGCTGGTGATACTGTGCGTGGTGCTAATGCTACAGCGCCAGGTGATGATGCTGGTGCTGATGCTGCAGCGTCTGGTTTTATCTAGTACTTTAACAGTTGTTAATCGTGCTTGGAGTCATATGGCTTAACAACCATCTTCGTTTTCAAAATTATGAATTCATGGGTTTTGACTTATCACGACTGTACAGTTCCGACATAAAACTAAAAAAAAATAAATATCTTAAAGATCTTCTTCTAATTTTAAATTTCCTATGAGACTTACAGTATTTGTCATTCGATTCGTCTGCATCATCAGAATCGTCACCGAAAAAGTATTCCACTAAATCGTCAACCCAACTGTATGGTGAGTCTCTCTAAAATTTTATCACAATACATATATAAGCTTTAGCAAATCTTACGATTCATACATCAATTCTGATGTTTGTATTATTGTCGTCGTTCATATCAAAGCGTTCCGGATAGCCATTAATTCTCAAAGCTAACAAAATAATTAGAAATAAATGTAGCAAGTGCAGGTTAAACATTTTCTAAAATTATTGTAAGACAGACAGTATGCCTGACCTAAGTCTATTACCGTATGACTACATCAGCTTCACTGGAATGGCTATTTATACTCTAGGCGCTAATTGACTTATTTTGAAAATGGAGATTTCAAGATTTATGGACGCATGTGTCTGGACTCAAAGTTGTTATAGTTTTTTAAATTCTCGATTTCACATGTGCAGATCAGGTAATACTCAAATGTATATCGTATACATGCACAGCGGTATCAGAAAAGTTTCAGCAGCTATGCAAATACAGTGCGAGTTTATCAGGTGCGGTAATGAAAAACAAACGACCTTCCCGAACATTTACGCTTGTGACTTAGTACATATCGAACAAGCTTTTTGCAAAACGATAAAGTGTTAAACATTAGTTTTAATAGTTCTCTTTTGTTTGTGAATAATAGGTGGCACCAGGAAGTTGATATGCATGTCACAAATTGTTAGCTTTCTTAGCGTCTGGAGCATTGTTTAAGGTCACCATGTAGATGGGAAACCGCAATGCTGAGGGACAGGGTCGAACTTAAAACAGCTGTCAGTGACATGAAACCGAATTGTTTCTTTTCAGATGTTTGGACTCAAATCCGCCAATACGATTAATCAAATTAAGAGATCCTTAGGCTGAGCATGCCACCATCCATCTTTTTTAATCCCATACAATCATAGCAATGAGATGTAAATATGACCAGATACTGGTTCTATTGATATATTTTCAATGATAATCTCATGATCCCAGCCTTCTTTTAAGATGCATGAGTTGTATCGAAATGGAATATGAGCGTTGTCTAAAGATCGTGATGGCAAATGATAAAGCTGGTCTTTTTAAAAGAAGTCTGATCGTACTTAAGTGGCTGACACTATGACCTGAAAGATCTGACTTCCTCCCTTATTTACTTAGCTGGCGCTGGAGTCCAGGCTAGATCTGAGCCTCAAACAACAAACCTCTCCAGCCAGCCCGGTTACAAATCAGCTGCGGCCAGTTGCGCATGCCAAGTTAGTTGAGATCCCCTCCACTTGTTCGTGCTACCTATCGTGATGCCACCTGCTACTGCGCTGTTCATCCGGCGTGGATTCGAGGATTTTCCGGACGCTCTACATGACCCAGTCATCTTAGTCGCTGTATGCGATTTCTTCTGGCTAAGCCAATGTCATTGTAAAGGCCATATAGTTCGACATTTAACCTTTTCTTCCACTTGCCTAAACCAAAGATCCAAACCAAAGATCACTCGAAGAACTTTTCTTTCAAAGTAACCAACGGCATCATCATTCGGTTTGGACAAAGTCCATGCATGCGCTATACAGCAGGACTGAGATGATCAGTGTTTTATACATAGTTACCTTAATAGTTCGAGATAGGGCTTCTTAGCACATAAAAACAGCGATTAGCAAGAGTAATTCTTCGTTTGATATCCCCACTGCACTGGTGTCATTGTCATTTGCGGAGTTCGCCATAGAGCCTTGGTAGACAAAATTGTATCTGTCTATTGTAGTCTATTTTGTAGACGGCATATATTTTGTTTTGCTTTCATTGACCACTAAATTCATCTTCGCTGCCGCTGTCTCAATGCTCGCAAATGCCTCACTAAATAGGTCCTTAGTAGAATATCTCGTGAACTCCACGTGCGTCAATGTATCTGTGTTTTTATCTGAGACATTTTAACTTACTTAGGTCCTGAGCTGGAACAGAAACAATCCAACTGCCTTATCGGGCTGAAAACGTCGTTGGCGCTGCATCATCGGTGGACATGCAATCAGGCTGGGCTTCTTAGCAAATGAATTAGGAGGAGGAGGAAACCATACTACACCTTCTTTACAAGTGGCAGGCCCTCTAGGCTCGTAGAAAATGAAACCTAGAAACTTCCTCTTCGACAATTTAGGCGAGCCAGCTAACGTCATCATCGGCAGCCTCCAACGCTTCATAACAAGCCCCAACTGGTTCCAGGGGTAGCTCTCCCTGAGGATGATAGATCCATGTGGTATCACAATGGCCCTAGTCTGGCCTAAGTGATACCACATGAATCTAGCCTAGGCCCTGACATTCATAAATTAGATGCTGGTTTAGAGAATACGAGGTGTGTTCAAAAAGTATTCGACCTTTTAAAATACAATAGAACAATATATTCAGATACAATAATCTTACACCAATCTCCTTCAAAGTAGTCCCATTGGGCTGCCATTGGATGCGTGCCAACTCTGACTCTTTGTAGTTTTCTCGTTGTAGTTTCGGGGGAGTAGTCAGCTTGACAAGGGACGTGTGTGTTGTGTAAACGGAGTTGCTTCTGCTCGATTATTAGCAGCTGTGCCACGAACTCCGCTGAGATTCTCCTGAAGCCAAAATTCTTAGTCAAAATGGAATGAGCTGATCCAATGCTGATGCTCACTTCGTCCGCAAGTTATTTAATCATCATTCAACGATCCCACATCACCAGAGTCCTCAACTTGGTCAATAATGATCTCATTTCTCAGTGTTAATGGCGTAACAGAAAGTGAATCACTCTCCACTCATGCACGGTCGTCTTTAAAGCTGTTTTGCCACTCCTTTATCTGTGTCGTGCCCATTGCTTCATCCCTGAAGGCCTGTTGAATCTTGCAGATCATTTACACTTGGGAATCGCCGAACATCACTGCCCGAGAAATACTGTGAACACAATGTGAAGCTGAAGCTTGTAGCTGTAGTAGAAGTGGTGTCAATTTCAACTTCATTCAGCGACGCTTTTCAGTTAACAGAGAAATCAATCGAGCTAGTAAAAAGGAACAATACTCTATAAGATTTGAGTAATCCTCACTATAAAAATACACAAAAAAAATCCGAGGTGTGGAAAAAAATGTCCCGAGCATTTGGATGACCAACAACAAACTTCACCATTGTGTTTGTACTCAGCTACATCAGAGCGCGATTTTTTTTGACTACTACAGCTTTAGCTTCACCATTGTGTTCGGGCAGTCAAACAAAATTTAATGCAGTAGCACTATTAGAGTTTTTGCGTCATTTTGTCGAAAACGAAAATCTTCCACTTTCTCACGGCCGTCTGTCGTGGCGGAGATTAAAGACAGAAACACATGTGCAGAGTACTGCGGGAAACATATTCGCAGAGTTCTGCATGCAGCGAAATTAAAATATTCATAGTAAAATGAATAGTGCCACATGTATTTGCTGCACGCAGCGCAGCTCTGCATGATGTGTATTTCTCTTCGCTGAGTGAGTCAATGCTAGCATACATACATACATACATACATTTTCAAATGGCCCGCTAATCCTCCATGAGGGTCGCGCGGGTAGGATGCTCAGGTGGACTCTTCATCCTTCTCGATCCTCTGCCATTGACTCCAACTCATCAGGAGGAATCCCTAGACGGCTCCAGGAGAGATGTCGGACTTGGTCCAACCACGTATTTCTAAGCCTACCACGGGGTCGCCTACCTGATGGCACAGCCAAACCATCGAAGCAGAGATCGTTCTGTTCGGAGAAGTAGCTGCTCAACATTGAGCGCCTCGCGTACTCTGGTGCTGCGCACTGGATCTCTATGAGTTATTCCAGCAATACCACGAAGGACCCTCATTTCGGCAGCTTGTATCCGCGATCTTATTCTTTCGGTCACTGCCCAAATTTCATGACCATAGGTGAGAGTTGAAACATACACCGAGTTAGAAACCGATAGCTTAGCTTGAACACTAAGTTCGCTCTTCTTTATAACAGATTGGCCAAGCTCTCTCAAAATTAATTCAGGCTGACCAATTCTACAGGATAACTGGGCATTGCTCTTCCCATCACTCGTGAATAAGACCACGCGGTACTTAAACTTATCCATCTGCTTCAGTGGAACTCCACTAACATGCAGAGTGCACTGAATGGGTTTTTTTTTGGAAACGACCATTACTTCTGACTTGTTCACGTTGATCTTCATTCCGGCATCATCACAAACGGCTACAAACCTTTCGAGTGCGCGCTGAAGTTCGGTTTGATAGGACCCAAGGATGACCAAATCATCCGCAAAGAGCAGCTGACTAATCCTTAGGTCTCCCACTTTGAAACATTCCCCGCCACGGCTGCGCTGCAACATCCAATCCATATATACAATGAAGAGGAGAGGTGACAAAACGCACCCTTGGCGGAGTCCAACGCCCACAGTGAAAGGTATTGATTTAACACCGTTTATCCGAACACAGCTTCTACAGTTTGTATACATATAAAGACTAAATCGCCCTTCACAGGGAACCATCAATCCCATACTCCTGCAGAACACTCCAGAGTTTGCCTCGAGGAACCCTATCATATGCTTGTGCTTTCTCCAAATCCACAAAACAAGTGTAGACAGGTTTTTCATTATTACTATTACCTTAGCTCTGCTATAAATCCTACAAACAAGAACAGCGCAGAAATCAATCGAAGAATAACTCTTGCCAATCTCTGTTTTTTTGGGCTTATAAGGCAATTCAACAGTAAAGCCCTATCTCGAACAACGAACGAGACTCTATATAAGACCGCTGAAACATGGACTTTATTAAAAGAGGATGAAGATGAGAGAAGTTCAGCGTAGCGTGCGACGTGACAAGCGCAACTACATCAACGCTCTGGCTACAGAAGCAGAAGAAGCTGCACGGAGGTGCGACGGCAGGACCGTCTACAGAATCACGAAAGAGCTGACAGGTGGTCGCAGCTCCAGCCAACACCCAGTGAAAAGCGTAGACGGCTCCTTGCTCATTTCGGATGAGGAGCAGCTCAAGAGATGGAAAGAGCATTTTGCTACGGTTTTGAACCGTGTATTCGCTAGCGATATGCTCCCAAATCAGACTGATATGCCCGCGGTGAGAAGCTCCCGAATACGCACCACGACTCCCAGTAAAGATGAGATCATTACCGCGATCAAGGCACTCAAAACCAACAAGGCGGTAGGACTTGACGGTATTCCAGCCGAGCTCTTACGAGCAGCGCCCACAACATCGGCTGAGCTTCTGCTTCCACTTATAGAGAGAGCTTGGGAAGCTGAGAGCTTTCCTAAAGAGTGGAAAAAGGGAACGATCGTCAAGTTTCCTAAGAAAGGATATCTAATGGAGTGCGGAAACTGGAGGGGTATCTGTGTGCTGCCTGCTGTAGCTAAGATAATAGCTAAAATCATCCTGGAGCGAATCAAACAACATCTCGAAGACACACTCGATGCCTAAGAAGCAGGTTTCCGCTATGGATCCTCCTGTGCCGACCACATCAACACCCTGCGGATTATCATCGAACAGTGTGTTGAACACCGATCGCCACTGCACCTGCTGTTCATCGATTTTCAGAAGGCGTTCGATAGTGTCAACAGGGAGTTTATTTGGCGTGCCTTACGCAGGAGAGAAATTCCCGATAAACTAATTGCTATTATCAAGGCTCCAAATGTGACGTTCTGCACACAGGAAGGTTGTCAGAGGAATTTGGGATCCAAAGTGGGGTAAGACAAGGCTGTATCCTTTCACCAATATTATTCCTATTGGTGATAAGCAATGTGCTTCATGCAGCTTTGTCGACGGGAAACGGAGGAATTCGATGGACTCTTACATCTCAACTGAATCTTGACTACGCTGACGATGTATGCTTACTCTCCCACAGAATTATGGACCTCCACCAAATGACAGCAGATGTGGAGAGGGAGGCAGACGTAGTCGGGCTGAATATTAATACGGCAAAAACTAAAATTATCAGCCTTGGAACTAACTTATCGGTTGAAATATGCATTGCTGGACAACCGGTAGAGAGCGTAGAGGATTTTCAGTATCTTGGGAGTATTGTCTCGACCGATGGTGGAACCGAACTGGATATAGCCAACAGGATCGCCAAAGCAAAGATCGCGTTCGGGATGTTGTCCAAAATATGGCGAAGCAATGCAATCAGTTTGAGCACCAAAATAAGACTGTTCCGCTCCAACGTTGAATCCATGCTGCTATATGGTTGCAGCACGTGAAGAGTGACCACTACTATCACCAGAAAGCTGCAAACGTTTGTTAATAGGTGCCTGCGCAATATCTTACGGATTTTCTGCCCCAATCGTGTCTCTAACGAACATCTTTATGAGAAAACGGGTCAGGAACCAATAGGCAGAACCATCCAACGACGGAAGTGGCAGTGGATTGGTCACACGTTCCGAAAGGGTGACAGTTCCATAGTGAACCATGCTATGCAATGGAACCCTCTAACTCAGGATGGCAGAAAACCTGGCGGTCCGAGGAGAACATGGCGCAGAACAGTCGAGAAGGAGGCACGGCAGTTAGGGAAAAGTTGGGGAGAACTCGAGACACATTGCTAGAAACCGTACACGATGGCGCGTAGGTGTAGTAGAGGCCCTAGGACCCACAAGGCGATACAGGACATAGGTTGCTTCGAGAGAAAAATTCTTCGTAAGATTTTCGGTCCCGTTTGCGTTGACGGGTTTTGGAGGAGAATAATCAATCACGAACTATACGAGCTGTACAGCGACATCGACCTAGTCAAAAAACTGCGTATTGGACGTCTGAGATGGCTAGGACATGTAGAGCGAATGGACACCAACGCTCCGGCCCATAGAGTCTTCGAATCTAACCCCGAGGGACGACGCAGTAGAGGGAATCATCGCCGTAGGTGGCGCGCACAAGTTCTAGGGGACCACTACCAACTTGGAGTGCGCAACTGGAGACAATTAGCTAAAGACCGAGCTAAATGGAGAGGCTTGTTGGTTGAGGCCCTGGTTCACTTCGAACTGTAGCGCCACCTAAGTAAGTAAGTAAGGTTTAGCATGCTCCCAGGCCTTCTCAAGAACTATTCTGAGAGTGAATAACTGGTCGGCTGTGCTTCTACCAGGACGAAAACCGCACGGCTCATCCCCCAAACTGTTCTCAACCACAGCTCTCGAACGCGTTTCTAGCACCTTAGCGAAGACTTTTCTAGAGAGACTTAAAAGAGATATACCCCTATAGTTGGCGCAATCTCTTTTGCCCCCTTTTTTAAAAAGAGGAACCATCACCCCCTTTTGCCAATCACCAGGTGTTTCACCGCATTCCCAGGCCACTTTGCACGCGAGAGCCATTGCACTCCCTCTTTACCTAATATATTGAATCGTTTGGAATGATCTACCAAGTTCTGTATTTCCTAATTACAACCTTTAAACATTTAAAGTCAACGCCAACCGGTGCGGCCGGCATCTCCTCTGTTCATCACCCTATATGATAAAGAACTAAACCAGAAGGTACCCGATTTTCAGTTCACTCATATGCTAGTCTACGGCACGCGTGGTGCGGTAGGTTCACGAATGCATATTTTCCCCGAAAAAACTTCAAACAAAATATTCGTTGGGAAAATAGCTAAACCACTGGATCCATTCCATTTAAGAAGTGTCTTTAAAATTCGAGGAGATAAGATGAAACAAAATGAATGGTTTCTAATAGAATGCGAATTTTAGGTAACTGCAGACAGGCTTTCATATCTTCCCTCCGAAATTGCAAACTTTGAAAATTAAAATCCTCAAAGTAAATTTCCAAGTCATATTTACAAGAAATCCCGTAAAAGCAGAGATGGCAAAGACAGAGAGGACGAGAGATGAAGTGAAAAATTATAAATTCACATAAAATCCTTTAATTTTTACAACAATACCCACAGAGAAAGTAGAATTTAAACAATTTGCATTTCCACAGCTGTTAGGGCGAACAAGGGGGGCTCTGTGCGGAAGCACTCAAACTCATTTCCATCTTCAAACAAAAAACTTCATCGAGATAGGAGTGGTATAATAGGTAGGTAGATGTCGACGCTCGGGAGGAATAAGAATGTTAGCATACCTTGACACGAACATTGGAAGCAAAAATCAAAAATATTTCTCACAAACGGTAGCAGTCAGTAGTAGTAGTAGCAGTCGTCGGGATATCCTAAATCGAGCAGACACACACCCACATACACGAACAAATCTCCTGTGCACCGTGTACGGTTAAGTAAGCACTTACGTCATGAGGAAAATGGAAAACTTTTCCAATTTAACGCTGAAGTACAAAGGGGAATTTGTTTGAATCCGGAATTTCAAATATCTTATTGTTGTTCCTCTGCGCTTGATGCTGTCTGCATACGTTTCTACTTGATGTAAGGGACTCTGAGCCTGTTTGTGTAGTCCTTGACGATTCTGTAGCATTTCATCACATCGGATGATTTTGTACGTTGTTTCACAGGGTTATGAATGTGAAATTTTGTGCACGTGAAGGGTTATGAGTTGTATACCTTGAAGGTCTATTAGAAGTACATAAGAAGACGATTCGAATGGTAGTCTGAAAAGTCACTTCTGCACGTTAAAAAGTTTTCAAAAAACGTATGCTTATGTAAGTCCAATGAAGTAGAGTCAACGATTTAAAGTTTGATCGGCATGGTATCATAGATGTGCGTATTTGATTTGGGTGCTAGACGGGAGAGGATAAAGAAACAAGTCGGTGCTCTTGGGAAAACCAACGTTGACTGCTGAGTACAGTAGCTAAAGGATTTGCTTGAATATACAAGAGCACAATAATATTTCACAGGAAACTAGGCTTTGCAATAAAAATCACGGTAGCGCAAACTTGTCAACTGATACATATAATAGACGAATCGATTTCTATCATCGAGCTTTTGAGAAACGTGACGATTATATGCTTCTTCAGATCACCTACGTTTTCACACATACTTACTTCATTACTTACGAGGTGCTACCGTTCGAGGTGAACCAAGGCATCCGCACTGCATCGCACTGTAGCTTCACAGCAGCCTCACTCCGCCAGTGATGGATCAGTTTCGATTATCGCAATATGGTAATTGGACCGCCATGTCTGCTTATGAATATTGAGATGACGAATGTGCTTCAAGTGACGCCGCGTTCCACAGCGAAATCAATTAACCTTAGTCCTTTATCAGATGTGGTTTCGTGTACGCTGTGTCTGCCGACTGTCCTACCAGATGGTTTGTTGGCAACGTGGCTATAGGTTTTCCGCGTTTGCTGTTGGTGGCTAAGAACTTAGATTGAGATTATACGGGACTCGATCGGCAAAGGCTGGATGCCTTTTTCGATTATAGCTATCCGATGTCAAACTTCCTTACAGCATTTCGTTGATTTCGCTTCGTTCTGAATATCCGCATCTGTTCCTTGGCTGCAACTAGGTAATGATCGGAGTCCACGTTGGCTCCTTGGAAAGTCCGGATACCCAGAATACTGGAAGAATGCCTTGCGTCGATCGCAGTGTGATCGATTTGGTTTACAATTTTTCAATCAAAAGAGAGCTATGTTGAGGTAAAAATCTTCTATCATCATACGTTGCTGTAGCGTTCTCTCGAAACGTTCTGTTGTTCTCTACGAAAGATTATATTGTACATAAATGTACATACATTAAGGCGTGTTGACTTTACTTACTTACTTACTTACTTAGGTGGCGCTACAGTTCGGGGTGAACCTGGGCCTCAACCAACAAGCCTCTCCATTTAGCTCGGTCTTTAGCTAATTGCCTCCAGTTGCGCACTCCAAGTTGGTCGAGGTCCCCTTGAACTTGTGCGCGCCACCTACGGCGATGATTCCCTCTACTGCGTCGTGCCTCCGGGTTAGATTCGAAGACTCTGCGGGCCGGAGCGTTGGTGTCCATTCGCTCTACTTGTCCTAGCCATCTCAGACGTCGAATACGCAGTTTTTTGACTAGGTCGATGTCGCTGTACAGATCGTATAGTTCGTGATTGAATCTTCTCCTCCAAAACCCGTCAACACAAACGGGACCGAAAATCTTACGAAGAATTTTTCTCTCGAAGCGACCAAGGATATCTTCATCCTCTTTTAATAAAGTCCATGTTTCTGCGCCGTAAAGCAGGACTGGGATGATCAAGGTCTTATATAGAGTCTCCTTAGTTGTTCGAGATAGGGCTTTACTGTTGAATTGCCTTATAAGCCCAAAAAAACAGCGATTGGCAAGAGTTATTCTTCGATTGATTTCTACGCTGATTTTGTTAGAAGAATTTATAGCAGAGCCAAGGTAGACAAAGTCCCTTACTACCTCGAAGTTATAGCTGCCCACTGTGACGTTTTGTCCAATTCGTCGGTGTTGGTTTTCCCTTCTAGTTGACAGCATATACTTGGTTTTGCCTCGTTTATCGCCAAACCCATTTTGGCCGCTTCCGCCTCAATGCTTGCAAAAGCACCGGTGACAGCCCGCTGAGATCTTCCGATAATGTCTATGTCGTCGGCGTATGCAAGCAGTTGTACAGACTTGTAATAGATTGTGCCTCCGGTGTTGGCTTGTGAGTTCCGCACAATCCGTTCAAGTACAATATTGAAGAAGTCACATGACAGCGCGTCACCTTGTCTAAAGCCTTTTTTGACATCAAAGGTCTCGGTGAGGTCATTACCGACCTTGATGGAGCAGCGAGCGTTCTCCATCGTCAGCCTGCACAGACGGACAAGTTTGGCAGGGATGTCAAAACTAGACATGGCTCTATAAAGCTCTTCTCTATAGATGCTGTCATAGGCGGCCTTGAAATCGATAAAGAGGTGGTGAGTATCGATTTGGAATTCTTGGGTTTTCTCCAGGATCTGCCGAAGTGTGAAGATTTGATCGATGGTGGACTTTCCTGGCCTGAAACCGCACTGATAGGGTCCAATCAGGCTGTTGATAAAGGGTTTCAGGCGTTCACACAATATCGCAGAAAAGATCTTGTATGCGATGTTGAGGAGACTAATGCCTCTATAATTGGCGCAGTTGAGGGGGTCTCCTTTCTTGTGGATCGGGAAAACGATGCTGAGATTGCATTCATCAGGCATATACTCATCTGACCAAATATTAGAAATGAGTTGGTGTATGCACTCTACCAATTCATCCCCAGCTGCCTTGAAAAGTTCGGCCGGTAAGCCGTCAGGTCCAGCAGCCTTGTTCGATTTTAGCTTGGATATTGCTATCTTCACTTCGTTTTGGTCAGGTGGACGGAAATTTTGACTATCATCATCTATGTTGAATGGTTCATTCTGCCTGACAGCGGGATGTTGGTCTTCGTCGCCGTTATACACTCTGCAGAAGTAGTTTTCCATATTCTCAGCACCGACTGTGATTCTACTACGAGGTTTCCATTTTCATCTCTACAGGTTTCTGTACGGGTATTACTTCTCTGACACGTTCTTTTTACCTTTTGGTAAAACTTCCGTACATTGTTCCTGGAGTATAGACTCTCGATATTCTCAAACGCGCGCTTCTCATGCTCTTTCTTCTTCTTTTGGAGAAGCCGCTGTTCTTCCCGTCTCTTTTGCTCGTAGAGCTCACGAGCAGCTCTCGTCTTCCTTTGCAGCACCGCTTTGTATGCCTCTTGTTTTGCTGCATGCACTCGCCGGCATTCTTCGTCAAACCAGGGGTTTTGCGGTGGTGGGCGAGCGAGACCCAGCACATCAGTCGCGGCATTTCTGATCGCATGTTGGCAGCGTTGCCACTGGTCTTCGGTACTTGATGCTGGCGGCAAAGGGGTGATTGAGAGATTTCGGGATACGCGTTCAGCGAAGAGTCTGGCGGTCTCTTGCGATTGTAGCTTTTCGACGTTAAATTTTCTCACAGTAATTCTTCTTTGTTGCTCAGATTGGGATATCCGCATTCGTACCTTGGCTACAACAAGGTAATGATCCGAGTCTATGTTGGCCGCTCGGAAGGTCCGGACATCCAGAATACTGGAGGCATGCCTTGCGTCGATCGCAATATGATCAATTTGGTTGATCGTGATATGATCATTGGACCGCCATGTCTGCTTATGAATATCGAGATAAGGAAACCATGTGCTTGCTATGGTGACATTTCGCTCCACAGCGAAATCAATTAGCCTTAGTCCGTTATCAGACGTGGTGACGTGTAGGCTATGCTTACCGACTGCCCTACCAAAGACGTCCTCCTTTCCTATTTTGGCGTTAAAATCGCCCAATACGATTTTAACGTCGTATTTAGGACATTGCTCATATGTTTTGTCGAGGAGCTCGTAGAAACACTCTTTGGTGGCAGGGTCCTTTTCTTCTGTGGGGGCATGAACACATATTAGGCTTATGTTAGCGAATTTAGCCTTGATCCGGATAGTCATAATACGCTCGCTAACGTGTCGGAAGCTTAAGACTTCTTGCCTAAGTCTGCCGCGTATGACAAATCCGCATCCGAATAAGCGTTGCCTGTTGCCTCTGTAGCAATCACCGTAGAAGATGTCACAGATTTTCATCCTCTTTTTGCCCGGCCCATCCCATTGCACTTCCTGGGTGGCGGTAATATCTGCTTTATAGCAGTCTAGGGCCTCTGCTAGTTGTTCGGCTGCACGTGGTCTGTAAAGGGACAGAACATTCCACGTACAGATCCGAAGGTCGTTGTCCTTATTTCGTTTGCTGGGGTCGTCATTAGCTGAGTCATCCTTATCCGAGGCTTTTGGTTGTTTCGGAACCATGCGTTTTTAACGTGGTAGGGAAGTTACCCCGACGGCACAACCCCCAACCTGGAGGGCCAGTTCCTTAATTATTCCCCTAGGACGAGGGGCCGGGTACACCGGTGCCAGTAGTCCACTACGGGAGTATGAGCGCTGCCGTTGGCCCATTAAGGGCTCCTCCGCCATCATCTCTATTCCAATGTCCTGACCAACATTGGAAATTCCTTACCGACCTGTGATCCGAATACGTCGGAGCAGCTCGCGCAAGGTATTCACTAAGTTCAACCTAACTGGAACTATAGACGCCACCGTTGAATCCGTCTAGGGAATTCGTCCGCTGCCGCCTGGAACAGGAAGAAGTGCTCTAGTGAGAAAAACACTCTTCCCCCCCTCTCTCATCTGCTGCCACCAAGAATCCGCCAAACGCGGTTGGTTACCCATTTCTTGGATTAAGGTACTAGGCACCCGGCTGTCACCGCGTGGAGGTTGAGAGTACGAGTTGGTAGGCCTCAGCTGAGTGAAAACGCTTGTGTTTTCATATGATCGCATGCACTACCGTTTGACCAGCCGTGTTGACTTTGCTTCTGATGGTTTCAAAACGACAGCTGCTGTACGCAACTACAAGGAAGCGATATCGTTCCAAGGTATTTGCCTTAATAATACTTCAGTTGTTCTCCACTAGTATGGGGTTCAGAATCCGACAAATTTCCAATACAACCCTTGCACCTTTCCGTTTCCGGCAATCCCTAGTCGCCCGTTAAGCCACTTATGCATTTCATCTCTTATTCGATCGATTCCCTTGGTGGGTACTGCTACGATTTCTTTCTTCACCACCTAACCCTCTCTTAAGCGCGTTTACAAAAGCGAACACTTTCTATTTTCCCACCGGCCCAAAATGTATCTTACGTTTAGCTTCTCTGCGAGTGCACTTCCATCAGGATCGCGCTGCGTATAGGTCATTTACTTTCCGCTGTTATCTGATTTCTTACCTGCCGTTTACAAGCAAATCTATTCGACATCCATATTACCATTAGATCCCAAATAACTAGGTTTCCTAATGCGATTTTATTTCGATTGGTTGCTTATACATCGTCTAATAACTACTCTTATGGATTCGAATTACATACCGCTGTGCACACGCATTCAATTTACGCACAATCGACCTCTTTAATCAAAACCGAGTCAAATTGCGGCGGATCAATACAGTGAGTTCTGTATTACATACGAGTACATTGCCAACGCAAAGGTACACTGCCTTCTGATGTTTTGCATAGAAACACATACCTATGTATATTAGCAACGAATTGCATTGAGAGTGCTGCGGTTGGTTATCAAGAAGCGCCGGCAACGTTGAGTTATACTTCAACTTCAACTAAAAGTCAAATTACGTGCAGTCGTAGTTTTCCAACTATCATGCGACTGCAGAATGCATTGTGTGTTTAGACGGTAGTCTACGCCATCATCGGAAATCGATTATGAATACGCATAACTACGAGTATGTGGGAGAGCATTGTATGTATGTTACGTTTGGAAGCATTGAAATCCAAAATATTACGGATGATTTGATCATTCATTATACACTCATTAGGCTATGGAGTAATGTTTAAACGTTTAATTGACTGAAACTTGGGGAATATAATAGTGTATGAGTATAGTAGTTGTTATGTGCGGGAAAAGAGGGTTGTCGTATAAAGTGTATTTGCATTTTCATGAAAAGGCATGCTTGCTGTATTTGCGCAATTTTCAACCACACGGTACATAAGATTAGGTTCCAGAACAACGTACATGGCTGCGGTTGGGCATGTTCTCATGAATCCAGTAATGCAGAGGCACACCAGTCGTCGCACTTTATTGAGTATCTCCGTCGTTGTGGGTAAGCTGGTTAACTTTACCATGCTATGGCCCATAGGTGATCATTGGTCTCGCAATGGCTAAGTATATTCATCTTAGGATGCTACTGCATTCCCAAATTTTTCCGCCTAGGCTCATGCACATCATAAGAGCGCGAGTATGATTCATAGATATATCTTCTGTATGTATTAAACACATATTTTTATTTCGTAATTTGTAGATCATATGAAATTGTGGAAAACTTATATAAAGTAAATAAATAAGCAAACAATATCACTTAGTGCTGCGCTGTCCTGTATAAAATTTCTCGTCAAATATTTGGATTACTGATAGTGATAACACTAGACAATAGTGAAATGGGATTTGAAATATTTTCAACCAAATTTTATTTGTCTGACCATGGTGAATGCAGATTCATTTATAAAAGTAGTTTTTTAGTTCGGGTTTTCACAATCCGTAAAATCGGTGGGTAAAATCGCATCATCACCTCCCCGTGGTGCCCGCTGGATAGCTATCTGATAGTGAACTAACGATAAGCGTATGCTGAGTCTGACGATATATGGGTAGCTGAACACTCGGACTTGCGTAAGCACATCTGGGTGAACTTCAGCGCGCATATGTATGTTTAACCGGACGAGGCATTTCTTGTTGACCTAATCGGCTGAAAAATGCGTCTCAGAAGTCTAACAAGAGGTCCTCAGAAGGAGGACGTGCGGCGGATGAATTCTCCCGATGGAATCAACGGTGACGTCTACAGACCAGCGGAAACCTTACCGGAGCTACTTCGACATATTTGAAGCTGAGGTCTGTAAGGATTTTCAATACTACGTCAGGGTATTGAAAAAGATATGGTGGCGGATGAACCCTTAATGGGCCAACGGCAGCGCTCATATGCCCGAAGTGGGTTACTGACATCGGTGTATCCGGCCCCTCGTCCTAGGGGTTGCTAAAAAAGGATCTGGTCCTCCAGGTTGGGGGTTGTGCCGTCGGGTTAACTTCCCTACCACGTAAAAAACCTTCGGTTACGAAGCATCCAACAGCCTCGGATACGGATGATTTTACTGTTGACGACCCAAGCAAACGTAAAAAGGACAACGATCTTCGTGTCTGCACATGGAATGTTAGGTCCCTCTACAAACCACGTGCATCCGAACAACTTGCGGAGGCCCTAGAGTGTCTCAAAGCAGACATTACCGCCATACAAGAAGTGCGATGGGATGGGCCGGGCAAAAGGAGTATGAAAAACTGCGACATCTACTACGGCGATTGCTACAGACAAAAAGGACAGCGTCTATTCGGGTGCGGATTTGTCATTGGAGGCAGACTTAGGCAAGAAGTCTTGAGTTTCAGGCATGTGAACGAGCGCCTTATGACTATCCGTATCAAGGCTAAATTTGCCAACATTAGCCTAATATGCGTTCACGCCCCTCATGAGGAGAAAGGCGACGCGACAAAGGACGACTTCTACCAGCTCTTGGACAAGACGTATGAGCAATGCCCTAGCCACGACGTTAAAATTATCCTAGGTGATTTTAACGCAAAGCTAGGAAGAGAGGACGTCTTTAGTAGCGTGGTCGGAAAGCACAGCCTGCACGACAACACATCCGACAACGGACTCAGGCTAATCGACTTTGCGGCGGGGCGAAACTTTGTCGTAGCTAGTACGCGGTTCCCACGTCTCGATATTCACAAAGGAACATGGCTCTCCTTTGATCGAAAAATCGTCAACCAAATCGATCACATTGCGATCGACGCAAGGCACTCTTCCAGTATTCTGGGTGTCCGGACTTTCCGAGGAGCCCAACGTGGACTCGGATCACTACCTAGTTGTAGCCAAGGTACGGATGCGGATATCCACAACGGAGCGAAATCAGCGAAATACTGTGAGGAAATTTGACGTCGAAAAAGCTACAATCGCAAGATACTGCCAGGACCTTTGCCGATCGTGTTTTCTTCTAACCTCAATCTAAGTCCTATGCCGCCAGCAGCAAATGCGGAAGACCAGTGGCAGCGTTGCCAACAAGCCATCAGAGATGCCGCCTCTGATGTACTGGGTTTCTCTCGAAACCCCTGGTTTGATGAGGAATGCCGGCAAGCACATGCAGCTAAACAAGAGGCGTACAAAGCGGCGCTGCATAGAAGGACTAGAGCTGCGTACGAGCTCTACGTGCGCAGGAGAAAAGAGGAACATCGACTTCTCAGAAAGAAGAAAAAGGAGCATGAGAAGCGCTCGATCGAGGAGATTGAGAGACTCTATTGCAGGAATAATGTTCGAAAATTTTACCAAAGGGTAAAAAGAACATGCCAGGGTTTCAAAGCCAGAACAGAAGCCTGCAGGGACGAAAATGGCAGCATAGTAGTGGAATCGCAGGCGGTGCTGAGGATATGGAAGGAACACTTCTGCAGACTGTTAAACGGCGATGATGACCAATATTCCGCTGTCAGGCAGAATGAACCATTCAACAGTGACGATGGCAGTCAAGATTCCCGTCAACCCGATCAGAATGAAGTGAGGATAGCGATATCTAAACTCAAATCCAACAAAGCTGCTGGAGCCGACGGCCTTGCCGCTGAACTTTTCAAGGCAGGAGGAGATGAGTTGGTAAGGAGCATACACCAGCTCATCTGTAAAATCTGGTCGGACGAAAGTATGCCCGATGAATGGAACCTCAGCATCGTTTGCCCGATCCTGAAGAAAGGAGCCCCTCTGAACTGCGCCAATTACAGATGTATAAGTCTCCTCAACATCGCATATAAAATTCTGTCTGCCGTATTATGTGAACGCCTAAAACCGATCGTCAACAACCTGATAGGTCCTTATCAGTGCGGTTTTAGGCCTGGAAAGTCCACCATTGACCAAATATTCACACTACGGCAGATCTTGGAAAAAACCCATGAATACAAAATCGATACGCACCACTTCTTTATCGATTTCAAAGTTGCCTATGATAGCATGCATAGAGACGAGTTATACAGAGCCATGTCTAGTCTTGGCATCCCTGCCAAGCTCGTCCGTTTGTGCAGAATGACGATGGAGAACTCTCGCTGCTCCATCAAAGTCGGTAAGAACATCACCGAACCGTTCGATGTCAGGAAAGGTCTTAGACAAGGTGACGCGCTATCATGCGATCTCTTTAATATAGTACTTGAGAGAATTGTACGAAACTCACAAGCCAACACCGGAGGTACAATCTTTTACAAGTCTGTACAATTACTCGCTTATGCCGATGACATTGACATAATCGGAAGAACTCAGCGGGCCGTCAATGGGGCATTTACGAGTATTGAGATCGAGGCAGCAAAGATGGGTCTAGCGGTCAATGAAAGCAAAACGAAATATATGCTGTCTTCAAAAAAGGACACCCAAGATCGGCGTCTTGGACAGAACGCCACAATAGACAGATATAATTTTGAGGTAGTAAAGGAATTTGTCTACCTAGGCTCTATGGTGAACTCCGCAAATGACATCAGCAGGGAGATCACACGGAGAATTACTCTTGCCAATCGTTGTTTCTATGGGCTAAAACGGCAATTGAGTAGCAAAGCCCTATCTCGAACTACTAAGGTAACTCTTTATAAGACATTAATCATCCCAGTCCTGCTGTATGGCGCAGAGGCATGGGCTTTGACAAAACCGGATGACGATGCCCTTGGTTATTTCGAGAGAAAAGTTCTTCGAGCGATCTTTGGTCCCATCTGCATAGACGGTGAGTGGAGGAGAAGGTACAATGCCGAGCTATGCGGCATGTACAAGGACATCGACTTAGCCAGAAGAGTTCACATACAGCGACTAAGATGGCTGGGTCATTTAGAGCGGATGGAGCCCAACGTTCCCGCTAAGAAAGTTTTCGATTCCACCCCGGATGGAGGACGCAGTAGAGGACGACCTCGCGGTAGGTGGCGCAAACAAGTGGAGGGGGACCTCAACCAACTTGGCGTGCGCAACTGGAGGCAGCTGGCTCGTAATCGTGCTAGCTGGAGAGGTATGTTGGTTGAGGCCCAGGTCCACCCCGGACTGTAGCGCCATCTAAGTAAGTAAGTAAGTTTCACAATCCGTTATATCTTTCGTTTTGACCGTTGGCATTATCGTTATGTTGGTATTACTCGAATAAAAAAGGCTTTTCATTTACAATTTATTTGTCATTATCCAGAACTGTTCTGTATAGATAAGTTGAGTGAAGTTTTTTAAAAAAAAAAAAAAATGTCCCGGAAATATTTCAGTAACTCACACATCCTTTGTTACAGATGTGATGAAGTGATTAATAATATAAAAAAGTATTATGGCGCAACAGCTCCTTAAGTGCCTGGGCCTAGATTCTCGCAACAGCTCGTGTTGGTGCGTTATATTTTTTACATGAAAGGAAGGGACCTATAGTTTAGTGCTGTATCCAAAAGGTGTTACAATAGGTTGTGTACCCCTGCACTCTTATGTAATACAATATACGATTATGTATACTTAATATACATGTAATAGTCAGAACAATGTGCGTTAGCATAACATGATGTCAGAAGTGGTGTGAAAAACGGAAAACTAAAAAGAAAAAGTAAAAGAACATAATAAAAAAAAAACAATTAAAAAACTGACAAATACCTCACACGCTATCAAAAAAAAAAAAAACAATAACAAATAAAAATGCCTCATGATGCGGTTCCAGGCCAAATTCGTAGTGGAGGCTTCGTAAAACCACCGGGCTATTTAGAAATAAACGATACCAACATGCCAGCCAAGGGGAAAAATTGGCTGCAAAGATATATGTGATAGGCTCCTACATGACTACACACCTCGCCGTGGTGTAGGGGCCTAGTAATGGTCAAGGATTCTCGGGTATTTCCCCAGATGAGACACGAAGCCAAGTTGTAGTCGTCCTAATCCCTCCCCGTCATATCCTTTCCTTCCCTCTCTCCTCTCCAGTGGGCCGGATCAAGGTGTAATACGACCCGTGCCGAGGATCAGCCTGGCTGGGGGCCCACTTTAAATAATAGTCCAGTCGTTAACGGAGTATCCGGATTAGCCTGCCTTGCCTGCACAATGCGGATCTCTGTGCAGGTCGACCTCCCATTCTCCGCCACTCGTGGGTCCAAATATGAAGAAACAAAAACAAAAACATACAAAATATAAAAAAGATAAAGAAAGAGGACGGTCCTCTTAAAAAACCGTCTTCCAGCCTCCTGGGAAGCATACCCGCAAGCTCTGCTGTGGCAATCCCATCTAGCGCATTGGCCTTGAGGCCTAGCACTAGCGTTGCAAGCAGTTGCAAGCAGGTTGACGCCCCCAGGATTGCTGAACGCGCGTCTGGTACACTGGCGGATAGGACAGTGGTATCAACACCTGGTCCCATCGTAAAGCCAGACCATGAAACGCGAGGGGGCAAACCCCTTAACATCTCTGCCCCTTCAGGGACAGCATACTGTTCGGCCTCGAGCTTACAGCGTGCTGTGCCCTCCAATTCGAAGGATCCACATCCCCTTCTCAAATCTCTTTCAGGGATCGAAAGAGATCGGCTAGCTTATAAGCTAATTCGCCGCATCCAGGTAATTCCTGAACAGGCCAGGACCCAGAAACATAAGTCTTCTCTAAGCTGGGCACTCAAACGTGTCCAGCTCCCCCCTGACTCATCCAGCAAGGACTTACCGTCCAAACGCCAGAGGTCTCAAGATGAGTCTCCCACCCTTGCCAAAAAGACCAAGGTAGTACAGTCCATCGCTACTACCAAGCCCTTCAACCAAGTGCTTAAGGCACACTTGGAGATTGCGGTCGTTGACCATAGCGATCCGGATGGCAGCATTACGGCGGATAAGTGGAGGAAGGTGGAGATTAAACTCGCCACCAACTGTCTCCAAATCCTACGTGACCATCCCGGCCCTGATGTTTCCTGCAGGGATGGTGGCTGGCATCAAGGGCATGTCAAACTCATTGCCTGCGCTGACCAAAGATCGAAGGATCTCTATAAACTTGCTGTCTCCAGATTAGGACAGGTTTGGCCAGGTGCACAGTTGGAGGTCGTGGAAAAGGACCAGATTCCTAACCGACCAAGAACACGTGCTGCCATTCCGGCTGAACCCTCTGATCCTAAAATCATTCTGGATATTCTGAAGGCTAACAACAGCTCCCTTCCTACCCATAATTGGAAGATTGCCAAAGTGGACGAGCCGAGAGGAGACGTCAGAAGTGTGATCATTGTCATCAATGAAGAGTCTCTGGCCCCCCTGGCATCTTCTAAAGGGGTAGTAAATTATGGTTTCAGCTCCATCACCCTGAAAGTCTACAAATGTGACGAGAAGGAGCTCGAGAAAGTACCTCCCAAGCAGGTTGCAGTCCCTTCTGCACCAGCTAAGAATACCTCTCCTTCCGAGCCCCTTCCCTCGCTCCCTTGCGCCGATCCATCTTTTTCGGGGGTTGACTCCTCGTCGACAGACACCGAGATGGTTGACGCTCTTTTGAAACTGGACTTTTCTGGTCCTCCCTCTCCCTCTCCATCACTCCTGGACAGTGACCCATGTGGCCTCTCTCTCGAGGATGACCTTCTGTCATCAGATTCAGAGGAAGCCAATAATACCGTGGTAATGGTATCTGTAGCGAGAAGTAGCCCCAATGCTGCGGATCTTACAGATTAACCTGCATCACTCCATCACGGCTTCGGCCTCCCTCATTCTCCGGCTCAGCAAATACGGGGAAGACTTAGTCTTGATCCAGGAACCATGGGTTGTTGGAAACCGGGTTTGTGGACTCAAGACTCCAAACTACATATTAATCTACGCAAGAAAGGAAGGTAAACCGAGATCCTGTATCCTTGCGAAGACCCATCTAAACATTCATTTACTCTCTAATTTCAGCAATCAAGACATAGTCGCTACCAACCTGGAATTGCGATCAAGAAATTACTGGTTAGTATCGGCTTATTTAGGTCACGATCTTGCGGGCCCACTCCCCCCGGACATCTTGGGGAGCTTGATTGCTGTAGCAGAGAGCCGAAACACTGGTCTCATCATTGGCTGTGATGCGAATGCCCATCACTCAATCTGGGGCAGTTCCGACATAAATGTAAGAGGTGAGCAACTTTTTGACTTTATCCTTAGTACTAAACTCCTAATCTGTAACAGGGGGTCCAAACCGACCTTCATTACTCGTAACCGACAAGAAGTCCTGGACATCACTCTTGTCTCCGATCATTTATATAACTTGGTTAAGGACTGGAGAGTCTCTGATGAGCACTCTTTTTCAGACCACCGTTACCTCCAATTTAGTCTTGATGACTATCTGCCTGACCAGAAGGCTTTTAGAAATTATAGGAAAACCAACTGGTCCCTTTATAGGAAACGTTTATTAACGCTTATTCCCTCCCATCTGCCTACTGAACCTTCTTGCACTGAAGACCTCGACGATTTAGTCAACACCCTAACATCGGCACTAAATGGTGCCATGGCGGAGGCCTGCCCACTCCGCAAACCTCGAGGTAGAATGAAACCTCCCTGGTGGAATGCAAATCTCAGTACTCTTAGGAAAGACAGTAGGCTCCTTTTTAATACTGCTAAAAGCTCCCGTGAGACGGCCGACTGGGACTCCTATAAACTGTCTCTCAGAAAATACAAAATCTCACTGAGGAAGGAGCAACGACGCTCCTGGAGACTTTTCTGCGACAGCATTGAAGAGTCCTCGGAAGCTTCCAGGTTGCGGAAAATCCTCTCTAAAAGCCCTGCTACACCCAGCTTCCTTTTGCACCCGGATGGTTACTGGACCTCCTCTGCGGAGGAATCCATTGACATCTTACTGGATACCCACTTTCCTGGTAGCTCCCCTGTTGCTATATCGCGAGAGGGAAATCCCCCCCCTCAACCTTGCAGCAACTCGCTAGTCTTAATAATTACAGAAAAGATCCGTTGGGCCATGCGCAGTTTCAAACCGTTCAAGTCCCCAGGACCTGACGGTGTTATTCCAGCTGAAATTCAGCAATGCGAGGACATTGTGCTTCCATGGCTCAAAGTCATCTTGTCGGGCTGTCTAAATCTGGTCTATATTCCCAAACTATGGACCGATGTTGAAGTCATATTCATACCTTCTTTTTTTTTTTTTTTTTATTTCCCAATGCAGTAAATACATCTGTCTTAGAAAAAGACATCTAATATTTGTTTTAACAATTTGAATTTTGGGATTTAATTTGGACTAAGTGACCATTGTTCTTAGCCCTTTTCTAGGAATTTTAAACTTAACAACAGTTTAACAATTAAACAAAAAAAAACAAAAGCAATTAAACAGTTTAAACAATTATGAAACGAGTAAACTAGTTATAATATGTTAGAAATTTAATTTTTTTATGTTTAGGATGTTTTAGTATGTTGACGTTGTGGTCCCTCTTATCAAGTCACTGGGTCTATTTCTCTTTAGTCGTCGTCTTCCGAAGAATTCCTTCATTGGTAATGAATTGACTTCGATGTTAGGATGAACTACTAATTTTATATGATGTCTTCTGCTTATGTTTACTATCTCTTCTTCCACTGTTGGTATTTTTAGGTCGCGATGGATGTCGATGTTAGGTATGTACCAGTCCGTATGATTATGGTTCGTAATATTTTTGATTGTTGTCTTTGGATTATGGCGATGTTTGTTTTCTTTGACGTTCCCCAGAGTTGTATCCCGTATGTCCAGATAGGTTTGATAATGGATTTGTATAGTAGTAATTTATTGGTTGTCGAAAGTTTAGAATTTTTACGCAGGAGCCAGTACAGTTGATTATATTTTAGTTTAATTTGGTCCCTTTTTTTTGTATGTGGTATTTCCAGTTAAGTTTGTTGTCCAAATACATACCAAGATATTTGGCCACATTGTCGATTGGAATAGTTTTGTCTTTTATTTTTATTGGGATTGGAGAGTAGTTTAATTTAGTGGTAAATATTACTTGTTGGGTTTTGTCTTCGTTAATTTGTATGCTCCATTCGTCAAACCATTGCATTGTCTTATCCAGAAGTCGTTGGGCTCGAGTAGTTACAGTGTCTAGGTTTTCGTCGGATATCAGCAGAATAGTATCGTCAGCAAAGATTGCCATCATGGTAGTAGCTCCACTCGGTAGGGGAATGTCAGCAGTGTAGAGGACATATAGTAGTGGTCCCAATACAGATCCTTGCGGTACTCCAGCTCTTGTCTGTAGTATTTTGGATTGTTGGTCATTATATTTTACGAAGAAGTGGCGTTCGCTTAGGTCACTTTCAATGATTTGGTAGAAGTCTCGTGGAAGTAAGTTCTGAAGTTTGTATAGTAGTCCTTTGTGCCAAACTTTGTCGAAAGCTTTTGCTACGTCAAGAAACACCCCTATGCAGTATCTTTTTTCCTCTAGGTCCGTTGTGATTTTGGTAACTACCCTGTGAATTTGTTGGATAGTCGAGTGTTGTCTGCGAAAGCCGAATTGATGGTCTGGTATCATTTTATTATTGGTCAGTATTGGCTGTAGTCGATCATAGATTAATTTTTCGAATATTTTCCCTAATATGGGGAGTAAACTTATTGGTCTGTAGGATGAAGTAGTCTTTGCGTCTTTACCAGGTTTAAGTATTGCAATTATCTGCGCAACTTTCCAAGTTTTGGAAAATATTTAAGTCGAATTAATGCATTATAGAGATTTCTTAAATATATCATTGCTTGTCTGGGTAGTTGGGTTAATATCTTTCCGTTACTAGAGTCATATCCTGGAGCCTTCTTGTGGTCAATCATTTTTTTGATGCAGTGTTCGATTTCATTTATTGTAACTTTTTTTATTTTTACATTTGTGATGAGTGTGTTTGGACGTGAAGGTGGGACAGCCGTATTGCCCTTGTCGTTTGTGAATACTTCTTCGAAGTGCTTAGCCAGAATATTTGCTTTGTCTTGATTGGTTCTGGCCCAAGATCCGTCTGGTTTCTGTAGAGGAGTTTGATGTACTATTTTGTTCTTGAACTTTTTGGTAGCTTTCCAAGGCGAATAGTTGGTCTCAGAAGTTGGGGTCAGATTTTTTAAGTAGTCATTAAATTGATGGTTTTGGATTGCCTTAAGTTTTGCTTTGAGTTCTTTGGGTGCTTTGTTGTATTTTGATTTGTCTTGGGGTAGCCTAGTGATTTGCCATCGTTTTCTGAGTTTTCTCTTTTCATCTATCTGTTGTCGAATTATAGTTGCTGTTATATTGTTGTGTGTTTTTGGTCTATTGATTGGGGTTGTTTTATATACTGCAGCAGTTACTATGTCGTTAAAGTGAACTACAGCTCGTTCGACGTCATTTTGCGATTGTAGTGGTACATTAAGCAGGATATTCATACCTAAGGCAGGAAAGAGCTCGCACGTGGAACCAAAGGATCTCCGACCTATCAGTCTATCGTCCTTTCTGCTCAAAACTTTAGAAAGGTTAATTGATATCCATCTTCGGCAAAGTATTAGCCCAGCTCTGCTCTCGCCGTCCCAACATGCGTACTGCAAAGGCAAATCGGTTGAGACTGCCTTACATTCGCTTGCGCTCATCATCGAAAAATCATTGAGCATCAAAGAATACACCATGGTGGCTTTCCTTGACATTGAGGGAGCTTTTAACAATGTCAAACCAAAGGCAATTACGGACGCACTTGTAAATCTGAAAGTGGATACCTCGCTCGGAGTGTTGATCAATCAATTGCTTACATGCAGGATTATTAACACGCAGCTGGGCGGAGCATCGGCCAGAAGAATTGCTCGCTGCGGTACACCTCAAGGTGGAGTCTTGTCACCTCTTCTGTGGAACCTGGTAGTTAATGAACTACTGTTGGGCCTGGATACGTCAGGTTGTAGAGTGATCGCCTATGCTGATGACATTGCTATTGCTTCCTCCGGTAAACACCCGGACACTCTCAGGGATATCCTCCATTATGCTCTCCTTCGGCTCACCAAATGGGCCTCCAATTGTGGACTGGGGGTTAACCCCCATAAAACGGAACTCGTTCTCTTCACGAGGAAATATAAAGTTCCCATCATAGACCCTCCTTTGATAAATGGCACCAGTCTCACCTTCTCTGAAAACGCAAAATATCTGGGTCTTATTTTGGATAGGAAATTAAACTGGAAGGCCAATCTACTAGAGCGCGTCAAGAAAGCTAATGTAGCTCTCTATTCCTGTAAAAATGCTATAGGTAGGAGCTGGGGTATTAAACCTCAAATCACCCATTGGCTATACGTGTCCGTTATCAGGCCTATACTACTATATGGCGTGATCGTATGGTGGCCTGCTCTTGAAAGGGCTGTCCACCTCACTCAACTAGCTAAGGTGTAAAGATCTACATGCATCTGCATCAGTGGTGCACTTAGAACTACTCCCTCCGCGGCACTGGACATCTTGATCAACCTGCTACCCTTAGATATTTTCGGCAAACAGATGGCAGCCTGTGCGACCATCCGCTTGAAAGCCTCCTCTCAGTGGTCTAGCTAGCGCTTTGGCCACTCCTCGGTCCTTGATCTTCTCAACTTCAAACACGAAAACACGGACTACACCCCGCCGAAACTGAGATTTGACCGTAACTTCCGTACGAGCATCCCTAACCGGGATGTATGGGACACCTCCCCCCTGTCGATGGTAGTTCGGTTCAATTCTTTACAGATGGATCTAAGACGGAGGGTGGGGTGGGTTGTGGTGTTTTCTCCGAACAGCTCAATCTGAGCATCTCTTTCCGCCTCCCCGATCATTGTAGCGTTTTCCAGGCGGAAATCATGGCGATTAAAGAATCCCTGTCCTGGCTGAAATGTAATGTATTATCTGTCAGGGATATTAGCATTTTCACTGACAGCCAAGCGGCAATCAAGTCCCTGGAATCGTTCTCCTTCACTTCAAAGGCTGCCTTAAACTATCGTCTATCTCTTATGGAGATGACAGAGCAGTTCAACATTCACCTATGCTGGGTGCCGGGCCATAGAGACATTCCAGGTAACTGCAGGGCTGACGACCTCGCCAGACAGGGTACCACTCTAAGGATTTTGCCTGAAAGGCAAGCCTTGGGTATGCCCCTCGCTACATGTAAGTATCTACTAAAGCTGAACGCTATTAGCACGATCAACCTCAGATGGGGAAACGGCTCAACGTGTCACATTTCGAGACAGATCTGGCCTAAGCTGGATCAAAAACGTAATGCCGATCTGATCAAGTTAAAGCGTACACAAATCAGCTGCGTTGTCGGTGTTCTCACTGGACACTGTCTTATAGGCCAGCACGCCAAAAGACTTGGCCTCTTCTCCAATGACTTCTGCAGAAGCTCTAGGGACGAGGAGGAGGAGGAAACCATCCTTCACCTCCTATGCACATGTCCAGCCCTGTCGCGTAAAAGAATGCTCCATCTAGGGTCCCCCTTCCTTGACGACCTCTGCGATCTGGCGTCCTTGGACGTCATGAGCATCCATCGCTTTGTCAAAAGCTCCGGTTGGTTTTGTTAGTCCCTGAGTGGCCTAATGGTTTGATCCTGGTATCACAAAGGACCTTCGCTGGTCTAAGTGTGTCTACACTCTCGTGTGGACAGCCAACATAACCTAACCTAACCTATATGTGATAGGCAGTAGCAGCAGGATTGGGGAAGAAAGAGCGAGAGGAACGAGCAGAACACTTTATGCTCGCCATAGGACCAGTCACCACTGATATATTTAACTCATGTGGACTCAGTGAAGCCGATAAAAAGAAGGTAAGTGTCATACAACCAAAATTTGCACCCTTCTTTGACCCCAATATAAGTGTGACCTTCGAAAGATATGCTTTCAATCGACTGGCACAGATCAAAGACGAAAGCTTTGATGATTTTTTCTCCAAAACCAAAAACCATGCACAAAACTGTGAATTTAATACCCTTCGTGATGAACTTGTTCGCGACAAAACAGTGATAGGCATTCATAGCGATACAGTCAGAGAAAAATTACTCTCCGAAGAAAATTTAGCGTTAGACTTGAAGCTGGCAACAAAGGAAGCCGATAAAAAGAAGGAAGTGTCATACAACCAAAATGTGCATCCTTCTTTGACCTCAATATTAGTATGACCTTCGAAAGGTGTGCTTTTAATCGACTGGCACATATCGAAGACGAAAGCTTTGATGATTTTTTCACCAAAATGACAAACCAAGCACAAAACTGTGAATTTATTACCCTTCGTGATGAACTTGTTCAAGACAAAATATTGATAGGCATTCATAGCGATACAGTCAGAGAAAAATTACTCCCCGAAAAAGATTTAACGTTAGACTTGAAGCTGGCAACAAAGAAAGTGAAACTTATTGCTAAAAAAATTCGTAGACAGATTAAGGCAAAAGTTGACTCCATCGCACACGAAGCGCTTAGTTGGATTTCGAAACAATAAGGTAAAGGTGCTAGGAGAAATATGTGTACCATGTAATATTAGAAATCGCACAGAAAATTTGAAATTTAAAGTTGTAGCTGGCAATGTGTCCCCAATTCTGGGTAGAAAGGCATGCGCACAATTGAGGCTGGTAGTACGAGTTGAAGAGATAATGTCGGGCCAGGACTTATATGAGAGGCTCGGATGTGTTAAGGATTCTATTTACGACTTTGACTTGGTGAAATATCCCGTTCTGCAGTTCCATCCGGCACGAAAGGTACCGTATATGTTGCAAGGCAAGGTAAAAGCTAAAATCGATAGAATGGTAAAGTTAGGCGTACTACACAAGACGAAGGGCGTGTCGCAAGCAGTGTCGCGTATGGCCGTAGCTCACAGAAACGGTAGAATAACTGTATGCATTGACCCTTCGGATTTAAATAAAAGTCTTTTAAGAAGACTTACTTACTTACTAAGGTGGCGCTACAGTTCGGGGTGAACCTGGGCCTCAACCAACAAGCCTAAGAAGACACCACTCGCTTAAGACTCTCAAACAAATTTCAAATGGTGTGGTGGTAACGGCAATGGTGTAGTGGTAACGTCGTCAATTGCCATGCTAATGGCTCATGGTTTAAATCCTGATGAAAATATGGAATATATAAAGTCAGTCCGATCATTTGCGAAAGCTTGTGTGAACACTACTGCGAAGGCATAACACTGGCAGTAGCTTGATCATGCGGCTGGAAAAATTGTTCGCTCTGTTGATGGTGATTTGCCTTTGACATCGATTATCGGGAAAAAAGTACTGTGAATCAGAAGCAAAGACAAAAAATACCAAAAATCTCTCCAGTTGTCTGGACGCCACCCCCGGAGAATCTCTGAAGCATAAACAACTGAGCGTTAAGAACCACTACCCCCATGGGGGAGATATTCTTACACTCGTTTCCCATTTGGCCTTGCTTTGGCTCCTGAATTTGTTCAAGAAATCATGTCAAGTCTTTCTGAGGAACATAAAAATGTCGAAGTGTCCATGGGCGACATCCTTATTCATGCGGAGACGAAGGAAGAATTGAAGCTGACAACAAAGAAAGTGCTTAGCACACTTCTTCAGGCAGGTTTGAAGCTAAACAAAGAGAAGTGCGTATTTTGCACGGAAATGGTGAAATTGCGTAACATTAAAAAGTGGCCTTCCACTCTTAATTATTCTGCAATTGAGACATTTTTCATTCCTATGTTTATTTATTTTTTATTTTTTTTCTTTCAATAACCTACCAATTTTTCATGATATTTTCAATTTTCCCCATCAACTGTTTTAAAAAAAGAACTTCAATTATTACCCGATACATTCGCCTCTTGTCTTCTGACAACTGAGTGTATCCTACACTATTTCATGCAAAAACTGCAAGATTCTTTAAAACTTATGTATTTTCTCGCAATAATTGTTAGATTTTTAGCTATAAGTTTTGCTTTGAAATAAAGTTAATAATAATAAATAAATAAAATTTTCAATCTTGAATTTTTTGAATTGAATCTTTATCTTAATGAACTAAATATAAACATGAAATAATAAATAATAAGATGTATTTACAATATAAAAATAAAAAAGATGTATCTAAGTTGTTTACTCAAAAAAAGTACTGCTCCCACCTCTGCATATAAAACTAGGGCTCATAAAGAATTTAATGAAAGCTATGGACAAAAATGGAGAGGCATTTCAATATTTACGTCTGACATTTCCAAGACTGTGCGAAACAAGGACGGAATTTTTGTCGGTCCTAAAATTAGAAATTTGTTAAGAGACGAAATTTTCGATGCCGGTTTGAAAGGCAAAGAAAAAATAGCTTGACTTGACTTCCGACTTGTGACAAACAATTTTTTAGGAAACAAAAGAGATGAAAAATATATTACGTACGTCGGAAATATATTATCGTCCTACCAAACACTGGGCTGTAATATGTCATTGAAAGTTCATTACTTACTCTATCATTTTGATTATTTTCCATACAATTGTAATGCGATAAGTGACGAACATGGAGAAGGCATCCATCAGGATATCGCTAACATCGAAAAACGCTATCAGGGTAAATGGAACTTTTCAATGCTGGCGGATGGACTATTATTAGAGACATTCCAGAAGCAGAATATAAGCGAGCAGCAAGAAGAAAACGTCAAAATCTGGCACAATAATCAAAACATATCGCTTTTTTTATTAGTTATTGTGAAAAAATTATTTTCCCGAAAACTGAAACGAATTCTTTCTTTTACTCATTTTCGTATTCAGCGCATCAAAACATATAAGAAAAGTTTCTTCGCATAAAGAATACCATTTCAAACTCAAATGTTGTTGTCTATTATAATTACTTACTTACTTAATTATTTAGGTGGTTCTACAGCCTCAACCAACAAGACTCACCATTTAGCTCGGTCTTTAGCTTATTACCTCAAGTTACGTACTCCAACTTGGTCGAGGTCCCCTACGACACCCACGGTGAGGAGGCCCTGTACTGCGTCGTCCCACCGGGTTAGATCCTGAGACTCTGCGGGCCAGAGCGTTTGTGTCTATTCGCTGTACATGTCCTAGCCATCTCAAACATCCAATACGCAGTGTTTTGACTAGCTCGTATAGTTCGTCGTTGAAACTTCTCCTCCAAAACCCGTCAACGCTAACGGGATCGAGTATAGAAACATACAAATCTTGGTATGGAATGCAAATGGCCCCAGGAAATGCAAAAAAGAATCAATCGCTCTAATGGGTTACACTTACACGATACGCTACCGCCGAACAACACAGCACAGAAACGCGGATTGCCTTTCGCATTTTCCAATCGGTCCCAATAAAGATTTTGACTAGTCGGAGAAATCTTGCCACATATTAGATGAGGAATATTCATCGTGGAAGATTTTCCCATCAATACCGAAGTTATTGCTAGGTTTTCTCAGCAAGATTCCAGGCTAAAGAAAGTTATTGAGTACGTGCAGAATGGTTGACCAAATCGCTTACCACCGGCTAAAAACATGTTGTTGCGATATTTTCGTTGAAGGCTTTGCCTCAGTGTGTAACATTCTTCTCTTCCACAGCGAAAGTTTGAGAGTAGTCGTACTCGAAAAGTTGCAGCCGTAGGTACTAGCGCTTCTACATCAAGGCCATTGGGGAGTCACCCGGATGAAGAAAATGACCCGAAGACATTGTTGGTGGCCCAATATCGATGAAGTTATCTCACAAACGTTGGCACGTTACGCCGCATGCCAACTATGTTATGTAAACGCTAGTCGATCGCTCAGCGAGTACACTAACTGGCTTATCAGAGGAAGTTTGGGAGCACATCCACATCGATTTCGCCGGGCCTTTTTAAAATTAAGACGCGAAATCGAAATTTCAATTCGTGATTCGAATTTCTTCTACTACATTCCAGGCTATGATCCAGGCACTGCGCTCAATATTCGCACTGAAGGGACTACCCAAAACCATAGTTTCTGATAATGCCACTCAATTCACTTCGGGTACTCAATTCGGCATATAACTTCAGCAGCTTTCAACCCTGGGTCGAAGGATCTAGCAAAGAGAATGGTTCAGACATTCAAAATGAGCTTACTCAAAGTCATTTATTTACTATTTTTCCAAAATCTGTTTGTGCGACAATAAGTGCGTGACAAGAAGTGGATTTCTGTTGTGATTAAGGGAAGGGGTATAAATCTCGCTGAGACTAGCAATGATACCTGGCGGCGTCATCAAAACCAAATCCGACTTCGATCAGCAATGGATGGCAAAACGAACTCTGTTCATGCGGATGACACCATCGATTTACAACAGGCAAGTAGACAATATTGCAACTCTAATCATGTTTCAATTCCCACCGATGAGCAATCAGCAAGCGGAGCGGACCCACTATCTAGTAGTCAAACCGTGGATTCTGATTAAACTGTGGAACCCAATACTTTTCACTTCCGCGATTCAGGACTCGAAGGGTCCGATAGACCCAGTGGAACTTGCTTACTTACTTATTTGGATGGCGCTACAGTCCGGGGTGGACCTGGGCTTCAACCAGCAAACCTCTCCAGCTAGCACGGTTACGAGCCAACTGCCTCCAGTTGCGCACGCCAAGTTGGTTGAGCTCCTCCTCCACTTGTTTGCGCCACCTACCGTGAGGTCGTCCTCTACTGCACCGTCCATCCGGGGTGGATTCGAAGACTTTCTTGGCGGGAACGTTGGGCTCCATCCGCTCTAAATTACCCAGATCTTAGTCGCTGTATTTGAACTCCTCTGGCTATGTCTATGTCCTTATATAGGTCGTATAGTTCGGCATTATACCTTCTCCTCCACTCACCGTCTATGCAGATGGGACCAAAGATCGCTCGAAGAACTTTTCTCTCGAAATAATCAAGGGCATCGTCATCCAGTTTCGTCAAAGCCCAATCCTCTGCGCCATACAGCAGGACTGGGATGATTAGTGTCTTATAAAGAGTTAACTTGGTAGTTCGAGATAGGGCTTTGTTACTCAACTGCCTTCTTAGCCCATAGAAACAACGATTGACAAGAGTAATTCTCCGTGTGATCTCCCTACTGATGTTATTTGCGAAGCTCGCCATAGTCTGTCTATTGTGGCGTTCTGTCTAAGATGCTGATGTTGGGTGTCCTTTTTTATAGACAGCATATATTTTGTTTTGCTTTCATTGACCGCTAAACACCCTTTGCTGCCTCGATCTTATTACTCGTAAATGCCTCATTGACAGCCCACTAAGTTCTTCCGATTATGTCAATGTCAACGGCATAAGCGAGTAGTTGTACAGACTTGTAAAAGATTGTACCTCCGGAGTTGGCTTGTGAGTTTCGTACAATTCTCTCAAGTACTATGTTAAAGAGATCGCATGATAGCGCGTCACCTTGTCTAAGACCTATCCTGACATCTAACGATTCGTGACGTTCTTACCGACTTTGATGGAGCGAGTGTGAATATTTGGTCAATGGTGGACTTTCTCGGCCTGAAACCGCACTGATAAGGACTTATCAGGTTGTTGACGATCGGTTTTAGGCGTTCACATAATACGGCAGACAGGATCTTATATGTAATGTTGACGAGAACTTCAGGTTCTTAATCTTGGCTTGCTTTTAGCACTGCCTAGGGAAAAAAACATAAGTAAACTAAACCACCGTCTCATAATAGAAATGTATTCAGTGTTACCTCCCGGTGAAGAAAAACTAGCTCGAGATTAGAATATCCATCTGACAGCTATGCAGCTCTGGAAAGATTCGCAATTATTTAATTGTATGGGTAGGCGGGAAGCTGGCTGATACAACTAAGCTCACAATTAACCCTTTAGTGGAAAGTGATCTTATTCAACCAATTTTGAGCTAAATCGTTCCTCCTACACGAACACACGTTTTCTCCCTTCCAAATTTTCCGAAAATCTCCCAATGGGGATGTGGTGGTTTATAATTAAAATTATAACCAACGTATACTTTATTAAAAAAACCAAATTATAAATTACAACCCGGCCGGAAGCACGTCTGTTGATACTGTTGATACTTCCGATGATCTCATGTCTAAGTGACTGGATCGTGGTGGATCATGGAATTCTGACAAACAGACGGGGATGTTAAATCTCGCTTTTCAACTCCATATTTATTCAGCCCCCTTCAGATCAGTTATGTTAGATCGTAAGATTTGCTGTAATTTAGTAGTTTATTTAAACACAAAAGAATTTAATAGCCTTTAAGTTGAAAAATGAACAAAAAATGATATTAACAGTTAAAATATTGTATAATTTTCCCAAAAGTGAATTACAAAACCAAAAAATGTGCGTATTTTGACCGCTTTCTAAGACTCGGTTGGAATGATAAATCCTATCATATGTGACATATTGTACAACGACTGACGAATAGTACATTTTCGGAGACGCTTAATAAATAACGTAAAGTTATGCGATTTTTCGCCGAAAACTTAGTGCGCCATCCATAATCTTTATTTCCAATAATAACAGAAATCAGTACAACTTAAGCAATGACTTTTGTCGTCTGATTCTGATTTGATAACAGTTTTGTTATACAAGTATAACTAACAAAATGCTTAACTTCGATTTACCACTAGTGGATAACTGTATCAACACCAAAGGGCTGGGAGTAAACTCAATATGTCAAGTTCAGCGGGATATCTGGGTAATTTAGGATTCCAAAGTTAATTGCAAGGACATCATTGATGAATGGATCAAGAAAGCAGGCGTATCTTTCTACTCTTACAAAAATGCATTCAGTAATACGTGGGGTTCGGCTGTGGTGTAATGGATATACATGCCGGTTGTAAAACCCATTCTTATATATGGTTCGTTAGTATGCTGGAATGCTTCTTTAAAAGCAATACGAGCTTTCAAACCTCACTAAAATTCAGATGGCAGCATGCACTGGAGTAATGGGATCAATAAGAATAACACCAAAAGCGGCAATAAAAGCAATGTTCAGTTAAGCTCCGCTTGATCTATACTGCTGTAGTCTGATGGTAAAAACCACCGTAAGACTGAGAGAAGACCGACTATGGTCATCGAACACCTACGGTCATGCCTTCATACTATCCCGACGGGAGGCTGCCTACGGATCGACGGAAACTTATCACATGAACCGGATGATAGCATTTGAAGGTGGTGCGCTATAAGAATTCCTGACAGATTGTATTGAAAAAAGCGAAGAACCATCAGCAAAAAGAAACTGGTGTTATACACTGACGGTTCCAAAATGGACGTCGGAATGGGAGCTAGAGTTTATTATGAAGCCCTAAGGATAAACCATTCCTTTAGAATAAACGACGACCGCATTCTTTTTCAGGTCGAAATCACAGCCATTATACAGGCAGCGGAAATTACACTTATGTCCTGTATCGCCTTGTGGGTCCTAGGGCCTCTACTACACCTACGCGCCATCGTGTACGGTTTCTGGCAATGTGTCTGAGTTCTCCCCAACTTTTCCCTAACTGCCGTGCCTCCTTCTCGACTGTTCTGCGCCATGTTCTCCTCGGACCGCCAGGTTTTCTGCCATCCTGAGTTAGAGGGTTCCATTGCATAGCATGGTTCACTATGGAACTATCACCCTTTCGGAACGTGTGACCAATCCACTGCCACTTCCGTCGTTGGATGGTTCTGCCTATTGGTTCCTGACCCGTTCTCTCATAAAGGTGTTCGTTAGAGACACGATTGGGCCAGAAAATCTTTAAGATATTGCGCAGGCACCTATTAACAAACGTTTGCAGCTTTCTGGTGATAGTAGTGGTCACTCTCCACGTGCTGCAACCATATAGCAGCACGGATTCAACGTTGGAGCGGAACAGTCTTATTTTGGTGCTCAAACTGATTGCATTGCTTCGCCATATTTTGGACAACATACCGAACACAGACTTTGCTTTGGCGATCCTGTTGGCTATATCCAGTTCGGTTCCACCATCGGTCGAGACAATACTCCCAAGATACTGAAAATCCTCTACTCTCTCTACCGATTGTCCAGCAATGCATATTTGACCCGATGAGTTAGTTCCAAGGCTAGTTAGTTCAGCCCGACGACGCCTGCCTCCCTCTTCACATCTGCTGTCATTTGGTGGAGGTCCATAATTCTGTGGGACAGTAAGCATACATCGTCAGTGTAGTTAAGATGTTCAGTTGAGATGTAAGAGTCCATCGAATTCCTCCGATTCCCGTCGACAAAGCTGCATGAAGCACATAGCTAATCACCAATAGGAATAATATTGGTGATATGATACAGCCTTGTCTTACCCCACTTTGGATCTCAAATTCCTCAGACAACCTTCCTCTGTGCAGAACGTCACATTTGGAGTCTTCATATGTAGCTTTGATAATAGCAATTAGTTTATCGGGAATGCCTCTCCTGCGTAAGGCACGCCAAATAAACTCCCTGTTGACACTATCGAACGCCTTCTGAAAATCGATGAACAGCAGGTGCAGTGGCGATCGATATTTAACACACTGTTCGATGATAATCCGCAGGGTGTTGAGGTGGTCGGCACAGGAGGATCCAGAGCGGAAACCTGCTTCTTCGGCATCGAGTGTGTCTTCGAGATGTTCTCTGATTCGCTCCAGGATGATTTTAGCTATTATCTTAGCTACAGCAGGCAGCACACAGATACCCCTCCAGTTTCCGCACTCCATTAAATTTCCTTTCTTAGGAAGCTAGACGATCATTCCCTTTTTCCACTCGTTAGGAAAGCTCTCAGCTTCCCAAGCTCTCTCTATAAGTGGAAGCAGAAGCTCAGCCGATGTTGTTGGTGCTGCTCGTAAGAGCTCTGCTGGAATACCGTCAAGTCCTACCGCCTTGTTGGTTTTGAGTGCCTTGATCGCGGTAATGCTCTCATCTTTACTGGGAGTAGTGGTGCGTATTTGGGAGCTTCTCACCGCGGGCATCTCAGTCTGATTTGGGAGCATATCGCTAGCGAATACACGGTTCAAAACCGTAGCAAAATGCTCTTTCCATCTCTTGATCTGGTCCCCATACGAAATGAGCAAGGGGCCGTCTAGGATTTTCACTGGGTGTTAGTTGGAGCTGCGACCACATGTCAGCTCTTTGGTGATTCTGTAGACGGTCCTGCCGTCGCACCTCCGTGCTGCTTCTTCTGCTTCTGTAGCCAGGGCGTTGATGTAGTTGCGCTTGTCATGTCGCACGCTATGCTGAACTTCTCTCATCTTCATGCGATATAGGGACTTAAGCTCGCTTCTCCCTGCTGCTGGGGTAGCTGCAACGCGAGCTTTCAGCTGTTTTCGTTCGTCAATCCGTCTCCAGGTATCCTCGGAAAGCCACGCCCTATGTCTTCCCTGCGATCGACCGACAATTCTTTCAGCACCATATGTAAAAACATTTTTCACAGCACACCAATGGTCTTGGATGGTTGTGGGCATTGAGCTGCTGATTGCTTCCACACCTTGCGAAAAGTGCTCCCTTAATTGTTGGCGCACTGAGGGATCACTAAGTCTACCGATGTTGAACCTGGGCATTCTTGTGTTGTCGTGTTATCTTCGAGCTGCAGCAGTGCGTAGTTGGAGAGTAGCTATCATAGGATGGTGATCACGTACTATCCCCACATCTGCCCCTCACCTGTTTCGGACGTCCAGGAGACTACTTCTAAAGCGGCGGCTGATAGCAAAATGGTCAATTTGGTTGGAGGTTGCTTGCTTGTCATTGGAAACCCAGCTGCCTTTGTGGCAGGTCTTGTGCTCAAACATGGTGCCACCTATCACAAGGCGGTTGGCATTGCAGAAATCCACAAACCTTTCGCCGTTGTCATTGCGGTTGCCTAATCCATGCTTCCCGATTACGTGTTTGAGCCCTTCGTTGTCGCTGCCTACCTTGGCATTCAAATCCCCCATCACTATGACAATGTCTCCATTTGGTGTTGTGTTGAAGACGGCGCTTAAGAGATTGTAAAAGTTCTTCTTTTCGTCCTCAGACGAACTATTCGTTGGGGCGTAACACTGTATGATGGTGACGCGTCGTACTCTAGTCCGGAATCTGGCCGTCAAAATGTCCAGTTTATATCGCATGAATTCATTTTCCAATTGGAGGAATCTGGCATTGTAAGGGGCTTCTCTTCCCGAGTCGAGGAGCGTCTTTATATTCCAGAAATCTTTGTCCGGGTACAATAGCCAAAAGTCGTCAACATGGGATCATTCCTTATCCGAGGCATAGTGTCGGTTTCTGTAGCGGGCAATATTCGGTAACGCAGGTTGCTGGCCCACGTTACCTAGCCTAGAATCAAGGCCCTAGACAATCCGCACTTACAATTTTGGCCTATACGTATAAGGGCTTATACGTATAGTTGCCCGGGGACCACCACTAGGAGGTAAAGTAAACACTACATCACGAACTTGATTGTTGCGCTACTGGCCGAAGCCAAGTTTTGAGCAGTCAGTAGTTTCCTGATCAATCGTAATACAGCTCCCCAAAAACAAAAAATGGTTTAAAGTGGTTACACCTTACAGCCAGGCAGCCGTTAAATCGCTGGACTCTGTTTTAATTAGATCGAGGCTTGTGAGGATCTGCAAATCGCTTTTAAATGAGATATCTGGAGCCAATACGGGCTCTCCCATTTTTAGCGATCCAAATTATCTTCTTAAGAGAGAAAATAGAAGACGAAGCTGTTGATCGAACAAACTGACGCTAGATTCAGGTGGACATATCTGTGGCCACGAGGTAAAACCGCCTAAATCGAGTTAGGACAAAGTTGAGTTAAAGATGCCAAAGATGCTCTACTATTCCAAGTTTATGTTATCAAATGTTTACCGAGTTGTAGGCAAAGGAACAAACCTAAAATTCCAATTGCCCATACGTTTTCGAGAAAAACGAAAACTTTGAACTTGATTTCTGAGAATCTGTGAAAATTGACTTAGGTGGTTTTAACTTGTGACCACAGATATGTGCAACGACTAGGATGCTATTACCAACAAGAAAAGATCCATTTCTCTGGTGCATCTCAGTAGTCATAACACACAGGTCATCTCCGGCATAATTTCTGGGCGCTGTGCCATTGGTATTCGCCTCGATGCACAGCACAACGATTATTGCAGAAGCTGCAGGGACGAGTAAAAAATTAGAATTGTTCACCACCTACAGTGTAATTATCCTACACTATCCGTCAGAAAAATGAGAGCTCTCCATTATCTGTAGTTACGCCTAAAACATGGCTTCTTATCAAATATTTTCGGCAGGACATGTTGTGAGGGGGAATCGTCTTCCTTAGACCAAATCTCTTTAAAAACATTGCCGTTCTGGCAAACACGAGTGTCATACGCTGGTCCGGCTACTTCTGCGCAGAGTTGTCCTTCTTTATTACAGATACTCAATCGACCAAAGCATGACGTAATTCTTCGGATGCTTCCTCATCTGCAACCAACAATATAAATATTATTGTATTAATAAAATTATTTGTATAGATAAAATGATATCATAAGTGAAGCCTTGTCTATCCTACCGTACTGTTATAACCATTGTCAATTGCAGTCATCCAATTCGACGCATACCATCTGCTCAGTTTCAATTTGCCTTCCTCTCGCGTATACGTAACCTAAAAGTATGATTTATCTCTAAGAATCCGCATTTGCCTCTTAATATGTCACGTTGTCAAGATACACCCTCTGTAGAAACCTTCCTTGTTTTAAATTGCCTGCGAAGAAGCATAATAAAATCAGAAAGCCTATAACTGTATGCATGATACGTATGAGTAACCCCCATATGCGAATGAGTTCTGTGGTGTACCAGTGTTTTCATGGTACCCCCACCTTACCACCTGCTCACCTAAAGGAATCCATAAGGAGTTAAGTATCAGAAATCTTCAGCTACCACCAACTTGGTGTTGAAAAGAAGCGAGGTGGCGGGAGAGGGCTTGACAGTAAATGGTGATAGCGTGATAAGTACATGCTTCTAAAAGTCACTCAAATTTTCTACGAGTCCTACAAGGTGTGCTCCTGCTTGTGTCGCTTGTTCATTGCGGAGAGCATAATTTTATACGTTAACGGAGAATTTTAGGATATGACATACGAGTACGTTTCATTAGTTTGTCAGTTGTACGCTGGTGTGAATTTATAAAGTAAACAAAACTTTATTAAAAAACCTTTCATTAATATTTGCTTGTGGAAATAGTTTTGTTTGGGTTGAAATTTGATTATTCGGTGCGCGGGTAAAGTAGTTTTCATTTCTCAAATTTTATGCAGGCAAAGGAGATCTGAAGATACACCAAGACTGAGGAAAACCCTTTCAACTTTCTTGATTTTCGTACAATTCATCTTTGAGATACCATTTCAAACTCTCACTTAATTCATATTTATATTTCCACTGTCACTAAAATGAACAATACTAACAATGTTGCATTAGAGGAAGGTCACAAACATAAATTAAGTCACTTCCCTAACCAGTCGTTAAACATATCCTTGCAGCGAAATTCATAAAATTAACTTGGTCGCAATCTCAATCCTTTCCCGGGTCCTAAGACCCACAACAATTATTAAAATTAATTGCACTTTCAACAGGTGCTGCTACTTGGTTCCAGTGGTAGCTATAAATTCTCAGACAGGCTAAAAAGGGTACAAAAGAAAAGAGGAAATGGTTAACCGTTTCTACGGCTAAGTGGGGTGGAAACCCTCGAGTATAATGTTGCTTCTATTTCGCCTTTTTTTAAAGACGCTCTTGAAGTCCTTCAAGAACAGACTGGTAATTATTACCTTTTCTCTTTCAAAATTTAAATAAGTAGTTTATGTACTTGTTTAATTTATTATATTTTCGCAAAAAAGAACTTTGACAAGCTTTGTTCGAATAATATTTTTTTTAAGCTGTTCTTAATGTAGCACGATTCTATCTTGAACAATGGTAGGTAAAGCTTGGTCTTCATTACAGACCATTTAATTTCACTGAAAAACATAGATGAAGTACTTATTAAAACTAGAAGAGAAGATAACAAATTTTACAAACATACTCGTGAGGACTACATATTCAAGAGCTATCTTGTACTGTGACTCATATTTTGACAATCCTGAACTTAGTATGGATTCAGCAATAATATAAATACATTTAACATATGCACATGTAAATATGTGAAGACATAGAAGACATTTAATTAATAATTATACATTAAATTTAATACTTATATTGCAAGATCAAGATTTTGAAGCCAGGTTATGACACAAGGTGGTATTTTTATGAAATCCGAAAGTTCTCCAGGATAGCATCTTCGTGGGCATTCTGTGACGATGTGCTTTATTGTTTGTTGCTCGGCTCTACATTCTCAGGTTGGTGAGCTTGAAACGTTCCACTTATGCAGTGCAGCAACACAGATACCGGAGTTGGTGCGAATGCGGTGGAGTCATCTCCACAAGTTTCGAGGCCAGTTGAAACCAGCGATAGGTATCGTAGGGTTTTCAATGGATATTAAGCCAGTAGTGTGGCTGTTGGTCCACTGCCTCAACCATGCATCGTCCACGTCGAAGGCTGCCGTTATTGCTACGGATGTGCTCACAGTAGGTTTTCGCGATTTTAGTCTCTTGGGTTGGTTAGAGTGTGGATATTATCATGTAAGGGTTACCAATTATTTGTAAATATTCGAGAGCTAGCACATAAGAGCGACGTATTTTTAGTGGTGCTATGCGGCTGAGTGTTAGAAGCTAATGCAAGCAATATTCCGCCGCTGAGTATACAAGTTCTATTGCAGCAGAGCGAAGTGAGGATGCGGTTTCACCCAATGTCGTACCAGGAAGTTTCTGGATGATATTGTTCCTAATTCTCAATTTCGCTGCTATATTTGCAAGGTGTACCCTGTAGCATAGGGACCTATCAAGCGTCACTCTGAGGTATTTTGGGTTAGGGGTGTATTTTAAAAGAGCGCCATTAAAAGATCCTCTTAGTTTATAGGATTTCATTCTAGAATTGAGATGGAAGCAACAGACCTCGATTTTTAACATGCTAGAGCATAGTCGCCATTCTCTAAAGCATGTGTTCAAAGTTTCAAGGTCGGTGTTGAGAATATGTTCGGTTACTGCTATGTTCTTATGTTGAGTGGCTATAGCGATGTCATCGCCAAATAAAAACTTTGTGGACAAGGTCTCAGATATATCGTATATGTACAAGTTGAATAGGATTGGTTCCAATACTGGGCCTTGCGGTAGTCCGTTGTTAAGTTTCTTTATGCCGCTCTCGGCATCGTTGAGGAATACCTGGTATACTGTATTAGACAGCATGTTGTTAATTAGTTTAGCCGTTGTTCGACAGCGTCTAATCTTCAGGAGCTTGTAGACTAGGCCCTGCCTCCACACCGTATCATACGCCACTGACAGGTGATTAAAAGCCACGGATTTTTTATGCATTTGCTCATATCCAACGCAAGCAACTGGTCCATACAGCTTCGTCCTGTTCGACAGCTGGCTTGTTTGAGGGGGATATACTGGTTAATGGTTGGGCTGATTCTATTGGAAATAACTCGTTCCAGTAGCTTGTAGCAGCAGCTGAGAAGAGCGATGGGGCGGTAAGTTTCAGGCTTATCAGCTGGTTTTCCAGGTTTTAGGGCTATCATTTTGGATTTTTTTAAATGCTAAGGCAATTTTTCCTGTCTCTATATATGTATTTGTGAAGAGCAATGAAAACCATCGTTCGGTGTTGGGTCCCGCGCGTTTAAAGAATTCTGGATATATGTTGTCGAAGACTGCTGCATTACCCATGTTAACAGACGACAAGGCAATAGTTACCTCTGAGGAAACATGACTTGTGGCTTGAGTGAGTAAAGTCCAGACCCTCCATCGCATTTTGCTATTTGTTTAGTCGACTTGTGTCCAGAGATCTGAGTAACGGATCAGCTATTTCGGGATCGCCGTTTTCTTCAAAGTCTTTATAGAGACTCTATCTCAGTGCTTCATCCAAGGATGTACTCTTTTCTATATCCACGATGGTTCTTTGCGATAGTTAAAACTAATCCAGCAAACCGTTCATAGTTAGATGGTTCTGTGGGTATGAAACGGATGCAGCTGTGCAATTGATTAGAAAACTGTTTTGAAGCAGCTTTGCTGAAATTCCAGCGCAGGCGGGGTACGGCGTTAATAAGTGGGACTTGCACTCCAATTGTGATTATGATTGGACAGTATTGGATGTGGGGAAAGTCTTGAAGAACTTTCCCAGATGTTGGGAGTGGTCGGTTTTCTGAGTCACGTGATACGAGGCATAGATCAGGATTGTAATCGCGTACGTGGAGAGTTTCCCGATCTTTAACGCCGAAAATTAGGTGGATATTATTGGAATCGGCCCAGTTAGCTAATGTTTCAGAATTTGTGTCATTCATTGCGTACTTCCATAGGTTGTGGTTGCTGTTGAAATCGCCAATATATGGTAGACAGTAGGTTTGCGGTGTACTTGCAGGACATTGCTCGCGCAGGATGTGTTTGATGATTTGTAGACGTTCATGATATTAAGTCCAGCCAAGTTTATAGTGACAGTGTGATATGTTGTAAGCATTGGATAGGTTATCTTGGACGAATGTAGCTGTACCGTATGTGCGGTAGTAGGTTGCGCCAATTAGCGACCATCCTGGGATTTTGGCTCGGGGTCTTAGGTTTTCTGCAGATGAAGCATGGGTCTCTTGAATAGTGGCTACGTCAATATCGTTATCCTTCAGAATCTTTGCTAGGCATTTGCTTTTGGATTTGCTGATGGCTTCTTCTTCTTCCTTTTTCAGCGAGGTTATGATCAGAAAATAAGGGATCACAACCCCCCCACTTCACCGCATTTCTACTGATCCGCTTGCGGGGTTCGCCTATTTGACAGAAAATATCGGCAGGCCTGCCGATTTTGGATCACTCGGTTACTGAGGACAATGAAATGCCGATGTCGTCCCATTTGTCTGATCCAGGCGTTTATAGGCATGCTTTTCCTACATCGCGATGTCTTTGGAACGTGCATTGATATTGCTTTTTTAACAGGGTTCGGATGATCTCTTCTTTAAAAGTGGCAATGCAAACTGAGCCGGATTTGCTGATGCCTCCAATATTCAATTGACATAAGCGGACTGATGGTCAGATATGCCTCGTTAGTTGGTGCTTAGAAGGACCGGTTGAGTGCTCGATTGCGTTTATAGTATTGCTCTTCATGATTTGTATGTTGTATCTTTCTGTCTTTCTTTTTTTACTGGTTTCCAGGAGAAACAAATTCAGCTGTTTTATCAGAACTGAAAGTTTGTCTAAATATATATATATATATATATATATATACTATATGTACATATGTTTTCTTCCATTAAATATAAAAAAGATAAAATGTGAAATAGAGCACATGAAAATGTGAACAGGTACTTATTCAAGTATTGGTGTATTGCTATAGAAAAATATGCTACATGACATACTTTTTTGACAGCGATGTCTTGTTTTACGATTGCAGGTATATTTCCAAGAGTATCATAGAATCACAGTCGGTGCTAAAGATATGGAAGGAACACTTTTGCATGCAGCTAAACGGCGACGATGACCAATATTCCAATATATGTAGGTATATCAGGCAGAACGAGCCATTCATCAGTGACGACGCTGTCAGTCAAGATTCCCGTCAACCTAATCAGAATAAAGTGAGGATAGCGATATAAAAACTTAAATCACAGACTTGCCGCCGAACGAGGCAGAAGAAGATGAGATGGTAAGGAGCGTACATTAGCTAATTTGTAAAATTTTTTCAGACGCCTAAAACCGATCGTCAACAACTCGAAAGGTCCTCATCAGTGCGGTTGAGGCCAGGAAAGTCCAACATTGATTAAATGTTCGTACTACGGCAGATTTAGGAAAAAAACCCACGAATATAAAATCGACACGCTCCACTTAACATATTTATAGATTTGAAAGTTGCTTATGAAAACGTATAAGTTAACATATAGGTTCGCAGCAGCCACATGCCGCTGACCCAGCAACTCATAAGCCGTCATTATCGTCACTGTTAGAAAGGATTTTTTACGCTGAAACTTACAGCCCTCGCAAATGAAAAACGATTCTCCCTTTGTTTTCCTTTTGGAACTGAGGACTTTATTACCTAAATATGTTCAAGTAAATAACATTGTATATAGGCTCTATATAAGTTAATAGTAAAATTTTACGATTAGTTTTTGCTCTCGGTTCAGCTTTCTATCCTTCACTTTAAAAATACGTCTTACGATAACTACTTCGCCTGGTGGTCTGGATCGAAAGTGAGGTTACTTGTCGTTTCACAATTATGGCGGTTCCTTTTTTCCGGCCAATAGCAAACTTTCTGGTGCTGCCGCCAATTAGTGAGATCGTTAAACTTAAGTGCTGCCAGGTTTGGCAACACTCCCCCCTGGCAAGGCGGTTTCTAGAATCGTCTTTCCACTCTCGCCAAACTGGCCAACATCTAGCATGGCAAGTACAGACCCCAGTTGCTGTTTTGATCACGGCACTTTTAATGTTTCCATCTTTCCCCGCAAAGGTTTTGAGGATGGTTCCTTTCGGCCAGGAGTTCCGAGGACTGTCTGGATCTGCAATGACGACGATGTCCCCCTCTTCTACCTGCTTCGTTAATGAATGCCATTTTGTGCGTCGCGTTAAGTCGAGAAGGTACTCCCTGACCCATCGTTTCCAAAAACGATTCGCACTGACTAGCCAGTTTCTTCGTAGGACAACGCCGTCGTCGCATAGTTCTCCTGACGTTTTGCAACCGTTTGAAGACCCCAACAGAAAGTGGTTAGGCGTCAAAGCTTCCTCATTTAAATTACCTAAAGGAACGTATGTAAGGGGCCTACTATTAACAATTCTCTCCACCTCACCCAACATAGTCAATAATAAGTTTAAATAAATAAATAAATAGTTTTTACCGATCTAACCAATCTTTCCCAACTCCCCCCCATATGGGGTGATGAAGGCGGGATGAAATTCCATTTCAGATTCGGTCCAACGAAGCTATCTGCCATCTTTTCTACGTCGACGTGCTGCATAGCCTCCCTCAGCTCATTGCTCGCCCCCCGAAAATTTGTACCATTATCGCTAAAAACCTCCAGAGGCCAACCCCTACGTGCTATGAAACGATTTAAAGCCATTATGCATGAGTCTGTAGATAGTGAACAGGCAATCTCCATGTGTACCGCGCGGCAAGTCCTACATGTTATCAAGACTTCCCATCTTTTCTCCGAATGTCTCCCTACCGTAACCTGAAGTGGTCCGAAGTAGTCAATACCTATATACGAAAAGGGCTTTGTGAACGGTTGCAGTCTCGCCGATGGTAGATCACTCATTATTGGTGGATTAGGGACGCACCTATTGTTCCTACAAAATTGGCATTTGTTTCTTTTTATTTGCTGAAGCAAAACTCAAAGCCTAGGTATAAAGAATCGCTGCCGTAATTCGTTCACAACTGTTTCATCATTTTTCTGACAGAAACGTTCGTGATATGCCCTGATGATTAGCTCAGTAACATAATGTCCATTGGGTAGAATTATTAGCCGTTTTGTGTCTAATGATACGCCATAAGCTGCATCGACTCTGCCCTTTACTCGCAGTATTGAATTTTCACCTAGGTACGGTGAGAGCTGGTACAACTTACTCGACCTATCGACTTCAAGCCCTTCTTGGTTTATGTTTCCTTTACTACTACTCAAGGCTGCGATTTCTTCAGGAAAGCCTTCATTTTGAGTCATCTTGAAGCAATAGTTTTCAGCATTGGTGAAGTCTGCACTGATAAGACCTTTCCTCAGATTTACATTTGTTCTTTTATCCGATGCCCTTCTGATGAAACGAAAAACTTGTGCCATTGTACGAATAAGTCGGTTCCAGACGCTGAAACGAGTACATTCGATAATCGGTTCAGACTTCGCAATGTGATGCATGTGGATACGTTTAATTTCTTCGCATGATGGTGATATTTGTTTAAATTCTTCGGGCCACTGGTCTAAGGGTTCATATAAAAAACTCGGTCCTCGGTACCATCGGCTATTAGAGTGAAATTCTTTATTGCTTTGTCACTTGGTCGTTTCGTCAGCAACGTTTGCTTTGCTTGAAATCCACCTGTTTTGAGCCTCGGTTTCCTCGAGAATTCCTCCTACACGAAAGGCGACGAACTGTTTATATTTCCTGTGGTCCGAGTTAATCCAACTCAATACGGTTCTCGAATCAGACCAAAAGTATTTCTCAGATATTTTAATTGAATGCCCAGATGTTATAATTGTCGCCAGCTTAACTCCTAACACCGCTGCTTTCAACTCTAGTCTGGGGATCGGCATTGCTTTAAGTGGAGCTACTTTCGTCTTCGCAGCTACCAGAACGTTTTTAACTACGTTTCCATCGGTAAACCGAAAATATCCCACCGCAGCGTAAGCCAACTCACTGGCGTCAACGAAGATATGCATTTGCACCAATATGTTACCTTCGTATGTTAATTGTTTCGCGTATGGTCGTTCGATAGTTATGTTTTTTATATTTGGTATGAGGTCTTTCCATCGACGCCATTTCTCAAAATGTTGTGGTTGGATTTTTTCGTCCCACTCAACCGCTGAACTCCATATCTTTTGCAGAAGTATTTTTAATAATACTAAAAAATTAGCAATTAAGCCTAAAGGGTCAAAAACTGTCATGAGGATCTTTAAAATTTCCCTTTTTGTCGGCCACGCATCTTCAGCCAGAATATCTGCTTGGACGGTATTTGCTTTGATAGCAAATGAAAATGAATCTAGTAAAGGCGACCACCACAAACCGAGGATTTTCTCTGGTCCCGATACAATATTCCATTTGCTAATGCTCTTCTCGTAATTTGCCGCCCTCTCTTTTAAACTGTTGAGTACTGCTTGTGAATTAGATAAGAAATTCCGAATATTAAAACCACCTTCCCCATGTATAAATATTATCTCATTGGCTAATCGTATTGCCTCATCCTCCGTGTCAACGCTGTCAAGGTAGTCATCTACATAGTGATTTTCTATTGCTGCTCTCACTGCCCGTCGAAATTTATTTTCATAAAGCTTTGCATTTTCATTTTTGACGAATTGCGCACAGAATGGAGAGCAAGTTGACCCAAAGGTCATAACTTGCATAATAAATTCTTCGATTTGTTTGTTTTGCTTGTTTCGTCACAAAAAACGTTGAGCTTGTTGATCCGTTGGTCTTACTTTCACCTGGTGAAACATTTCTTTAATATCGGCGCATATGGCAACCCTATGCTCTAAAGCGAAACAGAACAGAAACGAGAGATGGAACTATGTCAGGGCCTGAAACCAACATCGAGTTCAGAGAAATGTCATTTACTGACGCAGCCGCGTCCCAGACGAAGAAGTTTGTTCGGCTACCATACGTGAGGGAACTGTTGTTGCAACTCCACATTAGTTAACTTTCTAGCGTATTGTTTTTGTAAGTATTCTTCTATTTGTGTATCAAGCGTTGTGTATATTTGCTTATCTTTTTCCATTCTCTTTTCTAGGTGTATCAGACGTCGCACGGCCATCGGGCGGCTATCGGGCATTTTGCTTTGTTCATTTCTCCACAATAAAGGGACAACACATTTTTTTCCTTCCCTTATAATGTTGTCTTTTATTATTGCAATAGCCTTTCCATCGTCCGCTGAACGCAAAACATTTTTGTTACTAGTGCCGGTTGACTCAAGTGAAATAAATTCCTTAAACAGTGTGCTCAGGTTTTCATCTTCGTTTCGTTGACAGTCGCAGATGTGAAATGTTAAATTATTTGGTAATCACTGGTGGATTTGTTACACAGCTAGGTAAGGGGGGTCCATCTCGCATCTTGTGGAGCAGTTTATGATGCTTGTAGATACACCCATCAACCCCACACACCTTCTCTAGGCGACATCGAGCCCGTCCATGTTGACGGAGGCACGTACGGCAAATCATGTGTTGTTTGATGACATCCCATTTCTCATTAAGATTGAGATTTAGGAACCTTTGACACTTATCAACCGAGTTGCAATTTAACTTGCATGATGGGCATTGTTTCTCGTTAGAATGAGGCGCTGGAGCAGAGTGGATGTTTACTGCTGATTTAGGACACCTTTCGTTTCTCGTTGTTGATGGGCTTGAAGAGCTCATGCGAGTTACTTGAGTAGCAGAGCTGGCAACTTCTGCCAGCCAATCACTGAAGACTGCTAGACTCACAGCGCCTACACCTTTGTGGAAACTCCCCCATTCCAAACGGATTTTCGGAGGTAATCTGTCGACAAGCTCACGGACCAGCGATGGGTTAGCCAAATGGTCATGCATCCCAGTCGCTTCCATAATGGCGCGAGCATTTTGGACGGAAAGGGAAAACTGTACAATGGATTGGAGCCTGTTCATTCGTGGTGATGGCTCTTTTCGTATTTTATCTATTAAGTCATCGATGATATCTTCAGGACGACCGTAGAGCTGTTGAAGGCTCTTCAAGACACCGGGAACTTGTTCAGGGAAGAACAATCTGACGCCCACTGTTTTGAATGCGTCACCTTTTAGACAGCTTTGCAACCGACGCAGATTATCACTATTTGTATAACCGCATGATTCCGTCGTATTGTTAAACCAACTGATAAAACGCGGCCATTCTTCAATTCTTCCACTAAACGTCACATGTTCCTTTGACATGATTTGTCTTGCCGCCATCTGCTGCTTGCTCGGAAGAGGAGCTTCTATACCCGAGCTTGTATTGAACAAGTTTGTTGCTGAAGTTTCGCCAGGGGGCGCTTCATACATGGACGTATTTCTTATCAAAGGGTGCGAGAATGGTTGTTTTGCATTCGGTTGACGTACTGTTATAATGTTCGACGTTGATTTCGAAACAGTTGGATAAAAGGTTTCGAAATTGGGTTGCGTAGGATTAGGTGAGCTGTCATCACCTTCGCTTTCAGAGCCTGATTCCCATCCAGAGCATATTTTCTTTCCAAAAATTCCTTGTCGCGCTGCTCTTTCAGTAGCCTTTCGTCCTGTAAACGTTGGAGAAGCAAGACACGTTTCTTTGATGAAGCTGTTTTCTTATCCTGTTTGACAGGATAATCAGGAGTTTTTAATTTCTTCGGCATTGGTGGAGTGAATTCGTTTAAGGGGGGCTCATTGTGAACCAATGTGTTGTGCTTTGCACCGATAGCAGCAGAGTTTAGCTGTAACGGTATCGACGAGGGGTTTGGTACCCGGTCTGTACCGATTGCGTTTGGGTTCGTTATTGTTAATTGGGAACTAAGTGGTGTACGACATTTTTTACAACTCCACGGGTGATCCTGAATACTATCGTCGACCCCAACGCAGGTATAGTGGTACCAATTGTAGCATGCGTCGCATTGCACCATATCGTCGTTGTCCTCGTTTCTGCATGCATTGCAATTAATGGGCATGGCGATACGAAAGGCTTATGGGTAGGTATGCACCTTTATTTGTATAAGTAGATACTATCGAGGGATTGTGTGTGACAATGTATGACGTGGCAGGCAGAGGTAGAAAGAATTAAATAGACTTGACTTACCTTACGTTCCTCTGGCAATGACTTCGGGCTCCTTTGGTGGGATGAGCGGGCGACTTGCTGTGATGTACTTATGAGCGCCCCGATGGTGATAATAAATCCTTGCAGCACGTGTCGGCTATGGCACCGTCCAGTGTGGCGATGATATACTGCTTGCAGCACACGTTGACCGGGTAGCGTGCAATGTGGTGATAATGTGCTCCTTGCAGCACACGCTGGCGAGACAGCGTGTAGTGCGGCGATGATGCGCTCTTTGCAGCACACGTTGGCTGGGCAGTGTGCAGTGCGGCGATGATAGACTCCTTGCAGCACACGTTGGCCGGGCAGCGTGCAGTGCGGTGATAATGTGCTCCTTGCAGCACACGTTGGCGAGACAGCGTGTAGTGCGGTGATGATGCGCTCTTTGCAGCACACGTTGGTCGGGCAGCGTGTAGTGCGGCGATGATGCGCTCTTTGCAGCACACGTTGGCTGGGCAGTGTGCAGTGCGGCGATGATAGATTCCTTGCAGCACACGTTGGCCGGGCAGCGTGCAGTGCGGTGATAATGTGCTCCTTGCAGCACACGTTGGCGAGACAGCGTGTAGTGCGGTGATGATGCGCTCTTTGCAGCACACGTTGGTCGGGCAGCGTGTAGTGCGGCGATGATGCGCTCTTTGCAGCACACGTTGGCTGGGCAGTGTGCAGTGCGGCGATGATAAACTCCTTGCAGCACACGTTGACCGGGCAGCGTGCAATGCGGTGATAATATGCTCTTTGCAGCACACGTTGGCTGGGCAGCGTGCAGTGCGGCGATGATGTGCTCTTTGAGGCACACGTTGGCCGGGCAGCGTACGGTGCGGCGATTATAGGTTCCTTGCAGCACACGTTGGCCAGGCAGCGGGTGGTGCGGTGATAATATGCTCCTTGCAGCACACGTTGGTCTGGTAGCGTGCAATGCGGTGATAATGTGCTCTTTGCAGCACACGTTGGCTGGGCAGCTTGCAGTGCGGCGATGATGTGCTCTTTGCAGCACACGTTGGCCGGGCAGCGTGTGGTGCGGCGATGATAGGCTCCTTGCAGCACACGTTGGCCGGGCAGCGGGTGGTGCGGTGATAATATGCTCCTTGCAGCACACGTTGGTCGGGCAGCGTGTAGTGCGGGGATGATGTGCTCTTTGCAGCACACGTTGGTCGGGCAGCGTGTAGTGCGGGGATGATGTGCTCTTTGCAGCACACGTTGGCCGGGCAGCGTGCAATGCGGTGATAATGTGCTCTTTGCAGCACACGTTGGCTGGGCAGCTTGCAGTGCGGCGATGATGTGCTCTTTGCAGCACACGTTGGCCGGGCAGCGTGTGGTGCGGCGATGATAGGCTCCTTGCAGCACACGTTGGCCGGGCAGCGGGTGGTGCGGTGATAATATGCTCCTTGCAGCACACGTTGGTCGGGCAGCGTGTAGTGCGGGGATGATGTGCTCTTTGCAGCACACGTTGGCCGGGCAGCGGGTGGTGCGATGATAATATGCTCCTTGCAGCACACGTTGGGCGGGCAGCGTGTAGTGCGGCGATGATGCGCTCTTAGCACCACACGTTGACGAGGTATAATCGAAATAAAGGATGTTAGAAAGGATTTTTATCGCTGAAACTTACAGCCCTCGCAAATGAAAAACGATTCTCCTTTTGTTTTCCTTTTGGAACTGAGGACTTTATTTCCTAAATATGTTCAAGTAAATAACATTGTATATAGGCTCTATATAAGTTAATAGTAGAATCTTACGAGTAGTTTTTGCTCTCGGTTCAGCTTTCTATCCTTAACTTTAAAAATACGTCTTACGATAACTACTTCGCCTGGTGGTCTGGATCGAAAGTGAGGTTACTTGTCGTTTCACAATTATGGCGGGTCCTTTTTTCCGGCCAATAGCAAACTTACTGGTGCTGCCGCCAATTAGTGAGATCGTTAAACTTAAGCGCTGCCAGGTTTAGCAACAGTCACCATCTCCGATAACGCTGCATTCCAAGAAATCGTCGTCGTCAGTGACGACGGAGGAAGGTGGGCGACGAATACGTCAGCTCGCAACATAACATGATGTCTTGCACAAGCGGCAAGATCATCACATCGTTCGAGTGCTACGACGGAGAGTCGTGGGCAAAAGAATTTTAAGAGAATTTTAGTAGTATTAAGCTTAGTTTTTAATTGAGCTCGCACTGAGCTAGACGGGCCAGTGCACGAAATAAAGTAAAATTGCAAAAACTCAAGCTTACACAGTAATTTATTTACCCTCAAACTCTAACTGATATAGAGAAGGGTTATACAGAGCCATGTCTAGTCTCGGAGAGAAGGCAGGAAGAGATCAGCGCAATTTTGACCGGGTGGTTTAGATTTTTTTCCTGGCTTCTTCGGGCTTCTTCTTCTTCTGCATCACCATAGATAGCGAATAAGATTTAAGCCGCTAGTGCAGCATATGAGGTCAAGAACAAATGACTATCCCTTAACCATTCATTGGTCGGCATCACTGTTAAACCTCGACTTGCGACTGATACAGTTAGAGGTCAGAGTCCTCAGAAAGCTTATACAGTGGAGCCGAAACGCTCATAAATCTTTAACTGTTGAAGTTCAGTTAACAATACAGAAATACCTCGATTAACGTCGTTTTCGGGACCGAGAAAATGCGATGTTAATCGAAACAACGTAAATCGAAAACAAAATTATCCAATACTCCTACAGTCCATATCGATTGAAAAAGACTTACTCCGAAGGATATTGTGCACCAAATTGGTGAGATGTGCATCTCGGTTAAATAAGAATGATGAAAGGGCGATTTTCGTGAGAAAATTGTGTGTCAAGGAACGACGCAAATCGAAATTGTAGCGACGTTAATCGAAATTGGGAAGTAAAAAGCCAGACAACGTAAATCGAAATAACGTAAATCGAGGCGAAGTAAATCGAGGTATCCCTCTAATCGACATTTATTTGTGTGTACGTTGCAGAACATGCATTTCAATTATCTATCATTATACCTTTAAATGGGTTGTCAACCGACACTGCCAAAGTCCCCAACATCCAAAAAGTTCATCAAAACTGAAATTTTCTAAACCTAAATACGTTCCAAAACAGCAATCCAATCATCATACAATAAATAAATAAAATAATAAATGACGAAAATAATAACACTATTGTTTTCAACAGCCGCAAGCATTTGTACATTTATGCATTTTTTCCATATTTAATTACAAATTAAGTCGCCCTAACGATTTGTAAGCAAATTATAATACAAGACCAACTATTCAAACAGAAACAAAGTACAATCCACTAATTGGATGGAATTCGTATAGTTTCGTGTATTCGAAATGGTTCAACCGCAAAACAAATTTAATTCTATGCTGTCGACGAATTTTAGATATAATTTTACGTTACAAAAAATATATACAAGTACAGGTACAGCAGGCCATGTCTATCGGGCAGCCGCAAATTAAATTTATAAATATTCTCCATTTTGATTCACATTTGTGGAGCACTTCTAAAAATGAAGCAATAAATGTTTACTGCAATGACTATGAAACACAAAAGCAGACCTGGTGGTGCGAATCCACTTGCATAATTGGAATGTGTGTCAAATTTTTATAACCGCAAACATCATGACAGTACATTTGCAGATATAAATTTGCTTCGTATATAAAAATAGGTTAGCTGGCTACATTTAGCTGTATGATTGTTGATAAACTGTCATTAGCATTATATTTCATTAAATGGTTTTTGGGGGTAACGATATAAATAAAATGTGGATTAATGTATTTTTTATGTTCTTTTGTATCCATTGAAATGAGTACGTATGAGGGTAGAACAGCAAACTATGCTGGAACCTGATTAAAGCTTTAGCGCCATTTTAATGGCGAACACCCTAAGATGGCGGATTACCATTTTACTTACAACCGCTTTGCTATGGGTATCAAATGAATGGGATTGACGAGTAGAATACGGCAAGCTACATGATATCATTCTGAACCCAATATGATGGACGCCCCAAGATGTCGGATTACCTTTTTCTTCAAAACCCCCTTGGCATGGGTATTAATTGAAAGGGTTTGACGAGTAGAATACGATAAGCTATGGGATCTATGGGCTGGTCAAACGGTAGTACTTGCGATCATATGAAAACACAAGCGTTTTCACTCAGCTGAGGCCCACCAACTTGTACTCCCAACCTCCACGAGGTGACAGCCGGGTGCCTAGTACCGTAATCCAAGAAATGGGTAACCAACCCCGTTTGGCGGTTTCTTGGCGGCAGCAGATGAGAGAGTGGGGGAAGAGTGCTTTCTCACTAGAGCATTTCTTCTTGTTATTGGCGGCAGCGGACGAATTCAGCAGACGGAGTCAATGGTGGCGTCTCTAGTTCCAGTTAGGTTGAACTAAGTGAATACCTTGCGCGAGCTGCTTCGACGTATTCGGATCGCAGGTCGGTAAGGAATTTCCAATGTTGGTCAGAACCTTGGAATAGAGATAGTGGTGGAGGAGCCCATAATGGCCCAACGGCAGCGCTCATACTCCCGTAGTGGACCACTGGCACTAGAGTACCCGGCTCTCGTCCTAGGGGAATAATTAAGGAACTGGCCCTCCAGGTTGGGGGTTGTGCCGTCGGGGTAACTTCCCTACCACGTAAAAAAAAATATGGTTCCGAAACAACCAAAAGCCTCGGATAAGGATGACTCAACTGATGACCACCCCAGCAAACAAAATAAGGACAACGACCTTCGGATCTGTACGTGGAATGTTCTGTCCCTTTACAGACCACGTGCAGCCGAACAACTAGCAGGAAGTGCGATGGGATGGGCCGGGCAAAAAGAGGATGAAAAACTGTGACATCTACTACGGTGATTGCTACAGAGGCAACAGCCAACGCTTATTCGGATGCGGATTTGTCATACGCGGCAGACTTAGGCAAGAAGTCTTAAGCTTCCGACACGTTAGCGAGCGTATTATGACTATCCGGATCAAGGCGAAGTTCGCTAACATAAGCCTAATATGTGTTCATGCCCCTCACGGACGAAAAGGACCCTGCCACCAAAGAGTGTTTCTACGAGCTCCTGGACAAAACATACGAGCAATGTCCTAAATACGACGTTAAAATCGTATTGGGTGATTTTAACGCCAAAATAGGAAAGGAGGACGTCTTTGGTAGGGCAGCTGGTAAGCATAGCCTACACGACACCACGTCTGATAACGGGCTAAGGCTAACTGATTTCGCTCTGGAGCGAAATGTCACCATAGCAAGTACATGGTTTCCTCATCTCGATATTCATAAGCAGACATGGCGGTCCAATGATCACGTCACGATCAACCAAATTGATCATATTGCGATCGACGCAAGACATGCATCCAGTATTCTGGATGTCCAACCTTCCGCGCGGCCAACAAAACTCGGATCATTACCTTGTTGTAGGCAAGATACGAATGCGGATATCCCAATCTGAGCAACAAAGAAGAATCACTGTGAGAAAATTTAACGTCGAAAAGCTACAATTGCAAGAGACCACCAGACTCTTTGCTGAAAGCGTATCCCGAAATCTCTCAATCACCCCTATGCCGCCATCATTAAGTGGCGAAGACCAGTGGCAACGCTGCCAACATGCCATCAGAAACGCCGCGACTGATGTGCTGGGTCTCGCTCGCCCACCACGCGAAACCCCTGGTTTGACGAAGAATGCAAGCGAGTGCATGCAGCAAAACAAGAGGCGTACAAAGTGACACTGGAAAAGACGACGAGAGCTGCTCGTAAGCTCTACGAGCAAGAGTCGGGAAGAACGTCGGCTTCTCCAAAAGAAGAAGAAAGAGCATGAGGAGCGCGCGTTTGAGAATATCGAAAGTTTATACTCGAGGAACAATGTACGGAAGTTTTACCAAAAGGTAAAAAGAACGTGTCGGAGAAGCAATATTCGTATAGAAACCTGTAGAGATGAAAAATGGAAATCTCACAGTCGGTGCTGAGAATATGGAAAAACTACTTCTGCAGACTGTAAAACGGCGACGAAAACCAACATCCCGCTGTCAGGCAGAATAAACCATTCAACATAGACGATGACAGTCAAAATTTCTGTCCACCTGACCAAAACGAAGTGAGGATAGCAATATCCAAACTAAAATCCAACAAGGCTGCTGGCCCTGACGGCTTACCGGTCGAACTTTTCAAGGCAGCTGGTGACGAATTGGTAGAGTGCATACACCAACTCATCTCTAAGACTTGGTCAGACGAGTGTATGCCTGATGAATGGAATCTCAGCATCATTTGCCCGATCCACAAGAAAGGAGACCCCTCAACTGCGCCAATTATAGAGGTATCAGTCTCCTCAACATCGCATACAAGATCTTTTCTGCGATATTGTGTGAACGCCTGAAACCTTTTATCAACAGCCTGATTGGACCCTATCAGTGCGGTTTCAGGCCAGGAAAGTCCACCATCGATCAAATCTTCACACTTCGGCAGATTCGGTAGACTCTGTATAAGACCTTGATCATCTCAGCCCTGCTTTACGGCGCTGAAACATGGACTTTATTAAAAGAGGATGAAGATATCCTTGGTCGCTTCGAGAGAAAAATTCTTCGTAAGATTTTCGGTCCCGTTTGCGTTGACGGGTTCTGGAGGAGAAGATTCAATCACGAACTATACGAGCTGTGCAGCGACATCGACCTAGTCAAAAAACTGCGGATTGGATGTCTGAGATGGCTAGGACATGTAGAGCGAACGAACACCAACGCTCCGGCCCGCAGAGTCTTCGAATCTAACCCCGAGGGACGACGCAGTAGAGGGAATCATCGCCGTAGGTGGCGCGCACAAGTTCAAGGGGACCTCGACCAACTTGGAGTGCGCAACTGGAGGCAATTAGCTAAAGACCGAGCTAAATGGAGAGGCTTGTTGGTTGAGGCCCATGTTAACCCTGAACTGTAGCGCCACCTAAGTAAGTAAGTAAGTATGGAACCTATGGCTTATTAGCTTTTTCTTCACAACTCTTTTGGCATGGGTATCATAAGAAAGGCCTTGACGAGCAGAATACGATAAGCTATATGGTCCAATATGGCGGGCTACTTTTTCTTCACAACCTTCTTGATATGGGTATCAAGGAAAGACTTTGACGAGTAGAATACCATTAGCTATGTGACGTCATTCTAAACCGAACATGCTGGACGCCCCAAGATGGCGAATGAGCTTGTTCTTCACAACCTCCTTAATAAGAAGTGATTAGGTTAGTAGAATTGAACACTCTAATGATTGTCTACAAAATTAAGTATGGTGTTGCACCGAAGCTGCTAACATGTGATATCATTAGGGTGGAAGAAGTGTCAACTACGAGCACGTAATGCAGATGACTTCAGTGTTTTCTTCCAGCGATCAACGAGGGGCCTAAATACATTGTTTTATAAAGGGCTTACTCTATTTAACACACTTCCAACTGAAAAGGAAACAGAAACGAATATTAGGATGTTTAAAAATAAATTTGTAGAATTTTTTAAAAATAATATTATGTAGTGTTTTTAGTTCTTGTTATAAAAATGTTAAGGTATTATGTTTGATAGTATGTTTTTTAATATTTTAAATTAAATGAAAAATTATTTTACAACTTTTATTAAAGTATTTTTCACCTTTACTTGTTTTTAAATGAATAATGATTTCCGCTCTCAACACAACAATACGGCTATGAAATAATTTGGTCTGTCAAAAAACCCATGCTAATAGTTAATGAATGTTACATACTTACATACAATATTTTTTTTTTTTTTTTTCGTCTTGTACAACCCATGCCCGCGTGGCAACGACACTGCGACCTGAAAGATCTATTGTATCTTAAGGTTGGAGTTAATCTAACAGACGTGCTACCTCCCTTATGAAAGTGAGTATGTCCTTAGTAGCGGAGCATTTCAGTTCCACTGAGGGAAGTATCTCCTTGTGGAGAATACGTTTCCTTAACCAGTGTAGTGCCGGGCATTCACAAAGAATGTGTTCGGAGGTTTCATCCTCCTCTAAACAGAACCGACAGTTCTTCTCTTGGCACAGGTTCATCTTGTTAAGGTGGTATCTCAAGCCGCAATGGCCAGTAAGAAAGCTCACAAGCTTCTTGATACTTTCCCTATCTAAGTTAAGGGTTTCCTTATAGGAGTAAGGCTTGATTAATCGTTTGGATTCTCTTAGATCTGGCCCACTAGTCCAGTGGTCTAGACGAAGTTTGTTTTCCCATTCTTTAATCAGCGTTTTAGCTGTCGCCCAATTGACGCCACAATAAGGTTCAGGACCTATTAACGCAGATTCTGAGCCAGCCCTAGCAAGCTCATTTGCAGATTCGTTGCCCACAATCCCTTGGTGTCCGGGTACCCAACCGAGTTTTACCCTGTTGTATTTGGCAAGGTCTTGTAATGCATCGTAGCAGCATTTCACGGTTCTAGAGTCCATTTGGTTGGACGACAGTGCCATAAGTGCTGCTTGGCTATCTGAGAAGATATGTATTCTAGCGCCTTTGAACCCCTTGCGGAGATTGTGTCTGGCGCAAATCTCAATGGCATTGATTTCAGCCTGAAACACAGTACGAGTCGTACCCATAGGTACCGAAATCTTTGTGTTGGGTCCAAAAACCCCAGCTACAAATCCAGAATCCATTTTCGAACCGTCGGTGAACCAGACCAGACTTCTAGGGTCCAGTGTTGGAGCACCATTGGACCAGTTTTCGCGATCCAATATTTCAGGCAGTGTTGCCTGACCATAATATCTGGTAAAGTGCAAAACATGTCTCTTTTAGGGATTGAGTTGAGTATCTTTAAATGTCCCACAAGGTCACCTGGTTTATACTCGTGATCTAGCTGCAGCCTGATGGCATATCTAGCAGCCATCTTCCTAATGAAGATTGGTAAGGGTGTGCTTGCCCTAGCTTCCAGAGCTGTCGTAGGGCAGGTGCGCATCGCACCTGTAATGCCAAGACAGGCAATTCTTTGCAACTTCTGCAACTTGTTTGCCGTTGTCTGCTGGAGAGTTTTAGGCCACCAGACGATGGCCGCGTATGTGATAATGGGTCTAACCATCATTATGTACAACCAATGTATCATCTTAGGAGAGAGACCCCAAGTTCTGCCGTATAGGCGTTTACTGGCCCACAGTGCTCTAGTAGCGCGCTCAGTGGCGGACTTGATATGTGAGTTCCAATTAAGTCGTTTGTCAAGAATTACACCAAGATATTTGACCTCGCTGAAGTAAACTAGTGTGGTGCCTTTGATTGTGATAGGTTCAAGGTTGACCTGTGTCTTCCTTGTAAAAGGCATCAAAACGGTTTTACTAGGATTTATGGATAGTCCTTCTTTGTTACACCATTCTACAACTTGAGATATTGCACTTTGCATGACGTTGGAAATTGTCGTGCTGTGTTTACCTATGATAAAAACCGCCAAATCGTCAGCATAACCGACGGTGGTGTAGCCTGATCTGTGAAGATCTACTAACAAGTTGTCGATGACTATAGAGGACAGCCTTTGGCTGCAGTTATGGACACCGACACTCCCCCAGAGGACGAAGTAATGAATCGACTTACCAGCATGGCCCTGATCCATTGGTTGGTCGATTCTTCGATACCTCTGCTACTGATCGCTCTTGCGATCGAGTCGTAACCAGTGTTATCGAATGCGCCCTCGATATCAAGAAATGCACACAAGGCTATCTCCTTTGAACTGAGTGTTCCCTCTATCTTTTTGACGAGCTAGTGAAGGGCACCTACTGTAGATTTGCCTTTCCTGTATGCGTACTGATTCGAGTGCAGAGGGTTAGACAGATCTAACCGGTCTCTAATATGGATATCTATGAGTCTCTCCATTGTCTTAAGGACGAATGATGTTAGACTTATAGGTCTGTATGATTAAGGCAGCTCGCTAGGCCTATTGCCCGGCTTGGGGATGAAAACCACATTAACCTGCATCCAGGTGGGTGGTATGTATCCCTAATTGTAGCTGGCTCTAAATAAAGCTGTCAACCCCGGCAGGATGAGGTCAATTGACTTTTGGAGAAGTGCTGGAAACAGACCGTCACCGCCGGGGGCTTTAAAAGGTTTAAATGTGCCTACCGCCCATTCAACTTTCTCTGGACTGAATATTTTTACAGATAAACTATTAACCTTCCTGTCTACATAAACCCTGTGGTTAACTGTGTTCGAGTTCACATGAGATGTGTTAAGAGACGAGCCTGGTAAATGTACCTGAAGTAAGGTTCTAAGTGTATCCACACGGTCCGTCGTGTAGGTTCCGTCATTTTTCTTCAGTAACCCTACACAGATGACATGATCGTTTGCGAGTGATTTATGGATTCGTGCCGCTGTAGGCATGTCAGCGATTGTTTCGCAGCATTTCCTCCAAGCAGCTCGCTTAGATCGTCTCAATACCTACTATATTGTATTCTGTGAGAGCAAACCTGTATTCGTCCCACCTCTTCATTCGCTTTGCAGATTTGAAGAGTTTTCTGACTTTCTTCCTAAGTTCCGCCAATTGGTCATTCCACCAAGGCACTTTGCGTTTGTTAGCATGTGTCTTTGGGACACAGCTGTCGTGGTAGGAATCAAGCAGTAAATTGTTAAGCTGGTATGCAGCTTCATCCAGGTCTTCTATGGACTCGATAGATGTGAGAAGCATATCTTTTTTTGAGAACACTAGTTCACGATAGCGATGCCAATCCGTAGATTTGGGATCGTATCTATTAGAGACATATGAGAGTTGGCCAGGTATGTCAAACCTGATGTGCTGATGGTCTGACAGAGAGGCCTCATCTGATACGTGCCAATTTCCAATAAAATTAGAAATAAATGGACTAGCGAGGGTGAGGTCAAGTACCTCCTCGCGAATCGCATTTATGAAGGTAGGTTTAGAGCCTTTGTTCAAAATATCTATTTGTCTACTTACAAAGTATTCTAAAAGACACTAACCCCTTCTGTTGATGTTGCTACTACCCCAGACCTCATGATGTGCGTTGGCATCGCATCCAATGATGTAGTGGAGGTTGTTGCCCTGACAGTACTCAACGAGGCCCTGGACGTCTTTCGGCGGGATATCACCACTGTCGTGAGGGAAGTACGCTGAGGCACACACGATGTTGAGTGTACCTCCTCCAGTGGGGATTTCGAGTAGTAGGGCCACCAGGTCTCTTGTTATAAATTCTGGAATAGGGAGAAAGTTTAAATTATTGCTAATTAAGCAGGCCGCTCTCGGCGCTAGCTCTCCACACTTGGAAATCAACTTACATGCCCTATTCCGGAAACCTTTCACCTGTCCGCAAATAACCCAGGGTTCCTGAATGAGACCAAGGGTTATATCTTCTTCGGCGAACCGCTTGCTAAGGGTAGCGGACGCGCGGGGTATCACCCATGGCAGAGCCCGATGTACCATGGGAAGGCTGGATTGAAACCAAAGGTCGCCAGGGTATTCGGAGTCCGCATACTAGCGACTAAGCACTCTCTTAGCCATGCATCCCTCGGCGTATGCTGTTCCACCTTGAATTAGAGATTTTTTCTGGAGGTTTACTCCTCACGTCGCTCACTTTAGCCGAATACTTACAGTCGTGAATGCAGGCCGTGCATTGCAAGCAGGCGCAAAAGAATACAAGAATTCGACTGAACAAGCAAGGAATGCTAGGCCGGTTATCTCGCTGTAGCATTCGTTGCCCGGTGGCCGCCCCGTGGAGGCAGTGAGTCTTCTCGTTGCGGTTACCCAATAGGGATCGTCCAGAAACTTTACCCTAAGGGTCCGAACCTGACCACCTACATGCAATATACGCTAACGGAGGAATTGTTGTCCGCGATGTCTATTATATGTATCTTGCAATAATGAGTTATTTTACGATTACCACAGATAAAACGAAGTTCGATTGACTTCTACACAGACCGATCTGACCGCTGTTTCCCGCTCGAAATCTTGACAGAAAGTCAGTATCGTACCTCCTCGGAACGAAATGACTCGCTTTATGCTTGAACAACATTGGCAAATACTGAAAACTTATTTCCAAAGTGAGTGCTGTGTAGCCCAAACAGTGCGTTTTTTGAAAAGAAGAAGACCCACCGCGTCTGTACGCAAGTTTGTGCAAAAAGTTCGTGAGACTAGTATGCTAGTGGACAACACTCATGGTCCCCGTCGTCGTACGGTGCGCACAGACGAGAATGTGGCTGCTGTAGCCGAGAGTGTGAGACTCAATTCACGAACATCAACTCGTCATCGATCTCAACAGCTCAACATTTCACGCACTAGCCTGAGGAGAATTCTGCACAAAGATCTGGGATTATTCGCTTACAAGGTCCAATTGATTCAGCAATTGAAAGCGCAGGACCATCCGCTTCGTTATCGCTTCGCAGTTTGGGCCTTAGAGCAGCTTGAATTGGACAACGATTTTGGGCGAAAAATAATTTTTTCTGACGAGGCACATTTTGATCTCGGCGGCTACGTTAACAAACAAAATTGCCACATCTGGAGCTCGGAAAACCCGCACGTTATTGTCGAGAAGCCAATGCATCCACAGGGAGTGACAGTTTGGTGCGGATTATGGAGTGGTGGCATCATTGGACCATTTTTCTTCGAAAATGAGGCTGGGAGCAACGTTTCGGTCAACGGTGGGCGTTACAGAGCCATGTTAACAACTTTTTTTTTTATACTGAAATTGAACACATGGATTTGGACGAGCTCTGGTCCATGCACGATGGCGCGCCATGCCACACAGCCCATGCCACAATCGGTCTTTTGCGCACCAAATTCCCAAATCGTGTTATCAGCCGTCTTGGCGATGTCAATTGGCCGCCTCGGAGCTGCGATTTGACCCCTTTGGACTTATTTTTTGGGGAACCGTGAAGGACCGATATTATGCCAACAATCCGGAAACGATTCAAGCACTTAAGGCCAATATCATCCAAGCAATCCGTGAGCTACAGTCAGAAACCATCAACAAGGTCTTGGAAAATTGGAGTGATAGAATGCGCTACTGCGAAGCCAGCCGAGGCAGCCACTTGAACGACGTTGTATTCCATAACTAATGGGAATGTTTGCTCTTACTAACAAAGTTATAATACATGGAAAAATTTTCATTTTGTTCATGGAATTTCCTTTTTGAAAATAAACTTGTAGTTGGCCCACCCTGTATTCCATTGCTTTGTCAGATGAGTTTCACAGACTAAGCATATATCAATAACTTTTTCTCGTATAAATATTTCTAACTCGTCGAGTCTTTGTATGAGCCCGTTGGCGTTCCAAGTAAGAATTTTAAGCGTTTCTTTCATATTCTGGTTGAAGTGCGCGTGTTGAATGTTGTTTTCTAGTGCAACTAGACTCTCGAAAATTAGTTTATTTGTTTTGCATTGCTCTTCAAGTTTCGCAAGAATTAGAGAAAAAACATTGGATACATGATCTTCTGAACTACCTCTATCACCGTTCTTCAATGTCGCAACTTGAGCAGGAGTCTTTACATTAAAGTTTGGACGGTTTCTTGCTTTGATCTCCTGTGAGTTGTCGGTCGTGTACGTACCCTTAACTGTCTTCGCCGCTTGAGCATAAGACTGCACGCCAATATTCGAAGATTTTGCTTCTGTCACCTTATCTCTACTACTTTTGGATTTTTTTTCATTAACCGATCTTAAGTCAATATTGACGGATTTTTTATCTTTCGCTGCTTTTTTCGTAGCTATTTTGGGTCTGGTCTTGATTGGTTTCATATTCGGGCGCATGGAATTTTTAGCGTATTGCGCCGTTTTTGAAGCTCTTTCGCCACTTCGCAACTTCGATAGTTCGCAGAATGTTTTCCTTTGCAGTTTGTACAGGTGGCTGGTGTTTGCTTATTTAGGTGACACTCTTCCGAGAGATGTTTACCTGCGCATTTAACGCATCGCGGCTCTTTCTGGCAGTAAGTCTGCGTGTGATTGAAACCTTGACAGCGCTTACACTGCGGGATCGATCTGGAGCTCTTACGCATAGGTTCGATTTTGACCACGATGTTTAAAATAATCTTGATACCATAAATAACATCTTTATTTTCGTCTTTATCGAAACTTAGCGTGAATAGTGGAAGTCCACGCTTTACCAATTTTTTCCTGATCGCCCTCCGACTGTTGCTTCTCTTTCTTGATAATATTGACGTCATCAAGAATTTTAAAGCCTTTGTCTTTATCGGTGGCGGAGGACGTAATTTTTTTTTGTTGTTGCTTTTCTTGCAACTCCTTGCGCTTTTCATCCTTTTGTGGCTCGACTTCCGGTGAGGAACAAGCTTTGCGTTTTTTGCTAGGTCGTTTCTTTTCGATCCAATTCGTTCCACGTGTTAGCTCTTCTTCGTCCGTGTGATATTCGCGACTAGGTGAGCGATGTGGGCTAACTGTATTTTCATTTTGTAGATACGTGTTTTTAAAGGCATTATTTTCCTGCCTGAGTAAATCTACTTCTTTCTTAAGCTCACGATAGAGTAGCTCCATTTCGGTAAGCTTGGTACGGAGTACGTCGTTTTCCTCCTCAATGCTTTTTGATTTCGCTGAGTCCCATTTTTTACGCGCTTGCGCTTCCGGCGGACTTCGTTCTCCGGAGACGTTCGATCTTGTTGGTGGAGATCGAGATAACCTTGTACTTTTTGAGAAGGGATTTATTAGGTGCAATAAATAGCTCTACCCAGAATCCGTAGAGCCGACCTCCGAAGAGGGTGGATTTTCCAGTGTACCTGGGGTGCCACCTGGAGTCTTCAAATCTTTTGTTTTGTTCATTGCATGTTTTTTGTATATGATCTTAGTCGCCTCTTACGACAGGCATGCCTACCTCAGGTATATTCCAAACCCTTCTCGAAGGGGGGAATGGAAGTGTTGAGCGGGAAAACCGTACAGTGGTTGAAGCTGCTAAAAATTTAGCGAAGAAATTTTGGGCTGAAGCTGTGAATACGGCCGTATACATTTTAAACCGGAGTAGTGTCAGCACTTTAAAAGATAAAACTCCATACGAGATGTGGTATGGCAGTGAGCTGAAAAAGGAGAACTTCAACGTTTTTGGTATTGAAGCATTCATGCACATACCAAAGCAGAAACGCAGAAAATGGGACAAAAAGGCGGAAAAGGATTGTTTATGGGGTACTTAGAGTATACCAATGGTTACCGTATTTGGGTACCAGCTTCAAGAAAAGTTGAAATCGTAAGAGATGTCATATTCAGGGAAACAGAACAACAGGATCAGCAACAAAATATTTTGAGTGAAAACTTGGAGAAATTTGCAAAAACAATCGATTTTCCCATCATGGCTTGGCGATGGTAATGATGCCGACTGAGGGAGTAGAAGAAGAACAAGCAAGATATGTCGTTCACCAATCAGTCAACGAAGACCAGGAAGTAAGTTTTACAACAGATGATACAAGTAATGCGGGTGATGATGGTGAGTCCTTGCACATTCCGTTAAAACATCGATTGCGCGGTGGGAAAATAAAGCTGTTTCAGGAATCTGCAATTTTATGCAAGGAGAGCCACAAAGCTTTAAGGAAGCAGTTGCTTGTAAAGATGCGGTTTAATGGAAAAAAGCAATTGCAGAGGAGATGAATAGTCTACATCAAAACTACACTTGGGACCTGGTGCAGTGTCCATTGAAGAGAAAAGCCATCGACAATAAGTAGGTATATAAAATAAAGAACTTAGATGTCAATGGACGGCAGAAATACAAAGCCAGGTTGGTCATTCGGGGTTTTAGTCAAGAAGAGGGGATAGATTATGGTCAGACGTTCAGTCCTGTTACAAAATTTACGTCCATACGTTGCATTTTTGCTATTGCGGCAAACGAAGAACTACAACACGCAGTGGTCTTTCTAAGTTATTTTCATAAGTATACCACTGAATCTTTTCGGTATTCAATTTGTTAGACACTGATCGGTAACCGTCGGCATCGTCGACATTGATTTTCCACGTATTGTTTCGCAGAGATGTTACCTTAAACTTCGATGTCAGAGTTCCTTTAAGGAAGCAATGTAACTTATTATAGTCCGTAATTCCAACGACGTTTATGGGTGGCGGAGGACGTAATTTTGGTTGTTGTTGCTTTTCTTGTAACTCCTTGCGCTTTTCATCTCTTTGTGGCTCGACTTCCGGTGAGGAATCAGCTTTTCGTTCTTTGCTGGGTCGTTTCTTTTCGATCCAATTCGTTTCGCGTGTTAGCTCTTCTTCACCCGTCTGGTATTCGCGACTAGGTGAGCGATGTGGGCTAACTGTATTTTCTTTTTGTAGATACGTGTTTTCTTGCCTGAGTAAATCTACCTCTTTCTTAAACTCACGATAGAGTAGCTCCATTTCGGTAAGCTTAGTACGAAGTAGGTCGTTTTCCTCCTGAATGCTTTTTGATTTCGCTGAGTCCCGTTTTTCACGCGCTTGCGCTTCGGGCGGACTTCTTTTTCCGGAGACGTTCGATCTTGTTGGTGGAGATCGAGATACCCTTGTACTTTTTGAGAAGGGATTCATTAGGTGCAATAAATGGCTCTCCCCAGAATCCGTAGAGCCGACTTCCGAAGAGGGTGGATTTTCCAGTGTACCTGGACTGCCACCTGGGTGGAGGGTGGATTTTAGTCTCCTTTTACGACAGGCATGGGGTCTTAGATATGCACATTTAATTTTTTTTAAGTATTTTAATCGTGCGTAGCATTAATTTATTTTTTTGAATCTCTCCACTTTTTTCCCTTGCACCATCTACAAACGTTGGTCAATTTTCCCAAATTTACACTTTTATCACCAAGATAGTCAACAAAACACTATAATAAAAGGCTGATAGTGATTTCTATTCCCACTGCCTTATTTCAATGGCATTAGAATCTGTTGGATTGCGAACTTGAGGAGTAGATTTTAAGAATTCGGTTATTTTTTCGCGGTATATGGCCGTGGATTGTCTAATTCTTGTCCTGCGTATGGCGTCATTAACCCTTGCTCTAATCCGTTTTGATGGTAACGATGTTGGTATGGTTTGCAGAGAAGCTATATGCTTTGACGTGCAGGTGGTGCTTAGCTCTTCGGCTGGAATTCAAATATCGAAATGTCCCCCAAACAATTCTCCAGAAAACGGAAGTCTAACGTAACCTTCTAGATGCTCTCTAAACTGCGCAAACATAACTCCACTCCTAAAAACCTGGAACTCATAAGGGAAAATTTCTCCCCCTGCCATTAACTCACAAGTTGTGCCAAGTTTCCTAGATAAGCCCATGTCCGTTAAAATTGTGAACATATTCCAGTTGGCTGATACGTAATCAACAACTTCCTGACGCACCTCGAGTGCTATCACTTCCCTTCCATATACACTGTAAGATAAAATTTACCATATCTTAGATTTGGCACTGATAATGTCTTTTTTTTTTTCAATTTTAACTCTAGAAGGGATCGCACACTGAAGATCAAAATATAATCATGGGATAGGGCGCCCATATACTCACATACACATACTATTGCAACGATAGCCACTGCTGCATGACTGCTGGCCGTGGTCTGCACTGAAGGAAAATTGTGGGCGATGATTTGATTAATTGTTCTTAGCATTGCTCAGCTTCAGGACAACGCAGAAGGATGTTTTATACCTTAAATCAATCAGCGGCGAATTTACCAAATTCAAATATTTTTTTAATCCGGAGAGCCAGTACTGAGCTACGGCTGTGGAATCAATACTTATAGATGGAAAATTCGATCTCAACCCCCTTTATGCCACTTAGACCTTGAATTTCGGAAAATTCGTTCTTATCTCGCATCTAGGTAAAATAAGGAATAACTGTGCAAAATTTCAAGTACCTACATCTAGTAGTTTCCGAGCAATGGTGTTCACAAGGAAAATCGACTTTGCTTTAGTATTTAAGAAGATGAAATGACCTTTGCTGAGTGGCAGACTATGCATGCAACTGCTCGAATACTCCGTATCCTCACAGAAAACTGTCCAATAGGCCTAGACGCCAAAAGGCTAGGTTCATTTTCAAATGATGTTTGCAAAAGCTACAGGAATGAAGAGGAAGAAGAATCCATTCTCCATTTCCTCTGCCTCTATTCAACCCTATCCAAAAAGACAACTATGCCATCGGCGACCTGGCGAACATAGAGGCCAGGTTTTCTCTTCCGACTGAAAAACGTTTTTAAATTTTTTTTAAATGTGAAAACATTTTTCTTTTTTGCACCTGCGAGGCCGGGGAGGACAACCTGTACATTTATATGTGTATAAATGATCAGTACCAGCATTACTATTAAAGTTCTTTTAAATTTGTCTTCGACATTCTAGTGAACTCTGAAATATACATACGTTAGGTAGAATACATGAATCCGATATGACGCGTTTTTATGACAAGCGGAGGTTCTCAGTGTTCCTAGAAACAGGAAACATGTCACCACAAAAAACAGTAGAATCCTAGGCATTAGACATTCTACTCACTGTCATTTCGTTTGCCGCCCTCAAAATGCCATTACATCCGCATCCGCCGACAACAGTCGTTAGAACGCGTAATGTCACACTTTGATGGATTATTGACGACTTTTTAATGTATCATGTATGCCTCCCTACATACTCGTACGCGCAATAAACCTGTTTAATGATAAAATATGATGTTCCTGCGAACGACAGCGTGATATATCATTTGCTAGGATCTCATCTCTACACCGACCGAAATCTGCATCAATCGACAAATAACATATACACGAAGTCAAGCGCGGCATATGAGTACTTGTATCTTGCTGGCTGCCTACAATGATGGCACGATATTTGAATATCTATAAAATTTGTGAATTCACTTTTCGCAATTTTGGTCGATTTTCAAAACAAAATTTCAAATTTAAATTAACGCTATAAGGCAAAATACGCGCTGACGGCGAAGTGCGTATCATTTGGACATTGAGGCAACCGTGGATGCAGCTCTATTTGGGAACACCCAGTGACCATAGCACATTCGATTATCATGAGGCTTAGTAAATATTCGGTTGTTTGTATGCACAGTGCACACTCTAACCTGGATTTAATGAACTTTAATTTTACTGACATTTTGTTTATTAGAAGACGTCATTTCCGCGGGATAAATATCTCATTAGAGTGAAGGATATCGCCTCTGAAACTCATTGACGTTTATTTGAAATACTATTGATTGCACTGAAAGCTGGAATTATAAGTTATTAGTATAAAAAACATCATCCTCGTGTTATCCCAAAAGGAATTACCTTTTGAGTGCTACTAGAGAACAACGTCTCCTAGAGTGTACGTGTTTTAATACCACTTTAATGTGCTCGTGTAGTGAGTTTTATGACTTACAAAGCTTTTATGGTCTTTTCCCCCTCACTTATGTGATACAAGAAAATATTATGACTTTTAAAGATGAAGAAGTTGCAGTCCTGAGAACTTAAGAATATTAAATATAATGCTCGTCAAGTTTGATGGAGGAAACTATTTATATCAAAATGCTGGACTGTAATGCTGGCGGAATGTTGCTTTAGAGGAACTTTGAAAAATACCCCAAGGAATACTATCTTTGCTTTACCAAAAAAGCTTCTTAGAGTAATTAAGAAATTCTCTTTGCCACAGGCAAATTGCAAACAGAAAGTTTTTCTTCGAATCGGATAACATACTTTGGAAGTGGGATTCATTGAATTGCTGCCGTTTTTTTTCGAATTTTAATTAAAGGGATATTATTTGTATCTATGTACGTCTCCTTCGTTTCAAATCAATTCGATAGGATTGCTCTATTCTGAAAGGATTATCACTGGATAAAGTATATATTATTCATAATAATTAATTTCAATGATCGGCAGTGCAAGGACAAAATATCGCTAAGGGGATTTGCGATCTGTGTATGGTAAAACATTTCTACAAATAAATTCGAATAAATCGAACACAATTATCTTTGGGAAAAAGATTGGATTCTCTTGACTCTCGTCAGGAACTTGGTGTGATCCCAACTTATGAATGATATGTATGTGTCCCTGAGGTGTATTAAGAACAAGTTTCATCGTTCATAGTGCAAAAGTAGTCCAAGATACTTTAGCTTTGAATAAGTACGATAGGCACTCTTTGAACTCGGTGGCAACAATGAATTCTCTGTGGGTAGAAATCTCCGGTAAGATTGTCAGACAGGACCCGAACCTACTTTGGGTCTTCCTGCATCCTCCTTCCTGTGTGTTGTATGACTTTCCAGGATGTAGGTTGAATAAGTGATTGTTTCCGGATGTCTGTAAGAAATCAGCGGCATTCCTTCTGTCTCTCGGCAGAAACTTCGTTTTCGCCAAGCATCTTAATGTCCTAGCTTAAGTAACATTATGCCTGAAACACAATAGCGTCTCGACCTCGGCTTCGCCTGACCTCTATGAATTAAGCCATAGGAAATCGATGTATCCTATCACAATGTCGCTTCCACCTCGACCTCACGTTTTCCATTCGTAAAGAAAAACGTAATGCTTCTTAACGATACTCTAACCCGAGGCAAAAGTTGAGATGCGCTGAACTTTTGCGTGCTTTGACAGCTAACAGCTATGGAACAAAGCAAAAAAAATGTAAATAAACATTCAACGCGCTCTCGAGGTAGATAAGACGTAACGGGAGCAAAACCGAAGTCGAGGTGATATTGTGTTTCAGGCATTACAGCCTGCGACACTTGTAGGCGACGATACTGCGGAATATTTTTCCTGCGAGTGTCCTGCCTTTCCTCTCATTTCAGATTTTTGGTGCCCATGTGGTTAGTGCTGATACTGTTAGCTCCACATCACTGAAGCGCGTACTTGGCTTTCTTAGAAGGACAAGCAAATTCCAACAAAACATGGAAATCAGGGTTTCGCTCTCTCTAGTAATTTATAACTGCCTAAATCAAAGATTGCGTGAAACTAATTACTTCCATTAGAAGAAGCACTCAGGATATGTCGACAAAATTAAGGCTGAGGCGTGAACTTTTAAGGCTGAATTTGAATCACATTCCGCACAGAGATAGCTTAAAGAATTAAGAAGCCATATCTTCGGAACTAACGTGTTGCCGTTAGAACAAGTTTTAATGCATCTCAACCACTGTAACGATCAAAGGTTATACTACTAGTACTGCACAGCGGTTTTAAGTTATCGTAAACGAACAGTCAGAAGAATTTTCGAGCTGAAACATTGGGCTCTATTCGCTCTATATTACAAAACCATCTTAGTCGCTATATGTGAACTCTTCTGGCTAAATCGATGTTATTGTATAGGATGTATAGTTTGGCATTGTACCTTTCCTTTCACTCACCGTCTATGCAGATGAGACCAAAGATCACTCGAATAATTTTTCTCTCAAAGTAACCAAGAGTCCATGCGTCTTCACCATACAGCAGGACTAGTATCATTATTGTCTTGTAAAGTGTTACCTTAACAGTTCGAGATAAGTGTTTGTCGCGTAATTGCCTTCTAAGCATATAAAACTGCGATTGGCAAGAATCATTCGTCGTTCGATCTCCCCACTGATCTCATTTGCGGGGTTCATCATAGAGCCTAGGTAGACAAAGTCTGGTACTATCTCAAAATTTCACCTGTCTAGTGCGGCGTTCTGTCTAAGACGCCGATATTGGTTGCCCCTTCTTGAAGACAACATACATATACATATTTTGTTTTGCTTTCATTGACTGCTACACCCATCTTTGCTGCTTCCGTCTCAATGCTTGCAAACGCCCCACTGCGGCCCGCTGAGTTCTTTCAACTATGTCAATGTCATCGGCGTGCGTGAGTAGTTGTAAAGACTTGTAAAAGAGTGTACCTCTGGTGTTTGGTTACGAATTTTGTAGGGGGGAGCGCAGGATACGTGCATCCCCAATGTGCAATGGTTTGCTCTTCTCATATTTGCGAAGCTAGATGAGAGGAATTTGATGGCTGCTTGACTGTCGATGTACGAGTATATAACGACAGCCGTCTTCTACGTAATATTAATTGCCAGCCAATCAGTGGCTTGGCAAACTGCAGTGACCCTATGCTGACAGCATTGGAACGAGAATATTCAGGATTTCCTAGACGACTCCGGCGACACGATGCGTCCACTCTGTTTTGGTTGGTATCGAGAGGCGTTACCCTCACTTTCTCCAATCCATGGGTATAATTTTCCGCAATCCCTATGCTATCTTCTAAAGCGCTGAGCAGAATATATCTGATCAGGAGAAGTACTGAACACATAATCACGTTTCATCATCAAATTTGGCTGTATTTAATATTTGAAAAATTACAAAATTTTAGATGTGGAATAAATAATTGAACCTTTCTGAACATATGTTGTACGAGTATACCTGCAAAACTTAATAAAAGTAAGAGATTTACGAAGAAAGTTCGCTTGTTTCGTGTGCGCACAGTATTTGTTTTTTATTTATTTATTTAACGCATCAAGATACTAAATAGTTTCTTTCATATATCCCTGCATTCGGTCAGCGTTAGTTAGGTTGAAATTAGTGTACAGATGGTGGTGGGGGAGCCCTTAATGGGCCAACGGAGGCGCTCACACTCCCGTAGTGGACCACTGGCACAGGTGTACCCGGCTCCGCATCCGAGGAATTTAGCATAAGGAACTGCCCCTTCAGGTTGGGGGTTGCACCGTCGGGTTAACTTCCCTACCACAAAAAAACTTATGGTTACGAAGCAACCAACAGCCTCGGATGTGGATGATTTTGCTGTTGACGAGCTTTGCAAACGTAAAAAGGACAACGACCTCGTGTCTGCACGTGGAATGTTAGGTAATTTTACAATCCACGTGCAGACGAACAATTTGCGGAGGTCCTAGAGTGCTGCAAAGCAGACATTAATGCCATCCACGAAGTGCGCTGGGATGGGCCGGGCAAAAGGAAGATTAAAAACTGCGACATCTACTACGATGATTGCTACAGAGAACAAGGACAATGTCTATTCGGGTGCGAATTTGTTATTAGAGGCAGACTTAGTCAAGCAGCTTTGAGTTTCCGACATATGAACGAGCACCTGATGACTGTCCGTATGAAAGTTAAATTGGCTGACATTAGCCTAATACACGCTTACGCCCCTCACGAGAAGATAGATGTCGCGACGGAGAATGGATGACTTCTGCCAGCTCTTAGACAACACGTATGAGCAATGCCCTATCCACGACGTTAAAATTGTCCTGGGTAATTTTAACGCAAAGCTAGGAAAAGAGGACGTCCGTAGTAGTGCTGTCAGAAAGCACAGCCTGCACGACATCAGATCCGACAACGGGTTCAGGCTAGTCGACTTTGCGGCGAAACGAAACGTTGTCGTAGCTAGCACGCAGTTCCCAGGTCTTGATATTCACAACGGGGAATGGCTCTCTTTGGTTTGAAAAACCGTCAAACAAATCGATCACATTCCGATCGTCAAAAGCCATTTTTTTTAGTATTCTGGGTATCCGAACTATCCAAGGAGCCAACGTGGACTCGGATCACTACCTAGTTTTAGTCAAGGTACGGATGAGGATATCCAGAATGAAGCGATATAAAAAAAATGGGAAGTTTGACGTCGGACGGCTACAATCGCAAGAGACCGCCAGAGCCTTTCCCGATCGAGTTTCTTTTAATCTTAATCTAAGTTCTATGCCGCCAGCAGTAAATGCGGAACACTAGTGACAGCATTGCCAACAACCCATCAGCGATGCCGAAACGCGAGCTCTACGAGCGGAATATCGACCTCTCAGAAACAAGAAAAAGGAGCACAAGAAGCGCTCGGTCGAGGAGATTGCGAGACTTAATTGCAGGAATGATGTTGGAAAATTTTACCAAAAGGTAAAAAGAGCAGAGAGCTTGAAAGCCAGAAGAGAAGCCTGCTGGGACGATAATGGTAATATAGCCGTAAAATCGCAGTCGGTGCTGAGGATATGGATGGAACACTTCTGTATACTGTTGATAGTAATGATTTTCGTCAACCCGATCAGAATTAAGTGATAGCGATATCTTAACTTAAATCCAACAAAGCTGCTGGAGCCGACGGTCTTGCCGCCTAGCTGTTCAAGGCAGGTAAGAAGCATCCACTAGGTCATCTGTAAAATCTGGACGAAAGTATGCCCGATGAATGGAACCTCAGTATCGTTTGCCTGATCTTGAAGAAAGGAGACCTTCTAAACTGCTGTCTGCCGTTTTATGTATTTGTATTTTGTATTTGCATTTATTAACAAACGTGATGACAACATACTACAAGATCAAAGCATCTTTCCGAAGTATTAAATTCTGAAATTACACAATTAAAAATTCCACCTCACAAATAAATTAAATGAAACGACATTAGGCGTATTTTATTATTACTCATGATCCATATGGATCATTGGTTTCTATGCAATACAACAACAATACGAGATCTTGCTTTCTATCAGGATCAATTTCGTGATATAGCATTTTTTTTTTATTCCTTGGCAGGTTACACAACCACACTACAGGACACAAGGAAAATAATTTCGTTAATCCAGATCCAGATCGTTTTATTTTCGTCGTATGATCTGTATGGATATTGGGTGATAATTAAATACGGTTAATATAAGTAAATTGAGTGGATTAAGAATAGCTAAAAAATTAAAGTTTAAGAATAAAAGATAAAGTTAAGTAGGGATTGTCAGATTGTGAGATTGTCGTCAGATACTAGTAGATAGATAAAAAACTTTTTCATGAATTTGGTAAAAAAGTTGATTGTCTGTAATTCGTGTGGAAGCCGATTCCACAGACGAATTGCAGAGACAAGGAAGGAGAGTTCTCCAATGCAATGCGCAATGTGCATGTGAACGCCTAAAACCGATCATCAGCAATCTGATCAGTCCTTGATCCTTGTCAGTGCGGTTTCAGGCAGGAAAAGTTTACCATTGATCAAATATTCACACTACCGCAGATCTTGAAAAAAATCCAGGAATATAGAATCGATACGCATCACATCTTCGTCGATTTCAAAGTTGTCTATAGCCGTGTTTTTTTGAAACCTAGCCAGCCAGTAGTTACTAGTAAACTAAAATTGAACACATAAAATAAATACAACAACCGGCTGGCTACTACTCTTGATTTTATACCCAGCAAAGAGTTACTGTCTGGGAATTTCGTGATGCCTAATTTCAGGTGGCGCAAAAACCAATGTTTTTTTAGTTATTTTTTGTTGCTGTCAATGCGAGGTTGCTTGATTTCTAGAGATATGTTCGTATAAAATCGGCTGGCTATGGCTGGCTGGCAAATCATTTAAATAAACGACTGGCTGGCTAGGTTTCAAAAAACACGGCATATGATAGCGTGTATAGTGATGAGTTATACAAAGCCATGTCTAGTGTTGGCATCCCTGCCAAGCTCGTTCTTCCCTGAAGGATGTCGATAGAGACCTCTAGCTGCTTCATTAAAGTTTATTAAGAAGAACGTGTCAGAGAAGCAATACCCGCACAGAAACCTGTAGAGATGAAAATGGAAACTTCGTAGTAGAATCACAGTCGGTGCTGAGAATATGGAAAAACTACTTCTGCAAAATGTATAACGGCGACGAAGACCAACATCCCGCTGTCAGGCAGAATGAACCATTCAACATAGACGATGATAGTCAATATTTCCGTCCACCTGACCAAAATGATGTGAAGATATCAATATCCAAGCTAAAGTCCAACAAGGCTGTTGGACCTGACGGCTTACCGGCCGAACTTTTCAAGGCAGCTGGTGATGAGTTGGTAGAGTGCATACACCAACTCATTTCTTAGATTTGGTCAGACGAGTGTATGCCTGATGAATGGAATCTCAGCATCGTTTGCCCGATCCACAAGAAAGGAGACCCCCTCAACTGCGCCAATTATAGAGGCATCAGTCTCCTCAACATCGTATACAAGATCTTTTCTGCGATATTGTGTGAACGCCTGAAACCTTGTATCAGCAGCCTGATTAGACCCTATCAGTGCGGTTTCAGGCTAGGAAAGTCCACCATCGATCAAATCTTCACACTTCGGCAGATCCTGGAGAAAACCCAAGAATTTCAAATCGATACTAACCACCTCTTTATCGATTTCAAGGCCGCCTATGACAGCATCTAAAGAGAAGAGCTTTATAAAGCCATGTCTAGTTTCTGACATCCCTGTCAAACTTATCCGTTTGTGCAGGATGACGATAGAGAACACTCGTTGCTCCATCAAGGTCGGCAATGACCTCACCGAGACCTTTGATGTCAAAAAAGGTTTATGACAAGATGACGCACTGCCACTTCTTTAACCCTTAGATGCATAATGTTGCACATGCGGCACAAACCGATCTCCGATCAATATTTAGCTTGGAGACATTATGTCGGTACAAATGCATAACGTGCCATATGAGGCACATTCTATGGACCAACTAACAACTATTTATTTTCTCTTAAAAACATTCATAAAATTGACATATGCGTAACGGTTGTACAGATATGTATCTTTTTGTTAGTTCAAATCAATTAAGTGAACATCGTCTAACGTGGTTATTTTGTATAATTAACCATCAAAAAAAAAAAATATTTTTAGTAAGTTTGTAGTTTACTGAATCAGTGAATAACCATATAATAAGTCACGGTAAGTTTTTTATCAGTTTTTTAGGCGATTGTTTGTTTGTCCCATATATGGCACATTATGATGTCAGGTACTCCAAAGGCTCATTGTAACAGGAAAATTTCGAATGAAGAAATCTCCAATTTGTTATCTTATATTCCTAGCGATAGTGAAGATGAGCTGGAAAGTAATGAAGACGAATTGGATGATGGAATAGTACATAGGTACTATTTTAAATGGTGAATTGTTAGAGAATCTCATTGGAGACGAAATGTACTGGAAATTGAATGCCCCGTGATGGAACAGCCTTCTGATACTGCTACTTCAGATGATTTAGACTCCAATGAGAGTAAAGATTATTAGGGGACCAGCTGCACCCATACCTTCAACATATGTGAGACAGGATGGAGTCAACCATATGCCGGTTTGGGGAAGTGTCCATCAAAGGTGTATGTTCCGAAAACGAAATGATGTTTAACATGCCGCAAATGTGGCGTTGCGCTATGTTGAAACAAAGACAATAATTGTTTTCAAAAATTTCATGAAAAGTAGATGTTTCTATTATATTTATATTATAAAAAAATAAAATTTGAGTGATTAACAACATTACAACTTTTGTAAATCAACTTTGTTCTAGTTCTAATTTTTTCATGGCTAAATGCATGATGTGCCATATTTGGCACAAACTATATTTTAGCAAATTATTAACATACAATTTGATAAAACTGTAAATTATTGATGAGGAAGTGTTTCTAGAGCCAATACTTGGTCAGGATAATTTTTAATCCAAATTTGGAAAAATCATGCATCTAGGGTTAATATTGTACTTGAACCGATTGTGCGGAACTTATAAGCCAACATCGGAGGCACAATCTATTACACGTCTGTATAATTGCTTGCATGCGCCGACGATATAGACATTATCGAAAGAACTCAGCGGGCTGTCATCGGTGCGTTTGCAAGTACTGAGGCGGAAGCGGCCAAAATGGGTTTAGCGATAAGCGAGGGCAAAACCAAGTATATGCTGTCAACAAGAAGGGACAATCAACACCGACGAATTGGACAGAACGTCACAGTGGACAGCTATAACTTCGAGGTAGTAAGGGACTTTGTATACCTTGGCTCTACTATAAACTCGAAAAACAACATCAGCGAAGAATAACTCTTGCCAATCGCTTTTTTTTTGGGCTTATAAGGCTATCTCGCACAACTAAGGAGACTCTGTATAAGACCTTGATCATCCCAATCCTGCTTTACGGCGCTGAAACATGGACTTTATTAAAAGAGGATAAAAATATCCTTGGTCGCTTTGAGAGAAAAATTCTTCGTAAGATTTTCGGTCCCGATTTTGCGTTGACGAGTTTTGAAGGAGAATATTCTATCACGAACTATACGAGCTGTATAGCGACATCGACCTAGTCAAAAACTGCGTATTAGACTTCTGAGATGGCTAGGACATGTAGAGCGAATGGACACCAACGATCCGGCCCGCAGAGTCTTCGAATCTAACCCCGAGAAACGACGCAGTAGTGGACCTCCTCGCCGTAAGTGGCGCGCACAAGTTCAAGGGGACCTCGACCAACTTGGAGTGCGCAACTGGAGGCAATTAGCTAAAGACCGAGCTGAATGGAGAGGTTTGTTGGTTGAGGCCCAGGTTCACCCCGAACTGTAGCGCCACCTAAGTAAGTAAATAAGTCTCGGATATTACCGCAATGATCTCTAAGTGCTCTTATCTACTGTCTCTTTTGCCTTTCGTTATTTATACAGAAAGTACCTCTTAATTAATCTAAGCCACCTGATTATTTGAAGTAGAGCTTAGCGAAGAATTTAGTTTCCTTCCACATTTGTTTGCTAAAAGTTCTCTACAGACGCGTAAATGGTTTGTTTTCCGAAGTTTTTTTCCCAGCTCAGCATTGAATCGCTAGCAGTACTATGTTATTTAGCTCATGATGGTAGTAAGAAATGGTCGCTCTAGATTGTATTCAATGTTTTGTTTGATCATTTGGAGAACTTCGTAATGAACTATGTCTATAGATCTTCCTTTTTGTATGCATTCTGAGCTTTTACTAAATAAAATTCCTAAAGTTGTTATTATGTATTATTATATGTATAAGTAACATTAGTTTTAGATTTCCCTACTGGCCAGTATTAGAAATAATACGTATTACTCCCAATGCTTACTTTAAATTGGAAATCCAACTGCTTCTATCAAACTTCGAATGTAAATGTTTTAACAACCTAATACCCAAGATCCCATATACATAGAACTACAAAGCATTTCGCGTAGCAGAAAAGAAATCCTGAAACAATTTTCCCTCACACGAATGCTCAAATTGTTCAAATTGACTAACAAGGAGGATTTCAATCCAAAGCATTCGAGCCGAAAATGTGTAATAAAAGTAGAAAATATCTTTCAACCAAAGGAATCATTTTCATCCGTTCTACTACGCAACGATGCAGTAATATTTTACGTATTCTCCAATATCCCTCTCGCTTTTCTCGTGCCACTTTTAAGCAAAACGTGTTTCTTATCCCAAAGCCCTTTCGCCAAAAAACGATCCAGAAATAGTGGTTTATTGCAGTTATTTCAAAACATTGCTTGAGGTGTTGAAAAACGAGGGCGCAAAAACTCCCATTGAAAAAAAAGCGGATCAGAATTGGTTTTGCATTGTAACACCTCATCTCTTGCAAAGATTTGTATATGTTCCTGTATATAAATGAAAATTCCAAAGGATATGAAGTACAATATTCAACCGAATAAGATAGTCCGTAGGTAACAACTTTTACATGCATATTATAGGAATACAGTGTGTGATGAAACAGAAGGGCATTTCAACAAGACTGGTCTTTACAGTAAGAAAAAAATTAATAAATATTTGGGGCAACAGCTCTTTAAGTGCCTCTGCCTAGCTTCTCACAACCACACGTATTGTGTGCGTTATATTTTTTCACCCAGATTTTAGTGCCATATCTGAGGGGCAATTTGTTTTGAGAAGATTTCCCTTGACAACAATACTCTCGGATTTGTTTGTCAGACGTTCGCGAGAGGTGGGACCATGAAAAAACTTTTTCCTATTTTCTGGTATTCGAACATGGAACCTCACGTGCACTGGTCCGACACACTTGCGCCACGGCGCCCACGGTCTTTATAGTAGTACTGCAAAATAAGAACTCGGATTCAGAGTCGTCCTGTATAATCAACTGAAAATGTATCTCCGATCCTTTTATGTATTGCAGTCACCCTGATTGTCATTGGCGTTTGTCGCTTTTCAACGATTGTCGTTTTATTCATAAGTACGACCTGCTGACCGTTGAATATTACTAAGCAATTTGCTTATCGTGTAGAATACTATTAGAACTCTTTCACAGTGAAAAAGTTATGAAAATAGATTCGTGCTACATCTGAAGAATAAAACGACAATCGTCGAAAAGCGACAAACGCCAACGTCAATCAGGGTGAGTATCGTTATTTTAACAAAAATATATATATCAAATCGATTTAAGTTAATTCTTTTGAACACACTCTCAATTTGCGACCATCCCAGTTGGCGGCTGGAACAGAAGAGATCGAACAACATAACCCGGAAGTAAGAAGCAAATCCAAAAGAGAGCCATCATTGGTATTTTGACAGATACCCTCAACTTGCGTATCAACTGGTAGATGGCGGCTAAGGACAACAATCGCATATTTTTTTCTGACATTGACGGTCATTTTCCATGTAACAGTAGCGATTCCATGATTAGAACGGAACAGTTGTAGTTTGGTGTTTAAGCTGATTGCACTGCTTTTCCTATTCTAGACAATATACCGAATGCAGCCCTAGAAATGCGGCTGCTAACGTCTTATTCGGTACCAGCGTCATTGTGCGATAATAAGCAAATATCGTCAGCATAGCCGAGGTGTTGAGATAGGTTGTAAGGCTCCATACGATTCCGCCACTTCTTGTCGAAAGAGCACGTAATTTTAAGAACTTTGAGATAAAGTTACGAGTAAAAAAAAAAGAATTTATGTGGTTACCGCCAACAAGGGTTAACGATGTGGAAGGCCCAATGAAGGTATTACTTCCGGCTCAAAAGAGACATTAAGCGTATCAGGTATGAATTTAGAATGGAGAATGGTGCGACGTACGTGAAGTTTAATTTTAGCAACAGGTGTTTCTGGATACTTCCAACAAATCTAACCTGTAACCATTAGGAAACGGACTTTCGGAATTTGGAGGACGCTATGCTGTGCAACATTAACGCAAATATACATACTTCTGATAGGTAGCTTCAACGTGAGAGTGAGTCTAAAAGGAGGGAACGAGAGAAATTTATTACGAGTATCAATCCCAATCTGAGCCCTGACAATCTTGCACCACACTTTAGGGAGCTGATGAGTCTGGCACATAATACCTATCCATACTAGTATGCCACACCGTCTTTCGACAAATCTTGGATGCAGGAACCACGGAGCGCGAAATATTTGAAGCCTTACACCGACTTCAGGATAGAAAAACCGCAGGGTCTGATCGAATTCAAGTTGAGTTCTATAGGTATGGAGCAAATGAACTAATGAATAAACTCTACTTGGTTTATAACACCATTCTGGAAAATGGGTTGATTCCGCAGCAATTTAAGGAAACATTGATTTTCCCGATTCATAAAAAGGGTGCACATCCGATATTTCTAATTATCGCGGAATATCTTCTTGAATTTTTCTTTAAAAAATGTTCATGACGACTCATGGATTGCTGCGAACAATCTACTGTTTGACAATCAAGTTGGTTTTAGATTGGGATATTCAACCATTGATCATGTCTTTGCTTTAAGGAGCATCGCCGAGTCATTCCTACGCAGAAACAAAAAACTGTATGCATTCTTTTTGGATTTTAAGGCAGCATTTCAAAAGACTTCAGGCCGATCAGCCTGTGTTCATTCGTGTTGATGACTTTCGAAAGACTAATGGATCTGCACATTCGCTCCAAATTAAGTCATAAAGTCTAGTAATACACGGGATACTTAAAGAACTAAGCAACATAGGCGTCAGCTTTCCCTTTCGGATCGCGCTAAATATCTTAGTATAATGCTAGATTGGATCATAACCTTGCCGAAATAAGAAGAAGAACTAAATTAAACTGGAAACTTAATATACAGAAAAGAATTCGCAAAGCTTATAATGCTCTCTTCATCTGTGAAAGGACGGCGGGGAAAAAGTGGGGTCTGAAGCATGGAATGATGCACTGGTTATACATTGCGATAGTCAAACCCATTTTCACGTATGGGGCTCTTGTGTGGTGGAAGGCAACGAATACGAACAACATACGGGATATGTTGGCCATGGTACGAAGAACAGCCGACATTGCCAACACGGGTGCTCTACGCAGAACACCTATGTTTGCACTTGAAATCTTTCTATATCTCTTACCATTAGACCTACAAATCAAATTTCAAGCGGGCAACAGTGCGCATCGGCTCACTAATGTTGGTCTCTTCAAGACCAACAATATATATATCTCTGACGAATCGGAAGATATCCTTGATACATGAAACTTCGTCACACCGTACGAAGTAATGTATCCTGTTAGAGAGGATTGGCAAAGGAAGACAGTCTCTGTCCATAACGAGATTGCAATATACACAGATGGTTCTAAGACCAGAGAGGGCACGGGGTCAGGTATATACTCGAGAGATATTAACCTACAGGTAGCCGTGATACTTCCGAGCGCATGCGGTGTGGTCGAAGCAGAAGTTCTGGCTGTACTTAAAGCTGCGGAATTACTTGAGATGGGATCAATATCCAACAAGAATATCGCTATTTTCATTGACAGTCAGGCTGCAGTAAAGGCGCTAGAGTCTTGTGTCACTAAATCTGAGATCGTCAGGAATTGCCGAACAATGCTTAAAGCATTATGTACGCATAATCGAGTCAGATTATGTTGGGTACCTGGACACTGCGATATGCAGGCAATGAAAATGCTGACGCGCTGGTCAAAAGAGGAGCAGGACTTTCGCATAGGGATAAAATCGGTAGCATTATCATTATCACCAAGTGTGTGGATAGGGGAATAACTTGAGATAGAATCATCAAAATGGGTAGTTTAAGATAATCATAAGGTTTTAAAGGCCTCGTGGGGCCTGTATTAGACTGCAGGAAATCTAGGGAGATCATAAAACTAGAAAGGTCAGGGGTAAGAACAGCGATAGGAATATTCTCTGGCTATTGTCTTCTAAGGAAGCATGCTATGAGACTGGGTTTGTCAAATACGTGTGTTTGTAGCTACTGCAATGACCTATGTACATATCTCGGAGGATATAACATATATACTCTATGAATACCAAGGCATTGCCAGAACAAGGCTAAAGTACATTCGCAGATACTTCTTCGGTAACCTAGAAGAGGTAAGGTCCCGGAATCATAATAATGATATCTTCAAGTTCTGTAGAGAAATTAAGTGTGTGGGAAAATTGGCCCAGGTCTTTTTGTGTGAAGGTTCCCTAGGAATCGTGATGGGCCCCACTTGACGCATAGCGTCTTATGATAGTCTGATAACCCTGCTCAGCCTAACCTTACCTAACCTAAGCCCCAGCACAACATGTCTATACAAATTGCCGATCAGTCGAAAAAACTCTGCACGTAGTGGTAGCAACTATCGAGCAATCACTCTACCACAAAGAAATCGCACTAGCAGTCTTTTTAGACGTGGAAGCAGCCTTTAACAATATGAAAACTGAATCGATAAGACTATCACTAGACTGACTCAGAGTAGATTCCACACTCTCCGATTGGATAGAATGTATGCTTAAGACGAGACACATCAACTTGGAGCTGGGTAACAGCCAAGCACATAATTGCAGTGGCCTCTAGGAGAACCCCGCAAGTAGGGGTTCTATCTCCTTTACTATTGACTCTAGTCGCAAACAAATACAAATATTTGGCGCAACAGCTCTTTAAAGTGCCAGCGCCTAGCTTCTCGCAACCACCCATGTTGTGTGCGTTATATTTTTCAGACGAAGGGAAGGGACATACAGTTTAATGCCGAATCCGAACGGCGATTTGAGAAGCTTTTTCGTGACAACAATACTCTCGGATGTTTGTCAGACGCTCGCGAGAGGTGGGACCGTGAAAAAACTTTTTTGGTGTTTTCTGGGATTCGAATTTGGAACCACGTGCGTAGTGATCCGACACACTAACCACTTACGCCACGGCGCCCACGGGATCCTTTTGAAATTAGGACACACGGAAGTAAAAGTTGTTGCTTGCGCAGGTGACATCATCCGACTAATATTCGCAAATTCCTCGACGCAATCACCGAACTTCAGCAATCGGCCTGGATACCCTCCATAAATGGACAAAAAGATGTAGACGGAATCTAAGCTCGGCGAAAACAGAGGTGGTCCTCTTCACCAACAAAAGAATAGTCCCAGCTTTCGGAACTCTGCGACTCGATGGCACTCCACTCCAAGTCTCGGACAAAGCACGGTATCTGGGGTGCATACTTGACCATAAACTGAGCTGGAGAGATAATACAAATGAAAGAATAAAGAAAGCCTACATTGCGTTCTATGCTTGTAGCAGAATGTTTCATAAAAAATGGGGATCCAAACCTGCCATCATCCACTGGATGTATGCACACAGCCATGGTTACATCCATTCTAACATATGGGTGCATTGTCTGGTGGCCAATAGCAGAGAAAACAACACATCTCAAAGAGCTGACTTAAATCCAGAAACTTGCCTGCATAGCAACCACTGGCGCCATTAGAACCACACCGACCGCAGCATTTGAAACAATTCTCGCCCTGCGCCTAATAGAGTCCAACCTGTGGAGAAAGGGCCACATGGGACGCCCAGTCCCCTTCGGACCTCAAATTGTTCCTACAACCTACCACTATGCAGCACGTGACACTTCGCACCTTCATAACATGTTGATTGCTTTTATAATAGCGACTAATTTATTTGGCATGACTCTCCTGCTTAAGACATGCCATATAAACTCTCTGTTTATGCTGTCAAACGCTTTTTCAAAGCTACTTGTCCATTGTCGAGAGTACTTTCTATATGTTCTTTAATGCGTCCAAGGATTATGTCGGCTATTACTCGTATTTTTCTAACTACAGGAAGCATGCAAATGTCTCTCCAATTCTCATACTCTGTTAGGTTACCTTTCTTTGGGAGCTTGACAAACAGTTACTATGGTGCGGGCATGTTATACCCATTGTCGATTTAATTCATACCCTTGCTTGTCTGGGTTACCAAAATTATTTTATTAAAGTGCAACCAGAATCTTGTCTCGATCCAATAGCTTCTCCTGAAGGCGCCCTACGTTGGGCGCCAATACGGAAATTTTTTTTCTATATGAACACGATTCAATTAATATTTCTTTTTTGTTGCTCTTAATTAAAAAAATAAAAATTCTCAAAATAAGCCTGTACACCAACCTTCCCCACATTCTGTATATAAACGCTGTAGATTGGTGTCACGTGGTTTGGACAGCAAATTGGCGCCATCATATAAAACAAGTAACGAACCGATTGAAGAACAGAGAAAAAACGGCTGGAAATTTGGCAATTTTCTGCAGAGCTCTAGAGCCACCCATCAAAGACGTGCCCTTTTATTTGGATTTTTGTTAGAGTTCCTCCCGCCTCCGTTTCTTTCTGTTTAAATTACCATGGATGCGAGCCAAGGACAGGGTATACATACCTAATAAATTGCAGTTCGTTAGCGTAAGAGACGAATATGAAGAGGAAATACGGAAAATAAAAAGGCTATTCTCGGTTTTGTTGGATTGCTCATTAATCCCCATGACGTCTTTTCCTGTTAACTGGTAATCTTTTTATCCTGATGGTTTTCATTTGTGTGTGGTACCATATGCGGGCTATGTTATGTATGTTAGGACATGTGGAAAAAATATCATAATTAAGAAGTAGGTTGAGAAGTAAGCTGAGGCGTTTGTGTTTGTATTTAACAGATATTGTCTGAATGTAATTGAAGGCAGAAAAACTTAATTTTGAGCTGACATTTTTTGAAATTGTGTAATATACAGTATGCTTGTATGTGTCCTTCCATATCCCGTTGTTACTGCAGTTTAATTCTCTGTTTGATCCCATATATACAGATTAGATACAAGCCATCAATCCTGCCCTGCCATCTTTATCTCAAAAGCTCTCGATAAAGTCTTGCATTTATTGTCATTTTCATTGTAAATATCTGCAACTGAACACATATCTACCTAATTGAGGTTAAAATCCTGCCAACAATAGCAGATAAGCAAAATATCCATCTACAAACGCACAAATACCCGCACACTCAAAACCCAATTCAATGTCAAACTGACATTGTCACGGTTAATAAGGGACTCATTCGCTGTCGACATTGACCGAGCACACGAAAGTTAGCTTCATGATTTCGATGTTAATTACTTTCTCGAGTGGATTGCTGCTTACCAGCTTGCAAATAATATTGGAAGTCTCAAGTGCCACCACCATCAATTGAGTACTTGAAATCCAGGTAAATATGCGTGTTACACTCGATTTGCTATTCAATTGGAACTGATTTTTGTATCCATTCGTTTTGGAGGGGGAATATCTGATTCATTTACTAAGGGAGAAGACAGACTCATCGATTTATGTTGAGAGGGGGATCATTGGAAATTGAAATTGAACCCTACACGCACATTAATAACTGCTGTATCTACATTATACACATACATATGTAGGTAGTCAGAAAACTTTCAACTGGAATCAAGTTATTTGCGGTTAGTGGGCGTGATCCCAGAACTTATCTGAACCATAAAGAGAATGTACCTATAGTTAAATCTTCATTGTGCGTGTAATGATTGTATTCGCCTACGTCTTCAATATTTCTAGTTTCCGAAGTTGACAGCTTATACTTCTTTTAGAACTAGATATGTTGAAAGAATTGATAGTCCATGCCCTTATCCCAGTATACGCAGGTATAAGGGGTGGCGGTACCGTCCCATTATAAACTGACTTATGTCGTCTGTTGGTCCATTCCTCGACATATAGTATGAACCTTGATCAGTATTTCTCATACATACACTGTTGCGACTTTGGCGACTGTAAGGAATGTGATTGAACTCTTCAGTCAAAACAATTTTGCGTTGTTTGATAGAACGATTATTTCTACACAAGGGAAAGGAGAAATTCAATGGATGTTATAATAAAAATAACAAGGCTCCGGGATATGATTTAATCACTGGCGAAATTTTGAAAGAGCTAACGAAAAAAGTGCTGGTTAAGCTACTCTACATTATAAATGCTTCTTTAAGACTACTATATGTTCCAAGGCAATGGAAAGCCGCCGAAGTTATTATGGTTCCGAAACCGGGGAAATGTGCAAATGAAGAAATCATATAGACCAATTTCACTTCTGCCAATAATATCTAAGGTCTTCGAGAAACTTCTGCTGAAACGATTGCAACCAGTAATTGAAGAAAGACACTTGATCCCGGATCATCAATTCGGCTTTCGGGTCAAGCATTCCACAATCGATCAGGTGTATCGAATAGCGAGCGAAATTGAAAAAGCTCTAGAAGGGGAAAAAATATGTTCTAGCGCTTTTCTCGACGTATCGCAAGCCTTCGACAAGGTATGGCACGAAGGCCTAAGGTATAAGCTAAGGGTAATCTTACCGGAAAGTTGTACAGAATATTGGAATCTTATCTTGAAAACAGACTTTTCCGTGTTAGACACGGGAGTGAATATTCAATTCGCAAGGAAGTGTTCTCTGTCCAATCCTGTTCCTGCTCTACACAAGAGATATACCACAAGATGAAGAGACCGTTGCAGCAACGTTCGCAGACAACACGGCTATCCTCGTAACGGATGAGTCAGTTGAATCATCAACGGGAAAACTCCAACGAGCTTTGAACAAAGTATGCGAATGGACAAAAGCCTGGCGAATAGTCCTCAATGAGACAAAATCAACGCATGCCAATTTTACGTTAAGAAAGATAAACAACTTACATATATCCATTAACTCGGTGCAAATACCGTACACAAACGAGGCAAAATATCTAGGAATGACCCTAGACGCAAAACTTAAGTGGAAACCACACGTTAAAAAGAAGCGCGAAGTGCTCGAAATCAGATTTAGAGAAATGTATTGGCTACTCGAAGTTAACCATATACAACAAACTGCTTCTGTATAAGCATGTCCTAAAACCGTCTTGGACATATGGTATACAACTTTGGGGTTGTACCAAACCAAGCAATATAGCTCTACTGCAAGCATTTCAAAACAAAATACTAAGAGCAATCGTGAATGCTCCTTGGTATATAAGAAATACTGATATTCACAGAGATCTAGGAATTGTTACCGTGAGGGACGAAGTAACAAACTTTGCTCGCAAACTTCGTACCCGTCTTCATGTTCACTGCAATAATGAAATAATCCGTACTATGGACGTGACAAACCTTGAGCGCCGACTACAAAGAACAAGACCTTTCGATCTAGCGCCGTAAGGAAAAACCGCATGTAACCGCACGGTATTAGTAGGTGCCTTCACTGGAAAGCTACCTACCTAACGCGATTAACACTACAGAAGCGTAAACTACTCGTTAAGACAACTTAGTCGTAGTCATCACAAAAATGAAAAAATGAGAGGGACGAATTGCGTACTACTATGAGTACGCGCAGCCGGTTCTCATAGTGCCTCTCTGAGGGGGTGAGATTTAGCCCGTAGGCATATACTGACTAGCAATGACGGCATTGCCAGATATATGAATCGGGCATAACCAATGGTACGGACCATTGGTATCTTTTGAAGATTCCTGCACCTCAAGGCGCAACCAAAACAAAAAACAAAAAAAAAAAAAGATGTTATAATATTAAGATATTCCTTACCGCAGTTTTACTCCCTTATTCCTTTTCTAGCGGCAGATGAATGACGAAAGAAAGAATCGTTTGAAACCCAAGCTTAAAGAAGCTTAAAGAACATGGGCACAAAACGGACCAAGAAGATAAACGTCAAAGAAGGAAGAAGAGGAATAACACTACGTTTACACCGGTTTTTTCTTATCCCGTGCTTGTACTAGGCGATCTGCAACATCCCCGCCTCCGTGGATCGATCCAGATTCACCAATTTCTAGATCCAGGACGGCTATCTTTAATACAGGTCGCTGTAGCACTCTCTTGAATGTATGGACATCTACTATTCCAACCACTCCGTCAACTCCTTGATGGACCCTTTCCACTCGACCTCATAGCGACTGCTTTCGCATCGCATATGAAAACTAAGTTCCCTACTGTTATTGGCTTAGACCGTTCACACCATTTGGTCCGTCGTGTAATGGCCATAGTATTCACTCCAGGTGTAAAGCAGGTTAAAGTAAATTTTAAACCCGACCATTTAATCCGCATTTTTTAAACCCGAAAATTTAAACCTGTGTTCATAATATTCACTCAAAAACATGCATTAAACCCGGTGAATTAAAAATGCATTTGACCTGGATTTAAAATAGTTTAAACTCATTTTCAAACCTACGCATTGTCAAATTGCACGGAAAATTACATTTGACATGTGCTTACCATTTTTGTTGGGTTTGTTGAATGTACTCTTCGTGCATGTCACTCGAAATTAATTTAAAAGTGAGAAAATTGAATTTGAAATTGATGTGATTTGCATGTATTCATTTATTTGTTTGTGTGTATCAATGCAATGCGAATTCTATTACCATCCAATTAACGAATGTAGCCGCCAAAATGCCTTTTTTTCAGCCGAAAGTACTTGCGCAAATCCACTTCATTGTAATCGTCGACTCAAGCCCGCTTATGCATTTGATACATTCGACGAGGAGGAGGGTGGTTCACCATCCGCTGTTCAGATGTTCGTCTACTGACGTTGAACACATCAATAGGTCCGTTCGCATACACTCCCTAAATACCCAATTTTTATGAAAAGTTACGAATTTTTACCAAAACCTGTTCGAGTACGGAGAATTTATGTAGTTTTTTTTACAGAAGAGAGCGCTCTCGAGAAAGTAAGAAATTTCCCCATGCTACGAATTTTAGCCCCAGAAATTTCTTCGGGCAGATTTGTGAAATCTGTCAAATCGCTGTATATGTTCATATGGTATGTCATTTTCTGTTGGTTTGTTCCTTCTTTCTTTCTTTCGCGTACAATTGGGTTTGAAGTTTGACGCTAAAAAAGTGGTAAACTTTTGTGGTTCAACGCGTTCGTTTCGTAATTTTAACTCTCTCTGAGAGAATTTTACCCCTACTGCAGAAAGTACGCGAACAGACCTAACATTTCATCAATTTCACGAATGAAATCCCCTTTTTTTTTTTTTTGGTTCTAGCTACTTCTGATATTTATTTTACATTTCATACCTTCTCCTCCGGTGGGCGCAGTGGCGTAAGTGGTTAGTGTGTCGGATCACTACGCATGAGGTTTCAAGTTCGAATCCCAGAAAATACTAAAAAGTTTTTTCACGGTCCCACCTCTCGCGAGCGTCTGACAAACATCCGAGAGTATTGTTGTCACGTAAAAGCTTCTCAAACTGTTCGGATTCGGCATTAACCTGTAGATCTCTTCCATTCGTGTGAAAAAATATAACGCACATAAAATGAGTGGTTGCGAGAAGCTAGGCCCTGGGACTTTAAAGAATTGTTGCGCCAAATATTTGTATTGTTTTACCTCCTGCGAACAAAGAAAGGTTTAAATGTGACTCCAACAAAACGAGTGAATATTATGAAATTGTGTTTTAACCCGAGTTGAAGTACTTAAACTGGTCTCCGGAGGCAGTTTAAATCTAATGGGGTTAAACGCCAACCAGGTTTATACAACTGGGTTTAAGTTCGGGTTTAACGAGTGAATATTATGGACTTGGGTTTAATTTTCGGTTTAAACTCACTTTAACCCGGATGTACATTTTAACCCGGATTAAAGTGAGTGAATAATATGGCCGTAAGAGCTACCCACCTTTTCCAAAAACGATCTCTTAGTTGACGGGCTATGCGCCATTGCTTTCTTAACCCACATAAATTCTCGGATGGCTCGTCTATTCTCGGTATCTGCGCTGTATTCGCTGAACCCATTAGGTGTGGTTCGGTGTAAGCAGCTCTTCTTGATCGGGTGTGACTGGTAGATGTGTGAGCGGGTGGGAGTTTACCACGTTTTCAGCTTCTATTACGAGACATTCCTCTCAGTGTATGAAGTAACACTCTTTTAACGTACTGCACCATCCGTTTCCATACCCCACCTTCGGAAGGATTCGCTGGACAATCAAACACCCACTTAACTCCCTTGGTAGATAATTCTCCTTGCACATGCTTATGGTCGAAAACTTCCGAGAATCGCGTTGCTTCTTGGTTGGCACCAACAAAATTCGACGGCCGTTCGTTAACGCCCGACTCCCCAGTCACAACATCTGACAACTTTAAAGTAAAAAAAAGTTGCATTGATTGAACTGAGGGAAGTGATTTAAAATTTAAAGACAAAAAAAGCTCCGGGTTACGACTTGATAACGGCGCAGGTAGTCAAGGAATTGCCGAATAAAGCTATTATAAAATTGCTCTATTTGATCAACGCTTCGTTCAGATTGCTTTATGTTCCGAGGCAATGAAAAGTCGCCCAGATTATAATGGTCTCGAAACCAGGCAAACCGCTAAATGAGAAGAAATCATATCGGCCTATTTCCCTATTGCCGGTTATCTCAAAAATATTCGAAAAATTTCTTTCCAAACGTCTACAGCCCGTAATCGACGAAAGACGTCTCATTCCTGACCATCAGTTTGGATTTAGAATTAAACATTCTACAATTGACCAAGTCCACAAAATAACTGACGTGATTGAGAAAGCTCTGGAAGAAAAAAAGATATGTTGTGGTGTATTTCTTGACGTCTCACAAGCTTTCGATAAGGTTTGGGACGAAGGCTTGGAATATAAATTGCAACGGCTACTGCCACGCCAACGCTTTTTAATCTTACGATCGTACCTCACCGAGAGGCTCTTTCGTGTTAAGCACGGAAACGATTACTCTGACTTTAAGGAGATTGCAGCCGGAGTCCTGCAAGGAAGTGTCCTTGGCCCACTTCTATATGTACTCTATACGCGTGACATCCCACAAGAAAGAAACTGTGTCGTCGCCACGTTTGCGGACGATACGGCGATATTAACAACGGGAGATACCATTGACGCAGCAACCGGAAAGCTTCAACATGCTATTAATAAAGTCCACTTACTTACTTACTTAGGTGGCGCTACAGTTCGGGGTGAACCTGGGCCTCAACCAACAAGCCTCTCCATTTAGCTCGGTCTTTAGCTAATTGCCTCCAGTTGCGCACTCCAAGTTGGTCGAGTTGAACTTGTGCGCGCCACCTACGGCGATAATTCCCTCTACTGCGTCGTCCCTCGGGGTTAGATTCGAAGACTCTGCGAGCCGGAGCGTTGGTGTCCATTCGCTCTACATGTCCTAGCCATCTCAGACGTCCAATACGCAGTTTTTTGACTAGGTCGATGTCGCTCGTATAGTTCGTGATTGAATCTTCTCCTCCAAAACCCGTCAACGCAAACGGGACCGAAAATCTTACGAAGAATTTTTCTCTCGAAGCGACCAAGGATATCTTCATCCTCTTTTAATAAAGTCCATGTTTCAGCGCCGTAAAGCAGGACTGGGATGATCAAGGTCTTATATACAGTCTTCTTAGTTGTTCGAGAAAGGGCTTTACTGTTGAATTGCCTTATAAGCCCAAAAAAACAGCGATTGGCAAGAGTTATTCTTCGATTGATTTCTGCACTGATTTTGTTTGCTGAATTTATAGCAGAGCCAAGGTAGACAAAGTCCCTTACTACCTCGAAGTTATAGCTGCTCACGGTGACGTTTTGTCCAATTCGTCGATGTTGGTTTTCCCTTCTAGTTGACAGCATATACTTGGTTTTGCCCTCGTTTATCGCCAAACCCATTTTGGCCGCTTCCGCCTCAATGCTTGCAAAAGCACCGGTGACAGCCCGCTGAGATCTTCCGATAATGTCTATATCGTCGGCGTATGCAAGCAGTTGTACAGACTTGTAATAGATTGTGCCTCCGGTGTTGGCTTGTGAGTTCCGCACAATCCGTTCAAGTACAATATTGAAGAAGTCACATGACAGCGCGTCACCTTGTCTAAAGAATTTTTTGGAATCAAAGGTCTCGGTGAGGTCATTACCGACCTTGATGGAGCAGCGAGCGTTCTCCATCGTCAGCCTGCACAGGCGGACAAGTTTGGCAGGGATGTCAAAACTAGACATGGCTCTATAAAGCTCTTCTCTATAAATGCTGTCATAGGCGGCCTTGAAATCGATAAAGAGGTGGTGAGTATCGATTTGGAATTCTTGGGTTTTCTCCAGGATCTGCCGAAGTGTGAAGATTTGGTCGATGGTGGACTTTCCTGGCCTGAAACCGCACTGATAGGGTCCAATCAGGCTGTTGATAAAAGGTTTCAGGCGTTCACACAATATCGCAGAAAAAATCTTGTATGCGATGTTGAGGAGACTGATGCCTCTATAATTGGCGCAGTTGAGGGGGTCTCCTTTCTTGTGGATCGGGCAAACGATGCTGAGATTCCATTCATCAGGCATACACTCCTCTGACCAAATATTAGAAATGAGTTGGTGTATGCACTCTACCAATTCATCCCCAGCTGCCTTGAAAAGGTCGGCCGGTAAGCCGTCAGGTCCAGCAGCTTTGTTCGATTTAAGTTTGGATATTGCTATCCTCACTTCGTTTTGGTCAGGTGGACGGAAATTTTGACTATCATCGTCCATGTTGAATGGTTCATTCTGCCTGACAGCGGGATGTTGGTCTTCGTCGCCGTTATACAGTCTGCAGAAGTAGTTTTTCCATATTCTCAGCACCGACTGTGATTCTACTACGAGGTTTCCATTCTCATCTCTACAGGTTTCTGTACGGGTATTACTTCTCTGACACGTTCTTTTTACCTTTTGGTAAAACTTCCGTACATTGTTCCTGGAGTATAGACTCTCGATATTCTCAAACGCGCGCTTCTTATGCTCTTTCTTCTTCTTTTGGAGAAGCCGATGTTCTTCCCGTCTCTTTTGCTCGTAGAGCTCACGAGCAGCTCTCGTCTTCCTTTGCAGCGCCGCTTTGTATGCCTCTTGTTTTGCTGCATGCACTCGCCGGCATTCTTCGTCAAACCAGGGGTTTCGCGGTGGTGGGCGAGCGAGACCCAACACATCAGTCGCGGCGTTTCTGATGGCATGTTGGCAGCGTTGCCACTGGTCTTCGATACTTGATGCTGGCGGCAAAGGGGTGATTGAGAGATTTCGGGATACGCGTTCAGCGAAGAGTCTGGCGGTCTCTTGCGATTGTAGCTTTTCGACGTTAAATTTTCTCACAGTAATTCTTCTTTGTTGCTCAGATTGGGATATCCGCATTCGTACGTTGGCTACAACAAGGTAATGATCCGAGTCTATGTTGGCCGCTCGGAAGGTCCGGACATCCAGAATACTGGAGGCATGCCTTGCGTCGATCGCAATATGATCAATTTGGTTGATCGTGACATGATCATTGGACCGCCATGTCTGCTTATGAATATCGAGATGAGGAAACCATGTGCTTGCTATGGTGACATTTCGCTCCACAGCGAAATCAATTAGCCTTAGTCCGTTATCAGACGTGGTGTCGTGTAGGCTATGCTTACCGACTGCTCTACCGAAGACGTCCTCCTTTCCTATTTTGGCGTTAAAATCGCCCAATACGATCTTAACGTCGTATTTAGGACATTGCTCGTATTTTTCGTCGAGGAGCTCGTAGAAACACTCTTTGGAGGCAGGGTCTTTTTCTTCTGTGGGGGCATGAACACATATTAGGCTTATGTTAGCGAATTTAGCCTTGATCCGGATAGTCATAATACGCTCGCTCAGGTGTGGGAAGCTTAAGACTTCTTGCCTAAGTCTGCCGCGTATGACAAATCCGCATCCGAATAAGCGTTGCCTGTTGCCTCTGTAGCAATCACCGTAGTAGATGTCACAGTTTTTCATCCTCTTTTTGCCCGGCCCATCCCATCGCACTTCCTGGATGGCGGTAATATCTGCTTTATAGCAGTCTAGGGCCTCTGCTAGTTGTTCGGCTGCACGTGGTCTGTAAAGGGACAGAACATTCCACGTACAGATCCGAAGGTCGTTGCCCTTATTTCGTTTGCTGAGGTCGTCATTAGTTGGGTCATCCTTATCCGAGGCTTTTGGTTGTTTCGGAACCATGCGTTTTTTACGTGGTAGGGAAGTTACCCGACGGCACAACCCCCAACCTGGAGGGGCAGTTCCTTAATTATTCCCCTAGGACGAGGGGCCGGGTACACCGGTGCCAGTAGTCCACTACGGGAGTATGAGCGCTGCCGTTGGCCCATTAAGGGCTCCTCCGCCACCATCTCTATTCCAATGTCCTGACCAACATTGGAAATTCCTTACCGACCTGTGATCCGAATACGTCGAAGCAGCTCGCGCAAGGTATTCACTAAGTTCAAACCTAACTGGAACTATAGACGCCACCGTTGACTCCGTCTAGGGAATTCGTCCGCTGCCGCCTGGAACAGGAAGAAGTGCTCTAGTGAGAAAAGCACTCTTCCCCCCCTCTCTCATCTGCTGCCACCAAGAATCCGCCAAACGAGGTTGGTTACCCATTTCTTGGATTAAGGTACTAGGCACCCGGCTGTCACCGCGTGGAGGTTGAGAGTAGGAGTTGGTAGGCCTCAGCTGAGTGAAAACGCTTGTGTTTTCATATGATCGCATGCACTACCGTTTGACTAGCCAATAAAGTCCACGCTTGGACAAATTCTTGGCGCATTGTGCTGAACGAAAGCAAATCTACTCACGTCAACTTTACGTACAAAAAAGTGGATAGATTGCCTGTATATCTAAACTCGGCTCAAATACCGTACCCAAACGAAGCAAAATATCTAGGAATGACTCTAGATGTCAAGCTCAAATGGACATCGCACGTGAAAAAGAAACGCGACGAACTTCAAAACAAATACCGACAAATGTACTGGCTACTCGGAAAACATTCGAAGTTGAGCCTACACAACAAACTGCTTATCTATAAGTAAGTGCTAAAGCCTGTCTGGACGTATGGTATACAACTATGGGGTTGTACCAAGAAAAGCAATAGAAACATCATACAAACTTTCGAAAATAAAGTTCTTAGAACGATCGTTAACGCACCGTGGTATGTACGTAACGAAGATATTCATCGGGATCTGGCAATTCCCAGCGTCGTCGAAGAGCTAACAAAATTTGCGCGTAAACACAAAGATCGTGTTCACGGCCATTGTAACCGTACTATCACTCAACTACTTGACGCGTCGTCTTCAAAGGACAAAACCTTTTGACCTCGCGTCATAGCATATGAAGGTCGTGAAAAAGGCAGGAACTTTCATTGGAATTTAACCTGTCTAAAGTGCTACATTTATTTTCAATCACATACGAACATCTTTTTCTATAATCACGATTCTCGTAAGCGAAAATAAAACTGTTGGATAAGCTTTGGCTTAGTTGTAGTAAAGATTTTTCACCTGCTCTCGGCAAAAAAAAAAAAAAAAAAAACCAACAAAATTCGTCCCGTTGTCGGAACGAATCCTTACTGGAACTCCGCGGCGGTTGATGAAATTGCAGATCGCCAAGAAGCACGCGTCTGTTGATACGTCGTGGACAACTTTGAGTTGAATACCGCGTACAACCAAGCACATGAATAGTGCCACCCACCGCTTCTCAATATGTCGCCCTATCGTAACAGTAATAGGGCCGAAGTACTCCAACCCAGTGTATAAGAAGGGCCTTAAAAGCGGTGTCAGATGGTCCTCCGGCAAGGGGTCCATCAATGGCGTAACTGGAGAGACTTTGGTAATCCTACAAACGCAGCAGCTGGCGATCACTCTTCGCATGATTTGTCGTAGGAGAGGGATCCAATATGTGCAACGTATTTCGCAAATCGCCGCTTCGATGTTCTAGTGTTTTATCCTGTAATGTTGGTCAGCAACAACTAACGTGGTAAATGCGTCAGCAGACGGTAAGATGATCTGTTGTCTGGCGGCATAGGTGAGCCAGCTAGCTGCATCTATTCGATCATAGACCAGGAGAATGCCATCGGTGTCGAAATATGGTGAGAGTTCCTATAACGCACTGCCCTTCGCGACTGCCTTATCGTGACCAATTTGCTTCAGTTCTGTTGCAAACGCTTCCAGTTGCAAACGCTTCACTTGGCGACATAGTGATTGTTCTGCTGCAGCGAGCTCGAACACTGTCATGCCATTATCGCCAATGTCACGGTGCCGCTTGCTGCAGCGATTCACGAAACGAATTACCCAGGCTATCTCTTAAGCCTGCAAAAAGACGAAAAACTTTTAAAGTCAATGAAATGATTACTCACGACGATCAGCGAATATCTCGGGCTGAGCTCTTCTTCAACATCTTCTTTAACGGCGGCGGTTATACTGGTTAGCCACTGGGTTAGGTACGATTCACCGCATTTTAAAATCTTGTTTTCAAAATCTCGCATAACAAAGTCTCGCATATTCAAAATCTTGCATATTCAAAGTCTCGCATATTCAAAATTTCGCATATTCAAAATCTCGCATAATCAAAATCTCGCATATTCAAAATCTCGCGAATCAACATCTCGAAAACTAGAATGTATATTAGCTATGTAGGTACCTATTCCAAACAAAAATACTTGCTTTATTTTAAGTATGTACATAACACAAGACTACTGTTAATAAGAGAGAGAGAAGATGTAACAATTTGCTGTCATGTACCTAAAGGAATGCAGTTATTTATATTGCTAGCATTATAAGCACACAATAATCAGTTCCGCTATGGGTATGTCAACAACTGCCGGGCAGGCGCCTGGAGCTAAAGTCTATTTTTATGTATGCATTCACTTTTAAAACCTTATAAATTTCGAATTTTGTCATGAAATAGGAGTAACTCCTAACTTTTGATAATGCGAGATTCTCCTGTATTTGCGAGATTTTTATCTTTCGGAGCGAGATTTTGATAATGCGAGATTTTGATAAGTCGAGATCTTGAATATGCGAGATTTTGAATAGCATATGCGAGATTCGGATTATGTGAGATTTTGAATATGCGAGATTTTGTTATTCGATATTTATTTAAAAAATGCGGGATTTCGTTATTAGAGATTTTGGTTTGCGGTCAATCGTACCGCTCCCTTGGTCACTTATCTTTTTTTTTTCAGGAAGTCAGAGCCGGTCAACCAACGAAACGAAGGACTGAAATCGACATGGCTATTCGTGTCGCCTCTTCAGCGGGGTTTTTATGGGTTGGTACCTGTTCTGGTGCATGGGGGCGAATGACAACTTAATGGGTGACTCCCGTGGGATGCTGCGTTCTGGTGGGTACCTACTGCCGTGGAACAGTATGGGTTTCTCAACTGGGTATGCACCGTGAGCGGGGTGATCTCCAACTCAATGCGAAGAAAGGAAAAAGAAACGTTTTCAGAGATAATACAATTTTTAATTTTCGTAAATTTTACAAGTGTGCTTACCGCCGGGTGGACAGGAAAAAAGTGAGTGCGTGACAAGAAACCGGCAAAAAGGTTAGGTTACTAACGAACATTCGTTCGTTGAGTTTTGTTAATTCTAAACAATTCGGTACTTTAGAGGGGGGCACTGTTGAGTCCATTCAGCTCGTTGAAACGAGTCTGAGGGTCTGTTTACACCTCAACATTGCCGGCCACCTTGCAACATAGTTTGCAATAAATTCAATTACATACATTATAATTATTCTAAAGGGGTAATCTTTTGATATCGGAGGGACTACACTCACTCCGTTGAGGAAGGTTATGTTAGTACGGGAAGTAATACATTTTTGTTTTTTTTTCCAAAGTACATATTCATGTATTAAATTATTAAAAAATTCATCTGTAACGTGGTATAATGCTTTAAAGATCAATAAATGAAACGAGGAATATTTTAAAGTGTGAATTGCGTATATACTTCGTAAGCGATATACTCATAGAAGCGAGTTTATTCAAAAAGGGTAACAAGTTTAACTATATTAATGGTACTTTGCTGGGTACGAAGGTCTGCAACGCGGGCCCTACCGTCTGCACCTAAATGGACTTTGATAACTCTACCCAATAACCACTCATTAGGAGGCAACCGTTCGCCTTTGACCACGACAAGGTCATCGACGGAAATGTTTCGTTGCGCGAATTTCCACTTATACCTATGATGGAGTTCTTTAAGATACTCTCCTTTCCAGCGAATGCAAAACTGATGATCAAGGTTAACCGAATTGTCAGATTTGTCAGGCTCAGGTATAGCCAGAAGTGGAACCCCTCTTGAAAAATGACCAGGTGTTAATGGTGGAATATTGAATGGGTTTTCGGATATAGGTGATATGGGTCGAGAGTTGAGGCAAGCTTGGACTCGCGATAACAGCGTTGAGAACTCTTCGAAGGTGAACTTATGATCCCCGGCTATCTTCCGGAAGTATGATTTGAAACTTTTATCCCCCGCTTCCCACAAGCCTCCCATATGAGGAGCCCTTGGGGGGATAAACTTCCATTGATGGATGTCCTTATATTTTTGCGCAACATGACCGGCAAAACTTCGAGTGAATGCTTTGAGATCTCGGGCAATAATTTTATCGACACCAATGAAATTTGTTCCGTTAGAGGAAAAGATCGTTTTAGGGACACCCCGACGAGAAACGAATCTTGAAAAGGCTGCTAAGAAAATTGGTGTCGATAAGTCCCTAGCGGCTTCCAAATGCATTGCCTTTGTAGAAAAGCAGACGAAGAGAGAGACATAACCTTTGGAGATGCGACAGTTACGACCTGAAAAGCTTTTGATCTTAAATGGACCGGCGAAATCAATACCCGTTGGTAGAAAGGCAATATTAAAAGTAGTACGTTCTTTGGAGAGCGCCGCCATAATTTGCGGTCTGGATTTCCTTTTGTGTAGGTTGCAAATCTTACACATCTTTAAACGCGCTTTAGTCAAATTTTTAACTTTGGGTATCCAAAATTCTGAGCGTATTAATCGTATAACGATATGACCGTGGATAGATATCTTATGGACAAAATCCATCAAAAGCTTACTGAGGTAGGAATGATAGGGCAATAATAACTGGGTACTTCTCATTATAGATAAGTGTAGAGCAGGCTAGGCGCCCATTTACGAGCTTTTGCTTGGAATGGCCTTGTTTTCGGATAAACACAAGTACTCTTGGGGATAATGCAGCTGTTGGGTTAAACAAACCAACTCCATCTTCGTACGATGCAGGTGCTCTTGAGCTGTGGACACACTTCGAATTGGAGATGGAGTCTTAGATCTTAGTTTGAGCATAGCTAGGAATCGAAATACGTGATTCAGGACCCGTAGGGTTCTTGACCAGCAGGAGAATCGATTGAGAATATTTTCCACATTTGGAGCATTAATAGCCAAGAAGGTTTGAATTTTCCGATGTTCGAGCAAGCCTTCGCTCGGTTCCGCTGGGATTGAATAGGGCCAATACTCTTCGGTCTTGGACAGCCATGCAGGACCATGCCACCACAATGAGTTATTCTTTAATTCAGTTGGGACTAAACCACGGGTACCCAAATCCGCTGGGTTGTCGATTGATGATACATGATTCCATCTTTGGGTGCCCACATTTTCGGTTATCTGTGAGATTCGATTCCCTATAAAGGTTTTCCAAGCAGAAGGGGGTTTCTTTAACCACGCTAGGACTATGGAGCTGTCGGTCCATAAGTGAATATCAGAAATAGGATTGTTTAACTGCGGTAATAGTTTTTTAATAAGTTTTGGCAACAGAACCGAGGCGCATAGTTCCAGTATCGGCAGGGTCAGTTGCTTTACCGGAGCTACTTTAGTTTTCGAGCAGAGAAAATGCGAAGACTAAGTGTTATTTTGGCATTCTATGCAAACATATAGCTCGCTCGGAGGCATCGCTAAAGCCATGTAGCTGGACGGATGTAAAAGGGGTAAAATCTATCTATCTTGGAACTTTAATATATCGGATGTCCGGAAGGTTTGTTATAAATTGTTTCCATCTGAGATAAGTTGTCGGTTCGCGTGGGCTATCTCATCCAGTATTATCTTTCCATATATGCTGCATTATGATCTTGGCTACTGCAATGACTGGGGATAGCCATCCACCTGGGTCAAATAACTTAGCTATGATTGAAAGGGCGGATCGTTTCGTCACTTGAGAGGCATTATCTTGTTCTTTAAACGACTTGATAAGGAATTCAAAACTGTCAATTTGGGCATTCCAATTGATACCTAACATTTTGGTGGAACTCTTATCGTCCAACTTTAGAAAATGTTTGTCCAGGAGACCTTCTGTCGTGAAATTTGCTAGCTAGTCGTGAGAATTTGAAGTCCATTTTCGCAACTTCCAACTAATTCGCTAGCTTTGCAGTTTGTATATCGTGCGCGCCCGACAGCACATCGTCAACATAAAATTCGCGTCGTAGCATTGATGACGCTAGAGGGAACTCATCTTTGACATCATCCGCCAATTGAAGGAGGGTTCGAATTGCTAAATATGGAGCGCAATTGAATCCGAAGGTTACAGTTTGCAATTCATAATCGATTATAGGAGAACTAAGGTCTTCTTGGAAGAGAATGCGCTGAAAAGGGGTGTGTTCTGGGTGCATCAATTTCTGTAATGTCTGCGTTGAATACATATTTGTAGAAACGCCAGTTTAAGAGAAGGGTAGTGTGATCTGATTGCAGACTTGGGCCGACGTACAGTACATCATTCAATCGAACACCGGTGCTAGTGGGGTTCGATGTGTTAAACACAACCCGCAATTTGGTAGTGAGAATATCCGGTTTCACAACCGCATGGTGTGGCAAATAGTACGAGGTAACAAGATCGCCCGTAATAATTTCTCGGGGTGTAATGGGCTTCATTTGCTTAAGAGAAGAATATTCCTCAAGGACATCCATATAGTTTTTATGAAAGCTTGGAGTTTTGGACAAAGACTTTTCCAGTCGAAGGAATTTACTCATAGCGATGTCACGCGAACGACAAAGGGTCCCAGCAGTGGCTTTAACGGGAAGTTTGACCGTATATCTACCCTCTGAATTTCGAACCGTGGTTTCCCGATAAAGTTATTCACATATCTCGTCTTCAGGCGAAGTGGTTTTGAATCAGTGACTTCTTCGACTTCCCACAATTTGGATAACTCTTTATTGAGAGGGGTGTCACATAATTTCAGTGTGGGTTTAACGAGAGGGCCAGTTAAAATCCATCCAAAAATCGTACTTTGGGCAACTACGGAACCAAACACTTTTTACTTAACTCCGTCTTGTAAGATTGAGGGGTATATATCTGCCCGTACTACGAGAGCCACCTATACTTACTTACTTAGATGGCGCTACAGTCCGGGGTGGACCTGGGCCTCAACCAACAAACCTCTCCAGCCAGCACGGTTACGAGCCAGCTGCCTCCAGTTGCGCACGCCAAGTTGGTTGAGGTCCTCCTCCACTTGTTTGCGCCACCTACCGCGAGGTCGTCCTCTACTGCGCCGTCCGTCCGGGGTGAATTCGAAGACTTTCTTAGCGGGAAGGTTGGGCTCCATCCGCTCTAAATGACCCAGCCATCTTAGTCGCTGTATGTGAACTCTTCTGGCTAAGTTGATGTCCTTGTACAGGCCGTATAGTTCGGCATTGTACCTTCTCCTCCACTTACCGTCTATGCAGACGGGACCAAAGATCGCTCGAAGAACTTTTCTCTCGAAATAACCAAGGGCATCCTCATCCGGTTTTGTCAAAGCCCATGCCTCTGCGCCATACAGCAGGACTGGGATGATTAATGTCTTATAAAGAGTTACCTTAGTAGTTCGAGATAGGGCTTTGCTACTCAATTGCCGTTTTAGCCCATAGAAACAACGATTGGCAAGAGTAATTCTCCGTGTGATCTCTCCACTCATGTCATTTGCGGAGCTGACCATAGAGCCTAGGTAGACAAAATCCTTTACTACCTCAAATTGTATCTGTCTATTGTGGCGTTCTGCCCAAGACGCCGATGTTGGGTGTCCTTTTTTGTAGACAGCATATATTTTGTTTTGCTTTCATTGACCACTAGACCCATCTTTGCTGCCTCGATCTCAATACTCGTAAATGCCCCATTGACGGCCCGCTGAGTTCTTCTGATTATGTCAATGTCATCGGCATAAGCGAGTAGTTGTACAGACTTGAAGAATATTGTACCTCCGGGGTTGGCTTGTGAGTTTCGTACAATTCTCTCAAGTACTTTGTTAAAGATATCGCATGATAGCGCGTCGCCTTGTCTAAGACCTTTCCTGACATCGAACGGTTCGGTGATGTTCTTACCGACTTTGATGGAGCAGCGAGAGTTCTCCATCGTCATTCTGCACAAACGGACGAGCTTGGCAGGGATGCCAAGACTAGACATGGCTCTGTATAACTCGTCTCTATACACGCTATCATAGGCAACTTTGAAATCGATGAAAAGGTGGTGCGTATCGATTTTATATTCATGGGTTTTTTCCAAGATCTGCCGTAGTGTGAATATTTGGTCAATGGTAGACTTTCCATGCCTGAAACCGCACTGATAAGGACCTATCAGGTTGTTGATGATCGGTTTTAGGCGTTCACATAGTACGGCAGACAGGATCTTATATGCGATATTTAGGAGACTTATACCTCTGTAGTTGGCGCAGTTCAGAGGGTCTCCTTTCTTCAGGATCGGGCAAACGACGCTGAGGTTCCATTCATCGGGCATACTTTCGTCCGACCAGATTTTACAGATGAGCTGGTGCATGCTCCTTACCAACTCATCTCCTCCTGCCTTGAAAAGTTCGGCGGCAAGGCCGTCGGCTCCAGCAGCTTTGTTGGATTTGAGTTTAGTTATCGCTATCCTCACTTCATTCTGATCGGGTTGACGGGAATTTTGACTGCCATCGTCACTGTTGAATGGCTCATTCTGCCTGACAGCGGAGTATTGATCATCATCGCCGTTTAACAGTCTGCAGAAGTGTTCCTTCCATATCCTCAGCACCGACTGCAATTCTACTACTATGTTGCCATTTTCGTCCCTGCAGGCTTCTGTTCTGGCTTTGAAACCTTGGCATGTTCTTTTTACCCTTTGGTAAAATTTTCGAACATTATTCCTGCAATAAAGTCTCTCAATCTCCTCGATCGAGCGCTTCTCATGCTCTTTTTCCTTCTTTCTGAGAAGTTGATGTTCCTCTTTTCTCCTGCGCACGTGGAGCTCGTAAGCAGCTCTAGTCCTTCTATGCAGCGCCGCTTTGTACGCCTCTTGTTTTGCTGCATGTGCTTGCTGGCAGGGGTTTCGTTGTGGTGGGCGAGAGAAACCCAGTACATCAGAGGCGGCATCTCTGATGACTTTTTGGCAACGCTGCCACTGGTCTTCCGCATTTGCTGCTGGCGGCATAGGACTAAGATTGAGATTAGAAGAAACACGATCGGCAAAGGTTCTGACGGTCTCTTGCGATTGTAGCTATTCGACGTTAAATTTCCTCACAGCCACCTATGCACTTCGGTAAAAATAGGGATCAGCCAATTCGAAATCAACTGCTTCTAAACCTTTAGAAATATCGACGGTATGGGATGGTAAATCTTCCGTCAACCGTTTCAGGACGATTGCATTAGCACAAAAATCCTTTCTTATGTATCGGAAAAATCAGTGCTTCTTTGATGTGGTTCGGAATTACTCCATATTCCAGCACATTAATTAAAAATGCATTGTAGCTGCTTTATGAGTTCAGGAGAACCATACTTATAAAACTCGACAGGAATTCCACCTGAGCCTGGAGCTTTGCCGTATTTGACCCTAGTTAAAGCCTTTTTTATCTCAGACTGAGAAATTGTTACATCCAAAATTTCACTTTCAAAAGCAGGTGAGGCATATAGATGAGAGCAGCTATTGATTGAAGGGCTCAGTAGTCCCTTAAAATGAGAACGAAGCATGTCTAAGCTTAAATCACGGTGGATGATAAATTTCCTCCTATTCAGTTTTGCTGCCAGTTTCCAGAAATCAGATGAATTTTTACACTGTGCAAGCCTATGAGATTCCATTTCGAAATGATATTTCTTCTTGCTTGCACACAACGCTTTATTGGCTCCCACATATAACTTTTTGAAAAATTCCTCGTTGGCGTCACGGAATGCTCGTAGCCATGCAAATGATAGCTGTCTCGCTCTTTTGCAGTCACACTGCCGCCTGTTGCTTCTACTGCTACAAACTGGATACGATGCTTTTATGGCTTCTCCAATTTGTTTGAGATCGAATTCAGTATGCGTTTGTAGAAACGTATCTAGGTTCCTTTGGTAGATGAGAGCTTTTTCCTCCTTCCAATAGAGCTTGGGTAGCAACATCAAGCTATTATTTATGTCGGTTCCATTTGTTCTCAGACTAAATGGTACGATAGTTGGGAGGTGATCTGAGAAAGGAACATGTTCCACATCAAAGTCCGTAACATATTCTTCCCATTTTCCGCCAATTAGGCTGAAATCGATTACTGATGTAATTCCATTTTTAGAAATGGAAAAAGGGAATGAAAAAATAGTTTGGAAAAAATGTCAGACATTTTTTTTGGGGTTTTTTCCATTTCCTGTTTTGGAAAAAGAACCTGAAACCTATATTTTTTATCAATTGTTGTAACAAATTAACAGTTATATTAGTCAGTAGCCGAAGGCCCTGGTAGTCAGCAGTGTAAATTTTGTACTATTAGCACATAATTTATTATCTGTTAATAAAGTTCAATAATACAGTACTACCTCGATAATGTGAACTAATTAAAACAAGGGCCTGTTCACATTTGGGAGGGGTTCATATTATTGGAACATTCTTTTCAACTAAAAATAAGAGAATTTTCGAATAACGAATGCTATGAATGCTGGTTGGGTGTCAAATCGCCCAAAACCAAATCGAAAAAATGTCACATCGCCCAAAAATTATGGGCGATATGACACAACGACATACCGCCCAAAAATTAAAAAATGACAAAACACCCAAGAAAGTGGGCGTTTTGTCAGAATTCATTAATAGCCTTACTTCCGATCGCCCAAAACCAAATCGCCCAAAATGCGAAAAAATGCAGAAAAATGTCAAATCGCCCAAAAATCTTTTTGGGCGATTTAACATTTTTTGTTTTGGGCTATTTAGCATAATGTCAAATCACCCAAAAATATAACAGATTTTGGGCGGATTGACATTTTCGTTAAATTGGGTTTAAGACTGCGTTTAAAACAAATTGTAACAATTACATTAGCGGTCACAGCGCTTTCACGTCGCGTCCGCGCGCGAAGGACGGCCGGACGCCGCGCGATGCGGCGCGATTACCGTTTCGCGTCCCGTCGCGTTGCGCCACGCAACCAGGCGCGGACCCCCTCCCCCCACCGAACGATTTTGTTTCCCCGTAACTGTAAGTGTGAGCCTGACAAAGCAATCAGCGCGATTGACGTCGTAAGTAATCCTCAATGCAGCTTACGTTTTTTTTGGCAATACTTCCATTTCTCAAATCCTTCATTTCCGATTATTAGTGAATATAATATGAGCGCAGGGACATACATATGTATGTCAAAATTTTTTTTTTTCGAAGAGGTGTATACATAAGTCCACAATGCATAAACAGTGCCATGTGTAAGGGGGGGCATGCTGCCCCCCTGCAACCCCCCTGCTTGGGGTCACTGTTGGATTTGAGGTGGGTGCGAGGATGCGTGTATGCAAAGTTTCTTTATATCCGTGTTTCGCACCCAACCTCGCACCCGCCTCAAATCCAACAGTGACCCCAAGCAGGGGGGTTGCAGGGGGGCAGCATGCCCCCCTTACACATTGCACTGTTTATGCATTGTGGACTTATGCATGCTCCATCTTATTTGGCCGTTGTTTTCCTTGAGAGGTTTGTAGGTGGGACATAAAGTTGCAAGCGCAAGCAGTTGCAGATGGACATGAAAATTATAAGTGTCCATGCTGCCGGGAATTCGTAACAGACACGCTTCAAGTGTACATTTAGTAGGTAGCATAATTGTATGTTACATATTGTTAAATTGTTCTTATGGTTACTAGTTATAAAAAGAAGAAAGTTATTGAAAACGTTTGTAGTTTTACATTTAAACAGTTTCAGAGACCGTACGTCTACGAAAGACACCTTTTTTTTTATTTTTAAACATGACAGTTTGTGAGTGATAAAGTAATTAAACAAATAAAAAACGGCCGCTTCACGCAAGGGCCCGGCGTGCTCCTACGCGGCGGGCGCGCCGACCGAGCCGCGCGGACCGTTCACGTCGCAGCGCGCCCCCCTCCTCCGGCACGCTGATTCCCCCAGAGTTTTTTATTTGTTTAATTACTTTATCACTCACAAACTGCCATATTTAAATATAAAAAAAAACATTTTCTGGTGTTTTTTCCAAAACAAAATTTGGAAATTAAGCCAGAATATATTAATTTTCTGGCCTAATTTCCATTTTACTTTCTGGCTCTTTTTCCACACTTGTCTGGCTTAATTTCCAACGTTTCTGGCGTATTTTCCAAACAGTTTTCTGCTATTTTTTCCTATTTTTACTAAATAAACATTTTCTGGCGTTTTTTCCAAAAAAAATTTCTGGCGTAATTTCCGGGAGCCGAAAATTGATGGAACTCAATGAAATAATTGAAGTTTTTTTGTTATTTTGGACATGTTATTATTTTTATTTTTAATTTAAAGTTTTTTTTACATAACATTAATATTACGAAGTATTTTCTTGATTTACACATTTATGGTATTTATGTAACTGAATACTGTGTTGTAAATAGACAGGCTCTTCGCAGGCAGTGCATGTAAATTTGGTTTTCCTTTGTATTTTATCGTTTATTCTGCAAATTCTACACGGCTTTTTCTGGGCCGTTGATGTCTGGCTACTGCTGGGCTGTGGAATCCTATTTTGCAATGGTGCTCCGAAGAAAGATTCGATGCCATCTCGAACGGAAAACACTCCTATTATCCTTGGATCGTTCATCCTTGCTTCGATCTGAGGGGTACTAACTGCTCAATCAAAGAATGCAAAAATTGTCGACGTGCATTGGTTTTGTTCATTGCACTCATATCATAATCAACTGAATAAAAATAACTAACTGTAAAATTCACTAATGATATAATTATCTGGAAGTCGTAGACAATAAACGATTTACAATCAAATACGGAATGTTCAAGTGACGCAATGGCCTGCATACGTCATAAACACAAGTAATTAGTGGAAAACTCCAGCCAGTTGCATATTTTTGCAAAATACCGTAATAAATTATTTTGTTTGTATATAATGCACTAAACAAAACTAATAATTACTTGACGGACTTAGGTAAAAAGAGTTTTTTTTTTTGGATGAAATGTTAAATAAATACGTTTCTCCATACAATATGTAGCAAGGTCTGGCCAGACCTATTCCATTGATTCTAGGGGTTGTTGCAGAAAAACTTTATTTTTTTCTCACCCACTTAGATTTAGAATTTATTGTCCAAACTAAAGCATTCAAAATCATTAGAGAAGATACCCCCTGCCAGTCCCGATTCTGTTTTGGATCCATCGGTGTAGAAACACATGGATCCCTCTTGCAACACCACATTCTCCTCCCACTCAAGTCTGGAGGGGATGTGGGTTTCAAATTTTTTGTCAAACAGAAGTTGTGGGAGTATGTAAAACAGACTGTCTAGAGGCATTGCTGGCATGGTTCTTAGTGCTCCGCTGATGCATGCGCAAGCCGATCTTTGCACGCAACCAAGATATGTTAGGTGAACAGCTTTCTCCAAGGCTGTCCACAAGACTGTCTAATGACAGATATATAGAGTCAGTATGAAATTTTTGGCTGTGGTCCCCATGTTCTACCTATTGCTTTTCTACAGCAGTGTAGAGCTGTAATTGGTTTCTTAATGCGTTCTAAGATATTGGGTTTCTAACTGAGTTTCCTTTCGAGAATGAGGCCTAAATATTCGGCTTTGTTAACGAGTGCCCGACTAGTGCAACACAATTTTGGAGGGTCAGAATGTGGAATTTTGTATTCCCTTGCGAAGAGGGCCAATTCTGTTTTTTGTGGATTGACGGCAAGGCCACATCCTTAAGTCCATTTAGAGAACTCATAGAGAGCATTTAGCAAAATATCTCTGAGTGTATTGGGGTGTTTTCCTGAGAAAGCTATAGCAATGTCGTCCGTATAAGCAATTACCTTACAGCCTTCCCCTTTCAGGACTATAAGCACTTCAGTCACCGTTAGGTTCCCCCGCCTTGCGGAGTACCTCTGCTCACAAACCTTAGAGCTACGGCGTCAGCCAATTTTGAACTAACAATCCTGCCCGTCAACAACTGTTTAACCAAGGCGCCAATCGGCGCCGCAATTCTAAGGTTTGTGAGTTCTAGCATAATTGCTCCAGGTTCAACATTGTTAAAAGCTCCCTCCACTTCGAGTTATGCTGCCGGTGTGTATTCTTTGCAATCTAGAATTTTTTCAATGATGAGCACAAGTGAGTCAAAGGTCGTTTCTACCGATTTCCCTTTACTATACGCATCATGGGAGGCTGATAGCAGGTAGGAATGATGCTGCAGCGAATATGGGTCTCTATTGGTTTCTTCAGAGTCTTCAGGAGAAATAATGATAGACTTATGGGTCTGAGATTTTTGTGGTTAATGTGCGAGCTTTTACCTGCCTTCGGTATGAAAACCACATTGACTTCCATCCATGATTTGGGGATATGAACCAGGTCCAGACAATCTCTAAAAATAACATTTAACCAGGGAATGATAAGACGCACAGTTTCCTGGATTCCCACGGGTACTATACCGTCTGGTCTTGCCGACTTAAATGGTTTGAAGCTGCGTATTGCCCAAAGGAGTTTGCTCTTAGTAATAAGAATAGTTGAGCTGCGTGACATAGATACTGCAGAGGTTGCTAAGGGATCCGTTGTATTATTGCAGCAGCTAGGGAAGTGAGAATTCGTTAACAACTCAAGGTATTCGATACTATAGGTAGTCCAGGAGCCCTTTTTAGACGGCTTGTGGTTTTCACGGAGGAAGCGGGAACCTTTCTAAGCCTTGTTCTCAAAGGTTTCTTGTATTTTTCTACAGAAGAGTCTCCAAGATTTACGCTGGTTCTTCCTTAAGTTGGTCTTATAAGCTTTGAAGGCCCCTTTCTATAGGTTCCAAGTTTGAGCATCACGAGGCTTTTGGTCCTTATCTCCTGACTCCACTAGGGAGGTTTACCTGTAGGTTTGCTAGCTAGGCAGGAGAACGACATTGCATGATTAAGAGTGGCAATTATTATCTCTAAAAGAGTGTCTAGCTTGTGAATATTGCGGGTGAGAGGGGTGGGGGGATCTGCGAAATACAGATATTCCTACGATGTCCCTGTACTTAGTCCAATTGGTCTTTCTGTAATTCCTAAACACTGATTGATTGGCGAGGAGGTCATTTATTCCAATCCCTGATCATATGTAATATATTGTCTCAGACTAGGGTGATGTCGAGGGCTTCCTGTCTATTGCTAGTAACAAAGGTGGATTCACACCAAATATTACAGCGAACGTGGTTAGTACTTAGAATGAAATTAGTGTAATAAGGAGTCTTAAGCCCACACTCCAGGTTATTAAGGACCCAAGGTTCCTGGACCAAGACGATGTCTTCCCCGATGTTGTTTTGCCGGAGAAGGCCAGCCGAGGCCGTAATGTAGTGGTGGAGGTTAATCTGAACGAATCGCAGAGCCATCGCAATCGCATTCAGATGCCTCGGATGGTTCGCATCATCCGTGCCCAACCAGTTTTTCCGTAACTCCTCAAACTTATTTTATGTATAGTTTTATAATACCAGAAGCCTGTACCACAAAACTACAATTTAACAAATCTACAGGCAACAATGCAGATTCAACAAGTAACTATAATTTCGGCATCACAAAAAAAAAAAAAACGACTACAATTGTTAAATATTTAAATTTCCCTTTTTTGTACAAATCAGTTGTATTATACAAGTGGTCTCGTGACGGAATGCCCCTGTAGTTGCTTGGGTCGGGAATATTACACTTTTTGAATATCGGCCATATTAAAAATTTCGTGAAAACTTCCTCTACCGTACATTCATCCAATATTTTGTTATATGCAGTTGCTAGTTCTTTCAGAAAATCATCGATCGTATTTATAATGAACTCGTGTGTTATCCTATCTTATCCTGGAGCTTTGATTAGCTTCACATTACTAAGCACGTTTTTAATTTCATCAAGAGAAAAGGATCTGTCCAAATTCGGATCTTCGACAAAATTTGGTACATATCCGTAGGATGTGCTACTCATTTCTCGACTTGGGTTGAGAAGGTTTTAAATTCCCTTATCCCAGGACACTGCTGTTGTTCTTGATTTCTTATCTCCTTTGCTAGACGCCACCAATTCTTGCTATCTTTAACTGTGTTATTTTTGAATTCTATCTGTTGGAAGTATAATATTTTGCCGTTTTTACAAACTGCCTTATATTCTCTTAAATAGCTCAGCTTTACCTCTCAATTTTTTGTTTTACGAAATATCATATGTTTAATAATTTGAAGGGGCTTTTTTCCTCACGGCTTCGCACTGGGAATTGTACCACCTATTTTTTGGATTCAAAGTTCTTATGTTGCTTCTTTGTTGATTCGCTGACTCCTTAGTTATATTAGTGATATCTATTAACTCGATCGTATCTTTCCGAAACTTAACATTTTGTAGAATCTAGCTTAGTCTACTATACGCATGTTTCGATATTCTGCCTTTCCAGTTCCCTTCCACTTCAGCTTTGGCAAAAGATTATTAGTGGTGTTCTCAGTAGCTGCAGAGTTTTTTGAATGCTCAGTTTTATTGGCAAGTGATCCGACCATACATAGATACATGTAACCAAATTTTCAAATCCGTTTTTATAAAAAATAGTTGAAATGTATCTTTTTTTGTGGGTCTAGGATTAAAACAGACCTACAAAAACAATAAAAAACGTTATATCGAATACTTACATACTGACATTTGAAAATCGTTCGTAATAACGTTTGTTCGTTATATTTTGATATCAATGTCCCCTAGTTTATAACACAAGTGCAGTTAAATTTGTTCTCGCCTCGTCGAACTGATAGCTTCCCATGGCAAACCTGTAGATATTGTTTAACAACAATTTAAAAACAAATTAAGGGAACTTAAATATTAATGTTGCTCAAAATAGTCTCAATAACATTCGCGTATTCTTTGATATTTCATCAATTCTTTTTTGCTTACCTCTTACCAGCATCCCCGTGGTTACATTTCTTTTTTGAATTAAAGTTTCTGTCTACTCATCACACTGACTGCTGAGCTCGAATAGGACAGCCGGCAAATACAAAGAAAAAAAAAAAAACAAAAAAAAGGAAAAAAAGACGGACACTGAACATTTTTAATTAATTTCAACACTGCGCATTTAATCAGTGGTGTTCCAGTTATTTCCGGTTATTTTTTCTTTGCAGTTTCCCACGAGATAAGTTAAAGTAATGGGTAAGCGAAAAATATGGCCATCTGATAATTGTAATTAAGAGCATAATCCTAGATTTTTGGGGTTTTTACATTCGCTCATTTTTGCTATTTTCTGTTCGCTTTTATTTTATTTTCACTGGATTTTCATAAGCGTAATGCTTAATGAGATCCTTACGAAGGAGGATACTGGCGTGAGATTTAATTTCGTCTCGGTAGAATCACTCACAGATAAAAAAAAAGGAAAATAGTTCGGCGGTGCATCTGATGCACATCACTGCGCTACAAACTGACGTGGTTTAGTTATTTGATGTTGAGGGTGTCGACATGATATGAAGCTTAAAATATTAAATTTAATAGTAGGGTAGTTAGAAAATGCTGTTAGAAGAAAGCTTAGCCCACCTAAAGATAATATACAGAAATTGAACAGGTCGGTGGACTCCCTACCAGTTCCTTTAGAGAATCGGGGTGAACTGTAACTCTTTTGTTTAATTTTCTGCTTAGATCAAAAAAAATACAAATATTTGGCGCAACAGCTCTTTAAAGTGCCAGGGCCTAGCTTCTCGCAACCACTCATGTTGTGTGCGTTATATTTTTCACACGAATGGAAGGGACCTACAGTTTAATGCCGAATCCGAACGGCGATTTGAGAAGCTTTTTCGTGACAACAATACTCTCGGATGTTTGTCAGACGCTCGCGAGAGGTGGGACCGTGAAAAAACTTTTTGGTATTTTGTGGGATTCGAACTTGGAACCTCATGCGTAGTGATCCGACACACTAACCACTTACGCCACGGCGCCCACAAAATATATCATCCGATGCTATATATTTTCATTTAACTATCGACTTTTGAAAACGATACAGTCAAAATCGTAAAAACTGTATCATACCTTGCTGTGCTGAATTCGGGATAGTGAACATACAAGTGACAAGTGAAGAAGTTAGATACCTGTAGTACAGTTCGATCAATATGGCCAGTCTACGATAAGAGGAGATCTATCTATCTACTAAGTCTACTAAGACTTAACTGTAACTACATCCAAACTGCTGGCCGCATAATGACTGGACAATGCATGATAGGCAACCATGCGGCCCGGCTATGCCTACCTTACAACATCGACATTCAATCATCGCCATGTTCGGATGTTCTTTTACTTGTGCTCCGCGTTCAAGTTTATTGTCTACCTTTCCTTTCCATATATGTATATTCCGCGGCAATAACCCAAGTGCATTGACTCTAGCGCTAAATTGTACTTTCGCAATTCATCGCTTTATCGGTTTCGCAAATACATAATAGTGTCGATCTGCTGACCCGCAATTTTATTTATTTTTTCTGTGCGTGACTTTTCACCTACTTGCTTTTTTGTGCTTCGCCCAATTGACCTACTGCCTGAATTAACCATGGCTCTCTGTGGCAACCCCGACTGCTCCGTCATCGATAATTTCACTGGTGAATGGATCTCTTGCAGGGGTATTTGTGGAAAGGTGTTTCACCCGATTTGTACTGGACTCACCAGAAGCGCCATCAAGAACCAGCTACAAGAATTCACTAGTATCTTTTGGTACTTCTGCGACAAATGCAAAACCATTTCCCTTTCACACATAATGCTGGCTATTAAATGTAATAACCAGCAGGTTTGTGATCTGTCGGACTTGGTTACCGGTTTCAACAAAATGATCCGCATCAACAACTTGAAGACTAGTGAGCTTCTGGCGTCGAACTGGGACGCCATCAATAGCTCACTGGATAAGTTTCACAACGGGCACAAATCGCTCTTCAAAAACGTTGAGGTCCAGCTGAGGGAGATCAACAGCTCCATTTTACGCAACTGAACGATCTGCGACACCTTAAACTCGTCCATAATCTCTTTAACCGCCGACTTGGAAAAATACGCTGTCTATAAATCCAGAGGGGACCTTAATTCTTCGTCTGCTACTCCAAAGTTTACTGCCGACGCAAACGAAATACACAACGTAATGACAAATGTAACCGGGGCACTGTCAGTGCAATCTGGAGCACTTGCCTATGTTGCTGGGAATTTGGCAGACCATGCTAAACGGATTGAAGAATTTCAGTCCACCATGGACTCCCTACATCATGAATCGTCGTTGACTAAAACATCGATGCAAGTAATTGCGGAAGAACTCAAGTCAGTTTGAAGTAAACTTGATCTTCTACCGTGCGAGGGCCATTCTTCAAATAATAAATCTCTTTTCGATGAGTTTCGCACGGATTACGCCTCCCCTGAGATCGATGTTGCTACCGTTTCGGATAAATCGACCAACACTGCTAGCCCTGCCCATGTATCTACCGACTTTATCGACTTTGAAACAGAGCCTAATACCCCCAACGTGATCGCCCTTGCTTCCCACCCCGACCAACAAAGTCTCTCAAACCGCCAACTTCTCAAAACTCACCAAGCAAATCTTCTGATACCTGGAGACAACAATGGACCTTGAAGAAAAAAATGTATTCCTCCGCAAGAATATAATTCTGTCACCTACCTCTTAAAGGGTCTTCATCTCTGTATCGACGAGCAATGGATGTACAACTGGTTCTACTCGAAGTACAGGATTTCGGAAGCATACTTCGTGAAGGTTTCGCGCTCCACTATGTGTAAGTTGTCTTACTCCTCATTCATTGTTTATATGCCTAGGAAATACGATTGGCTTATCTTCACACCCAACACCGACGTTTTTTCACGTGATGGCATCGAGTTTCGTCGCTGGAAGGACCTTTCATCTTTAAATCTACAAAAACCTTATCGCACCAGTCTGTTCAGCGCAGATTCATCCGTTTCGCCTTTCGAGGTCTACGCTGGAATGACCCGTACATCTTACCTCCCTATGAGAACCGACTAAAATTGTTAGACTTGCAAGCCTTAGAAACACGTCGCGTTCATGCTGATATACTTTTTCTGCACCAATTATTAGCGGGAACTATTGACTGCCCCCATCTGCTGCAACTGATCTCGTTTAATACTAACCCTCGACGTTTAATATCAGCACCCCTATTCCGCCTTCCCTATCACCGTACTGAATACGGCCAGTATGAACCTCTGACCAAAATGCTTCGTAATGCAAATAAGTTCCCTGATGCCTTTGACATGCACCTCAGTAGCAAATCTAACCTTCGCAACTCCCTACGTACCTTACCTGCCCACTCCTAGTTTTAAGTTGTTTTGTTAGTTTTAAAAAAAATAATCAAAAATAAATAATAAAAAAATGAGTGTTACGTTATTGATTATTTGTTAGGTAATTAGCCTTAAGTTTGTATTGCTTGTATTAAGCTAACTAAATAAACAATGTCTGCTGCAGGAGCTCCAATGAGAAAGAAGAAATAGAATGTATTCACCACCTACTGTGTGATTATCCTGCACTGCCCCTGGAAAGAACCGGTACTTTTGGCAGTTATTTCTTTTCAGAGCTGGATGAGCTACGAAACACTGAGCCAAACAAACTTCTAAGATTCATATGTTTCCTGCGCAGTTTAGTTTGCGGTTGAAATGCTTAGGTTCTCAGGGTTCACTAAACAAATTGGGCACAATGGACTCTATAGACTATTGACTGCTCTTTAACTTAAATTTCTCCATACTCCATTGACAGACTGTGTCCAAATATAAATTTTTTTACATTAGCTTGGTTAGTGTAAAAAATATATCTTTAGGTTCTACAAGAAGACACCACGAAAGAAAAAAACACCTCGATTCATTAACACGTTTATTTGGCTTTACTATGAAGACAAATTTTACAAAAGAATGAAATGTATAATGTGAAGAAAATAAATACGAGTGTATGATACGTAAAAGTGTATATAAGGGATCGCGTGACAATGTTTATATATATATATATGTTAAGGATCGTATGAAGATGTTTTATGTATGTGTTAAGACAGTACAATAATGTTTATACCATATAATAGAAAATAAGATATGTTCGGCTTTACGCGGTGATTTTTGCAACATTTGGTCATTTGGTTTGCCGCCTATTTATTTATTTTTTGTAAAGTATTTTTTATTTTAAGTAAACGAAGTTTTTTAAACAAAAAAAAAAATTGTAGCAGGAATACAGAAAAAAACCGAATACAAAAAGAAGCAACAAAATCTCCAAATACTTCGAAGAAGGAAAGGTAAAAGCTGAATTTTTTTATCAAATATCCTTTGATTATAGTAATATTAGATTATATGCATTGACGTTAACATAAAATCTTAATATGAGTTTCGTTATTGCTAATGATGAATGACGATGCAAACAAGTTTAAGGTTATGCATCCGTTTCATTCATAGAAATTAGATTTCAAATAATGAAAGAACAATCCTAATATCGCCCCGCAACGGTAGCTTAATATCGTCCTGGGACGATACTAAGGACCATTGTTATGGAAACCTTATAACCGTTTGTAGCTTCGGCACTGAGTCTCGTCTCCACTGATGACGAAGATAGTCAAGAAGAAGACGCTAAATGTACAATATGTCGCAGGTATTTTATCATTTCATTTCATATATTTCATTTAGCAGAACTCTGCTATTTAAATTCAAGTTTAAAATTTGAACTAAATCTAAGGTACATAATAATTAAAATTCATGATACATCTATTGAAAAATGGGTTTTATTGCACATGTGCAAAATTACTTTTTATGTTTATAATGACACTTTTTTTAGATATTCGAAAATTCGTTTAATATTTTATATTGATCGGAAGAGATCACAATCTCCTTAAGAACATCCCAAAGGAAGAGTTTCTGTTTGTTGGAAAAGATTTGAATGGACATGTCGGGAACTCAAACGAAGACTATGAAGACTGCCATGGAGGACTAGGATATGGCACCAGGAACCTTCCTGGTGAAGACATTCTAAGCATGTGCAAATCACACGGTCTTATCGTGTTAAAAACCATGTTCATCAAACAAAGCCGACACCTGATCACTTACAGCAGTGGTGGAGATGAAACTCAGATTGACTACCATTTAGTTGGCAGTTTCATGAAGCCCGGGTAAAAGATTGCAAAGTGATCCTGGGAGAGGCAATCGCTCGGCAACACCGTCTCCTGCTAACAGAAATTTTTATGAAAACACTGAAGAAAAGCAAACAAACAAGGGTCTCTGAGAAAATCAAGTGGTACAATCTGGACAAAGAAAAAGGCGAAGCTTTTGTTTTCGTAATGAAAAATTACCTCTCTCACACCATCAACGGAGCTGAGGATGAAGAGTGCAGAGCACAAAATATGTGGGATTCCCTACAGTGAACTTGCTTAAAGACTTGCCAAATCACTGCTAGGAGCCTCAAAAGGCCACCATTAATACGCCATAGAAGCATGGTGGTGGAGTGATGAAGTTAAGAAGGTGATAAATGAGAAGAAAGCGGCTTTCAAAGCTTGGTCAAGTGCCCCTCTAATAATAGTGACGAAAAAGCTCGCCTCGAAATGAAATACAGATGTTTGAAGAAAAAAGCGAAGAAGAAGAGCGCCCAGCTTCAAGCAGAGAGTACCGGGGGCTTGTATCGGGAGCTGGAGAAAATATCTTCCCCGGTTGCTAATGCAAACCAGGCTACCCAGGAGCTGCGAAGACACAATATGAACAAGAGCGCAACCTACTTCAAAATAGCCGCCCAAAGAAGGAGGAATGCTCAGGAGATTCGTTCGCCAAAGTTAATTAACAATGCTCATGGCCAGCTTCTGGTGGATGACGACAAAATTGTGCAGAAGTGGCGGCAGTATTGTGAAGAACTTTTAAATGAACAGTTTCCCCGGCTATACTTTCCAAGAGCCGCCCTTAACTGTGAAGAAATACCCGACATTACAGTCGAAGAAGTTAGTGAGGCGGTAAAATACTCCAAAAAATGAAAAGCGATTGGGCCAGACGAGATACCCTCTGAGTACTGTAAAACGATAGGAGACGTCGGGTTCAGATAGCTCAGAATTCTCATCTCCAAATTTGTGAGAGGTGATCCAATGCAGAATCAATGGAGGGAAAGTTACCTCCTCCCTGTATACAAAGGGAAGGGTGATACGCGAAACTGTGATAATTACCGTTCGTTCAAGCTGATGTCACACACCATGAATATCGTTGAGCGGGTATTAGATGGCCGACTGCGAAAAATAATACGGCTATCTGATGATCAGTGCGGGTTTGTCTCGGGTAAATCAACCACAGATGCAATCCAAAGTATAAGGATCATAATGGAAAAACATCATGATTCATGAAAGGCATTCGACTGACAACTACGAGATCTGATATGGGTGGTGCTAAGACATCGAGGAGTTCCAGAAACCTATGTACAGATGATCATGGACATGTACGAAAGAGCAAAGACAAGAGTAAGATGCCCCGCTGGAGTAACCGAAGAGTTCCCAATCAATGTCGTGGTGCACCAGGGAAGCGTTTTAAGTCATTTGCTATTTATTGCAGTCCTTGATTATCTGCTTGAAGGTAAAGTGATGGACCCCAAGGTCCATCAGATATTCTTTGCTGACGATGGAACCATCATAAGTGAGAATCCTACATCCCTGCAACGAGCACTAGGTGGGCGTTCTGGAGGGAAATAGGCATTAGTTCAAAAAAGACAGAGTACTTGTGCTGCCCGTTCTCTGATCCACTCAGGCCTATTACAGATGTTTATTTGAATGGAACAGTGCTTCCCAAGTGCGAAAAGTTCAAATATCTGGAATGGATCTATGATCAATAGCAAAGCAACTTGTGATGACGATATCAATCATCGAAGCGTAGGGTGGATGAAGTGGCGAGAAAATTCCACTATCTTCTGCGACAGACAAACGCCACCTAAGTTGAAAGTAAGGCTCTACACCGCAGTTGTGCGTCCAACGCTCACATATGGTTCACAATGTTGGACGATGAACGAAAGGTATGAGAGTAAATCAACGGCAGCTGAGATGAAGATGCTTCACATGATAGCAGGAGTGACAAAGCTTAATCGAATAAGAAGTTCGAAGATCTGTGGAAGCTTTCACATCAAGGAAACCATCGTACAAAAAATAGAGGGCGACCGGCTCAACTGGTATTGCCACGTTCAGAGAAGAGATCATTTGAACCCTGTTAAAAAGGCAATATCAATGCACGTTCCAAAGACATCGCGATGTAGGAAAGGCAGGCCTATAAACGCCTAGATCACACAAATGCGACGACATCGGCATTTCATTGGCCTCAGTAACCGAGTGATCCAAAATCGGCAGGCCTGTCGATATTTTCTGAGGTCAAATAGGCGAACCCCACAGGCGGATCAGTAGAAATGCGGTGAAGTGGGAGGGTTGTGATCCCTTATTTTCGGATCATAACCTCACTGATAAAAGGAAGAAGAAGACTGATAGAAAGACATGTGAAAGCACATGTACTATTTTGGGTGAAAGCATTTTCTATGTAGGGAAGAAAGTCAACTCAATGAGCTAATAGCATAAATTAGTTTTTACCGTTAGAAAGATTAAACTGCACTCTTTTCTTAAAAAAAAACTTTATTTTCAATTTCTCTGCACAACTTCACACCACAATGATCACTCTAGGAATGATCGGTAGGTCGATAATTTCATATGTAACGACCTAATAAAAATAAAACATTAAATATTCTTCTCTTTACATTTCTTTGTTTTACATTTAACCATAGAAGTATATCTAACATTAATCTTACAGACGTATAACGATTACATTTAATAATAAATCCCATTGCCTTATTTTGTAAGCGCTGTAATTTTGTCAACGAGCTATAATAACACAGATACAGTATGGGCGAACAATACTCAAAATGTGGTTTAATCACATATATATTTATTGCACTAATCACCGATATCTTGTTTTTTATTCTATTGAAGAAACGATTTTTTTTGACACTTTCTTACATAAGTGCAGATTAAATGATAATGCATACCTAATCTACTATTACTCCAAGATATCTAATTTGTTGAACTTGTTCTATGGATTCGGTTTCAATGCTTAAATTTAACTGAATACAATGTTTAAGAGACATACATTTAGATTTGTTGACATTTAGTTTTAATTTGTTTGATCTCAACCATAAGCTCACTTTCGATGAGTCCTCCTGCGCCATTTGTATACACCCAACAGGGTTATCACCAGAGATGAAGACAAGTATGTCATCAGCAAACAGGACGATATGGGAGTAGTTTAGCTCAGTTTCGCTGTCATTAATGTAGATGATGAAGAGCGTTCGCCAAGTATGGATCCCTGTGGAACATCGAAGGTTGTTTCGACACTAGTAGACATCGCTCCATTTACGTTCGTTTTTTGGGAACGACCATTGAGGAAAGATCGAAACCAGTTTAGTTCCTGGCCTGAAATTTCATATCCCAGAAGTTTAGTCAACAAAATGTTCCTGTCAATTGCCTCGAAAACCCTTCTGAAGTCCAGAAATACGGCAATCACATAATTACGCGGCTATATCCTCTTTCCAGCTAGTGAGGACGCTATTGAGTGCAGTTTCACACGAGTATTTTTTTCTAAACCCTGATTGACTTTCTAGAAATAGTACATTGGTTTCAAAGTATCCCTCAAGTTGTATTTGCACGATTTTTTCAAATAATTTCGCGTATACTGGAAGAGCATTTGACCTTGACAACTGGAGTGACAACTGATTCTTTCGAAGTGACGGGGAAGGAACCATTTCCCATCGACAAATTGATTAACCGTTCTAAGACCGGACCTAATATACAAATTGCATCTAGAAACATTTTTGCGCTCAAATTGTTAAAGTTCCGTTTTTGGCTAATCAATCTTAGTACTTTTTTTTATGTCCTCGATATTTACAGTTTTAAATTTAAATGTCGTGTTTACATTAGATAGTCTAGGACGAAATGGATCAGTCGGTATTGACTTGTTAATGTTTGAGACACTAATAACAAAGTACTTGTTAAATTCTTCGGCAATGGTTGCAGCATCCTTGGCTTAGTCTTTAATGAAGGTGAAAGTCTCGAAAGACACTGTGGGGCTAGAAATCCAGAGTAGTGTGGGACTCTAACCGCACTAAAAACACCTCCTTAATCATGATCAATAAGAGAAAGATCGACAAATGATTTTAATTTCAACGTTCAGTTGCGTTTGAGAAGGTATTATAAATTAAATGCGGGTTCTTATAATTGTCAAATTATAAGTTCGTGAGGTTTAGTTCTTCTTAATCTACGAATATTATTTGGTACATTTAAGATGTCTTCAATCTCAGGATTAATATGGTGTGCATCTGCAGACGCTCGTTGTGACGGATTGCGTTTCTTTCAATTGCTTCCATCACGTGATCAATCTGCATTTCTAATATACCATGCGGCATTTACTATTCCCCGAAGAACTTTGTTTTGAAATGTTTGTATTATTTGGACATTTGTTTTCTTTGTACAACCCCATAATTGGATACCATACGTCCAAACAGCTTTTAGTATCTGATTATATATTAAGATTTTATTCTCAATAGACACTTCTGAATTATAATTATATAGATATTTTCTACATCTGATATTTAGCTCTTCTACTTCCTTTTTCACATGTTTCTTCCATTTCAGTTCAGCATCTAGATTCATACCCAGATACTTAGCAGGGTTAGAATAAGGAACTACTTGATTATTAATAACAACCGGAAGATTCGTTATTTTTTTGTTTGTAAAATTGATATGAGTGGACTTTGACTCGTTAAATTTAATTCTCCATCGTTGCGTCCAATCACATATCTCGTTAACTGAATTTTGAAGCTTTTCAGTTGCTTTAGCCACGCATCCATCAGATGATAGAAGAGCAATGTCGTCTGCGAATGTGGCTATCATCGTGTCATTCGCATGAAGTTTATACTCTAAACCCTTATGCCAAACTTTATCAAAAGCCTGTGCAACGTCTAGGAATATTGTAGAACAAATATGTTTTTCTTCTAGTGTTTTTTCTATAAAATTAGTTATACGATGCACTTGGTCTATTGTTGAATGTTTATTTCTAAACCCGAACTGATGAGTGGAAATAAGCCTTCTTTGCTCTATGATTCTGTTTAGTCTTTTAGGAAGCAGTTTCTCGAAAAGTTTTGATAGTACCAGTAAAAGTGAGATTGGGCTATATGAGGTAGCTTCTGATAGAGGTCGACCTTGTTTAGGTATAACAATGATTTCTGCTATCTTCCAGTGAAGTGGGACATATCTTTGTTTAAAACAAGCATTAATAATTAGCTTGAGTTTTTAACAATGCTTTTAAGGGCAGCTCTTTAAGGATTTGGGCAGTTATAAGATCATAACGTGGAGAATTTCTATTAGATAGTTTATGAATGCATGTACAGATCTCTCTTAGCGAAACATAAGCAATTACGTCTTCATCTACTCTATCAGAGAAATCAAGACGTTCGTTTGCCATGCTAAGTGGAAAAGGTTTAAAAACATTTGTTAGTTGCTCCGAAAAAAGTTTGACCTTTTCTTTGGGTCGCCGATCCATTTCAGATCAGATGTTTTGAACGGGGGATCTTGTGCTTGAGGTCTCTTCAAACGCTTGGCAGCCTTCCAAAGGAAGTAGTCTGTTACTTTGTCTGCTGTTTAGTTACAAAGGTATTTATTTAGAGAGTGTCTCGATTCGGATCGACTTTTGTTCGAATCTATCCAAATGGGATTCTTGATTTCGATATGGATCAAAATTCATGTTTGTTCATTTACTCGTTCGATTCTTGGTTTCACTCGAATCAAATTATATGTAATTTTTCATTCGAGTAATAATTGTTACAAAATGTAAGTACAATTTTTTTTTTTTTTTTGTCGGGATAGGAAACACTCGACTGGAGCACTCAGACACAACTGGTCCATTGTACTGCCAAAGAGCAAACCCTGATTTACCTATTTTATTTTCTTCTTTCGAAGAAAGCCAAGCAAACACTTCAGTGATGAGGAGCTTACAGTACCAGCACTCAGCACATCCGCACCGAAGATCTGCCACCTGATACGAGCAAAGGCCGGACACTCAAAGAGATAATGTTCCGCGGTGTCGTCGCTCTCTCCACAAGCGTCGCAGATTGTAGTGTCACTTAAGCCTAACACGTTAAGGTGCTTGGCAAAAGCGAAGTGGCCTGTCAAGACGCCGATAAGTTGTCTACAGTCTTTTCTGCTGAGAGACAGCAAGAATGCCGCTGATTTCTTACAGACGTCCGGGAGCATGCGTTTAGTCAACCTGCAACCTGAAGAGTCATGCCACACACAATTGTGCTCGTGAGAGACCCAATCGTCAATGGAAGCCCTAACCGAGGACGCTGGAAGACCCAACGCGGGTTCGGGACCTGAGAAAGCCTCTTCTGAGCCTTGTCTAGCAATCTCATCGGAGATCCCGTTCCCCAAGATCCCAGTGTGACCTGGGACCCAGATAAGAGACAGAGAATTCAGCCTTGCGACCGAGTTCGAAGAGTTTTTGGTTTCACGAACTATTTTGGAAGTGGTTAAAGTGTTAAGCAAGGCCTTAAGCGCAGCCTGACTGTCACTACAGACACAAATGCTACGTCCCTTCCACCTGTTCTTCACAACATAGTTCATGGCCATTAGGATTGCATAAGTTTCCGCTTGGAAAACAGACGCATATTTGCCTAACGAGAAGTAAAATCTAATGTTGTCGACTTCCACGAAGACCCCAGCGCCAAACCCTTGACTGGTTTTGGAACCATCCGTGAAAATACGACTACATTCTATTCCCGGCTCAAACTTTGACCGAAGCCAGTCCTGGACACAAGGAAAGCCGACTCTGAATCTGCGCATCAGCTGGAGTACTGGTGTCATTGCATCAGACGGCATATCTATAAGACAGGAGTCGTAAGATAAGTGTCGCGCAAGTTCATCAAAGTTGCAGTGTGGAGTATACCAAAAACCGCCTCGCCTAAGACGATGGATGGCTTTGATAGTGCAACCCATGATATAAGTATCAAGGGGAGGTAAGTTCAGCAAAGCATCTAGAGCAGAGCCAGGCGTACTCGGGAAAGCTCCCGAGCAGCCGATTGTTTTAGTTACAAAATTATTGCTTATTCAGTATCATATGTACATGATAGGACTCAATCCAAGACTAACCGCGGCCAGTTTGAGACTATGGTAGGGCTGCTAGAAAGAAAGCCCGATATCTCCAATGGCGTTACCAAAATAAACACAACTGCAATACATTTTGAAAAGAGGGTGCAATTAAATTGAACAGTTTGCGATCCCCTTCCAAAAATGTCACCAGCTGGACGAAGGTAAAGGAAATGCAAGAAAAGTCCGGCAGTGTGTCTATTTTTCTTGTTTTCTATTGCTAGGTGTGGGTCGAATTCAAGGCGAATATAAAAAAAAACTGCCCGAAAACGAGAAGACAAATAATCAGTATGGATATAACAACAGCAATCTTTTTTTTTCGCCTCTGGAAGAGAATGCTATAAGAATAACTGCGATTATCATGCCATCTTTCAGGTTAAGCTGATTTCGAAAATGAAATTCACTAAATGTGTTCATTCGATAATGAACACCCCTCACTCGAAACACGGAATATAAAATGTTCATTCATTATTACTCGAGTGAAATCTGTGTCGAGGGAGACCTGGAATAAGCACGATAGTTTTGTCGCCATGATATATTGTCATTTGCCATTTCCTGCGAGCTCTTTTCTTCTCTAATATGAGTTCCCTAATTTCTATGGGATATTCTACCGACGCTTGTTTTTTTTATTGATAAGTCGGTGTACTATCTTCTTCTGCCTGTTGTATATCGGCGATGAATTGCTCCACTTCGATGTCAATATGGTTTGATGTAACCAATGGAGATCTAAGGTTAATAAATTCTTCTAGCAGTTCTTTAAATTTACACCAGTTCGTTCTTTTGTTGGTAAGTCTTACGTTTTTTATCTGTTCTATTGACCGTTGACCGTTAGGATTACGGGTGTATGATCCCTGTATGATTCCCCTATTTGATTTACCTCTTTTCTATTGCTTCCCTTGGTTTTGAACAAGTCAATAAGATCTGGTATTTTCTCTGGGTCAGATAGCCAATAAGTGGGCGAACCAGTCGAAATAAAATCGCAGTTAAAATTTCGCCCTGCTTTGTAAAGCTTCCTGCCTTTTGTCGTTATTAATCTTGACCCCCAGTAGGTGTGTTTTGCATTGAAGTCACCTCCAATGATAAAGTTGTTGCCTAGGATTTGAAAAAGGTCATTAAGATCTTCCTCTGTAGGCGATTGCTTGGGTGGGCAGTATATAGCAGCTATCTTAAATTCCTTTTTTTAAGTCAAAACGTTTATTATAGCTACTTGCATGGTTTGTTTTGCTATTTTCAGCAATTCGGATGGTTCCAAAATACTTTTTACAATCACAGCACTACCTCCCCTGGCGCTGTCAGCTGGATGGGGAGCGTGGTAACAGAGGCACACAGGAATTCTAGTCTTTGTTCCCTGCTTGAAGTGCGTTTCAGAAATCAGGCAAACATCAATATCTTCATTGCATAGAAATTCCTGAAATTCTGAGATATGTTGGAATAAACCGTTTGCATTCCAGGTTGCGACATTCAGATTTTTAATCATTATTATTTTGTTGGTTTTTTTCCTGTGGAAACTTCTTTGCTTAGTAGCTTAATTATTTTATCTTGATTATCCAATAATAGTAAAAACATTTCCTTTACTGAAATTTCATCTTCTTTACGTGTATTTTTCACAATTTGCGAATACGATTTGTTATTCACAATCGGTGTATTTGTTTTAACAGTAATTGTTATTTTGTTTACCTTATTGATTTCAATATTTATTTGCTGCTTATTTTTATTTTTGGGAGGGTTTTGTTGGTGATTACTAGTAACTCTGTTTTTCCTTTCTTGGTATTGTATTGCAACCGGACAACCTCTGTAACTAGCTGGGTGATTTCCATGACAGTTGATACATTTCGCTTTGTCACACTTCTTTAGTGGACAGCCATTTGTTCGATGTTTTCCTTCACATTAAACACATGTAAAATCTCTTTTGCAATAGCTTTGCATATGCCCGAAGGCTTGGCATCGTTTGCACTGAGGTATTGAGTTGGAACTTCTTCGAAGAGGTTTAATCTTAACGACAATACCCATTATTGATTTTATACCTTAAACCTTTTCGGCATCTTCATGATTGTGAAATGAGAGCATAAAAACAGGTCATTTTCTACTTCTTCTCGTTGGCTCCCCATCAGCGTCTTTTATTCATTCTTTTTTAATTAGGTTTTTGGCTTCCAAAATTTTGAATTTTTTATTCGTTAAGTCTTCAACAATATCGTGTTCATCACATGAAAAGTGAAGACCTCTGGCTACTACTTTAAGTGGTCTAGTAGCTTTATTTTCATATGAGTGCCATTGCAGCTTCATTTTCGTCAATTCATCAGTGATTTCTCTATAAGTGTCACTGTCATCGACATTTATTTTCCAATTATTGTTGCTATACTCGTATGATGTGAACGTGCATGTTTTCTTCATTTAAAACCTGTGATTTTATTGCACTCCGCATTGATTTTTAATCGTGGGCTCTTGCGATGTGCTGTTTAATGTTGTTGTTCTGCTCTAACAATTTTTGCCTTCTACCGATTTCTGGATATGCGATATCTGTCCCAGGTGCTTTCACAGCCAGAATTTAGAAACTCTTTGTATCCGTTTCATTTGGAATAGTCTTTTACTATACCACTCATTGGTATCAGATTTAGTAATTTAAGTACGAATCATTGAGTTTGTAATTCTCAACAGATCGTTTTGAACTACTCCTACTCTACCGATTACATTTAAATCTTCACTAATACTTGTAGTTGATACATGTAGAATTCGATATTTAGGAACGTTATAATTAAGTTTATTGATGGGTAACAAAAGAGTATTTCAATTTACAAATTCATTTATTAAATGAATTAAGGGAAAGGGAAAAAGTTTAAAGGGTCTTGGCAACTCGGTTTGAACTCGTCTTAGTTGTTCGTCGCGTTTCGCTGTTCGTCTTCGACTGCCTCGCTTGATAAAAACATGTCCTCTCCTCTTGGGTTATGTTGTGGAGAGTTGAGAACAGGGTGAACCAAAAACCCCACAAATCGGCCATCCTGCGTACAAGCTGTCCCCAGCGAACTGTTAGAGAAAAACGAAAGGAAAATTAGTCAAAGCATCTCTCGTCCGAAGACGAGTTGAAGTCATCAAAATCGGTCCGACGCCACTTCTTCATCATATCGGCGCTACTGGTTGCAATGGCTGGTCCGTCGTGACCGCCCACCTTCTGTACCTCATACCTCTCGTGTTCCCCAATACCGCTGATTTTGTAGGGACCTAGATACTTTCCAGATATCTTTAGGTTTGGTCCAAACTGTGTTCGACGAATTGCTACCAAATCTCCTTCTTTGTATTGTCCGCTGGGCATCTTCTTCGATTGTAAGTCCGGCGGTTTTCTTCCTGGATCTTAGCTATTCCTTTTCGTGCTAACTGTCGCGCTTCTTCTCGCTCACTGTTGAATACTTCCCGTATCTCGTCCTCGATTATATTAACCAGTTCAAGGTCCGTGTTGTTCTTCATCCGAGCACCGAACATTAGCTCGAAAGGTGTCGTCCTGATGCTGCGCTGCCAAGTAGAGTTGATGCATCTCTGGAGTTTGCTACAGTGCGCATACCATTTTTTCGAGTCTTCTGATGCCAATTTGGAAAGAGCTGAAATAATTATGCGATTAATTCGCTCAACTTGGCCGTTCCCTCTTGGAACGCCGGTCGCAATTAAAAGATGTTCAATGTGTTCGGCTTTGCAATAGTCCTCGAAAACCTTACTCGTAAAAGCAGATCCCCGATCTGATATGATCCTAGCAGGATTTCCGAATGTTGCTTTTTGTAACTCCAGCTTGGATATACAGTTATCCACAAAAGTCTGCGTACAGCGATGAAACTTTGGAAAACAGGGGCGTTGTGGCCAAATAGTAAATAATATATCTTTCAAATTGCAATATTTCAGTAAAAGAGCATTAAACCCATTCATTTTGAACAATATTTTCATATTTTTTTTTATTTTCTTAAGAAAAAATTAACAAAAACAAAAAAAAGTCATTGAATACATTCCACAAAAGTTTGCGTACAGCACTGAAATAAAATGGAAAACATTAGTTCAATTGAATAAAAAGTAATTATTTCTTTTTACTTTTACGGTTAATATTTTGTCGGATATCCCCTCTTCTTAATTACCTCCTTCAAATGGTTTTGCATAGAAGAAACTAGTTTTTCTGTACACGAACTAGTAATATTTCTCCATTCTGCTAGTAAGGCTTCCTTGAGTTGCATTTTATTCCGAATCTCACGCGTTCGGATCCTGCGTTCTAATTCATCCCACAAGTGCTCAATGGGATTGAGGTCTGGACTCTGCGGTGGCGTTCGCAGCATGTGGGGAACGTTGAACAAAAGCCACATACGCACATTATGGGCAGTATATTTTGGGTCATTATCTTGCTGGAAGTAAAAATCATCCGAGACTCCCAGTATTTCAGCACTGTCTCTTAAATTTATTTTGAAGATATCAATGTAGTTGAACTGGTTCATGATTCCTTCGATTATTTCCAACTTTCCGACCCTCGATGCAGACATACAGCCCCATACCATCAAATCCCCACCTCCATGTTTCACTGTCTTGACAGTATACTTGGGATTTAGTGCATTGTTTTGACGTCGCCAGACTCTCAAGCGGCCATCCGAACCAAAAATGTTATATTTTGACTCGTCCGAAAATATAACCTTGCGCCAGAAGTCTGGAGATTTGTTCACGTATTGCTTTGCGAACATGAGACGTTTCTGACGGTTAATTTTATTCACCAAAGGTTTTTTTCTGGGTGTGCACGACTTAAATCCCATATCGACGATGACCCTTTGTACTGTTTCTGGATGCACTGTGGTGTTATTGTAAATTTCGAGATGCGTACTTATCTTTTGAGCGCTAATGAAGGGCTCCTGCTCCACAATCCGCTTGATCGCCCGCTTATCCCTCAGAGTTAGCTTCGGTGGTCTCCCAGATCTTGGCTTTAACTCAATTTCACCTTCATCCCTAAAGCGACTTATTGTTCTCTGGATCGTTGACCGGGGTCTTGAAGTTATTTCAGATATTTGAGAGTACGACTTTTGCTGCTGTATGTATAAATTCAAAATCAACTGCCTTTCAGACACACTTAATTCTTTTTTTCCCATTTTCTGAATTAATTTTAACCGAATTTCAAAGAAAACTATTCTCTCTACAAGCACTACAAGCAGACAACCACGCAACTTATTCATATCCTGCAAAAAGAAATGTCCCGTTACTTAAACGGAATTCTGGGAAGGAAAATCTGTAGCTGTACACAAACTGGAATGTATTCATTACTTTTTTTTGTTTTTGTTAATTTTTTCTTAAGAAAATAAAAAAAAATATGAAAATATTGTTCAAAATGAATGGGTTTAATGCTCTTTTACTGAAATATTGCAATTTGAAAGATATATTATTTACTATTTGGCCACAACGCCCCTGTTTTCCAAAGTTTCATCGCTGTACGCAGACTTTTGTGGATAACTGTAACTTCTGCCGCCGACGTCGTTTTCGTTGGATAAATCCATGTAAATTTTGAGAACGCGTCCACAATGCAGAATATGAAACTGTATTGCTTCGCCGTTTTATCAAGTGGTCCAAGATGATCGACGTGGTATGTGCTAAGCGGCGCACTCCCCTTATCGATGCAAGATAAAAACCCCTCTTGCTTTCCCGCTTTCTTTTCCGCCAGAATGCAGGCGATAGAATTGTTTCGAGTTTCATCCAGCTTCTTCGTTAGATGTGGTAAATAGTAATCGCGCTTAACAATTTCAGCCATCTTCTTCGTCGCAAAATGTCAATCACTGTGCATATTACGTAGGAACTCCGCTTGCATCCTCTTAGGAACGTACAAACGTTTTCTTCCCTCGTTGTCAACATTAAAAATACGCTGATGAAATTCTCGTAAGGGCCATACTCCAGTAGATTCTTGATAAGTCGAATGCTCTCGTCATCCTCCTGTGCTTTCACAATTCTAGATAAGAATTCACCTCTGACAACTGCTACTGCATTTCTGCTCAGGGCATCCGCATGTCGCATCCTTGTGGCGTTGCGATGTTCCAGCACGAAGTCAAATTCTTGAGTTATTAGCACCCATCCGGCATTTCGCGACGAGAACTCCTTCCTTTCCATCGTCCCTTTAAATGCTGCACAGTCAGTGACGATTTTAAAATGAAGGCCAAGCAGGTAGTGACGAAATTTCTTTAAGGCTGTTACGACAGCAAGAGCTTCCAGCTCATAACTGCTGTAGTTTTGTTCTGCCGCAAGCATTTTCTTACTATAGTAAGACACGGGGAAAAAACTATCGTTTTCCTTTTGTAACAGAATGGCACCTAATCCCCATTTGGAAGCATCCGTGTGAAGTTCTGTTACAGCATCTGGATGATATAACTTAAGCACCGGCGCTGACGTCAAAATATTTTTTACCTCCTCAAAAGCTGCGATTTCCTTGGGTCCAAATCGAAATTTCTCATCCTTTTTCAACAAATTGGTCAGCGGCATCGCAATACTCGAGTATCCTTGGATGAATTTTCGGAAGTACCCTGTCAACCCCAAAAAACTTTGTATCTTTAATACACTTGTCGGCTGTGGGAACCTCCGTACCGCATTGAGCTTATTCTCTGGCGGCTTGATGCATCCACTTTCTATTCGAAATCCCAAGTACTCGATGGCGCTACACAAAAATTGGCACTTTTTCCATCGAAAAATTAGCCCATATTCACTGGCGACTGCCAACACCCTCTTAAGATTCGTCATTGCGTCGTCATAATCTCTGCCTAGTACCACAATATCGCCCATATACAACAGCATAATTCTCTGTAGTAGCAAATCGTGGAACACTCGACTGACATGGCGCTGGAACACGGGTGGCGAAGTGCAAAGTCCAAAAGGTACACGATTGAACTCGTATTGTCCTCCCGGCGTAACGAAGGACGTATACTTGCGGCTTTCCTCGTTCACAGTGACGTGAAAAAACCCATTTTCCAAATCCATTGTGGAAAAAACCTTAAACGAGCTGAGCTGGTCAATTTGGTCGTCTATAAGCGGGATCGGAAAACGATCGCGAACGATTATCTTATTCAGACAGCGATAGTCGACGCACAATCGTTTGCTTCCATCCTTTTTATTCGCAAGCACTATCGGCGAAGAGTATTCGGAGTTGCTTGGTCGAATGATTCCCTGCTGAAGCCAATCCTCGATCTGCTTTTGGACGATGTCCTTCTCTAATGGAGCAAGTCTTCTCGGTCGTTGCGCAATAGGAACTTCTGTTTTTAAAATGATTTTCATTTCGACATTAGTTGACCGTGACTTCATGGGTTGATAATTAGTAACCATGCTTTTAACCTCATCTTTGTATAACTCATTACCTATACAAAGTTCAACGCTAACGTCACTAACCTTGAAACAGTTCCTTAGTTCAGACTCTAGTTGCTCAATTTGCACGCCGCCCTTACCAAGAGTGATCCGCGTTCCGCGTAAAATGTCCTTACCAACTAAAAGAGCATGTTTTAAGGACTTTGAGGAAACTACGTAGACATTAGTACAGTAGGTCACGTTATCTTTTTTTATAGAAGCATGAAAATACCCATACGGTTTTGTGCTCTCTTCAGACAAACCACGGAAAATCCGACCGTCATTCTCTAGCAAAGGTGATCCCATCCTAAAGTACTCCTCCGAACCCATCACTGTCACGTCGCTTCCTGTGTCAATTCTGGCTTGAATTTCAACACCATTCACCGAAACTTTCTTCACTTCCAAATCGCTGACGTCTAACCCCACTACATTAAGAGCCTTAGCAACTTCCTTAGGGTCTTTGCGCGATGGACAATTCGATGCAAGATGACCAAAGCTTTCACAATTAAAACATGCAGGGCTCCTGGCCTTAAACTCGCACATTTTGCTTTTATGCCCAGTCAACCCACAATTGAAGCAACGTATTTTCCCATTCATTGTTGCGTCCTTCGTTTTAGGCTTATTGGATTGATGACTAGGTATAGACGATTGCTGTCGCAAAGAACATCGGAAGCGCTCATAATCTAAAATCTTACCCCTAAAGTCCTTCATCGAATGTGCACCATACAACATCGCTTTATTTAATGGAGAATCATCGATGCCGTCAACGACATACTGCATTATAGATTTGTCATCAACGTCGCCCTTTGCGCCCAATTCGCGCATTGTGAACAAATACTCCGTAATGCTCTCCCCCTTTGCTTGTTTTCTAGCCGCTAGCCCTTTATGCACATCAGCAGTTGTCATCCCACCACTAAATTCATCTAACAACAGTTTCTTCAAATCAGCCCATTTGATTATTGTTGGCCTCGATCGCATAGCAAGTTTGGCCGTTCCAGTTAACAAGCGTTTAGCGAACAATATCTGTCTCGTTTCATCCCATTTCATCAGAGCAGCTACAGTTTCAAATTCGTCGACCCATGTGGCTACGTCACCTTCTCCACTAAAATGTGATACGGCATTAAGAGCGTCTTCAAATGAACCAATACTTGTCCCGTAAGCAAGCCCTTTTAACTCGTTCACCTCCGTTCGAAGCAATGAAAATTCGAATTCAGGACTAGGAACAACAATTCCACCCGCCGTCTGCAGATTTACCTCTTGTTGCCCTTCCCGACACTGAGCCTTTGCATTACCTAACTCACCTCCGTCGCACATACTACCCATTGCCTGACCGCCTTGTGTCTGCCTTTGTACCTCACCCGCTTTTGTACTCGTCGTTCCTCGGTCACCACCTGCTAAAACCTCGTCCACTGCGCCATTTCGTGGTAATTCAGTATCTCGTCGTTGCACTGATTTCAACCACATGCTCTTAGAGACCTCTAATTCTTTTTCTCGTTTCTTTAAGTCGACTTCCCGCTGTACGAGAGCATCAAACATTTCGGAAAAGTCCGATGCTGATGTCAATGCTGTGCTATTCATCCGCTTACCTCGTTTACCCACCATTGTCTATCCGACACGTATTGACAAAAAAAAAGTCTCCGCTATTCGACACTTGTTCGATAAGGGCTTTTGGTATAGGTACACTCGAGAATCTTTTTTTTTTTTTTTAATTGAGAATTAATTGTCTTGGATCGAATTTTATTACCGGAAAGAATAATTATAACGATCCCGGTTGAGCCCCCATGTAGAATTCGATATTTAGGAACGTTATAATTAAGTTTATTGATGGGTAACAAAAGAGTATTTCAGTTTAGAAAAAAAAAAGATTAAATGAATTAAGAGAAAGGGAAAAAGTTTAAAGGGTCTTGGCAACTCGGTTTGAACTCGTCTTAGTTGTTCGTCGCGTTTCGCTGTTCGTCTTCGACTGCCTCGCTTGATAAAAACATGTCCTCTCCTCAGTGACTTGGGTTATGTTGTGGAGAGTTGAGAACAGGGTGAACCAAAAACCCCACATACATCACAGTTTCTTAACTGTCAAAGAAATGCCGCTTTGTTATATTTAAGCATCGTCGCTTTGTTATCATCAGGTCTTACGATGATATTCTTGTGAAAATTGTACTCTATTACAATCGTTTCATGGTCGCTAATTTTAAGGGCAAAACTAGTTTTGGCAACAGCATATCTGGAATCAGTTAGTACATAGTCGATTCATGTTTTTGAGGTGTTTGTGATTCTAGTTGGTTCTCTCGTTATTTGTTTGCATGTATTTTCTATTTCAATTGTATTTTTCAAATCTCGAGTGTAAGTACGCGACTCATTCATACAATCTATGTTCACATCTCCAGCTACAATAAACTTCCTATTTGATTCTACGAGCTCCTCAAACCATTCCTTAAATAAGTTGCAAAATGTCCATCAGGTGGATGAAACTTATATCATTCGAAAGGTACTGTGCCATGGATGTGCAGAAAAGAAAAATGGTATGTGTATGTAACCGTTAAGTTAAGTAAATTTCCCTCGGTCGGATTTCGACCACACGCGATACTAGTCTATATAATTTCATTTGAATCTTTTGGTAAAACGAAATTAATCGATATATTTTTGATTAGAATGTAAATTGCCCGATATCAACGCCAATAAAACTAATTAAAATCGGTTCAAGAAAGTTCCAAAAGTCTTCTAACTCTTTCCAAACCCGATCAAGATAAATGATTATCGCTTAAACTTTGAAGACTCAAAATCTTCTTACTAGGCACCCCCTCTGGTTAAAAACATTTCTGTGACCTAATTGTATTGCAAAAAATCCATCTATCGCAACTTATCTCATCATCTTTCGGTATTATATCGAACCACCGCGCGCACCCTTAATAAATCATTATCCAATTATCCTTCTTTGTAACCAAATCAAATTACCAAATCCATTAATTGTCAAACAATTTTCGGTAAATCACTTCATCACTCCCACACACACCATCCGTCAGTATTATCGAATCGATGACACACATACATAAAGCATACAACAACAACAAGGGGAAATACAATTTTCTTCGACACAGAGATTTATTCGCTTTCGCCCCAAAGGAAAGCTGCTGAAACTGCACAGAAGGTCGTCGGGAAAAGAACGCTGAAATACATAGGTATTAGGTTAGGTTTGTTAGGCTTCCTAGTATGAGAGTTTTTGGAAAACTATTATTTCACCGTTTTCCTGGGCGTTGTTCTGGAATCCATTTGTCGTCAGGCTTTTGGGACACACATAGAACGGAGAAAACTATCCGTTTCCGCTTCCTTGTTACTGTACTTATTTCGTATCTGAGCTGCAGAGTAAAAAGGTTTGAGTGAATGTTGCTACCATACGAGTACATGCGGATAATGTGGAAAGTTTTGTGGAAACTTTTTCATTATCAAATTCACAGTGAATCACGTCGAAATGAGAGAGGATTTCTATTTCTACGAGACCAAATGTTGTATTCTGGTGGTACAATACGAGTGTATACCCCAATGCCCATACAATAGATTTTGACCAGAGATTTGTTTTGTAATTGGGAAAAGTTAGTGTGTCTTCCTTTTCGTAGTGTAGGGAGTAAGGATCCGGTTACAGTGAAATGATATAATTGGGTCTGTGTAATTGGCCTAAAAGCGGGTAATAACTTTGCTGATTAGTTTATTGTTTTATGTGTCGTCATGGTTATTGGAACTTTTGTTGGTATGATTAAAGTGGTTACAGGGGTTTATTGAGCTCGCTGGGATTGTATAGTAATTGGAAGCCATAAATTCAGATGGTATTAATAAGATATAAATAAAATTGTTTTGTAAACAATTGTTATTCCAATGGTTAGTAACTTTTATGGGCAAATCGAAGATGATTTATTTATTCGAATATCTTGTGAGTCAACTGCATCGTTTCCAGACACTATTTGTACAATTCTTACCTAGTTTTTCTTTCTTGTTGCGTCAATGGATATCTAATCTTCTAAAGATATCAGTAGCCCGGGCTACTTACATGCACAATTCGCAAGCCTGAATAATCGCTGCCAGGAGTGCGAGTCTCACTCTCCCCGCGGCTGTGGTTATGAAAGCTCTGCTTCTTGCATTTGCTGTGAGTTTGTAACGAACGTGCAAATTTACATTCAATTGTGCTGTGATCGTATCATTTGGTCTATAATGAAATACTGAGTGCTTCGTATCTTATTCTTGGCCTGGACAATCTGTGCAGAAAGGTAAGCTATTGAATGCAAACTTGATTTGATCAACGAATTGGCAGTTCAACCCTGATTGATCAGATTCTGGTGAGTATTCCTACTCACCCAATGTTCTCGAGCACCATAGAATGCAATGTATCAGACCACTCTGTTACTTTTTATAGAACATTTGAAAAGCAAGGCTGTGTTTATGCCGAAACGTGTCCGCTTTACGGGCGATCGCAAGCGACATTGCTACCAGCGAAATCGCAAGCGATTGAGAGTATATAACACAGGCGATTTCACCTAGTTTCATTCGTGCTTTGACAGTGGTGAAGTGAAGAAAAAATATGAAATCTGTGAGCTCAATATGTTATAATATTTATTGTATATGCACTGACAGCTAATAATGTATTGTAACTATTATAACTTGGTTTAATGAAGATTATGATGATGTTCATTATAGCTTAAAGGGATACAACATGTTTGGTGCGGATAGGAGTAATATATTTGGTGGTGGTGTTGCACTATATGTTCGTGATGGTTTTAATAGCAAAACTGTTATTAGTTCACCCCCTAGTAGCCCACTCGAATATTGCTTTATTGCTATAGCCAACTGTCTGATTGGTGTGGTTTATAGGCCGAATTCCCATACAAATCTCTCACTTCTCTATACTGTGCTTGAAAATGTCTCTTCCTCCTTCCGTCTGTGGTGATTTCAATTGTAATTTTTTAAATAGCGAAATGTCTAAGCTATTCTTAGATAATATGAAAACCTTAAGCCTTCACCCAGTTAATACAATAGTACCAACTCATTTCAGCGATAGCACCAGTACGCTTCTTCTTCTTCTTCTTCTTCCTTTTATCGGCGAGGTTATGATCCGAAAACAAGGGATCACAACCCTCCCACTTCACCGCATTTCTACTGATCCGCCTGTGGGGTTCGCCTATTTGACCTCAGAAAATATCGACAGGCCTGCCGATTTTGGATCACTCGGTTACTGAGGCCAATGAAATGCCGATGTCGTCGCATTTGTCTGATCCAGGCGTTTATAGGCCTGCCTTTCCTACATCGCGATATCTTTGGAACGCGCATAGATATTGCCTTTTTAACAGGGTTCAAATGATCTCTTCTTTGAACGTGGCAATACCAGCTGAGCCGGTCGCGCTCTATTTTTTGTACGATGGTTTCCTTGATGTGAAAGCTTCCACGGATCTTCGAACTTCTTATTCGATCAAGCTTTGTCACTCCTGCTGTCATGCGAAGCATCTTCATCTCAGCTGCCGTTAATTTACTCTCATACTTTTTGTACATCGTCCAACATTGTGAACCGTATGTGAGCGCTGGACGTACAACTGCGGTGTAGAGCCTTCCTTTCAACTTAGGGGGCATTTTTCTGTCACAGAAGATAGCGGAATTTTCTCGCCACTTCATCCACCCTACGCTTACACGATGATTGATGTCGTCGTCACAAGTTGCTTTGCTATTGATCATAGATCCCAGATATTGAACTTTTTGCACTTGAGAAGCACTGTTCCATTCAAATAAATGTCTGGAATAGGCCTGAGTGGATCAGAGAATGGGCAGCACAAGTACTCTGTCTTTTTTGAACTAATGCGATACCCATTTCCCTCCAAAACGTCCACCCACACATCAAGTGCTCGTTGCAGGGATGTAGGATCCTCACTTATGATGGCTCCATTGTCAGCAAAGAATAACTGATGTACCTTGGGGTCCATCACTTTACCTTCAAGCAGATAATCAAGGACTGTAATAAAGAGCAAAGGACTTAAAACGCTTCCCTGGTGTACCCCGACTTTGATTGGGAACTCTTCGGTCACTCCAGCGGGGCATCTTACTCTTGTCTTTGCTCCTTCGTACATGTCCATGATCATCTGTACATAGGTTTCTGGAACACCTCGATGTCTTAGCGCCACCCATATTAGATCTCGTGGTTGTCTGTCGAATGCCTTTTCAAAGTCAACCAATACAATATGCAAATCCCTTAAGGAATCACGATGTTTTTCCATTATGATCCTTATACTTTGGATTGCATCTGTGGTTGATTTACCCGAGAAAAACCCGCACTGATCATCAGATAGCCGTATTATTTTTCGCAGTCGGCCACCTAATACCCGCTCAACGATCTTCATGGTGTGTGACATCAGCTTGATCGAACGGTAGCTATCACAGTTTCGCGTATCACCCTTCCCTTTGTATACAGGGAGAGGGTAACTTTCCCTCCATTGATTCTGCATTGGATCACCTCTCACGAATTTGGAGATGAGAATTCTGAGCCATCTGAACCCGACGTCTCGCATCTTTTTCCAGAACTCAGAGGGTATCTCATCTGGCCCAACCGCTTTTCGTTTTTTGGAGTATTTGACCGCCTCACTAAATTCTTCGACTGTAATGTCGGGTATTTCTTCACAGTTAGGGGTGACTCTTGGAAAGTATAGCCGGGGAAACTGTTCATTTAAAAGCTCTTCACAATATTGCCGCCACCTCTGCAGAATTTTGTCGTCATCCACAAGAAGCTGGCCATGAGCATTGCTAATGAACTTTGGCGAACGAATCTCCTGAGCATTCCTCCTTCTTTGGGCGGCTATTTTGAAGATAGTGGCACTCTTGTTCATATCGTGTCCTTGCAGTTCCTGGTTTGCATCAGCAACCGAGGAAGATATTTTCTCCAGCTCCCGATACAGGCCCTCCGTACTCTCTGCTTGAAGCTGGGCGCACTCCTTCTTCGCTTTTCTCTTGCAGCATCTGTATTCCATTTCGAGGCGAACTTTTTTGTCATTATTATTAGAGGAGCACTTTGACCAAGCTTTGAAAGCCGCTTTCTTCTCATTTATCACTTTCTTAGCTTCATCACTCCACCACCATGTTTCTTTGGCGTGTTGATGGTGGCCTTTTGAAGCTCCTAGCAGTGATTTGGCCTTCTTTAAGCAAGTTCACTGTAGGGAATCCCACATATTTTGTGCTCTGCACTCTTCATCCTCAGCTCCGTTGATGGTGTGAGAGAGGTAATTTTTCATTACGAAAAGAAAAGCTTCGCCTTTTTCTTTGTCCAGATTGTACCACTTGATTTTCTCAGAGACCCTTGTTCGTTTGCTTTTCTTCGGTGTTTTCATAAAAATTTCTGTTAGCAGGAGACGGTGTTGCCGAACGATTGCCTCTCCCAGGATCACTTTGCAATCTTTTACCCGAGGCTTCATGAAACTGCCTACCAAATGGTAGTCAATCTGAGTTTCATCTCCCCCACTGCTGTAAGTGATCAGGTGTCGGCTTTGTTTGATGAACATAGTTTTTAACACGATAAGACCGTGTGATTTGCACATGCTTAGGATGTCTTCACCAGGAAGGTTCCTGGTGCCATATCCTAGTCCTCCATGGCAGTCTTCATAGTCTTCGTTTGATTTCCCGACATGTCCATTCAAATCTCCTCCAACAAAAAGAAATTTTGGAAATCTAGCCAAAATGCATCTTTATCTCTCTGATTGCACCCATTTTGGGGAGCATTTGCACTGACAATATTCCACACCTCTCCTTGTATTACTAGTTTGAGAGACATCAAACGGTCGCTGGACTTCGAAATGCTCAAGACGTTTCCAAGTAGCTCTGCCGCAAGGATGATACCGATTCCGTTCTTAGCCTTTTCCGTTCCGTAGCAGAACATCTTGTAATCTTTTGTTCTAACGTCCAAGAAACGCGCCCGATTTCCGGTGTTTTTCCATTTCGTCTCTTGGACACACAAGATGTCCACCCGCCTTCTATTCATAATCTCTTCCAGCTCGTAACTTCGACCGGTCATGCTTCCAACGTTCCAACTCGCGACCCTCAAATTGCGTCCAAACTGTTTCATTATTTTGCGAGCCCCCGGAATCCGTATAGCTCTGACCCGAACATTTCTGCTCGGTCCAGGATCAGTACCATGCACAGCAGTGGTAGTGCCTGGCGGGGTAGTGCCTTTCCTTGCAAGTATTACCATAATGATACAGTTTTGCAATATTACCATATTGCGATGGTTTTTGTTGTTTGACACGTGCATGCTCCTGTTTTAGTATTGTTTGATCTTTCTTCTACGACACCGATGATCTCCAGTCGTGTCAACCCACGGACTCGCATGCACACTTGTGGGAGGGTTTTTAAGGTAGTATATGCGTCGCTAGGCTCACTTGGGTATTATATTGCCTAGATCTGATTTGTCCCCTTAGTCGCCTTTTACGACAAGCGCTGGTTGTTGGGAGGCGCTGCGGTGATATTCTTAACACGTCCCTGCATGGGGACGATAGCACCAGTACGCTGTTGGATTTATTCTTTGTGAGTGATAAATACAGTGTACTCTCTCATAAGCGGACACCGACGGTTTCGAAAAAATCAGCCGCTTATGAGAGGTGTCCGCTTATGAGAGAATAAACAAAATTAAGTATTAAAAAAAAAACACATTGATCATATGTTTTTCCATGTTGTTTTATTTATTAAATTAATGTTAATGCCCTATATCTGACGCCTGCAAATAATAAATAAAAAATGGATATAAACTCATTGTTAGGAAGTGAAATCGATGTTCACAATAACATCCATAAAAAAAAATAAAATTGATTCGTTTGCACATAAATGTTTAGCTTTTCCCATCTTGATGTTTTTCATCCGAAGTCTTAAAAATTACTAATTTTTCTCTGTGGCATTCAAGTTACACACAGGCTCTATTGCAGTTATGCAATTTGGTGTCCGCGTCCGATTATAAGGGATTTATTAAGATTTATTACTATGAAAAACCACGTATACTTTTTTCCGTTCTTTGAAATCTCCCCGGCTATGAGGGGTGTCCGCTTAGGAGGGGTGTCTGTAAGAAGAGAGTACACTGTATATCAAAATAAAATCAATCGCTAAATGCGGACCTTCACATTAGCCAGAGGTGACCCGAAGAAGACATAGAAACACATCAACGAGATCATTGGGAAAAAGAAAGTAGAGGTGGGTCGTTTTCGACGGCGAACCCCACATGCGGATCAGTAGAAATGCGGTGAAGTGGGAGGGTTGTGATCCCTTGTTTTCGGATCATAGCCTCGCTGATAAGAGGAAGAAGAAGAAGGTGGGTCGTTTTCGTTTTTTTCTGTTAACGAAACGAAACAGTTATTTAAAAAAATAAAACTAGTTTAAAAACTAGTAAAAAAAAATAACTGCTTTTACAAAAAGTGCGAAAAAGGGTTCTCATATCATTTAGGGCAAACGAACAAAAAACAAAAAAACGCAGAAAACGTTAAAAACGAAAAAAAAACCATAACGAGCGGGTGAAATAGTTAAACGAAAAACGCAGAAAACGTTAAAAACGAAAAAAAACGATAACGAGAAAATGAAATAGTTAAACGAAAAACCATAACAAGAGGATGAAGTAGTTAACTAGTTAGTGTATGTATCAGGGGTGGAATCATGTTATTCATTTTCTCCTTTATGCGTTTTTCTTGTGTGCGCAACAGAATGATCCGTTCGCATGCCTGTCTTGAATTTTGTGTATTCTTTGTTTGGTTATTTTTTTCGTTTGCTGGGCTCGTTTGCTTTTCCTTTTTTTTGTTTTATTGAATTTTAAATGCGCAAAAGAGATAATTGTAGTTACTATTCAAACTGGTTTTTTTTTTAAAAAAACTTAAATCGTCGCGAGATGAAAAACAGTTTTTTAACTAGTTCGTTATATTTATACCCGCTCCTAGAAGAAAGCATTGGTAGACGAGATGAGTGTAAAAAATGTCAGCGGCAGAAGTGTTAAGGGAGTCGTAAGCCGAATTTTTCTCCGAAGGTGCAATGAAAACCATTCGTAAATGTGATAAAACTACATTCGTATATATGAATATGAGCATTTCGAATTCTACTTCAATTTACATGGAACAGACTAATATCACAGAAATGTAGAATCTATTGCGGAAGCTGAATATACATAAGTACATACATATGTAAATCACCAGGCATCGATGGAATTCGGACAGTAGATTTGAAAGAGAATGCAGACATTTTTGAATCGTGCTTCACTAAAATTATTGAATGCAGCCTTAAACAATGGCGAATTCTGAAAATACTAAGAGGGTCAATAGTTTGCCGTTTTTTTTATAAAATCGGAATAAAAAACAAAAGTGAAAACTATAGGCCAATCTCCATTCTACCTGCAGTTGAAAAATGTCTGGAGCAAATCGTTAAAGACCTAGATAAATAAAGAGGATTGTTGGTTGAGGCCCAGGTTCATCCCGAATTGTAGCGCCACCTAAGTAGGTAAGTAAATCACGGTCGTGAGGCGTACGGCCTTCATTGACCATTCTTCATTTACTCAGTAATAGCAGCTAACCAGTACGGTCTTACTATTTCTTACGGTCTTACGGTTTCTTAAAAATAAAAACATATTCGGGTCTAGATGGTGGACTGCTTGGGAGCACCGCGTGTTGTTGGATTTTTTTTTATAACTTGCGCACACTCAAGGGGTTATGAATACGCCTTAAATCTTTCTACATAGTAGGAATGGGTAGATAGATGCAAATCAATGAGAACTGGCTGTGTAATCGCTTTTACAACTCATGTAAAGTACTCATACTCCATACTTGCACAGGTTTCGCTTCATAGCATCTTAACTTTGGAATATTTTTCATTGAAACGAGTCAAGTATTATGACCTATTTCGATACTCCTTTTTTTATTCACAAAAAGATTTTCCACAAATAACGTTCTTCGGATACATTCGAAATTCTAATAAATGCATTTTTCCAGCATTGGAAATGGATTTACAATTTTCCATTTAATTTATCTAATGTGTTCCGAGTTATTTGAGAGACTTTTTATCGATTTTATATTCCCCGTATACTTTTTTCCATGAATGGCCGTTACTGCAGCAGTCATTTGCATACATACCTATGTATGGGGTGGCAATAGTGTAGTGGTAACGTCGTCAATTGCCACGCTAATGGTTCATGGTTCAAATCCTGATGTCCGCAAGCATTTATTTATTTATCATGAAATATGTAAAGTCAGTCCGATCATTTGCGAAAGCTTGTGTGAACACTACTGCGAAGGCATAACACTGGCAGTAGCTTGGTCATGTGGTTGGAAAAATTGTTCGCTCTGTTGATGGTGATTTGCCCTTGACATCAAAAATACAAATATTTGGCGCAACAGCTTTTTAAAGTGCCAGGGCCTAGCTTCTCGCAACCACTCATGTTGTGTGCGTTATATTTTTCACACGAATGGAAGGGTCCTACAAGTTTTTTTTTTAATGCCGAATCCGAACGGCGATTTGAGAAGCTTTTTCGTGACAACAATACTCTCGGATGTTTGTCAGACGCTCGCCAGAGGTGGGACCGTGAAAAAACTTTTTGGTATTTTGTGGGATTCGAACTTGGAACCTCATGCGTAGTGATCCGACACACTAACCACTTACGCCACGGCGCCCTTGACATCGGTTATCGGGAAAAAAGTACTGTGGATCAGAAGCAAAGACAGAAAAAAAAAATCTCCCCAGTTATCTGAACGCCACCCCCGGAGAATCTGTGGAGCAAACAACTGAGCTTCAAGAACCACTACACCAAAATCATTCTTTCTCTCTATATCTATCCTTTCCAACGCCCGCACTGTGTGTAAACATGTTAAAGGTATTCATAACCCTTTGAGTTCGTGCAAAATTATAAAAAAAAAGAAATGTAGGTAAATGTGCATATAATTTTAAATGTAGGTAAATCCATATTATATTACCATATAGCCAGGACGTTCGTTGGATAAAGTTTTGACTCTGTCCATTGCTGGAAAAATGTTTTCAAATTTGTTTTAACGTACAGTTTTAGTTTATTTGATAAATGTATGTTCATTATATGTAAACATATATAAAATGAAATCTGCGTACATCCCTTTAGATAGGGATGAATGGAAATGAATTGAAGAAAATGGACTAAAAAGTAATTAGCTTTGTTCGTATTGCAAAAATGTACTTTATTTGATTTCACTTTAATTATTATTCCTTGTCGAACGTTGAACTCTTTAGGTTTATCAAATGAACTGGATTAAGCAAATTGGAGTCGAGGGGTGATGCAGAATAGAACTCGGATTTTTTTTTTACTTTTTATCGTGAACAGGAGATTGAGAGGGTGGGTTGGTTTGTGTACACAGCTTGTAACTCAGATTAACTTTAAGACATTACAATTGACATTTCCAAAAATTATACAAAAAGTGGAAATGGACAGTGGTGATTGAACTTAAGTGAATTAGTAAGGACTTTGTAGCTTTTTTCATGAAACTTTGATTTGCCAATTTTTGTACAAGGCTTCCCACTTAATATTTCTAAGAAGCTTCTGTGGCATTTGTGGTTCGGGTTTCGTTGTTGGTTATGACGTTTCTGCGAACGTCTTAAAAAACCAACACTGCTACAGATACAAGGTCAAATTGCGATCAATTCAACGTGGCGAAGTAGTTTTGCAAATAGCAACAAAGCACATATGTATGTACATATGTAGCTGCAAGTAAAAAGTATTGAATAGGCTTTGAAACAATTCTTTTGTATGCAAGTTTGGAAAAGTAGAAAATACAAAACCGTGGAATTCTTATTGAGGCATTACATTAACCGAGCTCTTCACCTGCCTCCAAATACGCCAAAGCACTTGCTCATGTTAGAAATGGAGTGGCCTCCACTTTTTATAAAACGTCTAAGACTACAAGCCCAAAACACTGATCCGCCTGGTATGAGAAAAGGTTAGAGTTGGCCGAAGAGATTGGGATGGACCTTATTCTCGCAGAAGCTAATTGCACGTGTTGAAAGCCAACAATTTATAAACTTTAGATTAGATGTAAAGTATAGGGAGGAATGCATCGAGGAAGCGGTGGCTTTTGAAACGACTCATTTATGCAGTGCGTTAGCGCAGAAACCACAGTAGGAACGCTGCTGTTGAATCATATCGATGAGCTTTGGGGCAAGTTGAATCCATCGATAGGCTGAATCAAGACGGTGGTATGACTATCCGCTCACCACAGTGCTTACTCGTACTTTTGATCTTCCAGATTTGTCTCCGGTAGATGGTCTTTAAAATAAAATCGGAGAGAAATGTCGAATCAGTCCACGGTGTTAGGGCACTTTTCGTCTCCTCCCCCTATTTTCCGGTTTATTGGTGAAATAAACAATTTCTTTTTTTCTAATATCCCAGCGGTGGTACTCTAGCGGTCCTTGAACCTCTGGTTTTGCATTTAAGTAGCCAAAACATTATTCACTACGCCATTGCCACCCTTTTTAAGCCGTCTTAGAGTGGATGTGTCGCTGTGAACTGGCAGTAAAGGGTTGTTTGCTCGGATCACAACTTCAGAGGGACAAACCTTTGGTTATGCTGTTCGAACAATCACTAGACATTTTTGAGTGATCTTTTCGAAATGTATGCACGCAGGGGAATAATAATAATAACAATGCACTTTGTGTATGATTTGGCGATGCTTTTTTAATGTACCCTGTGAGTTTATAGGGTAGAACTCACAACAAAGTAATCCCTTCAGAATTACTCCAAGGCGATTCAGCAAAGTTTCGTGGAAAATCACTCTCTATTTGCTGGATGATAGCTTAGTGCTTAGATGAAATCAGCTCATTTCGGCATTCGAAGTGGTTAGGCATAGTCACAACTCTCTGAAGTTGCGTTCCCTTTAACTGGAAGAATGGTGTACAAGATAGGTGCGGTTGCTACAAAATTCTGGCGTTGCGTAGCCAAAGCGATGTCATCCGCATATGAGTTCTTCTTTATACAAGTCGAACGAGGTTGGTTTTCAACTTCTGGGAAGATTATGATTATTGTTTGTCTTAAAACCCGTAAAGTGCCTCCAGCTCCATTAATTTTAAAAAGAGCAATCCAAGTCATTGCAAAGGATTAGGTCCTACATTCTTCAAGAATTCTATGTATGTGAATGCTTACAAAGCAACGTCAGCTATCTTCGTAGAATACAGCCTGGAATTCTATTTTTAACCTTGACGTTGCCCCAGACTGGCTGGACAAATGGTAGGGCATGCCATTATATGAAAACACAAGGGTTTCCCCTTAGCTGAGGCCTACCAACTCCTACTCTGAACCTCCAAGCGGTGACAGCCGGGTTCGTAGTACCTTAATCCAAGAAATGGGTAACCAACAGAGTTTGAAGGATTTTTCAGCAGAAGAGAGAGACAGAGACTTCTTCTTGTTCCAGGTTACAGCGGACGATTTCCCTAGTGGTGTCGGTGTCTATAGTTCCAGTTAGGTTGAACTTAGTGAATAGCTAATACGAGAGCTGCTTCAACGTTTTCGGATCACAGGCCGGTAAGGAATTTGCAATGTTGGTCAGGACCTTGGAATAGAGATGGTGGCGGAGGAGCCCTTCATGGGCCAACGGCAGCGCTCATACTCCCGTAGTGGACTACTGACACAGGTGTACCCGGCCCCTCGTCCTAGGGGAATAACTAAGGAACAGGCCCTCCAAGTTGGGGGTTGTGCCGTTGGGGTAACTTCCCTACCACGTAAAAACAAACTCATGATTCCGAAACAACCAAAAGCCTCGGATAAGGATGACTCAACTGATAACGACCCCAGTAGAAGAAAAAAGGATAACGACCTTCGGATCTGTACGTGGAATGTTCTGTCCCTTTGCAGACTACGTGCAGCCGAACAATTAGCAGAGGGTCTAGACTGCTATAAAGCAGATATAACCGCCATCCAAGAAGTGCGATGGGACGGGCCAGGCAAAAGGAAGATGAAAAATTGTGACATCTATTACGGTGATTGCTACAGAGGCAACAGGCACCGCTTATTCGGATGCGGATTTGTTATACGCGGCAGACATAGGCAAGAAGTCTTAAGCTTCCGACACTCAAGCGAGCGTATTATGACTATAGGGACCAAGGCTAAATTCGCTAACATAAGCCTAATATTTGTTCATCCTCCACGGACGAAAAGGACCCTGCCACCAAAGAGTGTTTCTACGAGCTACTGGAGAAAGCATACGAGCAACGTCCTAAATTTTTAATGGTCAGGTTCGGACCTTTAGGGTAAAGTTTCTGGACGATCCCTATTGGGTAACCGCAACAAGAAGACTTACTGCCTCCACGAGTTACATTATCTACTTTACTATGAGTAAAGTAGAAGTGCAACCACAACCGCAAACGTTACTTATGTTATCAGCATACAGTAAGATTTCAAGCATCACACCATAGATAAACATTTTTTCGTCTATCAACTGTTACAACTGTATAAAGCTGAAGAGAGTTTGTTGATCACACGCATGTTGTTGAGCTGTTATTTTCTATGTTATTTTTCTATGTTTCTCTTTTACGTTTGTTGTACGTAAAATGTACTGTAATGTTAATGTTTGATGTTATAGTAAGAATTAGAATAGTGGAGGAGTTCATTTTTGGAGTTCAACCAAAAAACAACGTTATATGAAAAAATAACTTAAAAGTGTTTTATTTTGAAAAAGAAAGTTCAGAGAGGGAAAAATAAATTCACTGGCGCAGTCAATTAAAACGAATAATAATAAAAATATAAAAATATATAGAGTTGAACTGAAATAATTAACTTATTTTATATACATATATAAATAAAAGTATGTGCAAAAAGTGAAAACGGATAACAGTTAAACAATATACATCCATAGTTAAAGCAAAAGCAATTTGTTTTTTTGAGAATACAATATATATGCACAAATAAATAAAAAAAAAAAAGATAAAACGAATCCTAAACCCGACAACCATTAATTAATAGTTGTTATAAAGATATCAAAAATTCTGAGTGCTTAAATACTTCTAAGCTAATTAATGATATATCTTAAAATCAAGGCTAATTGAAGTTAAATATAAATAAAAATATTAAATCTATATAAGCATAAGTTTATTCAAAAGCAAATACTGATAGTGATAAAAACAAGTGGTTCAGCAACAAATTAGAACTTAAAAAATTAAATAAATAAAAAAAATCTCTTGGACTTAAAAATACAAAAAGTTATATTTTGGTGTAAAATATACACAAGAAAGCTCAATAAAAAGGCTACACGACCAAATATTCCTCAAGAACTTCAACTCTACAGGGATCATCGAGGAGAACCAGGTATGGCGAATTTCGATTTGTTAAGCCTCATTAAGGAAGCACCTGATTTTACGGGGTTACCCGAAGAATTAGATTTATTTATCAAACATATAGATTACGTATACAATTTTTTTGAACAAATAGATGAAATTTCAAAAGGTTTTTTGGAACTAAAAATAAGACAAAAAATTAAAGATCGCGCCAATATAATTCTTATAAATAATAACAATCCAATAAATTGGCTAGAAATCAAATCGGTTTTGAAATTAAATTGTTCAATAAATGACAGTATTAAAAATATTATAAATCAAGTAAAAATTTTACAATTTCAAACCTCTGTTGAAGATTTGTTTGAAAATACATTGAGTTTGTTGACTAAATTAAATATAAAATCAAGTCTCATTGTAGATATTCCTTCCTGGTTCAACAGTGAACAAAATGAAAAAATGGCATTAAAACTTTTTATCAATAAGCTACCAAGTGAACCCAGATTAATACTCCAGGCTAGAAATCCATCTAACTTTAGGGAAGCGAAAACTATTTTGATTGATACAGACAATTTCTATCGAATATTTCCATCCAATGCAAATATTACCAACACACAAACAAGAGTATATAATTTTCACCAAAGTAGACCCAATCATAACTTCAGAAATAGCAATTTTAGACCAGAACACCCCCAAAATCCTAATGTCAGCCATTTTCGGCAAAATAATCAACAACATTTTCAGAGACCGTCTCAGTTAAATTCAGGCAATTTCCCACAAAACAATTCGGAAAATCGAAGAGCAGATAATTCAGCATCTTATAGAAATTATAACCACCAAAACAACCAAAACTATTCCAGAAATTTTAGAACGAATACCTCGAATAACCTTTCGCAAAGACCTTCTTCCTCCGGGTTTTCAAGGACCAGTAATAGAAATTCAGATAGAGTTATGGAAGTAGATCACATACGAGCAGAAAATTGTCCAGAAGGCTCGCAAGATCTCAATGACCAACCTTTTCAAAATTTTCGGTTAACCACCACAGAACTCTTCCCAGTATAGTAGTTAAAACCAAGTCTACCCCTATAAAATGATTAATCGATTCTGGAGCAGGTACGTCCCTAATCCAAAAAGGACTATTTCACAGCTCCTTCAAAACGGATCTTGGAATTCCTTTGATAATCAAGTCAATTAATTCAGATGTCTGTGTTAACTCAAAAGTAACCATTCCACTTTTTAAGGAATTTAACAGACCATTGGTAAATATAGAGATGTTAGAAACAGAATTGAATAGCGATTTCGATGGTATAATTGGGTGCAACATCCTAAGACCATTGCAAGCAAGAATTGACTATGAAAAGTCACAGTTAATTACAAATGAGACCACCTTGCCCTTAATTTTTTGTAATTCTCTGACTCAATTATCGCTAGATGAAGTTCAAAATTTAAGCAAAGGTGTTACTGAAATTTGTTTTGAAAAACCGAACTTTAACATAATTACTAACAAACTAAAACTCGATAACCTCAATAAAGAGGAAATCAATTCCTTGCTTGGTGCTGTCCGGAAGTATAAAGAAATATTTTACCTCGAAGGTGACAATCTGTCGGTAGTTATTAAATATTGCCACAAGATCCCCACAAAACATGACATCTCTATATTTGCTAAAGCATATAGATATCCAGAATCGCATAAGGATGAGATTAACAAGCAAATATCAGAAATGCTAAATTCTGGCATTATAGCTAATTCGACTAGTCCATACAATGCTCCAATTTGGATTATTCCAAAAAAGATTGACAACTCAGGTCATCAAAAATGGCGCATTGTAGTCGATTATAGGAAACTGAATGACGTGACTATAGAGGATAAGTTTCCTATTCCCAATATAGAGGATATATTATCGAAATTAGGAAATGCCCAATATTTTTCCGTCCTTGATCTTGCGAAGGGGTTCCATCAAATACCTATTAATAGGTAGGATAGGCACAAGACGGCATTTTCCCCAGCGAGTGGACATTATGAGTTCACACGCATGCCCTTTAGATTAAAAAAATGCCCCTGCATCCTTTCAAAGGATGATGAATGAGGTTTTGTATGACTATTTAAATAAAATATGTGTGGTGTACCTTGATGACATACTTATTTTTTCAACTTCGCTTCAAGAGCAATTGACTCACTGGAAAAAATATTTAAAAGACTCCTTGAGTATAATCTCAAAGTACAAATAGCTAAATGCAATTTTCTGAAACACGAAACGGAATATTTGGGCCACATTATTTCCAAGATTGGCATAAAACCCAATCCCAATGAGATTGAAATAATTAAACAAATTCGGCTTCCTCAGTCAATTAAGCAAATAAAATCCTTTTTAGGAGTCACAGGGTTCTATCGTAAATTCATTAAAGACTACTCTAAAGTAGCCCTACCAATGGCTAGATGCCTAAAGAAAAACGCCAAAATACACCCTACCGACAGACAGTATATAGAGTCCTTTGAGAAACTTAAAGTTCTTATATGTACTTGTCCAGTTTTAGCTTATCCAGACTTCACTAAAGTGTTTACATTGACCACAGATGCTAGCAATGCAGCTTTGGGGGCAGTCCTATCAAAAAATCAACATCCCATAGCGTTTGCCTCTAGGACCCTAAACCGTCACGAAATAAACTATAGTACAATAGAAAAGGAACTTCTTTGTATAGTATGGGCGACCAAATATTTTCGACCATACTTATTCGGACGAAAGTTTAGAGTGCAAACTGATCATCGACCGTTGGTGTGGTTAAATTCTCTCAGAGAACCAAACTCTAAGTTACAGCGATGGAAAATAAAGCTCAATGAATATGATTTTGACATAGATTACATTAAAGGTAAGGAGAATAACGTAGCTGATTTTCTCAGTCGCATAGAAATCAATAACTTAGGTAGTGCTGAGATTAGGTCCGATTTAGCAACAATACATAGCGGCATTGAAAATTTAGATGATCACATTTACATCACTGAAACTCCCTAAAAATATATACAAAAACCAGCTTGTTTTAGAAAAAAATATATCAACTTCTTATGCTAACAAAATTTTATATAAAAAAAACAGGAGAGTAATTATTTCATTAGCAGAGTATAATGAGGACTATGTTCTGAAAATGTTGAAAGAACTTTTACCAATTAAAGGAACCGTTGGGGTTTACTGCAAAAGTGATGATATATTTGTTGCATTTCAAAAAACGATCGTTAGGTATTTTTCAAAATCACCAGGTATGAAAATGCTTCGATGTACAAAGATACTTAAAGATGTAACATGCAAAGAAACTTTATTAGGATTAATTGAGAAAGCTCATCTCAAGAAAAATCATAGAGGAATAGACGAAACGTACTTAGAGTCAAAAGATATATACTATTTCCCAAACTTTAGATTAGAAATACATAAATACATTAACAACTGTATCTTTTGCAATATGTGCAAATACGATCGCCATCCAATTAAGCAAAATTTAATGGTTTCTGAGACCCCGAGCAAACCAAACGAAATTATTCACATAGACATATGGTTTTTCAACAAAAATAACATGTTTCTGACTTATATTGACAAATTTACTAAGCACGTATCCATTCACCCCATTACAGACAGAAATTCTCTTACAATAGTTGACATTTTAAAGCACAGATTTGCAATATTAGGAAAACCAACTAAAATAGTAGCCGATAATGAGTTCAATACAGCATACATTAAAAATTTCTTAAGCCAGAAAGACATAATATACCATTTTACATCCCCGAATACCCATACAAGCAACTCTGTAATAGAACGTTTTCACCTAACTCTAAACGAACACTTAAGATTATTTAAACTGAATAAAGAAAACAAGGATACTTATGAAAAAGCATTGGTTTTCAAAGCAGTTGAAATATATAATGACACTGTTCATACTACCACAAAACATAAACCCAACGATCTTCTTTATTCAACGTTAAATGCGTCAGAATGGGAAAATCTTAAGAGACGCGTACAAGAAAATAAAGAAAAGATAAATGAGACACGTGTTGAACCTCCTAATTATCAAGAACGAGAACTTATTAAAAACTTCGGTTTTTATAACATTAAACACCTTCCTCGTTATATAATAAAAGACGTTAAAGAGAAAGGCAAAACATATTTTAAAGACAATGACGGATACAAACGCGACAGACAAATTGTAAAAAGGACATACAAATATCAAAACCAAATTAAAAACGTAGAATTTAACCCAAAACTTACAGGTAGGGATTATTCTAACAGGAAAAAAAAGTAGGTAAAAGAATAAAAAACTCTACTAAATTAAAGCCGTAAGCAAACTTATTATCATTCTTTATTTATCATGAAAACGATCTTTAATTTTTTGTTTGTTTTGTTTAACAGATGTATGAAACTATAAGAAATAAATTACTAGAATATACACAAAATATATACAATATACCTAAACATATATAGGAATAAATGTTGCAGTCAAGCTTATGAAAATTGTAAGCAACCAATAAGCTACAGCTAAGCTAACTCAAATTTTTAACGTAACATAAAACTTTATTAAAAAAAAAAAAAAAATTGTTCAAATAATTCAGTCTTACATTATTTTATTGTTACCAAAAATAAAATATATGTAATAAAAATATACACATACATGTATTTAAGATATTGAGATAACACCTTTTTTTTCATATTTGTTTAATATTAATCACATACAAATGTACATATTATGTACATTAAAACATATGTAAATTATATTTATCTTTAAATTTGCTTCTTTATTATATTAGATAAGTGCACTATAAAAAAAAAATTGTAAATCAACATATAAGTATAAAATAACACTCATACGACAAAGTGTCTCCATCAAAATACTAATGGACTTTCACATGGTATCAACATGTTCTGTCCATACTATAGCGGGAGGAGTTACATTATCTACTTTACTATGAGTAAAGTAGAAGTGCAACCACAACCGCAAACGTTACTTATGTTATCAGCATACAGTAAGATTTCAAGCATCACACCATAAATAAACATGTTTTCGTCTATCAACTGTTACAACTGTATAAAGCTGAAGAGAGTTGGTTGATGACACGCATGTTGTTGAGCTGTTATTTTCTATGTTATTTTTCTATGTTTCTCTTTTACGTTTGTTGTACGTAAAATGTACTGTAATATTAATGTTTGATGTTATAGTAAAGATTGGTACTGCTGACGAGCATACAGTTGCACCTAGTCGCGATGCTATAGAGCTTCCGACGGCCACTTCATCTTCGGCCATAACCACTCTGCTTGCTGACGAGCAACCCAAGTCCTCGGATGGTTTGGATGACGGAGCCAAGCGGGCCCAATCCTTACCGTCCACATGTGTCCATCCAGAAGTAGCGGATACCGCCGCCTCTGACTCTGACACATCCACTCTCATGGATACGTGCAGCGTCGCCACAGAGAAATCTGGGTGCTCCTCCATTGGGAGGAGGTTAGACGAGCTGCGAATTCAACCGGATGGTTTCGTTCGGTTCAATTCTGCCGAAAGGAGGCGGTTCAAGTTTGCCATTCGCAGAGGCGATACTAGGGAGAGTGCCCTAGCTTATGCCAAAGCCCCTCCTATTGCAAAAGATGCTAAACGAGGTAGATCGGAGGATCATACCCCACCAGCACCCGCCGCCAAGAAAGCCAAGGCAGGACCTACACCTCATGTTCCCACCTTCAGTCAGGTGGCTAGTGTTGTCAGGTTAGGTATCGTTCCAGCGGACTTGGAGAACAAGCCCCTATCAACGGAGCAGATGAGACTCATCCAAGAGGCCGTCATCGATGTCTCAATCGAGCTGAAGAACAAAGGCGTATGGCCGAAATTCTCAGGCTCACAGCACAAGGCGAGATGGCTGGTTTTCGTCTGCTCAAACAGTGCTACTGCTGGGTGGATGAGCTCGAATTTTGAGACAATAAGAGCCAAAAGTGGTTTGGACATCTTATTGGTGGAAGAGGGATCATTCCCTAAAACCCATATCATCCGCGGTTTCTTCCCACCAAGTCTCGAGCTCCCGTCGACAAAAATTCTGGCTTCACTGGAAGCTCAAAACGAAGGCCTAATGGCAACTTCATGGAAGGTCATGCAAAGGGTGAAGGAAGGTGCACTCCTTCATCTTGTGCTGGCCATTGATGACTCTTCCCTGAGGGTACTGAAGGGCCTCAATAGCAAAGTGCACTACCGTTTTGGTCAGATCAAACTGATCCCAAAGACCACTGACAAGGGTCAGGAGTCTGGCCACGGTAGTCCAAAAAAGGTGGACGCAATTGGCATTACGACTGCTACTGCGACGGATCCCTCATCATCCGCCTCCACCAGCAGTGCCTTCGGACCTGCCCCGAACACCAGTTCGACTGCCAAAACCGCTGCCACGACTTATGAGTCACTAAGTAGCACCAGTGGTCCTAAAGCTAGTACCAGCACTGCGGGAATCCGATCAAAGGATCCAGCCCGCCCCAGCACATTAGTTCCTAGACTTCGTTTGTCGTTAACGACCAGCGGTGCCCCTGGGCACGTCTCTCGAAGACACGAGGAGTCGGTTGCGAACAGACCCCTGGGTCATCAAAACCTAACCGCTTGCCGTAGAGGAAAGGGTCCCAAAAAGGCCCAACTACTCCGACAAGCTCGATCCTCAGCGGAGGACCGATGAGCACAATCAAGGTGCTACAGGCGAACTTGCATCCTGCTAAGGGCGCGTCCGCTACCCTTAGCAAGCGGTTCGCCGAAGAAGATATAACCCTTGGTCCTATTCAGGAACCCTGGGTTATTTGCGGACAGGTTAAAGGTCTCCGGAATAGGGCAAGTAAGTTGATTTCCAAGTGTGGAGAGCCAGCGCCGAGAGCGGCCTGCTTAATTAGCAATAATTTAAACGTTCTCCCTATTCCAGAATTTATAACAAGAGACCTGGTGGCCCTACTACTGGAAATCCCCACTGGAGGAGGTACACAGAATATCGTGTGTGCCTCAGCGTACTTCCCTCACGACAGTGGTGATATCCCGCCGAAAGACGTTCAGAGCCTCGTTGACTACTGTCAGGGGAACAACCTCCACTACATCATTGGATGCGATGCCAACGCACATCATGAGGTCTGGGGTAGTAGCAACATCAACAGAAGGGGTGAGTGTCTTTTAGAATGCTTTGTAAGTAGACAAATAGATATTTTGAACAAAGGCTCTAAACCTACCTTCATAAATGCGATTCGCGAGGAGGTACTTGACCTCACCCTCGCTAGTCCATTTATTTCTAATTTTATTGAAAATTGGCACGTATCAGATGAGGCCTCTCTGTCAGACCATCAGCACATCAGGTTTGACATACCTGGCCAACTCTCATATGTCTCTAATAGATACGATCCCAAATCTACGGATTGGCATCGCTATCGTGAACTAGTGTTCTCAAAAAAAGATATGCTTCTCACATCTATCGAGTCCATAGAAGACCTGGATGAAGCTGCCTACCAGCTTAACAATATACTGCTTGATTCCTACCACGACATTTGTGTCACCAAAACCAATGTTAGCAAACGAAAAGTGCCCTGGTGAAATGACCTAACTTAGGAAGAAAGTCAGAAAACTCTTCAACTCTGCAAAGCGAATGAAGAGGTGGGACGAATACAGGTTTGCTCTCACAGAATACAATCTAGAATTGAGACGATCTAAACGAGCTGCTTGGAGGAAATGCTGCGAAACCATTGCTGACATGCCTAAAGCGGCAGGAATCCATAAATCGCTCGTAAAAGATAGTGTTAATTGTAGGGTTATTAAAAAAAAATGACGGAACCTACACGACGAACCGTGTGGATACACTTAGAACCTTACTTCAGATACATTTCCCAGGCTCGTCCCTTAACACATCTCATATGTACTCGAACACAGTTAACCATAGAGCTTATGTGGACAGTAGAGTTAACAGTTTATCTGGAAAAATATACAGTCCAGAGAAAGTTGAATAGGCAGTGGGCAGTGAGTTCAAACCTTTTAAGGCTCCCAGCGGTGACGGTCTGTTTCCAGCACTTCTACAAAGTCAATTGACCTAATCCTGCTGGGATTGACTGCTTTATTTAGAGCTAGCTACAATGGGGGATACATGCCACCCACCTACTTACTTACTTATGTACTGTATCCCCTTGTGGGTCCTAGGGCCTCTACTACGCCTACGCGCCATCGTGTACGGTTTCTGGCAATGTGTCTGAGTTCTCCCCAACTTTTCCCTAACTGCCGTGTCTCCTTCTCGACTGTTCTGCGCCATGTTTTCCGCGGACCGCCAGGTCTTCTGCCATCCTGAGTTAGAGGGTTCCATTGCATAGCATGGTTCGCTATGGAGCTGTCACCCTTTCGGAACGTGTGACCAATCCACTGCCACTTCCGCCGTTGGATAGTTGTGCCTATTGGTTCCTGACCCGTTTTCTCGTAAAGGTGTTCGTTAGAGATACGATTGGGCCAGAAAATCCGTAAGATATTGCGCAGACACCTATTAACGAACGTTTGCAGCTTTCTGGTGATAGTAGTGGTCACTCTCCACGTGCTGCAACCATATAGCAGCACGGATTCAACGTTGGAGCGGAACAGTCTTATTTTGGTGCTCAAACTGATTGCATTGCTTCGCCATATTTTGGACAACATCCCGAACGCGGACTTTGCTTTGGCGATCCTGTTGGTTATATCCAGTTCGGTTCCACCATCGGTCGAGACAATACTCCCAAGATACTGAAAATCCTCTACTCTCTCTACCGGTTGTCCAGCAATGCATATTTGAGCCGATGAGTTAGTTCCAAGGCTGATGATTTTAGTTTTTGTCGTATTGATTTTCAGCCCGACGACACCTGCCTCCCTCTCCACATCTGCTTTCATTTGGTGGAGGTCCATAATTCTGTGGGAGAGTAAGCATACATCGTCTGCGTAGTCAAGATGTTTTAGTTGAGATGTAAAAGTCCATCGAATTCCTCCGTTTCCCGTCGACAAAGCTGCATGAAGCACATCGCTAATCACCAATAGGAATAATATTGGTGAAAGGATACAGCCTTGTCTTACCCCACTTTGGATCTCAAATTCCTCAGACAACCTCCCCCTGTGCAGAACGTGACATTTGGAGCCTTCATATGTAGCTTTGATAATAGCAATTAGTTTATCGGGAATGCCTCTCCTGCGTAAGGCACGCCAAATAAACTCCCTGTTGACACTATCGAACGCCTTCTCAAAATCGATGAACAGCAGGTGCAGTGGCGATCGATATTCAACACACTGTTCGATGATAATCCGCAGGGTGTTGATGTGGTCGGCACAGGAGGATCCAGAGCAGAAACCTGCTTGTTCGGCATCGAGTGTGTCTTCGAGATGTTGTTTGATTCGCTCAAGGATGATTTTAGCTATTATCTTAGCTACAGCAGGCAGCACGCAGATACCCCTCCAGTTTCCGCACTCCAATAAATTTCCTTTCTTAGGAAGCTTGACGATCATTCCCTTTTTCCACTCGTTAGGAAAGCTCTCAGCTTCCCAAGCTCTATCTATAAGTGGAAGCAGAAGCTCAGCCGATGTTGTTGGCGCTGCTCGTAAGAGCTCTGCTGGAATACCGTCATGTCCTACCGCCTTGTTGGTTTTGAGTGCCTTGATCGCGGTAATGATCTCATCTTTACTGGGAGTCGTGGTGCGTATTCGGGAACTTCTCACCTCGGGCATCTCAGTCTGATTTGGGAGCATATCGCTAGCGAATACACGGTTCAAAACCGTAGCAAAATGCTCTTTCCATCTCTTGAGCTGGTCCTCATCCGAAATGAGCAAGGAGCCGTCTAGGCTTTTCACTGGGTATTGGCTGGAGCTGCGACCACCTGTCAGCTCTTTCGTGATTCTGTAGACGGTCCTGCTGTCGCACCTCCGTGCAGCTTCTTCTGCTTCTGTAGCCAGCGCGTTGATGTAGTTGCGCTTGTCACGTCGTACGCTACGCTGAACTTCTCTCATCTTCATGCGATATAGGGACTCTAGCTCGCTTCTCCCTGCTGCTGGGGTAGCTGCAACGCGAGCTTTTAGCTGTTTTCGTTCGTTAACCCTTCTCCAGGTATCCTCGGAAAGCCACGCCCTATGTCTTCCCTGCGATCGACCGACAATTCTTTCAGCACCAGATGTAAAAACATTTTTCACAGCACACCAATGGTCTTGGATGGTTGCGGGCATTGAGCTGCTGATTGCTTCCACACCTTGCGAAAAGTGCTCCCTTAATTGTTGGCGCACTGAGGGATCACTAAGTCTACCGATGTTGAACCTGGGCATTCTTGTGTTGTCGTGGGATCTTCGAACTGCAGCAGTGCGTAGTTGGAGAGTAGCTATCATAAGATGGTGATCACGTACTATCCCCACATCTGCCCCTCGTCTGTTTCGGACGTCCAGGAGACTGCTTCTAAAGCGGCGGCTGATAGCAAAATGGTCAATTTGGTTGGAGGTTGCTTGCCTGTCGTTGGAAACCCAGCTGACTTTGTGGCAGGTCTTGTGCTCAAACATGGTGCCACCTATCACAAGGCGGTTGGCATTGCAGAAATCCACAAACCTTTCGCCGTTGTCATTGCGGTTGCCTAGACCATGTTTCCCGATTACATGCTTGAGCCCTTCGTTGTCGCTGCCTACCTTGGCATTCAAATCCCCCATCACTATGACAATGTCTCCATTTGGTGTTGTGTTGAAGACGGCGCTTAAGAGATTGTAGAAGCTCTCCTTTTCGTCCTCAGACGAACTATTCGTTGGGGCGTAACACTGTATGATGGTGACACGTCGTACTCTAGTCCGGAATCTGGCCGTCAAAATCCTATCACCATGAGGCTGCCAGGAAATCAGGCCCTTGCGTGCTGCTGTTGTTAGCAGTAGTCCGACTCCATATTCCCGCGGACTTCCGGATGGTCTTCCAGAATAGAGTAGTACAGTGTTACGCGTTGGAGACTGGTACTCGCCCGCTTCTAACCATCTTACTTCACTTACCCCCAAAATGTCCAGTTTATATCGCATGAATTCCTTTTCCAGTTGGAGGAATCTGGCATTGTAAGGACCTTCTCTTCCCGAGTCGAGGAGCGTCTTTACATTCCACAAACCTATCTTTGTCCGGGTACAATAGGCAAAAGTCGTCAACATGTGATCAGTCCTTATCCGAGGCATAGTGTCGGTTTCAGTAGCGAGCTGGTTTCAGTAACGCAGGTTGCTGGCCCACGTTACCTAGCCTAGAATCAAGGCCCTAGACAACCCGCACTTACAATTTTGGCCTATACGTATAAGGGTTTATACGTATAGTTGCCCGGGGACCACCACTAGGAGGTAAAGTAAGCACTTCATCACGAACTTGATTGTTGCGTTACTGGCCCAAGCCAAGTTTTGGGCAGTCAGTAGTTTCCCGATCAATCGCAATGCAGGTCCCCACCTGCCACCCACCTGGAAACAGGTAAATGTGGTATTCATTTCCAAGCGACCTGCCTAACTCTTATAGACCTATAAGTCTAACATCATTCGTCCTCAAGACAATGGAAAAACTCATAGATATTCATATTAGAGGCCAGTTAGATCTGTCTAACCCTCTGCACTCGAATCAGTACGCATACAGGAAAGGCAGATCTACAGTAGGTGCCCTTCACTATCTCGTCAAAAAGATAGAGGGAACACTCTGTTCAAAGGACATAGACTTGTGTGCATTTCTTGACATCGAGGGCGCGTTCGATAAGACTGGTTACGACTCGATCGCAAAGGCGATTAGTAGCAGAGGTATCAAAGAATCGACCAACCGATGGATCAGGGCCATGCTGGTAAGTCGATTCATTACTTCCTCCTCTGGGGGAGTGTCAGTGTCCATAACTGCAGCCAAAGGCTGTCCTCAAGGAGGAGTTCTTTCCCCCTGTTATGGTGTATAGTAATCGACAACTTGTTAGTAGATCTTCACAGATCAGGCTACACCACCGTCGGTTATGCTGACGACTTGGCGGTTTTTATCAGAGGTAAACACAGCACGACAATTTCCAACGTCATGCAAAGTGCAATATCTCAAGTTGTAGAATGGTGTAACAAAGAAGGACTATCCATAAATCCTAGTAAAACCGTTCTGGTACCTCTTACAAAGAAGACACAGGTCAACCTTGAACCTATCACAATCAAAGGCATCACACTAGTTTATTCCAGCGAGGTCAAATATCTTGGTGTAATTCTTGACAAACGCCTTAATTGGAATTCACATATCAAGTCCGCCACTGAGCGCGCTACTAGAGCACTGTGGGCCAGTAAACGCCTATACGACAGAACTTGGGGTCTCTCTCCTAAGATGATAGGCTGGGGAGGGCCTATCGATTAACCCCAGCAAGGCAGTCGTTGTACCGTTTACAAGAAGAAGAACGCTGAATATTGGCTCAGTGACTCTAAACGGCACAACAATCAATTTCTCCGATGAGGTCAAATATCTAGGAATCGTCCTGGATAAGAAGCTTAACTGGAATTTCCATACTAAGAATAAAATTGCCAAGGCGACTACTGCCTTGTGGGCCTGTCGCCGTATGTACGGCAAGACCTGGGGCCTGTCTCCAAAGGTCATTTTCTGGTTATATACCACGGTTGTAAGACCCATTCTGACATACGCGTCCGTAGTCTGGTGGACGAAAACCAAAGAGGTCACAACCATAAATAAACTCACAAAACTCCAAAGACTAGCTTGCCTCGGCATCACAGGTACTATGCACACTTGTCCCACAACAGCCATTGAAGCCATAATCGGAATTACTCCGTTACATATATTTATAAAAAAAGTGGCAATCCGCAGTGCAGTTAGTCTTAGAAAATCAGATGCTAATAGTACACGGGATCACGTGGATCTCATGGAGCTATTGTCCGACTTCCCCGAGCTAGACATGCTCAGCACGGTCTCCGACTTTACGGGTAAATCACTCTACTTTGGTAGAAGGTTTGAGATTGTGATCCCAAGCCGTGATATATGGAATAATGCTGGACCGTCGCTTGATCCAAAAGGTATAGTGTGGTACACCGATGGATCAAAAATGGATTCAGGAGTTGGCGCCGGTGTGTATGGACCCAACCATAAAATTTCGAAATCACTCGGAAAGAGTCCTAGTGTTTTCCAGGCCGAGCTTTACGCCATTGAAACTTGTGCTAACATTAACCTGCACTCAGGCATCAAAGGTGCCTCTATCCATATACTCACCGATAGCCAAGCGGCGCTCAAAGCACTGATCTCCCATGTGATCAGTTCAAAATTAGTTCTAAGCTGCTTCGACAGCTTACAAAATCTGTGCCGACACAATAAAGTAAAATTGTGGTGGGTACCGGTTCATGTAGGCGTTGACGGCAATGAAACTGCAGACCTGCTAGCTAGGAAGGGCTCCTCTGAGTTGTTCACTGGACCTGAACCCTTCTGCGGAATACCCGATTCCGCTTTCAAACTTACCCTAAACATCTGGGAACGCAACATGTGCATCTCCCACTGGAATAACTCCCAAGGTCTCAGGCAGGCTAAAAGAGCTGTCCAACCCTTCCAAAGATAGGCAGTTGATATCCTAAAATACGGCAGAAATGACATAAGAAGGCTTGTGAGCTTCCTTACCGGTCACTGCCAACTTCTCTACCACCTTAACAAAATGAGAATTTCGGAGGATATCACCTGCAGCCTCTGCCTAGAAGAGGACGAAACCGCAGAACACATACTATGTGAGTGTGTAGCTCTGTGTAGAACTAGGAGAACCTTTTTCCTTAAAGAGATCATATCTCCAAAAGATCTTAGGAACTCCTCCGCAGCCGTAATTATAGCTTTCATAAGGAGAGTAGAAGTACTGCTGCCCTAAAAAGTGGCCTATGGCACAATAGATCTCCTTGATCGCAGTGCCTACACGCCATTTGGGCGTGGCCACACACAAAAAAAAAAGATGATACATTGGTTGTACATAATGATGGTTACACGTATTATCACATACGCGGCCATCGTCTGGTGGCCTAAAACTCTCCAGCAGACAACGGCAAACAAGTTGCAGAAGTTGCAAAGAATTGCCTGTCTTGGCATTACAGGTGCGATGCGCACCTGCCCTACGACAACTCTGGAAGCTTTTGTTGGGCTTACACCCTTACCAATCTTCATCAGGAAGATGGCTGCTAGATACGCCATCAGGCTGCAGCTAGATCACGAGTATAAACCAGGTGACCTTGTGGGACATTTAAAGATACTCAACTCAATCCCTAAAAGAGACATGTTTTGCACTTTACCAGATATTATGGTCAGGCAACACTGCTTTGGTAGGCTATTCGAAGTTGAAATATTGGACCACGAAAACTGGTCCAATGGTGCTCCAACACTGGACCCTAGAAGTCTGGTCTGGTTCACCGACGGTTCGAAAATGGATTCTGGAGTTGGAGCTGGGGTTTTTGGACCCAACACAAAGATTTCGGTACCTATGGGTACGACTCCTACTGTGTTTCAGGCTAAAATCCATACCATTGAGATTTGCGCCAGACACAATCTCCGCAAGGGGATCAAAGGCGCTAGAATACATACCTTCTCAGATAGCCAAGCAGCACTTATGGCACTGTCGTCCAACCAAATGGACTCCAGAACCGTGAAATGCTGCTACGATGCATTACAAGACCTTGCCAAATACAACAGGGTAAAACTCGGTTGGGTACCCGGACACCAAGGGATTGTGGGCAACGAATCTGCAGATGAGCTTGCTAGGGCTGGCTCAGAATCTGCGTTAATAGGTCCTGAACCTTATTGTGGCGTCAGTTGGGCGACAGCTACAACGCTGATTAACGAATGGGAAAACAAACTTCGTCTAGACCACTGGACTAGTGGGCCAGATCTAAGACAATCCAAACGATTAATCAAGCCTTACTCCTATAAGGAAACCCTTAACTTAGATAGGGAAAGTATCAAGAAGCTTGTGAGCTTTCTTACTGGCCATTGCGGCTTGAGATACCACCTTAACAAGATGAACCTGTGCCAAGAGAAGAACTGTCGGTTCTGTTTAGAGGAGGATGAAACCTCCGAACACATTCTTTGTGAATGCCCGGCACTACACTGGTTAAGGAAACGCATTCTCCACAAGGAGATACTTACTTCAGTGGAACTGAAATGCTCCGCTACTAAGGACATACTTACTTTCATAAGGGAGGTAGTACGTCTGTTAGATTAACTCCAACCCTCCGATACAATAGATCTTTCAGGCCGCAGTGTCGTTGTACAAGAGGAAAAAAAAAAAAAAAAACGTCCTAAATACGACGTTAAATTCGTATTGGGCGATTTTAACGTCAAAATAGGAAAGGAGGGCGTCTTTGGTAGGGCAGTTGGTACACGACACCACGTCTGATAACGGACTAAGGGTAATTGATTTCGCTGTGGAGCGAAATGTCACCATCGGAAGCACATGGTTTCCTCATCTCGATATTCATAAGCAGACATGGCGATCCAATGATCATGTAACGATCAACCAAGTTGATCATATTGCGGCCAACGTAGACTCGGATCATTACCTTGTTGTAGCCAAGGTACGAATGCGGATATCCCAAACTGAGCAACAAAAAAGAATCACTGTGAGAAAATTTAACGTCGAAAAGCTACAATTGCAAGAGACCGCCAGACTCTTTGCTGAAAGCGTATCCCGAAATCTCTCAATCACCCCTATGCCGCCAGCATCAAGTGCCGACGACCAGTGGCAACGCTGTCAACATGTCATCAGAAACGCCGCGACTGATGTGTTGGGTCTCGCTCGCCCACCACCGCGAAACCCCTGGTTTGACGAAGAATGCAGGCGAGTGCATGCAGCAAAACAAGAGGCATACAATGCGGCGCTGCAAAGGAAGACGAGAGCTGCTCGTGAGCTCTACGAGCAAAAGAGACGGGAAGAACATCAGCTTCTCCAAAAGAAGAAGAAAGAGCATGAGAAGCGCGCGTTTGAGAATATCGAGAGTTTATACTCCAGGAACAATGTACGGAAGTTTTACCAAAAGGTAAAAAGAACGTTTCAGAGAAGCAATACCAGTGCAGAAACCTGTAGAGATGAAAATGGAAACCTCGTAGTAGAATCACACTCGGTGGTAAGAATATGGAAAAACTACTTCTGCAGACTCTATAACGGCGACGAAGACCAACATCCCGCTGCACGCAGAATGAACCATTCAACATAGACGATGACAGACAAAATTTCGGTCCACCTGACCAAAACGAAGTGAAGATAGCAATTCATTCATCCATTTTTTCATTCATTTTCAATGGCCCGCTAATCCTTCATGAGGGTCGCGGGGGTAGGATGCTCAGGTGGACTCTCCATCCTTCTCGATCTTCCGCCATTGACTCCAATTCATCAGGAGGAATCCCTAAGCGGCTCCAGGAGAGATGTCGGACTTGATCCAATCATCTATTTCTAGGCCTTCCGCGAAGTCGCCTACCTGATGGCACGGAAACCATGGCGCGTCTTGGAAGCCGGTCTGGGGGCATACGCACTACGCGACCAAACCATCGAAGCGTAGATCGTTCCGTTCGGAGAAGTAGCTGCTCAACGTTGAGCGCCTCGCGTACTCTGGTGTTGCGCACTCGATCCGCAGCGCAGCTTGTATCCGCGATCTTATTGTTTCGGTCACTACCCAAATTTCATGACCATAGGTGAGAGTTGGAACATACACCGAGTTTAAAACCGATAGGTTAGCTTGAACACTAAGTTCGGCCTCCCTTATAACGGATTGGCCAAGCTCTCTCAAAATTGATCCAGCCTGACCAATTCTACAGGATAACTCGGCATTGCTTTTCTTTGCTGACGATGGAGCCATCATAAGTGAGGATCCTACATCCCTGCAACGAGCACTTGATGTGTGGGTGGACGTTTTGGAGGGAAATGGGTATCGCATTAGTTCAAAAATGACAGAGTACTTGTGCTGCCCGTTCTCTGATCCACTCAGGCCTATTCCAGACATTTATTTGAATGGAACAGTGCTTCCCAAGTGCGAAAAGTTCAAATATCTGGGATCTATGATCAATAGCAAAGCAACTTGTGATGACGACATCAATCATCGTGTAAGCGTAGGGTGGATGAAGTGGCGAGAAAATTCCGCTATCTTCTGTGACAGAAAAATGCCCCCTAAGTTGAAAGGAAGGCTCTACACCGCAGTTGTACGTCCAGCGCTCACATACGGTTCACAATGTTGGACGATGTACAAAAAGTATGAGAGTAAATTAACGGCAGCTGAGATGAAGATGCTTCGCATGACAGCAGGAGTGACAAAGCTTGATCGAATAAGAAGTTCGAAGATCCGTGGAAGCTTTCACATCAAGGAAACCATCGTACAAAAAATAGAGCGTGACCGGCTCAGTTGGTATTGCCATGTTCAAAGAAGAGATCATTTGAACCCTGTTAAAAAGGCAATATCAATGCACGTTCCAAAGACATCGCGATGTGGGAAAGGCAGGCCTATAAACGCCTGGATCAGACAGATGCGACGACATCGGCATTTCATTGGCCTCAGTAACCGAGTGATCCAAAATCGGCAGGCCTGCCGATATTTTCTGAGGTCAAATAGGCGAACCCCACATGCGGATCAGTAGAAATGCGGTGAAGTGGGAGGGTTGTGATCCCTTGTTTTCGGATCATGGCCTCGCTGATAAAAGGAAGAAGAAGAAGAAGAACTCGGCATTGCTCCTCCCATCACTCGTGAATAAAACCCCGAGGTACTTAAACTTATCCACCTGCTTCAGTGGAACTCCACTAACATGCAGAGTCCACTGAATGGGTTTTTTGGAAACGACCATTACTTCCGATTTGTTCACGTTGATCTTCATTCCAGCATCATCACAAACGGCTACAAACCTTTCGAGTGCACGCTGAAGTTCGGTTTGAGAGGATCCAAGGATGACCAAATCATCCGCAAAGAGCAGATGACTAATCCTTAGGTCTCCAACTTTGAAACATTCCCCGCCATTCGTATCTAGCCGGGAGGTCGAATTTAAAGTTGCGAAGACTTCTGTGGTGAGAAGGCAGGATCAGTTCGCATTGGTAGATGGTGATACCGTATTTCTTTAAAAACAAATTCGTAATCCACGAGACATCAGCATTACGAGGGCTACCTTTGATGACTAAGGTGGTAACCTGAAGGTCGTCAGGACTTAATTTATTCAGCCTACGCTGCCACTCAGAAGGTGTCCACGTTGTTCCAAGATCCTTGATGAGTTTTCGGGGGGCAGCAACGGGGGGAGTTTCGGACTCTTGGACAGTAGGGGCAGCGAGAGATATTGATGATTCGTCCGTCGGCAGTAAAAAAGAAGGTGGAGTTGAGCGTGAGTCGACATCTGCATCCAGTAATTCATCCAAAATTGATGTGTTGTAATGGATGTTTGGGTTATGTTGGGTATGGATAGGTAGGTCGTCGATTTTGTGGCATACCGATTCAATTCCATTCACAATGGTTGAGCGCGTTGCAGTGACTTCGTCGCCGACACCATTGATTCGATCGAAAATTACATCGAGCATTGGATCAGGTTGCCTAGGAGATGAGTGCTTGCTTGAAGATTGGAAGAGGATGACAAAGTCTTCCCGTAGGGAGTTAACACTTTCGCGCAATTTATCGTAAGAACTGATCTGTGACGTATAATTAGCTTTGCGATCACAAAGCACTTTGTTGAGATGTTGCATGATGGATTCTTCCTTCGTGGGACTGGCAAGAAATAGCTCCGTCAGACCAGCAATTTTTTTTTCAATGTTACAGAGTTTGGATTTAATATGCTCGGTTGAGTTCTGAACCGAGTTGATGTTATATCGGATCTAAAGTGGGAAATATTCGATTCAACTGTTGTACCACCGGTTTGACAGCTTTGGTGTTATATACGATAATTGTATCGTGTAGCGATATCGTATGGTCACATGGTCTTGTCGGTACAACCGGTGTCTCATACACAGATTGTATGGAAATTTTATGGTGTGTATATGTACAATGACTGAATAAAATATCTGCTTGTAAGTAAAGCGTACGCAGATTGTATAATGTGTGTGGTGCAAACAACAGTTCGGCCGATATCGATGCAACACAAGTCGGTACGATGGTTGTATCGTTTATTTCCCACTTAACAGTATAGAATCGATAGATTTCGATAGTTCTGTGACAGCTGATTCTATAAATCATGCATTGATACCAAATTAAACCAGCACTCATTGAGTCAAAATTAATCCTGTACTGCTTCATGAGTTAATTCTAGATTAATTTTAATCCAGAGTAAGTTAACTCTGGCTTAACTCAAAGTTAACTCAGCACTGCAGAACTGGACCTTAATCTAGTCTATTTTCTCTCTTCTCCGTCCATGTTGACGGTCGGAATTATCGATATGTCGTTACCCAATTATTTTCCTTTTTTTTAAATTGACTCTTCTTGCGGTGGAATCTAATGCAAATAAGGTCACCATACCAATGAAACCAATATGCCCATCTACTCAAATTATTTCCAGTACTCAACCAATACCATTAATGACCCACTTGTTATCCCCGTTTATTCGATTTAGGTCCTCTTGCCAGAAGAATCCCCAAACGGAACATATCCAACTCTTTTCTTTCGGCTCATTCCAATCCATTGATGTTTTTATCCATTTAACATCAATTTTATTCGTTTTACGGTTCATTAATTTCAAACAAATTTGGCAACAGAAAATGATATTATTAAAACAACCATGGTCGAGCCAAAAAGACAAGATAGCACGAAAAAGTTGAAAACCACTTCGATCTGTTTGCTGTCCCGTTCTCATGCTATGTGTGTGTGTGTGTCTGTGATGATGGGTCCTCCTGTGTGTTATCCTTAGCGCGTTTCTCTATTGCTAAGGAAACACACTTTCGGAAAGTTTCAATATTTTTGTTTCAATTTTGTAACATGAAAGAACTTTCGCTGTTACGCCTCGTCGAGCTAATAGCAACAATATTCAAATAATCGTAAAAATCATCAGTTCATTTAACATCATGTCCTTCAGTCAGTTTGTCTTGGAATATACTCGCAGGCAGTGCGGAACAAAGACAAGAAAAAGATGAAAAGAAGGCACCCGTAGTCCGTATCATGTCGTTGATGGCTTCTCTCTTAGGAATTAATGTCATTTTAAGTGGTGTTCTCGGGAACTTTACAAGCCCCCGTGTAACAGCAAACATTCTCCTAATGGTATTAGGTTTTTAGTTTGTAAGTTTTTACTGAGTTTGTTTTCGGATTTATTAATTTGCCGATTGATTAGGAAAAGTTAGGTGATTTGAATGGCTGGAGTTGTGAGTGCTTTTGACACGGTATCAGTTTTGACTGATTGGAAGAAACTTTACTGCCAAATGTAAGAAGGCTTATATAAATCCCTTATACCAATATGTATTCGTACATATATGTAACTTATGTATGTATGTAGGTGAGGCTAGCACCACCACACCACCGTCAGTATAGATCTACTGTGGTATTCATAGCGGGGAAAAAAGAAGGAATCCCTCCTCGTGAAATACAATGTGTGTACGTATATACTCGTATAACATATAATGTAAAAATATTAATAGAAAGCATTTATTACTTACTGTGCTTGAGATACAAATCATCCGGAGGATTAAATAAAGTTCGCTATATCGTTCAGAATTCTGTTGGACAACTATTCTAAATCATAAAAGAAGTATTGTCCGACGAAGTTCAGCTATTGCTCGCCTCCGTTATAGCTTTATTTCTGCTCCGAATTTAAGTGTGTAAGGCGGATGTACACCGAGGGGTCGAATTGATCCAGGCTTATTGACAAACTTCTTCTTGCCAGATCATCGGCTGTCTTGTTCCCTGGTATATCCTCATGTCCAGGGACCCAACAGAGCTTTACCTTGTGCTGTATTCAAAAAGCCTTGAGCTCTTCTCGACCACACTTCACAGCTTCGACTTCATTTCTATAGGAGATATTGTTTTTAATGCTACCTGGCTGTCGATACTTACTTACTTACTTAGGTGGCGCTACAGATCAGGGTGAACCTGGGCCTCAACCAACAAGTATCTCCATTTAGCTCAGTGTTTAGCTGCGCACTCCAGTTACGCACTGCAAGGTGGTCGAGGTCCCATTCAACTTGTGCGCACCACCTAACGGCGAGGATTCCCTCCGGATTCCCTCCGGATTAGCTGCGAAGGCTCTGCGGACCGGAGCGTTGGTGTTCATTCGCTCTACATGTCCTAGCCATTTCAAACTTCCAATACGCAGTTTTTTGCCTAGGCCAATGTCGCTGTACAGCTCATAGTTCGTGATTGGATCTTCTCCTCTAAAACCCGTCAACGCAAACGAGATCGAATATCTTACGAAGAAATTTTTTCTCGAAGCGACCAAGGATGCCTTCACCCGCTTTCAAAAAACCTATGTTTAAGTGCCGTAAAACAGGACTGGAATGATCGGAGTTTTATAAATACTCTCCTTAGTTGTTCGAGATAGGGTTTTACTGTTGAATTGCCTTATAAGCACAAAAAAAAAAACAGCGATTGGCAAGAGTTATTCTTCGCTTGATTTCCGCGCTGATGTTGTTTTCAGAGTTTATAGGAGAGCCAAGGTAGACAAAGTCCCTTACTACCTCGAAGTTATAGCTGCCCACTGTGACGTTCTGTCAAATTCGTCGGTGTTGATTGTCCCTTCTTGTTGACAGCATGTACTTGGTTTTTCCCTCGTTCATCCCTAAACACATTTTGACTGCTTCTGCTTCAAGGCTTGCAAACGCACCGGTGACAGCCCGCAGAGTTCTTCTAATAATGTCTATATCGGCAATATATGCAAGAAGTTGTACGGGCTTTTGATATATTTTGCCTCTGGTGTTTACTTCTGAGTGCCGCACAATCCGTCAAGTACAATATTAAAGAAGTCGCATGACAGCGCGTCACCTTGTCTACAATATTTGTTGACATCAAATGTATCGGTGAGGTCATTGATGGATCGTCATCCTGCACGGACGGACAATTTTGGGAGGGATGTCAAAACTAGACATGCCTCTATATAGCTCTTCTCTACAGATGCTGTTATAGGCGGCCTTGAAATTGATAAAGAGATGATGAGTATCGATTTGGACTTCTTGGGTTTTATCCAGGATCTACCGAAGTTTGAAGATTTGATCAATAGTGGACTTTCCAGGCGTTCACACAATATCGCAGAAAAAATCTTATATGCGATGTTGGGGAGACTGATGTCTCTTTAATTGGTGCTGTTGAGGGGGTCTCCTTTCTTGTGGATCGGGCAAACGATGCTGAGATTCCATTCATCAGCCATACACTCGTCTGACCAAATCTTAGGGATGAGTTGGTGTATGCACTCTACCAATTCATCACCAGCTTCCTTGAAAAGTTCGACCGGTAAGCCGTCAGGTCCAGCAGCCTTGTTGGATTTCAGCTTGAATATTGCTATCCTCACTTCGTTTTGGTCATGCGGACGGACATTTTGAATATCATCGTCTACGTTGAATGGTTCATTCTGCCTGACAGCGGGATTTTGGTCTTCGTCGCCGTTATACAGTCTGCAGAAGTAGTTTTTCCATATTCCCAACATCGACTGTGATTTTAATACGAGGTTTCCATTTTCATCTCTACAGGTTTCTATATGGGTTTTGCTTCTCTGACACGTTCTTTTTACCTTTTGGTAAAACTTCCGTCTCGCTAATGTTCTTCACGTCTCCTTTGCTCGTAGAGCTCACGAGCAGCTCTCGTCTTCCTCTGCAGCACCTCTTTATATGGGTCTTGTTTTGCTGCATGCACTCGCCGGCATTCTTCGTCGAACCAGAAGTTTCGCCGTGGTTGGCGAGCGAAACCTAGCACATCAGTCGCGGCGTTTCTGATGGCATGTTGGCAGCGTTGCCACTGGTCTTCGGATGCTGGCGGCATAGGGGTGATTGAGAGATGTCGGGATACGCGTTCAGCGAAGACCCTGGAGGCCTTTTGCGATTGTAGCTTTTTGACGTTAGATTTGCTCACAGTGATTCTTCTTTGTTGCTCAGTTTGGGATATACGCATTCGTACCGAGGGTATGTTGGCTGCTCGGAATGTCCGGACATCCAGAATACTGGATGCATGCCTTGCGTCGATTGCAATATGATCAATTTGGTTGATCGTTACATGATCATTCGATCGGAATGTCTGCTTATGAATATCGAGATGAGGAAACCATGTGCTTGCTATGGTGACATTTCGCTCCACAGCGTAATCAATTAGCCTTAGTCCGTTATCAGACGTGGTGTCGTATACCAACTGCCCTACCAAAGACGTCCTCCTTTCCTATTTTGGCGTTAAAATCGCCCAACATGATTTTAACGGACATTGCTCATATGTTTTGTCGAGGAGCTTGTAGAAACACTCTTTGGTGGCAGGTTCCTTTTCATCCGAGGGGGCATGAGCACATATTAGGCTTATGTAAGCGAATTTATCCTTGATCCAGATAGTCATAATACGCTCGCTCACATGTCGGAAGCTTAAGACTTCTTGCCTAAGTCTGCCGCGTATAACAAATCCGCATCTGAATAAGCGCTGCCCGTTGCCTTTGTAGCAATCACCGCAGTAGTTGTTACTGTTTTTTATACTCTTTTTGCCCGGCCTACCCCATCGCACTTCCTGGATGGCGGTTACATCTGCTTTATAGCAGTCTAGGGCCTCTGCTAATTTTTCGGCTGCACGTGGTCTGTAAAGAGTCGTCATCAGTTGAGCCGTCCTTATCCGAGGCTTTTGGTTGTTTCGGAACCATATTTTTTTTACGTGGTAGGGAAGTTACCCCAACGGCACAACCCCCAACCTGGAAGTCCAGTTCTTTTAGTTATACCCCAAGCGGTCCGGGTATACCTGTGCCAGTAGTCCACTACAGAGTGTGAGCGCTCCCGGTGACGGATTAAAGACCCGTAATCCACCATCTTTTGCGTCTTCCGTCTTGAGCTCAGTCTTCGCTGGTGCGCTTTCTGTGTTTTCAGCATTTCTTCTCCTTCCCCTGGTGACCTTGCCTCTGTGATATAGGCACACCGATCTCCTCTGTCCACCATTATATTGGCCTCCTGTATCCGTTCGATTTGCTGGTTCGAGGCATGGAAGCATCGCACGCTTGGCGTATGAGCCGCATCGTCGCTAAAACTTTTGCACCCCAATATAATGTGATCTATCGTTTCAGCATGGTTCGCTCATCTTCGGCAACTAACATCGATGACATTGATATCTTTGATGACAGCGTTCCTATATTTTTTTTTTCTAGGATAACCTGGTCTTGTAAGACAATCATTAACGCCAAACGCATTGGTTGCTCTGTAGTACCGTCCGTGGATAGGTTTAATGGCCCACTTTTCTTCCCTATCAACTTTGTCTACTGACTGTCGTTCGAAGTTGACGTTTAGATGTAAAGGCGTTCGATTTTTATCTGCACCACTGATTATTTGAATAAGTCTAGATCTCTCAGATTTAAGATGGAAGTATTCATGAAGTGACAGTATCTGGTTATCGTGTAATGTCTGAAGATCGACTGGGTCCTGTATGCATTCATTTAGCAATTCTGTAAGCTTTTGATGTGTGCCAGGCAATCTTGTATACCACATATCTTCTTTTGGATTTTGTCTAGCCCTGTGCTTTTGAGTTATGGGTGTTAATGTTATTACTATTATTATTATTATTATTATTATTATTATTGTTATTATTATTATTATTATTATTTAATCAATCATAATCAATAATAATTAATGGAGGGAAGGTTGCCTTCTCCCTGTATACAAAGGGAAGGGTGATAAGCGAAACTGTGATTACTACCGTTCGATCAAGCTGATGTCACACACCATGAAGATCGTTGAGCGGGTATTAGGTGGCCGACAGCAAAAAAATGATACGACTATCTGATGATCAGTGCGGGTATGTCTCGGATAAGTCAACCAGAGATGCAATCCAAAGTATAAGGATCATAATGGAAAAACATCGTGATTCCTTAAAGGATTTGCATATTGTATTGGTTGACTTTGACAGACAGACAACCACGAGATCTGATATGGGTGGCGCTAAGACATCGAGGGTTTCCAGAAACCTATGTACAGATGATCATGGACATGTACGAAGGAGCAAAGACAAGAGTAAGATGCCCCGCTGGAGTAACCAAAGAGTTCCCAATCAAAGTTGGGGTGCACCAGGGAAGCGTTTTAAGTCCTTTGCTCTTTATTACAGTCCTTGATTATCTGGTTGAAGGTAAAGTGATGGACCCCAAGGTACATCAGTTATTCTTTGTTGAGGATGGAACCATCATAAGCGAGGATTCTACATACCTGCAATGAGCACTTGACGTGGACGTTTTGGAGAAAAATGGGTATCGCAATAGTTAAAAAAACACAGAGTACTTGTGCTGCCCGTTCTCTGATCCACTTAGGCCTATTCCAGACATTTATTTGAATGGAACAGTGCTTCCCAAGTGCGAAAAGTTCAAATATCTGGGATCTATGATCAATAGCAAAGCAACTTGTGATGACGACATCAATCATCGCGTAAGCGTAGGGTGGATGAAGTGGCGAGGCAGGTAGGAAAGGCAGGCCTATAAACGCCTGGATCACACAAATGCGACGACATCGGCATTTCATTGGCCTCAGTAACCGAGTGATCCAAAATCGTCGGGCCTGCTGATATTTTCTGAGGTCAAATAGGCGAACCCCACAGGCGGATCAGTAGAAATGCGGTGAAGTGAGAGGGTTGTGATCAGGTCTAGCATTTTCAATTTACTAATGGGAGTATTTTGGAAGTTCAAAGGGAAGTACTTTTTGTCCGAGGGGAGTACAAAAAATAAACATTTCAAACCAAGCATGTAAGCCATTTAAAAATATATCTTCATTGCATTTATTTTTATTTCTGATTTAAACATTACTTACTTACTTAGGTGGCGCTACAGTCCGAGGTGGACCTGGGCTTCAACCAACAAACCTCTCCAGCCAGCCTGGTTATGAGCCAGCTGCCTGCAGTTGCACGCGCCAAGTTCGTTGAGGTCCCTCTCCACTTGTTTGCGCTACCTACTGCGAGGTCACCCTATACTGCGCTGTCCATCCGGGGTGGATTCGGAGACTTTCTTTCTCCCAGCTGGAACGCTGGGCTTCATCGGCTCTACATGACCCAGCCATCTTAGTCGCTGTATGTGCACTCTTCTGGCTTAGTCGATGTCCTTATATAGGCCATATAATTGGGCATTGTACCTTCTCCTCCACTAACTATCTATGCAGACGCGACCAAGGACCGCTCGAAGAACTTTTCTCTCAAAATATTTAATTACTTTAGGGGGTGGCAATGGTGTATTGGTAACATCGTCAATTGCCACGCTAATGGTTCATGGTTCAAATCCTGATGTCAGCAAGCATTTATTTATTTCTCATGAAATATATAAAGTCAGTCCGATCATTTGCAAAAAGCTTCTGTGAACACTACTGCGAAGGCATAACACTGGCAGTAGCTTGTTCATGTGGCTGGAAAAATTGTTCGTTCTGTTGATGATGATTTGCCCTTGACATCGATTATCGGGAAAAAAGTACTGTGAATCAGAAGCAATGACAATAATAGCAAAAAATCTCCCCAGTTATCTGGACGCCACCCCCGGAGAATAACTGAAGCATAAACAACTGAGCTTCAATAACCAAACCACTACACCAAAATCTTTCTCTCTCTCTCTCTATCCATCCTTTCCAACGCAAGCACTGTGTGTAAACATGTTAAAGGTATTCATAACCCTTTGAGTGTGAGCAAATTATATAAAAAAAAAAAAAAAACCAAGAGCATTCTCATCTAATTTTGGCAAAGCCCATGCATCTGCGCCATACAGCAGGAGTGGGATGATTAGTATCTTCTGCAGAGTTACCTTAGTAGTTCGAAATAGGTCTTTGTTACTCAATTGCCTTCGTTTCATCTCCCCATTGATCTCATTTGCAGAGCTAACCATAGAACCTAGTTAGACAAAGTCCTTTACTACCTCAAAATTATATCTGTCTTCTGTGGCATTCTGTTCAATATGCCGATGTTGGGTGTTCTTTTTATAGACAGCATATATTTTGTTTTGCTTTCATTGACCACTAAATCCATCTTCTATGCCTCGACCTTAATACTCGCAACTGCCCCACTGACGCCCCCTAAGTTCTTCCGACTATGTCAATGTCATCGGGGTAAGCGAGTAGTTGTACAGACTTGTAAAAGATTGTACCTCCGGTGTTGGCGCATGATAGCGCGTCACCTTGTCTAAGACCCTTCCTGACATCGAACGGTTAACGAAGTACGATTTAATAAACAAAATACTCAAATTAGGACGTACTGTTTGAAAATTTTTTTTATATTTAAAAGGGAGTACACTGCATGAGAGGGGAGTACGAATACCCCCTTAGTAGTCACTTCGGCAGCGCTGGTTGTGATCCCTTATTTTCGGATCATAACCTCGATGATTAAAGGAAGAAGAAGAAGAAGAAGATTATTATTATTATTTCTCATTAATTGGTGATAATACAAGATTCTTTTTATTATTGTTATACAGTAGTTCATGTTTGGAAAATTTCCCATAAGCCATAAGGTTTATGTCGTGTGCTTAGGCGACAAGCAAAAGTACTGCTTCCAGTGGTGTGTCTTCTAGCATCTACTGGTCTTTCACATGCGACTTTCTTTCCTATCTTTTCTACTCTCATGCTTTATGCAGAATATTTTAACTCTAAAAGCCTCAGAAAGAAAAGGTAATCCTAACTCACTGCGTTCGCTTCAAGCCCGAAGTTAGCAAAGGTCTTTCTGCGCCTTCTAGATTCCTTAATGTGTCTGCAAATTGAATTAAGTTTATCCCCTTGATGCTTTTCTACTCTCCTATGGCAGAAGTCTCTCAGACTCTTTCCATCGCAAAATCATATTCGATCAGATAATTTTCAATTTAGGAACTAAACTCCCGACTCTTAAATTGTTTTTACAAGAAAATGGAAATCTTAACCTGCTTCGAGTTCCATTTCATTCTATTGTCTATGCAAATCTAGTAGATATTGCAGAAAAGTTATTGTTTCCAACACCTGTCTGGTAAGTCCATACCTTACCGCTACGTTTGGGCGACACGGAAGTACGAGACAATGTATTTTCCAAGACAGACTCTGACTTCTTTATCCAGAACGTAGGTGCTCCTCAGCATCAACAGCCCCATGGCGAATATCCTTATACGTAGGTACCTTGCAACTGCGAGACACGACCACCCATCAACATTGGATGTAATGGAATTTTCTCACCAGATGCACTCGGGGATTATTCAATTTTAAAATGTAATCCTCAGGGATTGTGGTGACAGTGAGTGTAATGAAATTCATAGTGTAATCCAATCTAGCACACGAAAGTGTTAAACGTGTCACTCTCTCTTGCTACTGTCGTTGTGTGGGCTGCAGGTGTGTGGTTTCTTGGAATTAAATTCTCGCATGAGATTATGCTGGGGGTGGTAAAAGGGATGATAAAAAGTGCTTTTGACAATTAAAGGGGAGTGCCTCGAAAATGGTCTCATCTAAGCAGATTAAGCAGATTTTTGTATGGTTTAACTTTTGATCTATCAGCCTCTCATGGAAAGGAAGTAGCAGTTGGTTCCAAGTTCGAGTCTCAAAAAACACCAAAAAGTTTTTTCACGGTCTCACCTCTCGCGAGCGTCTGACAAACATCCGAGAGTATTGCTGTCACGAAAAAGCTTCTTAAATCGCCGTTCAGATTCGGCATTAAACTGTAGGTCCCTCCCATTCGTGTGAAAAATATAACGCACACAACATGAGTGGTTGCGAGAAGCTAGGCCCTGGCACTTTAAAGAGCTGTTGCGCCAAATATTTGTATTTGCATTTTTTTTGTAAAGTTCATATTCCCTTCCACGGAAGTATCGTCAAGTATTTCGTCGTTTCATAAGCTACAGCAACGTTTCACAAGCTGCCGTTTCATAAGCTTTAATTGATTTTTCCCGAGCTCGGTTCACCGTTTAGGGATGGTCTTGGTGTGATCAATATATAATACGTCCTGTTCACAGAATCGGACCAAGAACACTTCCTAATGCTTAAATGGTAGCCGATGCTTCTTTTCCACAGTTTCAACATGAAACCATTGCCTGAAACAAGGAGTGCACTCATACCGCCGCCAAATGTGTAAGATAATTTAATCAAATTAATATTTTTAACACAAGCTGGTCAACTTAATTACCTACTGAAAAAAAAATTATGATATACGAATTGCAATGGCGGAAGAATCTGAGAAATTATTTTCAATGACCACCGCATGATTCACGAAAAAGGCTGTAAGTATCGCACTGGCATATTAGCAAAATTAAATATCAGCCTCACCATAACAACACAAGCACTGTTGGTTTGAGGCCTGATAGTTGGATGCGATGTGAACCCGTTGCACGTTCAATGGGGTGACAGTGATACATTAATTATTGACCATAATACTTTCCACCTTTCTAGGTAGAAACAGAAAATGAAGTTTCAGTTAGAGACTGGGTAGTGTCCAAAACATATTTTCAGAATAAAGATTCATCTGATTTACTAAAAATGAACAAATAAATACCATTTACCCTTACCGTAACCCCAAAAGAACTCATTGAAACATTTAAATAGCAGTCTAGTCACAGCTAAGCGTCCACACACTAAGAGCATAAGACCCTTACAAGCAATTCGATGTTGAAAAGGAGTAAAACTTCTTACTCGGCCTTTTGCAAAGTCTTCGAAACCCCATTTGGTGGTCAAACGAAATGTTAAAGTCCAAATGTTAGATAGCGTCGAATTTTCCATGGGACAAGTCCACTTTCGCATTCGTTCAGTTGCTATAGTATTCAAAGGTTTTAACATGCACAAGTCCGCTGACCCAGCTGGTATCTCCCCCATAATTGATTCTGTAGACATTTCTTCCAATACCCAATCTTGCAATACCCCTGCGTAAGATTTTCTGCCTCTCCTACTCTTCTGGAAAACAGCATTTGTCCAGCCAGTTCCTAAAAAATCCGTCTAATTACCGACCCATTGTACTAACGTCGCTTCTTTTCAAGTTCCTGAAAACGCTGATAAATCCTAAATATCTTGAATCAAAAAAAATCCTCAATGACCGGCAGTATAGTTTTCGTAGCAACAGGTCCACTGGTGATTTGATGGCATATCTTACCGAAAAAAGAAACCAATCTCTACGAGTACATCACTTTAGCGATACAAAGATGGTTGCGCCCGGTATTCTTAAAGGCATAAGACACAGTTTAGTACCAGGCTATTTTGTCAAAAATGCGTGCATATGCCATTGATGATTCTCTTCTTCAATGGATTAGAAATTACCTTTCGTTTCATTCAATAAAATTTGTCTCGGATGGCTTAAAGCCAATATTCCCAAGCCTCCGTTTTGTTTCCGACTAGGTATCTTTCTTATTTTTATAAATGATCTCGTGTCTGCAGCTTCTAATAAATTCCGACCTTGAGAACATAATCAAATGGGATATAATCAATAGAGTGGAGTTTAATGCATCAAAAACGCAATTCTGTTTCCTGTTTCTCAAGCGTAACCAAGACCATCAACCATTATCCTTGAATGGTACTTGCATCGCAGAATCCAAAGGAATTGCCATTCTCGCAATGTATAATGCATCAATTACGATCTTCGATGGAACGATCACAAATTCGAGCTCGCCAATAATGCTGCAAAATTTCTACAATTCTATAAGCGGTGTAAAAATATTTTACTCAGCCTGATCTGACCTCGATCTATAAGGGCCAAAGGTTGAATATAACGCCCACACCTGATTTGGTACACCTAAGACCGTTCAGACATTCTAGACAGGGTACACAATCGCGCGTTAAAACTTATAGGTGATAAAGACATTAGGAACTCCATAGTCTCACTCGAACATCGCAGAAATGTCTTGTATCTTTGCCTATGCTATGGCTTTTTTCATAAAAAAAAATCTGCAGAGAAATAGCCTGTTGCATTCCTCCTCTTCAAAACTTTGCCCTTTCTCTAGCTGCCTGAAATAGTCTCTTTGCTCTATGGAGCATTTTTCGTACGTTGACGATCTATTAATAACATGAGACCTTCCTGCAATTTCATCGAAGATACACATATGTACATACATATATACAGGGAGATTTGATTACTTTTACAAGGATGTATGCAGATACATATACCATATTATCCTTCTAAATCTAATATTTCCGTTCAGTTGCCATCTTACAGATATTTTCCAATTTCAAATTCATTAAAACGACATTGCGTAGGAGAACAATATCGCAAACCATTGAACGGATCCATTCAATTAAAACTCAACCTTCAATATGGGGCTTCTTTCAGAATACCAATCTCACATTTCTATCCAGTTTCCTTATCTTAGCCTGAGCGCTCTCTACCATCGTGGTTACTTTTTGTCTACATACGTATGCATGGCCACCAAAAATAGCTGTCATAGCATTTCCAGACATTTGTCCGAAATGGCGCCAGCGCCAATAAATGAAGGCTAACGAACCACCAACCGAGAGAACAACAAAAGAAACTGACAAAAAACAATTTTCTCCGAAAAATTGCCAAATGCCAGGACGAGAAGGATATCTATTTTTAGGGGCGCTGTGCGACCACGACGAAGAGGCAATTTCTATGGAATCAAGCCAACAAACGTATGCTAGAAATTGCAGTTCGTTAACGTGATATGAATATGAAGAGGATATTTTCGGTTTAGTATCCAACAATGTTTTTTTTTTGTTTTTGCTTTTCCATTTACGAACATTGTTTCTCTTTAGCTGTTCAGCGCTCCGGTACGGATGCCAATATTTAGGGATGCTGTTTTGTCCTCTTTTAGACTTAACAGAAAAATACTATGAATAATTGTTAACAATTTTGAAAATTGTTTGTTCTTTGTTCACCACTTTGCTAGACTTCTGTCTTGGCAAAGAAATTGATGGAGGAAGGAAATAGATTTTTGGTTTATTTTGGGAACTGTGAAAATCAATGGCGTTTGGTATGATTTTGGTGCAGATTGGGGCATCTATGAGAATATGTACGAGTATCTTAAGGATCCTGTAATACCTTCGAATGTGGCCGATGTAAAGAGGAAGCTCTTCGACTAGAGAATGCCATCATATGCTTTCTTGTAATAATAGTTAATTGCACACGATCCTAGCAAGACTATATTTGGACAGTAATTGGGGATCGAAAAGTTTTGTAAGTGCACTTCGTTTGACAAAAGCAACTACAACTAAAACTCATTTCATTTCTTTGATGAGTTATACAAAAGTTATTGACCTGTCTGTCTATGCTGCGAATGTAGATTTTTTTTACTTTATAATTGCGATAAATTTACTTAAGCTAAAGTTTTCATTTATACTCTTATGCTACATTATGGGCAGTGTTGCCAGTTTGGGGGTTTTCCCCCCAGATTTAGGGGTATTTTTGCTCATTAGGGGCAAATCTGGGGGCACAATGCATTTAGGGGGACATCTGGGGGGAATTTTCATAAAGGAAATTTCAACCAACTTTATTTGGAATAAATGGCTTGAAGCAATGAAATATTTAAAGTTCCCCGATATACATTCTTTCTTTAATTTTTTGATAAATACTAATTCTGAGAGCACTGCATCTAGCTGGTATTTTGCAATTACACTTTCGATTAGCTGCAACAAACGAAAGATGCCATACAGCTGAATTACTTAGCCAAATGTATACATCCGGGGAAAATAAACTTTATTAAACATTTTTAAAAAACATTCTAAAGCATGTTATGTGATGTAGACGATATTTATAACGTTAAAACTGTTGGCCTATGCGTACGAGTACGAGATCGATACCTCAGTGTAAACGCTGCCAGGGCTTTAATCACACACAGTCGTATTGTCAAAAAGAGCCGAGATGCGTAAAATGTGCTGGTAACCATCTCTCGGAAAAGTGTGACCTAAATAAGCAGGCCCCGGCTACCTGCATTAACTGCAAAGGAAAGCACCCAGCGAACTATCGAGGTTGCAAAGTGGCAAAAGAGCTTCAAAAAAGGCGAGACACATTTAAAAATATTCAACGCCAGAACGCAGAACCGGTTAAAAATAGTCGTGAAATTGCTAAGCCAAGGGTAACGACCGTCAATAAACACGTCAAAGTTAAGACGAGAGTCGAGCAAAGTAAAGTTCCTTCGGCAAAATCAAAGGAAAAGCCACAATCTCCAGAGACGCTAACATATGCTCAAGCTGCGTCGCTAGAAAACAAGCAAAGCGGTGTTACGGTAGACCCAGTCTCCCAGGTCTTCTCTATAATTCTTGCGAAACTCGAGGAGCAAACGAAGGTAAACAAAGTCATATTTGATAAATTGAGCAAGCTCGAGTTAAAACCTCGCCAAAAAAGAGCTCCCATATGAATATGAATCAGTTACTAAAAATTTTAACATGGAACGCAAACGGCCTTCTAAAAAAAAACGGAATGACAACATTGACATTTGCTTGATCTCTGAAACTCATTTGACAAAGGAATCCGGAGTAAAAATAAGAGGGTATCGTGCTTATCACGCATACCACCCTTCCGGAAGAGCTAGAGGCGGATCCTCCTTATTCATTAAAGACTGCATTGAGCACTCCATAAATACGACGATTGAAATCGATACAATGCAAACAAGTTCAGTTCGAGTTAAGAATAGGCACTCGTATTTCAACATCGCGTCCATTTATTGTCCTCCGCGATGCACGTTTAGAAGTAACGACTTTGTACGTCTCCTTGACTCACTTGGACCGAATTTCATTATAGGTGACGATTTCAACGCAAAACACACCTTTTGGGGTTCCAGATCCAATTCACGGAAAGGCAGACTTCTGTACGAAGCCGGTATGCAATTCGGAGTTGATTTCTTTTCGACGGGGAAACCGACGTATTGGCCCTCTGATACAGCAAAAACACCGGACCTAATAGACTTCTTCGTAGCAAAAGGAGTATCTTCAAATTTTGCGAAAGTAGAGGAAAGCTTTGATCTCTCCTCAGATCACTCGCCGGTAATCTTGACAATAAGTGACCGACTAATGACAGTAGAAGGTGTGCCTAGATTAACTAACAAAAAAACTAGCTGGCGCGACTTTAGAACTGATTGCGAAGAAAATATTGTCTTAAATATATCGCTCAAAACACCCTTCGAAATAGAAGATGAACTCGGCAAAATACAGAAATACAGAATGCCGCGTGGAAAAATACACCTTTAAGGAGGAAAGAAGTCCCATGCAATGAAGCTAATTATCCGCCGGGAATAATAGAACTTATTCGAGAAAAGAGGAGAGCACGCAAAATATGGCAACAAACTCGCGCTCCCCAGCACAAGACCCACTCGAATTTCCTATGCAATAAGCTTAAAAAAGCGATCCAAGACCTAAAAAACCGAGAGACTTCAGCTTATCTTGAAGGTTTAACCGCCGAAAAAACCACTAATTACTCGCTCTGGAAAGCTGTCAAAAGAATTAAAAAGCCCAAAATGCATTCGCCACCGATAAGAAAAAACAACGACGAATGGGCAAAAGGTGACAAAGAAAAAGCGGATCTATTTGCCGAGCACTTAGAAGAGACTTTTAAGCCATTTGATGGAGAAACATTGGTAGACGATTTTACCGGTACGACTACGATTACCGGTACGACTACGACATATGACAACCTTAGAATAAAAAGTGTGTCACTTATAGAGCTTTGCCAGGCAATAAAAAACCCGAAAAATAATAAAGCTCCTGGCTATGATTTAATAACCGTACAAATCCTCAAGGAATTACCAAAAAAGGCACTATTAAAATTGCTTTATTTAATAAATGTTTCGCTTAGATTATTATACGTTCCAAATCAATGGAAAGTCGCAGAAGTCATAATGGTTCCGAAACCGGGGAAATCTCCAAATGACAAAAGATCGTACAGACCGATATCGCTACTACCAATAATATCGAAGGTATTTGAAAAACTCCTTCTGAAACGGATTCTTCCGGTCATTGAAGAGAGACGTCTAATACCTGACCACCAATTCGGGCTCAGAATCAAGCATTCCACAATTAACCAGGTTTATAGAATAACCGACGAAATTGAAAAAGCCCTTGAGGAGAAAAAGATTTGTTCTAGCGCTTTTCTTGACGTATCTCAAGCCTTCGACAGGGTTTGGCACGATGGATTGAATTATACGCTAAGACGAATCCTTCCGGAGCAACTTCATAAGATCTTAGAATCATACCTTAAAAACAGACTTTTTCGTGTCAAGCACGGAACTGAATATTCTGATTTTAAAGAAATCGCCGCCGGAGTTTCGCAAGGAAGTGTCCTTGGGCCTATCTTATTCTTGCTGTACACTCGGGACATACCACAAACTGAAGGCACTATTGTAGCTACGTTCGCGGACGATACGGCTATTCTGGCAACGGAAAGTTCAATCGAGTCAGCAACCATAAAACTCCAACGAGCCATGGATAAAATCTGTGAGTGGACAAAAACTTGGCGCATTGTTCTTAACGAGACCAAATCGACGCATGTTAACTTCACCTACAAGAAAATAATCAACCTTCCCGTTTTCATTAACTCGGTACAAATACCGCATGCAAACGAAGCTAAATATCTGGGAATGACACTAGACGCGAAACTTAAATGGAAACCTCAAGTTAAAAAGAAACGTGACGAAGTCGAAAATCGACTTAGAGAAATGTATTGGCTAATTGGAAGATATTCCAAACTAAGCGTATATAACAAACTGCTTCTGTATAAGCAAGTGCTTAAACCCGTGTGGACGTACGGTATACAACTCTGGGGTTGTACCAAACCAAGCAATAGGAATCTCATACAATCACTCCAAAATAAAATTTTAAGAATAATCGTGAACGCTCCCTGGTATATCAGAAACAATGATATCCACAGAGACTTAGGGATAGCTACCGTGGAGGACGAAATAAAAAACTTCGCTCGCAAGCTTCGTATTCGTCTTCATGGTCATTGCAACTGTGCCATACTCCAAACTTTGGATGTGACAAATCTTACGCGCCGACTTCAAAGAACGAAACCGTTCGAATTAGCGCAATAAGACAAAAAGCCGCATGCCATGACGGTTTCAGCAGGTACTTTTATTGAAAATCTACCTGCCTCACGCGAATATAAATATGAAGATTAAACTACTTGATAAGGTTTAACTTAGTCGTAGTAAACAAAACGAAGGGTGTTTTTAGTCAGCAGAAATCTGACACTACTATGAGTACACGGTCTCATAGTGTCTCATGAAGATTTTCACCTACCCACGAAAAAAAAAAAAGCATGTTATTAAAGTAAATAAACTCTTTCAAGGAGAGATCCGTTAAAATTATTTGAAGATTTACAGCAGCTGATATACTCAATAATGCAAATGGTTGTTAAGCCCGATTTGTTAGACCAATGTGCGGAAGGCAAATAGAGAACCGCAACTTTGAGTCAAATATAATTCCAACTTCTCGTAGCTGCGTTAACTTTGGATTTGCTTTTAATGAGTTGTCAACTATGCTACCAAATGAAAATTTAGCTACTGTAAATGAACGCTGTAAGAAATTCTTAATAGATTTATGCAAAGAATTGCAACAACGTTTACCTGATAATTTGTGCGTTAAATTGTTAATTTTTCAATAGAAAATGTAACTAATCAGGTGAAACCAGATGTATCGCAACTCATCGTCCGATTTATATGGGTTTTTGGAGATCTGCACATTATGAATGGAATTTACCTCATGCGACTAATTGGTCAAATCTTGATTCGTCAGAGTGCTTCTGGGATGAAGTTTTTGGGTAAAAAGGATGCGGCTGGTGTCAAAAAGTACGCTCACATAAGCAAATTAGCGACAACACTCTTATCACTGCCATTTTCAAATGCAAGAGCATTTTCTATTTTTAGCATAATCAAAGATAAACTAAGAAATAGAATGTCTACTGAAAAAGCTGACAGCACTTTACGTGTAAGATATAAGATCTGTTTGCGTACTCTCCCAAAACAGCGAATTTTTACGAAAAGTTACGAATTTTTACGAAAACCTGTTCCAGTACGGAGAATTTTCGTAGTTTTTGACAGAAAAGAGCGCTCTCGAGAGAGTGAGAAATTTTTCCATGTTGCGAATTTTAGTGCAAGAAATTTCTTTGAGCTGCTTTGTGAAAACTGTCAAATCTGTCATCGCTGTACATGTGACTTTTTGTTGGATTGTTCTTTCTCTTTCTTTCTTTCGCGTACAATTGGGTTTGAGGTTTGACGTTTCAAAAGTGGGCAACTTTTGTGGTTCAACGCGTTCCCTTACTTTTTCGTAATTTTACTTCTCTCTGAGAGAATTTTACCCCCACTCATGGAAATTTGACAAACTGCGAACAATTGCAACAATTTTATACCTAGAGACGATATGTTGAAAATGTTTAACACAGAAAATATGTACGAACTAAATGACTGTAAAAATCAAGATGTTCTTTTAGAATTTTGCTCCGACACATAAAAAGTTTCTTAATTATTATTTCTTCTTGTTTGCTAGTAAGTCTTTTGATGCCATCCGCTAGTCACTAGTTTTAAGTTAAAAAAAAATACTATTTCTTAGTCTTTCGAGTATGCGTAAATATTATACATAAATATAAATATGTGTAAATATCTATAAATATTGATGTATAAATGTATGTTTATGTATACCTACATGAGTATCTAATAATTTTAATAAAAAGTGAATTGCGAGAAAAAAAATGTGTATGTGTTTAATATATTTTTTGGAGGGATTTTTTTTTGCAAAAATGGTTAATTCTGGGGGGAAGTTGGCATAAGCACCTGGCAACACTGATTATGGGTGACATGATGTCGCTGTAATGTGGTCAGTTATTGACTGATAGGTTGTCGGCTCAAGTAAAAAACCAAGTTTTCTAATGAAAATTAGATTAAATGATGCAATGTTTCACTACCTAGAGTGATAGGTAATCGAAATTAGGACCGAATTGAAAAATCACAGCAAACTGTCCCTGACCAGCTCGAGCACCACATTATGTCACCTAAATTTCAAGCCAGGTACGACTCTTTCCTCCGCCTTCTCTTCATTACCAACTTAGGTCGAGCGATTTCTCAAAGAGTTAAAATTCTTAAGGGTAGACACTTATGTCAGTGTCGACAAATATGTGGCGTGTGTGGCTAAGTGTCTGCACAAAATTCTCGATGTCAACACAGTGTCGCAAAAATCAGTGACTTTATGTGTCATATGTGTGGGGCTTGTTCGTTCGAGCTTCCTCGTTCATCCATCGGCCATCAATCTCATATCTGTGGCGCCCTCAAAAGTATTATGTGAGTGAAAATGGTTATTCGGGATTTTGATTGCTGGGGATCCATGATACTCGTAGATGTCTACCGCGATCCAGAAATCTGGAGAGTAATTAAAAATTAAAATTGGTCATACCTCCGCAGTGTATGGCCAGTGGTTCGTACCCCCATGTATGTATATATTCTACATGCATTTAACGCAACGTAGGCCTTTTTCATCCTGCCGTAAAAGTTTTCTTTCCAGTGAAGCCTGGAGTCTATTATTTACGATATACCTATTGCTGTTTTCATAGGTATCATAGTTTCTTAAAGTTTTGAAATGGAGCAGACCAGTAGCTATATGCGTGGCGATTGGACTTCATATTGAGGAGGATCCCCGGTTGACTCTCACTCTTCAATTCACATCTCGTAGCCACTCTACGTTGTTGATTACGCAAGTACTTCGCATTTGCTTAATTCATCTGCATATTCCCGGATTTATTCGGACCATAACCTGAACTTGATGTGCGTTGAAGAAGCTGGTGATGAATTGGTAGAGTGCATACACCAACTCATCTCTAAGATTTGGTCAGACGAGTGTATGCCTGATGAATGGAATCCCAGCATCGTATGCCCGATCTACCAGAAAGGAGACCCCCTTAACTGCGCCAATTATAGAGACATCAGTCTCCCCAACGTCGCATATAAGATCTTTTCTGTGATATTGTGTGAACGCCTGAAACCTTTTATCAATAGCCTGATTGGACGTGCGGTTCCAGGCCAGAAAAGTCCACCATCGATCAAATCTTCACACTTCGGCAGATCCTGGATAAAACCCAACAAGTCCAAACCGATACTCATCATCTCTTTATCGATTTGAAGGCCGCCTATGACAGCATCTATAGAGAAGAGCTTTATAGAGCCATGTCTAGTTTTGACATCCCTGCCAAATTTGTCCGTCTGTGCAGGATGACGATGGAGAACGGTCGCTGCTCCATCAAGATCCATCAATGACCTCACCGAGACCTTTGATGTCAAAAAGGTTTTAGATAAGGTGACGCCTTGCGATGTGATTTCTTTAATACGAGTATTGTACTTGACGAATTGTGCGGAACTCACAAGCCAACACCAGAGGCGCAATCTATCACAAGTCTGTACAACTGCTTGCATACGCCGCGCTGACGATATTAACATTATTGGAAGAACTCAGCGGGCTGTCACCGGTGCGTTTGCAAGAATTGAGGCGGAAGCGACCAAAATGGGTTTAGCGATAAACGAGGGCAAAACCAAGTATATGCTGTCAACAAGAAGGGAAAACCAACACCGATGAATTGGACAGAAGGTGGGCAGCTATAACTTCGAGGTAGTACGGGACTTTGTCTACCTTGGCACTCCGTAAAACAGGATCAGAAGAATAACTCTTACCAATCGCTGTATTTTTGGGCTTATAAGGCAATTCAACAGTAAACCCCTATCTCGAATAACTAAGGAGACTCTGTATAAGACTCTGATCATCCCAGTCATGCTTTACGGCGCTGAAACATGGACTTTATTAAAAGAGGATGAAGATATCCTTGGTCGCTTCGAGAGAAAAATTCTTCGTAAGATATTCGGTCCCGTTTGCGTTGACGGGTTTTGGAGGAGAAGATTCAGTCACGAACTATACGAGCTGTACAGCGACATCGACCTAGTCATAAAACTGCGTATTGGACGTCTGAGATGGCTAGGACATGTAGAGCAAATGGACACCAACGCTCCGGCCCACAGGACCTCCTCGCGTAGGTGGCGCAGCAATTAGCTATAGACCGAGCTAAATGTAGAGGCTTGTTGGTTGAGGCACAGGTCCACCCCGGACTGTAGCGCCACCTAAGTAAGTAAGTAAATAATCAGAAAGCATAACATTTAGATATTTTGTCCATACGTAGGAGGGTTACTGACCGATTTGTGAAAGATGCAGCATTCGGTTGAGGGGACTGTTGGTTGGTATATCCGAATTTTTGCCCTCTGGCTGATAGATTTGTTTATATCAATTAGTATTATAAGATTTGAGGATTTGCTTGAGTCAGTTAATAAATAACTGTTCGTAGTAGTAATCTGCTAAATAAGTTCAAAATTTTAAATTGCGGTGTATTTAAAAATAATATGCGATGGAAATTGAGGGAAGTTCAAGAAGTTGTAACCAGTGATGTGACATAATTTAAAACAAATGTCTACGATAACTTAAAAAATTCTTGCTTTTCTTTGATTAGCATCGAATTTTCATACATTCTTAACTATGATTTTGACTGTGATTATTTTTTCTCTATAGTAATAAAACAAAAAATACAGAGCTAGTGTAAATACAGTCGAAGTTCCCTAAGTCGAACTATTCTCGAGTCGAATTTACATCGTGAAGACTGCTTTTTCGTTCGCACAGAAGGACTAGAACCGCTCCGAGCTTAACGAGCGGAGGAAGAAAGAGAAACATTGACTTTTCAGGTCGAAATCTTACAGGATGGCGCGCGGAAGAATACTCCCAAACCAAAGAGAACGCCAGCCACTTACGAGTACATTCAAACTTATCCACAGGAAATAAAAGAGATGATTAAGGAGAAGAGAAAAGCACGCACAAAATGGCAACAAACTCGGGCTCAGCAACATAAAGCACATCTTAACCGTCTGTGCAACTCACTAGAAAGATCTATAAAGACTTCTCCAGCTAGCCCGGTTACGAGCTAGTTGCACGCACAACCTACTCCACTATACATGCCCCAGCTATCTTAGTCGCTGTATATGAACTCTTCTGGCTAAGTCAATCTCAATGTATATATATACAGCATTTGATACAATATACCGCAGATCTTTAATTTACAAGGTGTTTGGCATGGGATTGTCGTGAAATTTCGGAAGAGTCATCCAGAGCCTTCTAGAAGATACACAGGTATCGGTTTGGAATGGAAGGAAAAAATCCGAGTGGTTCCAAGCAATATCAGGAGTAAGGCAAGTGTGCGCATTGTCTCCGTTCTTATTTGCACTATTTAAAGAAGACTTAGGTTAGGTTGGGTTGGGTCAGAGCGAAGTGCACCTAGGTGCTTCTCACGGGGGCCAAATCGTCCATTGTGTTTCCCTTTATGTTGTGGAACCTGTAAAAACGTACTCTTTCTTTGTCTTTATCTATCGGCCGGTCCATTGGCAACCCACCCTGAGCTCCTTATAAATCTTATCATGTTCTTGCGATGATTTTGTAAATTTGGGCAGTCACACAATAAGTGTTTAATACTTTCTATTTTTTCTGTATCTTGACAGCTCCTGCTGTGGTGGGGTGAGTTGATGCCTAGTCGTATGGCCATTTCCCCTATCGCGCATCCTGTAAGTGCACGTATCAAGATACGGACTTCATTTTTATTCATTGCCAGCAGGCTTTTGGTTCTTCCTTCATCCAGTATGGGCCATAAACTGCGAGATACGATACAGTCGCCTCTGTTTAGCCATGCGGAGTTAATCAGTTCTCTTGTTTTGAGGTCGATTTTTCTTTTTAGTACACCAATAGGAACTTTTACTGATGTCTGAATTCTCCAATGCTGATCCCCTTCTGGCTAGTTCATCTGCTGTCTCATTTCCTTCTATATTACTATGTCCGGAAACCCAGCAGAGAGTTACCTCATGGGTGTTGCATATATTGTTCCGTGAATTTCGGCATCTTGAAACTGCTTTTGATATAACTTCCACGCTGTCTAGTGGCTTGATTGCCGCTTGACTATCTACGAAGATGGTAATCTTGGAAGGATTAAGTTTCTTTCTGTGAATGGTTTGTGCTGCACTTTTAATAGCGAAGACTTCGGCTTGGAAGATACTGCAGTCGTCTGGGAGCTTGTATGAGTCGTTGATATTGAGCGATTCACAGAAGACTCCAGAACCAGTTCCTGTAACCATTTTAGACCCGTCTATGTAGAGCTGTATGGCCTGTTCATTGGTTAATGTGTTGGAGTCCCACTTTTGTCTTTCGGGAATAATCGTGGAATAATTCTTATTGAAGTCTGTGTAGGGTATGACATAGTCAGTTGTTCTATTGAGATCTGTTTTATATCGTTATAGAAGCTTTTAGTCAACTTAGAGAAGTCGAAACTTATGATTTTCAAGAAATGAGGAGGTAGAATTTGCTTGAACGAGACGTGGACCTATAATCGTGAAATCATTGAGGTAGTTAAGGACTACAAATATCTTGGAGTTTATTCTACGAGCAATTTAAGCATAAGAAAGCATCTGGGAGAAAAACTGATCAAAGCCAAAACTGCAGTGAATACAATGTGAAAAAGATATTTCATCAATAAAAATATAACCCACAGTAGCAAGTACAAAATATTCGAAGCTGTCTGCGAAACTATTTTGCTGTATGCTGCGCAAGTGTGGGAATATAAAAAGTATGAAACTGTGGAAAGACTCTTACGATATTACATCAAAAGGTCATTTCATTTTCCTGTTAACACTCCCAACTACATAATCATGCTGGAAACTGGTCTGTGTCCACTCTTTATAAAAACCTTAAAATTGCAAGCCGATTATATCCCCAAAGTTCTAAACATGCCGAATGAGAGACTTACCAAGATCGCAGCCCTTAAAACTATATCTAATAGGAGCAGCAGGTATGGTGAATGGCTGGAGTTAGCGCAAAAATTTGGATTGGCTCTAAACTACAGGGAAGCAGATCCTGCAAGCTGGAAAGCTACCTTATACCATCTAATAGAAAAAGTGGACGAATAATGCAGAAACGGATTTCTAGAGAATGTTTCTGGCTCTCTACACAGATCAGTTAACAGCAGGCTAAATTATAATTTGCAACCTAACAATAATTACTTTTGAGATGAGCTGGGTATTCACGAAATATCTATGATAGTGAGACTGCGAGGAGAAGTTCTTCCCTAAAACTACGTATCTCCCAATTTTAAGTGGTATATGTAACGTTGCTGAGAGGTTAGATGCAATACATTTCATGGGCAGGTGTCCTACCCTACGAGAAATAAGAAGACATATCCTTGGCGATGATTTTTTAGCAGACGATCGGGTGTTCGAACTCCTTAATGCGCTGCATATCCACAGGCTTTATCCATACTATAAAACAGCAAAAGCATACAGGGAGCGCATACTAAATTAAAACTTCTAATAAATTTAAAAGTTAAAACATTTTAAATTTATATAAATTTACTATCTTAAAGGCAAAATAGGTATATTAATTGCTAACAGTGTCAATCTGGCAGACGGCATAGGCCATGTCTTTGATTTTCGTATGCTTGAAATTTATAGAAAGAACTGAAGTGTAAATAAAATGTATCTTATCTAATCTAATTTAAATCTAAAAATCTTATACAGAGTTACCTTAGTACCTTTGTTGTTGGTTTTTGACGATGGTTTCTAGGCGTTCAAATAATAGTTGTTCGCAGACGTTCGTAGAGTGCTTCGGCTTCTCTTAAAATGGTGTTTGTATTTTAAATAAAATTTAGACAATTCGCTAGTGAGAGCCAATTTGGGCAAGTGCAACTATTAGTGCGCAGTTAAGCCAGCGATACTGGCTCGAGCACCAGCCAGGCAGAGATTTTTCTTTTAATTTAAAAATAAATATAAGCTGTAAAAAGTGTAGATAACTGAGAGTGAGAAACATCATGCGATGAACTCTGACGAGCGGTCCGCGCTTTCAGTGGCGGATAAAACAAACGTACTACCTCGAAGTTATAGCTGCCCACCTTCTGTCCAATTCGTCGGTGTTGGTTTTCCCTTCTTGTTGACAGCATATACTTGGTTTTGCCCTCGTTTATCGCTAAACATCTGCCGATGAGGCAGTTATATCAGGCCACTTAACAAGAGGGCCACGAATGTAGCAATCAAGAGGACGAAGAAACTGAGGACGACATCCAACCTAGAGTAAAGCGCTCCTCTCTATCAGCTTCAGCTGAAAAGCTGCTATGTGGAGTGAAGGGAGGGGCGTCAGAGAAATCTACAGTGGCAGCTGGGAAAAGAAATACACCAAGCTACAAGTTAACTTACGTCTCCGACGGTGAGTAAGGCCACTTTAGACGAAACGGTAACAGCTTCAGAAATCTGGCGACCTCCAAAGGGGAGGAAGAAATGGAAACGCTGAACAATAGCAGCAGGCAGCTGCTCGAGATGGTCAATACCATTAATGACAAACAAATGGCCAGGAGAGAGAAGGAGCGACAGCTGGATCTCCACTATGTGCAGCAACAAGAACAACAGCATCCAGCACCACCCTGTGGGATAGGGGACAGAATATACCCACAGTAGGCATGGCTGTCATAAAAAGCGTCTTTCTTGAGATAACGGTAATAAAAATTATGCAATGAACAGAACTAAGGCAGGTGGCAGTCCAGTTCAACTGGAAAATCCACCCTCGCAAGAAGCCTACTCTACGGATTCTAAAAAGCTTTTATTGCATCAAAATTGAATTAACGCATTTAGGAAAAGCTCAAGGCTACAAAGATCTCCGCCTCAAAAGACTTCTCCTAAAGCGCAAAATGAAAGTCTTGCGAACCCGGATGTGTTAATTTGAGAAATGCAAGCCTTGGAACAGAGTACTCTAGAAAAGGAAAACGCCGGGCTTCGAAAGAAACTCGACGAAATGAAGCTATTGTGCCGGGAGCTCAAAAGCAAAGTGAAGAAACTTGAATCAGAGAATAAAGTATCTTTGCTTCAAAGCGAGTCTTCAAAAACGAAGACAATTATTCACAGTGAGCCTTCTCCGGTTAGCCATCACTACAATACGGACGAAGAAGAACTCGCGCGCGAAACGGACTGGATGCTTAAACGGGCTCATGGCCCGAGGTTGTTCCGCAGCACGAACCTAATCGCAAAGCACAGCCAAAAGCAGAAAAAATCTATCTAAAATATCTATCTATCTCCTTTTTTTTTGTAATCTTCAAAAGATAATAGTAGTCCGGCTACCATCATGCACGATTCGCAATTTCGAATAATCGATGGCAGGAATGCTCGATTATTCGAAGCCCTTTCTGCATATTTGTTACAGCTGTACAAGTTTCGACCCAATTCTCCTCTGACCACAACATGTGCTCTATAAGGAACGGTGGACTACTTACTTACTTATTTAGGTGGGACTACAGTGCGGGGTGGACCTGGACTTCAACCAATAAACCTCTCCAGCCAGCACGGTTACGAGCCAGCTGCCTCCAGTTGCGCACGCCAAGTTGGTTGAGTCCTCCTCGACTTGTTTGCGCCACCTACCGCGAGGTCGTCCTCTACTGCGGCGTCCATCTGGGGTGGATTCAAAGACTTTCTTGGCGGGAACGATGGCTTCCGTCCGCTCTAAATGACCCAGCGATCTTAGCTGCTGTATGTGAACTCTTCTGGCTAAGTCGATGTCATTGTTTAGGCCGTATAGTTTGGCATTGTACCTTCTCCTCCAATCACCGTCTATGCAGACGGGACCAAAGATCGCTCGAAGAACTTTTCTCTCAAAATAACTAAGGGCATCTTCATCTGGTTTTATCAAAGCCCATGCCTCTGCGCCATACAGCAGGACTGGGATGATTAATGTTTTATAAAGAGTTACCTTAGTAGTTCGAGATAGGGCTTTGCTACTCAATTGCCTTCTTAGCCTATAGAACCAACGATTGGCAAGATCGATTCGTGTGATCTCCCCACTGATGCCATTTGCGGGGCTTACCATAGAGCCTAGGTAGACAGAGTCCTTTACTACCTCAAAACTATGTCTGTCTATTGTGGCGTTCTGTCCAAGACGCCGATGTTGGGTGTCCTTTTTTGTAGACAGCATGCATTTTGTTTTGCTTTCAAACCTGTGGGTTAGGGGTCAGAATATACCCACGGTAGGCATGCCTGTCGTAAAAGGCGACTAAAATGCCAACCCGATGCAATGAACAGAACTAAGGCAGGTGGCAGTCCAGTTCAACTGGAAAATCCACCCTCGCAAGAAGCATACTCTACGGATTCTGAAGAGCTTTTATTGCATCAAAATTGAATTAACGCATTTAGGAAAAGCTCAAGGCTACAAAGATCTCCGCCTCAAAAGACTTCTCGCAAAATGAAAGTCTCGCAAACCCGGATGTGCTAATTTGAGAAATGCAAGCCTTGGAACAGAGTACTCTAGAAAAGGAAAACGCCGCGCTCTGTAAGAGGCTCGACGAAATGGAGCTGTTGTGTCGGGAGCTCAAAAGCAAAATTGAGAAACTTGAATCAGAGAATAAAGTTTCTTTGCTCCAAAACGAGTCTTTAAAAACTCAAACTGTTACTCATAGTGAGCCTTCTCCGGGTAGCCATCACTACAGTACGGACGAAGAAGAACTCACTCGCGAAACGGATTGGGTACTTAAACGAAGACCATCTAAAAGACGTAAGGTCGGCTCATCGCCCGAGATTGTTCCACAACACGAACCTAATCGGAAAGCGCAACCAAAATCTGATAAGAAAATTGAAAGCATACGCGCTCCAGCACCAATAAATATTACAGGCGTTGCAGACTATAATTCTTTGAGAAAAATTTTAAAAGCACCGATCGCTACTCAATTTAAAGTAACCTCCTTGCGAAACGATGCATGGAAAATATGGTTATTGACGCTGAGGGCTATCGGGCTGGATCTCAAAGCTTACTTACGAAGACAAGTCTGAGAGACCCTTGAGGGTCGTAGCTAGAGGACTTCATCCATCGTGCGCTAAAGAAGACGTTATAGCTGGGAAAACTTCAGTTGTGCACGGTAAAGTTTACAAATAAACACCTGAGCTACACTATACCTATAGCGTCTCTTTACTGTCCGCCGCGATGCTCGCTAGAAAAAAACGACTACTTTCGTTTCTTCATCTTCTAAAGGAAAATATGGTATGTCTATGAAGTGGCAAATGAATTCGGTTGTTGTTTTTATTCGACATAAAAACCGACCTATTGGCCAACTGACTCAGGAAAAATTCCCGATCTTATCGATTTTTTCGTTACAAAAGGCACTTACGAGAAGTTTATTATAGTCAAAGAATTTATTTTATTTGGAGAAATGTTGATCAAGAAAAAAGGACATCCAAGACTTACTAGCAATAGAACAAACTGGGATGCCTTTTAGAAATCATTGCGAAACAAATATCGCCTTAAATGTATCACTTAAATCACCTTGTTAACTGGAGGACGAAGTTGATCATTTCGTGGAAGCAATCCAAAGAGCGGCATGGAGAAACACTCCTTCTAGAAGCTGTAAGATCAACCGCAACGAAAATTATCCCAGAGAAATCATTGAACTGGTGAGGGAGAAACGGAAAGCACGAAAGAAATGGCAAATCACTCGTGCACCGCAGCATAAAACGGTCCTTAACCAACTATGCAATCGCTTTAGAGATAGTATACGGGAATTTAAAAGCAAAAAGATTGCGACCTACTTAAAAATCTCCCCGGTGAAAGAGAAGCAAATTGGAAAGCGCTAAAAGGCATCCGGAAACTTAAAATGCAAGCGTCACCACGGAAAAACGATAGTAACTGGGCCAAGAGCGACAAAAAAGCAGAACTTTTTGCTCTGCACTTAGAAGAAAATGGAGCCGAACTATACGGCCTAAATAAGGATATCGACTTAGCCAGAATAGTTCACATACAGCGACTAAGATGGCTGGGTTATTTAGAGCGCATGGAGCCCAACGTTCCCGTCAAGAAAGTTTTCGAATCCACCCCGGATGGTAGAGGACGACCTCGCGGTAGGTGGCGTAAACAAGTGGAGTGGGACCTCAACCAAATTGGCGTGTGCAACCGAAGGCAGCTGGCTCGTAACCTGGAGAGGTTTGTTGATTGAGGCCCAGGTCCAACCCGGACTGTAGCACCACCTAAGTAAGCAAGTTAGTTGTAGTATTCATTTTGAAGAGAGGTGTTTTTTTTAGTGATTCAAAATCTCACACTGCCATGAACACGAGCGGTCGGGCCTCATGGTGTCTTTAGAAGATTTTTCACCTGTGCTCGGCAAAAAAAAAAAAATCCAACACAAAGCCAGCCGCAAAAGGACAGAAGCCGCAACAACAACAGCAGCATGAAAAATAACAGCTATAGTCAAAACCCCATCGACAGGTAACAGTGAAACAGCAGCAGCAGTAACAGCTGCAACAATCACAGCGCAGAACGCAGCAACCGCAACAGCTGCAAAAACAGCAATAACCACAACAGCTGCAGAAATCGCAGCAACGACTACAACAGCAGCAACAACAGCAAGTAGCAGCAACAACAGAAGCAGCAACAACAGCCGTAGCAACAGCAGCAGCAGAAGACCAAACAAAGGGTGCCACCATTACCACCAACTTTAAGGGATCATTGACCTGTTATAGGTAATAATTTTTACGCAAAACTTCTTAGCGTATACATGCCATCCACTGCTGTACAGTAAGCAGTCTAAAAAAATTAAACGTTTCTTGAGGGACTTAACGACAGAGTTCTTTTCCTTCACCCCGAATGGGAAAAAGCTGCAAACCATACCCCTGAAGTGGATGGAACCGTCTACCGAACCGGAGGAGCTGTTAAAGCTTGTTACAAGAAAAAGTGCGACGATTTTCATTTCGATGGGGTCAAGCCGCTCACCACAGCTAAGGCCAAACGGGAGAAGTAGAAATAACCATTCTTCCTGGTTCAGCTGGTATCCAATAACAAACTGAATGGTCTAAGGACTAGTAAAGTCTTAGACTACTAAGAGGAACGAAGGCATGTTGCAATGCGTTCCCTGCCAAAGATTCGGGCACGCTGCGCCGAACTGCGACACGCAGCCCCGATGTGTTAAGTGTGGAAAGTACCACAAAGCAGAGGAATGCGTGCTGGGTAGGGATGGCGCAACTGATAAATGCAAGTGACGTGTGAATTATGCAGAAATATGGGGAAAACCGCGAACTGTCGGGGTTGCCCTAAATTCCAATATATTAAAAAAGTAAATTTGGGTCGTCAGCAAAAGGTGTAAATCAAGCGCTCGCCCGGTCTTACTGTTCAAACTAAATCCGTAACTCCTTCGTTTGTACAGAACACCAGAGTCGGAATACATGAAATTCTATTCCAATGAGGTCCTGTACAACAGGGAGAATCTGGTCAGAGTAAATAATTTCTTGATCAAGATGATTCGAAGGCGTATTGCAAAAGCAACGACCTCGATGAATAGCCTTATCTTTAGGGCTTTATCCGCCTTGAAGCGATCCTATATTTCGATCAAAGAGAGTTTATTTAGTTCAGTTTACCGGTGCCGCTAATCTTTCACGTTGCCAGAACAGCTGTGGGTAGGCGACCCAACTATAACCAAGATGTCACACAGAGCAGTGTAGAGCGTGTGCGGTACACTAGGGCTGTTTCAGTCCGCTATATTGCAAATTTTAATAGGCAGCATGATCAGTTTCTGTAATAGCCAAGCCGGCTTACATAGTTTTACTCTTGTCTTAAAGTGTTCAATAATAACATAATAAAAAAAAGAGAAACTTAGTATATGGATACTAAGTTTTTTTTTTCTTTGTATAAACAATTTTCTTAGTTTGATAAATTAGTTAAGTTCACATATAAATTAAGTTGGATTAGGTCGAAAGACATTGATTAAGTTCAAGGTTTAGCTTAGAGTGCCCACATGTAGGCCAGTAAGCTAGAATAATACGTCTTAGTTCAATTAACCTAGTTTTAAGCGTTTTTGTTAGTATAAAAGCAATAATTAGTTGAATTAATAAAATGTATTAAAAACAAAATGCTGCATGCTCTTCTGCCTTGAAAAGTTCGGCAGTAAGGCCGTCGGACCAGCGGCTTTTTTGGATTTAAGTTTAGATATCGCAATCCTCACTTCAATCTGATCGGGTTGAGGCGAATCCTAACGTTCTGGATATTCGCACCCGTACCTTGGCTACAACTTGGTAGTGATCCGAGTCCACGTTGACTCCTCGGAAAGTCCAGACACCCATTGTTAGAGGCAGACAACAACCACAAGGGAAAGCAGTATTCAGCAGTTGTCATCTGCAAATTCTTTGGCAGACAGTTTTCGTCTATGCGCGAAGCATGAAACGTACCACCAAATACAACACAAAAACGAGCCCAAGCATTTGATTACGTGCCTGCTTTATGGCCGAGCCCTTTATTAAGTGCCGTCTTTATAAATTTTAAAAATACCAATAAACTCTAAAAAATAAATGTTAATAGTTATTCTTTTGCATTTGAAAGTTTTAGTATTTCGCTTGCGCGCCGCCGACTTTACACCCATAATACCGGAAGAGTGCCTTGCGTCGATCACAATATGATCGATCAAAAGGGACCCAAGTCCCCTTGTGAATATCAAGACTTGAGAACCGCGTACTGGCAAAAATAACATTTCGTCCCGCCGCAAAGTCGACTAATCTGAATCTGTTGTCGGATGTGGTGTCATGCAGGCCGTGCTCTTTTCCTAGCCTTGCGTTACTCATAGGTGTTGTCTAAGAGCTGTCAGAAGTCCTCCCTCGTCGTGTCGTCTATCTTCTCGTGAGGGGCGTGACCGCATATTAGGCTAATTTTTGCGAATTTAGCGTTGATACGGATAGTCATGATGAGCTCGTTTACATGCCGGAAAATCAAGACTTCTTGCCTAAGTTTACCACCAATAATAAATTCGCATCCGAATATACACTGTCTTTGTTGTCTGTAGCAGGCGCCATAGTAGATGTCAAAGTTTTCAATCCTTCTTTTGTCCGGCCCATCCCATCGCACTTCTTGGATGATATTTATATCTATTTCGCAGCAATTTAGGGCCGCCTCAAGTTGTTCGGCTGCACGTGGTTTGTAGAGGGACCTAACATTCCACATGCAGACACGAAGATCGTTGTTCTTTTTACGCTTGCAAGGATCGTCAACAGTAAAGTCATCCGTATATGAGGCTATTGGGTGCTTCGTAACAAGTGGTTTTTTAAGTGGTAGTGAAGTAAACCCGACAGCATTACAACCTGGATGGGCAGTTCCTTTTGTTATACCCCTAGGACGCGGGTCGGGTACGCCAGTAGTCTACTACGGAAGTATGAGAGCTGCCGTTGGGGCATTAAGGACTCCTCCGCCACCATCTCTATTTCAGGGTCCTGACTAGCTTTTTAAATTCCTTACCGACCTGTGATCTGAATATGACGAAGCAGCTCGCGTAAGGTGTTCACTAAGTTCAACCTAGCTGGAACTGTAAATGCCACCGTTGACTCCATCTAGGGAATTCATCCGCTGCCATCTGAAACAAGAAGAAGTGCTCTAGTGAGAGAGCACTCTTCCCCCTCTCTCATGTGCTGCCGTCAAATGGGGTTGGTTACCCATTTCTTGGATCAAGGTACTGGGCAGCCAGCGGTCACGCGGTCACCATGTGTAGGTAGAGCGTAGGAGTTGGTAGCCTTTAGATAAGTGAAAACGTTTGTGTTTTCATATAACCGCATGTATTGTATAATACTATCATTTACCCACACAGGAAAGACTATACCGCCTGCAAATAAAAGTATTTTGACCAGGACACTTGCTTCCTGGCAGAAAATCGACAATATCCTCTATGTAGAGAGCAAAGGAATTTGGGGTTAAGGGAATCCTGTTGGATTCCTAATCCGGCCTGTAACCATTCAGACTTTGCTATCCTATCCCACACTGTTACCTTCGTGTCTTCATATAGGTTTCCAATCACCCACCCGAACTTCCGCATCGAGACCCGGTTCAAGGTGTCGACAGCCGCTTTGAAATCTTCAAAGAACGCGAAAAGCTTCCTTTGCTGTGCAAAAAATGCCTCCATAATACGCGTACATAAAACGCACCACGTACAACCCATTTCTTTTCTTTGTTGAACTATACCAAAATGCTCGATTTGTCTTTCCATGTTCTGCAAACTGTTAAACGGCGACGATGACCAATATTGTACAGTCAGGCAGAACATATTGCCTGACACTAATTTAGCTTACGTGAATGAAGCTGAGTACCGCCGAGACAATAAAGCTGAGAAGATACATTTCCTGTGCACTAGTTAAGGAAATAATATCGTTCAGGCCTATCGTCGGACGACTCTCATCAAACGGAATTGTCGCTCAGGCCTGTTTACCATTAATTTAGTGCTTGAGGTTCATTCGCTTGTTGCTAGTGAAACATGTCCGTGTTGAGGTTTCCCATTCATCATTTTTAAATCTCTGTTGATTTGATTTCAATATTTTGCAAATCTCTTTCGGATTAAAGCTCAGCAGAGATAAATTGTGTCATTCTACACCCATCACACATGGGCGCTTTATTATACAGTAATACGTCAAAAACTCTGCTGCTAAAATCGTACTCGATATTTTTTGTTTTGTTTTAAGATGAACTCCCTCATGACAAAATCCGCTGTAGCAGGCTTGTTTAACCCCACTTTTTCAATATTTTGTTTCATAATTCTCTACATGTCACCATCAAGTGATGGCTTTTTTTTTTATTTCGTACCGTCCTACACAATTTCGTGCCTGGAATTCACGTTTTTATTAAGCCAGGCAAGGCAAATGCAAAAAAAAAAAATATTGATAAACTCAAATTTCCAAACAATGGGGCAACACAGTCAAAAGCCCAGCAGGCATACTTTCCTCCCTTCTTGTGATGTCTACTTCCCTTTTATTTCATTTTCATTTGTTACATTGGAATTGCATTATCCAGCTGTCAAAATGACAGATAACTCTGATGGGTATTCTAAAATCGTAGTCTTTGTTGTCGGTGATCATAAAAGAAAAAAAACAATTTTTATTTAAAAAGTAAAAATAAAAATTTGTTAATCATGTGTTGGGGTTAAAATATCCACATCATCACTCACTAAGAGAACCAACGATGTAACAAGCTTGTGGTGATGCCCGTCATCACCATGATGAATGACTGACATGGACTGGATGCGTAAAAAAAAAATAAAAAAAATCGAAAAATACTCACCCGCTGTGCTCTGCTTCTGTCTCCTTTAATGAACAGAAAGGATATCGAAGCAGATAGCCCACCGTCTCGCGCCGCATTGTAAACAACATTAAATAGGAAAATTTATATGCGCTCTGAAAAGGTGGAATTGTAAAAAACAAAAAGCAGGACTGATTCTGCCATTCAATAAGTAGCTCGTGTTTATTTGTCTAAGGAATGTGTACATACACCTAAAAAAACTGGATGAAAAATATTTTATGGACAGGTCTTGGATGCCCTCGTGGCCGTTAGGTTTATGACTTTTTAAAATATTACCTTGCATTAAATAAGGGTGGACGGATAGACTATGAACTGATATTTTTTTCATCAATATTTTACTTTTTTGGGATAAGGAAATGTGCTATGCTTTTTTGGTAAATATAGTTTTAAGAAGATTATTGCCTCTACTTATGGAATGCGGAAGTATAATCATTTCGGCTGTGCACATATGGTATAGTAAACTAGTTTAGAAATTAAATTGAATGGAATTGGATGAAGTCGTTAACTACAGGTAATAAGGAGTCTCTACGCATTTTTAAAATTCTTTTCAAGAGGAAAGAAGTTTTCTTCATAGTTTGTACATTTATTCAATTTTTTATTTTTTTCCCGGGATAGAAAACACTCGGATGAAGCACTCTGACCCCACTAGTCCATTGTACTACTAGAAAGCAGAAGGTGGCTTAACCACTTTATTGGAATTTCCTTGTCTTTCTAAGAAAGCCAAGCAATCACTGGTGTATGCTGGTACTTTTCCTACCCAGGGTGATTGGGACGTTTTCTTGCTTGCTAAGGTACAGACGTTTTCACGTAAAAAACAATTGAATTTTTCAAAGAAACAGGGTGCTCAGATACCCTGGGTAGGGTTCTAAGCGCAGTGCATGTAGATGCTTATTGAATGTATTAAGGACCCTGTTTAGATGTTAACTGATGAGTACGCTATGTCAATAGTTTTTGGGTGAGAAGAGTGAGGGGTAAAGAGAGGGCGACAGTCATGAAGAAAATGTAAAAATCGAGAGAAAAATCACGTTCCACACCCAAAATGTTCCATTCTCTTCCATTTTACCATTATTAGTTCGATCGTGGAGTAGTGAGGATCGAGGGATGATATAAATATTTGGATGTGAGAACGCTCTCCGATACAGAATTGTTTCAATTCACTCATTCCACCCCGAAATAGTGCAGCACTGAGCATAGCACATGGAGACACGACATGGCTGACCAGTTCGCCCTCATCAGTTAACATCTAAACATGGTCAAGGGTGGGTGGAATTCATGTGATTCGTCTTTCGTTTTTCTTTCTTATTATTCACGTGTGCGCAACAAAAATGATCGGTTCGCATGCGTATGTTGGATTTTGTGTATTCTTTGTTTAGCTAAGTAACGCGCAAAAGGAGAATGGGGGAGCCGTGACGTAAGTGGTTAGTGTGTCGGATCACTACGCGTGAGGTTCCAAGTTCGAATCTCAGAAAACACCAAAAAGTTTTTTCATGGTCCCACCTCTCGCGAGCGTCTGACAAACATCCGAGAGTATTGTTGTCACGAAAAAGCTTCTCAAATTGCCCTTCGGATACGGCACTAAACTGTAGGTCCGTTCCATTGGTGTGAAAAATATGACGCACACAACATGAGTGGTTGCGAGAAGCTATTCCCTGGCACTTAAAGAGCTGTTGCGCCAAATTTATTTATTTATTTTTTAAAAGGAGACTCTCTGTATTACTCCCTATGCTTTTATTACAATAATTATATTATTTCGGCAAAATTGATCGAATGAATATCAGGTGACGGTGGCAATTATTTCCCAGATAGGTGAAGGTCGCAATTATTTCCCAGAACTTTTTCTGGACGGAAATTCGGGCGAGTGAACGCATTGGCTGGTGCATTTTGTAGGTAAATATACTTCTTGTTAACTTATAGTATTCAAAGTGTTTTTCGAAATACTGTTTTATTTTTAATAAGAAGTAGATGAATACCATTTTCAATATCACTACTCCCCTGACCTTGTTGGTTAGACAGTGTTAAAAGGACCTTGGAGATACAAGGTTTTAAAGCCATCTTTTGGCATTCAAGAAACTGATCAACTCTGTGATACTTTCTCTGAAATTTCCTTAATTGTCGAAAAATGATTTGCCTATAGATAGATGTCGGGCTCTACTTAAAGCCGGACACCCACAGAGGAAGGGGGAGAGAGTTTCTTTCTCATTTACATTTTTACAACTGTTGAAAAGGATGTCTAGTCTAGACGCATTCGTTTCTATTGATCAGTTACCTCTCTTTATCGCTACAATTTTTCCAGCGTCTGCCTGAGTCCTTTTTCAATTTTTTTATTTTTATTGTGGCCCAGTTATAGTTCGGCTAGATCTGCCGAGAATTGATGCAACTCTGTAGACTGTTCCACCATTTGTTTGCTACTGATACAAAATGTGAACAGATTTCGCTCTTGACAGTTCTCATCGGAACGAAGACTACCTCTGCAAGGGATCTGTCAAGGGCAGATGCGGCAAACAGCATGTGCTATAAGCTTGAACATTTTTTCCTAAACCAATATTTTTCCTGTAGACATTTCGAAAATATATTAATTTCTTTTTTTGATAAAGGCATTAATTTACTAAATCACCGTAACTAAGGAGGGCAAGAAGATGGGGTCCCACATGCCATGTACCTACATTTTTTCTTCTTTTTCCTGAAGCTTTCACCCTTCAAATTCCTCAATGAAGATCCTGGGACACCCTCCATAAGTTTATTAGGATTCGCAGCGGAACAAGTGTTCCACGACCAAGAGCCACGACCAATTCATGGTAAATTTTATTAATTCAGGGAATATTTAATCTTCAAGTCAATTACACGACGCCATGCTCACATATAATTAATTTTACACATAGCGATAATGGGTATTCTATTATACGATCCGTTCCACGCAGATTGTAACTTTTCTGTATGTTTTTTTTATAGAAGTGATTAACAATACGGGAAAAGTCGTTAACAAAACCAATTTTCCATACATTTATAGCGAACAAAAAAACAGTATCTTCTTCACGATAAATTTGAGAATAAGCTCTAGCAAACAATTTTAAATTAATCACGACTACGTCTTACCAATAACGCGAATTACTTCGTTTGTACAGCTGTCAAGCAACCGAAACTAATAATTGATTTATTAAACAGCAGTAGCACCAGCAGCTAATTTGAATTATCTCCGGAATAATACTCATTTGAGATAAGGAGCACAAATTTCACCACTTAAGTACAGCGCAGACATTCGAACTCCTGCCGATGTTATCCTTTGACAAGTTTATTGGCACAATTACAAATTGAGACATTCAAATGCAAATCGGCATGCTACTGCTTCGGGTGAAGTTAATTCGATTACCTAACGATCTAAATTCTTAAACAAAATTTAGTTGAGATAATTGAAGGGGTTCATAATAAAGACCTGGCACACACTTTCTGTCCTTAAGTGTACCGGTAACAAGGAAGTTGAAAAAGCTGATCACGCGATGTATGTTGACGTTATGTATTAGCTGACTAAGTTATGTTCTTAAACATATGGCTCGTCAGGAAAAGAAGGGCTATACTTAGTATCTATCCTGAACACAGTATATAGCCTGAAGGGCAGGTACACAACACATCCGATTTTGTTCATTGGCTCCTTTTTTTTAAATAGCTTATTTTTTCGCTTATACACTAACATTATTCATTGTTCCAATAAACTTAAAACTACACTATACGTATCATAATAGCTTAAAGTAACTGACCTGAACGGTGGGCAATACTTATGTTATGATTTATTGAAAACTTTTTTCGTCTGTTTTATTTTGTTTATTGCTTCCTTGAGTAGTCTGTTTCTGTTCGAAGATTGTATATTTATTGTGCTCTTTTATGAATGAGGCTGTACGACAAAATATTTATTCAAAAATGCATTTATTGAACTCATGTCGCATAAAATTATATTACATTCCAAAAATGAATACCTTATTAGTGTCATTTTTGGCAATCAAAGTCATGTCAAGAGAAAGAAATATTTTATTCATATCACTAAAGCTACTACAGGAATTGAATTAAACTTCTTAAATGACGGACGTTATTCTATCTTTTACTGCTTGTACCCATTTGCTTATAACTATGTAATCAAATTTTTATTTTTCTTTGTTTATATACTCTGTTCTTGTGTTAATTTTTTTTTTTTTCCCGAGGGTAGGTGAAAATCTTCAACAAGACGCTATGAGGATCGAGAGCTCGTGCTCATAGTAGTGTGGGATTCTTACCCACTAAAAAACCTGCCTTCAAAACACACTTGTTTATATTTTTTTACTACAACTAAGTATTCTACTTATCATCAAGTTGTCATTTCACGAAATAAGGACGTTTTGGATGTGCCTTCCCATTAGAAGTTCCTGCCAGCTCCGCAGTTTAGACATGGTTACTTATCGCGCTATGTCTAAAGGTTTGGTTCTTCGTAGATGGCGTAGTAAGTTTCATTCATCCAAAACTTGGAGGACTGTAATATTAACGTGACTTTCTAGTCCACTTTTATGTTTTCTCGCGTAGTTTTTAGTTTCGTCTTCGATTGTTTTAATGCCAAGATCCTTGTGGATATCGCTATTTCTGATATACCATGGTGCATTTACAATACCTCTTAGCACTTTGTTTTCAAAAGTTTGTAAAATTTTAATGTTGCTTATTTTGGTACAACCCCAGAGTTGTATACCATATGTCCATACGGGCTTTAGCACTTGCTTATATAAAAGCAGTTTGTTCTCTACATTAAGCTTGGAATATTTTCCAAGTAACCAATACATTTCTCTATATTTATTATCTAGTTCTTTGCGTTTTTTTTTATGTGCGTTTTCCATTTCAGCTTTGTATCAAGTGTCATTCCAAGATACTTAGCCTCGTTTGCAAACGGGATTTGAACCGAGTTTGAAAAGATCGGCAAATTATTTATTTTCTTATAAGTAAAATTTACATGAACAGATTTGGTCTCGATAAGTGCGATTCGCCAAATCTTTGTCCATTCATTTACTCTATCCAAAGCTTCTTGCAGCTTTCCTGTAGTATCTTCGACCGTTTTACCTACTGCCAAGATAGCAGTGTCGTCGGCAAATGTAGCTAGCTCAGTGCCCTCTACTTGCGGTGTATCACGAGTGTATAATAGATATAAAACTGGACCCAGAACGATTCCTTGCGGCACCCCAGCCATTATTTCCTTAAAATCTGAATATTCGTTTCCACATTTGACGCGGAATAGTCAATTCGTAAGGTAGTTCCTCCAAATATTATACATGTGCTCTGGCAGAATTTGTCGTAATTTAAACTTTAAGCCTTCGTGTCAGACCTTGTCAAAGGCTTGAGAGACGTCAAGGAAAACGCCTGAACAAATCTTTTTTTCTTCAAGTGACTTTTCGATTACATGTGTTATTCGATGTACTTGTTCAACTGTAGAATGCTTACTTCTGAATCCGAATTGATAATCCGGAATGAGATGCCCTTCTTCTATTACCGGCTGTACTCGCCTAGTCAATATTCTCTCGAACAGTTTGGATATAGTTTTTTCAATCAGCGGTTTTCCAGGCTTAAGGACCATTATGACTTCGGCGAATTTCCATTGACTTGTTCCCATTCATTCTAGTCTAAGCGCAGCGTTAGAACTAGGACAGAAGCTTAACTAGAGCTTTTCTTGGTAGTGCTTTAAGAACCTCTCCCGTATTCAGGTCGTATCCAGGAGCCTTCTTAGGTTTAAGTTTCTTTATTTCTTCCTTAAGTTCGGTAAGTGTTGCGTTTCTTATCACGCTATTGTCTATATATGACGTATTTATATTTTGAATACGAGCTTGTCCATCAAACGGTTTAAAAGTTTCTTCCAGGTGGGCGGCAAAACTTGCGCTTGGACGCTGGACCATTCATCTTGATTTTTCCTAATTGGGGCGGCTTGAATTTGAGGTTTTTTAATACCTTTTATAGCCTTCCAAAGCGAGTAATTAGAATCTTTTTCTGCCGTTAAGCTTTCTAGGTAGGTTCACATTTCATTATTCTTAAGGTCTTTAATAGATCTTTTCAGTGAGTTGCACAAACGGTTAAGATGTGCTTTATGTTGCGGAGCCCGAGTTTGTTGCCATTTTTTGCGCGCTTTTCTCTTCTCCTTAACCATCTCTTTTATTACCTGCGGATAAGTTTTAATGTAACTGGCCGGCGTTTTCTTAGGTTTGGGAGTATTCTTCCGCGCGGTATTCTGTAGGATTTCGACGAAGCGATCGACTTCAACTTCAAGTTCATAGGGCGTTTTAAGTGATACGCTCAGCTCAATATTTGCTTCAATATCTATTTTGGAGCCATCCCAATTAGTTTTCGCGCTGGTTAATCTTGCCCGTTGTGCTTTTTCAATCAGAGCTTCGCTTATCTTCATAATGATTGGAGAATGATCAGAGGAGGGATCAAAGCTTTCTTCAACTTTTATACAGTTGCCAGATATTCCTTTAACAATAAAGAAATCGATCAGATCTGATATCTTATTTCTATCAGTTGGCCAATATGTTGATATTAGCCCGTTGGCGTTACTTACTTACTTAGGTGGCGCTACAGTTCGGGGTGAACCTGGGCCTCAACCAACAAGCCTCTCCATTTAGCTTGGTCTTTAGCTAATTGCCTCCAGTTGCGCACTCCAAGTTGGTCAAAGTCCCCTTGAACTTGTGCGCGCCACCTACGGCGATGATTCCCTTTACTGCGTCGTCCCTCGGGATTAGATTCGAAGGCTCTGCGGGCCGGAGCGTTGGTGTCCATTCGCTCCACATGTCCTAGCCATCTCAGAGGTCCAATACACAGTTTTTTGACTAGGTCGATGTCGCTGTACAGCTCGTATAGTTCGTGATTGAATCTTCTCCTCCAAAACCCGTCAACGCAAACGGGACCGAAAATCTTATGAAGAATTTTTCTCTCGAAGCGACCAAGGATATCTTCATCCTCTTTTAATAAAGTCCATGTTTCAGCGGCGTAAAGCAGGACTGGGATGATCAAGGTCTTATATAGAGTCTCCTTAGTTGTTCGAGATAGGGCTTTACTGTTGAATTGCCTTATAAGCACAAAAAAACAGCGATTGGCAAGAGTTATTCTTCGATTGATTTCTGCACTGATTTTGTTAGTAGAATTTATAGCAGAGCCAAGGTAGACAAAGTCCCTTACTACCTGGAAGTTATAGCTGCCCACGGTGACGTTTTGTCCAATTCGTCGATGTTGGTTTTCCCTTCTAGTTGACAGCATATACTTGGTTTTACCCTCGTTTATCGCCAAACCCATTTTGGCCGCTTCCGCCTCAATGCTTGCAAAAGCACCGGTGACAGCCCGCAGAGATCTTCCGATAATGTCTGTATCGTCGGCGTATGCAAGCAGTTGTACGTTGGCGTTCCAAGTATGAATTTTAAACGTTTCTTTCATATTATGGTTGAAGTGCGCGTGTTATGAATGTTGTTTTCTAATGTAACTAGTCTTTTGAAAATCGGTTTGTTTATTTTGCATTGCTCTTCAAGTTTCGCAAGAATTAGGGAAAAAAACATGGGATACATGATCTTGTGAGCTACTTCTATCACCGTTTTCCAATGTCGCAGCTTGAGCAGGAGTCTTTACGTTAAAGTTTGGATGATTTCTTTTTCCGTAGCTATTTTGGGTCTGTTCTTAATTGGTGCCGATGGAATTTTTGAGCGTATCGCGCCTTTTTTGGAGCTCTTTCGCCACTTCGCAACATCGATAGTTCGCAGGGTGTTTTCCTTTACAGTTTATGCAAGTGGCTGGGGTTTGCTTATTTAGGTGACACTCATCTGAGAGATGTTCACCGCATTTGATGCATCGCGGTTCTTTCTGGCAGTAAGTCTGCGTGTGATTGAGACCTTGACAGCGCTTACACTGCGGGATCGATCTGGAGCTCTTACGCATAGGTTCGATTTTTATGTTGCATATACGAGTACACTAAGCTTATCAGCTTGTTACAAAAATGGCATTATTACTTCCTTAATATTAAGCCTTTGATCAATCCGTTAATGGTGATGCTACTCCCATTCAATTCTATTGCTGATTCATTCACAAACCAAACAGTCTTAAGTATAGCTTCAGTGGGGTATCATGGCGTGTTCAGAGATAGAACTTTTCTGTTATTTTGCAGTATTAGCTTAGCAAAACAAAAAGAAATCCGCCTGAAAAGGATCGTATGAAACCCTATTCTTTATGATTTAACAACGCTCTATTGATGTGGGCATGGAGTTGCGAAATGAAAGCTTTGCATTCAAATGCATTTTACTTTCCTTCATAATTCTAACCAGAATTGCACCCTGGCTTGAGGTAATCTTCCGTAGCTGTATTAAGCTAGGATGCATACCAAAAACTTGAGAGAGAAAGTAATTTTCATTTCCAAAGTAAGAAGACCTATCCACTCCACTACAAGAGATTTTTCGAATTAGTCTTCTCTCTTTTATTTAGAAAACAATGGAAAGAATAATTGATATGCACGTGAAAAACCTACTCGACGAGCAAAAACCTATGAAGCTCCGAACACGCCTACCTTAAAGGAAAGTCAGTGGAGACGACCTTATATGAAGTTGTCTCAGAAATCGAAGAAAGCCTTCACTACAACGAATATTAATTCTGGCTGCTTTTCTAGATGTAGGAGGAGCGTTTAACAACGTTAGAACAGAATTAATTAAAGCTGCACTAACTGAATTTGGAGCAGAGACAAAGATAGCAAGTTGGATCTTTTAAATGCTCAACAGCAGAGTAATCAACTCAGAATTCGAAAAGAGTATCATAAGGAAAACGGATCTGAGGGGACTCCTTTTTTTTTAGTAATTTGCGCGCCTTCAAGGGGTTAAAAATACACTTAAAATATTTATACACAGTGCGGGCGTTGGAAAGAATATAGTTTGAAGCTGAGTTGTTTATGCTTCAGAGAATCTCCGGGGGTGGCGTCCAGATAACTTTTTAATTTTTTTCTTTTTTTTTTTATTATTATTATATTACAATCTAGTCTTAGGACTTATGAGCAATTTGATAATCATAAGTTACAGTATAATTAAAATTCGAAAAAGGATATAAGATGCTATAATATAACATATAATTTGTATTGCCTTGTCTTTTTTCTCTTTGAGTAATGATTAAGTAATAATTAATAAAATAATAACTTATAAGAATTTCCAGTAAATGTGAATATAAATAACAATGAGCTAATAACATTAATAACACTCAAGGCATAAGTGGAATTTAGGCCACTCAAGGCGATGGGAGTTTTATTTACTCCGAGTACCCCTTGTCGCTCGTTGTTGTTGCCTTTCGTATTGTCTACGGATCATTTAAATTTACATGCCTTTACCTACCCAGTTCAAGAGGTTTACGCCTTTTTAGTCTTCTGACCGAGTGATTCCGGTTTACAAGTTGAAGAGCCTTAGGGTTTACGTGCTCTCGTAGCCGTTTCTCGTGTCTTCTTGCTGCGTTTTTCATTTCGTTTTGGACCAGCTCCACATTAAGATCCCTGTGACGGTCGCTGTTTCTTAAATACCAGCGAGCACCTACAATGTTCCTGAGTACTTTGTTTGGGAAGCGGTGAATGATGTCGATGTTACTTTGTTTGGTGCAACCCCAGAGTTGCATCCCATAGGCCCATATTGGTTTTATCATTTGCTTGTAAAGCAGGAGCAATTTTTGCTATTTTTTGTCTTTGCTTCTGATTCACAGTGTTTTTTTTTCGATGACCGATGTCATAGGCGAATCATCATCAACAGAGCAAACAATTTTTCCAGGGAGCCATTTTTGACACCCTTCTATTTCGGAAGCTAGTTATGAGTAAGTTACAGCACTGACATTTTTCAGAGTCTAAGTGGAATAGTCTTGAAGATAAGAATGTCCAAAAATCACCATAAATCGCAATTTTGAGCACACACTTACTGGCTGTCTGACTGACTGATAGATCTTCATAAATCTAGGGTACTCCCGAGCTAGAGCTTTGAAATTTCGAACGTAAATAGTATTCAAAATGTTAATTACGAAAAAAAAAATTTTTTTTTGTTTTTTCTGTGCTTATTTTTGTACATCTGTCCAAGTTGGACATTAAGTAAATGTTTATACAATTAGGATACAAAGTGTTTTTGAATGCCACTGCCTTAACAAACGTAATGTCACAAGTTATTTACAAGTAGAATATAAATATTGTTTTATAAATTATTTACATACGAGTATATCAAACAGGAATCTGGCTATTTGCTGGGGAAGATTTGAATGGACATGTCGAGTAGTCAAACGAAGCCTATGCAGAGTACCATGGAAGACTGATGTATGGTATGAGGAACATTTCTGGTCGGATAACCTAAGCATGTACAGATCACACCGTTTTGTCGTGTTAAATGCAGTGAAAAGTCGATTAACCGGGATGGTCGGAACCGAGCTCTTCACAGAAAATCGAAAAACCCGGATAAACGAATTTCTTTCTATAAAACAAAAAATTAATAAAAGTCAACAAAAACGTATTTATTATGTGAATAAGACAAAAACGAAATAAAAATAAATAAGATTCATTAGCAACAATTCATAAAATGTATACGTAAAAGGTACAAATAAATACGCAGTTACCCAATAGTAAAAGAACTTTACAGTCTTTTTCGAGAATGGTATTTTTCAAATGCTCTTTGACTTCGGGTATAAAGTTTTGGTTGAACCACTACAGAAAAATTGTTTGCGCTACCCAAGCCCTCTTGTTGGCCTTATATACACATATGACAGGTAGCTCTCTCACATTTTTTATTCCGTATATATGTATATAGAAAATAGTCAGCGTACTCTTAAAACCTCATCTACCTACTGTCCACCGCGTTCCTTGCTTGAAAAAAGTTATTTAACAAACTTGTTTAAATCGCTGAAACCTTATTTCATTATTGGCGGCGATTTTAATGCGAAACACACCTTTTTTGGCTCAATATACAGCTCGCAAAAAGGTAGAATGCTCTATGAGACAGGTATGGAGTACAGTTGTGATTTCCATTCGACAGGTAAACCGACTTACTGACCAACTGATGCTTCGAAAGTACCTGACCTGATAGATATTTTCGTTGTGAAAGGAATATCTACCAACCATATAAAAGTTAAAGAGAGATTTGATCTGTCGTTTGATCATTCCCCAGTTATTTTCTCATTGAACGAAAAACTAGTCTTTAACCTAGCCTAGCGAGATTAAGTGGTAGAACAACTAACTTGGGAAATCTTTAGGAACGAAATTAAAGATAATATTGAACTGAGCGTTCCACTTACGACACCCTATGAACTTGAGGTTGAAGTTGATCACATCGTTGAATTAAATTAAATCAAAATGAATGGGTGAGGGAAGATAAAGAAAAAGCGGACGTCTTTGCGGCCCACCTGGAAGAAACATTTAAACCGTACCATGGTCAAGTGGTACGACAACATCAATAGGCCGGATTTACTATCTGACGGTTTAACACTCACAAGTACAACGCTAAGGGAACTCAAACATGAAATCGAGAATTTAAAACCTAAGAAAGCTCCTGGTTATGATTTGATCATCGGAGAAATTCTCAAAGTTTTACCTAGAAAAGCATTGATTAAGCTTCTCTATATTGTAAATGCTGCACTCAGATTAAAACATGTGCCGAGCCAATAGAAAGTTGCGGAAGTCATAATGGTTTTAAAACCATCTTCCAATCATATCCAGAATGTTCGAGAGGATATTAATAAGACGTCTCCAAGGTTATAGAAGAAAAAAATCTTATCCCTGACCACCAGTTTGGGTTCAGAAGTAAGCATTCGACGATTGACCAGGTGCATAGAATTAATGACGTAATCGAGAAAGCACTTGAAGAAAAAAAGATTTGCTTAAGTGAATTTCTTGACGTCTCGCATGTTTTTGATAAGGTGTGGCAGGATGGCTTGAAATGCAAATCACGACAACTTCTCCCTGTATGCCCATACGATATTCTAGAATCATACCTCGGGAAAAGACTCTTTCGTGTTAGACATGGAAACGAATATTCGGAGCTCAAAGAAATTTCGGCCGGCGTACCGCAAGGAAGCGTTCTTGGGCCGCTTCTCTATCTGTTATATACTCGTGATATACCGAAAGAAGATGGCATTATCCTTGCTACGCTTGCCGATGACACCGCTATCCTAGCAGTACGTAAAACAATCGAAGAGACGACTGCAAACTGCAAAAAGCACTGAATAAAGTAAATGAATGGACGAGGGACTGGCGGATCACCCTCAACGAATCTAAATATGTTCACGTGAATTTCACTTAAAAGTAAACTAATGACTTGCCAATTTTTCTAAACATGGCCCGAATACCTTTTGCAAACGAGGCCAAATACCTGGGAATGTCACTCGACACAAGGCTGAAATGGAATTCGCACGTGAAAATGAAACTTAAAGAACTCGAAATCAAATATAGAGAAATGAACCGGTTACTCGGAAAACATTCCCAGCTCAGTAGGTACTGAGAACAAACTGCTTTTTTAGACGCGAGTGCTAAAGCCAGTTTGGACCCACGGTATACAACTTTGGGGTTGCATCAAGAAAAAAAATTCGAATATTCTACAAACTTTGCAAAATAAAGTGCTAAGAGAAATTGTCCAAGCACCGTGGTATAGTAGAAAAGACGATATCCACAGGGATCTCGGGATTCCGACAATCGAAGCTGAAATTAGAAGCTTCGCGAGAAAGCATAGAAACCGACGAATCGGACATGTTGACAATACAATCCTACAAATTTTGGATGAGAGCAATTTATTGCGCCGACTACAAAGGACGAAACCTTTCGACTTCGCGAGATAAGGAATAACCGCGTCTAGATTGCAAAACATAATCTTTCAGTGGAAAGTAACCTGCCAAACGTTTTTATTTCGTGATAGAAAAATTGCTTGATACGTTATTATTTAGTTGCAATATCTATTTTTTAGTCAGTAAGAGTGTGACACTACTATGAGCAAGCGCTTGCTATTCTCATAGTGTCTATGGAAGATTTTTCACTTACCCTCGGAGAAAAAAAAAAAAAAAGTCTCAACAGCATAAGCTTTGGTAGACAGAATTCCTATTGTTATTGCATAAAAAAATTACAAAGAAATCCAAAACTGGATTTAGAACAAATTAAAAAAAAAGCCTATAACTCAAAACCATGGTTTTAAACGTACATACATATTCTCTCTTTTCTTTTTTCTTTTCTCTCTTCCTACTTTTCTCTCTCCCTATCATTTCCAACGCTCCCACTGTTATTCCCTTACAAAAAATGCGGTTATTTGCAGCCAGTGATGTTAATAACATGCCTGCCTCTAGTGCTTCTGACTTCATAGTCCATTCTTGAAATGGATGGATTTCGAATGCGTAGATTGTGGCTCTACGTGTGACATCAGTTTGCCATACATTCTCATCTAGTTAACGGTATTGTTCACATATTATAGCCACTTCTATCTCAATCTCATAAATTTGTTTCCACTTACAAAATTTCGAAACTTCAAGTGTTTCCACCGAACCAAAAAAAACAGAGGAAAATTGCAATTGTGCAAACGAAACTGAATTCATTGAAGCTGCTATGAAAAAAATACTAAAAACTTTACTCATTTGAACAAAGTTTATGAAGGCGCGTTGAATTTATTGGAAGGCTAAACTATTTCTGAAATTCCGAACTGCAAAGTATAATAATTTGGATAGCTTCTGATATGCAATTCTAGTTTAGTATGTGCTTAAATTTTGTATTTCGCTGTAATTAGCATTCCAGTTCGTTAAGAATGTGCTATTAGTATGGTCGTATAAAACTAATAGAGGCAACCGTGCACTTACCGTTTTCTTCTTCTTCTTCCTACTTCGGCGAGGTTATGATCCGAAAACAAGGGGTTATAGCCCTCCCACTTCACCGCATTTCTACTGATCCACCTGTGGGGTTCGCCTATTTGACCTCGAAAATATTAGCAGGTCTCCCGATTATTGATCACTTGGTTACTGAGGCCAAACAAATGCTGGTGTTGTTGCATTTGTATAATCCAGGCGTTTATAGGCCTGCCCATCCTTCGCGATGTCTTTGGAACGTTCATTGATATTGCCTTTTTAACAGGCTTTCAATGGTTTCTTCTTTGAACGTGGCAATACCAGCTGATCCGGTCGCCCTCTATTTTTCGTAAGATGCTTTCTTTGAAGTGACATCTTCCACGGATCATTCGATTAAACTTTGTCACTTCTGCTGTCATGCGAAGCATCTTCATCTCAGCCGTTAATTCACTCTCATATATTTTGTACATGGTCCAACATTGTGAACTGAACTGTTTGTGAGCGCTAGACGCACCAATACCAATGTTATGGCAGGGTCGCCATGTAAAGTTCAGTGTAGCGACAGCATCGCCATGTAGAGGATCAATGGAATGGCAAGATTGCCATGTAAATTACCAATGTAGGTTAGCTGTACTGTGTCTTTGGAATTGCAGTATTGAAATAAGATGTACCTCCAAAGGCACTGGTAGGATTTTCGAGAAAGCTGATTCCTACAGAATCCAATCCTAAGGCCACAAACTCCATAAAGTCAGCCAGAGTCTACTTGCCAAAAGTATGGTAAAAGCCAGAAGTGAGAAAACGAAGTTTATTTGAATTCGAAGTTGATACTGATTTTTATTTAAAAATGTATCAGCTTTCATACCAAATTTCCCTCCAGCAAGTTCATCACATATTGATATGTACTGCATCCAATACATAATCGATCCAAATATAATTCGATCTTACTATCCACGAGAAGTTTGCATGCACTCAAAAATATTTCATAAAACACAACATGACTGAAACAATGTTAAACGAGTATACACTGATGGCACACACATTTACGAGCACGGTCAGTGCACTAGTGTTTACATTTACCATGGCACACTCATTCATGGACATGGTAAGCGCATTTAGTGTTTACGTTTATTTTACTATGTCTGCATTCTTGCGACGTCATCATATTCTTTTGTTTATGATTCTGAGTTGCGGCTGTGGTGTTATGTTATTCAGTTATGCATTATTATATTCCGTGCGCTTTATGTATGTTGGGCTCACTACAAAATTCTTCGACTCTAATGTCGAGTATTTCCTCATATTTAGGGGTGGCTCTTGGAAAGTATAGCCGAGGAAACTGTTCATTCAAAAGTCTTTCACAACTCTGCATTCCTCTTTCTTTGGGCCGCTATTTTGAAGATCGTTGCGCTCTTGTTCATATTGTGTCTTCGCAGCTCCTGGACAACTTGGTTTGCATCAGCAACCGGGTAAGATAATTTCTCCAGCTCCCGATACAGGCCCTCCGTACTCTCTGCTTGAAGCTGGGCGCACTTCTTCGCTTTTTCTTGCAATATCTCTATTCCGCTCGCTTTTTTGTTTCTATTATTAAAGGGGCACTTTGACCAAACTTTGGAAGCCTCTTTCTTATTATTTACTAGTTCTTTGGCTTCATCACTCCACCACTATGTGTTGGCGATGTCCTTTTGAATCTCCTAGCAGTGATTTGGCCTTCTTTAAGCAAGTTCGCTGTAGGGAATCCCGCATATTTTGTGCTCTGCGCTCTTCATCCTCAGCTCCGTCCATGGTGTGAGAGAGGTATTTTTCCATTACGAAAACAAAAGCCTCGCATATGTCTTTGTCTAGATTGTACCACTTTCTTTTCTCAGAGAATCTTGTTTGTTTACTTTTCTTCTGTGTCTCATTTTATTGGTTATATGTAGGATACACAAAAAAGAGAAGCAAATGTCAAACCACTTCCACATCTTAATGTCTTATAACAGTCTCAATTACCTGAAAGCATATACATTTTTAATCATTGCGGAAAGCTAATAAGGGCCATATCCCCTTTGGTAGGGACGGGACCCTAAAGCCCCTACAGGTAGAGACCTTTTTCAATTAGACCTTACTCAATTTCTTCACTTAAGTATGCGGGGTAAGGGAATCATTGCTGTCAACAAATTCACCTTATTATATAATACACTGGCTGCACACATATGTACATAATATAGATAGACAATAGATTTCGAAATAATATCACTGAACATTTTCAACTGAAGTGGAGTCCCACAAGGTTGAGTACTATCGCTCCTACTCATCTTGATTCTATTCAGCCACTATCACCGCAATGAATAAAAGTTAAGCATCAAAAATATAGGTTGAATCGGATTTGTGTTCACCCTTCCCTTTCACATTTAAGAACACGCTTTTCTTTCATATCTTGAATGTCGCAGATCACGGACTTACAAGCACTGAAGGAGAATTTCTACCATTCAACTTTTCCTTAAGTCGCCTCCTTATTACATCCTCACTGCAGATAAGAAAATATAAAATAATTTGTTCATATAAACTACGGAAAAGAAAAGAAAATTCAAATTCGGGGCAAAATTATGAACTACATATGCACAAGTACAATGACATGAAACGCTATTAACCAGGACGAACTCATGTTGCGGAAAATAAACTTCCACCAAAGTCAAATACAAAAACCACCATCAGTAAAGGAAAAACTTACATCATCATCTTCTCCTCTTCTCATTCACTAACACACTTCTTATTCGTCGGTGGTGTGCGTTGACAAAAAAAATAATAAAAAATAATAATAATAATCCACAGAAGCACTGCTGACATAGAAATGAGAAATTTTCCTTGACACAAGCACATGTGTGCTTATCCAAGATCCTCGTAGTCTTGCTGATATGTGGCGCCCTTACCCATAGACTACCCGGGTGGAGAAAGCCCTCTCAGCCTTAGTGACAAAGCCTAATACACTGGAAATAAATTGCAATTGTAATGAGTGGGCTTTCAGAACATAAGAGGGGGCTGGAGATCATTTAATGAACTTCCTTTCCGTCGTCCTTACACGGTCTCAGCAAGTACGCGTGGGTGTGTGTAGGGATGAAAATTTTATTTTTTGAATTGCATGGCGGCTTTGAAAAGTTGCTTGAGAACAATCCACCGGAGCACGATGAGGCCGATAGTAGTAGTATAGTAGTAGTAAGGCCCCAACTTACATACTCATAAGCGTCAAACTGGGTCAAAGGGTTAAGTGTAATTCCATGCCGCCTTGTGTGAGTGGGATGCAGCAGCAGTAGCACCAAGTGCGGACCGCTTACCGAGAAAGGGTGGATTTTTGAATGCTATAGTCATAACGTTTAATTAAACAGATAGAGAAGGTCGTAGTGAGTTTAAATTTAGTACCAGGAGGAGATTAAAGAAGGTGACAAGTTGATGAGTTCGTATAGAATTTTGTGCTGACGTTTTGGATTTTCGAGTGCTGGTTTAATTTTTTGGAGTTTTGGGTGGTTGTTCGATTTCTGATTAGCTTCTCCAATGTAGAAGGGTTAATTTGCAAGTAGTCGCGGGTTAGACGTGTTAGGGTTCGAGGTTAGTAACATTTGACAATGAAACAACAATGAAAATTTAATTGGTTATTCTCTTTTCAGAAGTAATTCAGCTCCATTATGGTCCATCTGAACTACATGTGGATTATGTATCCGCAAACATTGAGTGCAAATGTATGTAGTAAATAGTCTCAGAAATATCGATTTATTTCTTCTAGAAAACACCGCATCAAATAGGGAAAACTATAAGGTTAACTATTGGCTTTGGAATAAAAATTAATATGAAATAGATATCTTTGTTCTGCCAACTTAAACTTGATTCAATTAGTTCTCTTGAGTTTAATTTCATACTCATCACCGTGTATGATACTTACAATAATGTTTGTATAACTGAATCATGTCACATCAAACCATATCTGTCTTCCGTAACTCCCAGGGCACTCGTAAATCCTTATTCTGTCCTGACTCTCATGGGTAATGAATATTTTTTGTATCGTACTTGAATTAATGCTCGCCCTGCATGATGGGCATAATAAATCTTACGCTCTTTCATTTTACATCATAATTGAAATGAACACACAGCCTAATACTTCAGGAGTAACTTCTTTAGAACTTCTGGATTACATTCAAATTTCTATAACACAGTATATAGTGATCACATTAGCGAATTTGGAGGTGTTATCTTTATGGTGTATTAGGAATACATTGGACTCATAAGATCTAGTCTTGGTCAAGGAAGGAAGGAAGCATAGTAATTTTAATTTTGTTGACCTGTAGTTTGTTTTCAATTTATTTCATTAAAAACATAGGAGGAAGAATATGTTTTGATGTTGAAAATTCTTTAAAAGGATTATTAATATTGAGCAAGAAAGAAATTTTCGAGCCTTTTTGTCTTTAGATGGCATTTAACTAAAAGATATTTGGTAATATTAATCCGATCTGGCAGCACTTACTAGCGTCTGAAAGATGGCAACTTGTAGATCAATTTAGGAAAAAGGCTAGAAACATTTGATGGTAGTGAGAAGTGAAATATCTGAAAAAATATTTCGATACATCTTGCAATTTTACTTCAAAAATTGTGAAAAAATTTCGAACGCTCGTGATGAAATTTATCAAAGACAATAGCCAAAAGGTGGGCTCAATTCCGTTCTGGAAATTTTGATGTCAAAGATCAACCAACGGCCGAAAAGGTCGATGAAATCTTAAAAAAAGTTGAGAATGACTGGGACATAAGTATTTCTGACATCGCTTCGGAGCTAAACATAAGCCACACACCAGTTTTAAATCATTTGGAGAAATCTGGTTACACAAAAAAACTCGACGTTTTGGTACCACACAATCTGGCAGAACAAATTTACTGGACAGAATCTCAACTTGTGAATCGCTGGTGAGTCGAAACGGAATTTAACCATTTTTGAAAAGATTGATTAGTGATGATGAAAAGTGGACCACGTGTGACAATAAGGTGCGAAGATCGTGGTCGAAGAAGGGTGACGCTCCCCAAACTGTTGCAAAGCCCAGACTGATGCCAAGTAAGGTCAGTCATACAATATGACTTACCGGATTTTTTCTTTCTAAACTGTTCTACAAAATACTACCTTTCAAATGCTAGAAAAAGTTGCCAGATCGGATAAATGTTACCAAAGATTTTTCACTTTAATTTCATCTAGTGACAAAAACGCTACGCTATGCATTATGCTTGGAATTAGATGTTTCTTTATGAATAGAACTTATTCTATTCTAGCCGCATTGACATTTAGTTTACAAGTTGTACCAACAAGTTGTCAGAGTTTTCAGTTGTTGATTTTTATGATACTGACATAGTCATCCGTATATGCAACTTATTTACATTCGTGCTATATAGGGTATGGAAGACTTTCTTTAGAATTATGGTCCTTACTTACTTACTTACTTAATTGGCGCTACTATTAATAATTGTGTGTGCTACCTATGGCTACAGAGGCCATCCACCGCGTTGTCCATCTGGGTGATTCGAAGACTCTCCAGGCCGTAGCGTTGGTGTCCATTCGTCCTACATGTCCTAGGCATCTCAAACGTCCAATACACAGCTTTTTGGCTAGAGCTTACGAGCAACTCTCGTCTTCCTTTGCAGCGCCGCTTTATATACCTCTTGTTTTGGTGCATGCACTCGCCAGCATTCTTCGTCAAACCAGGGGTTTCGCGGTGTTGGTTGGGCGAAACCCAACACATCAGTTGTGGCGTATCTAATGGTGTGTTGGCGGCGTTACCACCGGTCTTCGGCACTTGGTGCTAGCGGCATAGGGGTGGTTGAGAGATTTCGAGATACCTGATCAGCGAAGACTCTGTCGGCCTTTTGCCATTGTAGCTTTTCGACGTTAAATTTTCTGACAGTGATTCCTCTCTGTTGCGCAGTTTCGGATATCTGAGTCTATGTTGGTGGTTCGAAAGGTCCGGACATCCACAATATGATCAATTTGGTTGATCGTTACATGATCCTTGGAGCGCCATGTCTGCTTGTGAATATTGAGATGAGGAGGACATGTGTTTGCCTGAGTGATATTTAAGAGCTCAAGAGTCAATGCCCCTAGGGGTTTAAAAGGCCCCAGGTGAAACCTCGAAATAAATGCTGAAGACGTCTCGACTGTGACATAAAACTTGTTATACAGTATGATAGAGAAAACAAATAAGATATCCACTCCAGTTGGTACTCGTGAAAACGATAATCCACCAGTGGTCTTTTCGACTACGGCCGGAACGAAGATTATGGAGGGCCCAACCAATATACTTATATCCTCTGCCCCTGCGACTGACGTGGAAGTAGTAGCGATGCTTGCTTCTGAAGACTCCTGTAGTTCTGTCTCCGATTCCTTCTATAGACTAGGCTGGAATGATAAAGAGAGTGGCGGAACGTCTAATCTCTGTCTCAATAAATACGCAGCTGATCGAAGTTGTATCAGTGACGGTTTGTCTCTGGAAACCAATAAGCCAAAACGAGCTACTGAAGCGGCGCACTGCGATAAACCCCTGACTAAGAGTCAACTGAGAAAGAGAAAAAGGAAGGCGGCGATGGCACGGTCAAAGAGGCTGCAGAGTCAGTTGAAAGCGCAATCGCCGAAAGTAGTCAGCCTTCAGAGGCGACAGGAAAGAGGCCTAGGTCGACAGAAAGTACTCCAGCTGGAACCGATTAATCCCTAGACCCAATGCTGACTCCTTTTCGGTCGGCTCGAACACGTCCAATTTGACAAAGCAAGTTTCGCCTGCTCTCTTTGGCGGAAGCGTATGGGCATCTGATGCCCGCACAAAATATCATAGATGCTGGTGCTATTACCCCTAAAGCTCCCAGAACTAGCGGACAGAAAATGAGTGATGCAGGCAAAGCTACGGGTGGGGGCGTTAGTCTCGGCGGAAGCGTGTGCGCACCAGGTGCGCGATTTTCTACTTATAAAACACCGATCTTTGCGCAAGGAGATGCAAGAAAAGCAACAACAACCAAAATTACGTCCTCCGCCACCGATAAACGTCGTTGGAGTTACGGACTATAATAAGTTGCATTGCCTCCTTAAAGGAACTCTGGCATCGAAGTTTAAGGTGACATCTCTGCGAAACAATACGTGGAAAATCAATGTCGATGATGCTGACGGTTACCGATCAGTATCTAAAAAATTGAATGCCGAAAAGATTCAGTGGTATACTTATGAAAATAACTTAGAAAGACCACTGCGTGTTGTAGCAAGGGGACTCCACCCCTCGTGCACTAAAGAAGATGTAATGCACGACCTTCAAGGCAAAGGCTTTAAAATTCTTGATGCCGTCAATATTATCAAGAAGGAGAAGCAACAGTTGGAGGGAGATCGTGAAAAATTGGTAAAGCGCGGACTTCCACTATTCATGCTTAGTTTTGATAAAGACGAAAATAAAGATATTATATATGGTATCAAGACTATTCTAAACATCGTGGTCAAAATCGAACCCATGCGTAAGACCTCCAGATCGATCCCGCAGTGTAAGCGCTGTCAAGGCTTCAATCATACGCAGACTTACTGCCAGAAAGAGCCGCGATGCATCAAATGCGCAGGTAAGCATCTCTCGGAAGAGTGTCACCTAAACAAGCAAACCCCAGCCACTTGTATAAATTGCAAAGGAAAACATCCTGCGAACTATCGAGGTTGCGAAGTGGCGAAAGAGCTTCAAAAACGCCGCGATACGCTTAAAAATTCGATGCGTCCTAATATGATACCAATCAAGAACAGACCCAAAATAGCTACGAAAAAAGCAGCAATAGATAGAAAGTCCGTCAATATTAACTTAAGATCGGTTAATGATAAAAAATTCGAAGGTAATAGAGATAAGGTAACAGAAGCAAAATTTCCAAATATTGGCGTGCAGTCTTATGCTCAAGCGGCGAAGACAGTTAAGGGTACGTACACGACCGACAACTCACGGGAGATCAAAGCAAGAAACCGTCCAAACTTTAATGTAAAGACTCCTGCTCAAGTTGCGACATTGAAAAATAGTGATAGAGGTAGTTCAGAAGATCATGTATCCAATGTTTTTTCCCTAATTCTTGCGAAACTTGAAGAGCAATGCAAAACAAATAAACTAATTTTCGAGAGACTAGTTGCACTAGAAAACAACATTCATAACACGCGCACTTCAACCAGAATATGAAAGAAACGCTTAAAATTCTTACTTGGAACGCCAACGGGCTCATACAAAGACTCGACGAGTTAGAAATATTTATGCGAGAGAAAGATATTGATATATGCTTGGTCTGTGAAACTCATCTGACAAAGCAATCGAATATTAAGATAAGGGGATATAGCGAGTATCACGCCTTTCACCCATCGGAAAGACCCAGAGGCGGATCATCTTTGTTTATAAAAGAAAATATCGAACACTCAGCGGAAATAAAGATTGAATTAGAAGCAATGCAAGTAAGCACGGTACGCGTTAGAAATAGACATTTTGCTTTCAACATTTCGTCTATATATTGTCCACTGCGATGTAAACTTGAAGAAAGTGATTTCACAAACATTTTCAATTTCCTTAAACCAAATTTTATTATTGGTGGTTTCTTCAACGCGAAACACCCCTTCTGGGGCTCAAGGTACGCCTCTCAGAAAGGTAGAAAGCTTTATAATGCGGGTATGCAATTCAGTTGTGATTTTTACTCGACGGGTAAACCAACATATTGGCCAACTGATAGAAATAAGATACCAGATCTGATTGATTTCTTTGTTGTTAAAGGAATATCTGGCAACTGTATGAAAGTTGAAGAAAGCTTTGATCTCTCCTCTGGTCATTCTCCAATCATTATGACGATAAGCGAAGCTTTGATTAAAAAGTAGGACCGGCCAGATTAACTGGCGCGAAAACTAATAGGGATGGCTTTAAAAAGATATTGAAGCAAATATTGAGCTGAGCGTATCACTTAAAATGCCCTATGAACTTGAAGTTGAAGTAGATCGCTTCGTCGAAATCTTACAGGATGCCGCGTGGAAGAATACTCCCAAACCAAAGAGAACCCCGGCCAGTTACATTCAAACTTATCAGCAGGAAATAAAAGAGATGATTAAGGAGAAGAGAAAAGCGCGTAAAAGATGGCAACAAACTCGGGCTCCGCAACATAAAGCACATCTTAACCGTTTGTGCAACTCACTAAAAAGATCTATTAAAGACCTTAAGAATAATGAAATACAAACTTACCTAGAAAGCTTAACGGCAGAAAAAGATTCTAACTATTCGCTTTGGAAGGCTATAAAAGGTATTAAAAAACTTCAAATTCAAGCCGCCCCAATTAGGAAAAATCAAGACGAATGGGCCAGGCATGATAAAGAGAAAGCGCAAGTTTTTGCCGCCCACCTGGAAGAAACTTTCAAACCGTTTGTGGACAAGCTCTTATTGAAAATATAAATACGTCGTATATAGACAATAGCGTAATAAGAAAGTCAACACTTACCGAACTTAAGGAAGAAATAAAGAAACTTAAACCTAAGAAAGCTCCTGGATACGACCTAATTACGGGAGAGGTTCTTAAAGCACTACCAATAAAAGCTCTAATTAAGCTTCTGTTCATTATAAACGCCGCGATTAGACTAGAATATGTTCCCAGTCAATGGAAAGTCGCCGAAGTTATAATGGTCCTTAAGCCCAATGAAAAAACGTCTTATAGACCGATTTCGCTTCTTCCAATTGTATCCAAAGTATTCGAGAGAATATTGGTTAGGCGAATACAGCCGGTAATAGAAGAAGGGCATCTCATCCCTGATCATCAATTCGGATTCAGAAGTAAGCATTCTACAGTTGAACAAGTACATCGAATAACACATGTAATCGAAAAATCACTTGAAGAAAAAAAGATTTGTTCAAGCGTATTCCTTGACGTTTCTCAAGCCTTTGACAAGGTCTGGCACGAAGGCTTAAAGTTTAAATTACGACAAGTTCTGCCAGAGCACCTATATAATATTTTGAAGAACTACCTTACGAATAGGCTATTCCGCGTCAAATGAGAGAAATGTATTGGTTACTTGGAAAATATTCCAAGCTTAGTATATATAACAAACTGCTTTTATATTAGCAGGTGCTAAAGCCTGTATGGACATATGGTATACAACTCTGGGGTTGTACCGAAATAAGTAACATTAAAATTTTACAAACTTTTGAGAACAAAGTGCTAAGGGGAATTGTTAATGCGCCATGGTATATCCGAAATAGCGATATCCACAGAGATCTTGGCATTAAAACAATCGAAGACGAAATCAAAAACTACGCGAGAAAGCATAAAAGTCGACTAGAAAGTCACGCTAATATAACAGTCCTCCAAGTTTTGGATGAAAGAAATTTACTTCGCCGTCTACAAAGAATCAAACCTTTAGACTTAGCGCGTTAAGTAACCGCGTCTAAACTGCGGAGCTAGCAGGAACTTCTAATGGGAAGGTACCTGCAAAACGTCATTATTTCGCGAAACGAAAACTACTTGATAAGTCGAATACTTGGTTGTAGTAAAAATAAAAACAAGTCTGTTTTGAAGGGAGGTTTTTTAGTGGGTAAGAATCCCACACTACTATGAGCACGCGCTGTCGATCCTCATAGTGTCTTGTTGAAGATTTTCACCTGCCCTCGGAAAAAAAAAAACAAAAGTTGGAAAACCTTCGTCGTTGCGTAGGCTTTTTTCCCTTATGATTCGGTAATGCCTCCACCACCGAAGGCGGTTGCTGAACTCATAAAGTATTGTGACACTCGGGAGACGGGACTAGTCATATGCTACTTTGCTAATGCTCCGAATACAGTCAGGGGCAGCAGCAAATGTAACATACCAGGAAACCATCTCCTAGACTGTATACTATCGTCTGGCATGGTAATAAACAATGTTGGCTCCCAGCCAAGTTTTGTTACGGCAAGGAGGCAGGAGGTAATTGATTTGACTTTATCTAATAGGTATTTCAAGTCAATTACTAACTGGAGAGTACTGTCGGAAGTGTCCTTGTCATACCATAGATACATCGCTTTCCAAATCGAATGCGAGGCCATAACTTTGCAGGAGATGAGGAATCCGAGGAAAACCAACTGGGTGAGGTTTAGGGAAGAGCAGATTTGTCAAAACTCCAGCTAAACTCAGAGCGAAACGAAAGGTTGAGGATGCTGTTCAAAACCTGACAAGCGGCCTTACCAACTGTTTTAAACTGACGTGCCCACTAACAAAAAACCCCTGCAGAACGCCGGTTCCATGGTGAAGCCCAGAACTGTAGCGACTTAGGAAAAAATTCAGAAAACTTCTAAGCAGGTCACTCAAGACAAATTTAGAAGGTGACTGGGATCTTTTTAGATCGAAGCAAACAGACTTCTTCTTCTTATAGAGATTTTTGTGAAAAGATCGAGACACTCGGTGAAACCATTAGGTTGGGGCAAGCCGACCAAACCGGAGTCACTCAGAAAATCTGATGGCAAGTTTACTGAGACGAAAGCGGAAACTTTTAATCTTCTGCTGCAGACTCACTTTCCAGGCAATCAGATAACCACTAGGTCCCAGCTTGGCCCACTTACCAGGCTGAGCTTGATCTAAGTCAGAAAACTCGGCGCAGCTGGTATATTGCATCAGTCGTGGTAACAGTTGATGTCATCAAATATGCTATGGCATCATTTGAGGGTTTCAAATCGCCTGGCACCGATCGAATATATCCAGCTATGCTGCAACAGGGTATAGATCAGTTGCTGCCAACTCCGAAAATAATTTTCACCGCTGGCTTGGCGCTGACTTGTATTCCTATACCTCGGCGGATAGACAGAGTATCTTTCATACCGAAAATTGGTAAGGAGGACTATTCGCTCGCCAAGAGTTTCAGACTCATAAATTTGGCCTGCTTCCTACTAAAAAGTATGGTGCGACTGGTGGAATTTCATGTGCGTAAAGTTGCTTTGAAGCTGCACCAACTGTCAGACATGCAGCATGCTTATCAGCGTGGAAAATCCCGCGAGAGCGCACTTCAAAATTTATTGGTCAGCATTTAATGGGCGCTTGATAGGAAAGAATACGCGATGGGTATCTTCATCGACATTGTGGTTGCTTTTGACAATGCGACTCGGCCAGGCAATACGGGGTAAATATATAAATATCCGGGAGTGATTTTAGATAAGAATTTCACTGGTAGTGTAAAGGTGCTCCTGGCAAGACATGGGGCTTGTCACCGAATAAAGTTCTCTGGATCTACACGGCTATTATAAGACCATTCCTCGCATATGCGTCGATTGTTTGATAGAATAGGCTCTCGCGTAAATACTCGTATGTGGTTGCCTTTTGCGCCAAACTCCAAAGAACGGCTTGTCTCGGCTCTACGGGAGCTTTTCCGAGTACGCCGGGCTCCAGTATAGACGCTTTGCTGAACTTACCTCCCCCAGTGGCGGATTAACCTTCTTGGCGCCCTGAGGCACGCTCAGTGTTTACCGCCCCCCTTTTTTTATACTATCCACGGATCGTAATTTGAATGAGCTAACATCGAAGAGTGATGGGTAATCGGGTATAGCCGCCCCGGGAGTGAGAAATGGTTCAAAGGTATTATGGTTGAATAATTTACACTTTAATTCAAATTTTGTATTACATAAAATCTTACAAGTTACAATCTATGAATTTAGTAAAGAGTACGAATGATTTAATGCAGTTCTTTTCGAGCTTTTAATTGGGAAAAAATATTTATCAAGTCGTCAAAGACTAATTCGTTTGTGATGGAATTCTCAATACACAGTATCGACAAAGCGTTGAGTTTTTCTTGGAGTAAGTTGGCTCGTAAATACATTTTTATTCTTTTAAGCGCGGAACATGACCTTTCAGCGGTGCAGTTGGATACTGCCATGGAAAGAAAAATTCTAAGAGCTATGAAGACATTCGGAAATGTTTGCTCCAGTTTTTGATTAATTAACTGTTCGAAGTTGGAAAATTCATACTCTTTGTAGTGCAGTACCTCAGTTGGAAAATTGTCATCCAAATCATCTTTATACAGCATCTGTAAATATTCCGCTTTTTTAAAAACCATGTCCGCTTCAAAATTTTTCAAATGTAATAAAAAATCCAATCTTTCCGCTACTTCAGTATAAGCCTTTTCTTCCAGTTGTCATTCAGTTCAACGTGAATGCAATCCAATATTGGGTAATATACATTTATACGTATGAAAATCATAATTACATAAATGAAAGTTGAGGCATAAACATACCTGTCAGTAGGAGCGGAAAAAATTTGAATATAGTCTGAATGGTATTAAAAAATGCTGAAGCTTCAGGAACACACTCAGCAGCGCATGAACCAACCAAATTCAGAGAATGAGCTGAACACGGGACATACATGGCCAGAGAATTGTGTTTGACTATTCGCGCTTGTAATCCAGTATACGCACCGGACATGTTACTCGCATTATCGTACGACTGTCCTCTACAGTTGTTTATGTCAATTCCAAGATTTTCCAAAAATGAGAGAACTGCGTCCTCCATTTTTTCAGATTTATGGCTTACTTTTGGTAGAAAGCGCAAAAATCGTTCCACTGGAGTACCGTCTTTCACATATCTCAAAACAAACGATAATTGATCGACGTGACTAATATCAGGAGTAGAATCAACGATGATAGAGAAATACTGGCATTGTTTAATTTCATTTATAATTTTGTTCGTTACATGTTTGGCCATGAAGTTGATAAATTCATCGCAAATTGTTGACGATAAATATGACGCATTACCCTTACCAGGATTTCCGCGAGTAGCAATATGATTCGCTAAAAATGGATCAAATACTGGCAGTAATTCCAGACACATCAAGTAGTTGCCGTTATGGAACGATCCAAATAGTTCATCATGTCCCCTGAAAGCAAGCCCTCGACTGCAAAGTTTTTTAATCACTGCCAGGACTCGTTTTAAAACGTTTTTCCAATACTGGATTTCAGCATCAATTTGCAAACAAAGTGCATTATCTACCCTCGCAATAGCTCTACTTCGATCTAACATGGCTTTTTGGCAAATGTGATGATCTTTGGAATTTTCATTCGAGCTCAGTATTCGATTAATATTTTTCCAATCGTTACATCCGTCTTCTTTCGCCAGCGAAGATTCGCCTCTAAACATGGCATACAAAATAATGACTTTATACTGGGGGAGTAGGTATATTAAATACTTTCGGTCGTATTCTTCTCCGTTTTTTAATTTTCGTTTAAAATTATCTTTATTTAGTGATCGAAATTTTCTAGGTTCATAAAATATTGTGGTTTCAGTAAAATCGCAATTTAAATTTCGATTAATGTCTCTGGCCAGTAAAATTTCAATAGTTGTATCCTTAATTATCCACTCCGCTGGATCACTACTTACAAAATCAGAATGGGTAGCCTTTTGTCCTTCAGGTCCAGGTAGTTTAGATGCTTCAGCAATCGGCTCTTGTCGTATGCTGGAATCAGCAGAATTTTTTTCAAAATTAGTGGTTGATGTAGACGGACATGGAGATGGATTATTCACAGAATCACCATCGGTATTCATAGCAAGGTATGCATCTAAAAAATAAAAAAAATGTTCAGGTAAATAAATTTTGTATGTAATTCTAAAAATGAGACTTTTTGCAGAATTGGTTCCTTTAAAGTGTGCAAATTATTACTTATTTTTTCTTTTATTAAGTTACGAGAAAACTAAACTAAACCAACCTTAAATGGTTAAAAATCACATTTTGAAGGTTTATTAATATGTTTTTAAAAAATATTGTAGGTACTTACCTTAGGCGAACCCCACAGGTGGATCAGTAGAAATGCGGTGAAGTGGGAGGGTTGTGATCCCTTGTTTTCGGATCATAGCCTCGCTGATAAAAGGAAGAAGAAGAGGATTGTAGGTACTTACCTTAATATAAATATTGAGTTTTACTGTTTTACACTTTTATGTTATATTACTCTAAATAACAGATTAAATACACAATGACTGCAGAGCATCAGTCGCAAGAACACTCGCTAAAATTTCAAATCAACTCAACTCCTTATATTTTAAGCAATTCTTATCTTAGTTATTTTCATCTAAGGATATACAATGCATACAACAGTTTTCACGACAATACGACAATAGTTAATAGAGTAGGTATGGGTAATGGCGCAAAATTGCTGCTCTAATACACTAATTCAAGCGCAAGATAGTGTATCAACACAATGAGCAAACTCAATTGTGCCATGGCGCAGACAAACATTTAAACTCAAAAGCTTCGTATCTTGGTATTGATAATCTATGGTTACGAGCATATAGCATATTCATTTATAGCACTTCCACACTATCCTTCTGAGTATTAACAAATCATGTCACACTGAAAGTGGGAAATAATTCCATACGACTGACATGTGTTCTGTTAATACTCAGTGGGATAGTGTGGAAAAGCATTTACGAGTATTTCCAAGTTAAATAATAAGCTTAATGAATTTTTAACTCAATGTTTGTGTTATACAATAGAATAGGGGAAAATCAGGCCAGAGATTTAAATTTCGTATTTTCAGATACCAAAAATGATGAGTACCCCATTTGAATGTCATCATTAATCTTTTTTTTTTCGCATAATTTTTTTAGAATAAAAATAATATAAAAATTTGCCGCCCCTCTACAAGTTGACGCCCTAGGCTCGAGCCTCACGAGCCTAGTGGTTAATCCGCCACTGACCTCCCCTCGATACTTATATCATGGATTGCACTATCAAAGCCATCCATTGTCTTGGGCGGGGCGGTTTTTGATATACTCCACACTGGAATTTTGATGAACTTGCGCGACTCTTATCTTATGGATATGTCGTCTGATGCATATGTTAGCTGATGCGCAAATTCAGAGTCGACTTTCCTTGCGCTCAGGACTGGCTTCGGCCAGAGTCTGAGCCAGGAATGGAATGTAGTCGTATTTTCACGGAAGGTTCCAAAACCAGTCAAGGGTCTGGGGCTGGTGTCTTCGTGGAAGTCGACAACATTAGATTTCTTTTCTCTATATAACGGGTGGGCCATCTAGTGATTTCTTTTTAAATCATAGACTATTTTGACACTGACAGCTCTTTCCCGACAGAAAGTCAGTATCATATCTCCGCGGAACGAAATGAGTCGTAAAGCGACTAAAGCTTGAATAACATTGGGAAATATTGAAAACTTATTTCCAAAGTGAGTGCTGTGTAGTCTAAACAGTGGGTTTTTTGAAAATAAGTTTTGGCCGAAGCACCCACTGCGCCTGCTGTACGCAAGTTTGTGAGACTGGTATGCTAGTGGACAACACTCATGGTCCCCGTCGTCGTACGGTGCGCACAGACGAGAATGTGGCTGCTGTAGCCGAGAGGGTGAGACTCAATTGACGAACATCAACTCGTCATCGATCTCAACAGCTCAACATTTCACGCACTAGCCTGAGGAGAATTCTGCACAAAGATCTGGGATTATTCGCTTACAAGGTCCAATTGATTCAGCAATTGAAAGCGCACGACCATCCGCTTCGTTATCGCTTCTCAGTTTGGGCCTTAGAGCAGCTTGAATTGGACAACGATTTTGGGCGAAAAATCATCTTTTCTGACGAGGCATATTTTCATCTCGGCGGCTACGTTAACAAACAAAATTGCCGCATTTGGGGCTCGGAAAACCCGCGCGTTATTGTCGAGAAGCCAATGCATCCACAGAGAGTGACAGTTTGGTGCGGATTTTGGAGTGGTGGCATCATTGGACCATTTTTCTTCGAAAATGAGGCTGGGACCAACGTTTCGGTCAACGGTGGGCGTTACATAGCAATGTTAAGGACTTTTGTTTTTTACTGAAATTGAAGACATGGATTTGGACGACCTCTGGTTCATGCAGGATGGCGCGCCATGCCACACAGCCCATGCCACAATCGGTCTTTTGCGCACCAAATTCCCAAATCGTGTTATCAGCCGTCTTGGCGATGTCAATTGGCCGCCTCGTAGCTGCGATTTGACCCCTTTGGACTTTTTTCTGTGCGGAACCGTGAAAGACCGATATTATGCCAACAATCCGGAAACGATTCAGGCACTTAAGGCCAATATCATCCAAGCAATCCGTGAGCTACAGCTCAAAACCATCAACAAGGTCTTGGAAAACTGGAGTGATAGAAAGCCAAGGCAGCCACTTGAACGACGTTGTGCTCCATAATTAATGGGAATGTTTGCTCTTACTAATAAAGCCATAATACATGAAAAAAATCATTTTGTTCATTTTATTGCATTTTTAAAAAGAAACTTGTAGTTGGCCCACCCTGTATATATAAATATGCGTCTGTTTTCCAAGCGGAAACTTATGCAATCCTACTGGCTATGTTGTGAAGAACAGGTGGAAGGGACCTAGCATTTGTGTCTGTAGTGACAGTCAGGCCGCGCTTAAGCCTTGAAACCAAAAACTCTTTTAACTCGGTCGCAAGGCTGAATTCTCTGTCTCTTATCTGGGTCCCAGGGCACACTGGGATCTTGGGGAACGAGATCTAGACAAGGGCCAGATGAGGCTTTCTCAGGTCCCGAACCCGCGTCTCCCTGCGTCCTCGATTAGGGCTTCCATTGACGATTGGGTCTCTAGCGAGCACAATCGTGTGTGGCATGACTCTCCAGGATGCAGGTTCACTAAACGCATGTTCCCGGACGTTTGTAATAAATCAGCGGCATTCTTGCTGTCTCTCAGCAGAAAAGTCTGTAGACAACTTATTGGCGTCTTGACAGGCCACTTTTCTTTTGCCAAGCACCTTAACGAGTTGGGTTTAAGTGACACTACTCCTGCGATGCTTGTGAAGAGAGCGACGACACCACGGAACATTATCCCTGTGAGTGTCCGGCCTTTGCTCGTATCAGGTGGCAGATCTTCGGGGCGGATGTGGTGAGTGCTGGTACTGTAAGCTCCTCATCACAGAAGTGCTTGCTTGGCTTTCTTAGAAAAACAAGAAAATTCCAATAAAATGGATGAATCAGGGTTGGATCTCTGGTAGTACAATGGACCAGTTGCGTCTGAGTGCTCCAGTCGAGCGTTTCCTATCCCGACAAAAAAATAAAAATAAAAATACTGTGCTGGTAATATTTTATTGGATGTTGACTAGAAAGCGTGTGAACGCTTGACTAGAAGGTGCTGTAGCAGTTAACATGACTGTTTTGGTATTGTCAATTTTCCCTACGAACTGCACAGAAATTTCATGAAAAGCGGTGTAGATGTGTTCGCTTCCTACTTCTCACTTACTGCGATCACAGAAATGGAGGTGATTTTCCAGTTAGCAAGCATCATCCCTGGCACTTGTTGTGTGACCGACTCACATCACTGTCTGCACTAAAGAAAGCGATCTAATTAGAGCTGCTTTTGTTTGCAAATTGGATAAGACGCCTGCTGTAACTGACCTTTCCTGCATTCTTATCAACTCATACAGAATTGTAGACCTATCCAGAACGCAACCGATTTACATATGTATGTTCGTTAGATAATATTTCCATCGTTTTAAAGAAACACTATGCTAAGCTAATATGACAGTAAGGTTGATGTAGCTCATAGGACCTTTTATGTAATTATTTTCAATGGCAATCTCTTAACTCGTTAAAAAGAGTAAGGTGCAAGTCGGTTTCAATGCAGATTGTAAGCCCTTGTTTGTTTTACAAGACGAAAGCTCAAGACCTGTGCATTAGTCTGCCTATGACACACACCCCGTTTGCTTCCAGAATAGATGTACGTTTATGCCATTTTCTGAATACCAACGAAATATTTCTATTGATAAATGCTTCATCCGTTTTATTTTTCTCAAAAATAATTGCTGTTTCTCTCTACAATACATTCCTTTATGGAGGCCAACTACATACTAATCGGCTACAGTAATTTGTTTTTCTTAATTTTTCTTACAACCCTACTCCAGCACATCCTCTACGAAAACTTTCTGCATACTTTTCTGCCCAGCAAAACTGGAACACAAAGTATAATAAAAAAAAATAGTTATATATTTGCTGATCTCCACTCGGTGGTAGACCCGATGGCTATCTTTACGCCTTACCTGGTTCCGAACCATCGCACATAAAACCAAAATGGAAAATTATCCTTGCAACAAATTAAATGTATACATACTTATATATCTTCCTTTGACGGCGCTGCATTTGCTCCAATGAATTCCTCTATTTTTGTTTTACTGTGCTCTCCATGTAGCTCTGTTCGCCCAAGGGACCATGTTGTGGGATTGCAGCAGTCGTGTTTTTTTTTTGTGCTATCCACTCTGATACTCGTAGGGAGCATGTGAAGCGCCTGAGGACGAAAAAACGGTCGCAAAAATTATATACATGTTAAACGAAACATAGTTGCAGTAGAGAAATTGTGACATCCTGCTAACAAAGCACAGGTGTGAAATTTAATTTTGTTTCTGTCAAATACAAGGATGCTCTCTCGTCTAGGTATATTTATGCACTTGTGGCATATGGTCGGAGAAGAAAAGAACAAGGAATTGCACGGAAGTTGGAGTTGGAGACAGCAGCCGATGTCGGCGAGGGAACAAAATATGAAAGAACAGGCTTAACAGCATGCAGGTGGAATTGATATTGAAATTAATTTCACCGGGTGCATGAGGTGGAAGGAGAAAGACTTAAAGACAGAGTGACTTAATTATTAAAATATGCATTGAAAGCCTGCGGAGAGGAATTTCTCCCTGGAACATCGTTTCTGTTACTGAAACATAGTATAAACATTTAAAAAGGTCGTTTAAGATTTTTAAGTTTTTTTGGACAAGTTTAATTTCCACAAAGGACGACCAGGACGTCTATAGGGGATGCGTGATCGACTGGATGAATTCTTTGCCCACGACGTTGACCGTCATTACTCCAACATCCCACAAGAAGCGTTGATGAACAACCGGCAAGAGGCTGCTATGAGCTATGGCTAGGACAATCGCACTTAATCTTTGTGATATGCCATACAATTTCGTCGGTTCTTGAATTTGAGTATATGGAATATGTGCCATATTTTAATTATTGAAAGACTCTGTTGTTTCCTGTTCCAAGGACACAATGGATTATTTTTGTGGAGAGTATGACTAAGGTTTAGGCCGCGGTGATAGTCAAATCGCACCTTGTTGCGGACTCTGCAAAAAGCCTTTTCACCAGGCATATGGTATTGCGAAGGCTGATTAACCAAGTTAGACGTTAAAATGCTACAGGCTAACCGTCATCATGGTTACAGCTGTACGGAATGCGTTATCATATCGGGCAAATTCTTAAACAATGCGATTGTCTACTGGAATCACAGCGGTTAAAATATGAACAATTAATTGATGTGCTAATTAGAAACATAAACCGCTTATCAAACCAAATGCTTGAAACGAGAAATGCCATTGAAAATGGATCAATTAACAGAAGGTGTTCCACAAAGGTGGGATTGCCATCAGAAGTGCCGATCATGATTGATACAAAAAACCAAAAAATTAGATCAAACAAAATTTGAATGAAAATTATGAAGTTGAAAAGTCAAAATTGTTTAAACCAAAAATGTGAGTAATGAATTTAGGAAATAATGAAAAAGAAACTAAAATTTTACACCAAATAGCGAAACAAGTCCGTAAGTTGGGTAATATTTCCTGTAAGGGTGTTGTTAGAGTTCTTCTTCCTTTTATCAGCGAGGTTATGATCCAAAAATAAGGGATCACAACCCTCCCACTTCACCGCATTTCTACTGATCCGCCTGTAGGGTTCGCCTATTTGACCTCAGAAAATATCGGCGGGCCCGCTGATTTTGGATTACTCGGTTACTGAGGCCAATGAAATGCCGATGTCGTCGCATTTGTGTGATCCAGGCGTTTATAGGCCTGCCTCTCCTACATCGCGATGTCTTTGGAACGTGCATAGATATTGCCTTTTTAACAGGGTTCAAATGATCTCTTCTTTGAACGTGGCAATACCAGCTGAGCCGGTCGCGCTCTATTTTTTTACGATGGTTTCCATGATGTGAAAGAGCCTTCCCTTCAACTTAGGTGCCATTTTTCTGTCACAGAAGATAGCGGAATTTTCTCGCCACTTCATCCACTCTACGCTTACGCGATGATTGATATCGTCATCACAAGTTGCTTTGCTATTGATCATAGATCCCAGATATTTGAACTTTTCGCACTTGGGAAGCACTGTTACATTCAAATAAATGTCTGGAATAGGCCTGAGTGGATCAGATAATGCGCAACACAAGTACTCTGTCTTTTTTGAACTAATGCGATACCCATTTCCCTCCAGAACGTCCACCCACACATCAAGTGCTCGCTGCAGGGATGTAGGATCCTCACTTATGATGGCTCCATCGTCAGCAAAGAATAACTGATGTACCTTGGGGTCCATCACTTTACCTTCAAGCAGATAATCAAGGACTGTAATAAGGAGCAAAGGACTTAAAACACTTCCCTGGTGCACCCCGACTTTGATTGGGAACTCTTCGGTCACTCCAGAGGGGCATCTTACTCTTGTCTTCGCTCCTTCGCTCATGTCCATGATCATCTGTACATAGGTTTCTGGAAACCGTCGATGTCTTAGCGCCACCTATATCAGGTCTCGTTGTTGTCTGTCGAATGCCTTTTCAAAGTCAACCAATACAATATGCAAATCCCTTAAGGAATCACAATGTTTTTCCATTATGATCCTTATACTTTGGATTGCATCTGTGGTTGATTTACCCAAGATAAACCCGCATTGATCATCAGAGAGCCGTATTATTTTTCGCAGTCGGCCACCTAATACCCGCTCAACGATCTTCATGGTGTATGACATCAGCTTGATCGAACGGTAGTTATCACAGTTTCGCGTATCACCCTTCCCTTTGTATACAGGGAGAAGGTAACTTTCCCTCCATTGATTCGGCATTGCATCTGAACCCTGACGTCTCCCATCTTTTTCCAGAACTCAGAGGGCATCTCGTCTGGCCCAACCGCTTTTCGTTTTTTTGAGTATTTGACCGCCTCACTAACTTCTACGACTGTAATGTCGGGTATTTATTCAGAGTTAGGGGTGGCTCTTGGAAGGTATAGCCGGGGAAGAATGTTTGCAAAAATAAATTAGCATGTACCTATTAAATTGAATCAATTGGAATCTCTATGCAGAAATCCTTAGGGGCAAATTCATTCCATCCTGCTCAATCATAGACTCTTAACATTCTCTTGAAGATGAAGCCTCAAAACTTAGCTGTCAGATCACCTCCGCCTATGAAGCTAGCTGCAATCCCAAAAGCAGAACTAACATTCCCGTTATTCCCTGGTGGAGCAATTAGCTCGACATCCTAAATATAAAGGTTAGAAAACTATTTATTATAATGAAGCAAAGCCCACTAACTCAAGAAGCGAGATAGCTAAGATAATCTATAACTCTGCTATTAGAAGATTAAAAAACACACATGGAGGTCGTTCTGCGAAAGCATCAGAGATCTTCCATCAGCTGTCCATTGCCAAAAAAAACCTTATCCAAGAACCACAGCAATGGAATTGGTCTCCAACAAAAATCTGACGGCAGTTTTACACTGAGATATAAACATTAGGTTTGCTTCTGTAAACTCACTTCCCTGACTTCCAAATCACTGACCCTCACACTTCATGAAGTCATGCAACACCCACCTTACCGACGCACTAGGATTATAGCCAAGAAAATCTTCTGCCTCGACTCCATAAGATGGGCCAACTCCACGCAAAAAACCCTACAAAGCATATGATGGCGACAGAATTGTTGCTACCTTTTCACATCATCGAATCGACACTATTATCGAATTCTTAATGCCCAGCTTCAGACCCAGCTATGAACTCAGCTACATCCCATCAATATGAGAAAAGTGAATATAATATTCATTCCTAAAGCTTGCGCCAGATCAGAATCAGATCCAAAGCTCCCTAGGCCAATCAGTCTCACCTCTTTATTTTCTAAGGAAATGGAAAAAATCATTAGTCTTCAACGGCAACTCCGCCCCTACAGAACACCCGTTAAATAATCTTCAATTTGCGTACTAATCTAGTAAATCTACGGTCACAGCCCTACATCATCTTTGTCAAAGAAGGAAATTACCGTATGCTCCTTCCTGGACATTTCTGGCGATTTCGATAACACATCGCTTCAATCAATTAAATCTGCTGCTGATGCCAAAGGTATTGACCCGCAGACTCCCAAATGGATATGCTCCATGCTCAATAGTACACTAATTACTGTCAATCTTAGACAAATCTCGATCTCCATACGAACTACTAAGGGTTGTCTTCAAGGGAGTGTCTTATACCCTCTTTTATGGTCCATTGAATCCAAAACGACCTCAATAGTACCGGATTTCTTACCTAAGGCTACGCAGATGATGTAGTCATAATAGCTAGGGGCAAAGATGAAGCCGGCATTACGGGACAAATACAACATATCCCAAATAAAGTAAATAATTGGTGCCAGTCAGAACGACTAGCCTAACTAAAACCGTAATCATACCTTTTACCAGTAGGAGAAATTTAAGCCTTCAAGCATAATGAGTAAATAACGTACAAATTAGTTTCTCAAAAAAAAAAAAACAAAATATCTTGGGGTTACTCTGGTGAGGAGAATCTAGAGATTGCCTGTAGAGTTTTTTTTTTTTTTTTTTGCCGAGAGCAGGTGAAAAATCTTCCAAAGACACCATAAGGCCCGACCGCGCGTGCTTATGGTAGTGTGAGATTTTTACTCACTAAAAAAACACCTCTCCTCGAAATTAATACTACAACTAAGCCAGTGCTTATCCAGTAGTTTTATTTTCGCTTACGAGAATCGTTATTCTAGAAAAGGATGATCGTATGTGATTAAAAATAAATGTAACACTTTAGACAGGTTAAATTCCAATGAAAGTTCCTGCCTTTTTCACGACCTTCATATGCTATGACGCGAGGTCAAAAGGTTTTGTCCTTTGAAGACGACGAATTGAATTGTTCGCGTCAAGTAGTTGAGTGATAGTACGATTACAATGGCCGTGAACACGATCTTTGTGTTTACGCGCAAATTTTGTTATCTCTTCGACGACGCTGGGAATTCCCAGATCTCGATGAATATCCTCGTTACGTACATACCACGGTGCGTTAACGATCGTTCTAAGAACTTTATTTTCGAAAGTTTGTATGATGTTTCTATTGCTTTTCTTGGTACAACCCCATAGTTGTATACCATACGTCCACACTGGCTTTAGCACTTGCTTATAGATAAGCAGTTTGTTATGTAGGCTCAACTTCGAATGTTTTCCGAGTAGCCAGTACATTTGTCGGTATTTGTTTTGAAGTTCGTCGCGATTCTTTTTCACGTGCGATTTCCATTTGAGCTTGACATCTAGAGTCATTCCTAGATATTTTGCTTCGTTTGCGTACGATATTTGAGCCGAGTTTAGATATACAGGCAATCTATCCACTTTTTTGTACGTAAAGTTGACGTGAGTAGATTTGCTTTCGTTCAGCACAATACGCCAAGAATTCGTCCAAGCGTGGACTTTATTAATAGCATGTTGAAGCTTTCCGGTTGCTGCTTCAATGGTATCTCCCGTTGTCAATATCGCCGTATCGTCCGCAAACGTGGCGACGACACAGTTTCTTTCTTGCGGGATGTCACGCCTATAGAGTACATATAGAAGTAGGCCAAGGACACTTCTTTGCGGGACTCCGGCTGCAATCTCCTTGAAGTCAGAGTAATCGTTTCCGTGCTTAACACAAAAAAGTCTCTCGGTGAGGTACGATCGCAAGATTAAAAAGAGTTGCCGTGGCAGTAGTCGTTGCAATTTATATGGTATTCCAAGCCTTCGTGCCAAACCTTATCGAAAGCTTGTGAGACGTCAAGAAATACACCACAACAAATCTTTTTTTCTTCCAGAGCTTTCTCAATCACGTCAGTTATTTTGTGGACTTGGTCAATTGTAGAATGTTTAATTCTAAATCCAAACTGATGGTCAGGAATGAGACGTCTTTCGTCGATTACGAGCTGTAGACGTTTGGAAAGAAGTTTTTCGAATATTTTTGAGATAACCGGCAATAGGGAAATAGGCCGATATGATTTCTTCTCATTTAGCGGTTTGCCTGGTTTCGGGACCATTATAATCTCGGCGACTTTCCATTGCCTCGGAACATAAAGCAATCTGAACGAAGCGTTGATCAAATAGAGCAGTTTGATAATAGCTATATTCGGCAATTCCTTAACCACCTGCGCCGTTATCAAGTCGTAACCCGGAGCTTTTTTTGTCTTTAAATTTTTAATCACTTCCCTCAGTTCAATCAATGCAACTTTTCTTACTTTAAAGTTGTCAGATGTCGTGACTGGGGAGTCGGGCGTTAACGAAGGGCCGTCGAACGGCTTAAACGTTTCTTTTAAGTGCAAAGCAAAAAGTTCTGCCTTTTCTTTGTCGCTCTTGGCCCAGTTTCCATCGATTTTCCGAATTGGTGGTGCTTGCATTTGAGGTTTCCGGATGCCATTTAGCGCTTTCCAAAGCGAATAATTTGATTCCCTTTCACCGGAGAGATTTTCAAGGTAGGTCTCTATCTTTTTGCTTTTAAATTCGCGAATACTTTCTCTAAGCCGATTGCATAGTCGGTTAAGGACCGTTTTATGCTGCGGTGCACGAGTGATTTGCCACTTCTTTCGTGCTTTTCGTTTCTCCCTCACCAGTTCAATGATTTCTCTGGGATACTTTTCGTTGCAGTTGATCTTATAGCTTCTAGAAGGAGTGTTTCTCCATGCCGCTCTTTGCCTTTGCCTGTGGAGTTTAAGAAGAGGATTAGCTCATTTCTGTTTTAGCCCGACATCTCCTCAAGTGAATTATAGAAGGGTTTGCCTAATGCTTGATGTCTAGCCCTGGCTAGTGCCAGACAAGTGCACATGTAGTGGATGATTGTTTCCTTTTCGGTGGCTATATTGCAACTGTGGAAGTGTGTTTTATATGGGATACCTAGTTTGGCTGCGTGCCCTCCTACCAGCCAGTGTTCCGTGATTATCGCGATTATTCTGGCAATATCTTTGCGCGTTCTGTTTAATAGAGCGCTTGTTTTGGTCTTGTTGTAGTTGGGCCACATCTTTCTGGATATGATGCAGTGCGTTAACCTAGACCATTTAAGGTTAGCCTTTCTAAGAAAGATTCAGGAGATGTTTGTCTTAATTGCTCGCCAGTGCTCTAAAACTGAAACTTCTATGCAACATCGCAAACTCCAATTTAGTTGGTCGCATGAAGACCCTCGAGAAAATTGCGCTACTATCTTCTCCAATAGTATGCATTTCGGAGTTCATGCCAAAAAGGATTTATCTCAACCACCGCTTCACATATTAATATAATGCCAGATAGCCAAACAGCACTCAAAGCTCTCACGTGCTTCGAATTTGAGTCAAAGCTGGTTTCTCCAGACTCTCTGGCAGCTTGCTGCACATAATAAAATCACGCTAATTTGGATCCCTGGACACAAGGGCAAGCCTGGTAACGAAACTGCTGATGAGCTTGTTAGACTAGGTGCCCAATCTCTTCTCATTGGACCTAAACCTTTCTGCAGTTTACCCACTTGCCAGATAAACATAGAGTTATATTATTGGGAATGCGAACAAATGCTCTCACATTGGAATGTACAATCTGGCCTAAGGCATTGCAAGAAATTTATTAATTTCTCAAAAAATAGAACCAGATACATTCTAACAATGAGCAAACATAATGCTAAGATCTAGTGATGGACATAATCGAATGATTTAAAGAATCGAGACATTACTACTCGAGTGATCCGTATAATCGAATGGTCATTCGAGATATGAGTGCTATATGCATATGAGAACACATTCCCTAGCTATATAAATTGCTCGCACAAGTAAACTAACCGTTTTTTTTATTCATCTCTAATAAACACAATTAAATACACTATTCAAATGTATTTTTTTATTCACTCTACTTGCCGATTAATTGCAGTAATTGGCATTTGTAATCGGATGTCTCTTTTTCCACTGTTGTTTTAAATACACTCGCGTGATAGAATTGCTGCAAGCGTGAATATCTCGGGCAGTCGTTTTATGACTGACACAAAAATTATCTTTTTTTGTCTAAGAATACAGACTAAAGAATTATACTTTGTTCTTATAGGTGTGGATGAGATAAGGTAGAGAAAATAGTAAAAAACATGAGAATACAAAACAACACAAACAAACAAAAACGAACGCGATATATAGCTTCTTATGCGGTAGAGGGTTAATAGTCCTTTTGCGAATTTTCTAGTCAAAATAATCCCATAAATGTTCTATGGGGCTTAGGTCCGGTGATTGCGGAGGATGATCGAGCTGTTCTGGAGTTCTATCAAGCAACCATTCCGTATCGAGCCGGGAGGAATGCTTAGGATCATTATGTTGCTGAATGACCCAATTTCTTATTATATCTAATGTCTACGCTCGGTTGCATGTTATTATTTAGGATTTTCAAATAGTCTCTCTAATTCATTGTACTTTCAATGGAGACAAGATTTTCGACCCCAAACGGTGGCATAAAGCCCCACACCATCACTGACCTCCTCAATGCTTTACTGTGATCTTAATATTTTGTTGACTAAATTTGTTGTTCTTTTCTCTCCAATTTTTTTTTTATTTTTGGGGCTTCTTAAAAATTTCAAACTTGCTTTCGTCTGTAAGCAAAATGTTTTTCCAAAACGAAATATCATTATTCATGTATTTTTTGCAAAGTTTAAACTACTTACTTACTTAGGTGGCGCTACAGTTCGGGGTGAACCTGGGCCTCAACCAACAAGCCTCTCCATTTAGCTCGGTCTTTAGCTAATTGCCTCCAGTTGCGCACTCCAAGTTGGTCGAGTTGAACTTGTGCGCGCCACTTACGGCGATAATTCCCTCTACTGCGTCGTCCCTCGGGGTTAGATTCGAAGACTCTGCGAGCCGGAGCGTTGGTGTCCATTCGCTCTACATGTCCTAGCCATCTCAGACGTCCAATACGCAGTTTTTTGACTAGGTCGATGTCGCTGTACAGCTCGTATAGTTCGTGATTGAATCTTCTCCTCCAAAACCCGTCAACGCAAACGGGACCGAAAATCTTACGAAGAATTTTTCTCTCGAAGCGACCAAGGATATCTTCATCCTCTTTTAATAAAGTCCATGTTTCAGCGCCGTAAAGCAGGACTGGGATGATCAAGGTCTTATATAGAGTCTCCTTAGTTGTTCGAGATAGGGCTTTACTGTTGAATTGCCTTATAAGCCCAAAAAAACAGCGATTGGCAAGAGTTATTCTTCGATTGATTTCTGCGCTGATTTTGTTTGCTGAATTTATAGCAGAGCCAAGGTAGACAAAGTCCCTTACTACCTCGAAGTTATAGCTGCCCACGGTGACGTTTTGTCCAATTCGTCGATGTTGGTTTTCCCTTCTAGTTGACAGCATATACTTGGTTTTGCCCTCGTTTATCGCCAAACCTATTTTGGCCGCTTCCGCCTCAATGCTTGCAAAAGCACCGGTGACAGCCCACTGAGATCTTCCGATAATGTCTATATCGTCGGCGTATGCAAGCAGTTGTACAGACTTGTAATAGATTGTGCCTCCGGTGTTGGCTTGTGAGTTCCGCACAATCCGTTCAAGTACAATATTGAAGAAGTCACATGACAGCGCGTCACCTTGACTAAAGCCTTTTTTGACATCAAAGGTCTCGGTGAGGTCATTACCGACCTTGATGGAGCAGCGAGCGTTCTCCATCGTCAGCCTGCACAGGCGGACAAGTTTGGCAGGGATGTCAAAACTAGACATGGCTCTATAAAGCTCTTCTCTATAGATGCTGTCATAGGCGGCCTTGAAATCGATAAAGAGGTGGTGAGTATCGATTTGGAATTCTTGGGTTTTCTCCAGGATCTGCCGAAGTGTGAAGATTTGATCGATGGTGGACTTTCCTGGCCTGAAACCGCACTGATAGGGTCCAATCAGGCTGTTGATAAAAGGTTTCAGGCGTTCACACAATATCGCAGAAAAGATGTTGTATGCGATGTTGAGGAGACTGATGCCTCTATAATGAGGCCTACCAACTCCTACTCTCAACCTCCACGCGGTGACAGCCGGGTGCCTAGTACCTTAATCCAAGAAATGGGTAACCAACCCCGTTTGGCGGATTCTTGGTGGCAGCAGATTAGAGAGGGGGGGAAGAGTGCTTTTCTCACTAGAGCACTTCTTCCTGTTCCAGGCGGCAGCGGACGAATTCCCTAGACGGAGTCAACGGTGGCGTCTATAGTTCCAGTTAGGTTGAACTTAGTGAATACCTTGCGCGAGCTGCTTCGACGTATTCGGATCACAGGTCGGTAAGGAATTTCCAATGTTGGTCAGGACATTGGAATAGAGATGGTGGCGGAGGAGCCCTTAATGGGCCAACGGCAGCGCTCATACTTCCGTAGTGGACTACTGGGCAAAGTTTAAACGCTTTTTTATTATTTACTTTAGATATCAGAGGCTTCTTTATAACACGTCTACCATTATTTATACAATGCTCGCCCTACAGTACTCGCACTAATTGATTTTGCGGATGTTATTGATATGGTTTCCACAATTTGAACGGAAAATGAACTAGAATTTTTTTTTCACTTAAGTTACAATCTGCTGATAAGCCAACAACCACCATCCTGAAATTCATAACTTCTTCAGGATGGTGCGTCTGGCAAAGAGATAGCACCATGTGAATCGTCTGGGACCTATACATTTGTATTCAAACCATTTAGTTCTTTTATTTAATACTAGATTCAAGTGGTTATATCACCGATCCAGATTTTGGAAAAACACCATTTTTAACATAACATTACTTACTTCAGCACCAACAAATTGCTGCCAGACGGTCATATTTGATTTTACATATTAGGCAGGTAAGTAGAAGTGGTTGTGTCGACAAACCACGCCGACACTTAATTAGCGCAGAAGCCCCGTTTTAATACCACAACTCAAGTGACCTAACTGATGTAACAAGGACGTTAACACTAGGGAAAAGAAAAGGAAAATGGGGTAAGGATTATTCAAATCCACCCCGTTACATTAAGGAAGCTGATATTATCCCCAATGCTAATCTCCGCCAGCTCTATAACGTTGTCGAAAAAGAGTTAACCTAACTTGCGCTGCCTGGCCTTGCCTAAAGCCGGACGCTTGTGGAGGAAGTGTAAGATTGTTTCTATTTCATTAGCAGTATTGCAGCTGCGTATTGCCTATTCTGGCCGCATGAACCCCGATGGGCCAGTGGCCAGTACTAACTACCAGAACTTTTGCGATATCTGCACGGTTTCTGTTTAGTAGATATTGCGTTCTTCTCCGGGAGTATTTGGGCCACATCTGCTTCGATATAACACAATTCCGCACCCCCTGCCATCTACTATCAGCCTTTAGCAGATAGTGCGTGAAAATGCCTCCCTTAAGGACCCCCAGCGGGACGTTCACCTCCTTTGCTTAGGAAGCATCAAGGGCAGATCCTTGTGTTCGTGAGTACATCAGCTCGCTCATTCCCCTCAATGTTCCTGTGACCCGGAACACAAAGGAGACAGATCCTTAGCCGGTGACCAAGCGAGGCGAGTTATTTTTTGCACTGTTCTACTAGCTTTGAGGATGTAGTGGCAGATACTACAGCCTTGATAGCCGCCTGGCTGTCAATGAGAATGGCAATGGCATTTAGGGGTGTAGAGGTTTGCTTATGTAGGCGGCAGGCCTCACGTACAGCAAAAACTTCCGCCTGGAAGACACTGCACGAATCAGAAAGCCGGTAAGACCTGGAAATATTAAGAGAATCAGAGAATATCTCCGCCCCTACCCCGCAGTCCATTTTTAAACCGTCGGAGAAAATTGTTGATTCGAACTCATTTGTCAGTACGCCAGTTTCCCATTCCGCCCTGTTTGGGAAGCTGACCGTGATGTCATTTCTAAAGTTCACTGTAGGAGTTATATAGTCGGTCAGATTAGCTACCAGATCCTGCGGTAGCAGATTCCGGATACTGTTGTGATCATACGTATTGGTGCACCAGCATTCTGTTTCCCTTAGCCGACCGCACTACATGATGATATATGCATTATGTGAAGATCGAGTGGTAAAAGGTGCAGAATAACGTTCAAGGCATCGGTTGGACATGTCCTCATGGCACCCGTTGCGCCTGTACCCGCAGTTCATTGAACCCTGTTGATAAGTTTGATGTTATAAGCTTTCCTTAACCCAGGCCACCAGACTAGCGATCCATAGGAAATAATGGGATGCACTACGGCAGTGTACATCCATAAGACCATCTTCGGGCGAAGTCCTCACTTCTTGCCAAAGGTCTTGCTGCAGGCATAGAAAGCCACACAGGCCTTCTTTATCCGTTGCTCAATATTAAGCTTCCAGCTTAGTTTAGGATCAAGTACCACACCTACGAGTAGGTACTTGGCACTGGAGGATAGGGAGAGTAGATGATTGTTAAGCCGTGGAGGCATAAACGTCGGTATTTTGGTTTTAGTGGTAAAGAGCATCAGTTCAGTTTTGCTTGGGTTGACGCTGAGTCCACATCCAGTGGCCCATGAGCTAATCTCGCCCAAGGCACCTTCCATAATCTCACTGATTGCGGATGGAAACATCCCCGATACCAGAATTACCACGTCATCCGCATACGCGACAACCTTGACTTCATCCCTTACAAGTCTACACAAAATTTCGTTGATAACCATAAGCCATAGATCAGGAGACAGACCCCACCTTGAGGAGTTCCTCTAACAACAGATATGGTGGAGCTGCTGTTGACGAGAGTCGATTGAATGATTCTAGTTTTAAGCATTGTCAATATCCATTTCCTAATAAACTCTTCCACACCCAAATGGATCAGAGCTTCCTGAATCGATTCCGTACTGACGTTATTGAAGGCGCCTTCAATGTCTAAGAAGGTAGCAAGGGTATACTGTTTGAAGTGGACTGTCTTTTCTATCATTCGCACAACTTCGTGGAGCGCCGTCTCTGTCGATCGCCCTTTAGTGTACGCATGTTGAGATTTGGATAGAAGGAATTTATCTAGGGTATTTCGAATATGTGTATTTACGATGCGTTCCAACGTTTTTAAGAGAAAAGAGGATAAGCTAATGGGTCTGAAATCCTTTGCGGATCCATGACCCCGCTTCCCAGCTTTCGGGATAAATACAACACGAACACGACTCCAGCTCTGGGGGACGTGGTTTAGGAAAATACAGCTTCTGTAGATCGGAACTAGCCATGGGACCACTGGGTCCAATGTTTTTTGCAGCATAATAGGGAGAAAGCCGTCAAGGCCGGCCGATTTATAGGGAGAGAAACTGTTAATAGCCCAGGAGGTATTAACTGCTGTAATTGTTGTCTTAATGCCATTCCAGGAAGAAGATTGCACGACCTGAGAACCTGGTGGGAGGACAATCTCATTATTACATCCTGGAAAAGATGTTTGCATTAAAAGTTCCAGTGACTCACTAGAGGAGTCTATCCAAGTCACATCCGTCCGTTTAATAAAGGACGGGCTAGAATGTTTCTTGGACAGAATTTTACTCAGCCTGGCAGAGTCTTTTATGGTCTCAATGGATTTTAGAAGGATATATTCATGTGCAGATCTTTTTGTTATATCTTACATCAAGAAATTGCAGCGGGCTATTGGTCTATATGCATCAAAATCTCAAAATCATATAGATTTCTGAACACCGCCAGCCTTTTTCAGGTAGAATTACTCGCTTTCCACGAAGCATGTCGCCAGATCAAGCTATACATAAATATAATGCCAAGGTAAAACACGCCGTATTCATTGACATTGGCAAGCTGCTATCAAAGCCATTGCCTCGACAACGAGCTTGAGGCAAACGTTTCTTCAACTCGCTTGAGGAGGTACCAGAGAATAAGAAATATAAAAGAACTATTTCGGGTGGGTGGAAGCTCTTCCTGTCAGGAGTCGCACCCTCAATGTCTGCTCGGGAGGGAGTGGGGATACTCACAAGTCCCAGGTTGACAGACAGAGTATTGGAGTGGATACCATTAGGAGGGAGAGTTGCGATCTTAAAGCTCAAGCTTGAAAGATCAACTCTGGCATTGGTGCAGGTGTATGCACGGAACCTTCTGTCAGAGTACGCAGCTTTCTTAGATGAAGTTGATGTTGCCCTTGAAAAGGTTGCAGATATGGGTTCTTTTGTCCTGATGGGTGACTTCAATGCTCATGTGGGTGTAGATGTTATGACATGGGGGAGTGTGATTGGGAGGAACGGTGATCCTGATCAAAACGCGAACGGAGAGAGGTTGTTGGATTTTTGTTGTGAAAATGGCTTATCCATCATGAACACTATCTTTCCGCACAAAGATATTCACAAATACACGTGGTACCGTCAGAGTCTTCAGCAGAAGTCGCTGATCGATTTCTTTGTGGTACCTTCGTGGCTGAAGAAAATGGTTTGTGATGTTCGCGTATTGAGAGGGGCCGAACTGTCAACTGATCATCACTTAGTGCTGTGCAAATTGTATCTTAGCGAGAGAGTGCCTCCCCTACCAAAGCGTAAACCAAGGATGGTTACACGCATACGATGGGAGAGGTTACAGGACGATGAGATACGGGAGACATTTGCACGGCAAATATCTGAGAGGTTTAAACGAATTCCAACTGTTGCATCAACTGTAGAGGAAGAATGGCAACTGTTTTCAACAGCGGTTATTGCCTCTGCGGGAGATGTTTGTGGAGTGAAGTGGCTTGGTGTGGCGGCTGGTGGTGAGAAAAGAACTGCTTGGTTTAAAACGCCCGGAGTTCGAGAAGCCATCAGAGAGAAGAAGAGAGCCTTTAGGTGTGGATTCACTTGGGGAACCCCGATTCTCGAAATCGGTACACTGAGGCGCGAAGAACTTGCAAATTAGCTGTGAAAACAGCGAAAGAACAGTCTTGGAAGGAGTTTGGCGAGAAATTGGAACGTGACCACAGATCTGCAAATAAGATGTTCTAGCAGACTGTCCGCCGACTCAGAGGAATAAAGTTCAATATCGTTGAAGGAGTTAAATCCAAAGACGGTACACTTCTTTCCAATGAGAAGAAGATCTTACGCAGATGGAGCGAGCACTTTTCAGAATTGCTCAATCCCGAACAGGGCACCGAAGATGGCAGACCTATGGTCGAGAGTTGGGTGGAAAGTAGCCCTACGGTAGAGGAAGTAACTTTGGCAATCAAAGCGCTAAAAGTTGGCAAATCTGCTGGTGTGGATGAAATTCGGCCAGAAATGCTCAAGGCTTTAGGTAAAGAGGGAGTTCAATGGCTCTCGCGTGTTATTAAAGTGGCCTGGGAGTGCGGTGAAACACCTGGTGATTGGCAAATGGGGGTGATAGTTCCCCTTTTTAAAAAAAGGGGACAAAAGAGATTGCGCCAACTACAGGGGTATATCTCTTTTAAGTCTCCCTGGAAAAGTCTTCGCTAAGGTGCTAGAAAAGCGTTCCAGAGCTGTGGTTAAGGACAGTTTGGGGGATGAGCAGTGCGGTTTTCGTCCCGGTAGAAGCACAACCGACCAGTTGTTCACTCACAGAACGGTTCTTGAGAAGGCCTGGGAATACGCCAAACCTGTCTACACTTGTTTTGTGGATTTAGAAAAAGCATATGATAGGGTTTCTCGAGGCAAACTCTGGAGTGTTCTGCAGGAGTATGGGATTGCTGGTTCTCTGTTAAGGGCGATTCAGTCTTTATATACAAACTGTAGAAGCTGTGTTTGGATAAACGGCGTTAAATCAATGCCTTTCACTGTGGGCGTTGGAATCCGCCAGGGGTGCGTTTTGTCACCTCTCCTCTTCATTGTATATATGGATTCGATGTTACAGCGCAGCCGTGGTGGGGAATGTTTCAAAGTGGGAGACCTAAGGATTAGTCATCTGCTCTTTGCGGATGATTTGGTCATCCTTGGGTCCTCTCAAACCGAACTTCAGCGCACACTCGAAAGGTTTGTAGCCGTTTGTGATGATGCTGGAATGAAGATCAACGTGAACAAATCGGAAGTAATGGTCGTTTCCAAAAAACCCATTCAGTGCACTCTGCATGTTAGTGGAGTCCCAATGAAGCAGGTGGAGAAGTTTAAGTACCTCGGGGTTTTATTCACGATTGATGGGAGGAGCAATGCGGAGTTATCCTGTAGAATTGGTCAGGCTGGATCAAATTTGAGAGAGCTTGGCCAATCTGTTATAAGGAAAGCCGAACTTAGTGTTCAAGCTAAACTATCGGTTTTTAACTCGGTGTATGTTCCAACTCTCACCTATGGTCATGAAATTTGGGTAGTGACCGAAAGAATAAGATCGCGGATACAAGCTGCCGAAATGAGATTCCTTCGCGGTGTTATTGGAATAACTCGTAGGGATCGAGTGCGCAACACCAGACTACGCGAGGCGCTCAATGTTGAGCAGCTACTTCTCCGAACGAAACGATCTATGCTTCGATGGTTTGGTCACGTAGTGCGTATTACCTCAGACCGGCTTTCAAGACGCGCCATGGTGGCCGTGTCATCAGGTAGGCGACTTCGCGGAAGGCTTAGAAATAGATGATTGGATCAAGTCCCACATCTCTCCTGGAGCCGCTTAGGGATTCCTCCTGAAGAATTGGAGTCAATGGCGGAAGATCGAGAAGGATGGAGAGTCCACCTGAGCATCCTACCCCCGCAACCCTCATGAAAGATTAGCGGGCCATTGAAAATGAATGAATGAGTGAAAGAACTATAAGGCTAATGGTTCATGGTTCAAATCCCAATGTCAGCAAGCATTTATACATTTCTCATGAAATAAAGAGTCGGTCCGATCAATTGCGAAAGCTTTGTGAACGTGAACACTGTTGCACTGACAGGAGATTAACCACATAGCCGGATAAATTCTTCGCTCTATTGGGTGATTGATATGCCTATGACATAAGGCAGTTGGGAAAAAAATAATGTGAATCAGAAGCAAAGACACAAAAAATAACAAAAATTTTCCCCGTTATCTGGATGGCACCCCCGGAGTTTTCTGAAACATCTGAGCTCCAAAACCATCACACCGATCTTTCTCTCTCCGTCTCTCTCTTTTTCTCTCTCTATCCTTTCCAACGAACGCGCCATGTGTATACATTTTAAGGGTATCCATAACCCGTTGAATACGCGCAAATTATAAAAAAAAAAACAAATATGGTAAGAGTATTGTTTTAGAGTATACAAAAAATTATCTCTTAGATTTGGTTAGACGAACGTATGCTTGATGAATGGAATCTCAGCATTCATCCACAAAAAAGGAGACCCCCTCAACTGAGCCAATTATAGACACCAGTCTCCTTAATATCGCAGACAAGATCAGTGTGAACGCCTGAAACCTTTTATCAACAGCCTGATTGGCCCCAGTGCGGTTTCAGATCGTTTTTCACACTTCGATAGATCCTGGAGAAAACCCAAAAAGTCCAAATTGACACTCATCATCTCTTTATCGATTTCTAAGCCGCCTATGACAGCCTTTATAGAGAAAAGGTATATAGAGCCATGTCTAGTTTTGACATCTCTGCCAAACTTGTCCGTCTGTGCAAGATGACGATGGAGAAAGCTCGCTGCACTATCCAGGTCGGTAGTGATCTCACCGAGACATTTGATGTCCAAAAAGGTTTTAGACACGCTGTCATGTGACTTCTTTAATATTGTGCGGCACTCACAAGTCAACACCAGAGGTACAATCTCAAAAGTCCATACAACTGCTTGCATACGCCGACGATATTGACATTATTGAAAAAATTCAGCGGGCTGTCACCGGTGCGTTTGCAAGCATTTTAGGCATTTTAGCAGAAGCGACCAAAATGGGTTTAGCGATAAGCGAGGGCAAAACCAAGTATACGCTGTCAACAAGAAGGGACAATCAACACCGACTTGGGCAGAACGTCACAGTGGGCAGCGACAACTTCGAGGTAGTAACTGACTTTGTCTATCTGGCTCTGCTATAAATTCTGTAAACGACACCAGCTCAGAAATCCAGCGAAAAATAACTCTTGCCAATCGGAGTTTTTTTGAGCTAATAAAGCAATTTAACAGTAAAGCCCTATTGCAAACGACTAGGGAGATTCTATATAAAACCCTAATCATCCCAGTCATACTTTATGGCGCTGAAACATGGACTTTATTAAAAGCAGATGAAGATATCCTTGGTCGCTTCGAAAGAAAATTTCTTCGTAAGATATTCGATCCCGTTTGCGTTGAGGTGTTTTGGAGGAGAAGATTCAATGGCGAACCATACGAGCTGTACCGTGACATCGAGCTATTCAAGAAACTGCGTGTTGGACATTTGAGTTGGATAGGACATGCAAAGCGAATAGACACAGAGTCTTCGAATCTAACCCGAAGGGACGACGCAGTCGAGGGCCTCCTCGTGTTGTTGGCGCGCACAAGTTTAGAGGGACCTCAACCAGCTTAGAGCGCGTAAGTGGAGGAAATTAGCTAAAAACCGAGCTAAATAGGGCTTGTTGGTTGAGGCCCAGGTTCACCCGAACTGTAGCGCCATCTAAATAAGAAAGTAGGGTACATAGATACGCTATGTACCTGTTACAGCCAATCCAGCTTTATAATTCACACCTTTAAATAAAATGTATCCTCATTACATAATCACGAAAGCAAAAACTTTCCACGTCAGTTTAGTCGTTACCGGAAATGTTCTTCCTGAATTCGTATTAAACCTTCTTGCCAAATCATAACAGAGTAACCCCAAAGTAATGACAAACTTTTCTCAGCAATATGTCGGCGTTGACACATTTTCGACACGCATAAAATTAAACTGCCATCTAATGGCAGAATAGCATAGAGTTTTATCCTGCTGCCATCAGGGGAACATACAACGCAATACACAGCGCTCACCACTCCCACTTTAATAACAGTCATAATACAACATGGACCCGCAGCTCAAACCGATACATAATCAAAATTAGTCCTTAGCACCACCAGGGGCATAGTATATTCACTACCACCTGCGCATCAGCACCCCGTCTATCGCCAGGATGACACTATGTTTATATGGATGAGAGAGGTTGTAGAATATTGTGTAGGATAATTTAGTTATTAGTAGTTTGTCCCGCATTTTGCAACATGCAATCCATATTGTCCTTGAAAAACTACAAAACCATCACCGCACAGCGCACACACGATGACAAATTTCAATGTGATTTCGCACTAGGAGGTGAATAAATTATTATGTTCCTCCTTGGAGGATGTATCCTTCATGCAAACACACACTTAGTTAGGTGGGCTGATACTTTCATAAGGATGAGTATCTGCATTACAAATTTACCGAAATTTCAATGATGAGAGTGTATGTCAATGGAACAATAATTGTTCCTAATGACAATAGGTAGGTTTGATTGTGTACAAGGCACCAATGATGTCAAATGAATATTTTAAATAAACGCCATGCCAAACAATACAACACGTGGTCGTAAGATGCATAATGTGTAACAATTCAAACAAGGATAACATATAAGGAAACTGGGAGTGCAGTAGGACTCAAATTATTAAAATAATGGGTTTCGAGTTTCACAAGGATAACACAGGCTTCAGAAAATTGTATGCTTGGAGGATTCTCCGAATCAAAACATGGATGAATTGCAATTTCATTTGGAATTTCGGAATGCAAGAGTGACGGCACTCAGTACAAGTTGTAAAACAAGAGGATTTGTCAGGATTTCTTGTCCGCACACCATGTTGTGATGATTTGATTTATAATCTCAAGTTCTGGTGTGTACATAACTTTCTGTAAATGTTGGCTTAAAACGACGAATACGTATAACGGGGTAAATAAGTAAATATTTGATCAAGGCCGTAAAAGGATGAAAGTGTTTGCACGTAATGGACGGTTTATAAAAAAAAAGTTGGAGACAGGATTGTAGGGCGTTGAGAACTACCAGAGCTGAGATTGAACCGTCAGCAATAGTTATTATTAAAGGCTATCGTTGACAAGCAAGATACAGAGCCTAGAGAAGAGTAAATGTTGGTCTCTCTGTAAACTGCTTAGACAGACCTGAGGAAATCCTGAGGGAATCAACAACACAATTGGCTATACGGAAAATGTAGCAAAATGGTAAACGATAAGTTCATAGATTACATTGAAGACATCGTCAGGAGGACACTTCGTGTGGTGACCTCGTGTTCCATTCGAGCAAAAGAAGGAGGTTCGGCCCCCGGTGTGATTCTATTCACTTTCCAGTTATGAAATGTCGAATATATGCACCTATATGATAAAAGTAGCTTACAAAAAGCTCTTGAATTGCTTTCAAAAACTACTCAAATAACCTTATAATATACGACTGGAACCTCTCAAAAAGAAATACAATTTCGAACCCCCCACCAGGACGAGACTTTCATAAGAATTGGGCGTCAAAACTACAATCTCAAACTTTTTCAAAGCGCAAACTGACCTCCTCTCATAGATAAAAAAAAAATTGGCCAACTACTCTCTGCAAGCAAACTTGCTTAACAAATTAATGTATTCCTCCCTCCAGGATAAATGTCACGTTCTCGACACATCCCGAACATATCCATTAACATTCGCAACAATTGGCACGAAATTAGATTTAACTGCCCTAGGTGCATCTGGTTCGTCTTTTCAGCTAATACATCTCACTTACTTTGCTGCCATCTTCTTCTTCCTCTTCGTCTAGAACTAGTGCTTTAAAAAGGGAAACGAGAAACTTTTTATTTTATATTCTGTAAGAGAATTCTTGTCTCGCTCTCCGAGTATATAGAATGAAAGTTTTCGCAAAGAAAAAAAATTAAAAAAAAAAGTTTCGTCCTTCGCGCGTACAATGGAGACGAAATAGAAGCGCAAACATTCAAACAAGAACTTTTCTAACATCGAAGTGCAGGGTAAGGTTTTTATTTTCTGTTTGTTTTGTTCCGCTTCTGATTTTCTTCTTTTAGCAAAACAGATAAAGAAAACTCCAAATAACTATGCAAGCTGTGTGTCCTTTTGTAAGGAAATGACTGAATTTGAATTCTTTACGTTGTTCAATCCTTCGAGAGAAGACGACCAACAAAAATAGATTGTAAGAAAAACACAGAGAAAAGGACGAAATAGGGGAAAAAAATACAAAATTTGTTATTGGACGATAAAAGTTCAGCTTCATGCATGATGGAAGCAAAAGGAAACACATTTTTGTATTCCCACCGAAAAATTTAAAATTTCAATGAAGAAGTGAGAATGAAAGGATCGAAGGAGTGTAGAGACTCCGTTTACTGATTTTTCTTTAACTCGTTGGTTTTTATATTCTCTATTTCGGAGAAAAGAATGGGAATAGTTGTATGTGCGGAGATACACTCTGTGGTACTACGAAGTTAGCCAGGTATTCCAGGATTCAAAATTTGAATAACGGAAGCAAGAAAAAGTATCTCTTGTCTATCCAAACGTAATAAAAATGCACTTTACCAACGAAGAACAGGTGCTAACGAGGGATTTGATTTAAGAAAAAGAATGAATTCGTTAAGGTGGAAGCCAGGAAGTCAGTTTTGAAGTGCGACTGGTAAATTGAAGAATACCATTTGGAGATTCTTTTCAGACACTTGTTATGAAGTCGTCATGTGGGATTGTTCTTCAACAGTTAAAACCAAAACCTAGTTGAAAACAAAATCTGAAGAACTTAAACCTGTTTTCTAAATTGTTCACCCACCTCAACTTATGCAACCAACTACTTTGCTTTATAGGTAAGAAAGTTCAGATCTTGAATAGCCTGGCTCGTTAAATCTGCCCTATATAATATACTAGAGAATACTCGACCGGCGTGCGCTTCTACGGCTCAAAAATAAGTTACATGCAAATCGGATTCGCTAAATAATCGCTGTATGGGGAGGTTTCAAGAGCAGTTGAAAAAGTCATTATTGAACAACCTTCAGTTCGTTCTTAACATGCAACTCATACGTGATAAATATTTCATGACTATCGGCTGAACGGCTGAAGTGCCCATTTGGAACACAACAGGCTTTCGTTTATATATGTATATATATAGATATATGAAATTGTTTTTTAATCGGACATCTATCACCAACTTATCACTTAGGTACATTCAGAAAAATAAGGAAATTGACGAACAGCCGTATTAACAAGCCCTTAATAAACTCTAGTTATATTTAACTAATGGTTTACGCAATGGATAAGTCAAAATTCTTATTATGAAAATGTTCGTGAGGAAACTGACGTTTGTTAACTCGCACTTAACTTACTCGCCGATTTCCGGAGTTAACAAGTTGATCACTTTCCAAAACAATACGTACCTGTGAAATTGTTGGAAAAATATTAGTGACTGGGACTGCTTGATTTAATTCGTGCTAATTTTCAATAACACCATAACCCAATAAAATGGTTTACCATAATTTTTTAAATCGCATAAATATGATAAGTGCTTTTGATTCAGTCCCAGTTAGAATACAAAAATATATAGCAAACGATTTAAACCAATGATGGAGCTCACGGTATATGACTTCAGGGAACAATACAGATCAAAGGACATCATAAGAAAGTGAATAAGTCTTGTTAGGGAGGATTTGGATGGTGATAGAAGGTCGGACGTTTACAAGTGTATCTGCAAATTATGGCTGTGATTAGGTATTGGGGTCGCAGTATACTGTGAATATAGAATATTATGACATAGTTTGCACTACTTACCAAAACCTTTAAACTCAACTAAAGATCCAAGACGACAGTGCGGATATTCAAGGCATTAGCCAACCCACCCTAAACTCAATTTGCGCTCGAGTAACTTAAGCATCTGCGTCAAAATCGAAAGGTGTAATTAAAATGCCGGAAGCAACTTTTGATTAGACTCACACCATGAATGCATTCAGAATTCAATTATGTAATAGGCGCAACAGACTGCACGATTTTTGTTTTTGGTGCGCCAAAGGATGTTGAAATCTTCTAAAGATACCCGTGCTACCAGCATGCACGATTCGCTTATTAGAGTAGTCGATACCAGGAGTACACCTGCACACTTCTACCACTCACCCCGGGGAACTGCTGTAAGGTAGTACTTCATGGGCTGGTTAGCAATTTATACGTTATCATCTGCATTTCTCGGTTCGGCTCTTCTTAGTCATTCGACTCTTCTTAGGTCTTTCCGTTCGCTCGTTATGAAGGAACAGGTCTCCAACCAATTGTCCCCTGAACTCATCATATGACTGATTATAAGTTCTGGGTTTGTCAGGTTCATCCTACCCTCTGCGAAGCGCCTACAGTTAAACACTGTTTGCTCCACGTCTCCCTCTTCATCTGGGTGGAAGGGCGAGCCATCATGCCCGGACAAAAGTTGGGGAAGGTGGTAGTTGCAGTCCTTGCGTGCTCTATTTGTTCAGACCTCGATGGTGGGGATCAGCTGGTGGGTCCATCTGCTTTTCGCCGTGATATCCCACCTGGTTTGCCATAGTGCTACAGATGTTGCCCTGTCTTCTCGCTTTACCCTTCTGGTATTGCTTGGTTTTCTCCCGTTTGCGGGTCACTTAAGCTAAATCCTTTGCATCTCGTTGGCCAGAATGTCGATAGGGATCAAACGGCCGAAATTGTTCGCAAACCGTTTGCATAGAGCCTTTACGCAGGCGACGGATTTTTCTTGTTTCCTTCGTTTTGAGAACTCCCGCCCAGATTGGAGCAGCATATAGAAGAATTGAGCTTACCACTCTGGTCAGCTAGGTCTAGGCCGGCAGACTCTTTCGCAGGTAGTATGGTGTATCTATTCTGGTCAGGGATGTCCTAATGCATAATCAATTCGCCTAATTGAAGACATTCTTTACGTCGAGCGATACTACTGCGCAGGATTTCTTTGTGTCCCTTGCCGTCCTCTCCCCAGTATTGCTTTAGCTGCTGTGTCTACTGCCGCCTTTATGGCATCGACATATTGCCCGATACGACGTTTCCTTTGGATAGCAACACTAGATGTTGAAGTTTCCAAACCCCAGACAAAACCCTCTCCCCAAAGCATTTTTGCATCGTTGCCATAAAAGAGTCTGGTCTCTTTTGGACGCCCGTTTTGACCGCCATATTTGGGATGAATAGGCGAGGAGAAATCGAATCATCACCTCCTCGCGGTGCCCGCTGGATAGCTATCTGATAGTGAACTCACGATGAGCGTATGCTGAGTCTGACGATATATGTATGTGCAGCTGAACACTCAGACCTGCGTAAGCACATCTGGATGAACTTCAGCGCGCATATGTTTAACCGGACGAGGCATCTCTTGCTGACCTGATTGGCTGAAATATGCGTCTCTGAAGTCTAGCAAGAGCTCCTCAGAAGAAGGACGTACGGCGGACGAATTCTCTCGATGGAATCAATGGTGACGTCTACAGACCAGCGGATACCTTACCGGAGCTACTTCAACATATTTGGAGCTGAGGTCTGTAAGGATTTTCAATACTACGTCAGGGTATTGAAAAAGAGATGGTGGCGGATGAACCCTTAGATTAGATTAGATTTATATTGTTGAGAGGTGCAAGTGCACTGCGACCTATAAAAGATCTATTGTGCCCCCCTTACTAAGGTTCTAGCCGATGATATACTCGGTCTAGAGCACTTTCTCCAGTCCAGCTGCTACAGCAAACCGGAGTATCTTCAGTGGATCCAGCGAAGGCAAATCCGTTTCTGATAGGAGGTAGGCACCAAGGTGATTCCTTCTTTTGTGGATCAGTGCTTCGCATTCCATAAGAAGGTGCGCTGGTGTTTCTGCGAAGTCCCTGCAGAATCTGCAGTGTCCGTCTCCCTCTATTCCCAGTTTCCTAAGGTGCTCCTTAAGTCTGCAGTGACCTGTTAACATGCCCGCCAAGATGCGAAGCCGATTCTTACTAACTCTTAGGCAGGCTCTGCTTCTTTTCTGGTTGTATTTCCCCAGAAGTTCCTTTGCCTGTCTTATTTGGGGGATATCGTGCCAATGTTTGGCCCATTTGTTCTCTTCTTCTTTCCTTAAGTCTTCCCTTATTTTGTGGGGTCCTATCCCACAGAAGGGTTCTGGCCCAAGGAACGGCGTGTCTGATCCGTTTCTAGCTAGCTCATCAGCTGCTTCGTTCCCCTCTACTCGTACATGTCCTGGTACCCAGTAGAGAGTTACTTTGTTTGTTGAACCCTTAACGGGCCAATGGTAACGCCATATCCCCGAAGTGGGTTACTGACATCGGTGTATCCGGCCTCTTGTCCTAGGGCTAAATAAAAAAACAGGATCTGGTCCTCCAGGTTGGGGGTTGTGCCGTCGGGTTAACTACCCTACCACGTAAAAAACCTTTGGTTACGAAGCAACCAACAGCCTTGGATACGGATGATTTTACTGTTGACGACCCAAGCAAACGTAAAAAGGACAACGATTTTCGTGTCTGCAAGTGGAATGTTAGGTCCCTCTACAAACCACGTGCAGCCGAACAACTTGCGGCGGCCCTAGAGTGTCTCAATGCGAACATTACCGCCATCCAAGAAGTGCGATGGGATGGGCCGGGCAAAAGGAGAATGAAAAACTGCGACATCTACTACAGCGATTGCTACAGACAACAAGGACAGCGTCTATTCGGATGCGGATCTGTCATTAGAGGCAGACTTAGACAAGAAGTCTTGAGTTTCCGGCATGTGAAAGAGAGTCTGTTGACTATCCGTATCAAGGCTAAATTTCCCAACATTAGCCTAATATGCGTTCACGCCCCTCACGAGAAGATGTACGACGCGACAAAGGATGACTTCTACCAGCTCTTGGACAAGACGTATGAGCAATGCCCTAGCCACGATATTAAACTTATCCTAGTACGCGGTTCCCACGTCTCGATATTCGCAAAGGAACATGGCTTTCCTTTGATCGAAAAACTGTCAACCAAATCGATCACATTGCGATCGACGCAAGGCACTCTTCCAGTATTCTGGGTGTCCAGACTTTAGATTTTAGATATGACGTCGGGCGGCTATAGTCGCAAGACACCGCCAGAACCTTTGCCGATCGAGTTTCTCTTAATCTTAACCTAAGTCCTATGCCGCCAGCAGCAAATACGGAAAACCAGTGGCAGCGTTGCCAACAAGCCACCAGAGATGCCGCCTCTGATGTACTGGGTTTCTCTCGGCCACCACAACGAAACCCCTGGTTTGATGAGGAATGCCGGCAAGCACATGCAGCAAAACAAAAGGCGTACAAAGCGGCGCTGCATAGAAGGACTAGAGCTGCTTACGAGCTCTACGTGCGCAGGAGAAAAGAGGAACATCGACTTCTCAGAAAGAAGAAAAAGGAGCATGAGAAGCGCTCGATCGAAGAGATTGAGAGACTTTATTGCAGGAATAATGTTCGAAAATTTTACCAAAGGGTAAAAACATGCCATATTTCAAAGCCTGCAGGGACGAAAATGGCAACATAGTAGTAGAATCGCAGTCGGTGCTGAGGTTTAGAAGGAGCACTTCTGCAGACTGTTAAACGGCGATGATGACCAATATTCCGCTGTCAGGCAGAATGAGCTATTCAACACTGACGATGGCAGTCAAGATTCCCGTCAACCCGATCAGAATGAAGTGGGGATAGCAATATCAAACTCAAATCCAACAAAGCTGCTGGAACCAACGGCCTTGCCGCTGAACTTTTCAAGGCAGGAGGAGATGAGTTGGTAAGGAGCATGCACCAGCTCATCTGTAAAATCTGGTCGGACGAAAGTATGCCCGATGAATGGAACCTCAGCATCGTTTGCCCGATCCTGAAGAAAGCAGACCCTCTGAACTGCGCCAACTACAGATGTATAAGTCTCCTCAACATCCATATAAGATCCTGTCTGCCGTATTATGTGAACGCCTAAAACCGATCGTCAACCATCTGATAGGTCCTTATCAGTGCGGTTTTAGGCCGGGAAAGTCCACTATTGACCAAATATTTCCACTACAGCAGATCTTGAAAAAGACCCATGAATATAAAATCGATACGCACCACCTTTTCATCGATTTCAAAGTTGCCTATGATAGCGTGTATAGAGACGAGTTATACAGAGCCATGTCTAGTCTTGGCATCCCTGCCAAGCTCGTCCGTTTGTGCAGAATAACGATGGAGAACTCTCGCTGCTCCATCAAAGTCGGTAAAAGCATCACCGAACCGTTCGATGTCAGGAAAGGTCTTAGACAAGGTGACGCGCTATCATGCGATCTCTTAAACATAGTACTTGAGAGAATTGTACGAAACTCATAAGCCAACACCGGAGGTACAATCTTTTACAAGTCTGTACAACTACTCGCTTATGCGGATGACATTGACATAATCGGAAAAACTCAGCGGGCCGTCAATGGGGCATTTATGAGTATTGAGATCGAGACAGCAAAGATGGGTCTAGCGGTCAATGAAAGCAAAACAAAATATATGCTGTCTACAAAAAAGGACACCCAACATCGGCGTCTTGGACAGAACGCTACAATAGATAGATATAAGTTTGGGGTAGTAAAGGATTTTGTCTACCTAGGCTCTATGTACAGCTCCGCAAATGACATCAGTAGAGAGATAACACGGAGAATTACTCTTGCCAATCGTTGTTTCTATGGGCTAAGGCGGCAATTGAGTAACAAAGCCCTATCTCGAACTACTAAGGTATCTCTTTATAAGACATTAATCATCCCAGTCCTGCTGTATGGCGCAGAGGCATGACAAAACCGGATGAGGATGCCCTTGGTTATTCGAGAGAAAAGTTCTTCGAGCGATCTTTGGTCCCGTCTGCATAGATGGGGAGTGGAGGAGAAGGTACAATGCCGAACTATATGGCCTGTACAAGGACTTCGACTTAGCCAGAAGAGTTCACATACAGCGACTAAGATGGCTGGGTCTGGAGCGAATGGAGCCCAACGTTCCCGCTAAGAAAGTCTTCGAATCCACCCCGGATGGACGACCTCGCGGTAGGTGGCGCAAACAAGTGGAGGGGGACCTCAACCAACTTGGCGTGCGTAACTGGAGGCAGCTGGCTCGTAACCGTGCTAGCTGGAGAGGTTTGTTGGTTGAGGCCCAGGTCCACCCTGGACTGTAGGGATATCTAAGTAAGTATTTGGGATGCCGTTGGATCCAAGCGTTTTGTTGTCGCCTATCTTCCTCCATACTTCCGGCAATTTATCCGGCGTGATTTCCGGAATGTTTTCTGAGCTAGTCTCTTCGTGATGGTGCACAGAGTAGAAGATCTGTTTGCGAAAAGATGCTCCACTATTGTCCTAAACATTCTTGGGCAGGATATTTATGGGGACCTACTGTCCTTCAGCTTCTTTATCACCATCCTATATAGCATCCCCCAGGGGTCTAGATCTGCTTCGTCACAGAGTCGTCTGAAGCATCTTGCTTTGCTTTCTTGCCTTTCAAGGTCGCACTTCGTCATTCTGATGGTAAATAGCTAAACGTTCCTGGAACTGTGGTCCTCCCCTAGATTTCTGAAACCTGGGGGGACCTGGAGGCATTTCGCCCTGCCCGTTTTGACTTCTTCGTTCTACCAGTAACAATGTTCACCTCTTTTGCCAACTGGCATTGTTGCATCATACGCTGTGGGGATTGTTTGCATCCTCACTGACTCGCCATTTTGTTTTGCGCAGGAGCGAGTTACTCACAAAGGTAATGTCTGTGATGGATCCCTTAACTGCTTTGCCAAACGGGTTTTTTGCACCATTATTCGCCAAACTATGTCGAGTGATGCGAATGCTCCCTTGTACCCATAGTCTTGCTGCCCCATTTTGAAGCCTATGCGTTAAAATTGTATCAATAAACACACATTTATCCCAGCTGTTACGAAGTGGTCCGCCGAAGCACTGACTTTTTACAGAGCTCCATATCGCTTTCTTCTTTGAGTTGTTGTGTATCCAGCTGCAGTTGTGTATCGACTGCACACATGAAGAGATTCAAAGGCAAGGAGGTAAATCTGGGCAGTACTATGTCAATAGAAAACGCTACTTTTGCGACGTTTGCAACGCCAAGCTGCTAGCTAGCGCAGAAGTACCCACAACTCCCGGATTTTTACAGGGAGCAGAACAAGTGATCGCCTAAAAAGTGGAGAATTTATAGGCCATCTAGATGGTAGTAATACGTGTACCAACTACTTTCTTGCTAATAGTTTTCGTTGTAAGTAGTCTCACGTATATCAACCGCAAGTTACTTACTCGCACAAAACCGATATTTGCAGTCAATTATAATGACGTTTCACTCGAATGTATGAAGAAAAGATGAAATATATATACAATCTCAATCTCTTTATCGATTAGCTAGCTGGTTGTACTCGCTTCACTGAGTCTTTTAATATGCGATTTCAAGTATACTTCTTTAGAGCACTCTCCGTTTTGTCATTGAAATAGTTTACCCGCTAATCCTTCATGAGGGTTGCTGAAGTAGGATGATTAGGTACACTCTCCAACATTCTTGATACTCCGCCGTCGACTCCAACTCATCAGGAGGAATCCCTAGACGGCTCCAGGATGTCGGACTTGATCCAACCATCTATTTCTAGGCCTACCCAGAGGTCACTAGCTTGATGGCACGGCAATCATGACACGTCTTTGAAGCTTGCTTGGGGATATACGCACTAAGTGACCAAATCGTCAAAGCATAAATCCTTCCGTTCGAAGAAGTAGCTCCTCAACATTGAGCTCCTCGCGTACTCTAGTGTTAAGCACTGGATCCCTATGATTTATTCCAGCAACAACGCGAACGAACCTCTTTCAGCAGATTGTATCCGTGACTATAAGTGAGAGTTTGAACATATACCGAGTTAAAGACCGATAATCTAGCTTGAACACTAAGTTCGGCATTCCTTATAACAGCTCTTTCCATCACTCCATAAGACCCCGAGATACTTAAACTCATCCACCTGCTTCAGTGGGACTCTACAAACATGCAGAGTGTACTGAATATGCGTTCTGGAAACAACCATTACTTCCGATTTGTTCACGTTTACTTTCATTACAGCATAATCACAAACGGCTACAAGCCATTCGAGTACGCGCTGAAGTTCGGTTTATGCAAAGAGAGGATGACTAATCCTTAAGTCCCCAGCTTTGCAACATTCTCTGCCATGGCTGCGCTGCAGCATCCAGTCCATATATACAATGAAGAGGCGAGGTGACAAAGGGAACCTTGGCAGAGTCCAATCCCCACAGTGAATGGTATTGATTTGCCGCCATTTACCCGAATACAGCTTCTATAGTTTGTATATAAATACTGCATCGATCAATCCTATACTCTTGTAGAACACTCCAGAGTTTGTCTCCAGGAATTCAAACACATGCTTTCGCCAAAATAAACAAAACAGGTATATTCAGGTTCAACACACTCCCAGGCCTTCTCCAGAATCATTGAGAGTGAATAAGTGGTCGGTCCTGCTTCTACCGGGACGAAAAACGCATTTTTTATCCCCAAATTATCCTCAACCAAAGCTCTGGCATTTGTCTCTAATACCTTAGCAACGACTTTTCCAGGGATATTTAAAAGAAATATACCCCTGTAGTTGGCGCAGTCTTTTTTGTCACCTTGAGGGACAATCAGTCCCATTTGCCAATCACCAGGTGTTTCACGGCATTCACTTTAATGGCACGTGAGAGCTATTGCACTCACTCTTTACCAAAAGCCTTTAGCATTTCAGGCCGGATTCCATCCACATCGGTAGATTCGTCAACTCGAGCATAGGTCTGTCATCTTCCTGATGGCTTGTTCGGGATTGAGCAATTCTCTTGCTCATTGGAAAGTAGTGTACTTTGATTTTGTATCCTTTCACGATATTCAACGGACGGTCTGCCAGAATATGTTATTTACAGGTATGCAGTCACGTTTTATTGAAATAGTTTATTACCTGAAGTATTTCTCGAAAAAAAACAACTTCTAAGAGGTAGGAAAATATACTTAAAGTATGAGTATTCAACTTTCAATATAATGCCTGCGCCACCCTGCTAATAATTTATTTTCAATTTATTAAAACATTCTAAAATATGGACAAATCCAACGATCAACAACATCTTATCTAACAAAATGGAAAAATATTGCAATAGGTCTATGGCTACTCACGCATATGCATGTACATATATATGTACCTACGCGTATATTCCCAAGTTTCTTAATTGCATGAAATTTTGACAGCGCATGGATATCTTAATTAATAAAATTTACAATATCTTTTATTTGGCACTGATAATGTTTTTTTTTTTAATTTTAACTTTAGAAAAGATCGCACACTGAAGATCAAAACATAATCATGGGTTAGCGCGCCCATATACGCACACACACATACTGTTGCAACGATAGCCACTGCTGCATGACTGCTGGCCGTGGTCTCCACTGAAGGGAAATTGTGGGCGATGATTTGATTAATTGTTTTTACCATTGCTCAGCTTCAGGACAACACAGAAAGATGTTTTATACCTTAAATGAAACAGCGAATTTACTAAATTGACCTGTTTTTTTATTTTTTTAATCCGGAGAGCCAGTACTAAGCTACGGCTGTGGAATCAATATTTACAGATAGAAAATTCGATCCCAACCGATTGAACGATTTCGGAAAATCCCTTCTTATCTCGCATCTAGATAAAATAAGGAATAACTGTGCAAAATTTCAAGTACCTACGTCTAGTAGTTTTCGAGAAACGGTGTTCACAAGGAAAACCGACTTTGCTTTTATAGTATTTAAGATAAACTAATCAGACGACTTAATTATATTCAAATCGGTTTTAAGTTAGAAACGTGGAAAGTGAAAAAAATGTGTTTTAAAGGATGCATAAATATGTTTAGGTCTTTTCCGAATTGTTTCACTATTATCGTTACTACTTATTCCTTATGTTGCCTAACGTAACAAAATATATACTATAACCTGGCCAGAGAACAAATCTATGAAATAAAAAAAAAACACTTAAATTGGATAAGTGGTTCTTGAGTTATTAAGCCACTAACAGAAAAACGTTTTGCATTATAAATATAATACATATATGTATGCATAATACAAAAATTCAATACATAACATATAATTATATAATTATCTGTGTGTTAGCGATTTTTACGAATGAGGGGGTAAATGTCTTAAACAGATTTGTTCGAGAAAGAAATGCTACCACCGCCTGAAGATGTTCATACAACCGCACTAGATAACAACTGATTGGACAGTACTCTGATTTCTGATGATTTTAAAACAAAGAGCATTGTGAAGGTATATTTATTCAAAGGCTAAAGTGGGCTCGCCAGTTCCAGTGTTAACCCAAAGAAATACACTAAGCTTTGGGAAAGAGGTACTTTATTCAGGAACAGATCTATTATAGCGTTTTCTGTTAACAATGTTCTCTTCTGACTAAGAATTTTTGTACCTAACAATTTGGTGGTCGTCTTTAGGCTGGTTCGGGTACGGCTCGGGTTGCTGCGTGTCTCGGCTCGAAACGGTCATCTCTCGGCGGGAAGTGTCCCAGGGCTTAGGAAAGACCCAGTCCACTTTCAGGGCGGGCTTAGGAAGGACCCAGTCCGCTTTCAGGGCGGGCTTAGAAGGGACCCAGTCCGCTTTCAGGGCGGGCTTAGGAAGGACCCAGTCTACTTTCAGAGCGGGTTTAGGAAGGACCCAGTCCGCTTTCGGGGCGGGCTTAGGACTGAATTAGTCTTTTGGTGAAAAAAATAAAAAATAAAATAATAAAAATAATAGCAATAATTATCATGACGGTGATTGCAGAACTTCAGGCGTTCGGGGCTGCGACCATCGTGATCTGACGTCCGTTGGTGACGGTGGTGTCGTTGGTGGTGAAGGTGAGAGGAATACTTCGACCCTAGACAATGGCGGAGGTTTTGACCATGACGGTGTGGCCATGGCTAGCTTTGAGTCTACTGATCGTATTGTTTCTTCATTAGGCGGCATTTTCCTAATATGTCGCAATGTTTGCGGTGGAGGAAGACGGTGACGGTGATGATGCTGACAGTGACGGCGACGGAACGATTTCTGATGGTGGCAACAAGTTTGAAATGCGCAACTCTGACATCGATGGTAATGACGGATCTGGTAATGGTGATGACGGTGACGGCGTCGGTATGACATATGGTGGGTGCGATAATTTGGAGTTTGGTAACTCTGACGGCACTGATGTGAACGATGATGACGGTTCTGGTAACGGTGATGGCGGTTCTGGTAACGATGATGACGGTGACAGTGGTCACGGCGGCGGTATGACATCTGACGGTGGCGAAAAGCTGTAGTTCCGCAACTCTGGCGGCACTGATGTCGACGGTAATGACGGTTCTGGTATCGGTGATGATAGTTCTGGCAATGGTGATAACGGTGACGGCGACGATACAACATTTGTGGTGGTGACAAGTTGTAGTTTCGTAACTCTGCCGGCACTGATCTCGACGTCAGTAACGGTTCTGGTATCGGGGATGACGGCTCTGGTAACGGTGCTGACGGTGATGGCGGCGGTATGACATCTGACGGTGGCGACAAGTTGTAGTCTTGCAACTTTGGTGGCATTGATATTGATGGTAATGACGGTTCTGGTATCGGTGATGGCGGTTCTGATAACGGGGGTGACGGCGGTGATTTGACATCTGGTGGGTGCGACCAATTGGAGTTTTGCAACTCTGCTGGCACCACTGATGTCATCGGTGGTGGGGGCTCTTGTAATGACGGTGGCGTTGATGACAGTGACAATTTCAGTACGTGAGGGAGTCCGTGCAGTGGCTTCATTGGTCGCGTTGATAGATCGCACTCTGGCAGCGGTATCAACGGCGAGGAAGAAAGTTGCATCATGTTGACAGCTACACACTACTGTTTCGGAGGTACCCTCGGATATGTACGTCGGCTTTCTACTGCGCAGAGCAGTCTTGTTGGCGTTGGTGCACTCAGTGTATGGCGACATGGACGGTCCTTCGTTATTCTTCCATCCTCTCCACAATGGGAACATAAGAGGCGGAATGGCTGGCGGCATTCTTGTTGGCAGTGCCCATGCTGTTTGCACTTCCAGCAGTGTGTGTTGCGGTCGTAGATGGTCTGGGCGTGTAACGGCTTGATGGTTAGTAGTCTCGGGGGATGGCTTAGAAACGTCCGCGGTCTACTAGCTTTTTCTTTGCTCCTTACGAACTCGTGTTCCTCTGCGAGATCCATCAGCTCTTCCAAACTTTCAAAATCTCGACGCTTGATGTACAGTCTGTACTCGGGCCGCAAGCTATCGTAGATTCGGTCTACGCTTATAGTGCCATTCATTTGCGGGTGTTGCCGGATTAGATATTGGTATGCTCGGATGTACTCCTTGGCCTTCTCCCACAGTCCTTGCCGTTTCCGCATAATTTCGTCCTCCAGCTTATGGAAGAATCGGGCCGGAAGGTAGTATCGGAGAAAGGCTTGCCGAAAATCTTCCCAGATCTTCCAACTATACCGATTGATTCGAAATCACTTGAGCGCCGCTTCTCGGAAGATCACCAGTAATGTACGAGGTATGTATTCCAATGGGATATCGTAACACTGTGTTAGCTCTTCGAGCCGGTCGATGAGTTCGAGTGCGCTTCCCGATGCGTCGAACCGTAGGCCCCATTTCAGGACGGTGTCCATGATATCTGCCCCATAACTGAAAGCGGACTTGTGTGGCTACCGTCCGATCTTTCACTGTTTGACCCCAATGGGGCCGCTTAGTCCGCCGGGTTTCGCGGTAGGACCTAGTTATTTTGCCTGGATGGCTATCGGGATCGGAAAACGAGTTTCGGTGTATAGCCATATAGCTTCCTTGGCCTCGGGGTGTGACGGGATGGAATCTGCGTACTCCCGTTCTTGGATGCGATCTTCCCACTCCGCGCAGAGATTTTGGGTCGACTTGCGGGTCCGAGTATTTTTCAGGTAATGGCTCATACGTTATCGCAATTCCTTCGTCTTCCCCGGAATGTTTAATCCTTTGTCGGCCATTGTGGTCATAAGCTCGGTTTGCTTAGCAGGTAGATCCACCCAATGTTCTTAGCAGCGAGCTGGTCATCTTCCACTGGTTCTCGGGGTGTCTTCTTTGTCGGACGGCATGGCTGGTTCTTCTTCGGTGTCGGTCTCGGTCTGGTTTTGTAGAGGCCCATACTCGGGGTACTTTTATTCAAAGGCTGAGGTGGGCTCGCCGGTTCCACGGCTAACCCAAGGACATACCCTAAGCTTTGGGGAAGAGATACTTTATTCAGGAAGAGATCCATTTTTTTACTGTTTTCTGTTAACAATGTTCTCTTCTGACTAACAATTTTCATGCCTAACAATTTGGTATATATACATAGATAACTTAACCTCTAGGTTTTTTGTGGTCGTCCTTATACTGGTACGAGTCGGGTAACTGCGTGTCTTGGCTCGGAACGATCATCTCTCGGCGGGAAGTGTCCACGGGCTTAGGAAGGACCTAGTCCGCTTTTAGCGCGGGCTTAGGAAAAAGCCAGTCCGCTTTCAGGGCTGGCTTATGAGGGACCAAGTCTGCTTTTAAAGGCGGGCTTAGGCAGTAGAGCGCTGACTCCGCAGGTCATAGTGACTACAGTGTTTCACCCAGATTCGGGAAACCTGACGGCAAGCGGTTCAACAGTAACCACAATATTTCTCCCAGACGGGAGGAAATCTATCAGAAAGCGGGCCGGCTATGGTCAGTAGCAGACCCGGATTTAATCGCTCACTCACCAAAGTGTAAGCGAAAGAAAAACAATTGATTTTGAACCCAAGTTCCTAGAGAGCCGGACTATGGTACACCAGATTGGTACTCGACAACGGTTGATCAGACCCTCCTGACCACATCTCTCAACCTTCCCTTTATGCAAATTTCTGGAAAAAGGAAATGTGAATTACAAAAGTGAGTGAAATTCACTTTTGCAAACCATTTCGCCAATGAGATTGAGAGAAGTGGTCTTGTTCGGGTGGCGTGATCATCACCAGAGTTTGTTGTTCATGCTGAACCAACTGCGCGCAGTAGCGGCCGTCAAATGGAACACAATGGAGGCGATATGATTGTAACACTTCGTTACAGCATCGAACTCCTTGCTTTACCGTTTCTGTAATTTTGGATTACGGAAATTCGATGGAACTATATCTTTCTGTCTCTTTTACCTACCGGCGGTTTCGGTCTGTCATTTAGTCTGCTCACCTTATACTTATTCTTATTACTAATACACCTTAGGTGCAGCAACAAAAATACTTATAGTTATTCGAGTATGTAAAGTCCTACTAAAATGTATCTCTTAAACATTCATGTTAGATGTTAGAAAGATAATCTCCGATACAGGTCACTTGTGGAGCATTTCATGCATTTCTAGTTCGCTACCATTTAGTCGCCAGCTCCATTTAGTTCGTCCGTAACAGCTGAGATTCTTCTTCGATTGTTATATGTATATGTACCAAATTTAGTTAGGAGCGTTTTACTTTCCTTTCATCTTTTGTTGCTTCATCCCTGGTCATCTTCTTGTCGTTTTTTGAGTTCTGCGAAAGCAACAGAATATGGAAAAACTACTTCTGCAGACTGTATAGCGGCGACGAAGACCAACATCCCGCTGTCAGGCAGTATGAACCATTCAACATAGACGATGATAGTCAAAATTTCCGTCCACCTGACCAAAACGAAGTGAGGATAGCAATATCCAAGCTAAAATCCAACAAGGATGCTGGACCTGACGGCTTACCGGGCGAATTTTTAAAGGCAGCTGGGGATGAATTGGTAGAGTGCATACACCAACTCATCTCTAAGATTTGGTCAGAGGAGTGTATGCCTGATGAATGGAACCTCAGCATCGTTTGCCCGATCCACAAGAAAGGTGACCCCCTCAACTGCGCCAATTATAGAGGCATCAGTCTCCTCAACATCGCATACAAGATCTTTTCTGCGATATTGTGTGAACGCCTGAAACCTTTTATCAAAACCCTGATTGGACCCTATCAGTGCAGTTTCAGGCCAGGAAAGTCCACCATCGATCAAATCTTCACACTTCGGCAGATCCTGGAGAAAACCCAAGAATTCCAAATCGATACTCACCACCTCTTTATCGATTTCAAGGCCGCGTATGACAGCATTTATAGAGAAGAGCTTTATAGTGCCATGTCTAGTTTTGACATCCCTGCCAAACTTGTCCGTCTGTGCGGGCTGACGATGGAGAATGCTCGCTGCTCCATCAAGGTCGATAATGACCTCACCGAGACCTTTGATGTCAAAAATGATTTTAGACAAGGTGACGCGCTGTCATGTGACTTCTTTAATATTGTACTTGAACGGATTGTGCGGAACTCACGAACCAACACCGGAGGCACAATCTATTACAAGTCTGTACAACTGCTTGCATACGCCGACGAAAAGAATACATATATACAAGAATAACTAATTTCGTAAAATGTACAATATATATGAAGTTGCAATGCAAATTAGAATACTTAAGTGTATGGTTTGGCCTTAGGCCGTCTACCAGATTGACATTAATTGTTCACTACATAAAAGGTATTTGTTTATTACGTGTATCTATTATACCTAATAAAAGCAAGTGTTTTAAAAGTCGCCATCTATAATTCGTTTCCGGTATCGAAGTGCACTTATAGCGTAATTATAGAGTAGATCCCAACCTTCTACTCCATTTAGTATACCCATTGCTTTGTCTTCGCCAAGATGGTAAGATCCAAAGTATCTGAATCGAAATTCTTTGAAGATAGGACAGGTTGCAATAAAATGAATGACGTTCTCTCTCTCCTTAAGATTGCAAAGGTCACACAAGATTGGCAGATCCGGTCGATGAGGAATGAAGTTAAGGTGTATTAGTTCACCCCTTAATTATAAAATCGTGCTAATCATATCTATTTTATACGAGTTAAGGAGATACGTGTTTTCCTGAAGATTTTAGGCTAGTTTACTGTAGATCATTCTATATTGAGATTGTTTAGCCTCATTTATAAATTGACCATACATCCTCTGACCAGTTGCTAATAGCAACTCGACTCGAGGCGACTAAAATCCACCCTTCGTATACCGGGCTTAAACTGTGTAGAAAAAAATGCAATGAGTAAAACGAAAAGATTTAATACCCCAGGTGGCAGTCCAGGTTCACTGGAAAATCCACCCTCTTCGGAGGTAGGCTCTACGGATTCTGGGGAGAGCCTATTATTGCAATTGATAAATCCCTTTATAAAAAGTTCAAGGGTACCTCGGTCTCCACCATCAAGACCGAATATCTCCGGGAAAAAAAGTCCGCCGGAAGTGCAAGCGCACAAGAAACAGGACTCAGAGAAATGTAAAAGCTTTGAGAAGGAAAATAACGAACTTCGCAATAAGCTTAATGAAATGGATCGACTCTACCAAGAGCTCAAAAAAGAGGTAGACATGCTGAGAGAGGAAAACAAGCTTCTAAAGAACTCGCTTTTACAAAAAGAACGCGAAGATTCCCCTCCCCGCGCAGCTAATCCGCAATATCACGCGGACGAAGAAGAGCTTGCACGCGAAACGAATTGCGTCTTAAAGAAAAGACCTAGCAAAAAACGCAGAGCCGGCTCTTCGCCCGAAATCGAGCCGCGAAAAGAAGACAAGCAAAATGAGTCGAAGCCAAAACAAACTCAAGCTAAAGCACGTCCTCCGCCTGCAATAAACGTCGTTGGCATAACGGACTACAGTAAGCTACATTGCCTTCTTAAAGGTACGACGACATCGAAATTCAAGGTAACGTTACTTAGGAACAATGCGTGGAAAATTAACGTTGATGACTCCGATGGCTACCGAGCAATATCACAAAAATTAAACACGGAAAAGATCCAGTGGTATACTTATGACAATAAGTCAGAAAGACCACTGCATGTTATAGCAAGGGGGCTCCACCCCTCGTGCACAAAAGACGACGTCATGAACGACCTCAAAGCTAAAGGTTTAAAAATTCTTAATGGCGTCAATATTCTCAAATCGGAACAAGGCCAGGAAATCATGGTCAAGCATGGACTTCCGCTCTTTATGCTTACCTTTGACAGGAGCGAAAATGTAGACGATATTTATAACGTTAAAACTATTCTGAATATCGTAGTCAAGATTGAGCCTATGCGTACGAGTACGAGATCGATACCTCAGTGTAAACGCTGTCAAGGCTTTAATCACACACAGTCGTATTGTCAAAAAGAGCCGAGATGCGTAAAATGTGCTGGTAACCATCTCTCTGAAAAATGTGACCTAAATAAGCAGGCCCCGGCTACCTGCCTTAACTGCAAAGGAAAGCACCCAGCGAACTATCGAGGTTGCGAAGTGGCAAAAGAGCTTCAAAAAAGGCGAGACACATTTAAAAATATTCAACGCCAGAACGCAGAACCGGTTAAAAATAGTCGTGAAATTGCTAAGCCAAGGGTAACGACCGTCAATAAACACGTCAAAGTTAAGACGAGAGTCGAGCAAAGTAAAGTTCCTTCGGCAAAATCAAAGAAAAAGCCACAATCTCCAGAGATGCTAACATATGCTCAAGCTGCGTCGCTAGAAAACAAGCAAAGCGGTGTTACGGTAGACCCAGTCTCCCAGGTCTTCTCTATAATTCTTGCGAAACTCGAGGAGCAAACGAAGGTAAACAAAGTCATATTTGATAAATTGAGCAAGCTCGAGTTAAAACCTCGCCAAAAAAGAGCTCCCATATGAATATGAATCAGTTACTAAAAATTTTAACATGGAACGCAAACGGCCTTCTAAAAAAAAACGCCGAATTAGAAGTATTCTTACGGAATGACAACATTGACATTTGCTTGATCTCTGAAACTCATTTGACAAAGGAATCCGGAGTAAAAATAAGAGGGTATCGTGCTTATCACGCATACCACCCTTCCGGAAGAGCTAGAGGCGGATCCTCCTTATTCATTAAAGACTGCATTGAGCACTCCATAAATACGACGATTGGAATCGATACAATGCAAACAAGTTCAGTTCGAGTTAAGAATAGGCACTCGTATTTCAACATCGCGTCCATTTATTGTCCTCCGCGATGCACGTTTAGAAGTAACGACTTTGTACGTCTCCTTGACTCACTTGGACCGAATTTCATTATAGGTGGCGATTACAACGCAAAACACACCTTTTGGGGTTCCAGATCCAATTCACGGAAAGGCAGACTTCTGTACGAAGCCGGTATGCAATTCGGAGTTGATTTCTTTTCGACGGGGAAACCGACGTATTGGCCCTCTGATACAGCAAAAACACCGGACCTAATAGACTTCTTCGTAGCAAAAGGAGTATCTTCAAATTTTGCGAAAGTAGAGGAAAGCTTTGATCTCTCCTCAGATCACTCGCCGGTAATCTTGACAATAAGTGACCGACTAATGACAGTAGAAGGTGTGCCTAGATTAACTAACAAAAAAACTAACTGGCGCGACTTTAGAACTGATTGCGAAGAAAATATTGTCTTAAATGTATCGCTCAAAACACCCTTCGAAATAGAAGATGAACTCGGCAAATTTATTGAATCAATACAGAATGCCGCGTGGAAAAATACACCTTTAAGGAGGAAAGAAGTCCCATGCAATGAAGCTAATTATCCGCCGGAAATAAAAGAACTTATTCGAGAAAAGAGGAGAGCACGCAAAATATGGCAACAAACTCGCGCTCCCCGGCATAAAACCCACTCGAATTTCCTATGCAATAAGCTTAAAAAAGCGATCCAAGACCTAAAAAACCGAGAGACTTCAGCTTATCTTGAAGGTTTAACCGCCGAAAAAACCACTAATTACTCGCTCTGGAAAGCTGTCAAAAGAATTAAAAAGCCCAAAATGCATTCGCCACCGATAAGAAAAAACAACGACGAATGGGCAAAAGGTGACAAAGAAAAAGCGGATCTATTTGCCGAGCACTTAGAAGAGACTTTTAAGCCATTTGATGGAGAAACATTGGTAGACGATTTTACCGGTACGACTACGATTACCGGTACGACTACGACATATGACAACCTTAGAATAAAAAGTGTGTCACTTATAGAGCTTTGCCAGGCAATAAAAAACCTGAAAAATAATAAAGCTCCTGGCTATGATTTAATAACCGGACAAATCCTCAAGGAATTACCAAAAAAGGGACTATTAAAATTGCTTTATTTAATAAATGCTTCCATTAGATTATTATACGTTCCAAATCAATGGAAAGTCGCAGAAGTCATAATGGTTCCGAAACCGGGGAAATCTCCAAATGACAAAAAATCGTACAGACCGATATCGCTACTACCAATAATATCGAAGGTATTTGAAAAACTCCTTCTGAAACGGATTCTTCCGGTCATTGAAGAGAGACGTCTAATACCTGACCACCAATTCGGGCTCAGAATCAAGCATTCCACAATTGACCAGGTTTATAGAATAACCGACGAAATTGAAAAAGCCCTTGAGGAGAAAAAGATTTGTTCTAGCGCTTTTCTTGACGTATCTCAAGCCTTCGACAGGGTTTGGCACGATGGATTGAATTATACGCTAAGACGAATCCTTCCGGAGCAACTTCATAAGATCTTAGAATCATACCTTAAAGACTTTTTCGTGTCAAGCACGGAACTGAATATTCTGATTTTAAAGAAATCGCCGCCGGAGTTCCGCAAGGAAGTGTCCTTGGGCCTATCTTATTCTATGAGTGGACAAAAACTTGGCGCATTGTTCTTAACGAGACCAAATCGACGCATGTTAACTTCACCTACAAGAAAATAATCAACCTTCCCGTTTACATTAACTCGGTACAAATACCGCACGCAAACGAAGCTAAATATCTGGGAATGACACTAGACGCGATACTTAAATGGAAACCTTACGTTAAAAAGAAACGTGACGAAGTCGAAAATCGACTTAGAGAAATGTATTGGCTAATTGGAAGATATTCCAAACTAAGCGTATATAACAAACTGCTTCTGTATAAGCAAGTGCTTAAACCCGTGTGGACGTACGGTATACAACTCTGGGGTTGTACCAAATCAAGCAATAGGAATCTCATACAATCATTCCAAAATAAAATTATAAGAATAATCGTGAACGCTCCCTGGTATATCAGAAACAATGATATCCACAGAGACTTAGGGATAGCTACCGTGGAGGACGAAATAAAAAACTTCGCTCGCAAGCTTCGTATTCGTCTTCATGGCCATTGCAAAAGTGCCATACTCCAAACTTTGGATGTGACAAATCTTATGCGCCGACTTCAAAGAAAGAAACCGTTCGAATTAGCGCAATAAGACAAAAAGCCGCATGTCATGACGGTTTCAGCAGGTGCTTTTATTGAAAATCTACCTGCCTCACGCGAATATAAATCTGAAGCTTAAACTACTTGATAAGGTCTAACTTAGTCGTAGTAAACAAAACGAAGGGAAGGGTGTTTTTAGTCAGTAGAAATATGACACTACTATGAGTACACGGTCTCATAACGTCTCATGAAGATTTTCACCTACCCACGAAAAAAAAAATAAAAATTTAGTTGGGAGTACTGTTTGGCAGTCTGAAAATTCTTTTCAAAAAGTAGCGGAGAAATTTTTCGGGAGCCTCAAAAGTACTGTGTCCCCACACTTGAGCCCCATATTACAGTACAGCAGCAGCAGTTGTCCAAAATATCTTTTGCTTCGCATTATGTGAAATGTTTCTGTTATCAATGCAGCGATTCCTCTGATAGCTTACCTTGAAGGTGCTTAGTCAAACTGAGGTTTGCTGTGATAAGAATTCCTAAATATTTATACTCTCGTACAATCTCTATATAGACTCCTTGAAAACTCCACTTTTCACTACGTGAGTATCTGCCACCTCCTCTTCTTATGACCATCATTTTCGATTTCGTTAAATTGACGGCAAGCTTCCAGGTTTCACAGTAACTTGCCAACCTATTAATCATAAGCTGCATTCCATCGACTGTTTCGGCAAGAAAGACTATATCATCAGCGTACATGAGTGCAGGGATATTCATACCACCAATCACAATTCCTCCCCCTACTGAGTCAGTAAGATCATTGATGTAGAGTATACAAAGCAGTGCACTCAGGATGCACCCTTGTTTCACACCTATAGATGTGGTAAACTCATCAGAGATAAGTTCGCCATCCCACACATAAGCTAAATTGTTTTCGTACAACGATCTCAAAATGTTAATAATTTTACTTGAAATTCCAAGCATGCTGAGCTTGTAAAACAAAGTTTCATGCGGAATGGAATCGAAAGCAGCGCGGAAATCCACGAAGAAGGTGTACAGTTTTTTCTGCTTATTTTTGAAGATTTCAGCTATATTGATGAGTGTAAAGATATAATCAATCGTCGAATATTGCTTTCTGAAGCCAGCTAGAAACTCTTTCAATATGTTGGTATTCTCCACCCATATAGCAAGTCTTCTGTACAATAAAGCGCCGAACAATTTCGCCGATGTGTTAAGAAAAGATATTCCCCTGTAGTTTCCTGGGTTGTCTAAAGCGCCCCTTTTATGAAGCGGAAATACTACCGATTTTTTAAACGAACTTGGGACATCGCCTGTTTCGAAAATTCGATTAAACTTATTTGTTAACGCCGAGAGAAATTCTGAAGTGCAGTTTTTATAAAATCCGAAGGGGATCCTGTCGTCTCCGGGTGCCTTATTTAACTTGGCTGCTTCAATAACGAGGTTAACTTCCTTCAAATCGAATGGAGCATCTAGGAATTCATCGATGGTAAGTGGCGCTGCGTATTGAAAGGCTGGAGACAGTTGAATTGTATTGAAGAGAGCATAGAAGTGCTCACGAAATTGAGGAGCATGTAGTGATTTAGCAATGCTTTTGGAATGACCGTTGACATACTTTACTGCTTTCCAGAAGTCAGCAGATGACCTTGATTTATTGACTACTTCAAACATTTTTTCATCATAAGCCAATTTTTTTGCATAGCAGATGTGCTTAAATTCTTTATTTGCTTCTCCGTAAAGCGTTTTAAAATGTCTATATTGCAAGTTCTCCAGAGTTTAAGGAACGCAAACGATTTAGCTCTTGCACTCGAGCACTCTCTATCGAACCACCTTTGTTTGCTCGGTTTATATTTTCTTGACAGTGTAGTTAATGACCATGCATTCTTGATTGTTTCCGTTAGAAAATCCATTGTTGGTGGTGTACTTGATACATGTAGCTTGCACAGTTCCATAGTCAAATTGTTTTGAAACGACGAACGCATTTTATCATTCCAAATAAGTTTTGGCAGAGCCCAATAGGTCTTACGTTATACACATCAGCAGTCCCAGAGATCGTGCACGAGATTTCCATTGGCATATGGTCTGAAAAATTCTTCATTCCTATCCGAAAATCCGAGATAAGGGTGTGCCAATTGCCTGCGATAAGACAGTAGTCTACTATGGACGATGCAGTTCCTCGGATAAAAGTATATTCTCCTTCACAATCTCCTTCACAGCTACCGTTTAGAACTCTGCAATCGTATTCGTCTGCAAGGTCAAGAATATTGTTGCCCTTAGAGTCACAAGTCACATCCTTTGAGTAACGATTAGTTTTGATAATTGATGCGTTGACACCACTCAAAAAATTGTTTTGGGATAAACCTATCCTTCCATTGAAGTCCCCAATAAGCATAAGGTCTGATGATCCTAGGTTTCTCAAGGTATCACAAAGTTTCTCGTAATCTTCTTGCCAATGACTGCAGTTGAGATATATTGGAACAATGAACACTGACTTATTATTTAGTCTCAGGTCTAGTATGAGAGAATCGCCTGCTTCTTTGAACATGACCTCCGAGATTTCACGACGTCTACGATAACCGAACAATTCACCTCCACTTCCTCTTCCGAATGTGTTAAACTTCACTGCAGGTATCCATTTCAATTCGTAGCTTAAAAATAAGTTTTTAAAAATATCTTCTTCATTTTTCAGTACATGTGTTTCAAATAGAAAAAAAATATCAAAATTCTCTATGTATTCAAAAAATTCAGTAAATAGCATTTTATTTTTAAGTCCTGCTACGTTGTAACTTAAAATACTTAATTCTTAAAAAAGATTTATCATTCTGGTAGACGGGAGGAAATCATGCAGAATTAACTACGTCGTGTAAACGCGTGGAAGAACCATTACATACAGCGGCTGTTTTTCCCAGAGATGCAAGACTTTTAGGGGCGCGGCAAACTTCATTAGGCGTTGACATTTCATTTTTTGACATGTTTATGTTTTTAGTGTTGTCGACCATCCTCGATCCATCCAAAATAGAAATTAAATTCTGAGAAATCTCACCAAATAGCCTTCGTAGGACAATGACACCACACTCCTCACCGCATCTCAAGCCTTTCGAGAAGTCCCAAGTGAAATATGTATCTCCAACAAATAACCTATCGTCACGCAAAGCAATCTTTGTCTGAGGATTACCTTCACGCAACACCTTCATTATTGGAAACAATTTCGCCCTCCTTCTACGCATATTTAGAGACATGTCTTTATGGATGGTTATGCCTGTTCCCTTAAGCTTCGTTGTGTTTCGCAAAATGTTCCAGGTATCATCACGGGATCTCATCTTGACTACGACTGTTGACCTTGTTGAGTTCCTTTTGGAAACGCTATAGGCTGACTCGATAACTGCTGATGTACCATTTTGACACTGACCAGTCAAACCAGAGCACACGGACTTTGCCTTTCCCTTGGGATCCACATTGTCCTCCGCAGGTAAGGGGACAACGACATTGGTCTCAGTATTCCCATACGCCGACGATATAAACATTATCGGAAGAACTCAGCGGGCTGTCACGGGTGCGCTTGCAAGCATTGAGGCGGAAGCGACCAAATTGGGCTATCGCTTAGCGATAGGGCAAAACCAAGTATATGCTGTCAACAAGAAGGGATAACCAACACCGACGAATTGGACAAAACGTCACAGTCGGCAGCTATAACTTCGAGGTAGTAAGGGACTTTGTCTACCGTGGCTCTGCTATAAATTCTACAAACAAGATCAGCACAGAAATCAATCGAAGAATAACTCCAATCGCTGTTTTTTTGGGCTTATAAGGCAATTCAACAGTAAAGCCCTATCTCGAAGAGCTAAGGAGACTCTATATAAGACCTGGATCATCCCAGTCCTGCTTTACGGCGCTGAAACATGGACTTTATTAAAAGAGGATGAAGATATCCTTGGTCGCTTCGAGAGAAAAATTCTTCGTAAGATTTTCGATCCCGTTTGCGTTGACGGGTTTTGGAGGAGAAGATTCTATCACGAACCATACGAGCTGTACAGCGACATCGACCTAGTCAAGAAACTGCGTATTGGACATCTGAGATGGCTAGGACATGTAGAGCGAATGGACACAAACGCTCCGGCCCGCAGAGTCTTCGAATCTAATCCCGAGGAACGACGCAGTAGAGGGAATCATCGCCGTAAGTGGGGCGCACAAGTTCAAGGGACCTCGACCAACTTGGAGTGCGCAACTGGAGGAGAAAATTATGCATAAAAAAACTGACTCTGATGAATTAAATAAGCGCACAGATTAAATAGCTTCAGTAGTAACGCGAACCGAGGAGACAGTGGTGACCGAACAAGGACCAACATGTTCGCCAGGCAGATATATCATTGAACCCCAACAAATGACGATTGATGTAGCGAACGAACTGAAGTAGAGTCGAGTGCTTGATGTTTGGCGTGTTTTGGTGCGACGTCGCGTTGCTTCTCAGTGAAGTAAGATTTAGACTGGCAAACATTTTAGCTTTTTTCTCCAGTCAAAACTGAGTTGGGATGTTTAGTTTGCGCTACTAAATTTCAGAGGGCGCTAAAAAGAGCCTTTTCAATCAATTTGATTCATGTTGAATGATTCAGTAGTATTTTATAAATTTAAGCACAACTTTTTCACATTTTTCAATTCAATTTCAATTCAATCACCCACCTAGAAAAAAACAATAAAAAAGAGTTTAAAGCTAGATTGACTGAGGATAGTTTTGTGGAAAAGCTTTCACTTTGCTTTGCATAATTCTCACCAAAATTTATCATATATTATACTTATCATACGCTTACAGTTTAGGTTATAATGATATCCATTTCTATAAACCGTTAAATAGTGTTCTATCTGCAATTATTGCCCTTTCATAAAAGTCAGTAGCCCCCACAACGTTGTAAATTTCGATCTTTTACTAAATAAATTCAATTCATTTGTTTCACTTATGTATATGACTACAGCGTATACTTATGTGAAACATGATCATAACCAGTTGGTTGGCTTTGCGATATTTTTTATTGTCAACTTCTATTTTTCTTTTTCAACTAGATATTTTTCCTTCATGGCCCTATGATATAATGCTAAACAGGGGGATACTACGCAAAGTGTAGAATTTAGCAAAATTCAAGACGAACAGCAGCCACACATCTTCAAAGTGTTAACAAGAACACTTTCAGAAGCCCTTTCAATAAATTAATTTTATTTGCTTGACAATTGTCAAACCACCCCACCACCCAGTCTAGATCCTAAATAACTCTTGTCTTAAATACTAAGCACGTCAATTAAGAAAACTCCCTCATTTACATTTTTCCCTCGAAAACCCAATTTAGATCCACTTCTTTCAAAGGATAGCTTCTTAAGAACAAAAAATTAATTAAAGTCGACAAACAAAGGCATTCCCTTACCACCTAGCACACAGAGGCATAATTTCTTTGCCACATCGTCCCCTTCCGTCGCCCACGAGACAATATTGGCTAAGGAAATCTCATTAAAATTGTCAACGTAGTCTTCTGCCGGCTCTCATACGTATTACATACCAAAGCCATTGTCACTACAGAAATATTCTTCGAATGCTAGCGTAACCGCTTATTAAAACTTTTTTTCTTGCTCCGTCTACCAACAATCAGCTAAGAGGAGAAATATGTAAACATGAGCTGAATGATGTGTACACCAGATATGTAGATTACTTTTAGTGTAAGAAGCTTATGAATCTGTAAACTTCATTAAGACGTTTCGCAAGCCTTTTGCGTATAGTCATCCCCCAACACCTCTCTGCTAACATAATTATGCAAATTTTTGCCAAACACAAAGAAGCCTAAAGTACCTCGACATCGTTAACGCGGTATCCAACATTAGGATGCGGGACTCTTTTTAAAGTCATCTGTGCTGCATGATAGCGCAAAGGCACTTTTACTGCACGCAATCAAGGCGCGTGCCGCTATGGAAAATCCTTTTGTGAGGACACACTGTGTGTTAATTGAAAGGAGTTTGTAAAGCGTTGGGAAAGAGATTTTCTTCCTTTGCGTTTTACATTTTTCAAACAAGGTCTTGAGGAGATAAATCCACTTGGGATACGAGTTCTAATCCAATTATAAACACTTACTTTGTCAGAGGAGAAGCGCTCAGAGGAGGAAAGTGTGCGGAGGAATATACGAAAATGATTACTATGTGAAATAGAAATCAATGTAATTTGGCTCAATTAAAATAAGATTTGAGAAAAGCACATAGCGAAGAATGACTAGGACTCCAAAATGAAAAGAACCTGAACGAATTAGTGCCATTGTAGGAGTATCTTTTAATGCATCTGCGGCAGTGGCGATGATCCACCTTAAGCGACAAAGAATTAGTTCAAATTACTGGCTAGTAGTGCAATGGTAGTCAATGGCTTGAGCTTTATTCTCCTTAGCCTTTTAGATGAAAATACAACGGTAGTGAATCTGAGCTTCAATCAAGCGCAATCTTCTTAGTCAGGTTTACTCCGATCGACATCGCCTTCCCCTTACTAAGAAAAAGAACTCCCTCTCCTATATCGCAGGAGTACAATCCAGCTGCTTTTATTGCAAGAGTAAGTTAGCAAAAGCTATTTATTTACGTATTTAGCACCGCAATGCAGTGCTTTTACGATTGGACCTCCAAATGTCAAGTGATTTTTTGCAGGCATTTTTATTCTGGCATTACAAATAACGTCTAGAAAGTCCTCATCAAAATTATGTCGGCATTGCGAATATTCACAATCAAACAGTTATAAAATCATTTCTTGCGAATATCTCGTTTTCTATTGGTCGTACGCTAATTTTAGTTTTAGAAAAGTTGAAATGGAAATATGATCTACAAAAAAAGTTAGACTTAGCAAAGCTCAAGTACCGATAATAATTGTTGAGGGAATATTCTGTTTGCGCAGCTCAGTACGTTGATAGTATCTTCATCTTCTTTCTATTTCGGTGAGCTTGTGTTCCAAAAACAAGGGATCATTCCCCTTCCACTTCACTGCATTTCTATTGATCCGCCTCTGGGGTTCACCTGTTTGACCTCAGAAAATATCGGCAGATCTCCCGATTTTCGATCAATTCATTAGTGAGGCAAATCAAATGCTGGTGTCGTTGCATTTATGTGTTTCAGACATGCCTTTTTTCGCGATGTCTCTGAAACGTTCAGTGATATTGCCTTTTTAACAGGGTTTAAATGATCTCTTCTTTGAACGTGGCATGGCAATACAAATTGAGCCGGTCGCGGTTTACTTTTTGTGAGATGGTCTCCCATCTTCTTTCAGAACTCACAGGGCATCTCGTCTGACCCAACAACTTTGGTTTCTTGGAGTATTTGATCACCTCACTTACTCTTGGACTGTAATGTCGGGTATTACTTCACAGTTCGGGTTATCTCGTGGAAAGTATAAGCCGGGGAAACTGTTCTTTCAGAAGTCTTTCACAATACTGCCGCCACCTCTGCAGAATTTTGTCGTCATCCACAAGAAGCTCACCATGAGCGTTGTTATTGTCCTTTTTTGGGCATCTGTTTTGAAGATGGTTGCGCTCCTGTTAATATTGTGTCGTCGCAGCTCCTAGAAAGCCTGGTTTGCATTAGCAACCGGGGAAAATATTTCCTCCAGCTCCCGATACAGACCATCTGTACTCTCTGCTTGAAGCTGGGCGCACTTCTTCTTCGCTTTTTTCTTGCAACATCTGTATTCCAATTCGAGGCGAGCATTTTTGTCTCTATTATTAGATGAGCACTTTGATCAAGCTTTCTTGTTATTTACTACTGCTTTAGCTTCATCACTCCACCACCATGTTTCTTTGTCGTGCTGGTGATGGGCTTTTAAACCTCCTAGCAGTGACTTTCTCTTCTTTAAGCGCGTTCGTTGTAGGATCGCCTCATATTTTGTGCTCTGCATTCTTCATCCTCAGCTCCGTTGATGGTGTCAGAGAGATCATTTTTATCACAAAAACAAAAGCCCAGCCGTTTTCTTTGTCCAGATTGTCCCATTTGATTTTCCCAGAGATCCATGTTTGTTTGATTTTCTTCAGTGTCTTCATAAAAATTTCTGTTAGCAGGTGACGGTGTTGTTGAGCGATCGCCTCTCCCTGGATCACTTTGCAATCTTTTGTCCGAAGGTTCATGAAACTGGCTACCAATCTGGGTTTCACTTCCACCACTGCTGTGTGTGATCAGGTGTCGGGTTGGTTTGATGAATATCACGTGGTATTTTACACGATATCTTCACCAGGAAGGTTCCTGGTGCCGTATCCCAGTCCTCCATGGCAGTCTTTATAGTCTTTGCTTGACTTCCCGACATGTCCATTCAAATCTCCAACAAATAGAATCTCTTCCTTTGGGATGTTATTTAGGAGTTAAAAAAATAACGAACAAAAATGCTTTTTTTTTCTCTGATCGCACCCACTTACACTAGTTACAGTTTTTCCAATATTCTAGCGATTGTCTTTGACACGTTCATACTCCTGTTTTATTATTGTTTGATATTCCCTTTATGACACCTGTGACCTCCAGTCGTGCCAACCAATTGAAAGTATTGTATGCGTCGCTGGGCTCACTTGGGTGTTACATTGCCTAGGTCTGATTTGTCCCCTTAGTCGATTTTTACAACAAGTGCTAGTTGTTGATATTCTTAACCCGTCCATGCACGAGGCTTCGTAAGTTGAATAAAATCATAAATATGTTCATTACCTACTAAATAAGTTTGATTCAAAAATACTTGTTGTTGTTGATGGATACTGCGACAATAATAAGGATGTTAAAGCAATGGAGCAATGTCGACGCGCTGGAAGAACTTCACAGTCTGTTGGAAACCAAAATTTTCATAAAATCTTCAAATACTTTGGAAATGTAATCTTTGCCGCCATCGATTTTTCTTATTTTATAAAACAGGTAAACGATCTTTCCAACTTAGTCACTGATCTAAGGAATGACATCGCTATGACTAAAGCGGCTACTCTCAATTAAAATCTTTTTTCGGTAACCAATTGAACAATTTCTAAATCCAATTCTTGTATTACGAAGCTTTCAGGTGATAATTCGTGGTTGATAGGGCGAAGAGGTTGTCCAACAAAAATCTATTTCGATAGTGCGACTAATTTTGTAGGAAGTAGGACTAAATTAATTGAATCTCCTAAAAAATTCTCATTTAATAAAACAAATATTTTAAGTTTTGCTTCAAAGAAGGTGATGGAGTTCAAGCTCATGACACCTAAAGCGGCTTACCTCGGCTCGTACGGCTCTGGGAAGCAGCTATGAAGTCGACAGAGGGACTTCCTTACAAGTCCTTAGGCAGTGCACTATTGACATTTGAGAAGCTGGCGACACCACTAGCTGAAATTGAAGGCGTATTAAGTTCGAGACCAATCACTCCAGTGTCTTGAAATCCCTACGACATAAGTGCACCCGAGGGCACTTTCTAATTGGATCCGTGATCAATTCTTTTCAAGAACTAAATCTTATTACTGAAACTTTGAAAACGTTTCCTTTGTGAATAGATGGCAACGTGTATCGGCAATCAAACAACACTTTTGGAAGAGATGGTTGAGCTAGTATTTCAAACATATCCAGGTACGCTGCAAGTGGATTACCACTCAGCTCGATTTCCAAGAAGGAAGTCTGGTGATAGTGAAGACAACTTACCTCTGTACAAATGGGTACTGGCTCGAGTAACAAAACCATCAAAGAGACGACGGAAAATTGCGAGTAGTTGAGCTAAAGACTAGTTCCGGAAGCTGTAGGCGTCCTATAGCAAAGATCGCCCCTATGCTAGAAGAAGATGATTAACGGTATACAACCCATCAAGGTGGACGGAATGTTCACGCCAAACAACGTGCCACAATAGAAGTTATACCACTGTATGTACATGCTAGATGAGTAACCACTTCCCCTTTATTGAATTCACCACACCATCACCCCCACATAAAATGCATCCCATCCACTGCACCAGTACTTTTCGATGTACAATCTTCAATTCGTACGCACGAAGTTTAATAAAGCAATTTTATAACCTTTAAAGTAGTGTTTTATTCAATGGCTTTTTACGTAAATTCTTCATCCGCATAGACTATCCGAATGTGCTAGGGTAAACACCTCAATGTCAGGTGAAATTAGAAATTCTCGCAATTTTGAGCACCGCGCCGTGATAAAATACGTCGTGCAAAAAGGAATCGCACAAAAAAATGTTCGAAGATATGAACAAGATATCAACCCTTCAGGATTTCGGGCTTTTGTATAATTTTGGGGCTGTATTCGACCCCAAGCTAAGATTCACTTTACGCATTGACTACATTGTATCTAAAGCGAATTCAGTGCTCGGTTTTGTTAGTCGGAACACTCTAAGGGCGTAAATGATACATATACGTAAATACACACTTAAATCTCTATTTTCTTCGTTTGTTCGATCAGTTTTTGAGTATTGTTGTACAGTTTGCAACCCATGATGTAATGTAGATGCGAGCAGGATTGAAAAAAATTCAAAGCAGATTAGTTATGTATATACCGATACAAGATTAGTTATATACCGTCTATATTGGAATATTCGAATGCTATACTATTGTACAATGCTAGATGTGAGGTAATTGGTTTACGAAAACATGAGCAAATATTTTTCAGTAATTCTCATAGGAGACATTATAACGTCTTACATCAATTGTACCTATATACTTTCATTAGTATATGTATTTGCTCCCAGGCTTACGATTCCAATGGTTTTTTCGAGAAGCTTTTAATATAAGCAATAAATGGACTAATGAACCATTTTCGCGATGCATCAGAGAGGCAAATTTCTTATTAACCCAGATTAATTTAGAATATAATCTGAGTAGGGAAACTTTTTAAAAGCACATATTGTTAGTATTAAATTGGACTATATTTCTGTACTCTAAGGTGGTATACTGAAATATATTATCTGATTGATGAAATAAATTGAAATTGAAAAAGAAGAAAAAAGTACGAGTATAATATCGATTTTCATATATTTTGCTACCACCCTTTGGAGGCGCTACGAACTAACTCCCGATGAAGCTAACTTCCAATGACCGAAACGAACTTAGTCCCATCAATTTTTGCAATGGGATTTAGGTCTTACTTTTGGGAGATAGCTCATTTGGGAGTTAGTTCATTATGTAGTAACTCCCGGTGAACCAAGTCCCAATATTAAAGTAGTGGAAGTTAGTTCATTTTAATTTTTGGCACACTGAGCACATGCGTGTGAGGCCGTACGCCGCGCCGTCCGGTGTGTGAGTCGAAGAATGTTCCATAGTTTGAAATCTTTTTAACCCGCGAAACATGCTACCCAAGTACTGTTAAGATATAGGCCCCTATCGGGTTGATCATAAAGGGTTGCGTACGAATAATCTACTCAACAAAATATCGTTGGTTTAAAATGTCGATTTACATCGATTTGTTTGAACTTTAAAATTCGAAATTTTTTTTTAACCGACTGCAAAAATGTCGAAATTTTGAAATCTCGACTTCACTAAAAGTCGAGCGTCTTGTACAAAAAGTCGGGAAAGATAGCGACAGTCGACATTTTTTGCTGGCGAATATTAAAAACAGAAAAGATAGTGCCTAGGTACACGCCTCCATATCCGCGGACAAAATATCGATGTCAAAATATCCGCTATATAATATACGGAGAACTTTAGCTCCAGACACCTGCCTGACAGTTGTTTACATACCCTTAGCGACGCATTTGCGTGAGCGGCTAAACCGCCCGGGAAATCGGAGTTTAACAAATTAATCGCGCGAAGCGCGCCTCTTATCCACGACTTGATAAAGACAAATTGAAAAATAACAAAGGCCAGTGAATTGCTAGAAAATAGTTCATTTAAAATTGTTTATTTTGTTTTTCTGGACGTCACCCTCGGAGAATCTTTGAAGCATAAACAACCGAGCTTTTTACACCAATATCTTTCTCTCTCTCTCTATCTACCCTTTCCAACGCCCGCACTGTGTATAAACATGTTAAAGGTATTATGAACCCTTTGAGTGCGCACAAATTATAAAAAAAAAACAAATACTTTGGGACTTATGTAGTTCATAATAAAAAAAGCCCCACCATTGGGACTAGAATCGTTCACAGTTTGGGACTTAGTTCGTTCTAGAGTAGAGTATCTTTATACATAAAACTAAGTTGCAAAAACCGTTTGTGTCCCTCTACCGCCCGTAATTTTCAACCAATTTAGTTGTTATATTTTTTAATGTAGATAATTACGGTACAAATGTGAAAAGCAAACAAAAAAAAAACATTTCAAAAACCTACAGACTTAACCCCAGGCGCCTGCCTGACAGTTGTTTTTTTTTGTTAGGAGCAGCAACGCACACCGGGTGCCAGCTAGTATGGTATAAATATACAAACAAAAAAGTTGTAAAATTCTTAAACACACTCTTAGGCCTACGCCCCACTCTTTATGTATATTGTATTTTGCCTATAAACTGACTTGACCAGCGTACTATCGAGTAGCTTAGTTTCCATTTGGTAGAAATGCGGTTTGAAACTTTACTACGACTCAGCAATCGCCACAACCATAGTGCTCTGATCGAAGAGGGTCTTTTGCTCTCTTTACAAAGAAAAAATGGAAAACCGAAAAAAACCAACGCGATTTTTGAGCTCAGAATGAGGAGGGTTACTGTGACAAAGTAAGATACGAATTCTCATGAAACCCTTCGCCATGTAAACACCAAAACTATTTATGCTTAAATCGATGAATGTTCCAGGACCGTAGTAACATAAGAGGTGGTGAATATAATACTCATTCAGTAATGCATTTCGATTTCCTACTCTACTCCAGCATACCAGTAGTGAAAAAGTCGTGGAGGTATCCAGCAACAAAGTAATATAAGTACTCTGATGAATTCCTCCTCGCTGTCAAAACTTCACTTAAATTTGGGATTGAAATCCAGAAACAAATTTACATAAAAGAAATGATGAATTGCTACTTGAAGTTAAAATTTAAATTACTAGTTGCGTCACAGTACTGTGCTATATGTCACAGTACGCGTTTCTTGTGCTGACTTGGAGCAGGTTTTACAATTGGAAATGCAGAAATGTATTAATGAATCTATCCTCGTTCACAAAATAATGAGTGTGCTGACACGAAGGAGCTTTCAAAATATGTGGTAGATTTTCGTCAGTTGTCGCACTCGAGTGTGAAAAAAAAAGGTTTTAAATCCAATCCTGTAATTCATAAACGAAAATCACAGGATTTCGAGTTATACTTTTCGAACGCGATCCCGTGCCCCGAATATCGTGGTTGTATTTCCTAGTCGTAGTGCATTTAACCGCATCGCAATTCGTTTATTAATTTAACCCGTTCTTTCTTCTGATGGCATATTTGTAGCTGATTGTGCAAAAACATAAGGACATAATATTACTTTTAAATTTTTAAACAAATTTCCTGCAGAATTGAGTAGTTTATTAATTAATTTATCTGTCTATTGTCCACCTGTTAAAATGAAAAAAAAAATTAAAATGCAAACTGATTCATACTAATGCTGAATTGAAAATAATTTCTATTCTGAGTTTTTTCCAATACGGATACTATTCTTGCAGTGGCTGTGGTATTCAGCTTCACGTGGGTAAAGTAAAACAAACCGGCTGTTACAAGCTACATTGAACAAATAAATATATCCTGTCGCATGCTTTTCTAACGATATTTGAGCGGTTAAAATCGCAATTATAAAGGTAATATTTAGTTCATATTGAGAATAAAACAGCTGTAATAAATTCCAACGCGTTAAGTTCTTTATGGTAATGTATGTATCTTTAAACAACAACTTTTTTGTTTTTGTTTTAATGACTTACTATTATTATGTACCAGACAGCTTTAAACAAGCAATTATATTCCCAATCTTTAAGAAAGGCGACCCGTTAGAACCCTCTAGTCCATATCCGTTCCATACTGCTGCTCTAGTGTTGGTGTATAAATTCTCCATTACCTTTCCAAATTTCTGCGACATTCCATATTGCTAGAGTTTGTAAAAGAGTTTTTGGAAGTCTATGGTGTTAAATGCTGCTCTGAAATCAATGAAGAAGGCGTACAGCTTTTTTTCCTTTCAGCAAAATTCTCGGCAATATTTCGCAGTGCAAATATGTGGTCTACTGTGGAGTATCCAGGTCGAAAACTAGCTTCAAATTCTCCAAGAAGTCCATTTACTTGAATCCAGCGCATTAAGCGAGTTTGCAAAATACTCGTAAAAACCTTTGCTGAAACATTCAAAAGTGTGATTCCGCGATAGTTAGAGCATATGGTTATCGGTTTCTTACAGAGGTAGGAGTCAGGCAGGGCTGCAATGCAAGTCCAACTCTATTTGTTCTCTTTATCGAAGGCATTATCGATTGCTTACCAGGTGGTATTATGTTTGCAGATACACAATGCGTTTTTTTTTTCATCACGGTAATTTCATCAAAGTTCTTAGAAATAGGTGTCGAATTGTGGGGACAAGATGAAGACAACAAATACAGTAATACTTTACTGCTTGATCTATGAGAGTTGAGAACGATAATACGATATTACTTAAAGAGCAGTAGCTCTTGTAGAAGAATATAACTAAAATGTTTGTAACTGCTAATGAAGAACAAAAACAGTATGTACTACTGATTGTGAAAAATTCCCATAAAAAGTACTCCGGCTGTAAGAAGTTTACATTATTGCAATAATTAATAAAGCTGAAGTATGTTTTTAAATGTATTAATGAATGTTCTTATATACTTTTATTTTACTTACGCCACCATATCTGTACTTGAAAACCTAAAAATTAAGAACTTATCACTTAAATAGAGGATACTTGAGTTTTTTTTCAACAAACTTTTCAAAATCCGGTAGCGACCCCTATAATTTCAATCATTTTTGAAAAATATAATACTGCACAACTTCCTCATAACATAGAACATATTGATAGGGTGCCCCATTAAAAATTCGAAAAATTATTTTTTTTGGGTCAAATGAGGGCCACCCTAATATACATATCAAAGCTCTCCTTTATGTCGACGATCTTGTGCTATTATCGAGCTCTCCAGACACATTGCAGTTCATGATTAATCGGCTATACGATTACAATGTACTCTGGAACATAGAAATAAATCGAAATAAATCGAAAATCATGATCTTTCCTAAAGGTGGAGGCAGATGAGCAAGGATGGAAAGGTGGTCATATAATCGTGAACCAATCGAGGTCGTGAAACAGTACAGATACTTGGGAAATATCATCTCTAGTGACCTTAGCATGGAACCTCATTTGAAGGAAAAGCTTTTGGTGTCTAAGAGAGCATTGAGCTGAACGTGAAAGAAATGTCTTCAAAACCAGGACATACCTCACAGTGCTAAGTATCGGATCACGTCATGTGAGATTCGAAACAGTGGAAAAATTGGAACGGTTTTATTTGCGGAGGGTATTTCGAATACCCACAACTGCTCCTAACTATATGCTGTTGCTAGAAACAGGACTGGCACTACTTTTCTTACAGACGCTAAAATTAAGCATCGACTACATCCTTAACACTGTTAAATTAGGGGAGGAGCGACCGCCAAAGAAGTTTGTTAAATTCAAATAATTAAACGAGTACTTTACAATTGTACAAGTTTTATGCTGCCATTAAACTTCGTGCCACACGGAAATGGTCTACCTGTTGTATGTTCCTTATGCAATCTGTAACAAAGGGAAAACATTGTCCATTTCCTGGGAGTCTGTCCAATTCATTCTATTAGACATTGTTTGGTTTTTACAATGAAAAATATACCTTGTGTTCATACAGCATTGTAAATCCGAAATTTATGTGCCGCACACATAGAAAAGTCGAACCACGGGCTTCATGCATTGCCTGAGCTGCCAATAACTGAATTTCTATTCTTTTGTCATATATATGTACAGTACATACGTTACAGATACGTTATGTAAGGTAGATGGACCTACAAGCTGTCCCCACCATTGAGGTCTGGAGCAAGCGAGTGTATGGGGACTGCAACTACCACCTTACGCAGTTCCTACCAGGTCACGATGTCTATCGCAAATATTTACACATATTTGGACATGATAACTCACCCCTCTGTCCACATGGTCCAGACCAAGAGGAAGATACAGAGCACGCAATATTCTATTGCAATAGCTTTACAGAATGGAGGAATATCCTGCCAAGTCCACCATTCCTTATAGACCAAATGCTGCGATCAGAGGAGAATTGGCTGTTAATTTGTACACGAATAACGAATGCGTAAAAAGAGCTGCGAATAATTGAGAGATCAAGGAGAGCAGATGCAGCAGTACAAGAATCATATCATTAATTGCTAACCAGCCCCGCGAAGTAATACCTTTTGGCAGTCTCGCGAGGAGAGCGGTAGAAGTGTGCAGGGTGTGTATTTGTACGTAGGCTCATTCCTGGCGTCAATTATTCAGACTTGCGAATCGTGCATACTAGCAACCCCAGCTCTACTGGTATCTTTGGAAGATAACCACATACCTTGGGGCAAGCAAAAAAAAAAAAAAAAAAGAAAAAAGATACGTTATGTATTTAACCTAGCTCAATACACAATAAATTTATACCTGAACTAACACAAAATCGTTTTTTTCTTTATTCAAATTCATTTTTGTACCATACACAAGACCAACGGCACACCAGCCTAGACAATATTCATATGGGCCTATCGAGGCCCAGCAGGCTATCTTATCGCCTCCCAAACAGCTGCCCATCCTAGGGTTAAGCGAGCGCAGAAACATAAACAAAACAACCGGGAAGTTATGAGAGACATCTCGAAGCTGTCAACCTTAAGGTACCAGAACTTTCAAAATTTTTAGCAAATGGAATTCCAGCGCCATTGGACATTTGGGAATTTGCCAAAACCAAAGTCAAATACAAAAGAAGGTTGGCAGAAGCCCGAAGATGAGTTCTGTGTAGGCAATGGATGACAGGTATTAGAGATATTAGAGGCGCACAGAATTTAAGCCAAAAAATAAGATTATGCCATTTTTTTTTTTTTTTGTTAAGTAAATTTAGTTAAAAATAATTTATTACAAGAAATTCAAAAACCCTCTATATCTACAAACACGTGCATCGACGCCAAAACATGTTATCATCTACAACGATACACCAGACAAAACCGAAATAAAAAATATTTGTTTTGTTTTTGATGAAATTAATTGAAAGAGAGACTAGCACTATTGAAACCATAGATCAAAAATGTATGGTCAGAGGACATTCCTTTTTGCCAAATGACTCTGACCTTGGGTCTATTGAAATGTACGCAAAACAAACATCCATTTATGCACCTAAGGACTGGTTGAAATAAAAAAAAAGAAGACTTTTCATCTCACAAAAATGACACAACCAGATTTCAAATCTGTTGCCAATCGGGCAAAATGCATGATAAGAAGCAAACAAAATGAGCTTAAGTCACCAGTTATCTGGCTGAAAATCGAATGGATAAGGATGTCAAAAGGTCAGCCGTACACACTGTATTACAAAGAAACTCTTAATGAAGATTTCTTCATGCTGAATTTGAAGCTCGCGAATACAGGAAGAGCACGCTCTCTTGGACGTGTCTCTTAAGAAAGTTTGTACCAAGGAAAGTTGCGAAGTAGAAGAAAAGGGGCATGTTAGATCTTTTTTTATTCATACCACCAATCCACCATGCGCATTTTCAAACCCTCCAATCAGCAGAAGGTTAGAGGATGATGCGGGTCCTTTAGAACTTGTGCAAGAAGATCCATAAAAAGGACAGTCACGAAAGGCATTATTGATTTATTTCACATGGAAGTTTTATTTTGTTTAATTTTTCTGTCAATTTACAAGTTTTGTAGTATTTTTATTATCCTTAAAAAAAAAATAAACAAGGAAACATTTTTTTTTTGTTTTAATTTTCATGTCGTTTAAAATTCTTTCTGTTGAACTGCACAATAGTGTAAACCGTTTTCAAGTGCCAACAATTTTACGTTTTAGAACAAACACATTCACTTTCAATTTCTCTAACTTGTAACATCTTAAAAAGCTTGCAGCTTATTTCATGGTTTTCAACAACTTAAATCAGTCAATTTGCTATAACTTTTAAGCTGAACCAAAATCGTTACTAACTAAGAACGCCTAAGTCGCTAGAACGTAACTAGTTTCGAAGTTAAGATGTACTTCCGTGTATCTACTGCTTATAGCACAAAGCGGTCATGCTGTTCGAAACAATAGGAAGACCCGTTTTTGTACAATGACAACTGGACCGTACGAACCAAGTTTACACCGATGGATAGCACAACTGTGCTTGGGCTCGCGAAGGCTTGCGAGCCAAATAATCCCTGACTCTGACTTCCAACGGCATTTCCATGTAGTGGTTCAAGTAGTTTCTATAAATATGGCCAACATTTGCCAAAATAGCACATCCTCCAAGTTATCCCCGTGCAGAAACGGTTGGGCCAGACGAGATACCCTCTGAATTCTGGAAAAAGATGGGAGACATCGGGTTCAGATGGCTCAGAATTCGCATCTCCAAATTTGTGAGAAGTGACCCAATGCCGAATCAATGGAGGGAAAGTTACCTTCTTCCTGTATGCAAAGGGAAGGGTGATACGCGAAACTGTGATAACTATCGTTCGATCAAGCTGATGTCACACACCATGAAGATCGTTGAGCGGGTATTAGGTGGCCGACTGCGAAAAATAATACGGCTATCTGATAATCAGTGCGGGCTTATCTCGGGTAAATCAACCACAGATGCAATCCAAAGTATAAGGATCATAATGGAAACACATCGTGATTCCTTAAGGGATTTGCATATTGTATTGGTTGACTTTGAAAAGGCATTCGACAGACAACCACGAGATCTGATATAGGTGGCGCTAAGACATCGACGGTTTCCAGAAACCTATGTAAGCAAAGACAAGAGTAAGATGCCCCACTGGAGTGACCGAAGAGTTCCCAATAAAAGTCGGGGTGCACCAAGGAAGCGTTTTAAGTCCTTTGCTCTTTATTACAGTCCTTGATTATCTGCTTGAAGGTAAGTGATGGACCCCGGGGTACATCAGTTATTCTTTGCTGACGATGGAGCCATCATAAGTGAGGATTCTACATCCCTGCAACGAGCACTTGATGTGTGGGTGGACGTTTTGGAGGGAAATGGGTATCGCATTAGTTCAAAAAAGACAGAGTACTTGTGCTGCCCATTCTCTGATCCACTCAGGCCTATTCCAGACATTTATTTGAATGTAACAGTGCTTCCCAATATCGAATAAGAAGTTCGAAGATCCGTGGAAGCTTTCACATCAAGGAAACCATCGTACAAAAAATAGAGCGCGACCGGCTCAGTTGGTATTGCCACGTTCAAAGAAGAGATCATTTGAACCCTGTTAAAAAGGCAATATCAATGCACGTTCCAAAGACATCGCGATGTAGGAAAGTCAGCCCTATAAACGCCCGGATCGGACAAATGCGACGACATCGGCATTTCATTGGCCTCAGTAACCGAGTGATCCAAAATCGGCAGGCCTGCCGATATTTTCTGAGGTCAAATGGGCGAACCCCACAGGCGGATCAGTAGAAACGCGGTGAAGTGGGAGGGGGGTTGTGATCCCTTGTTTTCGGATCAAAGCCTCGCTGATAAAAGGAAGAAGAAGAAGAAGCACATCCTCCAAGTTAACCGACAAAGGAGAACGAGGACTCTTTCCGACTAATATGGCGGAAACTATGGGTAATGGGCTAATTTTAACAAGCTGAATGAATCCATTTAGCAGGACGACTAAGCGAATCCTTTCTCATCTTCATTGTCTTCTCCGGGAAATTTTCCTTAAACGAAACTTTGCCATATTTTACAAAACTTATCGTTCATGTACTAACAATATCAGCATCATTTGATGAAGCAGCTTGCTTGTTGTCCTCATCGGCAATCGATTTCATTGAAATGTTCAATTCCCCAATCAACCTTACCTAAAGTGTCATATCCTTTTAATGAGTTCAATGACTTTTAATAACACAATTTCCTTCCAACGCGATGGACAGAATTTAAATTTAATTTGCGCTGAAGAAGGCCAAATACATGAAAATACCATTAAATTCGATACTCCTTTCTAACCCTTACGTGACAAAACATGGCAATTCCAACACATAGCGCTCCCTAAATCCCATTAGGCTTCCGAAGGACTAAATGCATCATTAAAAACCCATTCAAAGGTATTACCAGTCCCTGCTGCTCATCAAAGGTCAAACATTAAACATTCTGCAGGAAAACACTGACCCTAGGCTGCTGCTGCAGCAGTACACTCCGTCCTCCGGTTTACCACAGCTTTACGTTTCCCTCTCTGCATTACAAATGGCACAAATGGGTAGAATGCGTATCCCTCAGCAAGTAGCAGCAAACAATGAGTCGTATTTCTTAAGAAACATGCCAATGGAGTGGCGGTTCTCTCATTTGATCCCATAATAAGGATTCCGGTCACGAATTTCCTAATTCACCCACTTTATAAATCATTAAAATTCGACTTTAAATGTATTACATCGACGGAGGAAGAGATGGAATGTGATTTCTATTTATATGGAACACTCCACGAGAGTGTGCAGCAAGCATTAGGTAGCGCAAAAAGTGCTTTTACTTTTGGATGCTGTAATTCTTATGAAAGCAATATCGGAATTTTGAATAAAATACAATTCAAGGCATTCGCCTACAATCAAAGGATTTTCACAAACATTCACTCATTGTTCCTTGGAAGTCATAATAATTTTGGTTATTGTTTTAGTATTTGATGAGATGGGATTTCTTGTTTACTTTGCTAATGAAAATGATTTTTTTTTCCAGGTGCTGTATTGGTTATGCACCCATAGAATGGTTTCCGTGTGGGATTTCTATTTTGAATGGACTAAATTCTTAGTAGAAAATGTGAATGAACCTTAAATTCTTAGTGAAGTATTCATATCCATCTTGGTAAGCATAAGGCTCACTTTTGTTGAAGTGACCTTGAAAATGAGTCTTTCCCACAAAGCCCAAAACGGCCAACTGTTTCGTCTTCTTCTTCTTCGTCCTACTTTCGCGATTCGCAAGGCTATGATCTGCACTCAAGGAATCATAACCCTTCCACTTCACTACATTTATACTGATCGTCGTGTGGGGTTCGCCTGTTGGGTCTGTGGCACTTGATGCTGGCGGCATAGGGGTTAGGGGAACCGTTCCCATTCTTCAGCTGCCTTGACGTGGCGGAACGGCTTAAGAGTCAATGACCCTAAGGGTTCGAAAGGACCCCAGGTGAGACATCGAACTAAAGGCTGAAGACGTCTTGACTGTGACGCAAAACCTGTCGACAGTATGATGGAAGAAACTTGTACGGTATCTACTCCAGGTGGTACCCGTGGTCTTTTTGACTACGGCCGGGACGAGGATTCTGGAGGTCCCAACCACCATACTTTTACCCCCCGCCTCAGGCGTTGAATCAGAAGTAGTAGCGACGCTTGTTTCAGAAGACTCCTGCAACTCTGTCTCTGACTCGTTTGGTAGACTGGGCTGGAATGGCAAAGAAAGTGGCGGAAAGGCTTCGGCTGGAACGTCTAATCTCTGTCTCAATAGAAGGGTAGCTGGTCGAAGTTGTGTCGGTGACGGTTTGACTCGGGAAACCAATAAGGCTGAACGAGCTCCCGAAGCGGCGCACTCCGATGGGCTCCTGACTAAGAGTCAACTGAAAAGGAGAAGAAGGAAGGCGGCGATGGCGCGGTGCAAAGAGGCTGCAGAGTCAGCTGAAGGCGCAAGCGCCGAAAGCAGTCATCCTTCAGTAGCGACAGGAAAGAAGCCTAGGTCGGCAGAAAGTATTCCAACTGGAGCCGATCAATCCCTCAGACCTAACGCTGGCTCCTTTTCGGTCGGCTCGAACAGGTCCAATCTGATGGAGCAAGTTTCGCCTGCTCTTCTTGGTGGAAGCGTGTGCGCATCTGATGCGCGCTCTTCTGTCGGGCACACTCTTACCGGTGGCGTTATCTGCGCACAAAATCTGGTGGATACTGGTGCTGTTACCCCTTAAGGTCCCAGCACTAGCGGACAGAAAATGGCTGACGCAGGCAATGCCATGGGTAGGGGCGCTCGCCTCGCCAGAAGCATGTGCGCACCTGGTGCGCGCTGTTCTGCTAATAAAACTCCACCACTCAAAGGCTGCTACCGCTCTCTTAAGTAGCAGACTTTCCGTGGTGCGTACAAAACCCCACATAACATCTATCCAGGAGCCATACGTGCGGAACAAGCGCATATGTGGTTTTGGGGGTGTTCGTGGAGTAACGGTGCTATGTGACGAGCGATCTGAAAGACCGAGAGCTTGTCTAATTGTGCCGAATTTCCTCTCAGTAACCAAGCTTGCACAATTTTGTGGACAGGACCTGGTTGCTGCAGCTGTAAGCTACGAAACGACCGGAAGTTGGAAAACCTTCGTCGTTGCGTCGGCTTACTTCCCTTATGATTCGGTAATGCCTCCACCACCGAAGGCGGTTGCTGAACTCATAAAGTACTGTGACACTCGGGAGATGGGACTAGTCATGTGTTGCGACGCGAATGCTCAGAATACAGTCTGGGGCAGCAGCAAATGTAACATTCGAGGAAAACATCTCCTAGATTTTATACTATCGTCTGGCATGGTAATTAACAATGTGGGCTCCCAGCCAACTTTTGTTACGGCAAGGAGGCAGGAGGTAATTGATTTGACTTTATCTAATAGGTATTTCAAGTCAATTGCTAACTGGAGGGTACTGCCGGAGGTGTCCTTGTCAGACCATAGATACATCGCTTTCCAAATCGAATGCGAGGCCATAACTTTGCAGGAGAGGAGTAATCCGCGGAAAACCAACTGAGTGCGGTTTAGGGAAGAGCTAGACAGATCTGTCAAAACTCCAACTAAACTCAGAACGAAACGAAAGGTTGAGGATGCTGTTCAAAACCTGACTAGTGTCCTTACCAGCTGTTTTGAACTGACGTGCCCATTGACAAAAACCCCCTGCAGAACTCCGGTTCCCTGGTGGAGCCCAGAACTGCAGCGACTTAGGAAAGAATCCAGAAAACTTCTAAATAGGTCACTCAAGACAAATTTAGAAGGTGACTGGAATCTTTTTAGATCGAAGCAAAAAGACTACAAGAACTTAATTCGGTTGTCGAAAAGTGCTTCTTATAGAGATTTTTGTGAAAAGATCGAGACACTCGGTGAAACCAGCAGGTTGGTTAAGGTTCTCAAAAGGGGCAAGCCGACCAAACCGGAGTCACTGTGAAAATCTGATGGCAAGTTTACTGAGACGAAAGCGGAAACTTTTAGTCTTCTGCTGGAGACTCACTTTCCAGGCAATCGGATAATCACTAGGTCGCAGCTTGGCCCGCTTACCCAGGCTGAGCTTGATCTAAGTGAGAAAACTCGGCGCAGCTGGTATATTGCATCAGCCGTGGTAACAGATGAGGCCATCAAATATGCTGTGGCATCTTTTGATGGTTTCAAATCGCCTGGCACCGATGGAATATATCCAGCTATGCTGCAACAGGGTATAGATCAGCTATTGCCAACTCTGAAAAGAATTTTCACCGCTGGCTTGGCGCTGGCATATATTCCTACACCTTGGCGGACTGTCAGAGTAGCTTTCATACCGAAAATTGGTAAGGAAGACTATTCGCTCCCCAAGAGTTTCAGACCTATAACCTTTGACATCCTTCTTACGGAAAAGTATGGAGAGACTGGTAGAATTTCACGTGCGCAAAGCTGCTTTGAAACTGCATCCACTATCGGAGATGCAGCATGCCTATCAGCGTGGGAAATCCTGTGAGACCGCACTTCAAAATCTAGTGGCCAGAATTGAATGTGCGCTTGATAGGAGAGAATACGCGATGGGTATCTTCATCGACATTGAGGGCGCTTTTGACAACGCGACTTTTGACTGCATGTGCGACTCTGCCAGACAACACGGGGTAGATGAAACATTAGTGTTGTGGATTAAAGCAATGCTAATGAATAGAACTTTGGTAGTGGATGCGGATTGTGGCCAATATGTTATGACAGGGGTAAACAGGGGCTGTCCGCAAGGTGGCGTTCTATCTCCATTGTTATGGTGCATGGTGGTCGACTCTCTGTTGACCACTCTAAATAGTTCTAACGTCTACGCTCAGGCATATGCGGATGATGTCGCCGTACTTTCTGTCGGTCTATGCCTGGCGACGGTCTGTGCTAACGCGCAGGCGGCGCTGGACATGATCGATGAATGGTGTACTAGGAGTGGGCTTTCGGTGAATCCTCTTAAGACTGAGGTTGTTCTTTTTACGAGAAGGAGGATTTTGACCGGTCTGACTCAGCCAGTACTAAAAGGCGTCACCATTCGCATTTCCAATGAAGCCAAATATCTGGGAGTGATTTTAGATAAGTAACTTCATTGGTCCAAACACGTCGATTCGAAAACATCCAAGGCGCTCTCAGTCTTCTGGCAATGTAAGGGTGCTTTTGGCAAGACTTGGGGCTTATCACAATAAGGTTCTCTGGATCTACACGGCTATGATAAGACCATTCCTCGCATATGCGTCGGTTGTTTGGTGGAAGGGGATCTCGCGTAAATATGTGGTTGCCTTTTGTGCGAAACTCCAAAGAACGGTTTGTCTCGGCTGCTCGGGAGCTTTCCCGAGTACGCCTGGCTCTGCTCTAGACGCTTTGCTGAACTTACCTCCCCTTGATACTTATATCATGGGTTGCACTATCAAAGCCATCCATCGTCTTAGGCGAGGCGGTTTTTGGTATACTCCACACTGGAACTTTGATGAACTTGCGCGACACTTATCTTACGACTCCTGTCTTATAGATATGCCGTCTGATGCAATGACACCAGAACTCCAGCTGATGCGCAAATTCAGAGTCGACTTTCCTTGTGTCCAGGACTGGCTTCGGTCAGAGTCTGAGCCGGGAATGGAATGTAGTCGTATTTTCACGGATGGTTCCAAAACCAGTCAAGGGTCTGGCGCTGGGGTCTTCGTGGAAGTCGACAACATTAGACTTCACTTCTCGTTAGGCAAATATGCGTCTGTTTTCCAAGCGGAAACTTATGCAATCCTAATGGCCATGAACTATGTTCCGAAGAACAGGTGGAAGGGACGTAGCATTTGTGTCTGTAGTGACAGTAAGGCTGCGCTTAAGGCCTTGCTTAACCCTTTAACCACTACCAAAATAGTTCGTGAAACCAAAAACTCTTTGAACTCGGTCGCAAGGCTGATTTCTCTGTCTCTTATCTGGGTCCCAGGTCACACTGGGATCTTGGGGAACGAGATCTCCGATGAGATTGCTAGACAAGGCTCAGAGGAGGCTTTCTCAGGTCCCGAACCCGCGTTGGGTCTTCCAGCGTCCTCGGTTAGGGCTTCCATTGACGATTGGGTCTCTCACGAGCACAATTGTGTGTGGCATGACTCTCCAGGTTGCAGGTTGACTAAACGCATGCTCCCGGACGTCTGTAAGAAATAAGCAGAAAAGACTGTAGACAACTTATCGGCGTCTTGACAGGCCACTTCGCTTTTGCCAAGCACCTTAACGTGTTAGGCTTAAGTGACACTACAATCTGCGACGCTTGTGGAGAGAGCAACGACACCGCGGAACATTATCTCTGTGAGTGTCCGGCCTTTGCTCGTATCAGGTGGCAGATCTTCGGTGCGGATGTGGTGAGTGCTGGTACTGTAAGCTCCTCATCACTGAAGTGCTTACTTGGCTTTCTTCGAAAGTCAAGGAAATTCCAATAAAATGGGTAAATCAGGGTTTGCTCTCTGGCAGTACAATGGACCAGTTGTGTCTGAGTGCTCCAGTCGAGTGTTTCCTATCCCGACAAAAACAAAAAAAAAAAAAAAAAATAGGGGTCATTGAGAGATTTGGGATACGCGTTCGGCGACGACTAGGGGTATATTACGATTGTAGCTTTTCGACGGTCAATTTTCTCACAGTGATTCTTCTTTGTTGCTCAGTTTGCTATATCCGCATCCGCAGCTTGGCTACAACAACGTCATGATCCGAGCGTATGTTGGCCGCTCGAAATGTTCGGACATAAAGAATACTGGAGGCATGTCTGCGATCGCAATATAATCGATTTGGTTGATCGTTACATGATCATTGGACCGCCATGTCTGCTTATGAATATCGAAAGCATGTGCTTACTATCGTGACGGTTTCAACTAAACCAATTGGATTTCCCTATGAATCTGTATAAGTTTATAATGTCTATGTTAGACAGGTCACTTAAGTCTTCAAAGAAGTATTCCCCTAATATTTTCTTTCTCAGGGTAGCTAGCGCTGGGCATGTGCCGAGGAGGTGGAGATTGTTCTCCTCTTCCTCCTCGTCTCTGCAGCTTCTACAGTAATCATTTGCTGGGACTCCCATTCTAGTGGCGTGTCTACCTAACAAACAGTGTCCTGTGATTATTCCTACTGTGAGGCTTATGTTCCTTCTATTTAATGAAAGGAGTTTTTTGGTTTTCTTAGCATCTAGGAGAGGGCAGATCTTTCTTGTCGATACGCACGTAGACAGATTACTCCATCTGTCGTTTACAGTAGCTTGCGCTTCGTTAAACATATGAAGTTTCATCGTTTGTATAGGGGGTGCCGGTACCTCTCTGTTGACAGCTAGAGGTAGTACGGTGCCTTGCTTAGCTAGTTCGCCTGCTTTACAATTGCCTGGAATGTCTTTGTGTCCCGCGACCCAGCACAGAGTGATATTGCATCTGTCCGCAATCTCGTTAAGAGATTCGCGGCAATGTTTGACCAACTTAGATCTTATTGTTGGCGTTTTCAGAGCTTTAATCGCTGACTGACTGTCTATGTAAAGGACGATAGACCTACCATCTATCGGGTACAAAGAGATTCTGCGCGCTGCTTCACGAATAGCCGATATTTCCGCTTGAAAAATGCTGCAGTGGTCCGGAAGTCGGAGGGCTCCGTTTATCAGAGGTACTTCCGAGAAAATACCCAAACCTGTACCCTCCGATGTCTTGAAACCATCTGTATAGATTTCGATTGCGGCGCCATTTAGAATGGTACCGTCATCCCATGCGGATCTGTCAGGGATCGTGGTGTTATATATGAAGTTGAAATCAGTAAATGGGGATATATAATCTCTTTCTCTGAGATCGGAGTTTTGTAGAATTTCCATGTGGCCGATTCGTGAACTTGACCACTGGAGAGATTCTCTCAGTTTTAGGGCTGCTTTAGATGCTACCAATTTCCCAAAAATATCAATGGGAAAGATATTGAGTAGGATTTCTAAGGCGGCTGTGGGGGTGGACCTGAGAGCCCCTGTGATGCACCTACATGCTAATAGCTGTACTCTTTCTATAGAGTTTGTCTTGCACCTTGTTTCGAGCGCAGGCCACCAGACAAGAACACCATAAAGCAGAATAGGTCTGACCACCGCCAGGTACAACCAGTGGACTATATTCGGTCAAAGACCCCATTTAGGACCTATAGCCTTTTTACAGGTGTAGATGGCGATTTCTGCTTTCTTGGTGCGGTCTAGAATATTCTGTTTCCAGTTAAGTTTACTATCAAGGGTTAACCCTAAGTAATTTGCTGTGTTTCTAAAGCTGAGTTCCGTGTTTCTAAGCTTCGGTGGAGCTATGAACGAGATTTTGTATTTCCTAGTAAAAAGTACTAGTTCAGTTTTAGACGGATTTACGTTGAGCCCAACGCCGAGCGCCGAATTCATTAGATCTCTTAGGGTTTGGGGGAATTTACCTGAAATGGCTATAGCGATATCGTCAGCATATGCTATGAACTTATAGCCTTTATTTTCTAGTGAAGTGAGTAGCTTATTCACTACTAGTATCCAAAGTAGCGGAGAGAGAACACCACCCTGGGGAGTGCCTCTTTGCGCTAACCTTTTGGTGGAGCAGTACCCAAGCTCGGATAGAATTTGTCTGCTGTTCAGCATTCGCTCTATCCGGATGCGTAGGCAGCAATCAACCTCTAGGTTAGAAAGCGCCCCTATAATGGATTCTGTATTGACGTTATTAAAGGCGCCTTCTATGTCAAGGAAAGACACCATGGTATATTCCTTAACGGCAAGAGATTTTTCAATGGTGCCTACTAACGAGTGTAGAGCTGTTTCCACTGAAAAGCCTTTCCGGTAAGCATACTGGGAGTTAGATAAGGTTTGTAGCTTGAGTTTAGAACGAATATAGTTATCAATTAGCCTTTCTAACGTTTTTAGCAAGAAAGAGGAGAGGCTAATTGGTCTGAAATCTTTCGGAGTGTAGTGTGAGGTCTTACCACATTTCGGGATGAAGACCACCTTAACTCTTTTCCATGAGGATGGGGTATAGCCTAATTTAAGGCAGCTATTGAAAATTACATAGAGCCACGGGGCTAAGGGTTTTATGCCCTCTTGCAGTTCTACTGGTGCAATACCATCTAATCCTGGAGATTTGTATGGAAGGAAACTATTAACAGCCCAATGAATTGTATGAGTGTTTATTATTCCCGCCGGAACGTCCATGATTGAGTGGTGTTGGGGTATAGATATGTTTGTATCTATAGAGTTTCCTGGGAAATGCGTGTCCATGAGGAGATTTAAAGTTTCTTCTGTGGACATGGTCAAGTCCCCGTTAGGTTTCTGGATAAAACTAGGGATATGAGGAGATTTGGAAAGTATTTTTCTCAATCTACTAGAATCGTTTGTTCTTTCTATATTGTTACAGAATAGTCTCCACGATTCTCGCTGAGCTTTCCTTATCCCTTTTTTGAAAACCCTGAGGCTGTTCTTATAGTTGTCCCAGTCTTCTGGAGATCGTGAAGACTTAGCTATATTGAACTGTTTCCTACTGTCATTTCGGAGTTTAGCTATGTTAGTATTCCACCAAGGTGGTTTATTGCCATTTCTGTGTCTGCTTAACGGACAAGCTTTCAAGAAGGCTTTATTCATGGTTTTAGATACTTTGTCTACCATCTGGTCAATTTCAGCAAGGTTGAGTTGGCTCGGTGTTAAGTTCTTTATTTAAAAATGTACTATAAACCTGCCAGTTAGTATTCCTAGGATTCCTAAAAGACTTTAATGGAAGTTTGGTAAGTTCCAAACTAAATTGTATGTACTTATGGTCCGAAAAAGAGACTTCTTTCGATACCATCCAATTACTGATATTTAGCTTTGGGGAATTGGTGGCTAAAGTAATATCTAGTACTTCTTGCCTAATTCTGTTAGTAAAAGTAGGTTCAGAACCTATATTACATACTACGAGGTTAGTTTCTACGATAAAGTCGAAAAGACGCTCACCTCGATTGTTTGTGTCACTACTTCCCCAGAGGTTGTGGTGGGCATTGGCATCAGCGCCAATCACTAGGGGAATATTGCTTGCTTGGGCTGATTTTATCATCTCGCGTATATTAGTTGTTGGTAGAGGGCCTGTGTCATCATATCCACACATACGAAGTCCGGATCGCTGAAATTTGGTAAAAAGAAGGCTCTTAAGTTATTTTTCGCTAAAATGTAGGATCTTGGTTTACCTGATCCTTTGGCATAAAGGAAGGAATAGTTATTTGCCCTGGCTATCTGGTTCGGTATCCAGACCAAGGCTGCTTAGGGAGGAAACCATACCTGAGATGAGTCTTTCGTCCATCTCGTGGACCTTCAGCACCAGTTCTTCCATGTCGTAGAAAATTTTATAATACCTTTTGCATAAAAGCTCCAGGGATTCTTGGTTGAGGAGGAATGAAACTAACCTTCCTGCCTCTACCGGTTCGTCGGCTTTGATGATCTTCCAGTTGGCGGTTGGAAGGTCTGGATTCTGAATTCGGATAAGTTTGAAGATATCCGACACGTTACATGGTCCTGGAGGAATCCAAGTTCGGGCTCTTGGACGGACCTTAATATTACTCCAGTGATAGACTGATAGGTCACCTCTAGCCCAAAGGTGGTTGAGTTTGGGCTTTGCCTCTTTGAGGAACACGATGTAGCTGCTGTTGCTGCATTTCAGGAGCTTAGCACCGTTAAAGTACCAACCAGCGTCCGAGAAGGTCGGTGGCGTAGCCGTCGGGTTATTGAGACAATGTGCCAGCACGTCTGACGCAAGTCTTGCTTTGAAGAGCCTCCAGTTGTCCCCACTGATACGGCCCTCCTCGTTTCCTCTGTCGCAGATACCGAATACCAGGTGATCCTTCGCCACCTCGCTGTAGGGGCTGAGCACTGACTCGGTATTCTTGGCCTTCTTCGGGGTTTTGGAGGTATCGTCCTGGGATCTAGGACGTTTAGACGTTGAGTCCGCTTTAGGCAACCCGCCCGAACGTCCTCCCGACTCGGGTTGACGGTTCGGGGTGTTGCCGAAAGGCCTATTGCCACTCGCAGGTCTCACCGACTCAGGTTGAGACTTGCTATGCGTAGTCGAGCGTGCGCATTTTGGGGGTGGCCTCTTGCTGTCAAGTGGCTCGCGCTTGCTCGTTGAAGGTGCTTGTCCTCCCGACTCGGGTTGACTAGTCTCTTCAGCAATAATGCTACCCGCCCATCGATTCCTCTGGTTTCTCGAGAATTCGTGCGAGCAGATGCTTTGCTAAGCGAAGGTTTCTGTGCTTCCTTGCACTGGGGGAATTCCTCTTTTGGATTGCGCGCCCGCAACGTGCCGATACGGCTTTTGCCTGGGACTCCGCATCCGAATCGGAATTGTCGATGGATCTGGCATCAGAATCCGAAGGATTCGTTTGATTGTCAATGTCTGACGTCTCTCTGTATGTAAGTTTGTCGGTCAGTTCGTTGTCCTTATTCGTTGCGTTGAGAAGCAAAGCCTCGGAATGTGCGTTTGTGTTAGTTTTTGTTTTTTTGTTTGATTTTGTATTAGAAACTTTGTTCATGTTCCCACAAGTAAGCCGGTGAGAAGTGACCACCGCCAGCATAGCCGGTTCTGCTGGCGGTAAGGCTTATTACGACAGGCCCTGCCAGGGCACCTGAAGGAGCTCGTTAGCAACTGATAAAAAACCTCAGCCTTTCATCCTTGGGCACGGTTTACATGAAACGCTCACTCCACCCTTTAGAATGGGTTGACTACACTTTGGCTTCAGATGCCCTACCCCGAAGACCTTACAGCGTGGGTGGCCCTACTGCAATCGCCCTCCGGGATCAATGGGTACTTACTAAGCATCTTCACCGCGTCAAGGTATGTAGTCGAAGAAGATGTAACGTGGTGACGTGGTAGACGTGGTGTCGTATAGGCTATGTTTAACGACTGCCCTACCAAAGACGTCGGCCTTTCCTGTTTTATCGTTAAAATCGCCGTCGTAATCTAGGACATAGCTCATATTATGTTTTGTCGATGAACTCGTAGAAAGAACCTTTGATATGAGTAGTAGGGTCCTTTCGCTTCATGAGTAAGCTTGGAAATTCTTTACCGACCTGTGATCCGAATCTGTCGAAGCATCTTCGGCAAGGTGTTCACTAAGTTCAAAATAACTAGAACTGAAGATGCCACCGTTGACTCCATTTAGGGAATTCGTCCGCTGCCGTCTGGAACAAGAAGAAGTGCTCTAGTGAGAAAGCACTCTTTCCCCTCTCTCGACTGCTGCCTCAAAAACCTTCTAAACGGATTTGTTACTTTTTGTTTTTTTACCCAATCGAAGTACAAGGCACCCAGTAGTCGCCGTGTAAGTGAAGTGTACGAGTTGGTAGGCCTCAGCTAAGTTTGACCACCAGCAACGTGCTTGGTAATTGTCTTATAGGGAATATTGTTCAGTACATCACCAATTTACTACACTATTACTATATCCGCTACTGTGGAAACAGACAATCTATTGTAGTTTGGCCTTAGGCTTATCTAATTTGACCTAGTCCTAATGGATTTTGAATTATTATTCAAGTAAACCAATGATTAAAATTAAAAGGTAATTAGTTAGATGGGCAATATTTATTCAAATATAGTCTACTTAATTATAAAAAAACAGTATTGATTAGAAATGACACAACTATAAAAGAAGGATAACCTAATCAGTACTTCTCAGTTTGCATTTTTTTTTATTGAGCCATGAACTTTTAAAGTTATTATTATCTTTCCCAAATATGTACGAAAATGCAATTCAATTCAACGATTCAATCAGATTGGCCTAGGTTAGGTTAGGTTAGGTTGAGTAGGGTTATGAGGTTGTCATAAAACACTAGGCACCAAAGTGGGCCCATCGCGGTCCCTAGGAAACCTTCACGGCAAAAAAACCTAAACCCAATCCTCCAAGCAATTAATCTCCCTACAGAATCTGAAGAGATCCTTGTTATGGTTCAAGGACCTCACCTCCTCCAAGTTATCGAAGAAGTATCTACCCAGGTACTTTAGCCTTATCCTGGCAATTCCTTGACATTCACAGAGTATATGAGTTATATCCTCTGAGACATGTAGGTCATCGCAGTACCTACAAACATCCGTATCGGATAATCCTAGTCTCATGGCATGCCTCTTTAGGAGACAGTGGCCAGAGAGTATTCCTATCGCTGTTCTTAGCCTCGATCTATCTAACTTAATTATCTCCCCAGATTTCCTGCGATCTAACACAGGCCACAAGGTCTTAGACACCGTGTGACCATCTAAGTTTGACCATCTTAGATTAGCCGTGTCAATGATTTTATCCCGGATAATTCCCTTAGCCACGCATCCTGGTGGTTTAATACTACCAATTATATCGCTACGTGGGAGCCCCGCTCCTCTTTTAGCCAGCGCATCGGCTTGCCCGTTGCCTTCGATATCGCAGTGTCCAGGTACCCAACATAATCTGACTCGGTTCTGCGTACATAATACCCTAAGCATTGTGCGGCAATTCCTGATTAACTCAGATTTGGTGACGTAAGACTCTAGCGCCTTTAGCGCAGCCTGACTGTCAATGTAGATGGCGATATTCTTATCGGATATTGATCCCATCTCAAGTAATTCCGCAGCCTTAAGTACAGCTAGAACCTCTGCTTGGAACACACTGCATGTGTCCGGAAGTCTCAGGGCCACCTGTAGGTTCGTATCTCGCGAGTAAATACCTGACCCCGTGCCCTCACTGGTCTTAGAACCATCTGTGTATATTGCAATCTCATTGCGGACAGAGACTGTCTTCCTTCGCCAGTCCTCTCTAATAGGATACAGTACTTCGAATGGTGTGTCGAAGTCTAAGGTGCCAAGTATATCGTCCGATTCGTCAGGGATTCCGGGAAAAGATTCCTTGAGAATGGAGCTGTGTCCTATGTTATTAGTCCTGAAGAGACCAACGTTAGTGAGCCGAAGCGCACTGTTGCCCGCTTGAAATTTGATTTGTAGGTCTAATGGTAAGAGATACAGGAAGATCTCGAGTGCAGCCGTAGGTGTTGTGCGTAGAGCACATGTGATGGCAATGCAGGCTGATCTTTGTACCATGGCCAACATATCCCGTGTGTTTTTCGTGTTCGTTGCCTTCCACCACACAAGAGCCCCATACGTAAGAATGGGTCTGACTACCATGATGTATAGCCAGTGCATCATTGCGGGCTTCAGGCCCCATTTTTTCCCCGCGGTCCGCTTACAGATGAAGAGAGCATTATATGCTTTGCGGACTCGTTCCTGTATGTTAAGTTTCCAATTTAGTTTCCTATCCAGCATTATACCAAGATATCTGGCGCGATCCGAAAAGGAAAGCTCCACCCCTGCTAGCTTAGGCAGTTTGAAGGGTGGTATCTTGTATTTTCTACTGAAGAGTACCAATTCAGTTTCATCCGGGTTGACGTGTAGTCCACACCCTCTTGCACATTTTTCGAGACTATTAAGAGCTGATTCCATCATTTCAGTTAATGTATCCAGGAACTTACCCTGAACTAAAATCACTACGTCATCCGCGTAAGCAGTGACGCTTATACCTGTATTGCTTAGTTCTTTAAGTATCCCATCGATGACTAGAACCCAGAGGAGAGGTGAGATAACGCCTCCCTGGGGAGTCCCCCTGGTAACGGATTTTCTTATTGAACTGTTTCCGATAGTGGAGTTAATGTTTCTAGAGCCGAGCATATTGCAGAGCCAATTGGTAATGCTATGCTCGACATTCATAGATTCCAGGGCCTGTTTGATGGCCCTACCTTCTACATTATTGAAGGCACCTTCTATGTCTAGGAAGGCTGCTAGTGCATATTCCTTATAGTGAAGGCTAGCTTCTATCTTCCCTACTACGTCGTGTAAATCTGTTTCCACCGATTTCCCCTTCAAATATGCATGTTGAGCTTTGCATAGAATGCCGTTGCAACACTTGCTTCTGATGTGAATATCAAGAAGCCTTTCAAGTGTCTTGAGCAGGAATGACGAGAGACTTATGGGTCTGTAGTCTTTCACTGAAGTGTGGCTTGGTTTACCTGCTTTAGGTATGAATATAACCCGCACTTCCCTCCATGCCACTGGTACGTAACATGACCTTAAACAATGTTTAAAAATTTCCCTAAGCCTGTTTCTGACCTTGGCTGGAGCTTTTTGCAGCATAGCTGGCAAAATTCCATCAGGGCCTGGTGCCTTGAATGGTGCGAATGACATAATGGCCCATCGCAGATTCTTCCATGTAATGAGATTTTCTACGTCGTCCCCTATTGACCTACCAATATACGAGTAGCCATGAGTAGTAGAATCCATTGGCGATCTACTTCCTGGGAAGTGAGCTTCAATCAACGTTTCTAAAACTTCTTCGCTACTTTCTGCCCACGAGCCGTCAGATTTTTTGATGAAGCTTGGGACAGAAGTGTCTTTAGCTAGCATCTTGCGAAGTCTGGAAGCTTCACTGGTATCCGCAATGGACTGACAAAATTCCTTCCACGACTTTCTTTTTGATTGCCTAAATAGGTATTTAAACTCCCGCTTGCGGTCCATGTATTCATCCCATGTAGTACCGTCTCCTAATTCCTTGGCCCTGTTGTAGAAATACCTAACCTGTTTTTTCTTGGAGTTGATTTCCTTGCTCCACCAATGAGGTTGGGACCTCTTGGACTTCTTTCTTAGTGGGCAGGCCCTTTCAAATGCCATGTTCATTACTTTGCCTAAGTTGTCTACCGCCTTATCTATATCTTGAGGGTCGCCACTGCGAATAGGCCTATCCTTAAGATGTTTCCTTACTAGCTCTGTGTACATACCTCAGTCTGTACTCTTAGGGTTTCTGTAGCTGTTGCTAGCCCTAGTTTGGAAAATAATATGGAAGCATATCCATCTGTGATCAGAAAGAGATGCCTCCTCCAAAACCCTCCATTTTTCTACCGTTAGGTGATCAGAACAAGAAGCTAGTGTTATGTCAATCACTTCTTGTCTGTTCCTAACTACAAAAGTTGGCGTAGATCCCTTATAACATATGGTGAGCTTGGTCGAAAGAATGAAATCGAAAAGACACTCACCTCTTGTTTTGGTATCACTGCTACCCCATTGCGAGTGATGCGCATTTGCATCACAGCCCACGATGAAGAGCCAGTTGTCCTTCCTTACCAACTGCTTCATTTTACCAGATAGAATCTCCGCCAGCTCATACGGGAGATAGGCAGAGACCAGGCACAGCGGTTTTCTTCCCTCACTTTCACAGGAGACTGTCACTAGATCGCCGTCACTGAAATTATTCAAAAGAAATGCCCTTATATTGTTTTTTAAAAGTATACAAGCCCTGATTTTACCTTCGTTCGCTTTGTAGAACAACGAATAATTCCTATTTTTGAGCCCTTGGATCTGGTTGTTGTCGTTGATCCATGGCTCTTGTACCAGCACGGCCGAGACGTCATGCTTGATAATATAGTTGATCAAGCATGCCGTCGCAGCCTTACTGTGATGCAGGTTTATTTGCATCACCTCCATCATCTTTGGGCTCCTCCTCCTCCTCCACACCCTTGGTCATGAGCTTTAGCATGACCTTCCCCATGCTATGTCGCACCATCCCTTTGGTCTTTTCAAGGAATGGCAGCGATTCCCTATTTAGGGCCAGCAAGAAGTGCTGACCAAACTGCTTCCGAGGACCTGTCTTCAGCACCCTCCATGTATCGGCCTTTAACTCCCTGTTCTGCATGTGGAGGAGACCAAGCAGTTTTTCTGGGTAGGTGTAAGGCAGCGGAACCCAGACCCAAGCTTTGAGCGGAGTGTATCTAGCCAACTCCGCCACCGTCACGCACTTGAGCTGGGACCCGCACAGGTCACAACCTTCCGGGGCCCTTCCCATCCAGCACCGTCGAATTGAAGGTCACTATCCTCAGTGGAAGACATCTTCTTCCACAGAGCATCCTGAAACTTCTCCTCGACGGTAATCCACTGGTTCATGGTCAGGCGACCGCAGGGCTCCTGCTCGTTGACAATAGCAACAAGGAGCTCGTCTTCCGGGTCGTAGTTCGGGCGCGCCGAAGGCGAAATAACAGCCTTCGCCTTTTTCGCCGCGCTCGGTTCCACGACATCGTCAGATCTACTCCTTTTGCTTTGGAACGCCACCTTACTAGCCCCCGCAGCTGAAGTCTCCCCCCCCTGACTGTGCCCACAATATTGCTGGGAGGCTCCACTCCACTCGTAGAGGCCCCCAGCTCCTCCCTACTTCTAGCCTCACCTGCCTGTGCGGCCGCTATCTTCCTGGCAGCCTCATCGGCTAAGACTACCTTAGCCCGATCAAGCTGCAACCTATCCCAAGCACTTAAGGAGTCAACGTCACACCCCCCGAACTGTTCAACTTTGCGCTTAGCACTCTCGACCTTTCGTCGAGCATTGCGCACAAGCATCTTCTCCAGTTGGTGTGCGTTTTTCCTGCTACCCTTCCGCACGACCTAAGAGAAACTAGGAGCAGCAGAGTTCTCGCCAACTGCGCTACCAGTTCCTTTGGTCAGTGTTCCCCTTTCACATTTAGTGAGAGTGCCAGCCAACTCACTGTTACCCTTTTTAACTACTGTGAGAGTACCAGCCAACTCACATTTGCCCTGCTCTAATAAGATGGGAGTACCCGCCAACCCACTATCGCCCTTAGTTACGGAAGTGAGAGTACTAGCCTGCTCACTTCCCACTGCGCTAGCGCCAGTGAGTGTGCTGTCCGCATCCTCGCTGTCGCTGGCCAGTAACACGTCCTCAAGATCCTTCTCTAGCCCAGACGTGGAAGACTGTGGGGATGACACTACGTCATCGACCCCAGATGATCAGATTGGCCTAGGTCAAACTAATTAGGCCTAAGTAATTTAGGCCAAACTAGATTGTCCTGGGCTAAACTAGTATATCCTGACAAACGTAGGGTAAACCGGTTTGGCCTAGGACAAACTAGTTTGGCCTGAAATCGGGTTCGGCCGGAAACAATATGTGCTTCTTCTTCCTTTTTATCAGCGAGGCTATGATCCGAAAACAAGGGATCACAACCCTCCCACTTCACCGCATTTCTACTGATCCGCCTGTGGGGTTCGCCTTAACAATATGTACATATGTATATATGGTATTTGGCGTCAATAGCGCATGAAGATTCTAGGACCTAGCTAATGGCAACCACTCGTGTTGCGTGCGCTATTTTTTTTCACACGAATGGAAGGGTCCGGCAAATATGTGCCCTTACTTTTCTTTTTTATAGAAGCTTTGTTATGATAATAATACCCTCGGATGTTTGTCAGACGTTCGCGAGAGGTGGGACGGTAAAAAAAAATGTCCGTGTTTGGTTCTGTGTGCTTAAAATTATATCTTAAGTTTCCCTATATTTAATCATCAACCAATAATTGCAAACCAGTAATCCCCCGTTTTAAATATTGCAAGTTAGCAACCTTTACAAATAGTACTCCTCATAAAATAGGCAACATCAATCTTCTTTTTTTTATAATTTGCATGCACTCAAGGGGCTATGAATACCCTTTACATGTTTTTAAATAGTGCAGGCGTTGGAAAGGATAGATAGATAGAGAGAGAAAGATTTGGTGCAGTGGTTTGAAGCTCAGTTGTTTATGCTTCAGAGAAACTCAGGGGATGCCGACCAGATAACTGTGCACATTTTTGTTGCTTTTGATTCACAGTATTTTTTTCGAGACTGTCATAGGCCTATCAATCATCCACTAGAGTGAAGAATTTTTCAGTCATATGACCAAGCTAGTGCCAGTGCTATGCCTTTGCAGTAGTGTTCACACAAGCTTTCGGAATTTGATCGGACTGGCTTTATAGATTCCATGATAAATAAATAAAGTATTACTGATGTCATAATTTGAACCATGAAGCGCGGCAATTGATGACGTTACCACTACACCATTGCCACCCCTAATCTGATTGTTTCCTGTACCCAAGCTTTTTGTTACTGTACAATTTTTTTAAAATCAAATTTTTTTTTATTGCTTAAGTCACTCAGATTCTAATTAGTCAACCAATTATAATACAACCACAAGTCAGTGCACAACAAAAGACAAAATTCAGCAGTTGATAGCTGTTTGGCAGCTTCTTTTGCAGCTTCATGTGGCCTTTTTGCGTGAATAGTATGATGAATATACGAGTAATTGCCTAACTTCCAGAGCGCTATAGAAACTGTAAATAAACGAAAGTACTTTCTTATAACATTCACACACATAGACAGACGATCCAAAGTAAATCTTCATTTAACCAAAGAGACATACATTCATGATGGATGTATGCACAGGCAATCATACCAGTTAAATACATTTTGCTTTATTCGTAAAAATTTCGTTTCTGAACATTTCTATTTCCATTCCGAATGCTATGAGGGTGGAGCAGTTACATGTGAATGTGTCTACAGTATGTGAGACAAAAGAAATTTGGGAAGGTACTTGTATATGATCCCTGGTACAAAATCAAATTTAACTTTTTTTTTATTAATGCATAGAGGAAGTGTACCGATTATGGAATACGCTCCTAATATGGAATAGTGCAGTTTTTTGAAAACTACGTTATGTACGTATCTGTTAATTTCTTGAAAATCTTTCTTTCCATGCGCATATTCGTTGTTAGTACCTTGTAGTCGGCCGGTTGAATTAAACGTTGAAATAAAGTTAAAAAATTCTTTTTGGTGCAGTGCGTGACATAATATTGTGAGTTTATTTTCTTTATATTTTTTTATCGGTTTAACTTTAGTCAAATATTTTTTTTTGTGCCATTCGGGAAAAATTAAACATTTGTAATAATTTAAAGTTTTGAGGTGAGTTCAGGTGAATAACTAGTGAATTTTTACATTTTTCAGTGAACATCGTTGTTCCTAATATGGAATATCGGAGGTTCCTAATATGGAATAGTATTCTATATTGGGACCAGGTCATATAATTGTTATTTTTTTTCAACGTTGGATATCTTGTAAGTTTTCAGATGGCACCTAATGAGAAAAAACGTAAGGCCCGGGACAAGGAAGACATGAAAAAAGCCATCGCAGTCGTAAAATCAAAAGAAATGGGCTGCAAAAAAGCTGCAGATACTTTTAAAGTTCCACGGGCACTTTTCAGACTTTTTAATTAGTCTTCTGCTGAAGCCTTAGATGTACCCCTTCTTCTTCCTTTTATCAGCGAGGCTATGATCCGAAAACAAGGGATCACAACCCTCCCACTTCACCGCATTTCTACTGATCCGCATGTGGGGTTCGCCTATTTGACCTCAGAAAATATCGGCAGGCCTGCCGATTTTAGATCACTCGGTTACTGAGGCCAATTAAATGCCGATGTCGTCGCATTTGTCTGATCCAGGCGTTTATAGGCCTGCCTTTCCTACATCGCGATGTCTTTGGAACGTGCATTGATATTGCCTTTTTAACAGGGTTCAAATGATCTCTTCTTTGAACGTGGCAATACCAACTGAGCCGGTCACGCTCTATTTTTTGTACGATGGTTTCCTTGATGTGAAAGCTTCCACGGATCTTCGCACTTCTTATTCGATCAAGCTTTGTCACTCCTGCTGTCATGCGAAGCATCTTCATCTCAGCTGCCGTTAATTTACTCTCATACTTTTTGTACATCGTCCAACATTGTAAACCGTATGTGAGCGCTGGACGTACAACTGCGGTGTAGAGCCTTCCTTTCAACTTAGGGGGCATTTTTCTGTCACAGAAGATAGCGGAATTTTCTCGCCACTTCATCCACCCTACGCTTACACGATGATTGATGTCGTCATCACAAGTTGCTTTGCTATTGATCATAGATCCCAGATATTTGAACTTTTCGCACTTGGGAAGCACTGTTCCATTCAAATAAATGTCTGGAATAGGCCTGAGTGGATCAGAGAATGGGCAGCACAAGTACTCTGTCTTTTTTGAACTAATGCGATACCCATTTCCCTCCAAAACGTCCACCCACACATCAAGTGCTCGTTGCAGGGATGTAGGATCCTCACTTATGATGGCTCCATCGTCAGCAAAGAATAACTGATGTACCTTGGGGTCCATCACTTTACCTTCAAGCAGATAATCAAGGACTGTAATAAAGAGCAAAGGACTTAAAACGCTTCCCTGGTGTATCCCGACTTTGATTGGGAACTCTTCGGTTACTCCAGCGGGGCATCTTACTTTTGTCTTTGCTCCTTCGTACATGTCCATAATCATCTGTACATAGGTTTCTGGAACCCCTCGATGTCTTAGCGCCACCCATATCAGATCTCGTGGTTGTCTGTCGAATGCCTTTTCAAAGTCAACCAATACAATATGCAAATCCCTTAAGGAATCACGATGTTTTTCCATTATGATCCTTATACTTTGGATTGCATCTGTGGTTGATTTACCCGAGACAAACCCGCACTGATCATCAGATAGCCGTATTATTTTTCGCAGTCGGCCACCTAATACCCGCTCAACGATCTTCATGGTGTGTGACATCAGCTTGATCGAACGGTAGTTATCACAGTTTCGCGTATCACCCTTCCCTTTATATACAGGGAGAAGGTAACTTTCCCTCCATTCATTCGGCATTGGATCACCTCTCACGAATTTGGAGATGAGAATTCTGAGCCATCTGAACCCGATATCTCCCATCTTTTTCCAGAACTCAGAGGGTATTTCGTCTGGCCCAATCGCTTTTCGTTTTTTGGAGTATTTGACCGCCTCACTAACTTCTTCGACTGTAATGTCGGGTATTTCTTCACAGTTAGGGGTGGCTCTTGGAAAGTATAGCCGGGGAAACTGTTCATTCAAAAGCTCTTCACAATACTGCCGCCACCTCTGCAGAATTTTGTCGTCATCCACAAGAAGCTGGCCATGAGCATTGCTAATGAACTTTGGCGAACGAATCTCCTGAGCATTCTTCCTTCTTTGGGCGGCTATTTTGAAGATAGTGGCACTCTTGTTCATATTGTGTCTTCGCAGCTCCTGGATAGCCTGGTTTGCATCAGCAACCGGGGAAAATATTTTATCCAGCTCCCGATACAGGCCCTCCGTACTCTCTGCTTGAAGCTGAGCGCACTTCTTCTTCGCTTTTTTCTTGCAGCATCTGTATTCCATTTCGAGGCGAGCTTTTTCGTCACTATTATTAGAGGGGCACTTTGACCAAGCTTTGAAAGCCGCTTTCTTCTCATTTATCACTTTCTTAGCTTCATCACTCCACCACCATGTTTCTTTGGCGTGTTGATGGTGGCCTTTTGAAGCTCCTAGCAGTGATTTGGCCTTCTTTAAGCAAGTTCGCTGTAGGGAATCCCACATATTTTGTGCTCTGCACTCTTCATCCTCAGCTCCGTTGATGGTGTGAGAGAGGTAATTCTTCATTACGAAAACAAAAGCCTCGCCTTTTTCTTTGTCCAGATTGTACCACTTGATTTTCTCAGAGACCCTTGTTTGTTTGCTTTTCTTTGGTGTTTTCATAAAAATTTCTGTTAGCAGGAGACGGTGTTATCGAGCGATTGCCTCTCCCAGGATCACTTTGCAATCTTTTATCCGAGGCTTCATGAAACTGCCTACCAAATGGTAGTCAATCTGAGTTTCATCTCCACCACTGCTGTAAGTGATCAGGTGTCGGCTTTGTTTGATGAACATGGTATTTAACACGATAAGACCGTGTGATTTGCACATGCTTAGGATGTCTTCACCAGGAAGGTTCCTGGTGCCATATCCTAGTCCTCCATGGCAGTCTTCATAGTCTTCGTTTGATTTCCCGACATGTCCATTCAAATCTCCTCCAACAAACAGAAATTCTTCCTTTGGGATGTCCTTAAGGAGATTGTGGAAATCTAGCCAAAATGCATCTTTATCTCTCTGATTGTACCCATCGTGGGGAGCATATGCACTGACAATATTCCACACCTCTCCTTGTATTACTAGTTTGAGAGACATCAAACGGTCGCTGGACTTCGAAATGCTCAAGACGTTTCCAAGTAGCTCTGCCGCAAGGATGATACCGATTCCGTTCTTAGCCTTTTCCGTTCCGTAGTAGAACATCTTGTAGTCTTTTGTCCTAACGTCCAAGAAACGCGCCCGATTCCCGGTGTTTTTCCATTTCGTCTCTTGGACACACAAGATGTCCACCCGCCTTCTATTCATCATCTCTTCCAGCTCGTAACTTCGACCGGTCATGCTTCCAACGTTCCAACTCGCGACCCGTAAATTGCGTCCAAACTGTTTCATTATTTTGCTAGCCCCCGGAATCCGTATAGCTCTGACCCGAACATTTCTGCTCGGTCCAGGATCAGTACCATGCACAGCAGTGGTAGTGCCTGGCGGGGTAGTGCCTTTCCTTTTTGCAAGTATTATCATAATGATACAATTTTGCAATACAATTTTTGCACCATATTGCGATGGTGTTTGTTGTTTGACACGTGCATGCTCCTGTTTTAGTATTGTTTGATCTTTCTTTTATGACACCGGTGATCTCCAGTCGTGTCAACCCACGGACTCGCATGCACACTTGTGGGAGGGTTTTTATGGTAGTATATGTGTCGCTAGGCTCACTTGGGTGTTATATTGCCTAGATCTGATTTGTCCCCTTAGTCGCCTTTTACGACAAGCGCTAGTTGTTGGGGGGCGCTGCAGTGATATTCTTAACCCGTCCCTGCACGGGCAGCCTTAGATGTACCCCTTGCTAGAAAAACCGTTCTTAGTCCTGAATTAGAGAACCAATTAATGCAGTACGTCCTGGGAATGGAAAAGAAGTACTACGGTTTGACACGGAAAGATATTAAAAGATTGGCTTTTCAATTAGCTTGTCGTAATAACTTGGAGCATCCTTTTAAAAATGAAATGGCTGGACGAAAATGGCTAAATCTGATGAAATTTCATTCCACTCGGATTCCTCAACTGATTTTGCACCGACATTACAAACACGTAACCCTGGCGGCGACGAGTCAGAGTGCGGTTATTGTTCGGGGCTGTTTAGTGACGATAAGGGCGGAGAGGAATGGATTTAATGCATGCCATGCAGAAAATGGTACCATGTAGACTGCTCTGGTGTCGAGTCCATGAATTTCATTTGTGATTTTTGCACATAAACATAAATTTGCATGTGTTTTATATTATAATGGATAGTGGTCCATATTAGGGTCACTTTTTGAAAGGTGTTCATTTTGAGTTTTTTAACCTTTTTATTTTTGTCATGGAATGCTATTATTTTTTTGAGTTTTTGTTTTGTTTTATAAGTAGAATAAAGTATTTTCATTAATAAATATTTAAAAGATCGAATCAAATTTCATTTTTCTATGTTTAAAACTGAGTTTATATTTTGGTATTCCATAATCGGTACACTTCCTCTACGAGTTTGAGTTGTATGAGTTTTTTTGTTTCAAGTTGTACTATGTATAATACAATGAATTCGAGCTCCAAACATGCTCTATTCTTGTAATATTCTAGTATATGCTAGTAAATGTATGAAAACACGCCACAAGTTGAATTGAGTTCTGAGAATGCGTTTCATTCTTGAAGGTTTTGTTGCTCTCCCTGTATTATTCGATGGCAACATGGGTATTGATGTGATAGAGTATTCTAGTTGATTCGCGGTGGGTGGCTGGCAATTCGTCCTCCACAATTGACCTTTCATAAACCAATTATACCTGGCATCAATAACCTCATTTCTGGTATTGTTGGTGGCTCCCCTTATATTCGAGCTTTTGGTTAAGCTTACTTGTAGTACTTGCGAAGGCTGATCTTATTCTGTGAAAAAATTTGGACAATTCAAAAATATCGTGAATCAGAAGCAAACACAAAATAACGAACAAATCTCCCCAGTTATCTGGACACCACCCCCGGAGTTTATCTGAAAACTCTGAGTTTTAAGCCACTACACCAATCTTGCTGGTTAAGTCGACTTTGCCAGAAGAGTTTACATACCGGGACTAAGATGGATGAGTCAAGTAGAGCGGAAGGGGCCCAACGTCCCAACCAAGAAAGTCTTGGAATCTAACCCGGATGAACAGCGCAGTATGCTACGACCTCGGGGTAGGGGGCGCAAAAAAGTAGAGAGGGACCTCAACCAACTTGCCGTGCGCAACTGGAGATAACTGGCTCGTAACCGGGCTGGCTGGAGAGATTTGTTGGTTAAGACCCAGATCCACCCCGGACTGTCGCGCCACCTGAGTAAGTATGTAAGTAAGTAACACCAATCTTTCTCTCTCTGTATCTATCCATTCCACTACCCCATTGTGTAAAACATTTTAAGGGTAGGTATTCATAACCCCTTTAGTGAACATAAATTATGAACAAAAATGTCAAGCTCAAAATCAAAAAAAGGTTTAACTTTTCGGCGTCCTCAAATCCATTTATGTGCGTTCAGATTTTTATGGAATAGTTTTAAGTGCGAGCTGTAAAGTCTTATCTGCTATAGTTTCTTCTTCAAAAAGTATGAAAAACACTAATAAATTTACAATGGTTAATATTACCTCTGCATCAAAACGTTTCATTAGAGGAGACCCGAAACTGTAGCGAAGATTCTGAAAACCCCATAGAGGTTTTAAGAAGATATTTCCTTTTTTTCTTTTTAAGGAGAATCTTTAGGCATCGTCCTAGATTTTTTTCTCAGTTATTTTCAGACTAAAGATTTGTTTCCATCGGGCCCAACAACCATTCACCATTTAGTCTTTCATGCGAATGCTCTGATTGTTAATAAATTTGTTGTTAATGCCATTCGTTCACATACTTCCTTCTCACATACCTCCATACTTCAAGACTTCTCATCTCTGCCTGGTCCTGAGTACAAGCTCACATCTAAAATTGAAATAGTTGTCACAATTTTCCGGTCTTCATTACCCGTTTGCTGGCGCTCGTCAGACCTATAAAAGTCTATTTTTACACAAATTATGGTGACGCCTATCTAAGGAAATACTTTTATACTAAGCCGTCCTTTCGTGATGGTTTTATAAGCCTTAAACCGGGCTGTTGTTGTCCATCCATGCTGCATGCCTTATTCATTTTTACCATTGAATTTGAACAATTCTGACTAAGTCGATGTCACTATTCAGCCCATAGAGATCCACATTGCATCTTCCTCTCCATTCACCGTCTATGTAGACAAGGCCTACGGTAGATCTAACAACTTTATTCTGGTTTTAACTAATTGCATCTTAGTCCCTTCATGCCCCTGTGCCAAGAAAGTTAGATAAGTTTGTTAATGTACTCCCGCCCCATATAAATAAGTTGCTTCTTTCAATGCTGTATCAGCATTGGCTTTGCGTCCAAAACTCTTAACTCCCCCGTATCCATTTTCTTTTTGCAAAAAAACAGCTTCCCGCTGAATTAAGAATCTACATCGATTGCCTTACTTGCAACTAATACTGCACGCATGACACCAAAGTAAATCAACATCGCCATGTTGCTTCCATGAGCAAAACGTGACTCTAGCCTATTTGTCTTTCAAGAGTTTTCTGTGGTGTGTGGGCTTAAAGAGGAACCCAATTGATAGTCTCTCTATTTTCATTTCCATCCTTAAAAATAGAAAGTCAAATCAAATATTGTACTTTATTTATCTTTATAGCTATGTGGTGTAATAGGAAGTTCCACTTCTCAACTGCCATGAACTCTAGGATCGTCATCAGCACACAGTCATATGTATGGGCAGAGTTCTCAAACTCTTCAATTTTAACAAAATCGCCATAGAATAAGTCATTGACAAAGCGACTGCGGCTAGGTGATATTGTTTGTTCAATGCTACCATATCAAGAGTGTTTCGCCTGTATGCGTAACCTTTTTGAATCGACAATAATTTGCCCCGACAAGTTCTACTTGTCAATCACATTGAATCTATCGATGCATTTTGCAGCAGCAGCTACGACATCGATTGTTTATGTACACTCGAAAAACTGGCTCTGACCTCAGAGTGTGTCCTGATTTGCTTGAGGATACTTAAAAGGATTCGATTAGTTTGCCTATGGTAGACGAATAGCAAAAAAAAAAAAAAAAACAACAAAAACACAGAAATGAACATCGAACCTACATTTCAGTGGCAGGGTGGACGTTTTGTTGTTCTTAGAATTCCCACAGCATACTTTTCCGCTTTTATTTTGAGAGCTAGACAAACAGAGCGTTTAGTTCATAATTTTTGCTCAGTTATTGGCTTCGAGGGGATTCGTCAATTATTATAGGTTGACAAATGCATATAGAGAGAACCAAGGGACGGGCGGTTTACATGTACAGCTTGAAGTATTTTTCAGCTCTATGGTTGGAGATTGTTGATGGTATTTTTTTGTTTGTATATTATTTTGCTGTACACTTTGAGAAGTTTTTTGTGGAAAATATGGTTTAGACATGTGAATAATATATGTATTCCGAAGCAAAGCGCTTAAAAGAAACAAAATATAAATAAAAAATATATCCTATACAAATTAATCTGTGAAGTGTGTTAGGAAAGTAATTTCGTCTCTATGAAGTGACAAAATAATTGTACGAGTATGCTTTTGGACAGAAGGAGTGTGAATGTGAAATATTGACATTGTATTATTAAAGTTTTTTCTTTATTTATATTTTTATTTATTTATTTCAGTAGTAGTACTCTTATAGATGTCTTACTTTTTTTTTGTATATTATTATATATACAAATATAAGATTAAAATTGAATAATCACTTTAAGTTTTAATTACAATAATTCAAGTTGAAATAAACTTATAATTATACGAGTAGTTCTTATAGCATTAAAATAAACTGAGTTGCTAACAAGGTTATATAGACGCGTAATTTTGGCAATAGGCCCATTTAAACGAAATTAAATCTATGGGTGCAATTATGTAGAAAATGTCGCTCCTTCAACCATCTTTTCGACGCATAGATATGAAGCAATTCCAATATTTAAGAACATTTTACTTTTTAAGCATGTACAAAAATCACACCTGGGTCATTTATTTGACTTACAAGTTGTGATGGTGTTTTTGTCAAGGCTAAGGTTGGATCGTCGGGTCCAAAGGGTTGTCCCAAAGAACGACCTAAACTCTGGAGTAGGAAGTGCTTTATTCCTATTATTTATTTCACATAGATAAGATTTTAACAATTCAAATGTTTTTTTTTTTTTTTAAACAATTCGTCTGCTTAAAAAAAAGCATTTAATCATGGTGTGAACTAGGAGAACGCATGTTAAAGGATTTCGGACGGTCTGGGCTGTGACCATGGTGCTCTAATATCCATCAGCAACGGTGGTAATATTGATGGCGGCGGCAAGGGGAATGCTTACGACAACTGCAGTGGTTTCAACGGTGTCTGTTTAGCAGCACAACACAATAACATTGAGGATATTTTTTCTTCTGGTGCTGGTATTGTCTCTTCATCAGGCGGTCTTTGCCTTATTTTTTGCAATGATGGCGACGGCGAGCGGGCGGTCCGCCAAGGAAGATGGTGACGGTGGTGGAATGACATCTGATGGTGGCGATAAGCTGGAGTTTGGCAACTCGGTCGATACTGATGTCGACGGTAATGACGGTTCAGGCAACGGTGATGGCGGTGATGGCGGTGACGTCGGCGGTATGACATCCGACGTTGGCGACAACTTGGAATTTCGCAACTCTGACGACACTGATGTCGACGGTAATGATGGTTCTAGCAACGGTGACGGCAGCGGGTTAACATTTGGTGGGTGTGCCGATTTCGAGTTTTGGAGCTCTGATGGCAATGATATCAGTGGGGATAACGGAAATGACTATATGACACCTGGTGGGTACGACAATTTGGAGTTTCCTAGCTCTCATGTCATCGGTAATGGGGTGACGGCGGTCGTGACGGTGATCACGGCGGTGAAGATCTCAGTAGTGGAGGCAGTTATTTCGGTAGGTTTATTTGTAGCGGCCTTAGCGCAGAGACGAAGAAGAGGAGGAAACCATGACACACCTTCTGTGCACCTGTCTTGCCATATCGGTTTTGAGAAGGAAAACTTTAGGGGAATACTTCTTCGAAGATCTTAACGATCTGGCTTGACTCGACTTAAGTAAAATAAAAAGCTTTGTTTCCGGGTCAAACTGGTTTAATGCCTAAACGGCGTATCATACTAACAAAATCAAAAATTATGATGGCTCCATCGTCAGCAAAGAATAGTTGATGTACCTTGGTGTCCGTCTCTTTACCGTCAAGCAGATAGTCAAGGACTGTAATAAAGAGCAAAGGACTTAAGACGTTTCACTGGTGCACCTAGACCTTGATTGGGAACTCTTCGGTTACTCCAGCGGGGCATCTTATTCCTGTCTTTTCTTTTTCGTACATGTCCATGAACATCTATACATAGGTTTTTGGAACCCCGCGATGTCTTAGCACCACCCATATCAGATCTCGTGGTTGTCTGTCGAATGCCATTTCAAAGCCAAAACCAACACAATATGCAAATCCTTTAAGGAATCACGATGTTTTTCCATTATGCTCCTTATACCTTCGATTGCATCTGTGGTTGATTTACCTGCGATAAACCTGCACTGATCATCAGATAACCGTATCATTTTTCGCAGTCGGCCACCTAATACCCGCTCAACGATGTTCATGGTGTGGTGTGTGACATCAGCTTGATCGAACGGTAGTTATCACAGTTTCGCGTATCACCCTTCCCTTTGCATACAGGGAGAAGGTAACTTTCCCTCCATTGATTGCGCATTGGATCACCTATCATATATTTGGAGATGATGATGAAAAAAAAAACATAATATGATATATAAATAAAATAAAAATGTTAGTAAATAAATAACTATATGAGGTTATGAGTAAATGAATAAATAAATAAATGAATAAATAAATGATTTAAATAAATTAATCCATATATAAGTATAAATATATACACATATACATATAAATAAATACGTAATAATAATTAAACGAATAAATAAGCAACTATATTAAGAAACGAATAGATAAATAAATTATTAAATAAGTATACAAATAGATAAACAAATAAAGCTAAAGCTACATGAGTAACATATAACACCTTAATTTCGATATTGAACCGCTTTTGTCGTCCATATTTCCTCACATTTTCATAAAACTTTATAAACAATACCATTGACTCAGAGAAGTCCTTTTGTCTAAATTGTAAAGAAACGAAATTCGTCAAATGTATACATCTACTCAGCAACTTAAGCTTCAGTCTATTTATATACAACAACTCAAACGCAATTGACGATAATGACCTTGTTTTTTTTTATACAGAAACTTTCTGCTTCGTTCGATAGTTCCCCACCCTGCACTAAAATATTACGCGTTCATACATACTATACACACCTAAAATCCAGATAAGTCTCTTACTATTCAAACTACTACCAAATATACTCCCCATTTTACGTTCTCTGCGAATTCCTTAACCTTGAATATCTTGATCGAATGCTAATATCGAACCATAGGTTGTCCTTCTACTCCAAACTTTTTTGGGGACCTGCATTGCGATTGATCGGGAAACTACTGACTGCCCAAAACTTGGCTTGGGCCAGTAGCGCAACAATCAAGTTCGCGATGAAGTGCTTACTTTACCTCCTAGTGGTGGTCCCCGGGCAACTATACGTATAAACCCTTATACGTCTAGGCCAAAATTGTAAGTGCGGGTTGCCTAGGGCCTTGATTCTAGGCTAGGTAACGTGGGCCAGCAACCTGCGTTACCGAATAATGCCCGCTACGGAAACCGACACTATGCCTCGGATAAGGAATGATCATATGTTGACGACTTTTGGCTATTGTACCCGGACAAAGATAGGTTTCTGGAATGTAAAGACGCTCCTCGACTCGGGAAGAGAAGGTCCTTACAATGCCAGATTCATCCAATTGGAAAACGAATTCATGCGATATAAACTGGACATTTTGGGGGTAAGTGAAGTAAGATGGTTAGAAGCGCGCGAGTACCAGTCTCCAACGCGTAACACTGTACTACTCTATTCTGGAAGACCATCCGGAAGTCCGCGGGAATATGGAGTCGGACTACTGCTAACAACAACAGCACACAAGGGCCTAATTTTCTGGCAGACTCATGGTGATAGGATTTTGACGGCCAGATTCCGGACTAGAGTACGATGCGTCACCACCATACAGTGTTACGCCCCAACGAATAGTTCGTCTGAGGACGAAAAGGAGAGCTTCTACAATCTCTTAAGCGCCGTCTTCAACACAACACCAAATAGAAACATTGTCATAGTGATGGGAGATTTGAATGCCAAGGTAGGCAGCGACAACGAAGGGCTCAAACATGTAATCGGGAAGCATGGTCTAGGCAACCGCAATGACAACGGCGAAAGGTTTGTGGATTTCTGCAATGCCAACCGCCTTGTGATAGGTGGCACCATGTTTGAGCACAAGACCTGCCACAAAGTCAGCTGGGTTTCCAATGACAGGCAAGCAACCTCCAACCAAATTGACCATTTTGCTATCAGCCGCCGCTTTAGAAGTAGTCTCCTGGACGTCCGAAACAGGTGAGGGGCAGATATGGGGATAGTACGTGATCACCATCTTATGATAGCTACTCTCCAACTACGCACTGCTGCAGTTCGAAGATCCCACGACAACACAAGAATGCCCAGGTTCAACATCGATAGACTTAGTGATCCCTCCGTGCGCCAACAATTAAGGGAGCACTTTTCGCAAGGTGTGGAAGCAATCAGCAGCTCAATGCCCGCAACCATCCAAGACCATTGGTGTGCTGTGAAAAATGTTTTTACATCTGGTGCTGAAAGAATTGTCGGTCGATCGCAGGGAAGACATAGGGCGTGGCTTTCCGAGGATACCTGGAGACGGATTGACGAACGAAAACAGCTGAAAGCTCGCGTTGCAGCTACCCCAGCAGCAGGGAGAAGCGAGCTTGAGTCCCTGTATCGCATGAAGATGAGAGAAGTTCAGCGTAGCGTACGACGTGACAAGCGCAACTACATCAACGCCCTAGCTACAGAAGCAGAAGAAGCAGCCCGGAGGTGTGACAGCAGGACCGTCTACAGAAACACGAAAGAGCTGACAGGTGGTCGCAGCGCCAGCCAACACCCAGTGAAAAGCCTAGACGGCTCCTTGCTCATTTCGGATGAGGACCAGCTCAAGAGATGGAAAGAGCATTTTGCTACGGTTTTGAACCGTGTGATATCGCTAGTGATATGCTCCCAAATCAGACTGAGATGCCGGAGGTGAGAAGTACCCGAATACGCACCACGACTCCCAGTAAAGATGAGATCATTATCGCGATCAAGGCACTCAAAACCAACAAGGCGGTAGGACTTCACGGTATTCCAGCCGAGCTCTTACGAGCAACGCCCACAACATCGGCTGAGCTTCTGCTTCCACTTATAGAGAGAGCTTGGGAAGCTGAGAGCTTTCCTAACGAGTGGAAAAAGGGAATGATCTTCAAGTTTCCTAAGAAAGGAAATTTAATGGAGTGCGGAAACTGGAGGGGTATCTGCGTGCTGCCTGCTGTAGCTAAGATAATAGCTAAAATCATCCTTGAGCGAATTAAACAACATCTCGAAGACACACTCGATGCTGAACAAGCAGGTTTCCGCTCTGGATCCTCCTGTGCCGACCACATCAACACCCTGCGGATTATCATCGAACAGTGTGTTTAATATCGATCGCCACTGCACCTGCTGCTCATCGATTTTGAGAAGGCGTTCGATAGTGTCAACAGGGAGTTTATTTGGCGTGCCTTACGCAGGAGAGGTATTCCCGATAAACTAATTGCTATTATCAAAGCTACATATGAAGGCTCCAAATGTCACGTTCTGCACAGGTGGAGGTTGTCTGAGGAATTTGAGATCCAAAGTGGGGTAAGACAAGGCTGTATCCTTTCACCAATATTATTCCTATTGGTGATTAGCGATGTGCTTCATGCAGCTTTGTCGACGGGAAACGGAGGAATTCGATGGACTCTTACATCTCAACTGAAGCATCTTGACTACGCAGACGATGTATGCTTACTCTTCCACAGAATTATGGACCTCCACCAAATGACAGCAGATGTGGAGAGGGAGGCAGGTGTCGTCGGGCTGAAAATTAATACGGCAAAAACTAAAATTATCAGCCTTGGAACTAACTCATCGGCTCAAATATGCATTGCTGGACAACCGGTAGAGAAAGTAGAGGATTTCCAGTATCTTGGGAGTATTGTCTCGACCGATGGTGGAACCGAACTGGATATAGCCAACAGGATCGCCAAAGCAAAGTCCGCATTCGGGATGTTGTCCAAAATATGGCGAAGCAATGCAATCAGTTTGAGCACCAAAATAAGACTGTTCCGCTCCAACGTTGAATCCGTGCTGCTATATGGTTGCAGCACGTGGAGAGTGACCGCCACTATCACCAGAAAGCTGCAAGCGTTCGTTAATAGGTGCCTGCGCAATATCTTAAAGATTTTCTGGCCCAATCGTATCTCTAACGAACACCTTCACGAGAGAACGGGTCTGGAACCAATAGGCACAACTATCCAACGGCGGAAGTGGCAGTGGATTGGTCACACGTTCCGAAAGGGTGACAGCTCCATAGCGAACCATACTATGCAATGGAAGCCTCTAACTCAGGATGGCAGAATACCTGGCGGGCCGAGGAGAACATGGCGCAGAACAGTCGAAAAGGAGGCACGGCAGTTAGGGAAAAGTTGGGGAGAACTCAGACACATTGTCAGAAACCGTACACGATGGCGCGTAGGCGTAGTAGAGGCCCTAGGACCCACAAGGGGATACAGGACATAACGAAAGAAAAAAAAAAGAAGAAACTTTTTGAATACGTTTTCAGTAGACCCAAAAACAAACGTTAACCTCTTTGCTAACTTCTTCAACCAGTTGTTTACCGAACACTTACTAGAATCCGACTTTTATTATTGCAGCTACATGAATAACTGTGTACAAACCTCGCTCGTCTCTATTGATATAACTATGTAAATTATAGTCGAAGAGATTAACAGGTTCAAGGACGACTACGCCCCATGTACCCACGGGTTACCTGCAGTAGTTCTGAAAAACTATGTAAACTCGTTTTCTTATTCCTTCACAGTCAATTCTGCTCAAATTATGGAAAGACTCATACACTATCCTCATCCATAAAAAAGGCTGCAGAAATTTAAATACAAACTAACAGCTTAGGGGCTTTACTTTGTTTAAAATGTTGGAATATATGGTGCCACGAAGTTTTCTTGTACATAGAGGCAATGCGTTAAACTCCATAATAACAAGCGCAAAAAATGGTCGCAAGGACCGTGTTTAAAGTTTTAAAGTGGGCGATCTATTATTTACTAACAAGTATATAAACAACACCCTAACTTACTTTTTATAACGGGAGATATGGTAAAAGCGCTTCAGATTTTATAGATGCATACCTGATAAGATTGCATTGCTAAAAGCCACGGTTAGTTTTCTTATTGTTTCGGAATTATGGTAGCTAAAGACATGGCAACGATATGTTATTATTGACATTATAAGCTCTTTGACGAGCTTAAGTTTGATGGGTTGCGGTGTAAAGTTGTTGGTAAGATATAAAGTTCTTAGACATCCATATACTTTTCCAATTACTATTTGGACATGAAAGTCTCGTTCAGAGGTAGAATTTACCCAAATACCAAGGTTTTTCGGATTTTGCAAATATTCCAGAACTGTGTCTCAAAGATACAAAACAGGAAAATTACAAAGATGAAGTTAAGTTATAAGCTACAAAGCATTTTGATTTTTTCGAGTTTGGTCTTGGGCCAGTTCATAATATGCCTTAGGTCAGTGTTAAATCTTTCTACTAAATCTTCGATCATTCTTAATTTACAGTCAATATCGATTTGAACATAGCTGGCATATATATGTACCGACGAATTTTCAATGACATAGGGAAAATCATTGATGAACGTACTGAACAAGAATGGTCCAAGAATTGGTCCCAGAGTTACTCCTGAAAATAACTCCAAAAAACACGACGACCTCTAACTGACAACGACAACTTGCATTCTCCCACGTAAATATAAGGTCATTACGTCAGCTGCTGACTTAGAAAATCGAAACAAAAAAAATTAAATATATATTATTTGGCGCATCAGTTCTTAAAGGGCCCGAGCCTAGCTTTACGCAACCACTCATGTTGTATGCTTTATAATTTTCACACGAATGGAAGAGACCTACAGCTTAGTACCATATCCGAAGGGTAATTTGTTTTGAGAAGCTTTCTCGAGACAACAATACTCTTGGATGTTTGTCAAACGTTTGCGAGAGGTGGGACCGTGAAGTGAAGTATCTCGAATAACCACGTCATGAGGACGCTTCCTACATTTTATTCGAAGATCATTTTTTTGTGAAATTTTATCAACTAAGTAGTTAGATGTCCATGGTTTTAGTCTTTTCAGATTAGAACCGCGTTTTTTTATTGGAACAGAGCAAAGCTCCACATGGTCCTTCAAGGTATCAATAAATAAATCGAAAGCCGAAGAAAGATTTTCTTCATGGTAAATTTCGAGCCGATTTTGACGGAGTAGGCAGTTATTAAGCTTTTTAAAGTCTATATGTTTGGTTGCTTTGATCGGAATGTAATCGTTTCTACAATGATCAACATTTTCCCATTTAAAGACGAGACATGTCATGACGTGATCAGAAATTCTAAAGTCTGATTTACATATACTCACCAAAGAAACATTTGTATTGTGAATATGTCTAGCATAAATGTAATCGATACAAGTTTGAGAGTCTTCAGTAATTCTAGTGGGTTCATTTATGCAAGACTATAAGCCATAATCCGCGAGTAAAGCCTTGTATCTATCAACAGTCACCGATTCACACAGGATATCAATATTAATGTCGCCAATGAATATCAAGTTTTTAACATGCTCATCACTCAAGAAAGAAGAAAGCTCCTCAATAAAAATATCCCTACTTATGACATGAAGTCTATAGAAACACAGAATAGTAAACATATGCGCTTCTATAGTGACAGTAATTTTTAGCATATCAGAACTTATCGGATTCTCATCACAGCACTTCGATTTAAATCGTCATGGTAAAACACAGCAACACCACCAGCCGAATATGAATTATTGCACTCTGTAAATAACTTGTAACCGGGAATATGATAAAAATCCTTCTCATAATCATAAATTCATATTTTAGAAATAAAAATTAACTTAGGCTTGTTTAAGAAGGAGTCCAAATGACGCACTACAGAGTCAAAGTTCATTCGTAAGCTACGGATATTTTGATGGACAATATAGAAATCACTCTTAAAATCACTAGAATGAACATCACTGTTGCATAGCATTTGATTAAAGTTATTGTACAAAAGGAAGGTACAAAGTAGCTGTTTGGAAGATCCACATTCATGGTAAAGTTATTCAGTGAAATAGTAGAGCAAGAAATACTCAATTTAGGTTGTCAAGATCATCCAGAGTACAGATTCTTTGCGGTACAAAACATGAAGCTTCCATGGAAAGAGCTACTCAATTCGAGAGTCGCAGTATATATATATAGAGTCTTGAACCATAGTTTGGAGGAGAGAAAGTATTTCAACGATAAATATACAGTACAGCAGATAAGTGTAGCTTTTAAAGCGAGAGGAGAATTGCTACCACTTAATTTCAAACCTCACCGAAACGATTTACCAATTTTTGCTCACTGTGCAATTTAAAGGAGTAGGAAGATGTATACCACTTTCTGGGGAGATGCCCTATTCTGCGGGAACTGAGGATACTCTATTGGAATCAGTCTGTGCTATCGTTTGATAAAGTAATCCAAATTTTGAATGGGAAGAACTGAAAAGTGCTATTTCACTACATATCGGCTGCATTAGAGTACAGAAATCACAAATCGCACTGTCATGCTCTACTCTGGTAAGCCAGCTGGAAGTGCACGTAGTTCCGGAGTAAGAATCATGCTAAATCCAGTAGCACGTAGTAGCCTCATATCCTAGAAACCCCATAGTGACTAGATATTGACAGCTAAGTTCCAGAGAAAAGTTAGAAAAATTACCATCGTACAGTGTTATGCTCCGACTCTAGACACGACTGAGGATGAAAAGGATGATGCTTAAGCACGTGATGAGAGTTCACGGCGGTGAGCGGTTTGTGGACTTCTGCAATACGAACCGCCTAGTCATAACACCTGCTACAAGATTAGTTGGGTCTCTACTGATAGGCAACGAACATCCAACCAGATCGACCACATTGCGATCAGTCGCCGCTTTAGAAATTGTCTCCTGGGCGTCCGAAACAGACGTGGGGCTGACGTCAGACAAGAACGAGATCATCATCTTATGGTAGCTCATTTACGCCTTCGTACTGCATCCGTCAACAGCAATCGCTCAAAGCTACTTAACATCACCAGGCTTTATATCGACAGGCTCAAGGTTCCCCAAGTGCGCCAACAGTTCAGGGACCATCTTGCCTTAGAAGCAGAAGCAATCAACAGCATAGAGAACATGGATGACCACTGTAGTGGTGTGAAAAATGCTTTTGAGACTGGGGCTCGCACGTATGTCCCTAAAAAGCAGAAACAACACCGCACATGGCTTTCAACAGACACCTGGAGACGGATCGATGAGCGTACAGTAATCAAGGCTAGGATTGCAGTGGCCTCAGCAGTAGAGAGAACCGAGCCTAAAGCCAAATACCGTGCGAAGAAGAAAGAAGCGTGAGACATGACAAACGTCAATATATCAACTCACTGGCCTCAAGGGCTGAAGAAGCACCGAGTAGGTGCGACAGTGGCAAATCATCAAATCAAAAAGTGGCAAAAATCCTCGTCTTTGGTCCTCCGCGCGGGCGCCCGCCGGAAATGGCTGTTCACCCTTCAGGTGTCTAGTGTCAGCTAAAAATTTACACGCATGTACTCAATCGTGCGCTGTGGTTCATTAAGACGAAGGTGGAGAGTAAACCCAAAAAATGTCACTTAAGCCAGGGTGTGTAGGCACTCGTGCTGAGTGCTGCATGACCAGCTGGTGATAAAACAGTGATGGTCTCGAACCGTCCCTATCGATGCCCAGGCAAGGTCGGTAATAATCGGCTTATCCTGGTATGTCGGCTCTGCCAGGATTGACTTTTCCTTCCGGGCCTACTCGTGGGACCACCAATAAAAAGAAAAAAAATAAAAGAAAGGGAAAACAAAAAACAAAAAAACCAATAAAAAAATAATAAAAAAACACGCAAGATGTTGTGGGGATGCCCGACATTGGCTATTCATTGGAAGACGAGCTTCTAGCCTCCAGTGAGGAGTCTTCAGTCTTCCCTTCAGCCGCAGCAAGTACTAGGCAAAGTGCTCCCTGTGGCATACAGAGTGGCGCTGGTTCGTCAAAGAAAACCAAAACCCCAGACGCCATCATGAAGAGCAGGTACAAGATGGCTCGATTCGTTCTCGACAAAGTTGCCAAAAACGAAGCAGCTGGTACCGTTAACGAGAAGGACGCTGCGAATAAGGCCAAGTTTCAAGCTGTGGTCCATTAGTACATCGCACATCTTGACAAGCAACAACAACATCCACAACAGAAGAAGAATGACACCAAGGCAAGCAAGCGAAACAGGTCTTTGGATGAGACCAATCGCGAGGCAAAAAAGTCTAAGGTTGTCAGGACGCCTTCTACGACACAAAATCTACCATGCACATCCTCGGCCTGTCCTACTCAGACAACGCGACACTTTTCCGAAGTGCTAAGAGACCATCTGCAGGTCGCCCTCGTAGACGAGCGCTCCTCGGATGGTAAGATGGTCGGCGAAGCGTGGGGTAGCATAGAGGCCAGACTATCGGGTATGGTCATGGACTACCTGTTGGGAAATCCTGGGGGACCTCTGCCGTGCTTCGACTCCTCCAAGTTGGTCTGGGGTTATCGGGTCATCAGATGCGAGGACCAGTTCTCCAAGGATTTCCTCAAGCTTATCACAGCTAATGATATCCCCAGGAGACCTAGGTACCGCATCTGGCTGCCCAGATGGCGGATTGATGGGGAAAGGCTTCTCCAATGTCTGAAACTGCACAATCCGGCGGTTCCGATGGATGACTGGGCAGTCATCAAGTCAGAGGAACCTCAGAAAAACAGCTCCTCTTTCCTGCTGCTGATCGACGAGGCTAGCCTGGTGGCTCTCCAGAAATCCGATCACAAACTGAGTTTCGGCATAAGGCATGTTAAATTAACTCAAAGAGTGCGTCAGATAATTTGCATGTCTTCCTCGGCGAGGAGGATATAGATATCGGCATTGTACAGGAACCCTGGGTGAAGGCTTCATCCATAAAAGGGCTCAAGGATAACCGTTACAACATCTTCTACAAGACCACAAACCAGGTTAGTAACAAACCTAGGACTTGCATCCTAGCTAAAAAACATTTGAATGTATTTCTATGTCCTGATTTTAGCTCTGCCAATTTATTTGGAGGTTGCAAATAACACTCCTTTTATATCCTCAGTTTACATGGATCGTGATAGGCCATCACCGCCAGAGGAGGTAAGCCATTTAATATTAATGACAACGGCAAATAAGGGCAATCTGCTTCTGGGCTGCGACGCAAGTGCCAGGCATACATTATAGGGCAGCTCTGAAAACAACGAACGCGGTGAGTCCTTGTTTGATTTTCTAGTGATGTCCAACCTTTTTGTTTGTAACGTGGGTAACACACCAACTTTTGTTTTTCCGAGTACGGAAAATTTTAGAGGGTGGGAGGAAGTTTTAGACATCATTCTTAAAACCAACAATAATAACCTTAGGGTAGTTGACTGGCGAGTATCCGATCGAATGTCCTTCTCCGACCACAGATGGATTCTCTATAATGTGTGCCTCGGGGTTGAAGCTCCCAAGCCATGTAGAATCCCTAAGAGAATTGACTGGAAGAAGTTTGGTCAGGTTATTAAATCAAAACTTCATAGAATACCCGACTTGAAAATTGAATCAGTCGAGGAACTAGACGCCAAAATCAGGACCTCTGAAACAGCCATGGGTACGGCTTTCAAGGTTTCGTGTCCTATTAAATACAATATATAGCAAGAAAAAATTCTTTCCTTGGTGGAACGAAGATCTATCTAATCTGAGCAACATAACTAGAGAGATCTTCAATATCTGCTTTAAGCACAAGTTCTGGCAACCATATAAGGATTGTCTGAAGGATTACTAGAAATCCATTAAAAGTGCCAAGTCTCTTGCTTGGAAAGACTACTGTCAGTCCATTGAGACCATTAAAGACTCTGCCAGCCGGAGTAAAATTCTGTCCAAGGAACATTCTAGCTCGTCCTTTATTAAACGGCCGGGTGGACTTGGACGGACTCCTCTAGCGAGTCACTGGAACTTTTAATGCAAACACCTTTTCCAGGGTGTAATAATGAGACTGCCTTCCCACCAGTTTCTCAGGTCGCGCAATCTTCTTCCTGGAATGACATTAAGACAACAATTACAGCGGTTAATATCTCCTGTGCTATTAACAGTTCAAATACAAATATTTGGCGCAACAGCTCTTTAAAGTGCCAAGGCCTAGCTTCTCGCAACCACTCATGTTGTGTGCGTTATATTTTTCACACGAATGGAAGGGACCTACAGTTTAATGCCGAATCCGAACGGCGATTTGAGAAACTTTTTCATGACAACAATACTCTCGGATGTTTGTCAGACGCTCGCGAGAGGTGGGACCGTGAAAAAACTTTTTTATTATTATTAACAGTTCCTCTTCTTATAAATTTGCCGGCCTTGGCGGCTTTCTCCCATTCCTGTATTCTCCTAAACTACGTTCCCCTGAGCTGGAGTCGTGTTCGTGTTGTGTTTATCCCGAAAGCTGGGAAGCGGGGTCATGGATCCACAAAGGATTTCAGACCCATTAGCTTATCCTCTTTTCTTTTAAAGACGATGGAACGCATCTTAGATACACATATTCGAAGTACCCTAGGTAAATCCCTTCTATCCAAATCTCAACATGCGTACACTAAAGGGCGACCGACAGAGATGGCGCTCCACGAAATTGTGCAAACGATAGAAAAAACAATCCACTCCAAACAATATACCCTTGCTACCTTCTTAGACATTGAAGGCGCCTTCAATAACGTCAATACGGAATCGATTCAGGAAGCTGTGATCCAACTGGGTGTGGAAGAGTTTATTAGCAAATGGATATTAACAATGCTAAAAACTAGGATCATTCAATCGACTCTCGGCAACAGCAGCTCCACCATATTTGTTATTAGAGGAACTCCTCAAGGTGGGGTCTTGTCTCCTCTTCTATGGCTTATGGTCTCAAAAAAATTTTGTGTAGACTTGATAGGGATGGAGTTAAGGTTGTCGCGTATGCGGATGACGTGGTAATACTGGTATCGGGAATGTTTCCATCCGTAATCAGTGAGATTATGGAAGGTGCCTTGGGCAAGATTAGCTCATGGGCCACTGGATGTGGGCTCAGCGTCAACCCAAGCAAAGCTGAACTGATGCTCTTTACCACTTAAACCAAAATACCGACGTTTACGCTTTCACGGCTTAACAATCATCTTCTCTCCCTATTCTCCAGTGCCAAGTACCTACGTGTGGTACTTGATCCAAAACTAAGCTGGAAGCTTAGCAGCAGCAAGACCTTTGGCAAGAAGTGGGGACTTCGCCCGAAGATGGTCTTATGGATGTACACTGCGGTGGTGCGCCCCATTCTTTCCTATCGATCGCTAGTCTGGTGGCCTGGGCTAAGGAAAGCTTATAACATCAAACTTATCAACAGGGTTCAAAGAACTGCGGCTACAGGCGCAACGGGTGCCATAAGGACATGTCCAATCGATGCCTTGAACGTTATTCTGCACTTTTTACCACTCGATCTTCACATTATGCATCTATCATCATGTAGTGCAGTCGGCTAAGGGAAACAGGATGCTGGTGCACCAATACGTATGGTCACAACAGTATCCGGAATCTGCTACCGCAGGATCTGGTAGCTAATCTGACCGACTATATAACTCCCACAGTGAACTTTAGAAATGACATCACGGTCAGCTTCCCAAACAGGGCGGAATGGGAAACTGGCGTACTGACAAATGAGTTCGTATCAACTATTTTCACCGACGCGACGGTTCAAAAATGGACTGCGGGGTAGGGGATATTCTCTGATTCCCTCAATATTTCCAGCTCTTACCGGCTTCCTGATTCGTGCAGTGTCTTCCTGGCGGAAGTTTTTGCTGTACGTGAAGCCTGCCGCCTACTTAAGCAAACCTCTACACCCCTAAATACCATTGCCATCCTCATTGACAGGCAGGCGGCTATCAAGGCTATAGTATCTGCCACTACATCCTCAAGGCTAGTAGAACACTGCAAAAAAGAGCTCGCCTGGCATCTGCTAAAGGCCGATAGTAGACGGTAGGGGGTGCGGAACTCTCTCATCTCGGGGCAGATGTTGGCCAAATACTCCCGGGAAAGAACGCAAGATCTATTAAACATTAACCGTGCAGATATCGCAGGAGTTCTGGTAGTTAGTACTGGCCACTGGCCCATCGGGGTTCATGCGGTAAGTGTCACGTCGTACGCAATGGTAATGTGTCGGAGAATTTTGAAGTCCAAAGTGGAGTATGTCAATGATGCATATTGTCAACACTATTGTTCTTGGTGGTTATCAGCGATGTACTCCGTGCAGCATTGTCGGAAGGTAACTATGGAATTCGTTGGACGATGACATCTTACATTAAACACCTAGATTACGCTGATGATGTTTGTCTACTTTCACATCGGATAATGGATCTACATTTGATGGCCCAAAATCTAGAAGCTGAGACAAACAAAGTGGGGCTATAAATAAACACAGCCAAAACAAAAGCCCTGAGCACTTCTAATACCCGCGTTCAACTTAACATTGTCGGACAGAAAGTCGAGAAAGTTGATAACTTTCTTTATTTAGGAAGTGTGGTCTCGGCTAATCGTGGTGGCACCGAACTGGATGTGTGCAGTAGAATCGGGAAGGCTAAAGCTGCATTCGGAATGCTATCCAAAATCTAGAGAAGTAATGTTGGAAGACGGACACCATTAACATACGGAAGCTGCAAGTCTTCGTAAACAAATGCTTAAGAATCATCTTGAAGATTTTTTGGCCGAACCGCATCTTACTATACGAAGAAGAAGTGACAATGGATTGGACACACCCTACGGCGCGAAGACAACTTCATTGCGAAATACGCCATGCAGTAGAATCCGCTCACCCAGGCAGGCAGAATACCGGGGCGCCCTAGGCAAACGTGGCGCTCAAAAGTTGAGGAGGAATCGAGCTCTTTAGGAATGAGTTGAGTCAGCTCAAACGCGTTGCAGCACTTCGAACAAGATGGCGCACAGGCGTGGTTGACGCCCTATGCCCCCAGAGGGGTTATAGGATCTAAGTTACGCATTTGTGTATGGCGTTACTGATAGGTCAAATCAATCTAAATTCTTTGACACAAATACCGTCTGGTCCTTGAAATCCTAGAATGGACCTTGAAATCCTAGCCAAAGAAAATCTACGAAAACTTAATGAAAAGAATGTGATGGCCTGGCTGACTGCACACAATCCAATCTGCAAATTAATTCGTCTTCAAAACGTGCTTCCCATGCCATGGTTGACCTCAACATCCCTTGCATTCCAATACTCAATCAATAGCAAAGGTCCGGCTAGTCCCTAGAGGCAAATCAAAAACTCGTTTGTCCCCAATCCACCAGCTTTTGTCTGAATTCATGGAAACCGGGTCAATTTAAAATTTACATATCATAAGGTTTTTTTTATTCAAGACTAGGTACTGGCCATCTGTTCAAAAGACCTCCCCTCTCATAGACAACATTTATTTTAACATATTCTTTGTGGTCAAAACAAGGCCCGACTTTCAGGATTTCCAAACATCATATCATCGAACCCATTTAACACCCAAAAATTTGCAATTACCACTAGTTAATAACCAACAACTATCCTAATTGATATACAATACGAGGCATGAAAATCCTTGTTAACCGCAATTAGTATGCCGAAACCCAGAAGCACACTGTGCCGCCTTGACTTTTACTTGAAGGGAGGACGAAATCCTGCCTTACTCTTAATTTCGCATTTTATGCCTCTCGCACATGAACTGGAAATTACCATGCAAACTACCATTTCGTTCTGCTTCAATTAAATCAACGGGATGAAAAGCTGGAAACTCTTTCGACTCACACACACGCAGACGAACACAGAGTCAAACTCGAAGAATAAGAAAACTTTTTCGTATAATCGAAAATACATAGGCACTCAAGTACCCCCATGGCAATTCAACTTTTACCCTTCAAAATAATGGGGTACTTATCGAATTTAACCTTCGATTTTCCCGTTTTTAGTATTTCCAGTTTTGTTGCTGTTGTTTCGTTGGGGTTCGTTCGAAATTCAATTCGTGATCTGGTTATGGTGGAGCGTTTAAAAATCTCTTCGCTCTGTGCTGTATCCAGGATGAATAAAACAATGCGATGGATGGATGGATGATTTGTCCTTGAGAGAGGACCATCGTTGTTCGCAGCAGGAAATTCGTGCAACGTAAAACATTTTTACATTTAAAAACAAATAAAGTTAAGTAGGGGAGAATGAGGAGATTACAATCGAGCAATAAAATGACCTATTTTTTATTGCCGAACAATGAGGCGTGAATTGGAAGATAAAAGAACTTTAAAGTAGAACAGCCGCGGTGGGTCGCCTCAAATGACGTCTGCTTGTCCAGTCCAATTTAGCTTTCAAGAAGACCTCTTTTTTTCGCTGAAGTCGTAAAATAAGCACTGGTACCGCAGCTCGGTTTACCACCTTTTGACTACTTGCAACCGCATAAAATCAGGACGGCTGGTTACCATTTTATGAGACTTTAAAATTACCCTATTTTAGAAATGGGCTCGGCGGCTGGCGTAGGCATGCTTTGAAAAGTCGGCGACCAGACCGAGAATATCGGCTACGAAATCTGTAACCTTAGAGGATTTATTGTCACATTAAACAACTTAATGAAAGATGTCCTATTCTATGGTAGGAGAGCGATTACCACATTATTCTGACGATTCCTGCTCCTGCAGTTGCTACATACTGAGTTCTTAGTCAAGTATCATGATTCAAAGCACTTAGTGATAGATTGAAAACTAACTATGTAGCTAAGAAAACAGAATTCCAACATGCGTTTCAAAAATCAGTGAAGACACTTTAGTTTGTTAATTGTTATATCGATTAGAAGTTGATAACTGCTTCACCTAGGTCGGACGAGTGATTTTTTTATTTTTTATTTTTATTATTATTTACGCGCACTCAAGGGCTTATGAATACCCTTTAAATGTTTTAACATAGTGCGGTCGTTGGAGAGGATAAGAAGAGAGAAAGGGAGAAAGATAAGTGTAGTGGTTTAAAACTCAGATGTTGTTTCAGTAAAACTCCGGGGGTGGTGTTCAGATATCTGGGGGATTTTTGTTATTTTTGACTTTGCTTCTGATTCACAGTACTTTTTCCCCGACCTACTGGTATAATAAGCTATCAATAATCCAACAGCTCGAAACATTTTTCCCACCATATAAACAACCTATATAAACAACCTTCGCAATAATGTTCACACAAGCTTTCGCAATTGGTTGAACTGACTTTATATATTTCATGAGAAATAAATAAATGTTTGCTAGATTTGAACCATGAACCATTAACGTGGCAATCGATGACGTTGCCACTACACGATCGCTACTGTGATGTAGAATAGAAATATCTTCCCTTAATATTGAAAGAGACTATCAACAGGTATAATAAGAAGAGCTCTGTACCAAAACCTTTGTTAGCCACAGAGCGCAACTTTTGCTTCTACCTATACCATATGTTCCTACTAGCTGTACCCAAGGCTATGCTCGGGCTAAAGGATTTATTATGCTTCCCATATTCATTTGTGAATTTCTCAGCTACAGAACAACGTACTAAAAATATTTGTTAAATCTTTAATGATATTTACTTTAAATTATAATATAAACCAATTTCATGAAAATCGATGAAGCCATTTTGACGGTCATATTATTGGTAGCTATTCATTTTTATTCTACCCGGGAAAAGCAGGGTACCACTCGTAGTAGATACTACAAATATGTAAGCTCAATTATAACTTCCACATAGACTAAATTTTTATTTGAACTCTAAGCAATGACACTGCGAAAAGTCCATTAAATTTCGTGTAGCAATTTTTGTGTGATGCGTGTTGAAATAAACATACAGGCAGATATTTACAGTTTTATTATCTTACTAGCAGATACCGGCAACTTTGTCTGCGTGGTCCACAATAACTTTATTTGAGGCGGTTAAAGTTAGTGGTGCAAGTCATATTTAGCTTAAGAACTTAAGATTTCCACCGCTGTAACTTTCAACAATACATATCAGGTTTTCATTTATCTATCAAGTTTACCATCTGTTTTTGAAGTAAAAAAAATAAAAAATGAATATTTGGCGCAACAGCTCTTTAAGTGCCAGAACATAGCTTCTCGGTAACCACTCATGTTTTGTACGTTATATTTTTCACACGAATGGAGCGGACCTACAGTTTAGTGCCGTATCCGAAGAGCAATTTGTTTTGAGAAGCTTTTTCGACACAACAATACTCTCGGATGTGGGCGCCGTGGCGTAAGTGGTTAGTGTGTCGGATCACTACGCATGAGGTTCCAAGTTCGAATCCCAGAAAATACCAAAAAGTTTTTTCACAGTCCCACCTCTCGCGAGCGTCTGACAAACATCCGAGAGTATTGTTGTAACGAAAAAGCTTCTCAAATCGCCGTTCGGATTCGGCATTAAACTGTAGGTCCCTTCCATTCGTGTGAAAAATATAACGCACACAACATGAGTGGTTACGAGAAGCTAGGCCCTGGCACTTTAAAGAGCTGTTGCCCCAAATATTTGTATTTGTAATACTCTCGGATAGGAGATGTGAACGCAAGAGTGGGCAAAGAAGAAGGTATGGGAAACAGATTAGCTGGAATAAGTCGTCAATCTAAGGTTTAAATTTGTAATGCAAAGGATACGCAGTTGTTGGAATTTTGTGATTCGTTTGGACTACGAGTGCTGAATGGTACAAGTCTGAGTGACAAACAGGGAGAGTTCACATTTGTGGGAGGACCAGGGATATCCGTCAACGATTATTGTTTAGCAGGAGGTAATTGGGGCACCCTTATAACAGACTTCGAAGTGATGCAAGTTCCATATTCAGATCATTTCCCTATTGTTGTGACCTTTGAGCTGATAGTAACGGGTGACTTGGGTACAAGGAATATGAATCTTCTCCCAAAGCTAATATGGAACAAGGCTAAGGCATCGGCATATAGAAGGCAATTGGAGGAGCTGCTAAAATCCCGGAATTATGTGGACTTCGACAGAATTGAACATATTATAAAGGAATTGTTCCCAATCAACAACCAACAAAATTAAAAAAAAACAACGATACAAAGAACTTTGATTTGATAATGAGTGCAGTAAGGCGAGGCGACTGTCGTTCAGATAGCTGAAATTATTTCGGATTTTTAATGAATCTGCAATGAAAAATTCATACATTAAGGCTAACATAGAGTTTAAAGAGCTTTGCGCAGCAAAAAGGAGAATGCATTATGAATCAGAGGCTCGAAGACTAGTGCAGTGTAATAATCCCTCAGAATTCTGGAAACTGGCTAAAAAACTAAATGGTGGAAATTATGTCATAGACAGGGCACTAAACCTAACCGTCCTTCAAGCTCATTTTGAGAGGCTTCTGAAACCATCTGGCAGTACGCTTAAAATGCAGTATGCCATGCCTGGCTTCCAGAACGAAATCTTGGATAGGCCAATTGTGTTGCAGGACGTTGTTAAGGCACTTAGTAGTCTTAAGGATGGTAAAGCTGCAGGATCGGACGGGATACCAGCCGAATTATACAAATATGGTACTGACGAACTGAACACGAATCGTACCTACTTGCTCAACAACATTTTGGAAAATGGGATAATACAACAGGGCTTCAAGGAAGCCCTGATCTTTCCGATTCATAAAAAAGGTTGTATGACGGACCCAGGGAACTACAGAGGCATTTCATTCTTAAATGCGTCATATAAAATTTTTACATCGATATTGCAAAGTCGACTAACTGCATGGATGGTTAGGTTAGGTTAGGTTAGGTAGGGTTATGAGGTTATCATAAAACACTAGGCACCAAAGTGGGCCCATCGCGATCCCTAGGGAACCTTCACGGCAGAAGACCTAAACCCATTCTCCCAAGCAATTAATCTCCCTACAGAATCTGAAAAGATCCTTGTTATGGTTTAGGGACCTCACCTCTTCAAGGTTATCGAAGAAGTATCTTCCAAGATGCTTTAGCCTTGTCCTGGCAATTCCTTGACATTCACAGAGTATATGAGTTATATCCTCTGAGACATGTAGGTCGTCGCAGTACCTACAAACATCCGTACCGGATAACCCTAGTCTCATGGCATGCCTCCTTAGGAGACCGTGGCCAGAGAGTATTCCTATCACTGTTCTCAACCGCGATCTATCTAACTTGATTATCTCCTCAGATTTTCTGCGATCTAGCACAGGCCACAAGGTCTTAGACACCCTGTGACCATCTATGTTTGACCATCTTAGATTAGCCGTGTCAATGATTTTATCCCGAATAATTCCCTTGGCCACGTACCCTGGTGGCTTAATGCTACCAATTATATCGCTACGTGGGAGCCCCGCTCCTCTTTTAGCCAGCGCGTCGGCCTGCTCGTTGCCTTCAATATCGCAGTGTCCAGGTACCCAGCATAATCTGACTCGGTTCTGCGTACATAATGCCCTAAGCATTGTGCGGCAATTCCTGATTATATCAGATTTGGTGACGTAAGACTCTAGCGCCTTTAGCGCAGCCTGACTGTCAATGTAGATGGCGATATTCTTATCGGATATTGATCCCATCTCAAATAATTCCGCAGCTTTAAGTACAGCTAGAACCTCTGCTTGGAACACACTGCATGTGTTCGGAAGTCTCAGGGCCACCTGTAGGTTCGTATCTCTCGAGTAAATACCTGACCCCGTGCCCTCGTTGGTCTTAGAACCATCTGTGCATATTGCAATCTCGTTATGGACAGAGACTGTCTTCCTTCGCCTGTCCTCTCTAATAGGATACAGTACTTCGTATGGTGTGTCGAAGTCTAAGGTGCCAAGTATATCGTCCGATTCGTCAGGGATACCGGGAAAAGATTCCTTGAGAATGGAGCTGTGTCCTATGTTATTAGTCCTGAAGAGACCAACGTTAGTGAGCCGAAGCGCACTATTGCCCGCTTGAAATTTAATTTGTAGGTCTAATGGTAAAAGATACAGAAAGATCTCGAGTGCAGCCGTAGGTGTTGTGCGTAGAGCACCCGTGATGGCAATGCAAGCTGTTCTTTGTACCATGGCCAACATATCCCGTGTGTTTTTCGTATTCGTTGCCTTCCACCACACAAGAGCCCCATACGTGAGTATGGGTCTGACTACCATGATGTATAGCCAGTGCATCATTGCGGGCTTCAGGCCCCATTTTTTCCCCGCGGTCCGCTTACAGATGAAAAGAGCATTATATGCTTTGCGGACCCTTTCCTCTATGTTAAGTTTCCAATTTAGTTTCCTGTCTAGCAATATCCCAAGATATCTAGCGCGATCCGAAAGGGAAAGCTCCACCCCTGCTAGCTTAGGCAGTTTGAAGGGTGGTATCTTGTATTTTTTGCTGAAGAGTACCAATTCGGTTTTATCCGGGTTGACGTGTAGTCCACACCTTCTAGCCCATTTTTCTAGACTATTAAGAGCTGATTCCATAATTTCACTTAATGTGTCAAGGAACTTGCCTTGAACTAAAATCACCACGTCATCCGCGTAAGCAGTGACGCTTATGCCTGTGTTGCTTAGTTCTTTAAGTATCTCATCGATGACTAGAACCCAGAGGAGGGGTGAGATAACGCCTCCCTGGGGAGTCCCCCTGGTAACGGATTTTCTTATTGAACTGTTTCCGATAGTGGAGTTAATGTTTCTAGTGCCTAGCATATTGCAGAGCCAATTGGTAATGCTATGCTCGACGTTCATTGTTTCCAGGGCCTGTTTGATGGCCCTTCCTTCTACGTTATTGAACGCCCCTTCTATATCTAGGAAGGCTGCTAGTGCATATTCCTTATGGTGAAGGCTAGTCTCTATCTTCCCTACTACGTCGTGTAAAGCTGTTTCCACAGATTTCCTCTTCAGATATGCGTGCTGAGCTTTGCATAGAATCCCGTTGCAACACTTACTTCTGATGTGAATATCAAGAAGTCTTTCAAGTGTCTTGAGGAGGAATGACGAGAGACTTATGGGTCTGTAGTCTTTCGCTGAAGTGTGGCTTGGTTTACCTGCTTTAGGTATGAATATAACCCGCACTTCCCTCCATGCCACTGGTACGTAACATGACCTTAAACAATGTTTAAAAATTTCCCTAAGCTTGCTTCTGACCTTGGCTGGAGCTTTTTGCAGCATAGCTGGCAAAATTCCATCAGGGCCTGGTGCTTTGAATGGTGCGAATGACATAATGGCCCATCGCAGATTCTTCCATGTAATGAGATTCTCTACGTCGTCCCCTATTGACCTACCATTGTACGAGTAGCTATTAGTAGTAGAATCCATTGGCGATCTACTTCCTGGGAAGTGAGCTTCAATTAACGTTTCTAAAACTTCTTCGCTACTTTCTGCCCACGAGCCGTCAGATTTTTTGATGAAGCTTCGGACAGAAGTGTCTTTGGCTAGCATCTTGCGAAGTCTGGAAGCTTCACTAGTATCCGCCATGGACTGACAAAATTCCTTCCAGGACTTTCTTTTTGATTGCCTGATTAAGTACTTAAACTCCCGCTTGCGGTCCATATATTCATCCCATGTGGTACCGTCTCCTATTTCTTTGGCCCTGTTGTAGAAATGCCTAACCTGTTTTTTCTTGGAGTTGATTTCCTTGCTCCACCAAGGAGGTTGGGACCTCTTGGACTTCTTTCTTAGTGGACAGGCCCTTTCGAATGCCATGTTCATTACTTTGCCTAAGTTATCTACCGCCTTATCTATATCTTGAGGATCGCCGTTGCGAATAGGCCCATCCTTAAGATGTTTCCTTACTAGCTCTGTATACATACCCCAGTCTGTACTTTTAGGGTTTCTGTAGCTGTTGCTAACCCTAGTCTCGAAATTAATTTGAAAGCGTATCCATCTGTGATCAGACAGAGATGCCTCCTCCAAAACCCTCCACTTTTCTACCGTTAGGTGAACAGAACAAGAAGCTAAGCTTATATCAATCACTTCTTGTCTGTTCCTAACTACAAAAGTTGGCGTAGATCCCTTGTTACAAATGGTGAGCTTGGTCGAAAGAATAAAATCGAAAAGACACTCACCTCTTGTATTGGTATCACTGCTACCCCATTGCGAGTGATGCGCATTTGCATCACAGCCCACGATGAAGAGCCAGTTGTCCTTCCTTACCAACTGCTTCATTTTACCAGATAGAATCTCCGCCAGCTCATTCGGGAGATAGGCAGAGACCAGGCACAGCGGTTTTCTTCCCTCACTTTCACAGGAGACTGTCACTAGATCGCCGTCACTGAAATTATTCAAAAGAAATGCCCTTATATTGTTTTTTAAAAGTATACAAGCCCTGATTTTACCTTCGTTCGCTTTGTAGATCAACGTATAATTCCTATTTTTGAGCCCTTGGATCTGGTTGTTGTCGCTGATCCATGGCTCTTGTACCAGTATGGCCGAGACGTCATGCTTGATGATATAGTTGATCAAGCATGCCGTCGCAGCCTTACTGTGATGCAGGTTTATCTGCATCACCTCCATCATCTTTGGGCTCCTCCTCCTCCTCAACACCCTTGGTCATGATCTTTAGCATGACCTTCCCCATGCTATATCGCACCATCCCTTTGGTCTTTTCAAGGGGTGGCAGCGATTCCCTATTTAGGGCCAGCAGGAAGTGCTGACCAAACTGCTTCCTAGGCCCAGTCTTGAGCACCCTCCATGTATTGGCCTTCAACTCCCTGTTCTGCATGTGGAGGAGACCAAGCAGTTTTTCTGGGTAGGTGTATGGCAGCGGAACCCAGACCCAAGCTTTGGGCGGAGTGTATCTCGCCAACTCCGCCATAGTCACGCACTTGAGCTGAGACCCGCTCCACACTTCCCCAACCTCCGAAATAAACTGTCTGAGGAAGTCAGCAGAGGCTTTGTTCCCACAGGCAACAACCTTCCGGCCCCCTTCCCATCCAGCACCGTCGAATTGAAGGTCACTATCCTCAGTGGAAGACATCTTCTTCCACAGAGCATCCTGAGACTTCTCCTCGACAGCAATCCACTGGTCCATGGTCAGGCGACCGCAGGGCTCCTGCTCGTTGACAATAGCAACAAGGAGCTCATCCTCCGGGTCGTAGTTCGGGCGCGCCGAAGGCGAAATACCAGCCTTCACCTTTTTCGCCGCGCTCGGTTCCACGACATCGTCGGACCTGCTCCTTTTGCTTTGGAACGCCACCCTACTGGCCCCCGCAGCTGAAGTCTCCCCCTCCCCGCCTGTGCCTGGATAAATACCAATAATCTGCTCAAAGAATGTCAAGCGGGTTTCCGACCAGGATATTCCACTGTTGATCACGTGTTTGTTTAAATAGTATTGTGGATTCCTTTCTCTTGAGGAGTAGGAAACTATATGCATTCTTCGTGGACTTCAAGGCGGATTTTCACTCAGTGGACCGAAATGCTTTATTCTACAAACTCTTTAGCATGGGCATGTCGCTGAAGTTCGGACGTGTGTTTAAAAATCTGTACGAGGATACCAAAGCAGCTGTATGGAATGTTGAGGGCTTATCAGGATGGTTTCGTTCGGGATCAGGGGAAAGGCAAGGTTTTGCTCTCAGTCCAAGTTTATTTGCACTCTTCATTGAGGATATAGTGGATTTTTTACCTGGAGGGGTTGAATATGGAGGTGTGTTGATTAAAGCCCTTCCCTTTGCAGACGACGTAGTGCTTTTGTCGTACTCACCCGAATCTCTACAGCTTACAATAAACCGACTCTCCGAATACTGCAAAATGTGGAATCTGGTGGTAAATTTGAGTAAGTCTCAAATAATAATTTTTAAAAGAGGTGGAGGCAGAAACTGCGCGTTTGAAAAATGGCACTTTAATGGGGAAACTATCCAAGTGGTGAAGGAGTATAAGTACCTCGGAGTGTATTTTACGAGAAATCTCAATATGGAAAGGCACCTCAAAGAGAAATTGTCGAAATCGAAAATAGCCATCAGCATTGCTTGGAGAAAATGTTTCAACTACAAATATATAGCTCATAGCAGCAAATATAAAGTTTTTGAATCAGTTTCGCGATCCATTCTCTTCTACGCTGCTCAAGTATGGGGAGGAAAGCAATTTGAAACGGTGGAAAAACTCCTTAGGTTCTATATAAAGAGAGCATTTCATCTGCTACCGAACACGCCAAATTACATGCTCATGTTGGAGACAGGCCTATCACCATTCTTTGTAAAAACCCTAAAGCTATAAGTGGATTACGTGCTTAGAGTACTAAACATGCCAGACTATAGACTTCCGAAGAAAGCAGCTCTACAATCTATTAGAAATAAAACTGGATGGTACAAAGAGTGGCTGGAACTAGCTAGTGGATGTGGAATGGAGCTTAGTGTGGAAGATGCGAGGAGTTGGAAGCCTAAACTTTACAAATTAATCACGCGTGTGGATGAGCAGATCAGGGAAAGATTTCTAGAGGAGGCATCCGGGCCACTCCATAGAGGAGTCAGCAGCCGGTTATGCCACAACTTGCAGCACCATAATTACTTCCGGGATGAGTACAGCATAGAAGAAATAGCTCCTGAAACTGAATTACATATGTACCCCATAGGGATGAGCTACCGATAGTCTGTGGCATGTGCAATTTATCTGAGACGGAGGATACTTTTCATTTTGTTGGCAAGTGCCCAATTTGGCAAGAAACAAGGAAATCTGTGTTTGGAAACGATGTCTTATCGGAGAACCAAGTCTTGCAAATCCTTATTGAAAATAACGTCACAACACTAACCAGGTACTGCAAAATTGCTTTACAATACAGAGAAATAGTTTTGAATGGAAACTTCTGAAGAAAAAGAAAAAGAAGAAAAATAAAGAATTAATTAATTTCTGTGCTATTCGGCTATAATTAATAATTTATTAATAATTGTTAACTTTTTGTCAACCAGGCAGACGGCAATGCCATGCTAACCGATTTTTGTTTATACACTGTTTTGTTCAATTTTTTTAGTATAAAAATAAAAATCTATCTAAATCTAATCTAAATCTAATCTACTCTCGGATCAGTGTTGGGACTTTACCACAATTGTGGTAGATCTACCACAATTTCCAATAAATTTTGAATCTACCACGTTTACCACTCTAAGCAAAAAATCTACCACGCTTTTTATTTCTTCTTCATTACATTTTTTTCGCACTTCCAAATTTGTCCAAATAAAAAAAAATATGAAGATGGACATACATCTCCATATTTTTTTACACATTTTATTCCTGTTCCTTTTCCTTTCTCACAATTTCCAATGGAAATAATACTGTCGGGATGGTTCCAGTCATTGTCCGGAGTAAGACAAGGTTGTTCGCTGAGTCCAAGCTTATTTGCGCTATACATCGAGGACATCGTAGATATTCTGCCTGGAGGTGTTGAGTACGCAGGACTATTGATCAAAGCACTTCTGTTCGCTGACGATATAGTACTAATGGCGCAATCACCTGAATCCTTACAACTAATGATCAACAGGCTGTATGACTACTGTAAGCTATGGAACTTAATCGTAAATCTTAGCAAGTCAAAGGTTATGAAATTTAATAGAGGGGGCGGAAAGAACTGCAGAAACGAGAAATGGTACTACAACGGAGAAAGTATTGAAGTCGTTAAGGAATATAAGTATCTTGGGGTCTACTTTACAAAAAGTTTAGATATGGAGAGACATCTAAATGAAAAACTAGCAAAGTCTAAAACGGCCATCAATGTTGTATCGAAGAAATGTCTCAGTAATAAATTCATTGCCCACAGCAGTAAATATAAGGTTTTTGTAGCGGTGTCAGAGTCCATCATGTTCTATGCTGCGCAAGTATGGGGAGTAAGGAAGTATGAGGCTGTTGAGAAATTACTGCGGTACTACGTTAAGAGAGCATTTCACCTTCCACCCAACACTCCCAATTATATGCTAATGCTGGAAACAGGCTTGCCCCCATTGTACATCAAAACTTTTAAATTGCATGTGGACTACATTCTAAAGGTTTTGAATATGCCGGATACTAGACTGCCGAAAAAATCTGCTCTGCAAGCAATACAATCCAGGACAGGATGGTACAGGGAGTGGTTGGAACTTGCTGAGGACTGTGGGATACATTTGGATCTGGGTAATAGCGAAGACTGGAAACCCCAACTTTATCAACTCATTGCAAGTATGGACGAAAAGGCTTGGTTCAGGCATTTAGAGCAAGCTTCGGGATCACTGCATAGAATGATCTACAGCCGCTTAAGTCATAACCTGCAGGGAAATAATTACTTCCGCGATGAATACAGTACATCGGAAATAGCGACTGTGTTTAAATTACGGGAGAGCTTCTTAAGCTTAATTATACTCCACACAGAGCAGACCTACCAGTGCAATGCAACTTGTGCGACTTGGCAGAAAGAGAAGATGTCATACATTTTGTTGGGAAGTGTCAACTTTTAAGCGAAATTAGGAGACATATCTTTGGAAGTAATGTTCTGTCGGTGGATCAAGTTTCTATGCTTCTGAACGAACCAAACGTATTTAAGCTATCCCAGTACTGCAAAATTGCTTTAAATTATCGTGAAAGGATCATTAATGAAGATTTCTAAAATCGCTTAATATAAAAGAAATACACAAATATACATTTGTACATATTTTAGTCAATTTTTCATTTTGAATTTATTTAATGTTGTCAATCAGGCAGACGGCAAAGCCATGTTTATTAATTTTTTGTTAAAACTTTGTATTAATAGTGAAGTACATAAATAAAAATCTATCTATCACTCTATCTATCTAATACTGTAATATTCTTGCTGGGGCTCGTTTAAATAAAACCGTATTTTGTGTATTTTAACCGTTTATTACTAATACAATATTCAATCACTTTATTCTTTATTTATTTCAATTTAAACTGTCGCTACCGATTTACTTTAACAATGTCGCTTGTTTATACCACTGGTCCAATCTCTCCTTGTAATCGCTGTACTCACTTATAAACAACTGTGTCCACGGTGGTTGTGGTATGTGTATTTATGTAAAATACAAGACCTTCTAGAATATACTAGATGTCACTCGGGATGAATTGGCGATCCTGGAATAATTGGGATATTGTGTGGAACAATTGTATAATGTAAGCACATCGGGTGGGAATATTTACTGCTAGCAGGTTTTGGCAATAGATGGCGTTGCTTACACAAACCACGCAGTACCTGACGATGTACTTGATACTACAATACATAAACAGAATCATAGAACGTTCTTCTGTTCTCTGATGACACAGAACACATACTATTACAAAAATTAAGAACACAATAGGAATATAAGTTGTTTGCCTTTCGTTTATGAAAATTGTGCTGATTGCAATAATTTCACACTGCACACGGAGATTCGAATCGAACCAGTTAAATTTCAAATCTACCACTCTTTTTTAAAATCTACCACCTTTTTTTTCTAAATCTACCACACATTTAAATTCTTAAGTCCCAACACTGTCTCGGATGTTTGTCAGACGCTCGCGATAGGTAGGATTCGAGCTTGGTGCAGTGATCCGACACACTAACCACTTACGCCACGGCGCCCACATCTTTTATTGAAGTATTGGATCATTGCAAAAGTTCGTACCCGATCTTCATACGTGGCGGAAAGTTTGCGGTATGACGCAACCATTGTTTATTTTATGGACTTGTTGTATACCAATGGATAGGTCGTGGCATCAGAAGTCATTTTATCGCTAGACCCCGTTGAGTTAAGTCAAATTGTGTGTAAAAAAAATTCTAAAATGAAAAGTTACACCTACGCCATGTAATGCTGTACGAGTTTCGAAAAGGAGTGAGTGTTGGAACTGCAACAAAAAACAATCAGAGCGTTTATTCGGGTCGTGCTCCTACTCTTAGGACCATTAAAAAGTGGTTTGGTAGATTTCGTAACGGTGATATGACCTTGGACGATCAACCCCGTTCTGGACGGCCTTCCGAAATTGATGAAGACATATTGCGAACCTTAGTAAAAAATAACCCGAAATTTTCCACTGAGGAGATTGCTGAGAGGCTTAATATTGATTATTCGTCAGCATTTCATCATTTAAAGAAGCTTGAATGCACTTCCAAGCTCGATACGTAGGTGCCGCATTGTTTGATAAAAAAAAAAAATAAGCTGGACCGCGTCTCCGTGGCCATATCTCTGCTTAGACGCCATGAAAATGAACCTCATCCATCATGATAACGCCAGGCCATATGTCGCCCGACAAACGCTGCAAAAACTGATGGAGTTAAAATGGGAAATCCTTCAGCACCCACCGTATTCCCCAGACCTTGCTTCTTCAGATTTTCATCTGTTTCGGTCCCTTCAGAACGGTTTGAATGGAAAGAATTTTGGTTGAAAACCACGCAGTTTTTATGAAAACGGAATCCGCAAGCTTGTTAAACGTTGGGAGACAATTGTAGAAAATAGCGGGGACTATATAATCGATTAATAAAATTGTTTTCTTTAAAGTGTAATCGCTTGTGTTTCATTATCAAATCGGGCACGAACTTTTGCAATGATCCAATAGTAACATTTTAATTTACTTCACATTTTCATGCAATAGTTTGGTAAGTGCAGTATTCACTTCCGGACGTACACCAATATTTTTGAGGAATGACTTACAACAGCATGACTTTAACCGCCGTATATGCATGTAGAAGAAGGACTATAGCTTTAAATTTCTGTTAGTTTAGTTTTTATAGACTCATTTATTTCATAAAAATATTTAAGTCCATTTTATTATTATCTTAAGTCTATTGGTTTGGCTAAGGCCGTCCACCAGATTGACATTTTTACATACGCACGTATTCTAGATAAAGATAGATACATAACTTAAATACAAATTTCAAGATTAAAATATTTCAAGATTAAAAGTCGCCTTCCATGATGCATCTCCTGTTACTTAAGGCATCTACAGAATACTTAAACAGCACATACCAGCCACGGTCTCCATTTAAAACACGTAACACGTCCTCCATCTCTAGTACCTGTGTTGAATTAAACTGATAAATAGATGGCAGGCCGCGCTGCCACCATCTTGAATTCGAATACATGTTCGAATCCGACGAACAAGCCATTTCCTAGAAAGGCTGTCGTTCATCGATCTCTTTCTTCTTCGACTGTACAACCGATAGGATCAGGATCAAGGTAGCAATAAAGAATTCATTAGCATTTAATTAGAGGTTTTCTTTTCATTGTCTTTTCTGGATTGTGAACTGGGGTTCTTCATTCGGGTAAGCTGGATTTTATAACACTTGGTGCCGAAACCCGGGAAAAGGCGTGAAAAGAACAAACGCTAATGGAATTTGCATCACGAGCAGCCTATCGTGGTCAAGTGACCCGAATCGTCGCTGCAGCATTGGAATTCCTGAACGATGACAAGTCGAAGTTGTCAGCAGCAAACACAGAAAATTTCGATGATATCGAAGAAGAGCTCGTGTCTTATATTCAGAGGTTAAGCACGGCGCACGAAAATCTCAACCTGGTGAACGAGGACATCATTAGAAAGGGAATAGCCAAAGTCGATGACCCCCAGGATAAAGTAGCAGAATATCAAGAGCAAGCCGTGGACGCGCTTGCACGACTTAATACACGGTTAGGTAGGCTGCAGAAAAAACTAAACCCCGATCCAGTTCCGGACAGGACAGGTAATATATCCATGAGCGCAAGACCATCCAGCAGTGGATTCAGCGGAGCGAAACTGCAGAGACTTCCTTTAAAGACGTTCGACGGAAATTTCTCCAATTGGTTGCCTTTTTGGGAGCAATTCAAAAGTGCAGTTCACGATAACTCCAACCTCAGCTCATCCGAGAAGTTTAATTATTTAGAATCTACATTGAAGGGCGATGCCAGAAAAGTCATAGATGGATTTATCCCTACTGAGAAGTGCTACGAATCAGCATTAGCTTTACTACAGCAGCAGTATGGCGACAACGAAAAGCTAATCGACAAATACATACTCGAGCTGGTAAATCTAAGGCCAATCCGCGACCGTTCTGATCTCTCAGGGTTGCGAAGTATTTATGGAACCGTAGTTGCTGGCATTCGTTCGCTCACCGCTCTGCAGGTTCCACCGACGCATTATTCAGTGATGTTAAAATCAGTACTCCTTCGTTGTCTACCAAAATCTTTGCGCATCGATTATCATCGACAGGCGGACCGTGCTGAGGATTTAGATGCGACTGTAAGCGACGACGTGAAAGCATCGAATCAAAGTGAGTCGTCTGTCTCTGCGACTGTAGGTGACGACGTGAAAGGTATTCTTCGGTTCCTAAAGCGAGAAATTGAGTCTATGGACAGGAGTGAGGTTGACAAAAACGAATCCAAAGGTAAATTTAATACAAATCATCCAACAACAGCTTCGAGTCTCGTTGCAGTGAGTGAGACACGCTCATGTCTATTTTGTCAATCCCAACGCCACAACGTGAAAGACTGTGACAGTAAGTTAACCATTGCGGAGAAAAGAAACATACTCAGAAAGGGAAGAAGATGTTTCCGTTGCGCTAAACTTGGCCATGTGGCGAAAAACTGCAGGAGCAGCAAGTCATTCGTATGTGTTAAATGCAAAGGGAGACACATGTCTTCACTATGTTATCCAGCCATCTCACTCATCAAAACCGATGTCAATTCTGACACCCAAGTAGAGGTGCAAAACAAGTCAGTGAGTTTGTGTGCTCACATTTCCAAACAAAAGGTTTTCTTAAAAACCATGCGGTGTATATTGTGCACACCAAAAACGAAAGTAGCCATACGAATTATAATTGACGGAGGCAGTCAATTTACCTACATAAGAGAGAGCCTAGCGAGGAAGCTGGGATTGAAGATATCAGGCACAGTTGATTTGGCCATCATTCCTTTCGGATCGAAGCAAGCCAAACCAATCAATGAATTCCAGAAGGTAAAATTGTCGCTGCGCAGTCAGTTCAATCCCAGGATGGTGATTATGCTAGAGGCCATAATGGTACCTGAGATTTGTGTGGATGTTTTGGCAGCCCCTCAAGTTGACTGTCCGCTGTTTAAGGGCATTAAATTGGCTGATGTTTGCCCTTCAGACATCGAGGCAGAGGATGGACTGAGTGTTCTAATTGGGGCGGATTACTACTGGAGTATCGTCACTGGCAAGCAAATGGGTCTCACGAGCAGTTTACGAGCGGTGGAAACCATTTTCGGTTGGACACTACAGGGTGTTCATGATACAGGTGAGGTTATAAACTCAAATGATGGAAATCTCTCTTGTTGTTCTAGTGCGCTTTTGAGCCTGGCAGCCGAAAAAGAGGACGATATGTTGCAATTCTGGTCACTGGAGACGCTGGGGATTAAGAGCGCGGAAGAGAATAACGTGAGCATTACCCAGGATCTCATCACAAAGTGCATTTCGCGGGAAGGTGTACGGTATGTCGCAAGGCTGCCGTGGAAGGTCGACGAAACATATTTGGACTTCAACAAAGATATTGCCAGCCAGCGTTTGGGCTCTCTTATCAGACGATTGTCTCGAAATCCAATGCAATTATTGCAGTATGATGCAGCAATACGACAGTTGGTTCGTGATGGCATTGCTGAACCAGTGGAGGAATCTAATCTTGTTGGTGCTCGAGTGTTCTACCTACCGCACCAACCTGTCTACAAGGCGCAGAGTTCTACCACAAAAATCCGCGTCGTGTTCGACGCCTCGGCTCGCGCTGAAGGAAGGATGTCGCTCAACGATCAACTCTGGACTGGAACCAACTTACTGCCAGACGTCATGCAAGTCCTTTTGAACTTTCGCTTTGGTTTGTATGGCATAGTGGCCGATATCGAGAAGGCATTTTTGCAGATACTTCTACACGAGGACGATCGCGACAGCCATCGATTCATGTGGTTCTCCTCGCCGCTGCTATCGGCGAATGATAAACCTCCGTTTGGACTATTCAGAATGACCAGAGTCACATTTGGCGTGACTTGTAGTCCCTTCATATTGTGTGTAGTCGTTCGCTGCGTGCTGGATCAAGAGAGCGAACATTTTACCAGTTGCTCTACGATTCTGCGAGAAGGGATATACATGGACGATGTAGTAATCAGTGTCGACTCGGAAAGTGAAGGTGTCCAGTTATGCAAAGCCGCAGTTTCCATCCTATCAAAGGCATCAATGCGCCTCCACAAGTGGAATTCAAACAGCATACGCGTACGAGAGGCGGTCAACTATACAGATGCACCACTTGCCCAAAGAGTGCTCGGGCTCACCTGGTTCGTGAACAGTGACGAGTTGAGCGTACCCCTGAGCTCAGTGGAGAGCTTGCTTACATCAGCAGGAGGCAAAGGAACGAAGCGGCAGGTTTTGCAAACGATCGCTCGTATTTTCGACCCGTTAGGTATGCTTGGGCCTACTACTGTTAAGCTAAAGATTTTCTTTCAGGCAGTGTGGAGGAAACAATTACAGTGGGATGAAACCTTCACAGACGATTTGCAGACTCATTGGAATGAATGCGTAAGGGCAGTTTTACAGCTCAAAGATGTAACATTTCCTAGAGCGGTCCTGCCGTATCCAAAGAATGAAGGATCCGTCGAACTTCATCTTTTTGCCGATGCTAGTACCAAGGCTTTTGGGACCGTGGCATTTGCAAGATGTGTCTCATCTACCGGAGATGTCAGCGTTTCGTTCCTGTGTGCGAAGAATCGTGTAGCCCCACTCAAAGTCGATGGCACTAACGAGTTAACGCTACCCAAGTTGGAGTTGACGGCCGCGCTGATCGCAGCTCGGCTCGGGTCATATCTAAGGAAGAATCTAAATGTGCCTACAGCGAGGTACTACTTTTGGACGGATTCTCAAATAGCCTTGAATTGGATACAAGGCAGTAAGCAGCGTTGGCAACCGTATGTTCAAAACAGAGTAGACGAAATACGGGGGTTGACTGATATCGAACAGTGGAATCACTGCCGAAGTGAAGACAATGCCGCGGATCTACTCACACGTGGTGTTAGCGGAGAGTTCTTGCAAAAGAGCTTACTCTGGGGCCATGGTCCTCACTGGCTACGTGACAACAAAGGCGACTGGAAGATTAACAGTGAACAACAAGTTTCAAAGACCGCGCTTCTGTTAGTAGAGTGCCGATTGGCGAGCCCTGAAGGAAGAAGCCCCTTGATGTCATACCACGACTTCAGTTCTTGGAATCGATTACTGAGGGTGACCTGCCTCGTCCTTCGCATCTTACGTCGCCTGCATAAGAAGATTTCTCCAATGTATGGGATGATGTCTAGCCTCACGGCCGAGGAGATCCAAGTCGCAGAAAATCATTGGATCAGGTATGTGCAACAACTCAGTTTTTCTCAAGAGATTTCTATCTTGCAGAGTGGGCGAACTATTGAAAAATCGAGCATAGCCAAGCTGTCTCCGATCTTGGACAGCCAAGGTCTTCTGCGGCTTGGAGGACGTCTCCAAAATCTGGAGGCCCCGTTAAATATCAAACACCCGATACTTCTGCCGTCGAAGTGTCATATCGTCAACCTAATCATCGACGACAGTCATCAACAGGCATTACATGCTGGGGCCAGAACTGTGCTGACGCAACTCCGCAAGCGGTTTTGGATTCTGCGAGGTCATCAGGTGGTAAAGCAGCGGATCAACGCATGTATTGTATGCAGAAAACTATGGGGTCCACATGCAACAGAGCCATTCGCCCCCCTGCCCCCCGAACGGATCACCTTGCTTCGTCCCTTTGAGAATGTTGGGGTGGACTTTGCTGGCCCACTCTACTGCTACGATTCTGAAGACGACCCTACTAAAGTTTATATTGTGCTCTTTACCTGTGCAGCAGTACGTGCCGTGCATTTGGAGTTAGTAAAGAGCATGGCAACTGAGGATTTTCTTCAGGCACTCAGACGCTTTATCAGTCGTCGTGGTGTTCCAGCAACGATTTTGTCCGACAATGCGCGGACATTTAGAAGAGCAGCATTGGAGTTAAAGACTGCCGGGCTTTCTTTGGACAATGTGGACATACAGGCGTTCCTTTCAAGGCGACAAATCAAGTGGCGATTTATCGTGGAGCGTGCACCGTGGTGGGGCGGCTTCTGGGAGAGAATGGTTCGCACAATGAAGAATGTTCTAAAGGTTACCATAGGTAAGGCAAAGCTGGGTTTTGAGGAGCTAAGGACCATCATGACGGAGGCGGAATTGGTAGTCAACAAACGACCATTGACTTATGTGAGTACAGATCCTCTCGACTTAACACCATTGACACCCGCAGATTTCCTTATCGCGCCAAGTGATCGGACTGGAGACTCATCGCCATCATCACACCTTAAACTAGGTGCCGATTCAATTCGAGAGGCATGGAAACAGCGTTTCAAGTATTCGAACCAATTGAAAAGGAGATGGCAGAATGAATACTTGCACCTACTACGCTCTTTTCACTACAACGTTCTTCGATCTACAAGGCAGCTGTCAGCTGGTGATGTCGTACTACTTTCTGACCCAGGACGAGCGAGGATTGGCTGGAAGATGGCCGTAATAGAAGAAACATTCACCGGACGAGATCAACGTGTACGATCTTGCCTAGTGCGGATATCCAACGGAAGCAAGTTAAAACGACCAATTCAGCTCCTGTGCCCTCTAGAACTACACTCTTGGCCGGGGGAGGATGTTGAATTAAACTGATAAATAGATGGCAGGCCGCGCTGCCACCATCTTGAATTCGAATACATGTTCGAATCCGACGAACAAGCCATTTCCTAGAAAGGCTGTCGTTCATCGATCTCTTTCTTCTTCGACTGTACAACCGATAGGATCAGGATCAAGGTAGCAATAAAGAATTCATTAGCATTTAATTAGAGGTTTTCTTTTCATTGTCTTTTCTGGATTGTGAACTGGGGTTCTTCATTCGGGTAAGCTGGATTTTATAACAACCTGTGCTCCAAAGAACGTTACACGAAATTCTCTAAAAACGGGATATTTAGCAATAAAATGAAAGACATCCACTCTTTCTCTGAGGTAACAGAGATCGCAGACGATCGGAAGTTCTGGTCGGTATGGTATGTAATCCTAGTTTAATAATCCTGCTCTTATTTTAAATATAGTGTTTATTTTGTCGGTTGAATTACAATTCAGAAAATTGGTTTTCCTGTAGATTGCGTCAATTTACTGTTTAACATTCTGTGCTGTGATGACTGAGCTTCGTTAACACATGAATCGTAAAGTAGATGACCTGTCTTTTCCAATATAGTGTGGAATTTTAGGATTTGTGATGCTCCCACTTCGTTGAGTGAAACGTTTACATTTTTCTTCGAGGGTAGGTGAAAATCTTCAACAAGACACTATGAGAATATCTGGCGCGTGCTCATAGTAGTGTGGGATTCTTACCCACTAAAAAACCTCCCTTCAAAACAAACTTGTTTTTATTTCTACTACGACTAAGTATTCGACTTATCAAGTAGTTTTTATTTCACGAAATAATGACGTTTTGCAGGTACCTCCATTAGAAGTACCATTAGAAGTTCCTGCTAGCTCCGCAGTTCAGACACGCTTACTTATCGCGCTAAGTTTAAAGGTTTGGTTCTTCGTAGACAGCGTAATAAATTTCTTTCATCCAAAACTTGGAGGACTATAATATTAACGTGACTTTCTAGTCCACTTTTATGTTTTCTCGCGTAGTTTTTAATTTCGTCTTCGATTGTTTTAATGCCAAGATCCTTGTGGATATCGCTATTTCTGATATACCATGGCGCATTTACAATACCTCTTAGCACATTGTTTTCAAAAGTTTGTAAAATTGTAATGTTACTTATTTTGGTACAACCCCAGAGTTGTATACCATATGTCCATACGGGCTTCAGCACTTGCTTATATTAAAGCAGTTTGTTCTCTATATTAAGCTTGGAATATTTTCCAAGTAACCAATACATTTCTCTATATTTATTTTCTAATTCTTTACGTTATTTTTTACATGCGCTTTCCATTTCAGCTTTGCATCAACTGTCATTCCAAGGTACTTAGCCTCGTTTGCAAACAGAATTTAAACTGAGTTTGAAAAGATCGGCAAATTATTTATTTTCTTATAAGTAAAATTTACACGAACAGATTTGGTCTCGTTGAGTGCGATTCACCAAATCTTTGTCCATTCATTTACTCTATCCAAAGTTTCTTGTAGTTTTTCTGTAGTATCTTCGACAGTTTTACCTACTGCCAAGATAGCAGTGCCGTCGGCAAATGTGCCCTCTACTTGCGGTATATCACGAATGTATAATAGATATAAGACTGGACCTAGAACGCTTCCTTGCGGCACCCCAGGTATTATTTCCTTAAAATCAGAATATTCGTTTCCACATTTGACACGGAATAGTCTATTCAAAAGGTAGTTCTTCAAAATATTATATAGGTGCTCTGGCAGAACTTGTCGTAATTTAAACTTTAAGCCTTTATGGCAGACCTTTTCAAAGGCTTGAGAAAAGTTATGGAATGCGCTTGAACAAATCATTTTTTTTTCAATAGATTTATCGATTACATTTGTTATTCTATGCACTTGTTCAACTGTGGAATGCTTATTTGAATTCATGATCCGGAATGAGGTGCCTTTTTTCTATTACCGGTTGTATTCGCCTAATCAATATTCTCTCGAATACTTTGGATATAATTGGAAGAAGCGAAATCGATCTATAAGATGTTTTTTCATTCGGCGGTTTTCAGGGCTTAAGGACCATTATAACTTCGGCCACTTTCCATTGACTGGGAACATATTCTATTCCAAACGCGGCGTTTATAATGAACAGAAGCTTAATTGGACCTTTTCTTGGTAGTGCTTTAAGAACCTCTCCCGTGATTAGGTCATGTCGAGGAGCCTTCTTAGGTTTAAGTTTCTTTATTTCTTTCTTAAGTTCGGTTAGTGTTGTATTTCTTATTACACTATTGTCTGCATACGACGTATTTATATTTTGAATAAGAGCTTGTCCATCAAACGGTTTGAAAGTTTCTTCCAGGTGGGCGGCAAAAACTTGGGCTGTTGCGGAGCCCGAGTTTGTTGCAATTTTTTGCGCGCTTTTCTCTTCTCTTTAATCATCTCTTTTATTCTTATATATTATATACTTATTATTCTTTCTTGTGGATAAGTTTGATTTTCCAGCTCTCCCAAATCGACCTGCTGTGAAGCGGGTTGAAATAGAGAGCAGCAACTTCTCAGGACCCAGAGCATGGGGGGTACATACAACGCCAGCGTCTTCGCCATCCACAAGCAAAAACAACAATGCATCTATTACCACCGGTGAGTTGTTCACAATGGAAGAATTGAACTCGCTCGTTATGGAAATGATAATGAACTTAGGTTCTTGTAAAACTAAGTTAGAACAATTTAATGCCATTGCACAATTAGCAACTAAATTTTTGTACTCTAATGTCAAGTAATTCAATAGATAGTAATATAAGTATTGTAACATGGAATGCCAGAGGTATTAGTAATAAACTTGTTGAATTTATTAATTTTTTAAACGCTAATAAGGTCGATATAGCGCTAGTCACGGAAACTTGGTTGAAATCCTCAATTCGAATTTCGAATTCAGTTTTTAAATGTTATCGAATTGATAGAGAAAATAGAAGAGGCTGTGGAGTAGCAATTCTAATAAGAAGGTCAATTCAACTTAAGCTTGTGAGAAGTGTGCAAACACAGTTTATTGAAAATCTAGGTATAGAAGTTAAGCTAAGAAATGGTAGTACAGTGAAAATATTTTGTGTGTATTTTCCTGGTGGAATTAGTAGAATTGACAGAAGAGTAGGATTGAGATCCGATTTGAGAAAACTCTTTAGTACAACTGGAGAATTTTTAATTGGAGGTGATCTCAATTGTAGACACAGAGATTGGGGCTGCATCCGAGCAAATTATTGGGGTAATGTATTGTCTAACCTTGTTGCTTTGTTACTAGTTCGTGTTCTGTTTCCGTCCTATCCTACTTATTTTCCAGCTGGTTCACGTGGTCGTCCTTCTGTATTAGATTTATTTATTACTAATACATCTAGTCATATTTCTCAACTAGTATCCATAAACGATTTGTCATCAGACCATAATCCTGTCCTTTTTCAACTTCCATGGTCGGGGGAAAAAAACGTGCAATATATTCAGGATTTTAAAAATGCTAATTGGGCAGTTTTTCGTTTAGAAATAAAAAGTAAACTTCGAAACTTACCTACTAGTTTAGAAAGTGTATCTAGCAAAGCAGATGTTGATAATATTGTCCATCAATTTTCTGAACATATACTTAGTTCTGCTGATTGTAGTGTACCAAAAATTGAAAAAAAACATTCTTGTGTACCACTTCCAGGTCACATACTAGAGCTCATAAGGCTGAGAAATATGCATAGGCGAAACTGGCAAAGGTACAGGCAACCTATTTTCCAAAGCCAAGTAAAGCATCTAAATAAATTAATAGCAAAGTTCATTCATAATAAACGCAACGATGAATGGAATTCCAAGCTTAATTCAGTAGATAAGGCATCTAAACCTTTTTGGAATATAGTGAAAGTCATTAAAAGTAAAAATAAGCAAATTCCTAGCCTTGAACATAGTGGTAACATATATTACACTGATCTCGACAAAGCCAATGTTCTAAGCGAGAAATTTGCAGAAAATCATTCTGAAGCTCAACACCTAGGGGACACAAATACCAACTTACTTGTACGCAACTCTCTGCAGGCATTTACCTCTCTCGTTGTAGAAACACCGGCGAGTGTGTTTGTAAGTGAAGCAGATATAACATTTTTTTACAGATAACTTAATTACTAAAAAAACAGGTGGTCTGGATAATGTAAGAAATATCTACTTAAAAAAAAAATTACCTAAAATTGGTATTAAGTTTTTAACGTATATAATAAATGCCTGTTTAAAAATGCAATATTTTCCAACTGCATGGAAAGAAGCCAAAATTGTACCTATTCCGAAAGCAGGAAAACCTGCTAATAGACCGGAAAGCTACAGGCCCATTAGTTTGCTAAGTAGCTTAAGTAAAATTTATGAAAGAGTACTTAAGGACAAATTGTTAAAATTTATTGATGACCAACATCTTTTTCCCAATGAGCAGTTTGGTTTTAGACGTTACCATAGTACTTGCCACCAAATTCTCAGAATTTGCAATACTATAAAGATAAATATTCTTGTAGGGAAATCGACGGGATTGATACTCCTCGATATTGAAAAGGCGTTTGACACCGTTTGGCACAATGGGCTTTTTTTTAAAATGCTTGATTTTAATTTCCCAATATTTCTTTGTAAAATCGTCCAAAGTTTTTTGTCAAATCGTTGTTGTAGAGTGTATATCAATAAAAGTCGGTCTAATTTATTAAATATTGTCGCAGGTGTTCCTCAAGGCTCAGTTCTTGGGCCGATCTTCTACAACTTGTACACATCAGATATCTCATACATACCGGAATGCGAAATTGCTGTTTATGCCGATGATACTGCAATATATTCGTCACATGAATTCGGTCTCAACATTGAGACGAATCTTCAAAATGCGGCAGAAATATTAATAAACTATTACAACAAATGGAAAATAAAAGTAAATGCGGAAAAGATTCATGCTATCTGTTTCTCAAGAAAAAGGAAGACTTGCTTCCTACCGTCTAACCATTTGATAATAAATGGCCATCAGATTGATTGGGAGCCATTTGTTAAGTATTTAGGAGTTTATCTCGATAAAAAACTAACATTTAAAGAGCACACTGCAAGGACATTACATAAAATAAGTATGGCTATCAAGATGTTATATCCGTTCATAAATAGAAATTCTTTATTGTCAAACGAAAACAAAATAGTTATATGCAAAGTCATATTCCAGGCAATTTTACTATATGGCTGTCAAGTGTGGTGCAAATGTGCAGACTGCCATATCAAAAAATTACAAATACAGCAAAATAAATTATTAAAAATGATGCTGAACCTTCCCTGGCATTATTCCACCTCCGATTTACATAACAGAGCCAATGTTGAATTGATCTCCGATAGAATTCGTAGACTTATCGGAACGTTTTTGATCAGATGCGACCTCTCCAATAACCCTCTAGTACACGAATTGAAAATTACTTACCATACATTGAACTAATTTCCGCATGTTTATTTGTACCTTTACCTTTTTATAATTTATTTACCTAGTTCATAAGCTACATAGTTTCTTGTCATATTTATTTATTTATTTATGTATTATTTAATTCATTTATATTATATGTTAATTTATTTAGTTATTAATTAATTAATTATTTTTTGTAAAAGTGTTGCTCTGTAACTATTTGTTAATTTATTATATTACTTATTTATTTATTTAATTGTTTATCTATTTAATTATTTGTTTATTCATTTATTTGATTATTAATTTATTTGTTTATTTATTTATTTATTTGTTTATTTATTTAATTATTTATTTATTTATTTATAAATTCACTTATTTATTTATTTGTCTACTAAATTATTTATTTACTTAATTATTAATTTATTTATTTATGTTATTTATTTATTTATTTATATAATATACACTGATTTTTTGCTAACTAACCTGATTTGTGATTAATTTATTCTGTTTTTGTTATTTATTATAATTATATTTAATTATATAATAATAATCATATTTAATTTGTATGTAGCATATTTAATGTTGCGCAAAATGTTGCAACTAATTCATACCATATTATTCTACGTTTTTTTTTTTTTTTTTGTCAAATGAGGGGTTTTCTCGTTGTTTCCCTTTAAAGAATAATTCAATTATTATAAGTTAAATATTTCATTTATTAAACAAAATTTCAGTTGAAAGATATTCATAAATCCTCATATATCATATCTCTGTATTCTAAATTGTGTGGTGGCATGCCTCTGTTATTTTATAAACGAAATAAAGAATAAAGAATAAAGAATAACTGGCCGGCGTTTTCTTTGGTTTGGGAGTATTCTTCCATGCGGCTTCCTGTAGGATTTCGATGAAGCGATCAACTTCAACTTCAAGTTCATATGGTGTTTTAAGTGATACGCTCAGCTCAATATTTGTTTCAATATTTTTTTTTAAAGCCATCCCAATTAGTTTTCGCGCCGGTTAACCTGGCGAGTTCTACTTTTTTAATCAGAGCTTCGCTTACCGTCATAATGATTGGAGAATTATCAGAAGAGAGATCAAAGCTTTCTTCAACTTTTACACAGTTGCCAGATATTCTTTAACAACAAAGAAATCGATCAGATCTGAAATCTTATTTCTATCAGTCGGCCAATATGTTGGTTTACCCGTCGAGTGAAAAACACAACTATATTGCATACCCGCATTATAAAGCTTTCTACCTTTCTGAGAGGCGTACCTTGAACTCCAGAAGGGGTGTTTCGCGTTGAAATCGCCACCAATAATAAAACTTAGTTTAAGGAAGTCGAAGATGCTTGTGAAATCACTTTCTTCAAGTTTACAATGCAGTGGACAATATATAGACGAAATGTTGAATGCAAAATGTCTATTTCTAACGCGTACCGTGCTTACTTGCATTGCTTCTAATTCAATCTTTACTTCTGCTGAGTGCTCGATGCATTCTTTTATAAACAAAGATGATCCGTCTCTGGGTCTTTCCGATGGGTGGAAGACCTGATACACGCTATATCCTCTTACCTAAACATTCGACTGATTTGTCAGATGAGTTTCACAGATCAAGCATATATCAATATATTTCTCTCGTATAAATATTTCTAACTCGTCGAGTCTTCGTATGAGCCCGTTGGCGTTCCAAGTAAGAATTTTAAGCGTTTCTTTCATATTCTGGTTGAAGTGTGCGTGTTATGAATGTTGTTTTCTAGTGCAACTAGTCTCTCGAAAATTAGTTTGTTTGTTTTGCATTGCTCTTCAAGTTTCACAAGAATAAGGGAAAAAACATGGGATAGTTATTCTGTTGCTTTGATCTCCCGTGAGTTGTCGGTCATGTACGTGCCATTAACTGTCATCGCCGCTTGAGCATAAGACTGCACGCTAGTATTCGAAGATTTTGCTTCTGACACTTTTTCTCTACTACGTTTGGATTTTTCTTCATTACCCGATCTTAAGTCAATATTGACGGATTTTCTAGCTTTCGCTGCTTACGTTTAAGTTATACTCACAGTTTTGTGCTAATTTTTCCCATTCTTGTTCAAGACCTCTTCTTGTTGAAAATATTTGCGAAAGTATTATCTTTGGTAGCCTTTCTTGCTCGTTCCCATTACTTTTCCAATATAGTTAAAGTGTAATTTAAGAGTTTCTAAAAACAGGGGGGCCATCCCGGTCTCAAAGTAAAGCATATAATTAGGCGTGCTATTTGGTAGCCTAAAAACTCTTTTTAGGCAGTAGCGTAGGCATTTTTTCACAGCTACAAATGAGCGGTATCTCCATTTTTGAGCATGATAGATGTTGCAGTAGCACGAATGATTTTTTGTTTTGAGCCGTGTTCAATATATTTATTTTCGATGCAATTTCCGAATTTAAGTATTCGGTTGATTTCAACTTCACCTCCACTATTGTCTGTTATATCATTGATAAACAGAATGAACAGGAGTGCACTTAGGATACATCCTTGTTTAACTCCCATAGTTGTCGCGAACTCCTCAGATATATTGCTCCCATCCCAGACCATTGCCATCTTGTTTTCATACATAGCTTTCCAGGTAATAATAATTTTGCTAGAAATTCCGACTCGGGAAAGCTTATAGAATAATGCTTCACGGGCTATGGAGTCGAATGCCGCACTAAAGTCAACAAATAAGGCATATAACTTCTTTTTTCTTCTCTTGTAGATTTCGGCTATATTAACAAGTGCGAAGACCTGATCTACAGTTGAGTATTGTTCTCTAAAGCCGGCTAGAAATACGTGTATAAATTCACTATTTGCAACCCATTGTGTTAGCCTGTTGTATAACAGTGCTCCAAATAATTTAGCTGAGGTATTTAGGAACGATATGTCTCTATAGGTGTGTACGTTGTCATATTCTCCTTTTTTGTGTCGCGGGAAAATTATTGATTTTCTGAAGCTTTGTGGTATACTTGCCGTTTCAAATATTTCGATTAAAGTCAGCTGTAAGGGCTAATGCAAATCTTTGTGCTTATTTCTTTTAATATCTTAATCCCCTTAAGGAGTGTCCTGATAATTCTTATTGGAGATAAGGACCACTATCCTACGGTATAAAACGCCAAAGTTTTGTTAACATTTGTGATTTAGTTTCTGCGTGATACATGCCCATCCCGAACCCTAGTTAGACTTTTATTATATGTATATAGATATAGATATATGTAGGTATACTCATACGAAAACATGAAAAGTTATCGTAGGTTTTTTTAGCATTTGTTATAAAAGGAGGGGAATGAAACGTATATTATTCCAAAGGTACTGTGTCAGTATATGTGCAGAAAAAAAAAACTATGTGTGTTACCGTTAAGCCAGGTATAACAAAGCGAAGACACACGCATGATTTCCACATACAAAACCCGTTAACCAATTAAATGAAAGCAAATTGATTATGTTCGTAAGAATATTTCAAAAACAAAAAAAAATAAAAATATTTTTGTACTTACAAATGCAATACAACATACAATATATATATATATATATATATATATAAATATTTGACGCAACAGCTCTTTCAGTGCCTGGGTCTTCTCGCAGCCACTCATGTTGTGTGCGTTATATTTTTCACACGAATGGAAGGCACCTACTGTTTAATGCCGTATCCGAAGGGCAATTTGTTTTGAGAAGCTTTTTCGAGACAATAATACTCTCGTATGTTTGTCAGACCCTCCTTTATGAGGGTCGCGGGAGTGGGATTATTATTATTTTTGTTAAAAAAAAAATAGTTTTGATCGTGTTCCATTGCAATGTTTTTACTTAAAAATATATTGTAAATAAAAGCTTTTACACTTAATAATAGAAAATTGAAGCAAATTCTCAATTTTTAATCTATTTTTTTTTTAATTACAGTAACGATTTCGCTCATTTTTGTTTAAAAGTAAACGGAAAATATATTTGTGTTATGCTTCGGAGAAGAACGCTAACAGGTCGGATTGAAAGGCAAAGAGATAGGGAGGGTCGAATTTCGACCACAAGCAATACTAGTACGTGTAGATGAACAAACTTCCATGGCGATATCTCAGAATTTTAGACGCAGCAATAGGCGGGAATCGAATAGATTCGCATCCTGCTTCATTCCTTAAGCTAGTACAACAGTCACTGTGAATTGAAATGTTTTCCATGAATATCAATAAATATCATGGACATTATTATTATTATATCTAACTTTTATTTAATTTTATTTTAATGACCTTCATCCAAAGAATCGATTTATGGTTTAGAATAAGTGGTTTACAAAAGCGTTTAGCTAAAAATCATTAAAATCATTTTAAGTTTTACTCAAATCAAATTAAAAAAGATAACTATCACGTTGCAACGAAAGTATTTCACGTTTTTTTTTAGAGAATATTTTCTAATTGCCATAACATGCACAAAACGGTCTCCAAATTTGGTTGCGTTAACATGATTTTAAACGTTTTTAACTGAATTTTGAAATAGATGTATCGGAAGAGCATGTTCGGCATATTTTATTGTTTTTGTTTCAAAACGAAACCACTTGAGGAATCAAAAATGTATATCGAGATGGTGTTCTCAGCGAGTCCAAATGTGGGCGTTGGTTTGAAAAGTTAAGAAATGGCAATTTAAACCCAACGGATGAGCCTCCCTCATCTTCCATCGTTATAAAAAAATTCCACTGCTACGGTAAGGGAACTCGTAAAAGAACTCAACATAAGCCATATGACCATCCACCGACACCTTACAAAGATGCGAAAAGTTATAAAGATAGGAAAATGGTTACCACGCTACCTTCTTCTTCTTCCTATACCACTTCGTTACTGAGGCAAACCAAACGCCTAAATTTCTCATTCGATCAAGCTGTGTCATTCTTACTGTACTGAGAAAAATCTTTATCTCAAGCAGTTAATTTACTGCCACACGTTTTGTATATTGTCCAACATTGCGAAACGTATGTGAGTGCTGGACGCGCAACTACGGTGCCTTCCTTCCAGATGACGGGGCATTTTTCAGCCACCAAAGATAGCGGAGTTTTACCGCTAATTCATCCATCCTACCCTTACGCGATGATTGATGTCGTCAACACAGGTTACTTTGCTATTGACCATAGATCCCAGGTATTTGAACATTTCGCACTTGGGAAGGACTGTTCCATTTAAATAAATACCTGGAATAGGCCTGAGTGGATCAGAAACAGGCAGAATAAGTATCGGCCTTTTTTGGATTAATGGGGTACTCACTTCCCTCCAAAACGTCCACCCATAAATTAAGTGCTCGTGGGAGGTAGATCTTCACTTATAAGGGATCCACCGTCAGCAATGAATTACTAATGTCCCTTGGGGTTCGTCACTTTACCTTGAAGCAGATATTCAAGGACTGCAATAATGAGCGAAGGATCTAAGACGTTTCCCTGGTGCAACTCGACTTTGATTGGGAACTCTTCAGTTATTCCAGTGGGGCATCTTACTCTTGTCTCTGCTCCTTCGTACATGTTCATGATCATATGGTATGTACATACTTATGTACAAATCATTTAAGGAATCGCGATGTTTTTTCAATTATGATCCTTATACTTTCGATTGCATCTGTGGTTGATTTACCCGCGACAAACACGTACTGATCATCAGATACTCGTATTATTTTTCGCAGTCGGCTACCTAATACCCGCTCAATGATCTTAATAGTGTGTGTCATCAGCTCGATCGAACAGCAGTTATCAGAGTTTCGCGTATCACCATTCCCTTTGTAGCTAGAGAGACGCTAACTTTCGCTCCACTGATTCGGTATTGGATCACCTCTCACCCATTTTGGAGATGAAAATTCTGAGACTTCTGCCATCTTTTTCTAGATGATGGCACGTCGTCTGTCGCAACCGCTTTTCATTTTTCGAATATTTGACCGCATCATTTACTCCTTCGACTGTAATGTCCAGTATGACTTCACAGTTAGAGCTGGCTCTTGGAAAGTATAGCTATGGACATTGTGCATTCAAAAGCAGCCAAGTTTGAATCAGCAACCTTCAGCTCCCAATACAGGCCCTTGGTACTGTCTGCTTGAAGCTGGGCGCACTTCTTCTCCGCTTGTCTCTTGCAATGTCTGTATTCCACTTCTAGGCGAGCTTTTTCGTCTCTTTGAAAGCCCGCCTTCCTCTCATTTATTAATAGTTCTTTAGCTTCATTACTCCACCACCATGTTTCTTTGGCATGCTGTTTATGGCCTCTTGAAGCTTCTTTAAGTAAGTTCGCTGTGTGGGCGCCGTGGCGTAAGTGGTTAGTGTGCTGGACCACTGCGCGTGAGGTTCCAAGTTCGAATCCCAGAAAACACCAAAAAGTTTTTTCACGGCCCCACCTCTCGCGAGCGTCTGACAAGCATCCGAGAGTATTGTTGTCACGAAAAAGCTTCTCAAATCGCCGTTCGGATACGGCACTAAACTGTAGGTCCCTTCCATTCGTGTGAAAAATATAACGCACACAATATGAGTGTTTGCGAGAAGCTAGCCCCTGGCACTTAAATAGCTGTTGCGCCAAATATTTATTTATTTATTTATCCCTGTACTCCGTGGCAGTCGTCATAGTCTTCGATTGACTTCCCGACATTTAAATCTCCTCCAGCAAACAGAAACCCTTCCCTTGGTATGTTCTTTAGGAGATTGTGAAAATCTAGTCAAAATGCATCTATTTTCCTCTACTCGCACCCAGTATGGGGAGCACATACACTGACAATATACCACACTTCTGCTTGCATCAGCAGTTTGAGAGATATCAAAATATCGTTGGACTTTGAAATGGTCAAGACAAGGCCACGCAACTCTTCCGCAACGTTTGCAGAAGACTGTTAAAATGTGCATCTTGTATCTGCTGTGCTTTGTTATACTCATAAGCATCAATCAAGTTGACACAATCGCTTCTGTTTGTGTCCTTATAGGTGACCCCAATGCAGCAGAATAATGCTAGTAACATGACAATAATAACTTCGCTTTTTTTTTATAATTTGCGCGCACTCAAAGGGTTATGAATACCTTTAACATGTTTACACACAGTGCGGGCTTCCTTGAGTTCCCGTGCGGCTTTCGTTCACACTCTGTAAAGCTAAGTATTGATTTTATTAACTTTTTATACTTCGAATGTATTTCAAATTCGCCTATTTTCTTAAGGATTTCTCTTCTTCAAATGATATTGACATTCTTTGCGGCCAATTTGACTACAGTAAGACCAAAGTCTACTAGGAAAGATCAATACCTACTACTGAGTAGGTAGTAGGTACTTACGAAGCTGCTACCTCTTATTACTTTTTAAAGTGTATTTTCGCTGTCGCATGTCGTATTTCGTAATGGAGTTGTCGTCGGACAGTAATGTCCTGTCTCCTGTCCTGTCTCCTTCGGACAGTAATGTCTATAGGTTCTTAGATAAAGTTGTTCGGTGGAGATACGATTGGGCCAAAAGATCCTTAAGATGATTCTTAGACATCTGCATACGAAGGTTTGCAGCTTGCTTGTGATAGTGGTATCCACTTTCCAAGTACTGCATCCATACAGCAGTACTGATTCTATGTTGGAGCAGAACAGTCTCAGCTTTGTTCTTAAGCTGAGAACATTTCTTCATATGCATTGCTTCTCCAGACTTTCCATAGCATTCCGATATCAACTTTTGCCTTCCCGATTCTGCTGCACACATCCAGTTCGGTGCCACTGCGGTTAGCCGAGACCACACTTCCCAAGTATAGAAAGGTGTCTGCTTTCTCGACATCCATTCTGGCAATGCTGAGTTGAGCGCCGGTGTTAGAAGTGATCAGGGTTCCTTTTTTGGCTGTTTATTTTAAGCCCCGCTTTGTTTGCCTCACCTTCTATATTTTATACAATCAGACGAAGGCCTATTATCCGATGTGAAGTAGGCAACCATCTGCGTTAGCAGTTAGCATCTTGATTCAAGCTGCGAAAGCCTTCTCGAAGTCGATAAACAGTGGATGTAACGGAGACCTGTACTAGACGCATTGCTCTATTATGATCCGTAAAGTGTTTATGTGGCCGATACAGGAGGATCCAGCACGAAAGCCTGCCTGTTCCACGTCGAGAGTTGAATCTAAGTATATGTTCCTTAATGTGTTCTAATATGCTCTTCTACATTGCCTTTCTATTCCTACTAAAGCTTGGGTATTCACATAAAAAGTATATACGTCTCTGCAGCACGTCGGCCCGTTGTACGTAAGCGCCTTCTATTCAGGTCGAACGCTTACAATTTGTGGTCTGTTATAATGCCTGACTGAACTTTTATTTTATTGTGTGGTGTCCATAGCTTCCTTAAAATGATAAAGAGAGTGTGCCTTGCTTATAAGCAAGGGTTTGGAAGTTGAGGGCAATGTACGACTATAGTTCTCTATGTGCGTAAGGGCTAAGAACATTGGACATCGCGGGACGTTATTTTCATTGATTTTAATAAAGAGGATCATATGGCTCTAATGACCGCCTGACGTCGATTCATATTATCGTGTTATGAACAAAAAAACAGTAGTTCCTTCGCTTCATGCTCTCAAAGTCTTGTGGAGTGTAATGCAGTAGCTATCTAAAATCCCTACACATCGAGCTTCGGATTTAGTATCTGATCTTCTTCTACTCCCTACAATAATTCGCTTTTAAAAAACATGATAATAACCAATATAAGAGCATCCATACAAATTTAAAAGAATAGCATTATCATCACTTTAGATTCCAATATCATCACCATCAGACCCCCGCTTAAATTGACCTCCCAAAGGACTTATATTTTCTTTTTCTCCTAATACCCGTTATTCGAAGAACGTGCTTTGGACTGTGATTTCGAAAAGACAGGAAAAACCTTCTCGTTACGCTTTTAAGCCATGCATCGCTGACTTCTAATGCGAAAGGCCTCTCTCAAAGACTACCTCATTTTGGAAACAAATCTCAAATGGAATAATAGCAAAAGGACACATTTTTCCATTTGGGGAATTTTTTTTTTTTTTTCTGGCCTCCCTGCTTCCCTTATTGTTCATAATCCTTATTACGTTGTTTACTTAGAAAATTCATTTTTTGTTTATTCCCACCCCAGCTTTTGCCCAAAAAGGATATTCAATTCAATTTATTTATTCCATTTTTTTTTTTTTCGAAAAGAAAAAAGAAAAATTTTCAAAAGAAATACCATCATGCGAATTGTCAAAGGACTTAGTCAGGATTTAGGAATTATTTCCATCGTGGTTTGTTAACCAAACCAGACCGCCCACCACCAACTACACTACTCATTGAACAGGACAGCATAGCAAACGACACGTAATGGACATTATTTGTTCTTACTTACAATTGCCTGTCATGTCTGTGTTCTCTCTACGGTTTATTATTCCGATTACGGAAAATGTCCTTGACGAGACGAAATTATTTTGTTATCTAAATAATTTTTTGTGGAAAACAAGTTTGCTGACTTATCGGCACTCTGTGTGAACTTCAAATGCGGGAAGATGGATATTTCTCATACCATCCTCGTTGGCAGGACTACAGTATTCACAAGATGGGATGTGATGGATGTGCCATTAAGTGAAGGTATGTACAAGTATGTATGTATGTATTTACTTGTAGTACAGCACTACTACTCCACTAGGTCATGGAAGAGGAAGAGGTATTGGCCTTATGCACGAGGAAACTTATGAACTCGTAAGTGTTGTAAGTTGAATTCAAGAATTTATGAATGTTCCGTGCACATATGAACAACCATACATATGTATGTATGTACGTGGCACATATGAAATAAATAATTGTGTAGTTGGAAACTTTATGGGACGATGGTTTTTCACTAGCAACATAGTGCTCGGATATGAATGGCTCAAGAAAATGATAAGTAGCTTTGAAGTTTGCACTTGGGACCGACAAATGTGGTCCACAAGATAGATACTGAAAGGATTTCTTCAGATTCAAATTAGAAAATCCTGCCTGTCAGTTGAAGAATGGATTTGGTGCAGAGGTAATTTGATATGTTCTTGTCACGTGAATCTTGGTGTAGCAGTTTTTCAATGTGGGGATCATTGCATGAAAGTTCTGAATGGTGTAGCCTGAAAGTTGTAAGTTCTAAGAAAGATAATTATGTCAAAAGGTATCACGAAAATAAAATGCTGGGAGTACTTTGGGATGGAGCAAGAGGATATCACTTTAAATTTTTTGTATGGAACGCGATGAATACGTACATCACTTGTCCTAATTTGGATGCTGTTGTTTTTTTCTTTTCCTGGAGTCCGCTGGTGATTTCTTTATTTAGTTAGATAAGATAATATTCCTTCCTTTATATGCTTATGTACATACATATGTTTACCTTCCTAAGTTGTCCTGTAAAGGGCACAGAGACTGTTCTTTAGGAACTATTTGGGTCAAGGCGCCGGAAGCGAGTTCCTACCATCAATCGATAGCTGCAAAAATGTTTGGTCCGGAGTTTGGTCCACAGAAAATCTCCATAACCAAACCTCACAGCTAATGCAGCTGCAGTATCTGCGTGTGTTCATATGTGATTGTGTGTCTGAGTATGTCACTTGAGTCACGTGTGCATAAGTTGGCTTACCATATTTGTGTAGGTTAGTGTAGCTGTTTGTATTGTCGTTTTCCATTGGCCAAGAAGCAGTACTCTTATTGTGTTCCGCACTCCTAAAGGAGTGCATACCGATCGACTTGCCTATCGTTTCTAGCAGATTGGTTGTAATTGGCTGTCTGGTCCTCCAACGTTTGGTATTAGTTTTGATAGCGCTGCTACTGCCCAGCAGCATTCCCAGGTACTTGATGTAAGGACGCGACTCGATAGTTTGCTCACCGACCCATACAGTAAGATAATCTACCTTTATCCCGTTACTTATTAACACAGCTTCTGTCTTATGGTCTGCCAGTTCCAGTTCCAGACCTATTCATGTATGTTGTTCCCAACGATTTAGTTCTATCTTTATTTGGCTGATAACCAAACCACAAAGAGAGTCGAGGGTCTATTTTTCTTTTTTATAATTTGCGCGCACTCAAGGGGTTATGAATACCCTTAGCATGTTTTTACACAATGCGGGCGTTGGAAAGGATAGATAGAGAAAGAGAAAAAATTTGGTGTAGTGGTTTGAAGCTCAGTTGTTTGTACTTCAGAGAAACTCCGGTGGGGGTGGCGTTCAGATAACTGTGTCTAACTATCAACTGATTTGATTCACAGCCTTTTTTTCGCGACCACCGACGTCATAGGCATATCAATCATCCAACAGAGCGAACAATTTTCCAGCCATATGACTTAGCTGCTGCCAGTGTTATGCCTTTACATTGGTGTTCACACAAGCGTTCGCAATTGATCGGATTGACCTTATATATTTCATGGGAAATAAATAAATACTTGCGAACGTCAGGATTTGAACCATGAAACATTAGCGTGGCAACTGACGACGTTACCACTACACCGTTGCCACCCCTAAGACTATGAGATCAGATTGGGAGTCAAATCTGGCTAGTTCAATAGCAATCCCATTGCCAGCGATGCCTTGTCACCAGGGCCACAGGTGAGTGAGAGAGTGTTGTGTGGAGCATAAGGGTAAGGTGAGGAAACAGTTCAAAACTAATTCTCATCCAAAGCTGTATGATTTGGGGGTTTTTAGAGCTGCTTGGATAGCTTTTTTCATTGCATTGGAAAGTGGGAATCTTTCAAAGATGAAAATGAGTCCGTACTCAGTAACAGGGTTGGATTTCCACCCACTAAATCCACCTCCAATCAATCTCTACGTCCACCTGCCTTTGTCAGAAATGTTGAATCTCTCTTGCCATTCTTCGAGGCTTGTTCTTGGTGGTACTCCAGTGTTACTTCGACTCGTCGCTGTTGACACCTTTGTCCACCCAGCACGATTTTTCCGTTCGGCTTCTTTAAGGAGGAGGTCTATTGGCACCATTCCAGCCAATACCCACGCCGCGTCAAAGGAGGTTGTTCGAAATGCGCTGCCTGTCTTCCTTCTGTACGATTTCGTCTTCATGGCACCTTCCCATATTTGCGAGCCGTAAAGCATCATGGACGTCGCAACTCCTGCTAAGAGCAGTCTTTTCTTTTGTTTAGGTTCTCCAATATTTGTCATGATCATTGCCAGGGCAACCGTTTTTCTTGCTGCCTTCTCAGCTGCATGTTGCAGATGTTGCTTAAAATTTAACCTTGCATCTATAGTAACGCCAAGGTACTTCAACTTTGGTTTGGAAACTACAACGTGATTGCCCACGGTTACTCTTGTAGTCTCCATAACTCGTCTGCTGCTGATGAGCAATACTTCGGTATTTTCCTCTGCTAGTTTTAGGTCCATGTTTACTAGCCAATCCTGTGCCATCCCAATAACTTCATTACATTCGTCCTCCAACTCTTCAAGAAATTTGATCACTACAACGATCGCTATCTCAACGGCGAAGCCAATTATTTCCGAGTACCTCGGAATTCGGACGTCATCGTACGAGTACATTAGATTCCACAGTATGTAGTGGACCTAGTACGTATCCTTGGGGGACACCGCCCGTAACGTTATTCCGCCTCATTCCGTCATCTGTGTAGTATTCTATTTCTCAAATGGTCCATCATTATTTTGGGCAGGTAGTCCGGTACTCTCTTGGTGGTAAGTGCTCACAGAATGTTATCCCAGTTTGCGGTATTGAAGGCGTTCTCAACATACAGCGTTATGATTGCACAGTACTGTTTACTTCCAACTTACCATCGTCTTCCTTCGATGGATTTTTCGCTGTATTTACGACTTTGATGGCGTCAATTATAGAATGTGCCTTACGGAAGCCATACTGGCGGTCTACGAGACCTCTCTCTTCATCGATCGCGCTTTCCAATCTGTCACTCATTATGCACTCCAGGGTCTTGCGGTGGTTGGTTACCTTCTGGTAAGAGGACAAGTCTTTGCTTCTTCCGCTGATCGGGATATACTCCTTCCTTGAGGCAGGCGTTGTATACGTCCGCAAAGATGTGTGGGCGCCATTTAATTGCTGCTTTCAATGCAATGTTTGGGATTGCATCAACTGCAGGTGCTTTTTGATACTTGATGTTTTTGCAGACTTGTAGGACTTCTGCTGCTGTGACCAGGGGTATTTATAACGCCCCCGTCGTGGTTCCCCTCTCCGTTTGTTCCACTGTCCCCATGTTGTTGTGGAAAGCAAACAGACCACGTTTTCGAGAAACACTGTGGACGTTGGCGAGGGTTTTCTGTTATCCTTCAACTTTATCATAATCACTTGGTACGCTTTTCCTCACGGGTTTTAATTGGCTTCGTTGCACAGTTGTACGAAGCTTCTCTTTACTGTTTTTAATTACAGCTTTTAAGTTTCTTCGGGAGATTGTAAATCCTTCGTGAAGTTCTCCGTGGCTGCTGTGTTCCCCGGAACGCTGGTACAACCGGCGCGCACTGTGACACTCTGTACGCAGTCTGGCCATCTCATCATTTCACCAACCCGAGAATACAGCAAGTTTGCTGTTTTTTGCTGCATGGAAGCATCAAAAAATCATGTTACTCTTTTCGAGAGCTGGTTCGCTTTATCGGCAGCAGGTCCGCGGAGGGATATGCCCTCCATCATCAGCCGGAGTGCTTCGATATCAAGAGTGTGAGGTTTCCACCCCTTATTCTTCATCTGTCTTCTCCGCTCTTCTCTACTTCCTGTATGACTGGGTCGTAGCTGAAACTTAATTGCTTGGTGATCGCTGTGCGTGCATTTTTTGCTTACTCTCCACGCAGCATCTCTTGTCAAACACGTACTCACAAAGATGATGTCCACTATTGACCCTCTTTCGTTTTTGATGAAGGTCAGCTCGTTTAATGAATTTAGGAGAACTAAATCCAACGATGCAAATGCTTCCAGGAGAGTTCTTCCTCTGGTGTTTATGTACCTCACGTACCGTGAGCCCCATTCTACCGCCCACGCATTGAAGTCGCCTGCAATGACGACGCGGCTTATTCTTCTTGCAGTGGCTGTGATGTTATCGACTATTCGTTCGAATTTTTCATGTATTATGCTGGGAGGGGCGTAGCAGCTAAAGAAGTAAATGCCACTAACTTTAGCACACACGAAGCCTACCTGCTGCATCACCATCTTCCATATCCCGGCTTTGCCTGCAGTGTCCGCCGTCCATATACCCTCATTCAGTTGCTTGTAGGGCTCGCTGAGTATAGCGATATCCGCATCGTACTTTCGGACCGACAAGTAGGTCCTGAGCTGCCTCGCAATGGTTAAGGTTTAATTTAATAACCTCCATGTTTGCTTCTGAGAAGCGTTCAGCGCGAGTTGAAATGCATATGCACGTGGTTCGTAAAGTACATTCCACGTACAGATCCGAAGGTCGTTGTCCTTATTTCGTTTGCTGGGGTCGTCATCAGTTGAGTCCTCCTTATCCGAGACTTTTGGTTGTTTCGGAAATTAGTTTTTTTTACGTGGTAAGAAAGTTACCCCGATGGCACAACCCCCAACCTGGAGGGCCAGCTCCTTTAGTTATACACCTAGGATGCCGGGCCGTGTACACCGGTGCCAGTGGGCCACTACGGGAGTATGAGTGCATTCTTTCATTTTTTTTTTTTTTGTTGGCCTATGAATGTTGAGCTTATACGAGTGGAAGAGATTGTTATCAAATACTGAACGAAGAGATATCGTACCGAATAACCACAGATACGTATACGAATTGTTCCCATCCTATAGCGATATGATAACACTAAGACCCAGCTTGAACAGGCCGGAAACCGTGTGGATGCAAACCGCGATGATGAACCGCGCGAAACTTATTGACATTATTATCTCCATATTCGTTCATACCTATCCGCGTGGATCGTCAATAAAATCGTTTAAGCCACGCGAATTATGCCTTCTGAAATAGGTTTAAATGACAGTAGAATCCACAAAATGAACTTCAATTTATATTTGTATTTACAGCCCAGTCTCACATAAATACTATTATCATAATCGTATATTGTGAATACCTAGTGTTTATTCATTTACCATCGATATCCCCATTACTTTTTATAGCTGTTGAGGTACATACCGCTATCCCTATGAAAACATCCCCTAACTATTTTCATCCAAACAGTAGTTCTTTATTCTTCAGAAAAACTTCAACTCTAACCTGCAATTAGTATAATGCTATACTTTCGCAGAGTTATCACTCGATACATCTAATTTAGCTTCTGTCCTGCTGTGTTGCTTTCGTGTTTAGCATAGTTTTGACTATTATAGACGATAACGTGGGAAATATCTTACAATACAAAAGCTATTCTCTCTGGCTGTCATTAACACATTCACTTAGAAGTAAACACAACTTGAACACAATAGAATTAGATAGTAAAGGAACACAGTGCCTGTCAACAAGGGAAGCGGAAAAAGAAAGCAGTGTATATGGCACAATAGTGAAGGCAACCGACTTTCTCTCTTTGGACTCTGGAGAGTGGCGGATAGCTCTTAAGTTGAAAAACGAAATATACACCGGAGAACAGAGATCCTTTTCAAACTCGAAACTAAGGAATTTCTATAGCTGAGTATTTTTTGACATAGCTTATCAAATATAATGATCCTACAGAAAGTCTACTATCTGGATTGCAATTGTGTAACATTAAAAATATAATCACATAATCCGTGCAAAAAGCACCAATTCCACCAGTAGACGTGGCGATATGGAATTTTGTAATCACACACTTGCCACATAAAAAGTTTTTATAAGACGTTATTAAAAAAACCTTTCAAAATACTTTAGAGACAGCAGATTACAAACTAAAAATATAAGCAAGAAGGCAATAAAAGGCTTTGGCTTAAAAGCAAACATTCATAGATCTCCGAATCGATGCAAGACAGTTACAGACCTGAAAATTGACTCATTTTAAAGCATCAATTCATTTCGTGTCATTCACTTGGCTTTTTCGATTGTACAGACTCTGCAAAAGCAATCCAAGAAGGGAATTACGGTCACAACTGCTATAGATACAAATAGTAAAAGAGGTACATACTTAAAAGTATGGAAGAAGAGAGACATGAAGTTATAGCATATGCGGACGACATAGAGACAGATACAAATATTGGTGAAGTTTCTCTCAATGATAATGGATCTTATAGGACCGGCTTTTAAACAAGCTCATCAAGTGGATGAGCAAGACTGTGCTGAGAGTAATACCTTAAATACAGAATTAGTGATATTTACAAGGAAGTGCAGTGTACTTCCATGGCTAAATGGCACAGCTTTGCAATTCGCGGACCAAGATAAATATCTTATCTTAGATAAAAAAAAAAACAAAAAGGCTTCAGTCGCCCATACATTTGTAGATTTTCTATTAAATTTTTTGGGTAGATAGATTTTAGATTAGATATAGATTTACTAACTTTTCATGTACTCGTATTTTAAAAAATGTTGATAAAAAGTATTTGAATATATCTTAACGATGTGGTACAAAGATGTACAATTATTAATTTTAGAATTCTTGTTCAAAAACAATTCTATTATAACTTAACTTTGATTCACAGTATGATACAGGAACTTTCCAATTAATAGCTCTTTTCTTTCTTTGGTCGGCAGTACGGGTGTTCAAAGCAAAGTTCCCTAATATCCCGAAATATAAATATTATAAAAATATTGGGCAGATTTACAAAAAAAACAGAGCTCTTCCTCTGTGCTAAGTTGCGAATTGAGCACAGATATGGAAGATACTCCCTATGTGGCACGAAGTTACGTAGCAATACTTCTCCTCTAGGATGAATAATTCAAATGAATCATCTTACTTTCTTACTTAAATCCTTTCACCCCTCTTGGCCCGATCTCTGATAAAGTTCTTCATCTTCTTATTGTTATTATTACCTATATATATAAATATCATATATGATATGAGGCGAACCCCACAGGCGGATCAGTAGAAATGCGGTGAAGTGGGAGGGTTATGATCCCTTATTTTCGGATCATAACCTAGCTGATAAAAGGAATAGAAGAAGAATATCATATATGATATAAATAATATATATAAAAATCAATTGCCGTACGTTAGTCCACCAAAATCTCGAGAGCGGCTTCACCGATTTGAATGATTCTTTTTTTGTTTTGTTCCTCTTAATACTGGGGTGATGGTGGAAAATTTCGGAACAACCCAAAGGAAAAGCCGGAAAATCGAAATTTGCATTTTGTATGGGAATGCAAAAACATTGTGGTAAATCACGTGATATACAAATTATCTTAAACATTCCGCCGCCTCTGAAGCATAGTTTCTGAAGACGGAAGAATAGCCAGTTTGTGAATAGGGCAGACTAAGTTGCCGTTAGCCGTCTTTAGCGAGACGACTCAAACATGGGCATCTTTTCCGGCACAAAACTGTTCTCTAATAGACTTAGCCCCGGGCGTCTGCCTGACATTTGTTTTTTTGTTAATCACAGCAACGCACGGAAGGTACCCGCTAGTTCAAAATAAGATTGGGGCAAAAATCAAATAGTAGGTCAAAGATAATGAGTAGGAATCTGCTTACGAAAGTTTGCAGCTTGCGAAAAAGAGAGGTAGTCACTTACCATTTACTACGCCCATACAGCCGTACTGATTCGGCATTGCAGCAGAACAGTCGCAGCTTTGTTCTTATACTGAAAACATTGGTTCTTGAGATTTTTGATATGCTGCACATATCCAGTTCGGTGCTATCAAGTGCTCTTGCACAAGCTTCCACAAATTAAATGTACAAGAAATGTAGTGTTCCCATTCTTCAGCTGCCTTGACGTGGTGGAACGGCTTAAGAGTCAATGACCCACGTGAGACATCAAACTAAAGGCTGAAGACGTCTTGACTGTGACGCAAAACCTGTTGACAGTATGATGGAAGAAGCATTTACGGTATCTACTCCAGGTGGTACTCGCGCAAGTGACAATCCACCCGTGGTCTTTTCGACCACGGCCGGAACAAGGATTCTGGAGGTCCCAACCAGCATACTCATACCCTCCGCCTCTGGCGTTGACCCGGAAGTAGTAGCGATGCTTGCTTCTGAAGAATCCTGCAGCTCTGTCTCCGACTCGTTCGGTAGACTGGGCTGGAATGACAGAGAAAGTGGCGGAAAGGCTACGGCTGGAACGTCTAATCTCTTTTTTAATAGTCGGGTAGCTGAGCGAAGTTGTATTGGTGATGGTTTGACTCGGGATACCGAAAAAGGTGAACGAGCTTCTGAAACGGCGCACTCCGATAAGCTTCTGACTAAGAGTCAACTGAAAAGGAGAAGAAGGAAGGCGGCGATGGCGCGGTGCAAAGAGGCTGCAGAGTCAGCTGAAGGCACAAGCGCCGAAAGCAGTCATCCTTCAGTAGCGACAGGAATGAGGCCTAGGTCGGCAGAAAGTACTCCAACTGGAGTCGATCAATCCCTCGGACCCTACGCCGGCTCCCCTTTGGTTGGCTCGAAGAGGTCAAAGCGGACGAAGCAAGTTTCGCCTACTTTCATCGGTGGAAGCGTGTGCGCATCTGATGCGCGACCCTCTGCTGGACACACCCCTACCGGTGGCGTTATCTGCACACAAAATCTAAATGATGCTGATGCTGTTACCCCTAAAGGTCCCAGCACTAGCGGACAGAAAATGGCAGACGCAGGCGAAGCTACGGGTAGGGCGCTCGATTCGGCGGAATCGTTAACTCATCTGCTGTGCGCCCTTATACTAATAAAACGCCCACTATATCCTTGATATTTTCGCAGATAAACCTCCATCACTAAAAGGCTGCTACCGCTCTATTAAGTAGCAGACTTTCCGTGGTGCGTACTAAACCCCATATAACATCTATCCAGTAGCCATACGTGCGGAACAAGCGCATATGTGGTTTTAGAGGTATTCGTGGAGTAACGGTGCTATGTGACGAGCGATCTAAAACACCGAGAGCTTGTCTTATTGTGCCGTATTTCCTCTCAGTAAGCAAGCTTGGACAATTTTGTGGTCAGGACTTGGTTGTTGCAGCTGTTAGCTACGAACGACCGGCTTATTTCCCTTATGATTCGGTAATGCCTCCACCACCAAAGGCGGTTGCTGAACTCATAAAGTATTGTGACACTCAGGAGACGGGACTAGTCATATGCTGCGATGCTAATGCTCAGAATACAGTCTGGGGCAGCAGCAAATGCAACATACGAGGAAACCATCTCCTAGACTTTTTACTATCATCTGGTATGGCAATAAACAATGTTGGCTCCTAGCTAACTTTTGTTACGGCAAGGAGGCAGGAGGTAATTGACTTGTGATTTGAGCAGCAAGTTAGGTTAATAAAGACCCCTTACCGCTGGTGGGGGGAAACCTATAATAAAAACACTGAACAGCACTGAACACTTAAACGTGAACTTAACTCTTCATTAAAATTACCTGCCTTAGATACTAAAATTATGCTAACTGTACAAAATTAGGTGCTAAAGTTTTTTGTTACGCATTTTGAATCAATATATACGTACACAGACAGCATGAGGAGCATTTGTGCTGACTGGCTGAGAAATTATAAAATAAATTTTGACAACAACATTGAACATATTTTTTTTTTTTTTTTTTTGCCGAGAGCAGGTGAAAAATTTTCCAAAGACACCATAAGGCCCGACCGCGCGTGCTTATGGTAGTGTGAGATTTTTACTGACTAAAAAAACACCTCTCCTCAAAATTAATACTACAACTAAGCCAGTGCTTATCCAGTAGTTTTATTTTCGCTTACGAGAATCGTTATTCTAGAAAAAGATGATCGTATGTGATTAAAAATAAATGTAGCACTTTAGACAGGTTAAATTCCAATGAAAGTTCCTGCCTTTTTCTCGACCTTCATATGCTACGACGCGAGGTTAAAAGGTTTTGTCCTTTGAAGACGACGAATTGAATTGTTCGCGTCAAGCAGTTGAGTGATAGTACGGTTACAATGGCCGTGAACACGATCTTTGTGTTTACGCGCAAATTTTGTTATCTCTTCGACGACGCTGGGAATTCCCAGATCCCGATGAATATCTTCGTTACGTACATACCACGGTGCGTTAACGATCGTTCTAAGAACTTTATTTTTGAAAGTTTGTATGATGTTTCTATTGCTTTTCTTGGTACAGCCCCATAGTTGTATACCATACGTCCACACTGGCTTTAGCACTTGCTTATAGATAAGCAGTTTGTTATGTAGGCTCAACTTCGAATGTTTTCCGAGTAGCCAGTACATTTGTCGGTATTTGTTTTGAAGTTCGTCGCGTTTCTTTTTCACGTGCGATTTCCATTTGAGCTTGACATCTAGAGTCATTCCTAGATATTTTGCTTCGTTTGCGTACGGTATTTGAGCCGAGTTTAGATATACAGGCAATCTATCCACTTTTTTGTACGTAAAGTTGACGTGAGTAGATTTGCTTTCGTTCAGCACAATACGCCAAGAATTCGTCCAAGAGTGGACTTTATTAATAGCATGTTGAGGCTTTCCGGTTGCTGCTTCAATGGTATCTCCCGTTGTCAATATCGCCGTATCGTCCGCAAACGTGGCGACGACACAGTTTCTTTCTTGCGGGATGTCACGCGTGTAGAGTACATATAGAAGTGGTCCAAGGACACTTCCTTGCGGGACTCCGGCTGCAATCTCCTTGAAGTCAGAGTAATCGTTTCCGTGCTTAACACGAAAGAGTCTCTCGGTGAGGTACGATCGTAAGATTAAAAAGAGTTGCCATGGCAATAGTCGTGTCAATTTATATTCCAAGCCTTCGTGCCAAACCTTATCGAAAGCTTGTGAGACGTCAAGAAATACACCACAACAAATCTTTTTTTCTTCCAGAGCTTTCTCAATCACGTCAGTTATTTTGTGGACTTGGTCAATTGTAGAATGTTTAATTCTAAATCCAAACTGATGGTCAGGAATGAGACGTCTTTCGTCGATTACGAGCTGTAGACGTTTGGAAAGAAGTTTTTCGAATATTTTTGAGATAACCGGCAATAGGGAAATAGGTCGATATGATTTCTTCTCATTTAGCGGTTTGCCTGGTTTCGGGACCATTATAATCTCGGCGACTTTCCATTGCCTCGGAACATAAAGCAATCTGAACGAAGCGTTGATCAAATAGAGCAGTTTGATAATAGCTATATTCGGCAATTCCTTAACCACCTGCGCCGTTATCAAGTCGTAACCCGGAGCTTTTTTTGTCTTTAAATTTTTAATCACTTCCCTCAGTTCAATCAATGTAACTTTTTTTACTTTAAAGTTGTCAGATGTCGTGACTGGGGAGTCGGGCGTTAACGAAGGGCCGTCGAACGGCTTAAACTTTTCTTCTAAGTGCAAAGCAAAAAGTTCTGCCTTTTCTTTGTCGCTCTTGGCCCAGTTTCCATCGATTTTCCGAATTGGCGGTGCTTGCATTTGAGGTTTCCGGATGCCTTTTAGCGCTTTCCAAAGTGAATAATTTGATTCTCTTTCACCGGAGAGATTTTCAAGATAGGTCGCTATCTTCTTGCTTTTAAATTCGCGAATACTATCTTTAAGGCGATTGCATAGTCGGTTAAGGACCATTTTATGCTGCGGTGCACGAGTGCTTTGCCATTTCTTTCGTGCTTTTCGTTTCTCTCTCACCAGTTCAACGATTTCTCTGCGATACTTTTCGTTGCGGTTGATCTTATAACTTCTAGAAGGAGTGTTTCTCCATGCCGCTCTTTGAATTGTTTCCACGAAACGATCAATTTCGTCCTCTAGTTCACAAGGTGTTCTAAGTGATACATTTAAGGCGATATTTGTTTCGCAATCATTTCTAAAGCCCTCCCAATTTGTTCTATTGCTAGTGAGTCTTGGAGGTCCTTTTTTCTTGATCAGCGCTTCTCCAAGTAATAAAATTACCGGCGAATGGTCAAAAGAGAGATCAAAACATTCTTTGACTGTAATAAACTTCTCGTAAATGCCTTTTGTAACAAAAAAAATCGATAAGATCGCGAATTTTTTGTGAGTCAGTTGGCCAATAGGTCGGTTTTCCTGTCGAATAAAAACAACAACCGAATTCATTTGCCACTTCGTAGAGAATTTTTCCGTTAGAAGATGTACATCTTGAACCCCAGAAGGTGTGCTTCGCGTTGAAATCTCCACCAATAAGAAAGTTTGAACCAAGAGCATTGAAGACACGAAAGTAGTCGTCTTTTTCTAGTTTGCATCGCGGCGGACAGTAAACAGACGCTATATTGTAACTCAGGTGCTTATTTTTAACCCTTACTGCGCACAACTGAAGTTTTCCCAGCTCTATGCTTATGTCGACCGAATGTTCGATGTTAGTTTTAATGAATAAGGACGAACCGCCCGCGCTCTATCAGAAGGATGATAGGCGTTATAACCAGCGTAGCCTCTTATCTTTATCTGCGATTCCCTTGTTAGATGGGTTTCGGAGATCAAACATATGTCCATATTTTCTCTTATTAGAAACATTTCTCATTCGTTAGATTTTTGTCAGAGTCCGTTTGCATTCCATGTTACTATTTTAAGCAAAGAGTTCATATTTACTTAGAAATATATTTATGGTTAGCCATACAAAAGCTTTCGACGTTACTGAGACGTTCGAGAATCCGTTTGTTAATTTCACATTGTTCCTCGAACTTAGCGTAGATGCAGTTTAGAATTTCATTCAACGGATCAGAGGGTGATCTGACGTTTTGTTTGGTTGCTTTGACTGCAGCCTGAGAATACGTCAGACGTACGGGGTTCGCTGGCTTGTCAGAGGTTATTTTTCGTTCAGCCTTTTTAGTGGACGACTTTGACGTACGTTTACCCGGCTTAGAAGACTGATTGACTGTTTCAAGAGTCTGCACTGCTGATTCGAGCGTCCTTTCAGTCGGCTTAGGAATCTGTACAACTGGCTTAAGAGACCGCTCAGTCTACTTAGCAATACGTTCTTCCGACGTAGGAGCCCGATCGACTGATTTCGTTCTCCGTACAATCGGCGTTGTCGATTTTTTCCGTCGCATCTGTAATTCCTTAGCGACCTCGCAACCGCGAAAATTTGCTGGGTGCCTTCCTTTGCAGTTAACGCAAGTAGCTTTTTCATTTGTGCTCAAATTGCAATTTTCGGAAGAGTGTTTCCCAGCGCACTTAACGCAGCGCGGCTCCTTCCGACAGTACGCTTGTGTATGATTAAACTCTTGGCATCGCTTGCATTGAGGGATTGTCTTCGTGTTGACACGTAGCGGCTCAATTTTATCGACCATACTCCTGATTGTACGAATATTGAATATCTTTTGCTGGCTTTCCGTTTTATGGAATGATAGCACAAAAAGCGGAAGCTTACGTTTCAATGTAGTTTCTTCACCACGGTCTGGTCGTTTTCTCTCTTTTTTTAAAAGGTTCACGGCGTCCAGAATGTTATAACCTCTAACGCGTAAATCATCTATAACGTCTTCTTTAGCGCATGATGGATGAAGCCCTCTAGCTACGACCCTCAAGGGTCTCTCAGACTTGTCTTCGTAAGTATGCCATTGAATTTGTTCCTTATTTAGCCTTTGAGATATAGCCCGATAGCCCTCAGCGTCATTAACCTTGATTTTCCATGCATCGTTTCGCAAGGAAGTTACTTTAAATTCACTAGCGATCGTTGTTTTTAGAATTTTCCTCAGAGAATTATAGTCGGCAAGCCCGTGATATTTATTGGTGGAGGGGCGCGTTTGCTTTCAATTTGCTTTTCCGGTTTCGGCTGCGCTTTGCGATTAGGTTGCTGTTGTGGAACAACTTCAGGCGATGAACCGGCCTTACGTTTTTTAGATGGTCTTTGTTTGAGTGTCCAATCCGTTTCGCGTGCGAGTTCTTCTTCATCCGTGCTGTAGTGATGGCTACCCGGAGAAGGCTCACAGTGGATAACCGTCTGCGTTTTTGAAGACTCGTTTTGAGATTCAAGTTTAGCTTTTGAGATCTCAACACAACATCTCCATTTCGTCGAGCCTCTTTCGGAGTACGGCGTTCTCCTTTTTCAGAGTACTCTCTTCGAAATCTTGCGTTTTCCGAATTAACATATCCGGATTTGCGAGACTTTTATTTTGCGCTTTAGGTGAAAACTCCTGAGGCGGAGATCTTTGTAGCCTCGAGCTTTCCTAAATGGGTTGATTAAGTTCTGATGCAATAAATAGCTCTCCCCAAAATCCGTAGAGCATGCCTCTTGCGAGGGTGGATTTTCCAGTTGAACTGGGCTGCCACCTGGGGTATAAATACCATTAGTTTTGTTCATTGCATGATTGATATTACCGTAAGAAGGACGGCGGGTTGGCATTTTATTCGCCTTTTACGACAGGCATGCCTACCGTGGGTATATTCTGTCCCCTATCCCACAGGGGGGAACAAAAAAAATGAAATGAAAAAATCGTGCTAGCCGGAATCTCTCTGACGATAGCGAAGCTCATCATCATACATAACAATATGGCAAAGGTATATGGATATGGAAAAATATCAAGGTAATTTTCTGTGTTTTAATCTTAATGATTATTTTTATATTCGAAATCTGAGTTTGAGTTAGTGGATAAAGTAGAGGTTACGGTACGTGCGACCCAATCATGTCTTTTATTTTACCATGGATTTGTCTAGCTTAGACACTCCTCACTCCTCACCCCTGCATCTGTCCTTCTTTATTCTTCCTAAATTATAGATTGAATGCAGTCCGTTGAGAAGTTTCACCAGTCCATCTTCTTACCGAACGTTTTGAGTTAGACAACTCCTACCTCGTCCCAAGGCGTCCATTCATCCGTTTCGGGAATTTGTGCAGCAGCTTAAGTCAAATGTTTTTTTCTATTGCTTCGCTACACTCTTCGCTTCACTTTTTCCTCCAGTTCTAGATGATAAGGCACTATTTTTCCAGTTCACATTTTTATTTTATTTTTTTCTTATAATTTGTGCCCACACAGGAGGTTATGAATACCCTTAAAGTGTTAACACACAGCGCGGTCATTGGAAAGTGTAGAGAGAGATAGATTGGTGTAGTAGTTTTGAAGGTCTGTGGTATGTTTGCGGGGGGTGGCGTCCAGACAACTGGAAAGATTTTTGTTATTTTTGTCCTTGCTTATGATTCACAGTACTTTTTTCTCTACTACCTGATGGCATTGGCTCGTCAATCACCCAAAAGAGCGAACAATATTTTCAGCCATATGACTAACCTATTGCCAGATTTATGCCTTTATAATAGTGTTGCCACAAGCTTTCGCAATTAATCGGACCGACCCTTTGTTTCATGAGAAATAAATAAATACTTGGTGACATCAGGATTTGAACCCTGAACCATTAGCGTGGCTATTGATAGCGTTACCACTACACCATGACCACCCTCATAAGTCCTAAAGGAAGCTGTTTCAGTGCAGATTCCCTCCAAACAGAATTTTTAGATCTATATATATGTAGTTATATGGCATACCATATTATCCTTATTCTCTTCCTATCACTTTACAAATTTAACAAATGCATAAACGATCAGCCTTGTCAAGTGGTTTCACACTTTTAGAAAAATTTCAGCTGATTTAAATTTTCCCACATTTGAAAAGTTAAAGACTTTGCTTGCAAAACAAATTACCAAAAATGTTCAAGGACCTAATCCTCAAACCGTCAACTAAGCATAAACTTTCTAAGCACAGCAACAACGAAGTGGGGCAAAAAAGCACAACAAGTCTTCTACTCAAAGTGATAAATGGTTCAGTTCGTCAGGACAACCAAGTAAGATGATTCGTTGAAAATCCTTCAGTTTGCCCGTTTCATTTTTGTATTTTTCTTTTTTTTTTTGCGCTCCGGAAGCCTGTTTAAAGAAGATGGATGGTTTTCGTTTGGTACGATTTTTCTTAATTCCCTTCCTTACATCGCTAACTTACTGGGGTAGGAGGAAGACCTTAACTAGTAGAGTAGTTTCGCACATGTGGCAAAAGTCTCAAGCTTGCCCTTAGACGGAAGGAAGGGTTTCATATTCATTTAATTAGCGAGCCCCTGCAAAGAGTTGCAATAAAATGGCCTTTGAAGAAAACCTCAAGCCGGACGATTGAAAACCGGATGAAATTAAACCCCGATTGAAGTGGAAGAAGGGGCAGTGAAATCATTAATTATATTTTGAAGATGGTTTTCAGAGCGAGGGCGTAACTGAAGAAGATAGATATACCTATGCGCATTCACACTCAAAATGTTCGTTTTGCAATTATCCTTTTTCCTTGAAATTGAATCGGAACTAATAGTTTGCCATATGGTACTCGTATCCCAATCAATCTAAGAAGAAGAAATTCAATTTCAAACTCTGATTGTGTGGATCTTTTGAAAAATTTCTAATTTATTTGTGATGACCAGTCTTCCAAAAAAAAAAGAAGAAAACCAAAGCACCATATGCTATCATTTATCGAAATCTCCCTCTACAAGCAATTTCATATGCAATCCGCGAGCGTACTATATGATCTGTTAATTAACATTTTAACAGGGGGTCAGGCTCACGTATGTATACCTACCTTCTGTGGCAACATTGCATGGTTTGTTGCATACGCAAATATAAGCGGATTGAGTCTGAATATAACGTTTTAATGAATTCGCCCTGCAAGCATTTAAATTCGGCCTCGTCGGGATATTTGTATACGCCTCAGCGATCCGCTGTCTGAGGTAAATATAGGATAGGCGATACATAGCAACTGCTGCGAATCGGCTTTATTGGGAATGCATGTTGAACACCTTTCTTACGTTGGACAATATTTTGAATAATTTTATTTATTTTCATGCTGAATAGCGGCAAATATTTTCCTATTTTTTTGTGTGCTGGTTGTACCTCCATGTTGGATGTAAATCCTGTAGAATTAGTCCCTTTATGGGGGGTTACAGTTTTTTTTTTTTTTCTTTTTACTCTTATACTACATAACCAGATTGAGTATGGATTTTCATATATTTTTACACGAAAATGATTGCCCGCATCTACGAATGAGTTTGGTTCCAATTTTTTTACTTGCAGCAAACGGTAAATGATGGACATCCAATATTGGGCCGTAAGTCGCTTTATAGAGGATTTCTATGTATACAAATAAAATTAATCACCTTCGAATATTTTTGTTTGGAGATGTCAGTGATTTGTGAATTTTTGTAGGGCTTATGATCTTTGGCATTTTTTTTTCGCGCGCCCTCAAGGGGGGACATACCCCCGCCGGTAGGAAAATTAGGAGGCGATTAAAGGATATACTCGTACCAATGTACGCTGGTTTTAAATGTGTGTGGGTTATAATGATAGGAAAAAAAAGAGCTTGGCAAAGCATTCCACATCCATGTTGTGTGGTTCAGGAAAGAATCTCGCCATTTCACAGTACAAGTATTACGTGTGACAAGTATTACGAGAGGACTATTGAAGGGACGTTATGCAGCAGGCTATTTAATACTAGTTTTATTGAGCTTAACAATGATTCTCGGCTTAGCGTTTCCAGCAGCATGCTTAAAGAACCTATTGAATTCGATACACAATTCCCTATTGGTATTGTTCTATTGACGAATTTTGGTTTATGTTTTTCCTGGTCGTTTCCTACGATATTATTGACTATACATTGTCATTGCTCTCTAGGGTTGGATCTGTTTTCTAAAAATTTACGCCTGTAGTACTTAATAATCTGTCTAGCTATAAGGTTGAGTACATTCATTTCTAGCTCTTTGTAATTATGTTTTGTTGTATTAAAGGCTGGTTTAACTTATTCTTATTCTTATATAAATAAAAATGAAATGCTGTTCGTTGGTCATCGCATCACTTGAGAACGGCTAGACGGATTTGGCTAATTTTTTTTAAATGTTCGTAATAGTCCGGATAAGGTTTTTACCCCGCCCCGTGCATGGACGGGTTAAGAATATCACTGCAGCGCCCCCCAAAAACTAGCGCTTGTCGTAAAAGGGGACTAAGGGGACAAATCAGATCTAGGCAATATAACACCCAAGTGAGCCTAGCGACACATATACTACGTTAAAAACCCTCCCACAAGTGTGCATGCGAGTCCGTGGGTTGACACGACTGGAGATCACCGGTGTCATAGAAGAAAGATCAAACAAACAATAAAACAGGAGCATGCACGTGTCAAACAACCATCGCAATATGGTAATATTGCAAAACTGTATCACTGTGTGCATGGTACTGATCCTGGACCGAGCAGAAATGTTCGGGTCAGAGCTATACGGATTCCGGGGGCTAGCAAATAAAACAGTTTGGAAGAAATTTGAGGGTCGTGAGTTGGAACGTTGGAAGAATGACCGTCGAAGTTACGAGCTGGAAGAGATGATGAATAGAAGGCGGGTGGACATCTTGTGTGTCCAAGGGACGAAATAGAAAAACACCAGGAATCGGGCGCGTTTCTTGGACGTTAGGACAAAAGATTACAAGATGTTCTACTACGGAACGGAAAAGACTAGGAACGGAATCGGTATCATCCTTGCGGCAGAGCTACTTGGAAACGTCTTGAGCATTTCGAAGTCCAGCGACCGTTTGATGTCTCTCAAACTAGTAATACAAGGAGAGGTGTGGAATATTGTCAGTGCATATGCTCCCCACAATGGGTGCAATCAGAGAGATAAAGATGTATTTTGGGTAGATTTCCACAATCTCCTTAAGAACATCCCAAAGGAAGAATTTCTGTTTGTTGGAGGGGATTTGAATGGACATGTCGCGAAATCAAACGTAGACTATGAAGACTGCCATGGAGGACTAGGATATGGCACCAGGCACCTTCCTGGTGAAGACATCCTAAGCATGTGCAAATCACACGGTCTTATCGTGTTAAATACCATGTTCATCAAACAAAGCCGACACCTGATCACTTACAGCAGTGGTGGAGATGAAACTCAGATTGACTACAATTTGGTAGCCAGTTTCATGAAGCCTCGGGTAAAAGATTGCAAAGTGATCCTGGGAGAGGCAATAGCTCGTCAACACCGTCTCCTGCTAACAGAAATTTTTATGAAAACACCGAAGAAAAGCAAACAAACAAGGGTCTCTGAGAAAATCAAGTGGTACAATCTGGACAAAGAAAAAGGCGAGGCTTTTGTTTTCGTAATGAAAAATTACTTCTCTCACACCATCAACGGAGCTGAGGTTGAAGAGTGCAGAGCACAAAATATGTAGGATTCAATACAGCGAACTTGCTTAAAGAAGGCCAAATCACTGCTTAGAGCTTCAATAGGCCACCATCAAAACGCCAAAGAAACATGGTGCTGAAGTGATGAAGCTAAGAATCTGGTAAATGAGAAGAAAGCGGCTTTCAAAGCTTGGTCAAAGTGCCCCCTCTAATAATAGTGACGAAAAATCTTGCCACGAAATGGATCACAGATGTTGCAAGAAAAAAGCGAAGAAGAAGTGCGCCCAGCTTCAAGCAGAGAGTACGGAGGGCCTGTATCGGGAGCTGGAGAAAATATCTTCCCCGGTTGCTGATGCAAACCAGGCTATCCAGAAGCTGCGAAGACACAATATGAGCAAGAACGCAACCATCTTCAAAATAGCCACCCAAAGAAGGAGGAATGCTCAGGAGATTCGTTCGCCAAAGTTCATTAACAATGCTCATGGCCAGCTTCTTGTGGATGACGAATAAATTCTTCAGAGGTGGCGGCAGTACTGTGAAGAACTTTTAAATGAACAGTTTCCCCGGTTATACTTAACAAGAGCCACCCCTAACTGTGAAGAAATACGCGACATTACAGTCGAAGAAGTTAGTGGGGCGGTGGAGTCATCGGGTTCAGATGGCTCAGAATTCGCATCTCCAAATTTGGGAGAGGTGATGCAATGCCGAATTAATGGAGGGAAAGTTACCTTCTCCCTATTTACAAAGGGAAGGGTGATACGCGAAACTGTGTTAACTACCGTTCGATCAAGCTGATGTCACACACCATGAAGATCGTTGAGCGTGTATTAGGTGGCCGACTGCGAAAAATAATACGGCTATCTGATGATCAGTGCGGGTTGGTCTCGGGTAAATCAACCACAGATATTGCATCTAAAGTATAAGGATCATAATGGAAAAACATCGTGATTCCTTAATGGATTTGCATATTGTATTGGTTGACTTTGAAAAGGCATTCGACGTACAACCACGAGATCTGATATGGGTGGCGCTAAGACATCGAGGGGTCCGAGAAACCTCTGTACAGATGATCATGGACATGTACAAAGGAGCAAAGACAAGAGTAAGATGCCCCGCTGGAGTAACCGATGAGTTCCCAATCAAAGTCGGGGTGCACCAGGGAAGCGTTTTAAGTCCTTTGCTCTTTATAACAGTCCTTGATTATCTGCTTGAAGGCAAAGTGATGGACCTCAAGGTACATCAGTTATTCTTTGCTGACGATGGAGCCATCATAAGTGAGGATCCTACATCCCTGCAATGAGCACTTGATGTGTGGGTGCACGTTCTGGAGAGAAATGGGTATCACATTAGTTCAAAAAAGACAGAGTACTTGTGCTGCCCGTTCTCTGATCCACTCAGATCTATTCCAGACATTTATTTGAATGGAACAGTGCTTTCCAAGTGCGAAAATTGTAAATATCTGGGATCTATGATCAATACCAAAGCAACTTGTGATGACGACATCAATCATCGTGTATGCGTAGGGTGGAAGAAGTGAAGAGTAAATTCCGCTATCTTCTGTGACAGAAAAATGCCACCGAAGTTGAAAAGAAGGCTCTACACCGCAGTTACGCGCCCAGCGCTCACATACGGTTTACAATGTTGGACGATGTACAAAACTTATGAGAGTAAATTAACGCCAGCTGCGATGAAGATGCTTTGCATGACAGCACGAGTGACAAAGCTTGATCGAATAAGAAGTTCGAAGACCCATGGAAGCTTTCACATCAAGGAAACTATCGTACAAAAAATAGAGCGTGACCGGCTCAGTTGGTATTGCCACTTTCAAAGAAGAGATCATTTGAACCCTGTTAAAAAGGCAATATCAATGCACGTTCCAAAGACATCGCGATGTAGGAAAGGCAGGCCTATAAACGCCTGGATCAGACAAATGCGACGACATCGGCATTTCATTGGCCTCAGTAACCGAGTGATGCAAAATCGGCGGGCCTGCCGATATTTTTTGAGGTCAAAAAGGCGAACCCCACAGGCGGATCAGTAGAAATGCGGTGAAGTGGGAGGGTTGTGATCCCTTATTTTCGGATCATAAACTCGCTGATAAAAGGAGGAAGAAGAAGAAGAATTTTACGGAAAGAAAAATTGGAAAAGTTGCCCGGAAAATTGGAAAATTTGGGAAAAACTGAAAGTACTTTTTTCTATGGGAAAAAATGTGCGTACCTATGTTTGTATGCTATGGACTCCGAAAACAGGTAACTGATTGCGCTCACATTTTCAGGCAGTCTTAGGTATTACCCCGAGAGTGTTCCTGTGAAGTTTGGTCAAAATCGGTGAACTACTTCAGTATTATACTACCTAAGTACAAAATAAAATTGCTTTTGCTAGTCGCAGCAAAACACGCCGGGTACAATCGGTCCAGCAGTTTGACCATTACTTTAGTAGTATAGTACTTTAGTATTATAGTACTTTAGTACTATCAAATTGTTGATATACCATATATATTTAAGGTTGGACCACTTACCCACTGTTGGGCGGCAAAAAACTGTTCTCTAATAGAATTAGCCCCAGGCACCTGTCTGACAGTTTTTTTTTTTTTTTGCTGGGCGCAGCAACGCTCGCCGGGTACCCACTAGTTCATCTAATAAAAATAATTTTTCTCCTTCATTTTCAGACATTTTTTTTTTTTTTTCTTCCGAGGGTTGGTGAAAAATCTTCCATAGACACTATGAGAATAGCAAGCGCGTGCTCATAGTAGTGTCCGATTCTTACTGACTAAAAAAACACCACCCTTCGATATAAATTTGTTAGATATCGCAACTAAGTAATAACTTATCAAGCAATTTTTCTATCACGAAATAAAAACGTTTGGCAGGTTACTTTCCACTGAAAGATCCTGCATATTCCGCAATCTAGACGCGGTTTATCATTATCTCGCCAAGTCGAAGGGATTCGTCCTTTGTAGTCTTCGCAATAAATTGCTCTCATCCAATATTTGTAGGACTGTATTGTTGACATATCCGATTAGTCGGTTTCTATGCTTTCTCGCGAAGCTTCTAGTTTCAGCTTCGATTGTCGGAATTCCGAGATCCCTGTGGATATCGTCGTTTCTAATATACCACGGTGCTTGGCACCGTGCACTTAGCACTTTATTTTGAAAAGTTTGTAAAATTTGTTTTACTTGGTACAACCCCAAAGTTGTATACCGTAGGTCCTCGCCGGTTTTAGTACTTGCTTGTATAAAAGCAGTTTGTTCTCAGTACTGAGCTGGGAATGTTTTCCGAGTAACCAGTACATTTCGCTATATTTGATTTCGAGTTCTTTACGTTTCATTTTCACTTGCGAATTCCATTTCAGTCTTGCGTCGAGTGTCATTCCCAGGTATTTGGCCTCGTTTTCAAAAGGCATTCGGGCCGAGTTTAGGGAAATTGGCAAGTTATTAGTTTTCTTGTAAGTGAAATTCACGTGAACAGATTTAGATTCGTTGAGGGCAATCCGCCAGTCCCTCGTCCATTCATTTACTTTATTTAGCGCGTTTTGCAGGTTTTCAATCGTTTCTTCGATTGTTTTACCTACTGCTGGGAGAGCAGTGTCATCGGCAAACGTAGCAAGGATAGTGCCATCTTCTTTCGGTATATCACGAGTATATATGTAACAGATAAAGAAGCGGCCCAAGAACGCTTCCTTGTGGTACGCCGGCCGAAATTTCTTTGAGCTGCGAGTATTCGTTTCCATGTCTAACACGGAAGAGTCTATTCCCCAGATATGGTACTAGAATATCGTATAAGCGCACAGGGAGAACTTGTCGTAGTTTGCATTTCAAGCCATCATGCCACACCTTATCAAAGGCCTGCGAGACGTCAAGAAATACGCTTGAGCAAATCTTTTTTTCTTCAAGTGCTTTCTCGATTACGTCATTAATTCTATACACCTGGTCAATCGTCGAATGCTTACTTCTGATCCCAAGCTGGTGGTCAGGGATAAGATTATTTTCATCTATAACCGGTTGGAGACGCCTTAGTAATATCCTCTCGAACATTTTGGATATGACCGGAAGAAGAGAAATTGGTCGATACGATTTTACCTCATTTGGCGGTTTTCCTGGTTTTAAGACCATTACTACTTCCGCAACTTTCCATTGGCTCGGAACGTGTTTTAATCTGAGCGCAGCATTTACAATATAGACAAGCTTAATCAAAGCTTTTCTAGGTAAAACTTTGAGAATTTCTCCGGTGATTAAATCATAACCAGGAGCTTTCTTAGGTTTTAGAATCTCGATCTCATTTTTGAGTTGACAGACATATTGAAACCGTAATCCAAGTCTTTAATTTTTTAATTCTAATATTTTGTACAATTGCGTTCATGTGCACCTGACTGGAAACGGACACCGCGGGAAACTTTTCATCATTTGATACCAGTTTTGGTCAGCGACGCTGAGTTAGCAGCAGTTCCCACGAATTTTGTATGTTGTAAGAGAAAATATTATTTAAGTGTCAGCATAACTTACACTAAATATTTTGTATAAAAAGGGGTGAAATAAAATTTAATGGTGAAGTTGAATACAACAACTCCAAGCGAAAACTGTGCTTTTATTTGTTGATTATAACCAACCCCCACCAGTGGTAAGGTGGTCTTAGTTGACATTCATTTCTCAGTTTTTAAACATATTTTGTTTGTGTGTACTGGAGCAAGTTTCAATATAGCTGTTTATTCTTTCCTAAAATACTGAAAAGGCCTCTTCTTTCTCGGATAAGGAACCGATTGAGTTTCGAATAACAAATTTTTTTATATGTTAGCTATCAATAATTTTCGAATCAACATTTGATTCACTTTTATTCAAAACGTATTTAAGAGCGATGCCAGTGGCCGAATGATCAGTAATGTTAAGCTTCAAAACAAAGGGATGAGCATTAAGCGTATTTCTGGACTTAAGAAAGATATTGTCAATGCAGGATGACGTATTTAGTTGTAGGGGTATATTAGTAGTTCTCGTGGGTATATTAACACACGACTGAAAACGCATTGACGAAAGCAAGAACATTATATTCATCACTGGATATGAATTATAGTCAGGTATAGAATATTTACTTATTTCATCTTTAAATACCCAAATTTCTGACAAAACTATAATTTGAGGCAAAACACTTTAGTAATTACGTATAGTATCTAGATATTTATAGGAAGTATCAAAATTCACTCTTAAATTACTAACATTTTGGTGAAAAATCGTGACAACTTTGTGCGAGATACAAAATGTAGACCCAACACAGATTTCATTGTTTGCGTTCACATGTTTGAGATCAAGAATATTAAAATCATCTAGCATTTTTTAATTTTTGTTATTTGAAGACACTACGGTTGTTGGAGATCAACCATAATCCTAATGAATTTCACTTCCGATTATGTTTTCCGTCTCATCATAATTTCTTCATTTCGCTCCCATAAGCATTCAAAATTCAGCTGCTTCTTGCCGCTTTAGCCTCCATAAGAACATGTTTCATTTCGTCAGAGAACCACTCATTTATATACACATGGTCATCACTCTACATAAAAACGCTCAAACTGCAAATTGACTATGTACTTAAAGTCCTAAATATGCCCAATTTTCGCCTACCTAAAATAGGTGCTCTTAATGCGCTAACAGAAAAACAAGTTCGTATGCAGAATGGCTGAATTTTGCAGAGAGATGTGGTATAGAAATTAGCCTAGATAGCTAAAGCTTTATGAACTGGAAGCCAGTACTCTACAATCTTATCAAAAGAGTTGATGAAGATTTTGTGGCAAATTATGCTGAAGTAGCGTCGAGATCTGCGCACCGATCTATCTACAGTCAATTAGATCATAACCTGCAGCAAAGGAATTATTTCGATGATAAGAGCAAAGTAGAGGAAATCTCGATGATGTTGCGGCTGAGAGATATTCCACATAGAGAGGACTTAGTAATTTTCTTTAGTAATTACATTCTCGCTGCGAGGGAACATGTGGCACATTTCCCTAGCAAATGGCCAACCCTCCGAGAGACTCGTAGATACATCCTTGGGAACGATTTTCTGGCCGATGAAGAAGTAATAGAGTTATTCAATGAATTAAACGCTACAAAGTTATACAGTTATTGTAAAATAGCACTTTCTTATCTTGATCGAATAATGGGTGAAAACTTTTAAGAACATTTTTTTAGAAATGGGAATAAAAAAAAAAATAATTAAAATAAATAAATAGAAAATTTAATTATCGATCAGGCAAACGGCAAAGCCATGTTCTTATTGGTTTTGTTTGAAAATTAAACATCAATGTAAACAATTTTTAATGAAATGTAAGTAATCAATCAAATATATTTAATCTATAAACATTACCCTTCGCAGAGGAACAGTAAAATTTGATTGTTTAAAGCTTAACTTAAATAAAACTTGACGATGAACGTTTAATTTTTAGCTTTATTTTTTCTCGTGTTCCTTTCGCTTTCTCGCTTCCCAGAAGAATGTCCTCCCCTCTTTTTCTAATGGCCTCCTTTTCCGGAAGTCATTTTTTTATTATTTCGTGGCGTTGCCATGTTACAATTTTTCTCTTATAACTATAGGGAGACTGCAGATGACGTATAATTAACAAGAAGGAAACTATTACAACTCGGCCAATCTGATCATATTGCTATGCAGAATGATTTAGATACGTTCGCTGAGTGGTGCTGTAATAACAATTTATTTTTGAACGTATCTAAATGCCAGTCGATGATCTTTTCAAGAAAACGTAATTTAATAAGTTATGATTACAATCTCAATGAATCTGTACTTAACAAAGTCACATCAATATGTGATTTAGGAGTGCATTTTTCTCAAAATATCGACTTCGATTTTCACATTGAACAGATTGTCAATAAATCGAATTCAATGCTTGGCTTTATAAAACGTTGGAGTAAAGAATTCAAGTGTCCTCTTATAACATCCACGCTTTATAACACCTTTGTTCGTCCGCAGTTAGAGTATGCGTCTAATATTTGGTCTCCAATGTATGCAGTACACATTAACCGTATTGAATCGGTACAGCGTGAGTTTGTCTGATTTGCACTTCGCCATTTAAACTGGAATGACCCTACACGTCTTCCACCATATTGCGACCGCCTTCTTCTCTTAAATCGTCATTCTTTGGAGAAACGTAGGGAAGTATGTGATGTAGTATTTTTACACCAGCTGGTAAATGGTTTTATTGACTCGCCGGATCTTTTAAATAAAGTCGGTTTAAACGTAAGATGCTACAACTCCAGAAATACCGAAATTTTCCGCGTAAATTTCCACAGAACGAACTACGACGGTTCTTACGAACCTCTTACGCGTATGGCGAAGGAAGTAAATAGTAACCGCGACAAATTTGATTACAACCATAGTAAATTAAATTTAAAACATAAATTATACGAACGATACTAGTTTCTTTGTTGAAAGTGTTTAGTGTAATCTTGACTTATGCGTAGCATATTCATTTTTAGTTCATACTTTTGTTTAGTATGCATTCTGCTTTTTGTTTACTTCTCCAGTCTTTTTGTGTAAGGTGTTAGGTTTTATAAATATTCGCAATACTAACAACTAACACCACGCTAAATGATGACTGTGACAAGCTGGATATTACTTAGTAGCTGATTTGAGTTTTTCTCTTTCAGTTCAAAGTAATATTCGTCACAAAATCCTTGCCATTAAGCAGTACTGATAGCATATTGACCTCAATCAGAATAAATTACTTAAGCAAAAGCTGCTCAAAAAACTGCTCTGAACTCTCTTCTCCCTCGGCTTTGGGTGGCGAATGGTAGTCGGTGATCTCAGTACCCGACAAATCCCTCGGCATTATCCACTTCCGAATTTTAATAGCTTCAACAACTCCATCATATGGTAACTGACTTAACTGACAATTCTCTATGTCCCTTACCACATAGCGATCATTCGGTAACACCTTATGGATAACGTAAGGGGCACGGTATTTTTGGGTAAACTTTTTTATGTACCGACTGTAGTATCGACATGCCTAACAACAACGAAATCATCGACGGAATACGCTCTACCGGGTCGACTGTGCCTCAGAAAATACTGCAAACTATACTCTTGCGATCTTTCAATGGCACCTAAAGCCTCTAGTCTAGCCTTATCTAGATCTCGATTTGCACCGCTAACGAACTTGTCTTCCAAGTATTCGGTCAACTCATCGACAATACTACCACGTTGGCTTACACCGAACAATAATTTACTAGGCGATTGTTTCGTAGTACTATGCACGGTATTATTAATAGCATATTCGACTTGAGACAGTTTCGACGACCAATGCAGTACCGGCTCAGATAATTTACTTAACATTGCTTTGAGTACTCGGTTTACGCGCTCGACTTGATCATTTGCTTGTGGGAATGCTACTGCGACCATGACATGGTCTATATTATCTCCCCGAAGAATATTCTCGAATTCGCGTGATGTGAAACAAGTACCCCGATCGGAGACTATGCGCTTGGGACGACTGTAATAGTTAAAATACTTGTCTAATGCACAACATACTTCTTTCGTGCCAGTCGATTTGACTGGGTAAAGTCGGACAAATGTAGTAAATGTATCAATGACCACTTACACGTGTTTACGGTTAGATGCGATTGACGGCAGTGGACCAAAATGATCCATGTGAATTGTGTCAAAGGGGATTGGTTTCTTTGGTATATTATGCAAATTATGCTCGTTCGAACGAGCTGGCGCTGAATACATAATACACTTAATACAGTTTCGTATAAAACGGTCATTTTTGTGCTTCATATTTGCAAACCAATAATTCTCCCGCACTGTGTTATAACATTTATCAGTACTTAAGTGGCCTATCTTGTCGTGGACCATACGAATGACATTGACTTCCATCTCGCTTGGCACACATAAAAGTAGATGGCCCAAATCATCTTTACGAAAAACTAAACCATCATGTAACTCAAACTTGTCGACTAAACACGTTTCTAATTTTGTTCGCATTTCTTCTATCCACTTATAACGGCTTTGCGCCACCTGGATTTGAAAGTCCAAATCTTCATCATCAATAGCCGCAAGGAGGTGATACATGTACGCACAGGTTAGGTCATCCTGTTCTTTAGCATCATTCTGATCTTTATTTGGAAAACACCGGCTTAAAGCGTCGGCATGCCCCATGGAGACCCCACTCCGATGCTGAATTAGGTAATTGTAATTTTCTAATTCCAAAGCCCATCGAGCAATCCGGGGATTCACATGCTTTTTGCTCAGGGTCATTGTAAGTGAATTGCAGTCAGTGATAATCTTAAATGGGACTCCCTCCAAATATGCGCGAAACTGCCCTAGCGAGTAAATGATTGCAAGGGTTTCCAAAGCTGTGATAGTTTGACTCAGTATCAGTAGTAGATTTCGAAAAATATGCGACTGGATGAAGTTTTCCATCGTCTTGGCGTTGCAACAGCACCGAGCCAAAGCCACGAATACTGGCATCGCAATGAAGTTCAGTTTCACGTTTTGGGCTATAAACTGCCAGCACTGGTCCCTCAATAAGTCATTTACGCAATTCGCAAAATGCATCCATACAATCTTCAGAGAAGTCAAACGAGCTATATTTACGTAAAAGGTTTAACAATGGCATAACGATTCTCGAAAATGATGGTACAAATTTACGGAAGTAAGAGAATAAACCAATACAAGAATGTAATTCTTGTTTGTTTGTCGGGATCGGATAGCTCTCAATAGCACGAATATGGGCATCAGTGGGTCGAATACCAGATGAATTCACTAAATATCCCAAGAACTCAATTTCATCATAGGCAAATTTGCACTTTGCTAATTTTATTTCTAAACCGTTTTCAAAAATTCTACACAAAACCTCTTTAACTACTTCTAAATCAGACTTAAAATCAACCGAAGCAATCAAGATGTCATCGATATAAATAGTAATTTTGTTTGCATCAATTAAATCCCGGAAAATATTGTAAACGAATCTCTGAAAATTTGCAGGCGCGTTTTTTAATCCGAACGGCATTCTCAAGTACTCAAACAGTCCATGAGGGGTGACAAAAGAAGTGAGCATTACTGAGTCCTCATGCATTTTCAATTGATTAAATCCATTTTTTAAATCAAGTAAAGTGAACCATCGTTTACCTGCCGTATACTCGATACAGTCCTCGATTAATGCTAATGGGAAGTTGTCACGAATTGTTTTTTTATTTAATGCCCGGTAATCGATACACATACGTGTTTCACCATTCTTTTTTTTATTAGGACAATTGCTGAAGCATAAGGAGATTGACTAGGACGGATAACTTGTCTAGGTATCAGATTTTTGATGATTTTCTGGACCTCTACTCGATCCTGGAAGGATAAACGACGTGGTGCACAATAAATACTAGGATCACCAACTACTTCTTCTAATCTATTCAAAACAGATGCACCAACTTTCAAATTCATGTGTTTATTTAAATGATTTTTAAATTTGGCAGGTCCAGTTTGTACAAGACAGATATTAAAAATATGCATAAAATCGCGTCCGAGTATCAGCGGAATTTTTGCAGAAGTTGCAAAGAACTGCCTGTCTCGGCATTACAGGTGCGATGCGCATCTGTCCCACGACAGCTCTTGAAGCTATTGTCGGGCTTACACCCTTACCAATCTTCATTAGGAAGATGGCTGCTAGATATGCCATCAAGCTGCAGCTAGATTATGAGTATAAACCAGGTGACCTAGTGGGGCATCTAAAGATACTCAACTCGATCCCTAAAAGAGACATGTTTTGTACTATACCGGATATTATGGTCAGGCAACATTGCTTCGGAAGGTTATCCGAGGTAGAAATATTGGACCGCGGAAATTGGTCCAATGGTGTTCCAACACTGGACTCCAAAAGTCTCGTCTGGTTCACCGACGGATCGAAAATGGATTCTGGAGTTGGAGCCGGGGTCTTTGGACCCAACACAAAAATTTCGGTACCTATGTGTACGACTCCCACTGCGTTTCAGGCCGAAATCCATGCCATTGAGATCTGCGCCAGGCACAATCTCCGCAAGGGAATCAAGGGCGCTAGGATTCACATATTTTCAGATAGCCAGGCAGCACTTAGGGCATTATCGTCCAACCAAATGGACTCCGTAACTGTAAAATGCTGCTACGATGCTTTACAAGATCTTGCGAAACACAACAGAGTAATGGTTGGGTCCCTGGAAACCAGGGAATTGTGGGCAACGAATCTGCAGATGAGCTTGCTAGGGCCGGCTCAGAATCTGCGTTTATAGGTCCCGAACCTTATTGTAGCGCCAATTGGACAACAGCTACAGCGTTGATTAACGAATGGGAAAACAAACTTCGTCTAGATCACTGGACTAATGGGCCCGGTTTAAGACAATCCAAACGATTAATTAAGCCTTATTCCTATAAGGAAATCCTTAACTTAGATAGGGAAAGCATTAGGAAGCTAGTGAGCTTTCTAACTGGCCATTGCGGCCTAAGATACCACCTTAACAAGTTGAACCTGTGCCAAGAGAAGGACTGTCGGCTGTGCCTAGAGGAGGATGAAACATCCGAACACATTCTTTGTGAATGCCCGGCACTACACTGGTTAAGGAAACGTATTCTCCACAAGGAGATACTTACTTCAGTGGAACTGAAAGACATACTACGCTACTAAAGACATACTTACTTTCATAAGGGAGGTAGTACGTCTGTTAGGTTAACTCCAACCCTCCGACACAATAGATCTTTCAGGTCGCAGTGTCGTTGCCACGCGGGCATGGAGTGTACAAGAGGGAAAAAAAAAATTAAAAATCAGCGGTATTGTCATCGTTTCATTTGGTATAACTATAAAAGAAATCGTTTTGATTTTATCGCGAAACTTTAATTTGCATGAAATCGTACCATAAGTGCTTATTCTGTGCTGGCCCAAACCGCGGAATCTGGTCGGCATTGAAACTTTAGACAATTTGATTGATGTCGGGACACTTGAACATTGTATTATGCTAATTGGACTGCCAGAGGCAATGAGAGACAACAAATTTTTGAATTTAGTGCATCTGTCCTGATCACAAGCATAAAAAAAAGCCACCCTTACCTGTTGCATAAATCGTACATTATCGGCAACATCTTCATCAGCATCTGCAAGGACATCAGTTGGATCCGGTAACAGAGAGGCAACGGTGTGTAGTTTCTTTAACTTAAGCTTCGGGCAATCCTTATGGTAATGCCCCATCTGGTGACAGGTGAAGCAGGAACCCGGAGGGCGAATTGGTTTTGGACAGGAACTTTGATAGTGTCCAAACTGCGAGCAATTGAAGCACCTTATCTCTCCTTTGCCTGTGGTGGCAGCAACAGCGACAGCTTTCGGTTTGTTTGCAGTTGTAACATAGTTTTTGTTGGTTATCTTTGAGCGACGCTGCTCGTACCGATCCATACGACGTACAAAATCGTCTATCGAACTTGCACCATACAACAGTGTGATGCTATTACTGCTGTCGGGGATTCCGTCGCTTATTATGTCGACAAGCTCCTGCTCCTCGATATCAGCTTTGGCTGCAATTGACTGCATGGAGACAACATAACTCAAGCAGGATTTTTTGTTTTTTAACACGCAAGCCCGCAATTGATGATATACCTCCTGTCGTGTGATGATTCGTTTGAACATATTGATGGGCCCCGTTTTCATATCGTCGTAGGCAACTAGGCCTAAGTTTAAAACATATTGTTTAGCCGTCCCTTCCAAACATCGGCGAACAGCTTGGCACTGCTCTCTTTTGGTATATCCACATGTGTTGGTGTAGTCATCGCATTGTGAAAACCATTTTACGATGTCATAATGGTCATCACCTCTGAACTTCGGTACGGCAGCATCTAACTCCTCAAAGTTAACGCGTCGAGTGCGAGTCTGCCCATCACTCGCCTCCATTGCCCGAATTTGTTCTTGCAATTCGAGCATCTCCCGCCGCATACGTAAAAGCCTCAGCTGTTCTTCTAGTTGATGGACGTCAGCATGTACGATTTGCGTCTGGCAGCTTTCAGCGGAATTGTGCTCTGCGGATACTTCAAGGGCAGCGACGGCAGATGTACCAATGGAGTTGGTGTCAGCGGAGACTTTAAGGGCAGCGACAGCAGATGTACCAACGGAGTTGGTGGCAGTGGGTACTTCAAGGGCAGCGACAGCAGATGTACCAATAGAGTTGCTGGCGGCGGATACGACAACGGCGGCGGCAGCGGCAGCGGGTACGGCAACGGCGGTGGCAGCGGGTGCATCATTTCGGTTGCTGGCAGCGAATACTGCATTGGCTGCAACTTCTTCCTCGGGATCTGGATTCTCAACTTGGCTTAGTCCTGCCATCGATTCATTGTAGAGTGGACGAAGTTGCATCAATGAAACGTTGACAGGGAAATCTACCTCGGCTTCAGTCAGTGCTCAATCATGGCTTGTCGACTTATTCGCGGCATGGTTGTTGTAATACTTACGTTGGGTATTCTCTAAAATATGTAATATTTATATTAAATGCTGTGGTAGAGACCCCACATCTGAGATTTAAAGCTTAACTTAAATAAAACTTGACGGTGAATGTTTAATTTTTAGCTTTATTTTTTCTCGTGTTCCTTTCGCTTTCTCGCTTCCTAGAAGAATGTCCTCCCCTCTTTTTCTAATGGCCTCCTCTTCCGGAAGTGATTTTTTTTATTATTTCGTGGCGTTGCCATGTTACAATTTTTCTCTTATAACTATAGGGAGACTGCAGATGACGTATAATTAACAAGAAGGAAACTATTACAATTGGTTTCTTTTAGTATACGTGGCAGATCAAATTTTCTTCTTCGTGCATCATCTCACCGTCTTCAACAATACATTATCAGAATTAGAGGATTTTCCATTTATGGAAGTTTTTTTTTCTGCAGCAAAGGTCAACGTTGTTTTTCGGTATTTGAAGCCCCAGTCGCCACAGTCTCACTCACATACTCACTGTCAGCAGCAGGTACATTGCGAAGCTCCAAGTAGTTGGCATGGATCAGCTTAGCGCCGTTGAGTCGCTCTTTGCTGGCTTCAAGCTGTGTTCTCAGTTTTTGGTTTTACTCTTTGACTTCAATCGCCAGGTTCGCTGATTGCTCCAATGCTGACAAGTGGCGATTTATTGCATTGAGAGCGATAACCATTGATGAAAGAGATTTCTTTAGTTGCATAATTCCGTCATACACATTCTGCAGAGTTATTTTGGATGAATCACATTCAGCTGGTGGTGGTGTGGATGGCAAAGACAATCTTCCCAAATTATTTCGTATTTTCTTTATGCAGTCAGTACAATTCCATACACTTTAATCTTGCTAATGTAATTCACATCGGATGGATTTAGATTTGCGCATTCCTGGTGCAATCAATTTTTGCACACGTGACACTTAATTTTGCATGATTTTTTTTAGCACTTTTTGCAGGAACTCATTTTCGCGTTGTTTCTTTTTGGCGGACAAACTACAACGCTAAAAACTACAATGCTTCTGTCCTCTATTAGTCTTAAAGCACGGTTTTGAATTCAATCAAGTATGTGCAATGTGGTTTTAGGTGCACCAGACCAGTTATGAGCATTTCCCTTGCCTTATAAGGAGTCCCCTTAAGCGCTGGTGCACATAACGATACTTTATAATTTCAATGGTAAAACTTTTTTGTTCTTATACACTCGGCGTCTTTCTTTTGAAAAGCAGTTGCCATACATTCTAAAAAGTGTAAAGAGTTGTATTCTTTAATGATTGTATATTTATTTCTTTTTTATGATCATCAATTTGCACACGTGTGCCTACGTTTATAAATAATTGTACAAATTTACGACCATTAAAAAAGAGCAATTTTTCACTTTTTTAGAATGTAAGATAGTGACCTGATATCATCTTTATATAATGAAATAAAAGTAAATAAAATAAAAGTAATTCACGTTTTAAAAGTTCTTCTTTATTTTTCTTAAGTACTTTCCATCTCTCGAGTTAACTTTCAACTGAACTGTATAATCCCAGTTTCTTAAACTATACCTCGGTGGACAAAGAATGTTTAAAAAAAGGACAGAAATGATGAGTATGCATAAAGCGAAAGAACGCTGTGCCCGATAACGAATAAAAATGTGTAATCAGCAAACGCGAAAGATCGCTATGTGTTTATGCAAGTGGCTGTGTGGCCCAAGTGGACGCAATTAAATTATTATGTGGGCAATTGGGATATGTTTGAAACAGAACTGCCGGTTAGAAGATATGAACTCTTTAAGTGAGTTCTTTATTACTTTGATCGGTTATGTCACTATATCTGCTCCATGTCCGTTCCGGATTTGCAAAACATAAATTCCAAAACTTCGACTGGTCGCCAAATGATGAATTTAGTTGCGCGTTGTTGCCTGTCAGTTGATAGCAGGTGGCGGGTCTTGTGATCAAACATAGTATAACCATTGTCATTTCTGTCGCCAAGTTAGTGCCTGCGTCATTCGTTGTCGTTGGGATTCAAGTCGCCCATAATATAAACATTCTCCATTCAACAATCCATTGTAAGCAGCGATTAGCTGGTTGTAGAAATTGTTCCTTTCATTCTTAGCCCAATCTTCGAAGAGTAACACTTTTATCCATAAGGGCATCAGGAGGCTGCATCAAAGCGTAACGAGATGGGGAATGGTGCTCTCTAACCTCTAATCATAATTTCATTCAATCTACAATCTTCTGCTGTTTACGACCGTCAAATGCAAATTGACACGTATCAATTTTCGTTTTATACGGATCAATCTGGCGTTCTGATGACCTTCACTCTCAAAGTCAAATAGCGTGTTTACATTGCCAAACGTTGTCAATGTGTAGTCACTCCTTACGCCCAGAGTAGGATGACAGTTTCGAAAGGAAATAACAAATTGACCCATTCTCTTCATGCTACATAAGGATTATTATGAAATGCTACTATAAAGTAACGTCATTGTTTTTTCTTCAAATTTAAACTGCTGAAGAATTACGTCTAAAATAAAAGTCGTTTGAATAATATAAACACAAACTTTGCATGCAAACAACGATTCTTTTATCTACAATACATATATTAGTTTTCAAGGACACTGTTTCGCATCCCAATGCATAAATGAACTCCTAAATCCGATTCAAGTACTTTCTTATTCAAACGTCACGTACCATCAAATTCGTGGAAGTTGGTGTTTAATTCAACCGTAGCGGCATTTTTCCACCCCAACAGGCACGCATAAATATTTTACAATTTTAAACGAGGACTAACTTACCGCACACACAGCCGTAGACATCGAAGTAAATTGCAAAGTCAAAATGAATTATTAAAGAAAACGAAAACGACAGAAACCGGAAAAAATACTAACCACCCCAAATATAGAGCCCTCATGCGCCGTCACAAAACCACAAAATTGCCAATGCCACAGGCCCAATTTTCCATACAGCACTTCATAAATTATCAACCGGAATTGTGAATTCAGGCAGATTTTTTGCTCATATTTAACCAGCCGCCCCAGAGTACACTTCCACCCACCACCAAACGTCCAACGAGAACCTATCGAATCTGCTCCAATTAATTATAATTCACAGCCTTCCTCCTGGACGAAACAGCCACCGCAACTCCAAACCCAAATTTAACCACTAGCAGCAGCAGCACCTTCATAACCCAAAGAGGCTGTCTTTTTTTTGCCAGAGCAAGAGTTGGCTTTGCTGTGTTGTGTATTCTCTTGCCGAAAATATAATTAATTTGCATAATTTTCCGATGGGCATGACTCTGCCACCTCAAGTCAGGAGAGGAACGTGCAAATGACGACGTCGTCTTCGTTGCTACCGCTGCCAAATGACTGTCCTCACCCAAAGGATTCCCATCCAAGGAGGGCAATTCGAAATTATAATCAAATTTGATAACAAATTTTATCCGGAATGGGCAAATGGGGGTTGGGGGATGGAAAAATTCGAAAATGAATTATAAGCAGAAAGTTCAATTCATTTATCATTAATGAAGCGCTTTACGTTCAATTCCCTGAAATATCCCTGTAGCATCCCCACCCCTCCAGCAATGGCTAACTGCCATTTTTAGCGGAGTTTCAAAACTTCACTAGCTCGAGGACAGATGTCGACTCAACTTTAAGTATTCAGGGTTGGCTACGCCGCGAATCCTGGTCAAATTGGAGTTAGTATTACCTGGAGGAGATGATAATAAAATCAGGACCCCAGACGACTATATCTTCCCCTTCGCATCGAAAAACACGAAGAAGTTTCTTTGACATTCGTTTTGTTTCGGATTTTAAATTCTTTATTTTTTTTTTCCTCAGTTTTACTTACTTTATTTGTTAGCTTCATTCATGGACAGATCTAACTGTCCTGATGCAAGGCAGCCCCTCACTGATAGTGTCATAAGAGGAAGTGGAAAGAAAATTGCTTTTCGAGATTTCGTTTCGCGATAGAATTTCTTAATTTCCAAACAGGAATTGCGCTAGATGGGTGGGGGTGTATGACCGCTGGTGTGTGTGTGTGTGTGTGTGTGGGGGGGGGGGGGGGGGGGGGTACTACCCTTGTTGTTTTGGAGAAATCCGAAAACAATGATTTTATCGAGCGCGACAGTCTATTGTTACACAGAAGGTGAGGTGAATCGAAATATCATTTTTTTTCGCGTCAATCGGATTAGGTAGGGGGAGATATAAGAAACTCATTTGGAGTTGAGACGGCGGGGAGAATTTACGGGAAAAGTTTTCGATTTGGAGGGAGTTTAAACAAAAGTTGAGCAGGGGGAGCTTACACTTGACGAACAATTTTAATTATCATTATGAGGCTGACAATAGAAGTATAGTGAATATTTGTTTAGTACAATATAATCTTCACAAGCTTATAAAGAAATTACAGAAACAATCGCCCTCCAAATTCCATTAATAAATTGATACGTTAAAACAAGGGGGCTTTAGAATTAAACCACACTTCGGCCACATCAATTACACGACATTTCTGTTGGCGCGAGTGTGAACTTTGTTTATTTGTGTGTTTATATATGGTTTATTCCACGACAAATCGCAGAGGTTATATGGGAAACTCCCCCCCACCGATTTGGCTCTAAATTGGCAGACTTACTCATTGGAGTAGTACGAATCATAGGACAAAAAAGTTTTTCAGACTTCAATATATGTAGATTGCGTGTAACGGAACTTCAAAAAATCTAAAAAAAAAATTAAATTCCAAGTTGTTTTCTATAGTTTAAAAAATTATAACCTGTGCTAAGCTCAGCAGAATGGTAAAATATACCTTGTTGAATACAGGAAAACATAACTTTAATTTTCAAGGAAGAAGGATATTCTAGAATATCCTTTTTATTTTTCGGATAGCTCAAAAAAATGGTGTTATATTTCTTTAAATTTATCTATATATTATAGAGAGACTTGTCCTCTATCCTTATTTTAAATTTCAAGTTGGGATTACTGTGGGTTCGGCTATGGGTTCGGCAAAAATTCTTTTTTAAAGGCGGGCAAATCAACTAAAAAGCCCATTTATCCGATTTAGTTGAGTCGAAAATGCCGAAAATTTCACCTTTTTATGCGAAAAATTAGTTCACACTGAGCGCGAATCTGCAATTTTTTTCCTATGCTCTCTTACCGGAGAGGCGCAAACCGCCCCCAAAGTTTCAATAAGGCTGTATAAAATGATACCAACATTTCAGGAATGGGGCACCAAAATTCTTAAATTATTCTTTTGCTGCAAAGATTTTTTTTTTTTTTTTGGTTGCGCCTGGAGGTGCAGGAATCTTCAAAAGATACCAATGGTCCGTACCATTGGTTATGCCCGATTCATATATCTGACAATGCCATCAGTGCTAGTCAGTATATGCCTACGGGCTAAACCTCACCCCCTCAGAGAGGCACTATGAGAACCGGCTGCGCGTACTCATAGTAGTAGGAAATTCGTTCCTCTCATATTTTCATTCTTTGTGATGACTACGACTAAGTTGCCTTAACGAGTAGTTTACGCTTCTGTAGTGTTAATCGCGTTAGGTAGGTAGCTTTCCAGTGAAGGCACCTACTAATACCGTCATTACATGCGGTTTTTCCTTACGGCGCTAGGTCGAAAGGTCTTGTTCTTTGTAGTCGGCGCTCAAGGTTTGTCACGTCCATAGTACGGATTATTTCATTATTGCAATGAACATGAAGACGGGTACGAAGTTTGCGAGCAAAGTTTGTTACTTCGTCCCTCACGGTAGCAATTCCTAGATCTCTGTGAATATCACTATTCCTTATATACCAAGGAGCATTCACGATTGCTCTTAGCATTTTATTTTGAAATGCTTGCAGTAGAGCCATATTGCTTGGTTTGGTACAACCCCAAAGTTGTATACCATATGTCCAAGACGGTTTTAGCACTTGCTTATACAGAAGCAGTTTGTTGTATACGCTTAACTTCGAGTATCTTCCGAGTAGCCAATACATTTCTCTAAATCTGATTTCGAGCTCTTCGCGCTTCTTTTTAACGTGTGGTTTCCACTTAAGTTTTGCGTCTAGGGTCATTCCTAAATATTTTGCCTCGTTTGCGTAAGGTATTTGTACCGAGTTAATGGATATAGGTAAGTTGTTTATCTTTCTTAACGTAAAATTGACATGCGTTGATTTTGTCTCATTGAGGACTATTCGCCAGGCTTTTGTCCATTCGCATACATTGTTCAAAGCTCGTTGGAGTTTTCCCGTTGATGATTCGACTGACTCATCCGTTACGAGGATAGCCGTGTCGTCTGCGAACGTTGCTACAACGGTCCCTTCATCTTGTGGTATATCTCTTGTGTAGAGCAAGAACAGGATTGGACCGAGAACACTTCCTTGTGGGACACCGGCGTAGATATCTTTGAAATCCGAATATTCACTCCCGTGTCTAACACGGAAAAGTCTGTTTTCAAGATAAGATTCCAATATTCTGTACAACTTTTCCGGTAAGATTACCCTTAGCTTATACCTTAGGCCTTCGTGCCATACCTTGTCGAAGGCTTGCGATACGTCGAGAAAAGCGCCAGAGCATATTTTTTTCCCTTCTAGAGCTTTTTCAATCTCGTTCGTTATTCGATACACCTGATCGATTGTGGAATGTTTGACCCGAAACCCGAATTGATGATCCGGGATCAAGTGTCTTTCTTCAATTACTGGTTGCAATCGTTTCAGCAGAAGTTTCTCGAAGACCTTAGATATTATTGGCAGAAGTGAAATGGGTCTATATGATTTCTTGTCATTTGCACATTTCCCCGGTTTCGGAACCATAATAACTTCGGCGACTTTCCATTGCCTTGGAACATATAATAGTCTTAAGGAAGCATTTATAATGTAGAGCAACTTAACCAACACTTTTTTCGGTAGCTCTTTCAAAATTTCGCCAGTGATTAAATCATATCCCGGAGCCTTGTTATTTTTCAATTTTTGTATTGTCATTCGAAGTTCGGACAGGGATACGGTTTTTACTCTAAAGTTGTCGGGTGCCATATTAACATTCGGATCTTCGATCAACGGTTGTCCATCGAACGGCTTGAACGTTTCCTCTAAGTGATCGGCAAATAATTCTGCTTTCTCTTTATCTTCTTTTGCCCATTCCCCGTTAGCTTTCCTAATTGGCGGCGAGTGCATTACAGGTTTCCTTATGGACTTCAAGGCTTTCCATAGAGAGTAGTTTGAATACTTATCAGCGGTCAGACCCTCGAGGTAAGTAGAAGTCTCGTGATTTTTTAGGTCCTGCAGCACTTTTTTAAGCTTGTTACAAAGATGGTTCAGATAAGTTTTATCCGGTGGCGCGCGGGATTGTTGCCATCTCTTGCGCGCTCTCCTCTTTTCTCGTATGAGGCCTTCGATTTCAGGCTGGTATTTGACTTTATTGTTCCGCGCTTCTGTCTTTCGCAAAGGAGTGTTTTTCCACGCTGAGCTCTAAATGGCTTCGACGAGTTTGTCGATTTCTTCTTCTATTTCGAACGGTGTCTTTAGCGGTACATTTAAAGCAACATTTTCCTTGCAGTCTCTTCTGAAAGCGTCCCAGTTAGTTTTGTTACTAGTTAACCTAGGCGGTCCTTCTTTTTTTACTAGACTTCCACCTATTTTCAGAGTGACTGTCGAGTGATCTGAGCATAGATCATAGCATTCTTCGATTTCCGTCAAATTTTTAGTTAACCCTTTTGCGATAAAGAAGTCGACGAGGTCAGGGATTTTACTTTTGTCAGTTGGCCAATAAGTTGGCTTTCCTGTCGAAAGAAAGTTCACCCCACGTTTCATGCTGGCTTTGTACAATAATCTACCTAAAGTCACCACCTAAGACAAAATTAGGTCCGAGTGAGTCAAAGAGACGAACGAGGTCGTCTTCTACTACCTTATATCCCGGAGGGAAGTAACTAGATCCGATGTTGTAGACTAAGTGGTTTATTTTTACGGAGACTGAGCTTATTTGCATAGAATCAAATTCTATTTCTATGTTTTCGGAGTGCTTAATACAGTCTTTGATGTAAAGAGAGGACCCGCCTCTCGCATTTTCCGAAGGATGATTCGCATGGTAATCGCTGTAGTCTTTTATTTTGGGTCTAAGTCCCTTTTTTAAGTGCGTTTCCGATACCAAACATATGTCAATGTTATTTTTCCGTAGAAACACTTCTAACTCGTCGATTTTTTTCAGAAGGCCGTTTGCGTTCCACGTTAGTATCTTAAGTAGCTGTTTCATATTCATGTTTTTTTGATTGTCTTGCGAGGTTTGAACTCGAGCTTGCTCAATTTGTCAAGTATAATTTTATTAACTTTGGTTTGCTCCTCAAATTTTTCCAATATAATGGTAAATATTTGGCTAACCGGATCTGCTGTAGCTGATCTTAATTTGTTTTCGTTTGACGCGACTTGCGCGTACGATCTCGCGTCAACCTGTGGCGGTTTTTCCGCTGCACTTGGACCAGCGACGTTCTCTTGCGCAATTTTTTTATTTCCCTTTATCGGTCGCTTCGTTCTGACTGGCTTAGCGGTCTTGGGCTTATCGGTTTTACGATCTCTTAAGCTTGGGTTCGGGTGTATCGGTTTCTTGAGAGTATCGCGCCTTTTTTGAAGCTCTTTTGCTACTTCACAACCTCGATAGTTTGCTGGGTGCTTGCCTTTACAGTTTATGCAGGTCGCCGGAGCCTGCTTATTTAAGTCACACCTTTCTGATAAGTGGTTCCCGGCACATTTTACACATTTCGGTTCTTTTTGGCAATACGACTGGGTGTGATTGAAACCTTGACAGCGTTTGCACTGAGGTATCGATCGTGTATTCGTACGCATAGGCTCGATTTTAACTACGATATTCAAAATACTTTTTACGTTATAAATATCGTCTATATTTTCGCTTCTATCGAAGGTTAGCATAAAGAGCGGAAGTCCATGCTTGACCAAGATTTCATTGCCTTGTTCCGTTTTCTGCTTTATCTTCTTTAAGATATTAATTGCGTCGATAATTTTCAAGCCTTTTCCTTTAAGGTCATTTATAATGTCATCTTTAGTGCACGAGGGGTGGAGACCCCTTGCTATAACACGGAGTGGTCTTTCTGATTTATTTTCGTAGGTGAACCACTGGATCTTTTCCGCGTTTAGTTTTTTCGATATTGCTCGGTAGCCGTCAGAGTCAACTACATTAATTTTCCAATCATTGTTTCGGAATGACGTTACTTTAAATTCCGATGTCACAGTTCCCTTAAGAAGGCAATGCAATTTATTGTAGTCCGTAAAGCCGACGACGTTTATTGCAGGCGGGGGACGTAATTTGTCGTGAGTTTGTTTCTGTTTCAAGTCTTTTTCTTTGTCTTGTTTTCGTGGCTCGACTTCAGGTGAAGAACCGGCTCTTCGTTTTTTGCTGGGTCTTTTCTTTGAGACCCCATTTGTTTCGCGTGCTAGCTCTTCTTCATCCGTGTGATATTTGGGACTAGCTGCACGGGGTGGGGTAATTTCCCGTTCTCTTTGCAAAAGTGAATTCTTTAGCGCCTTGTTTTCCTCTTTTAGTGATTCTACCTCTCTCTTAAGCTCTTGGTAGAGTAGATCCATTTTATTTAGCTTAATACGGAGTTCATTGTTTTCTTCCTCAAAGCTATTACATTTCACTGAGTCCTGTTTCTCTTGCGCTTGCGCTTCCGGCGGACTTCTTTTTCCGGAGGCATTCGGTCTTGATGGTGGAGACCGAGTTACCCTTGAATTTCTCAAAAAGGGGTTTATTAAATGCAACAATTGGCTCTCCCCAGAATCCGTAGAGCCTACCTCCGAAGAGGGTGGATTTTCCAGAGAACCTGGACTGCCACCTGGGGTACTATATCTATTTGTTTTACTCATTGCATATTATGTATACATTTTATCCCCGGTATACGAAGGGTGGATTTTAGTCGCCTCTTACGACAGGCATGCCTACCTCGGGTATATTCTGGCCCCTACCCGAAGGGGGTAGATAAAAAAAATATGTTAACAAATGAAAAAAAGTTTTATCAAAACCGGCCCAAAAAAACACAAGTTATGGTAAAAATAAATATACTAACGGCCGATCGTATTCCCACCATTGTTTTCAACTAACGGATCCTAGGTTCAAAAAATATATATATACATACATATATCAGTCCCTTCATCGCAGGCAAAGCTGTCGCCAATTTAAGCGAAGAGATAAGGCGCTACTTGGCTGAGATTGGTAAACTTTCTCCTCAGAGGGAATATGCCACAACGTCGAATACTCTTTGGTCATCACATGATGAAGTAGTAGCGAATAAGGATATTGGCCCGGTTGAAGTGGAAAATTCGTTTCCAAACGAACTTAAACTTTACCTTCAACGGCCTTTGTTGTCCAGATTGAGTAATCCTTTTGCTTATTGGGAGCAAAGCAATACCTGTATACCTGGTTTAGCATTTATTGGCCAAAAGTATTTGTGTTTGGTAGGAAGTTTGGTAGCTTCGGAGAGTTTAGTACCATTCCTGAATGTTTCCGATGAGATGTGTCGCCTTACAGACTAGCATATATATCACGTTGGCAACTAAGTAATTGCCGATTTTTTCAGATACAACAAATAAATACAACAAATAAACTTTAATCAATGATATATTTTCCATTTTCTTCGATTACCTTTTGCCGTCTTTCTGCCAACTTCATAATTCCACGTTCGTAGAACTTCTGATCTTTATTGGCAAAAAACTGAAAGAAGTGCGTTCACAGCGTCATCATCGTTGAAAGTTTTACCATCCAAACAGTTTTGCAAAGATCGAAATAAATGGTAATCTGCTGGAGCAAGGTCAGGACTATATGGTGCATGTAACATCAATTTCCACCCAAGCTTCAATAATCTTTTGCGAGTGACCAAAGATGTATGCGGCCTAGCGTTGTCCTGGTGAAAAGTGACACCTTTTCGATAGGCCAATTCTGGCCGTTTTCCTTGATCGCTCTATTTAATCTGTCCTGTTGTTGACAGTACAAATCTGACTGATCGTTTGATTCCTTGGAAGTAGCTCAAAACACACCGTACCTTTCCAAAATTACACCAAATTAAGAGCCAAATCATTATTAAGCCTGGACCATGATCGTTTTCGATTAACCTTACTGTAAACAATCGATTTTTTTTATTGTTTTTCGCTATCTCTCGTACAGTTACATGACGATCCGACTCGATTATGGCTTTAACGATCCACCTGGTCGTTGTTCACCTTTTAGTGAAAAATGTCCGGAACGAAATTTGTCAAACAAATTCCGGCACTGTCTTTCTTTTAAGGCTTCTTCACTATACACATCACGTAACTTTTTAGGTCAAATAAAAAATATATAAAAAACTATGTAATATAAAGCATGACGAAAATGCTCGTTTTTGCACTCCATATTAAAACTGACGCCCCACTAATACCTTTTCACAAAAATACGTGCAATTTACTTCCTAAGTAAAGTAAGACTGACAGCTAACAAACGTCAAAAAAAAAAAAATATGTCATTGACAGAAGCCATTAAAATATATGGAAAATATATGGCCAAAGCCATATATGTGTGAAATAGGCAATTACTTAGTTGGCAACCTGATATATAGTATGAAAGAGTATTTATGACTCGACTTAGAGAAAAGTATTGGGTGAATATTTTGAACTAAAGTACTCGTACTGATAGTAAATAATAAATATTTGGCGCAATAGCTCTATAAGTGCCAGGGCCTAGGTTCTCGCAACAACTCATGTTGGGTGCGCTATATTTTTCACACGAATGGAAGTGACCTACATTTTAGTGCCGTATCCGAACGGCGATTTGAGAAGCTTTTTCGTGACAACAATACTCTCCGATGTTTGTCAGACGTTCGCGAGAGGTGGGACCGTGAAAAAACTTTTTGGTGTTCTGACACACTAACCACTTACGCCACGGCGCCCACGCTGTACTAAAACATACTTTATATTTGTAAGGCTTTTCTCAATGAATTTATATGTATTATTTTTAATTACATATGTAATAAAGAAAATGTTCATAGAATTTAGTTTTTCTAAAAAAAAACCGAAACCCGGTTTTTGGAAGAACCGGTATTTTGGACCGGTACAAAACCGTTAAGTTAAACCGCAGGCAAAAAAACGTGAAAAACCGGAAACCTGTGTTTTTGGCAAAAACCGCCATCCCTCTTCCAAACTTCTTTTTGTTTTTTTTTCCGAGGGTAGGTGAAAAATCTTCCATAGACACTATGAGAATAGCAAGCGCGTGCTCATAGTAGTGTCAGATTCTTACTGACTAAAAAAACACCACCCTTCGATGTAAATTTGTTAGATATCGCAACTAAGTATTAACTTATCAAGCAATTTTTCTATCATGAAATAAAAACGTTTGGCACGTTTCTTTCCACTGAAAGGTTAATCATTATCTCGCCAAGTCGAAGGGTTTCGTCCTTTGTAGTCGGCGCAATAAATTGCTCTCATCCAAAATTTGTAGGACTGTATTGTTGACATGTCCGGTTAGTCGGTTTCTATGCTTTCTCGCGAAGCTTCTCGTTTCAGCTTCAATTGTCGGAATTCCGAGATCCCTGTGGATATCGTCGTTTCTACTATACCACGGTGCTTGGACAATTTCTCTTAGCACTTTATTTTGAAAAGCTTGTAAAATATTTGCATTTGTTTTCTTGGTACAACCCCAAAGTTGTATACCGTAGGTCCACACCGGCTTTAGCACTTGCTTGTATAAAAGCAGTTTGTTCTCAGTAGTTCTGAGCTGCGAATGTTTTCCTCTACCAAACTGAGCAACAAAGAGGTATCACTGCAAGAAAATTTAACGTCGAAAAGCTACAATCGAAAGAGACCGCCAGACTCGTCCCTGAACGCGTATCCCGAAATCTCTCAATCACCACTATGCCGCCAGCATCAAGTGCCGAAGACCAGCGGCAACGCTGCCAACATGCCATCAGAAACGCCGCGACTAATATGCTCGCCTACCACCGCTAAACCCCTGGTTTGACGAAGAATGCCGACGAGTGCATACAGCAAAACAAGAGGCATATAAAGCGGCACTGCAAAGGAAGACGAGAGCTGCTCGTGAGCTCTACGAGCAAAAGAAACGGGAAGAACATCGACTTTTCCAAAAGAAGAAGAAAGAGCATGAGAAGCCCGCGGTCGAGAATATTGAGAACTTATACTCCAGGAGCAATGTACGGAAGTTTTACCAAAATGTAAAAAGAACGTGTCAAAGAAACAATACCCGTATAGAAACCTGTAGAGATGAAAATTGCAACCTCGTAGTAGAATCACAGTTGGTGCTGAACATATGGAAAAACTACTTCTGCAGACTGTATAACGGCGACGAAGACCAACATCCCGCTGTCATGCAGCGTAATATCCAAGCTAAAATCGAACAAGGCTGCTGGACCTGACGGCTTACCGGCCGAACTTTTCAAGGCAGCTGGTGATGAATTGGTAGAGTGCATGCATCAACTCATCTCTAAGATTTGGTCAGACGATTATATGCCTGATGAATGGAATGTTAGCATCGTTTGCCCAATCCACAAGAAAGGAGACCCCCTCAACTGCGCCAATTATAGAGGCATCAGTTTCCTCAACATCGCATATAAGATCTTTTCTGCGATATTGTGTGAACGCCTGAAACCTTTTATCAACAGCCTGATTGGCTTCGATCAGTGCGGCGTCAGACCAGGAAAGTGCACCATCGATCAAATCCTCTCACTTCGGCAGATCCTGAAGAAAAGCCCAAGAAGTCCAAATCGATACTCACCATCTCTTTATCGATTTCAAGGCCGCCCATGACAGCATCTGTAGAAGAGACCATCTGTAGAAGAGAGCTTATAGTGCCATGTTTAGTTTTGTCATCACTGCCAAATTTGATCGTCTGTACAGGATGACGACGGAGAACGCTCGCTGCTCCATCAAGGTCAGTAATGACCTCACTAAGGCCTTTGATATCAAGAAAGTGTTTAGATACGGTGGCGCGCTGTCATATGACTTCTTTAATATTGTACTTGAATGGATTGTGCGGAACTCACAAGCCAACACCGGAGGCAAAATCTATCACAAGTCTGTACAACTGCTTGCATACGCCGACGTTATATACATTATTGGAAGAACTCAGCGGGCTGCCATTGGTGCATTTGCAAGCATTGAAGCAGCAGCGGCCAAAATGGGTTTAGCGATTAACGAGGGTAAAACCAAGTACAATATATGCTGTCAACAAGAAGGGAAAATCAACACCGACGAATAAGATAGAACGTCACAGTGGGTAGCTACTACTTCGGGGTAGTAAGGGGCTTTGTCTACCTTGGCTCTGCTATTAATTCTGAAAACAATATCAGCGCAGAAATCAAGCGAAGAATAACTCTTCCCAATCGCTGTTTTTTTGGGCTTATAAGGCAATTCAACAGTAAAGTTCTATCTCGAACAACTAAGGAGACTCTGTATAAGACTCTGATCATCCCAGTCCTGCTGTACGGCACTGAAACATGGACTTTATTAAAAGAGGGTGAAGAAATCCTTTGTCGCTTCGAGAGAAAAATTCTTCATAAGAAGTGTTGTGTTGACGGGTTTTGGAGGAGAAGATTCAATGACGAACTATATGAGCTGTACAGCGATATCGACCTGGTCAAAAAACTGCGTATGGACGTCTGGGATGGCTAGGACATGTAGAGTGAATGAACACCAACGATCCGGCCCGCAGAGTCTTCAAATCTAGCCCCAGGGACGACGCAGTAGAGGACCTCCTCGCCGTAGGTGGCGGGCACATGTTCAAGGGGACTTTTTTTATTTGAACTGATATTTACAATTGACTTAATAAAATATGTTTCTTGCATAAACTATGGCTATTAAATATAAAGTTTTGGCTTAACAATAGGGGGCCAACAATATAACATGGCTTTTATTATTCATACATACATTTTTGGTGGATATTAGTGATGTTGATGTTTTTCACCTAGGGTTGTTGAAATCCCGGTGTTGCTGATCATCCGTGGGCTTCTGCGAACCTCCTTTTATATTTGACTCCGGCTTTGCAGACAGATTCTCAAATTTCCAATTGGCCGCTTCCTTTTGCCAAAAATCTGGAAAGTTCTGGTACCTTCGGCTTGACAGCTCGAGATATCTCTCAGGGGTTCTCGGTGTTTAACAACGGCGTTACAGTATCCTCGCCTCTATCGCATACCCTGCGACACGTCTAGTCAGCCTTCCTTCGTCCATTGCCTGCGTTTTAAGTACGTAATCGAAATTAAGTTTCAGTATATCTAGAAAAAGTAAAGGAAGCCCAGTTTCCACCAGAAGCAGATTAGCGTTGTAAATAGTTCAAGGTAGACCCATTCTAGTTTGGACCCTTTTTCGTACGGCTTTTGCTTATAGAAACGTTTCGCTATCTGATAAAATATAAATATTTTTGTTGGTGATAGATCTGTTTATATTTTCTCTAATGCATGTTTTTATAGCAAATATTCTTGCTTGGAGTATGGAGTTATATTTTTCGTACACAATTTTCAATGGAAAATCATCCTCATCACGGTCGATGTTTAGGAGTTGCACTGACATAAAACACTTTTTGCAAAAATGAGAGCATCTTCCGATAGTGTGATAAGTTTTGTGCCACCTCGTATATGTAGGTGTAGGCGCCGTGGCGTAAGTATTTAGTATGTCGGATCACTGCGCGTGAGGTTCCAAGTTCGAATCCCAGAAATCACCAACAAGTTTTTTTTACAGTCCCACCTCTCGCGAATGTCTGACAAACATTCGAGAGTATTGTTGTCTCGAGAATGCTTCTCAAACAAATTGCCCTTCGGATACGACACTAAACTGTAAGTCCCTTCCATTCGTATGAAAAATATAACGCACGCATGAGTGGTTGCGAGAAGCTAGGCCCTGGCACTTAAAGAGCTATTGCGTCAAATATTTATTTATGTTTTCTATATGTAGGTACGCTGTAGAATAAGTACTTCATTAATAAATGCTTCCTTAAAAACTGTTTAAGTAAAATCTTAACCTGATTTTCAATCATAGTGCAAGTGGAACTGTCGGCTAAACTAATATTATAGAAGAGATGTAGGTTCATCGGGACCTACTTTTGAGTTTATTACCATCAGCTTGATCCATAAAAGATGAATCACCACTAAACGAAAATACGTCCAAAACAACTACACATCTCACATAGTGACCCAGAGTACAACACGAAAAGAAAAAAGGAGTGGCAGCTACCCATCCGCAAGGAAGTTGATCGATGACGTTCGGCGCCAAAATAATGCCTTCGTGGGATCCTTTCCCCAGTCACCCTGTCTATCACCGCCGTCGAAAAAAAACGCATTCATTAATCATTCGATGGCACATCATCGTCAGCCCATCTGTCCTTTTCGAAAAAAGGTTTGCTACTTTTTGAGACCGTACTTCTAACTCGTTTTGTTGGTTTGTTTTTTTAGTCCATCCATCCTTGCCATAGGCATCCAGGTGCAAAAAGGATTTTCTCACAAAAATCAGGTGTCCGATTGAAAAATCGTTGAATTGTTTTCAATTTATTTTACATTCAAGCGGCGAACTCTTAACTGAGAGCGTAAGAGATTCACTTTTCTTTTTTTTTAAGCCACAACACGAATTCGTAGTATTTACGCAATTTAAATGAATTTTTAATTTTACCATAATATTTGTCCGCAAATGAAGTGAAAACGTTCAGTTTTTCTCCGGGATGTTTGGGGTTTTTTTTTTTGTTGACAAATTGTCGGAGCGCTGTATTTCCACAATACATACATATATGAATCGTATTCATTTGCAACCGCAAAAGCAAATGAATGCGTACTCTGATTGTGTATGTACAGATTAATATACGTATGTAGCTTGGCATACACTTGTGTAAATACAGTAGTTGGCACAATTATTGCTACAATGCAAACTCCATACGAAACATGCGTCAAAAACGTCGGTCTTGCTTTCAGTTTACTGCAACCTCTTTCTAATGCAACCTAATGGTTGAGCGAACTTAAAGAATTTTTTTGAATGTGTCCCAAAGTCGTTTTTATTCAGTTTTGAATTATTTTACGGTCATTCCGTTTATTGTTTCGCATCTCATAGATATTGCGCAAGTTCCCCACTTCTTTCTCACTTAGTCTTCCAAATAAGATTTTTCAGCGGGTATATTTTTTATTTCGGTATTTATTAGCGTATAGACTGAGGACTATATTCGTCACATTTTACTAACTTACTTAAATTATTTCAACCCTCGAGGGGCATACGGCGTAAACAACGCCTGCGCTCCATCGTTCTGCAACGCGTTTGAGCTTACGTCCCGACTCATTCCCAAAGAACTTGATTTTTCCTTGACCGTCCTGTGCCACGTTTGCCTATGGCATCCCGCTGTTCTAGGTGAGCCGATTCTAATACATGGCGTCACTATCACTTTGTCCTTCCCACAGTAATGTCTATAGGTTCTTGGCCTGTTCTCAGATAAAGTTGTTCGTTGGAGATACGATTGGGGCAAAAGATATTTAAGACAATTTTTAGACGCCTGTTTAGGAAGGTTTGCAGCTTTCGTGTGAGAGTGGTATTCACCTTCTAAGAACTGCACACATATAGCAGTAGTGATGCTGCGTTGGAGCGGAACAGTCGCAGCTTGGTTCTTAAGCTGCGAACAATGCTTCTTCAGACTTTCGATAGCATTCCAAAAGCAGATTTTCGAATCAAGCTCCGAAAGCCTTCTCGAGTAAATAAATAGTAGATGTAGCGGAGACCTGTACTCGACGCATTGCTCTGTTACGATCCGTATGGTGTTTATGTGATCGATGTAGGAGGATCCAGCGCGAAAGCCTGTCTGTTCGACGTCGAGAGTTGAATCTTAATATTCTTTAAGTAGCGGGTACCTGGCGTGCGTTCCTGCGCCTAACAAAAAAAAAAAACAAAAAACCTGTCAGACAGGCACCTGGGGCAAAGTCTATTAGAGAACAGATTTGTGGCAGCCAACAGTGGGTAAGTGGTCCAACCTTAAATATATATACCAAAATGTTTTTAGTACTAAAGTACTATAATACAAAAGTAGTGGGCATATTGATGGACCGGGGTACCCGGTGTGCGTTGCTGCGCCTAACAAAAACTGGTACTAAAGTAGTGGACCGATTTTGACCGCACTTCCCAGGAACACTCTTGGACCAATACCGAAGATTGCATGAGAATGAGCTCAATCCGTTTGGTAGTTTCGGAGTCCATAGCATACAAACATAAGCACATAGGTACATACATACATTGAGTTTTATATAAACATACAGATGCGTTCTAATATGATTTAAACTATTATCTTATCTACAGTCGGGAGAACGCATACTTATACCTCTCCAGTTTTAACAATCCATAAGGTTTCCCTTTTTCGGAAGCTTCATGATCATTCCTATTTCCATTCCTGGGGAAATTGCTCATTTTCCCACGAGAAGAAAGTGGCAATGGATTGGACACACCCTACGGTGCGAAGACAACTCCATTGCGAAATACGTCTTGCAGTGGAATCCGCTCACCCAGACAGGCAGAATAGCGGGACGCTCTAGGCAAACGTGGCGAAGAACAGTTGAGGAGGAATCGAGCTCTTTAGGAATGAGTTGGAGGCAGCTCAAACGCGTTGCAGAACTCCGAACACAACGACGCGCAGGCGTGGTTGACGCCCTATGCCCCCCGAGGGGTTAAAGGATCTAAGTAAGTAAAGTAAGTAAGTAACAGTTCAGCCGATGAGTTTGTCGCTGTTTGAAATAGTTCGGCAATAGTACGGAAATCAGAAGGTTACCATCTGAACTTTTCACTAGATGTTGTTTGGAGTTGCACCTCCCACACCTGCTTGCTGCTTCAACCCTTGAGGCAAGTGAGTCGATGTACTGACGTTTGTTCCGTCTTACACTATGCTAAACTTCCTTCTTTTTCAGGCGATACGTATATTGTGGTTTTAGATCGGTACTTTCTACTGGTAAGGCCGGCCGCTGCAATCCGAGTTTTAGTTGCTGTACGCTCATCGATTCGTCTCCAGGTTTCTGCTGATAGCCGTATGCGATGATTATTCTGCCTTCTACCCACGTAGGCGCGTGCCCGGCCGCTGCAATCCGAGTTTTAGTTGCTGTACGCCCATCGATTCGTCTCCAGGTGTCTGCTGATAGCCGTATGCGATGATTATTCTGCCTTCTACCCACGTAGGTGCGTGCCCCAGTCGGAAAAAAAACGTTTCACAGCATTCCAGCGGTCATCGACGCTCTCCTGCATTGTGATGCTGATTGTTTCTACTTCTAAGGCAAGATGGTCTCTGTTGGCGCACTTGGAGATCTCTGAGCCTGTTGGTATTGAAACATGTTTTGATTCTTAAGATTAATGTCGCTTTACAGCCCATACAGTTCATGGTTGAATCTGCTCCTCCATACACCGTCAAGGTAGAAAAAACAGCAAATCGCGCGAAGAATGGGATAATGAACGTTTTATATAATGTCTCATAATTTCTTCTTAATAAAGCTCTGCTACTCAGTCTTCTCAGTCTTTATGAGAAGCGGTTGGCGAGAGTTAACAAACGTTTGATCTCCTCGCTGATGGTAGTGGAATTAACCGCAAAGCCTTAGTAGGCAAATTCCTTAACCACCACGAAGTTATAGCTTTCCATCGTAGCGTTTCAAATGCTTTGTGGTGCGTTTCGTGGTTTATTGACAGCACTTCGTCTTACCATCGCTCATAACAAGACTCATCTTAGTCGTTCTGTTACAATACTAGTAATGGTGCCGGCCGGTAACTAATCACCGATGTTAAAAATGTTATCCGTATAATCAAGTAGTTACACCGACTTACAGAAGGCACTGCCTCATGTTTTGGTCTAGGAATTTCGTACTCTTGGGATCGGGGGTATGGTGATTGGATAATCATTAGCATGTTTTTATACTACCATATTTTGTTGATGAGGTGGTGAATGGTCCATATCAGGTCATCCCCTGCTGCCTTTAGCCTTGCTATAGTTAACTGGATTTCATTACTGTCAGGTGCTTCGAGATGATTTTAACAGACAACGGGGTTTTGACTTTCACCGCTATTTAACAGCCTGCGGAAATGGTCTCTCCATGTTTTCAGCACCAATTGCATGTCTTCTATGACGTTCCCATCTTTGCCCTTGGAAGCATTTGCCTGCACAGCTATACCCTTCCGTAAACTTTTTTTCTGTTGGAGGATCTCTCTATAGCTTTGGTCTCGCCTCCTTATTTTTCCTAAGCATATTATATTTTTCGTCCCTAATTTTCTGTTCATAGCGCTTCCAAAAAATATAATAATTCGGGAAGTAAATTTAATTAAAAATTAATTTACTTCCCGAATTTCGTATCAAGATTATATTGTCACAATACTTGTTCCGGCCACTGTACTTATATTAGTGGTCGAACGAACGAACCAATAAATGACAACAATAATGGAAATTAATGAAAATATTCAATCACAGATAGGATAGCAATGTTTTATTTTTTTGCCATTTATCTCATTTGTTGGCAAGTGTACGCAGGCAAGTTGTTGGCAATGCGTGACAGTTAGTTAAAAGATAAATATTTATTGCATTATTTACTTAACAATGAAAACAGAAACATTCTTCTCGTTGTTCTCTTGTCGATTTCATTAAAAAATGTCCGAACAGCAATTTGTATGAAGTGTGACACAAGAAGAATGGGCTAATAAGCTAGACAATAACTTTGAATTTTGATCAGATTTGGTTTTTAGGCATCTATCATATAAACTAGGCTCGAAATAGATTAACGTTATTAAATGCAGCTTAATTGACACTTAAGGCTAACGCGTACGTACTCGTAGAACGATACTACCATATAGAGAAATTGACCCTAATTCAGAATTTTTTTTAAATATAAAATACATAAGTTATTTGAAAAGTGAAGAAAGGTAAGAGCGCGTATTAGAATGACGTTAGGCTTATGCATATGAATCCGAGTTATTACAGTCTGACTGGTCTACATACGTTAACTATTCAGCCTTTTTTTTTAAATATTAGTTTACGTTTAGGAACCAATCCCTCGGATGCAATCGCATGATTGCACGACGTAAGTTGGAAACGATATGCATATGTACAATACAAAGAGAGCGAAATATTCATAGTGTTTTGAACTCCGTATAATTTTTTTTAAAACCGTGCCGAAAGATGAAAAGTTGGGGGGATACACAAAACCAATCACTAACGAGCTCTCACAGATGCCCTGGCGAGGTCTGTGTATAGTGAATGCCTTACCCCGGCATGGCGGCTCCGGCGGGGCGAACTACAATTTCCGGCCATACTCGTGGGAACAAAAATGAACCAAAACTTAACAAAAAAAACAACAACAGATGACACCAGTCCGGAAGCTGAGACGCTACCCGTGGGCGTACCGGTACTGGCCGAGCTGCAGCCACCATCGGCAGCTAGCTCGGATGAGGAGATCTCTATGGAGTTGGAGGAGCGGCTTTTAGGAGATCCATCCGAGGGTCCCCGGAAACCGAAGGGAGGGAAGAACGTCTCTCCAGGCCAGATGAGACGGCGGTTGTTCCGTAGAGCGACGCATGTCAAGTCGGTGCTGAACGCAAAAGATCCCTCTTCCTTCTCCGAGAAGGAAAAGAACTCCCTGGCCTGGGCTATTGATACAATAGCAAAGGATGCTCTGACGAAGCCTGCGCCTAAACAGAACGTTGCTGAAACCAAGGCCAGCCGTAAGGTCGCTGCCCCTAAGGCAAACCTTGGCGGAAAAGGAGCAACCGCAAAGATGAAAACCAGCAAGACCGCTGCCGCTAAGGCAGGTCCTGCTGGGGCTCAGCCAGAAACCTCGAGGTCCGCTGAACATCGTCGTAATATGGCCGAGACCAGGCGAGAGAAGTTTGTGTCAAAGAGGCTTAGGTCTTCGGAGGACACAAAAAATCCCCCTAAAAGGTCGAAGGCTGATAGGGGGATGCTCTTCAGCGGGGCGATTCGAAGTTCACTGCAGCTAGCTGTGGTGGATTTCGGAAAACCTAGTGGCCAGTATTCCCAAGAATGCGGTCAGATGATTGAGAAGGCCTTACCTGGAGCAATCTTTGACCGTATTCGAAAGAATGCCGGCGGAACTGCACCCACATTCGGGAGAGCGAAGTGGCATCGTGGGGTCATTATGATAGACTGCAAGGATCAGTTATCGCTTGACTTCGTGGTTTTAAACTCTGGGAGGGGGCTGCATTGCGAGCGGTACCCCCAGAGGAGATACCCACCATGCCCAAGGGAAGGCTCTGTGTTCCTGACTGGGGTGTGGACAAAACAGAGATCCTCGGCTTCCTAAAAGCCCAGAACCTTTCTACTAAGGAAGGTCCTGGCCAAGACACCAACGCCGGAATCCAATATTAGGAAAAGCGATGGCATCTGGGCAGAATCGCACGAGGAAACGCTGGATATGCTACTGAGTACTCACTTTCCTGGATGTACATCAATCTCTGGAGATGATCTAACCATTCCAGAGACGACATCGGGAATAAGTGCGGAAGAGGTGGGTTATATAATAGATGATGACAAGATAGCGTATGCAATTAAATCATTTGCTCCATATAAGGCACCAGGAATGGATAACATTCGACCTGTGATGCTGCAAGCGTCAGTGGATATTGCTATTCCATGGCTCAAACGTATCTTCACAGGATGCCTTAAGCTGGGTTATGTTCCTAAAGCATGGCGGGAGGTGCGCGTTGTTTTCATTCATAAAGCGGGAAAGCGAGCCATACAAACGCAAAAGACCTGAGACCTATCAGTCTATCGTCCTTTTTGCTGAAAACTTTGGAACGTTTGATAGATGTATATATAAGAGGTGTGATCGGCGATGATTACCTATCTAAATCACAACACGAATACATCTGCGGCAGATCGGTAGACACGGCCCTCCACCGGGTCGTATCGAGCATAGAAAGAACCCTCCACTTCAAGGAGTTCACTCTTGGGGCGTTCCTGGACATTGAAGGAGCGTTCAACAACGTAAGCTCTAACGCAATCCTGAGCAGTCTGCACAGAGCACATGTCAGCACCGGCCTCTGCAACTGGATTGCGCAGATGCTTCAATCAAGGATAATATCCTCAACGCAAGGAGATGCAGGCATCCGGAGAAGGGTCTGCAGAGGAACACCCCAAGGTGGAGTCTTGTCCCTACTAATATGCCTCCTTGTGGTGGATGAGATCTTGGTAATACTGAAGGAAAACTGCTTCAACGTGACGGCCTATGCGGACGATGTCGTTATCCTGGTTTCGGGAAAATTTCCTCCAGTCCTAAGTGAAAGGCTCAATTTCGCGCTACAACTAGTAAACAGCTGGGTCAAAAGCAAAGGGCTGGGAGTGAATCCTTCAAAGACGGAGGTAGTTCTCTTCACTAAGAGGAGATCAATCCCTTCCTTCAGACCCCCAAATATTGGTGGCACTGAACTAAGTATCTCAAGTTCAGCTCGGTATCTGGGCGTAGTTCTAGATTCCAAACTTAACTGGAAGGAAAATATTGCCGAACGCGTTAAAAAGCAAGCGTAGCTTTCTACTCCTGCAAAAGGCTTTCAGCAATACGTGGAGCTTCAAACCGGCTGTGGTGTACTGGATATAAACGGCGGTTGGAAGACCCATTCTCACATATGGTTCACTAGTATGGTGGACGGCACTTGAGAGGTAATACCTGCTTTCAAACCTCACCAAAATTCAGAGGGCGGCGTGCATCGGTGTCATGGGATCAATAAGAACAACACCAACGGCGGCAATGGAAACCATGCTTAGTTTCATTCCGCTTGACATATACTGCAGCAGTCTGGCGGCTAAAACCGCTGTAAGACTGAGGGAAGGCCGGTTGTGGTCATCAAGCCCTTACGGCCATGCCTCCATTCTGTCCCGATGGGGGATCACCAGCGGATTGACGGGAACTGATCACATGAATTCGACGCTAGCATTCGAAAGGAGATTCACTACAAGAATTCCCGATAGAATATACTGGAAGAATAGTAGAACCATGAAGAAAAAGGAGTTGGCTCTCTATACCGACGGTTCTAAGATGGACGTTGGCACGGGAGTCGGAGTTTATTGTGAAGCCCTAGGAATAAAACGTTCCTTTAGAATAAACGACGACTGCAGCTTCTTCCAGGCCGAGGTCGCAGCCATTATACAGGCTGCTGAAATTATACGCGAGAGTAATATCGTTGGCAAAATGATCACTGTCTATATAAACAGCCAGGTAGCCGTTAAAGCTCTGGACTCTGTCGTAGTTAGGTCGAAGCTCGTGAGAAGCTGTAAATCACTCTTAAACGAGATATCCAGAGCCAATGTGGTGACCCTCTGCTGGGTACCAGGGCATATGGATATCGAAGGTAACGAAAGGGCTGACGAGCTTGCTAGGAAAGGGTCGGCGCTGCACTTATCGCGGGCCATCCCCAATGTAGCAATCCCGATCAGCTCCTTGCGGAAAAAAATAGAGGATGAAGCCACCTGTCGAGCAAACAGACGCTGGGCTCATCTGGAAACATGCGCTACGGCCAGGGCGCTATGGCCGGCCTACAGCAAGAAGAGATCAACCTCTCTGATAAAACTTAGTCGTTATAACGCACGGGTCATTTCTGGCATAATTACCGGACATTGTGCCATTGGCGTTCACGCGGAACGACTCGGTGTGCTGCATAATGACTATTGCAGAATAGAGAGTAGCAGCGGTAGCGAGTGGAAGTGTTGGCAAGTGGCTCCAAATAAAATTAATTAAAAGTGGATAAATTCTTTAAGTTGTGGTGTAAATCTCATTAATACGGAGGTAAATAAGATCATCGCCAGCATCTCTGATGGTTATGTGGTTGAAAGCTGAGAAAAAGTATACAAAATTTAAAAATTAAAAAAAACAAAAAGCCTCTATTGGACAAATATAGTGGAGGCATAAAAAGCTCTTACACTGTTAAGTGTTTCTCCAGCCAGCTGTCTTCATCAACTCATCTTTAAAAAGAGAAGCGAGAACACACCTACACCAAGTACTTTTGTACACAAAAAGCTGTTAAGAACAGATCTTAAGCCTAGGCAACAACCAGCAGTCACAATAATATCTCGATCTGGGACTTGAGCGGATACATAATTTCAAAATCAATTGCATACTTTCGGGAATATCTGAAATAGCCCACGTTCAACAGTAGTGTTCACTAAGGTGATTAGATCTAAGTGATATTCCAAAGAATTGGAGCATCGAAATAAACTTTAAGCGAAGTATCAAGCACATACACACATTGAATTTCAAGGATTAGTCAGTATTCCGCAAAAATAAAGTGTAACACTACAGCATAGAATTCAAAATTATGCAACGGACCCCACCAAACATAGGCGTAAAAGAAAACAACTCCGCCTCACACTCCGCTCTGACAAAACGTAAATTAGCCGACATTTCTCCAGATTCTCCACCACAGAGGGCATTTTTAGAGAAGAAAACCATGTCTGTCGGGAATATGTCCATAAACGAGCTAAAGAATCTCATAGAAGGCTCCATGTCAACACTACTGGACGAGAAACTGAGAGATATGCCTACAAAAGCGGATCTAGAGGGAATCGGTGCAGAAATACACGCCTTGCAGGAAAAAAAATATATGCTTACAGGACAAATTAGAAAAAATGGAATCCCGCTGCATCTCGCTCTAGCGGCAAGTAGAATGGCTGTCAACTAAGGCAAACGAAAAAAATATCATTCTCCACCTCCCAGTGGAAAATGGAGTAGCTGCTGCTGACAGAGCAAAGGTCCTAATCATGGATTTGCTGGATGCACAGAGCCCCACTATAGTAATATCAGTGAGACCGATCAAATCCACAAAAGAAAACATCGAGAACGTAATCGTGGAATTGCAAAACAGGGAAGACGTCGGTCGCATTCTACAACTACATGCAGGAGTCAAACTAAGAGGCACGGGCATATCTCTGCACAAAGACTATCCGGTCGCGGCACGCGAAAGAAGAAGACGAGCTCTTAAACTAGCTCTCAAAATGTTAGGAGAAATGAACGCATACAGCGTCTTTAATTGTAATGCCGTCAGTCGTCAAAATAAATATGTTACTTGTCGTCCAAATAATTTTTCATTTAGTATTGTTTCTTTTAATGTATCAGGGTTATGTAACAAACTACTTTTCAATGATTTCTTTGATTTTATAAATAATTACGACATTTTTGTACTTTTTGAAACATTTGTCGACAAAAATATGGAACGCTTCGAATCTTACTTTAAAAATCACACGCTTCTTTGGATCCCAGCAGTAAGAACAGCAACGCATGGTAGAGCCAGTGGAGGATGCTTATATGGCATAAAAAAAGGACTGAGAAAAGTAATTAGTAGCCGCTTTCTAAAAATACTCACTAGAGATTTGATTGAAATAGAAATTGAAAATGTTAAAATGTATATATTACCGGTTTATGTCAATTGTAACAAATGGATGAATGATTTCACGAGTTTATACAATTTTTTGTTAGAATTTGGCAAAGAGGATATTATGGTGATTGGAGACTTCAATGGAAGAGTGGGTACAGCGCAAATACTAAACGCGGAGCCGGAACTATTAACAGAATCAATAAATGAAATGAGAAAAGCGGCAGATGTGTGTACAGATGGAAACGGGAAGAAACTTACGGAAATGTACGAAACGATTGGACTTACACTGTTAAACGGGCGCACAATATCCGACGGAAACGGAAATTTAACTTTTATAAGAGGTACCGCGTGCTCAACAATTGATTATTGCTTCGTGCAGGGAAAGTGGCTTAAGCATACAGTTGACCTCGAGGTGAGAGAGTTAATCCATCCAGATCACCTACCAGTAACCATCAAAATAAAGTTGAACGCACAAGAAACCACCGCTCCTCAGAAGTCTTTGCTACCAAAACTAAGTTTGAAAAAGGAAAACCTCGAAAGATACAAAATGAATCTGAACACCGAATTAAATGGAATAAAGAATGGTGACCTCCAGTCTATCAGAGGCACAGAGATCCTTTCCACTTGTATCGTGAATGCAGCATATCCCTTGCAATCAGCAATAAGAAAGAAAGGGAAGCAACCGTGGTATGACTGGGAGTGCGAAGCAGCCAGAACGAAATCATTCGCATTCCTGCGGCTACTGAGAAGTGTAGGTTCCAAAAATGCAAAATGCATGTACCAGGCTGCAAACAGGAGTTTCAAAAGCCTCTGTGAGCAAAAACATAGAATATACATTCAAAATCTCTCAACCATGCTTACGAACATAAAAGATAGTCGATCCTTTTGGAAAACTGCCAAAACACTAAACGGTATTTCCTTCGCACAGAACATCAAAGTTGAAGCACCCATATTAGCTGAATACTTCGAAAAATTGCTGAATCCACCTCCAAATATAATATAAATGCAATATGCACTTCCTCTTCTCGAAGTTCCATATTTAGATCAACCTATTACTGTCGAGGATGTCACTAGGGCCATAAAGAAATGCTGCGATAATAAAGCTCCGGGGGAAGATCGAATTCCTTACGAATTCTTTAAAAATGCGACGGACGCTTTCCTTAAAAAGCTTACGGAAAATTACAACTTTATATTCTCTACGGGCGAAGTGGCAGCAACTTTCAAAAAAAATATAATATTTCCCATATTTAAGAAAGGAAACCCAAGTGAGCCAAGAAACTATAGAGGGATATCGTTTTTAAACACAATCACAAAAATCTTCACGGGAATCGTTTTGGAACGCCTAACAAACTGGATCCGAGAAAACGAACTTCTCAGCGAGTTTCAAGCCGGTTTTCGCAAGGACTATTCCACAGTGGATAACATCTTCGTACTTACAAGTATAGCCCGATCGTATTTGGACAAGGGTAAAAAACTATATGTTTTCTTTGTCGATTTTAAGGCAGCCTTCGATTCTATCGACAGAAAAGCCTTATTTTTCAAACTGAGCTACAGCAAATGTCTGAAGACAACATCACAGCGGTCTGGGATGGAAACATCCTATCGGACTGGTTCCAATCGAAAGCAGGTGTAAAGCAAGGATGCCTCTTGAGTCCCCTCCTATTCTCAATCTTCTTGGACGATCTTGTTGAGTTTCTACCGGGAGGAATACCTTTCGTAGGTTTGTCTATAAAGCTGTTACTCTACGCTGACGACATCATTATACTTGCGGAAAGCCCAGACATGATGCAAATCATGATAAACAAGCTTCAACAATACTGTCATATGTGGAAATTGCAACTCAATACCAGCAAATCGAAAATTATGATTTTTCGGAACGGACGAGGTCGATATGCAAGAAATTAAAAATGGATGTGGCAAAATGAAGAACTAGAGAAAGTCAAAGAATACAAGTACCTCGGAGTTCTGATTACCCCCCAGTTATCGTTCAAAAAGCACCTTCAAGAGAAACTCAGGGAATCGAAACGCGCAATTAATTGCAGCTGGAAAGGTGTCTTAAGCAAAAAGAATATTGCGCCGAGTACAAAGTATAAAATTTTCGAAGCAGTCATGAGATCAATAATGTGTTACGCGGCACAAGTGTGGGGAATCTGGGAGTTTGAAGAAGTTGAGAAACTTCTAAGATATTTCGTCAAGAAAATGTTCAGATTACCCGAAAATACACCGACATACATGCTGCACTTAGAAACTGGACTATCACCACTGTACATATTTACACTTAGATTACACTTCCAATACATTTTGAAAGTAATGTCACAACCAAGTCATCGTCTCCCCCATAAGATTGCCATGCATCTCAAAACCAGGAACGTTCATTTCTTTGGTGAATGGGCAAGGTTGGGCCGTGAGCATAATGTCCCCCTGCACGAAAATCTTGTCAATGGAGCGGCCTTGGGAAATGCATTACATGAGTTACTCACTAAGATTGATGGTTCAACACGGGGGACATTTAGGATCCAAGCCCAACAAAGTCAAGCTAGAAACATGTACAAAATACTTCATCACGACCTTGGGGAAAAAAACTACTTTCATGACCGGCACGGATTAGATGTAATTTCAACAATATTCAAAGCGAGGGGTGAAATGTTACACTTGAACTACTTACCACATAGAATTGATAGAAATGATAGCTGTACTTTGTGTAATCATGGATCTAGAGAAGACATCCTGCATTTTATCGGAACCTGCCCTATACTGAGCTCAATTAGAAGGCACAACTTTGGAAAAAACACTCTCTCTTCGGATGAAGTCATTCGTTATCTAAATGGAGAAAACTGGGCCACTCTGTACAACTTTTTGAAATCTGCTGTAACATACCGGCAACAAATTATAAACGAAGCTTTTTAAAGTCAAATTGTCAATCACTTTAAATGAAATACTAATTATTAAAGGTTAAAACTTTCTCTTTCGGCTGACGGCAGAAGCCAATGCTTATTGTAAATTTTGTAACAAATGTACTTTTTTTGAATTAATAAAAAAATTACTATTACTATTGCAGAAGTTACATGGACGAAGAAGAAATTGAATCTGTTCGTCACCTGTTGTGTGACTGTCCTGCCCTATCCGTCAGAAGAATGATGACTCTTGGTAGTTACTTCTTCTCGGAGCTGGAGGACTTGGGTAGTGTTGAGCTAGCGGACCTCCTGAGATTCATATCACTTTCTGGGTGGTTCTAACGGCGGATTTTCTTTACAGCGTTTCCAGGGTTAAATGATTGGGCACAATGGACCCGTACTGTTGGTCTGAGTGAGCAGTGACTCCTTGTCACAAGGCACCCATCCACTTAACCTAACCTAACTCCGTATAATTGATTTGAACCTATTCATGTTGAATTAAATACAGTTGAGAACGGATAAGTGCACAACGTCCAGGCATCAATTTTATGTGCTCTTATACGGTCTGTGCACTTATCCGTAAGTGCACATTTTTGCACTTATACGTACTTACTTGTTAAGGTGCACCGTATTTACACACTCAAAAAAAAAATATTACATATACATGGTTGTCCAATAGGGATTTCCGAACTTTGACAGGCGATTGTGGCCATATTGTTGAAGCTACATCTGTCGTATTGGCTGTCATTTATTTAGTCTGTCTTGCCAAATTAACTCTCCATGTTGCGTTCAACAACATGTGCAAATTATTAAATTGTTTTATGAAAGTAGGTCTTCTGTTCGTGCAACATTTTGCGCGCTTCGCCCATTTTACGGTCGAAAAATCTTATTCAGCGACGAGGCCCATTTGTGGATGAATGGGTTAGTCAACAAGCAAAATTGTCAAATTTGGGACGATAACAATCTACACGAGATCCAAATTGCAATACATCCAGTGAAAGTCACTGTTTGGTGTGGATTTTGGGCTGGCGGCATCATCGGTCCATGTATCTTTGCGAACGACGTTGGCCAGGCCATCACTGTCAACGGCGAGCGCTATCAGTCGATGATAACCAATTTCTTTTGGCCCGAATTGGATGATATGGACACCGACGACATGTGGTTTGAACAGGATGGCGCTCCGTGCCACACAGCTGGTGCCACGATGAACATTCTGCACGACCGATGTGAATTGCTCACCAAGATCGTGCGATTTGACCCCGCCTTCTTCTTGTAGGGTTTTCTTAAGTCACAGGTCTATACCAATAAACCACAAACCACCACTACCCTGAAAGCCAACATAATCAATGCCATTGGTCCAATTCAGCCTGATTTATGTGCCAGAGTTATGGAAAATTGGACGTTTCGGATGCGCGCCACCCAGCAAAGCCGCGGTGGACATTTGAATGATGTTATATTCCATACATTATGGCGTATATGGGCCATCTAAAGAAATAAAAAATTTCAATGATATCTTACTCACAGTACGTTTTATTCAAATTTAAAGATAGGAAACGCTTAATGGAAAACACTTTATTTATTTGGAATTCTTTTATTAAACAAAAAAAAGGGTAAATTAAAAAAATTAAGAAAAACACCACAACGCCAAAAAAATCAGATTTCATTTTGAGTTAAGTATATAATTGCACATCTGTATATGTATGTATATTTGTACATATCTCCATGTAGATATTGTATCCAAAATTGCATTATTAATACATACTACTATGTATGCAGTTTTATAGTATCTAAATTAAGAGAACAAATTTATAATTGAAGTTTGACTTAACGAACCAAACGAAACTAAAATTTGATTTTCAATTTCATCTACATACATTTGCACAACTCAATTTATTTTGATCCAAATAAGATTTTACAGTATCTAGAAAACGAAGAACTTCTCGGCGAGTAATGAGGACCTCTTCCGAGTGGCCTGGATCACCAACTTCATTATCAATGTTTTCTGATATAAGCTCTTTAATATTTTCGTCCTGAATTCCATGAACGATTTTAGTGATGTGCCAACTCGAGTTCATAACCCGGTTCAAACCGAGTTACAACTAAACCGAGTTAAACCGAGTTACATTTATATCAAACCGAACTTGCAAAACCGATCGAATGAACCGAATAATTAAATACCAAAACAGCATTAACCTTTGTGTCAATACGGCATACCTGGGTATGTATTTTCAAAAGCAAAAATCGCCGGGCTGAATTTTCCAGTAGCTTGAGCGTATACATACGTAGTTAAACCGAGTTGCAAACTAATTCAATATCTATTTTGAATTCGTATTCCGTTCCGTTTTAGTTTCTTAAGTGACGGTGGCATAGGTAATTTTGTTATAAGCCCAGTTGGCCAACCCGGTTTGCAACTCGGGTTAATTCGGTTTGGTAAATCACTAAACGATATCATCTTCAGTCAGCTTAACATAACATTTTCATTTTCGTCAATTTCAATCAAGTTATGAAACTATTCTTCTATGCCATTCGGCATGTGTAGCACTTCTTCTTGTTGCAACTTCGTCGCATTTGTTTTACTTCCGTACCTGTGTACGGTAAAATACATGGTTGATGCTAAATGGCTTTGGTAGCTTATGGGTGTAGCAATATTAGCCACTTTATTGTAGCGTAATCACTGAAAGGATTTCACAAGAATCATAGAAGCTTCCTGTGTGCACAGTTTCCAATTATAAATTCACATTGCACCTGCACACAATCGTTTGTTCTCCTCGAATTATAATTCAAACCAGCACCTATTTAAGCATCACCAAAATAAATTACGCCCTCATATCCACCGTCGGTCTAGATTCATCACCGATAAGCGAAACTTAATTAATCCCACATTATCTAGGCCACATCTATACCCAATTACAGAGTCTACCATATTTTTCATCCCACAAAGGACAAAGGATCTCACCGATCCGTGTGAACCGCGCTAATTTATATCCCAATACAGCCGTGCAGAACAAATTATCCACACCTTGTTCTTAAGTAAATCACCGGAAGTTGTTAGGCAAAAATCCAATTACAATGTTTCAACAGAGAGGAACACCCAATTAATTGTAACACTGCCTACTTTCAAGAACAATTTAACCCCAAAAATCTAGGTACCTACAGCACACATACACCTTCAGTTGGTGTGTAGAAAGACACGAACAAACCAACCAACCAACCAAAGCAATAAGCAACAAAGCACAGTGATGGCCAAAGAAGAATAAAAAGCCCAAGCAACAAAAGCTAATTTACATTCTTAATGACTCCAATCAACAGGGTTGGCACATTGGTCCTTTATTTTGCATATCTGGGCCACAGGACTCTTCCTCGCTCATATATACCCGACGATGACGACTATCTAACGACACACACAACACTGAATCCCCAAAAATGCTACTCCCTCTCAGGTTCATCTCTTTCAGTTTGAACTAGCAAAGATAATCGTGTCCCCGTTCATGAGGCGCATATACAGAGGACCCTTGTAGAGTATCCTTTTACCTATCAAAAATTAAAATCTTCTCCCCAACTGGAGTCAACATCATCGTCAGAGGATACCTATCCGCCCGCACGCTGAGAATGGAGTGGAAACAGTATCTTGGGTATATTTTGGAGCTTGGTTTTACTGTCGTTCAATAAACGACCAAAAGAGGACCCAACAGTGAAAGGCCAAAGCTTTCTAATTGCTACGAATCAGATGATCCTAAGGCGGCAAGTATACATATACCACTCGACCGATTCTCTAGTGTGTGGGGTAGGTGTGTGCATGAGATTGGGAAAATTAAAACTAAGAAGGCAAAATCTGAAATGTATCTGATGGTTTTCTTGTATCTTTCATTAGGAAATCTAACCGCAGGCCAGTAGTTAAGTGAGAACAGGAATTCAACATGTGTCTAGAGGAAGGTATGATATACTCGTATTTACAGTATCTGGAGCAAGAAATTCATGTTTGGATGTACAACAGAAGTTTGATCGTCTTCTTTTCCGAAGTATCCTGACAATTCTAAACTTCTGTTTGTTGAATTAAATTTTACTGCGTTGAAAGATGATTGTTTTGCACGGATGGGAGGTAAAAAAAACAACAATTATTTCCTTTGGATGGCTTTCGATAGTGAAAATGAGCGTTAAGTCCTTACTAACGAATCGAATTTTAAAACAATAAGAGCACCATCGTTTTCGTTCCTATACCACCCTCCGCGACATTTGTTTTTCACCGACGCTCTTACAAAACGCATGTCGCAAAATCACTTACTGCATCGTACATCCTAGAGTCTATTTTTTTATCAAGAGTCAGGCATTTAAGCAAAGCATGGTGAATGTTTTCCGGTTCTTGTTGAGAAAGCGGATATTCAATCTAGATAAAAAAATTCTTGGGAAAACATAGAAATTGACAATAACTTCGACAATTTATCCATGTTATTATTGGCGAATAAACAAACAAACGGGCTTCAGTAATGGTTTTAGACAACTTGAAGGCATGTATTAGTTCCAGATATAAATCATTCTAAAATAAATACTACGCTTTCTCTGGTCCAAATTGACTTTAACCAATTTAATTTTGTGGGCTCCATGGCGTAAGTGGTTAGTGTGTTGGATCACTGCGCATGAGGTTCCAAGTTCGAATTCCAGAAAACATCAAAAAGTTTTTTCACGGTCCCACCTCTCGCCAGCATCTGACAAACATTCGAGAGAATTGTTGTCACGAAAGAGCTTCTCAAATCGCCGTTCGGATACAGCACTAAACTGTAGGTCCTTTCCATTCGAGTGAAAAATATAACACACACAACATGAGTGGTTGCGAGAAGCTAGGGCCTGGCACTTTAAGAGCTGTTGCGCCAAATATTTATTTATTTTTTCATTTAATTTTTTAATTGCCAATTCAATTTTATTTTAAATTCAATTATTTTATTACAGTACTGAATAAACTATTGGCGTAGTTGGCGTCTGTCAGATTGATATTTAATTAAATAAAAAATAAACCAAGTTTAACCGTACATTTATAGGTCGTTCCCCAATAAATTATAAGGCACTATGTTAACGTAAGAAAATAATGTACTTTGAGGCGGAAGCTACATGTGTGGCGCAATGTATTGTACTAACGCTCAAGAATTTTGGAAATTGGTAGCGAAGTTAAATGGACAAAAATTTATTATCAATCCCAAGCTGAGTGTTGACAATCTCGCAACACACTATAGGGAGTTGCTGAGTCTGACACCTATTACTACACATTCTTTCGACAATGAAACTTTTGATGCACGAATCACTGAGCGAGAAAATTCAAAGCCTTAAGCCGACTTTAGATTAGAAAAGCTGCAGTACCGGATAGCATTCAATTGAGTTCTATAATTATGGCACACACGACGTAATAAATAAACCCTTTGTGGTTTATAACACCATTCTGGAAAATGGGGTAATCTCGCAGCATTTAAGCACTGACTTTCCCGATTCATAAAAAAGGGTGTAGATCCGATACCACTAATTATTGTGGAATTTTCTTCCTAAATTCTTCTATTGTAAGGCAGCATTTGATACAGTAGATAGCGATACTTAATCTGCATATATAAAAAAGAATTAAGGAAAGCCAAACGTAATTCTTGGAGACTCTTCTCTGGTATAACAGAAAAAGCTAAAGAAAATTCTCTCCTCAATTCCAATAACACCCAGCTACCTTCAGAAAATGGATCGGTCTTGGACGACTTCCAGCGTCTCATTTTCCAGGCAGTTCCCAAGTTGTTAGCAACATGGTTTTCAAAAGACCACTTGCCCGAATAACCAACTCCTCAAACTTGATTACCCAGAGCAAACTCTACTGGGCACTACATAACTTCAAACCATGTAAATCCACGGGACCAGACGGTATAATACTGAGTTGCGAAGTCATTTGACATTATCTTGCGGGTGCTTGAGACAATTTTAAAAAGTTGTCTAGATCTGGTATATATCTCAAACATATGGAAAGAAGTTAAAGTTGTCTTCACACCCAAAAATATTAGAGCGACTGATTGATAACCAATTATGCAACAGTATTGATAAGCAACTACTAACGGCGCACAGTGGCTCATTAAGGCAAAAGTTCTTGCATAATTCAATTTTCGGGTGGGTCTATAACGCACATTTTTGAAATTCACTGGACTAACAAATGTTTGGAGCTCCCGTAACCGAAAAAGTTAATTCTTTTGATCAATAGTTTTGCCTGTAGAGCCAGTCAAAGTTGAGTAATTTTTGAGGTCACCTAAAAATTGATTTGTTTTATTTTTTTATTTTTTTCCTTAGGTTTGAGTGTAAAAATTAGACAAAGGGTTTCAAAAAATAATTTCTTTTCCTTTTTTGTGATATATCTATTCATTTGTTAAATCAAAACTGGAGGAATTTTATTTTGTTAATTTTTTTTAAAACCACTCAATTTAATGTTTTTTGAAACACTATTTCCGCCACACTTTTTAGACTTTAGATTGAGTTTAAAAAAAAAGTTCGCAGAAGTCAGACCTGAATCCAACCGGAAATTAATTCCTATAGCTATATTCGTTAATATCATGATATGTATATACTGAAAAACTCAGGTGCGGGAACTTCCGGGAACTTTGTGCTAGAGAGATTTTATTTGAAAAGGCCAGCTAAATTTTTCTTTTCTCTCTCTCATTGGCGAAGTGCAGCGCTGTGAATAATTATTCCTACTCCACAAAAGGATTCTATCAAGTATAAAAGCGATAATGCATTGGCTTTGTTTATGGATTTGGCTCTGTCAAAAGGAAAGTATAAGCTTTTAATAAGTTCTCTGAGAAAGCACAACGTAGATGTTCATCCATCCATTCATTATAACAGTTGCCAAAAAGATGCAGTTTCTGGAAATTACGAAATCACGGAAATATCAGCTAGAATATAACTTCAAGACGTGATAGATCTTACTGCAAGGCGGCTTTTAGAAAGCAGAAGTGAAGGGGAATTAATTGCATTTTCACGAATTCATACATTACAATGTAAGTGGGGCTATGATTGATTATCTGGGCAAGGTTCCTACAAGCAAAAAACAAATACACCAAATGGTGAAACAGATGCAAACATGTTTATGGCCTCAGTAGTTCCACTGAGGCTTAACAGTTCAAATGGCAAACATTGGAGGAACTCTCGTCCATCATTAGTTCATTTTTGCCGACCCATAATGTTCTAATATGCAAAGGAAACTAGATAACCCATAAAAAGTACAGTCAAAAATATCAAAATCAAATTGCTAATCTTCAACCTACTGAATGTAAAGTTAATGACGAAATAGTGACAGTTATCAACCACGAGTTCTTCTTAAATATGATTGACGGAAAAGTCCTGAATGAAATAACAAGTACACGGTCAACGCGGTCATATCCCATATGCAAGAGAACACGAAAAACTTCAACAATCAAGATGAATTAAATGATAATGAACATAACTACGAATATAGAATCTCTCCATTACATGCAAGAATCAGGTGTTGTGGTTCAAGGACCTCACGTCTTCCAGGTTGTCGAAGAATTATTTACCAAGATGCTTTAGCCTTGTCCTGGTAATTCCTTGCCACTCATAGAGTATGTGTGTTATGTCCTCTGAGGCATGTAGGTCATTGCAGTACCTACAAACATCCGTGTTAGATAATCCTAGTCTCATAGCATGCTTCCTTAAGAGACAGTGGCCAGCGAGTATTCCTATCGCTGTTCTCAGACGTGATCTAATTTTATGATCTCCCCAGTTTTTCTGTGGTCTAACACAGGTCACAAGGCCTTAGACACCCTGTGACCATCTAAGTTTGATCATCTTAGATTGGCCGTATCGATGATTCTATCCCGAATGATCCCCTTAGCCACGCACCCTGGTGGCTTAATACTACTAATTACTATATCACTAAGTGGGAGCCCTGCTTTTTTTTTTGGCCAGCGCGTCGGATTGCTCGTTGCCCAGGTACCCAACATAATCGGACTCGGCTCTGTGTTTATAATGTCTTAAGCATTGTGTGGCAATTCTTGATTATCTCAGATTTGGTGACACAAGACTCTAGCGCCTTTAGCGCAGCCTGACTGTCAATGTAGATGGCGATATTCTTGTCGGATATCAATCCCATCTCAAGTAATTCCGCAGCTTTAAGTACAGCTAAAACCTTTGCTTGGAACACACTGCATGTGTCCGGAAGTCTCAGGACCACCTGTAGGTTCGTATCACTCGAGTAAATACCTGACCCCGTGCCCTCTCTGGTCTTAGAACCATCGGTGTAAATTGCAACCTCGTTATGGACAGAGACTGTCTTCCTTCGCCAGTCCTCTCTAATAGGATACATAACTTCGCATGGTGTGTCGAAGTCTAAAGTGCCAAGAATATCGTCCGATTCGTCAGAGATTTCGGGAAATGATTCCTTGAGAATGGAGCTATATCCTACGTTATTAGTATTGATGAGACCAACGTTAGTGAGCCGAGGCGCACTGTTGATGGAAATGCTTCGAGGAGATTTTTTCAAGAATCAGAGGCAGCAGCCCATATATGTTACTGCGGTCAATAGAGAGGTAATAACGAGGCTTGAAGTCATACTTAATATCTTCGATTGCAGGGAAAGGGCTAACATTGTCAAGTTTGGGGAGTATGCCAAGAAAGTGGCTGAGTTATTAAAGCAAAAATATCCCGAAAAACAACTCACACCTACTCTCCATAAAATGTTGGCTCATAGTAAAAATATAATCGAGTATCAATCGTTACCACTTGGAGAATTATTAGAAGAAGCTTAGTAATCCAAAAATAAAGATTACAGGAAGTATAGGTAGCAAAATACGTGCAAGGTTCCAAGGATACGGCAGAATGAAGACCTTTCCAAAGTGCTTGCAGCCTCATCGGACCCACTCATTTCTTCGTTAAGGCATGTCAGAACCGAAAAAGATCGCAAAGCACTCTCCAGATATGATAAGTTTATTAGACATTACCCAAGGTGTTGAGAAAAGTTTCGAAGAAATTTTTTGTTGGTCCGTTTACTTCTTTACCGGCCCGTTTACTGCTTATTTTTCTTCATTGTTTGAATTAAAATGAATCACTGAAATATTTTATTATGCAATCTGATGTGCCACAAAATAAAAAAAAATCTATTTTGATATACCTAAAAAGGCATTTTAAAAATGGTTTTCTTTTTTCGCCTCTGTCTTGCTCGAATAAGCTTTTAGACACCCAGTTATTACTTCAATCATGAACTTTTGAATATTTTAAAAGTAAAATATTATGTTTATCCCCTGTGGTGAGAAAGTTTTATTTCTACAGAAGATTCACAAATTTCATAGTGGTGGAAATTTCCTTTAAGCAAACAAAAATTTCACGATATCTTTATTCGTTTAAGAGTTATGATTTTTGCAAACAAAAATGAGCCACTGTGCGGCGGCCCACCATGCACATTGCGAATGCAAATCGGTGGAGACGCCATTACACTCACCAGTGCGTAATAACGAATACTCCCTGTTTCATAAAGAGTACACTACGATTGTTTTTCTGGATATATTATAGAAGATGTTTTCAACAATGTCAATACATCAGCGATAGCAGATGCGCCATCAGATCTGAAGGTCGACAGCTCACTTTACGAACTGACTAATCTACTGCTTAATTTTCGGATTATCAACTCTAAGCTGGATGGGACGTCTACTAGAAGATATGTCAGTAGAGACACTACGCAAGGAGGTGTTCTATCCCCTCCTTTTTGGAATTTAGTGGTGAATGAACTATTGATAATCCTAGAAGACGAGGGATGCACCGCGATCGCTTATGCACATGATTTTGCTTTCGATGTTTCGGGAAAGCAACTAACTGCTCTAAAAGAACTTCTACAAAACGCTTTAAGCAAGCTCACTACTTGAGCGGTTCGGTGTGGTTTGGGTGTAAACCCCCACAAAACGGAACTATTACTCTTCTCCAGGAAATATAAAATTCCGTTAGTTGACACTCCTTCTCTCAAATGGCTTAATTTTCTCTGACACAACAAAATATTTGATATTGTCTTATCCTGGATAGGAAATTAAGCTCTCCTTCCGTCTACCAAATTATTGTAATGTGTTCCAGGCCGAAATTATGGCGATTAAAGAAGTCATATATTGGCTTAAGGAAAACGTGATATCCGTCAGAAACATCCGCATCTTTTCAGACAACCAAGCAGCAATCAAATCCTTGGAATATTAATATCTATAAATTCTTCTTTCGCACCCAAAAAAACCGAAATAATTACAGCAATCAAGTCCGTCAAGAAGAACAAGGCGGTGAGTATTGATGGCATCCCTGTCGAACGATTTCAAGCGGCGCCAAATATATCAGCAGATTTGCTGCACCCTCTAATACGGAGAGCTTCGGATAGTGAACAATTTCCTCAGGCGTGGAAAAGGGATATTATTATTAAGCTTCCGAATAAAGGAAACTTGACGGACTGCGGAAACTGGAGAGGTATTTGCGATCTTTCAGCCGTAGCCAAAATAACAGCTAGAATAATTCTGGAACGAATCGAAGAGCATTCAGATTCAATACTCGACGTCGAACAGACAGGCTTTCATGCTGGATCCTCCAGCATCGACCACATAAACACCTTACGGATCGTAATCGGACAATGTGTTGAGTATAGGTCTCCGCTACATTTGCTGTTTATCGACTTCAAGAAGGCTTTCGACAGCTTGAATCGAGATGCTATCTGGTTGGCCTTGCGCAGGAGAGGCATCCCAGAAAAACTTATAGCTATTATCAAGGCTACATACGAGGGCAGTAAGTGTCACGTCTTACACAATGGTAAGGTGTCAGTGAATTTTGAAGTTCAAAGTGGGGTACGTCAAGGGTGCATACTGTCCCCAGTATTGTTCTTGGTGGTTATCAGCGATGTACTCCGTGCAGCATTGATGGAAGGCAACTATGGAATTCGTTGGACTATGACATCTTACCTTAAACACCTAGATTACGCTGACGATGTTTGTCTACTTTCACATCGGATTATGGATCTTCATTTGATGGCCCAAAATCTAGAAGCTGAGGCAAACAAAGTTGGACTAAAAATAAACACAGCCAAAACAAAAGCCCTGAGCACTTCTAATACACACACTCAACTTAACATTGCCGGACAGGAAGTCGAGAAAGTAGATAACTTTATTTAGGAAGTGTGGTCTCGGCTAATCGCGGCAGCACCGAACTGGATCTGTGCAGCAGAATCGGGAAGGCTAAAGCTGCGTTCGGAATGCTATCCAAGCTGTGACTGTTCCGCTCCAACGTAGAATCGGTGCTGCTTGATGGGTGCAGTACTTGGAAGGTGGGGACCATTAACACACGCAAGCTGCAAGTCTTCGTAAACAAATGTTAAGAATCATCTTGAGGATTTTTGGCCGAACCGCATCTCCAACTAACAACTTTATCTGAGAACGGGCCAAGAACCTATAAGCACTACTATACGAAGGAGAAAGTGGCAGTGGATAGGACACACCCTATGGCTTGAAGGCAACTTCATTGCGAAATACGCCATGCAGTGGAATCCGCTCACCCAGGCAGGCAGAATACCGGGACGCCCTAGGCAAACGTGGCGCTGAACAGTTGAGGAGGAATCGAGCTCTTTAGGAATGGGTTGGAGGCAGCTTAAATGCGTTGCAGAACTCCGAACAAGATGGCGCACAGGCGCGGTTGACGCCCTATGCCCCCCGAGGGGTTAAAGGATCTAAGTAATTAAGTTAGTAAATTCTTAAGTAGCTCTTGACTGCCGATCGTCTCTCGTGGATATGGGCCAGCAGTTTAATATTTATCTATGTTGGGTGACGGGGCATAGAGACATTCCAGGGAATTGTAAGGTCGATGAACTCGTCAAAATAAGAACAACTATACAAGACCTGCCGGACGCGAATGTCGCGTAAGTTCAGTAGAATTAAACAAAACGAATACAGGAATACACAGACAACAGTTTGAAAAGTGTCGGAATAGTTTGAAATTAAATCGGGAGTGAGACAAGGATGCACCTTAAGCCCCATCTTATTTTCGCTTTTCATTACAGACTTACACATCTGAGTCTCTGCAACTATAGTTCAACCATTTACACTGCTATTACTAAATTTGGAGTCTTATAGTGAATCTTAATAAGTCAAAGGAAATCATATTCGAGAAGGGTAGAGAAGGAATTTGCTCTAATGAAAAGTGCTTAAGTGTAGTGCACGATCTGCATCATAAAAACTACTTTCGTGATGCGCATAATATAGACGTACGTAATATCGACAATGTTAAGATTACGCGAAGAACTTCTCCTAATAAAATACACTATATTCTGCATCGGGTGAATTACCCATCATTTGTGTGTTATGCATCTTGGCGGAGAGAGAGGATGCTATAAACTTATTGGGCAAGTGCCCAGTTACGCAAGAAACGAGAATATTATTTTCGGCAGTGATTTCTTAACGGACGCCCATAACAAAACTTATTGATCTGGATGTACTAACTTTGTCTCAGTCCTGCAAAATAGCTTTATCTTATCGAGAAATGATTATTAACGAACATTTGTAAGTACCATGTTCTTATTTGTTTAAAGCATGTATTATTTATTTTTGAATTTTAAAACTAATCAATATGTATGTGTACGTCCATTGTCCATCAATGAAAACTTATTATGGTTGTTGTGACTCTGGCAGACGGGAGTGCCACGCTTTTTGATGTTTGTAAATTATATTGTTAACGACGTGAATTTAAAATAAAATCTAATCTAATCGTAATCTAATCTAGATCTTCCTGCTCAATTCTTCTTCTATATTTTAAACTTTTTTTATAATATTTGTATAGATGTTCCCAATTCGATCCATTAACGATTTTTAATATTTGCCCCATATCGTGTTCCTAATCCCCTTCAACACTGAGCAAACACATAAAAAAATCCCTTATATGCTTACATCCCTGTTCTTAATGTTGCAAAAAGAATACGTTAGTTGTAATTCATCCTTATGCGGAATATAACTTAGTTTTAAAAACTTTCATCTTGCTTAAAAAATCATTACAATGGATTCAAAGTTGCTGTGTCGCTACGCTAGGTGGCGCTACAGTCCGGTGTGGACATGGGCCAACCAACATACATACCTCTCCAGCCAGCCCAGTTACGAGCCAGCTGCCTACAGTTATGCACGCCAAGTTGGTTGAACTGATCCTACACTTGTTTGCGCCACCTACCACGAGGTCGTTCGTCCTCTACTGCGCCGTTAGTCCAGGGTGGATTCGAAGAATTTCCAGGCTGGAACGTTGGGCTCCATCCGCTCTACATGACTCAGCCATCTTAGTCGCTACATGTGAACTCTTCTGACTAATTCGATGTCATTGTATAGGCCGTTTAGTTCGGCATTGTATCTTCTCCTCCACTCGTCGTCTATAGGTCTCGACGGGACCAAAGATCACTCGAAGAACTTTTCTCTCAAAGTAACCAAGGGCATCTTCATCCATTTTTTTTTACAAAGTCCACGCCTCTGCGCCATACTGCTGAACTGGGTTGATTAGTCTCTTTTACAAAGCTATCTTAATAGTTCGAAATAGGGCTTTGTTACTCAATTGCCTCTTAGCCCATACAAACAGCGATTGGCAAGAGTAATTCTTTTTTTTGATCTTCCCATTGGTGTCATTTGCCGTAGCTCACCATGTAGTCTATCTGTCTATTGCGGCACCGATGTTGGCTGTCCTTTTTAGTAGACAGCATATTTTGTTTTGCTTTTATTGACCGCTAAACCCATCTTTACTGCTTCGATCTCAATACTCACAAACGCACCACTGATGACCCGCTGAGTTCTTCCGACTATGCCGATTTCATCGGTATACGCTACTATAATAGTTGCACAGAGTTGTAAAAGATTGTACCTCCAGTATTGGTTTGTGTGTTTCGTACAATTCTTTCAAGTATTAACATATGTCAAAGAGATCGCGTGCTTGTCTAAGACCTTTCCTGACACCGAACGGTTCGGTGTTGTTCTTTCCGACTTTGATGGAGCAGCGGGAGTTCTCCATCGTCATCCTGCACATACAGACGGGCTTAGTAAGGATGCCAAGGCTGTATAACTCGTTTTCATCATAGGCAACTTTGAAATCGATGAAGAAGTGATGCGTATCAATTTTATATTCGTGGGTTTTTTCCATGATCTGCCGTAGTGCGAATATTTGGCAAATGGTGGACTTTTCTGGCCTGGCACCGTACTGATAAGGACCTGTCAGGCTGTTGACGATTAGGCATTCACATAATATGGCAGACAGGATCTTATATGCGATGTTACCTAACCTAAGGCTTTTGCCTTTCATGCACCGCAAAATCAATAATAATATTTGCCTATTTGATTGAAGCCGCACTAGTTTACGCACTTTAATCGATTATGGAGTTTCCTTGCCTTACAAAGTGAATTCACTGTGTCTCTCAGTCGGGTGCCGTTTATAACTTTTACACCAAAAATGTTACATAAATCTAGAACTCCAGCACCTTGTTCGTTGCGCTCTTCATCCTTGGACATTCTGTACTCCTTTCACAAGTCCCCCATGACGCCCTGCTTAGATTATGTGGACCCACTGAAATCACTTATTACAAAATGTTGACCTTTCTAAACCCTTGAAACATATTAAAAAAATTGTTGTAGTCATTGAGCCAATTGTTGAAGTTCAAATGTACAGAAACAATAAAAACACATTCAATATGAGACGATGAAATTTCAATAAAAGTATCTAATTTACTTCGTACTCACAAATAATATTGGTAAGTATCTCCTGTTATAAATGTTATGGAAAAAAAAAATAATTCAATTGCCTTAGAAAATTAAAAAAAAGTTGGAAAATAGTTTCTTCTTATAATTTCGACCTGCAACATAATACTCAAATATATTAATATCTACGAAAGTATTAAAACTATAAGAACTTTGACAGACGGTTAATTCTTGTTCGGACCATTTAAAAAAAAAAAAATTCGAGGCTTTCTAGGTACTCGAATATCATCAGGTTTGACCAATTTTTCTTTTGTTCATATACCGTATCTTAGAGTATACTACTCTCTTAGTTCTAACCAAATCTGTATAATCACGTAAATGACGGAGTTATTGATGCTACTGCCAGAAATGAAGAGAGTCTTGCTACCGATACTGTGCATACCTACAATTTCTCTCCTTCACAATTCACTGTATTCGAAAAGGATTCTTCAATTAAGTATCTCCTGCAGGTTACTTATTTTTTGCTTTCATGAACACTTTCTTGTCTAAAGTGAATCGACTCCCTTGGGTTCTTGGTTTACTTCTTTTTTTAATACATCCCTTCCTTGAACATCCGACAAAATGAGAAAAAAAATCGTCTACCGTATCTCTGTTTGGAACATCCCACGTAGTGAACCATTGGATCCGATGGGAATGTAGTGCAAGTTAATGAATAGGATTTGTGTCCCTTTTAACTATTTAATTTTTATGGTCAATGGAGTTGACAAGTAGTTTAAACTGAAACTTTGCTTCCGTGAATAGCAAAAAATATAACGAGGGAACGACAAAGTACAGCAAGAAGCCCTGTGCAATCTCTTGACCTTTTCAAGGCAGAGCGCAAATGAAAGGATTATTAGTTGGGCTGGTACTACTACTCGAAGCGAGAATAGTCTCATAGAAAAATAGAATCAAACGGTAAAGTAAAACTTCAATTAGCCAAAAAAAAAATAATTAAGACAGAACAGAAAACTAATTGCATTTCCCTGAGTCTGTCATGCGAATCCTTTTAAGAATAATTCAAAGTTTCTCTCTCTCTCTTTTTCTAATATTTTGTTTGCAATTTGGAAGGGCACGTCGTCATCTTTCGCGTTGATGACCAAAAACCTTTGAACTGAAATTGCACTTCAGATGTGAATACTATTCAGTTTGCAAATTTATTGTGTGAAAAGTTCTGAAAGCGTTTTCCATGTTTATGAGTAAATTTCTCTACGGGTCAATGTAATTGCCAGAATGATAACATTTCATGATGATGAATTTTGTATGGATTCTATGAGAAATAGTAAAAGCTAAACTTTTTGTGAAATGAATAATAATTTATACGGAAATTCTAATTTTATTAGTTGAAGTTCATTTAAGAAATGAAGCAGAACAGAATGCAAACTTTCAGAAAGATTGAAGGATCAGAATTATCTCGAATTAAGTACAATACTCAGCCCTGCTGATCGATCATTTTTTTGTTTACCCTATTTCATAATATATTGTATAATAATACTTGTTTAAACCTTGCCCGCTTCGCCAGGCCCACAAAAATGTCAAAGTTTTTTTTTTCAGTGTTTTTGAATGTTTTTGTAATTTTTTTTTGCCTATCACCTTTGTACCGTAATTACCTACATTTAAAAAAAACCCAACTAAACTGGTTAAAAATTACGGGCGGTAGAGGGAAACATACACATTTTGCCACTTAGTTATATATAGGTCTAGCTTCTCACAATCACTGGTTTTGTGTGGGTTATATTTTTTTTGCACGAATTTAAGGACCTACAGTTTTGTGCCGTAAAGGAACTAAAGGAACTAGCCCTCCAGGTTAGGGGTTGTGCCGTCGGGGTAACTTACCTACCACGTAAAAAACTCATGGTTCCGAAACAACCAAAAGCGTCAGATAAGGAGGACTCAACTGATGACGACCCCAGCAAATGAAATAAGGACAACGACCTTCGGATCTGTACATGGAATGTCCTGCCTCTTTATAGACCACGTGCAGCCGAACAATTAGCAGAGGCCCTATATTGCTATAAAGCAGATATAACAGCCATCCAGGAAATGTGATGGAATGGGCCGACCAAAAAGAGGATGAAAAAATATAACATCTACTACGGTGATTGCTACAGAGGCAACAGACAACGCTTATTCGGATGCGGATTTGTTATACGCGGCAGACTTAGGCAAGAAGGCTGGTGGTCAGGTTTGGACCCGTAGGGTAGAGTTTCTGGACGATCCTTATTGGGTAACCGCAAAAAGAAGACTCACTGCCTCCACGGGGCGGCCACCAGGCAACGAATGCTACAGCGAGATAACCGGCCTAGCATTCCTTGCTTGTTCAGTCGAATTCTTGTATTCTTTTGCGCCTGCTTGCAATGCACGGCCTGCATTCACGACTGTAAGTATTCGGCTAAAGTGAGCGACGTGAGGAGTAAACCTCTAGAAAAAATCTCTAATCCAAGGTGGAACAGCATACGCCGAGGGATCCATGGCTAAGAGAGTGCTTAGTCGCTAGTATGCGGACTCCGAATACCCTGGCGACCTTCGATTTCAATCCACCCTTCCCATGGTACATCGGGCTCTGCCATGGGTGATATCCCTTTCTCGATTACTCGTGGGTCCATAATTCCTAACTTAAAAAAAAAAAAACTATGAGACAGGTGTATCTCAAATCACACCAGCTTCTGTTACTGCTGACGAGCATACAGTTGCGCGATGCTATAGGGCTTCCGAAGGCCACTTCATCTTCGGCCATAACCACTCGGCTTGCTGACGAGCAAGGACTTGGCCTCGGATGGTTTGGATGACGGAGCCAAGCGGGCCCAATCCTTGCCGTCCACATGTGTCCATCCAGAAGTAGCGGATACCGCCCCCTCTGACTCTGACACATCTACTTTCATGGATACGTGCAGCGTCACCACAGAGAAATCTGGATGCTCCTCCATTGGGAGGAGGTTAAACGAGCTGCGAATTCAACCGGATGGTTTCGTTCGGTTCAATTCTGCCAAAAAGAGGCGGTTCAATTGCCATTCGCAGAGGCGATACTAGGGAGAGTGCCCTAGCTTATGCCAAAGCTCCTCCTATTGCAAAAGATGCTAAACGAGGTAGATCAGAGGATCATACCCCACCAGCACTCGCCGCCAAGAAAGCCAAGGCAGGACCTACACCTGATGTTCCCACCTTCAGTCAGGTGGCTAGTGTTGTCAGGTTAGGTATCGTCCCAGCGGACTTGGAGAACAAGCCCCTACCAACGGAGCAGATGACACTCATCCAAGAGGCCGTCATCGATGTCTCAATTGAGCTGAGGAATAAAGGCGTATGGCCGAAATTCTCAGGCTCACAGCACAAGGCGGGATGGCTGGTTTTCGTCTGCTCAAACAGTGCTAGTGCTGGGTGGATGTGCTCGAATTTTGAGACAATAAGAGCCAAAAGTGGATTGGACATCTTATTGGTGGATCATTCCCTAAAACCCGTATCATCCGCGGTTTCTTCCCACAAAGTCTCGAGCTCCCGTCGACTAAAATTCTGGCTTCAATGGAAGCTCAAAACGAAGGCCTAATGGCAGCTTCATGGAAGGTCATGCAAAGGGTGAAGGAAGGTGCACTCCTCCATCTTGTGCTGGCCATTGATGACTCTTCCCTGAGGGTACTGAAGGCCCTCAATAACAAAGTGCAATACCGTTTTGGTCAGATCAAACTGATCCCAAAGACCACTGACAAGGGTCAGGAGTCTGGCCACGGTAGTCCAAAGAAGGTGGACGCAATTGGCATTACAACTGCTACTGCGACGGACCCCTCATCATTCGTATCCACCAGCAGTGCATCCGGGCCTGCCCCGAACACCAGTTCCACTGCCAAAACCGCTGGCACGACTAGTGAGTAGCTAAGTAGCACCAGTGGTCCTAAAGCTAGTACCTGCACTGCGGGAATCCGATCAAAGGATCCAGCCCGCCCCAGCACATTAGTTCCTAGACTTCGTTTGTCGTTAACGACCAGCGGTGCCCCTGGGCACGTCTCTCGAAGACACGAGTAGTCGGTTGCGAACAGACTCCTGGGTCATCAAAACCTAACCGCTTGCCGTAGAGGAAAGGGTCCCAAAAAGGCCCAACTACTCCGACAAGCTCGATCCTCAGCGGAGGACCGATGAACAAACTTGCATCATGCTAAGGGCGCGTCCGCTACCCTTAGCAAGCGGTTCGCCGAAGAAGATATAACCCTTGGTCTCATTCAGGAACCCTGGGTTAGTTGCGGACAGGTTAAAGGTCTCCGGAGTAGGGCAAGTAAGTTGATTTCCAAGTGTGGAGAGCCAGCGCCGAGAGCGGTCTGCTTAATTAGCAATAATTTAAACGTTCTCCCTATTCCAGAATTTATAAAAAGAGACCTGGCGGCCCTACTACTCGAAATCCCCACTGGAGGAGGTACACTCAACATCGTGTGTGCCTCAGCGTACTTCCCTCACAGTGGTGATATCCCGCCGAAAGACGCCCAGAGCCTCGTTGACTACTGTCAGGAGAATAACCTCCATTACATCATTGGATGCGATGCCAATGCACATCATGAGGTCTGGGGTAGTAGCAACATCAACAGAAGGGGTGAGTGTCTTTTAGAATACTTTGTAAGTAGACAAATAGATATTTTGAACAAAGCCTCTAAACCTACCTTCATAAATGCGATTCGCGAGAAGGTACTTGACCTCACCCTCGCTAGTCCATTTATTTCTAATTTTATTGAAAATTGGCACGTATCAGATGAGGCCTCTCTGTCAGACCATCAGCACATCAGGTTTGACATACCTGGCCAACTCTCATATGTCTCTAATAGATACGATCCCAAATCTACGGATTGGCATCGCTATCGTGAACTAGTGTTGTCAAAAAAAAGATATGCTTCTCACATCTATCGAGTCCATAGAAGACCTGGATGAAGCTGCACACCAGCTTAAACATATACTGCTTGATTCCTACCACGACAGCTGTGTCCCAAAGACACATGTTAGCAAACAAAGTGCCTTGGTGGAATGACCAACTGGCGGAACTTAGGAAGAAAGTCAGAAAACTCTTCAACTCTGCAAAGCGAACGAAGAGGTGGGACGAATACAGGTTTGCTCTCACAGAATACAATTTAGTACTGAGACAATCTAAGCGAACTGCTTGGAGGAAGTGCTGCGAAACAATCGCTGACATGCCTACAGCGGCACGAATCCATAAATCACTCGCAAACGATCATGTCAACTGTGTAAGGTTACTGAAGAAAAATTACGGAACCTACACGACGGACCGTGTGAATACACTTAGAACCTTACTTCAGGTACATTTCCCAGGCTCGTCTCTTAACACATCTCATGTGTATTGGAACATAGTTAACCACAGGGTTTATGTGGACAGGAGAGTTAATAGTTTATCTGGAAAAATATTCAATCCAGAGAAAGTTGAATGGGCGATAGGCACATTCAAACCTTTTAAAGCTCCCGGCGGTGACGGTCTGTTTCCAGCACTTCTCCAAAAGTCAATTGACCTCATCCTGCCGGGGTTGACAGCTTTATTTAGAGCCAGCTACAATTGGGGATACATACCACCCACCTGGAGGCAGGTTAATGTGGTCTTCATCCCCAAGCCGGGCAATAGGCCTAGCGAGCTGCCTAAATCATACAGACCTATAAGTCTAACATCATTCGTCCTTAAGACAATGGAGAGACTCATAGATATCCATATTAGAGACCGGTAAGATCAATCTAACCCTCTGCACTCGAATCAGTACGCATACAGGAAAGGCGAATCTACAGCAGGTGCGCTTCACTATCTCGTCAAAAAGATAGATGGAACACTCAGTTCAAGGGAGATAGCCTTGTGTGCATTTCTTGATATCGAGGGCGCATTCGATAACACTGGTTACGACTCGATCGCAAGAGCAATCAGTAGCAGAGGTATCGAAAAATCGACTAACCAATGGATCAGGGCCATGCTGGTAAGTCGATTCATTACTTCCTCCTCTGGGGGAGTGTCAGTGTCCATAACTGCAGCCAAAGGCTGTCCTCAAGGAGGAGTTCTTCCCCCCTGTTATGGTCTATAGTCATCGACAACTTGTTAGTAGATCTTCACAGATCAGGCTACACCACCGTTGGTTATGCTGACGACTTGGGGGTTTTTATCAGAGGAATACACAGCACAACAATTTCCAACGTCATGCAAAGTGCAATATCTCAAGTTGTAGAATGGTGTAACAAAGAAGGACTATCCATAAATCCTAGTAAAACCGTTCTGGTGCCTTTTACAAGGAAGACACAGGTCAACCTTGAACCTATCACAATCAAAGGCACCACACTAGTTTATTCCAGCGAGGTCAAATATCTTGGTGTAATTCTTGACAAACGACTTAATTGGAATTCACATATCAAGTCCGCCACTGAGCGCGCTACTAGAGCACTGTGGGCCAGTAAACGCCTATACGGCAGATCTTGGAGTCTCTCTCCTAAGATGATACATTGGTTGTACATAATGCTGGTTAGACCCATTATCACATACGCGGCCATCGTCTGGTGGCCTAAAACTCTCCAGCAGACAACGGCAAACAAGTTGCAGAAGTTGCAAAGAATTGCCTGTCTTGGCATTACAGGTGCGATGCGCACCTGGTCTAGGACAGCTCTAGAAGCTATTGTTAGGCTTACACCCTTACCAATCTTCATTAGGAAGATGGCTGCTAGATATGCCATCAGGCTGCAGCTAGATCACGAGTATAAACCAGGTGACCTTGTGGGACATTTAAAGATACTCAACTCTGATGTACAATGCCCTATCTTTAACATAATAATGATTATCATTAACATTTACATGCTAATCACTATGAATTATCATTAACGTTTATATTATACATAATCACACATTGATACTTGACACAATCCGCTAGCGTGGTAGTCTCACTCTTTTGATAGCTTCTTAGAGTCAGTTGAACTTGTGATCTTGAATAAAACATATTAAACTATTAATGCGAGTCTTTTATTGAAATATAACATGGCGCAGCCGCATTAAAAGAAAAAAAATTTAAATTGTTACAAAATAAAAGAAAAAAATAAAAAATTAAAAAAAAAAAAAAAAGACAATACGATTAAAACAATATAATGGCAAATTGTGATTTCCAAAAGCCTGGTCCCTTAATAGTAGATGGAAATGTCAGAGAGAATTGGCGCAAATTTCATAACATGTGGAAAATTTATACGGTGGCCACAAAAACCAACACTGAAAGTGAGGCTATCCAGACAGCAAGATTTCTGTCCTGTGCTGGAGAAAAGGCCATTGAGATATTCCAAACGCTTCCTATAGTTGAGGCTAATAAAAACAAAATTAATGAAGTCATAAAAGCATTTGAAACATATTGCATGCCAAGGAGCAACGTGGTCTACGAGCGGTATATATTTTTCTCACGAAGCCAGAAGGAAGGAGAGCCGTTCGAGCAGTTTTTATCTGACATTATCAAGTTGGCGGAAAGCTGTGATTTTGATTGCCAAAAGGATGACATGATCAGAGATCGAATTGTCATGGGTATTGCAGACCAAAACGTGCGCTTGCAGCTACTGAAGACTGATAATCTGGACCTAACAAAGGCTAAGGAACTTTGTCGCGTGGAAGAGCAAGCAAGCATGCAAGCTCAACAGTTGCAAGCAGAACGAGGATCGTCAATTGCAGTAATTTCAAATAAAAATCATCATCATTCTAATATAAATTTCAATACTAGTAATCATGTTTCTAAATTTCCATCTTATTCGAATTCTAGATATCTAATGCATGGAACAAAGAAAAGAGACCACCAAACTAGTGAAGAGCAAAAACAGTTGAATTCAAGGAAAAATATGAACGTGGTCGGGTGTGACAGGTGTAAGAGATACCATATTCAAGGTCGCCGTCCAGCATTTGGACAAAAATGTTTGAGATGTGGTAAGTACAATCATTTTGCATCTGCATGTAGATTTAAGAGTGTAAATGACATTAACAGTAACGAAATGGCTTACGACGATGATGAGGATGAGTCATATATTGATTTGATAGAGGTGGTCGGTGTTAGTTCGTATGGTAGCATTGGTTCGATAAATCAGGTTCGACAGAGTTGTAAGAGTTGGAATGAAAATATTACGATAGAGAATAGTTTGATTAAATTTAAATTGGACAGTGGGGCCGATGTCAACGTTATACCACTTAAAGATGTAAAACATATGAACTGTGAACATAAAATTAGACCGGTAAAAGCTAAACTAGAGGCATATGGTGGTTCACTTATTCCTACGAAGAGGTTAGTTCATCTTCGAGCTTAGTATAAAAATAAAATAATTGAGGCAGATTTTATGGTAGTCGGCTGTGATTCAAAACCATTATTGGGGCTTAGTTCATGTGTAGACTTAGGGCTAATTCAAAGAATGTGTGAAGTGGGCAAGTTTATTTGTAAAAATAATGATGTGTTTTCGGGTGATGGAAGATTCCCAGATAGGTGCTCATTAGAATTAAAACCAAATAGTGTTTCTATAAGTAAACCTCCGAGGTGAATACCAATTGGTATCAGACAAAAGGTTAAGGAGGCACTTGAAAATATGGAACGTCGTGGAATAATCAGCAAGCGTGATCAACCCTCTTCATGGTCACACCAGTTAGTAGTTGTAGAAAAGGCCAACGGGTCTTTGAGATTATGCCTTGATCCCAGTGCACTTAACGTGAATTTGAAAGAGATGAGCACTTTATAATTCCTACGCTTGATGATTTTTGTGACGCAATGAGAGGGCTTAAGTATTTTTCAGTGTTTGACTTGAAGGAGGGATTTTGGCAGCTTGAATTATGCCAAAAATCTAAGGAATTGACAGTTTTTAGCACGCCATTTGCGTCGCATCAATATAATGTTTTACCTTTCGGTATTAAAACGGCACCTGAAAAGTTTCAAAAGTTAAATTCAAAATATTTTGGCTGCTTACCTGGCACATTTGTTTACATTGATGATGTCATAGTTGGTGGAAATACAAAAGACGAGCACGATGAAAATGTTGAGAGAGTAATAAAAAGAGCTCGTGAAGTAAACATTAAATTTAACAAGGATAAACTGCAACTTTGCGTAAACAAAGTTAGATATTTAGGTCATGTTTTCACTGGTGATACAATTTGTCCGGATCCAAGACGAGTTGAAGCCATTATAAAATTAAAGGAACCACAAGACAAAAAACAGTTAGAAAGCATTATGGGTATGTTCAATTACCTTCGTGCTTTCATACCTAACTTTTCGAATTTAAATGCACCTCCTAGGAAACTGTTAAAAAAAGTAATGAATTTCAGTGGTCTCCTAGTCATAGCAAAGTGTTCAAAGATATAAAAGATGCTCTTGCCACACATTCCATTCTACACGTTTTGATCCAAAGAAGCAAATCTTAGTTCAGACTCATGCTTCTCAAAATGGATTAGGATGTTGTCTCTTTCAAGACGGCAAGCCGGTGGCATACGCATCTAAAAACTTGACTGACACTGAAACAAGGTACGCACAGATCGAAAAAGAGTTATTGGCTGTTGTGTACGCTTGTGAAAAATTTAAAAACTATATTTATGGGTACCACTTTACCATTAATTCTGACCATAAGCCATTGGTAGCTATAATAAAAAAAGATGTGGATGAAATTCACTCGAATCGCCTACAACGCATAAAATTGAAACTTTCAAAATATGATTTTGAAATTAGGTTTGTTCCGGGCAAGTTCTTATATGTAGCTGACTTGTTATCACGCCATTTCATCAACGATCCTTTGATTGATATGGAATCACCATTAAAAGATCTCATACACAGTATTAACGTGAGCGACCCAAAAAGGAAAATGTTTGAAGATGAGACTAGAAAAGATGTTGTACTACAAACTCTTGTACGCTTGTACGAAGATGGCTGGCCATCAAACAAAGAACAAGTTCCAGAAAATGCTAGGTTTTTTGGCAATTTAAAGACAGAATATTTGTAGAGGATGGCTTGGTTTTTTATGACAACCGAGTTTTTGTTCCACAAAGTTTGATTAACGAAATGCTAGACGGACTTCATAAGTCTCACATGGGTATAACAAAGACTTTGAATAGGGCTAAGGCCACCCTTTACTGGCCTTATATGAATAGAGATATCGAAACTATGATTTTTAAATGTCGAAAATGTGAAATGTTTGACCGGAAAATAAAAAGCATTCATTGATTCCGCATCCGGTGCCTAAACGACATTTCCAAAAACTTTGAATAGATTGTCTTGATTACGGGGGAAAATCATATTTGGTGGGAATGGATTGCTATTCCAAGTGGATAGAACTTCACTCAATCGTAGACAAAACTGCATCAAGCATTATAAAAATTTTAAACAAAATATTTTCGATTCATGGTATCCCACAAAATATTGTCTCCGACAATCAGCCTTTCAATTCATATAAACTGCGAAATTTTGCAAAAAATTCAAACTTTAATTTTATATATAGCAGTCCGAAATATCCAAGATCAAATGGTCTTGCGGAGAAAGCAGTACATATTGCAAAATCAATACTTAGAAAAATTAATCAGTCCGAAGGTAGTTTAGAAAAAGCTCTGTTAGAGTATAGAAGTACGCCAATTCCAGGAATTGGGTATTCACCAGCAGAAATGCTTATGAATCGTATATCGAGAACGTGGTTACCGATAAAAGATGAAGATCTTGAGCCGAAAATTCCAAATAACTTGCATGCATTATTAGAAAAACGCCAAGAAAAGAACTTAACACGTAACAATCCGGTTCGACCCCGTTGCGAAATCAATCTTAAGGAAGGAGAAAACGTAGTATATAGACATAATGGGAAGTGGGAACCTGCCAGAGTAGTCTCCAAACATGAACGTCCTAGATCATACTTACTTCAAAATGAAAATAACAGAATCATTCGTAGAAATACATTTCACTTACGTAGGTCAATGAATTCTCCGCACATTATGCTATCCGACACGGAAGAGAGAACACCTGTTGCATTTAGAAACAATGATCGCTCTTCTCTTGAATTGAAAGATGCTAATCACAACAACTCATCTCCATTACCGTATGACAACAAAGCCGATCTAGATTCCGAATTAGTGCAGCCACCGAGCGAAGAGTATACCACAAGATTTGGTCGAATAAGTCGGAAACCAAACTTCTATACACCTCAGTAAAATTGAATTATCATACATGAAATATTTAAGTAAACTAAATTTTGAAAATTTTTAGTATAGTTGGTATTGTTTGTACCCTTACATCTGAATGCTATAAATTGAATTGTAAAGTAAATTAAAAGAAGGAAGATGATGTACAATGCCCTATCTTTAACATAATAATGATTATCATTAACATTTACATGCTAATCACTATGAATTATCATTAACGTTTATATTATACATAATCACACATTGATACTTGACACAATCCGCTAGCGTGGTAGTCTCACTCTTTTGATAGCTTCTTAGAGTCAGTTGAACTTGTGATCTTGAATAAAACATATTAAACTAATAATGCGAGTCTTTTATTGAAATACAACAAACTCAATCCCTAAAAGAGACATGTTTTGCACTTTACCAGATATTATGGTCAGGCAACACTGCTTTGGTAGGCTATTCGAGGTTGAAATATTGGACTGCGAAAACTGGTCCAATGGTGCTCCAACACTGGACCCTAGAAGTCTGGTCTTGTTCACCGACGGTTTGTAGATGGATTCTGGAGTTGGAGCTGGGGTTTTTGGACCCAACACAAAGATTTCGGTACCTATGGGTACGACTCCTACTGTGTTTCAGGCTGAAATCCATGCCATTGAGATTTGCGCCAGACACAATCTCCGCAAGGGGATCAAAGGCGCTAGAATACATATCTTCTCAGATAGCCAAGCAGCACTTATGGCACTGTCGTCCAACCAAATGGACTCCAGAACCGTAAAATGCTGCTACATTACAACAGGGTAAAACTCGGTTGGGTACCCGGACACCAAGGGATTGTGGGCAACGAATCTGCAGATGAGCTTGCTAGGGCTGGCTCAGAATCTGTGTTCATAGGTCCTGAACCTTATTGTGGCGTCAATTGGGCGACAGCTAACACGCTGGTTAACGAATGGGAAAACAAACTTCGTCTAGATCACTGGACTAGTGGGCCAGGTCTAAGACAATCCAAACGATTAATCAAGCATTACTCCTATAAGGAAATCCTTAACTTAGATAGGGAAAGCATTAAGAAGCTTGTGAGCTTTCTTACTGGCCATTGCGGCTCGAGATACCACCTTAACAAGATGAACCTGTGCCAAGAGAAGGACTGTCGGTTCTGTTTAGGGGAGGATGAAACCTCCGAACACATTCTTTGTGAATGCCCGGCACTACACTGGTTAAAGAAAAGTATTCTCCACAAGGAGATACTTACTTCAGTGGAACTGAAATGCTCTGCTACTAAGGACATACTCACTTTCATAAAGGAGGTAGTACGTCTGTTAGATTAACTCCAACCCTCCGATACAATAGATCTTTCAGGTCGCAGTGTCGTTGCCACGCGGGCATGGGTTGTACAAGAGGAAAAAAAAATAAATATATATATATAAAAAAAAGAAAGGCAAGAAGGCTTAAGCTTCCGACACGTGAGCAAGCGTATTATGACTATCCGGATTAAGGCTAAATTCGCTAACATAAGCCTTATATGTGTTCATGCCCCCACGGAAGAAAAGGACCCTGCCATTAATGATTGATTCTACGAGCTTCTCGACAAAACATATGAGCAATGTCCTAAATACGCCAAAGTAGAAAAGGAGGACGTCTTTGGTAGGGCAGTCGGTAAGGATAGCCTACACAACACCACGTCTGATAACGGACTAAGGCTAATTGATTTCACTGTGGAGCGAAATGCCACCATAGCAGCATATGGTTTCCTCATCTCGATATTCATAAGCAGACATGGCGGTCCAATGATCATGTAACGATCAACTAAGTTGATTATATTGCGATCGACGCAAGGCATGCCTCAAGTATTCTGGATATCCGGACCTTCCGAGCGGTACGAATGCAGATATCCTTAACTGAGCAACAAAGAAGAATCACTGTGAGAAAATTTAACGTCGAAAAGCTACAATCCCAAGAGACCACCAGACTCTTCGCTGAACGCGTTTTCCAAAATCTCTCAATCACCCCTATGCCGCCAGCATCAAGTGTCGAAGACCAGTGGCAACACTGCCAACATACCATCAGAAACGCCGCGACTGATGCGGTAGGTAGGTGATTTGATGAAGAATGCCGGCGAGTGCATGCAGCAAACCAAGAGGCATATAAAGCGGCGCTGCAAGGGAAGACGAGAGCTGCTCGTGAGCTCTACGAGCAAAAGAGACGGGAAGAACATCGACTTTTCCAAAAGAAGAACAAAGAGCATGAGAAGCGCGCGTTTGAAAATGTCGAGAGTTTATACTCCAGGAAAAATGTACGGAAGTCTTCCCAAGTAGAGGTAAAAAGAAAGTGTCAGAGAAGCAATACCCTTACAGAAACCTGTAGAGTTGAAAATTGAAACTTCGTAGTAGAATCACAGTCGGTGCTGGGAATATGGAAAAACTACTTCTGCAGACTGTATAACGGCGACGAAGACCAACATCCCGCTTTCAGGCAGAATGAACCATTCAACATAGACGATGATAGTCAAAATTTCCGTCCAAAACGAAGTGGGGATGGCAATATCCAAGCTAAAATCCAACGAGGCTGCTGGACCCGACTTAGCGGCTAAACTTTTCAAGGTAGCGGGGAATGCATTTTTAGAGTGCATACACCAACTCATCTTTAAAAATTTATCAAACGAGTGTACCTATGCCTGATGAATGGAATCTTAGCACCGTTTGCCCGATCAACAAGATCCACACTTATTGTGTGGAACTCACAAGCCAATACCGGAGGCACAGTCTATCACAAGTCGTTACAACTGCTTGCATACGCCGACGATATAGACATTATTGGAAGAACTCAGCGGGCTGTCACCGGTGCGTTTGCAAGCATTGAGGGGGAAGCGGCCAAAATGGGTTTAGCGTTGAAAGTGGGCAAACCAAGCATATGCTCTTAACAAGAAGGGACAACCAACAATGATGAATTGGACAGAACGTCACAGTGGGCCGCTATAACTTCGAGGTAGTAAGGGACTTTGTCTACCTTGGCTCTGCTATAAACTCTATAAACAAGATGAGCACAGAAATCAAGTGGAACACCAACGCTCCGGCCCGCAGAGTCTTCGAATCTAACCCCGAGAGACGACGCAGTAGTGTCCCTCCTCGCCGTAAATGGCGCGCACTAGTTCAAGGGGACCTCGACCAACTTGGAGTGTGCAACTGGAGGCAATTAGCTAAAGACCGAGCTAAATGGAGAGGCTTGTTGGTTGAGGCCCAGGTTTACCCCGAACTGTAGCGCCACCTAAGTAAGTAAGTACCTACCTACCTACATCAACTTAAAAATAAAAAATTACTTTCAGCGATATTCGACCAATCGAGCCACCGCTCTGCAAGGGAGGACACTGCCACTGTGCCACGCTGGTATTGTTAGGGGACTGAAAGTTACTTGTATATACAATACATAAATTGCGTTAAGAACTTTAAATCGATTTTCTCGGAAGCGAAGGTGAATGGTATCTTACTGTTTCACGCTGATATTGAGGGCAACCTACCCTACAGCATATATAAAAAATTAAGAAATCTGTGATTCCCATGTTGGATCCTCCCCTTGTTAGCTTAAAGTAAAGTGTGATGTACTCTATCAAAAGCTTTTGTAAAGTATGTACATCAACTCATAAAACAAAAAAAATAAAATGTCAACAATACGTGGTGTTCCTAACCGGTCGGCCATCTAAGCAATAACCGTGCCCGACACTGCTTGATTTCGGTGATCGGACGAGCGTGGTTGATCGCTTCATGTATGGTTTTTGTGTCGATGTCGTTCCGATTCACCAGTCTAGCTAAAGAAGTTTCACTTAAAAACAAAACAGTTATTATGCACGTACAATGAAATAGTATGTCAAAATAAACAGTTTGTTTGTTATCTACTCCCAAGCATTACGTACGTGTATCTTTATAAGAGCGATAAAGAAAAATATACGACAAGGAAAAGTTGCATCAACATGTTTTATTTATGCAGAAGGCTCCACGATTGCAATGTGTTGGGCACACATCGAACAAATGAACGACAGTGCTACAGTTAAGAGGGCCCTTGTATCCCAACAACTAGCTTAATATCCAAACATTTCTAAAAGCATTGAATCTTAACGTGCACGAATACATATGTATGTAAGTACGATTTTGTTCCCCCTACCAGTAGATTTCCTCAAACTGTCTTATAAATATGCCCCCTTTAATTCAAATGCATATTTCAAAGACACTGAAAACCACTTAAGTCATCCTTACTAATCGTAATCGTAAAAGAATGTCCATAAACTCACCGATAAAAAGAATCATCTACACTACATTTCATCTCTTAGTATAAATTGTAAGCACACAACACAGAAGTCTTCATATTTTATGAGTTTCCACTTTTATTACCCTGGCGCAGGACATTAAGCAATAAGCAAGTAAACAACAGTAGAAATTGGCTGCACAATGAGACAATGTAATTGTATCCAAAAATCATGACCATGCCGAAAATAAAACCGAAATTGGAGAAAACACGCAAAACAAAATGTCCCTAATTCCTATGAACATCAATAAAGGATATTCATTGAATGACCCGACCAGTTTGCCCTTTTAATTCACTTAAACCCATTTTCACAAGGCGAGTACACAAAGGGATATGAAACCATTCAACATTCCCTATGTACGGAAATATACACCACAGAGAAATGGCCAAAAGGACATGGCAAAACACCAGCAACAAAAACAACAATTGCAATTTAATTTCAAGAATTATAATTTCCTGCTCACATAATAAGAATATCCTTCGTAGACAAATAACGGGCCAGAAAAACAAGTAAATTGAAGCAACTTGTATGCGAATAAAAATGCCAAGACTTGAGAAATTTGCATGGAAATAGCACTAGGGGTTGGGAATCTAAGTATGTACAAGACTTAGCTCAGTTTTGAAGATACAACCGCTTGGCATGGAGTAATTCAGTAGTAAATAATCTTCAGTACTCGTACTGGCAGACAGCTTCATGTTGTGTAGCTGTGTTCTTACACACGTACTCCTTTTCGAATGAATGGGTAATTGCCTTGGTTAGTAGACATTTTCGGGTAGTTTTGTATACAATAGATATTTGTTTTTTGTTTTTTTTTTTTTTGTTAGCCTCAGAAGACAATTAGCGAAAAGTTTTCATTAGTAGAGAAAAATGGGAAAACATATTTCTGGCAATGCTTCCTGAAGCTAATGTTGAGTGAAGATTTAAGTACCTATAGTAATTCTAGGCACTAAAATGGTGGGTTTAATGAGAAAAAAAATTATGTGCCTCAACAATCCGATTTGTTCGGTAAAATTGCGGTAAAATGACAGGCGTGCAGATTAAGAGGCCAAATACACATGGCGAGTCCGTGACTCCCCATTTAAAAGCGTTGCAGCACATCTTCCATGACTTGTTCGCAGCCGATTGAGACTTACTTAACATACTTACTTAGGTGGCGCTACAGTTCGGGGTGAACCTAGGCCTCAACCAACAAACCTCTCCATTTAGCTCGGTCTTTAGCTAATTGCCTTTAGTTGCGCACTACAAGTTGGTTGAGGTCCCACTGATTATCTCACACTGATTTTTCCTAATATTTTGCGCGTAGATGCATCGAGTTGGTAGTCTATTTTGTTTTTGGGGCGCCATTGAGCCAGACAGGGGCACTGTATTCAGCAGCGAAGTGAACTACCTATATAAAATTCCAAGAGCGATGCAGCGAAGTGTTTTTGGGGGAAGCTTCCCATGTTGTCGAGACAAGCTTCTGCACTATGTCACTTGAAAGACTTCAATGGACTGAATGTATTCAGTGATTTCAATCGACTGAATGCATTTAGTGAATGTTAGTGACTTCACAGTGACTTCAATGAGAAAGCAAAAAAAAAATTAATTGTGTTTGACTTCAGGATTTTGATTGCTAAAAATGATTACTCATTTATTCATACATTACTAAATGACTTCAAAATGAACGGGGATTCATTTGTTTTAAGTTTAAGTCGAAATTAACATTTCTCAGTATGACTTCAAGGAATGTATTCCGCAATGATTGCATTCTTTTATAGCCCTACTAGATATTTTGGTGTGGGGTTTGGTTTGTGTTTCACTTGTACATTGCTGAAAGATACCTCTAGTTTCGCTTTTGCAAGCTTACTGTTTATATGGAAACATGAAACTTCCGTTTTCTTCATGCTTGGGCATAGGCTCCGCTTCTTAAGATATGGGGTTAGTTTTAAAAGGTTTTTAGTGAAGGTCTCTTAAGAATGAGACGTATTTTGGTAGTGCTGAGTAGCTATTGCATGTTCGTCATCCTATGCACATTTTCTTGATGCCGTTTCTGGAACGTCGAGTGTATATATGTTGCAAAGTAGCGGCGCCAATATAGATCCTTGGGGAAGCCCATTGTCTTGGCCTGCTAGATGTATCATTGAGAAATACTTGGAATGTTCTGTCGCTAAGCATTTTGTTCAGTATCGAGGCTATTTCGATATGACTTGCAGGAACAAGCTGTATGCCAGCTACGTCTGTGGTGATAGAAAATATGTTCTTAGCGGAGCTTTGTTAGGTAAGTTTTGCATTTTCAATTCCATTTCTTATGTAAGTGGTAGATCCGTATCATAGTGATACTCGTATATCAGTACGGTTGCTGTATACCCATTTAGCGTATCTCTTTTTCGAAAGTCAGCTCCAGACGCGGTATGCGTCTCCTGAATAACTTCTACCTATACATCAGTGGCGTTGTTCTTTAGAAACCTTGAAAGGTATTCGCCTTTGGACCTGTTGGATCTCTCCACATTTATTTGGGGAATACGAACTGATGGTCCGACTCTCTTTGTCTCTGGTAGTTGAACCAACAATCGCGTGGTTATTTGTTTTAGACATGCAGGTGGAAATATTCAAAAGCGAGTGATATTCTCATCCAATTAAACTTTGTTCATGTCACAATCAAGTATACCCGTGAGCAGGATTCACCATGAACTGTTCTTTGCGTATGCTCTATCTTGCCCTCAATAATATTTTCTGGAAACACATCTCAAGGAACGGTAAGACATGTTCGGTGATATCATCCGAAGTTAGAGTCTGGCGTTCCAATTGGCACAATCACTCTTATTCCATGCCGCACAAGTCTGGGGTTCTTCACAGCATAAAGAAGCAGAAAAATTGTTAAGATACTTTGTGAAGAGAATTGTCTAACACACCAAATTATAAGATTCACATTGAAACTGGGGTCCCGACTCTGTTCCTGCAGGTTCTGCGCATCAATTTCAAACCAAAGATACCAGTGAATCAAATTATACCTGGAAAAATCAGTTGGGCAAAAGAATGGGTGACAATCTCTGACTCGGTGAATGTGCGTATACAGTCGAGAACGGATAAGCGGAAAACGGATAAGTAGAAAAATCGCACAAGGGCAACAACTTTAGATGCTCCTAGCCATTTCATGCGATTTCTGTACAAATTTGTTCGTATAAGTGCAAAACGTTTAAGTACAAATTCCTCATAAGTGAACAACTTTTCAAAACCCCGAATAAAGTTTTCCACTGTTTTTAAAACGGATAAGTGCAAATGCAAATTTTAAATTTTTTACATTAATAAAAAATTAAGTAGCAAAACTTAAAACTACGTACATAGTACATACATATACATATATGTACATTTTCAATGGCCCGCTAATCCTTCATGAGGGTTGCGGTGGTAGGATGCTCAGGTGGACCCTCCATCCTTCTCGATCCTCTGTCACTGACTCCAACTCATCAGGAGGTATCCCTACAGGGCTCCAGGAGAGATGTCGTACTTGTTCCAACCATCTATTTCTAGGCCTACCGGGGAGTTGCCTACCTGATGGCAAGGCAATCATGGCACGTCTTGTACGTAGTATGTACAAATAAATAAATAGTTGGCACAACAGCTCTTTAAGTGCCAGGGCCTAGCTTCTACAACCACTCATGTTGTGTGCGTTATATTTTTGACACGAATGGAAGTGACCTTCAGTTTAGTGCCGTATCCGAACGGCGATTTGAGAAGCTTTTTCGTGACGAGAGGTGGGACCGTGAAAAAACTTTTTGGTGTTTTCTGGGGTTCGAACTTGGAACCTCACGCGCAGTGGTCCGACACACTAACTAATTACGCCACGGCGCGCCACTAGTAGTAGCATGCATTAATAATCTTATTTTGGATTTAATATCTACATGGACGTATGTACAAATGTGCATACGTACGTGCAATTATATACTTAACTCAAAATGGAATCTGATTTTTATGTTGCGTTGTTTTTGTTAATTTTTTTTTTAATTTTCACTTTTTTTTTAATAAAAGAATTACAAATAGTATAAATATATGCAGTTTCTCATGAACAAATTATTCTCTCTTTAAAAAGCAGACAATGGAGCGATCACATTATGAAGCCAAGAACCAGGCAATTTCGCGATGAATACAGCATTTTCAAATATGCATGACGGAATACCAAACTACTTTTCTGAATTACTTAATAAGACTCATATTCTTGGCAAGGGGAGGTTTGCTTGATTTAATGCGAGAGTGTTTAACGTTTTATAGCAGTGTGTCCAATTCTGAAAGCCATAGGAAAACAGTTTCTTGGCGAGTGTATACTTTCGAGAGAAGTTGGTTTCGGAAAGTTTGTTTAACTAATTTTAATGAGAGTTCAATACAAAATATTTTACACAAAATATTTTTACCAAATGTTGATTAGATATGTTAAAATGTTTTTTTTATACACTTCATTAAATTCTCCCAATCTGTATATGTATTTCCCCATCTGTATAATTTGATTTTTATTAAGGTTGATTTTCTTAAAATATATGACGGTAAATTTCCTAAGGATATTTGCTATTTCTCAAAGATTGTGTAAGCTTATCTTATTTTCATCTGCACCAAATCTAAATCCATTTAAATATAATAAATTACACCGTGCTTTTAATACCCAAATAACTTTATTTTGGTCCTTGTTGTCGATTACGTAATTTTACCTTTTTGTGTGGTTCAGGTATTTGTAGATTCATGTACTACTTTCCACTGCCCTCAAATCTTTCCTCGTGCTTTTGTGTTTTTAGGATTTTAAAATGCCCTCGTTTTTTCGGTTAAAGCCAAATTCTGTTGGTGTGTTATCCAATTATAAGCAGAGGCAATCAGCAATTTCATTAATGTCTTTTACCCTGACAATGTTCCTTCTTATTAAAATTTCGGGCAGTTGGTTGAGCAATCTTCCATCACCATAATGAAAGATTACTTTCGCAATATATACCTGAGATGTATTTCAAGGGTACAGAAAAATCCATCTTCGATACCTGTTTCCAATATTAATGGATTGTTCAGCGTTCGTTCGTCCTTTAATGAAAGACCTTCGGAACGAAACTTATTTCTTGTTTTAGAAAATGTTCCCAGGTTGCATTAATTGCATTCTTTGCTTTCTACATGTTTTGAGAAAGACACTTTTGATGTAAAAATTAGTCCCAAATAGCTATTTACTATTTTTATTTCCTTTGACTGACGCTACTACTTGGGGTCTATGGTCTCAATTTTTAGATCGCTGTAGCGCTTGGTAAATTACCTTCCATATTTTAAGCAGGGGTCTATTTTTCTTTTTTTTTTATAATTTACTCGGGCTAAATGGGTTATAACTACGCTTTCTATATATTTCGATATATAACGTCAGCATTAAGGATGAGGGGAGGAACAAAGAAGGCAGCGAGGCACATTGATGTTAAATGTCTGTAGGTAGGCTCTGGGAGAGCATTCCACAAACGTGCTGTGCGGCTCATAACGGAATCTCTATATTTAACGGTACGTCCGAAGATTGGCTTAATGATAAACTGATGAGCATTTGGGGCGTGGCGAGTATTGCGGTTAAAACGAAAAAGGGGAGGAATGCTATTGACTATTTAACTGTCGGTGAAATGCGATAGAACTATGCATCCAAAAACAACGTCACCATAATAAATTTCCTTCTTGGACGGAGCTAGTGAATTTACATTTGTGGGAAGACAAAAGGGTACCTCAGTTATCTGTTTTAGTCTGATTGGAGGTGATTGTCCGACTTACGTTAAGTCGGAATATGAAGTGGAATATGTACCCTTTTCTGACTACCGCCCTATAATAATAACATTCCAACTGGAAGTCAGTGAAATCGAAAGAATTTTATGCATAAGGCTCCTACCCAAACTGCATTGGAACGAGGAAAAACGAAGCTCGTATCGAAGACAGCTCGATATGCGGTAACGAAGTCATCAGGAATTCGATATCGGTCAAATTGGAGAAATCATCAAAGAGTCTTACCGAATCTGCACCATCAGTAGGAGTACTGGTCAACAATTTGTTGAGCCGTAGTTTGATGTAGCATGCTTAAGAGCGAGACAGATACCTTTTGCGTGGCTTCGGGCATTCCGGGACTCTAAGGGTTTTTTTTTTTTTTAAAAACTTTATATGGATACCAATAGCACCTTTAATGCATTATGTAGACGTAAAAAGAAAACGTACTATGATTTGGAAGCACAACGGCTAGCGATCTGTAGTAATGTATCCGAATTTTGCAAATTGGCTGCGAAGCTGAGTGGTAAAAAGTTCACCATTCACCGGGAACTAAGTCCTAATCATTTTTTTGCACATTTAATAGCCTGCTGGACCCAGTACTCAATAGATGCACCGTTCAATATGCTACATCTGATTTCATCTGTGAAATATTTGATTCCCCAATCACTCGAGAAGAGCTAATAGACACTTTAAGCAGACTCAAGGATGGTAAAGCCCCAGGATGGAATCGAATACATACTGAATTCTATAAGTATGCTTCTGCTGAACTTGGAAACCATCTCTTCTGCATCTACTCGTATGAAAATATTTTTGCGTGTGGGGTAATTCCCAAAGAGTGTAAGAAGGCGCTTATCTTGCCGATTCGCAAAAAAAAGAAGCTTGACTGATCGGGCAAATTATCGGAGCATTTCTTTCCTAAACGCATCGTGTAAAAGTTTTACTGGGATCTTGCAAAATCGAATCAACTTCTGGGTTGCAGCAAAAAACCGAATACTAAGCAGGATCGCCCTCATTTTTGTCCTAAGGATTATCGCAGAAACATTTCAACGGAATGGCAAAAAGTTATAAGCTTTTTTTGTCGATTTCAAGGCGACATTCGATACAAATAATCGCGATGCGCTTGTTTAGAAGCTTTATAACCTGGTTTTTCTTGCATACATATACGCCCGAGTCTCTCCAATTGATGATCAATCGCCTGCATCAATACTGCTCGTTGTGGAATCTGTCTGCAAATTTGGAAAAATCGAAAGAACTGATTTTTAAAAGAGGCGGTACAAGAAATTGCTCAAATGAAAGGTGGTATCATAACGGTGAGAGCATCGAACTAGTCAAGAAGTATAAATACCTCTGCGTTTGCTTCACAAAAAAATGTAAGCACGGAAAGATATTTGAAGGAGAAACTTCTTAAGGCTATATACGCTATCAGCGCCACGCGGAATCGATATTTTGCCAATAAAAACATTGCGCAGTAGCAAGTATAAATTTTTCGAAACAGCGTTTTTTATGAGGTGCCAGTATGAGGTTGCAGACACTATGAAACAGTCGAAAAGTTGTTGAGTTACTATGCCAAACGAGTATTTCGGCTACCAACCCGCAACTACATGATTATGAGGGAAACGAGATTGTCTCCTCTGTTTATCAAAACACCCGAACCCGAACGAATATGAACAACGATCGGTTGCCTAAGAAAGTGCCTCTCCAAGCAATTTGTAATAGGGACAGCTGATACGCGGTTTGGTTGGAATCTTCCGGTGGTCGCGGATCTTCCGGTGGCTGTGTATCTAGACGACATCGTCGTTACGGGAAAGAATGATGACGAGCACTTGCGGAATTTGGAGGAGGTACTCAAGCGACTGCAAGCAAATGGGTTCCGGTGCAATAAGCAGAAATGTACTTTTGCTAACATTGAGTTGGAGTATTTGGGCCACACGCTTTCGGCCAATGGCATTCGACCTTCAGAGAAACATCTGGTAGCTCTTCGCAGCCTACCTCGACCCACAAACATGAAGGAATTGGAAGCAGTTATAGGTAAATTGAATTACTATAACCAATTTATACCAAATTTTTCACAGGTAGCAGGTCCGTTAAATGCACTTCGAACAAAAGGGGCTAAATTTATTTGGTCTTCGAGTCAACAAACTGCGTTCGAAGTTTTGAAAGGGAGTATTTTAAAAGCTGTACGCCTTGTTCATTTCGACGAGACGTTGCCTATAATTCTGGCAACGGGTGATATCTCACAGATATCCGGACGGATCTGAGAAGCCGATAGCGTTCGCTTCAAAAACGCTGGATCGTCATCAAAGGCTGTACAGCCAAATCGAGAAAGAGGCTCTGTCTATTATATACGGCGTTAAAAAATTTCATTGCTACCTGTACAGACGAGTTTTCGAGTTGCAGACAGACCACAAGCCTCTAACAGCAATATTCAATCCTTCTAAGATGATTCCGGAGATGACCATGCGCCGACTTCGCAATTGGGCGTTAACTCTTATGGCGTATACCTACAAGATTAAATATCGGTCCACCGCTAGTCACGGGAATGCGGACGCATTGTCCCGACTTCCAGTGGGTCCGGATGTGGAGTTCGACAAGCGGGAGGATAATTTTCACGAAGTAAACAATGTCGTTTTGGGGGACTTGGGGACAGGTCCTATTAATCCTGCAGCGATCGGCAAGTACACAGCTAAGGACCATACGCTAAGGAGGGTTTTAGCGTACGTAAAAGATGGATGGCCTGACAGACTCCCAGAAAGAGACGTGGCATTGAAGCCTTATTTTGATCGTAAATTGGCTCTAACGGTTCAAGATAAAGTAATTGTTTTAAGCGCTGGCCACGACCGGGCGGTTATTCCGGAGGTGATGCAGTCGAGAGTCCTTAAGTACATTCACGAAGGATATTGGGGGTGTTCAAGGATGAAGCAGTTGGCAAGGCGGTATGTGTGGTTTCCGGGCATAGATCAGAAAATTGATAAGGTGGCAGCAGGTTGCAGTATTTGTCGGGAGGCAGCATCGGATCCTAAGAAGGAATACATCAATTGGCCTCCGGCAGAAGAGGCATGGGAGAGAGTCCATTCGGATTTCGCCGGGCCATTTTTTAACAACATGTGGCTCATATGTGTGGACGCTTACTCAAAGTTTCCGTGCGTGGTATCTATGTCAGCAGTGACTTCGGAAGCGACTATTAAAGCCATCCATACTATTTTCGCCATCGAGGGTCTTCCGAAAGCGATCGTTACGGACAACGGAACCCAATTTACTTCCCACATGTTCGCGGAATTTTGCAAATTTCATTCGATTTATCATTGGAGAACAGCACCGTTTCATCCGGCTTCAAATGGGCAGGCGGAAAGATTTGTTCGAACTTTCAAACAATCATTTACGAAAATAATGGAGGAGAAGAGAGATGCGAATGCTGCAGTTAACGCATTTTTGTCAACCTATAGATCGACGCCGAATACAATTTCCTCGAAGTCTCCAGCGGAGTTACTACACGGTCGTCAGCATAGAAACCTTTTATCATGCTTCGTTCCAGACAGGAAGAGGATCATACCAAGGCAACCTTCCAAATTTCAACGCTTCCAGGAGGTTCTAGCTCGTCAATACACTAAGTCAAGGAAGTGGTCTAGAGGTATCATCAAAGAAATTTTAGGCAACAACATGTACGGAATACAGACCAACGAGGGATATTTAAGACGCCATCAGAACCAGATACGTTTGGTAAAGCATCAGTTGGTAGACGAAACTGCTTTTACGCCTGCGGTAGTGCTCGAGCCGAGTCATGACAAAGTCGCTGTTAAAGGTAATTTTGATGAAGCTACTAATGAATTATCAACATCTTTTAGTCAGATTGAGAATGATGCAGCTGAAAGGTCTGAAGAGCAAGTTTTAGAAGGGAGTTCGATTCAAGTAGAGCACTCATCCAAAGCATCCATTCCCGCAGCACCTCCACCAGAAGTCAGAAGGTCTGAACGCATTAAGGAAAAGAGGGTTCGATTCCAAATGTAATCCTGATGTTATGTATAGTTAGAAATAGTGGCCGAGGAGATGATGTAATCAAGTCTTAAGATTAAATGATGTCCTAGTTTCTATTTTAACTGTACACACGTAGTTAGTTGTGGTACATACTGTACAAGATGTCAAATGAATTAAGTTTTAATAAAGTACTTGTATTGTGAATTCGAAACTCATGGCGTTTGGACTACAACACTGACTATTCGTTTTTAATTTGGATTCCGATGATAAAATGTGTTTGCGTAGCATCTGATTATCCTTATTAGCTTTATATAGTTTATATGGTTTATTCTTTTGATTTTTTAATTTAAAGAGCCTCTTGTTCAACCAAATAGGATTACAATTGCTTTTCAACACCTTCTTAGGAACAAATTGATCAATTCCACATTTTAAAACTGTGGTAAACGCTTTATATGCTGTTTTTAAATTAGCAGAATGAAAAATTTCATCCCACTCTTGAAAACACAAAAACCCACTGATTGCATCAAAGTTGTTTTTTTTATAATTAAATACAAGAGTATTACACACACTCGTCCTTTTCATATAGTTGAAAAAACTTAAATTTGCATCTAAGGCATAATGAAAAATAGAATTACTTAACAATGGAAAATTTTACTTTTCTACAGTTACGTTATTTTCTTTGTCAACAAATATTAGATCGAATATATGATCAAAATCGTTTGGAAAGCAGTTAACTTGAATCAAATCATACTGACTAAAAAAGTCTATTACTGACAATTCAAATGCTGTAATAACATCAAACGGTATTAAATGATTGTCATATAAATCACATATCCATTCACTTAAAAAAATAAAATAAATATTTGGCGCAACAGCTCTTTAAGTGCCAGGGCCTAGCTTCTCGCAACCACTCATGTTGTGTGCGTTATATTTTTCACACGAATGGAAGGGACCTACAGTTTAATACCGAATCCGAACGGCGATTTGAGAAGTTTTTTCGTGACAACAATACTATCGGATGTTTGTCAGACGCTCGCGAGAGGTGGGACCGTGAAAAAACTTTTTGGTGTTTTCTGGGATTCGAACTTGGAACCTCATGCGTAGTGATCCGACACACTAACCACTTACGCCACGGCGCCCACATATCCATTCACTTACGTTGTCTAAAACAGACCCAATATTATTTAAATGTAAGTTATACAATTCAATAAAGCTCTTTGGCGGAATATAGCTAACCGTTATAAACAATTCAGTTTTATTATCCAAAACTAAGCATACTATCACCTAATCAACATCTATGTTAGTGGTCAATGGTAAAGAATTCGATCTTAACCCAATCTGTCTACAAAGGAAAGTGGATCGGATAGCAATCAATACACCACCACCTTTTCCTTACCAGTTGTCAAGTAACTCCGATCTTTCCTAAACGCATTGTATAAATTAGTGTTAAAAATGTATAAATTAGTGTTAGATGACTATCATTTATACCGCTCTAAGTTATAATAATAATATCATAAAGGCCTGATGAGGACGCGACAAAAATATTACTAAGTTTTGTTCTTAAACCACCTGCGTTTTGATAGTATAATGATAAGTTGTTTTTACTAACTGATGAAATGTTGATTGATGCAGACGAACAAACAGCATTAGTAGCACCATCCCCAGAGACACAGCAGCTTCAGTAATTAGGTTGCAGACACCAAGGAGGCGATGTCCCCGTTTTTTGAGCGACAAGTGAATTTTTTAACTTTTACCGAGTATGGCCAAATAGAAGAATTCTTGAAAATAAAATTGAAACTGTCGGTTGGTACACTCAGTTAAAACTGAGTTCAACTTAAACGGCCGTGGATGGGGGTTTAAACTACGTTTAAACTTTAAACTGCCGTTTGTGATACAAATGAGATAATATTTCCATAGCAATTATTTTTCAGTGATTAGATATTGCAGTGAAATTGCTAATTTAATTCATTTATTTGGTTAAAAGGAATGAATTCAGACATTGATGATATGAGTGATGAGGACATTTCCTCTATTATTATCTATGCACGACGGACAAAAGTGATTCGTCTGAGGCCAAATCATTTCAGAGAATGGAGTGATGCAGTCTTCTACGCACGATTTAGGCTGACCAAACAAACTGCTCAAATCTTGCTTAATCAAATAGAAAGCAGAATAGAACACAAAACGAAATGGTATGAAATAAACAGGTGAAGTCAGTGACATCATTTATGTAATTGTAGGAATCGTAATTGCCAGCGTCGTCTATGCTACCGTTGACTCTTCGTTTTTTCGCTAGCGGAGGCAGGTTGATAGCATCCGGAGATTTCTGCGGTGTATCCAAATCTACGACATCGAAAGTAATAAAAAAGGTATCAGTAGCGATTTTCATGCTACGAGACCAATATGATAAAATAATATAAATGGCCTCAAACCGAGGAGGAAATCAATGCCACAGTAATGGATTTTTATAGCATTGTCTGTAGTGATAGTCAGGCTATGCCTAAGGCCTTGCTTAACCCTTTAACCACTTCCAAAATAGTTCGTGAAACCAAAAACTCTTTGAACTCGGTCGCAAGGCTGAATTCTCTGTCTCTTAGCTGGGTAACAAGGCTCAGAGGAGGCTTTCTCAGGTCCCGAACCCGCATTGGGTCTACCTACGTCTTCGGTTTGGGCTGACATTGATGATTGGGTCTCTCACGAGCACAATCAGCGGCATTCTTGCTGTCTCACAGCAAAAAAGACTGTAGACAACTTATTCGCATCTTGACAGCCCACTTTGCTTTCGCCAAGCACCTTAACGTGTTGGGCTTGTGTGACACTACAATCTGCGATGCTTGTGGACAGATCGACGACACCGCGGAACATTATCTCTGTGAGTGTCCGGCCTTTGCCCGTATCAGGTAGCAGATCCTCGGTACTGATGTAGTGAGTACTGGTACTGTAAGCTCCTCACTGAAATGCTTGCTTGGCTTTCTTAGAAAGACAAGGAAATTCCAATAAATTGGGTAAATCAGGGTTTGCTCTCTGGAAGTACAATGGGCCAGTCACGTCTGAGCGCTCCAGTCGACCGTTTTCTATCCACTGTTGGCCCGCACAAAACTGTCCTCGAATAGACTTAGCCCCAGGCGCCTGCCTGACGGTTGATGAGATACCCTTAGCGGAGCGACGAAGTCACATGAGCGCCCAAGCCCCTCCGGAGTTCAAATAAATTAATCCCGCGAAGCCCGCCACTTACCCACTGTTAGCCGGCACAAAACTGTCCTCAAATAGACTTAGCCCCAGGCGCCTGCCTGACAGTTGTTGACATACCCTTAGCGGAGCGACGAAGTCGTGTGTGCCCATTGTACCCACTGCTGGCCGGCACAGAACGCCTTGACCCGATTAATGTAACAAACAACACAGCTTATTAACAACTTAAGAAATAACAGTTATTTGTTATTATTGACAATATAATTTTCTGATATGATTTTAAGAAATTATTTAAAAAAAAAATACAAATTTTGGGCGATCGTTCATTTTCGGATTTTGGGCGATTCTTCTTTTGGTTATTATTTGCACAGCCATTAACTCCTGTTTTGGGTTATTCCTTTTTTTTGGGATTTCTTCCATTATGGACACCTAAAAATTTTGGGCGATTGTTCATTTTTGGAATTTGGCCGATTTTGTTTTCGGCGGTTAGTAAGCGAAATAACTCCAATTTTTTAAGTTGCTCTTATTTCACTTGGCCTTATTTCACGGAACCGCTTTTTTAAATGTTTTTTTATTGGTTCGAAATTGATAAGAGTGTAAATCTTCAAGAATGTCCAAAAACGAAATAGCAGTCATTGAAATATGGCCACATCACTCATGTGGCATTATTTCCACGTAAAAATGGAAAAAAGGCCACATGTGGCCTTATTTCGTAGGCCGCTATTTCACGTAACCCAGAAAAAACACCCCGCCTAAGACGATGGATCTCTTTGATAGTGCAGCCCATGATATGAGTATCAATTGGAAGTAAGTTCAGCAAATCATTTAGAGAAGAGCCAGGCGTACCGGAAAAGCTCCCATGCAGCCGAGACAAGCCGTTCTTTAGAGTTTCGCGCAAAAGGCAACCACATATTTACGCAAGAGCTCCTTCCACCAAACAACGGACGCATATGCGAGGAATTGTCTTAGTATAACCGTATAGATCCAGAGATCCTTATTCGGTGACAAGCCGCACGTCTTGTTAAAAGCAGCGGTGAAAATTATTTTCGGAGTTGGCAACAGCTGATCTATACCCTATACAACGGGTTCATACTGACCTGAGTGTGACGTAGATGATTTTAACCTAAACCTATTTATCTTCTTGTACAAAAAAACCGAAGTTCCTGAGGAATTTTGTCTTTATTAATAGAAAACATGCTTAAGAATCATGGTCAAATATAATTTCTACCATCACCAGAAACATTATTAAGAAATACGTATATAGTATGTTACTTAATTTCATCTGTTACAAGACCTTGTTTCAAATGTGTTTTTTTACACATTTCTCTAACAACCAACCGCTGAAAATCAATGCCGAAACTATTCAGAAATCGATTTTCTTCGAGCTTACCCTTACTTAAATCGTAACAGCCATTTAGACTTCAACTCAGTATAATAAGAACACAGACTGCCATCAAAATACAGTTTTTCTTTTCCAATTACCTAAATGGAATCCCTATTCCGTCCAATGACCCTCCACGGGATCTTCAAATGATGCATTTCTCCTCCAACAGATGCTATCAAACTCCCATCTTTCACAAAACCCAGAGCAATTCTTTTGTTTATTGCATCACCTGATCTAATAGATGTCCTCTTAAATTCTCATTACCAAAGATAAAAATGTATCTCTAAACCGAAAATCAAAGTTTATACCCCAACTCCGCCTGTGGGAGTGAAACAAAATACGAAATCAATCTTCATGTATTGTCTACTAGTCCGACGTTTTCAAGTTTCAACAACACAGCAGAACATTTCACCCAGCCCCAAGGACGACGACAATCATCACAGATTGAGTATTGTTTTTATGGCTGAACTTTGTTTGTCCACTGGATATCCCCTCCACGCCCTCACCCATTCCAAGGATTATCTTTTCCGATTTCGCGAAATGTGCTCCCCTCCGCCATCGTCGTCGTCGGTCGATCTGATCGATTTAGGAAATGGCACATCCTTGATGGTTGTCTCATGTAGTACATATGTTATCTCGCACACAGAAGTGTCCATGCCATTGTGAACAACACGTACTGGCGTACGATGTATTTCATATTATCCTGTCAGAAAAATAATAAATAACAGCCCACTGGGTGATGATGTTTTATTCTCTTCTGTTCGCTAGTATCGATGTATTCATTTAAAATTGATTTGGTGCTATTTTTTGGTTTGCAATTTTCTTGTTACATCATTGTGGACTGGAGGAGGACGAGCTTGGAACAAAGGACAACCAAGGCGATGACATTCTTCTATCCTTACAATAAATGCTAAATTTTTTTTATAATATTTTGCATAGAAGATATATGCACAAAAAAAATGTAACTGGGTCGGTTTCTTTATTTATGTGTATTCATTTGAATACACAATGTGGGTCAGTTACTTTAATTACTTTTCGATTTTGTGTCCTCTGACATGTGTGTGCTATTTTCATCAGAAACACAAAATGAAAGATGCGAATGGGGAGATAAAATGGCAGAAATACAAATAGAAATGAAATCAATTCAAATTTAATTAAAAAAAATTCTAGTTTTGTTTTTATCGAGAGGAGTTCGAATAAATAAATAAATGTCACTGATTGGGTTTTTCAATAAATAAAATAAAAATTCGATTTTGTTTTTTGTTTAGTCTTTAAATTAGATAGCAGTGGTATTCACATGCATATTTGATAAAACTGTTGAGGTTGGGGTGTACAATTTTTCATTAAATAAAATTCGTGTGCAGAAAAGGGCGTTAAAATTGACATTAATGAGATATTTTGGGTTCAAACAGCACTTCTTGTACATGTTCATAGCTGTCACGAGAACCTCCGGGACTACAGATTAATAATGTTAATAAGGAGAAGAAGAGCTAAAGGAGATAGTTTTATAGTATTCTGTATAAACATAGCGTCCGCGCCGTAGCGACCAGACTTTAAAAGGCTGCCCATAAGGAGGTGTAGTATCACCATCAATGTGGAACACAGTAGTAATTGTGCTTCTGTAAAAATCTACAGATGCCGGCATTAACTGCCAAGGATACGCCGACGACCATATCATTATTGTAAGAGGCAAGTTTGAAGAAATACTTTGCGAAATCATTCAATGTTAGGAATCACTCGGAAGTGATGTGAAAAGGTAGGGCTCAGAGTGAACCCTACCAAGTGGTGGTCAAACGGAAGTGCATGCGATTATATGAAAACCTCAGCTTTGGCCTACCAACTCCTACTCTCAACCTCCACGTGGTGACCGCTGGGTGCCTAGTACCATGATCCAAGAAATGGTAACCAACTTCGTTTGGAGGATCTTCGGCGGCAGCAGATGAGGAGGATCTTGGAGGATCTTTGGCGGCAGCAGATGAGAGAGGGGTATAACACAAGGAACTGCCCCGCCAGGTTGGGGGTTATGCGGTCGGGGTAACTTCCCTACCACGTAAAAAAAAAAAAAAAAACACTGGTTCAGAAACAACCACAAGCCTCAGATAAGGACGATTCATTTGATGATGACCCCAGCAAACGAAGTATGGACAACGACCTTTAAATCAGTGGGTGGAATAATTAAATTTTTAGATTTAGATTGATTTTATTAATACATTAATTACAACAAAATTTACGTATGTACGAGTATGTACATCAAAATCAATATTTGCATGGCTTTAAGCCGTCTGCCAATTGACAATCTTTTAACTAAATTTGTACCATTCCTTATATTTCCTTAACTATATTTAACAGACAGAAGTTGCAATTTAATAAAATAAAAGCACCACTATTAAAAGATTTCCATAACGATTCTTTGCCGATAATGGTATACAGCTTCTGGTGTACAACTTCTTTATTCGAAATTCGATCTACGCCAAAACGGCGCCGTCTTTTTTCCCGGAGCGTAGGACATCTTCCCACGAAATGAAATACATCCTCCCTCTCCGCCAGCTTACATATGTTACACAAGACCGGTAAATCTTCTCTATGCGGTTGATAATTTAATGGGAGTAGTTCAGTAACTGGTAAAGCTTTGACTTCCATGATTCCACGTTTACTTCATTCAGATCCAAGCTTATTCCACAAGCAAGAGCTATGTAGGTCACTTCAATTGATGTACCAACTTTTCCTGCAACGCAGCGCATCCAGTAATATTGTACTTTCCTTGATAGTCTTTCCACGGGCATATTAACTACTTCTAAAATGTAGCCTACTTCCAGTTTCAGTGTTTTTGTACAGCAGTACAATATCAAGCATTATGGCATAGTTTGGGATGTTGGGGGTAAACGGAATATCCCTTTGATCAAGAACCTCAGTAGTTTCTCCACGTCCTCAAACCAGCTTCCTTCCCCGTACCTGGGAAGCATAAAACATATTTGACTTGGCCACAGCTTCGAAAACGGGAAATTTATTGCTATGTGATATGTACTTGTTAGCGAAGCATTTTCTCCACGTTGAACATATACCAGACTTGTTTGTTTGTAGCTTGCCTTTCAAGTGATCTTCCATGCTTAGGTATTGTGTGAAAAGCATACCAAGGTAGTTGTACTCTTTAACAATTTAGATCTGTCGCCATTAAAAAACAATTTTTCGTTGTTACACCTCCTTCTTCCACTCTTTTTGAAGATTAACACCTTTGATTTTTCCAGATTAATTATAAGGCTGCGCATTCTACGAAATTCATACAAACGATTAATCATGCGCTGCACTTCACAACTCGGCTTAGTTAACGTCGGAGTTGTGTTTTCTATGTCTGTTTTTTTTATAAGTAGTAGATCTGAGCAACATTCGTTGGCTCAGACCGATTTTTTTTTTCTGTGCACGTCCACGCCGCCAAATATAGACCAGCTGTTTTGGCTCTTTGTGAAACACAGGTGGGCCAAAATTCCGATCCTTCGGAATTCGATCTGCCTGGATATAGCATTGAGCCATTATTCTTCCACCATCACGGTTTCGTCGTCTATATACGTAGTGATGTACCCTACCAAATTCTCCCACAATACGGCCAATGTTCCAATTCGGAATTTAATTTCTTGTGGCTGAAACTCCATGTCCGTAGGTAGTTAATCCACTACTGTTTTATTTATAGAAGTCCAAATATTGACAGCAATTCAACTTATAATGAGTTTGATGCGCTGCCAGATTCCATCCTAAGAATTGTATCCCTGTGCCCACATTCTGAAATCGTCATTGCGGGCGATTTCAATGTCCACAGTTCTAATTGGATTCGCCACTCTGGACAGACAACATCCGAAGGATGTATGTTGAGATTTTTTCTGAGGTAAATAACCTAGCCCAGCTTGTGAATGAGCCAACTGTTCCGGGCATAACTGGTCATACCGCCAACATTCTAGACTTGTTCCTTAGTTCCGATCCTAATAAATACACGGTAAATGTATTATCGCCTCTAGGTTCGTCAGACCACTGTGTCATATCGGCCAATTTCTCGTACTCCAACCACAAAGTTAAAGAACAAACTCCAAAAAGAACAGTTTGGCTATACGAGAAATCCAATTGGAATAAATTAAATAAGTTCTTTTGGAATTTTAACTGGTCGGTATGCTTCCTCGATAGCGATGTGGATGTGTGGCTGATATGATTACTAATACAATTCTCCTAGGTATGAGAACTTACATCCCTCACAGGATAAAAGCTATTAGACCCAAGGAAAACGCGTGGTATGACTCGAGCTGTAAAGAAGCTATTAGGTTAAAGGAATTAAGTTTTCGGTCTTACAAGGCCAACCCAACTGAGGAAAACAGAAAAAAGTTTAAACGAGCCAGAAATGACTGCAATGCCCTCATTAACCGAGTTAAATTCTCCCAGGACCAAAAGTTGAGGCAAAAAATACTACATTGTCCCAAGGGTAGTAAAAACTTTTGGTCGTTCGTAAAAAAAACATTAAGAATTCGGCCTCGTCATCTATACCGACGCTCATTCATAACGATGTACCAACTGTCAGCTCCTTAGACAAAGCTAATCTGTTCGCTGCTCACTTTGCAGCAAACTCCACACTGGCAGATAGTGCTTTATCTCCACCTGTACTTGAGGTCGTAGAATTTTACATGGGACAAGTCCACTTTCGCACTCGCACAGTTGCAGGAGTGCTCAAAGGTCTTAACATATACAAATCCGCTGGTCCAGATGGTTACCCCCTATTGTTCTTAAGACGTGTCCTTCTTTGCTGGCAAAACCACTACGTAAGCTCATCCACCGATCCTACTCTTCAGGTTTCTTTCCGAGTAAGTGGAAAACCGCATTTGTCCAGCCCGTACCTGAAAAAGGCGATTCTTCTTCTCTCTCCAACTACCGACCCATTGCACATACGTGCGTGCTTTCCAAGGTCATGAAAACGCTGATAAACCGTCAGCATGAGAACTTACATGAAATATCTTGAATCACGAAAGCTCCTCAATGACCGACAGTATGGCTTTCGTGGCAGCAGGTCCACTGGTGATTTGATGTGATATCTCACCGATAAGTGGAACGAATCACTACACCACTCTCGTGAAAGCAATATTATTGCGCTTGATATTTCAAAAACATTTGACAGAGTTTGGCATCAAGCTCTCTTGTCGAAAATGCGTACATATGGGATCGATGATACTTTTCTTCTATGGATTAGAAACTACCTTTCGGGCCGTTCAATTCAAGTTGTTGTGGACGGCTTCAAGTCTGAATCTCACCATATAAATGCTGGTGTCGCTCAAGGCTCTGTTTTGCCTCCGACTCTCTTTCTCATTTTCATAAATGATCTTCTGTCTGCAACTTCTAATCCAATCCATTCCTACGCTGATGACAGCACCCTCAGTTTTTCATATTCGTTCCCAAACTCACGACCCTGCTCTTCGGCCGTGGATGAAGAACGAAAACGTATGCTAAACACATTAAATTCCGACCTTGACGGCATATTTAAGTTCGGCTTAACCAATAGAGTGGAATTAAATGCTTCCAAGACTCAATGCTGACTTCTGTCAATGAAGCGAACCCTACTCATCAGCCATTATCCATGAATGGCACTTGCATTGTAGAAACTGAAAGACTTTCCATGCTCGGTATGTATGTCAACAACAAACTCTGTTGGAACGATCATGTATTCGAAATCGCCAAGAATGCAGCGAAATTAGGTTTCCTAAAGCGGTGTAAAAAATATTTCACCCCTTCTGATTTGGCTTCAATTTATAAGGCGTACATTCGCCCTAAGTTAGCGTATAACGCTCACATCTGGTCTGGTGCACCAAAAAACATATTGCACTTGATAGATAGGATACAAAAACGCGCGATAAGACTCATAGGAGACACGAGTATTACAAGCAATTTTGCTTCGCTCGCACACCGTCGTAATGTCTCCTGCCTATCCTTGTTTTATCGATATTTCCACAGAAAATGCTCTATTGAAAAGGCCAATAGCATTCCTCCAATTGTTCGTTTTAACCGCAATACTCGCCATGCCTCGAATGCTCATCAGTTTACCCTTAAGCCTATCTTCGGACGTACCGTGAAATATAGAGATTCTTTTATGAGCCGCACAACACGTTTGTGGAATGCTCTCCCCGAGTCTGCTTTTCCTCTCCATTATAACCTACAGACATTTAAGACCAATGTGCATCGGTGCCTCCTTTCTCCCTAAAACATCTTCCTTAACGCTCACGCTATGTATAATGCATAAAAAGGGTAGTCATAACCCCTTTTGCGCGAGTAAATTATAAAAAAAAAAAATGTCTCCGGGGAATTAGGCAACAAAAAGTCTGCAAAAAGTAACGTCTTTATGACGAGTCCAGTAAACTTAACAGCTCCAGGAAGCAAATCAACAATGTCATCTATAAAGAGAGCGAATATCAATGGGCTTAAAGTGCACCGTTGTCTAACGCCTGTGTTCGCTTGAAGCCAGTTCGAGGCATTTTCTCCGTTCCAGACGGCTACAAGCGTCTCTACATAAATGTTTTGTATTACCCTTCCAAACTTCTTCGACATTCCTTTGGCAAAGACCATATACGTTAAGGAACTTCTGTTTATCGAGTCGAAAGCTGCTTTGAAGTCGACGACAAAAACATACAGCTTTTTACTTTGAGCTAAATATATTTCCGCAATGCTTCTGGGTACGAAGATTTGATCAACCGTCGAATATCTTGACCTAAAAGCAGCTTAAAATATCTTGAGCAGGCCATTTGTGTTTATCCATGTAGTTAACCTCTTTTGCACGACGGTAGTAAATATTTTATTAAATGCATTTAGAAATAATATGCCTCGATAATTGGATGGCTGGGACTTGCAACCTTTCTCATAAACCGAGATAATCAGCGCTTCTCTGAATTGTTGCCGCACCACACCATGTTCCAAAACATTATTAAATAAGCTTTCCAGTCTCATAGTCAGTTCAAGTGACTATTTGGACCTTTAACAGACCACGTGCAGCCGAACAAATAACAGATGCCCTAAACTGCTATAAAGCAGATAAAACCGCAAGTGCAATGGGACGGGCCGTGTAATAAGAGGACGAAAAGTTGTGATATATATGTGACAACGGCGATTGCTGCAGGGACAACAAGAACCACTTATTCGGATGCGGCAAGGAGTCTTAAGCTCTGGATCAAGGCTTAATACGCTAACATAAGCCTGGCCTGATATGTGCTCATGCCCGCACTTAACAAAAGGACCCTGCCACCAAAGATTCTTTTTATGAGCTCCTCGACAAAACATACAATCAATGTCCTAAATACGACGTTAAAATCGTATTGGGCGATTTTAACTCCAAGATGGGAAAGGCGGACGTCTTTGATAGAACAGTCGGTCAACATAGCCTACACGACACTACGTCTGACAACGGACTAAGGCTAATTGATTTCGCTGTGGACATGATTTCCTCATCTCAATATTCACAAGCATACATAGCAGTCCAATGATCATGCAACGATCAACCAAACTGATCATATTGCGATCGATGCAAGACATGCCTCTATATTTAGGCGCATTTCCCAAACTGAGAAACAAAGAAGAATCGGTGTGAATAAATTTAACGACGAAAAGCTACAATCGCAAGAGACCACCAGAGTCTTCGCTGAACGCGTATCCCATCACCATACGCGTATCTCATCGACCATCATATGCTGCCAGCATCAAGTGCCGAAGACCAATGGCAACGCTGCCAACACGTCATCACACGACGAAACCCCTGGTTTAACGAAGAGTGCCGACGAGCGCATGCAGCAAAAAAAAAAAAAGACAAACAAAGCGGCGGCGCTGTAACGATGAGATGAGAGCTGCTCGTGAGGTCTACGAGCAAAAGAGACGGAAGAACATCGGCTTCTCCAAAAAAATAAGAACGAGAATAAGAAGCGCGCGGACCAACATTCCGCTGTCAGGCAGAATGAACCATTCAACATAACATAGACGATGATAGTAAGCATGTCGATCCACCTGAACAAAATGCAATATCCAAGCTGAAATCTAACAAGGCTGCTGGACCTGACGGTGGAGACCATGTATGCCTGGTGAATATAATCTCAGCATCGTTTGCCCGATCCACAAGAGAGGAGACCCCCTCAACTGCGCCAATTATAGAGGCATCAGTCTCCTCAACATCGCATACAAGATCTTTTCTGCGATATTGTGTGAACGCCTGAAACCTTTTATCAACAGCCTGATTGGACCCTATCAGTGCGGTTTCAGGCCAGGAAAGTCCACCATCGATCAAATCTTCACACTTCGGCAGATCCTGGAGAAAACCCAAGAATTCCAAATCGATACTCACCACCTGTTTATCGATTTCAAGGCCGCCTATGACAGCATCTATAGAGAAGAGCTTTATAGAGCCATGTCTAGTTTTGACATCCCTGCCAAACTTGTCCGTCTGTGCAGGCTGACGATGGATAACGCTCGCTGCTCCATCAAGGTCGGTAATGACCTCACCGAGACCTTTGATGTCAAAAAAGGCTTTAGACAAGGTGACGCGCTGTCATGTGACTTCTTCAATATTGTACTTGAACGGATTGTGCGGAACTCACAAGCCAACACCGGAGGCACAATCTATTACAAGTCTGTACAACTGCTTGCATACGCCGACGATATAGACATTATCGGAAGATCTCAGCGGGCTGTCACCGGTGCTTTTGCAAGCATTGAGGCGGAAGCGGCCAAAATGGGTTTGGCGATAAACGAGGGCAAAACCAAGTATATGCTGTCAACTAGAAGGGAAAACCAACACCGACGAATTGGACAAAACGTCACCGTGGGCAGCTATAACTTCGAGGTAGTAAGGGACTTTGTCTACCTTGGCTCTGCTATAAACTCTGAGAACAAGATCAGCGCATAAATCAATCGAATAATAACTCTCGCTAATCTCTGTTTTTTTGGGCTTATAAGGCAATTCAACAGCAAGGCCCTATCTCGAACAACTAAGGAGACTCTGTATAACACCTGGATCATCCCAGTCCTGCTTTACGGTGCTGAAACATGGACTTTATTAAAAGAGGATGAAGATATCCTTGGTCGCTTCGAGAGAAAAATTCTTCGTAAGATTTTCGGTCCCGTTTGCGTTGACAGGTTTTGGAACTATACGAGCTGTACAGCGACATCGACCTAGTCAAAAAACTGCGTATTGGACGCCTGAGATGGCTAAGACATGTAGAACGAATGGACACCAACTCTCCGTCCCGCAGAGTCTTCGAATCTAACCCCAAGGGACGGCGCAGTAGACGGAATCATCGCCGTAGGTGGCGCGCACAAATTCAAGGGGAGCTTGACCAACTTGGAGTGCGCAACTGGAGGCAATTAGCTAAAGACCGAGCTAAATGGAGAGGCTTGTTGGTTGAGGCCCAGGTTCACTCCGAACTGTAGCGCCACCTAAGTAAGTAAGTAAGTAGGTCCTGCAGAGCTACTGAAATTCCGTGCTCAAGTTTCGAATGCTTTGTGTTACTATCAACAACAGCCAAAAGAGAGATCAGTTGGAAGATCTTCAAAAGAGGGACCAAAAGCAGGAGCATTGGGTGTTAAGAAATCACACGGATTGGGATTGGATGCTTCTTACGATGATATTGGTCATATGCCTGACCAATTAGATCGGTCTGCCAAACGGACCTGTAAATTAGCTGGTTGCAACTCGGAAACCCAAATGTATTGCCTTAAATGTAAGGTAAATTTTTGCCTTTCATAAGAAAAAAATTTTTTTTCCAAATCTATCACACTAAGCCATAATATTGCAAAACGGGAAAAGAAAAACATATGTACTTGCCTTTTTTCACAAGAATAAATATACTCGTTTTCTGGACTACCTACCTTTTGGCGGTTCACCTATTTTCTCACCTGCAACTCAAACAATTAATCTGATTTTATTTTTGACTTCGTTTTCGTGTTCTATGCATTAGAATAAATCAACCATAATTTATAAAGATATAAAGTCATAAAGTAAAAGGTACTAATTGTATAGACCCAAGATTCTTAAAAATGTTTTTATTGCAAATTGAGTTGCCACTTAGGCAGACGACATGTATGTCATGCCTTAAATTATTCTAGAAATGAAAAATTAAAATTGTACTGGTAATTTATATTGCGACGAATAAGCTATCTACGAGTAGCCTATCGAGTTACCTATTTAGTAACTGATTTCGAAAATGTTGCATATCTAAGCAATATACGTATATGACATGTGGAGCATGTGACATGTCTTTCAAATTAATTTCCAAATATGATATAATATACATATATACATAATATAAGTAACGGTACGTATGACTTACTTACTTACTTAGGTGGCGCTACAGTTCGGGGTGAACCTGGGCCTCAACCAACAAGCCTCTCCATTTAGCTCGGTCTTTAGCTAATTGCCTCCAGTTGCGCACTCCAAGTTGGTCGAGGTCCCCTTGAACTTGTGCGCGCCACCTACGGCGATAATTCCCTCTGCTGCGTCGTCCCTCGGGGTTAGGTTCGATGACTCTGTGCGCCGGAGCATTGGTGTCCATTCGCTCCACATGTCCTAGCCATCTCAGACGTCCAATACGCAGTTTTTTGACTAGGTCGATGTCGCTCGTATAGTTCGTGATTGAATCTTCTCCTCCAAAACCCGTCAACGCAAACGGGACCGAAAATCTTACGAAGAATTTTTCTCTCGAAGCGACCAAGGATATCTTCATCCTCTTTTAATAAAGTCCATGTTTCAGCACCGTAAAGCAGGACTGGGATGATCCAGGTCTTATACAGAGTCTCCTTAGTTGTTCGAGATAGGGCCTTGCTGTTGAATTGCCTTATAAGCCCAAAAAAACAGAGATTAGCGAGAGTTATTCTTCGATTGATTTATGCGCTGATCTTGTTCTCAGAGTTTATAGCAGAGCCAAGGTAGATAAAGTCCCTTACTACCTCGAAGTTATAGCTGCCCACGGTGACATTTTGTCCAATTCGTCGGTGTTGGTTTTCCCTTCTAGTTGACAGCATATACTTGGTTTTGCCCTCGTTTATCGCCAAACCCATTTAGGCCGCTTCCGCCTCAATGCTTGCAAAAGCACCGGTGACAGCCCGCTAAAATCTTCCGATAATGTCTATATCGTCGGCGTATGCAAGCAGTTGTACAGACTTGTAATAGATTGTGCCTCCGGTGTTGGCTTGTGAGTTCCGCACAATCCGTTCAAGTACAATATTGAAGAAGTCACATGACAGCGCGTCACCTTGTCTAAAGCCTTTTTTGACATCAAAGGTCTCGGTGAGGTCATTACCGACCTTGATGGAGCAGCGAGCGTTATCCATCGTCAGCCTGCACAGACGGACAAGTTTGGCAGGGATGTCAAAACTAGACATAGCTCTATAAAGCTCTTCTCTATAGATGCTGTCATAGGCGGCCTTGAAATCGATAAAGAGGTGGTGAGTATCGATTTGGAATTCTTGGGTTTTCTCCAGGATCTGCCGAAGTGTGAAGATTTGATCGATGGTGGACTTTCCTGGCCTGAAACCGCACTGATAGGGTCCAATCAGGCTGTTGATAAAAGGTTTCAGGCGTTCACACAATATCGCAGAAAAGATCTTGTATGCGATGTTGAGGAGACTGATGCCTCTATAATTGGCGCAGTTAAGGGGGTCTCCTTTCTTGTGGATCGGGCAAACGATGCTGAGATTCCATTCATCAGGCACACACTCGTCTGACCAAATATTAGAAATGAGTTGGTGTATGCACTCTACCAATTCATCCCCAGCTGCCTTGAAAAGTTCGGCCGGTAAGCCGTCAGGTCCAGCAGCCTTGTTCGATTTTAGCTTGGATATTGCTATCCTCACTTCGTTTTGGTCAGGTGGACGGAAATTTTGACTATCATCGTCTATGTTGAATGGTTCATTCTGCCTGACAGCGGGATGTTGGTCTCCGTCGCCGTTATACAGTCTGCAGAAGTAGTTTTTCCATATTCTCAGCAAAGACTGTGATTCTACTACGAGGTTTCCATTTTCATCTCTACAGGTTTCTGTACGGGTATTACTTCTCTGACACGTTCTTTTTACCTTTTGGTAAAACTTTCGTACATTATTCCTGGAGTATAGACTCTCGATATTCTCAAACGCGCGCTTCTCATGCTCTTTCTTCTTCTTTTGGAGAAGCCGATGTTCTTCCCGTCTCTTTTGCTCGTAGAGCTCACGAGCAGCCCTCGTCTTCCTTTGCAGCGCCGCTTTGTATGCCTCTTGTTTTGCTGCATGCACTCGCCGACATTCTTCGTCAAACCAGGGGTTTCGCGGTGGTGGTCGAGCGAGACCCAGAACATCAGTCGCGGCGTTTCTGATGGCATGTTGGCAGCGTTGCCACTGGTCTTCGATACTTGATGCTGGCGGCAAACGGGTGATTGAGAGATTTCGGGATACGCGTTCAGCGAAGAGTCTGGCGGTCTCTTGCGATTGTAGCTTTTCGACGTTAAATTTTCTCACAGTAATTCTTCTTTGTTGCTCAGATTGGGATATCCGCATTCGTATCTTGGCTACAACATGGTAATGATCCGAGTCTATGTTGGCCGCTCGGAAGGTCCGGACATCGAGAATACTGGAGGCATGCCTTGCGTCGATCGCAATATGATCAATTTGGTTGATCGTGACATGATCATTGGACCGCCATGTCTGCTTATGAATATCGAGATAAGGAAACCATGTGCTTGCTATGGTGACATTTCGCTCCACAGCGAAATCAATTAGCCTTAGTCTGTTATCAGACGTGGTGTCGTGTAGGCTATGCTTACCGACTGCCCTACCAAAGACGTCCTCCTTTCCTATTTTGGCGTTAAAATCGCCCAATACGATTTTAACGTCGTATTTAGGACATTGCTCGTATGTTTTGTCGAGGAGCTCGTAGAAACACTCTTTGGTGGCAGGGTCCTTTTCTTCTGTGGGGGCATGAACACATATTAGGCTTCATCCTCTTTTTGCCCGGCCCATCCCATCGCACTTCCTGGATGGCGGTAATATCTGCTTTATAGCAGTCTAGGGCCTCTGCTAGTTGTTCGGCTGCACGTGGTCTGTAAAGGGACAGAACATTCCACGTACAGATCCGAAGGTCGTTGTCCTTATTTCGTTTGCTGGGGTCGTCATTAGTTGAGTCATCCTTATCCGAGGCTTTTGGTTGTTTCGGAACCATGCGCTTTGTACGTGGTAGGGAAGTTACCCCGACGGCACAACCCCCAACCTGGAGGGCCAGCTCCTTAATTATTCTCCTAGGACGAGGGGCCGGGTACACAGGTGCCAGTAGTCCACTACGGGAGTATGAGCGCTGCCGTTGGCCCATTAAGGGCTCCTCCGCCACCATCTCTATTCCAATGTCCTAACCAACATTGGAAATTCCTTACCGACCTGTGATCCGAATACGTCGAAGCAGCTCGCGCAAGGTATTCACTAAGTTCAACCTAACTGGAACTATAGACGCCACCGTTGACTCCGTCTATGAAATTCGTCCGCTGCCGCCTGGAACAGGAGAAGTGCTCTAGTGAGAAAAGCACTCTTCCCCCCTCTCTCATCTGCTGCCACCAAGAATCCGCCAAACGGGGTTGGTTACCCATTTCTTGGATTAAGGTACTAGGCACCCGGCTGTCACCGCGTGGAGGTTGAGAGTAGGAGTAGGTAGGCCTCAGCTGAGTGAAAACGCTTGTGTTTGACCAGCCATACAACATACGTATGACCGTACAATTAAGTTCATAAAATTTGTCTGTAACCCTTGTATCTTCTTCTTTTCTTATTTCGGCGAGGCTATGATCCGAAAACAAGGGATCATAACCCACTTCACCGCAATTCTACTGATTCGCCTGTGAGGATCGCCTATGTGTGTGTGTCCCTTGTATGAGGTAAATAAATATAATTTTTCTCGTTATGCATAAGAAATTCGGCCAGAAATGCTCAAGGCTTTAGGTAAAGAGGGAGTTCAATGGCTCTCGCGTGTCATTAAAGTGGCCTGGGAATGCGGTGAAACACCTGGTGATTGGCAAATGGGGGTGATACTTCCTCTTTTTAAAAAAGGGGACAAAAGAGATTGCGCCAACTATAGGGGTATATCTCTTTTAAGTCTCACTGGAAATGTCTTCGCTAAGGTGCTAGAAAAGCACGTGGTTTAGGACCGTTTGGGGGATGAGCAGTGCAGTTTTCGTCCCGGTAGAAGCACAACCGACCAGTTGTTCATTCTCAGAATGGTTCTTGAGAAGGCCTGGGAGTATGCCAAACCTGTCTACACTTGTTTTGTGAATTTGGAAAAAGCATATGATAGGGTTCCTCGAGGGAACCTCTGGAGTGTTCTGCAGGAGTATGGGATTGCTGGTTCCCTGTTAAGGGCGATTCAGTCGTTATATATTGCACAAACTGTAGAAGCTGTGTTCGAATAAACGGTGTTAAATCAATACCTTTCACTGTGGGCGTTGGACTCCACCAGGGGTGCGTTTTGTCACCTCTCCTCTTCATTGTATACATGAATTGGATGTTGCAGCGCAGCCGTGGTGGGGAATGTTTCAAAGTGGGAGACCTAAGGATTAGTCATCTGCTCTTTGCGGATGATTTGGTCATCCTTGGGTCGTCTCAAACCGAACTTCAGCGCGCACTCGAAAGGTTTGTAGCCGTTTGTGATGATGCTGGAATGAAGATCAACGTGAACAAAACGGAAGTAATGGTCATATCCAAAAAAACCCATTCAGTACACTCTGCATGTTAGTGGAGTCCCACTGAAGCAGGTGGATACGTTTAAGTACATTGGGGTCTTATTCACGAGTGATGGGAGGACCAATGGCGAGTTATCCTGTAGAATTGGTCAGGCTGTATCAATTTTGAGAGAGCTTGGCCAATCTGTTATAAGGAAGACCCAACTTAGTGTTCAAGCTAAGCTATCGCTTTTTAACTCGGTATATGTTCCAACTCTCACCTATGGTCATGAAATTTGGGTAGTGACCCAAAGAATAAGATCGCGGATACAAGCTGCCGAAATGAGGTTCCTTCGCGGTGTTGTTGGAATAACTCGTAGGGACCGAGTGCGCAACACCAGAGTACGCAAGGCGCTCAATGTTGAGCAGCTACTTCTCCGAACGAAACGATCTATGCTTCAATGGTTTGATCACGTAGTGCGTATGCCCCCAGACCGGCTTCCAAGGCGCGCCATGGTTGCCGTGCCATCAGGTAGGCGACTTCACGGAAGGCCCAGAAATAGATGGTTGGACCAAGTCCGACATCTCTCCTGGAGCCGCTTAATGATTCCTCCTGATGAATTGGAGTCAATGGCGGAGGATCGAGAAGGATGGAGAGTCCACCTGAGCATCCTACCCCCGCGACCCTCATGAAGGATTAGCGGGCCATTGAAAATGAATGAATGAATGAATGCATAAGAGTAACATTATATCAATTTTACGGAGGTTTTTACATGCGATGGGCTTCTTAGCAAATTCATCATCTTGTAGTGTACAGCTCCGGATGAGCTTCAGTTTCGTCAACAAATCTCCTCCAAACTTTACGGTTCCTGGACACGGTTTTCCAATCACGCATCACGCTTATTATTGACGGTTGGGTGTCAAATCGCCCAAAACCAAATCGCCCAAAATGCAAAAAACTAAAAAAATGTCAAATCACCAAAAAAAAAAGGTTCGGCGATTAACATTTTTATTTTTTGGGCGATTTGACATGATGTCAAAACACCCAAAAAAGTGATTTTGGGCGATTTTGTGTTTGGGCTATTTTAAGACGGATTTGTGTCATATCGCCCAACACCAATTCGCCCAAATCTGGAAAATGTCACATCGCCCAACATTTTTGGGCGATTTAACACTATGACAGATTGACCAAGAAATGAAATGTCAAATCACTCAAAGCAGAAATGGGCATTTTATCGTAATTTGAAAATACAAACACATAGGAAGGTCAAAAAAAGACGACCAAATTGAAAAAAGTTGAAAACATTTATTTTCCACAATTTTGCGTGCAGGGACATAAGTCCCCGGAGCATGAGTCCCACCGCATCGGGACGTAAGTCCCAACATAAATTGTTGGGGGGTTGCAGGGGGGCAGCATGTTCCCCTTACACATTGCACTCTTTATCCATTGTGGACTTATGTATACCCCATCTTTGACAAAAAAAAAATTTTGACATACATATATCCCTGCGCTCATATTATATTCATTAATAATTGGAAATGAAGGATTAAAGAAATGGATGTATTACCAAGAAAAACGTAAGCTGCATTGAGCCTCACTTACGACGTCAATCGCGCTGATTGCTTTGTCAGGCTCATCCTTACAGTTACAGGGAAACAAAATCGCTCGGTGATGGGGAGGGGGTCCGCGCGGTTGCGTAGCGCAACGCGACGCGAAAGGGTAACCGCGCCACATCGCGCCGCGTCCGTTCGTCGTTCGTGCGAGGACGCGACGTGAAAGCGCTGTGACCGCTAATGTAATTCGTTTCGAATGCAGTCTTAAACCCAATTTAACGAAAATGTCAATCCGCCTAAAATCTGTTATATTTTTGGGTGATTTGACATTATGCGCTAAATTGCCCAAAATTAAAAATGTTAAATCGCCCAAAAAGATTTTTGGGCGATTTGACACTTTTCTGCCTTTTTTTCGCATTTTGGGCGATCGGAAGTAAGGCTATTAATAAATCCCAAGAAAGTGGGCGTTTTGTAATTTTTTAATTTTCGGGCTATGTGTCGTAGTGTCATATCGCTCAAAATTTTTCAGCGATGTGACATTTTTCCGATTTGGCGGTTTGACACCCAACCATTATTGACCGCATGCACCCCATCTATCCATCCCTTTCTTGGGCAACCATCGGTGTCTCGTGGTTATTTGTTTGCACTCCTTCAGGATATTTGTAAAGTAGCTTGCATCTACATATATGGACGACGTTGCCAGCCCATTTCAGTCTTTGTACTTTTGAAAACTTAGCGAAGTCTTCTCCGGTGCACAGCAGTATTTTCTTGGGATTATTGGCCTGCATACCATATTTCATCTCTCTTGGCACCTACTTTGCGCATTATTTATCTGCCTGCAATATAAAAGCGTTGCTCATCGAACGATGTTATTGTACATTTCTCTGAACCAAAAGTTAGCACCGGTCTTGTGATGGTGCTTACCTTGAGATATAAACATTTTAATGTTTGCGTAAAATACCTTTATTGCCGACGCTGTATGCAGTCCTACATACTGTTGTCTCCTTCAAAGGTTTAGTTTCGCAATGTAATGTCTTCTTGTTTACTTCTCTTTGTATTCCTGAATAGTGTCATGTGTCTTGTTTTCATTTCGTTGATCGCCAGTCCAACAGCTTTTGCTAATTCCACTGTCCTCATTACGGTAATCCTTTTCCAAATCAATACATTACCTTACTTTGGAGAAGCTTTTCATATATAGAACGTTAACCTTGCTTCACAAAGTTATGCAGGCACGTCAATCGCCTATTAGTAATCATTATAACTAAATTTGTCTCTCGCGAGCGTCTGACAAACATCCGAGAGTATTGTTGTCTCGAAAAAGCTTCTCAAATCGCCGTTTGGATTCGGCATTAAAACTGTAGGTCCCTTCCATTCGTGTGAAAAATATAACGCACACAACATGAGTGGTTGCGGGAAGCTAGGCCCTGGCACTTAAAGAGCTGTTGCGCCAAATATTTATTTATTTATAACTAAATTTGTTTTCCGCTTTCTACTCGAAGTGCAATCGATTTTTTTTTTGTGGGGATAGAAAACACTACACTGAAGCACTCAAACGCAACTGATACATTGTATTACCAGAGAGCAAAATTCTGGTTTATCCATTTTATTGGAAGATCTCAGTGTGACCGAGGACCCACATAATATACAAGGAATTCAGCTTCGCGACCGAGTTCAAAGTGTTTTTAAATTCATGAACTATTCTGGAAATGGTTAAAAATTGAAGCAAGGCCTTAAGCGCAGCCTGTCACTACAGACGCAAATACTTCAACCCTTCCACCTGTTCTTCACAACAAAGTTCATGGTCATTAGGATTGCATAAGCTTCCACTTAGAAGACAAAAGCATATTTGGCTAACGAGAAGTGAAGCCTAATTTTGTCCAAGACACCTGCACCAGAGCCATCTGTGAAAATACGACTACATTCCATTCTTGGCTCAGACTCGGACCGAAGCCAGTTCTGAACACAAGGAAAGTCGATTTTGAATTTGTGCAACAACCGAAGTACTGGTGTTATTGCGTCAGAGGGCATATCCATAAGACAGGAGTCGTAAGATAAGTGTCGCGCAAGTTCATCAAAATTTCAGTGTGGAGTAAACCAAAAACCGCCCGCCTAAGACAATGGATGACTTTGATAGTGCAACCCATGATATAAGTATCGAAGGCAGGTAAGTTCAGCAAAGGGTCTAGAGCGGAGCCAGGCGTACTCGGAAAAGCTCCCGTGCAGCCGAGACAAGCCGTTCTTTGGAGTTTCGCGCAAAAGGCAACCACATATTTACGTGAGAGCCCCATCTCTTGCCAAAAGCACCCTTACACTGCCAGAAGACTGAGAGCGCCTTGGATGTTTTCGACTCGACGTGTTTAGACCAATGAAGTTTCGTATCTAAAATCACTCCCAGATATTTGGCTTCATTGGAAATGCGAATGGTGACGTCTTTTAGCACTGGCTGAGTCAGACCGGTCAAAATCCTCCTTCTCGTAAAAAGAACAGCCTCAGTTTTAAGAGGATTCACCGAAAGCCCACTCCTAGTACACCATTCATCGATCATGTTCAGCGCCGCCTGCGCATTAGCACAGACCGTCGCCAGGCATGGCGCGACAGAAAGTACGGCGACATCATCCACATATGCCTGACCGTAGACGTTAGAACTATTCAGACAGCCAGACACCTTGCGGACAGCCCCTGTTTACCCCTGTCATATAATATCGGCCACAATCCGCATCCACTACCAAAGTTCTATTCATTAGCATTGCTTTAATCCACAACACTAATGTTTCATCTACCCGGTGATGTCTGACCGGGTCGCACATGCAGTCAAAAGTCGCATTGTCAAAAGCGCCCTCAATGTCGATGAAGATACCCATCGCGTATTCTCTCCTATCAAGCGCGCATTCAATTCTGGCCACTAGATTTAGAAGTGCAATCTCACAGGATTTCCCACGTTGATAGGCATGCTGCATCTCCGATAGTGGATGCAGCTTCAAAGCAACTTTGCGCACGTCAAATTCTACCAGTCTCTCCATACTTTTCAGTAAAAAGGATGTCAAACTTATACGTCTGAGACTCTTGGGGAGCGAATAGTCCTCCTTACCAATTTTCGGTATGAAAGCTACTCTGACTGTCCGCCAAGGTGTCGGAATATATGCCAGCCCCAAGAAAGCGGTGAAAATTATTTTCCTGACCTATACCCTGTTGCAGCATAGCTGGATATATTCCATCGGTGCCAGGCGATACTAAACCATCAAAAGATGCCACAGCATATTTGATGGCCTCATCTGTTACCACGGCTGATGCAATATACCAGCTGCGCCGAGTTTCCTGACTTAGATCAAGCTCAGCCTGGGTAAGCGGGTCAAGCTGCGACCTAGTGATTATCTGATTGCCAGGAAAGTGAGTCTCCAGCAGAAGACTAAAAGTTTCCGCTTTGGTCTCAGTAAACTTGCCGTCAGACTTTCTCAATGACTCCGGTTTGGTCGGCTTGCTCCTTTTGAGAACCTTAACTAACCTGCTGGTTTCACCGAGTGTCTCGATCTTTTCACAAAAGTCTCTATAAGAAGCACTTTTCGACAACCGAATTAACTTCTTATAGTCGTTTTGCTTCGATCTGAAAAGATCCCAGTCACCTTCCAAATTTGTCTTAAGTGACCTATTTAGAAGTTTCTGGATTCTTTCCTAAGTCGCTGCATTTCTGGGCTTTACCAGGGAACCGAAGTTCTGCAGGCAGTTTTTATCAATGGGCAAGTCAGTTCAAAACAGTTGGTAAGGACGCTAGTCAGGTTTTGAACAGCATCCTCAACCTTTCGTTTCGTTCTGAGTTTAGTTGGAGTATGGACAGATCTATCCAGCTTCCCTAAACCGCACCCAGTTGGTTTTCCTCGGATTCCTCCTCGCCTCGCATTCGATTTGGAAAGCGATGTATCTATGGTCTGACAAGGACACCTTCGGCAGTACGCTCCGGTTAGTAATTGACTTGAAATACATATTAGATAAAGTCAAATCAATTACCTCCTGCCTCCTTGCCGTAACAAAAGTTGGTTGGGAGCCAACATTGTTAATTATCATGCCAGACGATAGTATAAAGTCTAGGAGATGGTTTCCTCGTATGTTACATTTGCTCCTGCCACAGACTGGATTCTGAGCATTAGCGTCGCAACACATGACTAGGGTCATCTTCCGAGTGTCAGAGTACTTTATGAGTTCAGCAACCGCCTTCGGTGGTGGAGGCATTACCGAATCATAAGGGAAGTAAGCCGACGCAATGACGAAGGTTTTCCAACTTCCGGTCGTTTCGTAGCTTAAAGCTGCAGCAAACAGGTCCTGTCCACAGAATTGTCCAGGCTAGGTTACTGAGAGGAAATTCGGCACAATTAGCCAACCTCTCGGTCTTTCAGATCGCTCGTCACATAGCACCGTTACTCCACGAATACCTCCAAAATCACATATGCGCTTGTTCTGCACGTATGGCTCCTGGATAGATGTTATGTGGGGTTTTGTACGCACCACGGAAAGTCTGCTACTTAAGAGAGCGGTAGCAGCCTTTGAGTGGTGGAGGTTTATCTGCGAAAATATCAAAGATATAGTCGGAGTTTTATTAGTATAAGGGCGCGCACCAGATGAGTTAACGATTTCGCCGAGACGAGCGCCCCTACCCGTAGCTTTGTCTGCGTCTGCCATTTTCTGTCCGCTAGTGCTGGGACCTTTAGGGGTAACAGCACCAGCATCATTCAGATTTTGTGCGTAGATAACGCCACCGGTAAGGGTGTGTCCAGCAGAGGGGCACGCATCAGATGCGCACACACTTCCATCGATGGAAGTAGGCGAAACTTTCTTAGACCTGTTCGAGCCAACCGAAGGGGAGGTGGCGTTGGGTCCGAGGGATAGATCGACTCCAGTTGGAGTACTTTCTGCCGACCTAGGACTCATTCCTGTCGCTACTGAAGGATGACTGCATTCGGCGCTTGCGCCTTCAGCTGATTCTGCAGCCTCTTTGCACCGCGCCATCGCCGCCTTCCTTCTTCTCCTTTTCAGTTGACTCTAAGTCAGGAGCTTATTGGAATGCGGCGCTTCAGGAGCTCGTTCAGCGTTATTGGTTTCCGGAGTCAAACCGTCACCGACACAACTTCGATCAGCTACCCGTCAATTGAGACAGAGATTAGACGCTCCAGCCGAAGCCTTTCCGCCACTTTCTTTCTCATTCTAGCCCAGTCTACCAAACGAGTCGGAGATAGAGCTGCAGGAGTCTTCTGAAGCAAGCGTCGCTACTACTTCCAATTCAACGCCAGAGGCGGGGGTAAAAGTATGGTGGTTGGGACCTCCAGAATCCTCGTCCCGGGCGTAGTCGAAAAGACTAAAAGGGCGGATTATCGTTTTCACGAGTACTACCTGAAGTGGACATCTCATTTGTTTTCTCCATCATCCTGTATAACAAGTTTTACCTCACAGTCAAGACGTCTTCAACCTTTATTTCGATGTCTCACCTGTGATCCTTTCAGATCCTTAGGGTCATTGACTCTTAAGCCGTTTCACCACGTCAAGGCAGCTGAAGAGTGGAAACGGGTTATAATAGATTAATGAACTGTCTTTTTGATTCAGTTTGATTTGCTACTGGAAACATTATATGGAACTGGTTTTTGAAACGACAGCCTGCCACTCGATTTTCTGAAAGGAAATTAAACTGTTACCGGCAGCACTCAGTCGCTATACTTTTGGATATTAAAAATCGGAAGAAACGGTAATCATTTTACTCCAAATGTTTTAGCTTTGGAATCGAAGTACAGAGTAACGCCCCCGTTCCAATATAGATTTCTAAAAATTAACAGAATTTTTGATTCCAGATTTTTAATCGTCACCCTGAAAAAATTGTATGGTTCCCATTTTTGGTCCACTGATACAACTATTAATTTGACTTGTGTAAGCCTCACAGGGGCGCCAACAGGAAATCGTCAACACTAGATCCACTTCAAGTTATCTGTTTTTTCCATGTGTCAGTGCAGTTCTAAAGAATATGTAATGGGCATTAGCTATTTGAAGTTGAGTGCCTGTGAGTTGATTATATCTATTACTATACTATACCCACTATGTGTTCGTAAAACCTATGCTACCATTTTTTATAGAATTCTTAAGTTGCTCAAATTCATAATAGCCTTTGAAATTTTAAATTGTTTTTCTTATGCCGTTTCGGAGATCAGAACTTCCTGCATCAAAATGTTTTTTCTCCAACGTACAGAGTGCAATAGATAGATGCATTCCATTCGTATCCACAAACGGTTCCCTCTATTAATTAATGTTTTTTTTTTGGATTACATCGAGCAGACGTATTTCAAATAAACTTTCTCCTACCGCCTATTACACGTGTATAGTCCAATAAGTCACCAAACCACACTTTCTTCAGTCATCCCCTAAATAAATTTTCCCCAAATAAATCAGTAAGCCTGAAACAGAAAATGCATCTGACAAACGGAACTGAATTTTAATTATCTTTTACCAGAGGCAATGCACTATGCCCGCGCCTTCAGCACAATGAATGTGTGCGTCACCAACGTTACGGCCCAAAACATTGTCTGAAACATAAATTCCGCCGTGTTTAACATGAGTTAAGCGGGCGCATCCAATTTTATGACAATTTAATTGCTTCCTTTGAACAGGCAGTCGTAGGCTTTGCTGGTCTCTCTCCACTGAAAAACGGGTTGGAGTTGGAGTATAGGTTTATGGTTCAAAAATAGACACTCTCAGTCTCAAAGAAACATGCTATATGAAAATTGAAAAACAAATCCATGCCACTCGTATGACAGGCACGTACCTTGCACACAGTCAGATACGGATTGAATAAAACGCTTCATTCTCTCGCGCGGTATATCTCTAAAAATAGGTATCCAATTCGAGGACGGATGTCCTTCGGTTTTTGGTGGTGATTTAATGGTACACTTTGTCTCGTCATCAATTTAAATATGTCCTACCTAGTGTCGTAAATCATTTAGGGTAGATCAAAAAGAAACACTAAAGCGTCGTGGTTGGTGAAGAGCAACTGCTGTCACTCAGAAAATTCCACAGCCGAGGAGAAAAAGCAGAAAAAATTTCGCCGCTGCCGCTTGAAAACGTGCTGCAATGCGCTGGAGGGAATCTTTAATGAGCCATTTTTTCCTGCTTCGGAGATAAGTAATTAGCTTGAGGATTTTCTTTTTATTTTTGCTGTCCACACATAGAATAGGGGCCACATTCCGATGAAAGGAAATTTTGTTCAGGTTTTTTTTTTGTTTTTGTTTTTGGGGCTAGGAGTCTTTACTGTCTTGACATTTTCTACGAAATGACAAATTGCTACTTTGTCGGTGGGATCGTGGAAGAACGCTTTAAATGTGTCAGCCGAAAGTGGAATAGTGAAAATGAGATGGCACAAGGGGATTGCTGAATTAAAACGTGCCAAACGACTGGGTTACAAGTGCTAATTAAGCAAATAATTGGGAACTTTGTTGGATCCTTAAGTAGATGGTTGTTGACGAGTCGTAATTGTCATGATTTATGTATGTATATCATGATGGAGTACTGTCTTACATACCGACTGCGTGAGATTCTGAAGGATTTTAATGTCATCTGTTTAAGCAGTTACATTTTTTTTTTCCAATTCGGTTTTCATTTCGTTATTTGTGAAAGTGGAAAATAAGACATTTCTGAAACACATGTATCTAAAGATGCACTTATTCATTTCAGTATCACTACCAGCTTGGTTTTTAGACGTATATACCCACTTTCGTTTCCCCTTCTTTTATTTAGATTTGGTGCATGTGAGGGGATTGTGTGTCTGCTTCCTCTCTTCTGTCCCTTCTTTATAAATCCACTTTGTGCTATAAGGCCCATACACCTTCAGCTCCTCCAAGCATCAGATTGCCATAAATTAGATAGCTACGTGGGGTTGTAGTATTAACTCGCACATTTTGCTTGCTACTTACTCTGTCCCGAGCTTATTGGCTTGGGGGTTACTGATATTCGTTATTTATCTGGTTTACTATACATACATTGTATATCTTATCTTCGCAGAAGAAATCTGGTTCTATAGTTCACGACTTTACAAAAATACAGGATCCCCGCTCGACATGATGTGACCCGCTCCTAGATGCGATCTGACTTCAAAGAGAGTTCTAATACATATGTGGTATTTCCTAGCTAAAAATCAATAAACATGTTTGTTCTCCCACAACAATTGGTTGGTAAGTTTATTTTCATTGATTCCATCTGGCATCCAATAGCCTGATTGACTACGTTGACCTAGGCTTAGAGTTCTCTGCTTTATAAGACGCAGCCTCTTTACCTTAAGCTGTCGCACTATCGTAATAGTGCATGCAATTATATGAAAACATAAAGATCTCACGTAACCTAGGCCTACCAACTCGTACTCTCCACGTCCACATTGGTGACCGCTGGGTGCCTAGTACCTTGATCGGAGATTGGGTAACCAACCACTCTGTAAGGTCTTGGGGGCACTACACGAGAGAGGGGGAAGAGTGCTTTCTCCCTAGAGTACTTCCTTTTGTTCCAGGTGGCAGTGGACGAATTCCCTACATGGAGTCAACGAAGGCGTCTAAAGTTCCAGTTATGTTGAACATCTTGCGCAAAATACTTCGAAATATTAAAATATACTTGACGACCCCAGCGAACGAAAGTAGGACAATGACCTTCCGATGTGTACGTGGAATGCTCGGACCCTTAATAGATCACGTGCAAATGCACAATCAGCAAAGGCCCTGGACTGCTATAAACCAGATATAACTGCCATTCAGGAAGAAGATGAACAGTTGTGATATGTACAACGGCGATTGCTGCAGGGACACCAAGCACCACTTATTCGAATGCGGACTTGCTATACGCGGCAGATTTAGGCAAGAATTCTTAAGCTTCCGACACGTGAGTGAACGTATTATCTATGGCAATCCATATAAAGGTTAAATTCGCTAACATAAGATTGATATGTGATCGTGCTCCCACGGAGCCACCAAAGACCCTTTCTACGAGCTCCTCGCCAAAACATATGAACTATGTCCTTCATACGAATCGAAATCGTAATGAGTGATTTTAACGCCAAAATAGGAAAGGAGGACGTCTTTGTAAGGGCAGTAGGTAAACATAGGCTACACGACACCACGTCTGATAACGGACTGAGGCTAACTGATTTCGCTGCGGACCGAAACGTCACTACAGCAAGCACACGGTTTCCCCATCACAATATTCATAAGAAGACATGGCGGTTCAGTGATCATGTAACGATCAACCAAAGTGATCATGTATGCAAGACATGCCTACAGTATTGTAGATGTCTGGACGTTCCGAGCCGTCAACACACACTCAAGGTAATGTTACCTTCTTGTAGGTAAGGTACGAATACGGATATCCCGAATGACACATCGAAGAAGAATCACTTCGGGACAATTTTACGTCGAAAAGCTGCAATCACAAGAGACCGCCAGTCTTCGCTGAACGCGTATTCCGAAATTTCTCATTCAGTCCGGGGACCACTAGCAACGCTGCTAACATGCCATCAGAATTGCCGCAACTGATATGCTGGGTTTCGCCCGACCAGTACCTCGAAACCCCTTGTTTGACGAAAAATGCCGGGGAGTATATGCAGCAAAATAAGAGGCATATAAAGCGGTGCTACAAAGGACTACAAGAGCTGCTCATGAATTTTACGAACAAAGAGATGGGAAGAATGTTGGCCTCCCCAAAAGAAAAAGAAAGGGCATGACAAGCGCGGTCAAGGATAATGAGAGGAACAACTTACGGAAGTTTTACCAAAAGGTAAAAAGAGCATGTCAAAAAGGCTTAACCCGCACAGAAACCTGCAGTGGTAAAAAAGAAAACCTCAAAGAGGAACCACAGCCGGTGCTAGGAATATGAGAAAACTACTTCTGCACACCTGACGTGCCGAACTTTTCAAGGCAGCTGATGATGAATTAGTAGAGAGCATACACCAACTTCGTGGGCGCCGTGGCGCAAGTGGACCACTGCGCGAGGGGTTCCATGTTCGAATGACAGAAAACACCAACATGTTTTCCACGGTCTCACCTCTCGCGAACGTCTGATAAACATCCGAGAGTATTGTTGTCACGAGAAAGCTTCTCAAAACAAGTTGCCCTTCGGATGTGGCACTTAACTGCAGGTCGCTTCCCTTCGTGTGAAAAATATAACGCACATACCACGAGTTGTTGTGAGAAGCTGGGCCCTGGCACACAAAGAGTGCCAAATATTTATTTATTTATTCACCAACTCATCATCTTCCGAACTGTGAAGATGTGATGGATAGCAGACTTTACTGGTTTGAAACTTTATTCATAGGGACCAAACAGGCTGTTGATGAACGCTTTCAGGCATGCACATAATATCGCTGAAGAGATTTTGTATGCAATGACTGATGCCTCTATAACTGGCGAAGTTGAGGGGTCTCCTTTCTTATGGATCAGGCAAACGATGTTAATACTATATTCCATTCATTAGTAATACATTCGTCTGACCAAATCTAAGAGATGAGTTGATCGATGATCTCTACTAATTCATCACCAGTTCGGCCGCTGAACCGTCAGGTCCAGCAGCCTTGTTGGATTTCAGCTTGGATATTGCTATGCCTACTTCCCTTTGGTCAGGTGGACGGAAGTTCTGACTATTATAGTCCGTGTTGAATGGTTTATTCTGCTGACAGCGGGATGTTGGTCTTTGTTACCGTTATACAATCTGCAGAAGCAGTTTTGCCATATTCTCAGCGCCGGCTGTGATTCTTACGAGTTTTCCCTTTTCATCTCTACATGTTTTTGTACATGTTTTGCTCTTTTGGCACGTTATTTTTATCTTTTGGTAAAACTTCCTGGAGTATAAACTGTCAATATTCTCGATCGCGCGCTTCTCATTCTCTTCTTATGGATAAGCCAGCGTTCTTCCCGTCTCTTTATTGTTTATTTATTACTATGGCATGCCTATACATATAAATTAGTGATAAGCTAGAAAAAAGAAATTATAATTAAAAATAAGAAATGTGAAATGATAGCTACAAAATAAGCAAATGATATTAAATAATGAGAAAAAAAGACCAATTTAAGCGAAAGTTATATAAAAGTTCAGAAATAAAGGAAAACAATAATAAATTGTGCATCTAATTTGTGACATATGTCTTAAGGTCTTTTTTAAAACTTTTTATGTTGCCTATTGTTCTAATATGCCGCGGTAATGTATTCCATAAACGGATTGCAAACACAAAAAATTGACGCTCAGAAGTGAGGGATGAATACCTTGGGTGGATCTCTTTCCCTCCTAAAGCTTTTGACCAGCCCTTATCTTCCCTTGCAGTGCTGCTTTATACACTCGCCGGCATTCTTCGTCAAATAAGGGGTTTCACGGTGTTGGTCGGACGAAACCCAGCACATCAGTTGCGGCATTTCTGATAGCATGTTTGCAGCGTCGCCACTGGTCTTTGGCACTTTATGCTAGCGGAATAGGTGTTTTTGAGAGATTTCTGGATACGCGTTCAGTGAGGATTCTGCCGATTCGGTGATTGACAAAGTTGACTGGAGGGCTAGTGTAAGAGGTTTAACGATAATTCCGATGTAATCACTAGTGATGCGATCCAAGAACCCAGTCAATCCATATATGAAGAAAACAGACCCACTCCGTTATTCATTCATTTGCAATTTAAATACCTCTAAAAAGAATTTTCTTCACTATTACCTACTTTTTCACCAGTAAGAATCCGTTCAACCCTCATCATCCTCTTAACTAGGTCACAACGAGTACTACCTCGCAAAAGCATCCTAAAATGGAGTAAGAATCCATATCCCCAGCCAAATAAATAATTCGCTTACTCCCTGTGTGAATTGCTTAGAGTTGCATAAACCACAAGACCACAGCACCGCACAGGAAAAACTTGCAAAAATTCGCTGCAAATACTTGCATTTTTCCGTTTTCATGTGTAAATGAGAACTGGCGGCCTTATACCTTTCATCCAGTCGCAATGCATGTGATCTACGGCAGAATCGCCGTTTCAAATTTAAAATCCACAGCTCCAAAAAAATAAGTTCTTCTGGCATAGACGATGGTGGTCCCGGTCCCAGTCCCGGTTTTGCTTTCGGCTCTTGTTGACGACGACAAAATGAATATCGTAAATCTCTTTTAACTGCATTACTCTCCTGCAATGATTATTATTACTTTTTCTGCAGCAGCAGCAGGCGTCAGTATAGCACTTAGCTATATTGCCCCCAGACTGTGGCGGCAGGTTCGCGTATTGACACTTCGCTGGCGGTAGTAGTTAGCTTTCATGGGTGCTGTAAAATAATTTATAACGTCTGGAAAGGGATGTGCTCTGCAAAATGTAATTGAATTTTCGAAAAATGTCAACCAGAGCAAAATACGGCTTCCTATCTTTCGTCCAAGTGTTATGATTTAATTTGTTAATTATGCACAAACAAAGTCTATGGGTGGCATCCTTTTGAGCTTCGCCAAATCAGTCACGATGCAGTGCTACTCACTGAGGCCGAACCGTTAAATGGAGAAGCGTCAGTGGACACTTGGTCTATCACTGTTCGTCAGTGATGTATGGTTCTCTTTAGACTTCGGGCTAAATTGCCGGGATGTGATTGAGAATTGCTCATAACGTTAGTCTTTGGATCATAAATTCTTTGTTATCCACATAGGGAATGGGGGAGTTTTTCGAAACCTAATTTATTGGCCGAATGAGTTTTGAATGGGTTGCCTTGGTTGGTGCACTATTATGGTAGGTACTTTCTTCTTCTTTTTTTATTTATTTTTGTTGAGGGTTCTCAAACAATTTTTTTTATTTAGATTAAATCGAAGATCTTACGACTTAGAGTGTTATGAAATCCGTTTTTTGCCTAATACTGCATTTTGCGGTTCTTCAGTAGAATGTATACACATTTTATAGATAACACAGTGTAACATACTTTTTTTAACATGATTATATAACTTATTTTGAATTGTACACTTTAATGCTAGTAAATTCTTCAAAGATAACGCTGTTCTAAGACGTCACGTTCTTGAGTTATGACGTAAAATGTTTTCCTCGTACACTCATTTTTGGTTGGTTACTGGTTATGAATCACTTGGGTACAAAGTTAAATGGTTCTAAGACCAGCTTAAAAGCCATATTATTTCATAATGGCAACAAATTCCCTTGGATATCTATTGCATATTCAGTTATTTTAATAGATACGTATGAAAACATGCGATTAATCTTAGACTTAATCAAGTATAAAGAATACGAATGGAAAGTTTGTGCTCATTTTGTTACTCTGTTACTTAGACTACAGTGAGGTTTCACAAAATATTGCATTTTTCTTTATTTGTAAGATAGCAGAGTTACAAGTCACCACTATAACATAGAGGATTGGCCAAAAAGAACAGAATGTAAGGAAAGTCTTATGTAAAATATACTCCTCTTATCACCGCACAAAATGTTATTCTTCCGCCGATACACATTAAACATCGCTTAATGAAGAATTTCGTGAACGCCTTGGATAGAAATAGTGAAAGATTTTTATATCTAAAAAGGGTTTTTTTCCCCAAAAATAAGCGATGTGAAACTAAAAGAACTTTGTTGGCCCACAAATACGACAACTCACAAAGGATGACAGTTTCGAAACAAAAACTAAAAAATGTAATAAAGGGATTTTTGGCCAATCATAAAGCCGATCATGCTAAGTTCTTGGTAGAAAGCTTGTTACAAATGTATGAAGTTATGGGCTACCGTGTATCCTTAAAAATACATGTGTGTGTTCCATTTCATTTTCACTTTTTTCCTCAAACCTCGGAATGATAAGCGGCGAACAGAGGGAGCGTTTTCACCAAGATATTAAGCGGCTAGAAGAACGCTACCAGGAAAGTTGGAAAACAAAAATGTTTGGGGGAATACTGCTGGTTCTTAAAGCGAGAGGATTGTTCAAGACACAAGATGAAAGTTAATTTGCCGTAAATAAAATACACTGTTTATAATTACTATCTGTTGTAGTTTAAAAAAAAATATTTTACATGTTTATAAAAGTTAAATATAAATAAAAAAATATTATCACCCGTTACCGTTAATATTTTATCGAATTATTGGACCTACTCATAACATCAAAACGGTACGTGTTAGAAAAATTCATACATCATTTTCGTTTTTAGCAGGTCGAATTTAGTAAAAAACTGTTATTTGCATTAAGGTTAGAAGTATTTTTTTTTTCATTTGTCTCGCCGTGTTATTAGAAGGGTCATATTGTAGTTTCCACGACAACAAAGTTTTTCTTGGTAACATATCCATGGAAGAAGAAAAACGTCAATCCGTTTTTGCATCCCTTTCTTATAATTGACTTGGCAGTCTCTAAGGCCGCATCACCTAGAATTGATGCGAACACATTTTCAAGCCATTTGTCATGACAAATTGCAGTGTTTGTCTGAAAATGTGATTTGTCTTTGAATTTATCCAGTCGGCGAGGTTACGATTCGAAAACAATGGATTGTAGCCCTCCCACTTCACCGCATTTCTACTGATGCGCCTGTGGGGTTCGCCTATTTGACCTCAGAAAATATTGACAGGCCTCCCGATTTTGAATCACTCGGTTACTGAGGCCAATGAAATGCCGATGTTGTCGCATTTGTGTGATCCAGGCGTTTATAGGCCTACCTCTCCTGCCACTTTCGATTTCTGATGGCCAAAAATAGGGAGCTTGTAGTAATTCACTTTTATCATCATTGCACAGTTCATATATGAAATCAAGAGCACCTTTTGCACTTAATGGTCTATAATCTATAAGAACAGAGAAATAAATAAATAAATAGATAAAAATAACTGAACCTAAAATAAAAAGATCCACTTCAATTATTTAGATACTCGTATAAGTAAAAAATGTATGTATCTACAATACTACGTAATCCAGCCTGACCATATGGTCACACCTGCACTCACAGTTAATATAACCTACTAATATGTTGAAAACCACAGACACTAAGCTTTACTTATGGAACTACAGTTCATTAATTAATAAAATACGATCAATTAAAAGTTTACGAAAGATATTTAAAAGTAATAAATTACGAGTAATACTTACTTTTTGTAGTAATCCATTTTCACTCTTTTTGCCATTTATTAATTTTAATTTTTTTCTTTACTAAACCTTCGAAACGCATCGCGATCACAAATAGAGAATGACCGGTGCATAGTTTCACTGATATTAATGTCCAGCACCTAATTCAACACTGCAAATCCTTGACTTTCTACTCATTCTTTCTATTTTTTACCCTTGCGCATGAAATCATTGTCCCGTTGGAAAATGACCCTTTGCATAATTGAATTAAAAATCGTCGAACTTGGCATTCATCCTTCCTTCAATTTTCAACAGTTTGTCAACAGATTTATCTTTGATGCAACCCCATACTGTAATGCTCCATCCACCAAAGCAGAGCACAGTGGATATTGTTTTCGATTACCTGACTTTTCCATATCCATTGACGTCCATTAGATCCAAAGTGGTTGATTTTCGTTTCACCTGTCCATATTTTCCCAATTACCATACATTTCGGCGAATCGTAGTCAAAGTTTTCCTAGTCATAGTTTCGTCAAATTTTTACTCCTTAATTTGAAGTGCAATATGGAACCGTGCTCTTTCAATGCTCTGCAGGCAGTGTTACAGTTAAATGATCCTTGTGTGAAGCGTGCGCTTGAACAGCATTATCAACACCCCCTTTTTTGGTTAAATACTCTAAAAGTTCTTTGTGTCTCTTATATAACTTTTCGGTGGCCGCCAATACTAAAGATATTATATGTAGATGGATTATTGCAACACTTCTGAGCGTCACTCTATATATTTATTTATAAACAGACTCATTTGCCTTGTATAAGCGAATAAGAAGAGTTCCAAAAGAAGCTTTGTCTTCACGTTTGGCAAAAGTGCTACCACCCTCCGGGATAGAGAATGCATCGCCTTCGATAACTTGCTGTGTGGCTGTCTTAATTATTCACTCCGTATTTATATGCCGGCGCTATTCATCATTCCTTTGAATTTTTCCATTAGAAAAAAAAACATCGACCCCTACTCCAGCTGACAGCATGATTCATTCAGAGTGTAGATTTCCACTCTGACTTTGCTTTTTCGCAATTTGAAATTTTTGATAAACGCCGCGCCACATCGATTTGTTAATGTTACTGACGTGAGACTCTCGACTCTATATGTTGACCTGCCAATTTGGGATCGGTGACGATGATGAATTCTCATCTGCCGTCACAACTGTCACAACCAATGTCTCGATAAGGACTGCAATGCGGGTTATGCCTTCTACTATTATGCATAGTCTGTTCATACTGCTCGGTGTTATAACAAAAGGATATCTCTTCAGGACGATGTACAAAACCCGTTGCAAAAAAAAAGCGAAAGCCCACTGCAAACCGTCAAGCGAAGTATGAATACACCGCGTTTGAGCTTCATCGGCAAATGGCCAACATCACGTCACAGGATATTTTGCGTACAATACGAAAATGCAGTTTGCACACACTCATACACATCCACCCAGTCAGTTACTTTCGGTTCAATTATTAATAATTTTAAAATAGGTGCACTCGGAATGTGAAAACACATCCGACCACAATGACCGTCGCGATGTCGCTGCGTGCATCCCAACCGCTTTTGGACGCGAAACCACCAAAACCGCCCACACTCCTGGTGTGAAGGATATGACTTATGTCAAAATGGCAGATAATTTGTTTAAAAGCCTACAATTGTCGCACGTCTCACATGTCCATGGCACACACAACCTGGCAGGCCCAAAGACCGTACGAATTCGTGCTGTCAAGCCGAAAAATCTTCGGAATATTCACGTTGTCATGTTAAACACTTTCACTTGGTGCGGCATTTGGCGGGGGCTGGCGATGGGCAAAGTGCACACATATCCTAGGCAGCATACCTACATATCAACACTCATGGACTTCACAGACTTCACACAGGCGTCAGACGTATTTCTCTCTCCTCAGCAGAGCCAAATCCTTTTGGTTGAGGGTAAATATTTAGCCAAAAATGCTGGCTTTGGTCAGCTGGATTGGCTGTAGTTGTTGCTGCTGGAAATGGTTTTAACCATCTCTCGTGCGCAGCATAAAGCCTGCGGTTAATAGTGGCAATACAACCTAGTGCTTGCCTGTTTTCTTTTAGCAAAGGGTAACAGCGCTATTATGCGATTAAAATAATGAAATGTCCTCCCACAGCAGTGGTACCTCGTCGTCCTGTGGTTTCATGTTACAGGACATGAATATCTAATATTTACCCGTTTACTTAAAATAGGTGTAGGAGGCGGGGAGGGCGGTATATCAGACTCTGTTCCCGAGTTCATATTTCATGACCGAAGTGGGCACAAGGCTGCATAGATAACGGCTGCTAGTACAAATTACTTAAGAAAGGTAAACAGTAGTCCGCCGGATAGTTAGCTCAACGGATGAATTACATTGTGTTGATGTTTATCATTTTAAAATTGGGGTCAGTGTCGTTGGTAGGTAGGTAGACACATGTTACATTTAGGAGTTATATCGATTGGTGACATTATGTGCGAAGGAGTTGTCTTCGCTGTCCTGAGAGAATGTTAGTAAGCGGATTTGCTGTAATGGATTATTGGGCTTAGAGTGTCAAAAATGCAAGTCAGTACTAACATCGTTTTTAATATTGATTGTGGTACAAAGAAATTGACTGATACAATACCTGAACAAACGTTCACCATTTTCAACTGCCTCGCAGGACAGACATGGGCTTCCTAATCCATGACGACAAGGGAGTTGAATTAAGTATGAAGGAGCAGTCAATGATTATATCATATGGTATTTTCACCAAAAAGGTTAGACTTCTTAAGTCAAGTTAAATCAACATTCCTTTTCCAATTCCGTGTCTAGTACAAATTTTGAATGAAAACAACTGTATTCAATCGCGGTTTAATTTCTTTGCACGGAAGTACGAGTATTGCTCGTATACCAGAATTCATAAAGTGCGTATAAAATGGATGGTCTTTACTTTCGTTTTGCTGCTTTTGTGAAGACAGGCTTCTGAAGCAGGAGACAGGAGTTTTAAAAATATTTGCTTTCAATGACTTGTGACAATTTCTAAATCAACACTATGTTGTGCTGCCCAAGTTTGGGGAATAGATGGGTTCAACGAAATTGAAAAATTTCTTAGAAATTTCATAAAAAAAGATGTTCAACCTTCCAATGAATACACCCAACTAAATATACAATCTATTTGGAAATAGAGCTTCCGAAACTGTATATTGGTACACTTAAGTTTTAGCGTCCTCGGGTATAAGGATTTCTAAAAATGTTACTAGGATTGAATGAAAATGTTACTTGATAAAGAAATAATAAATATATTTATAAGAAAATAAATAGTAAGGCCACGGTGTTGTCGTCTACCTTATTTAAGCCATTGAACAATGTTATCGATTTAACGTTGCCGTAAATCTATCATAAGAAAAGCATGACTATCGTAATTTCCTCAATATAATGGAATTTTATTTGTATTCAGACATGATACAGTGCCGATACGCGAAAGCCGCTTGTAAGTAATTATAAAGAGCTGACCAGTTTTCACCATTGATGACTATTTTTGTTTCGTACATTATTAAAGAAAGTTTGCAAAAGTGGGTAAATCTAAGCTCTTTATAAATCGGACAAATAGCTAAAAAATTAAAACTGTTTTGTTTCGCTTGCAAATTGCATAGACTGCATTGCGCAGTGGTAAATTTTTTGTATGGAGAGCCCAGCACACACCTAGCTCTACAAATCAGGGATAATGCTCGTGTGTTCAACAGCCACCATAGTTTGTGGAACAACAACATCTACCTAATCTTTGACGCTAAAGACCGAGGGACATTCCACTCAAGAAGTTGGCGCCGCGACTACAATCCCGACCTATGCTTCGTATCGAGTGATCTGGAAAACCGACCGCTCCCAGCCACCAGAATAGTTCTCTCAGATTTCGCCCATAACCAGCACCGTCTTGTCATAATTACAATTGGCATACAAGTTCCACTTGTTAATTCCATACCCCGACCGCGATGGAATTTTTGCAAAGCCAACTGGACAGAGTTTTCTAAGCAACTGGACAGTTGCATTCGGTTCATCCCTCCAGAAGTATCCAACTACGAACGCTTCACTGGGCTGGTCTTAGTTATTGCTAAAAAACATATACCACGCGGATACAGAAAGGAGTACATCCCTGGATGGAGCGCAGAAACTACACGTCTCTATAAAGCCTTTGAAGAAAGCGGGGACACCGAAATTGCCGATGAGTTACTTAGGTCATTAGACAAAAGCCGGCTCAACAAATGGCAAACTGCGGTGGAAGACCTAAACTTTACTCACTCAAGTCGTAAAGCATGGAGCTTGCTAAGAAATATTGGAGGTGGTAATGTGTGTGCCGGAAGCCCAGCTGTTAACCCCAACGATGTCGCAAGCCGCATACTCAAAATGTCCAGAGCACCAGCAGACAAACAGCACACCATCAGAGTCAAACGTGATCTTGAAACTCTAAAACAGAAATGCCCAGGGACAACAGTGTATTCAAGGCCAGTCACACTAGAAGAAATATCAACTGACTTGCCGTCGGTGAAAACGGGTAAAGCAGCAGGTTTCGACAATATATACCCTGAGTTTCTAAAACATGCCGGGCTCAATACTCAACGATGGCTGTCGTCGCTTTTTTCCAAAATTATAGAGACGGGGCAACTCCCGCAGTATTTTAAGAGAACAAAAATCATAGCTCTTCCTTAACCGGGAAAACCAGCTGACAAACCCGAAAACAACCGCCCAATGGCTCTCCTCTGCTCCTACTACAAATCATTGGAGCGAGTTATCTTCAACATGATCAGCGCTATTATAAATCACCATATCCCTATGGACCAAGCCGGCTTTCGGATTGGTCGTAGCTGTACGGACCAGGTTCTAGCCCTGACGACATACATTGAAGCCGGATATGAAAAAATGCACAAACATCTGTGGCATTTATAGATTTGACAGCAGCTTATGACACGGTATGGCGACAAGGCCTAATCTACAAGTTGCTAAAGATTATACCCTGTCGGAAAACAGGTAGCCTGGTCAACAATATGCTATCTAACCGGATATACCAAGTCTTCCTAAATGATGCTAAGAGCGACATAAAAAAGCTGAACAATGGGTTACCACAGGGGTCAGTACTAGCACCAACTTTATTTAATGTGTACACCCACGATATACCTCTGACTGAGTCCAGAAAGTTCTCATATGCTGATAATATTGCCATAGCCACACAACACCAGAGTATAGAAGCAACCGAGCGAACTTTCAACTCCGACCTGGTAGTCCTGAACACATACTTCACAGAATGGCGTCTGTGCCCAAGTATGTCAAAGACCGAGGTTTGTTGCTTCCACCTAAATAATAGACAGGCATCCTATGAACTGAGAGTGGCCTTCAATAGCGCTCTGCTGAACCACAATCCTAACCCGAAGAACCTGGGGGTGACGCTGGATAGATTATTATGGTACTGGAACCACCTCTCAAACACAGCGGCAAAATTGAGGACGAGGAATAACATCATCCAAAAACTTACACTTCGCGCCGCAGCAATAGGGCTTGTATACTCTGCGGCGGAATACTGCTCTCCGGTGTGGTTGAATAGTGCACATATCTCAAAAGTGGATGTACAACTCAACATCACAATGTGCCTTATAACTGGGGCTCTGAGATCCACACCAATACATTGGCTTCCTGTACTGAGTCACATAGCTCCACCAAAGATACGCCGCTATCAATCCGAGAGTATGCAAAAATAGCTGCCAATCCCCTGCTGCCAATACATGATGATGTCCCCAGCCTTATCCAACCGACGAGGCTCAGATCTAGAAAACCAACCATGAACATGGCTGCGGCATTAATCTCGACTGACTTCGACCCGATTAGTGATTGAATGAGACAGTGGATGGATAGCCGCATAATCGGGCTGATCCCCAATTGATAACCCGAACCCACGATGCCCCTCGCTGGCTTCAACCTGCCGCGAAGCCTATGGGTGCGACTCAACCGCATTCGATCCAATTGCGGTGTTTGTGCAGACACCCTGTATAAGTGGAATCTTTCAAGCTCACCGATGTGCGACTGTGGAGCAGAACGACAAGACATAAAGCATATCGTTACAAAATGTCCACGAAGACGCTACCCTGGAGACCTTTTTGACTTCGTAGATGTACCACCTAGGGTCGTTGATACTTTCATTCACCAGAGTGCCAAAAATTCAAACTTCATGTCTGCAATTGTAATTCTGGCTTATCCTCTCGTATCTTTAATGGTTGTCTAAGCTGCAATGATAAATGTTTTTTGATCGAAAACGTCAGTGAATTTAAATAACTGGTGCTCGTCATTGACTCGAAAATGAGCTTCTCGAATCATGTAGATGCTTTGAGGAATTATATTCGTTGTACACTTAGGCATTTTTACCATTTGCGTAACATCTGTTCAAGTATGCTCTTAAAAATTATTTATTATGGTATTGTTCACTCAAAATTACAATATGGAATTGCTTGCTGGGGAGGTACTTTTAAGAACAAAATATATCCTCTATTGATCTTACAGAAATATATCCTACGAAAATTACGCCGTAAACCTGCGAAACATCCTAGTTACCCTTTGCTCTGTGTCCTCAAAATTCTTCCTGTTCGTCATTTCTATTGTTTTAAGGTGTTGAAGTGCTTTTTTATAAAATCTGGTAATCGTAATTTCCGATTAATTTCAAACTATAACTTACGTGGAAACTTTTCGTACTCTGTATCTGTTCCTACTTTTCATACTACTGCCTATCGTAATTTTTATCACATTTCGTCTCATCGTTTATTCAACAAACTTCCTCAGTCCTTCAGAACAATCACTTCATCTGGAATGTTTCTTAAACTAGTAAAAAGTTGACTTCTTGGGTTCAATTTCGATGGCATAGAATCTATCCTTTCTGACTATCTGGTTTGATGGTTGACGTTTGATCTGTCAAAGTGGATACAAGCTTTACAAAGTGCTCCTGTAAAAAGGCTTTAAAATTTAAGAAAAAGTGCACACATTTTTTTAAAAATATTTTATTAAAAAACTTCTCAACTTACAAATACATTGTTCAATCAATTTCTGTGTAAGTCTTAGCAATTAAGAGAAATAGAATCCAGATTTGTTGTAACCCGAAAACTAACCTCAACAAATGAATAAGAGAGGTCTGCTTGAAACTTCGCCCGACCAAACTAGAGAGGAAAAGAGCAGAACCTTTGTAGCGTCAACACCTTCGCCACCACCAGAACGTCTTAGTATGGAATCATCCTCAATAATAACCGTCGAAGTCTTGAAGGAAATCCTAGATGACAACATAAAAAAACTCGTCAGGGAACTCCCTTCAAAAGCCGACTTTCAAGTACTTCACGCAGAACTTACTGGCTTGAAAGTAAAGTACGACGAAATGTCTGCCAAAGTTGCTCAACTGGAACACCAAAATAATGCTCTGGAGGATCAAATGGACAAGTTGGTACAGAAAAGTCTGGAAACAAATGTTGTGGTGCACCTGCCTGCAGAAGTCAATACGGACATGAAGGATAAAGCAAAGTCTGTTTGCACCAGCCTGTTGGGCACTGCTGATACATGCTCCGTAATTGACTATGCACATGCGGTATCTTCTCCTGGCACACGTACTGCAATGATAATTGTAAAAATGAAGTCGCGAAATGATGCTTGGACAATACTCCGAAATGCAAAAAAATTAAAAGGCACACAAATCCACATTCACAAAGATCTCCCGTACAACACGCGTCGTAGGAAAAACAACTTGCTACCAATTGCTAAATTTCTTCGCGATAGGTTTCCTCTTGTGAACACCCAGCTAAAAGACGATAAGCTACTCATTTCGAAAAACACTTTTACATGGGATTTGGCGCACGGCTTGAAATGTGGCAAAAACGACCCGATGGTGGTGATACGCACAATTTTCGGCGGCGATTTTACATTGTTTTCTAGAGTTCAACATTTTATGAATGAAGTCCATCGAGCTAACAAAAACGTAAACAATGTCAAACACAAAATGTCAAGTTTGTCGTAGGAAGTTGGCAACGTTTCATCGCTTCAAATTTGCGAAACAGCCGCTGTGCAACATGCAGAAAATTTGGGGGCGCACACAAGCATGCGCTCGAGAGAACAAGCAGGTGATCGTTTACATTATGAATTGAATTGAGACGGTCCCGTCTACCAGAATCAGATAAAATGTTTAGAATTAAAAATATTAGGATATAATGTCACAGGACTCAAAAATAAGTTTTTTCAAATGAAGTTTTTTGATTAGGTATGTAAAAAGTTGTGGTATATTTGTAATTTTTGAAACACATGTTTTAGAAGATGAGGTGGAGAAACTTAAAACAATATTTAGGAACTATGAATTAAAGTGGATTCCAGCAGTGAAAGTAAATACATTTGGAAGAGGCAGTGGAGGGGAACTACTAGGCTATAGAAAGTGCCTGGAAGGAGTTGTTTTGAATTTAAAGCGAGCTGAAGAAATGGATATCTAAGAGGTAAAAACCAAAGGTTATGACCTCTTTATTGTACCCATTTACCTGAACTGTAATCACTGGAAAAGGGATTATGACCAGCTTTGCGACGCATTACAGGATTTAGGCTCAATGGATTTGCTTCTTGTTGGTGATTTTAACGCAAGGATTAGAATGTCGCAAAATAATTTTGTAAGTGGATCTGTAACAACAATTATTAATCCAACCCGCAGATCAAAAGATGAAGTGTGTGATGGGAAAGGGACTAAAATACTGGAAATTGCTGATGCTTTAGACGCAAGGATTTTAAATGGAAGCTGTAAAGGAGACCCGAATGGCGAATATACGTTTATTCGAGGAACGGCGTGTTCAGTTATTGATTACTGTTTTATGTCGGGGAAGTGGTGCTCTATTTTGAGCAACTTCAGTATAGCTGCACAAGTTTTCTCAGACCACATGCCCTTGGAAATTTCATGCATAGTTCAGGAATCGAAAGAAGCACCCAGCACGAAGCAACTGAGACTACTGCCAAAGTTGATATGGAGAGATCGATTTCAAACTATATTTCAAAATAATTGGATCAGGAAATTTTTAAACGAAGATTGGAAAACAAGCCACTGCATATGGAGGACCTTACTAGAATTATAATTGAAGCTGTTCCAACAAAAACTACAGGAAAGCGTAAGGGTACTCTCAAACAGGTCTGGTTTGACGCTGAATGCTATAAAGCCAGAAAAAAATTCTTTTCGTTTCTTAGGCTCTTAAGGAACTACAATACCACATTTTTCAAAAATATGTATGCAGTCGCCAATAGGGACTTTAAACATCTCTGTTTTGTAAAAAGAAAACAACTGGAGCAACAAACCTTAGCCTTTTTGAATTCGTCAAGGTCCTCAGCAGAATTTTGGAAAGCCGCCAAAACTATCAACTGGAGAACCAATTTCATTTCATCATCCTTACAAGCATCTGAACTTCGGGACTATTTTAAGAACCTGCTTAGCACCCCACAATTTTCGCCTCTTCCTCAATACGCAGCACCATTTTTTACAGATGATCTCCTAGATGTTCCATTTACAATTTCTGAAGTACAGAGTGCAATCGTAAAATCGAAAGTTGGTAAAGCTCCAGGAGACGACCGAGTTCCAGCTGAATTCTTTAAAAACTGCTCAACTGAATTCCTGTCCGCATTAACCAATAGGATATTTGAGACAGCGAGTGTTCCAAATAGCTTTAAAAGAGCAATAATATTTCCCCTACACAAAAAAGGATCATACGATAACCCTGAAAACTATCGAGGCATTTCGTTCCTGAATACATCAGTGAAGTTGTTTAGTGCTATAATTTTCAACAGGCTAACGCAGTGGATTGAGAATAAGAAGATTCTGAATGAATTTCAAGCGGGGTTTAGAAGAAACTATTCATCTTTAGACCAAATATTCATCCTGACGAACATTGCGGAGAGCTTCAAAAGAAGAAACAAGAAGTTATATGCTTTCTTCGTTGACTTTCGCGCTGCTTTGATTCTATTGCACGTGAAGCACTTTTTTATAAGCTATTTAAGATGGGAATCTCAAGCAAAATTGTCGTTTTATTGCAAGCGATATACGAAAACAACGTCGCTTATGTATGGGATGGTGAGCTTGTATCGGAAGACTTTACAACACGAATGGGAGTCAGGCAAGGATGTGTTCTGAGCACGTTACTTTTCATTTTATTTATAAATGATATAATGGATGCAATTGGAGGGGGAATTCAGTTTGGAAGTATGCAGATACCAGGACTCCTTTTCGCAGACGATATAGTTTTTCTATCTGAATCAGTGGAAGGAATGCAGCGAATGGTGAACCGTCTTGAGCGCTACTGTGAACTTTGGAATCTGTCTGTAAATTTAGAAAAATCTAAAATGATGGTGTTCAGAGATGGTGGTGGTAGATATTCTCGTAATGAAAAATGGACATACAAAGGAGAAAATGTTTCAATAGTTCGGGAGTATAAATATCTAGGTGTATTAATTACGGCGAATCTCAACATGCGAAAACATTTCCAACTCAAACTAGCGGAGGCGAAGAGAGCTGTTTCTTCAGTATGGGGCCGTTGCATCAATAATAAATTTATTGAACATAGCACAAAGCTTAAATTATTTCGTGCGACTGCAATCTCTATATTGCTATACGGGGCTCAAGTTTGGGGTTACTGTCAGTTTGATGAGGTTGAAAGATTCCTGAGGTATTTTCTGAAACGCATTTTCCGGCTACCAACCTGCACCCCTAATTATATGCTGCATTTGGAAACAACAGTGCCACCTCTATTTTTAGACACGCTTAAGCTGCATTTCGATTTTATAATTAAAGTGTTGGAGATGGAAGATGGACGGCTGCCCAAACTAGTGCTTAAGAAAGCTATATCAACAAGAGGAAACCTTATCGAAAAGTGGGAAGAGCTGCGGGAGAGTTTTGGTGAAAACGTGAGAATTGCAGCAGATATTAACTCTGTTGAGTTAAGGATGGTATTTAAAAAAGTTTTAGAGAGAGCAAGCCACACGACTTATGATTGTTGCAAAACGGAAGCTGAAACTTCCCAATATAGAATGATTTACAGCAAACTCAACTATAATCTTCAACAACATACGTACTTTCTCAACCGCTTTCCGCTGAATATGATTAGCCTAATATTTAAACTAAGAGGGGAAATAATAAATTTAAATTACATCCCACATCGACCAGACCGGTCAGTTCTATGTGACCTGTGTAATCTTCAAGAAAGGGAGGATGTATACCATTTTATTGCCAGATGCCCTATCTTAAATGAGTTTCGTGTGAGATACTTTGGCGCAACTGCATTGGATATGAATGAGGTCTTGAACATTTTGAACGGCAACCTTGGTTGGGAAGTTCTATATAAATATGCACTAACCGCATTTACCTACAGAGCACGTATTATAGAAGGAGACTTTTAAATATCAATGTGTATTAAAATATAAATGCGAAAAATAAATTGCCAATCTGGTAGACGGCCGTGGCCCAAACCATATTTAACTTAAGATTATGAAATTGTATTTAAGTATTATTGAAGTTTAAATAAAGTTTTCAAAACTAACTAAAAAAAACTATCTGGTTTAAATTAAATCTTAATTTTTTCTTGCACACTATTTGATGTTTTAGAGTAAATGTTTCCTTTTTATATTTCTTAATGTTGTTTAATAAAAAATGCTAGTTTTTGTAATTTTACTCAAGGGTTACCCCACCCAAATAAACTAATTTTTGAATTATCTAAAATGCATATTGATGTGGTACTCAACACTATTTTAATAACTTACTTATAAAAAATACAGAATGGCAAATGAATTTCTTATACTTTATTTTTTAAGTTCTATTATCATGTACATTTTTTGAATTGTGAAGTAATACTGAATTTATTTAAGGAATTTTGAATAATAAAATCTAATCTAACCTAATCTAATTTGATTGTCTGAAGAATCTCGACATTCATTTGTAAATAACAAAAAAAAAATGCTTGTATCTACATACATATGTATCTCTGTATTATTGTAACTTGTTCAAACCATACGATAAATAAATAAACCGCTCGTGTGTTGTAATTATCATTGAAATACTTATTAACCATGTCGTAGCAGTTGGTATATTGCATCAGCCGTGGTAACAGATGAGGCCATCAAATATGCTGTGGCATCTTTTGATGGTTTCAAATCGCCTGGCACCGATGGAATATATCCGGCTATGCTGCAACAGGGTATAGATCAGCTATTGCCAACTCTGAAAAGAATTTTCACCGCTGGCTTGGCGCTGGCATATATTCCTACACCTTGGCGGACTGTCAGAGTAGCTTTCATACCGAAAATTGGTAAGGAAGACTATTCGCTCCCCAAGAGTTTCAGACCTATAAGTTTGACATCCTTCTTACTGAAAAGTATGGAGAGACTGGTAGAATTTCACGTGCGCAAAGTTGCTTTGAAACTGCATCCACTATCGGAGATGCAGCATGCTTACCAGCGTGGGAAATCCTGTGAGACCGCACTTCAAAATCTAGTGGCCAGAATTGAATGCGCGCTTGATAGGAGAGAATACGCGATGGGTATCTTCATCGACATTGAGGGTGCTTTTGACAATGCAACTTTTGACTGCATGTGCGACTCTGCCAGACAACACGGGGTAGATGAAACATTAGTGTTGTGGATTAAAGCAATGCTAATGAATGGAACTTTGGTAGTGGATGCGGATTGTGGCCAATATGTTATGACAGGGGTAAACAGGGGCTGTCCCTGGCAAGGTGGCGTTCTGTCTCCATTGTTATGGTGCATGGTGGTCGACTCTCTGTTGAACACTCTAAATAGTTCTAACGTCTACGCTCAGGCATATGCGGATGATGTCGCCGTACTTTCTGTCGGGCCATGCCTGGCGACGGTCTGTGCTAACGCGCAGGCGGCGCTGGACATGATCGATGAATGGTGTACTAGGAGTGGGCTTTCGGTGAATCCTCTTAAGACTGAGGTTGTTCTTTTTACGAGAAGGAGGATTTTGACCGGTCTGACTCAGCCAGTACTTAAAGGCGTCACCATTCGCATTTCCAATGAAGCCAAATATCTGGGAGTGATTCTAGATAAGAAACTTCATTGGTCTAAACACGTCGAGTCGAAAACATCCAAGGCGCTCTCAGTCTTCTGGCAGTGTAAGGGTGCTTTTGGCAAGACTTGGGGCTTATCACCGAATAAGGTTCTCTGGATCTACACGGCCATGATAAGACCATTCCTCGCATATGCGTCGGTTGTTTGGTGGAAGGGGCTCTCGCATAAATATGTGGTTGCTTTTTGCTCGAAACTCCAAAGAACGGCTTGTCTCGGCTGCTCAGGAGCTTTCCCGAGTACGCCTGGCTCTGCTCTAGACGCTTTGCTGAACTTACCTCCCCTTGATACTTATATCATGGGTTGCACTATCAAAGCCATCCATCGTCTTAGGCGGGGCGGTTTTTGGTTACTCCACACTGGAACTTTGATGAACTTGCGCGACACTTATCTTACGACTCCTGTCTTATGGATATGCCGTCTGATGCAATGACACCAGAACTCCAGCTGATGCGCAAATTCAGAGTCGACTTTCCTTGTGTCCAGGACTGGCTTCGGTCAGAATCTGAGCCGGGAATGGAATGTAGTCGTATTTTCACGGATGGTTCCAAAACCAGTCAAGGGTCTGGCGCTGGGGTCTTCGTGGAAGTCGACAACATTAGACTTCACTTCTCGTTAGGCAAATATGCGTCTGTTTTCCAAGCGGAAACTTATGCAATCCTAATGGCCATGAACTATGTTGTGAAGAACAGGTGGAAGGGACGTAGCATTTGTGTCTGTAGTGACAGTCAGGCTGCGCTTAAGGCCTTGCTTAACCCTTTAACCACTTCCAAAATAGTTCGTGAAACCAAAAACTCTTTGAACTCGGTCGCAAGGCTGAATTCTCTGTCTCTTATCTGGGTCCCAGGTCACACTGGGATCTTGGGGAACGAGATCTCCGATGAGATTGCTAGACAAGGCTCAGAGGAGGCTTTCTCAGGTCCCGAACTCGCGTTGGGTCTTCCAGCGTCCTCGGTTAGGGCTTCCATTGACGATTGGGTCTCTCACGAGCACAATTGTGTGTGGCATGACTCTCCAGGTTGCAGGTTGACTAAACGCATGCTCCCAGACGTCTGTAAGAAATCAGCGGCATTCTTGCTGTCTCTCAGCAGAAAAGACTGTAGACAACTTATCGGCGTCTTGACAGGCCACTTCGCTTTTGCCAAGCACCTTAACGTGTTAGGCTTAAGTGACACTACAATTTGCGACGCTTGTGGAGAAAGTGACGACACCGCGGAACATTATCTCTGTGAGTGTCCGGCCTTTGCTCGTATCAGGTGGCAGATCTTCGGTGCGGATGTGGTGAGTGCTGGTACTGTAAGGTCCTCATCACTGAAGTGCTTGCTTGGCTTTCTTCGAAAGTCAAGGAAATTCCAACAAAATGGGTAAATCAGGGTTTGCTCTCTGGCAGTACAATGGACCAGTTGTGTCTGAGTGCTCCAGTCGAGTGTTTCCTATCCCGACAAAAAAAAAAAAAAAAAAAAAAAACCATGTCGTAGGATAACTCAGGATAAATTACCCTGTTAATAGAAGAAATCGCTTGCTGAATATTTCCATTGCTTTGATGAATATCTATTTATCTATTCTAATATTTTATAGAGTTGTTGTTTTAACAGTAAAGTATCCCTGTATTGGATGTTCAGCTCGACACCGCACCGATGCGCCCAAGATCTTCAGTCGCTATCCATTCCACCTTATTATCAGAATGTATTTGGTGAAAATCAAGGGTAATCTGTTAAGCGTGAAACTACTCATAAAAACTTTCAACTGATACCCCATTTTTAGTTTTAAGGTGGAGATGAAGAGAGTGGGTAGGCCTGTTTCGAGCAGGAGAACGTAATTAGGTGTAGATGAAATAGTTTCTTTTAAGGAAGAAGCGTTGGAGCTTTTCTACTTCTTCGCAAGACCTGCATATATCCCCATGTTTGGCAACTATAACACATTACGGATCGCATGACGGCTTGAAATACTCTGAATTTTGCAGAATTTGGTATCTCCTTTTTTTGAATAAAACTTTGCTATAAGGCATTGATCAAAACTTTGAAGTGCGATCTGCACCTGGGGCATTTTTGTTTGATATGCTACGAAGACCCAGTTGGATCGAGCAAATCATTAACTATTAAAGGTTCTGTGAAATAAATATTGTATGAGGAAGGGTTCGGGTTTAAAATCTCTTTGAAAAACTCGGCTAGCTTCGAAGCATTTAAATGAATTCCTTAGATGAAATCTGATCCTTTAAGCGGCTTTATTTTTTCCCAGTAATATTTCCTATTTCTTGAGCTCGATAATTCTTTTGCTACAGTTTTTAAATATCCTTCTCGTTTTCTGCAGCATAGTTTTTTGTAGGCCTTTTTTGCAGCAAAGTAATTTTTTGTAAGAGATTAATTGAGATAACTGGAAGTTCTGATTTGTCATAAGAGGTTAAAAGAACGCTTTGTTGCTTTAAAGCACTCCTGGGCAAACGACTTCTGCCGGTAGTTGTGTGATTTTGAGAGCGATTTATTAGACACTGCTGTATTGATAAAATTATTTAAAAAACTTATACAATATTTTCTTGGGTGGTAGTTTGAACAGTGATGGTTGCACCGGCATTCTGCATCTCGTTATGTAGTTTTATTTTGAAAATATCTTTATAAGTTTCTTTCCACGCGAGTTTGGGAGGTAACTAAAGTGAACAGTATTCGGCAGTGTCATTGAGGTGAAATTCTAAAACCAAACGCATGTGGTCTGAGAAAGTCTTAAAAAGATGAACTTTTCTTTCTCCATTCAGACGAAACAGCGCAGATATCAATAACAGATTTTCCTGAGCATCCTATGAAAGTGAACGCACCACTTCATGCACCATATCATGTTTACTGCATTCATTTAATACGAAAAGGTCGTATGCTTGATACATTTCCAACACCAAGCGACCGTTTTTATTTGTTAGCTTGCCTTTTGAGTTTCCCTCTCTTAGGATTCCCATACTCAAGGATTCTGTAATATCTGAACATATTTGACAATCACCTATTCGAGCATTGACGTTTCCGATTAGCATAGCATTTTCAAGGTTATTTGTATTTAAAAAGTCGTTGAGATCTACAAAGTTGTTAACCCATGCGTTGCAATTAAGATATGTTGGTAGTAATTATATGAAATTTGTTAAGTAAACATTGTTAATAATTTCAACAAATTCACCTTTAACAGTTTGGTTTCTAAAACCATACAAACAACCTCCAATAGCTTTTTCAAATTTGTGCCAACGGATTACTGCGATCCAATGTAATTTGTACTCCGCGAAGAATTTGCTATATTTTTCAAAATTGTCTTGATTTAAAAACGTTTTGAATAAAAAGAATGTCATGCCCTTTACAATATTATATACATATAATAATTTGCTTGGGCAATCTGTTATAAGGAAGGCCGAACTTAGTGTTCAAGCTAACCTATCGGTTTTTAACTTGGTGTATGTTCCAACTCTCACCTATGGTCATGAAATTTGGGTAGTGACCGAAAGAATAAGATCGCGAATGCCTCCATTCCGGCTTCCAAGGCGTGCCATGGTTGCCGTGCCATCAGGTAGGAGATCCCGCGGAAGGTTGTGTGATTTGACACCTGATGAAAGTGTGGAGTAGCTGTTATTTCGATGATATCCCTGGTTTGTTGTTGTGAGGATGGTTGGTGGTGATTCAATTGAAGATCGCCGAAGATATTATTTAATACCTTCTTCCCATCTTCATTGTTACAAAGAAGCGTGTCTTCGTTGGATAGGTGAAAGATTTTGTTGCTGCCACGAACGAGAGTGGCGGATGGCGGATACTTAGTCTTAATAGCCGTAGTTGTAATAGTTCTTGACGCGTGTTTAACTCGTTTCGTGTATAGTCGGGATGTACATAGAAGCCAGTTCCTTTTAACTTCCCTGAGTTTTAAGCATTTGTGATGTGATAGTTTTACTCTTCGTTTCTACCAATATGAGTTTCTGGTGTCCTTTGGATGGTAGTTCTGTGAAGTCATCAATGGTGCCATTCTGGTGGTCAGTGAGCTGTTTGGTAAAGTAATTTACCGCTTTTTCTACATCTTCACAAATGTGAGATGGAAATGAGAAAATAACGTTTTCTGCCTTTGTACGCTTTTCCAAGTTCAAGTTTTCTTTCAAGTGAAATATTTTTCTCCTTCATGTATTTTATTTCCTTTGATAGTACTTCGTTCTGCGATTTGAGATTTTGCATTTCGTTAAGTACACGGCTGATTTCTTATTTTGTCGGCAAATCACCTATTTTCTTGTCGAGAATCTTTTTCAGCATAGATTCTAGGTCACTGACAGACATTGCGGCTACGGACAAGACTCTTCTTACTTGAGGTTAGCGGCTCTGGTGAAGTTTCTAGGATGTTGCGCTTGTGAGTGTTCAGTGTTAGTTGATTATTTTTTTTTTTGTGATGTAACAGCAGGACCTCGTTGTTCAACTTTTGACAGTTTAACGGTCAATTGTGTTACTATATGAAGTCAGAAATGAGAAATGGTGGATGGCGAAGTGGCACGTTCTTGGTAGCGCATGTGGCGTAAATGTTGAGTCCAGTAGTATAAAATACATAAAACAACAGCTATACCTATCATATAATTAATTAAACAGCGGATTTTGAAAGGCTACTGCTCGAAATAAAAGCTCGTGAATCAGAAAGCAGCATTTTATTTTCGCAGCTCTCTTTTAATCTTTTAAGTGATAATTAGTTTCAGGAAGCGGTCTCCTAAACGAAGATATCCTGCGTTTTGAAAATTAGATGTGAACTCTTAAGTTTTAACGGATGCCCATACAACGGAAGGTTTAACCAACTTTGCTCCTTATGCAATCTCAACGTCAAGGAAGACTGCTATAACTTCTTGGGAGTGTGCTCCATCCTTAGCATGCAGAGACTAACATACATATTTTGGAAAAAGAACACTAACTGTGAAGGAAACAATCACAACTTTAAACGGTGCCAACTAGAGAAATTTATATAGCTTTGTGAGCAGTCCATACAAATATATAATGTTATTATTAACAGAATATGAATGATAATATAAAGTTTTTTCACGGTCCCACCTCTCGCGAGCGTCTGACAAACATCCGAGAGTATTGTTGTCACGGAAAAGCTTCTCAAATCGCGGTTCGGATTCGGCATTAAACTGTAGGTCCCTTCCATTCGTGTGAAAAATATAACGCACACAACATGAGTGGTTGCGAGAAGCTAGGTCCTGGCACTTTAAAGAGCTGTTGCGCCAAATATTTGTATTTGTATTTGTAATGATAATATAATATTAATCCGGCTTAGCTTGGAATTTCAATAATAGACTGATTGTTAACTTTTACGTAAATTTGAATTGAATTTAATAAATACTTATTTATTTACTGGCTTACAGTGCACTGCTCGAGTGAAAAAAACCGAATAGTCTTTTGTGCCACCGCTCGTGTGGTGATCATTGTACTAGAAGCACTACTGCGCGCCAGCTTTTTAGTTTTGTTGTGGGATTAAGATTCATGGCTTGCCGCCATAGCAGGTTGTTGTAGGTAAATAATACTCTTTCGTTTTCCATGCAGATCAACAGGATTATCTTAGTACTCTGTCTTATTCGTAACCCGTCTCCTTAATTTGGGGATGCATCGGCCACTAGCGCAACAATCAAGTTCGTGATGTAGTACTTTCTCTTTTTTTTTGTAATTTATGCGCACACAAGGGGTTATGAATACCCTTAACATGTTTACACTCAGTGCATACATTAGAAAGGATGGATAGAGACAAAGATTTGGTGTAGATTTTGTAGATTTTGGTGTAGACTTAAACTCAGTTGTTTATGCTTCAGAAAAACTCCATGGGTGGCGTCCAGATAACTGGGGAGATTTTTCTTATTTTTTTGTCTTTGCTTCCGATTCACAGTATTTTTTCCCGATAACCGATGTCATAGGCAAATCATTATCAACAGAGGGAATCATTTTTCCAGCCATATGATCACGCTACTGCCTGTGTTATACCTTCGCAGTAGTGTTCACACAAGCTTTCTCAATTGATCGGACTGATGTTATATATTTTATGAGAAATAAATAAATGTTTACTGACATCAAGATTTGAACCATGAACCATTAGCGTGTCAATTGACGAGGTTACCACTCCACCATTGCCACCCCCACTCTACCTCCTTAGTTTGATAACGTGGGTTAGCACCAAATCTTAGCTTTAAATCTCTCTTCTTATGGAAATTGACATTGCGGCTCTAATAACGAACGATCGCATGCTGACGACTTTTGGTTATTTTACAGATCAACGCTCTAACGAATCCCTCGGCTGAGGAGAAGAACGCCGGGCGCTGCATACAACAGAACGTCAAACGGAGATTTTCTTATTGCGATTGGCGATCTAAGTGCTAAAATAGGCAGCCACATGTTTGATCATAGGACCTTTAACAAAATCCGTTTGGTGTGAACTGACAGACTCCATACCCAGTAACATTGTTCGAATTTTACCCTCACGACACTGCCGTCAAGCATTTTATAGTGAGGGAGGGTCTAGCCTTATATGATTACTTACTTACTTACTTACTTATATCCTTTAACCCCTCGGGGGGCATAGGGCGTCAACCACGCCTGTGCGCCATCGTGTTCGGAGTTCTGCAACTCGTTTGAGCTGACTCCAACTCATTCCTACAGAGCTCAATTCCTCCTCAACTGTTCTGCGCCACGTTTGCCTACGGCGTCCCGCTATTCTGCTTGCCTGGGTGAGCGGATTCCACTGCATAGCGTATTTCGCAATGGAGTTGTCTTCGCGCCGTAGGGTGTGTCCAATCCATTGCCACTTTCTTCTTCGTATAGTAATGCTTATAGGTTCTTGGCCCGTTCTCAGATAAAAATGTTCGTTGGAGATGCGGTTCGGCCAAAAAATCCTCAAGATGATTCTTAAGCATTTGTTTACGAAGACTTGCAGCTTGCGTGTGTTAATGGTGTCCACCTTCCAGGTACTGCACCCAAAAAGCAGTACTGATTCTACGTTGGAGTGGAACAGTCGTAGCTTGGTTCTTAAGCTAATAGCATTGCTTCTCCAGATTTTGGACAGCATTCCGAATGCAGCTTTAGCCTTCCCGATTCTGCTGCACACATCCAGTTCGGTGCCACCGCGATTAGCCGAGACGACACTTCCTAAATATAGAAAGTTATCAACTTTCTCGATTTGCTTTCCGGCAATGTTAAGTTGAGCGCGGGTATTATAAGTACTCAGGGCTTTTGTTTTGGCTATGTTTATTTTTAGCCCCACTTTGTTTGCCTCAGCTTCTAGATTTTGGGCCATCAAATGAAGATCCATTATCCGATGTGAAAGTAGACAAACATCGTCAGCGTAATCTAGGTGTTTAAGGTAAGATGTCATAGTCCAACGAATTCCATAGTTACCTTCCGTCAATGCTGCACGGAGTACATCGCTGATAACCAACAAGAACAATAGTGGGGACAGTATGCACCCTTGACGTACTCCACTTTGGACTTCAAAATCCTCCGACACCTTACCATTGTGCACGACGTGACACTTGCCGCCCTCGTATGTAGCCTTGATAAAAGCTATAATTTTTTCTGGAATGCCTCTCCTGCGCAAGGCCAACCAGATAGCATCTGGATTCAAGATGTCGAAAGCCTTCTTGAAGTCGATAAATAGTAAATGTAGCGGAGACCTATACTCAACGCATTGTTCGATTATGATCCGTAAGGTGTTTATGTGGTCGATGCAGGAGGATCCAGCGCGAAAGCCTGCCTGTTCGACATCGAGAGTTGAATCTAAATGTTCTTTAAATCGTTCTAGAATTATTCTGCTATTATTTTGGCTACAGCTGGAAGAACACATATACCTCTCCAATTACCACACTCCATCAAGTTACCCTTCTTTGGAAGTTTAGTGATCATCCCTCTTTTCCACTCCTGTGGAAATTGTTCACTATCCCAAGCTCTCCGTATTAGCGGATGCAGCAAATCTGGCGATGTATTTGGCGCTGCTTGAAATAGCTCGGCAGGGATGCCATCAATACCCACCGCTTTGTTCTTCTTGAGGGACTTGATTGCTGTTATTATTTCAGTTTTACTGGGAGGTACGGTGTGAATTCGGGAATTTGTTGCTTCGAACTGCTCATTCGAATTCAAGATCATATCGCCGTCGTCTAAGTGATTTAGCACTGTAGCAAAATGATCTCTCCATCTAGTGAGCTGGTCCTCATCCGAAATCAGAAGGTTACCGTCTAGACTCTTCACTGGATGTTGTTTGGAGTTTCGATTTTTGTAAGATTGGCTCGATCATATTTGCATTCTGCTGCTGCTCTGGTCTCAGTCCTTCATGACACTGCTTCTTCATTATTTTGGCAAAGGTCTCGCTGATTGCGTCTTAGCTTTTCTGAGACTTTACCGTTTGCTTGCCTATACTCCCCGGGGTGACGGCTATGCCCAATCTCTCTTTTATTTGATGGTTTTCGGTTCTGTACCGCAGGAAATAGAATACGACAAGTCCCACGTCTTCATCGGTTTCTGTGCAGCTCGGGATTAGAGTCGTGTGTGAACTTGTGTAAATATACCCTGAATAGGGGGTTATGGATGTAGCCACTCTTGTTAGGAAGAATTATCTAATATATTTTAGACCGCCAATATTTGGAATTTGGCTGGTCAAACAGTAGTGCATGCGATCATATGAAAAAACAAGCGGTTTCACTTAGATGAGGCCTACCAACTCCTACTCTCAACCTCTACGCGGTGACAGTCGGGTGCCTAGTACCTTAATCCAAGAAATGGGTAACCAACCCCATATGGCGGATTCTTGGCGGCAGCAGATGAGAGACGAGGTGAAGAGTGCTTTCTCACTAGAGCACTTCTCCCAGTTCCAGGCGGCAGTGGGCGAATTCCCTAGACGGAGTCAACGGTGGCGTCTATAGTTCCAGTTAGGTTGAACTTAGTGAATATCTTGCGCGAGCTGCTTCGACGTATTCGGATCACAGGTCGGTAAGGAATTTCCAATGTTGGTCAGAACATTGGAATAGAGATGGTGGCGGAGGAGCCCTTAATGGGTCAACGGCAGGGCTCATATCCCCCTAGTGGACTGCTGGCACCGGTGTACCCGGCCCCTCGTCATAGGGGAATAATTTAAGGAACTGGTCCCCCAGGTTGGAGGCTGTGCCGTCGAGGTAACTTCCCTACCACGTAAAAAACCTATGGTTCCGAAACAACCAAAAGGATGACTCAACTGATGACGACTCCAGCAAACCAAATAAGGACAATGACCTTCGGATCTGTACGTGGAATGTTTTATCCCTTTACAGACCACGTGCACCCGAACAATTAGCAGAGGCCCTAGACTGCTATAAAGCGGATATTACCGCCAGCCAGGAAGTGCGATGGGATGGGCCGGGCAAAAAGAGGATGAAAAACTGTGACATCTACTACGGTGACTGCTACAGAGGCAAAAGGCAGCGCTTATTCTTATGCGGATTTGTTATACGCGGCAGACTTAGGTCGGACGTTTAAGCTTCCGACACGTGAGCGAGCGTATATTGACTATCCGGATCAAGGCTAAATTCGCTAACATAATCCTAATATGTGTTCATGCCCCCACAGGAGAAAAGGACCCTGCCACCAAAGATTGTTTCTAAGAGCTGCTCGACAAAACATACGAGCAATGTCCTTAATACGATGTTAAAATCGTCCTGGCCGATTTTAACGCCAAAATAGGAAAGAAGGACGTCTTTGGTAGGACAGTCGGTAAGCATAGCCTACACGACACCACGTCTGATAACGGACTAAGGCTACTTGATTTCGCCGTGGAGCGAAATGTCACCATAGCAAGCACATGGTTTCCTCATCTCGATATTGATAAGCAGACATGCCGGTCCAATGATCATGTAACGAGCAACCAAATTGATCATATTGGGATCGGCGCAATACATACCTCCAGTATTCTGAATATCCAGACCTTCCGGGCGGCCAACATAGACTCGGATCATTACGTTGTTGTAGCCAAGGTACGAATGCGGATATCCCAAACTGAGTAACAAAGAAGAATCATTGTGAGAAAATTTGGCGTCGAAAAGCTACAATCGTAAAGAACGCGTATCCCGAAATGTCTCAATCACCCCTATGCCACCAAAATCAAGTGCCGAAGACCAATGGCAACGCTGTCAACATGCCATCAGAAACGCTGCGACTGATGTGCTGGGTCTCACTCGCCCACCACCGCAAAACCCCTGGTTTGACGAAGAATGCCGGCGAGTGCATGCAGCAAAACAAGAGGCATACAAAGCGGCGCTGCAAAGGAAGACGAGAGCTGCTCGTGAGTTGTACGAGCAAAAGAGATGGGAAGAACATCGGATTCTCCGAAAAAAGAAGAAAGAGCATGAGAAGCGTGCGTTCGAGAATATCGAGAGTTTATACTCCAGGAACAATGTGCGGAAGTTTTACCAAAAGGTAAAAATCGATCCCTACCTTGTCGCGGTGGAGAGGCTTAATCTATTTCCTATGAACCGAAGGTCGAGCCGAGGAGAATAACTAAATCTAGTCTGCGTCCAGCTAAATGTTTTCCCACATATCATTTCGACTAAAGGGGAGGTTTTAGAGATCGTGATTCAGTGGTATTGCAAAAGCCTACCAATAAAGCCTCTGACTCGACGACTGGGGTAGTCCCAGTGTTAGGTGAGGGTGCGACTTTGGAGGATGCCAAGATGGTCAAGATGGACACTTCCAGCGTGTCAAGCCTCAGCTACTCACGCGGGAAGGATACGTCAACACCTCAGCAACCTGGCGATTGCAGTCCTGCTGAGCCTAGGATTGACTCTTCTGTCTGTAGCTTTGCGACGGTAGTTAGCTTAGGTAGCCATGGTTTGGGACCAGCCCGACCACCCAAAATAGGGAAGACCAGCGACGTAGGCATCTACCCAAGACAGGCGACGGTGCGCAACCGTATACGCAACGCTATCCGGTTAATACGGCGGCTTAAAAAGCGTGATCCGGAGTCCTACACGGACAAGGAAAGAGTGGCTCTGGATAGAGCCACCAACACGCTTAAGCTGAGAGGATCCACCCGACAAGTCAGGACGGGCCGTAAGGTAAGAAGTTCCCTCGCGGCGGGTGCGGGAAGCCTCTTGCTCCACGCCTCAGCCGCGAGGAGACTTCGGCCAGCTACCGACTCAGACTCAACCCCTCAGCCGGTTGCTGGCTGTTCCAATAAGGCGACTACGTCACGGAACTCGACCGCAACAGGAACGGGTGTAGGACTGACCGCGGCGAAGAGGGAACGCCTCTTGCCATCCACCTCAGCCGGGGACAGAACTAAACCGCTTTCAGTCGATCCAAGCAAAGACGCACAGTCCAAACCTGGGTCGACTGCGAGGCGTTCTGTTGCTGACTCAGGCAACAATCGACGTAGCATAGGGCAGACTAGGGGAACAGGCAGGAGACTGTTCGAGTCGAGGAAGGAAAGCCTCTTGCCATCCACCTCAGTCTCGGACAGACTCAAGCCCCCGCCAACCGTTTCGGATGGGGCCACAAGGCTCACGGCCGAGCCGATTGCGGGGTGTTCCAAGAGAGGTAGGCACGACGACACGACATCGCCGCCAACACGAAGAATAAGCAAAAAAGCCAAGATGGCATCTCGAAAAGAAAAAGTTAATCTTCAGGTGGCGATCGTCGATTTCAATAACCCTGACCGCAAGCTATCCGGAGACCAATGGAGGCTGGTGGAACTGCGTATACTCGACGGAGTAAACGACGCCATAGTCAAGAATCAGGGAACTATCCCTTTCTTTGAGCAGCTCACCACTTTCAAAGGCTTCAAGGTCATGTCGTGTGACAACGAGACAACACTTAATTGGCTCAAGAATTTTGTAACCAACACGCAGGCTCCTTGGGCGAATGCCGACCTGCGACTCATGGAAAAAACAGATCTGCTGGAATTCACTAGGCCTAAAAGGCGCATTCTCATTCCGGGCCCACACATTCCTAGAGAATGTGTGCTGGAAAGAAACCTCCAACACCTCAACCCCGAGCTCTATAGCGAAAATTGGGAGGTGTTAGAAGTGGGTACCCATACAGAAGCCGGAACTGGGATAGTGGTGTTGCTCAACCACAAGTCCATGCCCATCCTAAGGAGATATAACTATAAGGTTCGCATTGGAATTACCCGATGCAAGGTCAGACCTTTAGTTGAGATGGACGAAAAGAAAAGAAGGAAGGCGGGTGATACGGAAAATCAATGATGAAGATTGCTCAAATAAACCTTCACTATAGCATAGCAGCTAACGCCAACCTCATCTATCTCATGGGAGATAGAAACATAGACATTTCCCTAATTCAAGAGCCATGGATCTCCCGTGGCAAAATAAGTGGGCTAAGGCATAAAGACCTTACTACATACAGCATCGAACCGCTATACGCGGAATGTAAGACCAGAACGTGCATCGTAGCTAGGTAACAAATTAACCTTTTTCTTTTATCTAGCTACAGCAATGAGGACTAAACAGTGGTAAGGCTTGAGCGGAGGGGGCTTTCCCCACTGATTCTATCAGCCGTCTACATGCCTTTTGATGCCAAGGAGGGACTGCCATCCACACTGACCCGCTCTCTTGTGCAAAAGGCGGAACAGGAAAGATGGGACTTGCTGCTGGGGTGTGATGCCAACTCTCATCACTCTCAATGGGGTAGCAGCAACACAAACTTACGCGGTGAGTCTTTGTTTGAGTTAATAATTGAAAATAACCTTATTGTAGCGAATAGAGGTAACGAACCTACTTTTGTAGTAAAGAACAGGCAAGAAGTTATAGATGTAACTTTAGCCAGTAACTCGAGCACCATAACTATTGACAAGTGGAACGTGATAAGGGAAGAATCCTACTCCCACCACAAATTGATCGAATTCTTTGGGGGGTAACAACTATGACTCGCCCAAACCTTACAGGAACCCCAGGAAAACCAACTGGGATCCCTTTAGCAACGCGGTGAGGAAAGGTATAAGATCCCTGCATCCCTGATGGCTGAGGATATTACATCCATTTTTAATGAAGCCTATGTCAAAGCATGTCCAGAAACCAAACGAAAAGATAAAAAATCACCACCTTGGTGGTCATCTGAACTAGCTAGAATTAGGAGAGTAACTAGACACCTTCTAAATAAGGCCAAAAGAACTATGTTAGAAGCGGACTGGGAACAGTATAAGTCCAGTCAGAGAAATTTCAAAAACGAGGCACAGAAGGCCAAACGCCACTCTTGGCAGCACTTCTGTAATGAAATCAAGGGTACAACAGAATCTGCGAGACTGAGAAAAATTCTATCCAGGGAAAAAACTCTTGGATCTCTCAAGGAATCCGACGGAAGGTGGACTGAATCCTGTGCAGAATCGCTTAGCTCCATGCTAAAAGCGCACTTTCCGGGTTGTACGACCCATCCAGATAATAACATCGTAACTAACAGTTGTTTTGTAACGGAAACTCCGACGGATTTTATCACAGAGGAAAGAATTGAGTGGGCAATCGGATCATTCTCTCCCTTTAAATCCCCAGGACCCGACGGGATTATCCCGATCATGCTATAGAAAACAATAACCACAATCATCCCGGTACTTAAAGAACCGTACCTCAACAGCCTCATGTGGGGGTATATACCTAGATCATGGAAAGAGGTCAAAGTGGTCTTCATACCCAAGGCCGGTAAAGCAAGCCACACTACTGCGAAGGACTTTAGGCCAATAAGCATTACCTCCTTTGTCCTAAAGACCTTTGAAAGACTAGCTGATATATACATCCGTAGTAAACTACGCCCAGGTGACATATAACCAGCGCAGCACGCTTATACGAAAGGAAAAAGCGTAGAGACAGCGCTGCACCGTGTAGTCGGCTCAATAGAAAAATCACTGAAAAATAAAGAATATACACTAGCCGCTTTCCTGGACATTGAAGGAGCCTTTAACAATGTCAAAACGGACGCGGTCAATAGAACTCTAACGAACCTTAATATTCCCAATTCCGTGATAAAATGGATCGTCAATATGCTAAAGGAAAGACATATCAAAGTTGAACTCGGAAGTACTAAGCTCGAAGCCTATGCCTCAAGAGGCACCCCTCAAGGAGGGGTTATATCCCCACTACTGTGGGTAATTGTCCTGAACGAAGTCCTTCTTAAACTTAGAAACAGCGGCGTCAAGGCCATTGCATATGCGGACGATGTTGTGCTGCTAGCAACAGGTAAATTTCTCCCGACCCTGAGCGAACAAATCGAAGGGGCGCTGGAAATCATTGACTCCTGGACGGAGAGATGTGGGCTGGCGGTTAATCCCTAGAAGACAGAGTTAGTACTATTCACTAACAAAAGAATAATTCCACAATTCGTAACTCCTTCCGTAAGGGGTACTCCCCTGAGTATCTCCGGTAGTGCGAGATACCTTGGCCTGGTGCTCGATAGGAAACTGAACTGGAGACTAAACATCAACGAAAGAGTCAAAAAAGCCGCGATAGCTTTTTACTCGTGCAACAGAATATTTGGGAAGACTTGGGGACCGAGCCCGAAAATCATCCTATGGATGTATACAGCTATAGTAAGGCCAATACTAACGTATGGCAGCCTTGTATGGTGGCAGGCAGCCAGCAAAATAAATAACCTAGCTGCTATCACAAAAGTACAAAGACTAGCGTGCATAGCCACAACCAGTGCGATGAGAACGACACCTACAGCAGGACTCGAGGCCATTCTCAATCTGCTTCCGCTAGACATCTTTATGCAAATATCGGCAGCTCATAGTGCTGTAAGATTAAGCCAAACAGATAGCTGGAGACCAAATGCAATGGGTCACGCCACGATCCTGCAGAGATATCTAGGCAGTGTATCTAATACAGACTACTTAACGCCTTACCTAGACTTCATAAGACCATTTTCGAGCACCTATCCGAGCAGGGAAGACTGGAAAAATGACAGAACGCCTAACGAGCGATCCTTAGCTGTTTACACCGATGGATCCAAAATGGAAATAGGTGTAAGCGCAGGCATCTTCTCTGAAACGCTTGGCCTCTCCATGTCAGCTCAGCTTCCGAACTACAGCAGCGTTTTCCAGGCGGAAGTCCTAGCAGTTACAATAGCAGCTCGTGAGACTGCGATGAGGGCAATACCACGAGAGGATATCACCTTTTTCATCGACAGCCAGGCAGCGATAAAAGCAATATCTGCTATAGAAATAACATCGAAGCTTGTGAATTGTTGTAGAGAAGAGCTCAAGGTTCTTGGAACACAGCACGAGGTAAAGCTCTGCTGGGTCCCTGGTCATGAAGGCATACCAGGGAATGAGAAAGCCGATGAACTGGCTAGAGGAGGCTCAGCACTAAGCTCGGACCAATCAGACCCCTCGGTGTACATCCCGCCTTGCGCCCTTAAGCTCGAAGCAGGAAACAAAGCCATAACGGAGGCTAACAATAGGTGGACTTCTTTAGATACTTGTGTCACCACGAGGAAGCTGTGGCCCGTATTTGACAGAGTAAGAACCAATAGACTCATACAGAGGCACAGAAAACCCCTTTCTACTCTAATAGGAGTCATTACGGGGCATAATACCATGCGGTTCCACATGAAAAACCTACGTGTGACTAGCGAAGACCTTTGTAGAGGCTGCGGCGACGAGGAGGCTCAGGAGGACACCGCCCACTTTCTCTGTCATTGCCCAGGCCTCTATCATTTGAGAAATAAGATCCTTTGAGGATCTAGAAGAGTTGTCCAACAGACCAATAAATGACATCGCAAACTTCATCAAATCTTCTGGATGGTTTGTATCTAGGACACAGTGAGTACTTAGTTCTTTCTTTAGGATATTTACAAAGACGGTATTTTTCCACGAGGTAGGGATTTCCTTTTCTATCTCCTTTCCCCCCATGGGTATCACAATGGGTCTATACTGACCTGAGTGTGGTGTGGAGGTTTTCTATCCCCCTACACCTGCCCACTTACCTAACCTAACCTACCAAAAGGTAAAAAGAACGTATCAGAGAAACAATACCAGTATAGAAACCAGTAGAGAAAACTGAAAGAGCTTGAGAGGCTGGGAGCTTTCCTAACGAGTCGAAGTAAGGAATGATTGTCAAGCTCCATGAGAAAGAAAATCTTATGAAGTGATAAATCCTAGAACGAATAAATGAAGTAATTCTTGGGAACAAGCTAGATGCCGAAGAAGCAGGTTTCCGCTCTAGAATAGTCACGAAAAAGAACACAGGTTGGTTGTATAGTGGATCGACCCAGAAGTACATGGTGCAGAAAATTTGACGAAGAGAATTGGCAATTGCCGAAGAATTAGATGACGCGGACATAATAGCAGCTCTAAAACCCACAAGGGAAAACAGGTCATAAGTGGGAGGACCTTACGGAAATTTCTTCTACAGATAGTGTTTTTTGATCGCAACAGTATAAATTCAGCATTTTAGTGGTTGAGCATAAATCCGCATTCCTTAACCTAGGCTTATAACGTCCTTAAGGCTCATTCTATTTGTACGCTATTTGTCTGTCTCTGGCAACGGCACGTAATTCTCGTATGATGATCTAAGGCTTTGATTGCATTTATCCCACAAGTCATAAGGTTTACAAGCGATTTGCGCATCGCTTCCATTTTGGCGTTGTTTCAGGCCCTTTCGATATGTAAGAATGCAGCGAGTATGCATCCCCCTTATGCAAGTCTGTCGACAGCTTTACCTGAAGATAAATCTCCTAAAACCTTTTTTTTTCTCCAGTCGTTCCCTCTCAATACGGGTCCGCACAGCCCAGTTATCGATACCCAAAGATTATGCTCGGCTGGAGAGCAGGACAAGTTTTACGCTCTTGTACTGCGATCATTCGATGTTAATGCGTCTTAGTCACTGGGACTAATGAGCAATTTTTGTTTAACTTTTTGTTTTAATGTATATCTATAAAAAAAAAAGAGAGTTCAACCCTTGCGTCTCTCATGAGCTCACAAAAAAAAATAAACACAAAAAGGAAGCTATGTACTGTACACACATATCTAAGCGAGTGAAACATAAGTGGAATTTAATCCATCCAAAACGTTGGAGGATAAATTCACTCCGAACGCCCCTTTGCTCGTTGTTGCCGTGCGATAACGCTCGTTTGTATGTGCATTTACGTTCTAACGTTCACTGGTCTGCAAGAAAAAAAACAATTTTTTTCTCCTTCGAATTTATTATGATTGATATTATAGATTTGATGATAATCTAAACATAGTGTTAAAAAAATCTAGCGCATACTTTTTTAGTAACAAATAAAAAGCAAAACACTCCATTTTTGCTACAAAACCTTAAAACGAATACTTTAACATTAAATCATAATTATTGAAAAGCAATTTAATTACATATATATACGTAATATAATTTTCATACTTTCTAACGGAGATTCACGGCAAATCGACAAGAAAAATCTGCAAGCATTGCTTCTGACCATTTTCTGTTGTATCGTCTCCTTATGTACAAAATATCTTGATGAAATTTTTCACCATGTTCATCTGACACTACGCCAAGATTTTCGGGGAAGAAATCTAAATGCGAGTCCATAAAATGTATTTTAAAGGACATATTGCATTTCAGAACAGTGTGTTCAATGTTTCTTGCATGTGCGACAGGAACTGATGGATATTTATTGCCATTGTGGAGCAAGACAACTTTTAGACAAATTTTGGACGAGTCTATAAAAGGTCTCCATTCTTCAGATCTTTTAAGGAAAAGTTCTTGTAGAAATCCTTCAGCGTTATTGCTAAACACCAAATCGCCTTCTTTGGTAAAGAAGCTCATAAAATCTTTTTATCTGTTACGAAAATATGAGGCTGTCGTATCTTTGTCTCTAGAGTAGTTATTTCGTTCCTTTGAGATATTATAGTAAATTCGCCACAAATGAAGCAAAACAAGTCTGCAGAATTTTTGCAAGTCCGTGGTGTTTTTTACCTACAAGAAAATAAAATGTATGATAAAATCGTAACAATGTTCAAATTTTGTAAAAAAATTAAATTTTCAATACTGGCCGAATATTCTTTTCACAGAAGTCGTTTGAGTAACGCACTCACATTGAAGAACTTGAATGCAATCCAAATTCTTAAGTATTATAAAATTTCAGCCCAATGAGGAAATCTACCTACTAAAGATTAGAGCAATAAAATTTGAGAAAAACTCTTCCGGAAGAAAAGAATAAGAAGAGAATTCCGTAGTTTCTTTGCAAGTGCGATAATGACTTGGTCACCCTCTGCAATCTTAAAAAATGCATTTAAAAAATGTGAATACGCGACAGCAAAAAAATGGAATACAGATATAGATTGAGCACGTTAAAATCATTAGATTCATAGTATTTTTATTCGAAGGAGGATTTCGTTGCAGACTAGGGCAATTAGTGCCGTACTAATTAGAATGGTTTTCTCCTTCTCAATCTCCTCACTAGGTGTGTGTGGTCCAGAAGCTGGAGGGCCTCAGTGTTCTTATAATGTCTAAGCCGCTCTTCATGTCCTTTGGCGAGTCTTTTGACTTCATCTTTTCCTTGTTCTATTCCCAAATCTCTATCGAGGTCCTCATTGCGAACATACTTTGTTCTGGAATCTTTGGATGATGTCCATGTTGCTCTGTTTAGTACAGCCCCAAAGTTGGATCCCATATGTCCACATAAGTCTGATTAAAAAAATATTTAAAAAATAGGTCTGATTACTTGCCTATAAAGTAAGTGTTAATTAAAAATTGATAGACGGGAATGTCTTACTACTAGCCGGTATATCTTTTTGTATCGGATATCGAGCTCCTCTCTTTTTTTATTTACATAAGTCTTCCAGTGAAGTTTTGCGTCCAATGTCATACCAAGATATTTAGCTGAGTTCGCGTATGGAGTTACTTGGTTATTTATAAGTATTGGGATATCTCAATCTTTTTGTTTGTAAAATCTACATACACAGATTTAGACTGATTTAATTTGATGCGCCATTTCCTTGTCCAGTTTTGGATTTCCTGAATCGCATCTTGTAGCTTTTTCGATAAATGAAGTTTCTCCAACTGTCATTTTGACCGTGTCGCCCGCAAATGTAGCAATTGTGTTATTTTCCAGTGATGGGATATCATAAGTACAGGGTGTCCGTCGGGAACGTATACTACTTTGTTTTGCCGCCATTTTGGTAAACATTAGTCTTGACAGTTCATATTTGGCAGTCGTGAAGTAGACACGTGGCAAATTTATTATGGAAAAATATTCGATAAACCAACGTGTTTTAATCGTTAAAACATTTTATCAAAATCAATCATCGATTACTGTGACGATGAGAAAGTTACGTGAAATTTTTGGGAGAAACAACGTGCCAGCAAAACGCACTATTTATCGTGTAGTGAATGATTTCGAAGAAAGAGGGTCTGTAGGTGATAGGCCCAAGCATGGGCTACAACGCACTGCAAGATCGGCTGAAAATATTACTGCTGTTCAAGGAAGTGTTCAAGACAATCCATCAACCTCAATTCGACGCCGTGCTCAGGAGCTTGGTCTTCAAAGAACAACTTTGGCCACAATTTTGCACAAGGATTTGCATTTGTTTCCATTTAAGATTCAGTTGACACAAGAGCTTCTTCAAGAAGACCATTTACGCCGCCGTACATATGCCAATACGATGTTACAGCTAGCCCATGACAACCCCGATTTTCATGAAAAAATCATAATGAGTGACGAGGCACATTTTCATTTGATTGGCCTCCACGGTCGCCTGATTTGACTGCTCCTGACTTCTTTTTGTGGGGATATCTGAAAAGCAAGGTTTATGCAAACAAACCAGAAACGCTTGAGCAACTCAAACAAAATATTCGTGATGAAATTAATGAAATACCGCGTGAAATGTGTGAGAATGTAATGAAAAATGTGCTCAAAAGGGCTCGCATTTGTGAGACTAGCAGAGGCGGACATTTACCTGATATTGTATTCCATACATAATTGCCGACATTAAATAAAACATTGAAGTTTATGCATTCACAAATTGAGAGTTAGCATATTCATTGGTGGAAGCATTGAGAGAATGTTGAGAAAATGTCATCGGGAGTGTGACGATAGTGGAATATAATCTTCCACTTGTGGTATATTCAAAAGGATTTAGATAAAAATATATAAGCATATATATTTGAATATAAAAGTTGAACATAAAAATAATGAAGTGGAATATAAATATCCCATTTATCGTATTCCTGAGAGAAGCTTATGGTCACACTGGTCTTCTGCTGTCATTTGCCAATGCAGATATGCGACGGATTTTTATTTCAACGGCAATGTTCAACTGAACGACGTCGACGGATTCCATGTGCTGGAGCCTTTAATTTGCCTCAGTTCCGAATACGCATTGTGCTGTTTTATATGAAAGTATCTGTCTGCAACGCAGGATTCCAAGATCTTCGTTTGTTCTTTAGGAAGAGAGTCTTTTTTAATTTGTAGATCAGTCCTTCGCGCCAAACTTTATCGAATGCTTGCGCTACATCCAGGAAGACTGTAGAACAAACTTTTTTCTCTTCCAGCGCTTTTTCGATGATGTTAGTAATTAGGTGAATCTGGTCAATCGTATTATAGAATGTTTCTTTCGGAATTCAAATTGATGGTTACGAATAATTTGTTTTCGCTCTATAAATTTTGTTAATCTTTTGAGTAGCAGTCTTTCAAACAGTTTGACATTATAGGCAGTCAGGATATTGGGCTATAAGATGATGCTTCACGAGGTGGTTTCCCAGGTTTTGCAATCATAATTACACCAGCTACTTTCCATGATTGTGGCACGTACTTTAATTATTATTAGTAATTATTAATGTAATTATTAAGTTGTTTAAGAATATCTTCAGTTATGAGATCGAAGACTGTGCCTTTCTTGTATTTATAGATATGTATATTTATTTCATTCTTAGCTTCGGCTGGCCTAGTACGTTTAATTTCTTCATCTTCTTGTTCTGGTACATCGTCGGGCAGATCATCGGAGTCAGCTGCATTTGGTTGAAAATTTTCTTAGAGATGTTCTGCGAATCTTTCAGCTTTTTGTTCTTAGCCCATTTGCTGTCTTGCATTCTGATTGGGTGGCTTTGCATAATTGGTTTTTTTAAGGTTTTTGTGGCTTTCCAGAGAGAATATTCCGAATTAATTTCATTTGAAAGTTTTCTTAGATAAAGATTGATGGAATCATTTTTTAATACTTAAATGGATCTTTTGACTTTAAATTAGCCTTCTATATCTGTATATGTGTGTCTGCTGGCTTTTCACAGGTTTTCATTTCTGGATGATGGAAGTCAATCCTAGGCCACTTATGATACCAGCTAAGACAGCATGAGACTTTAGTCCTGCGGCTTGCTTCATTCTTCTATTTCTGGTATACGAGTATATCGCTACGACAAACTAAAGAAACAAATCCTTATGAAATAGACGAAAAATCCCTGATGCCGGGTCTAAAAGTTGATTGAATCCTAGTGTTAAGTGGCAGCCATACTTCACCACTGGAAAGGAAATAAAATGTCTACTTCTTTTTTGTATACTCATGTCATGTAAGTTCATTCGACTGTTAATCAAAAACTCCATCAGGCTGATATATGAAGCCTACCACGATGGAGCACGTTTCGCTTTATCGTGTTCCATGAATATATCCAGTCAACCACTCTCAGAGTGCAATTCAGTCTCTTGAATCTATGTATATCTACCATGTGGGCATGACGAAAAGGGTGCGACGACACAAAGGAATAGGTAAGATAACTTAACCATGACGACAGACGACGACGATGAAATCTTCCATACCCATTACAAAGTGTATCATCGATGATACTTGGTAATGCGACAGTAAGAGTGCCATCTGTTATACCTCTAAATGAACTCGACGATTGAAATTTTCTAATAGAGGCACGATAGATATAGGGCTTCGGTTTCGATATCGGAGAGAGTGCAACACACCCACCAGGATAAACAGAAATCCCACTCAAAGAGCAGAGAATCTTCGTCGGGAATCTATTTTGATTACTTTGCGCGCCAGTTCAAGAGTATATACACACTTGAATCGTGAAGTGGGGTAAAGGCGAAGCACTTGAATGTTGCCTTTGGAAATTTAAGGTTTTTTCAATTCAATTGGTTGTACTTCTAATAAGGGAATCGTTTGAAACGTAGGATTGAGCTGCTGGCAGTAATTAGTGGCTTTAATGGTAAAGGTATATTTGTCCTAGATCAACAACACAGAGGTTTCACTACTCAGATCCGTCAGTCAGTTTTATCTTCTTTAGATTTTTCTCTATAACCTGGCTGCAAGAAGCTTTCCATTTCTAGCAGACCCTTAAGCCGGCAATAAAATTCTATTCTACAATTGAAAATGCTTATCGTCGACTTTCTTTGAGTGCTTTGATCAAGGAATTTGTCTAATTTTTATTGAACTATTGGGTTGAACTTTGTTGCTTCAACTAATATCTGAAACTAAAGCAATCTGCTAGTATATGCTTTGTACAATTATTTCATAAGACTCTTTATTGGATAGTAAACACTTATATCTGGATACAGGCTAAGTTCTAATGGTGTTTTGACAAGTTAATGTGTTATAGTAAAACATGAATACAAATAAGATAGCTAAATAAAGTTAGTTCTTCAAGCTTAGTGTACCGGATCACTAAAATCAGCTTCGAAATCCAGTTTATTCGATCTCAGAAGCAGCAGCGAATGTGTTTATATCTTTCAGTCCTATAATCGAAGTTTCTTTCATTTCCATTACTAAGATGTCACGAGGAAGGAATTTTGATATTAGAAATCATTTTACCACAGGCAATCCGATTTAATTAGGCTTTATAATAATTCGAAGTTCGTGTCGATATTCACCAGTGCACAATCAATCTGCTTTGTAAGGTATATTTATAAATATTTTAATAAGCCTTCCTAAAGCGTTCTCTATACATTAGTGAAAGCCGCATCAGACTTGGGTCAGTGGTTTGAAAGTTCATCGCGAACAGACAAAACAAACAGATATTTGTCTTATTAGTAGATTTACTGTTTTTTCTGTTTTGGACCTGAAAAGTACAAACAAAATAGTTATAAATTCAACATGCAGCTGTCAATTGCTCATAGCAATTGTAGCTTTTAAACCATATTGAGCTAAAATTTCCAGTATCTATAAGGACGAAGTAGTATCGACCACAGAAAAATCTCTTAACTACAAGGAATACACGCTGGGGGCGTTTCTCGATATAGAGGGAGCCTTCAACAATGTAAGCACCGATGAGATATTAAACAGTAAACAGATCAACCGGCGTCTGTAATTGGATACATATTAGGTATGATACTTAATACAAGGGTGATAAATTCAATGCTATACGCAGAGAAACTTCTCAAGGTAGCGTACTCTCACCACTCATTTGGCTCCTTGTAGTGGATGAGATTTTGGAAGTAGTCGAAACAAATGATTTTAACGTTTCGGCCTATGTTGGCGATATTACCGTACTTGTATCATGAAAATTTCTCCCGTTCCTTAGCTAATAAATGCGTTGGCAGCCGAGGTTTGAATGTGAACCCTACAAAGACAGAGATTATCGTCTTCATTAGAAAAAACGCAATCCCTGGATCGGAGGGGTTTGCTAAATCTATCAAAGTCAGCACGATATCTGGGCGTAATTCAAGATTCCAAATTAAGTTGGAAGTAAAACATTGAGGAACGCATTAAAAAAGCACGTGTAGCCTTTTACGCTTGTAAAAAAGCATTCGGCAACACGTGGGGTTTCAAGCCCGCAGTGGAATATTGGTTAAAGCGCTGCCGTTTATACTTCAATCGAAGTATTTTACTTCGTTTTCATAGACAACACTTCGACACTTCCTCTTTCGCAAAAACACTTCACTTTTTGTAGACTTTATATTTTCCCTCTTAATTGGGAAATTGCATTATATATTCATTAATAAGCTCTCCCATAGAGTAGCCAAAAATCGTATACGCGAACACATCCATTCGATAACTACAAGTCTACAATTCTACCCAAAGAAGAAAGTCTATAAGTCTTTTGGCATTCTGTCTTCTGCTTCAAAAATGCTTTGGGGCAGATTATGTACTCTCATTTAAAAGAGTTTATAGGAGCCTTGTTGTGTCTTCCTCATAGTAGTGCAACTACTGATAGGGTGTTTTCCTAAACTAAATTGATTATTGCAGCAACCCGGGTCATGGGTTCCACCAACGAGAAAGTCGCGAATGTCATTGTCGAGATGCACAACAGAGAGGATGTGGGGCGCATACTCAAGTCATCAGGTAAATTGAAAGGAACATGCGTCTCCATACATCGAGATTATACTGCAGCATTGCGTGAAAAACGAAAAAGACTACAAAAACTCAAGCGTGATATATTTGCTTAAAATAACAACATTCATGCACAAATTCGAGGTCAAACACTGTTAATCGGTGGAAGAAAATTTTATTTTGACAATGATAACAACCTCAGCTGTGATGGAGGAAGTGCGACGGCGCTACTTCAGCAATTAATATCAGACAACTCGGAAACGTCAAAAGCCAGCGGCTCCCAAACTGGATTAGGGTTACAATATCGCTTTTAACAGTAATGCCGTCTGCCCTTTAAATAGTAGTATAGTATTAAATAGAAATAATAATGAATTGAAATTTTTTTAAATTTTAGCTTATAATATAGCAGGCTTAAGAAGCAAGTCTTTGTTTGTGGATTTTTATAGTTATATCAACCAATTTGATTTTGTATTTCTCTTTGAAACATATTTAACAGAGGATAGTTTTAGTTACTTCGAAAGAAAATTTGTGGGCTATTACTTTAAATGGATACCCGCTGTCAGAACCGGAGTGAGAGGAAGAGCAAGTGGCGGCTGTTTCTATGGTTTTAAAAAAGAAATTAAGGGTATTGTGTGCCAATTTGAAACTAGAGATGGGGTATGCTTCTTGAATCTGCAGATTGCTGGGAAAAAATTCTGCATACTTCCAACTTATATAAACTGCAATTTTTGGGATAGAGACTACGAGAAGATGCATGAGCTGATAATTTGCAACCATAACCCAAACATTCTCATTGTTGGCGACCTGAATTCAAGAATAAGAATGGAAGAAGGAGCGGAAAATGGCAATGGGGAAAAAACGAAACTCTAAGGATGTTATTTGCAATGGGAGTGGAAGGAAATGGAATGGAAGGAAATGGAAGTTCCAAATGGAACCAGTAAAAGTGACAACAACGGCAATTTCACGTTCCTCGGAAAGCAAGGCACATCAGTCATTGACTACAGTTTAATAGGCGGCGAATGGGATTCGTATATATCAGACTTTGGAAGTAGGCCAAGTACCTTATTCTGATCACCTTCCTCTCATTGTAACATTTGGCTTTAAAGATATGCATTCGGAAGGAACACGAGCACTAATGCCGCTACCCAAGATGGTATGGAGCGCTTCTAAGGCCTCTGTGTACAGAATGCAGCTGGATAGGCATTTACAATCGCGACCGGCGTTAGACTTTAATGGTATGGAAAAAATTATAAAGAACTCATATCCAGGCTACATGAATAGCAAGAGTAACAAGACGCTTTCAATCCAACCTTGGTTTGATAATGACTGTAGAAGAGCGAGGCATCAGTCCTTTCTATGGCTTAAGTTATTCCGACAGTTCAGTGGTGATTTCTTTAAAGACAAATATATAAATAGTAATAGCATGTATAAGGGTATATGCAGAACAAAAAAGAAGCTGTATTATGAAGCAGAAGCGCGAAGACTGCCCCAGTGCCGCAACGCAGTCCAGTTTTGGGCCCTAGCACGGAAAATCAATGGAAGAAAAGGAGTTATCAGCAGGAACTTGAGCCCGAACAGGCTTCTTACATACTTTAGAAACCTACTGAATCCTATGCCGCTCCTGGTTTGGATAACGATATACTTGATACACCTATCACCCGAGACGAAGTAATTAAAGGACTCAATAACCTGAAGGACGGCAAGGCCCCAGGTTCTGATAAGGTACCAGTTGAATTCTATAAGTATGGGACCAATTTATTTATAGATAAGCTCGTTATGTTATTTAATAACGTGTTGGAGCAAGAAATGATCCCACAACAATATAAAGAAGCTCTAATATACCCTTTGTACAAAGCTGCCCAGCTGACCCGGCAAACTATCGAGGCGTCTCCTTTTTGAATGGCTCTTAGAAAGCATTTACTGCAGTCCTTCAAAGACGGCTGACGGCATGGATTGACACCAACAACCTTCTAAAGGAGTACCAAGCCGGATTCAGGCCTGGGTATTCTACCATCGACCATATATTCGTCATGAGAAGTATAGCAGAATCGTACATCTAGCAGGGCAAAAAACTCTATACGTTTTTCGTAGACTTCAAGACAGCTTTTGACACCATGGATGGAAATGTTTGTTCTACAAGCTTTATAACATTGGAATGTCGCGAAAATTTGGAAGAGTTTTGGAAAAGCTTTACGCATATACTCGGGTAGCGGTATGGGATGGAGAAGCGAATTCCGAGTGGTTCCAAGCAAAATCAGGAGTCAGACAAGGATGTGCGCTCAGCCCTTGCCTATTTGCGCTATTTATTGACGATCTTACCGATTGCTTGCCAAGAGGTATACACTTTTCTGGATCATGCATAAAGGCCCTGATGTTTGTTGACGACATAGTTCTGCTTGCAAATTCACCAGAATCTCTCCAGCTTATGATTAATCGTTTATATGAATACTGTTGTTTATGGAGCCTTGTAGTTAACTTGGATAAATCGAAAAATATGATTTTCAAGAAGGGTGGGGCAGAATGCGGTTGAACGAAAAATGGAAATTTAATGGTGCAGAAGTGGAGGTGGTGACTGAATACAAATACCTGGGGGTGCTACTGACAAAAAACCTTAGTATGGATAACCATCTTAAGTTAAAGTTAACTCAGGCGAAAACTGCCATAAATACAGCATGGAGTAGATGTCTTGGTAATAAATTCGTAGCTCAGAGCAGTAAGTATAAAATATTTGAGGCAGTCTCTGAATCTATTCTATTTTATGCGCCCCAAGCTTGGGGGTGCAAGTATTTCGATACCGTTGAAAAACTACTAAGGTACTATATTAAGCGTGCATTTCGTCTTCCACCTAACACGCCTAATTACATCCTTATGCTGGAAACAGGACTGTCCCCACTCTTCATAAAGACACTGAAACTGCTGATAGATTATGTAATCAAAGTTATGAACATGCCCAACTCCCGCCTGCCGAAAATAGCGGCTCTAAGAGCAACACATACCAAGCGGAGCTGGTATGCAGAATGAATGGATCTAGCAGATAGCTGTGGTATGGAAATAAATCTAGATGTCGATAACTCTGCGAACTGGAAGCCGATACTCTATGATCTTATCGCGAAAGTTGATACAAAATTTGTGGTTATGTATACAGGAGAAGCTACGAGTTCGGTCCATCGATCCATCTACAGCCGACTGAACCATCACCTAAATGAGAGAAATTATTTTAATGATGCTTATGAAGTAGAGAAGATATCGATGAACTACATCCCACATAGGGAGGATTTACCATTACTCTGCAGTATTTGCAATCTAGCCGAAAGAGAAGACGTGCTCCATTTTGTTGGCAAATGTCCAATTCTCCGAGAGATTAGAAGAAACAACCTTGGAAGTGATTTTCTGGCGGAAGAAGCAGTAATAGACTTACTTAATGAATTAAACGTTGAGAAACTATTCCAATATAGTAAATTAGCACTTGCTTATCGAGAAAGAATATTATTGTAAATGAACATTTTTAAAGATCAACGTCTAGAGATTTATCTTCTTCCTTTTATCAGCGAGGCTATGATCCGAAAACAAGGGATCACAACCCTCCCACTTCACCGCATTTCTACTGATCCGCATGTGGGGTTCGCCTATTTGACCTCAGAAAATATCGGCAGGCCTGCCGATTTTGGATCACTCGGTTACTGAGGCCAATGAAATGCCGATGTCGTCGCATTTGTCTGATCCAGGCGTTTATAGGCCTGCCTTTCCTACATCGCGATGTCTTTGGAACGTGCATTGATATTGCCTTTTTAACAGGGTTCAAATGATCTCTTCTTTGAACGTGGCAATACCAACTGAGCCGGTCACGCTCTATTTTTTGTACGATGGTTTCCTTGATGTGAAAGCTTCCACGGATCTTCGAACTTCTTATTCGATCAAGCTTTGTCACTCCTGCTGTCATGCGAAGCATCTTCATTTCAGCTGCCGTTAATATACTCTCATACTTTTTGTACATCGTCCAACATTGTGAACCGTATGTGAGCGCTGGACGTACAACTGCGGTGTAGAGCCTTCCTTTCAACTTAGGTGGCATTTTTCTGTCACAGAAGATAGCGAAATTTTCTCGCCACTTCATCCACCCTACGCTTACACGATGATTGATGTCGTCATCACAAGTTGCTTTGCTATTGATCATAGATCCCAGATATTTGAACTTTTCGCACTTGGGAAGCACTGTTCCATTCAAATAAATGTCTGGAATAGGCCTGAGTGAATCAGAGAACGGGCAGCACAAGTACTCTGTCTTTTTTGAACTAATGCGATACCCATTTCCCTCCAAAACGTCCACCCACACATCAAGTGCTCGTTGCAGGGATGTAGGATCCTCACTTATGATGGCTCCATCGTCAGCAAAGCATATCGTCTAGAGATATATATAGAAAAAAAACTCTTTTATTTAATAATTCGTAAATTTTAATTGTCAATCAGGCAGACGGCAATGCCATGCATTTATTGATTGTATCTTAAATACACGATTGTAATTTTTATAAGCGACATAAATAAAATCAAATCTAAATCTAAAAAAAAATCTTGATTAAGAGTTTAGGCCGAGACATTAAAGGTTAGCACTGTTAATTCACTGATACTTGTGAAAGGAATTGTTACTGAAAACAGTTTCAAGATCTGGGTATCGCCAAAAGATGTTGTATTAAAATACCACAAAGCCTAGATTAAAGCTTCCTAATTTTAAAAAAATTATGTTTTTTCCGATAAATAGTCGTTTAATATAAGAAACTCAACTTTTATAATGACACTTCACTTTTCAGCGAAACACTTCTACTTTTTCCTGAAAACACTTCACTAAAAATTGGCAAACGGCATCACTGTTGGTTATACATGACGGTTGTCTGACATATCCTAATCTATGACTCTTTAGTCTCGTGGAAGGAATTGGAGAAGCAATATTGGCTTTAAGGCCTCACCAAAATCCAGAGATCAGCCTGCATAAGGATCATGGGGACGTTAGGTACAACACCCCCCGGCAGCAATGTGGACCGTGCTAAGTCTCATTGCGCTGAAGCTATTCAAAATCCCAAAAGCACGGCGGCCAAATCGGCATTAAGACTGAGGGAAGCAGGACGTTGGTCAACTCACTTTACGGTCAAGCCTCCATTCTATCTAGATGGGAGTCACATGTAGGCAGGTAGCAACTGATTACACTCAGTTACTCAGAGGCTTACTTTTGACAGCAGATTAAATATCAGAATTCCTGACAGGAACGACTGGATAAAGGAGCATGTTACTAGTAATGAGGAATTTGCCTTCTACGCTGACGGTTCCAAAATAGATGTGGTGTGGGAGCTGGGGTGCACGGCAAAACACTTGGAGTCAACAACTCATTTAGAATTAACAACGACTGCAGTGTCTTTCAAGCAGAGATCACAGCTGTTACAAAGGCTGCGAAAATGATAACCAGTAACAATATCATGGTGACTATGTCATGATTCTGGGAGACTTTAAACTTCCGCACCTTCAGTGGGCCCAGTCCGATGATGAGTCCCATTCTGTTGCTGCAAACCCTACCCCTGAAAAATAAATCCTTCTCACTGACTGTCTCTCTGATTCCGGTCTTTTCCAAATTAGTGGCATTACGAACTAGTTAGGTAGATAATTAGACCTAATCTTCTCAACCGATCCCGCTATTTGTATCGTTACTGAAAGCAACCATCTTCTCTCCACATTAGACCGCATTCACCCACCTCTATTCCTATCGTTTTCGTACAACCATTTTAGCACAATCTCTTACTGTGAAAACTCATATAGCTTTAATTTTCGTAAAGCAGATTTCGCTAAACTTAATAATCTTTTCAGTAACATTGACTTTAGTTCTATTCAAGTTAGCAGCATAGACAATGCCCTAGTGTACTTTTACAACAAAATTTTCGCCTGCCTCATTCAATCAGTCCCCTTTTTGGGTGAATTTTGCCTCAGCACCGCAATGGTATAATAAAGATCTGCGCTCACTCGGTAACAAGAGAAACAATTTATGGAAAGAATTCCTCAAATTTTGATCTTACTCTGATTTTTCCCATTACCAACTCGCCCACTTCCAATTCTCTGAACTCTGCGAATATCTTTACACTGAATATCTTGACAAAATACAATCCACACTAATCAATAACCCCAAAGGTTTCTACCACTTCTTTAATGCCAAACGTAAATCTGATAGCTATCCATCTACTTTGAAATTTGCTAATAAATCTTCGGCAGACCGTAAAACAATCGCAAACCTGTTCGCTAATTTGTTCAGCCAATCGTTTACGGATCACGTTTTTCAACCCGATCATAACTACTTCCGCTACTTAGACAACTGTCCGCAAACCTCCTTAGTCCAATTGATATTACTTCGGCGTCCATAGTAGATAAGATTGATGATGGCCTGCCGGCTATAGTTCTTAAAAAATGCGTGAATTACTTAATCCAACCCCTTACTACTCCACTCCATGTATCTATTTCGCAGGGAGTTTTCCGCGAAATCTGGAAAAACTCGTGCATAATCCCCACTCAAAAAAAAAAGGTTGCAAAACTGAAATATCCAACTACCGACCCATCGCTAAATTGTCCTGCATACCCAAGCTCTTTGAAAGCATTGCCTATGACACAATGTTTTTCCATTGCAAGACTCTCATCTCAGCGAATCATCATGGATCACCTTACCGAGTTTGTATCTAGCACTCTGTGTGTTTTGGAAGGCCATGAAGTCAACGTAGTTGCCACCGACTTTAGCAAAGCTTCCGACAATATTTCGCATGCTATCATTCTCCTCAAACTAAAAGCTCTTGGTTTTCAATCGGGGTCCATCTCCTGGATTAAATCTTACTTGGAAAAATGCCAGTATCACGTCCTTTTCAGATCTTCAATTTCTGATCCCATTAAAGCCACATCGGGAGTCCATCAAGGCAGCCATCTTGGTTCAATGATTTTAATTCTGACAATTAACAACGTCAACTGTATCATCAATGATTCAAACCCCTCTATATACGCTGATGATATAAAAATCTTCAGGCCGATATCATCCCATGCCGAATCTCTATTACTGTAAGATTATCTGAACCGCTTTTCAGTCTGGTGCCGTATCAATTTTTTAGAGCTCAACGTCAGTAAGTGCCAAGCTATTACATTTTCTCGTAAGCGTATCCGACCATCCGGTAAGATCTACTCCATTTCCGGTGAGCCTATCCGCTCTGTCTCTTCACTGAGCCATTTGGGCGTTATCTGTGATAGGGAACTCAAATTCCGTTCTCATATCGATAACACTATCAACAGAGCTAACTCTCGCTCGGTTTCGTTAAACGATGGTCTAAGGAATTCTCAAACCCTTACGTCGCAAATCCTTATACAACACATTCGTCAGACCCCTCCTTGAATATGCTTGCCAGGTATAGTCGCCCTACTACGAAATCCACATCCTGGCAAGCGAAGCTGTCCAGCGTAGGTTTATCCGCTTTGCCTTACGTGGTCTTGCTTGGACTGATAGCTACAACTTACCCCCATACACGGACCGTTTGAAGCTAATCAATCTGTCTCTCGATAAACGTCGTGTAGCTGGTGACATCTTGTTTATTCATCAGTTATTAGCTAGTAACATTGATTCTCCCGCGCTACTGCATACGGATATGATCTCTTTTAATACCGACCCACGTTATCTCAAGTCCTCACCCGTCTTTCGCCTTACTTCTCATCGCACCAATTATGGATATTATGAACCAATGACCACAATGCCCCGCAGAGCTAATCTTATGCAAACTGCTTTTGACTTTCACAATAGCCGAGCCTCCCTAAGAAACGTCCTTTATTCCTTAAATTCCTCCTCCTGACCCAACAACTCTTTATGTTTAAGTTCTAAAACCTAAAATGTGTGGGCCCTTTAGAACCCAATAACAAAACAAAAATTGATTAAGTTAGGTTAAGTGCCCCTTTGTTAGTTTGAAGTTAAATTTAAGTTCTTGCTTGTATTAAACACCAATAAATAAAACGCGATTTCTGTTTACATCGGCAGCCATCGGAAGATATTTAGGATCTGCAATCTGCCGTAACTAGATCTCAACTTGTCAGATGCCGCGGCATCCGACAAACCAAAAAACGTTGAAATTTCGACGGATCCTGTCTCTCATGTTTTGTCGGTTATTCTCGAGAAATTTGAAGAATAAAGCAAAATAAATAAAATTATTCTCGATAGGCTGGTTAAGCTTGAAAATAATTCACAGAAAACGCGTACTTCATCTAGAATATGAATGAAAAACGAATGTTAAATATAAGTATTTGGAATGAAAACGGACTTTTGCAAAAACTTCACGAATTGGAAATCTTCATGCGGATATTGATATTTGTTTGATTTCTGAAACCCACGTAAAAAACGAATCGCATTTACAAATAAAAGGCTATAATGATTACCACACTTGTCACCCTTCGGGAAAAGCGAGAGGCGGATCATCCTTGTTTATTAAAGACTGCATCGAGCAATCCGAAGACATAAAGATAGAGCTTGAAACTTTGCAACTGTGCACGATTCGAGTTAAAAATAGTCAACATACTCTTAAAATCTCATCTATCTACTGCCCACCGCGTTCCGCGCTTGAAAAAAGTGGTTTTACTAACTTGTTTGAATCGCTGAAACCTAATTTTATTATTGGCAGCGATTTTAATGCGAAACATACGTTCTGGGGCTCAAGAAACAGCTCGAAAAAAGGTAGAATGCTCTATGTGGCAGGTATGGAGTACAGTTGTGATTTCCATTCGACGGGTAAGCCGACTTACTGGTCAACTGATACTTCGAAAATACCTGGCCTGATCGAATTTTTCATTGTAAAAGGAATATCTACCAACCATACAAAAGTTAAAGAGAGCTTTGATCTGTCGTCTGATCATTCGCCGGTTATTTTAACAATCAGCGGAAAACTAGTCTATAACCTAGAGCCAGCGAGATTAACTGGTCGAGCAACTAACTGGGAAGGCTTTAGGAACGAAATTGAAGATAATGTTGAACTAAGCGTTCCACTTACGACACCCTATGAACTTGAGGTTGAAGTTGATCGCTTCGTTGAGATCGTACAGCTCGCCTCTTGGAATAATACGCCCAATCCAAGGAAAACTCCGGACAGATACGGTTTGCGATATCCTCCGGAAATAAAAGAATTGGTCAAGGAAAAAAGAAAGGCGCGTAAAAAATGGCAACAGAGTCGTGCTCCGCAGCGTAAAGAATCGTCTGTGCAATTTGTTCACGTTGGAAAGCTGTAAAAGGCACAAAAGGCCTAAAGTCCCCGGGCCGCCAATCAAATTAAATCAAAATGAATGGGCGAGGGAAGATAAAGAAAAAGTGGACATCTTTACGGCACACCTGGAAGAAACCTTTAAACCGTACGATGGTCAAGTGGTTTGCGACAACCTCAACAGGCTGGATTTACCATCTGAGGATTTGACGCTCACAAGTGCAACGCTAAGGGAACTCACACATGAGATCGAGAATCTAAAACCTAAGAAATCTCCTGGTTATGATTTGATTACCGGAGAAATTCTCAAAGTTTTACCTAGAAAAGCATTGATTAAGCTTCTCCATATTGTAAATGCTACGCTCAGATTAAAAGTTGGCGAGATAATGATTAATCGCGTCTAGATTGCGGAATTTCATTTCATTTCATTTATTTCATCAAAAGGGTTGTATATTAAGATAATACCTTTTATAGTACTTAGTATTTAATTTAGATGATTTTGAATAAATTTAAGTAGATGACTTAAATCTAAAAACTTTTACAGAAGACATAAAAAAAAAAATAATATCAAAATTGCGGAATATGCAGGATCTTTCAGTGGAAAGTAACCTGCCAAACATTTTTATTTCATGATAGAAAAATTGCTTCATAAGTTAATACTTAGTTGCGATATCTAACAAATTTATATCGAAGGGTGGTGTTTTTTTAGTCAGTAAGAATCTAACACTACTATGAGCACGCGCTTGCTATTCTCATAGTGTCTATGGAAGTTTTTTCACCTACCGTCGGAAAAAGAAAACTTGTCAGAATCTGCAAACGTCATATAAGTGAGGTATCACAAGCCAATAAGACGACCATATGATGGATACCAGTACATACGGGCATACCGGGTAATGAAAGAGCAGACGAACTCGCTAGAAGGTTCCTATTAGCTCTATAAATAAACTCATTTGAGACGAAGCCATTAGTGAAGCCAATGGAAGATGGATCCATCTGAATACGTGCGTCAATGCCAGGACGCTGTGACCGGCTTATGATTTCGTCTAATATCTATCTACATTTGTAAACTAAATTTAGTCTAAGCTCAATAAATTAGTCTCCACTCCAAGACTCGTTTGCATATTATTTTGTGACCTAAGCAACTCGTATATCCGACATTGCATACGAATGAAATTTTGTGTCCAACGTTGTGTGTGTGCGATGAATAGTCCGACAGCTCCTATTTTGTTCCATATACATACATACTTGGGTGTATCAGGCGTCCGATAAAGAAACCGTTGTACATACTTCATTTGTGTCATCTATCCGATGACGGAAGAATTCGAACGCTATTGTTGAGCTTCGCACACCTCGCGCCGGATATCTGGTGCCGTATATCCGTTGTCGGATTTGTGTGAACTATACAAAAATCCGCGTATATAACGTTGTGTATCCGATGCAGGATGTGTGTAAAACGAGCATTATAGTTTTTCAGTTAAGTAACAGTCTACCGGTAATTAGTTTCTTATGTCAAAGAGGCTTTGTCTTCAGCTGGTAATTGAAACAATCTTGTCCAGATTATCTTCTTTGTGATGTCATATCCTTAACATGTGTCTACATACCATATTAATATTTCAGCTAAATTAAACACTTTTTACTGACGTAGAGACCTCCAGCTTCCTACATTAACCTAGCTGCAAAGGCGTAGACCTTAAGTCATTCCAGTGCTTTGACTATGAATGATAAATCTGTAATTTTTGGCTTAAATGTACATACTTATGTGTAGCTGGCTTATAGCATAGTATATTCACAATTCTTGCCAAGCCAAGGGAAGGCTGTTCATCGGGAACTACCTGGAAAGGAGTTAGACTATCCCTGGTATTGAAGCTCATTGAATGTTTGCAGTATGACTGATGGTATCCATTTTTATTTATTTGTTTTTTTGTATAGGAAACGCTCGACTGGAGCACTTAGACGAAACTTGTCTATTGTAATATCAGAGAGCAAAATCCTAGTTTACCTATTTTATTGGAATTTCCTTGTCTTTCTAAGAAAGCTAAGCAAGGACTTCAGTGACGACGAGCTTACAGTACTAGCATGCACTCCATCGGCACCGAAAACCTGTCCCCTGACACAAGCAAATGGAGGGTATTCGCAGGGAAAATAGGTTCGAGTCCTGAGAAAGTCTCCTCCGAGCCTTGCGTAACAATCTTATCAGATATCTCATTCCTCAGATCCCAGTGTAACCAGAGACCCAGATAATAAGCAGAGAATTCAGCCTTACGACCGAATTGAAAATGTTTTTACATTCATGAAATATTTTGAAATTGCTTAAAGGTTTAAGCAAGGCCTTAAAAGCAGCCTGACTATCACTACAGACACAAGTACTTCGACTCTTCCAACTCTGCTTCACAACAAAGTTTAGGGTCATTAGGTTTGCATAAATTTCCGCTTGCAAAATAGAAGCATATTTGCCTTATGAGAAGTGAAGTATAATGTTGTCGTCTTCCATGAAGACATCAGCACCGGAACCTTGACTGGTTTTTCAGCCATCTGTGAAAATACGACTACATTCCATTCCTGGCTCAGACTTGGGACGAAGCCAGTTCTGAACACAAAGAAAGTCGACTTTTACTTGAGTTCTGGTGTCATTTCATCAGACGCCATAATTATGAGACCGGAGTTATAGGATAAGTGTCGCGCAAGGTCATCAAAACGACAGCGTGGATTATACCAAAAACCACCTAGCCAAAATGATGGATGGCTTTGATAGTACAGCCCACGATATATGTAAGTATCGAGAGGAGATAAGTTCAACATAGCATTTAGAGCAGAGCTATGCGTATTCGGGAAAGCTGAGACAAGCCGTTCTTTGGAGCTTGGCGCAAAAGGCGCCCACATATTTACGCGAAAGCCCCTTCCAATAAACAATCGACGCATATGCGAGGAATGGTCTTATCACAGCCGTATAGATGGTATCCATATATCTACCCATAGACTGTGATGTACAGCCCTCTTTATTGCTGTTAACTCCATCCGATATGGTCTCGTATGCCGACGTCCATTCATTAATTGCGGATTGCACGGTGTAGAGGTAATGTGTTCGGTCATTGAGTGGCATGTTGTGATTGAGTGATGCGGGTATATAAAGGGTGACCCAATAAATGGTGTGGATGTTGGCTGTCAATTACTCTCATTTAATGAATTCAATGTGGTTGATCTTTTTAGTAGATGTCAAGTGCAATTTTGGAAATTTTAGTCATCGAGTCGGTTACGACGCAACGACGCATTTTTGTTATTCAATCTTATTACGAAAATGGGCGATCTGTAAAAGTAACATTTCGTAATATTCGCGAATTTTTCGGTCAACATAATCGCCCTAGCGAGTCCGGCATTCGTGCAATGGTGAAGCCTTTTGAAGAAACTGCTTCAGTATCTGGTCAAACTTCATATCAGCATGCTCGGCCAGTATGTACACGCCGAAACATCACCACTGTGAGCGAAAGTGTTCAAAACCAACCAGGCACCTCAATTCGTTGCCGAAGTCAACAATTGGTCCTCTTTTTTAAAAGTTGATCGTCAAAATCCAAATTACACAACAATTGAAGACTTTGGACCATCTACGACGTCGCCGATTTGTTAAATGGATGTTGGATCGCCAGAACAATTTGTCATCGAATTTGATCTTTTCCGATGAAGCCCATTTTTGGATGGATGGGTTCGTAAATAAACTAAATTGTCATTTCTGGGGACGGGAAATGGGTTTTCACGAAAAACCAATGCATCCCAAAAAAGTCACTGTATGGTGCGGATTATGAGTTGGCGGCATCATTGGCCCGTACTTTTTCGAAAGTGAGGCTGGAGAGACAGTTACAGTGGATGGAGAATGCTACCGCAACATGTTGACCGGCTATTTTTTTTTCAAAATTGAATGAATTGGGTTTGGACGATCTCTGGTTTCAACAGGATGGTGCTGCCGCCCACGCAAGCTATCGATCAATCAATTTATTCCGTACGAAATTTTAAGATGGCATTATTTCGGTTAGAGGAGAAGTTGATTGGCCTCCAAAGCCATGCGATTGGACGTCTTTAGACTTCTTCCTGTGGGGTTATTTGAAGAGTAGGGTCTATGCCAATAACCCAGCGACAATTTATGATCTCAAACATAGCATCCACACTAAAATTGCGGCCATTGACCCACTTACTCTTCATAAAGTCATCGATAATTTTAACCTTCGGATGGTCGCTTGCAACAGAAGCCGTGGTGGTCACATGAACGATGTTGTGTTCCATTCATAATTGCCATTGACCGAATTATCAATAACGTGTGAAATCAATTCACAATAAATATGAGTTTAATTTAATGAAAACTTCCACACTAGCTGTTGGCTCACCCTTTATTATCTAAAGTAACTTAGCACGTACTAAAAACAAATAGCAAAATCCAAAATTTAATCTAGAACCAGCAATTAGGACACCACCCTGACACCATCACCACCTGAGTTTCATACTACTCTATCAAAAATATCACTTTTTTCTATCTGTTGCCATCATTTCCAATTTAGGTCATGCATTCGCATTAAAGTAGTTACTCTCTTAGGCGGAAGTCAAGGAAAATGTTTCTATATTTTGTTTTCATAAAAATTATAGTTGATTTGTCATTTGATAAACTTGTTTAGTCTAGCTGATTCGGTTTATCTATTTTGATACAAAATGTGCTCCAGTTCTGAAATTTTACTGAATACTTTAAGGCTGACTCTTTGGACTTCTGAATTTTTTCTTGATTGCTAAAGAGCTGTATTTTACTAGATCGGGTCGATGGAAATCACTGCATTTAGCAAGGAATCTTGGAAATATTTTTCTTGAGATAGAAATATAATACATACATACAAGGTGGCCCAAAATGTAGCACCCTATCGGAAGATGCTGTAACTATTGCAAATGGCTGCAACTGTCAATTTTGTTTTGATATTTGTGCAGCAAATAGATGCAGAATACACGCTGACAAGCCATGGAATGCTATCTTCCTTAAGATCATGAAATACTTGTGAGTATTTTTTTACGGAATAATTCGTCTGTGATTTTGACGCAAAGTGAATTTCGGCGGAGATTTCCCGGCCGTCGTACGCCGACTGGTCAAACACTAAGATACTTAGCCGCTCGCATCGAAGAGACTGGAACAACACGTGACAGGAGAGGCGACGGAAGGCCTCGTTGTGCTCATCCCGACAAGAATATCGCCGCTGTTGCTGAAGATGTCATGGATGAGCCATCAACGTCGACCAGACGACATTCCAGATCACCAGATTTAACCGCTCCAGACTTCCTTCTTTGGGGTTTTTTGAAGTCACGGGTCTATGGGAACAAGCTACAGACTCTGGAAGGTCTCAAAGGGAATATCCGACAAGAGTGCGAGAATTCATCGCCCAAAGTTCTCGCCAAAACGATTGAAAATGCGGTAAAAAGAGCCCAAATGGGCATCAACAATGGCGGCGCCCACTTGACCGATATCATCTTCAAAAAGTAATGAGAAAATTTAAAGGTCCAAATCCACGTTTTAAAAAAAATTATGAAATTTTAGATTTTAAGGAAATAGCAAAACAACATCGAGTGACTGTGTTTGGGTCATCATGTATACGTTCACTTAAATTTACCTATATTAATATCCGACTAAATCTTGAAAATAAAACTTAATGTAGACATACTAAGAGACACAATTACACTTTTATTTTATGGTAAATTTGCTATTTTGTTCTATAATACAACACTAACTTCGCCTTTTGCATCATTTATCACACTCGTTAGTACCATTTGATATTACTCCTCTGAGAGTTCCTTCATAACGCCTACGCACCTTCTTATCACGTAGTTCTCTGGAGGCACATTCACTCCCTATATCATTAATCGTCTTCCTACGGCTTCATATAAAATAGCTACTTTTCATGTGATTAACTATTAGACCTTTATTCCTTTATTAGTGGTACTAGTAGTCTATTATGTGCTTTGGGAAATTCAAGCGCCAGCGAGTAACAACAATCGTCAGCCACCCGAATATAAAATGGAAACGAATAACATCGAAGTTTTTCCAACCACTGCACCAAAGAAATGTTCGTTCCTGGAAGTACAATGGGCCGGAGAGTCTGAGGGCTCTGGGATTGGGGCTTCTTTTAATAAAAAAAAAGTGCTTTTCGGAAAAGGATAAAGAAAATATTGGAAGATGTACCAAAAACTGCGCTTATGTGCAGTATTTGAAAATGCATTCTAAAAACGTTCGTGAATACCCTTTAATGTTAACATATCTCAATGTGTTCTTTCTTATGCGTACTTTCATCATCACTTTTAAATAAACAAAATCTAAGATCTTTTTTTGTTTAGAAATCTTTAATTTTAAACCACCTCCACTTCAACTATTAACCTTCCCCACTTTTAACTTCCCCGATACTACACTCATTAACATCGGCAACTCAATTTATTTTCGAATGTATACTCCCGATAAGAAGCCACTTTATCATGTCTTCCCCATTTGCTTTCATCTCCTCAATTAAATTCTTATAAACACAAAAAAAAACCTCAGAAAACACTTCAAAAAACCACACTCACCACCCCAACCTTGAAAACCGAGATTCTTAAACAAATGGCTTGGCATCTGGTATAAATCATGCCTCAGGCACACACAATACCCATCCTCCCTGAAAAAAAAGCAAACAAATATTTCCTCAAAAGGAACACAAATTCCATCCAATGAACCCCACAGGCTGTATAAGTGTGTGTTCCGATGTCACCGGCGCTAAACGCATATAAGGTAGCTGGCACGCACGCACACTCTGCGGCACAATTGCCATGTTAATTTGTTTATAATCACTGACACTTAACATAGCGTACGCACCCACCCCAACGCAAGCGCTGCTTCCTATGTCAACGAACGCGCTACTTGTCCGGGAACGTGAAAAAGGTGATTTAATTGAAATTCCAGTGGTGAAAACTGAAACCCAGCATATAGCACAGCGACTTTAACCAGTTAACACACGTGGATGCCTTCGGGTGGTGCGACATGCTTGCATCTGTACCTATCCATGCCTAGGTGGATTTATCTGGGACACACGCATTTATCCGAATAAATGCGTCACTGCATGGAAAGCGCCCACTCCATGGGATTCACCTCTTCAAAATTACAGACAGCCAAGGACCTTTAGCTAATTGAAAGAGAAGTTTAAAAATAATTTCATGAATGCCTTACCAAGGCATGGCAGCATGAGCATCAGCATGCTGCAGCAGGAGTACCAGGGTCATGTATGTCAAGGATGCAGTTAAAATGTTTATTCATGCAGAGGAGGAATTCCTTTGTGCCGGGAAATGTGTCTTTACCTGATGGAATGAGGACGCGTTGTGATCAGGGTTTACGAGGAAATTTTAATTTATTTTATGGAATTCCTTTATTCCAGCTTGAGAGAGAGAAAGAGAGCAATGTGTAGTAGAATTCCTATATAAATAGCTAAGGATTAATGTCAACTCTGCACATAGAAAGTAAAACTCCTCACATACTAAGCGATAGGTGCATTTGCCGACGACGCTGCTATCTTGGCAGTAGGTAAAATGGTTGAAGATACAACAGAAAAACTGCAAGAAGCTTTGGATAGAGTAAATGAATGGATAAAGGCTTGGCGAATCGCACTCAACGAAACCAAATCTGTTCATGTAAATTTTACTTATAAGAAAATAAACCATTTACCGATCTTTTCAAACTCGGTTCCAATTCCGTTTGTAAACGAGGCTAAGTATCAAGGAATGACACTTGATGCAAAGCTGAAATGGAAAGCGCATGTAACTAGATAATAAATATAGGGGAAAGTATTGGTTACTTGGGAAATTTTCCAAGCTTAATATAGAGAACAAACTGCTTTTATACAAGCAAGTGCTAAAGCCAATATGGGCATATGGTATACAACTCTGCGGTTGTACTACTATAAATAATATTAAAATTTTACAGTTTTTTTGAAAACAAATTGCTAAGAGGTGTTGTTAATGCGCCATGGTATATCAGAAATAGCGATATCTACAGAGATCTCGGCATTAAAATAATCGAAGATGAAATCAAAACTATGCGAGAAAGCATAAAAGTCGACTAGAAAGTCACGTAAATATGATATTAAATTCCTGCAAGAAAGAAATTTACTACGCCGTCTACAAAGAATCAAACCATTAGACCTAGCGCGATAATTAACAGCGTCTAAACTGCAGAGCTAGCAGGAACTTCTAATGGGAAGGTACCTGCAAAACGTGCTTATTTCGTGAAATGAAAACTACTTCATAAGTCGAATACTTAGTTGTAGTAAAAATGAAAATAAGTTTGTTTTGAAGGGAGGTTTTTTAGTGGGTAAAAATCCCACACTACTATGAGCACGCGCTGGCAATTGACGATGTTACCACTACGCCATTGCCATCCCATTTGCTTCCCATTATCAACTTTTACTTTACTAAAATCCAATCAAGCTTCGACGGACATAAGGCGTCAACAATGCCAAAGTATAGATCTATTATCCTGTGTGAAAGAAGTAAAATATCGTCAAAGTGCCTATCTGGTCTACGATCTGGTGTGAAAGCCTGCGTGTTCGATATTGAGAAATGAATCTAAATTTTCCCATGTTATGTCCAAAACTATCATAACTTTTATGCTATACATATTGGAATGAGTGTGTTTTTCCAGTTCCCACACTCTTAAAGCTTGAGGATCATCCTTTCTTTCCACTCCTCCGGAAATTCCTCACTTTCCAATACTTTTCCTATGGGTGGGTATATTTAGAAGTTCTGCCGCGTGTTTGAACCCGCTTGAAAGCGCTCAAGACCACTCGACAGAGCTGAAGATTCGATCAAACTTGTGGATCTGAAGCCCTCGGGCCATTTGATATGTATGTAAATAGATTCTTTAGTCATTTTAGTCATTTATTTATTATTATTTTTATTCCAACAACTCTTGCTTTCATATTTCTGTGCTATATTCCGTTGTCAGGATATTGTAATCCCAGTTTTAAACGAATCAGTAATTTTGCGACTAAACGGGGAAGTTGGTGGATGGGGACCTCCATAAAATTAAAAAAAAAGCAAACACTGCAGTGCTGTTGTATTATATTATAGCTTAACTAATTTGTTAGATATCGCAACTAAGTATTAACTTATCAAGCAATTTTTCTATCATGAAATAAAAACGTTTGGCAGGTTTCTTTCCACCGAAAGATCCTGCCTATTCCGCCATCTAGACGCGGTTAATCATTATCTCGCCAAGTCGAAAGGTTTCGTCCTTTGTAGGCGGCGCAATAAATTGCTCTCATCCAAAATTTGTAGGACTGTATTGTTGACATGTCCGATTAGTCGGTTTCTATGCTTTTTCGCGAAGCTTCTAGTTTCAGCTTCGATTGTCGGAATTCCGAGATCCCTGTGGATATCGTCGTTTCTACTATACCACGGTGCTTGGACAATTTCTCTTAGCACTTTATTTTGAAAAGCTTGCAATATATTTGCATTTGTTTTCTTGGTACAACCCCAAAGTTGTATACCGTAGGTCCACACCGGCTTTAGCACTTGCTTGTATAAAAGCAGTTTGTTCTCAGTACTGAGCTGGGAATGTTTTCCGAGTAACCAGTACATTTCTCTATATTTGATTTCAAGTTCTTTTCGTTTCATTTTCACGTGCGAATTCCATTTCAGTCTTGCGTCGAGTGTCATTCCCAGGTATTTGGCCTTGTTTGCAAAGGGTATTCGGGCCGAGTTTAGGAAAATTGGCAAGTCATTAGTTTTCTTGTAAGTGAAATTCACGTGAACAGATTTAGAATCGTTGAGGGCGATCCGCCAGTCACTCGTCCATTCATTTACATTATTCAGTGCGTTTTGCAGTTTTGCAGTCGTTTCTTCGATTGTTTTACCTACTGCTAGGATAGCGGTGTCATCGGCAAACGTAGCAAGGATAGTGCCATCTTCGTTCGGTATATCACGAGTATATAGCAAATAGAGAAGCGGCCCAAGAACGCATCCTTGCGGTACGCCGGCCGAAATTTCTTTGAGCTCGGAGTATTCGACTCTATGTCTAACACGAAAGATTCTATTCCCGAGATATGATTCCAGAATATCGTATAAGCATACAGGGAGAACTTGTCGTAGTTTGAATTTCAAGCCATCATGCCACACCTTATCAAAAGCTTCTGAGACGTCAAGAAATACGCCCGAGCAAATCTTTTTTTTTTCAAATGCTTTCTCGATTACGTCAGTAATTCTATGCACCTGGTCAATCGTCGAATGCTTGCTTCTGAACCCAAACTGGTGGTCGGGGATAAGATTATTTTCTTCTATAACCGGTTGGAGACGCCTTAATAATATCCTCTCGAAAATTTTCGATATGATTGGAAGAAACGAAATTTGTCGATACGATTTTACCTCATTTGGCGGTTTTCCTGGTTTTAAAACCATTATGACATCCGCAACTTTTCATTGGCTCGGCACGTGTTCTAATCTAAGTGCAGCATTTACAATATGGAGAAGCTTAATCAATGCTTTTCTAGGTAAAACTTTGAGAATTTCTCCGGTAATCAAATCATAACCAGGAGATTTCTTAAGTTTTAGATTCTCGATCTCATGTTTGAGTTCCCTTAGCGTTGCACTTTTGAGCAATCGTCAGATGGTAAATCCAGCCTATTGCGGTTATCGTAAACCACTTGACCATCGTACGGTTTAAATGTTTCTTCCAGGTGGGCCGCAAAGACGTCCGCTTTTTCTTTATCTTCCCTCGCCCATTCATTTTGATTTAATTTGATTGACGGCGCGGGGACTTTGGGCCTTTTGGTGCCTTTTACAGCTTTCCAAAGTGAATAATTGGAATCTTTTTTCGCTGTTAAACTTTCAACTTTCACTTCACTTTAACAAATGAAGGCTTCTACAGTAATTTTCTAGAAAACTTGTCAGTTCCTTGTAAATTAATTAAAAAATCAGTCGATATTTCATTCGTAGATCCCGCAACGTTCTATCTGCTGGTTAAATCTATTGGCTCGTTTGTCCCTTGTGTGATATAGCGAAGTATAAGTTTTCCAAAATAGATTGCCGATTTTTAGTTGCAGTTGACAGGTGTTTCAGCTGATACCAAGAGCTCAACTCGTTTTTTTTTTGTGTATATGGTATTCGGCCAAACTATCATTTTTATGAACTGTGTTACTATTTAGTTCGAAGACGTACTAATGAAGCAGACAATTTTAGTGTTAACCAGAATGCACCACGAGAAGGTAAAGTCTGTGTAGCATTCCGCACCCTTGGCAAATAATTTTCTAAGCCCCGGTATTTATATGAATACTAAGGGAGCTGTCGAATTAATCCAAAATGTTTTATAAATCTTAGAACTGCCGTTGGGTTACCTTATTTCTTCAACACCAGGCTGTAGAATGGCGAGGTGAGTAAACTCTCGAGCTTGCCACATATAGTTGGCCATGAGAGAAGCAGTTTGCCCTTAAATCAACCCCAGCTTTTTTTAAGGAGTGACCCCGAGCCTTATTTATCGTCATGGCAAAACAAACCTTCACTGAGAATATCAGTCGTTTGAAACAACACGGATAATCAGATGGAATAAGCGGGATGCGAGGAATAAACGCAGTTTCTCCTTAGCCGCATCCAATAATAATTACCGCCTCTATCAAATTTTTTTGGAAAATTTTTATCTGCAATCTAGTACTGTTGCACATTTTGGGAGGGTTTAAATTCCTTAAGAGCATAACAGGTGCGCCGAATTTTAATGTTAGCTAATGTGAAGGAATGCCTGGGGGATTGAGAGTGTGTAGGAATTCCATCGGGTAATACACTACTTCTACCATATGTACTACTGAATCTGTAGATTTGTATTTCATGTCAAGAGCATTAAACTTAAGTAAAAGGCAAGTATTGATTTAATTAGCTGCATCTTGGTTTTAAAACCAGGAAAACCGCCAAATGACGTAATCGAGAAAGCACTTGAAGAAAAAAAGATTTGCTCAAGCATATTTCTTGACGTCTCGCAAGCCTTTGATAAGGTGTGGCATGATGGCTTGAAATGCAAACTACGACAAGTTCTCCCTCTATGCTTATACGTGGACATGGAATCGAATACTCCGAGCTCAAAGAAATTTCGGCCGGCGTACCGCAAGGAAGCGTTCTTGGGCCGCTTCTCTATTTGTTATATACTCGTGATATACTGAATGAAGTTGGCACTATCCTTGTTACATTTGCCTATGACACCGCTATTCTAGCAGTAGGCTCTTCTATACTTCCATCGCCTTTCTTTAGAAGTAGTTGCGCAAACTCTTCTCCACACAAGTCGAGTCCCAAATGTACTCTCATATTTTTTTGGAAGTTTCTCTGCTTCGTTTTTGGCCATAAGTAGGATGATTTTAGGCAGGCTCTTATCTTGTCAGCACGAGTTCCCTTTGGAACAACTGGCAGAGTTTGCTTAAGTCGCCGGCAAGAAGTAAAGTGACTCCACCCAACAGCATAGTATTACTTCGCAAATCCTTTAGCGTTGTATCCAATGCTTCGATGGCTAAAAAGAAAATGTTACCGTCTGCTGTTTTAAAGCTTCCAATGATTTTATCATAAATTTGTTTCTGATCGCAATTGAGTAGTGGCTGGTTTTCCAAAATCCTTTTGGATAGGTCGTCGATATCATATAAGATTTCTCTTACGTAATCACGGTTGTCAAAAGTTTCAGCTGATATTAAGGGCTGTGGTAAACCATAGAGCTTAAGATGTTGGCCTCCCATCCCAATTACTAAGTTCTCGAGCAATATCAACCATTTGTTATAGACCACATCCATACTATGTTGATCATCCAGGCTCACAAATACTCGTAGCTAAGAAGCTTCACTTCAAAAATTTCACAATATGCGGTAACTTATTTTAGCTGACTTGAATTCTTTGAATTATTGTTTATGTTGATTTAATTTAAGTTTTATAAGAATTAAACGCAATATAACTGAAATTATTTCTTAATGAATAAATCGCACGCAGAAAACGACTGAATAATATTCCAAAAAACACTCGCCAATAATGCAATCATCAACACTTTGTACCCCAACTATTTCTGTTGGTACAATTTAACAGAAAGCAACAGTCAAAAAAATTGTCATATCAAATTTGATATTTTTTACTTGCGTTTCGAATTAGTTTTCATAGGTGCACCACTTTTACGGTTTAATACTTTTCCGTATTAGTGTTCTTCAACATTTTAACTTTTTCCATTTTTTGTCTAAAACATAGGAAAATAGACTCAAAGTATGAGTATTCAACTTTCAATATACTGCCTACGCCACCCTGTTAATAATTTATTATAAATTTATTAAAACATTCTAAAATATGGACAAATTCAACGATCAAGAACATCTCATCTAACAAAATGGAAAAATATTGCAATAGTTTTATGCCTACACATGCATATGCATGTATGTACATATGTACCTACGCATATATTCTCAAGTCCCTTAATTGCATGAAGTTTTGAGAGCCCATGGATATCTTAATTACCAAAATTTACAATATCTTAGATTTAGTACTGATAATGTTTTTTTTTTTTCAATTTTGACTCTAGAAGATATCGCGCACTGAAGATCAAAGCATAATCATGTGATAGCGCGCCCATATACTAACACACACATACTATTGCAACGATAGCCACTGCTGCATGACTGCTGGCCGTGGTCTCCACTGAAGGAAAATTGTGGGCGATGATTTGATTAATTGTTTTTAGCATTGCTCAACTTCAGGACAACGCAGAAGAATGTTTTATATAATGTTTTATAGAATAACTGCGCAAAATTTTAAGTACCTACAGTTATCCACAAAAGTCTGCGTACAGCGATGAAACTTTGGAAAACAGAGGTGTTGTGGCCAAATAGTAAATAATATATCTTTCAAATTGCAATATTTCAGTAAAAGAGCATTAAACCCATTCATTTTGAACAATATTGCGTACAGCACTGAAATAAAATGGAAAACATTAGTTCAATTGAATAAAAAGTAATTATTTGTTTTTACTTTTATGGTTAATATTTAGACGGATATCCCCTCTTCCTAATTACCTCCTTCAAACGGTTTTGCATAGAAGAAACTAGTTTTTCTGTACACGAACTAGTAATATTTCTCCATTCTGCTAGTAAGGCTTCCTTAAGTTGCATTTTATTCCGAATCTCACGCGTTCGGATCCTGCGTTCTAATTCATCCCACAAGTGCTCAATGGGATTGAGGTCTGGACTCTGCGTCAAAAAAATTGTCATATCAAATTTGATATTTTTTACTTGCGTTTCGAATTAGTTTTCATAGGTGTACCACTTTTACGGTTTAATACTTTTCCATATTAGTGTTCTTCAACATTTTAACTTTTTCCATTTTTTGTCTAAAACATAGGAAAATAGACTCAAAGTATGAGTATTCAACTTTCAATATACTGCCTACGCCACCCTGTTAATAATTTATTATAAATTTATTAAAACATTCTAAAATATGGACAAATTCAACGATGAAGAACATCTCATCTAACAAAATGGAAAAATATTGCAATAGTTTTATGCCTACACATGCATATGCATGTATGTACATATGTACCTACGCATATATTCTCAAGTCCCTTAATTGCATGAAGTTTTGAGAGCCCATGGATATCTTAATTACCAAAATTTACAATATCTTAGATTTAGTACTGATAATGTTTTTTTTTTTCAATTTTGACTCTAGAAGATATCGCGCACTGAAGATCAAAACATAATCATGTGATAGCGCGCCCATATACTAACACACACATACTATTGCAACGATAGCCACTGCTGCATGACTGCTGGCCGTGGTCTCCACTGAAGGAAAATTGTGGGCGATGATTTGATTAATTGTTTTTAGCATTGCTCAACTTCAGGACAACGCAGAAGAATGTTTTATACCTTAAATGAATCAGCGGCGAATTTCCTAAATTCACCAATTTTTTTTCTTTTTTAATCCGGAGAGCCAGTACTGAGCTACGGCTGTGGAATAAATACTGATAGATGGAAAATTCGATCTTAACCCCCTCTATGCCACTTAGACCTTGAGTTTCGAAAAATCCCTTTTTATCTCGCATCTAGGCAAAATAAGGAATAACTGCGCAAAATTTCTAGTACCTACAGTTATCCACAAAAGTCTGCGTACAGCGATGAAACTTTGGAAAACAGAGGTGTTGTGGCCAAATAGTAAATAATATATCTTTCAAATTGCAATATTTCAGTAAAAGAGCATTAAACCCATTCATTTTGAACAATATTGCGTACAGCACTGAAATAAAATGGAAAACATTAGTTCAATTGAATAAAAAGTAATTATTTGTTTTTACTTTTATGGTTAATATTTAGACGGATATCCCCTCTTCCTAATTACCTCCTTCAAACGGTTTTGCATAGAAGAAACTAGTTTTTCTGTACACGAACTAGTAATATTTCTCCATTCTGCTAGTAAGGCTTCCTTAAGTTGCATTTTTTTCCGAATCTCACGCGTTCGGATCCTGCGTTCTAATTCATCCCACAAGTGCTCAATGGGATAGAGGTCTGGACTCTGCGGGGGCGCTCGTAACATGTGGGGAACGTTGAACAAAAGCCACATACGCACATTATGGGCCGTATGTTTTGGGTCATTATCTTGCTGGAAGTAAAAATCATCCGAGACTCCCAGTATTTCAGCACTGTCTCTTAAATTTCTTTTGAGGATATCAATGTAGTTGAATTGGTCCATGATTCCTTCGATTATTTCCAACTTTCCCACCCCCGATGCAGACATACAGCCCCATACCATCAAACCTCCACCTCCATGTTTCACTGTCTTGACGGTATACTTTGGATTTAGTGCATTGTTTTGAGGTCGCCAGACTCTCAAGCGGCCATCCGAACCAAAAATGTTATATTTTGACTCGTCCGAAAATATAACCTTGCGCCAGAAGTCTGGAGATTTGTTCACGTATTCCTTTGCGAACATGAGACGTTTCTGACGGTTAATTTTGTTCACAAAAGGTTTTTTTCTGGGTGTGCACGACTTAAATCCCATATCGACGATGACCCTTCGTACTGTTTCTGGATGCACTGTGGTGTTATTGTGAATTTCGAGATGCGAACTTATCTTTTGAGCGCTTATGAAGGGCTCCTGCTCCACAATCCGCTTGATCGCCCGCTTATCCCTCAGAGTTAGCTTCGGTGGTCTCCCAGATCTTGGCTTTGATTCAATTTCACCTTCATCCCTAAAGCGACTTATTGTTCTCTGGATCGTTGACCGGGGTCTTGAAGTTATTTCAGATATTTGAGAGACTTTTGCTGTTGTATGTATAAATTCAAAATCAACTGCCTTTCAGACACACTTAATTCTTTTTTTCCCATTTTCTGAATTAATTTTAAGCGAATATCAAAGAAAACTATTCTCTCTACAAGACAACCACGCAACTTATTCATATCCTGCAAAAAGAAATGTCCCGTTACTTAAACGGAATTCTGGGAAGGAAAATCTGTAGCTGTGCGCAAACTTTTGTGGAATGAATTCAATAACTTTTTTTGTTTTTGTTAACTTTTTCTTAAGAAAATAAAAAAAATATATATAAATATTGTTCGAATGAATGGGTTTAATGCTCTTTTACTGAAATATTGCAATTTGAAAGATATATTATTTACTATTTGGCCACAACACCTCTGTTTTCCAAAGTTTCATCGCTGTACGCAGACTTTTGTGGATAAGTGTATGTACGTCTAGTAGTTTTCGAGAAATGGTGTTCACAAAAAAATCGACTTTGCTTTTATTTGAGATAATCACCAATGGCAAAATCATCGCAATGGAATCCGCCAGAATGGTAGAGAGTGAGGTCATCCAAAAAATATGGAGAATAGAAGTGGACACAATGGACAAATTTGCTTTACTCCCCCTGTGTGGCATTTGGACATTTCCTTTCCGTCCCATACTGCAGTCCCATTTTCTTTATAAAGGTTTCGAATAATCCTATGCACTTTCGTTGAGACTTCTGAGTTACTCAGCTTATACAACAGTGCATCCATGTCAGTTGTGAATTTTTTTGTTTGCCACTTTCTCTCAGTCGATCTATACTATACTACTCGATACGATACGATGTTTGGGGCCCAAGTGCACTGCGACCTCTGAGATCTATTATGCTGTCCCAATGATTAACCAGAAGTAAAATTGAGGCTTTTGGTAAACTCCAATAATATCTTGGGTTCCATCTTCCAGGTTTCGCTGGGCCCATCGAGTCCCCCGTTATGTGGAGTAACCGTTCATTTGCGCCCCCTGGACATTCACAAAGAATATATTCTGCTATTTCTTTTTATTACCCGCAGGGTCTATACATGACTGTATCTGATAGCTTTATTTTAATCAGGCCTACCTGTCCGGTAAGGTAGCCCGTTAGACTTCGCAGATCTTCTTTGCTAAGTTGAAGTAGCTTGCTTGCTGTATTTTCTTTGGGGTTTATGAGCTTTTCGCTTTTCTTAGGCCTATTTGGTTGGCCCAGTGTTCGGCGAGATTTTCAGCTTCCCATTGTGTTAATGTGGAGTGGATACCACTGGGTGGTACCCCGAAGAAGGGTTCAGGACCGGCGAGCGGGCGCCCCGATTCTCTCCTCGACAGGCAGTCTACTCGTTCATTCCCCTTAAAGCCTTCGTATCCAGGGATCTATGTTATATGTAGTAATCTGATTTGTGGATGCGAGGCTATCGAGGAGGTTGAGATAGTCCCTTATGAGTTATGTGCCTACAGAGAGGGAGAACTGATAAGGAATTTGCTCTATTTAAAAGTGGCACAGTTACAGTCTCTTTCTGTTGTTGAATGGCCGCTGAACTGACGCAACTTTCAAAATCTGCCATGAAGCTTAACTTAATCTTCCCTTTACATTGCGTTTACAATTCGCGACTATTATCGTTAATATAAGACTATATTTTTGCACGTGTTACTGGTTAATGCTGTTTTTAACAGTCTCTCGAGGAGGATGTTACTGGCTTCAACAAAGTTATGCCCTGGTTTTAACGTCACTTACTACGAACAGAAATATTTATTCGGTGCTAGTGTTTTCACTGCTACAGCAAAGCTCAAGCTGTCATGCACTTCAAAATTATTGAATTGCTTGGTTGTCTACCGATTTCTCAGATCCTCAAAGAGATACGGGAAAACTCAACGCTTTAATCGGTGCTCAATATTGGACTAGTCCTCCATCGAGCTTTTCGTCGTCCTGTTCTTGAGATTAAACCTGATGATAATATTTTATATCTATGTACCTTACATATGTGTGCTCGGCGGAATGTAAAGAATTCTAAGATATTATCGTTTTTTGTAACTGCTCTCGGGGAAGGCTGAGCGCCTCGAGATGCATGCAGGTGTCTATTCATTCTGCATTTAAATTGTTGCAGATTATACGAGTAGTTTTTTTTTTTTAAATATTTCGCCTGGAAGTGAGTTCCAAAGATTGCTTGCCCTGTAACAAAATGAATTTTGGTAGAATGATGTTCTTACGGTTGCCAGGTGAAATAAAAGTTGTGTGCTCTATACTCTGTTCAATTTATATTTTCAGTATAGGGCTTATGGAAGAGCTTTTTCAAACACACTGGTGCCTGCTGGTGTTTGCATGGCACTCTACTTAAGAAATTGCCACTGAAATTAAAAATAGAACCCTGAGTTACATTGAAATTGTTTTTGTAATATTCCATAAGCCCACATACATTCCACCATAACCTGTCTGCTCCCAGCTGTGAGGACTTGAGGAGACTGATCGCCAATTTGCCTCTCGCTTATTGTGTTTATTAAAAAAAAAAAAAACATTGATTCAGAGTTACCATTCATGCGTTGATGGAAATTATAATACCTTTTTCTTTGGTTTTTGCTATGGAGATTTCAGAATTGAAGCTTTATAAAGCTTTTGGGAGCATATATTTTAAGTTTAAGGAAAAAGGTGTTGTCGCTGAGTGTTTTTCTGCTTACATCTTTTCGTTTTTTTTTCTTGAAAAAAAAAGACGGTTAAAATGCAGCTATACAATATTTGTTGGCTATTTGTTTTAAGGGAGAATGACTATTTGAGGAAGTTTTTGATGGAGTTCGGTTCATTATTTAATTGCAATTTTGATTTTGAAGAGCCAAATAGTTTTTTTGATCATGAAATTAAAAATCAAAAAGAAGAGGGTTTCGTGTATAATAGTTAAAATAGTGCAGTGCAATAAACATTTACATACATTACATACAGTTACGTTTTTTTACGTTTTTTTTTGTTTCTGTTCTGCTCTGCTCTTTAAAAAAACGCGCCTACTATCTTACCTCTTGGTGGTGTGGAGAAAGATAGATTTAATTTAATTTAGATTTAGTTTAATTTTTTTAGATTTAGTTTACGGTCTACATGTTTCTGTTCATGAAATCTTAATAAATAGTTGGTAACCCTACCGACATTCGCGAGAGAATTATGCCAATTTATAATGCTTTTTACGGCAACCATGTGAGAGCTTTGAAATGGAGATAGCTTATTGAAATCCATAATAGTAAGGGTGAAAGGCAAATATCCTATCTTCCCTGTACTGAAAATATAAATTGAACAGAGTATAGTATTCTGCCTGGTAGTACGTTGAAAGTACGGGTCTCATTTGTGCTTTGTGCTATAAAAGAAGTTGGGGTGGTCTAAAGTACTTCTTTGCTCTGACAAGATAACTCAACTTCATGGAAGCTGATTTTGCGATGTTGGATATAGATATGGTCATATAGATACCATGCTACTCCAGAGTTTACTGAACACCCAGTAAATGCACGGTCTCCTTCGTATCAATTATTTGGTTATCTATTTAAAGCTGAAGAAAAGTAGATGTATTATTTCTGGAAAAGGTGGTAGATTGTGTTTTTTTCGCGTCGAACTCCACAAGGTTTGTGAGTATTTGTTCGCATCTCTAGGCGTGTTTTGGTGAGAATTATGCAAAGCAAAGGAAAGGCTTCTCACCAAAACGATCTCCAGTCAATCTGGTTTAAAACTTTTTTTTACTATTTTAATATTGGTTTTTTTTTTTTTTTTTTTTTTTTTTTTCTTCGTGGGTAGGTGAAAATCTTCATGAGACACTATGAGACCGTGTACTCATAGTAGTGTCAGATTTCTACTGACTAAAAACACCCTTCCCTTCGTTTTGTTTACTACGACTAAGTTTGACCTTATCAAGTAGTTTAAGCTTCAGATTTATATTCGCGTGAGGCAGGTAGATTTCCAATAAAAGCACCTGCTGAAACCGTCATGACATGCGGCTTTTTGTCTTATAGCGCTAATTCGAACGGTTTCGTTCTTTGAAGTCGGCGCGTAAGATTTGTCACATCCAAAGTTTGGAGTATGGCACAGTTGCAATGGCCATGAAGACGAATACGAAGCTTGCGAGCGAAGTTTTTTATTTCGTCCTCCACGGTAGCTATCCCCAAGTCTCTGTGGATATCATTGTTTCTGATATACCAGGGAGCGTTCACGATTATTCTTATAATTTTATTTTGCAATGATTGTATGAGATTCCTATTGCTTGGTTTGCTACAACCCCAGAGTTGTATACCGTACGTCCACACGGGTTTAAGCACTTGCTTATACAGAAGCAGTTTGTTATATACGCTTAGTTTGGAATATCTTCCAATTAGCCAATACATTTCTCTAAGTCGATTTTCGACTTCGTCACGTTTCTTTTTAACGTGAGGTTTCCATTTAAGTTTCGCGTCTAGTGTCATTCCCAGATATTTAGCTTCGTTTGCATGCGGTATTTGTACCGAGTTAATGAAAACGGGAAGGTTGATTATTTTCTTGTAAGTGAAGTTAACATGCGTCGATTTGGTCTCGTTAAGAACAATGCGCCAAGTTTTTGTCCACTCACAGATTTTATCCAAGGCTCGTTGGAGTTTTATGGTTGCTAACTCGATTGAACTTTCCGTTGCCAGAATAGCCGTATCGTCCGCGAACGTAGCTACAATAGTGTCTTCAGTTTGAGGTATGTCCCGAGTGTACAGCAAGAATAAGATAGGCCCAAGGACACTTCCTTGCGGAACTCCGGCGGCGATTTCTTCAAAATCAGAATATTCAGTTCCGTGCTTAACACGAAAAAGTCTGTTTTTAAGGTACGATTCTAAGATCTTATTAAGTTGCTCCGGAAGGATTCGTCTTAGCTTATAATTCAATCCATCGTGCCAAACCCTGTCGAAGGCTTGAGATACTTCAAGAAAATCGCTAGAACAAATCTTTTTCTCCTCAAGGGCTTTTTCAATTTCGTCGGTTATTCTATAAACCTGGTCTATTGTGGAATGCTTGATTCTGAACCCGAATTGGTGGTCAGGTATTAGGCGTCTCTCTTCAATGACCGGAAGAATCCGTTTCAGAAGGAGTTTTTCAAATACCTTCGATATTATTGGTAGTAGCGATATCGGTCTGTACGATTTTTTGTCATTTGGAGATTTCCCCGGTTTCGGAACCATTATGACTTCTGCGACTTTCCATTGATTTGGAACGTATAATAATCTAATGGAAGCACTTATTAAATAAAGCAATTTTAATAGTGCCTTTTTTGGTAATTCCTTGAGGATTTGTCCGGTTATTAAATCATAGCCAGGAGCTTTATTATTTTTTAGGTTTTTTATTGCCTGGCAAAGTTCTATAAGTGACACACTTTTTATTCTAAGGTTGTCAGATGTCGTAGTCGTACCGGTAAAATCGTCTACCAATGTTTCTCCATCAAATGGCTTAAAAGTCTCTTCTAAGTGCTCGGCAAATAGATCCGCTTTTTCTTTGTCACCTTTTGCCCATTCGTCGTTGTTTTTTCTTATCGGTGGCGAATGTATTTGGGGTTTTTTAATTCTTTTGACAGCTTTCCAGAGCGAGTAATTAGTGGTTTTCTCGGCGGTTAAACCTTCAAGATAAGCTGAAGTCTCTCGGTTTTTTAGGTCTTGGATCGCTTTTTTAAGCTTATTGCATAGGAAATTCGAGTGGGTTTTATGCTGGGGAGCGCGAGTTTGTTGCCATATTTTGCGTGCTCTCCTCTTTTCTCGAATAAGTTCTTTTATTTCCGGCGGATAATAAGCTTCATTGCATGGGACTTCTTTCCTCCTTAAAGGTGTATTTTTCCACGCGGCATTTTGTATTGATTCAATAAATTTGCCGAGCTCATCTTCTATTTCGAAGGGTGTTTTGAGCGATACATTTAAGACAATATTTTCTTTGCAATCAGTTCTAAAGTCGCGCCAGTTAGTTTTTTTGTTAGTTAATCTAGGCACAGCTTCTACTGTCATTAGTCGGTCACTTATTGTCAAGATTACCGGCGAGTGATCTGAGGAGAGATCAAAGCTTTCCTCTACTTTCGCAAAATTTGAAGATACTCCTTTCGCTACGAAGAAGTCTATTAGGTCCGGTGTTTTTGCTGTATCAGAGGGCCAATACGTCGGTTTCCCCGTCGAAAAGAAATCAACCCCGAATTGCATACCGGCTTCGTACAGAAGTCTGCCTTTCCGTGAATTGGATCTGGAACCCCAAAAGGTGTGTTTTGCGTTGAAATCGCCACCTATAATGAAATTCGGTCCAAGTGAGTCAAGGAGACGTACAAAGTCGTTACTTCGAAACGTGCATCGCGGAGGACAATAAATGGACGCGATGTTGAAATACGAGTGCCTATTCTTAACTCGAACTGAGCTTGTTTGCATTGTATCGATTTCAATCGTCGTATTTATGGAGTGCTCAATGCAGTCTTTAATGAATAAGGAGGATCCGCCTCTAGCTCTTCCGGAAGGGTGGTATGCGTGATAAGCACGATACCCTCTTATTTTGACTCCGGATTCCTTTGTCAAATGAGTTTCAGAGATCAAGCAAATGTCAATGTTGTCATTTCGTAAGAATACTTCTAATTCGGCGTTTTTTTGTAGAAGGCCGTTTGCGTTCCATGTTAAAATTTTTAGTAACTGATTCATATTCATATGGGAGTTCTTTTTTGGCGAGGTTTTAACTCGAGCTTGCTCAATTTATCAAATATGACTTTGTTTACCTTCGTTTGCTCCTCAAGTTTCGCAAGAATTATAGAGAAGACTTGGGAGACTGGGTCTACCGTAACACCGCTTTGCTTGGTTTCTAGCGACGCAGCTTGAGCATATGTTAGCGTCTCTGGAGATTGTGGCTTTTCCTTTGATTTTGCCGAAGGAACTTTACTTTGCTCGACTCTCGTCTTAAGTTTGACGTGTTTATTGACGGTCGTTACCCTTGGCTTAGCGATTTCACGACTATTTTTAACCGGTTCTGCGTTCTGGCGTTGAATATTTTTAAATGTGTCTCGCCTTTTTTGAAGCTCTTTTGCAACTTCGCAACCTCGATAGTTCGCTGGGTGCTTTCCTTTGCAGTTAATGCAGGTAGCCGGGGCCTGCTTATTTAGGTCACACTTTTCTGAGAGATGGTTACCAGCACATTTTACGCATCTCGGCTCTTTTTGACAATACGACTGTGTGTGATTAAAGCCTTGACAGCGTTTACACTGAGGTATCGATCTCGTACTCGTACGCATAGGCTCAATCTTGACTACGATATTCAGAATAGTTTTAACGTTATAAATATCGTCTACATTTTCGCTCCTGTCAAAGGTAAGCATAAAGAGCGGAAGTCCATGCTTGACCACGATTTCCTGGCCTTGTTCCGTTTATTGCTTCACCTTTTTGAGAATATTGACGGCATTAAGAATTTTTAAACCTTTAGCTTTGAGGTCGTTCATTACGTCATCTTTTGTGCACGAGGGGTGGAGACCCCTTGCTATAACACGCAGTGGTCTTTCTGACTTATTTTCATAAGTATACCACTGGATCTTTTCCGTGTTTAATTTTTGTGATATTCTTCGGTAGCCATCGGAGTCATCAACGTTAATTTTCCACGCATTGTTCCTGAGTGACGTTACCTTGAATTTCGATGTCGTCGTACCTTTAAGAAGGCAATGTAGCTTACTGTAGTCCGTTATGCCAACGACGTTTATTGCAGGCGGAGGACGTGCTTTAGCTTGAGTTTGTTTTGGCTTCGACAAATTTTGCTTGTCTTCTTTTCGCGGCTCGATTTCGGGCGAAGAGCCAGCTCTGCGTTTTTTGCTAGGTCTTTTCCTTAAGACGCAATTCGTTTCGCGTGCAAGCTCTTCTTCGTCCGTGTGATATTGTGGGTTAGCTGCGCGGGGAGGGGAATCTTCGCGTTCTTTTTGTAAAAGCGAGTTCTTTAGAAGCTTGTTTTCCTCTTTCAGCATGTCTACCTCTTTTTTGAGCTCTTGGTAGAGCCGATCCATTTCATCAAGCCTATTGCGAAGTTCGTTATTTTCCTTCTCAAAGCTTTTACATTTCTCTAAGTCCTGTTTCTTGTGCGCTTGCACTTCCGGCGGACTTTTTTTCCCGGAGACATTCGGTCTTGATGGTGGAGACCGAGGTACCCTTGAACTTTTTATAAAGGGATTTATCAATTGCAATAATTGGCTCTCCCCAGAATCCGTAGAGCCTACCTCCGAAGAGGGTGGATTTTCCAGTGAACCTGGACTGCCACCTGGGGTATTAAATCTTTTTGTTTTACTCATTGCATTTTTTTTGTATACACTTTAAATTTTAATATTGGTGATTGAATTTTTATTTTTTTTCCGAGAGCACGTGAAAAATCTTCTAAAGACATTATAAGGCCCGACCGCTCGTGCTTATGGTAGTGCGAGATTTTGACTCACTAAAAAAACACCTCCCTTCAGAACTAATACTACAACTAAGCCGACGCTTATCCAGCAGTTTTATTTTCGCTTACGAGACTCGTGATTTTTGGAAAAAGAGGATCGTATGTAATTCAAAAGAAATGTAGAACTTTAGACAGGTTAAATTCCAATGAAAGTTCATGACCGGCTTACTCGTAAACTATGACGCGAGGTCAAAAAGTTTTGTCCTTTGAAGACGACGAATTGAATTGTTCGCGTCAAGAAGTTGAGTGACGGTACAGTTACAATGGTTGTGAGCGCGATCTTTGTCTTTACGCGCAAATTTTGTTATCTCTTCGACGACGCTGGAAATTCCCAGATCTCGATGAATATCTTCGTTACGTACATACCACGGTGCGTTAACGATCGTTCTAGGAACTTTATTTTCAAAAGTTTGTATGATGTTTCTATTGCTTTTCTTGGTACAACCCCATAGTTGTATACCACAAAAACCAAAATACCTGACTTCAATCTTCCTCGATTAAACGGTCAGATACTCTCCTTATCTTCCAGTGCTAAGTACCTAGGAGTTATTCTAGATCCTAAACTTAACTGGAAACCAAACATAGACGAACGAGTGAGAAAGCATGTATAGCCTTCTATGCCTGCAACAGAACCTTCGGCAAAAGATGGGGCCTGCAACCAAAATTGACCCTGTGGATGTACACAGCCGTACTACGCCCAATCCTTACCTACGAGTCGATAGTATGGTGGCCGGCCCTTAAAAAAGCCTATAACATAACCAAACTAAATAAGGTGCAAAGAGCGGCATGCATAGGCACCACAGGCGCCCTACGGTCAACTCCGTCAGACGCTCTAACAGTCCTGCTACACCTTTTACCCCTAGATCTACATATAACAAACATCTCAGCGCACAGCGCAATCAGACTCAGAGAGTCCAAGTGTTGGACTGCGAAACCCTATGGACACACCAATATCCTAGATTATCTACCAGGAGAACTCGTATCGACTCCAACAGACTACATCATCCCCACATTGAACTTCACGAAGCGTTTGATGTACAATTCCCTACGAGAAAAGATTGGCAAGATGGACAGGCGACCAGTGGTGTCGATCTAACAGTCTACACCGATGGGTCAAAAATGGACTGTGGGGTTGGTGCGGGTGTTTTCTCGGAGTCCCTGAACATCGCAAGATCGTATAGACTCCCGGACGCTGCTAGCGTCTTTCAAGCGGAATTACTCGCCATTCGCGAAGCCTGTCGCCAAATCAAGTCACACACAAATACACTACCAAGGCAAAGAATCGCTATTTTAATCGATAGCCCAGCTGCTATCAAAGCCATTGCCTCGCTAACCATTTCCTCGAAATTAGTACTAGAATGCCGACAGGAGCTGGCCTCGCTAGATGGCCAATGCATATTGACCCTAGTCTGGGTTCCAGGCAACGGCTACGTTGATGACAACGAACATGCTGACGAACTGGCCAGGCGAGGCTCAGCCCTTCAATGCTCCCTTGCTGAACTTGTTCACACCCCACTCGGAGCAACCAGGGCAAACATCTCCTCAATCTTTCTTAGAAAAGCTAACCTTAAATGGTCCAGGTTAACGAACTGCGTCATATCCAGAAAGATGTGGCCTAACTACAACAAGACCAAAACAACCGCCCTTTTGAACAGAACGCGCAAAGACATTGCCCGTACAATCGCGATAATCACGGTACACTGGCCGGTAGGAGAGCATGCAGCCAAACTAGGTATCCCATATAATACACACTGCCGTAGTTGCAACATAGCCACCGAAAAAGAAACAATTATCCACTACATGTGCAATTGTCCAGCACTAGCTAGGGCTAGACATCAAGCATTAGGCAAACCCTTCTACAATTCACTTGAGGAGATCTCGGGTAAGAACATAAATGAGCTAACCCTCTTCTTAAACTCCACAGGCTGGCTCTAGATTGTCCTCACCAACACACATCAACATCCAAGGTCGCATGAGTCGTGGTATCAAAACGGCACAACTGTGCTAATTGGGTCTCTGTTTTTACACAACCGCTACTGCTACCTACCTACCATACCATATGTCCACGTGATTGAACTGAATTCAATTGAAAAGTATGAAAAAGTGTTGCTTACATTTTTGAAATATAACTGAATCATTAAAATTGAAGGAAAATGCTCTTTTCAGCGCCCTCTGAAATTGAGTGTTCCAAACTCTACGTCGCAACTCACTTTTGACTGAAGATAAAAGCTGAGTAGTTCCCAGTGAAGATTGTTGTTGTTCTGTGTGAAAAATTGTACTTCACTGGTAACCACTGAGTTTCTCACCAAAAACGCCTTATGAGATGTATTGGCATTCACGGGAATGTTGGACGAGCAAGATACTGCTAGAGTGCTGTCAGCGGCGGAACTAAAAATCTTATTCTTTGTTGATACAAGCAGATCATTAAGGGTAAAACCCGCAGTAGCGAGCCCCCTTAAGGAAAGTTTTGAGTTCGTTGCTCTCTTAAAATTAATTACTTAGATATATGAAAACAATTTTATCATTTAAAGAAAGCTTGATGTATTACTATTTGATATAATTAATAACTTTTTAAGTAAGTATAGGACCCGGATTTAATAAATTTAAATAAAGTAGAAAATGAGACATGAACCAGTACTGAGCCCCCTCTGTTCCTCATTCGAGCCCTTAGCGTTCCAATGACGAGCCCCACCATATAAATCATAGCACAAAAATAAAATCATCGTTATTTTACTGTTAATTTATTCATTCATTCATTCATTTTCAATGGCCCGCTAATCCTTCATGAGGGTCGCGGGGGTAGGATGCTCAGGTGGACTCTCCATTGTTCTCGATCCTCCGCCATTGACTCCAATTCATCAGGGGGAATCATTAAGCGGCTCCAGGAGAGATGTCGGACTTGATCCAACCATCTATTTCTAGGCCTTCCGCGAAGTCGCCTACCTGATGGCACGGCAACCATGGCGCGTCTTGGAAGCCGGTCTGGGGGCATATGCACTATGTGACCAAACCATCGAAGCATAGATCGATCCGTTCGGAGAAGTAGCTGCTCAACATTGAGCGCCTCGCGTACTCTGGTCTTGCGCACTCGATCCCTACGAGTTATTCCAACAACACCGCGAAGGAACCTCATTTCGGCAGCTTGTATTCGCGATCTTATTCTTTCGGTCACTACCCAAATTTCATGACCATAGGTGAGAGTTGGAACATACACCGAGTTAAAAACCGATAGCTTAGCTTGAACACTAAGTTCGGCCTTCCTTATAACAGATTGGCCAAGCTCTCTCAAAACTGATCCAGCCTGACCAATTCTACAGGATAACTCGGCATTGCTCCTCCCATCACTCGTGAATAGAACCCCGAGGTACTTAAACTTCTCCACTAACATGCAGAGTGCACTGAATGGGTTTTTTGGAAACGACCATTACTTCCGATTTGTTCACGTTGATCTTCATTCCAGCATCATCACAAACGGCTACAAACCTTTCGAGTGCGCGCTGAAGTTCGGTTTGAGAGGACCCAAGGATGACCAAATCATCCGCAAAGAGCAGATGACTAATCCTTAGGTCTCCCACTTTGAAACATTCCCCGCCACGGCTGCGCTGCAACATCCAATCCAAATATACAATGAAGAGGAGAGGTGACAAAACGCACCCCTGGCGGAGTCCAACGCCCACAGTGAAAGGTATTGATTTAACACCGTTTATCCGAACACAGCTTCTACAGTTTGTATATAAAGACTGAATCGCCCTTAACAGGGAACCAGCGATCCCATACTCCTGCAGAACACTCCAGAGTTTGCCTCGAGGAACCCTATCATATGCTTTTTCCAAATCCACAAAACAAGTGTAGACAGGTTTGGCATATTCCCAGGCCTTCTCAAGGACCGTTCTGAGAGTGAACAACTGGTCGGTTGTACTTCTACCGGGACGAAAACCGCACTGCTCATCCCCCAAACCGTCCTCAACCACAGCTCTGGAACGCTTTTCTAGCACCTTAGCGAAGACTTTTCCAGGGAGACTTAAAAGAGATATACCCCTATAGTTGGCGCAATCTCTTTTGTCCCCTTTTTTAAAAAGAGGAACTATCACCCCCATTTGCCAATCACCAGGTGTTTCACCGCATTCCCAGGCCACTTTAATGACACGCGAGAGCCATTGAACTCCCTCTTCACCTAAAGCCTTGAGGATTTCTGGCCGAATTTCATCCACACCAGCAGATTTGCCAACTTTTAGCGCTTTGATCGCCAAAGTTACTTCCTCTACCGTAGGACTATTTTCCGCCCAACTCTCGACCATAGGTCTGTCATCTTCGGTGCCCTGTTCGGGATTGAGCAATTCTGAAAAGTGCTCGCTCCATCTGCGTAAGATGTCCTCCTCATTGGAAAGAAGTCTACCGTCTTTGGATTTGACTCCTTCAACGATATTCAACTTTTTTCCTCTGAGTCGGCGGACGGTCTGCCAGAACATCTTATTTGCAGATCTGTGGTCACGTTCCAATTTCTCGCCAAACTCCTTCCAAGACTGTTCTTTCGCTGTTTTCACAGCTAATTTGCAAGTTCTTCGCGCCTCAGTGTACCGATTTCGAGAATCGGTGTTCCCCAAGTGAATCCACACCTTAAAGGCTCTCTTCTTCTCTCTGATGGCTTCTTGAACTCCGGGCGTTTTAAACCAAGCAGTTCTTTTCTCACCACCAGCCGCCACACCAAGCCGCTTCACTCCACAAACATCTCCCGCAGAGGCAATAACCGCTGTTGAAAACAGTTGCCATTTTTCCTCTACATTTGATGGAACAGTTGGAATTCGTTCAAACCTGTCAGATATTTGCCGCGCAAATGTCTCCCGTATCTCATCGTCCTGTAGCCTCTCCCATCGTATGCGTGTAACCATCCTTGGTTTACGCTTTGGTAGGGGAGGCACTCTCTCGCTAAGATACAATTTGCACAGCACTAAGTGATGATCAGTTGACAGTTCGGCCCCTCTCAATACGCGAACATCACAAACCATTCTCTTCAGACACGATGGTACCACAAAGAAATCGATCAGCGACTTCTGCTGAAGACTCTGACGGTACCACGTGTATTTGTAAATGTCTTTGTGTGGAAAGATGGTGTTCATGATGGATAAGCCATTTTCACAACAAAAATCCAACAACCTCTCTCCATTCGCGTTTTGATCAAAATCACCGTTCCTCCCAATCACACTCCCCCATGTAATAACATCTACACCCACATGAGCATTGAAGTCACCCATCAGGACAAAAGAATCCATATCTGCAACCTTTTCAAGGGCAACATCAACTTCATCTAAGAAAGCTGCGTACTCTGACAGAAGGTTCGGTGCAAACACCTGCACCAATGCCAGAGTTGATCTTTCAAGCTTGAGCTTTAAGATCGCAACTCTCCCTCCTAATGGTATCCACTCCAATACTCTGTCTGTCAACCTGGGACTTGTGAGTATCCCCACTCCCGCCCGAGCAGACATTGAGGGTGCGACTCCTGACAGGAAGAGCTTCCACCCACCCGAAAGGTCCACAGTTTTAGAACCTCTCTGCTTTGTTGAAGAGACACCAACTATATCTAGTCGACTTTTAACAGCCTCCCCAACAAGCTCAAGATCCTTCCCTGTGAGCGATGAGACGTTCCATGTGCCTATCCTAAGTCGATGCCGTTGTCGAATCTCAGAGAGTCCATCTGTGCCCCTATCGGTGCACAGCGCGTTCACCCCTTGACCCCCGTAATGGTTCGCGAGACCATTGACAGGAAGCTCGTAGCCATTTCGGGTTTGACCCGGCCGGCTGCCGAGCGGGACAAGCCGACCACCAGAAGCTCGCATACTGACACCCTTCAGGCCTGGCTCCAAAGGATGCCCTGGCTTACCAGGCTTGGCAATATCCGAGGCCGGTCGTTTCCTTCTTGTCATCATAGGGTTTGCGCTTTGTTAGCCGTAACTGGATTGTATGGATGGGAATAACTATTTAAGTTACCCCATCTGCACATCCCAGTCACGTTGCCCGCCCCCCACCACGAGGAGGTCAGCTGCCAGGGGGGCCTGTTAATTTATTTAAAAGTTAAAAAAAGAAAATATATTATTACATAAATTTATCACAAAAAATAACAAAAGCAGTCGAAAACATAAAAAAACGAAACAAACAACATTAATTTTATCATAATTCATTACAAAAAATTAACAAAAAGTAAGAACATAAAAAACAAGAACAAATTCATTACATAAAATTAACAAAACAAGTTAAATCATAAAGAAGAAACAATATTTATTATGCATATATATTATGTATGTAACTGAATTTTTACTTAACTAATGAATTTTGCATGTTTTGCAACTAAAAAATTCGATTTCATTTGAAATTTGTTTGGCACAACTGATGTGATACTCTCTTAAACAAATAAAACATGCAAGGCCCTTATCCATTTTGGTAATGTTTCCCCCGCAATCAAAACAACGTCCAGTTCAGGCTTTTGCGGCTGATTGTCGTTTTTAAAAAGATTTCGCACGTGGGGTTCATTTATTTGGCTGTTCTCTAACTTTTTAGGGGAAAGAACTCGTTCAAAAAGAGTTGAAGTTTCTAAATATAAAAGCAATGATAATCTTTGTAACCTTGAACAAAAATATCAAGTACCTACCGTTGCTCAATTTAATTTTTTTTTAGTGTGGCCGTTTTCCTTGTCAGAACTAATTTTAGGATTCATAAAGATTGAACGATTTGTCATTGCTTTCTTTTGTTTTTTATCTGCTTGCACGGCTTTTCGCTTTTGAATTTCTTTTTTTTTTTGTTCTTTTATTATTCGATTTTGTATCTTTTGATTTTTTTTTCAATTTTCAGTTCTTCAGCAGCAGCTTTCTCATCAATTTTCATTTGCATTGTCGTCTGAAATGGAGTTGACGAGACAATATAACTTTGTCGCTCAACATTTCGAACTCCTTTTCGGACTGGTGTCTTAATAATTGTTAAGAACTTGGCCAATTCGTTGCTTGAAACGTCATTTTGATTTGCTAAACGTACTAACGGTATTTCCGACTGATTGAAAACTTCTATATCAGTATCAATCTATATTTTATAATAAAAATTACATAATTTTAATGAGAGAAAAAAATGTTTGTTCTTACAACAGACTGAAAATTGTCTAGCTCTTCCGTTCCTGAAATAAAAACTTCTTCGCCAGCTTCTAAATTTCTTATCACCTGGTTTAGGTCAAAGTCTTGATAATAATTAGGCAAACCAATTTCGGAAGAGCTTTCATTTGCTAAGTTTAGAGTCTGTTGTAGCTCGTTAACCACATTTTGATTTGAAGGTCTTTCAATCTCAGCATTTACCTAAGTATTAAATAAATCATAAGCTCAAAGTTATGGAAACAAATTTAAAAATATTAAGGTACACTAACTTTTTCTGAATGGTTATCTAATTCTTGGTAAACTTTGTAGAGTAACAAGAAATCTTCTGAGTGCGTGGTATTGCTTTCTTTTATGGCCTGTAGTTGTTTAAATTTTTCTTCTCCAATTATTTCAATAAACTTAATTAAACTTATGATTTTTACAGTGTCGGCTCTAATTTCTTCATGGTTTTCATTACTGGTTAGTGGTCTTTCATGGGTTGTTCCAAGACATTTAGTGAAGTCAATCGCGTTTGCATTAAAAGGAAAGAGTCCACAAGCCCGAAACCCATTCGCGATAGTTTTCTTTTTTGTATATTTGTCTATAACCTTTTAAAGCATTGGTGCAAATTGTTTTTTCGAAAATTGACTGTCAAGATTTGAAGTTCTCCAAATCTGCAGTTCTTTTGTCCAGCCTAAATTGATTGGCCTGAAAATAGCTACATCAGCAGGCTGCAGTATTCGCGTTGAGTTAGGATAAAGACAAATGAGAACTATTTTTAGTTCGTCACAAAGCTTAGAAAGAGCTAATGTCAAATGGGTTTTATGGCCATCCACGAAAAGAATGACAGGAAATTGAATTTTTTCTTCTATCAACTTAGGGTAAAACACTTCTTTTATATAAAAAAGGAACGCTTCTGAAGTCTTCCAACCAGAATCTGTTTTGGTATAACAAATTCCGTCTGGAACCAAATCCAACACATCTTTTGGAATTCTTTTATATTGATAAACAATCATCGGCTTAATAATCAGTCCACTAGCCGAAAAAATCAGCTTTTTCTTTGAGTGCTGTGACTAATGATTTTTACTAAAGGAGGGAAGGAAGAAAAAACAAGTTGTTGCTAATCACGTTTGCATTGACCAGAATGAACGTGTTCCACTGTTTGTCCAGTTTGTCCACAAGGTTTGTTGGTGACTGTCTCATTCTGTTTTTAATCGTTAGATAACACTTGTTTCGCAAACTCACGGAATTAACTCTCCTCTGTTCTGTCTGATGTACTGATGTACTGTTTGCACTTTGTATGGGTACATTTTAACTTCTTGGGCATCTCAAAAATAAGTGCTGCGGCAAAATACAAAGTTTTTAATTCTGTACTAAACTCTTGCTTATGCTATGACAAGGAAGGTTTTGGTTATGTACATAGTAGGAGTCGAAGAACTTGAGATGACTCAAAAATACTTTTCTAAGCGGTTGTAAAAGCTACCTAATAACACCCCAACATATGTTATATATGTGGAATCTAGCTCACAATCTATATTCACCAAATATTTGAAAGAATGTCGTGATTACGTTATTAAGGTAATGGAAAAAGATATCACAAATGTTCAAAAGTGTGTTATGCTGAAGTTGTTTCGCGGAAGAACTAGAGTCTTTGGGAAGCTATATCGGCTGGCATCACAACATAGCGTAATTTTAAATATCGCGGAATTTTTTTTTTTTTTTTTGTGAAAGTGAAAATCTCGAAAGACTCAGTGGGGTTAGAAACCCAAAGTAGTGTGGGACTCTACCCGCACTAAAAACAACTCCTTGATCATGACCAATCAACTTATTGGACCTTATTTTGAAATGTTTGCAACATTTGAACATTTGTTTTCTTTGTGCAACCCCATAATTGGATACCATATGTCCAAACGGGTTTTAATATCTTCTATATCTAATATTTAGATCTTCTACTTTCTTTTTCACATGTTCCTTCCATTTCAGTTTAGCATCCAGATTCAAACCGAGGTACTTAGCTGTGTTAGAGTAAGAAACTACTTGATTATTAATAACCACGGCAGGGCTGTAAAAGAATGCAATCATTGCAGAATGCATTCATTGAAGTCATACTAAGAATTCACGTGGATTTGTTTCAATTCAATGACTTCAATAATGACTTCAACTTAGAAAAAATAGATCACCATTCATTTTGAAGTCATGATTTAGCAATCATTTTTTGCAATCATAATTTTGAAGTCAAAATGAATGCAATCATTTTGAATGCTCTGCACTCATTGAAGTCACCTTGAAGTCACTAGCATTCATTGCATTCACTTGAGGTCATTGAAGTCTTTGAAGTCCTTGAAGTCATCTGTAGTCATTGAAGTCTTTTAAATCATTGAAGTCATCTGAAGTCATTGAAGTCTTTTAATTCATTGAAGTCATCTGAAGTCATTGAAGTCTTTTCATTCGTTGAAGTCATTCCAGTTATTGAATCTGTTTTTGGTGTCGTCTATCAGAAGAATAAATAACTTTATTATTGGTTTTACACGAAAATGTAGAAACATTATGTTACCATTTTTAATATTATTTATTTTCTTTTTTAATTTATGTATTAGTACTGATTAGTAATTTCTTTATTTTTATTAATTTATTCTTCCGGTAGATGACACTAAAAAACAGATTCAATAACTTGAATGACTTCAATGAATGAAAAGACTTCAATGAATGAAAAGACTTCAATGACTTCAGATGACTTCAATGAATTAAAAGACTTCAATAACTTCAGATGACTTCAATGATTTAAAAGACTTCAGTGACTTCAAATGACTTCAATTATTTAATGATTCAATGACTTCAGATGACTTCAAGGACTTCAAAGACTTCAATGACTTCAAGTGAATGCAATGAATGCTAGTGACTTGAAGGTGACTTCGATGAGTGCAGAGCATTCAAAATGATTGCATTCATTTTGACTTCAAAATTATGATTGCAAAAAATGATTGCTAAATCATGACTTCAAAATGAATAGTGATTTATTTTTGCTAAGTTGAAGTCATTATTGAAGTCATTGAATTGAAATAAATCCACGTGAAGTCAAATGAATTAAATGACGAAATGATTGCATTCTTTCACAGCTCTGAACCACGGAAAGATTCGTTATTTTTTTAGTTGTACAATTGATATGGATGGACTTTGACTCATTAAGTTTAATTCGCCATAGCTGCGTCCAATCACATATCTCGTTAATTGAATTTTGTCGCTTTAGCCACACATCCATCTGTTGATAGAAGAGCAGTGTCGTCTGCAAATGTGGCTATCATGGTATCACTCGCATGCGGCATATCACTTGTATATAATAAATACAGGGTGGGTCCTAGAACACTTCCCTGTGGAACACCTGCTTGTATTTCTTTAAGTTCAGAATACTCTGAGCCATAACGAACTCTAAAGAATCCATTACCTATATAAGATGTAAGGATCTCATAGTACTGTCTAGGTAGGTCCCTATGAAGTTTATACTCTAAACCCTTATACCAAACTTTATCAAAAGCCTGTGCAACGTCTAAGAATATTGCAGAACAAATTTGTTTTTCTTCCAGTGCCTTTTCTATAACATTAGTTATACGATGCACCTGGTCTATCGTCGAGTGTTTATTCCTAAACCCGAATTGATGGGTAGGGATAAGCTTTCTTTGCTCTATACCTTTTAAGAAGGAGTTTATTAAGTTTAAGAATGCATGTCTCGATCTCTCTTAACGAAACATAAGAAATTTCCTTTTCGTCTACTCTGTTATAGAAATCAACAACTTCATTTGCTACCCTAGGTGGAAACGGTTTGAAAACATTTGAAAGGTGCTGACAAAAGAGTTTAACCGTTTCCTTTGGATCGCCGATCCATTTCCCATCAGATGTTTTCAACGGGGGATCTTGCGCTTGAGGTCTCTTTAAACGTTTAGCAGCCTTCCAAAGGGAGTAGTCCGTGACCTTATCAGCCGTTAGATAACAAAGGTATTTAGCTAGAAAATCATTTTTGAATTCAGTAATAGTTTTTTTAAGACTATTATTGAGTCTATTAAAAATGGTTTTATCGCCAGGATATCTTGTCGCTTGCCATTTTCTACGAGCTCGTCTCTTTTCAAGTATAAGTTGCTTGATTTGTGTGGGGTATTTCACCGAAGCCTGTTTTTTTTTGTTGATAAGTCGGTGTACTATCTTCTGCTGCCTGTTGCACATCGACAATGAATTGTTCTGTTTCAATGTCAATATGTTTTGTTGTGACTAGTGGGGACCTAAGGTTAATGAAACCTTCGAGAAGTTCTCTGAATTTACACCAGTTCGTTCTTTTGTTTGTTAGTCGTGGGTTTTTTTTATCTGTTCTATCGATAAACCATTGACTGTTAGAATTACAGGTGTATGATCCGATGACAGATCATCACTGCTTTTAACTTTAACTTCTTTTCTATTCATACCTTTCGTTTTGAAGAAGTCGATAACGTCTGGTATTTTCGTTGGGTCAGATGGCCAATAAGTTGGTGATCCAGTCGAAATAAATTCACAGTTAAAATTTCGCCCTGATTTGTAGAGCTTCCTGCCTTTTGTTGTTATTAGTCTTGACCCCCAATATGTATGTTTTGCATTAAAATCACCACCGATGATGAAGTTGTTACCTAAAATTTGGAAGAGATCAATTAGGTCTTCCTCTGTAGGAGAGTGCTTGGGTGGGCAGTATACCGCAGCTACTTTAAACTCCTTGCCTTTAGTTTCTATGTTTATTGTCGCTACTTGCATTGTTTGTTTTGCTATTTTTGGCAATTCGTAGTGATCCAAGGTACTTTTCACAATCACAGCACTCCCTCCCCTGGCACTGTCAGCTGGATGAGGAGAGTGAAAACAAAGATACCCAGGAATTCTAATCTTAGTTCCCTGTTTGAAATGAGTTTCAGAAATCAGGCAAACATCAATATCTTCGTTACATAGAAAAACCTGAAATTCAGGGATGTGTTGGAGTAAACCATTTGCATTCCACGTTGCGACATTTAGATTATTTTTAATCATTAATATTTTGTTGTTTTTTTCCTGCTTCTTTGCTTAGCAGTTTAATAATTTTGTCCTGATTATCCAATCTTTGAATAATAGTAATAAGCATTTCCTTTACCGATATTTCCTCTTCCTTTCGTGTATTTTTCACAATTTGGGAATATGATTTACTTTCTACAGTTGGTATGTTCGTTTTAGCAGCAATTAGCACTTTGTCTAGTTTCTTGTTTTCAGCGTTTACTTGTTGCTTGCTTTTATTATTGGATGCATTTCGTTGGTTGATTTTAGTAGCTTTACTTTTCCTTTCTTGATATTCTTTTGCCATCGGACAACCTCTCTAATATGCTGGGTGATCACCATGACAGTTGATGCATTTTGCTTTCTCGTCCTTCTTTAGAGGACAATTATTTGTGGGATGTTTTCCTTCGCATTTAACGCAAGCAAAATCTCTTTTACAATAACTTTGCGTATGCCCGAAAGCTTGGCATCGTTTGCATTGGGGTATTGGTTTGAATTCTTTCGAAGTGGCCCGATCTTAACAACAATACCCATTTTTGATTTTATGTTATTTATCTTTTCAACTTCTTCTTGATTATGAAAAGAGAGCATAAAAAGAGATAATATTCTGTTTCTTATCATTGGTTGCCCATCACTACCTTGTGTGATTTGTTTTTTAATTAGGTTTTTGGCTTCCAAAATCCTAATTTTTTTATTACTCAAGTCTTCGACGATATCGTGTTCATCACACGAGAAGTGAAGACTTCTGGCTACTACTCTAACTGGTCTAGTAGCTTTATTTTCATATGAGTGCCACTGGAACTTTGTTTTTGTCAATTCTTCAGTGATTTCTCTATATGTGTCACTGTCATCGACATGTATTTTCCATTTAGTGTTATTATAGGATGTGAATTTACAAGCCCTTTTCGTTTTTTGTTCTATTACTTTTTTTAACTCACCAAATCTGTCCACTCCCGAGATCATTATTGGTGGTGGTAATGGCTGTTTTTTCAAACCAGTGGTTAACTTTCCAAGCCTTTTATCACTTGTCTTACCTTGTAAATTTGCTTGTTTACCATCCTGTCTTCTTGCAGGTAATTCAGGACTGTCTTCTGCCTTGCGCTTTTTCGTAGGCCTTTTGTTTTTCTTTAGATGGCTGTCTGTTTCCAGTGCGAGCTCCTCTTCATCTGTGAGGTTTTCCTTTTCTGCATTTTGCTGCGCAGGTTGGGCCGGACAATTGTTAGAGCAGTCCAGAATGGTGACCCTTTTTTCCAGCTCTCTTATTTGGTTTTGCAAACTTGCAACTATTATTTCAAGATTTTTCCTTGCTTTAAGTTCAGCTTGCCATTCATTGCAATAGTTGTTTGTTTTTGATTTCGCTTGTGAATCTGTTTTAGGTTCGCGGAAAATGGATTTGATGATAGGCATGACTGCTTTTATATAGGTAGTCTAATCGCTAAAATCGTTGATAACATGTTTCATGAGAACTTGACCAGTGCTACCTCATCAACCAAGGGAGAGATCTACAGGAGCCTTACTCATATACAAGGAAGTGTATCTTGACGCATGCCACCATTACTACTATCTTGACTCATGTCACTATTGAGGGGTTGGGCACCTGGAGCGTAATGGCTACACGCTCCTCTGTGCCCGTGCCCCGCTCTTTGCTTTAGTGAGTCCGGGTTACTGGAGTGCATGGCCCACTAGCTTGTTATAACAAGGGAGGCAGAAACCAGCGTATGGCCTAGAGTGCCTGGCTCACTACCCTGTTACTGGTCGACTTTAATAGTAAAGCTGAAGATGTAGTATGAAGCGCTGTCAAAAAATCCCCAACTGATGTAGCTGAATACGAACACAATGGTGAAGCGCTGCACGGGTGTTTGTTGTTGGTAATCCAAATGATTCGGACATTTTTTTCCACACCTCGACCTTTTTTTTGCACTATTCTGCAGTTTTTTCTGTTCGGATAACCGTTCCAACTGGGCAGCATATTTAAAAGAATGTATGTATATTTCTGCTCAAATGCGTTAAATTATATATTGAAGTAATTGAACGTCGATGTTACCAATTTTACGCTGAACATCTTAAATAAAATACACTACACATTGACTTCCATTCACCTAACAACTTGGAAATACTACTAGATGGAACTGTTGAACATTTTTGAATAAAAATGTCTATAGCTATAGTTATCTAAATCGTCCAGCTCAGATGAAATACCATGTGGATACAATTATGTCAATTCTTTTCAAAGCTCCAAGGTAGATATTCACTCTCAATTCATTGTAAGCGAAAAAAAAACTATTTCAGCAACTTGCATTTCACGTCAAGTGAAACTTTCCCTTACTGGCAATGACAGCCCTAAAAGGTAGTCTTAGACGCATGGTAAGGTACGTACATACTCATACATGTCTCCTACCCGTATTCAGCTAAAAGTTGTTCCATGCAAAAACCACATTACAAAGTATGTAAGTGCATATCTGCCTTACAATGACTTATACTTCGTTCTTGCATTCCAATTAATTATACACTTTTCATTCCAACATTTTAAATTAAAAATCAAAAAAGAAAAATCCATTTACGACTCCAATTCAAAAACTTTTGTTCTCCTTTACATCCTACTGCTGCTCATCCCATGTTGCACAGAATTTCACAATTTCACTCGACGTAACTGCGAACAAAAACGAGTAGAAAAAAAATAAAAAATTGAAACTCAAACTTAAAACAAAAGACATTCAACTTAATCCATTTCTCTTGTAGTCAGGATTAATATATCACACAGTTGAAAGATGTCTTCTCCTCCTGGAGAGTCCATAAAAACAAAGACGAGCAAAATAAAAAAAATAAAATTTCCAACACAATAGCGTTTCCTTTTGCGCAGCCATTTCCTTCTCCACCTTTACCACCCATGAATAATGAAAACGTGCAGCGGTAGTTAGAAAACCGAACATTATACGCCCTATCAACTACGCGCGCTGTAACGCTTAAGGACATAAAACACTTCCACGTGAAAAGTACGCGCGCCAAAAACATAGTGTAAACGGGTAAAGGGGCGCGCCCTGGAGGGACGACCGATGACGCAAATCCAGTGTACTACACGGACAAAAACACAATTAGAACGAATAAGTTTTTACCAGGTGCTGGGGATGGGGGTTTCATTTCATACCCTTCTCTCCTATCTTTATAGAAAATTTGGGGATGCATTTAATCTTCTAACAACTTCATCCATAAGCTCTTCCACTATCAGCATGACCACCACCACTACCACCATTGGAGTCTTTTAACAAATATCGTTTATAAGTATGTGTACAATGACCCTGGTAGAGTTAGCCCGTTGGCCAAATTAAAGTCTCTTAAAATCTCATCGCGCAGTATACAACTACGAAACAGAGGTTTAACATTACGCTGAGCGATTCAAATGGAGTTAGTTCTATGTAGAGTATCCTTGGTATCCTTTTGCAGCAGTGACAGTGAATCTCCGTCGCCTTATGAACTTTTTTTATTCTGTATGTTACATCTCCAATTCGAAAGTCACGTAAGCGCTGTAATTTCAGGAGCACGAGTCACGTTTTATGTCGATGTCTTATTTCATGAGGTGAAAGGAATAAAAAGATAGAAATAGTATCTACGAGTATCTAGAAGATCGAGAGGAAAATAGTAAATTCTTTTCCCTTCTGTTTCTATGGAGATATTGTACGTACTTATATATAACGTGTAGTGAGTGGTTACGCTTATGGTACACAGATACGGGATGAGATTCGGTGAAATTTTCTATTTCAATTTCATATAGCAACTGTGAAAATATCAATAAATTTCATTTCTGTCGTTTTACGAGTATAAGCAAAACTTTCCAGACATGACAGTTGGTGGCTTAAAAAGTATTAGAAAATAATATGACTCTTTTGATTGTTTGAGGTGAAATAACGAAGTACATCAGACAATGAAGTGGATTATTTCGTTGTTATTCTAATAAAATATTTGATATATGTATTGTCATGGAGTTCTGGAATATTAAATACGAGCTCCGGACCTTAGCGAAAACAGATTTTTATTGCATTTGCGTAGGTTTTTTTTGTTCTTTACTGAACAATTTAATTCGTTACTTTAACTTCAAATATGGAGTTGCACCATTTCAGTTATCACTTTCTATTATAATATAAACCCGAACTCTGGTTTTAACGAAAAATATACTGCATTTGAACTTATTTTTGGCAAAAACACTTCATAAGATAATTTTTAGATAGCTAGCATAGATCCTTATATAACATAGACAATTATTCAGATGAAATAAAATATAGATTAAAAACTACGCACCTAATTGCACACAATTTATTACAAAAGCTTCAAAATAAAGATTCATATGTATGATAAAAACATAAGACCACTACAAATAAAAATGGTGATAATGTCTTATTTAAAAAAGAGCATTATGATAAGCATAAACTTATTTATAGGGGTCCATTCAAAATTATAAATATTACTGGAGTAAATGTAGAAATAAAACTTCCAAATAAAAATTGATTAGTTTATAAAAATAGAACAGTTAAGTGTTAGTTTCTTAATATTTCGTTAAGTATCCAAATAAAGACTTTATGTTTATTATATGGATAAAAAAAAAATAAAAAAATAAAAACTTAATAAAAACAAATAATATAGGTGCATATAAGTATGCATGGAAAATAAATAAACAAATAAAACATACAACCAAAGTCATAAACGAATTTTTCTTATGTGTGGAGTGATCAACCATACGAGTACGTCGTATCTAATACCTTCAATTCGTTTAAGACATTACTTTCAAAAGAGGAAAGGTGTAGAAAGGTGTAGTGCAAGAACATGAAATACCTGTCCGCAAGAGCACCGCCAACTGTAATTTAAGTATTCAATAAGAATTGAGTAAGTAGTCAAATTGTTAAGGTAGCTCAGTAAGACTTTTAATTTTAGCAACATAAGCATTATTTGTAAGAAATGTAATTAATAAATGCATTGAATAAAGTAAGTCTATTGGAGACCTTCGAATACACTACATGTGAAACGCTGGTTAAAGAAAATGTTTCTACCTTACCTTCGTTAGACCCCTCTTCCAGTATGCCAGTCAAGTATGGTCTCTGCACATCATGATAATCGAGGCTGTGCAACACAGGTTCATTCGATTTCTCTTACGTGGTCTATCCTGGGGTGTAACTTTAACCTGCCGCTCTATGTATATGGATCATCTTAAACTGATTAATCTCCAGTAATTGTAAAAACGTTGTGCGTTGCCGACATACTAGTATTCATCAGGCGTTATCTAGTAACATTGATAGACCCGCTTTGTTCAAGCAATTTCTCTAAATACGGCTTCCCGTAATCTTAGGTTTGTCGCTTTATTCCGCATATCTGCTCACCACGCTAACTGTAGTTACAACGAATATTGCCAAGAATGCTGCGCAAATCAAATAATGCGGCACACATTTTTTATTTTAAAGCCGTGCCCCACAGCAACTATGCGTTCGCTCCACACAAATCGGTAATGATCACCAAAGCATAGACAGCGCTATTTTTTCGTCTGGCAAAAGTTTAAGTTCTCGGTTGTTTCTTAATCAAAAATCCTAAATGTGCGGAAAATTGTTCAACTTTTATTGCTTAATTGCTTAAAGACATACATAAGTGGTTTTCTCGAAGATTCCTTATTCTAATTTAAATTAATTTCAATAAAATCTAAAGACAATTTCACTGCTTTCGACTTTTGCTCCAATACATCTAAGAAACTTGCTGACACTCTAACATCACGCATGGGGCCCGTTTGCCGAAGACCGAATCCAAAGGCTTACTCCCCAGTTCTACTCAGCTGAATTCACCATCACTAACGGCCATATTATTCACTCGCTTTAACCCGGGTTAAAATGTACATCCGGGTTAAAGTGAGTTTAACCCGGAAATTAAACCCAAGTCCATAATATTCACTCGTCAAACCCGAACTTAAACCCCGTTGTATAAACCTGGTTGGCGTTTAACCCGATCAAATTTAAACAGCCTCCAGAGATCAGTTTAAGTACTTTTACTCGGATTAAAACACAATTTCATGATATTGACTCGTTTTGTTCGAGTCACATTTAACATTTCTTTGTTTGCAGGAGGTAGGAAATGTGAATTAAATATAAGAAGTAGCAAGAACCAAAAAAAGATTAGATTTTATTCGTGAAATTGATGAAATGTTAGGTTCTGTTCGCGTACTTTCTGCACCAAAATTCGCAGTTTGTCAAATTTCAACGAGTGGAGGTAAAATTCTCTCAGAGAGAGCTAAAATTACGAAAAAGTAAACGATCGCGTTGAACCACAAAAGTTTACCAGTTTTTAAACGTCAAACCTCAAACCCAATTGTATGCGAAAGAAAGAAAGAAGGAACAAGCCAACAGAAAATGACATATACAGTGATTTGACAGATTTCACAAATTTGCCCAAAGAATTTTGTTGGGCTAAAACTCGTAGCATGGGGAAATTTCGAGAGCGCTCTCTTCTGTAAAAAACTACGAAAATTCTCCGTACTCGAACAGGTTTTTGTAAAAATTCGTGACTTTTCGTAAAAATTGGCTATTTAGGGAGTGCACGCGAACGGACCGGTTGATGTATTTAACGTCAGAAGACGAATATCTGGAAGAGCTGATAGAACAGCAGACGGTGAACCACCCTCCTCCTCGTCGAATGTATCGAATGCATAAGCGGGCTTGCGTCGATGATTACGATGAAGTGGATTTCCGCAAGTACTTTCAGGTAAAAAAAAGAGGCATTTTGGCGGACAGAAGTTGGATGGTAATAGACGTCGCATTGCATTCATACACAGAAACAAATAAACGAATGCATACAATTCAAATCAATTTCAAATTCAATTAAATTAATTTCGAGTGACATTCACGAAAGTACAATCAACAAATGTAATTTTCCGTGAAATTTGATACTACGTAGATATCAAACGGTTTAAAAACGAGTTTAAACTATTTTAAATCCAGGTTAAATGCATTTTTAGTCCACCGGGTTTAATGCGTGTTATTGAGTGAATATCATGAACATAAGTTTAAAATTCACTTTAATCTGCTTTACACTTGGTGTTCCGCAGGCGACAGACAATGGATATACAAACAGAATAAACAAACTCGAAAGAAAATACTCGAAAAGGATAAATTAAACTTACATTCTGTTTTTTTCTCCAGACACAAAAATAAAAAATAAATAAATTAAAGGCGAAATTCAATTGTAAGTATGTGCTGCTACTTCCGGCGTCCGTTTCAAAAGAAAACATTAAAAAAAATATTTCCACTCTGCATATAAACGCGGTATGTTCATGCAGGCCTAAATTACTTTTAGTTACCAAAACTTTTGCGGAGTTGCCACTCTCCGCGACACCGGGAGTGAATAAAATGGCCGTAAAGCATCTCGACAACAATTCTACGCTTACTATCAGATTATCTAGAGGACCTTGAAGAGCAAGGCCAATTACTTAAAGCGAGCCTAAGTGAGGAATTTGATAAAAACCGCCACGATACTTTCTACAAAATAGAGCAAGTTGAAAAAAACTGGGAAAAGCGTCTCATCGTCGCCAATGCTGCAGCTAAATCAGCTGATGCGGAGAAGGTAAAAAAACAGATAACTGACCTTCAGCAACAAATTGAGAACTCTGAGCGGGAAGATATTTTTTTGCGATGCCGTCTTCTTTGCCATACCGGAGTCACCTGAGGAAAATCTTAAATCATAAAACCACAAGCACTAAGAAATATTTTCCGGACAAGAGGACGTACACACACAAGCAATGGCTCAATCTCCCCAATTGTATTAAAAATTTTAAACACACAGGAAAGAAATTCCTTTCTCAAATCAGCTGGTGCTTATAGGAGAAAGCATAGATGGAATCTCTGTCTCCATGACATTAGGATCGAGACTGACGGCGACCACCGTTGTTATCTCAATGAAAGTCCCACAAGCAATAACCGTTTGCTCTTGCGTACTGCCGCTAATTTAAGGTGAAGTACTCAGCTGTCGTATGCCCGATGAATGGAACCTCAGCATCGTTTGCCCGAACCTGAAGAAAGGAGACCCTCTGAACTGCCCCAACTACAGAGGTATAAGTCTCCTAAATATAGCATATAAGATCCTATCGGCCGTACTATGTGAACGCCTAAAACCGATCGTCAACAACCTGATAGGTCCTTATCAGTGCAGTTTCAGGCCTGGAAAGTCCACCATTGACCAAATATTCACACTACGGCAGATCTTGGAAAAAACCCATGAATATAAAATCGATACGCATCACCTCTTCATCGATTTCAAAGTTGCCTATGATAGCGTGTATAGAGACGAGTTATACAGAGCCATGTCTAGTCTTGGCATCCCTGCCAAGCTCGTCCGTTTATGCAGAATGACGATGGAGAACTCTCGCTGCTTCATCAAAGTCGGTAAGAACATCATCGAACCGTTCGATGTCAGGAAAGGTCTTAGACAAGGCGACGCGCTATCATGCGATCTCTTTAATATAGTACTTCAGAGAATTGTACGAAACTCACAAGCCAACCCCGGAGGTACAATCTTCTTCAAGTCTGTGCAACTACTCGCTTATGCCGATGACATTGACATAATCGGAAGAACTCAGCGGGCCGTCAATGGGGCATTAACGAGTATTGAGATCGAGGCAGCAAAGATGGGTCTAGCGGTCAATGAAAGCAAAACAAAATATATGCTATCTACAAAAAAGGACACCCAACATCGGCGTCTTCAGTAGGGAGATCACGCGGAGAATTACTCTTGCCTATCGCTGTTTCTATGGGCTGAACGGTAATTGAGTAGCAAAGCCCTATATCGAACTACTAAGGTATCTCTTTATAAGACATTAATCATCCCAGTCCTGCTGTATGGCGCAGAGGCATGGCTTTGACAAAACCGGATGAGGATGCCCTTGGTTATTTCGAGAGAAAAGTTCTTCGAGCGATCTTTGGTCCCGTCTGCATAGACGGTGAGTGGAGGAGAAGGTACAATGCCGAACTATACGGCCTGTATAAGGACATCGACTTAGCCAGAAGAGTTCACATACAGCGACTAAGATGGCTGGGTCATTTGGAGCGGATGGAGCCCAACGTTCCCGCTAAGAAAGTTTTCAAATCCACCCCGGACGGACGGCGCAGTAGAGGACGACCTCGCGGTAGGTGGCGCAAACAAGTGGAGTAGGACCCCAACCAACTTGGCGTGCGCAACTGGAGGCAGCTGGCTCGTAACCGTGCGGGCTGGAGAGGTTTGTTGGTTGAGGCCCAGGTCCACCCCGGACTTTACCGCCATCTAAGTAAGTAAGTAATCAGCTGTCGCATGTATACACTAAATTTGGTCAAGTCTTTGTAAAGAAAACTGCAGCTGATAAAAGCTTTCTCATCCAAAGCTTATACGCTGTCGCCGAAAATTTTTTTTTTTTTTTCCGAGGGTAGGTGAAAATCTTCAACAAGACACTATGAGGATCGCCAGCGCGTGCTCATAGTAGTGTGGTATTCTTACCCACTAAAAAACCTCCCTTCAAAACAGACTTGTTTTTATTTTTACTACAACTAAGTATTCGACTTATCAAGTAGTTTTCGTTTCGCGAAATAATGACGTTTTGCAGGTACCTTTCCATTGGAAGTTCCTGCTAGCTCCGCAGTTTAGACGCGGTTACTTATCGCGCTAGGTCTAAAGGTTTGGTTCTTTGTAGACGGCGCAGTAAATTTCTTTCTTCCAAAAGTTGGAGGACTGTAATATTTACGTGACTTTCTAGTCGACTTCTATGCTTTCTCGCGTAGGTTTGAATTTCGTCTTCGATTGTTTTAATGCCAAGGTCTCTGTGGATATCGCTATTTCTGATATACCATGGCGCATTTACAATACCTCTTAGCACTTTGTTTTCAAAAGTTTGTAAAATTTTAATATTACTTATTTTGGTACAACCCCAGAGTTGTATACCATATGTCCATACAGGCTTCAGCACTTGCTTATATAAAAGCAGTTTGTTATATATATTAAGCTTGGAATATTTTCCAAGTAACCAATACATTTCTCGATATTTGTTATCTAGTTCTTTGCGTTTTTTCTTAACGTGCGTTTTCCATTTCAGCTTTGTATCAAGTGTCATTCCAAGATACTTAGCCTCGTTTGCAAACGGGATTTGAACCGAGTTTGAAAAGATCGGCAAATTATTTAGTTTTTTATAAGTAAAATTTACATGAACAGATTTGGTCTCGTTGAGTGCGATTCGCCAAATCTTTGTCCATTCATTTACTCTATTCAAAGCTTCTTGCAGTTTTATAGGTGCTCTGGCAGAACTTGTCGTAATTTAAACTTTAAGCCTTCGTGCCAGACCTTGTCAAAGGCTTGAGAAACGTCAAGGAATACGCTTGAACAAATCTTTTTTTCTTCAAGTGATTTTTCGATTACATGTGTTATTCGATGTACTTGTTCAACTGTAGAATGCTTACTTCTAAATCCGAATTGATGATCAGGGATGAGATGCCCTTCTTCTATAACCGGCTGTATTCGCCTAACCAATATTCTCTCGAACACTTTGGATATAATTGGAAGAAGCGAAATCGGTCTATAAGAGGTTTTTTCATTCGGCGGCTTTCCAGGCTTAAGGACCATTATAACTTCGGCGACTTTCCATTGACTGGGAACATATTCTAGTCTAATCGCGGCGTTTATAATGAACAGAAGCTTAATTAGAGCTTTTCTTGGTAGTGCTTTAAGAACCTCTCCCGTAATTAGGTCGTATCCAGGAGCTTTCTTAGGTTTAAGTTTCTTTATTTCTTCCTTAAGTTCGGTAAGCGTTGCATTTCTTATTACACTATTGTCTATATACGAAAATTGTCGCCGAAAATATTCAAGCAGACAACATCCCTTCTATTCTTCATTCTAAGATGGAAGACATCACTATAAATATAAATTAAGCTTTTCATTCTGTTTTTAAAAATCTATGGATTTTGCACTTTCTCCTATTTCTTTTTCTGCTATTATGCTGTTATTTTTACTTAAAACACTAATCGATTTTCTAGTGTCTGGTACCATTTGTAATATCTATTGTCTTGATAATGGATTACTTATTAACAACGAGTGTTAATCGCCGTATGAATGAAAATTCAACTCGTAAAGTGTAAAATATTCTGTCGAAACATAAAAACGGATTTAAGGTACTCGTATGTCACATGAACGGAAGAAATCTTAGCCAGCGAAAAATTGATTACTTACAAAATTTATTTCGTAATTCTAACATTGATGTCATTTGCGTTGATGAGACATGGTTTAAACCAGATTTTCCGGACAATTTTTAAAAATGGAGAATTATCATTTTTTCCGTAATGACAGACTTACGAACACTATTGGTGGAGGGGTTGCTATATATTGTAAGGAATCTCTAAACTGCAAAGTAGTAAGTCCTGTAATACGGATGTTGAATACATAATTCTTGAAATTTTTGGGTGCTTGCTGCTATAACCCTGATAGAAGAATTTCTCCTGAAGCATTTTTTTCTCATATCGTAAAGTCTTCGTCATTGTTTCGAAACGATATTATTCGTGGGGATTTCAATATTGATTTATTAAAACAAGAATCGCGTGCCCTTTAAATGAATGATTTGTCGTTCTTCAATGGACTCTTAATAGTGAATAATTCTAGTCCAACATGTTTCGGTTCAAATGCACAGCCGAGTCTTCTTGACCTCATTATTGACTGATCCACTCTCAGTTTTTCTCTATGAACAGCTCTCTATAGACTTTGACAACATGATCTACTTTTTTGTACTTTAAATATATTTTTTTCACACGAAATTTCTCCCTTAGTTTTTGAGTACAAGGATTTTATCCCAATTGATGTTAATTTAGTCCAGATCTGTTCTCTGGGAGAATTGTAGACTGAGCGCAGATCCTAATGATAAACTTAATCATTTCCAGATAATTCTTCTGTACTTATATAATGAATATGTACCAACTAACACCCTTTCGATCCGCAATAGAGCCTACCCATGGTACATGGATGATGTTATTATTGCACTCAAAAGAAGGATCAGACTTTACAATAAATGGAAGTGAAATCAATCCCCTATTTACTGGAATAATTATAAATTTGTTCGTAACGCCGCGAACTCTGTAATTCGTGCCTCTAAACGCCACTACTTCTCCTCTAATCTAAGTTCATCCCTACCTCCCAAGGTTTTGTGGAAAAATCTCCGCCAATTTGGTGTGTATAGACTGCCAATAGCAGTAGTAATTGGGTGATTGATTTAGATGAACTTAGCAATTGTTTTTTGCTGAATAATCTTGAAACAAACACGTTTGACTATAATGCGATCACTACTACAGCTGTCGAACGTCTTGCTAAATTCAAGGTAGTAACGGAGAGTGAAGTTCTTGATGCTATCAAAGCAATCAAATCGAACGCTATTGTCCGTGTATAATGACTTCGATCTTTCCTCTGGGCTGGAAAACTGCAAACCTGATAACCGTTGCTAAGAAACTGAATGCTTATACTCCTAATGATTACAGGCCCATCAGTATCTTGCCTTTTCTGTCGAAGGTATTTGAGAAGGTATTGGCAAAACAAATTCAAAATCACCTGTCCATAGTTGTTCAACTGCAATGGTTAATATTTTGGATGACATAAGACAGGAATTTGATAAGGGATTTATTACTTTGCTTTGCCTATTTGATTTCTCGAAGGTTTTCGACATGGTAAATCATAATATTCTGTGCTGGAAACTGGGGTACTATTTTGGTTTTAGCGACAGGACCACTAAACTTATTGGTGGCTTCTTGAAAGATAGATTCCAGAGAGTCGTGGTGAATGGCAAATACTCTGCTCTTAAGTCCATTGCACAAGGTGTTCGTCAAGGATCAATTTTAGGACTCATTCTTTTCTGCTTGTAACACACATCAACGATTTGCCTTCAATGTGCAAACATTGTCTATTTACCTTTACGCTTAGCTCTATTTATCGCAGCCAATTAGTAAGGTTAGTAAGCTCGCCTTGCGCTTAAACGAGGATCTATGTGCAATCAATAACTGGGCCGGAAACAATGGATTAATTCTAAACAGTAAAAAATGTCTAGCTATTCCTATCTCAAACAGGTCATTTGAACTTAATCTTGTGCCCGATATATGGCTATCTGAAACTAAACTCAAACTAGTAAGATCATAAACCGACACCTTTCTTGTTATAATCACATCAACGTTGTAGTAGGCCGTGTTTATGGATGCTTGCGTAAACTATGGATCTCAGCTAGGTATATACTATTAGAAACACGTCGGAAGCTTGTACAAACACTTATTATGCCTATAATAACATACTTTGAAGTCGTATATAGCTGTCTCCATACGGAATCTTTTCACAAGCTTCAAGTAGCTTATAAAGATGCCATTAGATACATTTCCAAGCTGCGTAGATATGATCATATCTCCGTGTACTCGAAGAGCTTTCTTGGCGACGCATTACAGCAATATATTAATAGAAAACCATGGCTTGCCTCCAAGAATCCTCCTTACCTACCAGGTTTAGTTCTGCTTAATAATTTAGTTAGTTTAGTTAAGTTATTTAATTTGATTTTTGTTTGTTTTAAGCTTTTTTGGGGCACATCCTAGTGTCCCTGCTGCATACTGAATATGGCGGTTCTAAAGAGGAAACTTAAAAAAATCCGTAATCCCAAGTGTATAACTACCGTGCCCAGGAAATGAATGGCACTACGTTAGTGTGTCTTCTAGCGGTGAACTCCAGTTTAGTGGGCACCTCTGGTTTCAATATAAGTCCCTGTCGCTGGCATGCGGGGCTCTGCCTTTGGAATGTTTCTTTCCCTAGCTTCTCGTGGGAACAAAATTTCTAGTCCTAATAAAAAAACCCAAGAGCAAGATGCTGCTCTAAACGCATCCACACCCATGTACATTGGTCTCCCAGAAGATCTCTCCTCAATCGCTAGTGCGGAAGAGGACGATCTAACTATCGGTCCAATTGAAGAAGGGGCCTTCTACTCGAAACCGCCCCACCTTTGTAGGCTGATCCCCAGCCCTCCATCTTAAAAAGCGCTCTAGAGCGACTTAGCGGAACGAATTGCCAACGCCAGAAATGGCTCCTCTCCAAAGGCGTATCCCTTGAGGAAGCCAAAATCCCCTGCGGCCGCAAAAGAGACCGCTCAAATTCTTCTCCTCTGGCTTCAGAGCTTAAAAAGACAAAAATTGCACCCCAAGCAAGAGCAACAATTGTGGTTCCCACGTCATTCCAGCCTGCTCCTATAGTGCCACTTATCACCTTTAAGCAAGCTCTGAAGGTTTTCAAGATAGGGATCACCACCACCAACTTTCCAGAAACCGTGCTTAACAACGAGCAAATGACATCCATCCAAGACCCCATCTTTAAGCGTATTATCAACCTCACGGACGAGAAAGTGAAACCTAAATTCCGCGGCACATCTTTCCGTCCAGGATGGCTAGTCTTAAATTGCAAAGACCGGTCTACGGCATAATGGGTCAAAGGCATTGTTCCTAGTTTCACTCCATGGCTGGATGCCTCACTGAAAGCTTTCGATGAGGACCACAAATCCATGGCTTGTTTGAAAATGGTTTACTTTAAAATAAACTTCAGTTTCGGAGAAGTTATTCTTCGAACCAAACAATTCATCAGCAAAGACTCTGCCCCGCCCCTCCCTATCCCTACTCCTAAAAAATATGATTCAGAGTTGACCTTAGTCGACTCCAAGGTAATCGCTTCTTCCTCTAACCTCGACCCCACCGCAACAGAAACAACCTCCATTGCTCTCAAAATTAACGATCCAAGGTCTGTCCAACCTCATCACTCTGGGACTCTACGTTCAACATCTGAAGCTGTTCGGCTATCCAATAAGGCCTGACCAACTATTGGCCCAATTTTCACTAGCTCTTCCAGCGGCTCTGTAGCAGCACCTAAAGCTACGCAAAACAAAGACCGAGGAGTCAAAAACAAAGCCCGGCAAAAACTCAAAAGAGCTCCCCCAGGCTTCAACTCTTCCCCTAATTCCCAATGACCAACACCGTTCAATTTTTGCAAATAAACCTGCACCACGCCAAAGCGGCCTCTGCAGCCGCCTGCCGCAGGTTTATAAACAACAACCTGGACCTTATCTTAATTCAGGACCCATGGGTCCGAGATGACAAAATATGTGGCCTCCCCGGCAACTCATGTAAGTTAATATGTGACAACAGGCAACCCCTCCCAGGGCTGCCATTCTAATCAGTAGTAGAATTAACTTTCTTCCCATCCTACAGTTTATAAGCAAAGACCTTGTAGCCATTTCAGTGGATCTAACTACCAGCAGATGACGGCAATCCATCATCATCGCCTCAGGATACTTTGTTGACGACCAAACTCCAACTCCACCCGACGAAGGCGCCAAACTGTACAGATCCGGTACGAAGACTGGATAGCAGATCGTGTTAAGCTGCGACGCGAACGCCCATCACACGATCTGCAGCAGTTCCAATATGAACAAAAGAGGTGAGTGCCTTCTTAACTTCCTTATTGGCTTAGATATTGATATTTTAAATAGAGGAAATGAACCTACTTTTCTGAACTCCATCAGACAAGAGGTTCTGGATCTTACCCTTGTGAGGGTATCTTTCTTCAAAGGCTGAGGTGGGCTCGCCGGCCCCAGGGTTAACCCAAAGGAACACCCTAGACTTTGGGAAAGAGGTACTTTATTTATAAAACGAAGCGATTTGATACAATGTTTCTTCGTTAACAATTTAAATGGTTCTTTTTCTAACACCTTCTATACTTAACAATTTGTACATAACTTAATGCTAACGTTGGTCGTCCTGCGGCTGGTTCTGGTACGGGCCGGGGTTATGCGTCTGGTTGTCTGGCTCCGTTCGGTACGTCGGCGAAAAAGGGCGCAGTCCGCACTTAGGGCAGGCTTGCGAGGACCCAGTCCGCGCTTAGGGCAGGCTTGGGAAAGATCCAGTCCGCACTTAGGGCAGGCTTGGAAGGTAGCCGTCCGCACTTAGGGCAGGCGTGCTGTGACCCAGTCCGCACTTAGGGCAGGCTTGGGAAGGATCCAGTCCGCACTTAGGGCAGGCTTGGAAGGTAGCCGTCCGCACTTAGGGCAGGCGTGCTGTGACCCAGTCCGCACTTAGGGCAGGCTTGGGAAGGATCCAGTCCGCACTTAGGGCAGGCTTGGAAGGTAGCCGTCCGCACTTAGGGCAGGCGTGCTGTGACCCAGTCCGCACTTAGGGCAGGCTTGGGAAGGATCCAGTCCGCACTTAGGGCAGGCTTGGAAGGTAGCCGTCCGCACTTAGGGCAGGCGTGCTGTGACCCAGTCCGCACTTAGGGCAGGCTTGGGAAGGATCCAGTCCGCACTTAGGGCGGGCTTGGAAGGTAGCCGTCCGCACTTAGGGCAGGCGTGCTGTGACCCAGTCCGCACTTAGGGCAGGCTTGGGAAGGATCCAGTCCGCACTTAGGGCAGGCTAGGAAGGTAGCCGTCCGCACTTAGGGCAGGCGTGCTGTGACCCAGTCCGCACTTAGGGCAGGCTTGGGAAGGATCCAGTCCGCACTTAGGGCAGGCTTGGAAGGTAGCCGTCCGCACTTAGGGCAGGCGTGCTGTAGCTCGACAAAGGGCGGCAAATCCGCTGTAATTTACTAAATGTGTTTCCCTCAGAAGGGGAGAAACCTATCGGACGGGCCGGCTATGGCTAGTAGCAGACCCGTGGATTAATGCCCTATCACCGAGGTGAAGGCAGGAAAAAGATTGGTGGAAAAGTCTGTAAACTATTTCCTTGAGAGGCTGTCAAGAGTACGCTTGCTTGGTACTATCACCACTTGAGCAGACTCTCCCGACTGACTCTCATCCACACTCCTTTATGGAAAAGTCCTGCAAGACGAGAATGTGAATTTTGAGCCAATGCAAAATTTCCTCCACATTCTCATCTGCGACCTTTGTGTTTACATTTTCTCCTTTTGTTTGACAGGAGATTCGGTATCGCTACCTGCCAACAGATGGCGGCCTCCGCATTAGGTGGTTAGTGAGGTGTGCGTGGAGTGTGGATGATCGTTTCTGGGGTGTTGGATTATGTCACTTCGTTACATTCCCCTCCTTCTTCGGCAGACGAGAACCTTCTCGTCGTAAACTGTCACTGGCCTGTAGAGGGGAATCTAACATATTTTTCTTTCAATCAGGACTCTAAAAGTTCTTACAACTAACTCAACTATAAATATGAAAGACTAAAGAAAAAAAAAATAATAATAAAAAAAAAAAAACATTACGACTAACAATAATAGAAAAAAAACTAATTATGATGACGGTGTCTGCAGAACTTCAGGCGGTCGGGGCTGCGACCATCGTGATCTGATGTACGTTGGTGAGGACGGTGTAGTTGGTGGTGACGGTGAGGTGACTGCTTCGACCTTAGACCATGGCGGAGGTTTTGACAGTGCCGGTTTGGCCATGGTTAACGTTGAGCCTATTGATGGTGAGGGCTCGTTGTCTTGTGTCGGCAATGGTCTCAATGATCCCAGTCTAGTAATCGGCGTAAAGGCTAACGGTAGACTTGCTGATGGAAAAGGCCACAGGATTGTTTCTTCTTGCGATGTTTGTGTAACATTTCGCAATGACGGCGGCGGCATGACATCTGACGGTGACGACAAGTTGACATCTCTCAACTCTGGATGTTACTCTGATGTCGACGGTAATGACGGTGCTGGTATCGGTGACGGCAGTTCTGGTAACGGTGATGACGGTGACGGCGGTAGCGACGGTGACGGCGGTGCTTTGACATCTGGTGGGTGCGACCAGTTGGACTTTCGCAATTCTGGCGGCGCTGATGTCGACGGTAATGGCGGTTCTGGTATCGGGGCTGATAGTTCTGGTGATGACGGTGACGGCGGTGGTATGACATCTGACTGTGGCGGCAATTTGGAGTTTGACAACTTTGACGACACTGATATCATTCGTGATGGTGCGGACATCGGTAGGGACGGTGACGGCGGTGGTTTGACATATAGTGGGTGCGACCAATTGGAGTTTCGCAACTCTGGTGGCACTGATGTCGACGGTGATGACGGTTCTGGTAGCAGTGATGACGGTGACGGCGGTGGTATGACATCTGACGGTGGCGACCATTTGGAGTTTGACAACTCTGACGACACTGATGTCATTCCTGATGGTGGTGACAGCGGTAGGGACGGTGACAGCGGTAGTGACGGTGACGGCGATGGTTTGACATATGGCGGGTGCGACCAATTGGAGTTTCGCAACTCTGGTGGCACTGATGTCGACGGTGATGACGGTTCTGGTAGCCGTGATGACGGTGACGGCGGTGGTATGACATCTGACGGTGGCGACCATTTGGAGCTTGACAACTCTGACGACACTGATGTCATTCCTGATGGTGGTGACAGCGGTAGGGACGGTGACAGCGGTAGTGACGGTGACGGCGATGGTTTGACATCTGGTGGGTGCAGCCAATTGGAGTTTCGCAACTCTGGCGACACTGATGTCATCGGTAATGGAGGCTCTTGTAATGACTGCGGCGTTGACGACAGTGACGATCTCACTACGGGTGGGATCCGGTGCGGTGGCTTCATTGGTCGCGTTGATAGGTCGCACTCTAGCAGCGGTATCGACGGTGGTGAAGAAAGCTTCATCCTGTTGACAGCTTCAGGCTGCTGTTTCGGAGGCGCCCTCGGATATGTATGCCGGCTTTCTACTGCGCAGAGCAGTGTTGTTGGCGTTGGTGCACTCGGTGTATTGTGGCACGGACAGTCCCTCGTCATTCTTCCGTCCTCTCCACAATGGGAACAGAAGAGGCGGAACGGTTGATGGCATTCTTGCTGGCGGTGCCCATGCTGCTTGCAATTCCAGCAGTGTGTGTTGCGATCGTAGATGATCTGGGCAGGTAGAGTCTTGACGGCTTGGAGTCTCGGGGGACGGTTTGGAACGGCCGGCGGTCCACTGGCTTTTTCTTCGCTCCTTACGAACTCATATTCCTCCGCGAGATCCATCAGCTCTTCCAGCGTCTCAAAATCTCGGCGCTTGATGTACAACCGGTACTCGGGCCGTAGGCTGTCGTAGATTCGGTCTACGCTGTTAGTGCAAGCCATTTGGGGATGTTGCCGGATCAGGTACTGATATGCTCGGATGTACTCTTTGGCCTTCTCCCGTGGTCCTTGCCGTCTCCGCATAATTTCATCCTCCAACTTGTGGATGAATCGGGCCGGGCGGTAATATCGGAGGAAGGCCTGGCGGAAATCTTCCCAAGTCTTCCAATTTTGCCGGTTGATTCGAAGCCACTCGAGCGCTGCTCCTCGGAAGATCTCCGGCAGGGTACGCGGTATGTATTCCAGTGAAATGTCGTAACACTGCGTTAGCTCTTCTAGCCTTTTGATAAATTCAGGTGCGCTTCCGGACCCATCGAATCGCAGCCCCCATTTTTGGACGGTGTCCATAACCTCCGCTTCGTAGCTGAAAGCGGGTTTATGCGGCGGTCGGCTGGCTCGTGTGGGATTCGCGGGGAAGTTCGGGGAGTTTAGGGCTTCGGCCATGGGCGATGGTTCGGCCATCGTGGCTTCGTCTAAGCCTCCGGGCTTGTTGATCGGTTTTGGATATGTTACTGGGGTGACCATCGGAACTGGGAATCGGGTCTCGGTGTACAGCCGGGCGACCTCCTTGGCCTCAGGGTGTGTCGGGGTGGACTCTGCATACTCCCGTTCCTGTATGCGCTCTTCCCACTCCGCGCAGAGGATTTGGGTCGACTTGCGGGTCCGGGCGTTCTTCAGGTATTGACTCATCCGCTGTCGCAGTTCCTTCAGAGTCCCCGTGATGTTTAACCCTTTGTCGGCCATGGTAGTCATAAGCTCGGACTTACTCAACAGGTAGATCCAGCCAATGTTCATCATAGCGAGCTGGTCTTCTTCCACTGGTTCTCGAGGTGTCGGGGGGTCTTCCTTGTCGGACGGCATTGCTGATTCTTCTCTCGTTCGGTCGGTCGGATTTTTCGGTGGCACCTCTTGTAGAGGTCCCTGCTCGGGCGCCAATTGTGAGGGTATCTTTCTTCAAAGGCTGAGGTGGGCTCGCCGGCCCCAGGGTTAACCCAAAGGAACACCCTAGACTTTGGGATAGAGGTACTTTATTTATAAAACGAAGCGATTTGATACAATGTTTCTTCGTTAACAATTTAAATGGTTCTTTTTCTAACACCTTCTATACTTAACAATTTGTACATAACTTAATGCTAACGTTGGTCGTCCTGCGGCTGGTTCTGGTACGGGCCGGGGTTATGCGTCTGGTTGTCTGGCTCCGTTCGGTACGTCGGCGAAAAAGGGCGCAGTCCGCACTTAGGGCAGGCTTGCGAGGACCCAGTCCGCGCTTAGGGCAGGCTTGGGAAAGATCCAGTCCGCACTTAGGGCAGGCTTGGAAGGTAGCCGTCCGCACTTAGGGCAGGCGTGCTGTGACCCAGTCCGCACTTAGGGCAGGCTTGGGAAGGATCCAGTCCGCACTTAGGGCAGGCTTGGAAGGTAGCCGTCCGCACTTAGGGCAGGCGTGCTGTGACCCAGTCCGCACTTAGGGCAGGCTTGGGAAGGATCCAGTCCGCACTTAGGGCAGGCCTGGAAGGTAGCCGTCCGCACTTGGGGCAGGCGTGCTGTGACCCAGTCCGCACTTAGGGCAGGCTTGGGAAGGATCCAGTCCGCACTTAGGGCAGGCTTGGAAGGTAGCCGTCCGCACTTAGGGCAGGCGTGCTGTGACCCAGTCCGCACTTAGGGCAGGCTTGGGAAGGATCCAGTCCGCACTTAGGGCAGGCTTGGAAGGTAGCCGTCCGCACTTAGGGCAGGCGTGCTGTGACCCAGTCCGCACTTAGGGCAGGCTTGGGAAGGATCCAGTCCGCACTTAGGGCAGGCTAGGAAGGTAGCCGTCCGCACTTAGGGCAGGCGTGCTGTGACCCAGTCCGCACTTAGGGCAGGCTTGGGAAGGATCCAGTCCGCACTTAGGGCAGGCTTGGAAGGTAGCCGTCCGCACTTAGGGCAGGCGTGCTGTAGCTCGACAAAGGGCGGCAAATCCGCTGTAATTTACTAAATGTGTTTCCCTCAGAAGGGGAGAAACCTATCGGACGGGCCGGCTATGGCTAGTAGCAGACCCGTGGATTAATGCCCTATCACCGAGGTGAAGGCAGGAAAAAGATTGGTGGAAAAGTCTGTAAACTATTTCCTTGAGAGGCTGTCAAGAGTACGCTTGCTTGGTACTATCACCACTTGAGCAGACTCTCCCGACTGACTCTCATCCACACTCCTTTATGGAAAAGTCCTGCAAGACGAGAATGTGAATTTTGAGCCAATGCAAAATTTCCTCCACATTCTCGTCTGCGACCTTTGTGTTTACATTTTCTCCTTTTGTTTGACAGGAGATTCGGTATCGCTACCTGCCAACAGATGGCGGCCTCCGCATTAGGTGGTTAGTGAGGTGTGCGTGGAGTGTGGATGATCGCTTCTGGGGTGTTGGATTATGTCACTTCGTTACACCCTATCAAGTTCGTCTCTGTCCAATCTAATTACCAATTCGCATGTTTCTAAGGAGCTCTCGTTGTCTGACCATATGGCCATTAGGTTTGACCCGCCCTCTTATATCATGGAATCGACATTCTTATCGAATCCTTAGTGCCCATATTCAGATCCAGCTATGAACTCAGCTATAGAGAAAAGTTAATGTAGTGTTCATTCCTATGGCCGGCGCTAGATCACAATCAGACCCTAAGGCCTTTAAGCCAATCAGTCTCACCACTGTGTTTCTTAAGATAATGGAAAAAATCTCCGATCTTCACATAAAAAATTCCGCACTTATAGAACACCCCCTAAATAATCTTCAATTTGCATATCAATCTGATAAATCTACGGTCACAGCCCTTCACCATCTAGTCAGCACTATTGAAGAAACTTTTTCAAAGATAGAAGTATCCTTATGGTCCTTCCTGGGCATCTCTGGTGCCTTCGATAACACATCGTTTCAATCAATTAAGTCAGCTGCTGACGCCAAAGGCATTGACCCGCAATGGGGATATGCTCCATGCTCAGTAGCAGATTAATTTCTGCCAAGCTTGGACAAATCTCAATCTCCGTTAGAACAACTAAAGGTTGTCCTCAATGGGGTGTCCTATCTCTTCTTTCACTGTCCATTGTAGTGGACAGTATCATAAATGACCTCAATAGTTCTGGATTTCTCACCCAGGGCTACGCTGACAATGTAGTTATAATATTGTAGTTAAGAATTTGACAATATTGTAGTAGTATGAATCCAGCATTTCTGAACAAATGCACCATGACCTAAATAAAGTATATAATTGGTGCCAGTCAGAAGGTATAACGGTTAACCCAGCAAAAACTGTAATCATACCTTTCACCAGGAGGAGAAGCTTAAGCCATCAAGCACTATCACTAAACAATATACAAATTGACTTCTCAAAAGAAACAAAATATCTTGGGATTACTCTATATATATATATATATATATATTTGGCGCAACAGCTTTTTAAGTGCCAGGGCCTAGCTTCTCGCAACCACTCATGTTGTGTGCGTTATATTTTTCACACGAATGAAACGGACCTACAGTTTAGTGCCGAATCCGAACGGCGATTTGAGAAGCTCTTTCGAGACAACAATACTCTCGGATGTTTGTCAGACGCTCGCGAGAGGTGGGACCGTGAAAAAACTTTTTGGTGTTTTCTGGGATTCGAACTTGGAACCTGATGCGTAGTAGTGGGACTACTCTAGAACACAAATCTCGTTGTTGATAGAGACTGTCTTCATTTGACAATCCTTTCTAATAGGAAACATTACTTCGTACCGTGTGACGAAGCCTAATGTACCAAGGACATCGTCCGATTCGTCGGGGATATCGGGAAATGATTTCTTAAGAATGGAGCTATGTCCCACATTACTGGTCTTCTACTCCGTACTTACGAGTAATAACAGTGTGGAATTTCCAACAACACGCTCAAGCTCGCAGGGTCGACTAGGTGCACCGATCAGCAGGACTGTAAGGTAAGAAGATCACCTACGGTGGGAGCGGGAAGCCGTCAGCTCCCCATCTCGACCGTAGCTGGTCTTCGGTCAGCAACCGACTCTAACCCATCTGTGGCAGGGCCGGCTGCAGACTGCTCCAAGAAAGGACGACGACACAGCGCTACGAACGGGCAAGGGCCAGATTGCGTTGAGGGGGGAATGCCGTTTGCCACCCTCCTCAGCTGCAAACAAACCTACGCCGCTCCCAACCTCCCCGATCGCGGGCAGGCTGAGGCCCTTGTCAACCGAGCCGGAGTCAGTCGTTAAGACCTCATCCGAGCCGATTGCGAGCAGTTCCAAACGAGGAAGACATGACGATATGATCTCGCCGCCTATGAACAGTACCAGCAAGAAGGCCAGGCTGGCCGCATCTGCTAGTGCTGGTCTACAGGTGGCGATTGTAGATCATAACAGCCCAGAGAAAAGACTCAGCAAAGATCAGTGGAGGCTCATCGAGTTGCGCATACTCGAAGCTATCAATTCCACCATTGCCAAGAAGGAGGGACAATCCCCCTTCTTTGAGCAACTGACCACCTTCAGAGGTTTTAAGCTCCTTTCATGCGATAATGAGTTTACGCTTAAGTGGCTCCCAACTTTCGTGGCTAACACGCAGGCTCCAATGCCGACATTCGACTCGTCGAAAAGAAGGACCTGCTAGAATTTACTAGGCCAAAAGGGCGTATCCTGATACCTGGCCCTCATATTCCCAAGGAGCGTATTGAAAGGAACCTACGGCACCTTAACCCGGAGCTCCTTAGCGACGACTGGGAGGTGCTTGAAATGGGCGAGCACTCAGAAAAGGGCACGGAGATCGTGGTCCTGCTCAACCATAGATCAATGCCTATGCTAAGAAGGTTCAATAATAAAGTTCGCACTGGTATCACCCGGTGTAAAGTCCGACCCTGTACGGATAGGACAGAGAGGATGGAAAGGGGGGCGGGTGACAAGGTAAGAAGAACATGAAATTCATTCAAATAAACCTGCACCACAGCATATCTGCTAGCGCCAATCTTATATATCTTCTAGGCGAAAGGAACATAGACATAGCTGTCGTACAAGAGCCATGGATCTCCCGTGGCAAAATTCGTGGGCTAAATCATAAAGATTTAGTACTGTACAGCAGAGAACCGCTAAACGCAGACCGTAAGAACAGAACATGTATCGTAGCTAGGAAACACATTAACGTATTTCTTCTATCTACCTACAGCAACTCAGACCAGACGGTAGTAAGGCTTGATCGGAGGGGGCTCCCCCCACTGATTATCTCAGCCGTGTACATGCCTTACGACGGAAATGATGAACCGCCATCCGAACTCACCCGCGCCTTAACCAGGAAAGCGGAAATCGAGAGATGGTACCTACTACTAGGCTGCGATGCGAACGCACACCACGCGCAATGGGGCAGTGGTGATACAAACCCACGCGGTGAGTTGATTTTCGAATCTATTATTGAACATAATCTTTTAGTAGCCAATAGGGGTTCTGAACCCACTCTCGTAGTTAGAAACAGGCAGGACGTTATTGACATTACACTAGCAAGTAACTCAAATACCCTCTCTATAGACAATTGGAATACTTTGGAGATAGAATCCTATTCCGATCACAGATTTATTGAATTTAATCTTAATGATAGATTTGACTTTCTCCTACATGACTAAACACCTCGCCGTGGTGTAGGGGCCTAGTAATGGTCAAGGATTCTCGGGTATTTCCCCAGATGAGACATGAAGCCAAGTTCTAGTCGTCCTAATCCCTCCCCGTCATATCCTTTCCTTCCCTCTCTCCTCTCCGGTGGGCCGGATCAAGGTGTAATACGACCCGTGCCGCCGAGGATCAGCCTGGCTGGGGGCCCACTTTAAATAATAGTCCAGTCGCTAACGGAGTATCCGGATACCTGGCGACCTCCGGATTAGCCTGCCTTGCCTGCACAATGCGGATCTCTGTGCAGGTCGACCTCCCATTCTCCGCCACTCGTGGGTCCAAATATGAACAAAAAAAAACAAAAACATACAAAATATAAAAAAGATAAAGAAAGAGGACGGTCCTCTTAAAAAACCGTCTTCCAGCCTCCTAGGAAGCATACCCGCAAGCTCTGCTGTGGCAATCCCATCTAGCGCATTGGCCTTGAGGCCTAGCACTAGCGTTGCAAGCAGTTGCAAGCAGGTTGACGCCCCCAGGATTGCTGAACGCGCGTCTGGTACACTGGCGGATAGGACAGTGGTGTCAACACCTGGTCCCATCGTAAAGCCAGACCATGAAACGCGAGGGGGCAAACCCCTTAACATCTCTGCCCCTTCAGTGACAGCTTACTGTTCGGCCTTGAGCTTACAGCATGCTGTGCCCTCCACTTCGAAGGATCCACATCCCCTTCTAAAATCTCTTTCGGGAGCGACGGACGGCTCGGCTTCGAGCTTGCCGAATGTCGCTCGCCCCAAGATCTCCTACCAAGATCGCCGGCTAGCTTATAAGCTAATTCGCCGCATCCAGGTAATTCCTGAACAGGACAGGACCCAGAAGCATAAGACTTCTCTAAGCTGGGCACTCAAACGTGTCCAGCTCCCCCCTGACTCATCCAGCAAGGACTTGCCGTCCAAACGCCAGAGGTCTCAAGATGAGTCTCCCACCCTTGCCAAAAAGACCAAGGTAGTACAGTCCATCGCTACTACCAAGCCCTTCAACCAAGTGCTTAAGGCACACTTGGAGATTGCGGTCGTTGACCATAGCGATCCGGATGGCAGCTTTACGGCGGATAAGTGGAGGAAGGTGGAGATTAAACTCGCCACCAACTGTCTCCAAATCCTACGTGACCATCCCGGCCCTGATGTTTCCTGCAGGGATGGTGGCTGGCATCAAGGGCATGTCAAACTCATTGCCTGCGCTGACCAAAGATCGAAGGATCTCTATAAACTTGCTGTCTCCAGGCTAGGACAGGTTTGGCCAGGTGCACAGTTGGAGGTCGTGGAAAAGGACCAAATTCCTAACCGACCAAGAACACGTGCTACCATTCCGGCTGAACCCTCTGATCCTAAAATCATCCTGGATATTCTGAAGGCTAACAACAGCTCCCTTCCTACCCATAATTGGAAGATTGCCAAAGTGGACGAGCCGAGAGGAGACGTCAGAAGTGTGATCATTGTCATCAATGAAGAGTCTCTGGCCCCCCTGGCATCTTCTAAAGGGGTAGTAAATTATGGTTTCAACTCCATCACCCTGAAAGTCTACAAATGTGACGAGAAGGAGCTCGAGAAAGTACCTCCCAAGCCGGTTGCAGTCCCTTCTGCACCAGCTAAGAATACCTCTCCTTCCGAGCCCCTTCCCTCGCTCCCTTGCGCCGATCCATCTTTTTCGGGGGTTGACTCCTCGTCGACAGACACCGAGATGGTTGACGCTCTTTTGAAACTGGACTTTTCTGGTCCTCCCTCTCCCTCTCCATTACTCCTGGACAGTGACCCATGTGGCCTCTCTCTCGAGGATGACCTTCTGTCATCAGATTCAGAGGAAGCCAATAATACCGTGGTAATGGTATCTGTAGCGAGAAGTAGCCCCAATGCTGCGGATCCTACAGATTAACCTGCATCAATCCATCACGGCTTCGGCCTCCCTCATTCTCCGGCTCAGCAAATACGGGGAAGACTTAGTCTTGAGCCAGGAACCATGGGTTGTTGGAAACCGGGTTTGTGGACTCAAGACTCCAAACTACAAATTAATCTACGCAAGAAAGGAAGGTAAACCGAGATCCTGTATCATTGCGAAGACCCATCTAAACATTATTTTACTCTCTAATTTCAGCTACCAACCTGGAATTGCGATCAAGAAATTACTGGTTGGTATCGGCTTATTTAGGTCACGATCTTGCGGGCCCACTCCCCCCGGACATCTTGGGGAGCTTGATTGCTGTTGCAGAGAGCCGAAACACTGGTCTCATCATTGGCTGTGGTGCGAATGCCCATCACTCAATCTGGGGCAGTTCCGACATAAATGTAAGAGGTGAGCAACTTTTTGACTTTATCCTTAGTACTAAACACCTAATCTGTAATAGGGGGTCCAAACCGACCTTCATTACTCGTAACCGACAAGAAGTCCTGGACATCACTCTTGTCTCCGATCATTTATATAACTCGGTTAAGGACTGGAGAGTCTCTGATGAGCACTCTTTTTCAGACCACCGTTACCTCCAATTTAGTCTTGATGACTATCTGTCTGACCAGAAGGCTTTTAGAAATTATAGGAAAACCAACTGGTCCCTTTATAGGAAACGTTTATTAACGCTTATTCCCTCCCATCTGCCTACTGAACCTTCTTGCACTGAAGACCTCGACGATTTAGTCAACACCCTAACATCGGCACTAAATGGTGCCATGGCCGAGGCCTGCCCACTCCGCAAATCTCGAGGTAAAATGAAACCTCCCTGGTGGAATGCAAATCTCAGTACTCTTAGGAAAGACAGTAGGCTCCTTTTAATACTGCTAAAAGCTCCCGTGAGACGGCCGACTGGGACTCCTATAAACTGTCTCTCAGAAAATACAAAATCTCACTGAGGAAGGAGCAACGACGTTCCTGGAGACTTTTCTGCGACAGCATTGAAGAATCCTCGGAAGCTTCCAGGTTGCGGAAAATCCTCTCTAAAAGCCCTGCTACACCCAGCTTCCTTTTGCATCCGGATGGTTACTGGACCTCCTCTGCGGAGGAATTCATTGACATCTTACTGGATACCCACTTTCCTGGCAGCTCCACTGTTGCTATATCGCGAGAGGGCAATCCCCCCCCCTCAACCTTGCAGCAACTCCTTAGTCTTGATAACTACAGAAAAGATCCGTTGGGCCATGCGCAGTTTCAAACCCTTCAAGTCCCCAGGACCTGACGGTGTTATTCCAGCTGAAATTCAGCAATGCGAGGACATTGTGCTTCCATGGCTCAAAGTCATCTTGTCGGGCTGTCTAAATTTGGTCTATATTCCCAAACTATGGACCGAGGTTGAAGTCATATTCATACCTAAGGCAGGAAAGAGCTCGCACGTGGAACCAAAGGATCTCCGACCTATCAGTCTATCGTCCTTTCTGCTCAAAACGTTAGAAAGGTTAATTGATATCCATCTTCGGCAAAGTATTAGCCCAGCTCTGCTCTCGCCGTCCCAACATGCGTACTGCAAAGGCAAATCGGTTGAGACTGCCTTACATTCGCTTGTGCGCATCATCGAAAAATCATTGAGCATCAAAGAATACACCATGGTGGCTTTCCTTGACATTGAGGGAGCTTTTAACAATGTCAAACCAAAGGCAATTACCGACGCACTTGTAAATCTGAAAGTGGATACCTCGCTCGGAGTGTTGATCAATCAATTGCTTACATGCAGGATAATCAACATGCAGCTGGGCGGAGCATCGGCCAGAAGAATTGCTCGCTGCGGTACACCTCAAGGTGGAGTCTTGTCACCTCTTCTGTGGAACCTGGAAGTTAATGAACTACTGTTGGACCTGGATACGTCAGGTTGTAGAGTGATCGCCTATTGCTTCCTCCGGTAAACACCCGGACGCTCTCAGGGATATCCTCCAATATGCTCTCCTTCGGCTCACCAAATGGGCCTCCAATTGTGGACTGGGGGTTAACCCCCATAAAACGGAACTCGTTCTCTTCACGAGGAAATATAAAGTTCCCCTCATAGACCCTCCCTTGATAAATGGCACCAGTCTCACCTTCTCTGAAAACGCAAAATATCTGGGTCTTATTTTGGATAGGAAATTAAACTGGAAGGCCAATCTACTAGAGCGCGTCAAGAAAGCTAATGTAGCTCTCTATTCCTGTAAAAAGGCTATAGGTAGGAGCTGGGGTATTAAACCTCAAATCACCCATTGGCTATACGTGTCCGTTATCAGGCCTATACTACTATATGGCGTGATCGTATGGTGGCCTGCTCTTGAAAGGGCTGTCCACCTCACTCAACTAGCTAAGGTGCAAAGATCTGCATGCATCTACATCAGTGGTGCACTTAGAACTACTCCCTCCGCGGCACTGGGCATCTTGTTCAACCTGCTACACTTAGATATTTTCGGCAAACAGTTGGCTGCCTGTGCGGCCATCCGCTTGAAAGCCTCCTCTCAGTGGTCTAGCTATCGCTTTGGCCACTCCTCGATCCTTGATCTTCTCAACTTCAAACACAAAAACACGGACTACACCCCGCCGAAACTGAGAATTGACCGTAACTTCCGTACGAGCATCCCTAACTGGGATGTATGGGACATTTCCCCCCTTGTCGATGGTAGTTCGGTTCACTTCTTTACAGATGGATCTAAGACGGAGGGTGGGGTGGGTTGTGGTGTTTTCTCCGAACAGCTCAACCTGAGCATCTCTTTCCGCCTCCCTGATCATTGTAGCGTTTTTCAGGCGGAAATCATGGCGATTAAAGAAGCCCTGTCCTGGCTGAAATGTAATGTACTATCTGTCAGGGATATTAGCATTTTCACTGACAGCCAAGCGGCAATCAAGTCCCTGGAATCGTTCTCCTTCACTTCAAAGGCTGCCTTAAACTGTCGTCTATCTCTTATGGAGATGACAGAGCAGTTCAACATTCACCTATGCTGGGTGCCGGGCCATAGAGACATTCCAGGTAACTGCAGGGCTGACGACCTCGCCAGACAGGGTACCACTCTAAGGATTTTGCCTGAAAGGCAAGCCCTGGGTATGCTCCTCGCTACATGTAAGTATCTACTAAAGCTGAACGCTATTAGCACGACCAACCTCAGATGGGGAAACGGCTCAACGTGTCACATTTCGAGACAGATCTGGCCTAAGTTGGATCAAAAACGTAGTGCCGATCTGATCAAGTTAAAGCGTACACAAATCAGCTGCGTTGTCGGTGTTCTCACTGGACACTGTCTTATAGACCAACACGCCAAAAGACTTGGCCTCTTCTCCAATGACTTCTGCAGAAGCTGTAGGGACGAGGAGGAGGAGGAAACCATCCTTCACCTCCTATGCACATGTCCAGCCCTGTCGCATAAAAGAATGATCCATCTAGGGTCCCCCTTCCTTGACGACCTCTGCGATCTGGCGTCCTTGGACGTCATGAGCATCCATCGCTTTGTCAAAAGCTCCGGTTGGTTTTGTTAGCCCTGAGTGGCCTAATGGTTTGATCCATGGTATCACAAAGGACCTTCGCTGGTCTAAGTGTGTCTACACTCTCGTGTGGACAGCCAACCTAACCTAACCTAACCTAACCTAGATGCGACTTTCCCAAACCGCATAGAAACCCAAGGAAGACCGACTGGACTGACTTCAGTTACGAGGTGCGGAGGAAGGCGAATCTACTACAAGAATGTTACTTACATGAGCCAGCGGACATTGCGCGAAAAGCCGACGAAATCACTGCGGTCTCCAAAGAGGCTTTCCAGAAGGCATGCCCCGTATCTAGACCTAGGACAGAAGTCTCCCCCCCCCCCCCCCCATGGTGGACCAAAGAACTAGCTAGAATAAGAAGAGAAACAAGGAATCTCTTGAACCTGGCGAAATCAACGGGAGCTGACTCGGACCGGGAGCTATACAAAGCCAGTCAGAGGAACTTCAAGAGCGCAACGCAAAAAGCCAGAAGACAGTCGTGGCAACGCTTCTGCGACGAGATTAAGGGTACAACAGAAACGGTCAAATTGAGGAAAGCCTCTCCAGAGAATCGAAGACACTAGGTTCCCTAAAGAACACTGAAGGAAACTGGACCGAGTCCTGTTTGGAATCCCTTGAATTGCTTATTAAAACGCAGTTCCCGGGGTGTACTACCGTACCATGTGGCAGTACTAATAACAACAATCACAGCGAATCGGAACCCTTGCGGATTTGGTAACAGAGGACAGAATAGAGTGGGCAATAAGATCGTTCTCCTCCTTTAAATCCCCAGGACTTGATGGGATTATACCGATCATGCTGCAAAAATCTGCACCAATCATTATCCCAGTTCTCAAAAAGCTATTTGCCAGTAGTCTTAAACAATGTCATATACCAAGAACATGGAGGGAGGTAAAGGTGGTTTTTATACCCAAGGCGGGCAAGGCTAGTCACACCACCGCAAGTACTTCAGACCAATAAGCCTTACCTCTTTCATACTGAAAACTTTTGAAAGATTGCTCGACATATACATAAGTACGTTGTAGAATACGCCCGGGGGACTTATCCCCAGCCTAACAAGCATACACGAAGGGTAAATGTGTGGAAACTGCCCTACATCATGTTGTCGGCTCTATAGAAAAATCACTGAAGGATAAAGAGTTCACACTAGTTGCTTTTTTGGACATTGAAGGAGCCTTCAATAATGTAAATACCGAAGCGGTTAAAAGAACCCTAAGAAACCTAGACATCGACATCAGTCTAATTAACTGGATTGTTAGCATGCTCGAGGAACGACATATAACAACCGAACTTAAGGGTTCAAAGCTAGAAACATACGCCTCGAGGGGTACCCCTCAAGGCGGGGTAATCTCCCCACTGCTCTGGGTTATTGTTCTTAATGAGGTACTACAACAACTAAGGTACAGTGGGGTCAGAGGTACAGCGTACGCGGATGACGTCGTGCTGTTTGCAACAGGTAAATTCGTGCCTACCCTTAGCGAACAACTTGACGGAGCCCTAAATATTCTTAGCATATGGGCCAGGAGCTGCTGTCTAAAGGTTAATCCCCAAAAAACCGAACTCGTATTTTTAACGAATAAGAGGAAAATACACCTTCTGTTGATGGTATCCCACTCAGATTGTCCGATAGCGCAAAATACCTGGGCCTTGTACTTGACAAAAAGCTCAACTGGAGATTAAATATGGAGGAAAGAATTAAGAAAGCAACAATAGCCTTTTACTCATGTAGTACAATTTTTGGTAGAACCTGGGGACCCTCCCCCACAATCATACTATGGATGTATACGGCTATAGTTAGACCCATACTAACTTACGGCAATCTAGTATGGTGGCCAGCTGTCAACAAATCCACCAACTTAAAGGCAATCACCAAAGTTCAAAGACTAGCGTGCATTGGCATCACCAGTGCAATGAGGACAACCCCAACCGCAGGACTCGAGGCTATCCTCAACCTGCTACCGCTAGACATCTTTATACGAACATCAGCAGCCATTAATGCTATGAGAATAAGTCAGTCAGCGAACTGGAAACCAAGCAGAACAGGTCACTCGATGATCCTACTCGATTACTTTGGCCTCATGACGCCATATTTAGACTTTACAAGGCCTTTCTCTACCGCCTACCCTTGCAGGGAAGATTGGAAAAGCGTTCATATACCTAATGCCGAATCTATAGCCATCTACACGGATGGTTCAAAAATGAGCACTGGTGTAGGATCAGGTATCTTCTCCGACCCTCTAGGTGTATCAAAATCCATACGACTTCCAGACCACAGCAGTGTTTTCCAAGCAGAGGTCTTAGCAGTGGCAACAGCCGCCCGTGAGTCTGCGATAAGGGCAATACCGCCAGAAGGTATCACCATCTTTATCGACAGCCAGGCAGCTATATAGGCGATTACTGCCATATAAATTAAATCGAAGCTTGTGAAGTGTTGTCGAGAAGAGCTCAGGGTTTTTGGAACACAGCACAAGGTATCGCTCTGTTGGGTCCCTGGACACGAGGGTATCCCAGGTAATGACAAAGCCGATGAGCTGGCGAGAATCGGCTCAGCAGCCCCAACAGAACAAGTTGACCTCCCTGTGTGTATCCCGCCTTGCACACTCAAGCTCGCTGCAGGGAATAAAGCCACTGAGGAGGCGAACACAAGATGGAACTCCATGGAAACTTGCGCCATCACTAGGAAGCTAGGAAGCGAGAGAATCATCCGTAAAGATAGGAAATCCCTTTCCACCATCGTGGGCATCATCACGGGGCACAACACTCTGCGGTACCACTTGAAGAAACTACGCCTGACGGAGGAGGACCTCTACAGAGGCTGTGGGGACGAGGAAGTTTTTGAGGACACAACCCACTTCCTGTGCCACTGCCCGAGTCTTCAACACTCCAGGAAAAAGTTCCTTGGTAAATTTTTCTTCCAGGATCTCGAGGTACTCTCCGGCGTTACAACGGAAAAGATGTTGAACTTCATCAAATCATCAGGGCGGTTTGTATGCAGAAATGAAGTAAGTGACTGAGTTAGTAGTTTTTAGTTTCATTGGGTAAGGGTTTACTTTTCCCCCCATGGGTACCACAATAGGTCAACGCTGACCTGAGTGTGGAAGAGAGCGTCGCTCACGATACTTACCATGTTCCAGTTTTCGTCATTCTTACTAACTTACTTACTTTCTTAGGTGGCGCTTCAGTTCGGGGTGAACCTGGCCCTCAACCAACAAGCCTCTCCATTTAGCTCGGTCTTTAGAAAATTGCCTCCAGTTGCGCACTCCAAGTTGGTCGAGGTCCCCTTGAACTTGTACGCACCATCTATGGCGAGGAGGCCCTCTACTGCGTCGTCCCTCCGGGTTAGATTCGAAGACACTGCGTGCCGGAGCGTTGGTGTCCATTCGCTCTACATGTCCTAGCCATCTCAGACGTCCAATACGCAGTTTTTTGCCTAGGTCGATATCGCTGTATAGCTTGTATAGTTCGTTATTGAATCATCTCCTCCAAAACCCGTCAACGCAAACGGGTCCGAATATCTTACGAAGCATTTTACTCTCGAAGCGACCATTTTAAAGCATGTAATTTACGACTTTGTCGGGAGTGGCCCACTTCTCAAATGATCGGTCCGACATTTATATATTTCATGAGAAATAAATAAATGCTTGCTGAAATCAGGATTTGATGATGAACCATTAGCATGGCAATTGACGACGTAACCACTACACTATTGCCAACCCCTATTAGTTTTAACGCACGATTTTGAATCCGATCTAGAAGGTGCAATGTGGTTTTAGGTGCACCAGACCAGATATGTGCGCTATACTCGCAGCCAGATTAGAGAGGGTAAAGTATTTCTTGCTCCGCCTAAGGAATCCTAAACATTTCGCAGCGTTCTTGGCGACGTAAAATATGTGATCATTCCAACGTAGGTTGTCGTTGACACACATACCAAGAATGGAAAGGTTTTTGGTTTCGGAGATGCAAGTGCCATTCATTGATAATGGCTTAGGCTTTGGGTTTCGCTTGAGCGACAGAAGACAGCATTGAGTTTCTGAAGCATTAAAATCCACTCTGTTCGTTGTACTCCATTGAATTATGCTGTCAAAGTCGGAATTTAATGAGCTTAACATACGCTGCCGCTCCAGTTCCACAGCCGAAGAGCAGGGCCGTGAATCTGGAAACGAATATGAGAAGCTGAGATTACTGTAGTCAGCGAAAGAGTGTATTGGATTAGACGTAGCAGACAAGACATCATTAATTTTTTATTTTTTTTTTTTCCCGAGGGTAGGTGAAAAATCACTACTGACTAAAAAAACACCACCCTTCGATATAAATTTGTTAGATATCGCAACTAAGTATAAACTTATCAAGCAATTTTTCTATCATGAAATAAAAACTTTACTTTCCACTTTGAAAAGCTTGTAAAATATTTGCATTTGTTTTCTTGGTACAACCCCAAACTTGTATATCGTAGGTCCACACCGGCTTTAGCACTTGCTTGTATAAAAGCAGTTTGTTCTCAGTACTGAGCGGGGAATGTTTTCCGAGTAACCAGTGCATTTCTCTATATTTGATTTCGAGTTCTTTACGTTTCATTTTCACGTGCGAATTCCATTTCAGCCTTGCGTCGAGTGTCATTCCCAGGTATTTGGCCTCGTTTGCAAAAGGTATTCGGGTCAAGTTTAGGAAAATTGGAAATTCATTAGTTTTCTTGTAAGTGAAATTCACGTGAACAGATTTAGATTCGTTGAGGGCGATCCGCCAGTCCCTCGTCCATTCATTTAGATTGTTCAGTGCATTTTGCAGTTTTGCAGTCGTTTTTTCGATTGTTTTACCTACTGCTAGGATAGCGGTGTCATAGGCAAACGTAGCTGGTGATGAATTGGTAGAGTGCATACACCAACTTATCTCTAAAATTTGGTCAGACGAGTGTATGCCTGATGAAGGGAATCTCAGCATCGTTTGCCCGATCCACAAGAAAGGAGACCCCCTCAACTGCGCCAATTATAACGGCATCAGTCTCCTCAACATCGCATACCAGATCTTTTCTGCTATATTGTGTGAACGCCTGAAGCCTTTATCAGCACCCTGATATGACCCTATCAGTGCGGTTTCAGACAAGGAAAGTCCACCATCGATCAAATCTTCACACCCAAGAATCGATACTCACCACCTCTTTATCGATTTCAAGGCCGCCTATGACAGCATCTATAGAGAAGAGCTTTATAGAGCCATGTCTAGTTTTGACATCCCTGTCAAACTTGTCCGTCAGTGCAGAATGATGATGGAGAACGCTCGCTGCTCCATCAAGGTCGGTAATGACCTCACCGAGACCTTTGATGTCAAAAAAGGTTTTAGACAAGCTGACGCGCTGTCATGTGACTTCTTTAATATTGTACTTGGACGGATTGTGCGGAACTCACAAGCCAACACCGGAGGCACAATCTATCACAAGTCTGTACAACTGCTTGCATACGCCGACGATATTGACATTATCCGAAGAACTCAGCGGGCTGTCACCGGTGCGTTTGCAAGCATTGAGGCGGAAGCGATAAACGAGGGCAAAACCAAGTATATGCTGTCAACAAGAGGAGACAGCCAACACCAACGAATTGGACAGCACGTCGCAGTGGGCCGCTATATCTTCGAGGTAGTAAGGGACTTTGTCTACCTTGGCTCTGCTATAAACTCGAAAATAAGATGAGCGCAGAAATCAAGCGAAGAATAACTCTTGCCAATCGCTGTTTTTTTGGGCTTATAAGGCAATTCAGCAGTAAAGCCCTATCTCGAACAACTAAGGAGACTCTGTATAAGACCCTAACCATCCCAGTCCTGCTTTACGGCGCTGAAACATGAACTTTATTAAAAGAGGATGATGATGTCTTTGGTCGCTTCAAGAGGAAAGTTCTTCGTAAGATTTTCGGTCCCGTTTGCGTTGACGGGTTTTGGAGGAGAAGATTCAATCACGAACTATACGAGCGACATCGACCTAGTCAAAAAACTGCGTATTGGACGTCTGAGATGGCTAGGACATGTGGAGCGAATGGACACCAATGCTCCGGCGCGCAGACTCTTCGAACCTAACCCCGAGGGACGACGCAGCAGAGGGAATCATCGCCGTAGGTGGCGCGCACAAGCTCAAGGGGACCTCGACCAACTTGGAGTGCGCAACTGGAGGCAATTAGCTAAAGACCGAGCTAAATGGAGAGGCTTGTTGGTTGAGGCCCAGGTTCACCCCGAACTGTAGCGCCACCTAAGTAAGTAAGTAAGTTGTTATTAGTACTGCCTCATGGTACAGTAGTACACCCCGGGAAGTGCGTTTTAATAAGCAATTCCATTGATTCCAAACAGGACTCGGTCCAGTTAGGGAACCTAGAGTCTTCGATTCTCTGGAGAGGCTACTCCTCAATCTGACCGTTTCTGTTGCACCCTTAATCTCGTCGCACAAGCTTTGCCACGACTGTCTTCTGGGTTTTTGCGTTGCGCTCTTAATTAAATCTCCTAAAGAAGCTTTTCAAGCCGGTCCAGCTGTCTTTCTCGTATAGCCAAACTATTCTTTTTGGAGTATTTTCTTTAATTGAGTGGTTGGTGTACGAGAAATAAGCCGATATAACACAGTGGTCTGACGAACCTAGAGGCGATTGTATGTTTATTGTTTATACTATACTTATCATTATGGTGGTATGACTGACAATGTCGGGAATTCGTGTGGGCTCGTTTACAAGCTGGGCTAAATTATTTACAGCAGCGAAGGTGTCAACATACCTTCCATCGGGTGTTGTCTGTCCAGAATGTCAAAGCCAACCAGAATTCTGCATATTTAAATCGCCCCCAATAACGATCTCAGTACGAGGAAAATGGGAAAAAATTCTTGAGATGGAGTCAGACAGCGCATCAAACTCATTACAAGTGGAATTGCTGTCTATGTTGGGGCTTCTATAAATAAAGCAGTAGTGAATAATTTTCCTACGGACGCTGAATCTTAACCACATGAAATTAAATTCCGGATTGGAACTGTTATGAATGTTCAGTCTTTGTTTACCATATGTAGGCAGAATCGCTGCCAATCGGTTATTTGAATTAATAAAGTTTTTTTTTTAAATAAATACTGCGTAATATAATTTAATTTCTATGCTCAGTCATATATGGTATGCACCGTATGTTGTGTTGGTTTGATTGGTGTTAACCTTGTTTATTTTTATCTACCGCAGACGAAGAGCGACTCCCACGCGTGTGAATGGAACGGAAGGCCGATCGGTACTGCAATAACAAGTCTTTTATTCTATTTTGGGTCTCCCATATTGCTCATTAGCCTTGAAAGTGCACTAACATCTTTCGACGGTTTTGTGCATGCATATTCTAGGTGGTGTTTGAAATTTAACCGAGCGTCGATAATCACTACAAGGTACTTAATAAATGGTTGCGAAACTACTTCGTGCCGTCCTACTCTAAACGACATCGTTTCGCGGCCTTCCTACTAGTAATAAGCACCGGCTCATTTTTATGATCGGCAAGTTGCAAACCGGCGTCAGCTAGTCAAAGACCGACCGACGAACAGTTTACATTTTTTCGTTACCATGGAGTACAACTTCTTCAATTGTTTTTGCTACGATCAGCACGGCGATGTCATCCGCAAAGCTGATGATTGAAGCTTCTCTTCGAATTGGTAGGCGCGCAATTTCGTCGTACATAGCGTTCCACAGCAGGTGGCCAAGAACCGAGCCCTGTGGGACGCCACCGGTTACTTCGTAGGTCTTATTTCCTTCGTCAGAGTCATAGACAAGAACGCTGTTTACAAAACAGCTCCTTATTATTTTACAGAGATAGTCCGGTATTTCGATCCGATAAAGACTTCTCATAATGCGATCCCAGTTTGATGTATTAAATGCGTTTTTCACATCCAGGGTTATAATAGCGCTATATTTTTTAGAAGGTACCACCTGTTGCTTGTTTGCTATAGATATCCAAGTGTGGTAGGTGAAACACAATATCTAGAGTCATTGCTGGTGTGGTTCTTAGTGCTCCACTGATGCAATTTCCTAACAAATGTATGTAGCATTTTTGAATCTGTGGGAACTGATGCTCAGATTCATCGGAAAGTTATATAATATATGCATATAGGTTGGAAAATAATTTCGATGTTGAATAGTCCGAGTGCATAGGTACTTTAGCAAATCAAATGCTTTTTGTGCACCACATATCAGTGCTGGCATGATGAAAATTTTGTATAGCATCTACTTAGTAGATACTGAGTAAAAACTCTATTAACGGTAGAGTAAAGCTAAAAATTCCCGAAGTTGTAAGGTAATTTGGCAAATTGAACAAAAACTAACGAAGATCGTGTCACAAAGGCATGTGCTTATGCGTTTTGTGTTTCAATTGTAGGTACTATCAATCTAACTTAACAGTCATGCATCCGTAAAGCAGATTAAATTCTGCAGGCGAGATATCAGCACTAAACATAGTGGCATAGATTGGCAAGTATTAATTGACCTGTCCCTAGTGTAATGTTTCCGACACATTGTCCTTGTTGACAGAAATAGTTCATAATAAGGGGGTACGTCACACGCCGTTTACACGTACTTAGGTAATGCAGCCATGCTGTCACACGAAAAGTGTTTGATTATAGTTTATGATTAATGACCATGCATCAGGAATGTGTTAATTTTTACCGGAAGTTTGCCCATTTCCGTTTAATTTTTTTAAATGCACTTTAAGGTTTTTCAGCAAGTTTGCATGACGATATTTTAAGGTCCTGGGTTAACCCATGAAACCGAGTCACATGCAATGGCCTTGTTTTCCCTCTCGCTGCATTTATGAATAAATAAAAAAATAAAAAAACTTTTCTGAAAAACACAATATTTAACGAGATTTCACGGGGCATTCGTGTAATTAGCACATTAATTGAGTTAAGTCGTCTTTTATCAGGGAGTTTTTATGCAATTTATGGCTTTTGCACTAAAAAATAAGTGACGCTTTGTGGATATGGCAGCCCATCACATATGTACATGTACGAACATGCTAAAGTGGTATACGTCAGCGGCGATCAAACAATTAATCATTTCGATAGGTACAGTGTATGCAGCACAGAAATAAGTTCCTTGCTAATGGTGGTCAAGCGGAAAATCCGATTACGATATAAAAATCTTTTTTTTTTATTAATTTATGCATCCAAACATTGGGTTGAAGTTTTAATTAAAATTACATTTCTTTGAATATTTTTCTACATTGATTACGAAAGTTTGTGGCACATCGTGTGAAAGTTTCCATCGAAGAGTATTCTTAGTTTGCATGCCACAAAACTTATACATATGGTATGTTGCTAGGTGCCGTGACATAAGGACAACATGTTAAAATTAGTAGCATAATATATATATGTATATATATGCTTATTTAAGTATGTAAGTATATAAGCATTTCGTGCAAACAGCCCATGAAGGGACTAGAGCCTAGCTTCCCGCCACCACTCGTGCTGTGTGTGTTATATTTTTGGCACGAATGTAAGGGACCTACAGTTTTGTGCCACTCGAGAAAATTATAAAGACAAGACTAGAGTAATACTCGTATACGGAAGGTACTCCGGACTTTGTAACCGACAGTTCGGATTTAAAAAGAAACGAAGCACCAACCATGCAATACAAGATATGTGCGATATACCATAAGAAGCAATTGCGGGAGGAAGATGGCTCGGAGGGACAAAACAGTCCTGTGCTATTGTAATAATCGACGTCAAGAACGCGTTTAATTCAGGCGACTAGAGCTGTATATTAAGAGCGCTAACCGACTCAGGTATCAAACTACTTACTTACTTACTTACTTAGGTGGCGCTACAGTTCGGGGTGAACCTGGGCCTCAACCAACAAGCCTCTCCATTTAGCTCGGTCTTAAGCTAATTGCCTCCAGTTGCGCACTCCAAGTTGGTCGAGGTCCCCTTGAACTTGTGCGCGCCACCTACGGCGATGAGGTCCTCTACTGCGACGTACCTCCGGGTTAGATTCGAAGACTCTGTGGGCCGGAGCGTTGGTGTCCATTCGCTCTTCATGTCCTAGCCATCTCAGACGTCCAATACGCAGTATTTTGACTAGGTTGTCGCTGTGCAGCTCGCATAGTTCGTTATTTAATCTTCTCCTAATATATCTTACGAAGAATGTTTCTCTCGAAGCGACCAAAGATATCTTCATCCTCTTTTAATAAAGTCCATGGTTCAGCGCCGTAAAGCAGGACTGGGATAATCAGGGTCTTATACAGAGTCTCCTTAGTTGTTCGAGATAGGGCTTTACTGTTGTTGTTGTTGGCTTTGCTACCAAACTACCTACTGCGGATAATTGTTAACTACTTCGAAGACAGAACCCTCTACGATGACACGGTAAAGAGACCGATGAAGTAACAAGATCGCGGGAAGAGTTTCACAAGGGTTGGTTCTGGGACCAATTCTATGGTACATACATACCATACATACATATGTACTAAGAACGCAAAGGCCGAGTGGAGTGGGCATCATCGGTTATGCCGACGATATTGCAGTTGTAGTAGTGGCCAAAACATTAGAGGAAATTATGCAAAACTGCAATCAAACAATCATTAACGTGAAGCCACTGACATTAGGTTTATAACTAGCGAACCACAAAACCGAAGCCGTCTCATAAGCAACCGTAAAAAAGTGGAACACCTAACTATACGGAACGGTGAGCAAATTATCGAGACCATACATCACGTACTTGGGAGTGTTGCTGGACTACAGACTCAGCTTCAGGGACCACCTAACGTACGTAGGTGTGAAGGTCTCTCGGGCAGTAGCGGCATTATGTTGACTAATACTAAATATTGGGGGACCAAGGCAGCCAATTAGAAACCTTGTAACGACCGTGAGTGCGGCACCAATATGGGCATTAACAACGCACCGTAAGTCGTACATTAGAAGGAAGAACTCGGCGCATGGAATCGCATCTTTAAGGGTATGCTGCGCCTTAACAACTGTGTGCGCCTCACAAACCATACACCTGCTCCTACATGTCAACATTGGGTAAATTTATCTTTTATTTTTTATATTTGGCGCAACAGCTCTTTAAAGTGCCAGGGCCTAGCTTCTCGCAACCACTCATGTTGTGTGCGTTATATTTTTCACACGAATGGAAGTGACCTACAGTTTAATGCTGAATCCGAACGGCGATTTGAGAAGCTTTTTCGTGACAACAATACTCTCGGATGTTTGTCAGGCGCTCGCGAGAGGTGGGACCGTTAAAAAACTTTTTGGTATTTTCTGGGATTTGAACTTGGAACCTCATGCGTAGTGATCTGACACACTAACCAGTTACGCCACGGCGCCCACATTGGGTAAATGCTGAACTTAATATATGCCCAAAACTATCTGTAGCAGTAGTTTTGCATCTAAATTAAGCGGTAGTTGGCTCGCTTCGCGCTTTAGGTCATTAATTCTTCCCTATTATAACTAATGCGCGCCGGCGCTTTAATGATTATGCGTTAACTTAGTGATTGCTATTGAAGCACCCCAATGTGATAGCGGTTGCGATTGAAGCACATATTTTTGAAGTAACGTAAACATCATAAACAATCATCAGCCACCCGAGTATAAAGAAAAACGAATTAAATGGAGGTTCTTCCAACCACTGCACCAAAGAAAGGTTCCTGCCTGGCAGTACAATGGGCCGGAGAGTCTGACTGCTCTGGGATTTGGGTTTCCTTTTAAATAAAAAAACATAAACATAACTTTGCAAGACTACATAGTTTTAATATTTGATCGCCATAGAATTGAGAAATCGATGACAGCGAGCATGAACAAATTTGAAAACCTACCCAACTAACGATATACTTCTATCGCGTGACATGCGTTATCCTTAAAAACTGAACATTGTGTTCTATTTACACATACTTATAATAGTGGTATCCATGGACGTATAAAAAGCCACAAAGTTCGTGGGTTATTATTGCTATTTTAATCGCAGATACTCGTAACGTAATGTTCCTCACACAGGTTCTCTGTTAATTTTCAAGAGAATGTGACAGTTAATCGTTATCCTGTGTGAGGCTGCAAAGCCCTATATTTTTTGTGAAATTATTGCTATGAGCAACATTTCTCCTTTTAATTAAAGCTACCATGTAACGATCGAATTAAGTTACTGGGCGCATTCATTTTAACATACGATATTTTATGATGCAATTGTATCGCTAGCCACTGTACGTGGGATTCAATGTTAGAATTTCAGAAAACATCAAAGGTTGTTCACTGTCCAACCTCTCGCGAACGTCTGACAAATATCCGAGGGTATGATGCCGTGCGAAAGCTTCTTAAAAGCAAAATAAAAATTGGCCTTTGGATACGACACAAAACTGTATGTCGCTTCCATTCGTGCAAAAAATATAACGCACACACCACCAGTGTTTACGAGAAGCTAGGCCTATGCTTTTCATGGGCTGTTGCGCCAAATATGTAGGTATGTATGTAATTGTATCGCTCTTAATATGCGCGTTTTATTTGTTCGCAGCTATGCATAAAGCATCCTCTTTTCTGCACGAAGTAAGTGTCCTTCGATGGGAAATAATTTCCAAGTTAAATTCAATTTAAATGCTCATTTCCACTGTATACGTGCTGTGTGCATCGCACAAGCCAACCCTTCCCTTAAGATAAAAAGAGAAAGGGTGCTGAAGATATTTTAACGTATACGAGTCTAACATTTTCTCCTAAGAGGGATTGAATTTCCTTGCTTTTCAAAAAAGCCCATAGTTCTTCTTTTATCAAATTATGCAAAATTGTCGCGATAGCTTCAGCTACTGTTGCCTCTTAGTCTGCCGCTGCCTCTACCAGCCTTTATAGCATCAGACAAAGTATTATATAAAACAAAATCACCGCTGTAAATTGCAAATTCCCACAAATGACAAAATAAAGCGTAAAATTGCAACCACCAAATAAACAAAATGATACAAGGCGCGTCCTAAAATTACGAATAAAGGGGATCCACATAAAACATGCCCGATTTCGTTTACCACTCGCCCCAGTATCTCCTGCATCATCTAGAGCCACGCGAACTGCTAGGGTAACAAGCAGTGATTCACAGTCTTAATTCTCACAAAATTCAATTACCACCAACCATTCCGAAGAGGATGTTTCCTACGGGGGAGAACCAGGAAATAGAAGTTCCGTTGGCCTTTTCTTAGCGTAAATTCCGAAATCGATTGCAAATTTATCCGCCCTCGTAGCAAGGAAGAGGGGTTTTGAAATCTTTAAATGATTTTCCAAATTCTTGTTACTCGCGTGCATAAAGAGTGTTGTTGAGGAGATTTTGAATCCCAGAAATCGTATTAAATCGCTTTAAGCGAATTTATTTGTAAAAGTAAAATAGGAGAATTGAATTTCGAAAATTTTCCCCCGTTAGAAGGTCGATGGAGGATATTGGAAATTTAAAGGATTACACATTTTTTATGCGGAAAATGGACTGGCTGAGGGCGCGGAATGTTCTAAAAGTTGTGGGAAAAGTAATTACTTCGTTGAAGGATCTGTCAACCGAACAAGTTTAAAGTTTGTTTTCTTTGTACTCTCCTAAAAACTTTAATAATAATCTACTCATATAGAGAAATTATAATTGCGAATCTCTGTTTGGAATAATCTTATGCCCGCCTTGAATCAGGAAAAAATTAAATAAACGTGAGTTATAGAACAGTAAGATCATAGTTACGCAGAATCAATTTGAGGTGACCAATAACCTTAATATACCTTGTACATGGCAAAGGCCAAACGAAAGCTAGATCAAATTTTCCCAGAAAAATTATAACTTGGATAATCCGATGACGCAGTAATCTGAGGAAAGTATCTCTTACTCGAAGCTAGAGGAGCTTATAGAAGGATTTCTTGATGGAAAGCACATCTCCACAAGAGAAGATATAGAGGGGCTTCGCAAGGAGACATGTCAGGTAATTCTAAGAAATGATGAGCTATCTGCTAGGATGACTATTTTGTAGAGCCGATGTGATTTTTTGGAAAAAGCGATCGGGTCATTGCAAATGAAGGGTCTTGAGTGGAATCTTGTCGTGCGTATGCCGCTCATTCAATGGGCAAACAGTGACGAAATCAAAGGAATCTGCATTAGCCTTTTAAGCAGCTCCCCGGATGCCACAGTGTAGCGAGATGCGAAAACTCATAGTCGACGTAATAAAGCCTTCATTCGTGAACACTACAAGATATACTCCAGTGCCAGCCTACCAATTCACGATGCCGTCCCTTCGCGTCAATCTACCAGACTAAGGTCAAGAAATCCGCCACTGACGAAGGCCTCAAATTTTGAAGTCACCACAGTTTGGCAAAATGTATGGAGTAATTGACTTCTCTACACCAAGCTCTGGTCAAGAACCCTGCAAACGATATGCCTGGCTTCAACCTTCGCAGGAAACTTTGGGTCACGCTCAATCGCATCCGAACTAACCATGTTCGCAGTTGTAGGAACCTCTTTAAATGCAGAATGGTATTGTCACCAGAATGCGACTGCGGTGCATCGTACTAGACAATGCATCACGTTTTAACTGAATGCCCTGTCCGAGCTTACCCGGGGGATCGTGCAGACATCTTCAGCGCCACCGCCGAAGCAATTGATTAGCTCGATAATCTAGACCTAAGCCTCTACGTCTTCTGTCGTTATTACTTGTATTACGAGTATTTATATGTTATACATTCTTTCTCTTTTTGTTTATTTGTTCACTGCAATTACATCATACGCTAATAACACTGTTTTACAAGGTATTTCCCTTCTCAATTTTGAAAAGCAATTCCTAAAGATTACAAGAAAAATAGTGGAAAAAATCCATCACGTCACAATTTTCGATAACAAACTTTTTTACGTTTTTATTATGTTTCTATTGAAAGGCACTTTATCTCATTAGAATAGGTATCGATAAATTAATAAGATCATCTTTGGAATATTATTTTTACCATATGTACTCATTTGTTATTAGTTTATTAATCAGCTAACTATGTAGTTCTTACTTTTTATAAAAATCATAAAAATGAAGTTATAGTTTTGACTAAAATCAACTATAATCAGCATGGGTGGATTGTGTGTAAAGATTTAAAAATGCTTGCTTTGTTATTATGACAGCAAAGTTGCTTTACAAAATATCTGTGCTTCTTATGTAAATCGGTTGACAGGAACATGATACAACATTACACGAGAAAAGAATAGCCGGCTAGAACTAGTTTGGATCTAAGAAATAAAAAATATAGTTCGACAAAACATAGGTCCATCCGAAAAAGTCTTATTATCACCTCTGCACATAAAACTTGGTATTATGAAACAATTTGTAAAAGCTTTAAATAAACAAGGCGATGGATTTAAGCATTTACAAGGAGTATTTCCATATTTATCTGAAGATAAACTAAAAGAAGGCATTTTCGTTGGCTCCGATATAAGAAAACTGATGAAAGATGAAAGCTTCGATGGGAAACTTTATCCTTCAGAATTGGTAGCATTACTTAATTACTTAGATGGCGCTACAGTCCGGGGTGGACCTGGGCCTCAACGAAGAAACTTCCCCAGCCAGCGCGGTTACGAGCCAGCTGCCTTCAGTTGCGCACGCCAAGTTGGTTGAGGTCCCCCTCCATTTGTTTGCGCCACCTGCCGCGAGGTCGTCCTCTACTGCGTCGTCCATCCGGGGTGAATTCGAAAACTTTCTTAGCGGGAGCGTTGGGCTCCATCCGCTCTAAATGACCCAGCCATCTTAGTCGCTGTATGTGAACTCTTCTGGCTAAGTCGATGTCCTTGTACAGGCCATATAGTTCGGCATTGTACCTTCTCCACCACTCACCGTCTATGCAGATGAGGACATCCTCATCCGGTTTTGTCAAAGCCCATGCCTCTGCGCCATACAGCAGGACTGGGATGATTAGTTCCTTATAAAGAGTTACCTTAGTAGTTCGAGATAGGGCTTTGCTACTCAATTGCCGTTTTAGCCCATAGAAACGACGATTGGAAAGAGTAATTCTTCGTCTGATCTCCCTACTGATGTCATTTGCGGAGTTCACCATAGAGCCTAGGTAGACAAAATCCTATACTACCTCAAAATTATATCTGTCTATTGTGGCGTTCTGTCCAAGACGCCGATGTTGGGTGTTCTTTTTTGTAGACAGCATATATTTTGTTTTCCTTTCATTGACCGCTAGACCCATCTTTGCTGCCTCAATCTCAATACCCGTAAATGCCCCATTGACGGCATAAGCGAGTAGTTGTACAGACTTGTAAAAGATTGTACCTCCGGTGTTGGCTTGTGAGTTTCGTACAATTCTCCCAAGTACTATGTTAAAGAGATAGCGCGTCGCCTTGTCTAAGACCTTTCCTGACATCGAACAGTTCGATGATGTTCTTACCGACTTTGATGGAGCAGCGAGAGTTCTCCATCGTCATTCTGCACAAATGGACGAGCTTGGCAGGGATGCCAAGACTAGACATGGCTCTGTATAACTCGTCTCTATACACGCTATCATAGGCAACTTTGAAATCGATGAAAAGGTGGTGCGTATCGATTTTATATTCATGGGTTTTTCCCAAGATCTGCCGTAGTGTGAATATTTGGTCAATGGTGGACTTTCCAGGCCTGAAATCGCGCTGATAAGGATCTATCAGGTGGATGACAATCGGTTTAAGCCATTCACATAATACGGCAGACATATGCGATGTTGAGGAGACTTATACCTCTGTAATTGGCGCAGTTTAGAGGGTCTCCTTTCTTCAGGATCGGGCAAACGATGCTGACGTTCCATTCATCGGGTATACTTTCGTCCGACCAGATTTTACAGATGAGCTGGTGCATGCTCCTTACCAGTTTAGTTAGTTTAGTTTTGAAAACTTTATTTAAACTTTAATAATACTTAAATACAATTTCATAATCTTAAGTTAAATATGGTTTGGCCCACGGCCGTCTACCAGATTGACAATTTATTTTTCGCATTTATATTTTAATACACATTGATATTTAAAAGTCTCCTTCTATAATACGTGCTCTGTAGGTAAATGCGGTTAGTGCATATTTATATAGAACTTCCCAACCAAGGTTGCCGTTCAAAATGTTCAAGACCTCATTCATATCCAATGCAGTTACGCCAAAGTATCTCACACGAAACTCATTTAAGATAGGGCATCTGGCAATAAAATGGTATACATCCTCCCTTTCTTGAAGATTACACAGGTCACATAGAACTGACCGGTCTGGTCGATGTGGGATGTAATTTAAATTTATTATTTCCCCTCTTAGTTTAAATATTAGGCTAATCATATTCAGTGGAAAGCGGTTGAGAAAGTACGTACGTTGTTGAAGATTATAGTTGAGTTTACTGTAAATCATTCTATACTGGGAAGTTTCAGCTTCCGTTTTGCAACAATCATAAGTAGTGTAGCTTGCTCTCTCTAAAAGTTTTTGCTCCTTACCAATTCATCTCCTCCTGCCTTGAAAAGTTCAGCGGCAAGGCCCTCGGCTCCATCAGCTTTGTTGGATTTGAGTTTAGATATCGCTATCCTCACGTCATTCTGATCAGGTTGGCGGGAATCTTGACTGCCATCGTCACTGTTGAATAGCTCATTTTGCCTGACAGCGGAATATTGATCATCATCTCCGTTTAACAGTCTGCAGAAGTGATCCTTCCATATCCTCAGCACTGACTGCGATACTATCACTATGCTGCCATTTTCGTCCCTGCAGGCTTCTGTTCTGGCTTTGAAACCCTGGCATGTTCTTTTTACCTTTTGGTAAAATTTTCGAACATCATTCCTGCAATAAAGTCTCTCAATTTCCTCGATCGAGCGCTCTCATGCTCCTTTTTCTTCTTTCTGAGAAGTCGATGTTCATCTTTTCTTCTGCTCACGTAGAGCTCGTAAACAGCTCTAGTCCTTCTATGCAGCGCCTCTTTGTACGCCTCTTGTGTAGCTGCATGTGCTTGCCGGCATTCCTCATCAAACCAGGGGTTTCGTTGTGGTGGGCGAGAGAAACCCAATACATCAGAGGCAGCATCTGTGATGGCTTGTTGGCAACCCTGCCACTGGTCTTCCGCATTTTCTGCTGGAGGCATAGGACTTAGATTAAGATTAAGAGTAACTCGATCGGCAAAGGCTCTGGCGGTCTCTTGCTATTGTAGCCGCCCGACGTCGAATTTCCTCACAGTATTTCGTTGATTTCGCTCCGTTCTGGATATCCGCATCCGTACCTTGGCTACAACTAGGTAGTGATCCGAGTCCACGTTGGCGCCTCAGAAAGTCCGGACGCCCAGAATACTGGAAGAGTGCCTTGCGTCGATCGCAATGTGATCGATTTGGTTGACAGTTTTTTGATCAAGGGAGAGCCATGTTCCTTTGTGAATGTCGAGACGTGGGAACCGCGTACTAGCTACGACAAAGTTTCGCCCCGCCGCAAAGTCGATTAGCCTGAGTCCGTTGTCGGATGTGATGTCGTGCAGGCTGTGCTTTCCGACAACGCTACTAAAGACGTCCTCTCTTCCTAGCTTTGCGTTAAAATCACTTAGGATAATTTGAACGTCGTGGCTAGGGCATTGCTCATACGTCTTGTCCAAGAGCTGGTAGAAGTTATCGTTTGTCGCGTCGTCCTTCTCCTCGTGAGGGGCGTGAACGCATATTAGGCTAATGTTGGCAAATTTAGCCTTGATACGGATAGTCATAAGGCGCTCGTTCACATGCCGGAAACTCAAGACTTCTTGCCTAAGTCTGCCTCCAATGAGAAATCCGCACCCGAATAGACGCTGTCCCTTTTGTGTGTAGCAATCGCCGTAGTAGATGTCGCAGTTTTTCATACTCCTTTTGCCCGGTCCATCCCATCGCACTTCTTGGATGGCGGTAATGTCTGCTTTAAGATACTCTAGGGCCTCCGCAAGTTGTTCAGCTGCACGTGGTTTGTAGAGGGACCTAACATTCCATGTGCAGACACGAAGATCATGGTCTTTTTTACGTTTGCTTGGGTCGTCAACAATAAAATCATCCGTATCCGAGGCTGTTGGTTGCTTTGTAACCGAAGGTTTTTTACGTGGTAGGGAAGTTAACCCGACGGCACAACCCCCAACCTGGAAGACGAGGAATTGGTAGCATTGGTATTATTAAAAGAAGTAATTAGAAACTTTTTGAAAAACCATAAGAACCCAAATTATGAAGAAATAATAAATAATATGCTTCAAATTTACCACTCAACTAAGAGTATGTGCCGCACAGAGAAGAACTTCCAAGTTTTTGCTCAATTTTTAACTTAGCAGAGAGGAAAAATATCCTCCATTTCTTAGGAATTTGCCCAATACTTCGACATATTTGGAGATATTGTTTCGGAAAACCTATTTTGTCGACAGAAGAAATACAGACACTGTTAAACGGACATAGCTGAAAAATTCTTGTGTAACCACTTTAATTTATCGTAAAAGAATTATAGAAGAGAATTTTTAAATTGAAAAGCTGGCATGAAATTTTCGGTATATAACAAAAATATTGAAAGGTTGATAATCCTTGGCAGACGGCTTCATACCATGTTAGTTGAAATTGAACTTTTGTATTCTCACTTTTTATTAAGCAAGAAAAAAAAAAAGGAGAAGAAATCTAATCTAAATTTAAATATATAAATAAATATACTTCGTTGGCTTGATTAAGTTTGCTCCTCTTATTTCTGCAAGGTTTGATTGATCTCAATAAGCAGGGAATGAAATATTTTCTTTCTAGGACGGCAAACTGCTTGACCGTGTAGTTTCTTTTCAACAGACCCCACGCTTGCAACCCGAACTTATAGTTCTGTAGAATGCGAATTATAAGCTATTAAAAGTAAAACTTAGGAAACGTATTTCCACTAGCGAATTAAAAGTAGACAATGGAGGAAGTATTCTTCAGTCAGAAGCAACGATATCAGCTACGGCAAACTACTCAGCGAATGCATTTTCAGTTTTATTTTTCATATTCATAGTTGAAAATCTGCTTGAAAGAATGAATCCTAACTGGCTAACTTTCTTGTACCTTATAATAGAATTACTGTCATTACTGTCATTTACATATGTATAACTGTGGTCACAAGGCATGCTTACATCCTGTATCCTCCTGTGGGTCCTAAAGCCTCTATTACGCTTATGCACCGTTGTGTATGGCTTCTGACAATGTGCCTCAGCTCTCTTCAATTTCTCCCCAACTGCTGTGTCTACTTCTCGACTGTTCTGTGTCTAATTCTCCTCAGAGCGCCAGGTAAAGTTTTCCATTATATAGTATGGTAAGCAATGGAACTGTCACCTTTTCGAAACGTGTGACCAATCCACTGCCACTTCCGTCGTTGGATCGTTGTGTCTATTAGTTCCTGACCCGTTCTCTGGAAGAGCTGTTAGGCTGTTGCGTTTGCTCCGAGTCTGATCGTTTTATTTTTGTCAGTATCAATTCTCAATCCGTCGACGCCTTCCTCCCTGTCCGCATCTGCTGTCATTGGTGGAGTCCCATAATTCTGTGAGAGGTAAACATGTATACATACATATTTTGGAGCACACAGCCGATTATGGGCCTTTTTTTTCTGTTTGTTTATTTATCCACTTATACACTATTACATATTACATTATTTAAATAAACCCAAAAACTACAGCAATAATTATAACTTAAAGTATCTGACCTGAAGAGTTCTCAATACTTACAATATGATTTTTATATAATTGGTATATTTTCATTATTTTTTATTTTATTTTATTTAGTTTTTAATGCTATTTTTATATTTTGTTTTAAGGAGAAATGTGGAAAAACCTTATACAAATGTTTATTATTTTTATTCAACTAAATTAAAGGGGAAAACAAATAAAACTAACTTATTCTAGGTTAAACCTAACTTAACCTAACTTAACCTACGACAGAACTGGGCCCTGATATGCGATCTCCAGCCCGTCTATACAAAGGATCAGCGAATGACAAATGTCATTCCCCTTTTAACCGGCGAACCAAAAAGCACATACCAGGGCCCAGTCCTACTTAACCTAAACATTAGCTTCAACCCAGTCGAGCCACCAGTATTTCTCCCGATTAAACTGGTCGGTGTTGATTATATCCCTTTCAGGTATGCTTACGCAGTATCTTAGGACGGCATTTCGATCACCCACCAGTGGTCTTGAATGGTGGCAGGTAGTGGTCAATTCATGTGATTTTTTATTTTCGATAAAGTAACCATACCGCGCGACAGAGCTAATTAATTTTTATTTTCTTATCCCCACTTCCAGTGCCTTGGCACCCTCATGGGATTCGAATCGAGTAATATTTACTTCTTGAAGTCCAGTAATGATAGTCGATGTACTGCAAGCATTTGAAATTGTTTACCAACTTCTGATTTCTTTAATGCGTATCTCATTTTTTTATAAACAGTAATGATTATAATTAATTGGAAAATGCAAAATTAATCAAAATTATAAAAAAAAAATGCATGCGCCAAAACGCGATTCGAACTGCGATCACCGAAGTAAGAATGGTGAACACAGCGCCTTAGCTATTTCGGGAATAGTAGTGTTCTGCTAATTGATGTCAAAGCCATACTAGTCATCTGCAGAAATGCAATAATAATGTTGAGCTTAGATATTGAATTAGGTTCAGCCGCTATTCTCAGACAGGCAGATGTTTATATTTTAGTTATGACAAATCCTGTTACATATGTAGATTGCATTGTGGCTTTTAAGTCAAGGCTATGCATATTGCTTGATATGCAGAGACTGGGTATTCCCGTAGAGATTTCACCAGAAGCCGACAAAGGAAATAGATCATTACACTCAACTTCCTCACCAAACGTTGCCACGATTCACCTATTACCTCATCGAGGCCAATTCCAAAACCAACCACGCAAATCTAGCTCTTTACCACATCATACCCAATTAAAACCAAGATTTATGCAAGGATTTTATTGAAAATTGCTACCCTAGTGACATCTCCGCTGGAATGCTGAATGTTGCATGACGCTGACATTCACTAGACCGAACGTCTTTTAACTTAAATGCTTTATTAACCCAATAACCATTCGCTGTTTCGACTTCAAGGAACTGAGTGTAGACACGTATCTTCAAGTATAAGATGAATCAACCTGATGTACACCGACTGGTACACAATTCTCGCACACGACAACCTCACTTACAGTTACCTTCAATTATATAATTAAGCATTTCAACACGCACAATTTAATTACATTTAGCTTCGTTCATTCATTTGTGTTCGTCGTGCCAAATGAAGACGATTCAATCTTCTAACGCACACCCCCATGTTGCGGGGGTACAATTTACAGCACGCCCCAGCCCCAATTACAAGCGGCAGTAAATAAAACCAGATGTACCGTACCAAACGAGAGAATGACTTTCATTAAATCTCTGTCCCATTGTCATTTCTGGCTCAATATGTGTACGCCGCCGCCGACCCCCGGGGGAATTAAATTAATTCACTGTGTCATCGGCCTAATAAATCCGATTGTTTAGACGAAAAGACCTCACCGTCTCTCTCGACCATTATTATCTGTGTGCCACCTTTGCAATTTATTACCAGGATCTCATTCCATACTTTCAAAGGCGACACTTAATCTCTTGCGGGTAATTAATCGAGACAACTTTTTTGCCTAGAAATGAGATCTCCGAACCTCATTCAATGCATATTCATAAAACGGGACACAGGAATTATAAATAAAATGTGTGTCCTCGGTTGTCGAATAAATTTCGTTTCTCTCACCCGGTATGTGTGTAGGTATGTATGGGCGGAAAGCAATCACCGCCAGCCACCCCTTGCATAGTGTGAAGGAAAAACACTCTTTCCTCGACTGGGTGGTGGTGTGCATTTTGTCACATAAAGCAGAGACGAGGGTCGGGCGGCTAATAACCCACCCCCGGCCATCTCCCTTTGCAATTTCCAATATCTGGAGCATGAAAAAGAAATCCTCCTCGAAATTCCCAAAGGTGAAGTTCCCTCAACCGCAATCGTTATTGCGAAATTAAAGGCCTTTTCATCCCCCATTGTGGGGGGATGATGATGGTACCACCAGTATTGGTTGTGTTCACTTTGCTTTGACACACTGTTACCCAACAAAGTCTGAGAGGAAGACTTATTTTTGTGGTTTTCTGATTTTCGATTTCTTGTCAGTGGATGTGGACAAGGATAAAGGATAACCAGATGAAAAGGAGTCCCTCGACCGCAGCAAATGTATGTAATGACATCATCGCCGTCGTCGTCGTTGTCGTTGTCGTTGTCGTTTTCGTTGTCGTTGTCGTTGTCGTTGCCGTTGATGTCGGCAAAGATCGAAATTACGTATTAACTTAGAGTTAAAGGCAGCACAATTTTATGAGCGTACTAAAACATCTAGGTATGTATGCAAGTACACACATATGTGTGTGGGAAAGTTTTGCGGATATGTTGCTACCTTTTGATTTGTCTTTAGCGGTAATGAACTAGGTAGCGGAGGGAAAGAAGTGCTCGCTCAACAAGTTAAATATATGCTTTGGGATTCGTAGGCCACCGTCCCACCGCGAAGGTTTTTTCCCGGAAAGTAATAAAATACCCTCACGTGTAGATCTTTTCTTGAGGGGCGTTGTATGTAGCTACACGTGTCTGTTTTTTTTTTTTTTTTAGTTTGCGGTTTATATCTTGCCAGATGGATTAATATTTCTATGTGGAAATAAGTAGGTGATAATAAAACCATGTAAATATTGCCTTATTTGGTCTATAATAGTTGAGCAAAGTAGGCTGTATACATACATAAATGGACTTAATTTAGAAAAAAAACGGATGACTGCTTATACCCTGTGTCTTTTTGTTTTTATATTACACCAAGGAAGAGCCTATACGGTACAGAGTCTGGCTACAAAAACGAACCTACAGTAACAGAATAGATTATTACGAAGTACCTATAGTTAAATATTTAAAAATCTTAAATGTGCGTTGAAATCAAGGTAATTTTAGAATGTTTAGAAATGATAATTTTGATCCAAAGACACATCTGGATTGGATTGACAAGAAGCCTGGAGTCCACCATCGAAAGAAATTCCACTGTTATGGTAAGGGAACTCGCCAAAGAACTCGACACAAGCCATATGACCATCAATCGACATTTAACAAATATGGGAAAATTTATGACTTTGGGAAAATGGGAATTAAATACACTACAATCACAAAATAATCTTCAGCAAAGAATCGATGTTTGAACTGCGCTTCTGTTGCGTCACTATCAAGACCCTTTTTTGAACCCGATCGTTACCGGAAATAAAAGTATGTTCTTTTCAATAAGATTAAACGTCTCCGCTAATGGCTTAATCCAGAGATAAACCTGCACAGCATCCCAGAAATGGACATTACCTGCTCAAGGTGTGAGTCGGCATTGCTTTTTCCATCACTCGTGAATAAGACCCCGACATACTTAAACGTATCCACCTGCTTCATTGAGACTCTACAAACATGCAGAGTGTACTGAATAGGCGTTATGGAAACAATCAATACTTCCGACAAACGACCAAGGATGACCAAATCATCCGCAAAGAGAGGATGACTAATCCTTAAGTCCTCCACTTTGCAACATTTTCTGCCACAGCTACACTGCAGCATGCAGTCCATACATACAATGAAGAGGCGAGGTGACAAAAGGCACCCTTGGCACCCTGCCCAACCCCCACAATGAAGGGTATTGATTTACCGCCATTTACCCGACCACAACTTCTATAATTTGTATATATGTATATACCGAATCGCCCTTATCATAGCTTAACACATGATTTCCCCAAATACACAAAACAGGTGTATACACGTTCAGCATGCTCCCAGGCCTTTTCAAGAATCATTCTGAGAGTGTATAACTGATCGGTCCTGCTTCTACCAGCACGAAAAACGCATTGTTCATCCCCTAAACTATCCTCAACCAAAGCTCTGGCACGTGTCTCTAACACCTTAGCAAAGACTTTTCCAGGGATACTTAAAATAAATATACCCTTGTAGTTGGCGCAATCTTTTGTCCCCTTGTTTACAAAGAGGGACAATCACTCCCATTTGCCAATCACCAGGTGTCTCACCGCATTCCCATGCCACTTTAATGATACGTGAAAGTCATTGTACTCACTCTTTACCAAAAGCCTTTAGCATTTCTGGCCGGATTTCATCCAAACCCGTAGATTCGCCAACTTCTAGCCATTTGTTCGCCAAAATCTCGACCATGGGTCTATCATCTTCCTGATGACATGGCTTGTTCGGGATTGAGCAATTCTGAAAAGTGCTCGCTTCATCTCCATCACTCATTGGAAGCAATGTACCGTCTTTGGTTTTGACTCCTTACACGATATTCAACTTTCTTCCTCTGATTCGGCGAACGGTTGCCAGAATATTTTATTTACAGATAGGCAGTCTCGTTTCAATGAAATAGTTTATTACAATTGAAAAACACGTATTTCTCGAAACACACCTTCTAAAAGGTAGGAAAAAAGACTTAAAGTATGAGTGTTCAACTTGCAATATACTACCTACGCCACTCTGTTAAGCGTTTATTCTAAATCTATTAAAATATTCTAAAATGTGGACAAATACAACGATCAACAAAATCTCATTTAATAAAATGGAAAAAATATTACAATGTTTGTATGTCTATATGTATGTATGCATTATGTGTACATATACTTACTTACTTAGGTGGCGCTACAGTTCGGGGTGAACCTGGGCCTCAACCAACAAGCCTCTCCATTTAGCTCGGTCTTTAGCTAATTGCCTCCAGTTGCGCACTCCAAGTTGGTCGAGGTCCCCTTGAAGTTGGCGCGCCACCTACGGCGATAATTCCCTCTGCTGCGTCGTCCCTCGGGGTTAGATTCGAAGACTCTGCGGCCCGGAGCGTTGGTGTCCATTCGCTCTACATGTCCTAGCCATCTCGTACGTCCAATACGCAGTTTTTTGACTAGGTCGATGTCGCTGTACAGCTCGTATAGTTCGTGATTGAATCTTCTCCTCCAAAACCCGTCAACGCAAACGGGACCGAAAATCTTACGAAGAATTTTTCTCTCGAAGCGACCAAGGATATCTTCATCCTCTTTTAATAAAGTCCATGTTTCAGCGCCGTAAAGCAGGACTGGGATGATCAAGGTCTTATATAGAGTCTTCTTAGTTGTTCGAGAAAGGGCTTTACTGTTGAATTGCCTTATAAGCCCAAAAAAACAGCGATTGGCAAGAGTTATTCTTCGATTGATTTCTGCACTGATTTTGTTTGCTGAATTTGTAGCAGAGCCAAGGTAGACAAAGTCCCTTATTACCTCGAAGTTATAGCTGCCCACGGTGACGTTTTGTCCAATTCGTCGATGTTGGTTTTCCCTTCTAGTTGACAGCATATACTTGGTTTTGCCCTCGTTTATCGCCAAACCCATTTTGGCCGCTTCCGCCTCAATGCTTGCAAAAGCACCGGTGACAGCCCGCTGAGATCTTCCGATAATGTCTATATCGTCGGCGTATGCAAGCAGTTGTACAGACTTGTAATAGATTGTGCCTCCGGTGTTGGCTTGTGAGTTCCGCACAATCCGTTCAAGTACAATATTGAAGAAGTCACATGACAGCGCGTCACCTTGTCTAAAGCCTTTTTGACATCAAAGGTCTCGGTGAGGTCATTACTGACCTTGATGGAGCAGCGAGCGTTCTCCATCGTCAGCCTGCACAGGCGGACAAGTTTGGCAGGGATGTCAAAACTAGACATGGCTCTATAAAGCTCTTCTCTAAGGATGTTGTCATAGGCGGCCTTGAAATCGATAAAGAAGTGGTGAGTATCGATTTGGAATTCTTGGGTTTTCTCCAGGATCTGCCGAAGTGTGAAGATTTGATCGATGGTGGACTTTCCTGGCCTGAAACCGCACTGATAGGGTCCAATCAGGCTGTTGATAAACGGTTTCAGGCGTTCACACAATATCGCAGAAAAGATCTTGTACGCGATGTTGAGGAGACTGATGCTTCTATAATTGGCGCAGTTGAGGGGGTCTCCTTTCTTGTGGATCGGGCAAACGATGCTGAGATTCCATTCATCAGGCATACACTCCTCTGACCAAATATTAGAAATGAGTTGGTGTATGCACTCTACCAATTCCTCCCCAGCTGCCTTGAAAAGTTCGGCCGGTAAGCCGTCAGGTCGACCAGCCTTGTTCGATTTTAGCTTGGATATTGCTATCCTCACTTCGTTTTGGTCAGGTGGACGGAAATTTTGACTATCGTCGTCCATGTTGAATGGTTCATTCTGCCTGACAGCGCGATGTTGGTCTTCGTCGCCGGTATACAGTCTGCAGAAGTAGTTTTTCCATATTCTCAGCACCGACTGTGATTCTACTACGAGGTTTCCATTCTCATCTCTACAGGTTTCTGTACGGGTATTACTTCTCTGACACGTTCTTTTTAGCTTTTGGTAAAACTTCCGTACATTGTTCCTGGAGTATAGACTCTCGATATTCTCAAACGCGCGCTTCTCATGCTCTTTCTTCTTCTTTTGGAGAAGCCAAAAGAAGAAGAAAGAGCATGCTCGTAGAGCTCACGAGCAGCTCTCGTCTTCCTTTGCAGTGCCGCTTTGTATGCCTCTTGTTTTGCTGCATGCACTCGCCGGCATTCTTCGTCAAACCAGGGGTTTCGCGGTGGTGGGCGAGCGTGACCCAACACATCAGTCGCGGCGTTTCTGATGGCATGTTGGCAACGTTGCCACTGGTCTTCGGTACTTGATGCTGGCGGCAAAGGGGTGATTGAGAGATTTCGGGATACGCGTTCAGCGAAGAGTCTGGCGGTCTCTTGCGATTGTTGCTTTTCGACTTTAAATTTTCTCACAGCAATTCTTCTTTGTTGCTCAGATTGGGATATCCGCATTCGTACCTTGGCTACAACAAGGTAATGATCCGAGTCTATGTTGGCCGCTCGGAAGGTCCGGACATCCAGAATACTGGAGGCATGCCTTGCGTCGATCGCAATATGATCAATTTGGTTGATCGTTACATGATCATTGGACCGCCATGTTTGCTTATGAATATCGAGATGAGGAAACCATGTGCTTGCTATGGTAACATTTCGCTCCACAGCTAAATCAACTAGTCTTAGTCCGTTATCAGACGTGGTGTCGTGTAGGCTATGCTTACCGACTGCCCTACCAAAGACGTCCTCCTTTCCTATTTTGGCGTTAAAATCGCCCAATACGATTTTAACGTCGTATTTAGGACATTGCTCGTATGTTTTGTCGAGGAGCTCGTAGAAACACTCTTTGGTGGCAGGGTCCTTTTCTTCTGTGGGGGCATGAACACATATTAGGCTTATGTTAGCGAATTTAGCCTTGATCCGGATAGTCATAATACGCTCGCTCACGTGTCGGAAGCTTAAGACTTCTTGCCTAAGTCTGCCGCGTATGACAAATCCGCTTCCGAATAACCGTTGCCTGTTGCCTCTGTAGCAATCACCGTAGTAGATGTCACAGTTTTTCATCCTCTTTTTGCCCGGCCCATCCCATCGCACTTCCTGGATGGCGGTAATATCTGCTTTATAGCAGTCTAGGGCCTCTGCTAGTTGTTCGGCTGCACGTGGTCTGTAAAGGGACAGAACATTCCACGTACAGATCCGAAGGTCGTTGTCCTTATTTCGTTTGCTGGGGTCGTCATTAGTTGAGTCATCCTTATCCGAGGCTTTTGGTTGTTTCGGAACCATGCGTTTTTTACGTGGTAGGGAAGTTACCCCGACGGCACAACCCCCAACCTGGAGGGCCAGTTCCTTAATTATTCCCCTAGGACGAGGGGCCGGGTACACCGGTGCCAGTAGTCCACTACGGGAGCATGAGCGCTGCCGTTGGCCCATTAAGGGCTCCTCCGCCACCATCTCCATTCCAATGTCCTAACCAACATTGGAAATTCCTTACCGACCTGTGATCCGAATACGTCGAAGCAGCTCGCGCAAGGTATTCACTAAGTTCAACCTAACTGGAACTATAGACGCCACCGTTGACTCCGTCTAGGGAATTCGTCCGCTTCCGCCTGGAACAGGAAGAAGTGCTCTAGTGAGAAAAGCACTCTTCCCCCCTCTCTCATCTGCTGCCACCAAGAATCCGCCAAACGGGGTTGGTTACCCATTTCTTGGATTGAGGTACTAGGCACCCGGCTGTCACCGCGTGAAGGTTGAGAGTAGGAGTTGGTAGGCCTCAGCTGAGTGAAAACGCTTGTGTTTTCATATGATCGCATGCACTACCGTTTGACCATATTATGTGTACATATGGTCGCGTTTTTTACCAAATCTGTTAATACTGTTGGAGCAGAAGGTCATTATCATCATCATCGTCATCAGCAGCATCAACGTAATGAAGTCATAGTCTTACGTAAATTTTTGTATTTGAATTTGGCGCTTAAGTTAGACCAATCACCATATTTTTTGTATTGTTTAATTCGCCACAAATTTAAACTATTATAAAAATAACGTAAATTCTCTCTCAAGCGAAAGAATCTGTTATTTGTAATTTGTATAAAACCCTCTTGAAAATAAAGCTTTTGTCAATCAATAGTCAAAAACCCTTAGGGGAAACTCTTTTCGTTTGATTTCAATTTCTCTCGCATTTTTCGCTACTTTCGTCGTCACTATTGGGTTAAAACCCAAAAGGTTTCGCTCTATCGTTTTTCGTGGAACTCATCGGAGTTCAAGTTTCGCATCCGTTTGGCAATCGGTCAAATGCAACAACCAGGATCTTCCTATTCCTTGCAAAGGGTCAAATAGAGGTCCCGCGGTTGGCGGTCGGAAAAGTATCCGCTCGTTCATTTTGGCGCCCAACGTGTTTAAAAACTCAGTGACAATTTCTATTCAAAAAACTCTCACAGAAAATTATAGTGTTGTGTAGAAAGTGTAACAAAAATCAAGAAAAAAGACCCAACAAATGCACACAAACTTGAAACTAATATTCTTATAGAACAATAAACACTTAAGTGATCTGTGAATCTCGGTACGGTTTCGGTTTCGGTTTCGGTGATCATGATCGCGAGTGCAAGGTGGCTGTAGTACCATCCACATCACAAGAGAAGGAGCCGTAGAAGGACTCAAAACCAACAGCAGCACAGAAAGGGGAAAAGTTTTATTAGTGGGTGATAAGTATAAATCCCCACTTCCAGGTACGTGATATACACAGCCCAATTGTTCGAATGTGCGTCTACAAATAGCGAGCAGCTGTTCTGTTCCCAGTTCCTACACAATTGCATAGCAAATAAAAATAAAAAAAAAATAAATAAATTATCAAAAACGCAACACACCTTCGATATAATTTGGATGAACTTGCTACTAATTCATATCCAACAACGAATTACAAACTAACAACAACATATATATATACATACGAATTATTTTCAATAAATATACATATACATACATATCATTTTCATCATAACATACATTTAACATTTGAAACAACATCATTGCTGCAATTCAATTTTGCATCAAATCAATTTGTTCCGTCGTCGGTGTTGTCGAAATATAATTGCAAATAGAATCCACAAAAAGCTCTTGTGAATAAACAGGTTCCACTCCACTCTGTGTACCAATACCAATATCGTTTCTCGCTCGTTCGTTAACTTGTTCTCCTAAGCTTCGTAACACAAAAAAAAAATTGTTTTTTCTTGTCAGAAGGCCAAAGCTCATTCTACTCTTCGCCAAAAGTGTATGCACATCTACCGCAGACCCTTTACTTTTTGTTTCTTTCATTGCATCGATCTTCATTTCGCTTCATTTTCTCATCGTTGCTGTCTTTTTCGTCGTCGTCGCGAGAGAAGGTGCTTCATCAATCGCATGCACTGAAAGAAAGCTTTCGCTTGGAATATTTCTTGGAGGTGTACATACATTAACACAACTTTTCTTGAATGCATCGTTGGATAGTAAACAATTAATCATTCTAATTTCCATTGTCTTTCGCTAAAAGATCTGCAAATTTTAAATTTAACTGCTGAACTCATTTCGCCGTTGGAGTAAGTTACGACATTGTTCTTGTCAAGGAAAACAACTTTCATACTTCACTTTGGCAAACTCTTTTTAGATAGGACAAATTTGCAACCTTTGCTTTAACTTTGGGTCGTTGCATTGATATAGGCCTTCGTCAATCTCAGGATGGTAGACGATCGTTCGCTCGATGAATTGAAGCAGCAGCGCTCATCAACAAAAGGAAGCATAACAAGGCAAAAAAATGTTGTGGAATCGAAATCGGATACTCTCACCGTAGTGGAACTAGAATGTCGTTTAGGAATCTTAGAGTCCTACTTTAAACAGATTCTCGTTTACCAAACACAAATAGAACGGTTAGACCCAAAGGATAATTGTCGAAGTGAGCTAGAGGACCTGTATATCTCTGCTAAAACTAAAATTTTATCGCTTTTGGGAAAAGGAAAACGCATGAGTGCAGCTGAAACAACCTTTGCAGTGCCGCAATCAGTCAATCATTTGCCTAAACTTAAGCTTCCACGCTTCAGTGGGAAATATTCGCACTATAAGAATTTTATCATTCTTTCACGGCAATGATAGATAATGACCCAAGTTTAACAAAAATCGAAAAATTCAATTACTTGTTGACATGTCTGAGTGATCAAGCACTTAGCACAGTCAAGGCATTTCATGTTACGGAAGATAACTATCCGAAGGCATTAGCTAGGCTGAAGGAGCGTTATGACAATGACACAATGATATTTTTAGAATATATTTCCGAATTATTCGAACTGCCTAAGGTTCCTAAGGCTAATGCTGTCTCATTAAGGAGTTTGGTTGACGATATCTCGGCTCTTTTTAATTCCTTTGAGTCACTTGGATCGTTTGAACAAATATGTAATGCAATTATTATATATATTGCCATTTCAAAGGTGGATTCGGAAACACAGTCCAAGTGGGACGAACAGTTAAACTATTCTACTCATCGTTTTCAAACTTCCCTCGCGGTAACTCAACGTTCTTGCATCTTTTGTCGGGAAAACAACCATTCTATCTCCAGTTGTACCAGCTTCAATCGACTGACCGTAATGGATCGTTTCTCAAATGCAAAAAACTTGGTCTTTGCTTAAATTGTCTAGGAAAGGGGCATGGAGTATCGAAATGTCCATCGTCGTATAGGTGCAAACAGTGTAGGCAACCGCACCACAGTCTTCTGCATAGACATCAACAATCGGAGAGTGCCTCTGGAAGTAGGGACGCGTCATCATCGGAATCGTGCTCCAGAGGCCCAGGTCATTTTAGCGACAGCACTTGTGTTAGTAAGGGATTCTTCAGGCGGATTTCAAATAGGAAGAGTTCTCCTTGATTCCGGTTCCCAAGTTAATTTTATGAATGAGAAATTTGCAAAAGCGCTACAGCTACAAACACGTAGAACGAGTGTCGATATTGTCGGAATAGGGGTAACGGAAACCAAGATTAGTTTTCAGACACAAAGAACGATTCGCTCCAGGTACAACAACTCTGAGGTAACTCTAGAATTCCTTATTGCTCCATCGATAACGGGATATCAGCCTGAGTCAGCGCTGAGCGTCAAGGACTGGAATGTGCCCAGCAACCTAGAACTAGCCGATGAATATTTTTATCAACCATCAAGGATTGACTTTTTGCTAGGTGCCGAAGCTTTCTTCGATCTCCTCCAAGTAGGTCAAATCAAACTGGGACCGGAACTCCCTTCCCTTCACAAAACTTCGCTAGGTTGGATCGTTTCAGGGCGGTATAAAGGTCATCCGAACATTCATTCATTCATTCATTCATTTTCAATGGCCCGCTAATCCTTCATGAGGGTCGCGGGGGTAGGATGCTCAGGTGGACTCTCCATCCTTCTCGATCCTCCGCCATTGACTCCAATTCATCAGGGAGAATCCCCAAGCGGCTCCAAGAGAGATGTCAGACTTGATCCAACCATCTATTTCTGGGCCTTCCGCGAAGTCGTCTACCTGATGGCACGGCAACCATGGCGCATTTTGCAAGCCGGTCTGGGGGCATACGAACTACGTGACCAAACCATCGAAGCATAGATCGTTCCGTTCGGAGAAGTAGCTGCTCAACGTTGAGCGCCTCGCGTACTCTGGTGTTGCGCACTCGATCCCTACGAGTTATTCCAACAACACCGCGAAGGAACCTCATTTCGGCAGCTTGTATCCGCGATCTTATTCTTTCGGTCACTACCCAAATTTCATGACCATAGGTGAGAGTTGGAACATACACCAAGTTAAAAACCGATAGCTTAGCTTGAATACTAAGTTCGGCCTTCCTTATAACAGATTGGCCAAGCTCTCTCAAAATTGATCCAGCCTGACCAATTCTACAGGATAACTCGGCATTGCTCCTCCCATCACTCGTGAATAAAACCCCGAGGTACTTAAACTTCTCCACCTGCTTCAGTGGGACTCCACTAACATGCAGAGTGCACTGAATGGGTTTTTTGGAAACGACCATTACTTCCGATTTGTTCACGTTGATCTTCATTCCAGCATCATCACAAACGGCTACAAACCTTTCGAGTGCGCGCTGAAGTTCGGTTTGAGAGGACCCAAGGATGACCAAATCATCCGCAAAGAGCAGATGACTAATCCTTAGGTCTCCCACTTTGAAACATTCCCCGCCACGGCTGCGCTGCAACATCCAATCCATATATACAATGAAGAGGAGAGGTGACAGAACGCACCCCTGGCGGAGTCCAACGCCCACAGTGAAAGGTATTGATTTAACACCGTTTATCCGAACACAGCTTTTACAGTTTGTATATAAAGACTGAATCACCCTTAACAGGAAACCATCAATCCCATACTCCTGCAAAACACTCCAGAGTTTGCCTCGAGGAACCCTATCATATGCTTTTTCCAAATCCACAAAACAAGTGTAGACAGGTTTGGCATATTCCCAGGCTTTCTCAAGAAGCATTCTGAGAGTGAACAACTGGTCGGTTGTGCTTCTACCGGGACGAAAACCGCACTGCTCATCCCCCAAACCGTCCTCAACCACAGCTCTGGAACGCTTTTCTAGCACCTTAGCGAAGACTTTTCCAGGGAGACTTAAAAGAGATATACCCCTATAGTTGGCGCAATCTCTTTTGTCCCCTTTTTTAAAAAGAGGAACTATCACCCCCATTTGCCAATCACCAGGTGTTTCACCGCATTCCCAGGCCACTTTAATGACACGCGAGAGCCATTGCACTCCCTCTTTACCTAAAGCCTTGAGCATTTCTGGCCGAATTTCGTCCACACCAGCAGATTTGCCAACTTTTAGCGCTTTGATCGCCAAAGTTACTTCCTCTACCGTAGGACTACTTTCCACCCAACTCTCGACCATAGGTCTGTCATCTTCGGTGCCCTGTTCGGGATTGAGCAATTCTGAAAAGTGCTCGCTCCATCTGCGTAAGATGTCCTCCTCATTGGAAAGAAGTCTACCGTCTTTGGATTTGACTCCTTCAACGATATTCAACTTTTTTCCTCTGAGTCGGCGGACGGTCTGCCAGAACATCTTATTTGCAGATCTGTGGTCACGTTCCAATTTCTCGCCAAACTCCTTCCAAGACTGTTCTGTCGCTGCTTTCACAGCTAATTTGCAAGTTCTTCGCGCCTCAGTGTACCGATTTCTAGAATCGGAGTTCCCCAAGTGAATCCACACCTTAAAGGCTCTCTTCTTCTCTCTGATGGCTTCTTGAACTCCGGGCGTTTTAAACCAAGCAGTTCTTTTCTCACCACCAGCCGCCACACCAAGCCGCTTCACTCCACAAACATCTCCCGCAGAGGCAATAACCGCCGTTGAAAACAGTTTCCATTCTTCCTCTACATTTGATGGAACAGTTGGAATTCGTTCAAACCTTTCAGATATTTGCCGTGCAAATGTCTCCCGTATCTCATCGTCCTGTATCCTCTCCCATCGTATGCGTGTAACCATCCTTGGTTTACGCTTTAGTAGGGGAGGCACTCTCTCGCTAAGATACAATTTGCACAGCACTAAGTGATGATCAGTTGACAGTTCGGCCCCTCTCAATACGCGAACATCACAAACCATTCTCTTCAGACACGATGGTACCACAAAGAAATCGATCAGCGACTTCTGCTGAAGACTCTGATGGTACCACGTGTATTTGTGAATGTCTTTGTGTGGAAAGATCGTGTTCATGATGGATAAGCCATTTTCACAACAAAAATCCAACAACCTCTCTCCGTTCGCGTTTTGATCAGGATCACCGTTCCTCCCAATCACACTCGCCCATGTCATAACATCTACACCCACATGAGCATTGAAGTCACCCATCAGGACAAAAGAATCCATATCTGCAACCTTTTCAAGGGCAACATCAACTTCATCTAAGAAAGCTGCGTACTCTGACAGAAGGTTCGGTGCATACACCTGCACCAATGCCAGAGTTGATCTTTCAAGCTTGAGCTTTAAGATCGCAACTCTCCTCTCTCCTAATGGTATCCACTCCAATACTCTGTCTGTCAACCTGGGACTTGTGAGTATCCCCACTCCCGCCCGAGCAGACATTGAGGGTGCGACTCCTGACAGGAAGAGCTTCCACCCACCCGAAAGGTCCACAGTTTTAGAACCTCTCTGCTTTGTTGAAGAGACGCCAACTATATCTAGTCGACTTTTAACAGCCTCCCCAACAAGCTCAAGATCCTTCCCTGTGAGGGATGAGACGTTCCATGTGCCTATCCTAAGTCGATGCCGTTGTCGAATCTCAGAGAGTCCATCTGTGCCCCTATCGGTGCACAGCGCGTTCACCCCTTGACCCCCGTAATGGTTCGCGAGACCATTGACAGGAAGCTCGTAGCCATTTCGGGTTTGACCCGGCCGGCTGCCGAGCGGGACAAGCCGACCACCAGACGCTCGCATACTGACACCCTTCAGGCCTGGCTCCAAAGGATGCCCTGGCTTACCAGGCTTGGCAATATCCGAGGCCGGTCGTCTTCGTGTCATCATGGGGTGTGCGCTTTGTTAGCCGTAACTGGGTTGTATGGATGGGAATAACTATTTAAGTTACCCCATCCGCACATCCCAGTCACGTTGCCCGCCCCCCACCACGAGGAGGTCAGCTGCCAGGGGGGCGTCATCCGAACATAACGAAGAAATCCTGCTGTCTTAGTTCGAAAGAAGATTCACTCGATCGATACGTCGAAAAGTTCTGGGAAATAGAGGAAGTTTCGGGACATCGGTCGAAATGGACGGAGGAGCAGAAGGACTGCAAAAAACATTTTGTAGAAAACATTGAGGTTCTCCCTAGTGGTCGTCTAATGGTTCAACTTCCTTTTAAAAATGATCCAAGCTATTTGGGAACATCCTACGACATTGCGTTTAGGCGATTCTTAGCTCTCGAACGCCGATTGTCCAAAGATCTGGTGTTGAAAGGTCAATACGCAGACTTTCTCAGGGAATATCAGCACTTGGGTCACATGACGCTAGTAGAAGACCCTGAATTAGAGAAACCACACTACTACCTTCCGCATCAATGCGTAATTAGACCGGATAGTGTATCCACAAAATTACGGGTGGTTTTTGATGCATCGTGCTGTACTTCGCCGCACGTTTCGCTGAACGGAATCCTTATGGTCGGACCGACAATACAGGATGATCTTTTTACAATATTACTTCGTTTTCGTTTACATAGGTACGCACTAACAGCGGACATCGTCAAAATGTATCGGTAGGTCTTAGTGCACCCATCTCATCGGAGATTTCAGTTCATTCTGTGGAGGGAGAATGAGAATACACCGGTAAAAACTTACCAATTGAACACCGTGACATACGGTACGTCATCTGCACCATTTTTGGCCATTCGATGCCTTCAATAGCTAGCAGATAAAAGTAAGGAAGGTTTTGAATTAGGTTCTCGTGTGCTTCAGTCAGACTTTTATGTCGATGACATGCTGACTGGAGCGGATGATCTGGATACGCTAGTACAAATGCAAGGGGAAGTCGTTACACTTTTGAAGTCAGCAGGATTTGAGCTCGCGAAATGGAATAGCAATAGCTCCGAAATAATTAACGTAGTTCAACCCCAGAATAAGGAGATCAAGCTAAATGAATCTAATCTCAGCAGTACCTTAGGCATTGTCTGGAATCCACTTATCGATAAGTTTCTCTTCTCATACAAACCCAATCGATCATTTTCTAAGTTTACGAAACGATCCATTCTTTCGCTTTCGTCATCGCTTTTCGACCCAATGGGCCTAGTAAGTCCCATCATCATTAAGGCAAAAATAATTTTGCAAACACTATGGATTGAAAAAGTTGACTGGGATGCGTCAATTCCCCAAAGCATTGATACCGAATGGCGGCAATTCATGCTGGACCTGCAATCTTTGCAGAACATTGCGGTTCCGAGATTTGCTTTGACTCCACACAGGAAATCCTTTCAAGTCCACGGCTTTGCGGACGCATCCATGAGTGCATATGGTTGCTGCATCTACCTAAGATCCATGGATGCATTCGGAGTGGCTCAAGTGAAACTTTTCGTTGCGAAGTCGAGGGTAGCGCCTGCGAAGAAAAAACAGCTTCCTCGGTTGGAACTGTGCGCAGCTCATTTGCTGTCTAAGCTTTGGACAAAGATTAGTACGATCTTCGCAACTGCGCCGTCCGCAGTTTACTTCTGGACGGATTCCCAAATTGTTCTCCACTGGATTTCAACACATTCTTCAAAGCTAAGCACCTTCGTAGGAAACAGAGTCGCTGAAATACAGGAGAACACCATAGATGTCACCTGGAAGCATGTGCCTACACTTCAAAATCCGGCAGACATAGTCTCAAGAGGTTGTGCATTAAAGGAGCTTGAAACTTCAATGTGGTTTGGAGGACCAAGTTTTTTATTGGAAGAGGAGGACAACTGGCCAGCCACTGTCAACATACACCTTTTTAACCAGAAGAGGCCGCTTTGGAAAAGAAGAAAACGGCTCTCATTTGTCAAAAATTGTCCAATGACTTACTCGAAGTAGTTGAAAAATATAGTTCGTACACTAAACTGGTTCGTGTATTTGCGTACGTTCACAGAGTTAGAAGTTGGAGGCTGAATCGAGTTCAACAACGAGGCCTTTTAACAGTTCCAGAACTAGATGACACTCTTCTTAGAATTGTTCACTTGGTACAACAAAACGCGTTTTCGCACGAAACAAAATCACTTCAAACCAATCGAAATCTAAAAGGGCCCATTAAGTGGTTAAATCCTTTTATTCAGGAGATAAACGGTCTTCTTTTATTGAGAGTAGGAGGACGCTTGAAGCATGCCAACATCCCGGAGGAATGTAAACACCCATTGCTGCTCCCCAAAAACTGCAATTTCACCCACATACTGGTCAGGCATTTCCATCTGACAAACTTTCATGCTGCTCCAAAGGCACTTGTAGCGTTAGTGAGGAATCGGTTCTGGATTGTCAACGTACGGGAAATTGCTCGTCAAACAGTCCGCACATGCATTCACTGCGTCAAATATCGACCGAAGCTGTTGGAGCAAGTCATGGGAGATTTGCCTTCAAGGAGATTAACCCCGTCGCGTCCGTTTCTCGGTTGTGGTGTAGATTTCTGCGGTCCTATTTACACTTACTATAGGATTAGGGGCAAGGTTCCTTACAAAACCTACGTGGCAGTTTTCGTTTGCTTCTCGACAAAGGCAGTTCATTTGGAAGCCGTATCTGATTTGTCAGCTGATGCTTTTATCGCAGCACTGAAGCAAATGATAGGTCGAAGAGGTCTTCCTCGAGATATTTATTGCGATAATGCAACTAATTTTGTAGGAGCACAATCTAAACTCGTCGAATTGCGCAACATGTTGTTCAAAAGTTCTTCTTAAGAAATAATTAATAACTTTTGTACTAATAGTAGCATAAATTTTCATTTTATACCCCCCAGGGCACCCCACTTTGGTGGAATATGGGAGGCGGCCATAAAGGTAGCAAAGGGTCATCTCTACCGGAGCTTAAGCGGTGCCAAGCTGACTTTCGAGGAGTTGTCCACAGCCCTGGTGGAAATTGAGGCGGTGATGAACTCGCGACAAATTACCCCGATGTCATCCGACATCCTATGGGATTTATGGATTCGATGGGGCTTGGAGTTTTAAATGGATGCAGCAAATCAGACAGCAAAGGCGAGTATACCTTTATTAAATCGAATTGCTCGTCCATCATCGACTACTGCTTTGTAGGAGGAGACTGGTGCTCCATAGTAAGGGATTTCGAAGTTAAGGCTCTTCCATACTCGGACCATCCCCCTATTATCACCACTGTCGGCCTAGAAATGAGTGCAAGGGATGAGATGCACGAATTAAAACTTCTTCCTAAACTTAAATGGAATAAATCTAATGAAAATTTATACAGGCTTAACCTTAATCGCCACTTGTCAGAGCTACCTGAAAATAGTGAACCCACTTTAAGCGACTTGGAGTCAGTAATAAAGCAATCGATCCCCAGTCAGTTGCAAAGCACTAATGAAAAGAAGAGATTGCTGTATAAAATGCCATGGTTTGATGAAGATTGTTTGAAAAGCAGAAAGCGCACATTCTCCCTTCTGCGAGCATTCAGAAAATTTAACGGACCATTATTCAAGATGCTCTACAGTCAAGCTAAGGTTCAGTATAAGCAGATATGTCGAACGAAGAAGGCAGAATTCTTTGCAGCCGAGGCTCGAAAACTTTCCATTTGTAAAAGCTCAGCAGATTTTTGGAAAACAGCTAAAAAATTAAATGGAAATTCTTTAAAAATTAATATTCAACTAACAGCTGATGTCCTTAAAAGACATTTTGAAAGTTTACTAAACCCGATAAGCAACGACCTACCAATGCTGTATGCGAAACCATTTTTTGTAAATCAAACTTTAGATAGTGAAATTTCAATTCTCGAAGTGAATGAAGCATTAGCCCGATCCAAGGATTTTAAAGCTCCCGGATTTGATAGAATTCCAGTCGAATTCTATAAATATAGCTCTGCCGAATTTGTGGCAACCATTACGTCAGTCTACAACTCCATATTTCAAACTGGAAACGTCCCCGAAAGCTTTAAACAAGCAGTAATATTTCCGATTTTTAAGAAAGGCGACTCGTTAGACCCATCCAACTATAGGGGCATTTCCCTTCTGAATGCATCAGCAAAAATCTTTACAAGTATTCTGCAAGCCCGATTGATGCACTGGATACAGGAGAACTCACTTCTGAAAGAGTTTCAAGCTGGATTTCGAGCTGGCTACTCTACTACAGATCACATCTTTGTACTGCGAAACATAGCGGAAACATTCGTCGAACGGAAACAGAAGGTTTACACGTTCTTCATCGACTTTAGGGCAGCCTTCGATACCGTAGACCGGCAACGACTTTTTTACAAATTGCACCAGCACGGATTGTCTTATAAGTTTGGAAATGTACTGGAAAATTTATACAACAATACAAAAGCAGCTGTCTGGAACGGTGATGAATTGTCGAAGTGGTTTTCTACAAAAATAGGAGTTAGACAAGGATGTAATGCAAGCCCGTCAGTATTTGCCCTTTACATAGAAGATATTACTGATTACCTTCCAGGAGGAGTCACATTCGCAGGTACTCTTATTAAGGCTCTTCTGTACGCAGATGATATTGTCCTGCTGGCTAGGTCACCAGAGTCCTTGCAGCTTATGATAAATCGGCTGTACGACTACTGCACACTATGGAATCTAAAACTAAACCTGGACAAATCAAAAATTATGATTTTTAGGAGAGGATGTGGCAGGCTGTGTAGAACAGAAAGATGGACATTTAACAGTGAACCGATTGAAGTGGTTAAACACTATAAATACTTGGGAGTTGTGCTATCGAGTAACTTGAGTTTTGACACCCACCTAAGTGAAAAATTAGCGCAGTCTAAAAATGCCATAAACTCCATGTGGCGAATCTGTTTCCAGAATCGTAATATACCTCACAGTTCAAAGTACAGAGTCTTTGAAGCAGTTTCCAAATCCATATTGTTCTACGGAGCGCAGTCATGGGGTCATAAGTATTATGACTTGGTAGAAAAACTACTGAGGTTTTATCTTCGAAGGTCATTTCAACTCCCAACCACGGCCCCAAACTACTTGCTGATGATCGAAACGGGACTTGCCCCATTGTTCATACAGACTCTTAAGCTGAGCGTTGATTATATTCTCAGTATACTCAGGACAGGTGATGAAAGGCTGTCGAAGAAATCGGTTATGTTCGCAGTGAATGCACAAAGTCTGTGGTACAAGGACATGTTAAATCTGGCGGAGACATATGAATACGACCTTAGTTTAGATTGGAATGCTCAGACTAATTGGAAGGGGATACTCTACGACTTCATATCTCACGTAGATATATGTATGCGTAACAAATATATCGAGGAAGCGAAGGCATCAACACACGGTTCAACCTAGGTCCCCTTAATTACTTTAAGGATTCGAACAGCGTAAGATGTATCTCTTTGATTTTTCGTGCCAGAGGAGAGATATTGCCACTCAACTTCGTGCCACACAGGGAGGATCTTCCAGTTCTCTGCTCAATTTGCAACTTAGCTCAAAGAGAGAACTCTATGCACTTCTTGGGAATGTGCCCAATATTCCGGGGTATCAGGAGATTTCACTTTGGAAAAGCCATATTGTCGAGCGAAGAAGTAGCTGAGTTATTAAATGGTTCTAATTGGAAAGCTCTCATATCATACTGTAAATCAACGCTAGGTTATAGAAGAATGATCATTGAAGAAGATTTTTAAAATTAAAATGTTAGAAGTAAATATTACTGAAAAAGTTATTAAAATTGTACCAAAAGGTTGACAGTCTTTGGCAGACGGCTTTGAGCCATGTGTTTAAGATTTAAGTATTTTTATTTTATGTAAATTTTGTACAATCTGAAAATTCAATAAATCTATCTAAATCTAAAAAACCTAATCATCCGACCCTAGCGATCTCGAAGCAATTACGCCAGCACATTTGCTTATTGGGTCACCACTAAAGGCGATTCCAGAGGCAGCAGTAGAGGTACCAGACATAAGCTTCATCCAGCGGTGGCGGCGAATAAACGCTGTCAAAACCCACTTTTGGCAAAGATGGTCATCTGAGTACATCCATGAATTACAAGGTCGTGCCAAGTGGACGTCTCCGAGCCCAGACGTCAAGATCGGCAGCCTTGTTATCGTGCACGAAGACAACGTTCCACCCCAGAAATGGCTCATGGGAAGAATCACCAACGTCGTCCTTGGTCCAGATGGTCGAGTCAGAGTTGCTGACGTAAAAACAACAAAAGGAGAGTTCAGACGTCCCATCCGTAAACTGGCAGCACTTCCGTCTTGAAAGGGGTTCTTTCAAAGGGGGCGGAATGTTGGAGCAGAAGGTCATAATCATCATCATCGTCATCAGCAGCATCAACGTAACGAAGTCATAGTCTTACGTAAATTTTTGTATTTGAATTTGGCGCTTAAGTTAGACCAATCACCATATTTTTTGTATTGTTCAATTCGCCACAAATTTAAACTTTTATAAAAATAACGTAAATTCTCTCTCAAGCGAAAGAATCTGTTATTTGTAATTTGTATAAAAACCCTCTTGAAAATAAAGCTTTTGTCAATCAATAGTCAAAAACCCTTAGGGGAAACTCTTTTCGTTTGATTTCAATTTCGCTCGCATTTTTCACTACTTTCGTCGTCACTATTGGGTTAAAACCCAAAAGGTTTCGCTCTATCGTTTTTCGTGGAACTCATCGGAGTTCAAGTTTCGCATCCGTTTGGCAATCGGTCAAACGCAACAACCAGGATCTTCCTATCCCTTGCAAAGGGTCAAATAGAGGTCCCGCGGTTGGCGGTCGGAAAAGTATCCGCTCGTTCAAATAGCATGAAGGTTGGAAAATGTCTTAGATTTGGCATTGGCAATTTTTACTCCAGAAGAAATCACACACTAAAGTTCAAAACAGCGCGCCCATATAGTCACATACACACATTCTTGCAGCGATAGCCTCTGCTGCGTGGCTGCTGACAGTAGTCTTCATTAAAGGAAAATTAGAGTAATTTTTAATACAATCTTCCCCGGGAAATGCAGATCATAACTGTGAAAACTGCATCCAAATCCCTTCAGTGGTTCTCGAGATTATCCCAGTCATTCACGTTTTGGGTTCTTCCTTTTATACGATGTAGTTTGTTTGAAGAACATGAATATGTGTGCACTCCACTGGTGGGCCATTAATTGCAATGTCCCACGCATATCTGTGATATCTTTATATCTCAAATAATAAAATTTTGCTTTTTACTTCTGTTATAAGAATCATAGAATAATGATTTATACCTCAATCTCTTCAGTAGGAAATGTACTAACCGAGGAATTAAGTCATATTCAAATCAGTTGAGCCATTTCGTAGAAATATGTGTGTAAAGTATAGAAAAATATTTTTGTCAGTAAAAAAAACATATAAAAGGGGTTTAAGAGCCCGATAACGGATTCAGGGTACTAAAATGTATCCTAAGTTATTCCTCTTCTTACGACAAATCGATTGATATATATATTGTTGAGGTACCGTTACGTACTTACTTCCTATTTGCGGACAAACAGAAAAAATGCGTTGAAAAATCGCGCAGTACTTATGTTTATTTATTTTTTTTTTAAGTGATAAGAGGATTCTCTGGGAGCCCAAGCAAAGTACTTTGACCTACAAAGTGATCTGCAGTTTCAGTGTCCTCAAGACACAGTTTGCAAGTGTCAGATTGACTAGTGCCAATTTTCTTGAGGTGGTATTTGAGACAGCAATGACCAGTAAGGACGTCTGTTAAAAATTTGTATTGTGTTTGTTCATTCCTAGAATTTTTTTCGATCTTTTACTGAAAAGATCATTAAATCTCTTTGCGTGTCTTAGACCTGTTTGTGAGTCCCAGTATGAGCATTTTTCACGTTGTTCCCAACGATTTAGCTTAATTTTTATTTGGCTTATAGGTAGGGCGGAAAAGGGTTACTTACTTACTTATGTCCTGTATCCCCTTGTGGGTCCTAGGGCCTCTAGTACGCCTACGCGCCATCGTGTACTGTTTCTGGCAATGTGTCTGAGTTCTCCCCAACTTTTCCCTAACTGCCGTGCCTCCTTCTCGACTGTTCTGCGCCATGTTTTCCGCAGACCGCCAGGTCTTCTGCCATCCTGAGTTAGGGGGTTCCATTGCATAGCATGGTTCGCTATGTGGAGCTGTCACCCCTTCGGAACGTGTGACCAATCCACTGCCACTTCCGCCGTTGGATAGTTCTGCCTATTGGTTCCTGACCCGTTCTCTCGTAAAGGTGTTCGTTAGAGATACGATTGGGCCAGAAAATCCGTAAGATATTGCGCAGACACCTATTAACGAACGTTTTCAGCTTTCTGGTGATAGTAGTGGTCACTCTCCACGTGCTGCAACCATATAGCAGCACGGATTCAACGTTGGAGCGGAACAGTCATATTTTGGTGCTCAAACTGATTGCATTGCTTCGCCATATTTTGGACAACATCCCGAACGCGGACTTTGCTTTGGCGATCCTGTTGGTTATATCCAGTTCGGTTCCACCATCGGTCGAGACAATACTCCCAAGATACTGAAAATCCTCTACTCTCTCTACCGGTTGTCCAGCAATGCATATTTGAGCCGATGAGTTAGTTCCAAGGCTGATGATTTTAGTTTTTGTCGTATTGATTTTCAGCCCGACGACACCTGCCTCCCTCTCCACATCTGCTGTCATTTGGTGGAGGTCCATAATTCAGTGGGAGAGTAAGCATACATCGTCTGCGTAGTCAAGATGTTTTAGTTGAGATGTAAGAGTCCATCGAATTCCTCCGTTTCCCGTCGACAAAGCTGCGGAAAAAGGTTGCGGACCAATGAATTTGAGTTTGGAATCAGATCTGGGTAGTTCATCAGCAGTCTCATTGCCGGCGATGCCCAAAAGACTTTAGTAGCCTTAAATGTAATTTTAACAAGATGTGGCCTCGAGGTGAGTTTCAGGTCAAGAGTTACCCCTAGATACTTGGCTTTACTGGAAAGTATAAGTTAGACGCCATTTAGTGTTAGTGTGTGGAGATTTATATTTCTTCTCCTGGTGAAAGGAATGATGACCGTTTTAGATGGATTAACTTTTAATCCACCTGTCTGACACCAAACGTTTATTTTCGATAGGGCATTTTGCATTCTTTCAGAAATAATGGATTCTTGCTTGCCTCTTAGTTTTATTACTAAGTCGTCTGCATAACCTTGGGTTAGATAGCCAGCATTATTTAGGTCGTTTAGGAGTTGGTCAACTAAGATTAAACAAAGCAGAGGAGATAGAATGCCTCCTTGAGGACAACCTTTAGTGCTTTTGATAGAAAGTGAGAATTGACCAAGCCTGACAGAAATAGTTCTGCTACTTAGCATGGAGTAAATCCATTTGGTAGTGTGTTGGTTGATGCCTTTGGCATTGGCTGTCGTTTTTATAAAATGAAACGAGGTGTTGTCAAAGGCTCCAGAGATGTCTAAGAAAGCAAAAAGTGTAGTCTTTGTTTAACAGCGATGTTTCATTTTTTTAGGTAATGTGGATGCGTCAGTGGTCTGAGAGTCTGGAAAGTGAGTCTGTAGGAGTAGACTTTGCATTTCAGTGCTGTTATCAGTAGGTATAGCTGCCATCAGGTTTTTGTAGAAGACCAATGCCATTACTTTGGTTTTAGAGAGGACCTTTTGAACCATAATGGAAAAGATCTCCAGGTGTATCTTTTTGATTTCCTAATTGCTGAGTTTTAGGTGGTGAGAGCTTTTTGTATTCACTCCATGAGTTGGAGCGCTTTGATTTGTTAAAGAGCTTTCTAACCTTGCGCTTTAGACTTTCAAGCTCATTCGTCCACCAGGGAACATCATGATTAGATGAAATAGCCTTGGCTTGACAGCATCTTTCAACATGATTAAAGAGGTTAGGCTTGGGGTTACTTCGTCAAGAAATTAATGAAATCAACCTTTACTGAAGGGAAATTTGATTTCAACCCCGTTTATGCCACTTAGACCTCGAATTTCTTAAAATTTCTTCTTATCTCGCATCTAAGCTATATATGGAATAACTGTACGAAATTTCAAGTACCTACGTGTAGCAATTTTGGTGAAACCGTGTTTCGTGTTAAGATTATTTTTCAAAGTCAATATAGCGGGGTTGATAGCGCTCTGAACGCCGTCTTGCCATCAATAAAAGTAAATGCCAGTGCACTGATTAAATTTTGAAATTAATTTATTTCTAAACCAAAGAAAAAATAATAATTTTTTAGACATGACTTGCTGCGCCGAATTTCTTAGGCGTCTCATTTTAAATTTTCAAATTTTGTCAAGCGCCAAATGCAATGCCATTTTTTATTATGTCATCGGTCAAAATACTACTGTCACATTTTCAGTCAGCTGCGTGATTCAGCCTGTGTTTAATAGCCATCAAAAGTAGATTACTTCCGGAATTTTATGAAAATGGCAAAAATTGAGTTTCGAGTGATTAAATACTTAGTTTCAAAAAACTAAACAAAGTTTATGAGGTCTATGCAGCTTCGTTAACAACAACAATAAAATATTGGAAAGCTGAATTTAAACACGATCGTGCGAACACCTATGTGTCCAGATTTTCCAAATGATGTCACCACACCAGAAATGACTGACAAAATCCATTTTATCGTATGGTATGCCCGCAGAGTATTATATATGAGATAATTTAGATAGTACTTATATACACCGTGACAAATATATTCTGTCCAAAATTAAAATTGGCGTAGAATAGAAAAACAGTTATGTAGCTGAGTGACTTTATATTTATTATTTCTATAGTAGCTTATATATTTATTACAGTAACCTTTTTTCAATGATACCCCCCTTAGCTTTGACCACAAGCTTCAAACGCTTTTCAAAATCATTGCAGGCGGCACGCACGGCCTCTAGAGGCATATCATCCCATATTTTTTTTAATGGTTTGCTTTAATTTAGTTATATTGCTATATTTGTAATCTTCGTGCTTCATTTGCATGTACGACCATACAAAATAATCCAATGGATTAAGATCAGATGATGATGGTGGCCATTCATCTTTTGGTATGAAATCGGTCAAATTATGCTGACACCAAGCCTGTACCGAGTTTGAGGTGTGTGATGGTGCTCCATCTTATTGAGAGCTGTAGTAATCATTGCCAAAGAGTTCTTTTGCGTGTTTAAGCACATTTTCTTTAAGAACTGTTTCAATGTAATAACAAGAGTTGACCTTTACTTCTTTCTCAATAAAAATCAATGGAAATTTGCATCTCTTACTAATGGCAGCCCATAGCATCACCGATGATCTATTTTGAAATATACCTCCGGTTAGTAGGAATATCAACTAGTTTTGCCCCCCATACACGATCATTCTGATCATTGAAACCTTCTTGCAGGACAAAGACTTTCTCATCGGAAAAAATGAACTCGTCCCCAGCCTGCCACTGAAGAATGACTTGCGCTCTTTTATACCGTTTTTCTTTTGAAGCAACTGTCAATCCATGAATTTTACTTTTTTTAAAGTAATTTCAAATCACTTTTTATAAGCAAATGGATTGATTTACGGTTAACATTGAGCTTTCCTGCCAACTTTCTACAGGATTGAGCGGGATTTCTTCTGATGCGTTCCTGAACGATTTTCTGAATGCAGAATGTTCTCACTGTCATTTTGCTTCCACTTCTTATTCGATCCTGAATTGTGCCAGTCTCCTTCGATCTGTCAATAGTGCGCGAAACAAATTTCCTGATAATACCCAAGTGTTTGTAGCGATGGAATATCAAACATGGATTTGCGCCACTTACTTACTCCTTCATCTTCCATTTTACAGTTATCAATATTTTTTTCCAACTTGAAAACTATATGAGTACTTACTATAAACAGGCTCTACAATTTGATATATTCTTTCGAAACATAAAACAAATACATCACGAGATATGAAGAAGAAGATCTTTGGGCCAGAATATATTTGTCACGGTGTATATATTTCAAATGAACATGCGTTTTCTCACAGTTGACAACAAACGCACTCGTGTGACGACTTCGGAGACGTGTTTGGCGATGTTTAAGTGTGATTCAAAAGAATTTATGCTTTGATTCATACTGTTATGCATTCACATGCGTTATATTACATTTTAAGATTTAAGGATGCCGTAATTTTAGTGTACGTTTGCATTTTTCATTCCTTGTCGCCTCATTCGTTTAATGTGGCGATCATAAACATCGGTTTCACATTTCAAACACTTGCATAAACAAACGATCAAAAGTGGAACGTCGACGATCTTCTTATCTCGATATGACACATATGAATGCATAGGTCTCTTTGTATTTGACATTCGTCATATAAGTCAGTTCATCCAACATCTCCGAACAAGAAGAATTACTTCTTCGCAATCAACTTTTAAATTATATAAAATAAAGAATAAAATTAGTGTTTATAGATTCGTTGTATTAATTTCCGCAATCGGTCACGCGTAACAATACCTGTGGACGAAGCATGGATCCATCGCCACAAATTATACATACGTGAGGGAACAGTAATCAAAATCGATTATCTTGAAAAGGCAAGAAAACAGTAACTGACGAACATTTTTTCAACTTATTGGGCCATTTAAATGAAAATTGGAAGGAAAAACGAACGCATTTGACAAAGAAAAAAACAATGCACCAGCTCCCAAATCCATGAAAGTGATGGCAAATCTTAATGAATTGGGCTAAGAATTACTTCCTCGTTACACATATTCTCCAGATTTAACCAACTCCGATTATTTCCTATTTCCGAATTTGGAAAAGTAGATCGGTGCAAAGATATTTGGCTCTAATGAGGAGGTCATCATAAAGAAAAACATATTTTAAAGTGTTGCATTTTGCATAAATCGTACTATTCAGAAGGGATATACAAATTTGAAAAACGTTAGACTAAGCACAAAAAATAAGTTTTTGTTTTTTCTTGCTAAAGCTATGTACGTATCACTCTGCCCTCGTGTTACTGACGTGTATCCTTACTTTCATCTAGGTACGGAAAGGAAACCAAGCGATTCCGATTAAAACTACCACTGTTGTGCTGTTAAACCCACCCCTTAACAAAACTAAACCTTATGTCAACCGCATAAATAACGGAGAAAGGACCGTTTTTTTTTTTTTTTTTGCAACAAACAAGCGTCTGCGGATTCGACATTCGCCAAGAAGTTGAAATCATTTTTGCTCCTTGTGTACACATCATAAATTGGCCACAAACATAATTGACCGTGATAGAATTATCTAAGGGTTTCACACTGCTTGGCACACATGATCGCACGCACGAACATGCACGCAATCTGGCAACCCACCCCTCCTATAGTGGAAAAGGAGGCATTTACCCTCGCAAACATATATAGGAGGTTTTCTTAAGGACATTTCTAGAAATTCCTTAAAAATTATTGACCCACACAAGGACGCGGATACATTTAATGCTTTTTTTTCAGTTTTTGTTTCGTATATCATATTCCATAAATCAATTTCACAGTTTTGAACAGTACCGCATGCTCAAGTCATACAGAGATGCGTTAAGATACCGTGCCACCGGGCACATCAACGATTTATAACAAAAAGTGACTGGTACGAAGGCTAGCACTATACGTTCTCAGTAAATAGGATTTGTCCTGGACTGGAGGGTGCTGTAAGTTGTACTACTCCTGGTCCTGCATCGTGGAAAAATAATCTTTCACTTTTCTTGCTATGCTCTTGTTACTTTTTTCATCTTTCCTTGAGTTTCATCGTCGACAGAGTGGAAAAGGATTACGGAACAACGTGTTTAAAAGCGTTCTCTTCTTTCTAGGGAGAAGGATAAAAACATATGGCGAGCAAAAAAATGTCAAGCTCGGTTATGTTCCTGTTATCGCTTCAAGGAAAAACCGACAAAAAAATACTTGAGTAGTATAGACCTTTTTTGCGTTTCCCAAGGGAGCTCAGTTGTAACCGGGAGCCAAAGAAAAAAGGAATAAATATCTGCCAGAGTTTATTAAAGCCTAAAATGGATATTAAATCGGGATAAAGTGTGTGCGCTATTGCGAAATATGTGTTAGGAGATTATCTCCCATCGTAAGTTGTTCTAATACGGTCTCAGAAAGACGCAGTAGCGTTATAAATTGGTTCCCATTCCTACGTTTGTGAGGTGATTTGTTTGTACTTGAAGTAACAAAGAAACGCAGCGTAATGTACAGATGAGTTAGTCTCAACGTAACATTTCTTTCACTTCTCTATCAACACATGGGTTTTAAGGCTTTATAGTCTTTTATAGAGCACATAAACTAGGCCCTCTTAGAGCCAAGGAACTAAACTAAGTAAGAGTTTGCGCTAACCACTGACCATCAATCCCAGTGTTTAAATAGATATATACTGTGTGGGATAAAAGAAAGGTGCTCTAGTTCCTAAATTGAAGTGGAATCTCTTATGGCAAGTTGGGGGTCAAACGGTAGTGCATGCAGTTAAATGAAAACACAAGCGTTTTTGGCAGCAGACGAGAGAGGGAGAAGAGTGCTTTCTCACTAGAGCACTTCTTCTCGTTCCAGATGGCAGCGGATAGAGTCAACGGTGGAGTCTACAGCTCCAGTTCGGTTGAACTTAGTGAACACCCTGCAAGAGCTGCTTCGACATGTAGGGTTGCCAGAAATGTTCCTCAACAAATCGGGAGGTTTCAGGAAAAATATCGGGAGAATAAGAAAAACGTCCTTACTTCATAGTACAGAACAAATTTGTAGTTTTATAGAAAACATATAGAAAACATGCTGTTGCATGGAATTTGCCGCATATTTCCTTTTTTTGATGCGTTTTCCATAAAATGAATGCAATCTGTTAATGCACAACATTATTTTATTTGTTTGTAGCTGAAATTCATATTTAATAGCTTAAATTTAATATTTTACGTTAGAAAAAAATGTAAGCTACCATTCTCCTTCGAGCTAACGAATATATTTGGGGAAATGTCAATGTATTATGCCAGTTCAAATACGAGAAAGAGTAATGCCAAATAAATTGTATAGTTACATAAGGCGCTGATTACACTTCTTCGTAATGAAACTTTCCTTTACCTGTTCGTGGTTTTTTAAGAAATGAAATATTAGAGATCGGAAAATCGGGAGATTTCGTAGAATTTTCGGGAGACCGGGAGGTTACTAAAAAATCGGGAGAACTCCCGGAATATCGGGAGAACTGGCAACCCTATCACAGGTCGGTAAGGAATTTCCAATGTTATTCAGGACCTTGGAATAGGGATGGTGGTGGAGGATCCGTTTAATGGGCCGACGGCAACGCTCACACTCACGTAGGCTCCGGGTTTCGGGGTATAACAAAAAGGAACTAGCCCTCCAGCTTGAGGGTTATGCCGTCGCTAACAAAAACTTGACATGTACTTATGCCCCACGAAACGAAAGGACCCTACCATCAAAGATTGTTTCTACGAGCTCCTCGACAAAACGTAGGAACAGGGTTCAAATACAACTTTTAAATCATATTAAGCGATTTTAACGCCAAAATAGGAGAGGAGGCCTTCTTTGGTAGGGCAGTCGGTAAACATAGCCTACAAGACACCACGCCTGATAACAGACTAAGGCTAATTGATATGGCTGTGGAGCGAAACGTCACCGTAGCAAGCACATGTTTTCCTCATCTCGATATTCATAAGCAGACATGGCGGCTCAATGATCATGTAACGATCAACCAAATTGATCATATTGCGATCGACGCAAAACATGCTTCCAGTGTTCTGAATGTCAGGACATTCCGAGCAGCCAACATAGACACAGATTAATACCTTGTTGCAGCCAAGGTACGAATGCGGGTATCCAGAACTGAGCAACAAAGAAGAATCATTGTAAGGAAATTTAACATCGAAAAGCTACAATCGCAAGAGGCCGCCAGAGTCCTCGCTGAACGCGTATGCCGACATCTCTCAATCACCCTATGCCGCATCAAGTGTCGAAAACCAGCGGCAACGCTGCCAACATGGCATCAGAAACGCTGCAGCTGATATGCTGGGTCTCGCCCGATCAATACCGCGAACCCTCTGGTTTGACGAAGAATGCCGGCACGTGTGTGCAATGCAGCAAAACAAGATGCATATAAAACGACACGATAAAGGAAGAAGAGTGCTGCTCGTGACCTCTACGAAAAACGGGAAAACCACCACCTTCTCCAAAAGAAGCGTGCGATCGAAAATATTGAAAGCATGTACTCCAGGAACAATGTACGGAAGTTTTACCAAAAGGTAAAAAGAACCTGTCATATCCAGTATATCCCGTACTATAACATGTAGAGACGAAAATGGAAACTTTGTAGTAGAATCACAGTCGCTGCTGAGAATATGGAGAAACTACATACGTCAGCAGACTGCAAAATGCCGACGAATACAAACATCCCACTGTCAGGCAGAATGAACCATTCAACAATGAAATGACAGTGAAGATTTCGGTCGACCTGACCAAAGCGAAGTGAGGTTAGCAATATCTAAACTGAAATCCAAGAAGGCTGCTGTACCTGACGGCTTACCGGCCGAACCGTTTTAAGGCAGCTGGTGATGATTTGGTAGAGGGCATACATCAACTCATCTCCGAGGTTTGGTCAGACGAGTGCATGCCTGATGAAAGGAATCCCAGCATTGTTTGTCCGATTCACATCAAAGGAGATCCCCACAACTGCGCCAATTTATAGAAGCTCCAGTCTCCTTAACATCACATACAATATCCTTTCTGCGATATTCTGTGAACGCTTAAATCCTTTTAAAATTAGCCTGATTGGCAACTATCAGTGCAGTTACAGGCCATTAAAGTCCACAATCGATCACATCTTCACACTTCGGACGATCGTGGAGAAAAAATAAGAACTCAAAATCGATACTCATCATCGCTTTGTCGATTTGAAGGCCGCCTAGTTTAGTTTTGACATCCCTGCCAAACTTGTTCGTCTGTGCAGGATGACGATGGAGAACGCTCGCTGCTCTATCAAGGTCCGTAATGACCTCACCGAGATCTTTGATGTCAAAAAAGGTTTTAAACAAGGTGACGCGCTGTCATATGACTTCTTTAATATTGTACTTGAACGGATTGTGCGGAACTCACAAGCCAACACCGGAGGCACAATCTATCACAAGTCTGTACAACTGCTTGCATACGCCGACGAGCTTGATATTATTGGAAGAAATCAGCGGGCTGTTACCGGTCCGTTTGCTAGCATTTAAGCAGAACGGGGGGACGAAATTACTCGATCGGGCTCCTAAGTCGATAGAACGTATTGCTAAGCAGACTGAGCAGGCTCGTAAGCCAGTTGTACAGGTTCCTAAGCCGACTTAAAGGATGCTCGAATCAGCAGTGCAGACTCTTGAAACAGTCAATCAGCCTTCTAAGCCGGTTAAACGTACGCCAAAGTCGTCCGCTAAAAAGGCTGAACGAAAAATAAACTCGGATAAGCCAGCGACCAAACGAAACGACGGACCACCCCCTGATCCTTACTTACTTAGGTGACGCTACAGTTCGGGGTGAACCTGGGCCTCAACCAACAAGCCTCTCCATTTAGCTCGGTCTTTAGCTAATTGCCTCCAGTTGCGCACTCCAAGTTGGTCGAGGTCCCCTTGAAGTTGGCGCGCCACCTACGGCGATAATTCCCTCTACTGCGTCGTCCCTCGGGGATAGATTCGAAGACTCTGCGGCCCGGAGCGTTGGTCCATTCGCTCTACATGTCCTAGCCATCTCAGACGTCCAACACGCAGTTTTTCGACTAGGTCGATGTCGCTGTACAGCTCGTATAGTTCGTGATTGAATCTTCTCCTCCAAAACCCGTCAACGCAAACGGGACCGAAAATCTTACGAAGAATTTTTCTCTCGAAGCGACCAAGGATATCTTCATCCTCTTTTAATAAAGTCCATGTTTCAGCGCCGTAAAGCAGGACTGGGATGATCAAGGTCTTATATAGAGTCTTCTTAGTTGTTCGAGAAAGGGCTTTACTGTTGAATTGCCTTATAAGCCCAAAAAAACAGCGATTGGCAAGAGTTATTCTTCGATTGATTTCTGCACTGATTTTGTTTGCTGAATTTATAGCAGAGCCAAGGTAGACAAAGTCCCTTACTACCTCGAAGTTCTAGCTGCCCACGGTGACGTTTTGTCCAATTCGTCGATGTTGGTTTTCCCTTCTAGTTGACAGCATATACTTGGTTTTGCCCTCGTTTATCGCCAAACCCATTTTGGCCGCATCCGCCTCAATGCTTGCAAAAGCACCGGTGACAGCCCGCTGAGATCTTCCGATAATGTCTATATCGTCGGCGTATGCAAGCAGTTGTACAGACTTGTAATAGATTGTGCCTCCGGTGTTGGCTTGTGAGTTCCGCACAATCCGTTCAAGTACAATATTGAAGAAGTCACATGACAGCGCGTCACCTTGTCTAAAGCCTTTTTTGACATCAAAGGTCTCGGTGAGGTCATTACCGACCTTGATGGAGCAGCGAGCGTTCTCCATCGTCAGCCTGCACAGGCGGACAAGTTTGGCAGGGATGTCAAAACTAGACACGGCTCTATAAAGCTCTTCTCTAAGGATGTTGTCATAGGCGGCCTTGAAATCGATAAAGAAGTGGTGAGTATCGATTTGGAATTCTTGGGTTTTCTCCAGGATCTGCCGAAGTGTGAAGATTTGATCGATGGTGGACTTTCCTGGCCTGAAACCGCACTGATAGGGTCCAATCAGGCTGTTGATAAACGGTTTCAGGCGTTCACACAATATCGCAGAAAAGATCTTGTACGCGATGTTGAGGAGACTGATGCTTCTATAATTGGCGCAGTTGAGGGGGTCTCCTTTCTTGTGGATCGGGCAAACGATGCTGAGATTCCATTCATCAGGCATACACTCCTCTGACCAAATATTAGAAATGAGTTGGTGTATGCACTCTACCAATTCCTCCCCAGCTGCCTTGAAAAGTTCGGCCGGTAAGCCGTCAGGTCGACCAGCCTTGTTCGATTTTAGCTTGGATATTGCTATCCTCACTTCGTTTTGGTCAGGTGGACGGAAATTTTGACTATCATCGTCCATGTTGAATGGTTCATTCTGCCTGACAGCGGGATGTTGATCTTCGTCGCCGTTATACAGTCTGCAGAAGTAGTTTTTCCATATTCTCAGCACCGACTGTGATTCTACTACGAGGTTTCCATTCTCATCTCTACAGGTTTCTGTACGGGTATTACTTCTCTGACACGTTCTTTTCACCTTTTGGTAAAACTTCAGTACATTGTTCCTGGAGTATAGACTCTCGATATTCTCAAACGCGCGCTTCTCATGCTCTTTCTTCTTCTTTTGGAGAAGCCGATGTTCTTCCCGTCTCTTTTGCTCGTAGAGCTCACGAGCAGCTCTCGTCTTCCTTTGCAGCGCCGCTTTGTATGCCTCTTGTTTTGCTGCATGCACTCGCCGGCATTCTTCGTCAAACCAGGGGTTTCGCGGTGGTGGGCGAGCGAGACCCAACACATCAGTCGCGGCGTTTCTGATGGCATGTTGGCAACGTTGCCACTGGTCTTCGGTACTTGATGCTGGCGGCAAAGGGGTGATTGACAGATTTCGGGATACGCGTTCAGCGAAGAGTCTGGCGGTCTCTTGCGATTGTTGCTTTTCGACTTTAAATTTTCTCACAGCAATTCTTCTTTGTTGCTCAGATTGGGATATCCGCATTCGTACCTTGGCTACAACAAGGTAATGATCCGAGTCTATGTTGGCCGCTCGGAAGGTCCGGACATCCAGAATACTGGAGGCATGCCTTGCGTCGATCGCAATATGATCAATTTGGTTGATCGTTACATGATCATTGGACCGCCATGTTTGCTTATGAATATCGAGATGAGGAAACCATGTACTTGCTATGGTAACATTTCGCTCCACAGCTAAATCAACTAGTCTTAGTCCGTTATCAGACGTGGTGTCGTGTAGGCTATGCTTACCGACTGCCCTACCAAAGACGTCCTCCTTTCCTATTTTGGCGTTAAAATCGCCCAATACGATTTTAACGTCGTATTTAGGACATTGCTCGTATGTTTTGTCGAGGAGCTCGTAGAAACACTCTTTGGTGGCAGGGTCCTTTTCTTCTGTGGGGGCATGAACACATATTAGGCTTATGTTAGCGAATTTAGCCTTGATCCGGATAGTCATAATACGCTCGCTCACGTGTCGGAAGCTTAAGACTTCTTGCCTAAGTCTGCCGCGTATGACAAATCCGCTTCCGAATAAGCGTTGCCTGTTGCCTCTGTAGCAATCACCGTAGTAGATGTCACAGTTTTTCATCCTCTTTTTGCCCGGCCCATCCCATCGCACTTCCTGGATGGCGGTAATATCTGCTTTATAGCAGTCTAGGGCCTCTGCTAGTTGTTCGGCTGTACGTGGTCTGTAAAGCGACAGAACATGCCACGTACAGATCCGAAGGTCGTTGTCCTTATTTCGTTTGCTGGGGTCGTCATTAGTTGGGTCATCCTTATCCGAGGCTTTTGGTTGTTTCGGAACCATGCGTTTTTTACGTGGTAGGGAAGTTACCCCGACGGCACAACCCCCAATCCTGGAGGGCCAGTTCCTTAATTATTCCCCTAGGATGAGGGGCCGGGTACACCGGTGCCAGTAGTCCACTACGGGAGTATGAGCGCTGCCGTTGGCCCATTAAGGGCTCCTCCGCCACCATCTCTATTCCAATGTCCTGACCAACATTGGAAATTCCTTACCGACCTGTGATCCGAATACGTCGAAGCAGCTCGCGCAAAGTATTCACTAAGTTCAACCTAACTGGAACTATAGACGCCACCGTTGACTCCGTCTAGGGAATTCGTCCGTTGCCGCCTGGAACAGGAAGAAGTGCTCTAGTGAGAAAAGCACTCTTCCTCCCCTCTCTCATCTGCTGCCACCAAGAATCCGCCAAACGGGGTTGGTTACCCATTTCTTGGATTACGGTACTAGGCACCCGGCTGTCACCGCGTGGAGGTTGAGAGTAGGAGTTGGTAGGCCTCAGCTGAGTGAAAACGCTTGTGTTTTCATATGATCGCATGCACTACCGTTTGACTAACCCCCTGATCCGTTGAATGAAATTCTGAACTGCATCTACGCTAAGTTCGAGGAACAATGTGAAATTAACAAACGGATACTCGAACGTCTCAGTAACGTCGAAAGATTTTGTATGGCTAACCATAAATCTAAATCTAAGTAAATATGGACTCTTCTTAAAATAGTAACATGGAATGCAAACGGACTCTTACAAAAATCTAACGAATTAGAAATGTTTCTAATAAGAGAAAATATCGACATTTGTTTGATCTCCGAAACCCATCTAACAAGGGAATCACAAATAAAGATTAGAAGCTACGCTGGTTATCACGCCTATCATCCTTCTGATAGAGCGCGGGGCGGTTCGTCTTTATTCACTAAAACTAACATCGAACATTCGGTCAATATAAGAATAGAGCTGGAAAAACTTCAGTTGTGTGCGGTAAGGGTTAAAAATAAACACCTGAGCTACAATATAGCATCTGTTTACTGTCCGCCGCGATGCCCAGTAGAAAAAGACGACTACTTTCGTAACTTCAATGCCCTTGGTTCAAATTTCCTTATTGGTGGAGATTTCAACGCGAAGCACACCTTCTGGGGTTCAAGATGTACATCATCTAAAGGAAAAATTCTCTACGAAGTGGCATATGAATTCGGTTGTTGTTTTTATTCGACAGGAAAACCCACCTATTGGCCAACTGACTCACAAAAAATTCATGATCTTATTGATTTTTTTTGTTACAAAAGGCACTTACGAGAAGTTTATTACAGTCAAAGAATGTTTTGATCTCTCTTCTGACCACTCGCCGGTAATTTTATTACTCGGAGAAGCGCTAATCAAGAAAAAAGGACCTCCAAGACTTACTAGCAATAGAACAAACTGGGGGGGCTTTAGAAATGATTGCGAAACAAATATCGCCTTAAATATATCACTTAAAACACCTCGTGAAATGGAGGACGAAGTTGATCGTTTCGTGGAAACAATCCAAAGAGCGGCGTGGAGTAACACTCCTTCCAGGGGCTATAAGAGCAACCACAATGAAAATTATCCCAGAGAAATCATTGAACGGTGAGGGAGAAACGAAAAGCACGAAAGAAATGGCAAATCACTCGTGCACCGCAGCATAAAACGGTCCTTCACCGACTATGCAATCGCCTTAGAGATAGTATTGGGGAATTTAAAAGCAAAAAGATAGCGACCTATCTTGAAAATCTTTCCGGTGAAAGAGAATCAAATTATTCGCTTTGGAAAGTGCTAAAAGGCATCCGGAAACCTCAAATGCAAGCACCACCAATTCGGAAAAACGATGGAAACTGAGCAAAGAGCGACAAAAAAAGGCAGAACTTTTTGCTCTACACTTAGGAGAAACGCCGTTCGACGGCCCTTCGTTAACGCCCGACTCCCCAGTCACGACATCTGACAACTTTAAAGTAAAAAAAGTTGCATTGATTGAATTGAGGGAAGTGATTAAAAATGTAAAGACGAAAAAAGCACCGGGTTACGACTTGGTAACGGCGCAGGTAGTCAAGGAATTGCCGAATAAACCTCTTATCAAACTGCTCTATTTGATCAACGCTTCGTTCAGATTGCTCTATGTTCTGAGACAATGAAAAGTCGCCAAGTCCCGAAACCAGGCAAACCGCCTAATGAGAAGAAATCATTTCGGCCTATTTCCCTTCTTCTTCTTCCTTTTATCAGCGAGGTTAAAAAAAAAAAAAAAAATATTTGGCGCAACAGCTCTTTAAAGTGCCAGGGCCTAGCTTCTCGCAACCACTCATGTTGTGTGCGTTATATTTTTCACACGAATGGAAGGGACCTACAGTTTAATGCCGAATCCGAACGGCGATTTGAGAAGCTTTTTCGTGACAACAATACTCTCGGATGTTTGTCAGACGCTCGCGAGAGGTGGGACCGTGAAAAAACTTTTTGGTGTTTTCTGGGATTCGAACTTGGAACCTCATGCGTAGTGATCCGACACACTAACCACTTACGCCACGGCGCCCACATCAGCGAGGTTATGATCCGAAAATAAGGGATCATAACCCGTGGCGCCGTGGCGTAAGTGGTTAGTGTGTTGGATCACTACGCATGAGGTTCCAAGTTCGAATCCCAGAAAACACCAAAAAAGTTTTTTCACGGTCCCACCTCTCGCGAGCGTCTGACAAGCATCCGACAGTATTGTTGTCACGAAAAGCTTCTCAAATCGCCGTTCGGATCCGACACTAAACTGTAGGTCCCTTCCATTCGCGTGAAAAATATAACGCACACAACATGAGTGGTTGCGAGAAAGCTAGGCCCTGGCACTTTAAAGAGCTGTTGTGCCAAATATTATTATTATAACCCTATTGCCGGTTATCTGAAAAATATATGAAAAACTACTTTCCAAACGTCTACAGCCCGTAATCGACGAAACCCGTCTCATTCCTGACCACCAGTTTGGATTTAGAATCAAGCATTCTACAATTGACCAAGTCCACAAAATAACTGACGTGATTATGAAAGCTCTGGAAGAAAAAAAGATTTGTTGTAGTGCATTTCTTGATGTTTCACAAGCTTTCGATAAGGTTTGGCATGAAGGCTTGGAGTATAAATTGCAACGACTACTGCCACGGCAAATCTTTCTAATCTTAGAATCGTACCTCGCCGAGAGACTCTTTCGTGCTAAGCACGGAAATGATTACTCTGACTTCAAGGAGATTGCGGCCGGAGTTCTACAAGGAAGTGTCCTTGGCCCACTTCTATATGTACTGTACACGCGTGATATCCCACAGGAAAGAAACTGCGTCGTCGCCACGTTTGCGGAGGATACGGCGATATTGACTACGGGCGAAGCTATTGCAGCAGCAACCGGAAAGCTTCAACATTTTTTTTTTTTTTTTTTTTTTTTTTTTTTTTTTTTTTTTTTTTTCCGAGGGTAGGTGAAAATCTTCAACAAGACACTATGAGGATCGCCAGCGCGTGCTCATAGTAGTGTGGTATTCTTACCCACTAAAAAACTTCCCTTCAAAACAGACTTGTTTTTATTTTTACTACAACTAAGTATTCGACTTATCAAGTAGTTTTCGTTTCGCGAAATAATGACGTTTTGCAGGTACCTTTCCATTGGAAGTTCCTGCTAGCTCCGCAGTTTAGACGCGGTTACTTATCGCGCTAGGTCTAAAGGTTTGGTTCTTTGTAGACGGCGCAGTAAATTTCTTTCTTCCAAAAGTTGGAGGACTGTAATATTTACGTGACTTTCTAGTCGACTTCTATGCTTTCTCGCGTAGGTTTGAATTTCGTCTTCGATTGTTTTAATGCCAAGGTCTCTGTGGATATCGCTATTTCTGATATACCATGGCGCATTTACAATACCTCTTAGCACTTTGTTTTCAAAAGTTTGTAAAATTTTAATATTACTTATTTTGGTACAACCCCAGAGTTGTATACCATATGTCCATACAGGCTTTAGCACTTGCTTATATAAAAGCAGTTTGTTATATATATTAAGCTTGGAATATTTTCCAAGTAACCAATACATTTCTCGATATTTGTTATCTAGTTCTTTGCGTTTTTTCTTAACGTGCGTTTTCCATTTCAGCTTTGTATCAAGTGTCATTCCAAGATACTTAGCCTCGTTTGCAAACGGGATTTGAACCGAGTTTGAAAAGATCGGCAAATTATTTATTTTTTTATAAGTAAAATTTACATGAATTTAGCTTCAACATGCTATTAATAAAGTCCACTCTTGGACGAATTCTTGGTGTATTGTGCTGAACGAAAGAAAATCTACTCACGTCAACTTTACCTACAAAAAAGTGGATAGATTGCTTGTACATCTAAACTCGGCTCAAATATCGTACGCGAACGAAGCAAAATATCTAGGAATGACTCTAGACGTTAAGCTCAAATGGAAATCGCACGTAAAAAAAGAAACGCGACGAGCTTCAAAACAAATACCGACAAATGTACTGGCTACTCGGAAAACATTCGAAGTTGAGCCTACATAACAAACTGCTTATCTATAAGCAAGTATGGTATACAACTATGGGGTTGTACCAAGAAAAGCAATAGAAACATCATACAAACTTTTGAAAATAAAGTTCTTAGAACGATCGTTAACGCACCGTGGTATGTACGTAACGAAAAAAAAAAAAAAAAGCAGAAGCGGCCAAAATGGGTTTAGCGATAAATGAGGGCAAAACCAAGCATATGCTGTCAACAAGAAGGGATAATCCACACTGACGAATTGGACAGAACGGCAAAGTGGACTTATACAACTTTGAGGTAGTAAGGGGCTTTGTCTACCTTGGGTCTGCTCTTAATTATAAAAACAACCCCAACGCAGAAATCAAGCGAAGAATACGTCTTGCCAATCGCTGTTTTTTTTTTCAGCTAATAAGATAATTCAACTGTAGAGCCCTATCTCGAACAACAAAGGAGACTCTATATGAGACCCAGGATATTCCAGTCCTGTTTTACAGCGCTGAGACATGAATTTTATTGAAAGTCGATGAAGATTTCCTTGGTCGCTTCTAGAGAAAGAGTCTTTGCAAGTTATTCGGTCCCGTTTGCGTTGACGGTTTTTGGAGGAAAAGGTTCAATGACTTAGTATCCAAACTGTAAAGCGACATCCACCTGTTCGAAAAACTGCGTATTGGACGTTTGAAATGGCTAGGACATGTAGAGCGGATGGAGACCAACGCTCCGGCCCGCAGAGTCTGTGGATCTTAGCCGGTGGAACGATGCATAATAGGGTCTTCTCGCAATAGATGGCATAAGTTCAAGGGGACCTCGACCAACTTGGGGTACGCAACTGGAGGCAATTAGCTAAAGACTGAATTAAATGGAGAGACTTGTTGGTTGAGGCTCAGGTTCACCTCGAAATGTAGCGCCACCTAAGCAAGTAAATAAGCTCACCATACTGCTTATAACCACCAACGCTCTGCCAACTGACGTGTCCCGGGATGATTTATTTTCTGGTTAATTCTCAATATCACTACTTCGCCGTAATATGCGTGGATTAAGGATTACTTACTTAGTTACTTATTTATATGGTGCTACAGTCCGGGGTGGATTTGAGCCTCAGCCAACAAACCTCTCCAGCCAGCCCGGTTATGAGCCATCTGCCTCCAGTAGCGCGCGCCAAGTTGGTTGAGGTTCCCCTTTACTTGTTCGCGCCACCTAATGCGAGATCGTCCTATACTGCGCCGTCCATCATTAAATTACAGAGTGACAACTCTGCGAATTCGAATGATTTGACTTTAGAGTAGCAATACAGAGTGAGGCCCCTTGTCTAAGATATTTCCTGACATCGAACGGTTCGATGGTGTTTTTTTCGACTTTTGTGGAGCAGCGAGAGTTCTCAATTGTCATTTTGCACAAACGGATGAGCTTGGCAGGGATGCCAAGACTGGACATGGCTCTCGTGTAACTCGCCTCTATACACGCTATCATAGGTAACTTTGAAATCGATCAAAAGGTGATGCGTATCGATTTTATATTCGCTGGTTTTTTCCAAGATATTGATAAAATGTGGATTAAAGATAAAATCTAAAAATAAGAGTGCCATGTGCGGATGATTTATTGATATTGATAATATTAATTGAAATCCAACTCGAATTGTTAATACGATACATTAGCCCACATGACTAAACAAGTGAAAGGTTCTCCATCTTCTACTAGTTAGTTATTTTCACCGAGAAAATATCACGCCCAAGGATCGGAGGCGTTAAACTAAACCTCTCCAGGTTAGCACAATACTTGGGCGTAATCTATGATTTCAAACTAAATTAGAAGGAGAACTATGACCGCATTAAGAAAGTGTGTGTAAATTTATTACTTATTATTACTATTATTAAATTCTTTATAAGAAAATAGAAAAATCACATACGTATAGTAATTTAAAAAGGAAAATATTAGAACATGGCATACATGGCATGCGGCCTGCCAAAAAAAAGAAGTATGTGCGTAGTTTTTCATTATATTTATACAAAAAGGCATTTAGTAAGATATTTGAATTCAAACCAGTTGTATACTCTCACACCGCAGTTGTGGGACCTATTTTAACATCATGACTCTGTACTCTGATGGACTGTACTAAGAAGCAAAACCTGCTTTAAAACCTCACTAAGATCGAGAGGACAGTGTGCATATGGATTATAAGATTAATAAAGCAATGAAGATCTTGCGTAATAAGGTAGTCTCAAGAATTCGGTCGACAAAGATCCTTCCGCATCTGGAAGAAAACTGTGGAAACAGCTCCGACAAATTGGTGTTAGTAAACAGAATCCAACAATTGCTGACGACACTGACTGCGAAAAACGAAATGCGGAATTTATCTCATCATCCGGCAGGTTGAATAGCAACCGCGGAACTTTCTTAGAGCTTCTTGATTTCTATTAAGCGTTTGAGACAGTTAGGCATTCGGTGCTGTGCAACAAATTTAGGGAGAGCTTAAATTTTTCAATATCCTCGCCCAAACAGGTATATTATTACTTAGTTAAAAAGCAGCAACGCATGATAACCGGCAAACAATTCTCACGACTTATTAACGTACAGATGGCGGTACTACAAGGGTCTATCCTAGGTCCTACCCTCTTTTCGTTATATTTGAATGAATTGCGTTATAAAACGCAGATGATGTCCAACTTCTCCTGATATCGATGAAGCCTTACTGGCCGAACACAATGGTGAAGCTGAAGCGCTGTAGCGCTGTCAAATCGCGCACTGATGTAGCTGAGTACGAACACAATGGTAAAGGGATGCACGGGTGCTTTTTGTTGGTAATCCAAATGCTTCGAATTTTTTTATTTTTATTTTCACCTTCGCTTTTTTTTTGTATTTTCATAGTGAGGATTACTCAAATCCCATAGAATATTGTTCCCTTTTACTAGATCGACCTAAAAGCAAGAGGATTGATTAACTCCGCTTGGTACGCCAGAAACGACTGTGTCATCATATCTCGGAGCTTATGGCCGACGAATAAAAAAGAGATTCGCATCTTGACAGGTGCGCTAACAGGATACTGCGTGATAGGGGCCATGGCCACTAGATTAATCGTCAACATACCCGACCACTGCAGAAGCTGTCAATATATAGAGGAGACACAAACCATCAAACACCTGCTTTGCGATTGCCCAAATCTTCAAAACCGCCGCCTCCATCATATGGGAAACAGGTTTTTTGCCAGACTAGGGGATCTCATACAAGTCCCACTTAGGAACATGATAGGCTTCATAAAGAGCACAGGCTGGTTCACAACAGAACTGACCTCAAGATAATTGTTTAAGTATAGGTTCCACACTTTAAAGGGAAACACAATGGACCGAATGGCCCCCCTCCAGCCTAACCTTACCTACTAGATCGATTAATTTTCCTGTTTACTGATCTGCCGTATCTTTTTTTTGTTTTGGAAATGTCAAAAAAGCGCGCTGCAGTGCTAAAGTTAACTCCACTTCTACTTCAGCGACATGCTTCAGCTTCACTTTGTGTTCCCAATATTTGATGTGTGTGTATTTAAATTTAACAGCGCCACGTACTTCAGTTTCAGCTTCACCATTGTGTTCGTAAACTTAGAAGCAGTATCCATAATTTTACTTGAGAAGAAACGGCTCCACTTGAGATTGATAGCAGTTTTTGCTGCCTTCTCCTGAAAGTATGGGCGAAGATCCAGATTGAATAAAATAAGAAATCCTAAGTATTTAAAATGTTTCACAACTTCAATTGTCTCACCTTCTTGCGATGTCACGTTCTAATGTGAGGGCCTGAAAATCATAATTTTTGATTGGAAATATTTATTTTTAAGTCACAGAGGTCGCACAATCTGTTTAGTGTGTTGATTTGTAGCTGTAGAGTATGGGAGTTATTAGCCAGAATGACGATTTCATCGGCGAGGCGTAAGGAAGTAATTTTCTTGGTGCCGATTTTTACGCCACCTGGCAGGATGTTAGAGACATTTATAAACTTGCTTGGAATGCCTACAGAGGAGAGTTTATAAAGAGATGGAATCTGTAGTATAGTATTTGGGTAAAGATGTTCCTTAATGCTCTGTTCCTCTTTTTTTTTATTTATTTATTCATTAGCTGCTGGAAATCGTGCTTTTTTTTACTCATCATCTTGAATTGTATAAATTCCGGGAGTAAGGGCAGCGTTGTTTGGATCTCAAACATATAACACGAAAGTGGTTAGACATTCAACTGGATATTGGCTATCCAACGCCATTTATAGAATCAAATATTTCTGTCTGTACTATACTCAGCAAAAAATATTTCTTCCGTTTAACTTTCTGAATAGATATGCCTTCTCATTTTCCTACTGTAGCCGATTGAGAACATATTAGGTCTAATTTTAAGCCACCATGTATCTGAAAGCTATTTCTGGATATCCCCGGGGAATTAACCCCTCTTCCATGCCTCATGCATAGATTACGAGTGCTTTCTAATAATTTTTCCTTCTCAAAAGCCCACACTGCAAACTTTGACAAAAATCAAACGCACGCACACACGCCCGCTTTGAAGCTCAATAAAAGTAATGATTTGCACATTTATAAGTGCGCCGCCACCCAGAGCCTCAAAGCATTGGCTTCCGTTCCACTTGCTTCATTCAGGGAAAAAAAAATAATTCATGTTCATCATATTTATCTGCTTCTAGAAGTATTTCCAGCTGTCACTCGCTGTCTCTTTACCACCCGCCCGTCACACATGTGATGAATAAAAATCATACGTCAAGCATGAAAGCCGAATACCTCGCGCCCAGCGTTAGCGTCGTCTTTTTAATTTCATAAAAGTTTTATGAAAATTTTATGAGTTCCATCAATCGTTCCACCTGCTATCAATAAATCAAAAAAGTAACACGAAAAAGATGATGAAGTCGAATCGCATGCGATTCAACACAACCCCCACAAAAAATACGATATACACAAGGCGATACCTACCTACATCCAGAAGGCTACCGTGTACCGACTTGTTTCATATGATGCTGTCCTCATCGGCCGGGCTGGCATGGGGAAACAAATTAAATTGCGAGTGAATCTTCCTTTTTGGCTTCGCCAATACATAAATTCGAGAGGAGATAACTCCGAACGAAGGCGATACAGTGGGTGACGGTGTGATATGAATGACGCATATTTGCCATTTTGGATTTTATCCAATTTGTTTTTCCAGTGTGTTTGTGGATTTCCTCGAGAAATTAATTGAAGGAAATAAGTGGGTAGATTTGGCTGAAGACCCATCGGTGACACAAATGCGAAAGCGTTTTATTGATGGACGCGCTATAAAATTCCACATTTGAGTTAGGTTTTTCAATTGAATTAAAAGGAATTTGAAGGAAAATATTTGAGAATCTTATTGTTTATCTCTGATTTGGATTTTATAGCATTTCGAAGAATTGTATTGTCACCCCAATCGTACCTATAAAATATTATCATAGCACTTATTTCCTCAAATTTTTGCAACAAGCAATTCATCATATACCCTACATTCCTTAAAAAAATTGTATGGTTTTTGTGCAAATCCAAATAAATGTTGATGCCGTCCAAACTCTCTAACTCTAATTTGGATTTAGAATAAATTTAAATTAAATTACATAGAATTTATTTACATTCTTCAATAACAATGTCCTACAAGGTATTTCCTTTTTTAATTTTGAGAAGCTATTCCAATAGATTTTAGTGTGCTGATTACGAGAAAAATAGTGAAAAAATCCATCACGTCACAATTTTCGATAATAAACTTCTTACGTTTTTATTATTTTTTTTTCGATATATATAAACTTTTATTTCAAAAAAGGTTGATACATTATCATACATAGTTTCAAATCTATTCAGGTTTGGTCATTATTGATCGTCTACCAGATTGACATTTAGGCTCCGTACATAAAATATATGATTACTTTCATAGTATATTATAAACTTTAAACTTTAAACATTCGCATAAATAGTTTAACAATTGCATAACAGAATCAAACTATATTGACATTTCTATCTTAAAAACTTTCTTCCATGATACATTTTCTATAAATTAGTACCTTGGTAGCGTAGTTATACAGCGCGTTCCACCCATGGTTTCCATTTAAAATGCTCAGCGTTCTCTCCTCATCCAACACAGTCGCCCCAAAGTATCTCAGGCGGTACTCCTTCAAAATAGGACATATCGCTATGAAGTGGAAAACGTTCTCTCTCACATTGTTGTTACACAGCACGCAAATGATTGGCAGCTCTGGACGATGCGGAATATAATTAAGTGCAATCAGCTCACCTCTTATTTTCAATATCAGGCTTAATTTTTTAGTTGAGTTGCTGTTTAAAAAATATGTTCCACCTTGCAGATCATAACTCAATTGCGAGTAGTATATTCTCTGTTGGGAACTCCGGGCATCGTTTACGTATTTCTCGTATCTATCGTATCGTATCTAGCAGAATCGATTTTGCTGTTGCACAAAATATTTGCTGTTTTGAACTGTGGGAAATGCTTTTGTTATCAATACAACGACTCCAAAGTGAAGATATTGCACGTAATGCTTCCGATAGTTTTGCATTAAGGTATTTTTTCATATTTAGGTTTGCGGCTATCAGAACCCCTAGGTACTTGTATTCTCTCACTATTTCAATACTTTGACTTTGTAGGCTCCACTTTTCGTTGCGTGAATATCTACCGCTTTCACCTCTGAATATCATCATCTTCGACTTTTCCAGATTGACACTCAGGTTCCATTGTTTACAGTACTCAACTAGTCTGTTTACCATCATCTGCATCCCGTTGATTGTATCAGAGAGGAAGACAATGTCATCTGCATACATAAGCGCGGGGATCTTTACGTGGTTTAGTTCAATTCCTCCCTTCACAAACTCGGTTATGTCGTTGACGAATATGATAAATAAAAGTGCGCTCAGTATGCAACCTTGCTTCACACCCATTGATGTTCCAAACTCATCGGAAATAAATTCGCCATCCCAGACGTAGGCCAGATTGCTGTCATACATTGCCTTAGGACGTTGATGACTTTATTGGACATTCCTATTACGTGGAGTTTATAGAACAGCGCCTCGCGTGGTATTGAGTCGAAGGCTGCACGGAAATCGACGAAGAAGGCATACAACTTCTTGCGTTGGCTTTTGTAAATTTCGGCGATGTAAACAAGCGAAAAAATTTGATCTGTGGTTGAGTATCCCTTTCTAAAGCCCGCTTGAAATTCATGAAGAAGTTTCTTATACAGATCCACTGAATAAGTCTTTTAAACAAAATAGTCCCGAAAAGCTTAGCCGACGTATTTAGGAAAGATATGCCCCGATAGTTCCTTGGGTCATCATAGTCACCTTTTTTGTGCAAGGGAAAAATAATTGCTCTTTTGAAACTATTGGGAATATCCGCTGATTGAAAGATTTTGTTGAATTCTACACTAAGCGCTACATAGAATTCATTCGTACAGTTTTTATAAATCTCGAAGGGGATGTGGTCGTCTGCTGGCGCTTTTTGAACTTTCGAATCCTTAATGACTTGTAGCACTTCAGAAAGAGAAAACGGAGCGTCCGAAAAGTCATCGACAACTAGCGGGGCCGCATAATGAAAAGCTGGAGAAATTTGGTCGGGATGTAGGAGTTTGTTGAAATGCTCTTTCAACTGTTGTGCCTGCAATTTGGATCCAATAATATTAGCTTTCCCGTTGACATATTTGACCGCCTTCCAAAACTCTGCTGAAGTTCTCGATTTGCTAATTACCTCAACAGTCTGTTCTTCGAAAGCCAGTCTTTTCCTACTACAGATGCGCTTGAAGTCTTTAATCGCTTCGCCATAGTATGATTTGAACACGTTTGAGTTGTGTTTTCGCAGAAGTCCAAGAGCCGCAAAAGACCTTTCTCTTGCTTTCAGACATTCAAAATCAAACCACTTTTGTTTACTTAGCGGCTTCCTGCTTGTTGACTCATTAGGCATAGCTCGCTTGATTATTTCTGTAAGATTGGCAATGTTTATTGAAGTGTTTGATTCTTTCAAACCTTTAAGTGCATTGTTTGAATTTCTCTGGAATAGTGGGGTTAACTTGTCTTTCCAAATCTTTGGAATATTATTTCTATGTACTCATCTGTTATCAGTTTATTAATCAAGTAACTAAGTAGTACATACAAATTTAGTTACTGTTTTGACTTAAATCAAGTACAACCAGCATGGGTGGATTATGTGTAAAGATTTAAAAATGCTTGCTATATTATTTGGACAGCAAAGTGGTTTTACAAAATATTCGTGCTTCTTATGTAATGGGATGGCAGGAACAGGATACAACATTACATGAGAAAAGAATAGCCGGTTAGAACTAGTTTGGATCCAAGAAATAAAAATATAGTTCGACAAAACATAGTGCCACTTGAAAAGGTCTTATTACCACCTCTGCGCATAACAATTTGCTTTAAATAAACAAGGCGATGGATTTACGCATTTGCAAGGACTATACTGACAGAAGGCATTTTCGTTGGCCCCGATATAAGAAAACTGATGAAAGATGAAGACTTGAATTGGAAATTGAATCCTACAGACTTGGCAGAATGGGTATCGTTAAAAGAAGTAATTAGGAACTTCTTGGGAAACCATAAGAGCCCAAATTATAAAGAAATCATAAATAATATGCTTCAAAATTTCCAAAGATTAGTGGCCCATTTCACCAACTTACAAGTTTGTATTTACCAGCGTTTTTTAACAAAGTAAAAGTATAGCATTTTATGTATGTCGTTTCACCAGACTCTGGGTATTACAAACTTGTAGTTGTATTTTACAAAGGGAAATTTGTGGGAATATTTCACATTTCGTTTCATCAAAAGTAATTTGTAGTAGTAATTTACAAGTAACAAATTTGTGAATAATCGACTTATTTGTTCAGTTTACGTTTCACCAAAGAAAATTAAGTTAGAAATTTTGTTCAATATGTGAGAATATACGAGTATTACAAGTGGAAGTTGACGTGTATTTCCTCCTACAAATTTTGTTTCTTATTGAATTACCGCGCATCCAATTGCAAATTGTAGATTTCCAACTGCAGTTTCTTTTTCTTCAAGGAAATGGCATCTGCTTCGTTGGTTTTTATGATCAATAATGATATTATCGAGATCTGTAAATATGCAGTTCGTACCACCTGCAGAACCAGTTTTCTTCGAATTATCAATTTTTACCTTTAAAAATGTAATTAGATTACAAGTCAATAATAAATCTTGTGCAACGAGCATTTTGAACACTTGTGATCAACAATTTTTTTGCATTCTTATCACACATTTGTGGATTATATGCAGGTGGGGAAAAAGTAAAGTCATAATGTGAATGTGTCATCATTCTTGCAAATGAAGTCAAATGTTATTGTGCTCCGACATTTATGTTGTAAACAGATAGAGAATTACTTGACAGCAAACAATGGAGCGATACACACCTCAAGATCGCGGAATTATTGTTACTGCTTATTTGACCAATTTCCGGTCCGTTGTTTTAACGCAGCGTGAATATCGTTGGCGTTTTCCTCGTCGCTCCGCACCATGTGCGCGAACAATTAAACGTTTGGCTGAGCGTTTCGTGCACTAGAGATAGGTCCTCTAGAGATGTCGCAAGAAGAGGCCAGCCCCGTACTGCTCGTTCAGCCGAGAATATCACTGCTGTGGTCGAGGACGTCCGAGAGAGTCCACAAACATCGACGAAACAAAAAAAAAACAAATATTTGGCGCAACAGCTCTTTAAAGTACCAGGGCCTAGCTTTTCGCAACCACTCATGTTGTGTGCGTTATATTTTTCACACGAATGGAAACGAATGGACCTACAGTTTAATGCCGACTCTGAACGGCGATTTGAGAAGCTTTTTCGTAACAACAATACTCTCGGATGTTTGTCAGACGCTCGCGAGAGGTGGGACCGTGAAAAAACTTTTTTGGTGTTTTCTGGGGTTCGAACTTGGAACCTCATGCGTAGTGATCCGACACACTAACCACTCACGCCAAGGCGCCCACGAGACAAGAGTGCACTGAATTTGCCATTCGTTGCGCGAATTTTTGTGAAAGACCTAAATATTTATTTATTTATTTATTTATTTATTTATATAATTTGTAACATCTTTCACATTAGACCTGGGGCCCATTTAAAGTAAAAGTTAAATTTATTTAAGTTAAGTTAACGAAGTTAAACATAAAACAAAAGATAATAATAGGTCGAGCAAAAAACAAAGGAAATAATAAAGATTTATGTGTATATGTACATTAAGAGAAAAAATAAATAAAAATAAATAGATAAAAAATATTATAAAAGTTAAGAATTGTTGACTAGATATCTGAATAAAACTCTTTCGAAGTGTTTGGTACCGCGATGTCTTCTTATGTTTTGGGGTAAGGCATTCCACTGTCTGACAACAAAAACAAAAAATTGGCGTTCGGAATTAGTGCAGGTGAATCTTGGCTGTACAAATATAAACGGTCTTGATGAGGTAGCAAATCTAATTTTTTCATGAAGGTACGAAGGTTCTTTATTAATCAAGATATTATTTAAAGTTTTAAGAGCGCAATATTTAAAATACGTGAATAAGTTACATCCAAATATATTTTTTGTGTACCCTGATACATGATCAAAGCGTTTTAAATTATATATGTATCGGACTACATTATTGAATGCTACATTTAAACTTCTTTTTGTTTCGGAATTTAGACAACAGAAAATTTCACACCCGTAAGCTGCATAATTATTGATCTAGCGATTCGTATTTTTATGTGTTCGGGTGTGAAATGCTTGGATAAAGATAAGTTCCGCAGACAGCCATAGATCTTACCTATTGACAACCGTATGTGATAGTCCCAGCTAAGCGTGGAGTCAAACCAAATGCCCAAGTTCTTTGCTTTCTCAGTATATTGAATCACTGTTGTACCTAAGTATATTTTTGGAAAATAGCTTAAGTCAAGTTTATTTTTGTAAATTATTAAACACTTGGACTTTTTTGGATTTAGTTGCAAGCTGTTCTTATCTGACCATTCCATTATACTATTCAGATCACTGTTCAATTTATTAGCCCCATCTTCAACCAATCCAAGTTTGCAGCTTAAGTAAATTTGCACATCATCAGCGTACATGTGCATGGAACAATTTTTAACCGTAAGCGCTAGATTATTGATGAACATCGTGAACAACAATGGGCCTAATATGGAACCCTGAGGCACACCAGAGGAGAGTTCTAAAAAATTTGATGCATTTCCACCTATTACAACTGATTGTGTCCTATTTGTTAGATATGAAAACATCAGTTTGGCGGCCGAGTTGGAGAACCGAAAAAATTTCCTCAATTTGGAGACGAGTATTTGATGGTTTACAGTATCAAACGCTTTAGAAAAATCCTGGAGTCCAAGAAAAGAAACCAGATCTTTGTCTATAGAACACCTTAGGTCATCAGATACTTTAAGTACAGCTGAAACACAACTATGTTTTACCCTGAAACCGGATTGAAATCTACTTAAGAGTTTGTTATCGTTAACAAAAGCTGATATTTGTTTATGTAAAATTTTTTCCAAAACTTTTGAGAGATATGGAAGTATAGAAATTGGCCTATATTCGGCTTTCACATGTCGAGTAGGAGCTCTCTTTAGGATTGGTATAACTTTGGCTTTCTTCCATATGTGTGGAACAGAATTTGTTAAAAGAAATGTATTAAATACATGTGTTATAGCAGGGAGTATATGTGGCAGAATTATTTTTACAAATAGTGGATGTATTTCATCAATAGCCTTTGATTTTATATCGAGAACAGCCCTTACAACTTCTTGTTCTTCTATTCTTTTGAAATAAAAGCAGTTCTCAGCAGTATTATCGTAAGAAGATGTATCTGAAATGTAGGCATCTTGTGAGCATTGAATTTTCGCAAACTGAATATTAAGCAAGTCCGGACTTACGTCTGCGGGACATTCCTCTTTTTCCCGACCAACACCTAATTCTCGAATCGTTTCCAGAGAGTTCTAGAAGGCAAATTTGGGTCGAGTCGGTTGGAATAGAAACGGCTCTTGGCTTCCCTTATTTTAATTTTCACTTTATTTCTAAGACTTCGAAAAATACTGTGATATTCCGGGAGCCTACATCTTTTCCATTGCCTAAAAGCACAATCTCTCCCTTTTATTGCTTCAAGTATTTCTGGGGTAAACCATGAACTATTTTCAGCCAAACGAGAGGTACGTCTTAATGGAACATGTTTATTAAAAAGGGTTCTAATAGTATGTTGTAGAAAATTAGTTTGGTCGTTCGACGAATCCATGAAATAAATTTGTTGCCGGTTGATTTGAAATATGTCGTTTTCTAAATGATTGTAATTAATGTTTTTAAAATCTCTAAACTCGTGGAAAGATACTACATTATTTGCCTTAATTTTAAAAGTCGCAAAGATTAAGTCATGTTTCGAAAAGGCTGGTGCTGAAAGTTGCGAAAATAACAGAGTGTTATCCGGATTGCTAGTGAGGAAAATATCTAGTAGAGAAGCACCTTGATGTGAAAAATGCGTGGGAGAATCTGTGTTCACTGGAAATAGGCCAAGTGTATTGATGCTCTCAATAAATGATCGTGAGGTTTCTGCGCACAGTAAATTACAATTTAGATCGCCACATAAGACAATATCACTATAGTTTGGAGAAAGCTGTTCTAAAACTGAGTATAAATGTGAAAGACTTACAGATTTATTTGGTCGGTATACTACGCCAACTAGGCATTTACTACCACCATTTATCAATTCAACAAAATAATAATCTACGGCTGAATGTTCATCCGACTGCGTGACATATGCGGGATGAATACAATTACGAATATATAGTGCAGAGCCCCCACCAATTCGATTCAACCTATCAGCACGATATAGTCTGTATCCATCTACATTATACAGAGAATTTGAGACACCATCTTTAAACCATGATTCCGATACACATATAATATCTACCGCCGTATTCTTAAAAGTATTCCTAAACTCATCTATCTTCGGGTATAAACTTTGCGCATTGATATGGCACACTCTAAGCCCACTGTACTGTTTGCACAGAATTTCAATCATGAAACGCAAGTTCTTGTTTGTGTTATCAGGAATATTCATTAAATCATTGTTACTAATCATTTTCAAGAAAAAAGTAAAACTGATGAGAAAAGTACCATACCCAAACAGAAGACAACAAAAACCAGGAAGAAAGGAAATATTCAGACATCATTCTAGAGCATACGAGTATATAAGACACTAAGAGCAAACTACAATAATTTAAATATTCAACAAAAATTATACAATACAACGAAAACTGCATAAAAAGCAGCTTACAGGTTTCCTTCATTCAGGTTATCTTCTTCATTGTGGTTATCGGCGATTTGATCCAAGTGGTTCAGTGAAGTTACCAAAAGCGCTCCCATTTCATTGCTTGGCTGAGTGACTTGACGCACATAAACGATAGCTTTTTACCGCGTTTAAAAAGAAGAGCTTTCCGCAGAATCAGATGGTTAGTGGATGTCAAAATTTCGTTTAAGTAAATGCGGCTGTCAGATGGTAGCCCGACATCATGTAAACAAATGTTTTTTTGTTCTTTATCCATTGGGCGTGCACTGTGCGCAACAGATGATTTTTTTCTGCAGCGGAGGTAAATTTAATCACGATCGCAGTACTCGCATCTGCTGTTCTTTTTGGTTTAACGCGATATATGCTCTGCAGAGTTGGTGGTGGTGTGCAAGTGATAGAGTGACAAAACTTTGTAAACATAGTTGCTAAGTCCTCATTTTCCATTTTTGGTATACCGCGTAGTACAGCAATGGTCGATACTTTTTCTCGTTCGAGTTCGTCAATTCGTTGGTTAAGATGAGATGTATCTGGTGCATAGTCGGATTGGATTGATTTCATCTCCAATTGTTGAACTCTTTGAGTTAGATCCGACATTTGTTGTTTGAAGTGTGCGATGTTATCTCGGAAGTCTTTTTCAATTCTATCCAGTTTTTCGGAAAGCTTGTTATTTTCTTCTTTGATGAAATTTTTAAGTTGTTCGTATTGCTGGTTTTGCTTGATTGTTGCCAGTACCAATGCCTTAATAAAATTCATTTTAATTGCACCTGATGTGGGTGGTGTGTGTGGTATAGGTGAATTTTGATGTTGTTTTTTAACGGCAGCAGTCTTGCGGGTTTCTCGGGTTTGTTGTTGTTGTGATTCAGCCATAATTGAAAGCAAAATATTTAGGGCGAAATATCTCGAGAAATAGACGAACTATCAAGAAAATAGATACAGCAAACGAAGCAAGCGGACGCAAAGAAGCGATAGGAAACACTTTCTTATTTTAAAATTAGTTTTTAATATAGAAACTTGGTTTAAACGCACGACCAATTATTTTTGTGCTAAACTTGTCATATTTGATGGCAGATGCTCCCTTATAAAGTGCAAACAGTTCACCAATTACTGCCTGCTGACCGTCAAGTGAGGTTACCAACCCCCACTCTGTTAAATCTGGTGCAAGAAGAGACGAAGCCTATTTCCACTCAAGTGGTTGTATGAATAAACAAAATTTGCGTTTCTGGGGCACGGAGAATCTCTATGAAATGCACAACAACCCATTGCAACCTCAAAGTGACTGTTTTGTGCGGCATTTGCAGTGAAAAAGTGATTGGCCCTTATTTCGCGCCGACAGCCCCACCGTAACCTTAACTGGTGAGCGCTACAGACATATGTTAAACGAATTTTTTTTGCCGCAAGTTGCTGAATTGGGTCTCCAGCACTGTTGGTTTCAGCTGGGCGGAGCAACCGCTCACACAGCTCAGGAAATTATGGAGATTCTAATCGCCAATTTCCGGGCCGTGTGATTTGGCGATTTGAACTGGCCGGTCAGATCGCCAGATCTGACGGAGCCAGACTTCTTCCTTTGGGAGTTTTTGAAATATCGCGCTTACCACAACAAACCAACCAAGTATTGAAAGCCAACATTGAAGAAGAAATCACCAATTTGGAGCTAGACGTTTTGCGAACAACAATTCAAAATGCCATAAAACGCTCACAATTGTGCATCTCCTGAAGAGGTAGTCATTTGACCGATATCATTTTTTCAGCTTAGTGCCACCAATTTTACAGATAAACTTTTTGTAAAAACAGAGCCCACATTTTTTCATTTCTAACAAAATGGTAGCCAATTCACATTATGACATTACTTTTGGCCTCCTTGTATTTGTAATTTGTGGAACAAAAAATTGGATTACAAATTGTGTTGTGATTCACAAGTACAAATTTATGGTTTTTTTTAAATTGAAGTTTGGTGAAATACTTGTAGGCCATAGGTTGTCTGATGAGCCCCAAACTTCACTTTCTTCATTCTCATTTACACTACTTTCCTGATAACTTGGAAGCTGTAAGTGAAGAGCAAGGTGAAAGATTTCACCAGGATATAAAAGAAATGGAACGCAGGTATCAGGGAAAATGGAATACAAGCATGATGGCAGACTATTGCTGGATGTTAAAGTGTGATCACCCAAACAAGACTCACAAGAGGAAATCGCTCACAGAAGCTTCCATGAAAAAAACACAAGGTTTCGCAGGCCTTTGTAATATTTTAAAATACTTATTTTTATGTATGCAGTATATTTCAATAAAAAAAAAAATGAACTACACACTTATCAGCAAAATACGCTATAAGTCAAGTTCAAACTCTGTCTGAAAAGATGCGAATGTCTCTGGCAGATATCACATTTTTCTTAAGCCAAGATAAGACTTCTTTAATCGTCATTATTTCCACCTGGAATACGCTAGAATGATTTGGTAGACGGAAGGAGAGCTTAAGATTAAGATTAAGCCTGTTAGAGAAACTACCTCCACCAACTCCGTCCTTCGTTTTTAAGCCGTCAGTGTAGAAGTGGATCGATCCATCTTCTAAAAATGCATAGTCATTCCAGAGTGATCTAAAAAGCATGGTGACGAGGAAGTTCTTGTCAACATTTAAACGTGGGATGGTGTAGTTTGTGTTTTCAGGAGAGATTTTGAATTTATTCAGAATGGAAGCGTGGCCAAATTCTTTTCTTGCATTTGCTGCCATTTGCTTGCTTAATATATCGAGGAGTATCAGATGAAACATAATATCCCGTGCCGCAGAGGGAGTTGTACGTAGTGCTCCGCTTATGCACAGATAAGCTGTACGCTGGAGCTTACGTAGATATCCGCGATTTATAGATTTTCTAAGGCTGTCCACCGGACAATCACCCCGTATGTGAGTTTCGGTCTAATGACCGAGATGTAGAGTCACTGATTGATTCGGCGTTATAAACCCCATCTATTTCCAATAGCTTTTTTGCAAGAGAAAAGTACTACTGTAGCTTTATTGACTTTTTCTTGAATATAAGGTTTCCAGCTTAACTTCTTATCCAGGATAAAACCGCAATATTTTGCTGTGTTAGAGAAAGTTGAACTAATACCATTAAAAGAAGGAGAGTGGACTAACCGAATTTAGTGTAATTAATTTGAAGTTTTGTTGGAGTTTATACCCAAACCACACCAAACCGCCCATCTAGGGAGCTTGCTTAAAACGTTTGTAGAAGTTCTTTAATAGTATTTAGGTGTATTCCCGAGACAGCTAACGCAATATCATCTGCATAAGCGATCGCCGTGCATCCCTGGCTTCCCATGATTATCAATAGTTCATTCACCACAAAATTCCAAAGAAGAGTGGATAGAACGCCTCCTTACGGAGTGCCTCGACTAACAGATATTCTTATGGACGTCACACCCAGCTTAGAGTTGATCATCTGACCATTGAGCAGTAGATTAATCAATTCGCAAAGTGAGACGTCGACCTTTAGAAAGGACGCAAATCATTGTGTACTCCTTATGATATTACGCACTAGTGAGTGTATTGCCGTCTCCACTGATTTGTCTTTGTAATATGCTTGTTGGGCCGCCGACAAAAGTCTCTTTTAAATACTGTTTTTTAAGAGAAATGATGATAGACTAATAGATCTTAAATCTTTTGGATTTGTCTGCGCAGATTTATATGGTGTGAAGCTATGTAGTGCCCATTGGTGTTTGCTCTGTGTAATCGAGTTAGAGAAGTTGGTTATTCGTACAGATGGTCTGTTGAAGACCATGTTGCTAACAACTTGTGAACTAGCTGTGAAATGAGTGTCAAGTAGTACGTTTAGCGAATCTTCGCTAGAAGTCGTCCAAGACCCATCAGCTTTCTTAACTGGGTGTTATTGGATTTCAAAAGAGAATTTTCCTTAGCCTCAGAAGTTTGTTTTATTTTATCACAAAAGAGCCTCCATGCCTCCTCCCCATACAGTGTTGTGAGTGTTAGCATCACAGCCTATAATGAAACCAGTTTTTTGCCTCCCCGCGTCCGCGATCAGTCTGTCCAGGTTATTCCTAAAAAGAGAGTCCATGATATCATGGGCGAGATACGCCGATACAAAGCAGTAAGAACCGCCGTCTGTTTCTATTTTTACTCGTAGGCTACTTTTCACCATTATACACGATCTGGGTTTACCTTCGCCACGCACGTACAGGGTGTAGTGATAAGGAGTCTTAAGTCCACGTATCAAGTTGTCCACAATTGACAGATATAATTTTGAGGTAGTGAAGGACTTTGCCTACCTAGACTCTATGGTGAGCACCGCAAGTGACACCAGTAGGGAGATAGGAAACGAAGAATTACTCTTGCCAATCGCTGTTTTTATCTTCCAAGAAGGCAATTGATTAATAAAGCCCTATCTCGAACTCTAAAGGTAGCTTTGTATAAGACACTAATCATCCCAGTCCTGCTGTATGGCGCAGAGACATAGACGCAGAGTAATCTTTGGTCCCGTCTGCAAAGACGCCGAGTGGAGGAGAAGGTACATTGCCGAACTATACGGCCTATACAAGGACATCAAATTAGCCAGAAGAGTTCACATATAGCGACTAAGATGGCTGGGACATGTACAGCGGATGGAGTCCAAAGATCCAACCCAGAAAATCTTTGAATCCACGCCGGCTGAACAGCGCAGTAGAGGACGACCCAGCGGTATTTGGCACGAACAAGTTGAGAGCAACCTTAACCAACTTGGCGTGTGCAACTAGAGATAATTGATTCGTTACCGGGCTGGCTGCATAGGTTTGTTGATTGAAGCCTACGTCCACCCCGGACTGTAGCGCTATGTTAGTAAGAAAGCAAAGAAGTTGAAAACATTCGATTAAGAGGAAGCAAATTGGACTCAGGCAGGATTTGAGTTGAAGGGATTCGACTGTATCTAGTTATAATGGAATTGCCAAACTACAAGTCAATGGTTATCTTATTTGCACCGCACCCAAGAGACTGAGTCATCCAATATGTGGCGTATGGCTTCTTGATATCGATTGCAGTTCACAGGAATATTTACTTCAAATAAAGTAACTTAAATATGCCACCACCCTTTCGATCTAAGTAAAAACCAGCCAATGACATATTTACACATGCTACTCGCATAATGGATCACTTCCAAGCAATATTCTTAATTACCCCGAGTACGTACTTATGCATTAGTAATTCCCACACAGAATGATACGCCTTGTGTCCTTTTTCAAAGCAAATAAGAAAAAACACTGAAACGAGTACCCACTTTCTCAGCGGTATACCATTTCAACATACCCACTCATATGATTGTTTTGCTTCCCGTTTAATGTAGTCAAACATACACGACAGCTGGGCAAAATAATTCAAAAAAAAAATTCAATAAGTTAAGAGTGTAATATTATTATTACGACCGCGACTTATCGACGATTAAATTTCATTTTCACTTTAGAAAAGGGGTACAATGTAGAACGACTCCTATACGAATATGATGAATAGCCATCTGGGATATGGAAATGGATACTGAGAAACACACAAACGAAACATGGTCCATATTTCACCGAGGAACAACAGCAAAACATCAACGTGGACCGAAGCGGCACTAGATGATCCTCACAGGAAATATATTTCTTCGACATACATATGTATGTACGAGTAGTTATCATATAAATCCACTTAGACGGCGGCAATTTTTTGAAGATACACATACTTACAGCTAACGCCGGCTTAGCTCAGGGGAAATAATTGAAAATTCGTTTCGTATCTGGGATTTCAAAAAAAAAAAAAAAAAGAATATGCCGAAAAGCGGGTGAATTCAGAAAAAATCTGCAATTTAAATTAAGTATCTATGGCATATTGCTGCGTATTTCACTTCGCTTTCATTTGAGGCGGATAATCCAAGAAAAGCTGAACAAAAGTCGATGCTAATTCCCTGAAGTATATGTAAATTTTGGGAATTTATTCCCACAGTTAATTTTTTCTACTTTCGTCAAAGAGGAGAGGGAAACGGAAAACGACTGAAACAAATGTGAATGTAGTCAAAATATCTTGCAAAGAAGAAATTGTAATAATCTTTGGAATCAAATTTGTTGGGCTGGTTTTTCGGGTAAGTATATGCAAAAGCATATCCTCGGTGGGATAATTCGAAAACAAGTCGGGCAGGCACATTCCGGAAGTAATAAGTAACAAGAGGAAATTGGGGTACCTCTGGTGCCCGAACTTATTAACCTACTCTTAGCATTTCGATTGATATGAGATTGCATTGATTGCGTCAGGGGTTTTCAGGTCGGTTTTGCCCTTCATTGTTTCAGGAAAACATATTAAATACGGTTGAGTTATTTCCAATCAATTTTTTTGCCCATTTCCTCCTGCTCTGAGTGTAAGTTTTCCATCACTTAAATTCTTTGAATCATTCTGCGATTCTGTATAGAAAAGATACAAACAATTGGTGCGTGCCAAACAGTTAATAAATTCTTTCGAAGAAGACACGGTTGATGGCAAGTGTGAGTAAAACTGTAGCAAGAGTTTTGGATGGAAAAAATCATCAAAAAACATTCAGGAGAAATTTGTATCCTTGTGCATTTATGGTATGGTATGGTATGGTATGGTCTGGAATGGTATGGTAGAGGAGGCTGTAACTGCAAACTATGCTGAAATGTTATAAGCGCTTTAGAGCCATTTTTATATCACAACTCACGTGACCTTGTCGGTTGTTGAACTCAGAGATATCTAGGTAAGTGAAATTGCAATAAACATCTTTAAATTCACTCTGTGCCATTAAGGAAGCTAATTATGTACTTCGCCGACACTTTTCTCCGATATCTCGATTATGTTATGTTTTCAAAGAAGCGCTAAGTGTGCCCTACCTGGCCCTACCTAAAGTCGGACGCTTGCAGAGGAAATAGTAGATTTATTCCTTTTCGCTAGGAATATTGCAGCTGCGACAATATGCACAGAATGCAATGGCTAGTTTGGCCACGTGGATCCCAATAGGTTAGTGATGATTACTAATCTCCACAATTCTAGCAATATCTGCATGGTTCCTTTTTTTGTAGATCTTGAGTTTTGGTACAAGCACAGCCTCCGCCAGGGATCTGTCAAGGGCAGATCCCCGCCCTGTAAGTTCATCAGATCGCTCATCCCCTTCTATGCTGTTGTCTCCCAGCACCCAGACGAGAGTGATCTTGAACCGATGAGCTAGCGATTTATGCATTTAACCGGGAACGTTTTTTTTCCTGAACCCAGGTATACAACTAATTTTGTCCATTGTCCGAGCTTCTTTTGGCACCAAACATTATCTGATAACTCAGAAATCTAACTCACTAGTTGGGAACAGGAGAGTTCTGGTACAGTGTGCTAAAGATGAAGCAAATTACTACATATTTTTTTCAGGAGTTGAACAGCTGTGTATCGGAATAAAGACGACTAACAATCGGCATCAGTGTAATAAGTGGCAAACTTAAGATCGTAGTTGAAAAAACCAATTTCTATTGAGCTGGTCAAACGGAACTGCATGCGATCATATGAAAACACAAGCGTTTTCACCTTACCGTACCTTAATCCAAGAAATGAGTAACCAACCCCGTTTGGCGGATTCTTGGCGGCAGCAGATGAGAGAGGGGGGGAAGAGTGTTTTCTCACTAGAGCACTTCTTCCTGTTCCAGGCGGCAGCGGACGAATTCCCTAGACGGAGTCAACGGTGGCGTCTATAGTTCCAGTTAGGTTGAACTTAGGGGATACCTTGCGCGAGCTGCTTCGACGTATTCGGATCACAGGTCAGTAAGGAATATCAAATGTTGGTTAGGACCATGAAATAGAGATGGTTCCAACGGCCAACGGCAGCGCTCATACTCCCGTAGTGGACCACTGGCACCGGTGTACCCGGCCCTTCGTCCTAGGGGAATAATTTAGGAACTGGCCCTCCAGGATTGGGGGTTGTGCCGTCGGGGTAACTTCCCTACCACGTAAAAAACGCATGGTTCCGAAACAACCAAAAGCCTCGGATAAGGATGACTCAACTAATGACGACCCCAGCAAACGAAATAAGGACAACGACCTTCGGATCTGTACGTGGAATGTTCTGTCCCTTTACAGACCACGTGCAGCCGAACAACTAGCAGAGGCCGTAGACTGCTATAAAGCGGATATTACCGCCATCCAGGAAGTGCGATGGGATGAGCCGGGCAAAAAGAGGATGAAAAACTGTGACATCTACTACGGTGATTGCTACAGAGGCAACAGGCAACGCTTATTCGGAAGCGGATCTGTCATACGCGGCAGACTTAGGCAAGAAATCTTAAGCTTCCGACACGTAAGCGAGCGTATTATGACTATCCGGATCAAGGCTAAATTCGCTAACATAAGCCTAATATGTGTTCATGCCCCCACAGAAGAAAAGGACCTTGCCAACAAAGAGTGTTTCTATGAGCTCCTCGACAAAACATACGAACAATGTCCTAAATACGACGTTAAAATCGTATTGGGCGATTTTAACGTCAAAATAGGAAAGGAGGGCGTCTTTGGTAGGGCAGTCGATAAGCATAGCCTACACAACACCACGTCTGATAATGGACTAAGACTAGTTGATTTAGCTGTGGAGCGAAATGTTACCATAGCAAGCACATGGTTTCCTCATCTCGATATTCATAAGCAGACATGGCGGTCCAATGATCATGTAACGATCAACCAAATTGATCATATTGCGATCGACGCAAGGCATGCCTCCAGTATTCTGGATGTCCGGACCTTCCGAGCGGCCAACATAGACTCGGATCATTACCTTGTTGTAGCCAACGTACGAATGCGGATATCCCAATCTGAGCAACAAAGAAGAATCACTTTGAGAAAATTTAACGTCGAAAAGCTACAATCGCAAGAGACCGTCAGACTCTGCGCTGAACGCGTATACCGAAATCCCACAATCACCCCTATGCCGCCAGTATCAAGTGCCGAAGACCAGTGGCAACGCTGCCAACAAGCCATCAGAAACGCCGCGATTGATGTGTTGGGTCTCGCTCGCCCACCACCGCGAAACCCCTAGTTTGACGAAGAATGCCGGCGAGTGCATGCAGCAAAACAAGAGGTATACAAAGCGGAGCTGCAAAGGAAGACGAGAGCTGCTCGTGAGCTCTACGAGCAAAGGAGACGGGAAGAACATCGGCTTCTCCAAAAGAAGAAGAAAGAGTATGAGAAGCGCGCGTTTGAGAATATCGAGAGTTTATACTCCAGGAACAATGTTCTGAAGTTTTACCAAAAGGTAAAAAGAACGTGTCAGAGAAGCAATACCCGAACAGAAACCTGTAGAGATGAAAATGGAAACCTCGTTATTAGAATGGCAGTCGGTGCTGAGAATATGGAGAAACTACTTCTGCAGACTGTATACCGGCGACGAAGATCATCATCCCGCTGTCAGGCAGAATGAACCATTCAACATAGACGATGATAGTCAAAATTTCCGTCCACCTGACCAAAACGAAGTGAGGATAGCAATGTCAAAACTAAAATCCATCAAGGCTGCTGGAACTGACGGCTTACTGGCCGAACTTTTCAAGGCAGCTGGTGATGAATTGGTAGAGTGCATACACCAACTTATCTCTAAATTTCGGTCAGACGAGTGTATGCCTGATGAATGGAATCTCAGCATCGTTTGCCCGATCCACATGAAAGGAGACCCCCTTAACTGCGCCAATTATAGAGGCATCAGTCTCCTCAACATCGCATACAAGATCTTTTCTGCGATATTGTGTGAACGCCTGAAACCTTCACTAACAGCGGTTTCAGGCCAGGAAGGTCCACCATCGATCAAATCTTCACACTTCGGCAGATCCTGGAGAAAACCCAAGAATTCCAAATCGATACTCACCACCTCTTTATCGATTTCAAGGCCGCCCATATGACAGCATCTATAGAGAAGAGCTTTAAAGAACCATGTCTAGTTTTGACATCCCTGCCGAATTTGTCCGTCTGTGCAGACTGACGATGGAGAACACTCGCTGCTCCGTCAAGGTCGGTAATGACCTCACCGAGACCTTTGATGTCAAAAAAGTTTTAGACAAGGTGACGCGCTGTCATGCGACTTCTTCAATATTGTACTTGAACGGATTGTGCGGAACTCACAAGCCAACACCGAAGGCACAATCTATTACAAGTCTGTACAACTGCTTGCATACGTCGACGATATAGACATTATCGGAAGAACTCAGCGGGCTGTCACCGGTGCGTTTGCAAGCATTGAGACGGAGGCGGCCAAAATGGGTTTAGCGATAAACGAGGTCAAAACCAAGTATATGCTGTCAACAACAAGGGAAAGTCAACACCGACGAATTGAACAAAATGTCACCGTGGGCACCTATAACTTCGAGGTAGTAAGGAACTTTGTCTACCTTGGCTCTGCGATAAATTCTACAAACAAGATCAGCGCAGAAATCAATCGAAGAATAACTCTTGCCAATCGCTGTTTTTTTGGGCTTATAAGGCAATTCAACAGTAAAGCCCTATCTCGAACAACTAAGGAGACTCTCTATAAGACCTTGATCATCCCAGTCCTGCTTCACGGCGCTGAAACATGGACTTTATTAAAAGAGGATGAAGATATCCTTGGTCGCTTCGAGAGAAAAATTCTTCGTAAGATTTTCGGTCCCGTTTGCGTTGACGGGTTTTGGAGGAGAAGATTCAATCACGAACTATACGAGCGACATCGACCTAGTCAAAAAACTGCGTATTGGACGTCTGAGATGACTAGGACATGTGGAGCGAATGGACACCAATGCTCCGGCGCACAGAGTCTTCGAACCTAACCCCGAAGGACGACGCAGCAGAGGGAATTATCGCCGTAGGTGGCGCGCACAAGTTCAAGGGGACCTCGACCAACTTGGAGTGCGCAGCTGGAGGCAATTAGCTAAAGACCGAGCTAAATGGAGAAGCTTGTTGGTTGACGCCCAGGTTCACCCCGAACTGTAGCACCACCTAAGTCAGTAAGTATTGAGATGTCCCACCGAGTCCGAAATCCTACCGTTCTAGGCTATTACAGCCGTTTTTCTACAATCATGCGTTGGTATGAGGCGTTTTTTACAATGTCCGAAATTTACTTACTTACTTACTTACCTACTTAGGTGGCACTACAGTTCGGGGTGAACCTGGGCCTCAACCAGTGTTGTGCCTCCCGTTCACCCACTCTTGTATTGCTCGTAATTTGCGAAATACGGAGTTAGCATTGAAAGTATCTTGCACTTCAGGTGATTGCTCGCACTGAACCCAAATTGAAGTTTAAATTGCAATGTAAGTATTTTGCTTAATAGCTTGCACTTTAATTTGGTTCAGGTTTTGCAGGTTGTGCAATTCTCTGGCGCAGCAGGTCCGCATGTCGCGAGTAACATGCGGAATATGAGTAAGTGGGTCAATAGAATAAAGAATTGTTAAGTATCGTAAGTAGAGGAATAGAATAAAGTATTTAGTTGATTTTCGACGGTGTAAGAGTTAAGAACTTGTTTCATTTCAAATCCACTCCCTCGTTACCATTACCTCCCAACACCAGCAAGCCTCTCCATTTAGCTCGGTCTTAAGCTAATTGATTCCAGTTGCGCGCTCCAAGTTGCTTGAGGCCCCCTTGATCTTGTGCGTGCCACCTACGGCGAGGAGGACCTTTACGACGCCATGCCTCCGGGTTAGAGCCTCCGGGCGAAGGCTCTGGTGTCTATTCGATCTACATGTCTTAGTCATCTCAAAAGTCGAATAAGTGGTGTTTTGACTAGGTCATGTTACTGTCCTCCAAAACCCGTCAACGCAAACGGAACCGAATATCTAACGAACAATTTTTCTCTCGAAGTGACCAAAGATATCTTCATACGCTTTCAACAAAGTCCATGTTTCAGTACCGTAAGGTAGGACTGGGATGATCGGGGTCATATGTAAAGTCTCCTTGGTTGTTCGAGATAGGGCTTTGCTGTTCAATTGCCTTATAAGCCCAAAAAAACAGCGATTGGCAAGAGTTATTCTTCGCTTGATTTCTGCGCTGTCGTTGTCAGAATTAATAGCAGAGCCAAGGTAGATAAAGTACCTTACTGTCTCGAAGTTATAGCTGCCCACTGTGACGTTCTGTCGCTTCCTTTTTTCCTTTTTGACATCAACGGTCTCGGTGAGGTCATTACCGACCTTGATGGAGCAGCGCGTTGAACTGAGTTTTCGAGTACAAGACTGAAATTCATTTATTGAGTTTTAGGACTGAAATGATACATGTGTAACAATGAAATATATATATAAAAAGTGATCCCATTGTTTCAATCGACAACACATCATATGCAATGTTGTTGTATGCCTCTATAATTAGCGCAGCTGATGATGTCTCCTTTCTTGTGCATTAACTATGGAAAGCCCAATTTATGAGCCAACCTTCCCGAATTCCGCAACGAAGTTATCTAAATTGTGACGTATCTACATGCTTAGAATAAATCGAAATACATATGGCATCAACGAAATTCAAATTTTCTAGATTATCCTTGAAATTCCAACGATTCCTCTGCGTTCTTTATTTGCGGCGCTATCTAGTATATCTTCAAGTTAATTGGTGAAGTAACCCTGTTGACGATGTATTAACACTCTCGGTACGTAATTCAGCTCCAGTGGGCGCCGTGGCGTAAGTGGTTAGTGTGTCGGATCACTACGCATGAGGCTCCAAGTTCGAATCCCAGAAAATACCAAAAAGTTTTTTCACGGTCCCACCTCTCGCGAGCGTCTGAAAAACATCCGAGAGTATTGTTGTCACGAAAAAGCTTCTCAAATCGCCGTTCGGATTCAGCATTAAACTGTAGGTCCCTTCCATACGTGTGAAAAATATAACGCACACAACATGAGTGGTTGCGAAAAGCTAGACCCTGGCACTTTAAAGAGCTGTTGCGCCAAATATTTGTATTTTTTTTGTATGCAATTCAGATAATTTAGTTAGAACTAATTTACATGATGGAGTTTGTTAAGGACCTATCAAATATCATTCGTACCGTGAACAAAATAAATCTTAAATATTGTTTGCTTTGTTTTGTAAGCATTTTTGGGTTGCTACTTATTTTTTGTTTTACCTTGCTTTAGGGGGTTTACACTTATATCGATCTCACAATTAAGGAATGCCCTTAACCTATGAGGTGTTAAATATCAGACCGCCCGAAAATCTTATATATTAAATGGTGAAGACGAAACTTATCGTACGTTTTTTTAGTATTTATTATGAAAGTAAGAGGACTAAACTTATATCATGCAAAGGGTATTCTGTCACAGAAAAAAAATCATGTGCGTTTGTTACCGTTAACTCAGATAAAATAAAGTAAACATACGCACATGATTTCTCCATACAAAACGCTTTAACCAATTAAATGAAAACATTTTGATCACGTTCATGTAAGTATGAGCTTAGATCTCTTTGGCTTCCTTGCACGGGATAATATTACAAAAAAAAGCAATGTAAACAAATACAAATACATCTTCTTCTTCTTCCTTTTATCAGCGAGGTTATGATCTGAAAATAAGGGATCACAACCCCCCACTTCACCGTATTTCTACTGATCCGCCTGTGGGGTTCGCCTATTCGACCTCAGAAAATATCGGCAGGCCTGCCGATTTTGGATCACTCGGTTACTGAGGCCAATGAAATGCCGATGTCGTCGCATTTGTCAGATCCAGGCGTTTATAGGCCTGCCTTTCCTACATCGCGATGTCTTTGGAACGTGCATTGATATTCCCTTTTTAACAGGGTTCAAATGATCTCTTCTTTGAACGTGGCAATACGAGCTGAGCCGGTCGCACTCTATTTTTTGTACGATGGTTTCCTTGATGTGAAAGCTTTCACGGATCTTCGAACTTCTTATTCGATCAAGCTTTGTCACTCCTGCTGTCATGCGAAGCATTTTTCTGTCACAGATGTTAGCAGAATCTTCTCGCCACTTCATCCACCCTACGCTTACGCGATGATTGATGTCGTCATCACAAGTTGCTTTGCTATTGATAATACATCCCAGATATATGAACTTTTCGCATTTGGGAAGCACTTTTGCATTCAAATAAATGCCTGGAATAGGCCTGAGTGGATCAGAGAACGGGCAGCACAAGTAGTCTGTCTTTTTTGAACTAATGCGATACCCATTTCCCTCCAAAACGTCCACCCACACATCAAGTGCTCATTGCAGGGATGTAGGATCCTCACATATGATGGCTCCATCGTCAGCAAAGAATAACTGATGTACCTTGGGGTCCATCACTTTAAATTCAAGCAGATAATCAAGGACTGTAATAAAGAGCAAAGAACTTAAAACACTTCCCTGGTGCACCCCGACTTTGATTGGGAACTCTTCGGTTACTACAGCGGGGCATCTTACTCTTGTCTTTGCTCCTTCGTACATGTCCATGATCATCTGTACATAGGTTTCTGGAACCCCTCGATGTCTTAGCGCCACCCATATCAGACTAAGATCGTATGTCCGTAGCAGCGGGAAGGAGACGCGTGGTACATATTCGAACCAACATAAAGAACGCAAATTACACAATACAGTGGACCCCCAGTAATCCGGCATGCCTATCGCTGTACACAAAATATATTTCAGTACGCGCCACCACTACAAGGTACATTTTTCACAAAATTCTGTACTATAAGGGGTCTGCGGCAATATTGTAATCCGACAAATTCGATAGTCCAATACCGCCCTGCAAAACGTGTGTCCGATTACCGGGGGTCCACTGTAGTACGACCTACGCGCTTTGGTTCAAACCTCATTCGCAAAACCGTTGTCCGTTCGTTTACTCTATCCAAAGCTTCTTGCCGTTTTTTTGTAGTATCTTCGACCATTTTACCTACTCCGAAGTTAGCAGTGTCGTCGGTAAATATCACGAGTATATAATAGATATAAAACTGGACCGAGAACACTTACTTGCGGCACTCCAGCCATTATTTCCTTTAAATCTGAATATTCGTGAATATTCCGTGACGCGGAATAATCTATTCGCAAGGTAGTTCTTCAAAATTGTATATAGGTGCTTTGGCAGAACTTGTCGTAATTCAAAGCTTAAGCCTTCGCGCCAGACCTTGTCAAAGGCTTGAGAAACGTCAAGGAATACGCTTGAACAAATAATTTTTTCTTCAAGAGATTTTTCGATTACATGTGTTATTCTATGCACTTGTTCAACTGTTGAATGCTTACTTCTGAATCCGAAATGATGATCCAGAATGAGATGCCTTTCTTCTATTGCCGGCTGTATTTGCCTAATCAATATTCTCTCGAACACTTTGGATATGATTGAAAGAAGTTAAATTGGTCTATAAGACGTTTTTTCATTCGGCGGTTTTCCGGGCTTAAGAACCATTATGGCTTCGGCGACTTTCCATTTTCTGGGAACATATTCTAGTCTAAGCGCGGCGTTTATAATGAACATAAGATTAATTAGAACTTTTCTTGCTGGTGCTTTAACCACCTCTCCCGTGATTAGGTCGTATCCAGAAGCTTTCTTAGGCTTAAAATTCTTTATTTGACTATATGTTAGGGTGAGCCAAGTGCTAGTGTGGAAGTTTTCTTTAAATTATGCACACACCTGTTACGAACGGAATTTTGAACTTTATTGATTAATGAAGATCGGTCCATGGCAATTATGAATGGAATACAACATCGTTCATGTGATCGAAACGGCTTCTGCTGAATGCGACCATCCTAAAGTCAAAATTATCGATGACTTTTTGAAGAATAAGTGGGTCAATGGCCCCAATTTCATAAGTACGGCCCAATGATGCCGCCAACCCATAATCCGCACCATACAGTGATTTTTTTGGGATGCACTTGTTTTTCGTGAATCTCGTATTGGTTTTCGCGTCAGCAGAAAAGACAATTTTGTTTACGAGTATTTACGTACCTATCTATCCAAAAATGGGCTTCATCGGAAAAGATCAAATTCGATTCACGAATTTTACGAAATGTTACTTTTACAGTTCGCTCATTTTCGTAATAAGATTGAATAACAAAAATGCGTTGTTGCGTAGTAACCGACTCCATGAGTAAAATTGATTGACTCCAAAGATTGTGCGTGACACCTGTCAAAAAGATCAACCACATTGAATTCAGCAAATGACAGTAATTGACAGTCAACATCCACACCATCTGTTGGCTCACCCTTTATACGACGTATTTATTTTTTGAATAAGAGCTTGTCCATCGAACGGTTTAAAAGTTTCTTCCAGTTGTGTGGCAAAAACTTGCGGTTTCTCTTATCATGCCTGGCCCATTCGTCTTGATTTTTCCCAATTGGTGCGGCTTGAATTTGAAGTTTTTTAATACTTTTTATAGCCTTCCAAAGCGAGTAATTAGAATCTTTTTTTGCCGTTAAACTTTCTAGATAAGTTTGTATTTCATTATTCTTAAGATTTTCAGATATCTTTGAAGTGAGTTGCACAAACGGTTAAGATGTGCTTTATGTTGCGGCGCCCGAGTTTGTTGCCATTTTTTACGCGCTTTTCTCTTCTCCTTAATCGATTTTTTTATTTCCTGTGGATAAGTTTGAATGTAACTGGCAGGTGTTTTCTTTGGCTTGGGAGTATTCTTGCACGCGGCATCCTGTAAGATTTCGACGAAGCGATCAACTTTAACTTCAAGTTCATATGGCGTTTAACGTGATACGCTCAGCTCAATATTGGCTTCAATATCTTTTTTAAAGCCATCCCAATTAGTTTTCGCGCCGGTTAATCTGGCCGGTCCTACTTTTTTAATCAGACCTTCGCTTAACGTCATAATGATTGGAGAATGATCAGAGGAGAGATCAAAGCTTTCTTCAACTTTTATACAGTCGCCAGATATTCCTTTAACAACAAAGGAATCAATCAGATCTGGTATCTTATTTCTATCAGTTGGCCAATATGTTGGTTTACCCGTCGAGTAAAAATCACAACTGAATTGCATACCCGCATTATAAAGCTTTCTACCTTTCTGAGAGGCGTACCTTGAGCCCCAGAAGGGGTGTTTCGTGTTAAAGTCGCCACCAATAATAAAATTTGGTTTAAGCATTTGTGAAATCACTTTCGTCAAGTTTACATCGCAGTGGACAATATATAGACAAAATGTTGAAGGCAAAATGTATATTTCTAACGCGTATCGTGCTTACTTGCATTGCTTCTAATTCAATCTTTATTTCTGCTGAGTGTTCGATTCATTCTTTTTTAAATAAAGGTGATCCGCCTCTCACTCTTTCCGATGGGTGGAAGGCGTCTTATACGCTATATACCCTTATCTTAACATTCGATTGTTTTGTCAGATGAGTTTCACAGACCAAGAATATATCAATATCTTTTTCTCGTATAAATATTTCTAACACGTCAAGTCTTCGTATGAGCCCGTTGGCGTTCCAAGTAAGAATTTTAAGCGTTTCTTTCATATTCTGGTTGAAGAAATTAGTTTATTTGTTTTGCATTGCTCTTCAAGCTTCGCAAGAATTAGGGAGAAACATGGGTTAAAGGACCTTCTGAACTACCTCTATCACCGTTTCCAATGCCACAACTTGAACAGGAGTCTTTACAACACCGCGAAGGAACCTCATTTCTGCAGCTTGTATCCGCTATCTTATTCTTTTGGTCACTACCCAAATTTCATGACCATAGGTGAGAGTTGGAACATACACCGAGTTAAAAACCGATAGCTTAGCTTGAACACTAAGTTCGGCCTTCCTTATAACAGATTGGCCAAGCTCTCTCAAAATTGAGACAGCCTGACCAATTCTACAGCATAACTCGGCATTGCTCTTCCCATCACTCGTAAATAAGACTCCGAGGTACTTAAACTTATCCACCTGCTTCAGTGGAACTCCACTAACATGCAGAGTGCACTGAATGGGTTTTTTGGAAACGAGTTAATATTAACGGATTTTCTATCTTTCGCTGCTTTTTTAGTAGCTATTTTGGGTCTATTCTTAATTGGTTTCGGATTCGGGCGCATGGAATTTTTAAGCCTATCGCGCATTTTTGGAGCTCTTTCTCCACTTCGCAACCTCGATAGTTCGCAGGATGTTTTCCTTTGCAGTTTATACAAGTGGCTGGGGTTTGCTTATTTAGGTGACGCTCTTCCGAGAGATGTTTCCCTTGTCATTTCACGCATCGCGGTTCTTTCTGGCAGTAAGTCTGCGTATGATTGAAGCCTTGACAGCGCTTAAACTGCGGGATCGATCTGGAGCTCTTATGTATAGGTTCGATTTTGTCCACGATGTTTAGCGAAAGCGAAAACTGGTGTAAAAATTAATCACAGCTGCAATAACAATCAAAAGAAACATTCGATTTTGTTTCGAAAATACTAACACACGAGCTAGTATACATGGTATACATGGGCTAGTATACATATAGTAAACATGGTTCATTTATTACAATTCTATGAGCCTCTGGGCATGATTGAACTTTTTCTGGTATGTATACATACATATGTACTGTGCGTACCGAAAGGTTTAAGGTACTAAAGAATATGGAACTTCGTTTGATGGCAATTGGAGAATTCAAATAAGTGCGGAGTCATCTGAGTGGACTGATTAGTTCGTTATCGTATATACATATGTATGAATTATATACATATGTAAGTGTCTTCTCATCAACAACTAAACATCTGTCGACTAGTCATAACTCATATACCCAACAAATGTGAACTGTCGCAGTCTATTAAGTAAATCAATTCAAAAACTACAAATTCCATTCCATTTATGACACAAAAAGTGAACAAACTCCTCTTGCCCACATCTTCGAATTACATTAAACCTCTCTTGAACAGGGAGCCAATTGTCACGATCGTAAAACTCTTTAAAATGTCATTTTTAAATCCTTAGAGTAATCTCCGCGCCCGAACATAACATTCTACGTTATGTGTATCGGTTTTATATTTAGCTCAACCAATACGTTAGCCTCTGGAGTATACCTACATATCACGAATATGTTTTCACTTTCGTTGTATGTTCCGGGAGTGATTTTTAAAAATTAATCATAATTTTGAGGAATGCATTATGGCTACTGGGGGAGTTCTGAGGACGGGTCGTTGTGGTTGCGGTGTGTCCTATTTTTCAATTAATCCCTCAATTTGTTGGCTGTTGCTGTCGTAAATAAACATTTTAATAGTCGAGATTGTCTGAATATTAAATTAAGTCATGTGGTGGATTAAAATTAATGTTTTATAAATGCACATTCATTGTTGCGCGCGTCGGTCGCTTTGCCGCGCCAGTCTGCCTCTAGTGTATGCATGAGTTATGGGGGAGGATTTTTTTATTTGATTTCTGGTGATGAGCCGGGAAATTGGATTATTTATTTATATTTGAGATATGTACATCTTTACGTGTTTCATATTTTTTCGTATGGTTTGATTTTGACGAAATTTTGATTTATGTATTAAATGGGCTATGTTTTGGGAGAGGAATACTTATGTGAAATTGAAAAATTGAAAGGGTTGTTAGCGATTTATAATCACTTTAAGGATTATTTTCATGCAGACATAGAGTGGTATACTTTTGATGGGAAAATATTGAAAAATACATATTATCACACGCAATGACAGTTTGGGAATGACGCAATGACGGTTTGGGTTTGGGAACTACGAAAGGCGAAAATCTGTATGAAGTCGTGTTAGCGCGTATGGGTTTCGCTAGGTAGCGCATTTTCCTTAAAATATACGAAATTGTATATTGATTCGTTTTAGATAACCCAAATTTTGATTTCGCATCCACTAAGGAATATGGCGTTTCGTATTGGCTTCTAAATAGGATTGAATATATAAAAGATTCGAAATATATTAAGGGCATTCACTTAAACTGATAAATTTACTCATCTCGTAGCTCTGCAAATTTACGAGGTGCTTTACATGAACATCCCTCGGAAACAAGTTACGTAATTGAATCAGCTTTTCTGCAACTATCATCAAACTGTCGCCGAACATATTAAAATGCCGAAAATTAGTAAAAAGAAAAAAACTTATTAGATTGTATTCCCACCTCTGCCATAGTTTCAATCAAATTTGACAGCAGCACAATTTTCGACTTACTTACTTATGTGGCGCTACAGTTCGGGGTGAACCTGGGGTCCACCAACAAGCCTCTCCAATTAGCTCGGTGGTTGGCTAATTGCCTTCAGTTGCGCACTCCAAGTTGGTCGAGGTCCCCTTGAAGTTGCGCGCGCCACCTACGGCGATGATTTCCTCTACTGCGTCGTCCCTCGGAGTTAGATTCGAGGACTCTGCGGGCCGAGGCGTTGGTGTCCATTCGCTCTACATGTCCTAGCCATCTCAGACTTGCAATACACAGTTTTTCGACCAGGTCGATGTCGCTCGTATAGTTCGTGATTGAATCTTCTCCTTCAAAACCCGTCAACGCAAACGGGACCGAAAATCTTACGAAAAATTTTTCTCTCGAAGCGACCAAGGATATCTTCATCCTCTTTTAATAAAGTACATGTTTTAGCGTCGTAAAGCAGGACTGGGATGATCAAGATCTTATATAGAGTCTCTTTAGTTGTTCGAGATAGGGCTTTACTGTTGAATTGCCTTATAAGCCCAAAAAACAGCGATTGGCAAGAGTTATTCTTCGATTGATTTCTGCGCTGATCTTGTTTGTAGAATTTATATACAATTTTCGACAGCAGTGTAATTTTCTGAGGCTGATTTCCGAGCCGAAATAGTCGCAGAAATTTACGGGGCTCTCGTAAATAACTTTTCATATCAAATTTGACAGGTCATTTACGCGATGATAAATTTATACGGTCTACGTGGTTTACGAGGGTTCTACGAGTTTAGGTGAATACCCTTATTAGTTTGTCGAAATGATTTAAACTTACATATATTGGTCGTTTGGAATGGTATGAACATAAAAACTTTGCTTTATTTTCTTTGCACAGAGCAAAGGTCCATTTACAGCTCTGCGGCCTGTGAATCCGCGAACTCCGAACAACGCAACCCTCTACTTTTCGAGAAATTAAAATTTCTAAAATCAGGGTCGACAAAAACTGCTATTTAATTGAACGTACATATTTTTTTCAAATAAAAATTAACTAAACTGCAATGGGTATCTTACAAGCCATAACACTCAACGCCTTCCAGGGTAACGTCCACCCACGCTACAAATTTGTATATTTTTACATACATATATTTATTTTATATTTTTTATGTACTTTGAGATGTACTTATTACTTACTCAGATAGCGCTACAGTTTGGGGTGGACCTGGGCCTCAACCAAGGAACCTCTTCAGCCAGCTCGGTCATTAGCCAGCTGCCTCCATTTGCGCGCGCCAAGTTCGTTGAGGTCCCTTTCCAATTGCTTGCGCCACCAAAGGTGATACGTTCCTTTACTGCGTCGTCCATCGAGAATGGATTTGAAAACTTTTCAGCCCGGAACTTTTATGTCCATCTGCTCTACATGTCCTAGCCATCTCAGTCGCTGTATGCGTACTCTTCTGGCTAAGTTGATATAGCTGCACAATTCGTCATTTATCTTCTCCTCCACTCCCCATGAATGCAGACGTGACCAAGGAATTTTCGAAGAGCCCTTCTCTCAAAGTAAACAAAGGCACTCACATCTTCTTCTAATAACGTCAACATATCTGCGCCGTATGATTAATGTGTCGCACAGTGCTACCTTAATTATTTGTTCGCGAGAGGGCCTTACTACTCAATTGCATTCTTAGCCCAAAGAAACGGCGATCGACAAGATTGATTCTCCGTTTGATTTCCGCGCTGATGTCATTGCTCAAGTTTGTAGATAGATTAGATTTAAATGTGAATTTATTTTACAACATTTTCTTAGTTTTGCAAGTTTCACAATTTAAGCATTGGCCATTGCCGTCAGCCAGGAAGAGAGTTTTAAAGAAAATTTAACTAATGTATAATACTAATAACATTATCAATTAGTTTTCTACTTAATGTAATATTATTCAAAAAGCTTTGCGTAGGATTTGTTGCCTGTATTTTAGAGCTGATTTTATGTAGCCAATTAGTGCTGTCCAATTTTGATTTCCATTTAGCATTGCAATGACTTCACTTATCGGCAGAATATTTTTTCCCAGACGAAGTCTTCTTATCTCTGTTAATACCGGGCAGATTCCTATAAGGTGGAGGACATCCTCCTTCGCCCGTAGGTTGCATAGCGAGCATTCCACATTGTGCACTGTTCTATGTGGCATGTAGTTTAGATGTAGGAGTTCTCCTCTAGCCTTAAATATAGTAGAGATTGCATCTAGACTATTGAGATCATTAAAGTAATTCTTTTCTCCAAGGTCATATTGAAGACTTCGGTAGATGCTTCTGCTTTCGCTTTGTCGCGCTTTTTCTATATATTCATCACGTATGGAGCCGTCGATCTTGACCAACAAAGCCTGTAGAGCGCTCTTCCAGTGTGAAGTGTTCTCTTCTAGTATTCGTACATCATGCTCGCCACTTAGTCTCGCCCATTCGTTAAAAAATTGCAGTTTTTGGCCGAGAAGGTACTTTACAATTATTTTGGGAAGCCGATGGTTTGGTAATTCGCAGACTTTGCAGATGTAATTGAAGTGCATCCTTAAGGTGAACATATATAGCGAAGGTAACCCAGTTTCGAGATGCAACATGTATGTTGGTGTGTTTACCGGTAGACGAAATATTTTCTTGATGAAGTATCTCAACAGCTTCTCAACATCCTCGTACTGCAGAAATCCCCAAACCCGAGCCGCGTAACACAAATTGATCTCATTACCGCTTCAAACAGTTTATATTTAACACTATGGGCCATATTCTTCTTCCCTAGAATGCCTTTCCAGTTACAATTGATTGCTTTTTTCGCCTCCTTCAGCTTGTCTAGACGGTGACCTTCTGATTTCGGATGAGGATCAGCTCACTAGATGGAGAGAACATTTTGCTGCAGTGCTAAATCACTTAGACGACGGCGGTATGATCTTGAATTCGAATGAGCAGTTCGAAGCAACAAATTCCCGAATTCGCACCGTACCTCCCAGTAAAGCTGAAATAATAACAGCAATCAAGTCCCTCAAGAAAAACAAAGCGGTGGGTATTGATGGCATCCCTGCCGAGCTATTTCAAGCGGCGCCAAATACATCGGCAGATTTGCTGCATCCGCTAATACGGAGAGCTTGGGATAGTGAACAATTTCCACAGGAGTGGAAAAGGGGGATGATCATTAAGCTTCCAAAGAAGGGTAACTTGATGGAGTGCGGTAACTGGAGAGGTATATGTGTTCTTCCAGCTGTAGCCAAAATAATAGCTAGAATAATTCTAGAACGAATTAAAGATCATTTAGATTCAACTCTCGATGTCGAACAGGCAGGCTTTCGCGCTGGATCCTCCTGCATCGACCACATAAACACCTTACGGATCATAATCGAACAATGCGTTGACTATAGGTCTCCGCTACATTTACTGTTTATCGACTTCGAGAAGGCTTTCGACAGCTTCAATCGAGATGCTATCTGGCTGGCCTTGCGCAGGAGAGGCATTCCAGAAAAGCTTATAGCTATCATCAAGGCTACATATGAGGGCGGCAAGTGTCACGTCATGCACAATGGTAAGGTGTCGGAGGACTTTGAAGTCCAAAGTGGAGTACGTCAAGGGTGCATACTGTCCCCACTATTGTTCTTGGTGGTTATCAGCGATGTACTCCGTGCAGCATTGACGGAAGCTAATTCTGGAATTCGTTGGACTATGACATCTTACCTTAAACACCTAGATTACGCTGACGATGTTTGTCTACTTTCACATCGGATAATGGATCTTTATTTGATGGCCCAAAATCTAGAAGCTGAGGCAAACAAAGTGGGGCTAAAAATAAACACAGCCAAAACAAAAGCCCTGAGTACTTCCAATACCCGCGCTCAACTTAACATTGCCGGAAAGCAAGTCGAGAAAGTTGATAACTTTCTATATTTAGGAAGTGTCGTCTCGGCTAATCGCGGTGGCACCGAACTGGATGTGTGCAGCAGAATCGGGAAGGTTAAAGCTGCGTTCGGAATGCTGTCCAAAATCTGGAGAAGCAATGTTATTAGCTTAAGAACCAAGCTACGACTGTTCCGCTCCAACGTAGAATCAGTGCTGCTTTATGGGTGCAGTACCTGGAAGGTGGACACCATTAACACACGCAAGCTGCAAGTCTTCGTAAACAAATGCTTAAGAATCATCTTGAGGATTTTTTGGCCGAACCGCATCTCCAACGAACAACTTTATCTGAGAACGGGCCAAGAACCTATAAGCATTACTATACGAAGAAGAAAGTGGCAATGGATTGGACACACCCTACGGCGTGAAGACAACTCCATTGCGAAATACGCTATGCAGTGGAATCCGCTCACCCAGGCAGGCAGAATAGCGGGACGCCCTAGGCAAACGTGGCGCAGAACAGTTGAGGAGGAATCGAGCTCTTTAGGAATGAGTTGGAGGCAGCTCAAACGCGTTGCAGAACTCCGAACACGATGGCGCGAAGGCGTGGTTGACGCCCTATGCCCCCCGAGGGGTTAAAGGACATAAGTAAGTAAGTTCAGCTTTTCTTGCAGATGTTTACTAAATGATAGACGAGGTGTGATAATGACCCCAAGGTACTTGTACTCCTTCACCTTCTCAAGCTCTACATTTTCCCAATACCATTTTTCTTCTCGTGCGTATCGCCCAAACCCGTTTCTGAATACCATTATTTTGGATTTGATGATATTAACTTTTAAGTTCCACAATCTGCAGTACTGATGCAACTTGTTGATCATGATTTGCATTATCGTTGGAGTTTCCGCGAGTAACACAATGTCATCAGCGTACAGCAGGAGCTTGATGTTTATACCATTGAACACAATCCCTCCAGGCAAAAAAGTTGTGAGATCATCTAGGAATATTGAAAAAAGCAAAGGACTCAAGAGGCAACCCTGCTTCACTTCCATTGTTGACTCGAACCAGCTGGACATCTTCTTTCCATCCCACACCGTCGTTTTGTTTTCCTTAGAGAGACCTCGTATCACCTCCATAATCTTTGTCGATACTCCCAGGATAATAAGCTTATAAAATAGAGCATTTCTGTCGATGGAGTCGAAAGCCGCCTTGAAATCTACAAAGAATGCGTATAATTTACTGCCCCGTCTAAATAAGATCGCGCGATGCTCGTTAGCGTAAATACGTTGTCTACTGTAGAATAATCTTTCCTAAAGCCGGTTTGGAATTCGCTGAGCAAATTATTTAGGCGTATCCACTCTGTCAGGCGTTCTAGAATTATTCCCGTAAATATTTTTGTTACCGAGTTCAGGAACGAGATGCCTCTATAATTGTTTGGATCTTCTGGGTCTCCTTTCTTGAAGATAGGGAAAATTATATTTCTTCTAAAACCTTCTGGCATTTCACCCGTAATAAATATATAATTATACGCTTCGGTGAGATTTTCTAAGAATTCTTCAGTAGCATATTTAAAAAAAACTCATAAGGTACACGATCTACTCCAGGGGCTTTGTTCAAACTGCAACGGTGTATGACCATGTTGACCACCTGTATTGTTATTACCCGGTCTAGAGTGCTGTTTTCCTGATATGGCAATGCATAGTGTATTTGTGTTAAGCAGCTTGGTGGATTTAGTAGACTTGCAAAATGTTCTGCCAATACAGGAGCTTCAATTTAAATACCCTTTGCGCTGAAAGTGCCGTTGAGAGCTCAAACTAATTTCCAGAAACAACGACTGTCTCGAATTCCTGATAGAGTGCGCGCGAGATACTGAGAATACAATTGCTGTTTCCTTATGCATATATTTTTGTACGCTTTGTTTGCCTCTTGATACAGTTGTTTAGCCAGGTTTGTTCTCGTACATCTGATCAAACGCAGGTAAGCGAATGATTTTTTTCTAGCATACTCACATTCTCTGTCATACCATGGCTGTTTTTTCTTCCTCCCTCTTGCCACGAGCTCACAGGAGATCGCCGCATCCGAGATGCAAGAGACTAATTTGTCTGTGCCCCGTATGGAATTCAATTCACTTGCATCAACAGAACTGATCGCGCGATTCAAATTTAATTTGTACCTTGTTGAAAAACTTTTCCTCCACTGCAATTTCGGCAAAAGTTGCATGTCACGTGATTGAGATTCCGGGAATGCCATCAGGTTTACCGTAACAGTAAATGGTAGGTGATCTGAGTGAATCAATTCACTTACTTGCAGGTCTAATACACACTCTAGCCAAGCTCCGCGAACAAGACAATAGTCTATCGTTGAAGCCGCATTTCCCCTGATAAAAGTAAGATGACCCAGTTTGTCGCTATTGGTTCGTCCGTTCATCATCGTAAGGCCAACAGATTCGCACAATTCAATTAACTTCCTTCCATTTCCATCCATTTTCTTATCTGTGTCGTATCGTGTAGCGTTTATCGATGTGGGTATGAGCTCGGACTCCAGATTTAAAAGTTGTGCTGTCCCAATTCTTGCATTCAGATCACCAATAACCATTATGTTTTCTTGTCCAAACTCTAGTAGCAGGTCGTACAAGCCCTCAAAATCCTCCAGCCATGAGTTGCAATTAACGTAGATAGGAACTATGTAGTATTTAATCTTCTTCGTATCTATTTCAACCAAAGTTCTGTTAAACACATTTATGTAACGACATCCAATAGAGTTCCTTACATGTCTTCCGATACCAAATACACATCCTCCGCTTGCTCTGCCATGGTTATGTATTCTCGTAGCAGGGATCCAGTGCAGTATATAATCTTCAAAGTACTGGTCGAATCTGGACATGTTTTCCTCCACGAAAGTTTCAAACAGAAAGAATATGTCGTATTGGTTAATGTGTTCAAAAAAATCGTCATAGAGCAATTTGTTTCCTAAACCAGCTATATTATAAGAACAGATTTTAAATGAATAATTACATAAGTTAGACATTATTTGCTCATCTGAGTATAGCATTTCAGTAGTAAGAACATAAGTGTCAGATCTCTGTATGTAAAATGTGCGGTAACAACCAATATTGTATTTTATCTCGAAATAAACAAACTATCTATCTATCTATTACATAAGTTAGACATACAATTTTTCTTTGTTATAGATTGGCTGACGGCATTAAAACTAAAAATGAGAGTTTTGAGCACTATTTTCCACAGTTTAGGAGCCACTGCTGAAACCTGCACTTGTGTGTCCACCATAAGTACCAACACGATCAGCTGTCGTTTCTCGCCTGTCACCGATCAACTGCTGAAGAAACGTCATCCCGTCTTCATCTGCACATGTCAAATTGTTGTTGACATCGAAATAATACATTTTTTCGCCGACTTTAAGTGTTTCTCCTCGAATTTGTGTATCAATGCTTTTGTTATTTGCAGCAATATGATGTTTTATTTTAATAAGACGTCTTCTCCTTTCTCTTGCCGCGGATGTATAGTTTTGTGCAGTGATATACCTGTGTTCTTGAGTTTGGGTGCAGCTTGTAGTATGCGCCCTACATCTTCCCTATCTTGCAGTTCGACAATTACGTTCTCGATATTTGGGTTTTTCGAGCGAATGGAACGGGTAGCTGCAGCTGCTGTTGTATTCTGGGTCTGCAGCAACTCTAAACATAGCGTTTTGCCTTTTCCGCCGGGTTTAGTCCATTCTGCGCTGGTATGTGCATGACGATGTTCTTTTCGTTCGCTTTTCGAGACAGCCATTCAATCTGACATTCGAGAGCAATGCAGCGAGACTCCATTTTTTGTAGTTGGTTCTGTAGCGATAAGTTGTTTTGTTGAAGTGTGTATATTTCAGCGCCAATTCCTTCCAGATCGGATTTTGTGGACATGTCTTTCAGTTTGCTGTCCAATAGAGCTGACATAGAATTCTTTATCAGCATCTTTAAGTCTGTGATAGACACATTGCCGACAGCCATGTTTGCCTTATCCGATGTAATTTTTTGGGGCGGGAAGTGGGGGAAGTTTCTGCTAGTCTTCGTTTGGGCTGGGTTGGTGCAGGAGTCTTGGTATTTACCGTGATTTTGACATTGCTCAAGTTTATAGTGGAGTCTAGGTAGACAAAGTCCTGAACTACTTCAATATTGTGACTGCCTATCGTGACATTCTGTCGATGTTAATTGTCCTTTTTTGTTGACAATATGTACTTTGTTTTGCTCTCGTTCACCCTTACACCCATTTTTACCGCTACTGCTTCAATGCTCACGAACGTTCGCGTGGGTGAGTAACTGCACAGACTTTTGAAATATTGTGCGTCTTATGTTCGTTTTTGAGTTGCGCACAATACTTTCAAGTACGATGTTGAAGATATCGTCTAAATCCTACTTTAACGTCAAAGGAGTCCGTCCGTAAGGTCGTTACTGATGGTATCGATATTGCATTCCTGGGTTTTTTCCAAGATCTGCCGTAGTTTGAAAATATGGAATATATGCGAAACTTCACTGATAGAGACCAATCAGGTTACTAACAAATGGGATTAGACGTTCGTATAGCATGGCGGATAAGATCTTGTAAGCGATGTTTAGGAAACTGACGACCCTTTAGTTGGCGCAGTTTAAGCAGTTCCTTTTATTTTCTTCACGTGTTTATTCGTTCGAAACTTCCCTAAGACTAATTAAAATTTGTTTGGTTCTTAAAAACGAAACTTGAAACTAATGACAATATGTAATTGCGTAGTTGCACAAATGATTCCAAGAATTGTTTCGAGTGCTTGTGTTGGTATGTGGCGGAATCATACCAGATGCTTACTCTGCAGTATCGCAATTGAAACTACTTGTGCACTGGCTGTGCATTGGACCCACGATTCACTTAAATTATTGTATTTGATACTGTTGGATTTGGAATAGGTGCGAGGTTGGGTATATGCAAATTGTAACATTGTAATCCAACTGTCCAACCGTTTAGACGTGTTTTCATTTTCTCCTGCTTCGCGAGTCAATATTTCCGCCAAATCAGTCTAAACCGCTTTTTCGCCAACTTAATATTCAGTGCATTACCCCAAGTGTCGCCCGGTTTTGCAATCAATTTCAATTAAGTGACCTACTAACTGTATTCAAGTGCGTTACCTCAAGTACTGACATTCGCCCCACTTTCATCTGACTTTGATAAAAGTGTTCCCATTAAATTTTTGCATAGATCTGCAGTAATTATCGTGCTCTGTGTCACTGTGCCACCAATTCCATTCACCCCATTTTTGCTGACGCGCTTGTTCACCCTATATTTCGCCATGTCTTACGGTATTATCAACTGCCCAATCACTGACAATAATGCTGATTGGGTTTCTTGTAAAGGAATCTGCGGAAAATCTTTCCATGCCATATGTGTCGGTCTTAACAAAAGAAATACGGTATATGTAAAAGCACTTTCGGACAACCTCCTTTTCTTTTGTGATGAGTGCAAGAATATCTCACTCTCGCACGTTCTCCTCGCGATAAAGTGCCTTAGTGAATCAAATGACTCCCACCAAAAAAATTTCTCTAAAAAGATTATGGGTAAACTCTCCAACTTAGATAGCAGTGTTAGATGTGTTGACGATTTAGGCAACTCGGTTCAGAACTCAACCGAGGATATCAAATCCAAACTATGTAACATTGAAAAAAAAATTGCTGGTCTGACGGAGTTATTTCTTGCCAGTCCCACGAAGGAAGAATCCACCTTGCACCATCTCAACAAAGTGTTTTGTGATCTCAAAGCTAATTATACCTCGCAGATCAGTTCTTTCGATAAATTGCGCGAATGTGTAAACTCCCTACGGGAAGACTTTGACATCCTCTTCCAATCGTCAAGCAAGCATTCATCTCCTAGGCAACCTGATCCAATGCTCGACGTAATTTACGATCGAATCAATGGTGTCGGCGACGAAGTCACTGCAACGCGCTCAATCATTGTGAATGGAATTGAATCGGTATGCCACAAAATCGACGACCTACCTATCCATACCCAACATAACCCAAACATCCATTACAACACATCAATTTTGGATGAGTTACTGGATGCAGATGTCGACTCACGCTCAACTCCACCTTCCCTTTTACTGCCGACGGACGAATCATCAAAATCTCTCGCTGCTCCTACTGTCCAAGAGTCCGAAACTCCACCCGTCGCTGCCCCCCGGAAACTCATCAAGCATTTTGGAACAACCTGGACACCTTCTGAGTGGCAGCGTAGGCTGAATAAATTAAGTCCTGACAACCTCCAGGTTACCACCTTCCTCATCAAAGGTAGCCCTCGTAATGCTGATGTCTCGTGGATTACGAATTTGTTTTTAAAGAAATACGGTATCACCATCTCCCGATGCGAACTGATCCTACCTTCTCACCACAGAAGTCTTCGCAACTTTAAATTCGACCTCCCGGCTAGATACGAATGGCTATTCCAAAACCCTGCTAGTTTAAATTTCAACCTCGGAAAGATGCGTATCTGCAAATGGACGGACAAGTCTACTAACATAGATAAGTTAATTAATAATAGACTTAGTAACAACCTCACCCATAGAGATAAGTTAATTAATAATAAGTTGAACCCACTCTCTGTCCACTCTTCGCATAACAAATCCACCATTTCAAACAATGGACCTACCACCCACCAAAAATCCAGCAGTACTCATCTCCCGTCCTTTAACAAGTCTAAACCCGACACAAATTGGTCTTTCAAAATGGGCATCTTCCCTAACTTCAACTTTAAAACGGCAGCCGTACTGTCTAAGTCTGCTACCAAATCGCCGAATATCAAGCGAGTTTCTTTCGATGTCCCGCCGGTCCCCTCTCCCTCTCCAAACACCAAGGCCACTCCCTCAGTCAACTACCCCAATAGAATTTCAAGTAATCGCGTCTCTTTCAATCTGTCACCTGATTCCTGTCTTCCTCCAAGCCATAGCACTTCTTCTAATAACACTTCCCCCACCGTTAATTACCCGAATTTCACCCACTCCCACACTCTCAATCCTTCCTCGTTAACCACCCCCAGCTGCACCTCTGCCCATACTTCGTCCTCGGTCTCTCTTAACAATTCCATCTCGGCCAATTTGCCATCTACTGCATCTCCCCCCACTTTCGATCCAATGCTTCCTCCCACCGTCAAACTCACGTCTAAATTAATAGACCCAACGTCAACAATCAATGACCTCGATGGCCGCTACATTATGTCAAGATTGCGCGATAACCGGCTTTTTGAAAATGTGCGCCTTTACCTAGCCTATTTACATGACAAGCCTGACTCCGTCTGCATCGACGGAAAAACAAAGACTAATGTCATGGTCTTGATCCAAAAAGAAGGCCTCCCAACTAACCCTATAGCCCTTAAGAATATCTACACGCGTTTTCATGAGAGTTTTAATATCTCCTCTTCCACTGTGGCTAAAGACCTATCAACCTATGGCTCTCATATTGGTTCCAAACGTCTCTCGTATCTCCAAAAAACTCGCAGCAATCATAATAAATATTTTCGTCCCTAACTCCATCACAGTCGATCCATCTCACTCCATTGAAATTGCACCAAAGCTCCTTTCCCTCTACTATCAGAATGTCAGAGGACTTCGCACCAAAACCCCGATGGTGCACCTGAAATCACAATCACTTCCCTACGACATTTTTGCCCTAACTGAAACCAACCTTTGTCCCAACGTTCTTAACTGTGAATTATTCACCTCTGACTTCGTAGTCTTTCGCGCTGACGGCCAGAAACATGAAGACCTCTCCTTCGGCCGCGGTGTTCTTTTAGCCATACATAATCGTCTTGATGCAACCCTCGTCAAATTCTCAAATTCCACTTCTTTTGAATTCATATCAGCTAAATTATCTGTATCCAAACGGAGCGTATATATTGTTTGCTGTTATATTCGCCCTTCTCAACCCGTCCAAGCATACCAGCTGGCCGTTGATACAGTTGACTCTCTGTTAGACATCGCTAATCCTGATGACGATTTTATAATTGTTGGCGACTTCAACCTTCCCCTTTTACAATGGTCTCCATCTGAGGACGAATCATCATTTGTTCCTACTAACTCCTCCTCAGAAAAGGAAACCCTCCTTACTGATCGTCTTTTTGACTCCGGCCTTTTTCAGATCAGTGGCATTACCAACAACTTAGGTAGGCAGCTAGATCTGATTTTCTCATCCGACCCCCATAACTCCTTGGTTACCGCGAGTAACCATCTTCTCTGCACCCTAGACCAATATCACCCTCCTCTAGCTCTTGCCTTTTCGTATGAAAACGTCAACATTACCGTTGATTCTGAGAACTCTCTCTCTTTCAACTTCCGCAAAGCTGACTTCGTTAAACTTAACAACCTACTCAATAGCATAAATTTCAGCCACTTCCTAAACATTAACACACCCATTGATATCGCTCTCGTATTCTTCTACACAGCAATCTTTGACTGTCTTCTCCAATCTGTCCCTTATCTGCCTCGAAAAAACTGCTCATCATCACCTCCTTGGTACAATAAGGAATTGCGTACTCTTCGCAACGTCAGAAACAAATTATGGAAAACTTACCTGGTATCCAAATCTGCCTCAGATTACGCATATTACCAGCAAGCTTACTCCCGCTTTTCCATCCTCTGCGAATCCCTCTATCTCGAATACCTCGATAGAATGCAATTTAGTATAATCACTGACCCTAGGCGCTTTTACCAATTTATCAACGTCAAAAGAAAGTCCGACGGCTTTCCTTCCACTCTAAAATTACTTAATATTTCATCTGCTGACCCTAAAGTAATCTCCAACCTCTTTGCAACCTTTTTCAGCCAATCGTATAGTGACCATGTACACGAACCGGACCTAGATTTTTTCTCCTACCTGAATAACTGTCCTCAAACCTCTCTAGCTTCAGTCGACATTAGGTCTGATATTGTGAGAGAAAAAATTAATAGGCTCAAAGATGACTTCTCCCCTGGTCCCGATGGTCTGCCCGCCATCTTACTAAAGCAATGTGTAGATGTCCTGTGTCAGCCCCTTACAACTCTATTTCGTCTCTCACTCTCTCAAGCCGTTTTCCCAAAATTATGGAAGGACTCTTTTATTTTCCCTATCCATAAAAAAGGCAGTAAAAACGACATTTCTAACTATAGACCCATAGCCAAACTTTCCTCTATCCCTAAGCTCTTCGAAAGCATTGTCTACGACTCGCTGTATTTCCACTGCAAATCCATTTTTTCCCCACAACAGCATGGTTTCTTAAAAAGTAGGTCCACTACGACTAACCTGACCGAATTCGTTTCCAAAACACTACAAGCATTAGAGAAAGGTAATGAAGTGGATGTCATTACCACCGACTTCAGCAAGGCCTTTGACAAAATCTGTCACCGAACTATTTACCTTAAACTTAAAGCCCTCGGTTTCCCACCCTCTTTCATTTCATGGCTGAGATCGTACCTAGAAAAACGCCAGTACAGGGTTCTCTTCAGATTTTCAGTCTCTGACCCCATTAACGCCACTTCAGGGGTTCCTCAAGGCAGTCATCTTGGTCCGCTGATCTTTGTCTTAACTATAAACGATGTTGGTCACGTCATAAAAGACTCTGATCTGTCTATTTACGCGGATGATATGAAAATCACTAAGGTAATATCTACCCCCACCGATTCTCTCTTACTTCAAATCGATCTAAATTCATTCCACACATGGTGCGACAAAAACTTTCTAGAACTTAACGTCGCCAAATGTCAATCCATAACATTCTCCCGTAAACGCCTCCCCCCATCCCTCAGAACCTATTACTTTCTTAGCGAGCCCGTTCCCTCAGTCTCCTCTATATGCGATTTGGGTATTATTTGTGACAGGGAGCTAAACTTCCGTTCCCACATTGATCATATTGTACACAAGGCCAATTCTTCTCTCGGTTTCATAAAACGCTGGTCTAAAGAATTTTCAAACCCTTACGTTTCTAAATCCCTTTATATCACCTTTGTCCGACCACTCCTGGAATACGCCAGCCAAGTTTGGTCACCTTATCACAACATACACTCCCTTAGAATCGAAGCTGTGCAGCGTAGGTTTATCCGGTTTGCCTTACGCGGTCTCCCATGGGCCGACAACTATATCTTACCTCCCTATGAAGACCGGCTAAAATTGATTAACCTGCAAACCCTTACAAAACGTCGCGAAGTCGCTGACATACTTTTCGTGCACCAATTATTAACCGGTATGATCGATTCCACCGCACTACTGGAAATGATTTCCCTTCGCACTAACCCTCGAAACCTCAGGTCCGTACCGCTCTTTCTTCTCCCTCACCACCGCACCAACTACGGAAATTTCGAACCAATTTCCAGAATGTTACGCCTGGCAAATAACTCACAGAACACCCTAGACTTTCATTCGAGTCTATCCGCCCTTAGAAAGTCCCTGTACACCTCTTCATGAACTAACCAGTCCCAGTTCCCTCTCTAGTTTTTAAGATAGATTTTAAGACCTAGTTTAATAAAAAATGTGTGGGCCCCCTGGGGCCCAACAAAAAAAAAAAAAAAAAAAAAAAAAAAAAAAAAAAAAAAAAAAAAAAAAAAAAAAAAAAAAATTGTTAAGCTTAGAGTTAAGGTCCCTCGTTGTTAGTTCTTAAGTTTAGATTTAAGCTTGCTTGTATTAAGCTAAATAAATAAATAAATAAATAATACTTCCTTAAATTCATGCGAAACGTGGATGTAAGACGTTAACGATAGCATTGACGTGTATACATTAATTATGTAATAAAAACTATTGTATTATTTAAGTTATACGAGTATATGTAATGTACATATGTAGGTTGGGGTGATTTTTAATTTTTAGGTTCTAAATTTTTCTATGTTGGGGCATTTTCTCATTTTGTTTAGGGTCATATTTCGATTTTGAAATTGGGGCCATTTTTCACTATGAAAAAACATCCCAAATTTTGTGGCAATTTTTCATTTTTGTTTTGGGCCATTTTCCATCGGGATTAAATTTCATGTAGCCTACTCTAAAGAGCTCGGTGGCTAGGCCGTCTTCTCCAGCAGTCTTCTAGACAAAAGGCTATGCCAATCTTTCAAAATCAAACTATTTTCATACGCTACAACCCGTCATGTATATCTTAACTAAATCGTTATACTCCTGACGATTAGAAAAGCCGAATTTAATGAAAACACATCAAAAAAACACTTAATTCCTTCCAGCTGCTGCAGTGAGTGCATTCTTCCTTCATGGATGAAGAAAACAATCATTTAATCTGCTTGCATAGCTGATTGATACTCGAAAGTTCAACCCTGCGTTGCGAAGTAAATGAAACACAGTATATTAAAAAACATACAAAACATTGGATTTTTGTTGTTATAAGAATAAAGTACAAGAGCAACAGAAAAGCTGTTTAAGGATTAAAATGCCGTAATGGAAATCGAGGGTTACAAGATGGCATAGATGGTGATGAAAATTATGATAATAATGAAAGGAAACATCCAAACAATGGCTCATCTAAGCTCAGACATCGTCATCATCATGAAAATCGTTGTCATCATTATCGTGGTGATGGTGATCCTCGATAGCAACGTGGTCTGTGTTTACACGACCGTGTTCCCTTATACTTAGTGTCCTTTTGCAGTTTGTGTTTCATTGACGTTCGCTGCGCCTTTTTTTTGCTGCTGTTGTTGCTCACTCCTTTCAATCCGGTGCGGCCGTCAGTAGTACGGATGTCAATCCCACAGCAACTCTTTCACCCCCATGTAGAATAAATGAATAAACACTGCTGCTGCAACAACGCCACCCCAGTGGGGTTTGTACATTTTAGACCAGTTCCCCTTCGTGCTTTTATTTCTATTTGGCCTGGTTCCTGCGTTAATCCCTTTCACGGTTTCATTTTTATCTCTCAGCCGAAGGATTAAATTACGTATGCCAGGCAGGATTCTGTTTCGCTGCATTAATTATGCTAATGCATTTAGAAAGCAGAGATACGAATACACACACACGACACTGGCTGTGTGTCTAAAGGGCTTACTACGGGCAGATATCTGTATGCCTGTGGAGTTGTGTGTGTTGATTTAACTGGGCTCGACTTGGTGCTATTGTCATTTGGATGCAAAATGTCAGATACGAACGCTGCTGAAGTATAATTAGCACTGAAGTCAATTAAAGACGTTGTAGTAGTGGGAGAGGATGGAGTGTGTAGTAGGTGTACGCCTTGGCATGCAATGGATGACAGATCAAAGGAGCGCATGGAGTTATTTACTTAATGAGAGCAAATGGAATGCGGATGAGAATGAACAAGGAATTGTTTTGGTTAGCCGGTTTAATGATAAGGATGCCTTTAAAGGACAAAGGGTGGAAAATTAAGGATTTATGACTTTGGAACGGTGTTTTTCGGATTCTCTCGGTCTCGCTTAGGCAACGGAGTCTTATTTTTGGGAGTAATTAAGGTTTATTTCGTGAGTTTTTTATGTTGATTTCTTTTTAATTAGGATCTGGCTTAGTACACTCATTAAACCAGTATAGATGTTACGTAATGAAGGCTTCATTCAGAAGTGTTTATAGATTCAAGTGAAATGAGAAAAAAATTAGCTCTTGTTAGTCGGGGTGTCTTCTTTTATGACTTGAAAATGAACTTACAGCTTTTGGTTTAATGTTTGTGCGGTGACGTAAATTCTAGATTTTAGATGCTAATTTCTTTGGATTTTTTGGAAAGACCATGAAAACTAGGTCGAAGTGGGAAAGCTTTTTAGTTAATTGTTTTTATTATAGTCAACAATATGTTTAAAAAAAATTGCAGTTTTATTCTCTCTAAGCCGCCGAGGAATTTAAACATTGCTTTAATCAGTACTTCAGGGAGAAGTCCCTTCTCGGTAACGGAATAATAATACTTCCAAATTCACTTATTCGCTTGCATCTTTTTTAATAGGTCCCACATACCTTTCCTTTCGTCACAAATGTGGAAACTCTTTTTTTTCGCACGTACTTGTGCCTTTAGGGTGAAGTCAAGTGATATGGCACCTGTTAGAATTTGGCACATTCTTCTAAACATAGGGTATACGAAACTTTGCTAAGTTCCTCCAATGATTCGAAAGTACGAAGACTGGCACGCTATAACGATTTTGGCCTCGGTTTTATAGGACTGCATAAGGAAAAATTTTGAATGCAAAGTTTGGTAAGGAATTTTTAAACAGCTATTATTAGGTAAAGTATTGGGCCAGTTTACCGTTCATACATTAAAACATACAGCATTGAATGTGTTTTCACTTTTGTTTATGAAAAAGAATCAAGTGGGACACCAAAGTAGAAGAAAGTTGTGTGCTAAATGGGGATGTAGTTGTTATTCCTTTATTGACTACCTTTCATAAAAATGTCCAAGCTCACCTTTAACGACCCAAGGTACACTATTTAGGTGTACCTCATGGCTTTGGTAGGTGTACGTTGGGCCGAACATATTTCCAGAACTCTTTTTTAAAGAATAAAACCAAAAGTTTCTCAAACTTTATTTTAATTATTCAAGAGCAGCGTAAATAAACTTAAGGGTCGGGTCGTAAGTGTGATTTCGTAAATAAAGTCGGCGTTGTCTGAAGTTTTGTACTTTTTGATGTGTCGAATTAGGCAGGTATTCGATATATACGAACACCTTGTTGGGTCGCTTTCGTCTTTCCTTACTTTGGGACTTAGTTCCTCCATAAGCAATAACCCTTAGTTGTAGTATACTTGGCTAATCCTCTCGTTTTCCTACCAGTGCTTTCTCTGCATAGTATATGTGTCGTGATCTCCACGTCTTCCAAGTACAGCCTGCACTTTGCTAGAAGGGCATCTTTATCAAATGCTATCTGAAGTTACTATGCCCTGTGACCAGCCATCCTAACCATGCTTAGAAGATTTCGTTTGATAGAGTCCGAAATTTTGAGTTCTATTTTGATTTCTACGTTCGACCATATTTGACCACAGCTCAGTCTTCAGTATCGTTCTCGATCGAGGGCCTTACCAATCCTCTGCCCAGGGAAAAAAATGTTTCGGGACTAATAAATTCAGCAGCTGATCCCCGCTCCGAGTTTTCATTCCCTGCGAACTTGATGTGTCTTTTCACCCAAACCAAGTCAATTCATTTTGAGTTGCACATTCGTTGAGTTTCTGCACACATTACAAAGGTAATAACGTGTAAATGTCTGTCTGTTCTGTACTATTTAAATATTCTTTCCTATCGCTGAGATATTTGTTCCCAGAAGACGTCTGCTCTTGTTGTTCTCCCATCATCACCTCCGGGACTGTTCTATCCCAATACATGCAGGCTTGTGAAGCTTTGTAGTAGCCTCAGTAGAACGAGTGTATATTATCATACATATTTCACAAAACCCTATTATATTCTATTCACTTGCTTTAGCATTTACTATAGAATCTGTAACTTAACTTTTTCTGCAAACATGTTGATATACGTACGTACAGGGTGGGCCAACTACAAGTTTCTTTTTAAAAATGCAATAAAATGAACAAAATGAAATTTTTTCCATGTATTATGGCTTCATTAGTAAAAGCAAACATTCTCATTAATTATGGAACACAACGTCTTTCAAGTGGCTGCCTCGGCTGCGAGGCCATTCGTAGCGCATTATATCACTCCAATTTTCCAAAACCTTGTTGATGGTTTCGGGCTGTAGCTCACGGATTGCTTGGATGATATTGGCCTTAAGTGCTTGAATCATGTCCGGATTGTTCGCATAACATCGGTCCTTCACGGTTCCCCACAAAAAAAAGTCAAAAGGAGTCAAATAGCAGCTCCGAGGCGGCCCATTGACATCGCCAAGACGGCTGATAACTTAACCGCCGAGATGAAAATGTGCCTGGTCAGAAAAGATGAATTTTCGCCTAAAATCGTTGTCCAATTCAAGCTGCTCTAAGGCCCAAACTGCGAACCGATAACGAAGCGGATGGTCGTGCGCTTTCAATTGCTGAATCAATTGGACCTTGTAAGCGAATAATCCCAGATCTTTGTGTAGAATTCTCCTCAGGCTAGTGCGTGAAATATTGAGCTGTTGAGATCGATGACGAGTTGATGTTCGTGAATTGAGTCTCACACTCTCGGCTACAGCAGCCACATTCTCGTCTGTGCGCACCGTACGACGACGGGGACCGTGAGTGTTGTCCACTAGTATACCAGTCTCACGAACCTTTGTACAAACTTGCGTACAGCAGGCGCGGTGGGTGCTTCATTTCGGCCAAAACTTCTTTTCAAAAAACGCACTGTTTGGGCTACACAACACTCACTTTGGAAATAAGTTTTCAATATTTCCCAATGTTGTTCAAGCGTAAAGCGACTCATTTCATTCCGCGGAGGTATGATACTGACTTTCTGTCAAGATTTTGAGCGGGAAACAGCTGTCAGTATCAAAATAACCTATGATTTAAAAAGAAATCACTAGATGGCCACCTGTTACATATGTACATATACGCTTTTTATATTTTGCGCGCACTTAACGGATTATGAATACCTATTCACTATTTTGCACAATGCGAGTATTTGGAAAGGATAGACAGACAGAGAAATATTGGTGAAGTCGTTTGAAACTCAGGTGCTAGGTTTCTCAAAAGCTCCAGGGGTGGTGTCCAGATGACTGGTGAGATTTATGTTGTTATTTTATCTTTGCTTCTGATTTTCCCGACCACCTGATGTCATACGTATATCAATCATCCCACAGAGCGAATAATTGTCCAGCCAAATGATCAATCTACTGCCAGTATTATGCATTCGCAATGGTGTTAACATAAGCGTTCGCAATCGATTGGACAGACTCTGTATATATTTCATGAGATATCCGTACGTATAATAAAATCATAACTAGCTTCGTGCCCCAACACGTATCACGCAAAAACTACTTCACAGATTTTAATAAGACTTTGGTTCTATACCTTAGAAACTTGGTCCTTATATGCAACTGAAATTATCACGATATTCTTCAAGGGAATTAAGATATTAAAATAAATAAGTACAGACATTAAAAAGCAGGCAAAACCAGACGTTATAAAAATACGCATTAGAATGGTATGGTGAGCTTATAGAAAACTGAAATTAAAACAAAAAATTCCCTGGCCTACTTATGGGCGCAATATAAAATAAATAAACACATTAGATACGTTTGCGAAGTTACGGGAAATTTTCTTGCATCAGTCAGCTAGAAAATAAATAAATGCTTGTTGACATCTGGATATGAATCATGAACGATTAGTGTGGCTAATCAGGACTTAAATCCTGCACATGTGAGACCTTACTTACTTACTTACTTAAATCCTTTCACCCCTCGAGGAGCATAAGGTGTCAACAATGCCTGCGCACCATCTTGTTCGGAGTTATGCAATGCGCTTGAGCTGCCTCCAACTCATTCCCAAAGAGCTTGATTCTACCCCGACTGTCCTGTGCTCCTTTACCTAGGTCATCCCGCTGTTCTGCCTGCCTGGATGAGCGGATTCCACTACATGGCGTATTTCGAAATTAAGTTGTCGCCGCGCCGTAGGGAGTGTCCAATCCACTGCAACTTTCTCCTTCGCATAATAATGTCTATAGGTTCTTGGCACGTTCTCCGATAAAGTTGTTCGTTGGAGATGCAGTTGGGCCAAAAGATCCTCAAGATGATTCGTAGACATGTGTTTACTAAGGTTTGCAGCTTGTGTGTGGTAGTGGTACTGTGCTGTTGGCCGAAACCACGCTTCCTAAGTATATAAAGTTATCTAATTTCTCGACTACCTGTCCGGCAATGTTAAGCTGAGCGCGGGTGTTAGAAGTGCTCAGAGCTTTTGTTTTGGCTGTGTTTATCCCTTCCTATCTTTACCAAAGCTTCTAGATTTTGAGCCAAAAGATAAAGGTCCAAAAAGGTCCAAAGAAAGATAGAGCGCGACCGGCTCAGCTGGTATTGCCACGTTCAAAAAAGAGATCATTTCAACCCTGTTTAAGAGGCAATATCAATGTACGTTCCAAAGACATCGCGATGTAGGAAAGGCAGGCCTATAAACGCCTGGATCACACAAATGTGACGACATCGGCATTTCATTGGCCTCAGTAACCGAGTGATCCAAAATCGGCATGCCTGCCGATATTTTCTGAGGTCAAATAGGCGAACCCCGCAGGCGGATCAGTAGAAATACGGTGAAGTGGGAGGGTTATGATCCCTTATTTTCAATCATAGCCTCGGTGAAAAAGGAAAAAAGAAGAAGATAAAGGTCCATTATCCGATGTGGAAGTTTGTAAACGTGGTCAGCGTAGTCGAGATGTTTAATGTAAGTTGTCTTAGTCCCTCGAATTCCATTGTTACCTTCCGTCAATGCTGCACGGAGTACATCACTGATAACCACTAAGAACAACTGCGGTGACAGTACGCACCCCTGACAACGCTATCTGTATGAGCAGGTGTAGCAATTCAGCTGACGTGTTTGGCGCCGCTTGGAATAGTTCGGCAAGGCTGCCATCAATACCCACCGCTTTGCTTTTCTTGACGGACTTGATTGCTGCAATTATTTTGGTTTTACTGGGAGGTCCAGTGCAAATTCGGAAATTTGTTGCTTCGCTAGACTCATTATCGTTCGAGATCATATCACCATCGTATAAGTAGTTAAGGACTGTAACGAAATGATCTCCCCATCTAGTGAGCTGATCCTTATCCGAAATCAGAAGGTAACCATCTAAACTCTTCATTGGGTGTTGTTTGGAGTTCCGACCACCAATAAGCTCCTTGGCGATGTTATAGATAGTCCTTCTGTCACACCTGCTTGCTACTTCTTCAGCCCTTGAGGCAAATGAGTCGATGTACTGACGCTTGTCCCGTCTTACACGATGCTGCACTTCCTTCTTTTTCACGCTGTATTGGGCTTATAGCTCAGTACTCTCTACTGCTGAGGCCGCTGCAATACGAGTCTTGATTACTTTACGTTCATCGATTCATCTGTGAGATCATTCTTAAATTATATCTACTAAATTTCCTAGTATTTCAATGTGATTTTCTTGTTGGACAAACTATGGTTGTCATTCGCAACACTTTTATAAGAAATAAGATTTAAAAAAAAAAATAAAATAAAAATTATTCCGAGAAAGAAGCCCGTGGCAGTCGTGATGCGTTTTTATATTTACACAAAGGATAATTTATATTTCACCCCTCCATGACTTTGATATTTTTTTTCCGTTTTTTTTTGCACTCCCCCAACTTTGTGGTTTTTATATTTTCTTATTTCTCAACCCTAATTTTCCATTTTCCTTTCATATTTCTTATTCGAAAGGGCAAACCTCTATTGTCGGACTCAAAGAAAATACCAAAGTAAGAGAATAAAGAATAAAAAATTTAAAATGAAAAATAAGTTTTCCGCTCCCCTGCCAATTTGTGTAAGCAATATGCGGATGCTGTGAGGTTTCGCCATCACCATCAAGAAAGATACCCGTACTCCTGCTTTCCATGGTAATACGCTTCAAGAATACGCTGAGATCGAAGATGGTCGCCATGTCGTGCTTAATCATTACCATCAGGATGAGAGGAAAATAACCCATGCGGCGTGCTTGTTCAACGGCCTCGCCGCGAGGCTGGAACTTTAAAAAGAAAGGAAAGTACTTTTTGTCTGCGTTTTCGTCTACTTGTACCAACTTGATAACGAATTCCTTCAATGTTGCTGATTCGACAGACTTTCAATTTTTCATAGTTGACGGAAAGGATATGATTTGTTTTTATTGCATACATTCATTGCTCGAGGATTATGATTGAATTTGGAAGCGTGTAGCTTGAATGAGAGGAGTTTGTAGCAATGCACAGTGGGGTATACTTTAAAGTTTTAAATTCACTCATAGACACGCCGGCTTTCTGGGAAATGTCTTTTTAAAATATTTTTCATAGAAATCATGAAAAGTTTGTAAAAAAAATTTGTACCCATTAACACTACCTTTCTCATGCTTCTCATGCTCCTTTTTCTTCTTTCTGAGAAGTCGATGTTCCTCTTTTCTCCTGCGCACGTAGAGCTCGTAAGCAGCTCTAGTTCTTCTATGCCGCGCCGCTTTGTACGCCTCTTGTTTTGCTGCGTGTGCTTGCCGGCATTCCTCATCAAACCAGGGGTTTCATTGTGGTGGCCGAGAGAAACCCAGTACATCAGAGGCGGCATCTCTGATGGCTTGTTGGCAACGCTGCCACTGGTCTTCCGCATTTGCTACTGACGGCATAGGACTTAGATTCAGATTAGAAGAAACACGATCGGCAAAGGTTCTGGCGGTCTCTTGCGATTGCAGCTGCCCGACGTCGAATTTCCTCACAGTATTTCGTTGATTTCGCTCCGTTCTGGATATCCGCATCCGTACCTTGGCTACAACTAGGTAGTGATCCGAGTCCACGTTGACTCCTCGGAAAGTCCGGACGCCCAGAATAACAGAAAAGTGCCGCAATGTGATCGATTTGGTTGACAGTTTTTCGATCAAGGGAGAGCCATGTTCCTTTGTGAATATCGAAACGTGGGAACCGCGTACTAGCTATGACAAAATTTCGCCCCGCCGCAAAGTTGACTAGCCTGAGTCCATTGTCGGATGTGATGTAGTGCAGGCTATGCTTTCCAACCACGCTACTAAAGATAGCCTCTCTTCCTAGCTTTACGTTAAGATCACCTAGGACTAGTTTAACGTCGCGGCAAGGGCATTGCTCATACGTCTTGTCCAAGAGCTGGTAGAAGTCATCCCTTGCCGCGTCGTCCTCCTTCTCGTGAGGGGCGTGAACGCATTTTAGGCTAATGTTGGCGAATTTGGCCTTAATACGGATAGTCATGAGACGCTCATTCACATGCCGGAAACTCAAGACTTCTTGCCTAAGTCTGCCTCCAATGACAAATCCGCATGCGAATAGACGCTGTCCTTGTTGTCTGTAGCAATCGCCGTAGTAGATGTCACAGTTTTTCATACTTCTTTTGCCCGGCCCATCCCATCGCACTTCTTGGATGGTGGTAATGTCTGCTTTGATACACTCTATCACGCACGCACGTTGTTCGGCTGCACGTGGTTTAAAGAGGGACCTAACATTCCACGTGCAGACATGAAGATCGTTGTGCTTTTTACGTTTGCTTGGGTCGTCAACACCGATGTCAGTAACCCACTTCGGGGATATGAGCGCTGCCGTTGGCCCATAAAGGGTTCATCCGCCACCATCTCTTTTCAATAGCCTGACGTAGTATGGAAAATCCTTACAGACCTCAGCTCCAAATATGTCGAAGTAGCTCCGGTAAGGTACCCGCTGGTCCGTAGACGTCACCGTTAATTCTATCGAGAGAATTCATCCGCCGCACGTCCTCCTTCTGAGGAGCTCTTGCTAGACTTCTGAGACGCATGTTTCAGCCAATCAGGTCAACAAGAGATGCCTCGTCCGGTTAAACATATGCGCACTGAAGTTCACCGAAATGTGCTTACGCAGGTCTGAGTATTCAGCTACACATACATCGTCAGACTCAGCATACGCTCATCGTTAGTTCACTATCAGATAGCTATCCAGCGGGCACCACGGGGAGGTGATGATGCGATTTTCCACGCGTTTTAAATAACTTAATGCACCGATAAACGAAGAAGTGGCTGGAGCGTTCTAAAAACATCACTTTTTTCCACTTATAAATGTAAGATACTACTCCTTTATCTCTTCACTCCATGACGAAACAAACCACAAACTGAAAATTTTTCTAACATATGAATAACACAATAATACATACCATATTTCAATTCTAAATGGCAACATTTAGGTACGTTCAATTCTTGTTATGGTTATGGATATTGTATTCTTAGAATATTTATGTCCCCACTAGGTATAGTTCCAGTGTTTTATGTGTTTAAAGAATTTTTTTAAATAAAAGTTGGTTATTCTTAACAAAATATTATAATAAAAATAAATTAAAAAAATACAATTTTAAGCATAAAAATAGCAATAGTCCCACTGCATATTGTTGAGTTATTTTCGGCCGTAAATGAGCGTACTGAATCCGTTAGCCTTAATGATTTGGAATATCCTTAGCATACTTTTATCAAGTTCTATAACAAATTTAGGGGAATTCGTTTCTTCTCTAGTGCGCGTAAACTCGCCGAATTATTATGTTATTAAAAAAAAAAAAATGTTCAGATCTTAACTACGAGCCGACTAATCTAAAACAGCGATATCCCCAGTCTAAAACTACGCTTTTGTCCCATGAGATGTATTAATTAAGGTGTTGTTCTAAATATTATATTAAATATCATTCGTGTGCTGTTCAATGTCTATTGATGTACCATAGTAAAATAATGAATTGGTCAGAATATACCTAACCACTACTTAACATCCTTACAGGGTATTCTAAAATAAAAATTACTATTTTTCTTTATAATTTCACGCAGTCAATGGGTTATGGTTATGAATACACTTTAAATATGTTAACATAGCGCGAGCATTAGGAAGGATATATAGAGAGAAAGATTGGTGTAGTGATTTGAAACTCAGATGGTATGTTTCAGAAAAACCCCGAGAGTGGCGTTTGTTATTTTTCTCCTTGCTTCTGATTCACAATAGTTTTTTCTCGACCACCTGATGTCATAGACATATCAATCATCCAACAAAGCTAACAATTTATCCAGCCATATAACTAACCCACTGCCAGTGTTACGCCTTCGCAATAGTGATCACATAAACTTCGCAATTGTTCGGAATGACTTTATATACAATACCATATTTCATGAGAAATAAATAAATGCTTGCTGACATCAGATTTCGAATCATGAACCATAAAAAAAGATCCTAGGAACCGACTAACTCTTCAAAAATGTATATCAAATGTGTATCATAGGCTACAGTGATCTTTGTTTCACGTGTTGTACGAAAATACATTTTATACCAACAACAACGTCAACTTTGGCCACGAAACTGCAATCATTTAGTGAATCTATCGCATTAAACTACTCATAACTATACATACCTACCTTTCACTTGATTCCTCCTTCTACAAGTAAATAAAATGGCATGTTTTTCAATGAGCCGGCTCACCCTAAAAGCATATAAACTTCTATTGAAACAATCCCACAGCGCAATTTGATCCTTGTCGCTGAATCATACCCTTCCTATCCAATTGGCATTCCAAGCAAAGGTGACAAATATTTGTAATTTGCAATTTCATACCCGTTCTGGGACAACTGGCAACTTTTTCTACGATTAACTCAGGACACATCGTACTGGGGTAATGTTGAGGAGCCCCCATTTACGTGTTTGATTACGCATATGGAAATTTGTGTATATTCATCCAGAGGGTTTTTTCAAGTCTCAAGTTCCACACTCTCGACTTTCATGCAAGTAATTGAACGCAACCAACAAACAGACCGGAACATAGCAAAAAAAATAAAAAAAATTAGTCCTTCACCGCATCAAGTGAAACTTTGATTGACAAGTTCTCATCCTCGCATCCCTTGCTACAGCGAATGTTTCAAATGACAAGCTAGCACAGGGAAAGGAAATATAAAGATACAAAGCGAACATATCTAGAGATTAGCCTAACTTCACCCTTCGCGCGCCGTGTCATTCCTACACCCCACCAGTCTGATTGTGAATAGTGTGTGACAAGAATGGCAATAAACAAGGATTACAAATGCTATTGTGTTATGCACCCGCCTGGTAGAGAGTACGCACAAAGCTCGGGCGCTTGAGTGTCTTGCGTGTAGCTAAGGGCATTCCAGCCTCACCCCATTTGGCAGGTGTTGTTCCGCGTATGGATGGTGTGTAAATGTGTAAACGGGAGTAACTCCTTCGAGAGGATGAACCCAAATCTAGAAATATTTCCAACTCTGGCATTTCTTTCTTCTTGTTTGACCTGAGATTTCTTTTGTGTAGTGGTATGTGGATTATTGTTTGTTTGGCGGAGTGGTTTATACCCACTTGGGAAACATGTTTGTCCGCAGAAAAATATCCTGCGTTTCCCTTCCTCTATCGCAGAGAGTGATTTTAAATGGGGCGAAAGTATTTTTATTCTTCCATAAGGATAAAGTGTTGAAACTACTCTCGACATAGCTTTCCATTATCAAGTGTTCCAGACTGGTGCACACGTCAGTTCTGGTTTTGGGGGTGGAAAGTCTGTAATTGACAGGATAGTCATTTATGTGTCTGCTGCAGTCGTAGTTTTGTTGGACGAATGCCGGACTCCGTGTTTGAATTGAAGGTGAGTTGCTGGTCTTGCAAGATTAACAAGAGGATGGACATGGTAGTGGTAGGTTATTGCCAATTCTGTCGACCACTTGAAGGCACATTGGTATCGATTGGGATATATCTTGACGTTTAATTGGTGCAATGAGATGAAAAGTGAAATTTGTAGTGATTGTTCATGGAATTTATCGTTTTTCGTAAATCAGTCGTATATACGTCATCCCTTATGGTTGAACGACGATATTTTCAATTATATACAGGCTCTCGTCGATACAACATTATACCCTGCAGTTGATATCTTCGCGACATTCTCTTCGGCACCCATTCTGGAGTGCCGTCGCAAATTGGAACTGTCACTTGCAGGGTTATACTATGCCCCAAGAATATCCTATCACTAACTTTGAACCCTTACGGGCTTGACGCGATTCATACGCAGTGTTTCTTTGGACGAAACTGCTGTGAGTTTAGTCGCGTGCTAAGCTGCATTGATTGAAAAAATACGTGAGCACAGAGGTGTGACATTGCCACACGAAAACAGGGACGAAAGTGCAAAAGAAATAAAAACAAAAAACGTAGCCTGCCAAATGACATACTTCCGGCGTAGGGGGTCGTCGATTCCTTTTGATTTGCATTTTGGGATTGATTTTGTTTTGGTTCACTTTAATTGAGCAAAAAAAAAGAAACAGCAACAACTCATATACGATACTTCGTGTGACGAAACTATTAGACCACACCGTACTGTGTGTGGGCGGCTGGCGGAAACACGTTTTTGGCAGTCCAACTGGAAAATTGTAAAGCTTAATCTGAATGTTTTTTGCTCCTTGTGTCCCGCATGTTTCGCTAATTCTATTTCTGACGAAGCAGAAAACGCAACGAACTGTGAGCTGCTGAAGTTGACGCGCCGGCAGGAGAAATGTGATTTTATGCGGCGAGCTAGACAACCACACACACAGAGGGTTTGATAAAATAAAATTTTATTATGAACATAGTAGTGGGGGAAGTTGAACGGATGTGTGTTGCATAAAAATCGGTCGAAATGTGGTTCTACATTGATTTTAGAAACAGATGTTATCACTGCTACAGACATTTGGAGCGCTTTGATGCCAGAGAAATGAGGATTTATCATCGTTCATTGTTAAGTCCCAATCACCAGTTTTTTTTAACTAGGTTCTGCCAAATTCCTGATACTGCAACCTGAACTATATATTGTGTCAAGTGTGCTAATAAATCTAGAAGTATAACTATCTTATTTGTGAAGGTGAGTAAGTCCTTAGTAGAGAAGTCCCTAAACTCCACGAGTATCAGTAAATCTCTATTATAGAATATATGCAACGTCTTAAACAGGATAGTGCTCGACATTTATAGAGAATGTGTATTTCCTTGTGAGAATATGGTTTGATAAGCCTTTTGGGACATTAGTGCAGACTTCCTACAAGGGTTAATGGGAAGTTTTTTCCTGTTATACCATTCTGAGCAAGATGCAAGAACTTTTGCATTACGCATAAGATAGTTAGTTCATGTTTATTACTAAAAATGACCGCTAAGTCATCAGCATGTCTAATGGCGCAGTATCGCAAACTATAAAGTTCAACCAAAAGATTGTTGATGACCAATGGCAACAGTCAATGAGAGAGAACTCCTCCCTGGAGACAACATTTAATTGTGGAAACATATACCGAGATTCATCAAGAAGAAAAAATTATTATTCGTTTTTCTAGCATGACCCCTATCCATCTATTGGTCGAGTCATCGAGTCTTTTTACAATTGAATGCTCTTTCAATCGATTCATATCCATATTATCTAAAGCACCCTTAATATCCAAAAGAGTTATGTCTTTAAATCAAAAGGGCACCTTCAGTAGATTTACGTTTTCTGTGCGCAAACTAACAAGTTGTCCCATTCAATCGACTTCTAATATGAATGTCTATGAGTATTAACCTTTCGATCGTTCTCAGGATAAAAGACGTTAGACGTCTATAAGATTTAGGCACCTCACTACCCCTATTTGCTGGCTTAAATATAGAAATCACATCAACTTTCTTCTATATTATAGGTGGCACTAAATAAAGCAACGAACATAAACAATTATCCCTTTTTATAAAAGCAAGGTTTGCATCCTGCGAGTGACAATGGTAGTCACCTTCTACGTACTCGTACTACTCTTATAAAGTAGTGTTTTAAAAGAAGTTTCTTGTGCTGAAAACAATGCTTCTCTGGATTCATATGGGTCGCGGGGGTAGGATATTCAGGTGGACTTTCCATTCTTCTCGATCCTCCATCATTGACTCTAACTCATCAGCATGAATCCATAAACGGATCCAGAAGAGATGTTGGACTTGATTCAACCATCTAATTCTAGGCCTACTGACCGGATGGGTCACTTTTCAGAATCTTTGATATAATTCCCAAGGCAACTATACCTTTCACGATTCTGCTACATACATCCAGGTTGGGGCCAAGATCATGCTTCCGAGCTATAGAAATCTGTCAACTTTTTCGCCCGGATGTCCGGCAATTTTGAGCTAAGCGCATTTGGTTTTGAAGTGTTCAGGGCTTTTGTTTTCGCCACATTTATTTTTAGCCTCATTTGTCTCGTGCTTTATTATTGTGTGCGAAAATAGACAAACATCGTCAGCGTACTCCAGATGATTTAGATAAGATGTCATTGTCTATTTCATTCTGCATTGCGATTAATCAGGAAACGGACTGCTCAAAACATGATTTGGGCCACCAGCACACCAATCAAGTTCGTGATGAAGTGCTTGCTTAACCTACTAGTGCTATCCTGGGCAACTATATGTATGTACCCTTATACGTGTAGGTTGAAAATGCAAGTGTGAGTTGACTATGACTTAAAGTCGAGACTAAATAATGTGGACGAACAAGCAACTGCGTTACTTAAAATCGATTACTACGAAAACAGGCATTGTGCCTCGGATAAAGAAACATAACATGGTGACAACTTTGGCTATTGTACATGGATAAAGATAGGATTTTGGAATGTGAAGGCGCTTCTCTATTCGGGAAGCAAAGGACCTCACAATTTCAGATTCCGCCAAATGGAAAAAAAAATGCATGCGATTCATGGTTAGAAGCGGGGGAATACCCGTCCCCAACGCGTAATACTGTACTACTCTATTCCGCAAGACCATCCGGAAGTCCAATGGAATATGGAGTCGAACTGTTGCTTACATTAACAGCACGCAAATGCCCTATTTCCTGACACCCTTACGGTGACGCCCAGGATTGTGACGTCTAGATTCAAAACTGGATTATGAAACCATTTCACAGTGCCGTGTCCCAAAGCATTGCTCGTCTGAGGACGAGAAAGAGAGCTTCTACAAAACCAAATGGAGACATTGTCATATTGATGAGAGATTTGAATGCGAAGGTAGGCAATGATATCGAAGGGATCAAACGTGGTCGTGAGCACAGAACCTGCCTTTCAGTGCGCCAACAATTAAGGGAGAATTTTTACAAGTTATGTACGCAATCAGCAGTTCACTGCCCGTAACCACCCAAGACTATTGTTGTCCTGTGGAAAATGTTTTGACATCTGGTGCTGAAAGAATTGTCGGTCAATCGCAGAGAAAACCTACTGCGAGGCTTTCCGAAGATATCTGGAGACGGATCGAAGAGCAAAATAAGCTGAAAACGAGCAGCTATTCCAGCAGTAGGAAGGCACGAGCTAGAGTTCCTATATCGCATGAAGATGAGAGAAGTTCAGCGTAGCGTGCGACGTGACAGGCGCATGTACATCAACGCGCTGGCTACAGAAGCAGAAGAAGCTGCACGCAGGTGCGACAACAGCATCTTCTGAAAAATCCCCAAGGAGTTCAAAATTGAACCGATAAACTGATCATCCTGATGGGTATACTATACTTTACTATACTATGCTATACTATGCTACACTATACTATGCTATACTATACTATACTATACTATACTATACTATACTATACTATACTATACTATACTATACTATACTATACTATACTATACTATACTATACTATACTATACTATACTATACTATACTATGCTATACTATACTATACTATACTATACTATACAATACTATACTATACTATACTATACTATACTATACTATACTATACTATACTATACTATACTATACTATATTATACTATACTATACTATACTATACTATACTATACTATACTATACTATACTATACCATACTAGGGCCTTGTATGCACTGCGACATCAAAGATCTATTGTGCCAGACCAGTGTTTAGCCGAGAACTGGGTCAAGGCTCCTGATGGGTAATTCATACGTTCATAAAATGGTGTGAAACTTCAAAATGTAAGTATTTACGATATTTACTGACAACCACTCAAATCAACATCACTGCGTTCGAAAACAGCTCAGCAGTGCATCGCTCACATTTAACTTCAAATTTGCCAGTTTCACGCCCCACTTTGCATGCGTATATTTGCCACAAAAAATAAATTCATACATATAGATATATACATATGTAAAAATCAGCACAGCGAAACAATAGAGGGCTATACCAAAGTGCCGAAACTTTGTCATCGCACACAGAACTGCAAATCAACACATCTTCCATCACCGACAACAGTCGGTTGGTTGAGTTTAAATTTATCGAATAAAATTCCAATGCAGATGCAATATTTCAATCCCAGGCCATCACTTCTATCCCATTTAAGTTTAGTTGGCTATTAGTTCGCAATGGCACCCACTTAAGCGGTAACGCTTTGGGTGAATAGTGAGTTAGCATAGGAGAATGCTTTAATTCATTTGTTTCGTGCATTTGCACTGTGAATAGCAGATGCCACTGGACTTAGATGATATCAAATGCGCGAAATTATTTCACAGATATCCGGAGCATTAAATCCACGGTCTTATAATTTCTCCGGCGTGGAGGATAACTATTGACGTGTGTATCTGTAATGAATCAACGCGACATGTGATAACATTTCTTAATTGAGTTATAGCCATGGGACATATGAAAAGAAACAAGAATTTAAAAAATTCTGAAATATACGTTCGTAATCAGTGACGAGAAATTGAAGTGGGTGGGTCTTGAACCATTCAAACATCTGCGACCCGGTTGTATCCTTCCAGCATAGCTTACGGAAACATTGGGTAGAACCTTTTTTGTATTCTAAAGAGCTGCCTAACATGAGGAACGATACCAATTGCTTGACCAAGTTGAGGGTAGTATTTATACCTAAGCCGGGTTAAAAAAGCCATACATAGATTATGTAGATATTGCTATCATAGGCAACTGCTTCTAGAAACTTGCAGAAGTCCTGCAATCTGCTCTCATTCAGCTGGTCACTTGGACTAATAGCTGTGGTCTCATTGCTTACAAAAGCAAAACTGTGCTGGTTTTGTTAGCAAGAAAACATAGAATGCACTGCTTCAACCTTCGTGTAAACTAGGAACGATCCCTTGTCTTGCTAATTCAGCTCTTCTTCTTCTAATTCTTATGTCCTGTATCCCTTTGTGGGTCCAATGGCCTCTACTACGCCTACCCGCAATCGTGTACGGTTTATGGCAATGTCTCTCAGCTCTCCCCAACTTTTCCCAAAACGCCGTGCTTCCTTCTTGGCTAATCCCATCTATCTGAAATCGTAATCGGAAACTCTCCTGGAGAAAAAATGTTGCTAAATCCACTAGAAAACCTATAGTTGTTCCTAAATGTGCTTATAGGCTTCCCCTTTGGAGCCAATAACCAAACATAATGCGCTGGATGTAGACTTTGGTCGTTAGACTGATTCCCGCATATAATATGCTATTGCGGTGTACTGCACTGGAGAAAAATATCAACAAGAACTTACTAAATAAAACTCAACGAATAGCATGTCTCAGTATTACTGCTCTATTGAGAGCCTCTCCTACAAGCGGCACTTCCAAACAGTGAAGTCATTTCAATGCAGCATCATTTTTCCAGCATAACAATCCGCCTACCCACAAAAGGTGGACCAGATTTTAGTTTTAGCATATATCGCATCGAGCACTATTAGATCCAAGCGATGAAAGACGGCTAAGGAGAGTCTGTATGACTCTGATCATCCTAGTTCTGCTTTACGGTATTGAAACTTCGAGAGAAAAATTCTTCGTAAGATACTCGGTCCCCTTTGTGCTGATGGGTTTTGGAGGACAGGATTCAATAACGAACTATACGACCTGTACAGCGACATCGACCTAGTCAAGAAACTGCGTATTGGAGTTTGAGATGGCTAGGACATATAGAGCGAATGGACACCAACGCTCCGACCCACAGAGTCGGAGAGACGACGCAGTAGAGGATCTCCTCGCCGTAGGTGGCGTGCACAAGTTCAAGGGATCTCGACCACCTAGGAGTGCGCACCTGGGGGCCATTAGCTAAAGACCGATATAAATGGAATGAGCCCCGAACTGTAGCGCCACCAAAAAAATTTCAAAATTTCTCGGTTTTTTTGACAACTGAACCGTTATTTATTTGCTATATATTTCAGTAACTTCAGCAAGCTAGATGCATCATAATATACTGATATGACTGCTCTTCATGCCAACCAATTTTAGGACCTCAAGGAGCTGTCATATTTTCCATCTTTGTGAGAGCTCATCATTTGGTCATCCTTCGGTCCTCTTAAACTGATCTTCAGGGCACACTCGAAAGGTTTGTAGCCATTTGACATGATGCTGAAATGAAGATAAATGTGAACAAATCGGAAGTAATGGTCATTTCCAGATTCCAGGATTAGCGGGCCATTGAATATGTATGTAGGTATGTATGAGAGGTCATCTAGAACTTAGCCAATTAAGATCCCTGCATCACCGCGGAACCCTATGGGTTCATTTATTATAAACCTTTTTTTATGAATTAAAGCAGCCGGAGGTTTTAATAAAGCGGAGGATGCTTAAGTCGCCTGTGGACGCCAGTTCATCGAGGTCATCGAAGAAAGACGCCCCTAGATTAGGAAGTCTTTTTAGGATAGAGCATGTGCTACACACACAGATCTACGGCTTCTGCAAAAGTCGTTAGAAAAGGGGCCCAACATTTTATCATGTTGACCTATTAGGCAGTGTGCAGTGTGAGCACAGATTACCCAGTTGATCTATAATCTCTTTAGCATAACAAGCCCTGCACTACGTTTCTGATCCAACCTAGGCTACATCTGTCTTGAAATCTGACACGTTGAGCCATTTTCCCATTTGTGGTTGGTCCTGCTAATACGTCCAGCTTAAGTAGATGTTTACAAATAGAGAGGGGCATACCCAGGGTTCGCCATTTTGGCAGATTCCCGAGAGTCGTACCCTGTCTACCAAGGTTGTCAGCCTTGAAGTTACCCGGAATGTTTTTGTGGCCTGGCACTCAGCAAAGCTGAATGCTCCACTGGATGATCTGCTCCGTCATCTCCGTGAGAGATAAACGGCAGTTTAAGGCGGCTATTGAAGTGAAAGAGCACGGTTCCAGGAGCTTAATTGCCGCTTGGCTGTCAATGAAAATGCTAATATTTCTGACAGGTATTGCATTACACTTCAACCAGGACAAGCCGTCCTTGATCGCTGCAGTGATCTGGAAGGGGGAAGGAGATGGCATGAAACTTGTAACACAGTAGTAATAAATTATGATTCAAAATCCTAAGCAATAGAGCTAATTTAATTCTACTAAATTCTCCATTTGGGCTGTCTATCTAAAAACGCATTGAATCGTCATTCTACATATTTCCCGTGATCTGTTGCTTTGATCAATAAATAAAAATAAATAAATATTTGGGGCAACAGCTCTTTAAGTGCCAGGGCCTAACTTCTCGCAACCACTTGTGTTGTGTGCGTTATATTTTTCCCACGAATGGAAAGGACCTACAGTTTAGTGCCGTATCCGAAGGGCGTTTTTAAGAACATTTTTTGTGACAAGAATACTCTTGCAAGTTTGTCAGACGTCAATAATATCCAAATTAAATAAAATTCCATTATCCCCGATTTTCATTTGAAATACTGGTTCTGTCGCTGCTTTGTCTATTTGAATTTTATTATTTCTCAGGAAAAACCTTGCATACTCAATTTCTATAAAATGTAGACAAATGAAAATTCAGAGAAATTATTTATTTCTTCTTCTTCCTTTTACCAGCGAGGCTATGATCCGAAAACAAGGGATCACAACCCTCCCACTTCACCGCATTTCTACTGATCCGCATGTGGGGTTCGCCTATTTGACCTCAGAAAATATCGGCAGCCCTGCCGATTTTGGATCACTCGGTTACTGAAGCCAATGAAATGCCGATGTCGTCGCATTTGTCTGATCCAGGCGTTTATAGGCCTGCCTTTCCTACATCGCGATGTCTTTGGAACGTGCATTGATATTGCCTTTTTAACAGGGTTCAAATGATCTCTTCTTTGAACGTGGCAATACCAACTGAGCCGGTCACGCTCTATTTTTTGTACGATGGTTTCCTTGATGTGAAAGCTTCCACGGATCTTCGAACTTCTTATTCGATCAAGCTTTGTCACTCCTGCTGTCATGCGAAGCATCTTCATCTCAGCTGCCGTTAATTTACTCTCATACTTTTTGTACATCGTCCAACATTGTGAGCCGTATGTGAGCGCTGGACGTACAACTCCGGTGTAGAGCCTTCCTTTCAACTTAGGGGGCATTTTTCTGTCACAGAAGATAGCGGAATTTTCTCGCCACTTCATCCACCCTACGCTTACACGATGATTGATGTCGTCATCACAGGTTGCTTTGCTATTGATCATAGATCCCTGATATTTGAGCTTCTCGCACTTGGGAAGCACTGTTCCATTCAAATAAATGTCTGGAATAGGCCTGAGTGGATCAGAGAACGGGCAGCACAAGTACTCTGTCTTTTTTGAACTAATGCGATACCCATTTCCCTCCAAAACGTCCACCCACACATCAAGTGCTCGTTGCAGGGATGTAGGATCCTCACTTATGATGGCTCCATCGTCAGCAAAGAATAACTGATGTACCTTGGGATCCATCACTTTACCTTCAAGCAGATAATCAAGGACTGTAATAAAGAGCAAAGGACTTAAAACGCTTCCCTGGTGTACCCCGACTTTGATTGGGAACTCTTCGGTTACTCCAGCGGGGCATCTTACTTTTGTCTTTGCTCCTTCGTACATGTCCATAATCATCTGTACATAGGTTTCTGGAACCCCTCGATGTCTTAGCGCCACCCATATCAGATCTCGTGGTTGTCTGTCGAATGCCTTTTCAAAGTCAACCAATACAATATGCAAATCCCTTAAGGAATCACGATGTTTTTCCATTATGATCCTTATACTTTGGATTGCATCTGTGGTTGATTTACCCGAGACAAACCCGCACTGATAGCCGTATTACTTTTCGCAGTCGGCCACCTAATACCCGCTCAACGATCTTCATGGTGTGTGACATCAGCTTGATCGAACGGTTGTTATCACAGTTTCGCGTATCACCATTCCCTTTGTATACAGGGAGAAGGTAACTTTCCTTCCATTCATTCGGCATTGGATCACCTCTCACGAATTTGGAGATGAGAATTCTGAGCCATCTGAACCCGATATCTCCCATCTTTTTCCAGAACTCAGAGGGTATTTCGTCTGGCCCAATCGCTTTTCGTTTTTTGGAGTATTTGACCGCCTCACTAACTTCTTCGACTGTAATGTCGGGTATTTCTTCACAGTTAGGGGTGGCTCTTGGAAAGTATAGCCGGGGAAACTGTTCATTCAAAAGCTCTTCACAATACCGCCGCCACCTCTGCAGAATTTTGTCGTCATCCACAAGAAGCTGGCCATGAGCATTGCTAATGAACTTTGGCGAACGAATCTCCTGAGCATTCTTCCTTCTTTGGGCGGCTATTTTGAAGATAGTGGCACTCTTGTTCATATTGTGTCTTCGCAGCTCCTGGATAGCCTGGTTTGCATCAGCAACCGGGGAAAATATTTTCTCCAGCTCCCGATACAGGCCCTCCGTACTCTCTGCTTGAAGCTGAGCGCACTTCTTCTTCGCTTTTTTCTTGCAGCATCTGTATTCCATTTCGAGGCGAGCTTTTTCGTCACTATTATTAGAGGGGCACTTTGACCAAGCTTTGAAAGCCGCTTTCTTCTCATTTATCACTTTCTTAGCTTCATCACTCCACCACCATGTTTCTTTGGCGTGTTGATGGTGGCCTTTTGAAGCTCCTAGCAGTGATTTGGCCTTCTTTAAGCAAGTTCGCTGTAGGGAATCCCACATATTTTGTGCTCTGCACTCTTCATCCTCAGCTCCGTTGATGGTGTGAGAGAGGTAATTCTTTATTACGAAAACAAAAGCCTCGCCTTTTTCTTTGTCCAGATTGTACCACTTGATTTTCTCAGAGACCCTTGTTTGTTTGCTTTTCTTTGGTGTTTTCATAAAAATTTCTGTTAGCAGGAGACGGTGTTGTCGAGCGATTGCCTCTCCCAGGATCACTTTGCAATCTTTTACCCGAGGCTTCATGAAACTGCCTACCAAATGGTAGTCAATCTGAGTTTCATCTCCACCACTGCTGTAAGTGATCAGGTGTCGGCTTTGTTTGATGAACATGGTATTTAACACGATAAGACCGTGTGATTTGCACATGCTTAGGATGTCTTCACCAGGAAGGATCCTGGTGCCATATCCTAGTCCTCCATGGCAGTCTTCATAGTCTTCGTTTGATTTCCCGACATGTCCATTCAAATCTCCTCCAACAAACAGAAATTCTTCCTTTGGGATGTCCTTAAGGAGATTGTGGAAATCTAGCCAAAATGCATCTTTATCTCTCTGATTGTACCCATCGTGGGGAGCATATGCACTGACAATATTCCACACCTCTCCTTGTATTACTAGTTTGAGAGACATCAAACGGTCGCTGGACTTCGAAATGCTCAAGACGTTTCCAAGTAGCTCTGCCGCAAGGATGATACCGATTCCGTTCCTAGCCTTTTCCGTTCCGTAGTAGAACATCTTGTAATCTTTTGTCCTAACGTCCAAGAAACGCGCCCGATTCCCGGTGTTTTTCCATTTCGTCTCTTGGACACACAAGATGTCCACCCGCCTTCTATTCATCATCTCTTCCAGCTCGTAACTTCGACCGGTCATGCTTCCAACGTTCCAACTCGCGACCCGTAAATTGCGTCCAAACTGTTTCATTATGTTGCTAGCCCCCGGAATCCGTATAGCTCTGACCCGAACATTTCTGCTCGGTCCAGGATCAGTACCATGCACAGCAGTGGTAGTGGCTGGCGGGGTAGTGCCTTTCCTTTTTGCAAGTAATTATTTATTTGTCGGTTCGAATTATATTTGACAATCGATCGACAAATTCGACTCCATAAGGTGTGCATATTCATACGTATGTATATGAATAAAAAGTAACAATAGCTCAGATAGTGTAGGTCACCGTTTTTAGGCCTTCAGTTTTCGCTTACCAGAATGAAATTCAACGGCTGTATGAGCTTTTTACGATCCGAAACAGTAAAAATGCCAATTTTTGAACACTATCACCAAAAATTATAAAATTCTTAAGAAAATTTATAGGAATTAACTTTCTATTTCTTCAAAAAAAAAAAAAAAAAACCAATTTCATGTAGACCACTTAAAAAATAAAAATGAAGAGATTATGTTAAAGCAGCGAGTTTTAATTAGACAATTGCCGTGTTTTTTAAACCTAACCAGCCAGTCGTTCAATTAAACGATTTGCCAGTCAGCCAAAGCCAGCCGATTTTATACGAACATATCACTAGGAAACAAGCAACCTCGCAGTGACAAGAGTAACAACAAATAACTAAAAAAAACATCCGTTTTTGCGCCGCCTGAAATTAGGCATCACGAAATTCCCAGGGAGTGACTTTTTGCTGGGGATAAAATCAAGAGTTGTAGCCAGCCGGTTGTTGTATTTGTTTTATGTGTAAAGTTTTACTTTACTAGCAACTGCTGGCTGGCTAGGTTTAAAAAAACACGGCTAATGTCACGCCGTGGCGTAAGTGGTTAGTGTGTCGGATCACTACGCATGAGGTTCCAAGTTTGAATCCCAGAAAATACCAAAAAGTTTTTTCACGGTCCCACCTCTCGCGAGCGTCTGACAAACATCCGAGAGTATTGTTGTCACGAAAAAGCTTCTCAAATCGCCGTTCGGATTCGGCATTAAACTGTAGGTCCGTTCCATTCGTGTGAAAAATATAACGCACACAACATGAGTGGTTGCGAGAAGCTAGACCCTGGCACTTTAAAGAGCTGTTGCGCCAAATATTTGTATTTTTAATGTCACGCTCATTCATATATACATATATATAAGACAGCCTTAAGTGGTAATTATATATATGAGATATATGTATCTACCGTTCGATCAAGCTGATGTCACACACCATGAAGATCGTTGAGCGGGTATAAGGTGGCCGACTGCGAAAAATAATACGGCTATCTGATGATCAGTGTGAGTTTGTCTCGGGTAAATCAACCACAGATGCAATCCAAAGTATAAGGATCATAATGCAAAAACATTGTGATTTCTTAAGGGATTTGCATATTGTATTGGTTGACTTTGAAAAGGCATTCGACAGACAACCACGAGATCTGATATGGGTGGCGCTAAGACATCGATGGGACAGGAGTAAGATGCCCCGCTGGAGTAACCGAAGAGTTCCCAATCAAAGTCGGGGTGCACCAGGGAAGCGTCTTAAGTCCTTTGCTCTTTATTACATTCCTTGATTATCTGCTTGAAGGCAAAGTGATGGATCCCAAGGTACATCAGTTATTCTTTGCTGACGATGGAGCTATCATAAGTGAGGATCCTACATCCCTGCAACGAGCACTTGATGTGTGGGTGGACGCTCTGGAGGGAAATGGGTATCACGTTAGTTCAAAAAAGACAGAGTACTTGTGCTGCCCGTTCTCTGATCCACTCAGGCCTATTCCAGACATTTATTTGAATAAAACAGTGCTTCCCAAGTGCAAAAAAGTTCAAATATCTGGGATCTATGATCAATAGCAAATCAACTTGTAATGACGACATCAATCATCGTGTAAGCGTAGGGTGGATGAAGTGGCAAGAAAATTCCGCTATCTTCTGTGACAGAAAAATGCCACCTAAGTTGAAGGGAACGCTTTACACCGCGGTTGTGCGTCCAGCGTTCACATACGGTTCACAATGTTGGACGATGTACAAAACGTATGAGAGTAAATTAACGGCAGCTGAGATGAAGATGCTTCGCATGACAGCAGGAGTGACAAAGCTTGATCGAATAAGAAGTTCGAAGATCCGTGGAAGCTTTCACATCAAGGAAACCATCGTACAAAAAATAGAGCGCGACCGGCTCAGCTGCTATTGCCACGTTCAAAGAAGAGATCAATTGAACCATGTTAAAAGGGCAATATCAATGCACGTTCCAAAGACATCGCGATATAGGAAAAGCAGGCCTATAAACGCTTGGATAACAAAAATGCGCCGATATCGGCATTTCATTGGCCTCAGTAACCGAGTGATCCAAAATAGGCGAACCCCACAGGCGGATCAGAAGAAATGCAGTGAAGTGGGGGTGTTATGATCCCTTATGCTGTTCCAGGCCGCAGCGGACGTATTCCCTAGGCGGAGGCACCGGTGGCGTCTATAGTTCCAGTTAGGCTGAACTTTGTGAATACCTTGCGCGAGATGCTTCGACGTATTCGGATAATAGGTCGGTAAGGAATTTCCAATGTTGGTCAGGACCTTGGAATAGAGATGGTGGCGGAGGAGCCCTTAGTGGGCCAACGGCAGGGCTCATACTCGCGTAGTGGACTACTTGCACCGGTGTACCCGGCCCCTCGTCCTAGGGGAACAATCAGGGAACTGGCCCTCCAGGTTGGGGGTTGTGCCATCGGGGTAACGTCCCTACCACGTAAACAAACTAATTGTTCCGAAACAACCACAAGCCTCGGATAGGGACGACTCAACTGATAATGACCCCAGCAAACGAAATAAGGACAACGACCTTCGGATCTGTACGTGGAATGTTCTGTCTCTTTACACATGACGGGCAGCCGAACAACTAGCAGAGGCCCTAGACTGCTATAAAGCAGATATTACCGCCATCCAGGAAGTGCGATGGGATGGGCCGGGTAAAAAGAAGATGAAAAACTGTGACATCAACTACGGTGATTGCTACAAAGGCAACAGGCAAGGCTTATTCGGATGCGGATTTGTCGTACGCGGCAGACCTAGGCCAGAAGTCTTAAGCTTCCGACACGTTAGCGAGCGTATTATGACTATCCGGATCAAGGCTAAATTCGCTAACATAAGCCTAATATGTGTTCATGCCCCTTACGGAAGAAAGGACCCTGCCACCTAAGAGTGTTTCTACGAGCTTCTCGACAAAACATACGAGCAATGTCAATGTAATACGACGTTAAAATCGTATTGGGCGAGCGGAACAGTCGTAGCTTGGTTCTTAAGCTAATAACATTGCTTCAACTTCTAGATTTTGGGCCATCAAATGAAGATCCATTATCCGATGTGAAAGTAGACAAACATCGTCAGCGTAATCTAGGTGTTTAAGGTAAGATGTCATCGTCCAACGAATTCCATAATTAGCTTCCGTCAATGCTGCAGGGAGTACATCGCTGATAACCACCAAGAACAATAGTGGGGACAGTATGCACCCTTGACGTACTCCACTTTGGACTTCAAAGTCGTCCGACACCTTACCATTGTGCACGACGTGACACTTGCCGCCCTCATATGTAGCCTTGATAATAGCTATAAGCTTTTCTGGAATGCCTCTCCTGCGCAAGGCCAACCAGATAGCATCTCGATTCAAGCTGTCGAAAGCCTTCTCGAAGTCGATAAACAGTAAATGTAGCGGAGACCTATACTCAACGCATTGTTCGATTATGATCCGTAACGTGTTTATGTGGTCGATGCAGGAGGATCCAGCGCGAAAGCCTGCCTGTTCGACATCGAGAGTTGAATCTAAATGTTCTTTAATTCGTTCTAAAATTATTCTAGCTATTATTTTGGCTACAGCTGGAAGAACACATATACCTCTCCAGTTACCGCACTCCATCAAGTTACCCTTCTTTGGAAGCTTAATGATCATCCCCCTTTTCCAATCCTGTGGAAATTGTTCTCTATCCCAAGCTCTCCGTATTAGCGGATGCAGCAAATCTGCCGATGTATTTGGCGCCGCTTGAAATAGCTCGGCGGGGATGCCATCAATACCCACCGCTTTGTTCTTCTTGAGGGACTTGATTGCTGTTATTATTTCAGTTTTACTGGGAGGTGCGGTGCGAATTCGGGAATTTGTTGCTTCGAACTGCTCATTCGAATTCGAGATCATACCGCCGTCTCGTGATTTAGCACTGTAGCAAAATGTTCTCTCCATCTAGTGAGCTGATCCTCATCCGAAATCAGAAGGTTACCGTCTAGACTCTTCACTGGATGTTGTTTGGAGTTTCGACCACCAATGAGCTCCTTAGTGATGTTGTAAACAGTCCTACTGTCGCACCTACTCGCTGCTTCTTCAGCCAGTGAGTTGACATATTGACGTTTGTCACGTCTCACACTACGCTGCACTTCTTTCTTCTTCGCACGGTATTGGGCTTCAAGCTCGGTTCTCTCTACTGCTGAGGCCGCTGCAATCCGAACCTTGATTGCTGTACGCTCATCGATCCGTCTCCAGGTGTCTGTGGAAAGCCATGTGCGGTGGTGTTTCTGCTTTTTACCGACATACGTGCGTGCCCCAGTCGCAAAAGCATTTTTCACAGCACTCCAGTGGTCATCCATGTTCTCTATGCTGCTGACTGCTTCTGCTTCTAAGGCAAGATGGTCCCTGAATTGTTGGCGCACTTGGGGAACCTTGAGCCTGTCGATATTAAACCTGGTGATGTTAAGTAGGTTTGAGCGGTTGCTGTTGACGGATGCAGTACAAAAGCGTAAATGAGCTACCATAAGATGGTGATCTCGTTCTTGTCCGACGTCAGCTCCACGTCTGTTTCGGACGTCCACGAGACAATTTCTAAAGCGGCGACTGATCGCAATGTGGTCGATCTGGTTGGATGTTCGTTGCCTATCAGTAGAAACCCAACTGAACTTATGGCAGGTGTTATGCTTAAACAGCGTACCTCCGATGACTAGGCGGTTGGTATTGCAGAAGTCCACAAACCGCTCACCATTGTCATTACGGTCTCCCACGCCGTGAACTCCCATCACGTGCTTAAGCATGGTGTTGTCGCTACCCACCTTGGCATTGAGATCTCCCATTACCATTACGATGTCCCCATTAGGCGTTTGGTTGTAGGCGGCAAATAAGTGGCCTCAGTCGCGTCTAGAGTCGGAGCATAACACTGTATGATGGTAATTTTTCTAACTCTACTCTGGAACCTAGCCGTCAATATCCGGTCACTATGGGGTTTCCAGGATATGAGGCCACTACGTGCTGCTGGAGTTAGCATGAGTCCTACGCCAGAACTCCGTGCACTTCCAGCTGGTTTACCAGAGTAGAGCATCACAGTGCTTTTTGTTGGGGAGATGTATTCCCCAGCATCGTACCATCTTATCTCGCTCAGCCCTAAGATGTCGATTTTATACCGTGCGAATTCGCGCTCCAATTGGAGGAATCTGGCGTTATAAGGCCCTTCCTTGAGTGAGTCCAGGAGAGTCTTAACGTTCCAGAATCCGATCGTTGTCCGTGTCCGATAGCCAAAGGTCGTCAACAAATTATCCGTCCTTATCCGAGGCGATTGTTTCCGTTTCGGAGCAATAGTTTGTTTTACGGTTGCGGCTCGCTGGGCCACAGACCATCCGATACTTATCCTGTTTTTTGGCGCAGGAAGTTCGCCATTCGTCCTCCCGTTAGCAATTTCCGAAGAAATTCCCAGATGACACCACGAGGAGGTGGGAGTAGGGCTTACTAACAGAGCTGCTAGGTTTTCGGCTGCAGTGGCTCCTTCTCGTTACTTAGCGGACCAGCACCTATCGGGAGATGCTGCCCCTACGAGGCCTTTGTTAGTCGTTTGCCATCCAACATATTGGCATTATCCGAAGAACTCAGCGGGCTGTCACCGGTGCGTGACCAAATTGACCATTTTGCTATCAGCCGCCGCTTTAGAAGCAGTCTCCCGGAGGTCCGAAACAGGCGAGGGGCAGATGTGGGGATAGTACGTGATCACCATCTTATGATAGCTACTCTCCAACTACGCACTGCTGCAGTTCGAAGATCCCACGACAACACAAGAATGCTCAGGTTCAACATCGATAGACTTAGTGATCCCTCAGTGCGCCAACAATTAAGGGAGCACTTTTCGCAAGGTGTGGAAGCAATCAGCAGCTCAATGCCCGCAACCATCCAAGACATTGGACCATCGGTCGATCGCAGGGAAGACATAGGGCGTGGCTTTCCGAGGATACCTGGAGACCGATTGACGAACGAAAACAGCTGAAAGCTCGCGTTGCAGCTACCCCAGCAGTAGGGAGAAGCGAGCTAGAGTCCCTATATCGCATGAAGATGAGAGAAGTTCAGCGTAGCGTACGACGTGACAAGCGCAACTACATCAATGCGCTGGCTACAGAAGCAGAAGAAGCTGCACGGAGGTGCGACAGCAGGACCGTCTACAGAATCACGAAGGAGCTGACAGGTGGTCGCAGCTCCAGCCAACACCCAGTGAAAAGCCTAGACGGCTCCTCACTCATTTCGGATGAGGACCAGCTCAAGAGATGGAAAGAGCATTTTGCTACGGTTTTGAACCGTGTATTCGCTAGCGATATGCTCCCAAATCAGACTGAGATGCCCGAGGTGAGAAGTACCCGAATACGCACCACGACTCCCAGTAAAGATGAGATCATTACCACGGTCAAGGCACTCAAAACCAACAAGGCGGTAGGACTTGACGGTATTCCAGCAGAGCTCTTACGAGCAACGCCAACAACATCGGCTGAGCTTCTGCTTCCACTTATAGATAGAGCTTGGGAAGCTGAGAGCTTTCCTAACGAGTGGAAAAAGGGAATGATCGTCAAGCTTCCTAAGAAAGGAAATTTAATGGAGTGCGGAAACTGGAGGGGTATCTGCGTGCTGCCTGCTGTAGCTAAGATAATAGCTAAAATCAGCCTTGAGCGAATCAAACAACGACCACATCAATACCCTGCGGATTATCATCGAACAGTGTGTTGAATATCGATCGCCACTGCACCTGCTGTTCATCGATTTTAAGAAGGCGTTCGATAGTGTCAACAGGGAGTTTATTTGGCGTGCCTTACGCAGGAGAGGCATTCCCGATAAACTAATTGCTATTATCAAAGCTACTTATGAAGGCTCCAAATGTCACGTTCTGCACAGGGGAAGGTTGTCTGAGGAATTTGAGATCCAAAGTGGGGTAAGACAAGGCTGTATTCTTTCACCAATATTATTCCTATTGGTGATTAGCGATGTGCTTCATGCAGCTTTGTCGACGGGAAACGGAGGAATTCGATGGACTCTTACATCTCAACTGAAGCATCTTGACTACGCAGACGATGTATGCTTACTCTCCCACAGAATTATGAACCGCCACCAAATGACAGCAGATGTGGAGAGGGAGGCAGGTGTCGTCGGGCTGAAAATTAATACGGCAAAAACTAAAATTATCAGCCTTGGAACAAACTCATCGGTTCAAATATGCATTGCTGGACAACCGGTAGAGAGAGTAGAGGATTTCCAGTATCTTGGGAGTATTGTCTCGACCGATGGTGGAACCGAACTGGATATAGCCAACAGGATCGCCAAAGCAAAGTCCGCGTTCGGGATGTTGTCCAAAATATGAAGAAGCAATGCAATCAGTTTGAGCACCAAAATAAGACTGTTCCGCTCCAACGTTGAATCCGTGCTGCTATATGGTTGCAGCACGTGAAGAGTGACCACTACTATCACCAGAAAGCTGCAAACGTTCGTTAATAGGTGTCTGCGCAATATCTTAAGGATTTTCTGGCCCAATCGTATCTCTAACGAACACCTTTACGAGAGAACGGGTCAGGAACCAATAGGCAGAACTATCCAACGGCGGAAGTGGCAGTGGATTGGTCACACGTTCCGAAAGGGTGACAGCTCCATAGCGAACCATGCTATGCAATGGAACCCTCTAACTCAGGATGGCAGAAGACCTGGCGGTCCGAGGAGAACATGGCGCAGAACAGTCGAGAAGGAGGCACGGCGGTTAGGGAAAAGTTGAAGAGAACTCAGACACATTGCCAGAAACCGTACACGATGGCGCGTAGGCGTAGTAGATGCCCTAGGACCCACAAGGGGATACAGGACATAAGTAGGTTATGTTGGCTGTCCACACGAGAGTGTAGACACACTTAGACCAGCGAAGGTGATTTTCCGGTGAGCCTATGTACCAACAGGCTAAGCATATTTTCAAATGGAGCTATCGGAGTTCAAAAAATAAGGAAGAACGAAACTGCTCTCCATTTCCTTTGTACTTGTTCAATTAAGAGCAAAAGAATATTGCTTCATCTAAGAGCGTTTCTCTTCTAATACCTCAAGAACCAGCTAATATAGACGTCGGAATCATCCTCCACTACATAAAAAAGTACAGTTACTTTAATTAGCATAGTTACTTTAGGTAGTTAGCATAGTTATGTACGTAGGTATGTACAGTAAATATGTATATATCTCGTGATATCTCAATGGACCTCCTTTGGTCAAGCATCGCTTTTAGATACACGTAGCTACTTTACCTTAACCTAAACTATGTCAAATTCAGCCATAGTACGAGTTTTGTAGCGATATACACTAATGTGAATAAATAAATAAATAAAAAAATATTTGACGCAACAGCTCAAATGTGAATATGTACCTCCAAAATGTGAATTGCCTGTGTTTAATTGGTCCACATTATGAGGTATCATTGTATCATATTTCATTGCTCAAATTAAGGCACCCTCTTTGTAAATACTTGATCATTTCTGGCATGTGTAATATGATTTTGTCAAATAAAAGTGAGTCAATAACAATAATTACCCACAGACAAGATATCAAGTTTCAGGAAATTCCATTAAGTCATTCTCTACAATTCGTGAACTGAAACCCAACTCTACGGGAAATATAAATTTTAATGACCCAAAAACATATAAAAACGCAACAATCTATGAATCATTCGATATAGCCAGACATTTGTTTCATTAATTTACCGCATCCCCGCCCTATATTAATTCTTAAATTAATAATCTTCCCTTGCAAGGGCTTCCTGAAAAAAGAAACTCAAACCAATCAATAAAAACAAACACACATTAAATTTAATCAAAAAGCTTTTGTAAGCCTGTATTGCCCTGACACCATTTACTTTTCACCAAACGGAAGCCACCATACCATTCGAAAGGAATAACAGCAAATAAGAGTCCGCATAAACTACAACAACCGCCCGCGGAGTGTGCCATGTAGCTATGTATTCTATATTATAACAAAAGTTCCTGCTAATTTCTATCCGTCTACTGTTTAGGAAAAAAAAGGAAAATACAAAAAATAAAAAATATTCTCCGGTAAAAGACACAAAAGCAAAAGAAAATTGCTTCGTTTAAGCATGCATTTAGTGTGGAGGCAAGCGTTGCCAACAGTTTTACGGCGGCCCACAATGATTTTAAATGCCGCCACTTAAGGCAGAGCGATTCTCCCCTCAGGACATAAAATTAACTCATCTTCTCTGACCGGAAGAGTTTACTAGTTTACTACAACTTCCTCCAGTTTTTTTTTTTTTGGTTTTATGTGTTGCACCAATAAAAAACGCAACAACGAAGGCCAAAACTACTGGGAACGGCTGGGCCGGCACACCGAAAAAAGGATATCATTCCGTGCGGTTCTCATAAATCGTGCCGAAGGCGCCTTTGATTAATAAACTCAAAAAAAAAACCCGGCTGTTTTTATTTCCGCCTTTTTTTATTGCCGTACCATAAAAAAACGGTCGACTTCCAGAATTAAGTGATTATATTCCGAGGGCACATTATCGAAGAAACGATGACCTTTGTAGAGCGGATGGATAAACAATGTCAATCAATTAAGACCTGGTGTTCTCTTCCAAAGCACTACAGTTCAACTTGAGGACCTTCTCACCACTTCATGATGCATAATAACGTTATCCATGATGGTGGAAGTTGCGATGGGTTGCTATGTATGCGTAGTAGTGGCAATTGCTGGAGTATGCCTTGTAGTAGGCGTTGAATTTCAATTGTCCTTAAAGCTGTCACTAGCGGTTGAAGGCGAAAGGACAGGACGAGTAAGCCGAAAGCCACGCGCACTAAGTGGAAATGTTTTATTTGTTAAATTGTTCCTGGTTTGGAGGGGGGTCTTCTCCGAGCGAATATAATTGTCGCCATGTCAGCATGTCATGTCAAATATGTAGTATTGTTGTCGCTGTGTCATGACGTGACTCACGATAAACCACTTTATACAATTGTCATCCTTAAATTGTTCGAAATTAATGCAAAGTGGAAAATGGAAGGACATTTTGAAGCCCTGAGTTAGAAATGACTGGAGTACTGTGGCTTCAGAAGCTGTTGAGTGAGTGACATTTAGTTAGAGGTTTGATGCTCAAAAACGAAAGGTGAATTATGCACCCTCTCTGTAGGCTAGGAATGCAGAGGGATGTTAATCCACTTCGTTCAGGTTACAACGACGTATAGATTTAATCAAGCAGCAGCCCTCTTGTTGTCTGCATTATCTTCTTCTCAATTTTTGGGCTATCTTTGTGGTCCGACAATTATTCACCTACCCAGACCAATTTTGCCCACCTTGAAGGTTTCTCTAACACCTCAATAGGCCAGATTTTAATAACTGACGAAAATGTAAGATACAATTAGCCTTACTTAGCAGCGATACTACCTGTGGCCCTGACGGAATTCCTCCCATTGTGCTAAAATATTCTTGCAATACACCTTTAGCAAACTTGTTTCGGGCGTCATTAAAGCAAAGTATTTTACCTAAAATTCGGAAATTTAGGTGAAGTATCTAATTATAGATAGGCGTGGCAAAATCGCATCATCACCTCCCCGTGGTGCCTGCTGGATAGCTATCTGATAGTGAACTGACGATGAGCCTATGCTGAGTCTGGCGATATACGTGTAGCTGAACACTCAGATCTGCGTAAGCACATCTGGGTGAACTTCAGCGCGCATATGTCTAACCAGACGAGGCATCTCTTGTTGACCTGATCGGCTGAAATATGCGTCTCAGAAGTCTAGCAAGAGCTCCGCAGAAGGAGGACGTGCGGCGGATGAATTCTCTCGATAGAATCAACGGTGACGTCTACAGACCAGCGGATACCTTACCGGAGCTACTTCGACATATTTGGAGCTGAGGTCTATAAGGATTTTCAATACTACGTCAGGGTATTGAAAAAGAGATGGTGGCGGATGAACCCTTAATGGGCCAACGGTAGCGCTCATATCCCCGAAGTGGGTTACTGACGTCGGTGTATCCGGCCGCTCGTCCTAGGGGTTGCAAAAAAGGATCTGGTCCTCCAGGTTCAGGGTTGTGCCGTCGGGTTAACTTCCCTATCACGTAAAAAACTTTCGGTTACGAAGCAACGAACAGCCTCGGATACGGATGATTCTACTGCTGACGACCCAAGCAAACGTAAAAAGCACAACGATCTTCGTGTCTGCACGTAGAATGTTAGGTCCCTCTACAAATCACGTGCAGCCGAACAATTTGCGGAGGCCATAGAGGGTCTCAAAGCAGACATTACCGCCATCCAAGAAGTGCGATGGGATGGGCCGGGCAAAAGGAGTATGAAAAACTGCGACATCTACTACGGCGATTGCTACTGACAAAAAGGACAGCGTCTATTCGGGTGCGGATTTGTCATTGGAGGCAGACTTAGGCAAGAAGTCTTGAGTTTCCGGCATGTTAACGGGCGCCTTGTGGCTATCTGTATCAAGGCTAAATTCGCCAACATTAGCCTAATATGCGTTCACCCTCCTCACGAGGAGAAGGACGAGGCGACAAAGGATGACTTCTACCAGCTCTTGGACAAGACGTATGAACAATGCCCTTGCCACGACGTTAAAATAGTCCTTGGTGATTTTAAACGCAAAGCTAGGAGAGAAGACGTCGTTAGTAGCGTGGTCGGAAAGCATAGCCTGCACAACATCACATCCGACAACGGACTCAGGCTAATCGACTTTGCGGCGGGGCGAAACTTTGTCGTAGCTAGTACGCGGTTCCCCACGTCTCGACATTCACAAAGGAACATGGCTCTCCTTTGATCGAAAAACTGTCAACCAAATCGATTGCATTGCGATCGACGCAAGGCACTCTTCCAATATTCTGGGTGTCCGGACTTTCCAAGGAGCCAACGTGGACTCAGATCACTACCTAGTTGTAGCCAAGGTACGGATGCGGATATCCACAACGGAGAGAAATCAACGAAATACTATGAGGAAATTTGACGTCGGGCGGCTACAATCGCAAGAGACCGCCAGAGCCTTTGCCGATCGTGTTCCTCTTAATCTTAATCTAAGTTCATATGCAGCCAGCAGCAAATGCGGAAGACCAGTGGCAGCGTTGCCAACAAGCCATCAGAGATGCCGCCTCTGATGTACTGGGTTTCTCTCGGCCGCCACAACGAAACTCCTGGTTTGATGAGAAATGCCGGCAAGCACACGCAGCTGAACAAGAGGCGTACAAAGCGGCGCTGCATAGAAGGACTAGAGCTGCTTACGAGCTCTACGTGCGCAGGAGAAAAGAGGAACATCGACCTCTCAGATCGAAGAAAAAAGAGCATGAGAGCGCTCGATCGAGGAAATTGAGAGATTTTGTTGCAGGAATGATGTTCGAAAATTTTACCAAAAGGTAAAAAGAACATGCCAGGGTTTCAAAGTCAGAACAGAAGCCTGCAGGGACGAAAATGGTAACATAGTAGTAGAATCGCAGTCGGTGCTGAGGATATGGAAGGAACACTTCTGCAGACTGTTTAACGGCGATGACGACCAATATTCCGCTGTCAGGCAGAATGAGCCATTCAACAGATAGCAGTCAAGATTCCCGTTTCTGCAGAATGACGATGGAGAACTCTCGCTGCTCCCTCAAAGTCGGTAAGAACATTACCGAACCATTCGATGTCAGGAAAGGTCTTAGACAAGGTGACACGTTATCATGCGACCTCTTTAACATAGTACTTGAAAGAATTGTACGAAACTCACAAGCCAACACCGGAGGTACAATCTTTTACAAGTCTGTACAACTACTCGCTTATGCCGATGACATTGTCATAATCGGAAGAACTCAGCGGGCAGTCAATGAGGCATTTATTGAGACCGAGGCAGCAAAGATGGGTCTAGCGGTCAATGAAAACAAAACAAAATATATGCTGTCTACAAAAAGGGACACCCCAACATCGGCGTCTTGGACATAACGCCACAATAGACAGATATAATTTTGAGGTAGTAACCAACATGGCGTGTGCAACTGGAGACAGCTGGCTCGTAACCGTGTTAGCTTGAGACGTTTGTTGGTTGAGACACATGTCCACCCCGGACTGTAGCGCCACCTAAGTAAGTTAGTATGGTCGTCATAAAAGCCCTTGCGATGAAACGATTCGGAAACCCAATCACCAAATTCATACAAATGGGTAGTATTTGTAATGTCGTAAGGCCTGTGCACCATCACAGAATATATGCCAATTGGGTGCTAGAAAAACAAGATGTGGCACCAATTTTTCGTACAAAATCTTCTTCGACGAAAAGGCACCTTTCTCGCTTAGCGACTATGTAAACAAGCGAAAATGGAGCATTTGGATTTCTGAGAATCGAAATGTGATCGCTGCGCGGCCATTGTATCCACCACCGCGGCGACGTGATCGGGCCGGATTCTTTTATATTTTTTTAAACTAAGAAGGTGCCACTCCTACGGTGAATTGTCTGTTCTAAGGTCAGATGAAAATGAACTTTTTTTTGACCTGAAATTGAAGACATTGATGTGAGCGAAATGCGATTCCAACGTTTCGAGGCTAGGTGCTACACAATACAGGGAAATGTGGCTCTATTGCAGAAAGAATTATTCGCCCGTTTAGTTTCGAGATTTAGCGACATCAGTTGTCCATAAAGATTGCGTGATCTGGCTCTAATATAATAGATTTATTTTTGTGGGGATATGCTTAAGTTCATGTCTATGCAGACGATCCAACATAAAAACTAATATATGTATGTTAAGTTACGATCGCAATACATCGAGAAATATGCCAAAAAATCATCGAAAATTACCTCACAAGAATCGAAGCTTTCAAAAACTCCCGTGGTGGCCATATAGCCAATGTTATATTCCGTATACGACTTAAACAGTAAAAAATGTCATTGAAATCTTTGACATACTCTTTCTTCTTCTTCTTTCTACATACATATATCGACGAGGTTATGATCTGAACTTAAGGGATCGTAACCCTCTCACTTTACTGCAATTCTACTGATTCGCCGGTAGGGTCGCGCGTTTGAAATCAGAAAATATCCTCCTGATTTTAAATCACTTCGTTATTGATGCAAGCCAAATGCTGAAAGAAATGATCTTTTCTTTGAACATAGCAATACTAGCTGAGCCGATAGTGCTCTGTTTTTCGCGAGATATTTTCTTTGGCGTGAAGGCTTACACAGATCTTCGAACTTCTTATTCGATCAAGCTTTGTTAGTCCTGCTGTCATGCGAAGCATCTTCATCTCAGTTGTACTTTTTTTACATTGCCTAACATTGTGAACCGCATGTGAATGCTGGATGTACAACCGTGGTGTAGGGCCTTCCATACAGCTTAGGGGGCATTTTTCGGTCACAGAAGATAGCGGAGTGTTCCCGTCACTTCATTCACCCTACGCTTAGGCGATCGTTGTTTAAATACTCTTTATTTTATTTAAAATTGAAATCCTTAATCCTAAAATGGGTAAGACATTGGCTCTTAGCCCAAGATATTAAAAGTATAGAATCTATTGTTAGTTAGCTTCTGATATTTTGGTGTTTTGTTCTTTCAACGTATTTTAATCATAAATTTGAAATTTTTTATTGTTCTGTTCTTCCAAATACTAAATGTGTTTTATTTTTCTCAGTTTAAATGAATTCTTGTATTGAATTATAAATGTATATAAACTTAACTTTAAAGGGTCACCCCACCCGCTGAATTTATTTCTTGTAACTTAGGCCAATAATGTGGCATTTAATACTATTTTTGCTCAAGAATATGAAATGTCACCGAATTTTCTCTAGTTCAATTTCGTTTTTTTATTATTTATCTTAGTACACTGAATTATTGTAATTTAACCTATAGAGAAAATAAAGTTTTATGCTATATATATTATAACTAACTAACTAAAAACCCTTTAGGTACACAGCGAGTACGTTTTTTAGCAATCGCTATTTGGAGGAGACTCCAGTACAAGTCACAAGAGCCATAAAAGTGCTTTTCCTCGAATGTGATAATAATATCAATGCAAAAATATTTTTTTTGAAAAATGGATTAGTTTTCGAAAAAACAAAAATGTGTTTTTCGGAAGTCCATCCCCATCTCGTAAAGTACTGGTCCTACAAATTTTATATTAGATCGCACCAGTGGGGTAGTAGATCTATGATCGAAAGTTAGCCCAATATTGATATCCTTAATAGTTTTCGAGATTTTGTTTGCGTTTGTTTTTGTATTTTATTTACTGTTCAGAAGGGCGCGTGGTGCAGTGTTTAGTGTGTCAGAGCACTCCGCGTGAGGTTCAAATACCACAAAACACCAAATAGTTTTTTCACGCTCCCACCTTTCGCGAACGTTTGACAAACATCCGAAAGTACGTATGTATATCGTTGTGATGAGAAATAATCAATCATACAAATAATAAATATTAATAAAAAATCAATAAAAACTGGCCTTTTATGAACGTGGGCGCCGTGGCGTAAGTGGTTAGTGTTTTTTTTTTTTTTTTTTTTTTTTTTTTTTTCCGAGGGTAGGTGAAAATTTTCAACAAGGCACTATGAGGATCGACAGCGCGTGCTCATAGTAGTGTGGGATTCTTACCCACTAAAAAACCTCCCTTCAAAACAGACTTGTTTTTATTTTTACTACAACTAAGTATTCGACTTATCAAGTAGTTTTCGTTTCGCGAAATAATGACGTTTTGCAGGTACCTTCCCATTGGAAGTTCCTGCCAGCTCCGCAGTTTAGACGCGGTTACTTATCGCGCTAGGTCTAAAGGTTTGGTTCTTTGTAGACGGCGCAGTAAATTTCTTTCTTCCAAAAGTGGGAGGACTGTAATATTTACGTGGCTTTCTAGTCGACTTCTATGCTTTCTCGCGTAGGTTTGAATTTCGTCTTCGATTGTTTTAATGCCAAGGTCTCTGTGGATATCGCTATTTCGGATATACCATGGCGCATTTACAATACCTCTTAGCACTTTGTTTTCAAAAGTTTGTAAAATTTTAATATTACTTATTTTGGTACAACCCCAGAGTTGTATACCATATGTCCATACGGGCTTTAGCACTTGCTTATATAAAAGCAGTTTGTTATATATATTAAGCTTGGAATATTTTCCAAGTAACCAATACATTTCTCGATATTTGTTATCTAGTTCTTTGCGTTTTTTCTTAACGTGCGTTTTCCATTTCAGCTTTGTATCAAGTGTCATTCCAAGATACTTAGCCTCGTTTGCAAACTGGATTTGAACCGAGTTTGAAAAGATCGGCAAATTATTTATTTTTTTATAAGTAAAATTTACATGAACAGATTTGGTCTCGTTGAGTGCGATTCGCCAAATCTTTGTCCATTCATTTACTCTATTCAAAGCTTCTTGCAGTTTTTCTGTAGTATCTTCGACCGTTTTACCTACTGTCAAGATAGCAGTGTCGTCGGCAAATGTAGCTAGCTCAGTGCCTTTTACTTGCGGTATATCACGAGTGTATAATAGATATAAGACTGGACCAAGAACGCTTCCTTGCGGCACCCCAGCCATTATTTCCTTAAAATCTGAATATTCGTTTCCACATTTAACGCGGAATAGCCTATTCGTAAGGTAGTTCTTCAAAATATTATATAGGTGCTCTGGCAGAACTTGTCGTAATTTAAACTTTAAGCCTTCGTGCCAGACCTTGTCAAAGGCTTGAGAAACGTCAAGGAATACGCTTTAACAAATCTTTTTTTCTTCAAGTGATTTTTCGATTACATGTGTTATTCGATGTACTTGTTCAACTGTAGAATGCTTACTTCTAAATCCGAATTGATGATCAGGGTTGAGATGCCCTTCTTCTATAACCGGCTGTATTCGCCTAACCAATATTCTCTCGAACACTTTGGATATAATTGGAAGAAGCGAAATCGGTCTATAAGATGTTTTTTCATTCGGCGGTTTTCCAGGCTTAAGGACCATTATAACTTCGGCGACTTTCCATTGACTGGGAACATATTCTAGTCTAATCGCGGCGTTTATAATGAACAGAAGCTTAATTAGAGCTTTTCTTGGTAGTGCTTTAAGAACCTCTCCCGTAATTAGGTCGTATCCAGGAGCTTTCTTAGGTTTAAGTTTCTTTATTTCTTCCTTAAGTTCGGTAAGCGTTGCATTTCTTATTACGCTATTGTCTATATACGACGTATTTATATTTTCAATAAGAGCTTGTCCATCAAACGGTTTGAAAGTTTCTTCCAGGTGGGTGGCAAAAACTTGCGCTTTCTCTTTATCATGCCTGGCCCATTCGTCTTGATTTTTCCTAATTGGCGCGGCTTGAATTTGAGGTTTTTTAATACCTTTTATAGCCTTCCAAAGCGAATAGTTAGAATCTTTTTCTGCCGTTAAGCTTTCTAGGTAAGTTTGTATTTCATTATTCTTAAGGTCTTTAATAGATCGTTTTAGTGAGTTGCACAAACGGTTAAGATGTGCTTTATGTTGCGGAGCCCGAGTTTGTTGCCATCTTTTACGCGCTTTTCTCTTCTCCTTAATCATCTCTTTTATTTCCTGCGGATAAATTTTAATGTAACTGGCCGGGGTTCTCTTTAGGTTGGGAGTATTCTTCCACGCGGCATCCTGTAAGATTTCGACGAAGCGATCTACTTCAACTTCAAGTTCATAGGGCGTTTTAAGTGATACGCTCAGCTCAATATTTGCTTCAATATCTTTTTTAAAGCCGTCCCAATTAGTTTTCGCGCCAGTTAATCTGGCCGGTCCTACTTTTTTAATCAAAGCTTCGCTTATCGTCATAATGATTGGAGAATGATCAGAGGAGAGATCAAAGCTTTCTTCAACTTTTATACAGTTGCTAGATATTCCTTTAACAACAAAGAAATCAATCAGATCTGGTATCTTATTTCTATCAGTTGGCCAATATGTTGGTTTACCCGTCGAGTAAAAATCACAACTGAATTGCATACCCGCATTATAAAGCTTTCTACCTTTCTGAGAGGCGTACCTTGAGCCCCAGAAGGGGTGTTTCGCGTTGAAGTCACCACCAATAATAAAATTTGGTTTAAGGAAGTTGAAGATGTTTGTGAAATCACTTTCTTCAAGTTTACATCGCAGTGGACAATATATAGACGAAATGTTGAAAGCAAAATGTCTATTTCTAACGCGTACCGTGCTTACTTGCATTGCTTCTAATTCAATTTTTATTTCCGCTGAGTGTTCGATATTTTCTTTTATGAACAAAGATGATCCGCCTCTGGCTCTTTCCGATGGGTGAAAGGCGTGATATCCGCTATATCCCATTATCTTAATATTCGATTGCTTTTTCAGATGAGTTTCACAGACCAAGCATATATCAATATCTTTCTCTCGCATAAATATTTCTAACTCGTCGAGTCTTTGTATGAGCCCGTTAGCGTTCCAAGTAAGAATTTTAAGCGTTTCTTTCATATTCTGGTTGAAGTGCGCGTGTTATGAATGTTGTTTTCTAGTGCAACTAGTCTCTCGAAAATTAGTTTATTTGTTTTGCATTGCTCTTCAAGTTTCGCAAGAATTAGGGAAAAAACATTGGATACATGATCTTCTGAACTACCTCTATCACTATTTTTCAATGTCGCAACTTGAGAAGGAGTTTTTACATTAAAGTTTGGACGGTTTCTTGCTTTGATCTGCCGTGAGTTGTCGGTCGTGTACATACCCTTAACTGTCTTCGCCGCTTGAGCATAAGACTGCACGCCAATATTCTTAGATTTTGCTTCTGTTACCTTATCTCTATTGCTTTCGGATTTTTTATCATTAACCGATCTTAAGTTAATATTGACGGACTTTCTATCTTTTGCTGCTTTTTTCGTAGCTATTTTGGGTCTGTTCTTGATTGGTTTCATATTCGGACGCATCGAATTTTTTAGCGTATCGCGGCGTTTTTGAAGCTCTTTCGCCACTTCGCAACCTCGATAGTTCGCAGGATGTTTTCCTTTGCAATTTATACAAGTGGCTGGGGTTTGCTTGTTTAGGTGACACTCTTCCGAGAGATGTTTACCTGCGCATTTGACGCATCGCGGCTCTTTCTGGCAGTAAGTCTGCGTGTGATTGAAGCCTTGACAGCGCTTACACTGCGGGATCGATCTGGAGGTCTTACGCATGGGTTCGATTTTGACCACGATGTTTAGAATAGTCTTGATACCATATATTATGTCTTTATTTTCGTCTTTATCAAAACTAAGCATGAATAGTGGAAGACCGCGCTTTACCAATTTTTCATGATCTCCCTCCGACTGTTGCTTCACCTACTTGATAATATTGACGGCATCAAGAATTTTAAAGCCTTTGTCTTGAAGGTCGTGCATTACATCTTCTTTAGTGCACGAGGGGTGGAGTCCCCTTGCTACAACACGCAGTGGTCTTTCTAACTTATTTTCATAAGTATACCACTGAATCTTTTCGGCATTCAATTTTTTAGATACTGATCGGTAACCGTCGGCATCATCGACATTGATTTTCCACGTATTGTTTCGCAGAGATGTCACCTTAAACTTCGAAGCCAGAGTTCCTTTAAGGAGGCAATGCAACTTATTATAGTCCGTAATTCCAACGACGTTTATCGGTGGCGGAGGACGTAATTTTGGTTGTTGTTGCTTTTCTTGCATCTCCTTGCGCTTTTCATCTTTTTGTGGCTCGACTTCCGGTGAGGAACCAGCTTTACGTTTTTTGCTAGGTCGTTTCTTTTCGACCCAATTCGTTTCGCGTGTTAGCTCTTCTTCATCCGTCTGGTATTCGCGACTAGGTGAGCGATGTGAGCTAACTGTATTTTCTTTTTGTAGGTACGTGTTTTTTAGGGCATTATTTTCTTGCCTGAGTAAATCTACCTCTTTCTTGAGCTCACGATAGAGTAGCTCCATTTCGCTAAGCTTGGTACGGAGTACGTCGTTTTCCTCCTCAATGCTTTTAGATTTCGCTGAGTCCCGTTTTTCACGCGTTTGCGCTTCCGGCGGACTTCTTTTTCCGGAGACGTTCGATCTTGTTGGTGGAGATCGAGATACCCTTGTACTTTTTGAGAAGGGATTTATAAGGTGCAATAAATGGCTCTCCCCAGCATCCGTAGAGCCGACCTCCGAAGAGGGTGTATTTTGCAGTTTACCTGGACTGCCACCTGGGGTATTTAAATCTTTTGTTTTGTTCATTGCATGTTTTTTGTATACGCCATACTCGGTATACGGAGGGTGGATTTTAGTCGCCTCTTACGACTGGCATGCCTACTCTGACTTTTATATATTTCATGAGAAATAAATGAATGCTTGCTGAATTGAACCATGAACCATTATCGTGGCAATTGACGACGTTACCACTACACCATTGCCACCACAAAGTCGTTCCAGATGTTCAGAAACCGCTGATTTGCTTACAGAGTTGTGTGTGGATCTGCTTCAACCAACACCTTTAAGTGGTCGTCTTCAATGACCGTAGGTAATTTTTGGCGCTCTTCATCTTCGATGCTCTCATCTCTATGACTAAATTTTCGAAACCGCCAATGCACTGCTTGTTCATTAGCTGTACCTGGATCAAATGCGCTATTGATATTTCGAGAGAACTCGGCTGCCTTACTGCCTGATTTTTTTTGTCCATCATTAATTCATTTAAATAAAGAGCTTTTTTTACACAATGTGGAGCAAACCGTGCACTTCAAAACCGTACATAACATTAACCTACATGCACAACCAACAACGCGTCAAATAAGTAAAACCACAATAACTGTCTGGCCATCCTTATACGAATCGGTAAACCGATTGGTGCTCAGTCAAACATTTCACATTTCTTAAAACCCATTAATCGATTTTTTATACAAAATTCACTTTTTTCAGCAATAAAATCCACGGTCTTTTTTTTTGTCAAACTGACTGTGTTTCTTTTCCAAAACCCCTTCATCAATTCCATAATCTTAATTTTTATCAAAAGTTATCCTTGCCTGTAGTTATTGTGGCAGGATTAAGTTCCTTGTAATAGCCCTTCAGACAAAAAAAAACATTTCTGTGGCACCACAATTGACCGGATGCACATTAAAAAGGGGGAACGAAAGGCACAAAGCCAACACGTTCCATTCTTTCACCCTAATTATATTATCCAGCATCAAATTGATTTAATGAACCGTAGCCCGGAAAATATCTGCTAGCAATCAGTATAAGTTGTTTGAATGAGAAGGTGGAAAATCAAAATCCCCGACAGTCACAAAAAATTCCAAGAACCCTCCGCCATTGATCAAAAAATTGATCGATTACGCCAAATTTACACCAGGCGCTCAGCAAACGCAACATGTATCCGCCGAAAAAGAAAGAGTTCCAAAAATGCCTTTTTAAAGGTACTTTTTCTACACTTTCTCCATATGAGAATATGAGATTGGGAGAGTAAAGAGATCAGTATGAAGTCTCCTCCTTCCAAAATGTACCACACCCACGCATCAGTGAGCGATAAAAAGAGAAAGAGATATTTCCTACGACCAATGTACTTCGTGTCCAGCAAACAAAGAAAAAATCGATAAGTAGAAAATGAAATTTTACGAGAGCTGGTCCACCTACTGAGTATTCTCTTGGCCTGGTACTCCACCTAGGGAAATATCGATCTCCTCGCTCAGAGTGGGGAAATTGCTCAGCATGGGATCCGATCTTGCACTCCTACAAGTAGAGGCGCCGAAGGCTGTCGCTGCAGATAGAGTTCAATGTGTAGGCGTCAATCAATATTGTACGACCAACAAGTATGAGGGGATAGGAGAGACCGAAAGAAAAAATCGAAATTTCATCGCACCTGGTACCCCTGCTGAAAATTCTTGTGGCCTAGTACTTTAGCTCAGGAAATATTGATCTCGTGTGTGGACATGGCTTTTGTTACTCCCACGCACGATCATTGCACAAAATAGAGACAGAACGAATGACGAACAAATGAGGGGAAGGGCAAAGAACGAAAAAAAGAAGAAATTTCATGTGAGCTGGTATATACTGGGTATTCTGCTGACCTGGTGATTCAGCTCAGGAAATTGACTTTGTTTTTGACAATCTGCCTCGGCTGGGGTCTGGCGGTGATGGATTTATTTGTCATGAGAGACGAATTTTGTGCGAAAAGAATATTTTTATGGTTTTCATTGTTTTGCAAGACACACCACATGCGAGAGAGAGAGGCTGGGCTATTATGTTCGGTTTTGCTCCAGAAAAATTAAACAAATTATGAAAGACACCAGGCGAACAGAACTGTGTGGAGGAAAGAAAACAAAAAGAAATTTGTTTTCAGAGAGAGTTTTGGAGAAATTAAGAGGAGTGGTAGTCGTAAGTGTAGCGGTGGTATCTTAGCATGTGTGGCAGTAGAGAAAGCAGGAAAGATGGATCTGGGAGTGTGTGGAATGCTTTGTTTGGTATGGTTGAATGGTTACTGAAAAAGGTGTACGTTTAGAACAGTTGAGGCGACTTTTTTTTTCGTGACTAGACAGCTTCGTGACTAGAAGCTATTCTGACTATGGGATGAGCCAGAAATCGTTGGTGTTTAGGATTCTGTGGGTGGTGGACTGCAATGAGAAAAAAACTGCGTGGCTGTGGTTCTCGTTCTGGCCTATTGTATGAGTAGAGAGCTCAGAACTGAGAAAATGGAGAATTGGGATCTTGAGTACTTACACACGTTTGATAGGCATACATGTATACATCATTGATTCACACTATATTCGTTCGGTTTCATGCTGAAGAGAGATGTCAGTAGAAAGTGGCATTGTACTCGTTTATGCCGCGTTCTTGTGTTTGTTTGTGTTTTGCGTACGGCTTCCACAAATTATGTATGTACATATGTATGTCCATACCACAAAAAAAAAATGGCTGTTTCTTTTTTTTTAAATAACACTTTCATTTAATTTAACCCTATAAAATGATTGTTTTTATTTAAACCCTATAAAATGATTGTGTTTATTTAAACCCTATAAAATGATAGTGTTTATTTAAACCCTATAAAATGATTGTGTTTATTTAAATTCACAGCTTTATAAATAAGATCGTTTCTATTTTATTCTGCACATAGTTGATTCTAGTTTCACCTCAACTGGAGCTCAAATTTCCTGTAGATACAGGGTGTCCGCCGGGAAGGTATACTACTTTGTTTGTTTATAATTTTTGATTAAATGAAAGAGAATGGATCTTATATTGATAAATGTTTTATTTAATGTCGGCAATTATGTATGGAATACAATATCAGGTAAATGTCCGCCACTGCTAGTCTCACAAATGCGAGCCCTTTTGATCACATTTTTCATTACATTCTCACACATTTCACGCAGTATTTCATTAATTTCATCACGAATATTTTGTTTGAGTTGCTCAAGCGTTTCTGGTTTGTTTGCATAAACCTTGCTTTTCAGATATCCCCACAAAAAGAAGTCAGGAGCAGTCAAATCAGGCGACCGTGGAGGCCAATCAACATCACCATTTTATGAAATAACTTGTTGTGGAAAGAGGTCTCGCAGTAATTCCATTGTAATCCTGGCTGTATGCGATGTGGCACCGTCTTGTTGATACCACATGTTAATCAAGCCCAAAGCATGCAGTTGTGGCGTTAAAAAGTTTTCAATCATATCACGATATCGCTCCCCATTCACAGTTACCGTTACGCCGTTTTCATTTTCAAAGAAGTAAGGTCCAATGATTCCTCCTGACCAAATTGCACACCAGACTGCAACTTTTAATTACACTTCCTTGAACAGCAGTAATGTTTTCAGCCGATCTTGCAGTACGTTGTGGCCCATGCTTGGGCCTATCACCTACAGACCCTCTTTCTTCGAAATCATTCACTACACGATAAATAGTGCGTTTTGTTGGCACGTTGTTTCTCCCAAAAATTTCACGTAACTTTCTCATCGTCACAGTAATCGATGATTGATTTTGATAAAATGTTTTAACGATTAAAACACGTTGGTTTATCGAATATTTTTCCATAATAAATTTGCCACATGTCTACTTCACGACTGCCAAATATGAACTGTCAAGACTAATGTTTACCAAAATGGCGGCAAAACAAAGTAGTATACGTTCCCGGCGGACACCCGTTATAACAATACCCTCCATCTAAACGTATTTCAAATTGCACATTAAGACATGGTCTTTTTTAATACTAAATTTAAGCTTAGATTTACATTATTATGATGGAATACTAAACATTAAATTAAGACATGTTGTACCACTTGTCCACCTAAGATTTGTTCTTTCGATTGCATCCAGCTTGAATTTAAATTTACAAGTAGCAATTGGTATACCTAAATTATCCTTGTCTAAAAGGATGAGTACAGTTGTTCCTATTCTGGCGATATCATCAGCCTTACAATTCCCCGGTATATTCCTATGCCCCGGCACCCGACATACGCGAATATTTAGCTGATCCGTTATGTCCTTAAGAGACGAATGACAGTCTAGGGCTACTACTAAATTTATAGAGATTTATTCCAAGGATTCGATTGCAGCTTGGTTATCTGAAAAGATACGGATGTCCTTGGCTGTTCTTTGTGTTGTTCACTGTAAAATTCCCTGTTACCAACGGACAGAATTTTCTTAACAGAAAAATGAAATACTAACTCGTGTTACGTTATAAAAATAGCGAATGGAAGTTTATTCTGCTGATAACATTATATATGTATAAGAATTTACTTTAGGTATGTACAATATTTGACAGCAAATAAAGGGAAATAATTTTTTACTTCTACAGTCTTTCACTAAGCAGCATTGCCATATCATCTCAAACATTGGCGGATATCACGTTTTTCTTTAGCCAAGATAAGACCTACTTAATCGCCATTATTTCCGCCTGGAACATGCTACAATGATTCGGTAGACGGAAGGAGAGCTTAAGATTAAGCCTGTCAGAGAAAACACCTTCACCAACTCCGTCTTTAGTTTTTGAGCCGTCAGTATAAAAGTGGATCGACTCATCTTCTAAAAAAGCCTCTTTATTCTAGAGTGATCTAGAAGGGATGGTGACAAGGAACCCCATGTCAAAATTTAGACGTGGGATGGTGTAGTCCGTGTTTTCGGGAGAGATTGTGAATTTATTCAGAATGAAGGCGTGGCCAAATTTTTTTCTTGACCACTGCTGGGTAGCTTCAAGGCAAATTGCTGCACTCGTTGCCATTTGCCGATGAAACATGATGTCCAGTGCCGCAGAGGGAGTTGTACGTAGTGCTCCGCCTATGCACAGAGAAGCTGTACGCTGGACCTTGCTTAGATAGTCGCGATTTATAGCTTTTTCTAAGGCTGTCCACCAGACAATCACCCTGTATGTGAGTATTGGTCTAATGACCGAGATGTATAGCCAGTGAGTTATTCGAGGCTGTAAACCCCATTTATTTCCATTACCTTTTTGGAAGAGAAAAGTGCTACTGTAGCTTTCTTGACTCTTTTTTAAATGTTAGGTTTCCAGCTTAGTTTCTGTTGAAATATGTTTCTCAATGTTAAAAATTAGTTCATACACCTTTCATTCCCACTGTAAGACGATGCAAAAAGAGCGGAGTGGCCAAAGTTGGACAAGAAAATGCAAAGAATCATCGTCATGAGTGTAGGACCACAGGTTTTGGCGCATATGCTAAGTTGCGCTAATGCCCGTCAGATGTGGCAGAAGCTGGAACCAGTGTACGAGCAAAAGGCACAAACAAACATACATTTTCTCCAGCAAAAGTTCTACAGTTTCAAGAAGGACCCTGGGGATGACTTGGCTACTACAATATCGAAGCAGGAATCCTTGGTTCAGCAGCTGATAGATTGTGGTGAGACCATTTCCAGTTCAATGTTAATAACCAGAATTTTAATGACCTTGCAACCCGAATTCAATCATTTTTATTCCGCTTGGGAATCGACCCAAGGGAACGAGAAGACAATTGAAAATCTAAACGCTCGTCTTCTCATGGAAAAATCACGTTTATCGTCGCAGTCTCAGGTACAAGAAGAAATGCATAACGGTGGTTGAAAATAGCGGTGAAGGACCAAAATTCCAGTAAATCCAAATATAAACCAGGAAAATATTTTCTTTGTAAAAAAAACCCGGTCAATGGAAAAAAGGCTGTCCATCAAGAAGTGCTAATCTAGTTCAAAAAGGTGAGCAACGGGAAGCATTTATATGTAGTATGACAGCTAACGGAAAACAGGAAAATCGCGCTACTAACCCCGTGGATTGGTTTCTTGACTCAAGTGCAACGGACCACATGAATTTTCGGAAAGATTGGTTTGTTAGTAGTGGGTCTACTACTACTACCAGTGGGGTAGTAGATCTATGATCGAAAGTTAGCCCAATATTGTTATCCTTAATAGTTTTCGAGATTTTGTTTGCGATGGTTTTGGTATTTTATTTACTGTTCAGAAGGGCGCGTGGTGCAGTGTTTAGTGTGTCAGAGCACTCCCCGTGAGGTTCAAATACCACAAAACACCAAATAGTTTTTTCACGCTCCCACCTTTCGCGAACGTTTGACAAACATCCGAAAGTACGTATATCGTTGTGATGAGAAATATCCAATCATAAAAATAATAAATATTAATAAAAAATCAATAAAAATTGGCCTTTTATGAACGTGGGCGCCTAAGTGGTTAGTGTGTCGGATCACTACGCATGAGGTTCCAAGTTCGAATACCAGAAAACACCAAAAAGTTTTTTCACGGTCCCACCTCTCGCGAGCGTTTGACAAACATCCGAGAGTATTGCTGTCACGAAAAAGCTTCTCAAATCGCCGTTCGGATTCGGCAGTAAACTGTAGGTCCCTTCCATTCGTGTGAAAAATATAACGCACACAACATGAGTGGTTGCGAGAAGCTAGGCCCTAGCACTAAAAGAGCTGTTGCGCCAAATATTTATTTATTTACTTTTTTTTGGTTTGTTAGCTACGAAAAATTTGACAATCCTCAGTGCGTTGGAAACGGTAAGACTATAAAAGCCCTCGGTTTTGGAAATATTAATATTCTCCCGTTCAATAGCAAAGAGTGGATTCCAAAATATCTCTCAAATGTGCTGTATGTGCCGGATTTGAGTCTAAAGCTTTCTTCATTAAACGCGGATCTAGACAAAAATCTAAAATTGATTTCGGACAAGAATCAGTGTCAGTTGTTTAGTAACGGGAATACTGTAGGTGTGGGAGTTAGACATGCGTCATTGTTTAAAATGATGTTCAAAGTTGAATTAAGTTTGCAAGTGAATGCAAGCAAAAAGATCGAATCAATCCAATTTTGGCATGAGGCTCTCGGACATCAAAATTTAGCTTACGTGAAAAATGTTCTAAAAGAACAGTCAATAGACTTTATGGACAGCGAACTTTTTTTTTGTGACGCATGTGCTATAAGCAAATTGTGTAGGCGGGTTAGTGCACGCAGATTTAGGTGGTCCAATGCAAAATACCTCATTCGGTGATCTTTTTAAAGATGATTTTTCTCGGTATCGTGTCGTGTATTCTATTAAAGAAAAAACGAATGTTTTGGACTGCGTTTAAGATTTTCTGCAAAAGGTGAAAACTGAAGCTGGGTGTTCTGTGAAAATGCTTCGGACGGACAACGGACTTGAATTCGTAAATTCAGAGGTTAAAGAGGCTTTAAAAGCAAACCTTGTCATTTATCAAATGTCAATACCGTATTCACCTCAACAAAATAGAAGGGGCGGAGAGGGAAATACGTACACTTGTTGAAGGCGGGCGAACAATGTTATACGCGAAATATATTTCTTTAAAATTGTGGGCGGAAGCGATCAGTTACGCGGTGTTTTTATTGAACAGGACATCTCCAACGGGCTGTCCAGGAAAGTATGCATGGGATTTATGGTCCGGAAAACAACGAAGATTAATTTTATTAGAACACCGAATTATTGGCCAAGAGTGCTATGCTCACATACCTCAACAAAAGCGACGGAAGTGGTATGCGAAGTCACAACGCGGTATTTTTGTTGGACTTCCGAAAAATACCAAAGGATATCGCATCTACATTCCAGCCACTCAGAAGACAGAGGTGAAACACAATGTATTTTTTAAACATTTTGCCTCTTCCAGTCAAGATACAAGCTTAATTGTCAATTGCATTGACAACGTAGTAGGTGTGGGTGATGGTGAATCAACAGAATTAAAGATTAAATCAAGCCCTCTTCCAGCCAATGATGTCGTCAAAGGAGAAGACTCGGAAATACCGATTTCTGATTCAATCTTTGATTCAACTGTTCACAAATTAGACGATGTACCAAAAGGAGACACCAACAAAGAGTCGATTAAAAGTCGACTGAGAAGCGCTAAAAATGTCAACCAGAAATGGATGATGGCACTTCTGGATCTACATGCATTTGTAGCTGAGAAACGGGAACTTGCTACTTTCAATGAAGCACTCCAATCGAAAGATGGAAACATGCGATGGCTGAGGAAATAGCAACATTACACAAACCCACAATTGGGACCTAGTGGAGTTGCCTCAAAATACTTCAGTAATCGACAATCGCTGGGTATATAAGATCAAGATCGCGGTGAGTATTGAACCTAAGAGGTATCGTGCCAGGTTGATTGTTAAAGGTTATACTTAAAAATATGATATCGATTACAAAGAGACGTTCAGTCCGGTCGCTAAGTTTAGTTCAATCAGGTCGATTTTTGCAATAGCCTCTCACAAAAAAATGTTCTTGAAGCAGATTGACATAAAAACGGCTTTTTTGTACTGTGATGTGCAAGAGGAATTGTATATGGAGCAACCAAAAGGGTTTGAGGATGACAGTGATAGAGTATGCAGATTGAAAAGAAGCTTGTATGGGCTGAAACAAACATCAAGGTGCTGGAACGAGAAGTTCTCGGAATTCGCAATCTTCGTTCGTTTAATTTAAAATCAACAGATGCGGACCACTGTGTGTTCGTCCGAGAAAATCTCATCGTGGCAATCTATGTTGATGATGGCTTAATTGCGGGTGTTTTTCAGGAGCATATAAGAAACCTTATCCAGAATTTACGGAATTCGTTTGAAGTCAAGATATATGAAACGCGTTTTTTCTTAGGCTCGGAAATCAATCGAAGGATGGATGGATCAATCACAGTCTCACAGTCTAGCTACGCTGAAAAGATTGTGGCGAAATTCAACATGACTGATGCTCATTCAGTCGCAACTCCAATACGAGTAGATGCGTCCACGCTAAAAGAAGAGGTTCAAGAAAACTCGTCGGAAGACGTCAAATTTTCATACCGTGAGACCGTTGGCAGTCTCATGTATTTGGCGATTGTTAGTAGGCCAGATGTATCATTTGCTCTTGGAATCTCAAGCCGCTATCTAGAGAATCCATCCGGGCAACATGTGAAAATCATCAAAAGGATCATACGATACCTCAAAGGGACAATTAATTCAATTTGAGTTGTTTCAGTGACACAGACTTCGGTGGGGATCCAAACACTCGGCGGTCGACCAGCGGATGCTTCGTTTTGCTTGCTCAAGCACCGATATCTTGGGCATCGCGTCGCAGCGACAATCGTGTGTCACACTCGAAACCCTGAATGTCATAAACGGAGCAAACATATAGAAATCAAATACCATTTTTTTAAAGAAAAGCTTTTAGAAAACGTATTTGAATTAAAATATGTATTAACTGAGCAGATATTTTCACGAAATCTTTGCCTAAGACTAAATTTAATTTTTTTTCGTAAGAATATTGGCATTGTATTATATCTTTAAAGTAATAATCTTCAATATATTTCAAGCTATATTTCTTTTGATTTTTTTTTTTAAATCAGAGTTGACGTTAAATCTTTGGATTAATGATTAAATTTGCTTCTGCTTAGTAAAAAAAAACACATGTGAATTCATTTTGAATACAGATAAAAGTGGGAGTGTTGAAATATGTTTCTCAGCATTAAACATTAGTTTATACACCTTCCATTCCCACTGTAGATCCTACTGTATATTCTCATGTTGTAAACTAAATATTAACCCTAGATCTAATGAACTATCCAGTTCTTCTATGACTTTCATCGAGCTCAGTCGTTTCTTCTTCAATATTTTCCTATCCAGGATAAGACCCAAATATTTTGCTTTATTAGAGAAAGTTAAGCTGATACCATTAAGAGTGGGTACCAAAAAAAAAAGCAAATATTTGGCGCAACAGCTCTTGAAAGTGCGAGGGCCTAGCTTCTCGCATCCACTCATGTTATGTGCGTTATATTTTTCACACGAATGAAAGGGACCTACAGTTTAATGTCAAATCCGAACGGCGATCTGAGAAGCTTTTTCGTGACAACAATACTCTCGGATGTTTGTCAGACGCTCGTGAGAGGTGGGACCGTGGAAAAAAACTTGTTGGTGTTTTCTGGGATTCGAACTTGGAACCTCATGCGTAGCGATCCGACACACTAACCACTTACGCCACGGCGCCTACAGAACAGAACAGTACCAGTTCAGTTTTATGTGGGTTTATACTCAAACCACACCGAACCCCCCATCTGGTTAACTTGTTTAAAGCGTTTTGTAGCAGTTCTTTTAGAGTATTAAGGTGCTTTAATGAGACTGCTATCATCTGCATAAGCAACAACCAAGCATCCCTTACCTCCAGTATTGTCAATAGTTCATTAACCACCAAATTCCAAAGGAGAGGAGATAGAACGCCACCTTGGGGAGTGCCTCTACTGACAGATCTTCTAGATGACGTCCCACCTAGCTTTGAGTTGATAATTCTGCCATTAAGCAGTAAATAAATTAGTTCGCATAGTGAGCTGTCTACCTTCAGGTCTGAAAGTGCGTCTGCAACCGCTGCAATCTATTTCTAAGAAAGCTACCATTGTTAATTCCTTGTAAAGCAGGGAGTACTCAGTACTTCGAATCAGCGAGTGTAATGCCGTTTCAACTGATTTACCTTTGCAATAGGCATGTTTGGCCGCTGACAGAAGTTTTGTATCAATACTGTTGCGCAAGTGAATATTAATCAATCGATCTAGTGTTTTTAGTAGAAATGATTATAGACTAGAGATCTTTCGGACTTGTATGAGAACATTTGCCAGCTTTGGGTATAAAAACTACTTTGACTTCTCTCCATACTTTTGGTACGTGGACCGGATCTATACAGATTTTTAGAATTATTTCTAGCACCTGCAAGATAAGGTCCGACGACTTCTGTAGTTTGGCTGGTATTATGCCGCCTGGTCTTGCGGATTGGTATGGTTTGAAGCTGCGTATCGCCCAGTGGAGTTTGTTCTGTGTAACTAAGTTAGAGGAGATGTTTAAATTTACAGCTGGTCTTTTAGAGACAATTTTCCTTTACCTTATGTCCTGTATCCCCTTGTGGGTCCTAGGGCCTCTACTACGCCTACGCGCCATCGTGTACGGTTTCTGGCAATGTGTCTGAGTTCTCCCCAACTTTTCCCTAACTGCCGTGCCTCCTTCTCGACTGTTCTGCGCCATGTTCTTCTCGGACCGCCAGGTCTTCTGCCATCCTGAGTTAGAGGGTTCCATTGCATAGCATGGTTCGCTATGGAGCTGTCACCCTTTCGGAACGTGTGACCAATCCACTGCCACTTCCGCCGTTGGATAGTTGTGCCTATTGGTTCCTGACCCGTTCTCTCGTAAAGGTGTTCGTTAGAGATACGATTGGGCCAGAAAATCCTTAAGATATTGCGCAGACACCTATTAACAAACGTTTGCAGCTTTCTGGTGATAGTAGTGGTCACTCTCCACGTGCTGCAACCATATAGCAGCACGGATTCAACGTTGGAGCGGAACAGTCTTATTTTGGTGCTCAAACTGATTGCATTGCTTCGCCATATTTTGGACAACATCCCGAACGCGGACTTTGCTTTGGCGATCCTGTTGGCTATATCCAGTTCGGTTCCACCATCGGTCGAGACAATACTACCAAGATACTGGAAATCCTCTACTCTCTCTACCGGTTGTCCAGCAATGCATATTTGAGCTGATGAGTTTGTTCCAAGGCTGATAATTTTAGTTTTTGCCGTATTCATTTTCAGCCCGACGACACCTGCCTCCCTCTCCACATCTGCTGTCATTTGGTGGAGATCCATAATTCTGTGGGAGAGTAAGCATACATCGTCTGCGTAGTCAAGATGCTTCAGTTGAGATGTAAGAGTCCATCGAATTCCTCCGTTTCCCGTCGACAAAGCTGCATGAAGCACATCGCTAATCACCAATAGGAATAATATTGGTGAAAGGATACAGCCTTGTCTTACCCCACTTTGGATCTCAAATTCCTCAGACAACCTTCCCCTGTGCAGAACGTGACATTTGGAGCCTTCATGTGTAGCTTTGATAATAACAATTAGTTTATCGGGGATGCCTCTCCTGCGTAAGGCACGCCAAATAAACTCCCTGTTGACACTATCGAACGCCTTCTCAAAATCGATGAACAGCAGGTGCAGTGGCGATCGATATTCAACACACTGTTCGATGATAATCCGCAGGGTGTTGATGTGGTCGGCACAGGAGGATCCAGAGCGGAAACCTGCTTGTTCGGCATCGAGTTTGTCTTCGAGATGTTGTTTGATTCGCTCAAGGATGATTTTAGCTATTATCTTAGCTGCAGCAGGAAGCACGCAGATACTCCTCCAGTTACCGCACTCCATTAAATTTCCTTTCTTAGGAAGCTTGACGATCATTTACTTTTTCCACTCGTTAGGAAAGCTCTCAGCTTCTCAAGCTCTATCTATAAGTGGAAGCAGAAGCTCAGCCGATGTTGTTGGCGTTGCTCGTAAGAGCTCTGCTGGAATACCGTCAAGTCCTACCGCCTTGTTGGTTTTGAGTGCCTTGATCGCGGTAATGATCTCATCTTTACTGGGAGTCGTGGTGCGTATTCGGGTACTTCTCACCTCGGGCATCTCAGTCTGATTTGGGAGCATATCGCTAGCGAATACACGGTTCAAAACCGTAGCAAAATGCTCTTTCCATCTCTTGAGCTGGTCCTCATCCGAAATGAGCAAGGAGCCGTCTAGGCTTTTCACTGGGTGTTGGCTGGAGCTGCGACCACCTGTCAGCTCCTTCGTGATTCTGTAGACGGTCCTGCTGTCGCACCTCCGTGCAGCTTCTTCTGCTTCTGTAGCCAGCGCGTTGATGTAGTTGCGCTTGTCACGTCGTACGCTACGCTGAACTTCTCTCATCTTCATGCGATATAGGGACTCTAGCTCGCTTCTCCCTGCTGCTGGGGTAGCTGCAACGCGAGTTTTCAGCTGTTTTCGTTCGTCTATCCGTCTCCAGGTATCCTCGGAAAGCCACGCCCTATGTCTTCCCTGCGATCGACCGACAATTCTTTCAGCACCAGATGTAAAAACATTTTTCACAGCACACCAATGGTCTTGGATGGTTGCGGGCATTGAGCTGCTGATTGCTTCCACACCTTGCGAAAAGTGCTCCCTTAATTGTTGGCGCACTGAGGGATCACTAAGTCTATCGATGTTGAACCTGGGCATTCTTGTGTTGTCGTGGGATCTTCGAACTGCAGCAGTGCGTAGTTGGAGAGTAGCTATCATAAGATGGTGATCACGTACTATCCCCACATTTGCCCCTCGCCTGTTTCGGACGTCCAGGAGACTACTTCTAAAGCGGCGGCTGATAGCAAAATGGTCAATTTGGTTGGAGGTTGCTTGCCTATCATTGGAAACCCAGCTGACTTTGTGGCAGGTCTTGTGCTCAAACATGGTGCCACCTATCACAAGGCGGTTGGCATTGCAGAAATCCACAAACCTTTCGCCGTTGTCATTCCGGTTGCCTAGTCCATGCTTCCCGATTACATGTTTGAGCCCTTCGCTGTCGCTGCCTACCTTGGCATTCAAATCCCCCATCACTATGACAATGTCTCCATTTGGTGTTGTGTTGAAGACGGCGCTTAAGAGATTGTAGAAGCTCTCCTTTTCGTCCTCAGACGAACTATTCGTTGGGGCGTAACACTGTATGATGGTGACGCGTCGTACTCTAGTCTGGAATCTGGCCGTCAAAATCCTATCACCATGAGGCTGCCAGGAAATTAGGCCCTTGCGTGCTGTTGTTGTTAGCAGCAGTCCGACTCCATATTCCCGCGGGTTTCCGGATGGTCTTCCAGAATAGAGTAGTACAGTGTTACGCGTTGGAGACTGGTACTCGCCCGCTTCTAACCATCTTACTTCACTTACCCCCAAAATGTCCAGTTTATATCGCATGAATTCGTTTTCCAATTGGAGGAATCTGGCATTGTAAGGACCTTCTCTTCCCGAGTCGAGGAGCGTCTTTACATTCCAGAAACCTATCTTTGTCCGGGTACAATAGCCAAAAGTCGTCAACATGTGATCATTCCTTATCCGAGGCATAGTGTCGGTTTCCGTAGCGGGCAATATTCGGTAACGCAGGTTGCTGGCCCACGTTACCTAGCCTAGAATCAAGGCCCTAGACAACCCGCACTTACAATTTTGGCCTATACGTATAAGGGTTTATACGTATAGTTGCCCGGGGACCACCACTAGGAGGTAAAGTAAGCACTTCATCACGAACTTGATTGTTGCGCTACTGGCCCAAGCCAAGTTTTGGGCAGTCAGTAGTTTCCCGATCAATCGCAATGCAGGTCCCCAAGAGAGACAATTGGTGCGTTTTGGTGAGAATTATGCAAAGCAAAGTGAAAGCTTCTCCTCAAAACGATGCCAAGTCAATCTGGTTTAAAACTTTTTTTATTTGTTTGAAGATTGGTGGTTGAATTGAAATTGAAGTAAAAAATATGAAAAAGTTGTGCTTAAATTTGTGAAATACTACTGAATCATTCAACTTGAATGGGAAAGCTCTTCTCAGCGAAAAAGCTCTTTAGTACCGCGAAGTAAACATCACAACTCAGTTTTGACTGAAAAAAAAAGCTAAAGTGGTTCCAAGTCACTTTGTGTTGTTGTAGTCCGTATTAAATCATACTTCACTGAGAAGCGACGTTTCATCAAAACGCACCAATTGTTGCTAACAACCTGGGAGCTACCTGGGAAATGTGTGCCAAGTAGTAGATTTAGCGAATCTTCGCTAGAAGCCGTCCAAGTTGGGCATTATTGGATTTGTGGAGAAGATTTTTCTTAGCCTAGATGCCTCAAAGGCTTCGTCTATTTTGCCACAAAACAGTCTCCAAGAACTGCGTTTAGCCTTCCTCAGTTCTTCTTCTTCCTTTTATCAGCGAGGCTATGATCCGAAAACAAGGGATCACAACCCTCCCACTTCACCGCATTTCTACTGATCCGCATGTGGGGTTCGCCTATTTGACCTCAGAAAATATCGGCAGGCCTGCCGATTTTGGATCACTCGGTTACTGAGGCCAATGAAATGCCGATGTCGTCGCATTTGTCTGATCCAGGCGTTTATAGGCCTGCCTTTCCTACATCGCGATGTCTTTGGAACGTGCATTGATATTGCCTTTTTAACAGGGTTCAAATGATCTCTTCTTTGAACGTGGCAATACCAACTGAGCCGGTCACGCTCTATTTTTTGTACGATGGTTTCCTTGATGTGAAAGCTTCCACGGATCTTCGAACTTCTTATTCGATCAAGCTTTGTCACTCCTGCTGTCATGCGAAGCATCTTCATCTCAGCTGCCGTTAATTTACTCTCATCCTTTTTGTACATCGTCCAACATTGTGAACCGTATGTGAGCGCTGGACGTACAACTGCGGTGTAGAGCCTTCCTTTTAACTTAGGGGGCATTTTTCTGTCACAGAAGATAGCGGAATTTTCTCGCCACTTCATCCACCCTACGCGTACACGATGATTGATGTCGTCATCACAAGTTGCTTTGCTATTGATCATAGATCCCAGATATTTGAACTTTTCGCACTTGGGAAGCACTGTTCCATTCAAATAAATGTCTGGAATAGGCCTGAGTGGATCAGAGAACGGGCAGCACAAGTACTCTGTCTTTTTTGAACTAATGCGATACCCATTTCCCTCCAAAACGTCCACCCACACATCAAGTGCTCGTTGCAGGGATGTAGGATCCTCACTTATGATGGCTCCATCGTCAGCAAAGAATAACTGATGTACCTTGGGGTCCATCACTTTACCTTCAAGCAGATAATCAAGGACTGTAATAAAGAGCAAAGGACTTAAAACGCTTCCCTGGTGTACCCCGACTTTGATTGGGAACTCTTCGGTTACTCCAGCGGGGCATCTTACTTTTGTCTTTGCTCCTTCGTACATGTCCATAATCATCTGTACATAGGTTTCTGGAACCCCTCGATGTCTTAGCGCCACCCATATCAGATCTCGTGGTTGTCTGTCGAATGCCTTTTCAAAGTCAACCAATACAATATGCAAATCCCTTAAGGAATCACGATGTTTTTCCATTATGATCCTTATACTTTGGATTGCATCTGTGGTTGATTTACCCGAGACAAACCCGCACTGATCATCAGATAGCCGTATTATTTTTCGCAGTCGGCCACCTAATACCCGCTCAACGATCTTCATGGTGTGTGACATCAGCTTGATCGAACGGTAGTTATCACAGTTTCGCGTATCACCCTTCCCTTTATATACAGGGAGAAGGTAACTTTCCCTCCATTCATTCGGCATTGGATCACCTCTCACGAATTTGGAGATGAGAATTCTGAGCCATCTGAACCCGATATCTCCCATCTTTTTCCAGAACTCAGAGGGTATTTCGTCTGGCCCAATCGCTTTTCGTTTTTTGGAGTATTTGACCGCCTCACTAACTTCTTCGACTGTAATGTCGGGTATTTCTTCACAGTTAGGGGTGGCTCTTGGAAAGTATAGCCGGGGAAACTGTTCATTCAAAAGCTCTTCACAGTACTGCCGCCACCTCTGCAGAATTTTGTCGTCATCCACAAGAAGCTGGCCATGAGCATTGCTAATGAACTTTGGCGAACGAATCTCCTGAGCATTCTTCCTTCTTTGGGCGGCTATTTTGAAGATAGTGGCACTTTTGTTCATATTGTGTCTTCGCAGCTCCTGGATAGCCTGGTTTGCATCAGCAACCGGGGAAAATATTTACTCCAGCTCCCGATACAGGCCCTCCGTACTCTCTGCTTGAAGCTGAGCGCACTTCTTCTTCGCTTTTTTCTTGCAGCATCTGTATTCCATTTCGAGGCGAGCTTTTTCGTCACTATTATTAGAGGGGCACTTTGACCAAGCTTTGAAAGCCGCTTTCTTCTCATTTATCACTTTCTTAGCTTCATCACTCCACCACCATGTTTCTTTGGCGTGTTGATGGTGGCCTTTTGAAGCTCCTAGCAGTGATTTGGCCTTCTTTAAGCAAATTCGCTGTAGGGAATCCCACATATTTTGTACTCTGCACTCTTCATCCTCAGCTCCGTTGATGGTGTGAGAGAGGTAATTCTTCATTACGAAAACAAAAGCCTCGCCTTTTTCTTTGTCCAGATTGTACCACTTGATTTTCTCAGAGACCCTTGTTTGTTTGCTTTTCTTTGGTGTTTTCATAAAAATTTCTGTTAGCAGGAGACGGTGTTGTCGAGCGATTGCCTCTCCCAGGATAACTTTGCAATCTTTTATCCGAGGCTTCATGAAACTGCCTACCAAATGGTAGTCAATCTGAGTTTCATCTCCACCACTGCTGTAAGTGATCAGGTGTCGGCTTTGTTTGATGAACATGGTATTTAACACGATAAGACCGTGTGATTTGCACATGCTTAGGATGTCTTCACCAGGAAGGTTCCTGGTGCCATATCCTAGTCCTCCATGGCAGTCTTCATAGTCTTCGTTTGATTTCCCGACATGTCCATTCAAATCTCCTCCAACAAACAGAAATTCTTCCTTTGGGATGTCCTTAAGGAGATTGTGGAAATCTAGCCAAAATGCATCTTTATCTCTCTGATTGTACCCATCGTGGGGAGCATATGCACTGACAATATTCCACACCTCTCCTTGTATTACTAGTTTGAGAGACATCAAACGGTCGCTGGACTTCGAAATGCTCAAGACGTTTCCAAGTAGCTCTGCCGCAAGGATGATACCGATTCCGTTCCTAGCCTTTTCCGTTCCGTAGTAGAACATCTTGTAATCTTTTGTCCTAACGTCCAAGAAACGCGCCCGATTCCCGGTGTTTTTCCATTTCGTCTCTTGGACACACAAGATGTCCACCCGCCTTCTATTCATCATCTCTTCCAGCTCGTAACTTCGACCGGTCATGCTTCCAACGTTCCAACTCGCGACCCGTAAATTCCGTCCAAACTGTTTCATTATGTTGCTAGCCCCCGGAATCCGTATAGCTCTGACCCGAACATTTCTGCTCGGTCCAGGATCAGTACCATGCACAGCAGTGGTAGTGCCTGGCGGGGTAGTGCCTTTCCTTTTTGCAAGTATTATCATAATGATACAGTTTTGCAATACAATTTTTGCACCATATTGCGATGGTGTTTGTTGTTTGACACGTGCATGCTCCTGTTTTAGTATTGTTTGATCTTTCTTTTATGACACCGGTGATCTCCAGTCGTGTCAACCCACGGACTCGCATGCACACTTGTGGGAGGGTTTTTAAGGTAGTATATGTGTCGCTAGGCTCACTTGGGTGTTATATTGCCTAGATCTGATTTGTCCCCTTAGTCGCCTTTTACGACAAGCGCTAGTTGTTGGGGGGCGCTGCAGTGATATTCTTAACCCGTCCCTGCACGGGCAAGCCTTCCTCAGTTCTATTTTATAGATAGACAGGAATGCTTTGTACAAGTCCCAATCTATTGCATCCTTCATGCTTTCGACATTGTTGAAGAGTTTTCAACAATTAATTCTTAAAGGTATTCCAAGGGTTCCTAGAGGGAATCCAATTAACTAATTTCTTTATAGTTACTCTGTATTTGAGCCAGTCAGTTTTACAATAACTTCTAAAGACTTTCTGGCCTATAGGGTCGATATTCAGGCTAAATTGAAGATATCGATCGTCTGAGAAGGAATGTTCACCTGATACCTACCAGTTCTTGGTCCTTTGAAGGATGTTGTCGGAGGCAAGAATAATATCTAGCAATTCTTGTCGATTTTTGGTAATTAACTACCTATATACTACTCCCATCCATACAATCCAGTCACGGCTAAGAAAGCGCACACCCCATGATGACAAGAAGAAGACGACCGGCCTCGGATATTGCCAAGCCTGGTAAGCCAGGGCATCCTTTGGAGCCAGGCCTGAAGGATGTCAGGATGCGAGCGTCTGGTGGTCGGCTTGTCCCGCTCGGCAGCCGGCCGGGTCAAACCCGAAATGGCTACGAGCTTCCTGTCAATGGTCTCGCGAACCATTACGGAGGTCAAGGAGTGAGCGCGCTGTGCACCGATAGGGGCACAGATGGACTCTCTGAAATTCGACAACGGCATCGACTTAGGATAGGCACATGTAACGTCTCATCGCTCACAGGGAAGGATCTTGAGCTTGTCGGGGAGGCTATTAAAAGTCGACTAGATATAGTTGGCGTCTCTTCAACAAAGCAGAGAGGTTCTAAAACTGTGGACCTTTCGGGTGGGTGGAAGCTCTTCCTGTCAGGAGTCGCACCCTCAATGTCTGCTCAGGCGGAAGTGGGGACACTCACAAGTCCCAGGTTGACAGACAGAGTATTGGAGTGGATACCATTAGGAGGGAGAGTTGCGATCTTAAAGCTTAAGCTTGAAAGATCAACTCTGGCATTTGTGCAGGTGTATGCACCGAACCTTCAGTCAGAGTACGCAGCTTTCTTAGATGAAGTTGATGTTGCCCTTGAAAAGGTTGCAGATATGGATTCTTTTGTCCTGATGGGTGACTTAAATGCTCATGTGGGTGTAGATGTTATGACATGGGGGGGTGTGATTGGGAGGAACGGTGATCCTGATCAAAACGCGAACGGAGAGAGGTTGTTGGATTTTTGTTGTGAAAATGGCTTATCCATCATGACCACTATTTTTCCGCACAAAAACATTCACAAATACACGTGGTACCGTCAGAGTCTTCAGCAGAAGTCGCTGATCGATTTCTTTGTGGTACCATCGTGTCTGAAGAGAATGGTTTGTGATGTTCGCGTATTGAGAGGGGCCGAACTGTCAACTGTTCATCACTTAGTGCTGTGCAAATTGTATCTTAGCGAGAGAGTACCTCCCCTACCAAAGCGTAAACCAAGGATAGTTACACGCATACGATAGGAGAGATAACAGGACGATGAGATACAGGAGACATTTGCGCGGCAAATATCTGAGAGGTTTGAACAAATTCCAACTGTTCCATCAAATGTAGAGGAAGAATGGCAACTGTTTTCAACAGCGGTTATTGCCTCTGCGGGAGATGTTTGTGGAGTGAAGCGGCTTGGTGTGGCGGCTGGTGGTGAGAAAAGAACTGCTTGGTTTAAAACGCCCGGAGTTCAAGAAGCCATCAGAGAGAAGAAGAGAGCATTTAAGGTGGGGATTCACTTGGGGAACTCCGATTCTCGAAATCGGTACACTGAGGCGCGAAGAACTTGCAAATTAGCTGTGAAAACAGCGAAAGAACAGTCTTGGAAGGAGTTTGGCGAGAAATTGAAACGTGACCACAGATCTGCAAATAAGAAGTTCTGGCAGACCGTCCGCCGACTCAGAGGAAAAAAGTTGAATATCGTTGAAGGAGTCAAATCCAAAGACGGTAGACTTCTTTACAATGAGGAGGACATCTTACACAGATGGAGCGAGCACTTTTCAGAATTGCTCAATCCCGAACAGGGCACCGAAGATGGCAGACCTATGGTCGAGAGTTGGGCGGAAAGTAGTCCTACGGTAGAGGAAGTAACTTTGGCGATGAAATCGCTAAAAGTTGGCAAATCTGCTGGTGTGGATGAAATTCGGCCAGAAATGCTCAAGGCTTTAGGTAAAAAGGGAGTGCAATGGCTCTCGCGTGTCATTAAAGTGGCCTGGGAATGCGGTGAAACACCTGGTGATTGGCAAATGGGGGTGATAGTTCCTCTTTTTAAAAAAGGGGACAAAAGAGATTGCGCCAACTATAGGGGTATATCTCTTTTAAGTCTCCCTGGAAAAGTCTTCGCTAAGGTGCTAGAAAAGCGTTCCAGAGCTGTGGTTGAGGACGGTTTGGGGGATGAGCAGTGCGGTTTTCGTCCCGGTAGAAGTACAACCGACCAGTTGTTCACTCTCAGAACGGTCCTTGAGAAGGCCTGGGAATATGCCGAACCTGTCTATACTTGTTTTGTGGATTTGGAAAAAGCATATGATAGGGTTCCTCGAGGCAAACTCTGGAGTGTTCTGCAGGAGTATGGGATTGCTGGTTCCCTGTTAAGGGCGATTCAGTCTTTATATACAAACTGTAGAAGCTGTGTTCGGATAAACGGTGTTAAATCAATACCTTTCACTGTGGGCGTTGGACTCCGCCAGGGGTGCGTTTTGTCACCTCTCCTCTTCATTGTATATATGGATTGGATGTTGCAGCGCAGCCGTGGTGGGGAATGTTTCAAAGTGGGAGACCTAAGGATTAGTCATCTGCTCTTTGCGGATGATTTGGTCATCCTTGGGTCCTCTCAAACCGAACTTCAGCGCGCACTCGAAAGGTTTGTAGCCGTTTGTGATGATGCTGGAATGAAGATTAACGTGAACAAATCGGAAGTAATGGTCGTTTCCAAAAAACCCATTCAGTGCACTCTGCATGTTAGTGGAGTCCCACTGAAGCAGGTGGAGAAGTTTAAGAACCTCAGGGTTTTATTCACGATTGATGGGAGGAGCAATGCCGAGTTATCCTGTAGAATTGGTCAGGCTGGATCAATTTTGAGAGAGCTTGGCCAATCTGTTATAAGGAAGGCCGAACTTAGTGTTCAAGCTAAGCTATCGGTTTTTAACTCGGTGTATGTTCCAACTCTCACCTATGGTCATGAAATTTTGGTAGTAACCAAAAGAATAAGTTCGCGGATACAAGCTGCCGAAATGAGGTTCCTTCGCGGTGTTGTTGGAATAACTCGTAGGGATCGAGTGCGCAACACCAGAGTACGCGAAGCGCTCGACGTTGAGCAGCTACTTCTCCGAACGGAACGATCGATGCTTCGATGGTTTGGTCACGTAGTGCGTATGCCCCCAAACCAGCTTTCAAAACGCGCCATGGTTGCCGTGCCATCAGGTAGGAGACTTCGCGGAAGGCCTAGAAATAGATGGTTGGATCAAGTCCGACATCTCTCCTGGAGCCGCTTAGGGATTCCCCCTGATGAATTGGAGTCAATGGCGGAGGATCGAGAAGGATGGAGAGTCCACCTGGGCATCCTACCCCCGCGACCCTCATGAAGGATTAGCGGGCCATTGAAAATGAATGAAATGAATGATTGAACTATATTGCGCACAATGAGATTCGTACTTGAAATGAAATCAAAAAGTAGCTTACTTCTTTTGTTGATGTCCGAACTGCCCCATACGGTGTAGTGAGCGTTTACGTCACACCCTGTTATGAGACCAGATTTCTGCCTCCCTGCATCTGCGATCAGTCTTCCTAGGTTACACCCAAAATGTATGTATGTGTATTTGGCGCAACAGCCAGAGCCTTCTTCTTCCTCTCATGTTGTGTGCGTTATATTTTTCACACGAATGGAAGGGACCTACAGTTTAGTACCGTATCCGAACGGCGATTTGAGAAGCTCTTTCGTGACAACAATACTCTCGGATGTTAGTCAGACGCTCGCGAGAGGTGGGACCGTGAAAAAACTTTTTGTTCTTTTCTGGTGTTCAAACTTGGAACCTCATGCGTAGTGATCCGACACACTAGCCACTTACGCCACGGCGCATAGAGAGTGCATATGTCCGTGGGTGAGATATGCCGATACCAAGTAGTATGACCCGCTTGACGTCTCTATCTTTGCGGCGTGGCATCTCGATCCCCATAATTAGGGGGTTAAGTTACTTTTAAGCTACTTTTTACCAGTATACAAAATCTGAGTTAACCTTTGTCTAGTGTATACAGGGAGTAGTATTCTGAAGTCTTGAGTCCACATACCAAGTTGTCCACAACCCTAGGCTCTTGGACCAAGACGATATCTTCCCTATCCTTCGAGAGACGGGGAAGAAGGCCGACAGAAGCCGTAATGGAGTGATAGACGTTAATCTGTACTAACTGTAGCATTATAGCTACAATCAGATAGAGAAACCTCCACCACGGTAAAATTGAAGACGAGTCTGAGGAGTGGGCCAAAAGATTGTCCTCACTCAAAATAATTTTATTGAAGCAGTCATCCGTCTCCATGTCTGATAAGATGTCATCATCGACTAGAGAGGGAATTTGCTGCAGAATTGAGGAAGAGGAGTCATCACTCTGTAGGGATGGAAAGGAGTTGGATGGCACAGGGTCCTTAATAGAGGGAGTAGGGCCCATAGGGTGGGGATGGAGTTTGCCCGAAACAGACTATTCGTCCTTTTTGTAAACTTTGAGGGTAACTAGATCAAAACCATAGTAGATCACTCCTTCATTCTCCGCCAAAGGAGCAGGGGCTTCTTTATTGACCACTATGAGGGCGCATCTATAAAGATCTTTTTGCTCATCCAGCTTGCCGACCTCCCAGTTGTGAGTTGGTAACTCAAGATTGCTAAGTCGGATTATGTTGAGGATTACATCTGGGTCAGAGGGCTTGGTTGGGGTCCAGGCGCGAGTTCTTGGTCACTCGGGATATCTTCCCTCGCAACAACCTCGAGCTTTGAAGCTTGGCATACCTCACCCAATTTCATTATGGCCGATTTGTACATATCGTACGACCTTTGATCGGCGCAATCGATCAGCTTAATATGGCCTTGATGCCATCCGCCGTCCCTGCAAATATGAAGAGGACCAGGGTTTTCTTGCATGACTTCCACGAAAACTGTTGGAAGTTTAGCCGGTATTATTCTCCATTTGTCTGGAGCGATCGTACCGTCAGGACCGCTTCTATCAACCACTGCCAGCACGATCTTGTCTTTAAGGACCTCGTTGTAGGCCTTAGATATGGTGTTGGTGGCCTTGGAGGAAGTGCTGGTGTTATGCGCATTGACCCTTTTGGAATCCGAAACGGGTTCCTCCAACGATCTATTTCGCTTAGAAATTAAGTCTCCGCTAGTCCCAACCGGTTCGTTGCCGGCGTTGTTTGGAGGGAGCGATATGCCGCTAGCATGCACTATGACTCGGTTCCGACGTGTCCTTAATGGACTGTAGGGTAGCATTCCTACGTTTGAGCTCCACGCGGCTTTTGGAGGTAGTTGGACCATGCGATACCACAATCCTCTTACCATCCAGCACTTCAGGAGCTGTTACGGTAGACAGCCTGGTCGCCGTAATACCACTCGGTTTGAAAGGAGTACTGGTCTCAGATTTTATTTGTGTTTTGTTTATTTTGAATTCATAATTGTATTCCTACGAGTAGAGGAGTAGGGAATGTCCGTCTGTGCAGAGATCCGCAGTACACAGAAAAGGCTGGTTAATCAGGATGTCGCAAGGTTTCCTCCTAATTTTGGGATAGGCTACCCGCCAGGTTGATCCTCGGCATGGGTCGTATGGAACCTTGATCGAGCCCACCGGAGGGGAGAGAAGGGAAAGGAAAGGATACGATAGTAAGGAATGGGGTCGACTGCAGCTTAGCTTCAAATCTAATCTGGGGAAGACTACCGGAGCATCTTTGACCTTTAATAGGTCCTTACACCACAACGAGGTGTGTAGTCACGTAAGTGTTAGTCAACTTTGCGGCAGGACAAAACGTTGTCGTAGCTAGCTCGCGGTTCCTTCGTGTTGATATTCACAAGGGGACATGGCTCTTGTCACATAAAACAATTTTAACGTCGTGGCTAGGGCATTGCTTATACGTCTTCTTCAAGAGCTGGGAGATATCATCTGTCATCGCATCGTTCATCTTCTCGTGAGGGGCGTGAATGCATATTAGGCTAATGTTGACGAATTCAGCCTTGATAGGGATAGTCATGAGGCGCTCGTTCACATGCCGGAAACTCAAGACATCTTACCTAAGTCTGCCGCCAATGCCAAATCTGCACCCGAATAGACGCTGTCCTTATTATCTGTAGCAATCGTCGTAGTAGATGTCGCAGTTTTTCATCCTCCTTTTGCCTGGCCCAATCCCACCGCACTTCTTGGATGGCGGTAATGTCGGATATGTAACAGTCTAGGGCCTTCGCAAATTGTTCAGCTGCACGTGGTTTGTAGAGGGACCTCAGGTTCCACATGCAGACATGAAGATCGTTGTCGCTTTTACGTTTGCTTGGGTTGTGCAGTAAAATAATCCGTATCCGAGGGAGTTCGTTGCTTCTTAACCGAAAGTTTTTTACGTGGTAGGGAAGTTAACCCGACGGCATAACCCCAAACCTGGAGGACCAGATAGTTTTTTGAAATCAATTTTACGATTTTAAATTACGATTTATTGGTTTGTTTTGGAAGCATTTTTGGGTTGCTACTTTACATTTGTTTTACCTCGCTTTAGGGAGTTTACACTTGTATCGATCCCATAATTCGGGAATGCGATCAACCTATGAGGTGTGAGATATCAGACCGCAACCCATAGGACGATGGCCCAGACAACAACAAAAAATACGTCGGTTGTAGGTATGTATGTCCATCTAGGAACTAATGGCACTTTTTGAAATTTCTATGCCTAACCTTTTGGATCGATAAAATGAAGGAGTTCATTACATAATCCGATTTAGAGGAAATTAGCTCACAAATTGCTCCCAGCTATTCTCTCAACAGAGAATGTCGTCGCCCGTGTTTTGACCAGTATCTTCTTCAGATCAGACACTTCATTAGTTAAATCGTCTAACCCGCAAAAGTTCCTTTGAGAATTCTTTTTCGCGTACTTTATCTTATTTCTTTGTAAGTGGTCCACTGATAGCTTCTGAGATTTGCGAGATTTCACACTGACCTCGAGCTCCGTAGGAGCTCCTGAATCTGTGCATTCTACTGTTGCAGAATTGAGAGATCTCATAGGGCACTTTCCAGCAGACTCAACTCTTTCAGAACTTTCTCCAGTTTTCTCTACTTGGATTGTATACTGAATAATATCCAGCAGTGGTCGGATAGTGACTTTCTACCAGAAATTCTCTAGTTAACAACGTCAATGGTGCCGCTTTGCAAAATAAGGGTAACCTATATTACAAAATACACGATTAGATCGCAGGAATAAATCAAACAAAGTCGATACTGAAACGAAAGATTTGTCTTGGAGGCGTGAATAGTTTGCGCAAAAAAGCTGCAACCAATTATAAATCGCTAGGTTATATTCGCATTGACAATAAATCTAGAAATATCGTTTAAGAAAAAGGCTCGATGTAATACACAAATCAGCTTTCATCTATTTTGCACGACTCACCTGGCTCGTATCAATAAAGTACCTATCTTTATTTTATTAATGGTAGGACGTTCCCCACTCCGTACACCTCAATTGCTAAAAAGAACCAAAAACAACAGTGATTAATTACGCTAGAACTACGCTCAAACTGCGTGTTTTCGAATTATTTTTTTGAAAAAAAAAAGGAATAAGTTCTCCAGCACGTCCATAAGCGCAACTCAATTTTCCCTTAATCAATCACTTCCTGCTCGCATAAATAACTTAACTACTACATAATTTATTACCACTTAAATAATTCCCACATAAATCGGCACAAGCCCAATTAAAACTAGTTTCTCCGGCGGCCAAAAAAGAAATGCAAAGCAATATTAATCATCGAACAGAGAGTACAGTACTGTTCGACACCGTCACCCTAAAACCCAATCAATTCAAACCAAAAACAATCTTTCTAACTTTATCATCATCGTCGTCGTCGTCAGTATGTACATATGTACTCGTAAGTATGTAGATGTGGTTGCGACAGTAGCAGATTTGGTGGTAATGCCGCCCCATGACATTTCAAAACGAAAGTGTCGCCTTCAATGTCCATTAGACTGGAGTCCATTAGTCTCATCTTGACAGTATTTACTTGAGTGGAAAAGACAGAATTTATACTGGGGCAATAAGATGTCGAGCTGCAAACCTTCGTAAAGAGATGTTTAAAGCTCATCTTAGGGATCTTTGGCCCAATCGTACATATATCCAACGAACAACTTTATCTAAGAACGAGCCAAGAAACTATAGACATTATTGTGCGAAGGGGCAGTGAAATGGAAACCCTCTACGGCGCAACGACAATTCCATCAGAACATACGCCATGTAGTGGAATCTTCTCATCCAGGCAGGCAGAACAGCGGGACGACCTTGGCAAACGTTGCGCGGAACAATCGAGGACGAATCAAGCTCTTTGGAAATGAGTTGGAGGCAGCTCAACTGCGTTGCAGAGCTCCGAACAAGATGGCGCACTGGCGTTGCCCATGCGCCCCTCGAAAGGATTAGACAAACGAAATAGGATGGGCATATCTTTTAGTGAAAGTGTTGAGAGGATGATTACAGTCGTCTTCAAATGCTATAAGGAACTCAAGTATCTACAAATACTTCTCGCCATATGTGAGATTCATGCGGCAAGGAAGGAAACCTTACTCTGTCGGCAATGTGATGCAACTGCGAGGCTGACGTGGTAAAAAATGACTCTGCTTTTATGCACACTCCTATGGACCAGATGCGGAGAATGTTCCGCAGGTCAAGAGGCCTTTTGAAAATACACTCCCTTGATATTGAATATCATAGAATAAATTATGTTCATAAGGAATCATTTGGCAAAGGCAATAGCACTAACAGCACTTCGTTGTAAAGAGCTGAGTTAGGGACAAATTTTCCTTACAGAATTCAGTATTTAATAAAAAGCAGCCATATTTTTGCCAACCACCCGTAAAACTTGTCTATCTTCAGGTATACTCCAATCATCGTATTGTGAAATCCGCCACTGTTTCACACCCTAACATCCACCACGGCAGGAAAGAACTTCCGAAAACAATTTCGCAAAGAATAATTAAATAAATATACGTTTCTCTCGACCAACAACCTGCATGGCATAACGAACAATTTCCTCCCCTCATCGAAGCATTTAATTTACGCCCCATTGTGTGTGTTATGCGGTTCCTCCTCCGCCAAGGAACTTCAAGAAATCAATGGCGATGACGACGAGGACGACGCGAAGCAATGCCAGCGACGACGAAGAAATGCCCAAAACAAAAGTACAAGAAAAAATAAATAATTAATTTCGCTCTGCTTTTTGCTGACCAGAGTCCATAACTTTGGTTTTATCCTTCGTAGAAATCATCCACTCAACCGAGGGACCACACAACCTCAGAAACCAACCTCAAGTGAGCCAAAAACAAAAATAGTTGATGTGCTTTCCTCTTCCACTACGCTGCGATCCACCAGAAGGGAAGGCAAAAACTTCTTCTTCCTGCCAAAAATATACGGATTTTTCCGTATTTCAAGGAGCAAAACTTTTGCTTTTAATCAGAGACTCCCCCGATGATGTATCTGCTGGCTGCTACCCCGTCGGAATCTACTGTGTTGTTTCATGCCAAAACAATGTTCGCCGTCATGCTTATTAACTACATTCATCGCACAGTCGCACCCCCTCCTGTTGTCATGATTCGTAGGTAGAAGTTTCCCGTTAATTTTTCTTACTTCCGAAAATAATGTCCAAACAGATTGACCTGTCAACATTTAATACCCTAACAAGTAGGCAGCGGAAATTGGACACCATCAAGAGAGGAAGACGTACATAGCAGCAACGAACAACGGCAGCGGCGGAAAGTGTCGTTGCGACTCCCCGGGTATTTCCCTGTTATTCCGGTTCGGGGACAAATTTAAAATTGGAAATTTATGATGATTTAGTGTCGTCTCCCAGTGGAGTGTGCAGCAGCACAAGGACGCGCGCGGGAAACGGCGACAGGGATAACAACATGGATGGGGAAAAATTGTACATGTCATCTGAAGACGCGTGATTTTCGGAAATACTCGTATACTCGTATATAAGAGTATATTTTTAAATTTATCATTATCTTTATCAGCCAAAACCAGCACATCCTTTCTCATTAGATATCTGAGGAGAGGGTTCTGCTGAATGAGCAAATTGTGGAATGGGATGGGAATTACCCAATTCTTCGAAGTTGAATGCCGTGGAGTACAGGCAGTCAGAAGAAAATGTGTAGTTTGTGGCAAGTTTCACACACACGCTTTTGTTCGCCGTGTAATGTTAGTAGTCCACAGAGAAGGATACGATTAGATAGATATAGGTAAGCATTTTTTACTAAACATTATTTTGATTGAGTTGTGCTTAATGAGATGCGAAATATGGTATGTGTAAGTATGCATACGTATGTGGGATGCGACCACCCATTGATCCGTGCAGCTAGTCACACACCCACAACTAGAAGACTTAGAAGACGAATTCGCCCTTTAGTGCTGGCGAAGAGAAAGGATTCATCGTTTCGCCTCTGCGTGGACTAAATAACTTATAGAGGACCAATTAGCCGACGCCATATTATTCACTACGATGGATTTGACCAACGGGTTTTTTTCACGTAGACGTAGATGAAGATTCTCGTAAATACATTGCCTTCGTTACGCCTAATGGCCACTATGAATTTAATAAGATGTCATTTGACTTGTGCACTCGCCTGCAGTTTTTCAAAAATTTATAACCTACGTGTTTCGCAAGCTGAGCGGCGAAGGGGTGGTCATCATTTATATTGATGATCTGGTAGTTCCAGCAATATATTAGGCCGAAGCAGTTGCTAGACTTATTCGTGTACTGAAACCTGCTTCAATGAACGGGTTGATCATTAAGTGGAAAAAATGTAAAATGTTGAGGGCCAACATTGAATACCGTGCCCAATACCGTGCGAAGAAGAAAGAAGTGCAGCGTAGTGTGAGACGTGACAAACGTCAATATGTCAACTCACTGGCCTCAACGGCTGAAGAAGCAGCGAGTAGGTGCGACAGTAGGACTGTTTACAACATCACTAAGGAGCTCATTGGTGGTCGAAACTCCAAACAACACCCAGTGAAGAGTCTAGACGGTAACCTTCTGATTTCGGATGAGGATCAGCTTACTAGATGGAGAGAACATTTTGCTACAGTGCTAAATCACTTAGACGACGGCGGTATGATCTTGAATTCGAATGAGCAGTTCGAAGCAACAAATTCCCGAATTCGCACCGCACCTCCCAGTAAAACTGAAATAATAACAGCAATCAAGTCCCTCAAGAAGAACAAAGCGGTGGGTATTGATGGCATCCCTGCCGAGCTATTTCAAGCGGCGCCAAATACATCGGCAGATTTGCTGCATCCGCTAATACGGAGAGCTTGGGATAGTAAACAATTTAAACAGGAGTGGAAAAGGGGGATGATCATTATGCTTCCAAAGAAGGGTAACTTGATGGAGTGCGGTAACTGGAGAGGTATATGTGTTCTTCCAGCTGTAGCCAAAATAATAGCTAGAATAATGCTAGAACGAATTAAAGAACATTTAGATTCAACTCTCGATGTCGAAGAGGCAGGCTTTCATGCTGGATCCTCCTGCATCGACCACATAAACACCTTACGGATCATAATCGAACAATGCGTTGAGTATAGGTCTCCGCTACATTTACTGTTTATCGACTTCGAGAAGGCTTTCGACAGCTTGAATCGAGATGCTATCTGGTTGGCTTTGCGCAGGAGAGGCGTTCCAGAAAAGCTCATAGCTATTATCAAGGCTACATATGAGGGCGGCAAGTGTCACGTCGTGCACAATGGTAAGGTGTCGGACGATTTTGAAGTCCAAAGTGGAGTACGTCAAGGGTGCATACTGTCCCCACTATTGTTCTTGATGGTTATCAGCGATGTACTCCATGCAGCATTGACGGAAGCTAATTCTGGAATTCGTTGGACGATGACATCTTACCTTAAACACCTAGATTACGCTGACGATGTTTGTCTACTTTCACATCGGATAATGGATCTTCATTTGATGGCCCACAGTCTAGAAGCTGCGGCAAACAAAGTGGGGCTAAAAATAAACACAGCCAAAACAAAGCCTTGAGTACTAGTACCAATACCCACGCTCAACTTAACATTGCCGGAAAGCAAGTCGAGAAAGTTGATAACTTTCTATATTTAGGAACTGTCATCTCGGCTAATCGCGGTGGCACCGAACTGGATGTGTGTAGCAGAATCGGGAAGGTTAAAGCTGCGTTTGGAATGCTGTCCAAAATCTGAAGAAGTAATGTTATTAGCTTAAGAACCAAGCTACGACTGTTCCGCTCCAACGTAGAATCAGTGCTGCTTTATGGGTGCAGTACTTGGAAGGTGGACACCATTAACACACGCAAGCTGCAAATCTTCGTAAACAAATGCTTAAGAATCATCTTGAGGATTTTTTGGCCGAACCGCATCTCCAACGAACAACTTTTTCTGAGAACGGGCCAAGAACCTATAAGCATTACTATACGAAGAAGAAAGTGGCAATGGATTGGACACACCCTACGGCGCGAAGACAACTCTATTGCGAAACACGCCATGCAGTGGAGTCCGCTCACCCAGGCAGGCAGAATAGCGGGACGCCCTAGGCAAACGTGGCGCAGAACAGTTGAGGAGGAATCGAACTCTTTAGGAATGAGTTGGAGGCAGCTCAAACGCGTTGCAGAACTCCGAACACGATGGCGCGCAGGCGTGGTTGACGCCCTATGCCCCCCGAGGGGTTAAAGGATATAAGTAAGTAAGTAACATTGAATACTTGCGGCATGCAGTCGAGAGAGAAGAGGTGAACTAAAAATAAAGTCCGTTTCCATCAAAGACCAAAGCGGTTTTAAATTTTTGTGAACCTACGAACTGTTGAGACACCAGTAACGCATGTTCTGTTTATTCACATAGCCATCGATATGATAATGCGCTTCCTCACTGAACAGTATGTTTTCAAGCGTACTTGCTACTCGAAAACGTTCCAGCATTGTTCTTGCGTAGGTTCCTCGCAAAAGATAACTTAACTCTGTTACACTATTTCGCGGGGGAAATATTAATAAAATTCGCGGGTTAATTAACAAAAAAAAGAAACGTAGCCAACTTGCTACTGATTAATGAATAATACAAAAAACAAAACGAAAAAAAGAGCCGGACCGATCGTTTTGCGATCGGAAAACGAAATGACAAATGTCAAAAATACCCGGCGAAACGAAGTGCAACAGCACAGCACGTTTAGTGCTGTTCGCTACCGGCTGCTCAGTTAGGGTGGGTTCGTTAAGGGAAACTCGATTAGGATAGGGCAAATAATTATCAGAAAAAAAAGTCGGTAAAGAAATTGATTATAGGAAGTTGTCGATCGGTGAAAAAGATTTATTTTAAGATGGGCACCACGACGTCTTTTAGCAGGAAGACGACGAAACCTTTGCGACGCTGAAAAGTAACGCAAAAGAAAAAAAGGTACACAACACAAAAAGAAGACACAATGGTTTACCACTTTATAAACGCCCCTCCAGGGCGCGGTGATTTATGTAAGAAAAGAATTTACGAAAAGTTACAAAAGGCCAGTTAAATTAAAGGATCCATAAAAAAAAACCCACTTGAAGAGAAAAAAAGATCCACAAAAAAAGTAAAGGGATGGTATCGCCTTTAAGGGAGTGGCCCGTTACGCTCGGTCCCGAACTTGTAACAGCGGAGCTATTACCGGTCGCGAGTTCCGCTTTCACCGGGATATAAAACAATGAAACGGAAATCTACCGAATCACAATAAAAAAACTTTCCTACACCAAAACGGGTTTTAAAAAAAATGGAAAAAAAGAAACTGCACAAAACTATCTTTTTTTTGATGTCCTTGTTTTGTCGTCCTCCTATTCCCTTCGTCCCGTTCTGACTAGGGTTTCATTTCTTTATGTTTTTGAGTCCTCTCGTCCTGTAACTCCGCCCTGTCACACCTTTCTTTTCTCTTTTCCTTGTCCTCTATCTCAGAAAAACTATCTCCACAAAAAAAAAACACTTCTCAGTTTCAATTTCTAAAAAAAAAATTATTGTCAACTCGCTGGTCAACCAAAAAGTGTCGACCGCTGGGTACAAGTCTACTCGGATCGATTCATTCTCACGCACACCCTCATGCGTTTCCGCTCATTCAGCTATACATATGCCAAGAGTGGCTTGTATGTGCCCTACTCCGCTAATTTGCGTAAGTATGCAACCACTCTTGACCCAACGTTACTTTCTCTGTTTAAACTCCCAGTCAATCCACTGTTTATGAATTCGCCCGAGTTCGACTTTTTCCCCTAACCGATCTGTTCAGTTTGACAACTTCGGAACCAAAAGTGAGAATTGTTTTTTAAAATAAAACCAATTACTGTGGGCAGACCCACCATGAATAAAATAGAAAAGAAAAGTGTGACTTATGATGTTTAGTTGCAGGACGAGCCCTACAACACTCATTCTGCGTTAAACAGTGCTAGTAAGGAAGGAGAACAAAACAAGGAAAGAATAAGTAAACTAACGCGGTGCAAACTAATCTATTCGGTGGAGTTCCGCGCAGATTTGGGGGTGGGGAGCGAGCCTTTAACGTGCCACTCCATACAATAAGTCGACGGTTAGGGTGGGCTCTCGGCCATTGATGGGTTCCATCCGAACCATCCGTTGTTCGTGGGCTGCCGCTTGTCTTGTTTGTGTTTGCTGGTGTTTGATGTCGATGACTTCGTGTCTTGGGTTGTGTTCGTGATGTTGAATACGTTTGCGTGTGTAGTTCCGCTGTTTCTGGAACGCCTTGTCCCCCTCGCGATGTACTTATGTTTGATATGTTTGTTGCTGTTTGTAGATATCGGGACACCTCGTCCCCTTGCGTCGAATTATGTGTTTTTCGTAGCTTGTAGATTCTGGGACAGCTCGTCCCCGCTCGTTGACTTCTCTGGTGACGTTGATGCTGCGTTGTCGCTATGGAACAGACTCTCTGTCCCATCTGTTCACTCGCTGATTGTTTGTACTGCGTTGTAGTTTGTGTTGTTTGTGTTGGGTGGGCCCGTTGTAAGGTTGGCAGCTTGCAGAGGCGGACACACCATCCTTGCCATCGCTGATCTCACCCTCGCCGCTCGTCTCGTTCTCAAGATTGTTGGAGAAACCGCCCGTTTCTCCTCTCCTTTAGGGTAAACGGGTCATCCAAGGGAATCCTATATTAGTTATCTCTGCAAGATGCTGGGGAAGTGGGCCTATAGCTGATGGAACCATGGCTGCCCTCCACTTTCCCAGAATTTTGCAGAAACAAGGGAAGAAAAGAGGGAATGAAGGAAGATGCGTAGAGTGGTCCTTCTTGTGGTAAAATTTACCGCAACAACTCTTAACTTTCGTTAAGACCCTGCACGATTTGCATCTTGTATTGGTGGAACTTTAATTTGTTTTCCAAAGCATAACGCACTTTCGATTTCTCAATTCCAGTAGAGACCGCAATCAGCCACATGTTCTGGCGTCGCTGCTGACGTAATGGTCCCGGACATTGACCCTTCTTGTCTAACCTCTTGCATCCATGACCAGATCAGTTGCATGTTCGACTCATCACTTAATCATCTTTTTCTTCTTCTTCTTCTTCTTCCTTTTATCAGCGAGGTTATGATCCGAAAATAAGGGATCATAACCCTCTCACTTCACCATATTTCTACTGATCCCCCTGTGGGGTTCGCCTGTTTGACCTTAGAAAATATCGGCAGGCGCATTTGTCTGATCCAGGCGTTTATAGGCCTGCCTTTCCTACATCGCGATGTCTTTGGAACGTGTATTGATATTGGCTTTTTAACAGGGTTCAAATGATCTCTTCTTTGAACGAGGCAATACCAGCTGAGCCGGTCGCGCTCTATTTTTTGTACGATGGTTTCCTTGACGTGAAAGCTTCCACGGATCTTCGAACTTCTTATTCGATCAGGCTTTGTCTTTCCTGCTGTCATGCGAAGCATCTTCATCTCAGCTGACGTTAATTTACTCTCATACTTTTTGTACACCGTCCAACATTGTGAACCGTATGTGAGCGCTGAACGCACAACTGCGGTGTAGAGCCTTCCTTTCAACTTAGGGGACATTTTTCTGTCACAGAAGATAGCGGAATTTTCCCGCTACTTCAACCACCCTACGCCTACGCGATGATTGATATCGTCATCACAGTTGCTTTGCTATTGATCATAGATCCCAGACATTTGAACTTTTCGCACTTGGGAAGCACTCTTCCATTCAAATAAATGTCTGGAATATGCCTGAGTGGATCAGAGAATGGGCAGCACAAGCACTCTGTCTTTTTTGAACTAATGCGATACCCATTTCCCTCCAGAGCGTCCATCCACACATCAAGTGCTCGTTGCAGAGATGTAGGATTCTCACTTATGACGGCTCCATCGTCAGCAAAGAATAACTGATGTACCTTGGGGTCCATCACTTTACCTTCAAGCAGATAATCAAGGACTGTAATAAAGAGCAAAGGACTTAAAACGCTTCCCTGATGCACCCCGACTTTGATTGGGAACTCTTCGGTTACTCCAGCGGGGCATCTTACTCTTGTCATTACTCCCTCATACATGTCCATGATCATCTGTACAAAGGTTTCTGGAACCCCTCGATGTCTTAGCGCCACCCATATCAGATCTCGTGGTTGTCGGTCGAATGCCTTTTCAAAGCCAACCAATACAATATGCAAATCCCTTAAGGAATCACGATGTTTTTCCATTATGGTCCTTATACTTTGGATTGCATCTGTGGTTGATTTACCCTCGACAAACCCGCACTGATCATCAGATAGCCATATTACTTTTCGCAGTCGCCCACCTAATACCCGCTCAACGATCTTCATGGTGTGTGACATCAGCTTGATCGAACAAATACTGAAATGAGTACAGAAAACGCGACGTGTACAAACTAGTGATTCGCATCAAACATTGCTCGAACGTGAAAGCGCGGCACGCTCCCGTAAATAAAACTCCGCATACTGGCGATTATTCAGTCGCGGTTATTTAAGGTGTTTGGACGTGACAATGTTTACAAAGCTATTTGTGTGTTTATTTTGGCAAAATAGTGACCGTAGTTATATCTGACAACGAATCAATTTTGTCAAATGATCATCTGTCCAATAACTGTCTACTAGATACGAAGGCACTGAAATAGAAATAGAAAAGCGTCCAAGCATTTATGATAAGAAATCAAAACAGTATAGTGACGGAAATTGAAAACAAAATGTGTCCTGCAGTACTCTCTAACTGACCAAAACTTTCTGCCAGAGAGAAAAACAAGATGTACTTTTAATGTACAATACATGATTTATTTAATTAATTTATTTATAAGTAATGCATGTTTTAGGTTTTATAATTTAAATCTTGTGGAATTGCCAAAGTACCCTCTGGACTTACAAAATAAAAAAATATTTCGTGCAACAACTCTTTAAGTGCCAGGCCCTAGCTTCTCGCAACCACTCATGTTGTGTACGTTATATTTTTCACACGAATGGAAGCGACCTACAGTTTAGTATCGAATCCGAATGGCGATTTGAAAAGCTTTTTCGTGACAACAATACTCTCGGATATTAGCCAGACGCTCGCTAGAGATGGGACCGTGAAAAAACTTTTTGGTGTTTTCTGGGATTCGAACTTGGAACCTTATGCGTAGTGATCCGACACATTACCCACTTACGCCACGGCTCCCGGAGTTACAAAATATTTAGCCAAATAATCTCTCCCCCATCTCTGTCTCCAATTTGTGTGTTATTTTAGATGTAATTAGATTTAGTAATTCATCAAAACTTTGTGTACTCATTCTATAATATGAATTTCTTAGGGTGCTGTCATAAGCTTTGATGAATTTTATGAAATTGGCCATTTAAAACTCGTTCACTAATAATAGGATGCACCCAATATTTTTTTTAAGTTTTTTATTTGTTTTTAGACGGAGCATGGAAGCCACACCACAACACTTTGTATTAAAATCCATTATCAAACTGTTGACTTTGCGATTAAGTAATCGCAAGTGCGCGAGTATCCATGCCAACCACATGTTTCATTAAAATTTGCGACTGAAAAATCGCAAATAAATATGGGACTTGTTCAATTTTTTGTTTAATTTCTGCAAATATTTAGTCGGAAATGCGAGCTTCCCTATTACGAGCCATGTGCTCCATTTCTGGCGGCTAAATTGTAGCGCTATAGAGAATCGACAGTACTCTTTTAAATTCATATGATTCATTTATTTTGGCGACTATCGCGTCGCTCAAAAAATGGAACAAATCGCATCGATTTTTAGATCTTCTGTGCGCGCATTCATATTGATAAGTGTATGTTTCATTTTTTGCCACTAAGTTGTCGCGCGATTGAAATCGCATGTGCGGTCTTAAATCTGCAAAACATGCGAGTCGAACGAGACCTGTCCCACTTACCTCACTTAGTTACTTAGATAGGTGGCGCTACAGTTCGGGGTTAACCTGGGTCTCAACCAACAAGCCTCTCCATTTAGCTCGGTCTTTAGCTAATTGCCTTCAGTTACGCACTACAAGTTGGTCGAGGTCCCTTTGAACTTGTGCGCGCCACCTTCGGCGAGGAGGTCCTCTACCGCGTCGTCGCTCGGGGCTAGATTCGAGGACTCTGCTAACCTCACCCTGGTAGTTTTTAAGCAGTTACAATTTAAACTTGAACATTTTCCACTGTACACCGTTTATGTATATAAATACATTGAGCTAATTAGAATCTGCAGCAATTCTTCGGTAATTAAAAAGTGTAGTAAAAACTGTTAAGGATGAAATCGTTGCTGCATCCCGTACAGATAAAAAGATTGCAGCAAACTGCAAAATTGACGAGCTCTTCAGATTGATTGATTGATTGGTTGATTGATTTTATTTTCTTAAAAATTTACAATATACAATAGATTGAGCTACCTGCGAAGCTTAAAGCTTATCTGCAGATGGTTAGATATTTTGAGTAATTCATTGCTTTGAAGTTTAGAGGTTGTTAAAGTGATTCAATTACATATGTACATACAATTCGAATTTAATTTCATGAAATTAGTTTAATGTTCAGTAAAGTTACGTTACATTCGTATTTAAATTTTGGTTTTAGTTCGTTTTTTTTGTTTAGTTTTAGATTACATAAAGCATATCGAGAAAATGCATTTTAAAATCTTTTTGACTAAAGCTTCAGAAAAGTGAAATTTTGTTCTACATACCCTATGTATAAACCTTTATATAAATTTATTGCAATTCTGGTAAGCCATCTCTAATGAGTTTTACGAGTCATAATGTTTGATAACTAAGGTCATTGAAATTCAGTTTATAAGCTCGAGGCGAGGACTGAATATCAGCTTAAGGGTCTAAGTAATCGTAAATGCCGGTAAGTTTAGCTTAAGCTGTGGTTTCACAAGCGAAAACTAACTCTGTTTTAGCCGTACTATTTGGTCAGGTCATAGTAGCACAGAACAATATTCACCATAACAACTCTCTGAAAATACTTGTTCTGACTAACTGCAACCGCATAAATATTTCTTTTATTATGGTATATTACTCGTAATTTACTCCACACGCTCATACCTCACAATGCTGTGTTGTTGGCATCTAGACGTGAAATTATTAATCACTCACAATTATTCATGTGTAAGAAGGATTATTCACATACCCATACGCAGACTGCCGCCCGCAGCCACTCTTCATCATCGCTACCGCTACCACAATACAGCGAATCTATTTATTACGAGGAACTTTCTTAATTTTTCTATTTCGATTCGAGACTTCGTCTCTCCTTAATTTCCTCATCTACTCTCTGGGGATTATTTCCGTTTAACGCTACTAAGCGCTACAAATACACATGCTTACTGCCACCCTCGTGCCGCACTAGAATGAGCACCACCATCAACAAACAAGAAGCGTTATCATCTTCATATATCTCCTCATTAAAACGAGCGACTTAAAGGATTCTCACTGTACGGAAGGATCCTTAACCCAAATCTAGAGTAGCTACAACCAGATAGATACACAAGAAGTAAAGTTCTCAGCAATGTCTTGGAATTTTGTTCAATTCTCCTAAAAATTCCTTATTTTGACGCAATCGCTTGTAAAGATACTCAAACACTTGTCGAAGGATGAGAGGAAAGCGCTGCTCCTGTAGGATGAGTAGTTAGTTAGACACAAGGATTTTGAATTCACTTTTCAGGGTTTCGTTTCTTTTTCATTCTGAGCTGAAAATGTCTGACAAATTATTGTAATTCGTCAAGTGGGAGTTATAGAACGTGCGGATTGAGTGAAGAGATATTATACAATACATACTAGATACATATTTAGTTTGCTGAAATTGTTGTTGAATTTTCTCTTCCCGTCGTCCTTGGATTTGAAGGATGGTTCCTTGTGGGGAGAATTGGTAAATCTGTCCACAGAAACGAGTGAAAAATTATTCTCTAAGTGCATAGAGAGTGCACTGAAGTCATTTCAATGGGTGAACGGGGAAGGAATGAGAAACTGGATAGTCGTGTTTTGGAAGGAAGGATGTAAATAAGTTTAGCAATCCATCAAGTAGGATGGATAAACATACACACTACGGACTAAGCTATCAAGATGAAAGTTTGCAATTCGTCGGGATTGCATCCAAGATTGATGGTTTGGTTGGTTGATTTTTAATACATGCGGGGGTTGGGTTGGTGGTGGAGAGGTACTAAATTAACTTTTGAAGTTTAATTCGTTTAACGGGATAAAAAGGGTTTACTAAAGTCATCAAGCGTTATCGTTTAAAAGAGAACTTCATAAAAACCACGAAAAGAATGAAGCTAGCTCAAAGAACGAGTAATGAAGTGCTTGGCCGATGATATTGTGGGTAGTAAGTAGAAAGAAAAACAAACATCCGAGGGTATTGTCACGAGAAAGCTTCTCAAAATAAATTGACCTTCGGATACGGCACTAAATTTTAGGTCCCTTTCATTCGTGTAAAATATATAATGCACACAACACGAGTGGTTGCGAGAAGTTAGTCCCAGGTACTTAAAGAGCGTTTGCGCCAAATATTTTTTTTTTTTTTTTAAGTAGAAAGAATGTGAGGTCGGTAAAGAAGATTGTAGCGAAACCAACACCATAGGTAGATTCAATACATCGGCTGAAGCGGAAAAAACTTCGGGTTTACTTTATTCCGAAATTTAATGCACAGAGTTCAAATGATCTCTTCTTTGAACATGGCAATACCAGCTGAGCCGGTCGCGCTCTATATTTTGTACGATGGTTTCCTTGACGTGAAAGCTTCCAGGGATCTTCGAACTTCTTATTCGATCAAGCTTTGTAACTCCTGTTGTCATGCGAAGCATCTTCATCTCGGCTGCCGTTAATTTACTCTCATACTTTTTGTACATCGTCCAACATTGTGAACCGTATGTGAAAGCTGGATGCACAACTGCGGAGTAGAGCCTTCCCTTCAACTTAGGTTGCATTTTTCTGTCACAGAAGATATCGGAGTTATCTAGCCGCTTCATCCACCCTACGCTTACGCGATGATTGATGTCGTCATCACAAGTTGCTTTGCTATTGATCATAGATCCCAGATATTTGAGCTTTTCCCACTTGGGAAGCACTGTTCCTTCTTCTTTTTCTTCCTTTCTCAGTGAGGTTATGATCCAAAAATAAGGGATCATAACCCCCCCACTTCACCGCATTTCTACTTATCCGCCTGTGGGGTTCGCCTATTCGACCTCAGAAAATATCGGCAGGCACTCCGATTTTGGATCACTCGGTTACTGAGGCCAATGAAAAGCCGATGTCGTCGCATTTGTCTGATCCAGACGTTTATAGGCCTGCCTTTGCTATTGATCATAGATCTCAGATATTTTAACTTTTCGCACTTGGGAAGCACTGTTCCATTCAAATAAATGCGTGGAATAGGCCTGAGTGGATCAGAGAACGGGCAGCACAAGTACTCTGTCTTTTTTGAACTAATGCGATACCCATTTCCCTCCATAACGTCTACCCACACATCAAGTGCTCCTTGCAGGGATGTAGGATCCTCAATTATGATAACTCCACCGTCAGCAAAGAATAACGGATGTACCTTGGGTCCATCACTTTACCGTCAAGCAGATAATCAAGGACTGTAATAAAGAGCAAAGGGCTTAAAACGCTTCCCTGCTGCAACCCGACTTTGATTGGGAACTCTTCGATTACTCCAGCGGGGCATCTTACTCTTGTCTTTGCTCCTTCATATATGTCCATGATTATCTGTACATAGGTTTCTGGAACCCTCCAATGTCTTAGCGCCACCCATATCTCGTGGTTGTCTGTCGAATGCCTTTTCAAGGTCAACCAATACAATATGCAAATACTTAAGGAATCACGAGTACACATAAACAAACCACGAAAATCACACTCTTCAAGAATGTGGAATAATTGTGTCAATGTTTTTGCAAAAATAATCGATTGGTGGTTTTGGCTAAACGTGAATTTCGTCGTTGATTTTCTAGTCGAGTGGCACCAACTGGGCAAACACTGTGGCGTTTAAATGCTCGCCTCGAGGAGACTGGGTCCACACGGGACAGTATCAGATGTAACCCAAGAATGGCAGAATACATATGTATTCTGTTAGCCGTTCGGTCAAGAATATCGCTGCTGAGGCTGCAGATGCCCAAGAGGACATGCGGATACGTAAATAAACGAAATTATTGCATCTGGGGCAGTGGAATACGTGTAATACGCGGAGAGCCCTTATATTCACTCTAAGTCAACTCTGGCGGCAGCAAGTAGTTTGCAAGGCAAAACAATTTAAAAGCTTTATAAATAGTATAATGCAAAATGAAAAGCGAAATAAAACAATGCAAAATAGTAGAGTTGGGCTAAGTCGTGAATTTATGTTCACAGCTATAACTGTGAACGTGATTTCTTATTCACTGTGAATATAACCTGTGAATCCGAATGTATGAGAGTAATTTTTTTTACGAATAAAAATGATTCACTTACTATGATAATAAAGAACAATTTACATATTTTTCTGTTATCTATCAATGAATTATTATATTGTTGACTTCTTGTATCGTAAAATGTACTCGTAGGTAATTCGTTAATACACATGCGTTGATGTATGCACAATGCGCATACTATCCATATAAGTAATAATACCATTCAAAATATTTCGACCCAATAATTCAAAAAATAAACTTACCACAGAAACTAATGTCACCAAATGATGCTTAATTTGCATATACATACCTGTCACAAATTACATTTTGCGGAAGTCTCATCTAATTCCGTAAAAAAATCAAAATAAAACTAATCTTTTTTCGCTTTATCATTGGCGGCATCTTAAATTTCCTTTTTTTTTTATATACGCGCACTTGTACACACCAAACACAAATCTGTATATTCTTGCTTTGAATATAACTACATACAAGAGAAATACATACAGGGTGTCCGCCGGGAAGGTATACTACTTTGTTTGTTTATAATTTTTGATTAAATGAAAGAGAATGGATCTTGTATTGATAAATGTTTTATTTAATGTCGGCAATTATGTATGGAATACAATATCAGGTAAATGTCCGCCTCTGCTAGTCTCACAAATGCGAGCCCTTTTGAGCACATTTTTTCATTACATTCTCACACATTTCACGCGGTATTTCATTAATTTCATCACGAATATTTTGTTTGAGTTGCTCAAGCGTTTCTGGTTTGTTTGCATAAACCTTGCTTTTCAGATATCCCCACAAAAAGAAGTCAGGAGCAGTCAAATCAGGCGACCGTGGAGGCCAATCAACATCACCATTTTTTGAAATAACTTGTTGAGGAAAGAGGTCTCGCAGTAATTCCTCGTCTCGTCACTCATTATGATTTTTTCATGAAAATCGGGGTTGCCATGGGCTAGCTGTAACATCGTATTGGCATATGTTCGGCGGCGTAAATGGTCTTCTTGAAGAAGCTCTTGTGTCAACTGAATCTTAAATGGAAACAAATGCAAATCCTTGTGCAAAATTGTGGCCAAAGTTGTTCTTTGAAGACCAAGCTCCTGAGCACGGCGTCGAATTGAGGTTGGTGGATTGTTTTGAACACTTCCTTGAAAAGCAGTAATGTTTTCAGCCGATCTTGCAGTACGTTGTGGCCCATGCTTGGGCCTATCAGCTACAGACCCTCTTTCTTCGAAATCATTCACTACACGATAAATAGTGCGTTTTGTTGGCACGTTGTTTCTCCCAAAAATTTCACGTTACTTTCTCATCGTTACAGTAATCGATGATTGATTTTGATAAAATGTTTTAACGATCAAATTACGTTGGTTTATCGAATATTTTTCCATAATAAATTTGCCACGTGTCTACTTCACGACTGCCAAATATGGACTGTCAAGACTAATATTTACCAAAATGGCGGCAAAACAAAGTAGTATACGTTCCCGGCGGACACCCTGTGTTTCTATTATCTATGGTATAACCCTGGGAATAATATACATTTCATTTCATTGCATGTTGTTTTTGCACCCAAGGCATTTTTTTCACCACGTTTTGCTTTGTTCTATCCTTCGCTGCCTGCCACTTGAGTATACATGAATGCGATGTAAAAAAGAATTCCTCCCTTATTCGCATTAGGTATACACTTTTTCGTTAATCGTATTTCGTTGCCAGCTCTGAACGGTCATGTTCGTTATCCGCTCCTCACTCTTCATTGAGCAATAGCCGCACTGAACGGTTAGATGTGTACATGTTCGTTATCCGCTCGTCGCTCTTCATTGAGCAATAGCCGCACTGAACGGTTAGATGTGTACATTTTATTTCTTCATTCGTCGCTCAATGTATCTTTTGTTCCTGTGTTGGAACGAATGTGTTTTGTGTAAAAGTGTATCAAATATTAATTTTGAGTTTGGGTAAATATGTAATGATTGTATTTTCAATAGGAGTACTTTATTAAATAAATTTGTGTAGTATAAATATGTTGCGTATAAATGTCTTGTGTATTAATGGCTTGTGTATAAATGCTTACCAATGCGTCCGCACTCGGAAAATTTTTAAATCGAAAAACGAACGAAACTAATTTACAAAAGGTACATTGAGCAATAAAGAATATGAATGTAAAAAGAAACTATGGAAAATCGAACGTTATATTCGGAGTAATTCAAAGAGAGTGTAGCAGGAATGCAATTTAATAGAGAAATGGAGAGTTATCAAAATTAAGGTTTTGCAAATAATGTGCTATGCGTTTACTTGGCACTTGTGTTACATAGTACTAAACAGTAGCGGACACAAAAATGAGATATGAAAAATAATTCCATATTCACGTTTTAAACATTCACAGTTTATTTTTAATTCACTCACAGGCTGCGTATGTGAATTTTCATTCGCAGTGAATAATTCACAGGTAGTGATTTTTTGCCAATCTCTACAAAATAGCAAAATGCGTACATCATAACGCAAGATGAAAATTGCGAAATGACAATATTGCGATATTATATTCTTGCGATACGATAGCTTAATGAAATAAGAACTTGCTGAACAAAAATTGCGAATAAATAAAACGCGAAATATAATATAATGCAAGACAAAAAATTGCGAAATGATCATGGCAAAATGATAAACTGCAAAAAAAAAAAATTTAAAATCGTATTGGGCGATGTTAACGCTAAAATAGGAAAGGAGGACGTCTTTGGTAGGGCAGTCGGTAAGCATAGCCTATACGACACCACTTCTGACAAAGGACTATGGCTAATTGATTTCATTGAGGAGCGAAACGTCACTATAGCAAGCACATGGTTTCCTCATCTCAATATTCGCTAGCAGATATGGCGGTCCAACGATCTTTTATTTTTTTAATTACTTTTTTTTATATAATTTGCGCGCACTTAAGTGGTTATGAATACCCTAACATGTTTACACACAGCGCGGCCATTGCAAAAGATAAATAGATAGAGAGAGAAAGATTTGGTGTAGTGGTTTGAAGCTCTGAAGCTTCAGAGAAACTCCAGGGGCGGCGTATCTGGACTAGGGAGATATTTGGTATTTTTTTTATCTTTGGTTTTGACTCACAGTATTTTTTTCCCGATAACTGATACCATATGCAAATCATCATTAACAGAGTGACCAATTTTTGCAGCCATATGACCAAGGTACTGCCAGTGTTATGCCTTCACAGAAGCGTTCAGACGAGCTTTCATGAGAAATAAAAAAAAGGCTCCGGCATGAGGATTTGAACCATGGACCATTAGTCTGGCAATTGACGACGTTACCACTACACCATTACCAGCCCTAACCATACATGTAACGATCAACCAAATGGATCACATTACGATGGACGCAAGGCATGCCTCCAGTATTCTGGATCGCCGAACCTTCCGAGCGGCCAACATAGACTCGGCTCATTGCCTTGCTATAGCCAAGGAACGAATGCGGATATCCCAAACTGAGCAATAAAGCAAAATCACTGTGAGAAAATTGAACGTCGAAAAGCTACAACCGCAAGAAACCGCCAGAGTCTTCGCTAAACGCGTATCCCGAAATCTCTCAATAACCCCTATGCCATGCCACCAGCATCAAGTGCCGCAAACCAGTGGCAACGTTGCCCACACGCCATTTGAAGCGCCGCGACTGATTGATTTAACGAAAAATATCAGCAAGCACATGTAGCAAAACAAGGGGCATATAAAGAGGGGGTGCACAGGAAGACGAGAGCTGGTCATGAGCTCTACGAGCAAAAGAGACGGGAAGATCATCGGCTTCTCCAAAAGAAGACAAAAGAGCGCGATCGAGAATATTAAGAGCTAATACTCCAGGAACAATGTGCGGAAGTTTTACCAAAAGGTAAAAAGGACTTATCAGAGAAGCGAAACTCATACAGAAATCTGTAGAGATAAAAATGGAATCCTCGTATTAGAATCACATTTGGTGCTGAGAATATGGAAAAACTGCTTCTGCAAACTGTATAACGAGGACTAAGACCGACATCCCACTGTCAGGTAGAATAAAGCCCTCAACAGAGGCGATGATAGCCAAAATTTCCGTCAACCTGACCAAGGCGAAGTGAGGATAGCAATATCCACGCTGAAATCCAACAAGGCTGCTGGACCTGACGGCTTACCGGCCGAACTTTTCAAAGCAGCTGGTGATGAATTGGTAGAGAGCATATACCAATTCATCTCTTAGATTTGGTAAGACGAGTGTATGCCTTCTGAATGGAATCTCAGCATCGTTTGTCCAATCCACAAGAAAAGAGACCCCCTCAACTGCACTAATTATAGAGGCATTAGTCCCCTCAAAATCGGATACAAGATCTTTTCTGTGATATTGTGTGAACGCTTGAAACCTTTTATCAATAGCCTGATTGTGCGGTTTCAGGCCAGGAAAGTCCACCATCGATCAAATTTTCAAGTAAATATTAAGTTCACACATCGACAGATCCTGGAGAAAACCCAAGAAGTTCAAATCGATACTTATCATCTCTTTATCGATTTCAAGGCCGCCTATATAGAGAGGAGCTATATAGAGCTATGTCAAGTTTTGACATCCCTGCCAAACTTGTCCATCTGTGCAGGATGGTGGAGACCGCTCGGTGCTCCATCAAGGTCTGTAATGACCTCACCGAGATCTTTTATGTCAAAAAAGCTTTTAGACAAGGTGACGCGCTATCATGTGACTTCCTTAATATTCTACTTGAACGGATTGTGTGGAACTCACAAGCCAACATCAGAGGCACAATCTATCAAAAGTCCGTACAACTGCTTGCATACGCCGACGATATAGACATTATTGGAAGAACTCAGCGGGCTGCCACTGGTGCGCTTGCAAGCATTGAAGGTGAAGCAGTCAAAATAAGTTTACAGATATACGAGGGCAAAACCAAGTATATGCTGTCAACAAGAAGAGACGATCAATACCGACGAATTGGACAGAATTTCGCAGTGGGCAGCTATAACTTCAAGGTAGTAAGGAACTTAAAGAGCGCAGAAATCAAACGAAGAATAATTCTGCCAATCGCTGTTTTTTTTCGGGCTAATAAGGCAATTCAACAGTAAAGCCCTATCTCGAATAATTAAGGAGACTCTGTATAAGACCCTGATCATCCAAGTTCTGCTTTACGGCGCTGAAACATGGACTATATTGAAAGCAGATAAAGATATCATTGGTCGATTCGAGAGAAAAATTTTTCATAAGATATTCAGTCCCGTTTACTATGACACGTTTTGAAGGAGAAGATTCAACGAAGAATTATACGAGCTGTGCAGTGACATCGACCAAGTCAAAAAAACTGCGTATTGCACGTCTGAGATGGCTAGGACATGTAGAGTAAATGGACACCAGCGCTCGGGCTCACAAAGTCTTCGAATCTTACCCGAAAAGAGGACGTTGAAGAGGGCCTCCTCGCCGTAGGTGGTGCGCACAAGTTCAAGGGACTTCAACCAACTTGGAGTGCGCAAGTGGGGGCAATTAGCTAAAGACCGAGCCCAAGTTTACCCCGATCTGTAGCGCCACCTAAGTAAGCAGGTAAATATTAAATTCAGAATTTTACATCTACATAATTTTTGAATACAGAATTTTGAAACGGAAAACTTGGTTTTCTATTCAGTGCCTAAATGCGAATATTTCGTGCCAAATATAACGTTACAATAAGAGAGACGATCTCCTTGTTGTAACGAAGATATATCCCACTTGCTTCAGTCCTCATTTAACGTGATGTTAGTTTGAGTAATTGTATATAAATCCCAACAGCCCAATAAAAAACTTTAGATGTAGATGAAACTAACAGAGGTATGACCTATTAAAAGGTGTATGTTATGCATAAGTCAGAACAAAAATTAAAAGTACTGTGTATAGGACGAAATAAAAAGAACACGAAAGCAAAATGTTCACAATCTATCTGAAACCGATCGCGCCCTACTAAAGTATACGTGGAGCTGTAAAATCTAAAAATTCTACTAAAATGTACATACCTTATTTTCTTGACTTTTCAGAGGTTCCATTGAAATTTGTTTCTTAAGGAAAACATGCAAAACGGATACCTACATACATTTGCAATGGCTCTGCTAATCCTTTATTAGGGTCGCGAAGGCAAGATGCTCAGGTGTACTCTCCATCCTTCTCGATCCTCTGCCATTGACTTCAACTCGTCAGGAGGAATCTCTAGATGGCTCCAGAAGAGATGTTGGACATGATCCAAATAGCTGTTCAACATTGAGCGCCTCGCGTTCTCTGGTTTCGCACACTCGGTCCCTACGAATTATTCCAGCAACACGGCGAAGTAACATCATTCAGCAGCTGGTATCCGCGATCTTATTCTTTCGGTCATTACCCAAGTTTCGTGACCATAAGTGAGAGTTGCAACATACTCGTCTACTGAGTTAAAAACCGATAATTTAGCTTAAACACTAAGGTTGGACTTCCTTATGAAAGGTTGACCAAGCTCACTCAAAATTTATCCAGCCTGACCCATTCTACAGGATAACTCGACATTGCTTTTTCCATCACTCTTCAATTAGACCCCCAGATACTTAAAATTATCCGCCTGCTTCAGTGGGACACCATTAACATGCAGAGTTCCCTGAATGAGCGTTCTGGAAACGACCATTACATCTGATTTGTTCACGTTCTCCTTCATTCCAGCATCATGACAAACGGCTACCAACCTTTCGAGTGCGCGCTGAAGTTCGATTTGAAAGGATCCAATGATAACCAAATCATCCGGAAGAGCAGATGACTATTCCTTAAGTCTCCGCTTCGAAAAATGAACTGCCACGGCTGCGCTGCAACATCCAGTCCATATATACAAAAAAGAGGAGAGGTGACTCCCTTGGCGGAGTCCAACGCCCACAGTGAAAGGTATTGATTTAACCCCATTTACCTGAACATCCATCCCATCAATCCATACTCCTGCAGAACACTCCAGAGTTTGCCTCGAGGAGCTCTATCATATCTTCTTCTCCCCTTTGCCTTTGTCCCTATCCGGGGTCAGCCCTCCTTGTACGAAGGCATCAGATCTTCTATCCCGGGTTGTCTCTGCTTCGAGGTTGTTTCTCCTCATGTCCTTCATGACGGTTCCAAGCCATGTGGCAAGTGGTCGTCCCGATTCCTCTTGCGGATACCCATTCCTGGTTACCCATTATTTTTTGGACGATGTGCTTTTCGTCTGGGTGCATTATGTGACCATACCATACCATTCTTTGGTAGTTTTTCTGTTATTGGCATTGAAAGAAGCTTAAGACTTCTTGCCTAAATCTGCCGCGTATGACAAATCCGTATCCGAATAAGCGTTGCCTGTTGCCTTTGTAGCAAACACCATAGTAGATGTCACAGTTTTTCATCCTCTGTTTGCTCGGCCCATCCCATCGCACTTCCTGGATGGTGGTAATATCTGCTTTATAGCAGTCTAGGGCCCCTGCTAGTTGTTCGGCTGCACGTGGTCTGTAAAGGGACAGAACATTCACCTACAGATTCGAAGGTCGTTGTCCTTATTTCGTTTGCTGGGGTCGATATTAGTTGAGTCATCCTTATCCGAAGCTTTTGGTTGTTTCGGAACCATAGGTTTTTTACGTGGTAGGGAAGTTACCCCAACGGCACAACCCCCAACCTGGAGGGCCAGATCCTTAATTATTCCCCTAGGACGAGGGTCCGGGTACACCGGTGCCAGTGGTCCACTACGGGAGTATGAGCGCTGCCGTTGGCCCAATAAGGGCTCCTCCGCCACCATCTCTATTCCCATGTCCTGTGATCCGAATACGTCGAAGCAGCTGGCGCAAGGTATTCACTAAGTTCAACCTAACTGGAACTATAGACGGCTCCGTTGACTCCGTCTATGGAATTCGTCCGCTGCCGTCTGGAACAGGAAGGAGTGCTCTAGTGAGAAAGCACTCTTCCCCCCTCTCTCGTCTGCTACCGCCAAGAATCCGCCTGCCACCGCGTGGTGATTGAGAGTAGGAGTTGGTAGGCCTCAGCTGAGTGAAAACGCTTGTGTTTTCATACGATCGCACGCACTACCTTTTGACCAGCCGGTTACAACGAAGTCCGACATTATATTATCAACAAGAACCGCTTATTTCCTTCCACTAAGGTATGTTTCTATGAGCTTCAAGTCAAACGAGGAAATACCGAAAACCCCTTCAAGTTTTAATAAAAGCTGATAATGATTTACTGTGTCAAATGCCTTGGAACTTGCAAAAACAACATTCTACATATATTTCCGCCTGAAATTCTCTTTTAGTTCGTTGAAGAAATGTGAACAATACGCTCAAATATTCAGTATAGCCCGCGTATTTGTATAGCCACATGCCTTACAAATATATTGCATTTGGGCCTCGAGATGCACGTGCATTGTCAAGATATGTCTGCTAATGGGACATGCTTTGGAGCCACATTGAAACTGGTGGCTGGCATACGAATTTAATTTTTTGAGAATATAACTAAGGGTATGACCAACCTACCTTAATGCAAAATGCTGTCTAGCTATGCCCACCGAATTGAAGACCGCAATCATTTTTAGATTTAGATAGATTTTTATTTATACCATATACTTCATTATTATTACAACTTTTTTTTGCAAGAAAGCATGGCTTTGCCGTCTGCTTGATTGACGACAACAATCAAATAAGATGAAAATATGCATATTTTGTTTTTAAATAGCGAATTTGAATCGTTTAGAAAATTTCGTTAACTATTCTTTCCTGATAACTCAAAGCAATTTTGCAGTACTGAGATAGCTTGGATATGTTAATTTCATTAAGGAGCGTAAGGACTTAATCCGCCAGGACATTACGTTAAATTTCGAAGATATGCCTCCTTTCTTTTAAAACTGGACACTTCTCAACAAAATTTATGATATCATCCCCCTCCGCGAAGTTGCATAAGTTGCACAGCACTGGTAGATCTTCTCTATGTCGGATATAATTAAGCTTTTAGAAGTTCTTGTAACTTGACGGCTGTCGCTATTTCCTGAATGCTTTATTCATCGAAGGCCGGCGAGTTTCAACCTGTCCTGGATTGCATTGCTTGTAGAACAGCTTTTTTTGGTAAATTGGTATCGGGCATTTTCAAAACTTTTTAGACCTAATCCATGTGCAATTTAAAAGTTTCGGTGAACATTGGGCGAAAGCCTATTTCCAACATTAACATGTTATTTGGAGTGTTGCACGGAATGTGGAATTTTTTTTTATGTAGTAGCGTAATAATTTCTGAACAGTCTCTTATTTCCTAGCTCCCCAAACTTGGGCAGCACAGAACATGGTGGATTCTGTTATAGCTACCGTATATTTGCTGCTGTGGGCGATGCATTTATTGCTGAGACATTTCTTCCATACAACATTTAGACTTCGCTAAGCTTTCCTTTAGATGCCTCTCCATATTAAAATTGTTTGTAGAATAAAAACAGCAATGATGATCATACAATCGACTGCACAAAAGAACGAAGTCGTAATGACATACCTAGAAGCTGATCAAAAGAAAATCAAAACATTGGGAAGGAATCGATAGCGACACTTAGTGGTGTTCTATGGCCTGTTTCGTGAACATGAGCATTGATTGTCTCCTGGATGGATTCTGGGAGACATATTGCATATCCCCATAGACCGCTTTTAAGATATGAAAACAAAAACTTGCACAGACATGTATTATAATCTCTTTAGTCTTAGATTTCTATACTTCAAACTGAATAATTAATTATAGCCGGCACGCTTACTCAGGGTCTATTAGCCCCATTAATCCTTTTAATTCCCTTTTTCATTATTTTTTCACCAAAAATAGAAACATTTCCACTGTCAATTCATTCCATGAAAGTCCCTCGGAGTTTAATTAAAAAATATTTGAGATTTTCTTGATAAAATTTGTTAAACTAATATTGCCCACCCACTCGTTACTTGTGCTCTGTTTCACGAACCTAATAACCGCTTAATTCCGGAAATAATAAGAGCTACGAAAACAACAATAGCAACGAAAAGCGAAAAACAAAATCAATTATAAATGCCCATACACTTGCCCTCGATTAGGAATCAATTACCCACTCCAAGGATGAGATCAGAGGTTAAGTGTTTGGGTATACTAAACCCGAATACAGAAGCTAGGCGGGGAGAGAGTATATGGACCTATCCATCTCCCGGAACAAAAACCCATCACGACACACGTTATTGTGGATGGTATTCATAGCGACATGCTGAAATATAATTAAATGGAATTTCTCTAATTCACTGGCCTTAACAGCAAATTCTACTCGATATGGAACGGATCGCAGATGACATCCTTTTCCTCGTTTAGAATAGCGGGATTATAATCTAAAAATAGATAACACAACAAAATTTCTTGACATGCAAACGAGTTAGTTATTTGTTTGCCATTGGTGTTGTTTATTTTAGTGTTTCCTTAAAAAGGACTGCTAGTCAGTCTGCTATTAAATATTTAAGTCTCATGTTTGTCTGTGTAATTAGCACTGATTTGAGCATTTTTCCAAAGAATTACTTGTTAATTAAGTTCGAATTGTATTTATTGTCTTGCTATAATTATGTAGATGTGTAAATATTTTCTTATTGCTTTTATTTCGACGAAAAACAGCAAAACCGACTAATTTGAAACGATGTCTGTCCAATTGGGGTGCCATGTATGTACGAGTAGATTTCCATTAATCGAGAGAAATCGAAATGAATGGAACCGATGTATCATACAATAGACATGGAAAAGTTATCAATAAATAGACACTGGATAATATAATAGATCGAGTGGTTTGGCAGCATTCTAATTGCTGAACTGTCGTCCTTGGTAGACTGGGTAAAAGATGGTTGGCGATTGTAAGGTCACATTCCGCAGGCATAGAATCACACGACTTTCATGCGTCTGTGTTTTTCTAGGGCAGAGTCCAACAAAATAAATTGTACCATACTTCAGCGAATATTCCAGACGACAGCGAACGAATTTCCTAGATGGAGTCAACTAGCTCAATTTTGATTTGGCTTGTAGGTAGGCCACAAAAAGGTTCCGGACCAATGAATTTGAGTTGGGAGCCAGATCTGGCTAGTTTATCAGCAGTCTTATTGCCGGCGATGCCTTTGTGGCCGGAGACCCAAATGAGTGAGAGCGTGTTGTGTGCAGCAAGCTGTTTGAGGGTAGTGAGGCAGTTCCAAACTAATTTAGACTCAAAGTTGAACGATTTGAGAGCTTTTAGAGCTGATTGGCTATCTGATAGAATGTTTACGTGTGCTCTTCAACTGATGCATTATCTGGCGCATAGCTCTATAGCGTAGACATCTGCTTGGAAGATATTGATAATTGGGACCAACAATTCTTGCACCCACACTATCTGTCGTTTTGGTGCCATCGGTGTACCAGTTGAGGAAATTTGGGTTTACTCAGTAGGTTCGATTTGCAAATGTTGATTTTGAAAAGATAATTCAGATTTATTTTTCTGGGCATGAAGTCAGATACTCATACTGTTAGTGAGGTAAGCAGCGGAATTTCGTTTAGAAGCTTTGTTAAATCAGAGTCCTTCACATTACTGAGAAGATAAAGCTTCAGAGCGCTGGCAGCAGGAGTCGTCTTGACTTTTATGTATAAAGGTGGGAGGTCCAGTAGAGCTTCCAGTGCAGCTGTTGGGCATATGTGCATCGCATCCTTTGTTTCTTTTGAATGGTAATAGTTCGAGCATAGACCTGTTCCATTTTTTCCCACCATATTATGGCGATAGTAATATAGGTCCAGTGGATCATTCTGGGCTTGAGACTCCCCTTTTTTGCCAAAGAGTGTTGAACAGGCCCAGAAGGCCTTATTCGGATTTGATATAATTTTGTCTAGATGTGGCTTCCAGGTGGGTTTCTGGTTAAGAGTTACCCTTAGATATTTGGCTTCCTGGAAAGATTAAGTTGGCCACCATTTAGTGTTATTCTTCTCTTGGTAATTCGAATGATGACAGTTTTTGATGGATAAACTTTTAATCCTCTTGTCTGACACTAAACGTTTATTTTCGATAGGGCATTTTGCATTTTTTCAATAACAACGGATTCTTGATTATCTCTTATTTTTATGACTAGGTCATCTGCATAACATTAAGTTAAGTTAACCAGCATTATTTAGATCGTTTAGGAGTTGGTCAACTACAATTAACCAAAGAAGAGGAGATATGTAGAACGCCTTATTGAGGAGAGCCTTTAGTGCTTTTGATGGAAATTGAGAATTGACCAAGCCTGGCGAAAACATTTCTGCTACTTAGCAAGGAGAAAACCCTTTTGGCAGTGTGTTGGTCGATGTCTCTGGCATTGGCTGCCGTTTTTTATAGAATGAAACGAGGTGTTGTCAAAGGCTCCAGAGATGTGTAGGAAAGCGAAAAGTGTCTTTGTTCAACAATGATTTTTCAATCTTTTCAATCAAGTAGTGTAGGGCTGTTATTGTTGATTTGCCTGTGTGATAAGCAAATTGATATTCATCAAGAGGGTGTTCTATTAAAGCAGCATCTCTAATGCGGAAGTCAATAATTTTCTCCAATAACTTGAAGAACGTCCTTATGGGTCCTAGGGCCTCTACTACGCTAGCTTTTTCCCAACTACCGTGCCTCCTTCTCGACTTTTCTGCACCATGTTCTCCTCGGACCGCCGATTCGTTAAAGGGTTCCATTGCATAGCATGGCTAGCTATAGAACTGTCACCCTTTCGGAACGTATGACCAGTCCAGTGCAATGGGCGCCGTGGCGTAAGTGGTAAGTGTGTCAGATCACTACGCATGAGGTTCCAAGTTCGAATCCCAAAAAACATCAAAAAGCTTTTTCACGGTCCCACTTCTCGCGAGCGTCTGACAAACATCCGAGAGTATTGTTGTCACGAGAAAGCTTCTCAAATCGCCGTTCGGTAAGGCACTAAATTGTAGGTCCCTTCCATTCGTATGAAAAATATAACGCACACAACATGAGTGGTTGCGAGAAGCTAGGCCCTGACACTTAAAGAGCTGTTGCGCCAAAGGTGAAGCTTGAGAGGGCTCTGATGAGCTTCTGTCGAGGCTTGCCTTTAACTCTGCTCTTCCGGTGAGTTCTCCTGGGTGCAGCTTTTGAGCTGCTCAAAGATCTGGTGTTGAGTGGTGGTCCGAGCTTGGGTGGAATAAGCCCGGACGGTACAGTTCTTATAGGGGACCTAGCGCGTTCCCAGGAAGCAAGAGTGTCTGGTATAGACCCATGTTCCATAACCGCTGCTTGGACCAAGCTGCTGGTAGTTGAGGCGGATTGAGGAAGAGTGATGAGAGAGGTGGATTGGGGAAGAGCGGTGAGGGAGGTGGGGATGGGGTGAGTTTTACGCCAGCAATAGTTGCTTGCAATTTTGAGAAGAGATGTTGGGTTTGGAAATGGGAAAGACAGGTATATGATTGTGGAGGGGCTCGATACTCTTGGTGTGACGGAAACTTAAGCTTAGGATACGCAAAAAAACATTGAATTTATTCTATGCTACAACATTGTGGTGTTGTTTGATCAACAGTTTCTTTGTAAACAACATTTTCTTATTTTGCTTTACCTCTTTTTAGGCATTTTAGAGATCTTTTTGTAAAAATTTGTAAATTGGTTTTTTTTATTCATCTACATAAAAACTTTTAAAAAGCTACATATTATGTTCGTAAAGCAAAGTAGAAGTATTATATTTACCTCTCTATGGCGTTTATTTTCAAATTAGTTTGAAATCTACGTGAAATTGCTTCTGTTTTTTTTTGTTTTTATTCGTGTACAAACCAAAAAAAAAAATAAGATCGAACAGAAATAAAGTGAAGAATTCTTGCAAGCGAGAATAAAATCCTTACTTAAGTGTAGAGAGTGTTGTTTAAAAATTAAGCACCTATACCAATGACTGCAGGCACATAAGAAGATATGCACAATTTCTACGGGCTGCTCAACAACGACGAGAAAAAAAAAAATTGACCACTGTTTTGAATCATCTGACTTACCTGACAGTAAGTCTTATGGTAAAGCTAAAAACAGACCAATACTCAACTAAATCCATGTACCCAAGACGTACTAATACCTTCGAAGACCATAGTAGAAAATGCCATGTGAGCTGATCTAGGAGAGGTCTTCGGGCGTTAAGGAGTACCTATTCGCAGGAAAACTTGCAGAATATAAAGACAGGTTTCCAACTTAAGCAGGGCCACAGTTGGGGGTGAACCTGGGCCTCAACCAACAAGCCTCTCCATTTATCTCGGTCTTCAGCTAATTGCCTCCAAATGCGCACTCCAAGTTGGTCGAGGTCCCCTTGAACTTGTGCGCCCAACCTACGGCGATGATTCCCTCTATGGCGTCGTCCCTCGGGGTTAGATTCGAAGACTCTGCGGGCCGGAAGGTTGGTGTCCATTCGCTCTACATGTGCTAGCCATCTCAGACATTCAATACGCAGTTTTTTGACTAGGTCGATGTCGCTGTACAGCTCGTATAGTTCGTGATTGAATTTTCTCCTTCAAAACCCGTCAACACAAACGGGACCGAAAATCTTACGAAGGATTTTTTTCTCGAAGCGACCAAGGATATCTTCATCCTCTTTTAATAAAGTCCATGTTTCAGCGCCGTAAAGCAGGACTGGGATGATCAGGGTCTTATACAGAGTCTCCTTAGTTGTTCGAGATAGTGTTTTACTGCTGAATTGCCTTATAAGCCCAACAAAAAACAGCGATTGGCAAGAGTTATTCTTCGCTTGATTTCTGCGCTGATCTTGTTTTTAGAGTTTATAGCAGAGCCAAGGTAGACAAAGTCCCTTATTACTTCGAAGTAAGCTGCCCACTGTGACGTTCTGTGCAATTCGTGGGTGTTGGTTTTCCCTTCTTGTTGACAGCATATACTTGGTTTTGCCCTCGTTTATCGCTAAACCCATTTTGGCCGCTTCCGCCTCAATGCTTGCAAACGCATCGGTGACAGCCCGTTGAGTTCTTCCGATAATGTCTATATCGTCGGCGTATGCAAGCAGTTGTACAGACTTGTGATAGATTGTGTCTCCGGTGTTGGCTTGTAAGTTCCGCACAATCCGTTCAAGTACAATATTAAAGAAGTCACATGACATGTCTCGGTGAGGTAATTACCGACCTTGATGGAGCAGCGAGCGTTCTCCATCGTCATCCTGCACAGACGAACAAGTTTGGCAGCGATGTCAAAACTAGACATGGCTCTATAAAGCTCTTCTCTATAGATGCTGTCATAGGCGGCCTTGAAATCGATAAAGAGGTGGTGAGTATCGATTTGGAATTCTTGGGTTTTCTCCAGGATCTGCCGAAGTGTGAAGATTTAATCGATAGTGGACTTTCCTGGCCTGAAACCGATAGGGTCCAATCAGGCTGTTGATGAAAGGTTTCAGGCGTTTGCACAATATCGCAGAAAAGATCTTGCAGGCGATGTTGACGAGACTGATGCCTCTATAATTGGCGCAGTTGAGGGGGTCTCTTTTCTAGTGGATCGGGCAAACGATGCTGAGATTCCATTCATCAGTCATACACTCGTCTGACCAAATAACGAGGGGTCGCAACTCCGTTTATAGTAAAGGAAAAAAAAAAAAAAAAAATGCGCATCTCTTCTACTGACCCTGTCTGTAGAGTAAATTGACATTTCTTTTTGTCATTTTTTGATTGATCCATAAATAGGATTATCTCACTTAGAATAAGAAGCCTTTTGAACATCAGATTAACTTACAGAATTGATCTGCCGTTGGGTGTATACTGATCCTAAATATAGAGTTTTATCTCTATCTAATATCTGGTACCATTATCAGAGTTGATAGCAGTGGTGAAGTAGACAATGTTCCTTACTACCTCGAAGTTATAGCCCCCCACTGTGACGATCTGTTCAATTCGTCGGTGTTGATTGTCCCTCCTTGTTGACAGCATATACTTGATTTTGCGCTCTTTTATCGCTAAACCCATTTTGGCCGCTTCAGCTGCAATGATTGCAGACGCACTGGTGATAGCCCGCTGCGTTGTACAGACTTTTGATAGCTTGTGCCTCTGCTGTTGGCATGTGAGTTCCGCACAATCCGTTCAACTACGATATTAAAGAAGTTAGTGAGTGAGGTCATTACCGACCTTAATGGAGCAGCGAGCATTGTCCATCATCATCCTGCATAGGAGGATAAGTTTGGCAGTAATGTCAAAGCTAGACGTATAAATACGTAGCTCCTGTCTATAGATCTATAGATACTGTTGTTCTTGAAATCGATAATGAAATGATTAGTATCGATTTGGACTTCTTGCGTTTTCTCCAGGATTTGTCGAAGTGTGAAAATTTGATCGATGGTGGACTTTTTTGGTCTGAAACCGCACTGATAGGGGACAATCAGGCAGTCTATAAAAGGTTTCCAGCGTTCACACAATATCGCAGAAAAAATTTTGTACGCAATGTTGAGGAGACTAAAAAAAAAAAAAAAATATTTGGCGCAACAGCTCTTTAAGTGCCAGGGCCTAACTTCTCGCAAGCACTCATGTTGTGTGCGTTATATTTTTCACACGAATGAAAGGGACCTATAGTCTAGTGCCGTATCCGAACGGTGATTTGAGAAGCTTTTTCGTGACAACAATACTCTCGGATGTTTGTCAGATGCTCGCGAGAGGTGGGACCGTGAAAAAACTTTTTGATATTTTCTGGAATTCGAACTAGGAACCTCATGCCTAGTGATCCGACACACTAACCACTTACGCCATGGCGCCCACTTGAGGAAACTAATGCCTATAAAATTGGCGCAGCTGAGGGGGTCCCTTCTCTTGTGGATCTTGTGGGCCAACTGTTAGGACAGCAATAATTCTATTCTCATTATGAAAGCAATGATTGCAGGCGCGGAGGAGTTTCACAAGATAGCATCGTAGCCCAACTTAATTTTTATGGAAATGTATGAAAATTTATTAATTTGGCTGGTACATATGTATGTGCATATTATTATACTGGTACATATATATATTCCAAATCCCTTCCTTGTATTAACTTCTTTGCTGGAATACCTAAAATGACTAGACTACATATCATATCTACACGGGAGCTAACCCGAGTGCGCCTGGCTCTGCTCTAGATGCTTTGTTGAAATCAAAGCCATCCATCACTTTCGACGCGATGGTTTTTGGTATAATCCATATTGGAAATTTGATGGCCTTGCGCGACACTTATCCTACTTCTAGGATAACTATCTGATCCCTATTTCTAATAAGAGAAAATATCGACATCAAACATATATATATCTCCGAAACCCGTCTAAAAAGGGAGTCGCAAATAAAGTTAACAGGCTACGCTGGTTATCACGCCTACCATCCTTCTGATAGAGCGTGGGTCGGTTCGTCCTTATTCATTAAAACTAACACCGAACATAAGTAATATAAAATATATATAATATATATAAACTACTCAAAACAAAATAGGGCCCACCCAAGATTTATTTGGTATTTTGCCTAAAAAATTCTTAATTGGTAAACATTATCGAAACGAAGCATTTTATTTTAGAGTTTGCATGTGTATGAGTCCTTATCAATGCTTTGAACAACAATTTTACCGTTTTCTCCAAGTGAGTAGGCAAAAAAAGCCTATGGCTCGAAAAAACAATCAATGCAAAGATTATTGCATTTGTTTTCTCAGTCCGATTATAGCGTTGTTGCTAAGTGTTACTTTCTTTAATTGTTTTTATTAATTTCTTCATGATAAAACGTGATTACCATGCCCGGTTCTAGACGTCATTTGGATACTGGAAACGCAATAAGAGCGGTAAATATGCTGGAGCAAGGACAGTCTCAAAGGGCTGTTGCAAATCGTATCGGTGCGTCGAGGCGAGCTATCCGAAACGTGTGGGAGCGCTTCCAAGAGACCGGAAGTGTAGCAAGGAGACCTGGATAAGGAAGAATCAGAGTCACAACTCGGCAAGAAGACCGGTACATTCGAATAACTGCACGTCGGGCGCGTACCGTAACCGCCCGGGCTTTACAAACTCAACTGCGACAGTCAACTGGCACTCATGTCAGTGATCAAACCATTCGCAATCGACTCCACGAAGATGGTCAACATTCCAGGCAGCGCGCTTAAAGTACGCCCGTGAGCATTCAAATTGGACCATGGACAACTGGAGGTTTGTACTCTTTACAGACGAATGCAAGATAAAGTTTTTGAGTGATAATAAACGAGTACGCGTGTGGAGAAGACAAGGTGAACGTTTTACCGACCCGTGCATTTACGGAAGTGACCGATTTGGGGGCCCCAGTGTTATGGTATGGGCTGAAAATAAGTTTGCTAAGCACAACAGAGCTGGTAATCCTGGATGAGGGCACCGTTACCGCCGCCAGTTACGTTGAGATGATAATACGACCTGTTGTAATCTCATTTTCACAGAGAGTTGGCGATGGGTTTGTTCTTATGCAAGACAATGCTCGCCCACATACGGCCCGTATTACCCAAGCAGCTCTTTCTGACGCCAATATTTCACTATTGCCATGGCCAGCAAACAGCCCCGACCTCAATCCCATCGAGCAATTATGGGACCAATTAAAAAGAAGCCTCAAAGAAAACCACAGCCATGTCAGCACGAAACAGGAGCTGATAAACGCGTTAAAAGCCTGTTGGGAGCGCATACCCGAACAAAATGTAACGCATCTGATCGAAAGCGTACCAGATAGGCTAATACAGTGCATACGGAGTAGAGGAGGCCCTACTCGCTACTAAGCAAAACAAATCAACAACAAATCATAACAAAAAAATAGTGATATGTAAAGCTTTATTTTTCTTTATTTTTCGTAAATTTTCCCATAAAATGTTTTTTGTGTGTAATTTGAATAAACAATTTTTTTTCCGTATTAATTATGTGTACTCAATACTAAGCTAAAACATAATAACAAAAAAAAAAATATAATCACTAATCTTTTTCAAATGAAAGCCAAAAAACTAAGTGGGCCCTATTTTGTTTTGAGTAGTTTATAATATAAGCATAGAGCTGGGAAAACTTCAGTTGTGCGCGGTAAGGGTTAAAAATAAACACCTGAGCTACAATATAGCATCTGTTTATTGTCCGCCGCGATGCCCACTAGAAAAAGACGACTACTTTCGTGTCTTCAATGCCCTTGGTTCAAATTTCCTTATTGGTGGAGATTTCAACGCGAAGCACACCTTCTGGGGTTCAAGATGTACATCTTCTAAAGGAAAAATTCTCTACGAAGTGGCATATGAATTCGGTTGTTGTTTTTATTCGACAGGAAAACCGACCTATTGGCCAACTGACTCACAAAAAATTCCCGATCTTATCGATTTTTTTGTTACAAAAGGCATTTACGAGAAGTTTATTACAGTCAAAGAATGTTTTGATCTCTCTTCTGACCACTCGCCGGTTATTTTATTACTTGGAGAAGCGCTGATCAAGAAAAAAGGACCTCCGAGACTCACTAGCAATAGAACAAACTGGGAGGTCTTTAGAAATGATTGCGAAACAAATATTGCCTTAAATGTATCACTTAGAACACCTTGTGAACTAGAGGACGAAATTGATCGTTTCGTGGAAGCAATTCAAAGAGCGGCATGGAGAAACACTCCTTCTAGAAGCTATAAGATCAACCGCAACGAAAAGTATTCCAGAGAAATTATTGAACTGGTGAGGGAGAAACGAAAAGCACGAAAGAAGTGTCAAACAACTCGTGCACCGCAGCATAAAACGGTCCTTATCCGACTATGCAATCGGCTTAGAGATAGTATTCGCGAATTTAAAAGCAGAAAGATAGCGACCTACCTTGAAAATCTCTCCGGTGAAAGAGAATCAAATTATTCGCTTTGGAAAGCGCTAAAAGGCATCTGGAAACCTCAAATGCAAGCAACACCAATTCGAAAAATCGATGGAAACTGGGCCAAGAGCGACAAAGAAAAGGCATAACTTTTTGCTTTGCACTTAGAAGAAACGTTTAAGCCATTCGACGGCCCTTCGTTAACGCCCGACTCCCCAGTCACGACATCTGACAGCTTTAAAGTAAAAAAAGTTACATTGATTGAACTGAGGGAAGTGATTAAAAATTTGAAGACGAAAAAAGCTCCGGGTTACGACTTGATAACAGCGCAGGTAGTCAAGGAATTGCCGAATAAAGCTATTATCAAACTGCTCTATTTGATCAACGCTTCGTTCAGATTGCTTTATGTTCCGAGGCAATGGAAAGTCGCCGAGATTATAATGGTTCCGAAACCAGGCAAACCGCTAAATGAGAAGAAATCATATCGGCCTATTTCCCTATTGGCGGTTATCTCAAAAATATTTGAAAAACTTCTTTCCAAACGTCTACAGCCCGTAATCGACGAAAGACGTCTCATTCCTGACCATCAGTTTGGATTTAGAATTAAACATTCTACAATTGACCAAGTCCACAAAATAACTGACGTGATTGAGAAGGCTCTGGAAGAAAAAAAGATTTGTTGTGGTGTATTTCTTGACGTCTCACAAGCTTTCGATAAGATTTGGCACGAAGGCTTGGCGTATAAATTGCAACGACTACTGCCACGGCAACTCTTTCTAATCCTACTATCGTATCTCACCGAGACTCTTTCGTGTTAAGCACGGAAATGATTACTCTGACTTCAAGGAGATTGCGGCCGGAGTTCCACAAGGAAGTGTCCTTGGCCCGCTTCTATATGTACTCTACACGCGTGACATCCCTCAAGAAAGAAACTGCGTCGTCGCCACGTTTGCGGACGATACGGCGTTATTGACCACGGGCGAAACTATTGAAGCAGCAACTGGAAAGCTGCAGCATACTATTAATAAAGTCCACGCCTGGACGAATTCTTGGTGTATTGTGCTGAACGAAAGCAAATCTACTCACGTCAACTTTACCTATAAAAATAGATAGAATATCTCTATATCTTAACTCGATGTTAAGCTTAAATGGAAATCGCACGTACAAAAGAAACGCGGCGAGTTAGAAAACAAATACCGACAAATGTACTGGCTACTCGGAAAACATTCGAAGTTGAGCCTACATAACAAACTGCTTATCTATAAGCAAGTGCTAAAGCCTGTGTGAACGTATGGTATACAACTATGGGGTTGTACCAAGAAAAGCAATAGAAACATCATACAAACTTTTGAAAATAAAGTTCTTAGAACGATCGTCAACGCACCGTGGTATGTACGTAACGAAGATATTCATCGAGATTTGGGAATTCCCAGCGTCGTCGAAGAGATAACAAAATTTGCCCGTAAACACAAAGATCGTGTTCACGGCCATTGCAACCGAACCGTCATTCAACTACTTGACGCGAATAATTCAATTCGTCGTCTGCAAAGGATAAAACCTTTTGACCTCGCATCATAGTATATGCCGGTCGCGAAAAAGTCAGGAACTATCATTGGAATTTAACCTGCCTAAAGTTCTACATTTCTTTTAACTTCGTACGAAAATTTATTTTTTTTTTTTTCAAAAATCACGTGTATCGCAAGCGATAATAAAACTACTGGATATGCGTCGGCTTAGTTGTAGTATTACTTTTCAAGAGAGGTGTTTTTTAGTGAGTAAAAATCTCACACTACCATAAGCACGCTCGGTCGGGCTTTATGGTGTCTTTAGAAGATTTTTCACCTACTCTCGGCAAAAAAAAAAAAAAAAAACTTATCCTACGACTCCGATGTCTTGGATACACGGTGTGACGCAATGACGCCAGAGCTCCGGGTGTTGCCCAAATTTTAAGTCGACTTTTCTCGTGTTAGGCCTAGCTTTCCCAATCTATTTTGGACCATACTAACCTCTCCTCGATCCCTACCTTGTCGTGGTGGAGAGGCTTAATCTATTTCCTATGAACCGTAGGTCGAGCCGAGGAGAATAACTAAATCTAGTCTGCGTCCAGCTAGATGTTTTCCCACATATCGGTTCGACTAAAGGGGAGGTTTTAGAGACCAAAAGGTGATCACCCAAGGCAAGGTACGACGCGCCGAAGCCTGCATGGCTGGGGGGAAGCTCAGTCGCGAGCGCAAACTCTGAATACCTGGGGACCTTCAGTTTCATTTTAATTCCTCTTACCTGCATACAGTGGGTGAGTGCAGGCGGACATCTTCTTCCCCCTTACTCGTGGGATCCAAATGTTAAATAATTCAAAAAATAATAAACCAAAAGCGAAGAGTGTAATTCAAGGTGTAGGAGTGGAGGAAGAAGCAATTCTTCTCCGTACGTCGGATGAGGAAAGCGTTGGTGCAATTGACGTTATTCTTGAAAATCTTTTTCTGGAATCAAGCGACACTTGCTCCATTGCCAGTTCATCCTTCTCCAATATGTCAACATCCTCCAAGCGCTCAAAAAATTGCAAGTTGACAGTCCGGAGATTAGGGACTAAGAAATGGGAGGAGTTAACGGAATGCGAGCGGAAGAGGCTCCATAACCACGTGCCTTCCTGCAGGAACAGTCCTTGGCGGAGTGTAAGCCTATTGCTAGCTCTCCAAAAAGAACAGTGACGGCGGAAGTCACGAGCGAGGAAGGGTTGATGGGACCACCTAAGTCTGCGACAAGCCTTAGCCAGTCAGGACGCAAGGTGATCTCATCGGCAAATCCGGAGCACAATCGTGATTCAGTGGTATTGCAAAAGCCTACCGATAAAGCCTCTGACTCGATGACTGGGGTAGTCCCAGTGTTAGGTGAGAGTGCGACTTTGGAGGATGCCAAGATGGTCAAGATGGACACTTCCAGCGTGTCAAGCCTCAGCTACTCACGCGGGAAGGATACGTCAACACCTCAGCAACCTGGCGATTGCAGTCCTGCTGAGCCTAGGATTGACTCTTCTGTCTGTAGCTTTGCGACGGTAGTTAGCTTAGGTAGCCATGGTTTGGGACTAGCCCGACCACCCAAAATAGGGAAGACCAGCGACGTAGGCATCTACCCAAGACAGGCGACGGTGCGCAACCGTATACGCAACGCTATCCGGTTAATACGGCGGCTTAAAAAGCGTGATCCGGAGTCCTACACGGACAAGGAAAGAGTGGCTCTGGATAGAGCCACCAACACGCTTAAGCTGAGAGGATCCACCCGACAAGACAGGACGGGCCGTAAGGTAAGAAGTTCCCTCGCGGCGGGGGCGGGAAGCCTCTTGCTCCCCGCCTCAGCCGCGAGGAGACTTCGGCCAGCTACCGACTCAGACTCAACCCCTCAGCCGGTTGCTGGCTGTTCCAATAAGGCGACTACGTCACGGAACTCGACCGCAACAGGAACGGGTGTAGGACTAACCGCGGCGAAGAGGGAACGCCTCTTGCCATCCACCTCAGACCTAAACCGCTTTCAGTCGATCCAAGCAAAGACGCACAGTCCAAACCTGGGTCGACTGCGAGGCGTTCTGTTGCTGACTCAGGCAACAATCGACGTAGCATAGGGCAGACTAGGGGAACAGGCAGGAGACTGTTCGAGTCGAGGAAGGAAAGCCTCTTGCCATCCACCTCAGTCTCGGACAGACTCAAGCCTCCGCTAACCGTTTCGGATGGGGCCACAAGGCTCACGGCCGAGCCGATTGCGGGGTGTTCCAAGAGAGGTAGGCACGACGACACGATATCGTCGCCAACACGAAGAATAAGCTAAAAAGCCAAGATGGCATCACGAAAAGAAAGAGCTAATCTTCAGGTGGCGATCGTCGATTTCAATAGCCCTGACCGTAAGCTATCCGGAGACCAATGGAGGCTGGTGGAACTGCGTATACTCGACGGAGTAAACAACGCCATAGTCAAGAATCAGGGAACTATCCCTTTCTTTGAGCAGCTCACCACCTTCAAAGGCTTCAAGGTCATGTCGTGTGACAACGAGACAACACTTAATTGGCTCAAGAATTTTGTAACCAGCACGCAGGCTCCTTGGGCGAATGCCGACCTGCGACTTGTGGAAAAAACAGATCTGGTGGAATTCACTAGGCCTAAAAGGCGCATTCTCATTCCGGGCCCACACATTCCTAGAGAACGGCTGGAAAGAAACCTCCAACACCTCAACCCCGAGCTCTATAGCGAAAATTGGGAGGTGTTAGAAGTGGGTACCCATACAGAAGCCGGAACTGAGATAGTGGTGTTGCTTAACCACAAGTCCATGCCCATCCTAAGGAGATACAACTATAAGGTTCGCATTGGAATTACCCGACGCAAGGTCAGACCTTTAGTTGGGATGGACGAAAAGAAAAGAAGGAAGGCGGGTGATAAGGTAAATCAATGATGAAGATTGCTCAAATAAACCTTCACCATAGCATAGCAGCTAGCGCCAACCTCATCTATCTCATGAGAGATAGAAACATAGACATTGCCCTAATTCAAGAGCCATGGATCTACCGTGGCAAAATAAGTGGGCTAAGGCATATAGACCTTACTACATAACGCATGGAACCGCTACACGCGGAATGTAAGACCAGAACGTGCATCGTAGCTAGGAAACAAATTAACCTTTTTCTTTTATCTAGCTACAACAATGAGGACCAAACAGTGGTAAGGCTTGAGCGGAGGGGGCTTTCCCCACTGATTCTATCAGCCGTCTACATGCCTTTTGATGCCAAGGACGGACTGCCATTCACACTGACCCGCTCTCTTGTGCAAAAGGCGGAACAGGAAAGATGGGACTTGCTGCTGGGGTGTGATGCCAACTTTCATCACTCTCAATGGGGTAGCAGCAACACAAACTTACGCGGTGAGTCTTTGTTTGAGTTTATAATTGAAAATAACCTTATTGTAGCGAATAGGGGTAACGAACCTACTTTTGTAGTAAAGAACAGGCAAGAAGTTATAGATGTAACTTTAGCCAGTAACTCGAGCACCCTAACTATTGACAAGTGGAACGTGATAGGGGAATAATCCTACTCCGACCACAAATTGATCGAATTCCTCGTGGGTAACAACTATGACTCGCCCAAACCTTACAGGAACCCCAGGAAAACCAACTGGGATCTATTTAACAACGAGGTGAGGGAAGGTATAAGATCCCTGCAGGATAGCAACTGGCTCGGACCTGCCGACATTGACCGCAAGGCGGAGGATATTACATCCATTTTTAATGAAGCCTATGTCAAAGCATGTCCAGAAACCAAACGAAAAGATAAAAAATCACCACCTTGGTGGTCATCTGAACTAGCTAGAATTAGGAGAGTAACTAGACACCTTCTAAATGTGGCCAAAGGAACTATGCTAGAAGCGGACTGGGAACAGTATAAGTCCAGTCAGAGAAATTTCAAAAACGAGACACAGAAGCCCAAACGCCACTCTTGGCAGCACTTCTGTAATGAAATCAAGGGTACAACAGAATCTGCGAGACTGAGAAAAATTCTATCCAGGGAATCAAAAACTCTTGGATCTCTCAAGGAATCCGACGGAAGGTGGACTGAATCCTGTGCAGAATCGCTTAGCTCCATGCTAAAAGCGCACTTTCCGGGTTGTACGACCCATCCAGATAATAACATCGTAACTAACAGTTGTTTTGTAACGGAAACTCCGACGGATTTTATCACAGAGGAAAGAATTGAGTGAGCAATCGGATCATTCTCTCCCTTTAAATCCCCAGGACCCGACGGGATTATCCCGATCATGCTACAGAAAACAATAACCACAATCATCCCGGTACTTAAAGAACCGTACCTCAACAGCCTCATGTGGGGGTATATACCTAGATCATGGAAAGAGGTCAAAGTGGTCTTCATACCCAAGGCCGGTAAAGCAAGCCACACTACTGCGAAGGACTTTAGGCCAATAAGCATTACCTCCTTTGTCCTAAAGACCTTTGAAAGACTAGCTGATATATACATCCGTAGTAAACTACGCCCAGGTGACATATAACCAGCGCAGCACGCTTATACGAAAGGAAAAAGCGTAGAGACAGCGCTGCACTGTGTAGTCGGCTCAATAGAAAAATTACTGAAAAATAAAGAATATACACTAGCCGCTTTCCTGGACATTGAAGGAGCCTTTAACAATGTCAAAACGGACGCGGTCAATAGAACTCTAACGAACCTTAATATTCACAATTCCGTGATAAAATGAATCGTCAATATGCTAAAGGAAAGACATATCAAAGTTGAACTCGGAAGTACTAAGCTCGAAGTCTATGCCTCAAGAGGCACCCCTCAAGGAGGGGTTATATCCCCACTACTGTGGGTAATTGTCCTGAACGAAGTCCTTCTTAAACTTAGAAACAGCGGCGTCAAGGCCATTGCATATGCGGACGATGTTGTGCTGCTAGCAACAGGTAAATTTCTCCCGACCCTGAGCGAACAAATCGAAGGGGCGCTGGAAATCATTGACTCCTGGACGGAGAGATGTGGGCTGGCGGTTAATCCCCAGAAGACAGAGTTAGTACTATTCACTAACAAAAGAATAATTCCACAATTCGTAACTCCTTCCGTAAGGGGTACTCCCCTGAGTATCTCCGGTAGTGCGAGATACCTTGGCCTGGTGCTCGATAGGAAACTGAACTGGAGACTAAACATCAACGAAAGAGTCAAAAAAGCCACGATAGCTTTTTACTCATGCAATAGAATATTTGGGAAGACTTGGGGACCGAGCCCCAAAATCATCCTATGGATGTATACAGCTATAGTAAGGCCAATACTAACGTATGGCAGCCTTGTATGGTGGCAGGCAGCCAGCAAAATAAATAACCTAGCTGCTATCACAAAAGTACAAAGACTAGCGTGCATCGCCACAACCAGTGCGATGAGAACGACACCTACAGCAGGACTCGAGGCCATTCTCAATCTGCTTCCGCTAGACATCTTTATGCAAATATCGGCAGCTCATAGTGCTGTAAGATTAAGCCAAACAGATAGCTGGAGACCAAATGCAATGGGTCACGCCACGATCCTGCAGAGATATCTAGGCAGTGTATCTAATACAGACTACTTAACGCCTTACCTAGACTTCATAAGACCATTTTCGAGCACCTATCCGAGCAGGGAAGACTGGAAAAATGACAGAACGCCTAACGAGCGATCCTTAGCTGTTTACACCGATGGATCCAAAATGGAAATAGGTGTAAGCGCAGGCATCTTCTCTGAAACGCTTGGCCTCTCCATGTCAGCTCGGCTTCCGAACTACAGCAGCGTTTTCCAGGCGGAGGTCCTAGCAGTTACAATAGCAGCTCGTGAGACTGCGATGAGGGCAATACCACGAGAGGATATCACCTTTTTCATCGACAGCCAGGCAGCGATAAAAGCAATATCTGCTATAGAAATAAAATCGAAGCTTGTGAAGTGTTGTAGAGAAGAGCTCAAGGTTCTTGGAACACAGCACGAGGTAAAGCTCTGCTGGGTCCCTGGTCATGAAGGCATACCAGGGAATGAGAAAGCCGATGAACTGGCTAGAGGAGGCTCAGCACTTAGCTCGGACCAATCAGACCCCTCGGTGTACATCCCGCCTTGCGCCCTTAAGCTCGTAGCAGGAAACAAAGCCATAACGGAGGCTAACAATAGGTGGACCTGTTTAGATACTTGTGTCACCACGAGGAAGCTGTGGCCCGCTTTTGACAGAGTAAGAACCAATAGACTCATACAGAGGCACAGAAAATCCCTCTCTATTCTAATTGGAGTCATTACGGGGCATAACACCATGCGGTACCACATGAAAAAACTACGTGTGACTAGCGAAGACCTTTGTAGAGGCTGCGGCGACGAGGAGGCTCAGGAGGACACCGCCCACTTTCTCTGTCATTGCCCAGGCCTCTATCATTTGAGAAATAAGATCCTATGAGGATCTAGAAGAGTTGTCCAACAGACCAATAAATGACATCGCAAACTTCATAAAATCTTCTGGATGGTTTGTATCTAGGACACAGTGAGTACTTAGTTCTTTCTTTAGGATATTTGCAAAGACGGTATTTTTCCACGAGGTAGGGATTTCCTTTTCTATCTCCTTTCCCCCCATGGGTATCACAATGGGTCTATACTGACCTGAGTGTGGTGTGGAAGTTTTCTATCCCCCTACACATGCCCACTTACCTAACCTAACCTAGGCCTGGCTTCGACCACAGTCTCAGCCAGGAATGGATTGTAGTCGCACTTACACGGATGCCTAGAAAACCAGTCAAGGGTCTGTTCCTGGTGTTTTCGTGGAAGACAACAACATCAGGCTTCATTTCTCTTTAGGCAAATATGCGTCTTTTTCTTAGGCTGAAACTTATGCAATCCTAATAGCCATTAACTTTGTTGTGAAGAACAGGTGGAAGGGTTGAAATATGTGCGTCTGCAGTGACAGTCAGACTGCGCTTGAAGCCTTGCTTATTCTTTTCCCAGACGTCTGTAAGAAATCAGGATGACAACGGATGACAATTCATTCAAATCCACTTACAACACAAAACCGAGTACTTAATATGAAGCAGGGCGGCTACGCTTTTGGAACTTTTTCCTCAAAGTCATTGTCTTTACTATTAAGCATGCATTTCAGGGAACGTGGGGCCACTGAAAGTCGTCAGATGGAGTCTCATAGTACACTTCGCATTAAGGTTTCAGATCTACTTGTGTATAGTAAACAGCATCTCTAACTTGATAGTACTCGAATTAGTAGGGTCACGAGAAAAAAAATTGTTTCTCCGATGCATATCATACTCATTATAACGGATCTCAATCAATTCCCCTAATTATACCAAAATCTTAGCCATTTAAGAAGGTCAGGTCCAAGCGAACCTAAAATCTCGAATAAGAAACGAACGTTCTGTACTCATCACAACATCTCGTGACAAGGGAAAATTCTTTTCGATTTGCCTTTGCCAGTTTGGTCTCTTTGTAGCACCCAATGATGATAATAATGATAAAGCTGATGGTGAGCAAAACTTCCCCTAAAAATATACGAGAGTGTACAAGACAAACTGCGTTCAACCCTCGTGTTAATTATCCTGAATATTAAATTCAAAAGGCAGCCAGGCAGAGATCCTTAATTATGGAATTATTTAAGAACTGAAGATGGCATAACTTGCTCGTTTAACGTTTCGCTATCGTCGTTGTCCCGTCGTCATCATCATCGTCGCCGGTCGTCCTTCGCGTTTTCGTATGGAAAGTTTATTTAATTTTTTCCTAACTTCTCTTTTTTTTTGTTACAGAAAACACTGTTGTTGCAGGATAAAACTTTATAATTACCATTTTTAAGCATCTTCCGCCTCCATTTAGAGTCCTTTCGTTTGGCAATGACTTTTGTGTAACACACGTAGAGGTGGGAACACTTGATTGTTCCCTCTTTCATTTATAGTCCTCTAAAGCTGGCGATGGATGGCGGTGGTTGGTTTGTTATTCGTTCTAAAGGGTTAACTCTCTCATTTTTTGTTTCACGCATACTTTGGGTGTTTTCACTGGAATAAATTATAAAATTTTGAAGGATTCGCATCTAGTGTATCTCTGCCGACCTTTTGTGAACGATTTGCTCTTTTTTCTTTTATTTTTTGTTCGTTCTTTGTATAGGAAGTAGTGTGGGCTGCTCGTAACATTTTTTTTTTTAGGCGCATTACAATTAGTAACACCCTATTCGCATAAAGCATAGGGATCGTCGGCAAGTCATGCTATTTTGTCTTTTGAAGGATTCATTCGTTGCTCGGAGAAGAGTATGCAAATTTATGGTATTATTGCCTGACTAAGCGCAGTTAATGTTGAATAGACTAATTTCGTATTCGGGATATTAGCGTACTGGAGTGTATATTAATAGATTCGAACTTGAGAGAATCGTTTTGTTCGAGGGTGTGGAATGGTACAAGTTAAAGACTTTGCAAATTATGTTGAATAATTTGAGAGTTAAGGTTGTCAGCACGGTACGGCACCATGGAGTGAAAGCGTTGCGTTCTGAAATTGTTTATGTGCTGAGGTTGCAGCGTTACTGTGAAACTTGAATATTTTTAATTTGCTATGATTGCATGTCAACATAACAAGGACAAACGCTGAAGCATAAATTCTGTATACACGAGTACTCATATCCGAAGGACTCGCTGCATAGATAGAATATTATGAAGCCTTACACTTAAAATCGAAATAGAAAAGTATTGACAACTAGGACGTGTGATTCGGAATCATGCACGGGTGAACTCTGTGAACAATGCGCTAAAGCGATGGAGAAGTTTACAACGAGCGACAATACCGACGAAAGGGCAGAAGATTGCTCGCAGCGAATGCGGGAAGCCACATGTTCCTCACACGAGACTCAACAAGACAGCAACACAGAGTGCAAATGGTCCTTAGGTGGCGACTGTCAATTACAAGGATCTTGATCGTAGGTTAAGTAACGATCATACACAGGCATCCTCGAAAGAGTTAATGATGCCATCGGTAAGAATCAGGGAGCTATTTCTTTTTTAAGCTGTTTTTTTTTGACTTAAAACTTTTGTGGCGAACACGCTTGCTGCATGGAAAAATGCTGGCCTTCGAATAATCGAGAAGAAGGATCGTGCTTTAATTAAGAGGTTTAAGGACCGAATCTTGATACCTGACCCACATATAGCCGCATAGATAGTGGATGCAAAGAAACCTTTAGCATCAATATAGCGAAAGAATGTGATAATAGTGAGTCAGCACATGGAAGGAACGGAAATTATGGTCTTGCTCAAACACAAAACGCTGCGAGTATTGCAAGAAAACCTCACATTGGAATTAGTCGATGCAAGATCAGGCTTATTATAGAAAAGATCGATAGAAAGAAACGTGAGGCGGTCAAATCTGCTGGCGCTAGCTAGCCCTGTCTAAACGCAGACATTATCTTGATCCAATAATATATATTTTATAGTGGCGGAATGTGGAAAGTAAGGACAAAACGTGCATTGCAGCTGGGAAACAGATTGTTTTTTTTTTTTATTTATTCTTTTTTTTTTTTCTTTCTTTATTGTAGCAGTAAATTACATTGTTTGTTATAAAACTATTGCACAATTTACAGAGATATGGTATATCTACCTTACAGCTGAAATTTTTTACTAAGCTATTCACAATATCACAGATATAATATATATCAGAGAAAAAACAGTAATTAGAAGGAAAGCTACAACTAAAACCTTCGTATAAATCAGTTGAGAGAAGGAGGGGCGATGGAGGCAATATACAATTCAGATTAGCGTTACAGAGAAAATATGTTATATTTAAATACAATAAATAAAATGATTAGAAAAATATCAAGGTATAGTGTATATATAATAATAAATAAGACATTACACATAGGTAATACACAATAAATAAATAATAATAAATAACAAAAAAAAAAAAAATAAATAAATAACACATTATATAATAAATAAATAATAATAAATAATAAATAATAAGTAATAAATAATAAATAATAAAAAATAAATAATAAATAATAAATAATACAAAATAAATAATAAATAACAAGTAATAAATAATAAATAATAAATAATAAATAATAAATAATAAATAATAAATAATAAATAATAAATAATAAATAATAAATAATAAATAATAAATAGTAAAATATAAATAAATATATGATAATAAATAAAGATAACAGATAGTAAATAAAAAGAAAACACCAAAAAGTTTTTTTTTCACAGTCCCACCTCTCCCGAGCGTCAGACAAACATCCGAGAGTATTGTCGTCATGAAAAAGCTTCTCAAATCGCCGTTCGGACTCTGCATTAAACTGTAGGTCCCTTCCATTCGTATGAAAAATATAACGCACACAACATGAGTGGTTGCGAGAAGCTAAGCCCTGGCACTTTAAAGAGCTGTTGCGCCAAATATTTGTAGATAGTAAATAACAATAACATTTTAAATTAGTGAAAAACTATTTAGACAGCTAAATCTGAAATTAGTGTATTGTCAGAGAAAATTAATGACGTATTATACCGATCGAATAATTTCGTAATCCTACAAGATACTTTTTCGATGTCGGCTAACAAATGAAGCTCATCTATGCTTGTTGCACACTTTCCCCAAACAGGTGATCCATAGAACATAATCGCTTGAAAAATTGTTTTGTATATGATTAATTTATTTTCGTTACTTAAATTTGATTTGCGGTTTTTGAACGGATATAGCGTTTTGGTTGTTATGTTCATTTTGTTTAAGATTTTGTTGATGTGGAAACCAAAAGTCAAAGTTTTGTCTAGATGAACCCCAAGGTACTTGGCCTTACATTTCCACTCAGTCTGAACACCACCAACAACAAGATTACTGCTTGGTAAGAAACAGGCTTTCCTTTTTCTAGTGAAAAAGATAGCCTGGGTCTTAGTAGCATTGATTTTAATTTTCCAGTTGCAAAAATACCTTTCAATTGTAGTTAATGCTGATTGCAGGTTGGTTTCGATGCGGGAACCAACTGCATCGGTAGAAAATAGGCATGTATCATCCGCAAATATAGCGGAGTGGCAGTTGCTCAGCCGTGGAAAATCCGAAGTGTAAATAATGTAAAGGATAGGACCTAAAACAGAACCTTGTGGCACACCAGCGTTGACATGAAACCTGTTAGACAACCAGCTATTTATGGATACCTTGAATGATCTTTCAGATAGAAATGATTTTATGATTTTGATCAAGTATGGTGGGAAATTTAAGATGAATAATTTGTGCAATAATCCCTCGTGCCACACAGTATCAAATGCTTTCTCTATATCTAGAAAGACCATACCTGTACTATTTCCTAAGTTGAAGTTGCTTTGGATATGCTTCGTAATGCGGTGAATTTGATTTACTGTGTTATGCTGTGGTCTGAATCCAAATTGTTCCTGTGGTAGAATATTGTTTATTTCACAATGTAGCAGCAGTTTTTCTTTGATAATCTTCTCAAAGCAATTACTTAGCGAACTGAGTAGACTTATAGGCCTATAGCTACAAGGCATACTGCCAATCTTTCCTGGCTTTAAAATGGGAATAATTTTTGCTTCCCTCCATGCTTTTGGGAAGTAGGAGAGTTTGAAACAACTGTTAAATATTTCTTGCAAGAACCTTAGGCCTATTCTAGGCAAATGCTTCAAATATAAGTTTTTAACTTCGTCAAAGCCAGTAGACTTGGACGGTTTCAGTGACGCTATAATGTTTTGTATCTCACTTATTGAGGCAGTTACGCTGCCTTCATTTGCAGGAAATAAGTTTATTAAACCCATTGAATGGTGCACAGCTAATTCTGTTCTAGTAGGAGCAGAAATGCTTGTTGCTATTGAGTGATTTACAAAGAATTCATTAGCCAAGGCGTTAGCTTTTTCATGACTAGAAACCATAATTGAATCGCCTATTTTTAGTGCGGGAATAACCAAATGCTTCTTCTTAATGACCTTAATCATATTCCAGAAAGGCTTACTGCCTTTCTCAAGTCTTTGAAGTTTATCATTCCACAGCTTATTTCTAAAGGCGAAAAGTTTATCTTTCAAAATTGTAGTTAACATCTTGGTTAAGAAAACTTTTTTCCCTGTTGTGTCTTCGTTGCTGAATCTAGGTAAAAGAAACATATTAATTGATTTTTTTAGCTAAGAGGCACACTAAAAAAAAAAAAAAAAAAAAAAAAAAAAAAAAAAAAAAAAAAAAAAAAAAATCAATTTGATTTTTTTAGCTAAGAGGCACACTCCGCCCCCCTGGCAGCTGACCTCCTCGTGGTGGGGGGCGGGCAACGTGACTGGGATGTGCGGATGGGGTAACTTAAATAGTTATTCCCATCCATACAACCCAGTCACGGCTAACAAAGCGCACACCCCATGATGACACGAAGACGACCGGCCTCGGATATTGCCAAGCCTGGTAAGCCAGGGCATCCTTTGGAGCCAGGCCTGAAGGGTGTCAGGATGCGAGCGTCTGGTGGTCGGCTTGTCCCGCTCGGCAGCCGGCCGGGTCAAACCCGAAATGGCTACGAGCTTCCTGTCAATGGTCTCGCGAACCATTACGGGGGTCAAGGGGTGAACGCGCTGTGCACCGATAGGGGCACAGATGGACTCTCTGAGATTCGACAACGGCATCGACTTAGGATAGGCACATGGAACGTCTCATCGCTCACAGGGAAGGATCTTGAGCTTGTTGGGGAGGCTGTTAAAAGTCGACTAGATATAGTTGGCGTTTCTTCAACAAAGCAGAGAGGTTCTAAAACTGTGGACCTTTCGGGTGGGTGGAAGCTCTTCCTGTCAGGAGTCGCACCCTCAATGTCTGCTCGGGCGGGAGTGGGGATACTCACAAGTCCCAGGTTGACAGACAGAGTATTGGAGTGGATACCATTAGGAGGGAGAGTTGCGATCTTAAAGCTCAAGCTTGAAAGATCAACTCTGGCATTGGTGCAGGTGTATGCACCGAACCTTCTGTCAGAGTACGCAGCTTTCTTAGATGAAGTTGATGTTGCCCTTGAAAAGGTTGCAGATATGGATTCTTTTGTCCTGATGGGTGACTTCAATGCTCATGTGGGTGTAGATGTTATGACATGGGGGAGTGTGATTGGGAGGAACGGTGATCCTGATCAAAACGCGAACGGAGAGAGGTTGTTGGATTTTTGTTGTGAAAATGGCTTATCCATCATGAACACCATCTTTCAACACAAAGACATTCACAAATACACGTGGTACCGTCAGAGTCTTCAGCAGAAGTCGCTGATCGATTTCTTTGTGGTACCATCGTGTCTGAAGAGAATGGTTTGTGATGTTCGCGTATTGAGAGGGGCCGAACTGTCAACTGATCATCACTTAGTGCTGTGCAAATTGTATCTTACCGAGAGAGTGCCTCCCCTACCAAAGCGTAAACCAAGGATGGTTACACGCATACGATGGGAGAGGTTACAGGACGATGAGATACGGGAGACATTTGCGCGGCAAATATCTGAGAGGTTTGAACGAATTCCAACTGTTCCATCAAATGTAGAGGAAGAATGGCAACTGTTTTCAACAGCGGTTATTGCCTCTGCGGGAGATGTTTGTGGAGTGAAGCGGCTTGGTGTGGCGGCTGGTGGTGAGAAAAGAACTGCTTGGTTTAAAACGCCCGGAGTTCAAGAAGCCATCAGAGAGAAGAAGAGAGCCTTTAAGGTGTGGATTCACTTGGGGAACTCCGATTCTCGAAATCGGTACACTGAGGCGCGAAGAACTTGCAAATTAGCTGTGAAAACAGCGAAAGAACAGTCTTGGAAGGAGTTTGGCGAGAAATTGGAACGTGACCACAGATCTGCAAATAAGATGTTCTGGCAGACCGTCCGCCGACTCAGAGGAAAAAAGTTGAATATCGTTGAAGGAGTCAAATCCAAAGACGGTAGACTTCTTTCCAATGAGGAGGACATCTTACGCAGATGGAGCGAGCACTTTTCAGAATTGCTCAATCCCGAACAGGGCACCGAAGATGACAGACCTATGGTCGAGAGTTGGGCGGAAAGTAGTCCTACGGTAGAGGAAGTAACTTTGGCGATCAAATCGCTAAAAGTTGGCAAATCTGCTGGTGTGGACGAAATTCGGCCAGAAATGCTCAAGGCTTTAGGTAAAGAGGGAGTGCAATGGCTCTCGCGTGTCATTAAAGTGGCCTGGGAATGCGGTGAAACACCTGCTGATTGGCAAATGGGGGTGATAGTTCCTCTTTTTAAAAAAGGGGACAAAAGAGATTGCGCCAACTACAGGGGTATATCTCTTTTAAGTCTCCCTGGAAAAGTCTTCGCTAAGGTGCTAGAAAAGCGTTCCAGAGCTGTGGTTGAGGACAGTTTGGGGGATGAGCAGTGCGGTTTTCGTCCCGGTAGAAGCACAACCGACCAGTTGTTCACTCTCAGAATGGTTCTTGAGAAAGCCTGGGAATATGCCAAACCTGTCTACACTTGTTTTGTGGATTTGGAAAAAGCATATGATAGGGTTCCTCGAGGCAAACTCTGGAGTGTTCTGCAGGAGTATGGGATTGATGGTTCCCTGTTAAGGGCGATTCAGTCTTTATATACAAACTGTAAAAGCTGTGTTCGGATAAACGGTATTAAATCAATACCTTTCACTGTGGGCGTTGGACTCCGCCAGGGGTGCGTTTTGTCACCTCTCCTCTTCATTGTATATATGGATTGGATGTTGCAGCGCAGCCGTGGCGGAGAATGTTTCAAAGTGGGAGACCTAAGGATTAGTCATCTGCTCTTTGCGGATGATTTGGTCATCCTTGGGTCCTCTCAAACCGAACTTCAGCGCGCACTCGAAAGGTTTGTAGCCGTTTGTGATGATGCTGGAATGAAGATCAACGTGAACAAATCGGAAGTAATGGTCGTTTCCAAAAAACCCATTCAGTGCACTCTGCATGTTAGTGGAGTCCCACTGAAGCAGGTGGAGAAGTTTAAGTACCTCGGGGTTTTATTCACGAGTGATGGGAGGAGCAATGCCGAGTTATCCTGTAGAATTGGTCAGGCTGGATCAATTTTGAGAGAGCTTGGCCAATCTGTTATAAGGAAGGCCGAACTTAGTATTCAAGCTAAGCTATCGGTTTTTAACTTGGTGTATGTTCAAACTCTCACCTATGGTCATGAAATTTGGGTAGTGACCGAAAGAATAAGATCGCGGATACAAGCTGCCGAAATGAGGTTCCTTCGCGGTGTTGTTGGAATAACTCGTAGGGATCGAGTGCGCAACACCAGAGTACGCGAGGCGCTCAACGTTGAGCAGCTACTTCTCCGAACGGAACGATCTATGCTTCGATGGTTTGGTCACGTAGTGCGTATGTCCCCAGACCGGCTTCCAAGACGCGCCATGGTTGCCGTACCATCAGGTAGACGACTTCGCGGAAGGCCCAGAAATAGATGGTTGGATCAAGTCCGACATCTCTCTTGGAGCCGCTTAGGGATTCTCCCTGATGAATTGGAGTCAATGGCGGAGGATCGAGAAGGATGGAGAGTCCACCTGAGCATCCTACCCCCGCGACCCTCATGAAGGATTAGCGGGCCATTGAAAATGAATGAATGAAAAAAGAGGCACACTCCAATTCTACCTTCTTTTATGGAGTGAAACAGATGATCATTTTTAGACTTTAAACCTTTTACTTGGTTGTTTAAAATGTACGGCTCTTGGACCAAAGCCACGTCCACGGTTTCTTCATTCATAAGGAGCAAGAGTTCGTTAGTGGCTGCTTTGGAGTGGTGTAGATTAATCTGCACTACTAACAGTTTCTGACTCATTTTTGCAGTCTTCACTCAGTATCTCGATCCGGATACGGTCTCCCAGACCGTATTTGACCACACCAGATCTACTTCTAAGCATTTTCGCTGAGTTTTTGTCTACCATCAACAAAAGCTCTTTGCCTTCCTTATCTTCGGAACTCCGTTTTGGCCTTGAGCGTATCACGTTCCAGTCTTTAATGGGGAGGTCTCTATTCTGTACCGGCAGAAGCTTAAGGATGGATTTATGTTCATGCTGAGCAGGAAGTGATATCCATAGTTTAATCTTATGGAGTAGAGGCAGTGCAGTTGTGAGTACAATCTTTAATTTGGCACCCTCCCAGAGTTTACCAATATTGGCGATTGTGCGAATAAAAAACCCGAGTGATTTATCACATCCGCATCCAACGATCTTAACACCTTTAAGCCAACCGGAGCCATCAAGCTTAAAATCCAGAGGATCACTATTTCCGACGTTTGCCATCATGGCTTTGAGGATCTCATTTTCCACCAGTAACCAATTATCCAGGGTAATCTTGCCATCGGGGTCCTTCAGGTCAACGATAGCTACTTTTAGTTCAGTTGGGGTGGTTTCGAGTAGGGTCGCCGGCTTGGTCTTCTTTGGAGTACTCGCTTGTACGTATTCCTCAGATCTTTGACGCTTAGAAGATCCCGAGGTGCTTGGAACCGAGGCCGTAGAGCTTTTGCCAGCCTGCTCTTTGACGACCTAGGGATAGTCTTATGTTTGCCAGACAGTGCTCTTTTGCTCGTACCATCTTTCGAGATCAACTGCCTATCAGCGAGATCGTTCGCTCGTTCTTGGTTGCTCTTTTTAGGGATCGGTTCAGATTTGGCAAGCTGTTCTCGACTGACAGGTGCGTTACTCTTAGTCGATTGTTTCTTGGGTGGAGCTGCAACGGGTTCATTCGAATCTTTACCTTTCTCTGCAGTTTCGGGAGCGCTACGTCGTGCCGACGTTCATAAGATTGGATCGATTTCTTGTGCTTCGGGCTCTTTTAGTGAGGGAGGCCGTATCCTTCTCTTTCATTTTGTTCAGGAACCTCTGAGAGGACGTGATCTAGCCGTGGATCCTATCGTAAAGGTCGACTAAGGGGACAAATCAGATCTAGGCAATATACTCGTAACACCCAAGTGAGCCCAGCAACACACACACTACCTTAAATACTCTCTCACAAGTGTGCACCGGTGTCATAGAAGAAATATCAAACAATAATAAAATAGGAGCATACACATATCAAACAAAAAACACCATCGAAATAATATTGCACAACTGTATCATTATGGTAATACTTGCTGAAAGGAAAGGCACTACCACTGCTGCGCATGGTACTGATCCTGGACCGAGCACAAATATTCGGGTCAGAGCCCTACGGATTCTGGGGGCTAGCAAAGTAATGAAACAGATGGCCGCGAATTGGAACGTTGGAAGCATGACTGGTCAAAGTTACGAGCTGGAAGAGATGATGAATAGAAGGCGGGTGGATATCTTGTGTGTCGAAGAGACGAAATGGCAAAACACCGAAAATCGGGCATGTTTCTTGGACGTTAGGACAAAAGATTACAAGATGTTCTACTACGGAATGGAAAAGGCTAGGAACTGAATCGGCACCATCCTTGCGGCAGAGCTTCTTGGTAACGTCTTGAGCATTTCGAAGTCCAGCGACCGTTTGATGTCTCTGAAACTAGTAATAAAAGGAGAGGTGTGAAATAATGTCAGTGCATATGCTCCCAGATTGGGTGCGATCAGATGGATAAAGATGCATTCTGGCTAGATTTCCACAATCTTATAAACAACATCCCAAAGGAAGAGTTTCTGTTCGTTGGAGGAGATTTGAATGGATATGTCGGGAAGTCAGACAAAGACTATGAAGACTGCCATGGAGGACTGTGATACGGCAATAGGAACCTTCTTGGTGAAGACATCCTAAGCATGTGCAAATCATACGATCTTATCTTGTTAAATACCATGTCCATCAAACAAAGCTGAGACCTGATCACTTACAGCAGAAGTGGAGATGAAACCGAGATTGACTACCATTTGGTAGTCAGTTTCATGAAGCCTTCGGTTAAAGACTGCAAAGTGATCCTGGAACAGGCGATCGCTCAGTAACACCGTCTCCTGCTAGTCGAAATTTTTATGAAAACATCAAAGAAAAGCAAACAAGCAAGGGTCAATGAGAATATAAAATGGTAAAATCTGGACAAAGAAAAACGCGAGGCTATTGTTTTCGTGATGAAAAATTACCTATCTCACACCATCATCGGAGCTGAGGATGAAGAGTGCAGAGCAAAAAATGTGTGGGCTATACAGGAGCTGTGACGAGACAATATGAACAAGAGCGCAATCATCTTCAAAATAGCCGGACAAAGAAGGAGGAATGTTCAAGAGATTCGTTCGCCAAAGTTCATTAACAATGCTCATGGCCAGCTAGTTGTGGATGACGACAAAATTCTGCAGAGATGGCGGACGAACCTTTACCTCGACATCACCGACTTAAACACCACCCGGTAAACAGTTAGGTAGGTCGTCAACATAGAGGGAGTCCGACATTGGACTCAAAAGACAACCTTGAGGTACACCCGTTTCAGTGCAAAAGTATTTTGACAACGTACTGCCATTCCACACAGTAGCGGATGTATTTGATATGAGTTGCCTATAAACTCTAATAATTTTACTTGACAAGCCAATAGTTGATAACTTGTACAGTAATGAATTCCTATTCATCGTGTCAAAAGCAGCCTTGAAATCTACGAAAAGGCATATCATTTTTTACCCTTCTTTTTGAACCTTCTAGCAATAGTCGTCAGCGAAAAGATTTGATCAACCGTCGAAAACTCTGCTCGGAAGCCAGTGTGAAAAGCGCTAGGGTGGTTTTTGTTGTTTTGCACCCACACTGTAAACATTTGGTACAAAATTTATGTGCAGATTTTTCTAACCCCGCAGAGAAGAGAAATGCTTCTATATTTATTCGGTAAACTATTTTCTCCTTTTTCAAAAATAGCGAAAATGATTGACTTCAGGAATACCTCTGGTATTATTTCAATATTAAATACAACAATAGATATTGCAGAAAGACTGGGGTAACATTTTTATAAAATTCAACAGGAATACCATCCACCTTATTGTTTTTTATTTTTTTTCTGGGCTGTTATTAACTCAGACCTTGTTATAGGCGCATCCAATTCTCCAACGGGCAATTTAAGCAAAGCGTATTGAAAATTTTATTGACTGGACTGTGGATAGTAACCTAAAGACCACAGTATTAGTTCTTAAAAAGATTTAGAAATATAAACGATTTGTTTCGAAATCTTCTACACTCTTCATAAAACCACACCGCTGGCTTAGCCACATCGCCAGACGAGGAGTATAATGACACAGACCTAACAATCGATTGCAACAAGCATTGCACCATTTCCTCTCAGGACGAGTTAGTACTGTCGTACAAAGTTTGGTTTCCACTTGAGTGTTTTAAAAGGAACGTGGACCAACCAACCAACCCTTGGACTTTTAAGAAGGTTTCTATAGGTAGATGAGAGGAAAAGTTAGCAGTCAGCACTTCGAAATCATCAACTATACTAAGCCAATCACCTTTCACAAAATAATAGTCACTGAACAGCCTTGACCAGACACAAATGTTAGCTCCCCTTTCCAATCACTTTTTCAGATCCCAGCAAGGTAATAGACGACCTGCAAACACATCAAAGTAATGGCCAAACGAAAGTACACGGACTAGCGTGCATACGAGTAGTCTATGAGGCATCACATCAACGGCAGAATTCGAGGCTATCTTGACTTACTTCCATTATTATGTTATAAAAAGTGGCATAAAAGTCGTCACCCTAAGATTCTCTAACTTTTGTAAATGGCAACTTATGTCATCGCGACTTTCACATTTGTATAGCAAACAGAAACAGAATACACGTAGACAAACCATGGACACTCTTTAAGAATGCGGAATAATTGTGCCAATGTTTTTAACAAATGATCGATCGGTGGTTTTGGCTCAGCGTGAATTTCATCGTCGATTCTCTGGTAACGTGGTACCAACTGGGCAAACACTACGGCATTTAGACAACGAACATCCAACCAGATCGACCACATTGCGATCAGTCGCCGCTTTAGAAATTGTTTCCTGGACGTCCGAAACAGACGTGGAGCTGACGTCGGACTAGAACGAGATCACCATCTTATGGTAGCTCATTTACGCCTTCGTACTGCATCCGTCAACAGCAACCGCTCAAACCTACTTAACATCACCAGGTTTAATATCGACAGGCTCAAGGTTCCCCAAGTGCGCCAACAGTTCAGGGACCATCTTGCCTTAGAAGCAGAAGCAATCAGCAGCATAGAGAACATGGATGACCACTGGAGTGCTGTGAAAAATGCTTTTGCGACTGGGGCACGCACGTATGTCGGTAAAAAGCAGAAACACCACCGCATATGGCTTTCTGCAGACACCTGGAGACGGATCGATGAGCGTACAGCAATCAAGGCTCGGATTGCAGCGGCCTCAGCAGTAGAGAGAACCGAACTTGAAGCCCAATACCGTGCGAAGAAGAAAGAAGTGCAGCGTAGTGTGAGACGTGACAAACGTCAATATATCAACTCACTGGCCTCAAGGGCTGAAGAAGCAGCGAGTAGGTGCGACAGTAGGACTGTGTATAGCATCACTAAGGAGCTCATCGGTGGTCGAAACTCCAAACAACATCCAGTGAAGAGTCTAGACGGTAACCTTCTGATTTCGGATGAGGATCAGCTCACTAGATGGAGAGAACATTTTGCTACAGTGCTAAATCACATAGACGATGGCGGTATGATCTCGAATTCGAATGAGCAGTTCGAAGCAACAAATTCCCGAATTCGCACCGCACCTCCCAGTAAAACCGAGATAATAACAGCAATCAAGTCCCTCAAGAAGAACAAGGCGGTGGGTATTGATGGCATCCCTGCCGAGCTATTTCAAGCGGCGCCAAATACATCGGCAGTTTTGCTGCATCCCCTAATACGGAGAGCTTGGGATAGTGAACAATTTCCACAGGAGTGGAAAAGGGGGATGATCATTAAACTTCCAAAGAAGGGAAACTTGATGGATTGCGGTAACTGGAGAGGTATATGCGTTCTTCCAGCCGTGGCTAAAATAATAGCTAAAATAATTCTAGAACGAATTAAAGAACATTTAGATTCAACTCTCGATGTCGAACAGGCAGGCTTTCGCGCTGGATCCTCCTGCATTGACCACATAAACACCTTACGGATCATTATCGAACAATGCGTTGAGTATAGGTCTCCGCTACATTTAATGTTTATCGACTTCGAGAAAGCCTTCGACAGATTGAATCGAGATGCTATCTGGTTGGCCTTGCGCAGGAGAGGCATCCCAGAAAAACTTATAGCTATTATCAAGGCTACATACGAGGGCGGTAAGAGTCACGTCGTGCACAATGGTAAGGTGTCGGAGGATTTTGAAGTCCAAAGTGGAGTACGTCAAGGGTGCATACTGTCACCACTATTGTTTTTGGTGGTTATCAGCGATGTACTCCGTGCAGCATTGACGGAAGCTAATTATGGAATTCGTTGGACTATGACATCTTACCTTAAACACCTAGATTACGCTGACGATGTTTGTCTACTTTCACATCGGATAATGGATCTTCATCTGATGGCCCAAAATCTAGAAGCTGAGGCAAACAAAGTGGGGCTAAAAATAAACACAGCCAAAACAAAAGCCCTGAGCACTTCTTCTAACAACCGCGCTCAACTTAACATTGCCGGACAGGAAGTCGAGAAAGTTGATAACTTTCTTTATTTAGGAAGTGTGGTCTCGGCTAATCGCGGTGGCACCGAACTGGATGTGTGCAGCAGAATCGGGAAGGCTAAAGCTGCGTTCGGAATGCTATCTAAAATCTGGAGAAGCAATGTTATCAGCTTAAGAACCAAGCTGCGACTGTTCCGCTCCAACGTAGAATCAGTGCTGCTTTATGGGTGCAGTACTTGGAAGGTGGACACCATTAACACACGGAAGCTGCAAGTCTTTGTAAACAAATGCTTAAGAATCATCTTGAGGATTTTTTGGCCGAACCGCATCTCTAACGAACAACTTTATCTGAGAACGGGCCAAGAACCTATAAGCATTACTATACGAAGAAGAAAGTGGCAATGGATTGGACACACCCTACGGCGCGAAGACAACTCCATTGGGAAACACGCCATGCAGTGGAATCCGCTCACCCAGGCAGGCAGAATAGCGGGACGCCCTAGGCAAACGTGGCGCAGAACAGTTGAGGAGGAATCGAGCTCTTTAGGAATGAGTTGGAGGCAGCTCAAACGCGTTGCAGAACTTCGTACACGATGGCGCGCAGGCGTGGTTGACGCCCTATGCCCCCCGAGGGGTTAAAGGATCTAAGTAAGTAAACACTACGGCATTTAGCCACACGCCTCGAGGAGACTGTCTCAACACGGGACAGTAACAGACGTGGCACCGGAGTAGCCGTTCGGTTGAAAATATTGCTGAAGCGAATACTGAAATATCAGCCAGACGGCGGGCCACGCAACTGGGTATCAATAGACGCTCTTTACAGCGAATTTTGGTGAAAGACTTGAAGATACACCCACACAAGCCTGCGGAGATGGCCTTGGTAATACGTAAATACAATACACACACAAAGTGCAATCAGTATACCATATAGTCAAGCCCTCCCGAACATGGAACGCGATGTGGATGATATTCCATTAAAAATGGTGCGCTGCAACCGCACAGACAGCACGAGCGACAGTGGACATACTGCAGCAAGCGTTTCCCGGCCGCTTAAAATCTCGTTTGGCGACTTGCCAAATCGCCTGATTTGACCATTCCAGACTTCTTTCTGTAAGGTTTTTTTGATTTCGCGGGTCTATATGAACAGCCACAGACCTTGGCGGCCCTTAAGCAGAACATCCGAAGGGAAGTAAAAAAATGGTCGCAATAAGTTTCGAGAAAAGTCATGAACAGTGCTGTGAAACGAGCCCGAAGGTGTATCAACTCTGGCGACGGCCACTTGACCAATGTTATCTTTGCGAGTTAATGGAAACAAATTTAAACGTCTAAACAAACATAGTGAACAAACAGAATCAATTGTGTTTAGTAGCATTTCCAAGCAGGTCCTAGGAGTGATAAAAGTCACCCATGAGGCTGCAATGAGGGCAATACCACAAATCGTTATCACCTCTTTCATCAACAACCAAACAGTAATCAAATCGAAGTTTGTAAAGTGCTGCCGAGAACAGCTGGGCATAAGGTAAGACTCTGCTGGATCACTGGACATGAGGAAAATGATCGATATGTATTCACATAGCCACATATGTATATACCTTACCAGGTAGAGATAGGACAATAAGAAGTATTATTGGACTTTGTGTCAAATAGCTATGCTAGCTGCCAATGAATGACCGCTATGCAAAATAATTTACTCTAAGAAGCATTATTTAAGATAGTAAGTTAAGATACATCCGAAGAAGATCCTGAGTTCAAGGCGAGTCCAAAACCCAGTTGCGAGGTTACTTCATGACTACCATCATTGTAGTTCTTCTGAGGAACTCTATGATTCATATCAATGCCTCGACATTGCGTGGGCTTCCTTTCACAACGCAGAGACTATCGCAATAACTCTTCAAACTATCTACTGTTTACATTGCAAGAACAAAAGAATGAAATAACAAAACCATTTGCGCCTTCCCTTCAGCATATTGTAAATATAAATAATACAACCTCTAGCACTTATCCTTCTACACAGTCCTTTAAAAGGGTTACTATAAATAAATATACAATTCCATCCGTAATTCCAACCTAGTTCACCAACAAAATCACCAACATATTCCACGTTCCAATGGAAAAGTGTATCTAAAAATACGCATACTCGCCTCGAATTCAACAAACCACCCCTGCTCACAAAGAGCACTGAATATCTCTTCTCACCATGAACTTTCTCCTGTCGAGGCAAAAAAAAAGAGAATTCTTATTGGAATTTCAACTCGACATTTTCTCATCCTGGTAATGAATTGGAACAAATTGCCTGGGATATGATGACATTGTGCCAAGGAATCTCTCCAAAATCTCTCAAAAAAAAGAGAGAACCACCCTCAACTTCAGGCTCACGCATTTCCAGATGCCCAACCGCTTCGCGATAGATACTCTTCCGAAAGATACACAACAACACTAAGCTGCAGCAGGTCTATAGGGCACATCATTTATGTCACCACACTTTAGTTGATGGAAAATATTCAGTCTCCCGGAGACGTTCCGTATGTTAAGACGTTTGTATTGTTGTTCTGTCGTTGTTACGTCGTCGTCGTCGTCGTCGTCGTCGCGAGGTGGTTTACGATTATTTTTTCTTCTGTAGTTTCGCGTCCGATGAGTTTTATTTACATAAAAAGGATAATGTGTGTTGGGTCCATGAAAATAAGCCCACTTAGAGGTTGATGACTACTTCATAAAAAAGGTTGAATAAATTGCGAAATAAAAAAAGGATATCCAAGCATTTCACTGTGCTCCCGACTGTGATTAGTGTGGTTAAAAAAAAATAATACAAACCTATTGCCCAGTTGTCATCGGTAAACGCAAAAAAAAAAATTAATAAATAAATTGTATCACTTACATAATGTCCTGAATATCTTTGCGGTTGTGTTTCTTACCACATCGTCTTGAACCCATACACCGGAACGGCAAGACGCACACTCATAGTCATACCTCCTCTCATCGGGTGGACGACAATTTTTGTGTTATCCCTTCGCCGCCGGAGGGAAATATGTTTTTTTTGCCACCCAACACCACCCCCAGTTGTAGATCTCTTCTAATGTAAGGATAATTGTCTTAATTGAGTGAAGAGGAAAAATAAAGAAATAAAATATTACGGTGCGTGTTTTGATCTTTCAAGATAATTTAATTCGAAAAAAGTTTTCCCAGTTAAAAAAAAAAAAATAGTAATAATAAAAAATAAATAAAGGATATGTGCAGTGAGAAAGTAATTAAGAAAATTTGATTCCCTCGAAACATTATCCTGTGAAAAGTCATTAAATCCCATTTAGAGAGAATAATTTTATTTCTTTTTTGTGTTGTGTGTACAAAGTAAAAAGGAAGAAAATAAGAACTTTTCCAAAGAAAGGATACTAATTACCAAGGATTTCACAATTTTCTTTCCGATTTTCATTTCTGATTCCTTTTTTTTTTTTGGTTTATATTATTCATCTTCAAATAAGGGATTAAAAGAGAGGAACAGCGAAAGAAATAAAAAAAAAACCCCAGACCCACCATCATCATCAAAATTCAGAAGCAGAACGAGGATTACATTTGGTTGGAGGGATAAAAGGGTTCGTACCAACACAACTAATTTATTTCATTTGGATATTATTTCTGAGATATTTTTTTTGTGGGGGCAGGAATGGGAACGAATTTTTTTTTTGTTTTATTGGTTTTCCTTGTAATTTGGATACATCTATCTTGTGTAAGGGGAAAAAAAGGACGATGACGACGATTCATCGAAAAATAAACAAATTTAATTTGCCGTAGCCGACTATCCTTTTGTGTTGTTTTATTGCTTGTATGAGGGTGGGCTTTGGGGTTGTTTTTGCGGCAAATTCTTAACCCTTTTTCCAAGGACTTTTATATCGAGTGTAACATTAAATGTGACCCTTGATGCCATTAATCGCACCTGACCACAAAGTTATTGGTGTCTTTTTGGGGTCCTTTGTGGAAGGACATTATGAGATGGTCAAAGTGGAACACATGGTCGAACTGTAATTCCTTATAATCGAATTGTTTTATATTTTGGGTGAATTTTGATTTAAATGTGCCACAGAGTTGGGAATATGATGTCTGAAGTTTTGAGTTTAGAAATTATATACCTATGTAATTGGATTATCTATGTAGGTATGGGATGGGCTTTGGGCAAATTAATTAGTCTATCGAGAGATTTACGCTTTGGGAAGTGAAAGGATTTCTCTAAAGACAGAAAGCAGTTTTTGAAAGTGGATTAGGGAATAGTCTGGCTGCTTCCACTTTGGTGGCCAGTAACTCAGAGGAAATTTAGTCACGATTTTTTTTTTCCGTATTCGTTTAAGGATTTTTCTGAAAGAAAACGCAAGGATTCGAAATTATTAAAGGGGCCGCTCACAGAAGGTATGCGGAGTGCGTAGAGTCTTTCGGAATAATTTTTGAGCGACTTTCGAATTTCACTGCCTTGGTGACTGTGACATTTAGGCCCGATTCACACGAAACCAACATACTGTGCTTGAAAGAAAGTTATTGAGCCTTTTGTAGTAAAAGTTCAAATAAATTTTGGTTTCCATATTTGAAATGAATTTTATTAGGTAATACAAATATTGTCCATTTTGATCAATGAACTTTTGTTATTCTTCGCGGAAAACCATAGGTAATTGCTTCTTTATAGGACTTCTGGCATTTCTTGGCGAAAAACTCTGACAAATAATTTTCACAGTACCTTATGGAATTCAACTTTACACCATTAAAATAATTTCGCATGGATCGAAACAAACGGTTATCCGATGGGGCATGGTCTGGACTATACGGTGGATGCATCATAACTTCGTCTCTTCCAGTTCCACCAAATACGCGCCATCGCATTCCTTGGTGTCAGTCCCGGCTTTGTTACAGTTTGGGGAGCTTCACACTTCTTCGACCACGATCTTTTTGGCACCACATTATCGTACGTGATCCACTTTTTATCACCAGTAATCAATCTTTTCAAAAATTTATCGATTTTGATTCGATTTACCAGCGATTCACAAATTGAAATTCTGTCCACCAAATATTTCTCAGTCATTGTGTGGTACTCAAACATCGAATTTCTTTTCGTAGCCAGCAATCTCCAAATGATGTAAAACTCTTGTGTGGCTGATATATAGTTTAGAGCAGGCATGTCAAAGATACGGCCCGCGGGCCATGACCGGCCCGCGAGACAATTAATTACGGCCCGCGAGATCAATTCAATAATGCTATAATTTCATGCGTGTTTCATTTCAATTACTTTTGGAATGCACCTAATTCGTGTTTTTAAATACCTACATATGTAAACAATTTCTTACGGTGAGTGGAAGAAAAGAATAGACTTACCTACCCCGTAAAGAGCAGAACAAAAAAGAATTGAAAAGTGCAGCACTGTTTGCTGGTATGTATTTACCTATTTTGTTTTGTTTTTCCCTAGGTGTGGTTCCCCAGTTTCTTGATTGTGTGTTCCCCACACTTTTTTTATATGGAGTTTTAGTTTACTCGAAAATGTGCAAGTAAGGGCGTAAGGTCGTTTGTCTGTCTTGATTATTTAAAACACTTCCGTGAATAGAGAGGCTTTGTTCCGTTTATCTTATTGGTGGCGAGTTCGGTTTAATAAAGTGCATTTAGTAAAAATTGTTAACCTTTGCAATGTCAACTAAAAGAAAGATCGATAGTGAGTGCCGAGTTTTCCAGTCAAACTGGGAAATTTCGTATTTTTTTATTGAATGGAAAGGTAAACCACTTTGTTTGATTTGCAATCAGATTGTTTCCGTTTGTAAAGAATTTAATCTGAAAAGGCACTATGAAACGAATCATAAAGACAAGTTTGAGTTATTTACCGACGAGATAAGGCAAGAAAAACTGGTATCTTTCAAAACTAATCTTGCGGGACAACAATCGTTTTTTAAAAAATCAAAAACTGACAGCGAATGCAATGAAAGCTAGTTATTCGATCGCATTAAAGATTGCCAAAAAATCAAAAGCTTTTAGTGACGGCGAATTTTTAAAAGAATGTATGCTAATGCTAGACGTGGCCGATATTTCATTTCCATCACAGAAACAAGTCATTCAAGAAATACCCCTAACTAGAAATACAATTGCTTCCAGGGTTAATGAGTTATCCGAAAATTTGGACTTTCAACTTAAAGATAAAATTAAAGAATTTATCTAGTATTCCTTAGCAGCCGATGAAAGTACAGATATCAAAGATACATCAAAGCTTGCTGTATTTATTCGTGGAATTGATAAAGATTTTAATATCACAGAAGAGTTGCTGCAATGTATACCTTTGAAGAGTACTACCACAAGTCAAGATATTTACTCAGCAATTGAGCAATTAGTACCACGTTATGAGTTGGATTGGAGTAAATTCTGCAGTATTACCACAGATGGTGCACCGTCCATGGTCGGTAAAAATGCTGGTGTTGTGACGAAACTACGGAATAAAATTTTAAATGAAATTAAGAGTGAACGACCAAAATTCGTTGGAATTCATTGTATTGTACATCAAGAAGCCCTGGCCTCTAAATTGCTGAAAATGGATCATGTGATGAATCCCATAATTAAAACAGTTAATTTTATTAGAAGAAGTAGTGGACTAAATCATCGCCAATTCACACAATTTTTAAAAGATCTTGATGAACAATTTTCAGACATTCCCTACTTCGCAGAAATTCGGTGGCTTAGTCGTGGATCAATGCTTAAGCGATTTTTCGAATTGCGTAAATATATTGTTACGTTTATGGCTCAAAAGGGTAAACCGATGGAACACAGTGATGAATGGTGGCTCGACTTTGCGTTCTTAGTAGATATGACGGAACACTTGAATAATTTGAACGTTAAACTTCAAGGAAAAAGTGTAATCATTACGCAACTGTACTCAAGTGTTCAAGCTTTCTAAGTAAAATTAAAATTGTGGGAGTCGCAGCTGCGTGAACAAAAACTTGACCATTTCCTTAGCATTCGTGAGATCGGCATATACAATGCAGATAAATTGTCAGATTTTTCAAATCGTTTGCTTCGCGAGCTCAATACATATGACTTTCCTCTGTTTAGTAACCCATTTACGTTCGACGTTGGTAAAGCACCGACTTACTTGTAAATGGAGCTAATAGATTTGCAGTGTGATATTGTTTTAAAAAACAAATTCAATGAAGTTGACACCTTGACATTTTATACAAATTGCTTCAGAAATCAAAATAGCTATCCCAACTTAAGGAACCATGCTGCTCGCATTTTATGCATGTTTGGAAGTTCATATGTGTGTGAACAGATGTTTTCAGCAATGAAGATTAATAAATCTAAATACCGTTCAAGACTTACAGATGAACATCTTCAATCAATTTTAAAAATCAATACAACATCGTTGACACCAAACATCGAAGAGATAATGAAGCGTAAAAGAAGCCAAGTTTCTGGTTCCTCGAAATAATATTTAGGCTTAATACGCCTCCGCTTAAAAAATAACTTTTTTCTTTAATAAAATCATTTTTTTATACTTCTTACTTATACTTAATATTACATTTGTATTTTATTTTGAATGTGGCCCGCTGTCATACTTGAGACAAGAAAATGGCACTTAATGAGTTTGAGTTTGACACCCCTGGTTTAGAAGCTATGTCACGACTGCTTAATTGCCGGTCATCATCCACTTTTGTCAAGATTTTGTGTTTATGTAAGTATTTCAGTCGTTCGTCGACCAGAGCGAGGTGATTCTTTGACATCAAAATTTCGAGCGAACCATCTTTTGACTGTTATTTTTTATAAAGTACCTTCACCATAAACATCGCAAATTTCTTCACGGGCCTTTACATGTTTCGGAGTAAAATTGCAAAATGTATAGAATTTTTTCAGAAATTTCATTAATTTTTACTACGCGAAAATAGCTGATTGAATGATCAAATTGATCTACAAAATTAAAGTTGATCTTTTCAATGTTCGTAAGAACTGCTAGATCGGATTAACATTACGAGAGATTTTTCAGTCTAATGCCATCTGATTACATAAAGGCTCAGTACTTTCTTTCCAACCCAATATTTCCAAACGCTTACAATCAACAGGCATCTGCAAGACACCATTAGGTTCTTCAGTGGTATAGATTCGTCTTTTCTTAGAAGATTTTATATAAAAAAAAATATTGTCGGATACACAACTTGCTTTTTATCCTATAAGCAGTAATGTTCTTATTAAAGAACAGTTGAAGGGATTGAGTTTTTGGTATAGACTCAAAAATCAAAAAAAAAAAGCCTTCCCCCAAAGATCTGTTTTGGATTTAATAACTGCTGTCTCTAAAGTAAAATTTGCGCTGAATTTAGATACATATGTATATGTGATTTTATTACGTGGTGTTTTTGAGACATAATAGGTTTTTCGAACGATTTGTCTAGCTTTATGTCGACTGTACCTTTTAAAGGGTTTAGTTTTAGAAAAAAAAAGTATTACAATTCTGCTCAACATGTTATGTTAAATATTTGTAGATAAATTACTATTATCATATCTTTAGAGAAGTGAAGAGTGTTTAATGAATAATTACTTAACATGGAGGTTAAAAAAATTTGGGATATGTTAAAAAAAATATACTCGTAAAACTACGAGTACTAGTAACAGAAATTTGCTTTTATAGATATGGATATGGATATGGATTCAGTATGTACGAGTATGTAATTTCAAATTAAAAGAATAATAAAGGAAAGGAACATGGTAACAGTGGTGGTTTGCTAAAACAGCTTTTTTAAGCAGTATGTGATATAAAGTTTTAAATGACACAACTTTTTAATTTAGTAGACGAAAGGAACAAGGCAGGCTTTTCATTGTAGGACTATGTAATCTTTCAATGATTTTCGTTGAAATTTAGTATGTTACTTTGTATGATCTGGACGTGGTCCAGCATTAAATTCTTTGGACTGACAAATGGGTAATGTAAAATAGTGAGAGAACGTAGCAAACTGTTACTTAACAAAATAATTACATAAGGGTAGAAAACAAGGTAGGATTAAATGCGCATAGGGTGCAGTGATGTTTCGCTAATCGGAAATACCTTTCAGCCGAATACCGTGCTAGTCTGAATCAGCACCAAAATGTATTTTCTTTAATACGAATTCTACTAAATATACAGAAGTGGAGATGATTTCACTCAATTTTTAATTAAAATAACCCCATGAACAGATTTTAAAAATTAAAATACACATTCTGCGCCAAAGGATTTCGGACCCAACTGTTGGCAGCCATTGTGCTATAATTAAAGGGTGTGTCATTGGCCTTCGAGATCATGCGATTTGACACCTTTCGACTATTTTCTTTGAGGCCACCTTAAGGCATTGGTTAATGCGGATAAACCAGCTACTATTGATATTTTTGGAAGCCAATATTGTGGAGCAGCGAGCGTTCTCCATCATCATCCTGCACAGATGTATAGGTTTGGCAGGGAGGTCAAAGATAGGCATGGATCTATATAGCACTTCTCTGTAAGGAGATGATAAATATCGATTTGGGTTTCTTGCTTCTTCTCCAGGATCTAGCGAAGTGTGAAGATTTGATCGATGATGGACTTCCTGGACTGAAGCCGCACTAATAGAGGCCAATCAGTTGATAAAATATTTCCAGCGTTCATACAATATCGAAGAAGATATTTTCAGGAGACTGATGTCTCTATAAGTGGCTCAGTTGAGGGGGTCTCCTTTCTTGTGGATCGGGGAAACGATATTGAGAATCCATTCATCAGTTATACACTCGTCTGATCAAATATTAGAAATGAGTTTGTGTATGCTCTCTACCAATTCATCACCAGCTGCCTTGAAAAGTTCGGCCGATAAACCGTCAGGTCCAGCAGCGATTTACATTTCATTTGCACTGTATCGTTTTTATTCTTATTTTTTTGACATTCAGTATAATAAAAAAATATTCTTATTCGTAATTTCGTAACATCGATAGAAGTCCATACCGATTTTTAGGGGATTAAGGCTATTTAATCCCCAATCCAAATTATTCTATAATGCAAAGTACGTCTTACAATAATTAATTTGGAATAATGAGATATTACTGTATTACGGGAAAATTGCTGCGGAGAGAGAAATATGTTCTTAGAACGTATGCTGAGAGACTAAATTTTTGCTCTTTTAAATTATCTACAAAATTTATTGAATGTTTAGCAGCTAATTATTAAAGCCGCATATCTAAACGGTGCAGATATACCTAACAACTTGAATTTCCATTGGCATGCATACACATTTTTGCAAGATGCACGTGGGCGATGAGATTAGTATTCAATTCCCTAATTGAAATTAGATCCTCATTCACGTATTAATTAAAATTTGTCGCCAAAATGATTCTAATTCTATATGTGGTGAACGGTCCTATTTGGGAACGCCTGCAGATATAACAACACCTTACAGCTTCGCTAGGAAGACATGTTTTATACGTCGAGATTAAGTTAATGATCTTTTTCAAACTACAGATATATTCTATGGCTAGGAAGTCCGAATGATAATAGTTAAAAAAATTGGTTTGTAAGCGCAGTAGTGTAGCCATTATATTATAGAACCTGTCAGTATGTTAGAATCACAACGAGATCCGATAGAGCTGATCAGTGCTAATTATGTAATAACCATGGACAATGGGGGTAGAAGTACTGAGAAACTGTATGAACAAATAAAGAATTACAATTAGAAGCTGTATCAGCGAAAACGGGAATTTAAATAGGAAATAAAAAAATTTGCTCAAAAAGGCTTAAGTTCATTTTTATGAAAGAAAATTCGGATGGGAACTACCACAGTTCGTTATGAACTAAGTCGAAAAATTTTAATAGTTGAAGTTAGTTCATTTGAGTTTTTTAATAAATTATAGTAGAACATTTCCATCCAACCGAAATTCGATATTTTAACGAAAACGGGATTTGGTTATCACTACCTGTCAAATGAAGTCTTTTGCAAATTCGTTCTGGTTTGTTGTAAATGAAAATAATGCACCAAGATTGCACGTTTCGCAAGCCTTTGATAAGGTGAGGCATGATGGCTTGAAATGCAAACTACGACAAGTTCTCCCTCTCACCTATAAGAAAACTAATAACTTGCCAATTTTCCTAAACTCGGCCCGATTACCTTTTGCAAACGAGGTCAAATACCTGGGAATGACATTCGACGCAAGGCTGAAATGGAATTCCCACGTGAAAATGAAACGTGAAGAACTCGAAATCAAATATGGAGAAATGTACTGGTTACTCGGAAAACATTCCCAACTCAGTACTGAGAACGAACTGCTTTTATACAAGCAAGTACTAAAGCCGGTGTGGACCTACGGTATACAACTTTGGGGTTGTACCAAGAAAACAAATGCAAATATTTTGCAAGGTTTTTTGACTATAAAGTGCTAAGAGAAATTGTCCAAGCACCGTGGTATATTAGAAACGACGATATCCACAGGGATCTCGGAATTCCGACAATCGAAGCTGAAACTAGAAGCTTCGCGAGAAATCATAGAAACCGACTGATCGGACATGTCACCAATACAGTCCTACAAATTTTGGATGAGAGCAATTTATTGCGCCAACTACAAAGGACGAAACCTTTCGACTTGGCGAGATAATGATTAACCGCGTCTAGATTGCGGAATATGCACGATCTTTCAGTGGAAAGAAACCTGCCAAACGTTTTTATTTCATGCTAAAAAAATTGCTTGATAAGTTAATACTAAGTTGCGATATCTAACAAATTTATATCGAAGGGTGGTGTATTTTTAGTCAGTAAGAATCTGACACTACTATGAGCAAGCGCTTACTATTCTCATAGTGTCTATGGAAGAATTTTCACCTACCCTCGGAAAAAAAAAAGATTTTTTTATCAAAAACAATAACTATATAAAGAAGTCCAACAATGACATTGCACATAGTTATTACTTTTTATGTTTTTATGAACATTACAGGCTTTTTATCAATCGATCTTTTTTTTAAATTTAAATATATAAATAAAATCGGTATCTATAAATCGCCAGCTTGAACAAAATTGGTAACCAGATATTTTGGCTTCTTAATTTACCACAAGACCCCAACAATATGCCAAAATCCTATACTATAGATACTCCCACAACTACTTTTAGAATTTATTATATTGCGTGTAGTTTATATTGGAATTTTTCTGTGTTATTAAAATGTTTTTTTCTGTTAACACTTCTGTCAATGGATGTTTTAAAACCTTCCCATCAATGGAATAGTTCTGGCTGGCCCTTCATATATTTTATATGAAATTTAATGGAACGCAATGAAATAATCGAAGTTTTTTTTTATTTGTTATATCGTGATATTAGAATTTTTTTTACATGATTGTGATATTAGAAAGTATTTTCTTGATTAACACATTTATGGTATTTTTATAACTGAATACTGTGTGGTAAATAGACAGGCTTTTTGCTGGCAGTGCATGCAAATCTGGTTTTCCTTTGCGCATTGTCGGATAATTTTCCGCTGAGCTGTGGGATAATATGTTCTAATGATGCTCCGAAGAAAGATTCGATGCCAGTAAGTAGTAAAGTACTCTTATTACCGTTGTCCATCCTTGCTTCGATCTAAGGGGTCACTAATTGTTCAATCAAAGAATGCAGAAATTGTCGACGTGCATTATCTTGTTCGTTGCACTCATATTATTCACTTTTTTGTAAATTATGAAACATACCAATGCTGCGACATCAAACATGTTGTAGAAAAAAGCTAATAGCTTTGTCTGTCGTTTGCATATATATTCTCCCAACATTATGTCCATAACGTCCACGCCTACTTTAGGTTTGTTGTAAAACAAAATAGCTTGTGGCTTTCTTGCTTCTCCAACGAATTCGGTGTATAGTGAAGTGTTGGCAGTAATATTACACTGCTGCGATATTATCCATAAATCGAAAGATAGTGGATTGTTTTAGGCGACTACGATCTGGAAGTATTTCGTATTCCGGCGAATAGTTTCAACAAAAGCCAGTCCAGACTGCCGATGTTTTTTCACACCTTCAAAACTTGTACAGAAGTTGTCAGGAACAATATTCCTCTCGCTGGCTCTGTACTTAGTTGTTAGTTCAATCATCTCCTTTTCGCCCAAATTTACATTTTTTTGATGTCAATCTTCTTTACCTGTATACAGAATTCCCTTCCAAGGGTATCCAGTTGAATGCGTTCGTCAGCCATAATAATTTCTTTTCCTACCACAAGTATGTTGTTCCCAATTTGCTTCTAATCCGTTCAAGTAATGTTTACTGAATACCAAAATAATAACACTTTCCCTTTCATATGAACTAAAAAAAATTATTATCTAAAAATTCACTAACGAGCCAATTATCTGGTAGATGCAGACAATAAATGATATACAATCAAATACGAAATAAATGCACAAGTAACTCATTGACGATAAGGTCATAAATACTCGTATGCATATTTGGGGTAAATACGCTAATAAATTATTTTGTTCACTGAAATAAAAAAAAAAGTTGTTTTTTTCGATAACATGTTAAATAAATAAGTTTCTTCATACAATACGCGACACACTCAATGTTGAGCAGCCACTTCGTCAAACGGAACGATCTATGCTTCGATGGTTTGGTCAGGTAGTGCGTATGCCATGCTTGCCGCGCCATCAGGTAGGCGACCCCCCGGTAGGGCTAGAAATAGATGGTTGGCTCAAGTCCGACAAGGTAGTACAAAAAAGACCATGGTCAAAGAAGTGTGAAGCTTCCAAACTGTTACAAAGCCGAGACTGATGAAGGTGATGGTCATAGTGGGTATTTGGGTGGACTGGAAGGGATGATGCATACACCGTATAGTTCAGACATTGCACCATAGGATTACCATTTGTTTCGGTTCATGCAGAGTTGTCTTAATGGTGTAAAGTTTAATTGTATAAGGTACTGCGAAAATCATTTCTCAGAGCTTTTCGCCAAGAAATCCCAGAAAATGGCAAAAGTTTATTAATCAAAATAGACAATATATGTTTTAAAAAATTAATTTAAAATATGAAATAAAATTATTTGAACTTTCGCTACAAAAAGTTCAATACTTTCTTTCCATTATTTTATAATATTATATTTCATGATTTTTTATTACTTTTTATCACTAACAAATGCTATTTTGGTGTGCATGCAGTTTTAAGTAATTAGTGGTAAACGTCGTCTTAAGACGCTATTTGAGTACCAAGAAAATGCTGTAGAAACAGCGAAAGCATGCCTCCCTTTAGCGTACACAAGTTGATATTTAACTCATTGCTTTTCAGGTTAGGTATAGCTTTACTGTTAAGTTATTTATATATCCAAAGAGCGACCTTTGATCGGTATAGTAGATGGCATCGTCAACGCCTTGGTTTCCTATGAACTGTACAACTTTATATACATATAACTGATGTTTTAAACATAATCATACCAAATTTTAGCCACACACAATTTTGAAAACGCTTGCTCTCTGTAATCAGGTTTTTTTTAACCTACAAGTACTAAACATAGGAAATATTTCAGCTGAGGTTGTTAATATTAACACATTTCAAATAATAATGGTAATCATATGTAGGCTTTAATAAGCATATATCCAATCAATATTTTTCTGAGTTTTTCAATGGGCTTTTTTTGACTTAGTCTAAAGTTAGCTGCGGTTTGTTTGACGTTTCGATTCGTCTATACTTGTCATTTAGTCATGGAAAAGTACGCCCTTCAACAACTTTTGCAAATTGTCTACATTTTTTAGTTCGCGTTCGGTTGCGACATCTTTACGTACGCTAACTCCAACTTTCAAGTTTTCAGTGATGAAGCCCATTTCTGGTTCAAGAGCTTGGTCAATAAGTAAGCTGCTCCTTGGCAAGTCAGCAGCCCGAAGCTTTACACGGGATGCAATAACGACCACAAAAATTGACTATTTGGTGCGGGTTTCATGCTGGAGGAGTCATTGGCCAATTTATGCGAAATTGCAGGTAAATCGCTCGGTTTGTGCAAAATAGTCATGGAAAATTGGATTCAGCGCTTTCACTCGCTAAGGCGTTTCCGTGGACGACATTTGAATGATATTGTGTTCCACCAGCTGTTTTATTTTAAAAACAAAATAGGTCGCTCTTAATGAGAAACCTTATATAAAGTACACATTCGAAGGGAAACCTCCTTTTTTTTAAATACGCTTTATGCCTTAATTCTGTTTCTAAATAATTATATCTGTACTTAATATACTCGTATAAGTCCATATATGTAATATGTATGCATGGACATAAGATAAGGTGATCAATTGATTAGTGTACATGTATTACAATCTAATTTTAGTCCATAATTCAACTGAATTCATGTAGGCTTTGCAGGCACACCTTGGTATGCCATGCTACGAAAAATCCTTGATAATATTACGGTTATATGGAAGGAAGTAAAGGGAATTAAAACGGGGAGAACAAAAATTGGAGCTAAATGTTTACTTTTTTCTTTGAAAACAGTTAAACAATATTAACAAATTGTCATTAACTAGGATCTATAACTGATCTATGTGAGATGAGGTAGTTGGAGAAGTGTGATAAAATACCTCTTGTCTGAAATAGGACTCACTCTAGTTGGTTGTTATAAAATTACAAGTAATTTGGATGCATCTACTTCTTTGGCTGAAACCCCTTTCCAAAAAATGTTTTAATTTCAGTGCCAATTGGATCAGTAGCTTTGTAAAAATATATAAAGATAAACAAAGAAAAGTGACTTCGCGGCAAGTTCTTCATTCCACACATTTAGGTGCTCTATATTATATACATGAAATTTCTTTGCCAAGAAAATAACCAGCATGGTTTGCTGACAGCAGTGACGGATGGGGAACCATAATACACCTTTTCTTCACCAGCAAGTTACTTTCCTCAAAGACTATATATACCCTAAAAGGCTAAAAGACTCTTCGTGTTTAAATTGACATTAGAGCAAAATCGTCTCCTATTTAGGCATTCCAGTAACCGCACTATCTGCCTTTAGGTCCTTGGGGTTGATGTCCCCAAATATATTGTGACATAATCCTCGGTTCTTCTCTGGTATATGTACGTACATATATTCGTACTTATACACAGCCCACAAGATTGCCAAGACACCTCCGTCACCAGCACAGGATATGTGCCCATCCCACCCGCATTATCACCCTTATGTCATGTGTATCTATCTCAACGTAAACATTATTACTATTTTAGCAAACTTGACTGAACTCTGCTAATAGTGGCTGAACAGAAAGCTCATTGAAGTATGTCGATTGCCTTCTTGATGATGATGATGGGCCCGGTTTTACGAGCCTAATAACCTACGACCGGGCCGTTTGCCTTCTTTGTGTAGCCTTTGTTTGTGTGTGTTTGTGAGTATTATGTGTGATGCGATTGTGTTCGCCATTCGGTTTCATAAAAGAAATGACTGAGGATATTTCTTGGATGGGCGGACGGCTGATGGAACGTGAAATAAAGGACTAGGCTTTGTTTTTCTTCCTCAGTTGACCAACCCACCAACCCATCCCTTGTCGTCAATATTCCTTGGTATTCCTCTATTCTGGTGTACGAGTTTGTTTTACTTTCCTGGTTGCTTGCGCCATTGTTAGAGGCCAGAGTGAAGAAATTGACGTTGGTTTTGGGGGTAAAAAGTCTTCGGAAACATGGAATTAGTTGTGGAATGGGTAGTTTTAGTAGGCTTTCTGGTTCTTTTCGTTTGTTAAACGTTGGTTAACATACAGGTCAATGTTTTGGGTCAAAAAGGGATTAGGGCATTTTGTGTAATTATTTTGAATGGTCAAAATGCTTTGGTTCGGTTCGGCGTGCGAAGACGTGAGGGGAATAGATGGAGAAAGTGAGTTTGCTTTCTTTGTATGTTCCTTTCTTTTTTGTTTATATTACTTTTGTTGTATGGCCTGCGGTAGATGGGTTAAAGCAGTTGGAAACGCTGGTACTTGATTAACGATAATGTGGCATTGCTTATTGATGGCTGTATATGTGGGAGGAGTTGTTTCAGGAAATAATGTACCTTTGAGGTACTCTTATGCTAGCTTTATGAAGCTCGTGTGCCATCCTTGAGCCGTTTGTTAATGTTACCCAACCATGTTGCCTCACGATTTCGCCCAAGTGCCAGTAAATTTTAAGAAGTTGCAGGAAATTGTGTATATTTTGGGAAGGTAATCGTAAAAATGTTTTAACGGTTTACAATTAAGAGGGCATCTGAATAAATTCTCTGTAATAGGTGGCCTTGAGCATATTATTGGAACTTTTCATTTTCTTAATGATGCATCAAAGTCGGATTCATTGAAAGAGCTCCGTGAACGTACTTTTTTTTCCAGGTAAAATCTCTCCAGCTTGTTACAAAGTTTAAAACTTAATTTTAATATTATATCCCGAAATTGGCAGTTTAATAAGATTTCGAAAAGCAAAAGAAAGAAGAGAGTGACTATTACCCTGATGTGGTAATTTGTTTTATAGTTTTTGAACAATGAAGACACAGAATGGAATACAAAGTTTCTGTATATAGCATATACGATCAACATCTTACGAACTATTGACGAATAAAGAACAAGACACCATGATTAGAAAATATTAGCACTTTGAAAAAAAATATGGAACGAACCGTTCATTTTTTTTAGCGTCACTCAAAATTCGTGTACCCCATCGAGCTGATTTCTTGGAGTAGTTCAGGTGATGACTTAATTATTCGTGACATAGTCATGGCATTCAAGCCCAGTTCATCGCCTATCATTTTCTCGGTTGTTCTTTGATCTCCGTAAATTTTTACCTTTACAAGGGTCATCCGTATTTGTGTTAAAAATTTGGTCCCACCTTCGCGAGATTCGTACTCGACATTTGAAAACAGTCCATAGGCGTCCTCTCCCATCCAACAGGATGGTCATATCAATCATCCAACAGAGCGATTCCAGCCATATGACCGAGCTAATACCAGTCTTACGCCTTTTCAGTAGTGTTCACGAAAGCTTTCGCAATTGATCGGACTGACTTTATCCCTCTACTGCATACTAAACCATATATGATTTTGCATGTTTTGTGACTATTTTCTCTAACTTATATCATTCACACTGATAAAAACACAACATATTCCTTTAGAATGTATCCTTAGAAAAAGAAAACGATCATTTTTGTGTGGTCGGAGATTTTTATGTTTGCAGTCAAGTCCATCACGCAAGTGCATTAAAAATAACAGTGAAAAAGAACGACAGCCGATTTCAAATGTCAATTACTGCAATTAAATTTGAATAGTGTATTTAATGATGTTTGTAACACAAGTATTTTTAATAAAAAATAAGTATTACTTTACCTGTGCGAACAATTTAATTACTGAATTGCTTTTTTTTAAATAAAAGTTGCCTAAGAACAACGAAGAGAATCTATTCTAAGCATTTTTTTTTTGCACGCGCAATAATTCATGCAGTAGAGGGTTATATATTTCATGAGAAATAAATTAATGTTTTCTGACGTCAGGATTTGAACCATAAGCCATATACCAATGCCACCGCTAACTTTTTTGTCTTCTTCTTTTTTTCATTTCTGTGTTAATTCGAATGGTTGTCTCCAATCATTAATTTATATAAGTACGCCCTCACTAGTGCTCGGTAAAGGTTTGGCTATGTACGGAACACCGAATTGAAAAGTTTGTGCATATAAAGAATTGTCGATTGCTTTACAATTCTTGTTAAAATTAGGAAGCAGTTATTATTAGACAAGGTGGGCGCCGTGGCGTAAGTGGTTAGTGTGTCGGATCAATACGCATGAGGTTCCAAGTTCGAATACCAGAAAACACCAAAAAGTTTTTTCACGGTCCCACCTCTTGCGAGCGTCTGACAAACATCCGAGAGATTGTTGTCGCGAAAGAGCTTCTCAAATCGCCATTCGGATTCGGCACTAAACTGTAGGTCCCTTCCATTCGTGTGAAAAATATAATGCACACAACAGGAGTGCTTGCGAGAAGCTAGGCCCTGGCACTTAAAGAGCGGTTCCGCCAAATATTTATTTATTTTTTTATTATTAGACCAGAAGAGCAAATCAAAAATAATAATGCAAATATACTGGATTCGAAATTGGTCACAATATCCTGAATAAACTATAGTTCAAGAATGCTTACGTAGTTGAAATATATGTGTAAACCATGTTTGTGTGAAATGCTTTATTCACGACCACTTTCCCAGCTTTGCCCTTTTAGGAAGAAAATGGCGGTTTGTGAAAAAATGAGTTCCACCAGGCTAGTGAATCACTAAAGCAAATGACTGTTTTACTTCGTGTTTTGAATGTTGTTAAGGCCACAATTTTCACCAGTACATTCAAAGTTGAAGCAAGGTATAAAAGAAGTTCGATCTTCGGAAATGTTTTTATCGTAGCTTGATTTTTCATATAACGAAACAGACAAGCGTCTACGTTTTCTCGGGAGACCTCTCCAAAAAGGATCAAAGACATTAGTATTTCTTAGTCTAACAAAGGGAGTATCAGAAGTAGAAATCACGGATTCCTTTAATTCTTATATATGTTGTAGGGTAGGTTACCCTTAATATCAGTGTAAAATAATAAGACACCATTCGCCTCCGTTTTCGAAAAAAAAGACTGAAAGTTTGTAATGTAATTTATATATGTATGTCAAGTAGCTTTTACATCCCTTCAACAACAGCGGCGTGTTGCATCCTCCTCTCCAAAGTGGCGGTTCGACCGATTGAATCCCGCTGATTTTTTTTTCGGATGAAATCTTTAGAAGGAAAACAAATCCCACCTTAAGCTGCGCCGTATACTCAAAACTATAATCCTTCGATTTCAAGTGATTTGTACCAATATATAATGAAAAAGGAAGGAGCAACTACCAGTTTTAAAGACCTTCATCAGGAAACATCAGTGACATGACACGGCATAAATTAGGACTTGTCGTTCATTTAGATAATTCATAAAAAAAAAAATAAGAAAAATTGAGCAGACTGATATCAGTGGTAACCTGCCTTACAACATACAATACATACAAAAATTAGAGGAACCCGTGATTTCCATGTTTGCTACTAACCTTGTAAGCTAATTTTTCATATAGATAGATATTTTTACTTTCGTTTTGGATTTACATTTTTAGTCGCCTGACAATTTACATACAAAAATTTAAATCTGATTTTATTACTGAAATATTAAAATATTTTCTAACCAGAAAATAAATGAGTTTGAAGCAAACTTCGGAGCGAACCATTCAAAACAACACAATCGTATTTTGAGTCGAAAAAAAACCTTTCTATAAAAGGTTCTATAACAGCCACGTCATTTGATACATCTTTGAAACAAACTCTTAGTAAACGGATCACAAAACAGATGATTACTTACTTACTTACTTACTTATTTACTTACTTACTTGGTGCTACAGTTCGGCGTGAACCTGACCCTCAACCAACAATCCTCTCCGTTTAGCTCGGTCCTTAGCTACTCGTATTATAATTGCCTCCAGTTGCGCACTTCAAGTCGGGGTCCTCTTGAACTTGTGTGCGCCACCTACGGCGAAGAGGCCCTCTACTGCATTATCCCTCCGAGTCAAATTTGAAGATTCGCTCTACATGTCCTAGCCATGTTAAACATCTAATACGCAGTTCTTTTTTACTAGGTCGATGTCGCTGTACAGTTCGTATGGTCGTCATTGAATCTTCTCCTCCAAAACCCGTCAACGCAAATGTGACCGGATAACTTACGAAGAATTTTTCTCAACGACCAATGATATCTTCATCCGTTTTTAATAAAGTCCATACTTCAGCGCCGTAAAGCAGGATTGGAATGATCACGGTCTTATACAGGCTCTCCTTAGTTATTCGAGATAGGGTTTTACTTCTAAATTTCCTTATTAGCTCAAAAAGAAAACAGCGATTGAAAAGAGTTATTCAATCGATTTCTGCGCTGGTGTCGTTTTCATAATTAAAAGAAGAGCCAAGGTAGACAACCTCGAAGTTATAGCTGCCCACTTTGACGTTCTGTCCAATTCGTCGGCGTAGATTGTCCCTTCTCGTTGACTTGGTTACCTCATTTATCGCTTAACCCATTTTGGCCGCTTCCACTTCAATGCTTGCAAACGCACCGGTGATAGCCCACTGGGTTCTTCCAATTATGTCAATGTTGTCGGCGCATGCAAGCAGTTGTACGGACTTTTGATAGATAGGGCCTCTGATGTTGGCTTGTGAGCTCTGCACGATGTTCAAGTGCAATGTTAAAGAAGTCACATGACATGACCTTGTCTAAAACCTTTTTTTGACATCAACCATCATTACCTACCTTGATGGAGCAGCGAGCGTTCTCCATCATCATCCTGCACAGGCAGACAAGTTTGGAAGGGATGTTAGACATGGCTCTATATACTCGTAGCTCTATATACTCGTAGCTCTATATACTTCTTCCCTATAGATGCTATCATAGCAACCTCGATATGGTATCTTTGGTGGCAGAGTCCTTTTATTCCGTGTGGGCATGTGCACTGTTCGAGATGATATGGTAATGCCTCAAAGTGTAAGACTGTAGAAGTCAAGAGCATGTCTGAATAAAATTGCCTTTTATTTGCATTCAAATTTAATTTACATACAAAGAAAATGTTAGAAACAGATATAAAATACATTCGCTACTTTATAACGTAAGAACATGAACGTTATTGGTTCCTCTGTTAAGTAAACTCTTTTTGCACTAGTTTTTTAACAATGGTCGAATGAGACGTTGAACAGCATGTATACGACTTTATCCGGGTTGTCATAATACGCTTGCTCACGATTCGGAAGCTTAATACTTTTTGCCTAAGTCTGCCGCGTACAGCAAATCCGGATCCAAATAAGCGCTGCTTGTTGCCTCTGTAGCAATCACCGTAGTAGATGTCACAGTTTTTCATCCTCTTTTTGCCCGGCCCATATCATCGCCCTTCGTGGATCGCGGTCATATCTGTTTTATAGTAATCTAGGGCCTCTGCTCATTGTTCAGGTGTACGTGGTCTGTTAAGGGTCCGAACATTCCACGTACTGATCCGCTGTGTTTATTTCGTTTGCTGACGTCGCCATCAATAAAATCGTCCTTATCTGCGGCTTGTGTATACGCCACTGTTGACTACATCTAGGGAATTCGTCTTCTGCCGTCTGGAAGAAAATGTCACCTCTCTCGTCTGATGTCACCAAAAATCCTCCGAAAGGAGTTGGTTACCCATTTCTTGGATCAAGGTACTAGGCGCTCAGCGTTTACCACGTGAAGGTTGAGAGTAGGAATTGGTGAATTATTTTATTTATTGACTTTTTCTGATTACACTGATCAACAGAAAACAATTTTGTTTGCCGTGCCTCGCAAATGCTTGTTTTTATACCTTGGCATGAGATTATTTAAAAGAAGTCAAAAAAAAGAAAACACCGACATTCTTAGAAAAATCTATTTAGTTAATGAAATTAAAATGCATGAACATTTTTAAATTATAAATTTTTTTTAATTATTCTGACGACTTTTTGATACGTTTTGATTGTCTTTTATACAAATACTAGCGGGCACCCGGCGTGCGTTGCTGCGCCTAACAGAAAAAAAAAAACAGGCAGGCGCCTGGGGCTAAGTCTGTTAGAGAACAGTTTTGTACCGGGCAATAGTGGGTAAGTGGTCCAACCTTAAATATATGAAAAAAAATTTTAGAACTAAAGTACTATAATACGAAAATAGTGGGTAGCCTGTTGGACCAAGGGTACCCGGCGACGTGCGTTGCTGCACCTAAAAAAGAAAATGGAATACTAAAGTACTTTAGTACTAAATTACTACCAAAGTAGTGTGCCGATTTTGATCAATGTTCAGTGGTTTCCGAGTTCATAGCATACAAACAAACAAAATATTATGAAATTATCATATGTTTTTTTTATTTTCTTAATTTTCATTTATTTTTTTTCAAAGTGAAGCCATTTCGTTTTCGTTTCGTTTTGGCCAACACTGTGCATACATACATACATATTTGACGCAACAGCTCATTAGGCGTAGACCTAGCTTCTCGCAACCACTCGTGTTGTGCGCGTTATAGTTTTTTCACGAATGGTTGTGACCTACAATTTTGTGGGGTATCCGAGAAGCATTTTTTGTTTTTGAGAAACAAACATTACCTGACCACTTGGTTGTTTGTCAAACGTTCGCGAGAGGTAGGACAGTGAAAAAAATTGTTTGTATTTTCTGGAGCTCGAAGATGGAGCCGTTGCGTAGTGGTCTCGGAGCCTCACGCGCAGTGGTCCGAGACACCAACCACTACGCAACGGCTCCCACATTAATAAGAAGTTAGCAGCCGATTTCTTTGACGTTTCAACTCGTCTATACTTGCCCTTGATCATGGAAAAGTACATGCTTCAACAACTTTTGTAAATTATCTAAATTGGCGCAACGGCTTCGTCAGCAAGCGGAAGCCATTCACGATATGCAATAACACCCACAACTGTTTGGTTCAGGTTTTATTCTGGAGAGGTCACTTGGTCAATACTTTTTCGTCAATGATGCTGGCAATGCAGGAGTTATGTATATGTCTTAACTAATAGTACAAGTAAATATCTTTTAAAATAAAACTCAAATTTTCTTCTTTTTTTATACACGTTAAAATTTTTATTTTATTTAATTTTTATGCATCGATATTGACCGCCAAAAATGAACTAACAAAACTATGTAAACAAGTATATCATACTTAGCGTCTGCTAGAAGAGACATCTCATTCTTATCGCAAGTATTTTTTTTTTGAGAGAGCTGTTGCTAAGCGCTGTATTTTTGCTATCGTGTATATATTATGTATGGTTAGTGAGGTAGGTTAGTGATACGTAACTCAGGCACACCATTTTGACTAATTCTTTTTGGGATAAATTGGCAGAGGATGACTTGGAGCATACGAGTATATCATTTTAACAAGACGGCGCGCGCCGCATTGCACGCAGCTGGCCATATAATCGAGTTATTGAAGTCGTAGTTCAGTGAACTCAAGGATGGAGATAGTGATTTAATATTCCACATGATGGGAAATGAAAAATATTTGTTGTCAATATTTTTCGCCGGCTCCCATAAAGTTTATTTATTTATTTTTAATATTATTGGTGCTTAAACAAAAATCTACTTTTTTACTACTAGTGACATCAATTTATTTATTATTTTTTTTACTAATAGGTAATTACATCTGATTTTTAAAATGGCTTTGAAATACCACATTCTTACTGCTAATTTGAACTTTTCACTTACTTACCTCTCCTACCAGATTTGCTGTTCTGTTTTCAGATCTTATATGCATGTCTACAAAAAATTATCTAAAAATTAACATAATACGGGTAACATGACGAGAATTTATTTAAATAATATCTACAAATGAATTTTCTTCAACTCTCCGGCATTTTTATATGGCCCTTCCTGAAAAAGAGAATACCATTAGCACGTTTTTAACTTTAAAGACAAAATTCTTATGAGAATCCGAAAGATATATGAAAAAATGTAACTACAGTGGAGTATCTTAAGAAATACTATTCACCACGTGTACGCATTCAAGACAAAATATAAAAATGCATAAACATTTCTTTAACAGCTTGAATGCAATAAAACCGTCAAATATATGAACATTATGCGCCAAGAAATTGATATTTTATTTGGCTTGAAGCATTCAAAAAAAGCTAGGGAAAAATAAGCAACCCACAATTTTGTGCGTCAACTAGTACATGCAAGACGAGAAACCGACATTACCTTTATTACATGCATCATAAAAACCACATAAACCACCCTTATAAGTTATCTGCATGTACGTGCAAGTACCACCCCCAAAAAATTCAGTATCTGCCACCCTTTTATATAGCCCCCCGAAGAAAAAGTTCTGTTACCTTACTTTTTTTTTTTCTTATGCGGTTTGCCTTGCACTTGAATCCATAAAGCCCAACACACTCTCGTAACACATTTATGTATGTCAATCTCATCATTTTACGACTCCTTTAGCGCGCGGGCGGAGGGGAATGCAAAAAATGTATAAATTCCCACCATCTCTGTCGAAAACAGCAGCTACCATCGGTATTGAAAATCAGTCATAAAGTTCCGTCTTAAATAAATGATATGCCCACAAAAAGACGAGAGGACGAGCTACGTGAAAGGCAAAAAAAAAACGGGAAATACTAAAATACCGTAATATTTGTTTGCATTTTTACTAAAGGGACTATCACCAAAATTTGCTTCTCTCAGTTGTACCACCGTCAAACTTCAAACCCCATACTTTTGCACGAGAGACAACCTCCAGGCTTTCATTTTTATTGAGGTAAACAACTCCATTCCTTCCTTCTCTTACTACACCACAAGGTGTACGCAATAAAAAAAAAAAAAAAAACTCCACCACCATCAAGACAATCTAACAGTCATCCATTTTCATACGCATATAATTTTCATAAATTTTCCCGTTTCACTTGGCTTACCAAACATCCCCCTGTCAACCTTAAAAAGAAAAGGAAAGCACACTCGTCCTTGAAAATAGAGTCAGGCTAAAATGAGCCTCAGAGTGTGCGAAACACGGTTCTGGAGAGAGCACCAAAAATTCTGTTCACATACTGAGCTAAAATACTGACATGAAGTAGGAAAATAAACTTCTATTTCATCCCTCCATAGCCACCTATCCCACCCATCTATTTCATCCACCCACCTATGTACGTGCGTTGTCCTTGTCGATTTGTCGTCATCGTTGTTCAGTCGTTCAGTCGTCAATGTGGATGAAGCATGAAGCAAATATTATATTTATGCTACGTTTTGTTTGTGTACATTGCTCGGGCTTCCTATGCAGATGCGAGGAGTAGTGTGGATCCTTGTTAAAAATGTTTATACCCGGAGACATGTATATTATTCTATTGCAGGGGAGGTTTTGTACGGTGGGTTTTGGTGCTTATGGCTGTTCTCTCTAAGTACAGCCTCTAGGTTCAAGTGAGGATGGGTTTCGTTTTTTTCCATTTTTTTTTTATATGTTAGAATGGTAAAAGGGACCATAAATTCCAATGACTTTAATTAATTTAGGGCATTTAAGTGGGGAAATGTGATTTGGCAATGGGCAATGAACCGATTTCGCAGAAGCTATATGTCGGAAGAGAAGAAGTGAAATTAATGCGATGTGATTTATATTTAAGGAATTGCCTTTGGCTTGTGTTCTTTGTAATATGTTTCCTTTGAGTTGTGTTTCTTAATTTTATTACTTGTTTGGATATATTTCACTGCGATTGGCGAATGCGAGTTTGGATATTATTTTTCGCAAGAAGTTAGGCAATTATGGGAATTTTGTGCTTTATTCTTGGAATAGGAATAATATGATTACATATCTTTATTTGTGTTTTCGATGATGGCAAAGTCGGTGTACAGTAGAAGATACCAACGATGGAGGCACTTTAAAAATGATAAATGGTACTACCTACTCTAGGCATAAGGCCTGGAGACAATGAGGGCTTTTGCTGAAATATGTGCTACAAATTTTCATTACGGCTGATGTTGCCTTGCTGGTAAGGGTAGAATGAATTGTGTTGGTGCGTGGGATGATAAAATCGCGCTGTAAGACGCCATATACAATGCTGTATATTTTCGATTCTAAACTAATGAATACCTCAAATGCAGCTTAACAATAAAAAATCAGTTGTAAAATTGTACAAAAGTGTCTGTGTAGTCAGGTCAAACCATTGATCGTATTGGGAGGGGGTACTGTCCAGTAGTTATAGTCTGGAAGTGACATAGTGAACATTCTTCGAAAGCCTGGGATTAGCGTAACCCCACGTTTATGCTACCAATTTTACCCCTTGTGAAATGATTGAACCACTTCATATTTTTTGTTTGCAATTTTTTTAGGCTGCCTTTTTAAGAATCAACGAAAAAATTTTCCAAAATACGAGTACCGCAAATTATATGATTTTTTATTTTTTTGTTTAATGGAAAGTGCTAAAATAATTTTTCTTACTTTGTGCAATCGCGTCCTTCACGACGAAAAATGAATACAAGATTTTTCTCCAATATCCCATTCCATTCTTCAGACTGAGCATGCGAATAAAAAAAACAATTTATTCTATGAGAAAATATCATGTTACAGCATTAATTTAAAGTGCTGGGGTGTGCGTAGTTGTAGGTTATACACACAGATAGTGTATTATCCTAGGGTTAAGTAGCAATTCGAAAATGCTTACAAAACAAGCCAATAATCGTAATTTACAATCCTAAAATAATCGTACTCGTACAGAAGTATGCATATACCATATGTAATATGTTAACAAACTGCTAAAGTGTTGATTACGGAGATATACTAATCGGCGAATTTTGTATCGGGTATTTACAGAGAAAATTATGAGTTCAAGAATAACCTGTAATATACGGATAATATTTAAGTATAAGCTGTAAGTTTCGCTTTAACTTAAGTCAAAATATTAAGCTATACAAATATGGTACTTTGAAAATCTGTGGAAGTATTGGCAGCTAAAGATGAAGATAGACCAACGCCTCAAATGAAAACCAATTCACGCCTTCCCTCAAACAGGCGTCAGCGATTACGAGGCAAAGAATTTTTTTCTTACGTCAAGTTTATTTATGTAAATAATTAACATAAAATGAATCCAAATAGATAAACAAAATTGAGATTCAATAAAAATAGATAAACAAACATGGCAACATAGGTCATTCAAATGTTACTCGTATTACATTTCTAAATTTAGAAATATATGAACCTAGTCCTGCCATAAATTCTGTTACAGAATTTCCGGCGCAAGCTATATGAAGATAACATTAATTTTTTTCAGAACGCATACCACAAAACCTAATGAATATCACCCAGTTTGGTTTCAGCTACTGATCGGTTATCATGGAGTGGTGTATGAAAGGATATCGTCGTATTCCTATAATAGCGTTGTATACGCGCGGAAAAAATTGCTTACCAAATTTCTGAATTAGTAAAACCGCTCGTATTTGTTGAATCGTTTCAATTAGGAGACAAACCAAGAAGTGGTCATCCGCGCGTTACCCATACGAGTGCGGTGGTACAAGCTGTACGCGAGCAAATTTCAAGAAATTGCCATCGAAAACAGAAAATGATGTCGCGTGAGCTGGATATTTCATCCAGATACAAGTCAAGACTCATTCGGGGTGATCTCAGCATGAAAGCTTTTTGTCGGTCAACTGGGCATCTAGTATCGCCAAATTAGGTTTGAAAGATGCCACCAACTCTTGCAGAGCACACGGACACCGGTCACAAAAATATTCTTTTACAGGCGAAAAGATTTACAATGTCGAGGAAGTTTTTAATAAACAGAATGGTAAAATGTATGAATGGACATCTAAAGAAGCACAAATTACAGATCCTAGGGCTCGGCGCTGCAATAATCCTACTTTGGTAATGATTTGGTGTAGGGTATTCGATCAAGGAGTTACTGCTCTCAATTTTTGCGAAAAAGGAATTAAATTGGGGCAAACGCGTACCAAGAAGATAATATAGAACGCGTCGTTAAAGGCTTGTCGAATATCCTTTTTAATGGAGCAATATGGGTTTCCACCAAGACTCTGGTTCAGCATATATAGCGAAAATAACTCAGCAGTGGCTTAGAATCAATATTGGATTGGCCCACAACATTAAGCTCCATAAAACGAAACATCCCAGTTTAATTTTATCTGCACAAGAGCTCGTACTCGCGAAAACTTTGTCCGTTTTGTTCTTTGCATATATTTTCTTCATACTGTGTTTGTCAAGTTCTGTTTTGACAGCAATTATGGTGATACCTCATGCTTTGCAGAACGCGGTGCGGTGAATTCCTTGTCAGCAAGACAAGAACTAGCTTACCATGCGTAGATATATCTTTTTGAAATAGAAATTATTAGCATTAGGTACAACAATAACAGTGAAATACTAATGTAAGACTTTGCCGTCTTCAACAATTTCTGCAATTACCAAAGTTGAGCAAGAAAATTAAAGCTGATTTTTTGAAGAATGAGAATTCTCTTTTTCTTTTCTTTTTTTTTTGTTCTGGAAGACAAAAAGTTTCCCTCTTTCCATTTACGAGTATCTCATCAAAAAAGTTGAAATTCCCCTCAAAAAGGAAAATTTCTGACAAACTGGCAGCACTGATCTCCAGCAACTCCATATAAAACCTGATCTTCTTAGTCCTGCCTTACAGCGCTGAAATATGGACTTTATTGAAAGCGGATGAAAATATCCTTTGTCGCTTCGAGAGAAAAATTCTTTGCAATGTATTCGGTCCCATTAGCACTGACGGTTTTTGATGGAGAAGATTCAATGACGAACTATATGAGCTCTACAGCGACAGTCAAAATTGCGAATTGGGTGTTTGAGATGACTAGCACATGTAGAGCGAATGGATACTATCGCTCCGGCCTGCAGAGTCTTCGAATCTAACTCGGAGGGACGGCGCAGTAGAGGGCACAAGTTCAAGGGGACCTCGACCAACTTCGACTGCACAACTGGAGGCAATTAGTTAAAGATCGAGCTAAATGGACAGGCTTTTTAACTGAGGCCCAGGTTCGCCCCGAACTGTAGCGCCACCTAAGTATGTAACAAACTTTAATATTTAGCTAAAGTTTTAGCCCAATTCTTAAAAAAAAAAAATTACTATCAATAACACAGGACAAAAAAACAATTTTTTATTTTAATTTTTTTTTCTGTGGCCGTCGTTTTCGTAGTGGATTTAGATTTGATGAGGTAATAGCCTCTGAGTATATTTATTTTATTTGAATTGACTCTATTTCTCATGAAAAACTGAATCATTAAAAATATAGATTTTTTACTTATCTATCCTCGTTGACGTGTTTTATTCTATGTAAATCGTGACAAATATTTGCTGTTATTTGAGTATTTCATTTAAATAACAGTTCGTTCATTAATTTCTCCTATTTAGTGTTATTGTTGCAAAAAAAGGTTGAGTTCTTCATGAAAGTCTTATACTAATAACCCTGACCAGTGCTGTTGCATTGTGCCAGCTACGAAACATACCATTACGAACAGCAACATCGATGCACTGAACGCGACCAGCCTAACGAATCATTCTGTCAAAAGAAAAGAAAAAAAGGCATAAAAAGGAAAACGCGCGATTCGATTCATAGAACGGCGCATAGATATAGCGTTCGTCGTTTGAAGGAATTCAGTAATTTCAAAGTCGGTTGTAAACGTCAATTATAAGTATTGTTAAACCTAAAACCAACTGGATAAAGTCAGTACCTTGCACCAATATATCCCACAATTGTTTTATACAAGGATTATACTCGTAAGTCGCGCCACAGTAATCCCAACACTGCCACACAAAGGGATGCAGTTCACTCCCTTTAACATATATATGTGGTCAATTTTGTCAAGAAAAATAACGAAGAAATATTAATGATTTTATAAGAGAATCCTACCAAGCATGTTATAAAAAAAAAAAAAATTAAATAAAATATAAAATATATAAAAAAAATATAAAAACCATGAAAGAAAGATATCAAAGCCGGTGGGATCGCCATATGATGGCAGACTACTGTTGGACCTTGCTAAAGGACTGTCCTGATAAAACATACAGCAGAAGGTCAGTTTTCCCTAACTTCTATATACGAATTTAAGTTAATTCTAATTAGTTTTTGAATATATTCATTATTTTTTACCATTTTAAATAGATTGCCTGTATCTCCAAAAGTAGGGTCAATTCAGCAAATCTATTATTTTGTAATAAGTAGACCAAAATTACCCAAGATCGACCCCGAAAACCCCCTCACGCCAGAAATCTTTGTTGCCTGTGTAACGAATTAAACACATTGCTCTCGGTTTACCAAAGAGTTGAATTTTTGTCCTCGGAACAGCAAGTGAATTGAATATATGTGTATGTAAATACATATATACTCGTATACAGATGTGAACGACAGTTTATTCATATGTGTCCACAGTTACTATCTTCGGCGTAAGTGGTAAAGTTAAAGGGAACTCATGCACTTAATTGGAATTACTTATTGTTAAAAACGTCGTCTTTATTGCACATTTTAACCGTTCGTCGAAGGTTCTTTTTCCCAACTATCATCGAATCTATATAAATTTCCTGACGAGAATTTGAATGAATGTTCGGAATAAGTGATTGTATTAAGTGAGGTGTATTTCTTAGAGGAGCTGAAGAAAATATCTTCCCCGGTTGCTGATGCAAACTAGGCTATACAGGAGCTGCGACGACACAATATGAATAAGAGCACAACCATCTTCAAAATAACCGCACAAAGAAGGAGGAATGCTTAGGAGATTTGTTCGCCAAAGTTAATTAACAATGTTCATGGCCAGCTTCTTGTGAATGACGACAAAATTCTACAGAGGTGGCGGCAGTATTGTGAAGAACTTTTGGATGAACAGTTTCTCCGACTATACTTTCCAAGAGCTACCCTAACTGGGAAAAAATACCCGATGTTACAGTCGAAGAAGTTAATGAGGCGGTCAGACGAGATGCCCTCTGAGTTCTGGAAAAAGATGGTAGATATCGGGTTCAGATGGCTCAGAATTCTTATCTCCAAATTTATGAGAGGTGATCCATTGCTGAATCAGTGGAGGAAAAGCTACCTTCTCCCTGTGTAAAAAGGGAAGGGTGATAGGCGAAATTGTGATAACTACCGCTCGATCAAGCTGATGTCACACACCATGAAGATACTTGAGCGGGTATTTAGTGGCTGACTACGAAAAATAATATCACTATCTGATGATCAGTGCGGGTTTGTCGCGAGTAAATCAACCACAGATGCAATCCAAAGTATAAGAATCATAATGGAAAAAGCAGCGTGATTTCTTAAAGGATTTTCGTATTGTATTGGAGCAAAGACAAGAGTAAGATGTCTCGCTGGAGTAACCGAAGAGTTTCGAATCAAAGTCGGGGTGTACCAGGGAAGCGTCTTAATTCCTGTGCTTTTTATTACAGTCCTTGACTATCTACTTGAAGGTAAAGTGATGGACCCCAAGGAACATCAAGTATTCTTTGCTGAGGATGGAGCCATCATAAGAGAGGATCCTATGTCCTTGCAACGAACACTTAATGTGTAGGTGGTCGTTTTGGAGGGAAATGTATATCACATTAGTTCAAAAAAGACAGAGCACTTATGCTGCACGCAGCGAAATCAAGCATCACGTAAGCGTAGGGTGGATGAAGTAGCGAGGAAACTTCGCTATCTTCTGTGAACGAAAAACGCCCCCTACGTTGAAAGGAAGGCTCTACACCGCAGTTGTGCATCCAGTGCTAACATATGGTTCACAATGTTGAATGACATACAAAAAGTATGAGAGTAAATTAACGGAAGCTGAGATGAAGATGCTTCGCATGACAGCAGGAGTGACAAATCTTGATCGAATAAGAAGTTCGAAGATGCATGGAAGACTTCACGTCAAGGAAACCATCTAACGAAAAATAGAGTGCGTTCAAAGAAGACCTCATTTGAACCCTATTGAAAAGGCAATGTCAATGCAAGTTCCAAATAGATCGCGAGACGGAGGAGGGGCAGGCCTATAAAAACATGGATCATACAAAAGCAATGATGTCAGCATTTGATTGGCCTCAGTAACGCAGTGATCCGAAATCGGGAGGCCTGCCGAGATTTTCTGAGATCAAATAGGCGAATCCCACAGGCGAATCAGTAGAAATGGGAGGGTTATGATCTCTTGTTTTGGGATCATAACCTTGCCGAAAAGGAAGAAGAAGAAGAAGAGGTGTATTTCTTAGGTCAAACTTAACGTTTCACATAAAGTAACCAATAGAACCCGATGCTCTCAATATTATACGCGTGAAACTCCCCTTACGCATCGCAGGTAATCCGAAAGAATTTGAAAATACAGGGTGCGCCAGAATTGATTAGACGATGTAAAGTTGTAAAATAAGTAATTTATTGTTAGACTAGCTGAGTGCTTAGTGCTCAACTTGCTTCGCCCGCACTTTAGTTACGGTTATTTTCTTATTTTTTAAATATAATTGCATACTGAATACACTACTGAAAATGTGTAAACCCGCTCCCAAAGCATAAGTGCAACCCGTCAAGCAGGTATAAAAGGAAACCGAAGAATAAGAAAACACGAAGAGTCGGGGTTGGCAATGGTGTAGTGGTAATGGTTCATGGTTCAAATCCTGATGTCAGCAAGCATTTATTTATATTTTATGAAATATATAAAGACAGTCCGATCAATTGCGAAAGCTTGTGTGAACACTACTGCCACCCCCGGAGTTTCTCTGAAGCATAAACAACTGAGCTTCAAACAACTATTTACACCAAATCTTTCTCTCTCTCTCTCTACCTATCCTTTCCAATCCAACGCCCGCACTGTGTGTAAACATATTGGGCCATTACACACTGGTGCAATTTCACCCCGGGGTAACCCCGGGGTTTCCCTTACTCTAATTACACACTAGATGAATAATGCGGGGTAAAATTCTGTATACATGAATCGATTTTCATTGTAGTGGTACGACATACTCATTTTTTTGCATCTCGAAATTGAGAAGTTATGTGTGTATTAGTTTTACCCCGATGCTCAACCGCTTCAATACTGGATGAAGATTTCACCCCGTTTCTTACTTCACACTTCATCTCCCTCTTCTATAAAGTCGGTTTAACCTCGGGGTAATTGCACCAGTGTGTAATGTCCCAATGGTATTCATAATCCCTTGAGTGCGCGTAAATTATAAGAAAAAGGGTAGGATACTCTTTCGCCCTACCGTCAGCCAGTCGGCTCTGCTCTTTAAGATTGTAAAGAGACAGCTAAAGGAGAATAGAAAAAAATATATTTCCTCCACTGAGTGCATATTCGACATTATGACCAAGAACAGATTAACTAAATTCTGAATTTTGCAAAAGATATTTTTGATAAGATCTCCGCTTTTTGATGGCAGATCAGGTTAAATCATACACCATTTTAAAAGCTAGACTCTAAGGAATACATCTGCGCAAACGCAGTTATGTGGCCACAAGGTAAAACTACCTAAGTCGAGTTAGAACAAAATTGAGTTAAGGATGCCAGAAGATGCCCTGCTATTCGAAGTTTATGTTACCAAATTTTAACCTATTAGCTGCTATCGTTGCCGAGTTTTCGGGAAAAACGAAAACTTTAAACTTGTTTTCTGAGAATATGTGAAAATCGGATTAGGTGGTTTTACTTTGTGGTCACAGATATTTCGAATTGCAGTTTTTGCGTAGACACCGTTTTAAATTTAGAGTTTTTTCAATATATGTTTAGATAGGTTTTGACTATTTTGTAGGAACCCTTTCATTTCTCGAGATAAAAGGTATTCTTAATGTTGAACCGGAGTATAAACTCTGATGGTGCTAAGTTTCAGCAGAATCCGTGGACTATCTAGGTTATTTTTAAAACGTAGTTAGTACTCACGTAAAATGTTTTTCCACACATTACCACAGATCTTCTTTTCTCATTAGAGCGAGTCAATTAACTTAGGTTAATATAAGTACTAAAACGATTTGAAACCTACGAAATGGCGCATTTGTCACTTCAGACAGAAGTATTTTTTTTTATCATTATTCAGGTGTATTGCGTAATTGTGAAGAAGGTAAAATATGCTCTGAATCATTTCAGGCGGTGCTAGTTCCACGGTATCTTGCTCGACCAAAATTTATGGCAAGGGCAAATCGTAAACGTTGACATCGCCTATGACGATGCAGATGTTGTGCAGCATGTAGCAAACAGAAATCATCACTCGAATCATTGTAATCACTGCAGCTGTAGTGAAAATGAGGATGAGAAGCGTCGCGAGTTTCTCCACCTAGTGAACTGATTCGAACATGGGTGCAATCGATGACACCGATGCAACGGAAGATATCAACTAACGCCGCAAATACGGCCGCTTTTCTCAAACGCTCGTGTTCGGTTCGCGGCATTCGAACGATGACATCGAAGTCGCGAAAGAATCGTCAACATGCTAATGTGCCAAAAGTCAATTCTGTTTTTATTTGAACTATATGCGCAGGTATTTTTTTCACGCAAATTTCCGATTTCTTGTGTATTCTAGATAAACTAAATAAGTGGGCCCCACAATTCTGTATGTCTGCATAGCTGACTTACTACTTCGCACATCATATCTGGGGTCTATGGGGTCACAGTTACAGACAAAATTTTCATTCTAACCCCAAAATGTAGTTTACTTAAGGCCGATTTTGTAAAAATTATAAATTTCGATTGGTTTTGACATGGGCTATAAGATGGCATTCTAAGTTTTTGACAGAAAATCTATGTAACGGTACTTTACTTAGTGACCGGTTTCTGAAATCCTTAGGCCTAGGCTCTTCATGGGCTGTTGCGCTAAATATGTGTGTGTATGTAAATCTGAATAAATTGCACGACTGCCCTTTTTTTATTTTTGACAGCTTCAGCGAAAAGGGATAGAGTACTGGCAAGCAGCCACAACTTCGAAGAAAAGGTAAACCTATTGCAAACATTTTTGCAGGTAGTTTGACAATAGACTTACTCTTTTTTTTAAATAACGAGAATTCAGACAAATTTTTAATTATGATTGCCGAATAGAATATAATGAAGTAAATAAGAAAAATGTGCATTAACGAGATGGTTGGTTGGTTGGTTAGGATCGGCCCTCGATGAGGATGTACTTAGAGCAGAAAGTAGGTCCATTGAATGAAGTCGTGAATTTTAGCCGTGCAGGCGTTGCCGAGATCATTAAGATCAGTGTAGAAGTATTCACCCAGTGTGGCCTTCCTGATGTTGGCGAGCGCAGGACAGGCGCACAGGAGATGACTGATGGTCTCTGCTTCCTCTTCATCTCTGCAGCTTCTGCAGAAGTCATTATGAGGGAGGTCCAGTGAGCAGTGTCCAGTGAAGACATTTGTTATTTTTGAGAGGGTTCCTCTCTTGTGCTTCAAGAGTCCGATGGACCTGGATTTATTGAGTATCGGCCAGAGTTGTCTGGCGGTATGACATTGGTCTAGATGTTGCCATCGATGATTGGCTACTTTCTTGGCATCAATTTGAATAAGGTACTTAACACAAGACGCTGGCGCTTCGATGTCGGTGATGCTTATGCTATCTGTACCAGATGAGCCTTGTCGTGCTAGTTCGTCGGCTGCACAATTCCCCGGTATGTCACAGTGACCTGGTACCCAGCAAAGGGTGAGATTGTACTAACCAGCTATCTCGTTAAGAGATATGCGACAGTCTTTCACTGCCTTAGATCTCGTAGTGCTGGATGCGAGGGATTCGATGGCTGCCTGACTGTCGACATAAATAACAATATCAGATGTTGATAGTGTGCTAGCCGCCAGCCAGTCAGCGGCTTTCCGAACTTCGGTGATTTCGGCTTGAAAAACGCTGCAGTGGTCTGGAAGGTTAAAGGAGAGGTGTATGTCCAGATCTTCTGAGAAAATTAGGGCACCGACTCCGTCCTTGGTTTTGGACCCGTCCGTGAAAATTGACAGCGATTCGTTGTAAAGGACATTGCGTTGCGTCCACTCACTTCTGTCCGGTATCGAGTGCGTGTAGCCTTTGTTAAAATCATATTCAGTGGGCAGATGGTCAGTGGAATTGGTAAGATGACGGTGCATCGATTGTATTGGCATGTCCCGTATGTTGCTCCTTCGACTGCTTGGAGCCTCTCAGTCTTATTGCCGAGCTGATAGCCAATTGTTTACTGACGACGTCAATCGGAAGCAGGTGGAGCATGGTTTGGAGCGCCGCTGTAGGAGAAGTTCTCAGTGCACCGGTAATGCTGAGACATGCAACTCGCTCAGTTTTTTCCATCATAGATAGGTTGGATTTCTTCTCCAAGGCGGGCCACCATACCAATACTCCATACATGAGAATCGGTTTAATGACCGACGACATTCTCTTTCTAAATAAGCTTGCGGTCAAGCTTTAGGCCTAAATAGCTAACACTATTTGAAAGCTTGAGGGTGGATCCCCTTATCTTGGGCGGAGTGAAGTCAGGGAGCTTGTGTTTTCTTGTGAATAGAACTAGCTCGGTCTTCGTCGGGTTAACGGAGAGGCCGCATTTATCGGTCCATCTGACCAGTTCATTAAGAGCAGACTGCATGACATCGGCCAGCGTCTGCGGGTTTTTGCCTGTCAGCATAGGCAATAACATTGCATCCAGTTTTTTCGATCTTTAGAAGGGCCTCGTTGAGCATCAAATTCCTCAATAGTGGAGACAGTACACCCCCTTGAGGGGTGACTCGATGTGCATGTCGCTTGACAGTGCTACTTCCGAAGGATGCTGTTATTACCCTGTTCTTTAGAATGTGTTCTATGAATCAACAGATGGGTTCGCAGATGTTGAGCCTACGTAAGGCACTGGTAATCGAATTTGTTTCAACGTTGTTGAAGGCTCCCTCTATGTCTAGAAATTACAGTAGGGTGAACTTTTTGATTGAGAGTGATTTTTCGATAGGGTGGATGATGGAGTGCAAAGCCGTTTCGACAGATTTACCTTTTTGGTAGGCGTGCAGTGACGTGGATAGTAGGGTGCTATCAATAGTGGCCTTGATGTGTAGGTCCAGGATTCTTTCCAGAATCTTGAGAAGGAAGGACGTTAGACTAATAGGTCTAATGTCCTTTGGGGGGTGTGCGATGTCTTGCCTGCTTTGGTGTTGTTCCGAGCTCAAAACAAGTCTTCAGAATGCAGGAAAGATACTGCCATACTATGTTGAAGGCCGTCTGAATCTGGGCCGGAAAAATACCATCCGGTCCCGGGGATTTGAATGGTTCGAAACTGCTTACTGCCCATTTCAGCTTATCTTCGCTGATCAGATGAGGAGGTGCCTGTGGGCGATCATCGTTGGGGGTAGGCGTGCAGCCGGGGAAGTATAGGTATAGGTATAGTTGGTGTTTTGGAGAGGACTTTTCGCAGTCTAGAGGATTGAGACGTGTTGTCAATACTCTGACAAAAACCGCGCCAGGATCTGCGTCTAGCTTTCCGAACCTCTATTTTGAAGTTCTTCAGACTTTCTTTGTAGATCTGCCAGTCAAGTGGTAGCCTTGTTCGTTTGGCTTTATTGAATTGTTTCCTGCTTGTGCAGCGAAGACTGTTAAGTTGTGCATTCCACCATGGGGGACGATTGCCCACCTTTCTTCTTGTGATCGGACAGGATTCGATGAAAGCTGTATTAAGTGCAGAAGTTAGAACGGTGTTTAGCTTGTCTAATTCCAATTGTGTAGTTGGTGTAGTGTACACTTGATTGGATAGTTTAGCAGAGAGGGATTTATTGTGTAAGCACCAGTCGGTTTTCCGTCGATTGCGGAAGACCAAGGGTGCGGTACTGTGACAAATTTCCAGTTTGTACTCCAGATAGCGGTGATCGGAAAATGAATGACTGTCAGATGAATGACTTGCAGGATAGATACTTTGGGAAGCAAAGGTTCACCGTGTTATGACCTACCTTTTCGAAATAGTATAGAGAACGTACATATCGAGTATACATAATGCACATTCCGTGTGCAGGGCAGTGCTCAAGACCAAAGCAGATTATTACTGCCATGCAAATGGTATACAGAGAAGCATCCCGCTTGCATAAGAACGATATTGGCTTACCAAAGTATTTATTTTGAAGCGAAGTGATTTGCATGATTTTCTGCAGTAGGACAACCGGCCACATGCAGTGGAAGTATTTCAGAAGCTCGCATGCACCGACCGACTGAACACACCATCTTTGCACGATTTTGATGAAAGAGATTTAGACAAAAATAAAAAAATTAAAAAAATTAAAAATTAAAAGAACCCCATTAGCACTGTGCGCTATTTTGACACCACTACTCATGTTATCTAGCTGCCGAAGAGAAATCTCTAAGGCCAACCTGTGAAATATAAGAAAGTTATTAGCTCTTTAATATTTTTCCCTGAGACCTCCTCAAGTGAGTGGAAGAAGTGTTTGTCTACTGCACGTTGTCTAGACCTAGCTAGACCGGACAGGCGCATATATAGTGGATAAGGGTTTCTTTTTCAGTTGCGACATTGCAACTGCTGCAGTGTGCGTTATGTGGGAAACTTAATCTGGCTACATGATCTCCTCTCAGTCAATGTCCCGTGATGATCCTTGTTACTCAGGCGACGGGACGTGTTTACGCATTCTCTTTAGGAAGTCCTTTGTTTTTGTCTTATTGCAGCTTGGCTACATCTTTCTAGATATGACACAGTTTGTCAGCCTAGGGCGTCTGAGGTTGGTTTTTATAAGAAAGTTTGAGGACATTTTTGCCAGCGGAATATGAACGGTGGAGGGCTAAGCATTTTCGGACTAGTTCGTCAGCGTGTTCTTTTCTATAAATGTACTGTAACCCAAATCAAAGTTCTCTTGAATTGACCAACTAGCGAGGCTAGGGTATGAGTCATTGCTACCGGGAATATGTTCCATTTTTTTAGAGTTCAAAACGAAGAATAATTATCACAATTAATCGCTTTAAATTTGTTTTTCTTGAATTCGATTTTATTTGTCGTTTGCTTTTTTTGTAATGCGAAATGGGAACCGAAATATGTAATTTTCTTTCCCCCAGCGTGATAGCTCTTCAAAAGGTATCGATAATTAAAGAAGTTCATTTGTACACCAACTTTACATTGGCACTGAATAAAAAAGGGCAATGCAAGGGCACTGTCTTATTTATTTGGCTCTTAAAAATTAGTCGATACAGAATTTCCAAGAAATATTTTTCTCCAACGACACAAAATAAGTGAGATGAGACTCCCTTAGGCGAAAACATGAAACAAATTTTATGGCATGGGGTTAAATTTCATAAGCTTTTACAACCATTCACTTTGTAGAATATATCTAGGTAAATGCGTGTAATGTATTTACGAGTTCATACGACTTGATAAAGAAGAGAAGTAAGTCCTCAATTAACTCGTTGAAGAAGGTAAAGTTGCTGAAAATAAATAAGCTTAACTTTATTATTGCATTTCTGCAAAAGACTAGTAGGACTTTGACATCGCCTAACGGTACACTAACAATGCTGAGATGCCTAAGTCGCTGTTTTCACCATTCAATGAAAATAAATAAATGAGATTACCATTCATAAAATTTAAGGAGCTTGTCGCTTAACATGACAAGCTGCTATTCAAAGTCGCTCTCTGTAGACATGGTGCCTGTATTTTCGTTATAATAACAGTGTTTGAAGAAATTTAAATCTGTATTTACAACAGCCTCTAAATGAGCTCCTTTACATTGTGGATTTGAAATCGGCCCAAAAGGTCTTCTTCTAAAAGTCACTAATCGTTCTGTTATATTATATTTAAATAATATTATTGGCGGAGGACTAGCTTTTTGATTTTTTAAAATAACAACGAACACTGTCAACATTCAACTTTTCTATCTTCTACCAGGACGTATAAGGAATACTGCCCAAGGCGTTCATGTAAAATGCCAATTCAAAATATATAATTATGATTTTTGGGTGAGGCTTCTTTAACGAAAAGTAAAGCTGCATCAGAGAAGATTCGAAAAAATTGGGTTTTTCAAAAAGTTTCGAATATGTTTGATTCAGCGATAAATGATCAACCCTCGGTTTGCATAAAATTGAATAAATACTTACTTACTACAGTTCGGGTTAAACCTGGGCCTTAGTCAACAAGCCTCTCCATTTAATTCAGTCTTTAGCTAATTGCTTCCATTTGTGTACTCCAAGTTGGTTGAGGTCTCCTTGAACTTGTGTGGGCCACCTACGGCGAGGAGCTTCTCCACTTCGTCGTCCTTCTAAGTTCGATTCGAAAGACGCATGGTCTCTCGTAAAAGATAAACCTTAACATTACAATGAACAATGCACAAATAAATTGTAAGCTCCTTAAAGAATGCCCATCACTTGGAAGACCAAAAAAACAGGGACTCCATGACAGAGAAACAAAATGACATTCATTATTCACTCTTAACATTCCACAATTCATTCAGCTTCTTGGAATATAAAAAATGATCCTCCTGACCATAGTTATGGCTATTTTACTTGTAATTTTCTTTCAGTTACAATTACTCCTTCGGTTTCCCCTGTATTTTAGAGAAAAGGATTTATACCCGCAACATAATCATTTGCATACTTAATCCTTATCTTGGTCTCTTATTCAGCTATGGAACTCTAGGTTAGATTTACATCCTTTTATAAACACAAAAAAAACCTTTTGTTTACGTACAACGAACAGGATACCGCATTCTGAGGACTAAAAACAAAACCAGAACAAAATACAAAGATGAAAAAAAAGTCCTGTGAAGAAAATAACACGGAACTGGAAAAAAAGCCAAAGAGTGCAGGAGACCGAGGAACTTGAACGAAGTGGGAACAAACAACAACAACAACCAAAAAAACTTCTCAAGCAGCCACGAACACAATATCCTTGCGCAAGAGGACGAATATCCTCCCAATGATAATAGGAGAAGGAGTAAAAATTGAAAAGATGCGAGGTCGATAAGGAGTGCGAGACCGATTCAGGGTAAAGTTGTTTTTTTTCTACTTAAATTTCCATGCGCTTCGGTGTTTGTTGCTACTTGATATCCTTTTGATAGACAGACAATGCATAGAATAAAAAGACATTTGTCGTCTTCCTCTGTTTTTTTTTTTATATTTGCTTGCTGAGTATTTCTTTCAGTCCTCGGGTTATTTTTTATGAATAATGTATAAATGGGCGACTTTTGTTCAGAGACAGTGGGCGATGGGTGGAAGACCCACCACCGCCCACTTGGAAAGGGACTTGTTTATTTGCACATTTTCGTTGGTGACATGTCACCTAGAAACATGGCAGTGCCATAGATATAATAAAATTAATTTAGATCTTCCGATTGTCGACGAGTGGGATATGCTATACCTTGGTAATGGAATGGGGTTATAAGTTTAGAAGTAAACGAGAACAGAAGGTATTGAATTACGTTTTCTTCATATTGGTTGGGAAACAGGCTTAGATATTGCTTTTTTTTGTGTGTCAACAGACATACACTTTTGTATTTTGTATGTACGAGTATAATAAAAATTTGCAAATTCGTATTCGGAACAGAGAAGTATTGCTCTTGACATCCACGTGTCGGGAGTGGCTCATGTACTAACACGACATTTAGTTTTTTTTAGTTTTTAGCATTCTACCCAACGAAAGAATACCCATACTCGTACATATCACATTACGTAAGAGTCAAACATTGTTCAAAGATTGCACAAAGAAAAATAAAATAATGTCTCTATGTTATATGCTTATGTATGTATGAACCTCTATATATATAATACATTAGGGTGGTAGACCAAACACATTTTTTTTATATTTGTTTGCGGCAGTCCTTAAATATGTTCTATGCCACAACAAATACCTGCAGACATTTTTTCATATTTTTAAAAAGAGTTTTAGAAGTCGCTACCGCTCATAAAATTTTCTTAGAATTAACAACTGCTTTGCTTGTTTTGAAAACTTTATCGTTTTTCAAAATTTCTACATCCTTTTATCAAATATTAGTGTGTTGCTAGATTCAAAATCTTCGAGGTTTCTATTTAGTGTCATCAGCTGCAAATCATTTCTAAAGAAATTAAAAAAAAAATCAATTATATGTTTATCTTTCAGGTAGGAGAAGTAAATAACAAGATGCCTGGATATAATTTCAAAACTTTGATTTTAAGAACCACCTTAATATACTCGTATAAATATTATATTATAACAGTTTTGTAAGCTCAGGTTAGTTCACACATACATTTTCGCAACCACTCGTGTTGTGCGGGTTATAAACTTTCGCACGAATGGAAGGGACCTACAGTTTTGTGCCGTATCCATATGGCAATTTTTATTCTGTTTTTGAGGAGACTTCTCATGACAACAGTACTCTTGGATCATTGTCAAACGATCGTGAGAGGTGGAGCAGTGAAAAACTCTTGGTGTTTTCTGCGAATCGAACATCAAACCTCACGCACAATAGTCCGACACACTAACCACTTGGCCACGGCGCGCACTCAGTCTAGTTTAAGTTGTCTAGCCATTGTTGAGTGTGGTCGATTGACAAATAATACATGAACTATAAAGGATGCTGAGCTTGTTTTAAAGCATTAGGTATAATAGTCTAGAGACAGGAGACGAGTCTGCAGTATTTATGGTCTTAGCCAAAATGCTATTTTTAGATTGATCTAATTTTGAACAGCTCACTTTTCTCAAAAATCCTCAGAATGAAGTTACTTAAAATACTTGTTTTTATACTTACTTTCGGGAAAATATTCAGTCGCAATTTTTGTTCAATTGGAATTCGGATCATATTCTGGTATTAGCTAAGTGTTCTCGTGCCCATATTTAAATATACGAGTATTTAATAAAAATAATCCATCCTCCATTTCCTCTGCACCTGTCCAGCCCTATGCAAGAGAAGATAACTCTATCTTGCAGCACTTCTCTTCGATAATATCCGCTTTATAAAAAGTTCCGGCCGATTTTCTTAGTAAGTCCATATGTAGCTGATTATGTGCTAGATCCAGTTGTACCACGATGGACCTCTACTGGTCTAAGTGTGTCTGCAGTTTGGTACAGAAAGTCACCCTTACATAATAAGAAGAATGATTTAGCTATATGAGAGTGCCAATTAAAGGGATATTAGCTCGTTCTTCACGGATTTTAACTCGTCCCTTTAAGAACTTTGCCTACTTTATGAGATATGGAGTGGGTAGCATAGAATTTCATACATAGTTTAAGACATCATCAAATAAATGAAACACTTATACCAGCTTTAGGCTTGAACGAATTTTTATTATTAATTCTAAAACAGGCTTATCGTTTGAACTCCAAAACTTTACTGTTCTAGCTTAACTTACGAATTAACTATAGTAACTACTTACGATCTAGTTCGAACTGTGCAACCTTATATGCCTTCTCAAAAAGATAATGTTGGAGTCTGAACTGGGCAAAGCCTTCCAACACGCTTAGCGTTTGATCTCCAAACATCAAGTGTGGCGAAGAGAAAGCCCTTTGTTAATTTACTAGTGGGTAAAGGTATTGGTCACGCATCTAGGGGTGAAGAAAGTAGCATTCAACTATGTGACAATATGATTCTCACAATCTGAATTCATAAAGCAAAACTTGAGCACCACCAGATCAAATAACAACGAACTATATTCATCAGCATGGGTTCCGGACTAAAAAAATGTTACCTCTGAAATCACAGTTCGAATGCAAACTTCCTGCTACCGGAAAATAATGAAAACAATTAAAGCGAGCTCAGTTGTACTCAGCGGATATCTGGAGTTACATAAAAAAGGTTTGGAGAGCCGTAGCAACGGATAGCACAACTTGTCTTATTTGTAAAATTTGTTATGTGTGAAATTTGTCTCATTGAGTTTAATTCGCCAACGTTGCGTCCAATCACTTACCTTGTTAATTTTATTTTGCAGCTTTTCGGTTCCTCTAACTACATATGGTAGATGATACATCACTTGCGTATTAAAAATATAGTGTTGGTCCAATGACACTTCCATGTGGAACACGTGCTTGTATTTCCTTAAGCTTGACATACGCTTGCCAATACCCAACTCTTAAGAATCAATTTTCTATAATACATTAGATTTAACCACTCACAGTATTATTTAGGTAGATCACTATGAAGTTTATACTTCAAACCTAACATCTGAGTTTGAAACCAATCATTCTTTCTGTCTATGTTTTCCAATACCCACTCTGTGTGAAACAACATATTAATGGTATTCATAACCCCTTGATTGCGCGCAAATTATAAAAAAGTGGGTCAAATATGTTGTTTTTATTAAAATTAAATTGAATTTAAAATTTTTCGGAACTAAACGGAACCCATGAAACATTCTGCGGAACCCAGTTAAAGGACCGCTGTCATAGAGCAATGCATCAAGTATCGGTTTCCGTATTTACTTTAGAACGTTTTCCAAAGAACGAGCCTCAGTCCCAGTATGTATTGCATGGGCTGGTGACTCTAGAGTAAACCATCGGATTGCTTTATAATTCGTCCCTGATGCGGACGTATGTGGTTAGTGTGTCGGACCACTGTGCGTGAGGTTCCAAGTTCGAATCCCAGAAAACACCAACAAGTTTTTTCACGGTCCCACCTCTCGCGAACTTCTGACAAACATCCGAGAGTGTTGTTGTCTCGAAAAAGCTTCTCAAACCAAATTGCCCTTCGGATACGGCACTAAACTGTAGGTCCCTTCCATTCGTGTGAAAAATATAACGCACACATGAGTGGTTGCGAGAAGCTGGGCCCTGGCACTTAAAGAGCTGTTGCCCCAAGTATGATGGTGATGATCGTCCCTGATGCCCTGATAATCGAAAGCTGACGGAACCAAACGACAATATGATCTTCGAATACACTAAGGATGATTGTTCGGTTTTGCATAGACTTCAATGAAAGTAGGGTTAACGATTATTACGACATATGCTTAACCCTTGTGTAGGTGTACCTAGGTACTTTCTCAACATAATTGGACAAAAAAAAGTGTTCGACTACAGCCACTTTGTCAGTATTCTCAGTACCATCCTAAAAAACATTTCTGTGTATAATGCGCTATTCAGGTGAAAAATCGAACTGTATGTTTCTTCTATAGAATTTTTTTTGTTGATATAAAAGAAAGAAATCTAGAACTTTAGGCAGGTTAAATTCCAATGATAGTTCCTGCCTTTTTCGCGACCGGGCATGTACTATGATGCGAAGTCAAAAGGTTTTATCCTTTGCAGACGACGAATTGAATTATTCGCGTCAAGTAGTTGAATGACGGTACGGTTACAATGGCCTTGAACAAGATCTTTGTCTTTACGCGCAAATTTTGTTATCTCTTCGACGACATTGGGAATTCCCAGATCTCGATGAATATCTTCGTTACGTACATACCACGGTGTATTGACGATCGTTCTAAGAACTTTATTTTCAAAAGTTTGTATGATGTTTCTATTGCTTTTCTTGGTACAACCCCATAGTTGTATACCATATGTCCACACAGGCTTTAGCACTTGCTTATAGATAAGCAGTTTGTTATGTAGGCTAAACTTCGAATGTTTTCCGAGTATCCAGTACATTTGTCGGTATTTGTTTTCTAACTCGTCGCGTTTCTTTTTTACGTGTGATTTCCATTTAAGCTTATCATCTAGAGTCATTCCTAGATATTTTGCTTCGTTCGCCGAGTTTAGATATACAAGCAATCTATCTACTTTTTTGTAGGTAAAGTTGACGTGAGTAGATTTGCTTTCGTTCAGCACAATACGCCAAGAATTCGTCCAAGCGTGGACTTTATTCATAGCATGTTGCAGCTTTCCAGTTGCTGCTTCAATAGTTTCGCCCGTGGTCAATGTCGCCGTATCGTCCGCAAACGTGGCGACGACGCAGTTTCTTTCTTGCGGGATGTCACGCGTGTAGAGTACATATAGAAGCGGGCCAAGGACACTTCCTTGTGGAACTCCGGCCGCAATCTCCTTGAAGTCAGAGTAATAATTTCCATGCTTAACACGAAAGAGTCTCTCGGTGAGATACGATAGTAAGATAAGAAAGAGTTGCCGTGGCAGTAGTCGTTGCAATTTATACTCCAAGCCTTCGTGCCAAACCTTATCGAAAGCTTGTGAGACGTCAAGAAATATACCACAACAAATCTTTTTTTCTTCCAGAGCTTTCTCAATCACGTCAGTTATTTTGTGGACTTGGTCAATTGTAGAATGTTTAATTCTAAATCCAATCTGATGGTCAGGAATTAGACGTCTTTCGTCGGAAGTTTGAAAGTTGGAAAGAAGTTTTTCAAATATTTTTGAGATAACCGGCAATAGGGAAATAGGCCGATATGATTTCTTCTCATTTAGTGGTTTGCCTGGTTTCGGGACCATTATAATCTCGGCGACTTTCCATTGCCTCGGAACATAAAGCAATCTTAACGAAGCTTTGATCAAATAGAGCAGTTTGATAATAGCTTTATTCGGCAGTTCCTTGACTACCTGCGCCGTTATCAAGTCGTAACCCGGAGCTTTTTTTGTCTTTAAATTTTTAATCACTTCCCTCAGTTCAATCAATGCAACTTTTTCTACTTTAAAGTTGTCAGATGTCGTGACTGGGGAGTCGGGCGTTAACGAAGGGCCGTCGAACGGCTTAAACGTTTCTTCTAAGTGCAAAGCAAAAAGTTCTGCCTTTTCTTTGTCGCTGTTGGCCCAGTTTTCATCGATTTTCCGAATTGGAGTGCTTGCATTTGAGGTTTCCGGATGCCTTTTAGCGCTTTCCAAAGCGAATAATTTTATTCTCTTTCACCGGAGAGATTTTCAAGGCAGGTCGCTATCTTTTTGCTTTTAAATTCGCGAATACTATCTCTAAGCCGGTTGCATAGTCGGTTAAGGACCGTTTTATGCTGCGGTGCACGAGTGATTTGACACTTCTTTCGTGCTTTTCGTTTCTCCCTCACCAGTTCAATAATTTCTCTGGGATACTTTTCGTTGCGGTTGATCTTATAGCTTCTTAGAAGGAGTGTTTCTCCATGCCCCTCTTCGGATTGCTTCCACGAAATGATCAATTTCGTCCTCTAGTTCACAAGGTGTTCTAAGTGATACATTTAAGGCGGTATTTGTTTCGCAATCATTTTTAAAGACCTCCCAGTTTGTTCTATTGCTAGTGAGTCTTCGAGGTCATTTTTCCTTGATCAGCGCTTCTCCAAGTAATAAAATTACCGGCGAGTGGTCAAAAGAGAGATCAAAACATTCTTTGACTGTAATAAACTTCTCGTAAATGCCTTTTGTAACAAAAAAATCGATAAGATCAGGAATTTTTCCTGAATCGGTTGGCCAATAGGTCGGTTTTCCTGTCGAATGAAAACAACAACCGAATTCATATGCCACTTCGTAGAGAATTTTTCCTTTAGAAGATGTACATCTTGAACCCCAGAAGGTGTGCTTCGCGTTGAAATCTCCATCAATAAGGAAATTTGAACCAAGGTCATTGAAGACACGAAAGTAGTCATCTTTTTCTAGTAAGCATCGCGGCGGACAGTAAACAGATGCTATATTGTAGCTCAGGTGTTTATTTTTAACCCTTACCGCGCACAACTGACGATTTTCCAGCTCTATGCTTATATCGGCCGAAGGTTCGATGTTAGTTTTAATGAATAAGGACGAACCGCCCCGAGGTCTATCAGAAGGATGGTAGGCGTGATAACCAGCGTAGCCTCTTATCTTTATTTGCGACTCCCTTGTTAGATGGGTTTCGGAGATCAAACATATGTCGAAATTTCTTTTATTAGAAACATTTCTAATTCGTTAGATTTTTGTCAGAGTCCATTTGCATTCCATTTTACTATTTTTAGAAAAGCGTCCATATTTACTTAGATTTAGATATAAGGTTAGCCATACAAAAGCTTTCGACGTTACTAAGACGTTCGAGAATCCGTTTGTTGCAGTTCAGAATTTCATTCAACAGATCAGAGGGTGGGCCGTCGTTTCGTTTGGTTGTTTTGACTGCAGCCTGAGAATACGTCAGACGTTCAGTTCGTTCAGCCTTTTTAGTGGACGACTTTGACGTATGTTGAATCGGCTCAGAAGGCTGGTTGCCTATTGTAAGAGTCTGCCCTGCTGATTCGAGCGTCCTTTCAGTCGGCTTAGTAGTTTGACAATTGGTTTACGAGCCCGCTCAGTCTGCTTAGCAATACGTTCTATCGACTTGGGAGCCCGATCGACTGATTTTGTTCCCCGTACAATCGTCGTTGTCGATTTCTTCCGTCGCATGTGTAATTCCTTAGCGACTTGGCAACCGCGATAATTTGCTGGGTGCCTTCCTTTGCAGTTAACGCAAGTTGCTTTTTCATTTTTGCTCAAACTGCAATTTTCCGAAGAGTGTTTTCCAGCGCACTTAACGCAGCGCGGCTCTTTCTGACAGTGCGCCTGTGTATGGTTAAACTCTTGGCAACGCTTACATTGAGGGATGGTCTTCGTGTTGACACGTAGCGGCTCGATTTTAACGACCATACCCATGATTGTACGAATGTTATATATCTTTTCCTGGCTTTCCGTTTTATCGAATGACAGCACAAAAAGTGGAAGTTTACGTTTCACTATAGGTTCTTCTCTACGCTCGGGTCGTTTTCTCTCCTTTTTTAAAAGGTTCACGGCGTCGAGAATGTTATTACCTCTATCGCGTAAATCACCTATAACGTCTTCTTTAGCGCATGATGGATGAAGTCCTCTAGCTACGACCCTCAAGGGTCTCTCAGACTTGTTTTCGTAAGTATGCCATTGAATTTTTTCGTTGTTAAGCTTTTGAGGTACAGCCCGATAGCCCTCAGCGTCATTAACCTTGGTAATATTTATTGGTGGAGGTGCGTGTGCGCGTCTGCTTTCAATTTTCTTATCAGATTTTGGCTGCGCTTTCCGATTAGGTCCGTGTTGTGGAACAACCTCGGGTGATGAGCCGGCCTTGCTTTTTTTAGATGGTCTTCGTTTAAGTATCCAATCCGTTTCGCGAGCGAGTTCTTCTTCGTCCGTACTGTAGTGATGGCTACCCGGAGAAGGCTCACTATGAGTAACCGTCTGAGTTTTTGAAGACTCGTTTTGAAGCAAAGAAACTTTATTCTCTGATTTAAGTTTCTCAACTTTGCTTTTGAGCTCCCGATACAACAGCTCCATTTCGTCGAGCCTCTTACGGAGCACGGCGTTTTCCTTTTTTAGGAGAAGTCTTTTGAGGCGGAGATCTTTGTAGCCTTGAGCTTTTCCTAAATGGATTGATTAAATTTTGGTGCAATAAATAGCTCTCCCCAGAATCCGTAGAGCATGCCTCTTGCGAGAGTGGATTTTCCAGTTGAACTGGGCTGCCACCTGGGTATTAATACCGTTTGTTGTGTTCATTGCATAAAATTTCAGTACCGTAATCTAAAGAAAGACGGCGGGTTGGCATTTTAGTCGCCTTTTACGACAGGCATGCCTACCGTGGATATATTCTGACCCCTAACCCACAGGGGGGTGATATGCTCTCGAATATGGCGTCAAAGTACTGCCATATATTCCGCACTGAAATGCGTGCGCGAACATGTATCAACACAAGTGTTTTAGAATTAAATTCAATGTACTCGCAGCGGTTTTTGTATCACTCACATGTAAAGCTGCATTTGAGTGGCATTTTGAAATGATTAGTCAAGCTAATACCTTCTCGATAAAAATTTAACTTTGGTCGGCACCGTTCGCCAAAATAAAACGTTCATTCCGCCACAAATGAAAAAAAAAACAGGAAAACAGGACCGTAAAGAGTTTTCCAGCGTGTTTGGCTTCAATGAATCGAAATGCAGTATGGTATCATACGAGTATGTACCGACAACAAACAAGGCTGTGATTGCCTTATCGTCCATGCATCAGGATAACTCTATCGCCGATGAATAAAATAAGTACAACCAGAGATGATACTGTTTATAATACAGTGAGTGGAGTACACATGATGGAAAAAAAATTACTGCATTTTACAAGACAAAACGCAGAACCGCTTGCCATATTCTACAATTTGCTCGATGTCTGCGGTCTAGCAGCCTTTGTCTTATATTCTTTCAACAACATCACTGCGAATAGCAAACCAGGGTTGTTTCCCACCAACATGGCTAAGCAACTCGTGCTAGCAGGTATAGAAGAACGGTCGTCTGAGAACACTGGTTAAACCATGTTCAATGAAAGAAATATAGCAAATAATGCCGTCGCCGATGAAAGGGTACATCCCCCGTTCATTTTAAAGGCAGAGCTCCAAGCGATCTTCAAATCACTGAGGAAAAAGAAATCCGTGGGAATCGATTATATACCCAATATAGTACTTAGACATCTCCCTCCAGAAGCGGTGAACATTAACACCATCCTGTTCAATAATGCAATGAATAATGCCCACTATCCAGCACATTGGCAAAAAGCGGTGGTGCAGTCCATTCCCAAAAGGGATAAAGACAGTTCCACTCCGCGGAATTTCCGGTCAATAAGTTTCCTTCCGAACATCGGCAAGGTATTCGAAAAGGTGATCCATAGAGCCTTGACTAAGTGGGTTGAGGACATGCACATAATTCCGGATAATCCATTTGGTTTCAAGGCAGGGCATGATATCATACATGCCGCGTCTAAACTCGTATCGGATATCCAATGGAACAAAATCAAGAAACAATGCACGGGTGCCTGTCTGGTTTACCTGGACTTATAGGGACTCTTCTACAAATTGAGCAGGCTGGGCATAAGTAATCCACTGCTGTACATAATTTATGACATGCTCACTAGTAAGAAGTTCATTATAAAGAATGGTAATGTGACGTCTGCTAGAACTTTTGAATTAAAAAATGGTCTACAACAGGGTGCGGTTAACTCGCCGATCCAATTAAACATTTACACGAGCGATCTCATAGGTTCACTTCACCATGCCATAGCGTACGCAGACGACTTGGTCGCATATAGGTCAGGGCCTAAGATCAAGGTAATTGCAATACTCTTGCACCGTGACTTCGATAAGATTAAGAGATACTGCGATGACTGGAAGCTGAAGATCAACTTTCAGAAGTCGGTGACCATCCTGTTCAGAATGCCGTTGTCTGGGGCCTCTTGGGACACCAGAAAGAATTGGCGAAAGTTCTCTATCGCCACTTGCGTGTCGAAGTGTAGTCAGGTACCTTAGTATCTGGCTAGATCAATATCTATATTTTAACAAACATATAAATGCTGCTCTAGCCAGAGCCAAAGTTGCGTTCGCCCTTACAAAGAGGCTATTTTATAGCAGCCAACTCGATGCGAGGGTGAAGGTAATCTGCTACATGGCCCTCATTTGGCCTATGTGTGGGACCAACCCTGTTGGAAAACATGCGGGTGTTTGAGAGTGCTTTCCTTCATCTGTACAGAACACCAGAGTCTGAGTACATAAAATGCTATCGTAATGAAGTCTTCTATTGAACAACAGGACGAATCTGCTCAGAGTGGATAATTTCTTGATCAAGATGATACGAAGGCACATTGCAAGAGCAATAACCTCGCCTGATCTTTGGGGCTTATAACCCCAACAATCTCTATCGCGAGAGTGTGGGCCTTAACGGCTTCATCCCTGCAGAAGCGCTCCTATATCTCGATCAAAGAGGTCTGATCCAGGATTAGTTAGCGGTGCCGCTAATCTTCCACGTCGCCAGATCAGCCGTGGATAGGCGATTCAACTACGACTGAGACGTCGCATATAGTAGTGTGGAGCGTATCCGGTAGAGTAGGGCGGTTTCCAACCGCGACATTGAAGACGTGCGTTGGCAGCACCACCAATTTTCGGTGTTGAACTATCGAATTTGTCGGACTATACAGTACTGCCACAGAACCCCTATAGTCCGGAATTTTGTGAAAAGTGTACCCTGTAATCCGACAAATTACAAGTCAAAGTGATAAGATTCTATCTGAACTACAAATCATACTATGTATGTACTCGTAAATAATATGAATGAACAATGAACGCACGCTAGGCCGCTATCGTAGTCAAATTCAAACTGAGACAACACGCATCGAACACAATACATAGTGGTGGCGCGTACGAGTTATAACCTGTTCAATCATGCATTAGTAAAAATTTCTGAAATAAATTTTATGTACAGCGATAGGCATGTCGGATTACATGGGGTGCTGGATGAAACAGGGGCTGGATTACCGGGGGTTCACGTATACCATATATAATAGCCATGGCCTGGCCCGCATGGGGCCAGTAAGTTAGAATAAGATAGTTAAGTTAATTAAGCTAAATTTAAGAGTTTTTGTTAGCATGTAAGAATCAATGAATTATACAATAAAAATGCGTTAAAAATGAAAATGAAAAGAAAAAGAAGAATGGTCGAAAATCCCGAAAGTGTTAGCGAACTTTTCGATATCGCATTGTAACTAGTTAGCGGAGCAGGCAGGCAGTTAGCGGAGCAGGCAGATGCAAAGGTACTTTTCACTTTTGCGGTTCAGGTCGTAAGTCGAAAAGACGCAAGGAGTGCTATGGTGCACAAAGCCGGTATGCGATCAGCACTGCAAAAATTTAGCAAAATGCCTCGTCTGCGTCACTGCCGATCCATAATCGCTGCTACAGTTGACCGAGTAGTCTACATCGCTATTACTTGTTTGCTTTCACTACAAGAAATTATGAAATCTGTAACTTTTTACAAGCATTTGCTTTGGAAAAATATTTCTTTTTTCAATATTTTTTTTTTTTTATGTATTTCACAAATTATCACACAATTACCATACAAAATATACTGAGTACCACAGCACTCTTAACTGTCGTTTTTTATTGCCACTGAGACAAAGGTTAAACTGTCAGGATTTCTGAATAACAGGTCTACTCCAATATTGCAGAAATTGTAAGAATAAGGGCCAACAGTGGGAATGAGTTGGGAAAAAATGAATATCTACACACAGATGGTGTTGATGACTTATGCCCCATGAAGTGATCTAGACCACGCATATGCAGGGTGTTATCTCTTTAGCTAATTACATATATGTTTTTCTATTATTCAACACCATTTGTTCAATCTCCTCATAAAACATCCAATTGCGTCGCAACAAAAACCATAAGAAAACCAATAATTTTATTGGGTCGATCCCCCCCGTATCAGAGTCAAAATATCTCCATCGCCCTCAAAATACGAAGATTATTTTTTTTAATTTGCATATTTTATCTATCACTCTTGGCCTTAAAAGAAAATTCAATTAAATTTAATGTGACATACTAATTGATTAGAGCATCCTTCGATCATATAATTCATTCATCTCCTGTGTGAGTGTGAGGATTTTTTACTCGTATTTTTATTATTATTTTTTTTTTTTTTGAGAAAACTTTTTGGGGAGAATCGAAAAAGTCGACGATGGGTAACAATGAAAACAATAAAGAATTTATTTGCAAACATTTTTCCCCACCGTAATTCAAGTGAATTTATTGATCCCCATTTCCGTTTATATTGATTCCTTCCTCCTTTTCGCACTACGCACATAAATTTTTCTGGAATACCAGAAAAAAAAAAAGAAATTATTCCTATCATTTGTTTTTCTTCATTTGGGATTCGGTGTGTGTTTGGGTGATTGGCTGAAGAGAGGGCGACTCTAAGCGAAGGTATCATTGAGGAGTCCAGTTGGAAGATGACTTAGGAAAACTGTTTTTTAAATTAATTAAGCTATCGAGAGATGCGCAGAGAATGCTTTTGCTATGCTATCTATTTTTATAAAAAAAAAAACTAGCTGAGTGATGCCTGCGAGTTTGTCTGCGTTGTCCATAGGTAGGTAGGTACAACTGAAACTTTATTGGCTCAAAAACGCCGTTTTAATACCACAACTCAAGTGACCTATCGGATGTAAGACGGGCGTTAACTTGTAGGGAGAGGGAAAACGAGTAAAAAGTATTTAAATCCACCCCGTTACATTGAGGAAGGTGATAACGTCCCCAATGCTTATCTCCGCTAATTTTATTAGGTTGTCAAAAAAGGGTTTACCTAATATGCGCTATCTGGGCCTACGCAGAGCCGGACAGTTGCAAAGGAAGTGTAGGATTGTTTCTTTCTCGTTAGCAATATTGCAGCTGTTCTGTTTAATAGATCTTGTGTTATTTCTTTCAGTTCCATATCTGCCTGGAAATGACACAGTTCCGCATCCCCTGCCATCCACTATCTGCATTGACCAAAAGTAACCAAGGAAATTTTCCGTAACTTCGCAAACGTATCTAACGTCTTTATTTATTTTATATTGCTACCGTAGGCAAGCCAATTTTTAGTTTTAATTTTCTTTAAAATCCCTAAATTTATCAAATGTGTAGTTCTATAATGCCTGGTTTTGCCAGAGGTGATGAAAAATGATTCACAGGAAAGAAAGAACGAACACTGTAGGCCCATCTGTACTCAAAGAACTAATTTTCTTGACAGATTAAAAAACAATATATGCAACATATCGTGACATATGATTTTTTTAGGGTGTAACCGCCAGTGTAGCCAGAAGTTGTCCTAGACGCTGTTAAAAATATTGTCCTTCTGCTTGCACTGACATACCTTACCTTACCTTTCACCATTAAGCAAGCAGGCAATGACTCCGAATCGTTTCATTAATCGGCATCATTTTCAATCTCCCAAAACGCTATTAATGTACATACATTCACTAATCTAACTTTTCCATTTTCCAAACCTTTTCAAATTGCATACCCACTATGTGGATATGATGGTCTTTTCCTGATTTATACATTGTTAATAATTACACAGTAAATTCTTTTCGTCCCTTCCATCTAGGAGAGAATAGCTCCTTCGCTTTCTGGTTTTCATTACTTTCTTACATACTCGTATAAGGAATTTTCACAGGTTTGTCAGATTCCACAAAGTAATTCTTCAAAAACATTCGAACCACTTTGAGGTTAAAAAGGATTTTATGATTTGTGTTTTTGCTTCCCTAAGGATAATGTACAGTAACGAAGAAAGAACGCAAGATAAAACTTTTCAATTCTGTCAAAGGTTAGAAAGAAGAGATAAACATATCGTATATCTACTCGTATATAAACAAGCAAACTTCAATCTTAGGTATAAATAGAAAGTTTTTTTTTTGTTTGCTTTCACACTTGTTAGATATGTGAAAGATATTTTTTCCGCAAAATATATCTCTTTTCACAAGTGTAGGTATGAAGTTGTATATCTAAAGTTTTATTGCATGTCGGTCAAAACTTTTTCATTTATCGTTTGGAAGTTTTAACGTAGTAATACTTTCGAAAATAAGTGAGATTGACGCTTTTTTTTTCTGTTGGTTTATTTATCAACTTATACACAACTAGCTGACCAGTGCTCGCCTTGCTTTGCCCGCATTTTAGTTGGCGGTTATTTACTTATTAAAATATAATTGCAATACAATACCGAAAATGTGTAAACTGTTATAAGTTCCCCCGTTGGAATACTCACCAGAGCACACACAAACCCACTCACAACACACCATTTTTTTTTTCAAATCCATTAAAGCGGCCTAAAATTTGGACAAATCCAACGATCATGAAATTGAAGGCTTTATTAAGCATAGTTAGAATTATCCGATTTAGGTGAAATATGTGCTGTTCTGTTCGATAATTTGTTGTCATTTGGGTAATTCCATTATGCCTTGCTCATAGAAGCCTTCGTCCCTATTGGCAAAAAACTGGGATTTTCACAAGCCTCTCTTGAGGCGAATTTTTCACTAGCATAATCGTTCGCCATGGACAGGAACAGGTGTTAATCACTTGGTGCCAGATTCGGAGTAAGATGGATGCATAAGAACCTCCCAACCAGGCTCCCGGAGCTTCTGGCGAGTCGCTATCGATGTGTGTGGCCTGGCGTTGTCCTGATGTAACACAATTCCTCTCCTATTTGTCAAAGCTGACCGGCTTCTGGGCGATTGCTTCCTTCAGACGGTCCAATTGTTGACAGTACAGGTCCCAATTAAGAGTTTTGCCGTATGAGAGCCGCTCATAGTAGATGATTCCCTGCCAATTCCACCAATACTCAGCAAAACCTTTCTCAGCGTGATTCGACCACGACCGTTTTCGCTTTCAGTTGTCGTAAGTGATCCACTTTTCATCACCAGCCTCCATTCGCTTCAGAAATGGGTCGATTTTGTTGCTATTCAGCAGCGATTCGCAGATGGAAATTCGTTCCATGAAGTTTTTTTTTTTCGTTAACTCGTGTGGCATCCATATCTCGAGCTTCTTTTTGTATCCAGCCTTATTCAAGTGGTTCTAAACGGTTTTTTGTGCAATGTTTAGCTCCTGGGCAATCGAAACAGTGCTTACATGACGGTCAGACTCGACGATTTCCATGATTTTAATGACATTTTCGACAATTGGCCTTCTAGAGCGTGGTGCATCTTTGACATCGAAATTACTGGAACGGAATCGACGAAACCAAAACTGCGCGTGATTGGCTGTCACAGTATCAGGTCAGGACCATAAACACTATTCACATTTTCAGCTGCCTGGCTTCCGTTTTCGCCTTTTTTTTTTTTATTATTTTTACTCTAGAAGAGAGCACATACTAAAGTTCACAACAGCGCGCCCATATATGTACATACTCACACTATTGCAACGATAGCCACTGCTGCATGACTGCTAGCAGTGGTCTCCACTGAAGGAAAATTGTGGGCGACGATTTGATTAATTGTTTTTAGTATTGCTCACATTCAGGACAACGCCGAAGGATGATCTATACCTTAAATTAACCAGTGGCGAATTTACTAAATTCAGAAATTGTTCATTTCTTCAATCCGATGAGGTATTACTGAGCTAGGGCTGCATAATCACCTCTTAGTGACGGAAAATTCGATCTCAACCCCCTCTATGCCGCTTACACCTCGAATTTCGGAAAATCTCATTTAGTACCTAGGCATGATATGATGGGAAAAGATCTTGATAGTCCAAAACCAACGTCTGCTGGGCTTCGGTCACTAAATATAACATACCTTTATAAAAGTAGGCTAAAGGTTACAACAAAAGCATATTTAATAAGGTACAACCAAAAGCATCCCACATCTTCAGATGTTGACCTTCACACATCAACGACGTTGCGCCATTCGGATTACGATAAGTCCAAGGTGGCGAAAAAGTGATGACGCTATATGAATTGTCTCTGATTTTTGTAAATGGCGTCTCCTGACATCGTGATATTGACAGTTGTGTAGTAGACATATGTGAACAACACGTTTTTTGCTGAAAGAATTGAAGATATTTCCGTGTAAAACTCAGATACTGCATCAGCTGCTAGCCGTAGACCACCAAGCCCGCTTGGAACACTTCCAGTGCATCACCCTCAACCATGAAGACAACGATTTCCTTTCAAAATTAATCATGACTCTCTGGACTTGCCAACAAGAAGAATACTCGCTTTTGGTGAACTGAAAACCCTCGTATTCGCATTACTCAAGAATCGCATTTACATTCACTGAAACTTACTGTGCAGCGTGGCGTCTGTGCTGAAAGGATGATTGGGCTCAACTTTTTCGAAGACGCTACTGGAAACTCAATAACTGCTACTGGAGAGCGTTACAGGACGACCTTACGCGACTTTTTGATACCCGATGATGATTGGAGTTGGAGCGCATGCGGTTGTAACAGCAGGGTGCTGTGGCACGTACAGCGGGCTGCACAATGGACTTAGTGACGGGCACTTTTCCAGGCGGTGTTATCTCTCGTTTTGGCGATTTGCATTGGTCCGCAAGATCACCTGATCTGGTCATTCCAGGCTTCTTCCTTTGAAGTCATTTTGGACGACATCATCTTCAGTACTTAATGGAACAAATTAGGTTCAAAATAAAAATAAAGCCATCGTTTTTTTTCTCTTTTTATTTAGAAAAAAAAGTTTTTGATGAACTTTCTTGAAGTTTGTGGAGGAATGGGTTGCACGCCTAACTTTGCTCTTGCTAGCTCGAAGGGTATGGGGGTAGGTTCTTTTTCCTCCCGATGACCTCTCACCACACCAATTAAATTTGCGAGCGTAAAAAAAATAACTGTAAAATAAACTAAATAAAATAAACCCGGAAAAGAATAAAACAACAAACTAAAAACTGGAGTTTCACTTCCCTCTCCAACGAACGAAGATGTTCATCGTTCCAACCCATGCACCTACCCCTAAGTCCGTTTACCAATACCTTTGCATGTCCTTAAAAATCAAACGCGACTCTTTTAACTTAATACATTTAAAATTATATTTACTTCCATAAGGTAATTATTTTAATAAGTCGAACATATTTTCCTTTTCATACCTAGGTACACATTCTTTAATCTCAATATTTTTATATATAAACATAAATTCCAGTGTTTATGATGATTGACAAATGTTTTTATAACCGGAAAAAAAACTCAAATAAACTTAAGCACTAAGATCTGTACAATTCAAATTTCGTGGAGGAGGAAGAGTAAATTTAATCATACTGTATACTCAGGAATACTAGATAGTTAAATGTCAGATCTTCTTAAGGCTCTAGAATTTAACTTATTAATATATTACCCTGCCTAACAAACCTGACGACGTCATAATTTCTGTTAGTAGAAAACCACCATATATATCAATGGGGAAAAAGAAAAAGAAATGGAACTCTTCTATTCCTCCCTATTATTCTCTCTAAGTTTTATTAATTTGTCTGTATAAATTTATTTTTAAGTTTAATTCAAAGACTTAAATTAAATCTAAGGTCTAACTAGAAACATAAAACAAAACAAACCACAATTTTGAGACAAAAATGACACTGGATCGTCCGTCCGGGTGCAGGTGATTCCACATCCCTTGTTGCATTGACGGTGGTGGTTTGGTGTAGGAAATTCTTCGGCGATGTTGGGTTATGTACGAGTAACAGAACTTCGGTGATCGAGAGCGTGGGGACTGAATGCGTTTCGATTACGTTAGATTAATTTCATTAACCGTTTAATCGCGTGATTCATTGATGAGCATGACCTTTTGTTACCTTTTTTTGTATTTGGCTTATGTACTTATGTACTAGTGGAAATGTAACTATCGATATATATATATATATAAATATATAAAAATTGTTTTCCTTTTTTTTTTTTTTCTTTTATAATCTAAGGTTCACTGTTTGATAGGCTTTGCAACCTCAACCGTTCAATCGCATGATAGGGAGCACATTCATTCGTTAGGGCGATGCTTTTTTTTTTACGCAAGGGGCATTGACATAAAGGCAACTTTAGATATATATATATATATATTTTTTTTTAATTTTTGTTTTCTAGGTATTGTCTTGTTTTGAAACGATCTATTGAGTTTGTAAAAAAAAAATGTTTTTCCGTGGATGTTCAGGCCAAACCACAATCAAAAAAAAAATTGATGAGCAATGATCGAAAGGGAAAAAAAACTCAGTGCAAAACATTCACATTCGTGGGAGGTTGAAGCCAAAAAGGGAAGAAGAGTTTTTTTTTTATCTGCCATTGCTCCTATTGGTAGCGCTTTCCGGGACAGCCACAGAATAGGCTTGTAGAAAATCGTTGGTGAGATGGAGTTCATGTAATTCCAATTGGATGCGTTGACAAGGTGGCGTCAAAATATATATTTTTTTTTATTTCACCATCACAAGTTGTTGTACCACTGCATAAAATTGGGCTATTACTTTTGTGGCACCTTGTACTAGGAGTTAAGTTTGGAACATTGTCGATTAATAAGCTATTCTATAGCACTATACGGCGGTGCCAACTTACCGGATGCATGCGTGCGTCTCGCCTGTCTTTTTCGAACTAATGCGATACCCAGTTCCCTCCTAAACGTCCACCCACACATCAAGTGCTCGTTGCAGGGATGTAAGATCCTCACTTATGATGGCTCCATCGTCAGCAAAGAATAATTGATGTACCTTGGGGTCCGTCACTTTACCTTCGAGCAGATAGTCAAGAACTGTAATAAGGAGCAAAGGACTTAAGACGCTTCGCTGGTGCACCCCGACTTTGGTTGGGAACTCTACGGTTACTCCAGCCGGGCATCTTAGTCTTGTCTTTGCTCTTTCGTACATGTCCATGTTCATCTCTATATATCATCTCTCTCTCTGGAACCCCTCGATGTCTTAGCGTCACCCATATCAGATCTCGTGGTTGTCTGTCGAATACTTTTTCAAAGACAACCAATACAATCAATATCTATATCGCAAGTATTGTAAAAAAATCGATCTACAGATGTTGGTCCTAACCAATTGGCCCTCGATGAGGATGCAAAAATAAATAATAAGCCCATTGTACTTCCGATGTGTAAGTTAGGTGGGTCACCCTCTCACACTAGGAACCATTTGCTTCGTTGTATGAAGGAGTTTATGTTAGCCGTGCAGGCGTTGCCGGGATAATTTATATCATTAAAAGAGTATTCACCCAGAGTGGCCTTCCTAATGTTGGTGAGCGCAAGACAAGCGCACAGGAGGTGAATAATGGTCTCTTCATCCTCTTCATCCATACAGCTTCCGCAGAAGTCGTTACAGGGGATGCCTAGTCTTTGGGCTTGTCTTTCTATGCCGCAGTGGCCGATGAGAACGTTTGTTATTTTGGAGAGGGTTGCTTTCTTGTGTTTCAGGAGTCCGATGGACCTAGATTTGTTAAGTCCTGCCCAAAGTTGTTTGGCGATGTTACATTGACCTAGATGTTGCCATTGGTTATTGGCCACCTTTTTCGCGTCGATTTGAATAAGGTACTTAACATGAGATGTTGGCGCCTCGATGTCACTGATGGTTATGCTATTTATACCAGAGGAGCCTTATCGAGCCAGTTCGTCGCTGTCCAATTCCCCGATCACAGCGACCTGATACCTTAACAAAGGGTGACGTTGTACTTTTCAACTATCTCGTTAAGAGATACGCGGCAGCCTTTCATTGCTTTAGATCTCGTAGCGCTGGATACAAAGAATTTGATCGCTGCATGACTGTCGATGTACGAAATTATGACTATGTCCGATGTGGGTACTGCATTAACCGCTAGGCAGTCAGCGGCTTAGTGAACAGCGGTAACTTTGGCTTGAAAAATGTTTCAGTGGCTTGAAAGGTTAAAGGAGAACTGGATATCCAGGTCTTCCGAGAAGACTCCAGTTCCGACTCGGTCCTCGATTTTGAACCCGTCCGTATAAATTGACAGTGATTCGTTGTATATGACATCGCGTTGGGTGCATTTACTTTAGTCCGGTATTGAGTGCCTGCAGTGATCAGTGACTTTGGGAAGATGACGGTGCCTCGAAAGTATTTTGGCGTGCCCCGTGTCGTATTCTCTCCATTGCTAAGGGCCTTTCACTCTTATTGCTGAACTGGGGCCTGTACCAGAAAAATACAAGTTTTGTACAAGAGGCGAATTTTAATAAATAACAAAGCGTTGTGTACCACAAGGCTGCAAGTCAACTTGACACTTAACAATTGTACAAGCAAATTTAACAAGTACAATTTCCCCACATTCTGTGCCACAAAGCTACAAGTGTAGACAACACTTAACAAATCATTGTTAAATAGCTAAAAAAAACTTAACGTATTAAAAAGAATATTTTTATTCTCGTGGATCTTGACCAGAACCATTTTCTTTCCCCACTACGCTTATTCGTTTACGCATTGTCTGGCCGTCACGAGACCACTGACTTGTACAAAAAAGGAAAATCTGTATATTTAACAATTGTAGTGCTTGTTTTTGTGGTACCGAAATTATAGTTACTTGTTAAATCTGCATTGTTGACAAGGGCCTGTAGATTTGTTAAATTTTAGTTTCGTGGTACAGGCCCCTGGTGGCCAATTGCTTACTGACGATGCCAATTAATGGTACTCAGGGCCGATTTTCAAAAATTTCGATTTTCTCTAAGATAAGTTTTACGAACATTGTTCAACTATCAGATTCGTACTAGTTTAGAAGTATGTTATCAGATGGCATGCCACTTTCCTGGTTAAAAATGCGTACACCTGACGATACATTATGTATTGAGCGATTCTCAATATTTGACTTTATCTTAGCAGATTTGGTCCAAAATTAATATTTAAGCAGTGTACGAGTATGTATGGCATACGTAACGAGATGCCATAGTAAGTTTTGAAAATTGTAAAAAGAAAATTAATTTTCTTTATAAGTGCATTTTAAAAAGGCTATCATTTTAGCGATTTTACTTTACTGTCGTATTGTTCGCAGCCCTTGTTTTTCTTCGAGGCTGAGCACGGCGGGTCTCTCAATTCAAAAAGGCGCCGAACGGTGATATACGTTTTTTTCGGCTCCGTTTGCTTGGCGCTTAATGATAAGCTAATCGAATTAGACAACACGGTACGCGAAATGTTGAATTTATTGATAGAAAAATGTTCAACAATATGGCAAAGTGAAGACATCACCGTAGATCATGCGATAGCCCTCAAACTTCTTTTAGGGCTAAGATTTTCTAACTACGTAAACTAATACAAATTGAATGAAATAATCGTAAGGATAATATTTGTATGATATTAGTGAAATATGTAGAGCCACATGTTGTACTCCATGCATAATGGTATCAAATGCGCTTTAAACGCATGGGATGTGATGAATTATCCTTAGGCCACATGCTGGCCCATTTTGCGAAGAAGGTATGTGCCTAAGCCACAATTTGATGGTTGTGGCCAACCCAACCGTGTTGTGAGATATCGGACCGCCCGGAACGCATGGTATGAGAGAACATGGTACGTTTTATAGTCGAATATAGAAGGTCCTGCTGTGTGGCGCAGGATGAAGTCAACATGTCAAAATCGGAAGAGGATGCTCTTGATTACTTCGAGTGACCTTTAGTTGACATAGACGCTAAATGGAGGAGAAGGTACAATGCCTAACTATGCGGCCTATACAAGTACATCGACTTAGCCACAAGAGTTCACATACAGCGACTAACATACCTGAATGGCGCAGTAGAAAACGACCCCGCGGTTGGTGGCGCAGACAAGGGGGATCTCAACCAACTTGGCCTGTGCAATTGGAGGCAGCTGGCCGGGCTGGAGTGGTTTGTTGGTCCACTCTGGACTGTAGAGAAACCGAAGTTAGTAAGTAAGTAGGTACGTACCCATTCACCCTCAACGGTGTCAGATAACCACAAAATGACAACATGTCAGCTGGATCCAGCATACCTTTTATTTTTATACTATGCTTGAAACTTTTATAAAGACACGGTGTTTTTTATGTTCCAGGTCGGTGCTGTTTGGCGCCATTTTGGTTTGGCCGTTTACCAGTTCGAATTTAATTGCCTGAAGAGAAGTTGATAAGAATCGATTTTGGAGCATTTAACGCCTCAACAATGTTTTAAATTACTAAGAAATGTACCGAAATAATCATCCGATTGTGAAAGCACGAATAAATTTGCGAATTTTTTTTGTTTGTTTAAATAATATTCCCACTCAGCGTACAATGAATAACTTTGAATTTGACCGATAACATATTCTACACACAATTGTTATAAACCAAGCAATGGGCCAATAAAAAAATTGTAAAAGCTGTGTTTCATTTTATAGTTAGTGAAAAACAGCCTGGAGTATAAAAAAACACACTGTATATATAGGATGTCTCAAAGATATAGCGCCTCTATTGCAAAATCCTTTATGATATGATGCCCGCTAACTTCTAACTTATGATCGAAAATTATCTACCCTATCGGGGACATATACCTACATATAGGGCGGAACTGTTTAAAGCAAATCAATTTAACTGAAACAGGGCTGTAGCTGAAGTATATTAGCATTGTTCAGATGCGAAGAACTAATATCCTTGGGATCAGCCTGTATTTTTGTATAACAGAAAGAATACAATTCGAGCTCAAATTAAGATTTGTCATGGAGTATAGTCAAGACTGGAATTTAAGAGCGTTTAAAAGTTTATATACTCCTAGGCATTAGAATATATCAAATACCACCGCAAAATATGTAGGATCAGCAAGATACACTTTTGTGAAAGTGTACAGTTTTTGTGAACTTGCGATTCGTATGAGCATAGTTGATGGATGATACATATCTTTTTACATTCTTATAAACCATGCTAGCACAAATTTGTTGTAAATAAGTGAATACCAGCTAATATGTGTTCAAACTCATTTAGCTCTCCCACATTCACACTCCTTGTATGAGGAAATACTTCAAAGTTTAATGTTCTTAAAAAGCACCACATTGCTTAGAGACCAGAATAACAACTTCAAATAACTTTAATTTGAAATTCATGACATTACTCTCCGCCAAGGACTTTCATTAAAAAGTAATTAGGTATTTAGGAATGTTAATGAATCTCTGTTTTTTTTGTTTTCCTTTCGTTTAACCCCTGTGGTCATATCCAGAATGTAAGGGGGAAGCATTTTTATTAAAGAATTATCACTTCAAAGTACCACGCCCTGGAATTGGAAAATAAAACACCGAAAACACTTGACCACCACCACGACAAATTGGAACAACGAACAAGGATAACAACAATCGTGTTGAAGTTGTTGTTTTACAATTTTTTGTTGTCGTGATATTCTTATTTGACCACATGAAGAGGAGTCACGCGCCGCTGCTGCTTTTGATAAATTGAAAGGGGGCGCGCGCAGGAGAAAACGAAATTAAGAGGCCCTTTTGAATCGACCCCGGCAATTAGGGGAGTAAGGTTAAAAAATAAAAACAAATCGATATTTCGTGGGGGGGTTTTGTGTATATAGGCTTATTTTGTAAGATTACCCGCAAGCAATCAATGGAATGCAGACACTTGAAGTTAGGTCTTTTAATTTTGTATTCCTATGCCCGCTCCCAAAAAAACTGTCTTTGTAGCAGATATATGTACGTACGTTTAAGGATAATGACGATAGAAAATTCGGAGCTAGTGAAAGAAAATTCCAGTCTTGTGGTTTTATCTATTAATGTCGATTACTTTGCGGCTATTTCTTATGCATGATTAATATCTGAGTTGTTTGCATAAGCAAGTTCTTAATGATGTCTAGACGTGACAACATTTATTATTCTATGTGCACAATTTGCCATGGGAACGATCTGGTGAAAGCTTTTGAATGAGCAAAATATTCAAATGCGTAACACAAAAGCTTATGAGTTGCTACAGTCCTATTCTGTACATGTGAAGTGTTCCATTCAGGTGAAGTCCTTTTATGTACCAGTCGGAGTAAAATCCCAAACCGTAAATTGGAATTGTTCCCAATATATAATTACCTTGGACTTCGTTCAAGTTTTTGAACTTCTGTATTTGTTTTGTTTTTTTTTTTGAGTGCGAATTATATTGAGACTAAAGTATGTACCTATATATGTAGGTATATAAGTTTTTGACAAAAAATTATACAGAGCCGCTATATGTCGTTAAGGTAAGTAAATTTTATAAAGATGTAGAAAGAAGCTGATGGATAGTAAGGGCACACGAACCTTTGCGCCACAAAAATGGCCAGCAATCGGACAAAGGCATACTATGACTTTTTAAGCAAAAGCAGGGCTAATACCATGCATTTTGGTATTTTGGCGGTTAATGTTCCATCGACTAGTGGTCAGCTAGTTGTCCCATCATATAGTGATTATTGATTAATACGGAAAATTTTTGTTCGAACATTTAAGAGCGCTTTCTGTTTAATGTTGTTAATGCTATCTGATATTAATCAATAAGCACGAACTCAACAGTGATAGCCAAGTGCTTCGCATTTAGGTGTGTCAACGTCCCAGATGTTGAATTAGCTATTCGTGCAGTTAAATCGAATGCGATCGGGCCAGACGATATTTCTCCGAAATTCGTTAAGTTAATCCTTCCTGTACTTCTTCCTTACTTAGTGCACATATTCAACTACTGTATATACAGCCGGCAATTTCCGGAGATTTGGAAGAGGGCCAAAATTATTCCGATCCCAAAAAAGTCAAATCCTAAGAACCCTGCTGAGTTTAGATCCATAAGCTTATTACCGTTCCTATCGAAAGTCTTTGAAAAGATCTTGGCCCAACAGATTCAAGAAGACTTGGATAGACGTAATAAGAATTCTAAGTGGCAATCTGGCTTTTGGAAAATGCAAAGTTGTGAATCAGCAGTAATTTAGATGAAATCGGTGTGATGGTACTTTTAGATTTTTCAAAGGCTTATGACTCTATTAATCATTCATTGCTACTGCACAAACTTAAAAATAGTTTCCAGTTTTCTAGATCTGCCCTTGAACTGATTTTCCATTATCTAAGTAATCGTTTACAGACGGTCTACACGGAACAGGGAAGCTCTAATCCGTATCTGGTGAATTCAGGTGTTCCACAAGGATCGGTCCTGGGACCTCTCCTGTTTTCTGTATTTGTAAATGATCTCCCTGATATACTTGTGAACTGTCATGTACACCTTTACGCAGATGATGTTGTTATTTATCTTTCTAGAAGACTGGGATTAATAGATGATTGTGTGGCTAGAATAAATGAAGATTTGTCACTCATTCAGATATGGGCTGATTTAAATAAACTTTTTCTCAGTCAACTTAAATCTGTGGGAATGGTATGTGCCAGAAGTGAAGTATGCTTACTCAATGTCCCTCCCCTTGTTGTAAATGGTGTTACTATACCTTATGTAGAGCACGTGAAATATTTCGGTTTTAGGATAAACAGGAAAATGAGTTGCTGCGATGCTACATCTGATACAATCAGTAAAATCTACTGTGAATTGCGCAGTTTGAGAGCCTCTTCGAGTTTACTGCATCCGAAGGTGAAATTTCACTAGTAAAAAGTTTAATACTGCCATTTATACTCCTGTAATTGTATAGTATATCCCTGTCTTGACTATGAATGTAAACATAAAATCAATGTCGCATTTAATGATTGCTTACGGTACATATTTAACATCCCAAAGTATGTAAACGTTTCACAGCACAAGAGGTCCCTGCTTGGAATGAGTTTAAATGAGTACTATGACTTCAGAGCCATCCTTAAACTCCAAAACATAATCTACAAAAAATGTCCTGAGTATTTACTAGAGTATCTTAGATTTGTACAGTCACCTAGAGGCCTACGACTAATTTTGCCACGATTCACACACACAGTGGGAAAGCGGTCTTATTTTGTTAGAGCGATTCGGTTGTGGAATAATCTTCCACATCAATTACAAAGGATTGATTCGTCAGCTGTATTTCGGGGAAGGCTAACGATAATATCTCAATTCAATTATATATAATATTTACGTACCCGTCAGTATATTTTTATGTTTATAAATACTTTTATTTTTATTTTTTATTTTTTTTATTGTTATTCACTACAGTTGTATGTAATTCAAATTTTAGATGCTTAATTATGAGAAAGAATTTCTTGAAGTGTCATGTTAATCTAAGTTTAAATAAATTAAATTAAATGAAATCCAGGAGCCTGGATCGGAGATATCTCTTTGAAGCTCCATCCGACCGCCTTAATCTACGACAAAACAGCCAACCAGAAGATTTACGTTGGACACTCCCAATTTAAAGTTGATGTATTGAGTAGTATTGAGGTGGAGTTTGTATTTAAACCATGTCTCAATCTTTAGCAGTTTACAGTCCATCTAACACATACTAATATCTACCATTCACCATGGTAGCTTAGGGGCCTCACTCTGTATTGTTATTCCTCTTCTTCTTCCTATTTCGGCGAGGCTATGATCTGAAAACATGCGATCATAACCCTCCGCCTGTGGGTTCGCCTGTTTGACCTCAGAAAGTATCGGCAGGCCTCTCGATTTTGAATCACTTCGTTACTGATGCAAATCAAATGCCGGTGTCGTTGCGTTTGTGTGATCCAAGCATTTATAGGCCAGCCATTCCTTCGCGATGTCCTTCGAACGTTCATTGATATTTCCTTTTTAACCGGTTCAAATTATCTCTTCCATGAACATGGCAATACCAGCTGAGCCGGTCGCTCTCTATTTTTCCTAAGGTGATTTCTTTGACGTGGAGGCTTCCACGGATCTTCGAACTTCCTAATCGATCAAGCTTTTTAACTCTTGCTGTCATGCGAAGCGTCTTTATCACAGCTGCCGTTAATTTACTCTCATATTTTTTTTCGTACATTGTCCAACATTGTGAACCGTATGTGAGCGCTGGATGCACGACTGTGGTGTAGAGCCTTCCTTTCAACTTAGGAGGCAGTTTTCGGTCACAGAAGATACTGGAGTTTTTCCACCTCTTCATTCACCCTACGCTTACGCTATGATTGATGTCGTCATCACAGATTGCTTCGCTGTTAATCATAGCTCCTAGTTATTTGAACTTTTTGTACTTGAAAAGCACTGTTCCATTCAAATAAATACCTGAAATAGGCCTGAGTGAACCAGAGAACGGGCAGTACTCGTCTTTTTTGAACTAATGCGATGCCCATTTCCCTCCGTTCACCATACATCAAGTGCTCGTTGCAGGGACGTAGGATTCTCACTTATGATGGCTCCATCGTCATCAAAAGACAATTGATGTATCTTAGGGTCCATCACTTTACCATCAAGCAGATAGTCAAGGACTGGAATAAAGAGCAAAGGACTTAAGACGTTTCCCTTGTGCACCTCAACTTTGATTGGGAACTCTTCAGTTCGGCATAGTATCTCGAAACATCTGGGTGAGCCACCATATAATCAAAAAGAGTCTCAAACTGAGCTGGTCTTGTGCTTATGTATTTGGCCAGCTCCTGTATTGCAAAACATGTTTTATGAGCATAATTTCAGAAAAATATTTTTATAAAAGCAACTTTAATTGTGTTTTGAGCTACGAACAAAACTTAAGTCATAAAATACGTACATTTTCAATTAAAACTCATCTGCTTCGTCCGTAAATATTGCAAAACCGCAATCGAACAAAATGGTGCGAGTTCGAATGTCTTTGACGTTTTGCTTCGCAATGCAGGGTGACATTTTTCCGCAAAGAAATCGAAATTGAAGTTGGCAACTAGATCTGTTCGATTTTTCCACATTTATTTTTGTTAATCGAATTAGACAGTACCAATTTTGTGAAAGCGAATGATTTGACTTTAGAATACGAATAGTTATAGAGAGTAAGGTCCCAGGATGACTTCCAGGTTACCGCTGTGTTATTGTTTAGATTTTCGATGAGGTTATTATGATCTTGCGTCATTCTGTGGAGAACTCTGCGACTGAGAATGTATCATCTTAGAGAAGTGCTATATTAATCATAGTCTGATTTCTCGGGGCTAACACCTTTATACCAAATAGAAAATAGCCTTGATATAAAAATTTGTATTTCCTGGAGTATGCTGAGATCTGACAATTCAAAAGTGTCAAATGCTAGGAGTGGATCAACTCTATCGCTGAGTTTAGCACTGCTCTAAGGTGTCTGATACGCACTCGTACCGAAGTCAAGAAGACTTTGCCTTTCTGCTTCATCAATGGCCCTCCCCAGTTTTGCTAAACATTACAATCGTTACAGCCATAGATCGGAAACACAGATATCAACCTGCAGTATCTTGGCCAATTTCCATGTTACCTGTTTCACTATCATTAGAGCCTAACTTTGCATATAGAGATGACATGCAATCTCTGCTTTTGTATCTTGCAAGTTTCTCATGCAAAGGGCCGCCACCGACAAAAGGTTCTTGGAGAATGCTGGCAAATGTCGTTCTTTTAACGGGTGCGGTAAATTTGTATAAGTCACGCCATTAGAAATAAAATCAGTAGTAGGTAAATGGATTCTAAATTGTTTGTGTCTTTTAGTCAAGGAAAATTCTGTTCATCCATTTCTGGACCATTATAAAATATATACAATTGACAAAGTAAAATATGGACATTAACTCCTTGAATAGACAACCGACATACCATTTCTTCAATATGGGTATGCCATCACTTCGAACAAAAGTTTCAAACAATTTTATCTTCATTCAAAGTATGTACTTGCATAGTACTGATTCCGATTGCCTACCTTGACCTCTACATAGAGAACATAATTTCGATAAGAAAAATCGAAATCGATTAAGAAAATTATAGCCCCCATAAGGAATTATGAGACTGCCTCTCGGCAATCCACTTAGCATAGAAGAAGAGAATACAAAAAATTATTCCAAATTGCTTAGACATTAGTATTCATGACCTCATACCATAAGCTTGGTTAAACCCAATGGCAAACGAATCGTTTCTTAAATTTAAAAAGACGATGATATGAAAACAAAATAAGAAACCGAATAAACCGATTAGAAAATTGGTTTTCCTTGAATGATCTCTCTGGTAGGGAGCATAATTTGTTGAATGGTTTGGTGCCAGAGCCGCTCTTTAAATATTAATACCGTAATTTACGGATGTAGGTATAATTCATTTGTAGATTACATATTTATAATTTTTTGAGTAGGATATGCAAAGAGATACTGACAGGTTTGAGAGGCCAGCAAGTTATACATTGACGATGATGAAGAACACATATACTGCATGTTTAGTGGTAATGATGATAAAGAATGCCGTAAGTGAGCGACGTGGGTCTTGATGAGTACGAGTATCTTAAATTGTTTGTTTGTTTTCTTGTTACTCGTCTATAGCTAAAATAAGAGGCCTTCGTTTTGGTACGCTCTTTGATCACGTAGTAGTAAAACTTGCAAAAATAAAGGTGAAGTACAAAAAGTCAATAGGAAAGCACAAACAACAATATTTTATATAATACAACTTCATCTTGAATATACAAGGTGGAGCAAAAGTCCTCCCTCGATTTCCTAAGGCAGTAACTTTGTTTGTAAACAAAAAGAAATGGTTTTGTTTGTTGATTATGTTTATCTAGACGTTTACATTTCTATCCATTAAGTCGCAAAGATAATGTCGGTGAAGTAGTAGCCGCCAAAGCTGATGCACATTTTGGCTCGTTTTACAGCATTTCATATGATTTTTCTCAAAACTTCTGATGACAAATTCGCCACTTTTTGTCAGATGTTCTTCTTTAGGCTCGCCAAGGTCTGCGGCTTATTTGTATAGACCCGTAATTTCAAAGAACATCATAGACAGAAGTCTGAAGAGATCTTGCGGACCAGTACAAATCGCCAAAATGGAACTAGATGTTCTCCAAACTCAATTCGCGGCAGCAAAGTCATTGGTCATGTTTCTGTATCACTCACCTGTTACAGTAATAGTGTTGCCAACGCCGTCCTCGAAAAAATATGATATGGGCCAATTGCCCAACACACGCCGCACCTTACAGTGATTTTGAGAGGATCTAATGGCTCTTCGTCCTGAAGAAAGGAGACCCTCTGAAGTGCGCCAACTACAGAGGTATAAGTCTCCTAAATATCGCATATAAGATCCTGTCTGCCATACTATGTGAACGCCTAAAACCGATCGTCAACAACCTGATAGGTCCTTATCAGTGTGGTTTCAGGCCTGGAAAGTCCACCATTCACCAAATATTCACACTACGGCAGATCTTGGAAAAAACCCATGAATATAAAATCGATACGCACCACCTCTTCGTCGATTTCAATTTGCCTATGATAGCGTGTATAGAGACGAGTGATACAGAGCCATGTCTAGTCTTGGCATCCCTGCCAAGCAGAATGACAATGGAGAACTCTCGCTGCTCCATCAAAGTCGGTAAGAACATCACCGAACCGTTCGATGTCAGGAAAGGTCTTAGACAAGGCTACGCGCTATCATGCGATCTCTTTAACATAGTACTTGAGAGAATTGTACGAAACTCACAAGCCAACCCCGGAGGTACAATCTTCTTCAAGTCGGTACAACTACTCGCTTATGCCGATGACATTGACATAATCGGAAGAACTCAGCGGGCAGTCAATGGGGCATTTACGAGTATTGAGAACGAGGCAAAAAAGATGGGTCTAGCGGTCAATGAAAGGAAAACAAAATATATGCTGTCTACAAAAAAGAACACCCAACATCGGCGTCTTGGACAGAACGCCACAATTTTGAGGTAGTAAAGGATTTTGCCTACCTAGGCTCTATGGTCAGCTCCGCAAATGACATCAGTAGGGAGATCACATGGAGAATTACTCTTGCCAATCGTTGTTTCTATGGGCTAAAACGGCAATTGAGTAGCAAAGCCCTATCTCGAACTACTAAGGTAACTCTTTATAAGACATTAATCATCCCAGTCCTGCTGTATGGCGCAGAGGCATGGGCTTTGAAAAAACCGGATGAGGATGCCCTTGGTTATTTCGAGAGAAAAGTTCTTCGAGCGATGTTTGGTCCTGTCTGCATAGGCGGTGAGTGGAGGAGAAGGTACAATGCCGAACTATACGGCCTGTACAAGGACATCGACTTATCCAGAAGAGTTCACATACAGCGACTAAGATGGTTGGGTCATTTAGAGCGAATGGAGCCCAACCTTCCCGCTAAGAAGTCTTCGAATCCACCCCGGACGGACGGCGCAGTAGAGGACGACCTCGCGGTAGGTGCCGCAAACAACTGGAGGGGGACCTCAACCAACTTGGCGTGCGCAACTGGAGGCAGCTGGCTCGTAACCGTGCTAGCTGGAGAGCTTTGTTGGTTGAGGCCCAGGTCCACCCCGGACTGTAGCGCCATCTAAGTAAGTAAGTATTTATTGTGAAATAAATATAGAACTTTATTGATTAATCTTCGTTTATCTATATATTGTAGTTCTATATTAATTTCGTACCAAATATGTGTTTCATTTAATGAAAACTTCCTCACTAGGTGTTGGCTCACCCTTTATACATTTTGTCGAATGTTTATATAATTCGATGTAGTAAACTATTTCTGATATTTTTCTGTTAATACTTATGCATGTACGACTCAAAAAATGTATAATTTAATTAACGGAAAAAAATCGTGTTGACCAGTGTTATTTGTCAAAAATATTGACGCAACTATTCATTCCGCGTTTTTTAAAAGTATAGCATTCCATGCTTTGTGTACGTGTATTCTGCTTCTGTTTACTTCACAAATGTCAAAGTCTCGATGATAGACACCATTTGCAAAAATGGGGGCCACCTCCGATAGGGTGAATACTTTTGCGCCACCTTGTACGTAGTAAAAAAAAAAAACCTCCCCCAATGTGGAGTGAAGTTCTTAATAATTTCAACAAGATTACTAGAGCACTTGGAAAAGTGACAAAAAAGGGTCGCAGAGCAAAAAGCGTAGGAACTGTTATTTTGTTACAAAGTTATTCCTTGAATGAGTAGGTTAGATTAGATTAGGTTTAGATTTATTTCATACATAATACATAGACTGTAAAAATAAGGGTTTCAGAAATAATTATAATGATATTTTTTATTTATATATATTTCAAGTTTTTAAATAGTATCAAATGCCAATTCAATTGGCTTTACAGCAAATAAATTCAGATGTGGGTGGGGTGACCCTTAAAAAAGATTATGCAATAATGAAAAAATATGTGATAAGATAAGAAAGAAGCAAGAATGAAGAAAGATCCAAAAAAGAAGAGAAAAGGCAAAAAAATAAATAAAAAAATAAAATAAAGGCAAAACAAAAGAGAGTACACATAGTTACACCAGAAAGTCAGATAATATAAATTCTAAATCTGCATAATCTAAACCTTTCAGAAACCGTTAGAGCTCTTAAGGACTGTGGGAGCTTATTAAATAGGCGGCACGATGAAACCAAATAAAAGTTTCGAGGGGCGTTGGTGCGATAGATAGGTATAGAGACTAGATTCGGAAAATTTCCTCGTAGATTATAGTCTATAGTTTTATTCTATAGTTACGATTTCCCGATCTCACGAAGAACACTTTAAAACAATACAGATGACGGACTGGGAGATTTTTTAAATCACGAAACAATGGATAACTAGGATGTCGACGGTGCTTTCGGCATATAGTTCTTAAGACTTTTTTTTGCAGAATTACCTAAAAGTGGATTATTTTATTTAAATGAGTTTCACCCCAACACGTACCATATTGGAGCTTTGAATGTAAAATTCCGTGATAGATAGTCCTAAGTAGTTTGTTAGAGCAAACATTTTTTAGGTTAAAGAAATGACGGAGAGTATATCGGAAATAGTTCCTCAGGGACTCTGTATGTTTAGCAAAACTCATCCTAGAATCAATAGTTATCCCCAAGTACTTAAGCTCCTCCACATTCTCATTCCAGAAACACTTATCAGTGCAGCTGAAAGAACTACAAAAAGTAGGAAAAAATGGAGCAGAGGCACAGGAACAATTTGCCAGTTTTAATTTTAGGCTATCCGGTCCGTGAAAGTAAACTTCAGCATTTTTGGCAATCTACGTCTACATATACGTCATTTTTAGAGCTGGTGCGCAATCTGTGTTCGGAGAGCCAGACCCTTAACAAATTTAGGTCCCAGTTGATATCCGATACCAACTTTAAGGCATTATCAGAACCATAAGAACAGCCTACATCATCAGCGAAGGCAGTAAGCATAATGACTTTGAGTAATGATGAGCTCGAGTCATAATACCGTATGAAAACAATAATAGCGTTCAGTTTACCAGCACCCTGGTTCAGCAAGCCGAGGAAGCTTTTTTTCATGTTTCAAAAGATACCATCAACAGAAGGTTATTTCGCTGACAAGGACTTAAAGAATTTAGTGGAACTTTGTTATTATAGGTAAAATTAAGTATTTTTTAAAGTATTTTGAAGGAAAATAAATTAATATTGATTTGAATTTGATTTAATGGACGTTAATCGTCTCTTAATTATAATGGTTCTCTTCTTTTTGACTAGACTACTTGGTAGCTTGTTAAGAACGTGGGGTACCACATACTTACTTTCTTAGGTGGCGCTACAGTCCAGGGTGGACCGGGGCCTCAACCAACAAACCTCTCTAGCCAGCCCGGTTACGAGCCAGCTGCCTCCAGTTGCCCACGCATAGTCAGTTGAAATCCCATTTCTGGCTAAGTCAATGTCATTACTTACTTACTTAGGTGGCGCTACAGTTCGGGGTGAACCTGGGCCTCAACCAACAAGCCTCTCCATTTAGCTCGGTCTTTAGCTAATTGCCTCCAGTTGCGCACTCCAAGTTGGTCGAGGTTCCCTTGAACTTGTGCGCGCCACCTACGGCGATGATTCCCTCTACTGCGTCGTCCCTCGAGGTTAGATTCGAAGACTCTGCGGGCCGGAGCGTTGGTGTCCATTCGCTCTTTTTTTTACGCAGTTTTTTGACTAGGTCGATGTCGCTGTACAGCTCGTATAGTTCGTGATTGAATCTTCTCCTCCAAAACCCGTCAACGCAAACGGGACCGAAAATCTTACGAAGAATTTTTCTCTCGAAGCGACCAAGGATATCTTCATCCTCTTTTAATAAAGTCCATGTTTCAGCGCCGTAAAGCAGGACTGGGATGATCAAGGTCTTATATAGAGTCTCCTTAGTTGTTCGAGATAGGGCTTTACTATTGAATTGCCTTATAAGCCCAAAAAAACAGCGATTGGCAAGAGTTATTCTTCGATTGATTTCTGCACTGATTTTTCTGCAGAGCCAAGGTAGACAAAGTCCCTTACTACCTCGAAGTTATAGCTGCCCACGGTGACGTTTTGTCCAATTCGTCGGTGTTGGTTTTCCCTTCTAGTTGACAGCATATACTTGGTTTTGCCCTCGTTTACCGCCAAACCCATTTTGGCCGCTTCCGCCTCAATGCTTGCAAAAATGTCAATGTCATTGTATAGGCCGTATATTTCGGCATTGTACATTCTCCTCCACTTGCCGTCTGTGCAGACCGGACCAAAGATCACTCGAAGAAGTTTTCTCTCAAGATTACCAAGGGCATCCTCATCCAATTTGACAAAATTCATCCCTCTGCTGTATACAGCAGGAATGGGATGATTAGTGTTTTCTACAGAGTTACTTTAGTAGCTGGAGATAGTATTATGTTAAAGAAATCGTATGATAGCGCGCTACCTTGTCGGATAGCTTTCCTGCCACCGAACTGCTCGGTGGTGTTTCCTAGCGAATTTGATGGAACAGCAAAAGTTCTCCATCGTCACCCTGTACAGACGGATGAGCTTGGTAGGAATGTCGAGACTAGACATGGTTCTGTATAACTCGTCTCTATACGCGCTATCATGGACAACTTTCAAATCGATGAAGAAGTGGCAAACGATGCTAATGTTCCATTTATCGTTCGACTTTCGTTCGACCAAGTCGTGTAGATGACCTGGTGTATGGTCCTTACCAACTCATTGCATCCTGCCTTGAAAAATTCGGTGAGAACGCCGTCGGCTTGACGGGAATCTTGACCGTCATTGCCGTTTTATTTCTAAAAAATATTTCACAGACTTGCAACATACACACACATACCATACTTTACTTTACATCGAGGCATACAGTATAAAATAGAGAAAAGTTCATTAAAATAAAACAGATACGAAAAACAATGTACGAGTAGGTAGCTACTTATTCTTAATACCAGCTTCAGAACAGATACTTTGTATGGGTACAGTACAAGACTACACAATTTATTATAATGCCGTAGGTTCTAGATAAAATACATTGGTGACATTAAAATGGATTGAGGTGCATGTGTCAAAAAGTCTCAAAATATTAGATAAGGTGACGGCATAGAAGGCTATTCTAAGAAGCTCTAACATCAGTATTTTCGTATGAAAATATTAAGACTTTACTTCACGAACTTGACACAATGTTCAAATACGAGTATAAACTATTACTTGAGTACTATTCCGTGGCAAAATCGGAAATTCAAAAGCTAGCAAGGGAGCACACTTCATTAGCGAATTACATTTATGTACAGATGTAGGTCTAATGAAAGACACAAAGTTCAATAAAGTCTAATACAGTCACTTCAATAATCGTACGTCTTCTTTTTATAGAAGTTAAGTATAATGAGTTCTACCTTTTAGTTTCACCGACGACGGGCAAAAAACCAAACTTAGGGTCAAATAATTTTAACTTTAATTCATGTATCTTTAGTGTAACCCGAATTGGGAAAGGTAAGGATCATACATATGTACCTATTACATCGTCGGCTTAGTGCAAAAAGTCATTAAGTTCATTTGCTTAATATTTGGTTATTCACAATTCAAATTGGCAGTGCAGTAAGAAAATATTTATTAAAACATTTTCAAAGATTTTTTTTTTATTTTTAAATAATTATTATCTCATCTGATGCACTTGGAGAGTTTTTGCATGGGTGAATAACATTAAAATAAGCACTTAGGTACTTTAAACTGAAAAATGGCAAGATGGACTTAGTGAGTTTTTGCACTAAGCCGACGACATCCTGTAGATACTCCCCGTGCATTATACTGAATTTCAGTTTAAAACTATAAGCCAGTAATTGCTTTTGCTTTTTCAATTATCTTACGCAATAATTACTCTGAGCTTGTTTTTTTAACAATTCCATTTTCGATTTGTAAGGAACTACTAGATGACAACAGAACTACTTCTCTTTTGCAATTTACAATGACGACAATTGAATGCGAACTTTAATGAATGAGTTTTTTGGTTCTCTCTCGATTCTAGGTTGTTAATAGGATTTTCCTGTTAAATGTTATATGGCACGTACGTCTCTACACGCGGTCATGTCAGTTTCTGCTGAAATTGCAACTATTTTCAGGAAAGTATACTCTTGCACTCCTGATTGCCTGGATGGTGGCAAGGGAAAATCCCTACCTACCTGAGAACGAGAACGGTAAATGTTTGCCAAATGTGTTCGCCGGTCGTTTTTTTTTTTTTTCTTAAGAAAAACTTTATTTCAACAATTTTCATTAATTTTCCTTCTCTTTACAGAAGGAGAGAGAAAAGTGCTGACTGTGTAACACTTTGCTGATTTCAATTAAGTGAAAGTAATGTCAGGGCGTTCATGAAATGTGATTTTTCCTCACAGCACAAAAGGGAAACTATAAAAAAAAATATACATATGTATACACGAGTATATAACTTGATTAATTCGAATATATTGATGGATGTTCATGACGATATTAATTTTTGGTAAATTTAATTGGAAATAAAAAAGAAATTGTGTTGAAAAAACTGGTATTATGTACTACTAAGTAGTAAAGGTACGACCAAAGGGTAACAGCAAAATCTCATTGCAAATAGAATGATATCAATAACACAATTTTTTTATTTAAGAAAAAAAAAAAAAAAAACTTTCTGTTTTGAGTTACATTGTTTGAACTTTACTATTTACCTAAATTTATATCAAATGCAGCCTCTCTTTCTATTTCTTACTGGTTACGTTGCATTAATGTGATGCAGCCTCTTATCATGATAGTGGAATAATGTGATTATTTAGCTAAAAAAACAACGGAGAGTGTTAAATTAAGTAAGGTTAGGTTAGAGGGAAGTACACCTTAGTGCTTTCACGGTGGCCATTCGGTGTATTATGTTTCGCTTTTAATTGTGAAACATATAATAAAACGCTTTATTTTTCGGTCGGTCCTGTTACGAACCTACCTGCGCTCTTTTTGAAATATATTATATTCCTGAGTGAAACTGGTCAAAGATTCCCTAATTCGTCAAAAATCCTGTTTGCCATGTAGCGGAAGTGGTGATTTTGAAGATTAGAGCAATCACACAGTTAGTTATTGATGGTTTTCACCACTTCTATATGTTGACAGCACCTGTAGTGTTCATGTGACTTGATGGCTAGTCTTGCGGCCATTGTCCCTATCGCGCAGTGTCCTGCTAGTGCACATATTAAGATATAAATTTCTGTTTTGCTCATTGACAATAGGCCTTTGGTTCTATTTTCATCCAATGCCGGTCATTAGCTGCGTGATATGATACAGTCGCATCTGGTGGATCATGCCAATATTTATTTTTAGTACACTAATAGGAACTTCAATTCTGATACCTGAGTATGTTCAATATCTGATGCTGATCCCTTTTTTTTGCTAGTTCATCTGCTATCTTATTCCCTTCTACGATATATTGCTATGTCCGGGAACCCAGTGGAGAGCTGCGTCATGGGTATTGCATACTTTGTTCAAAGTGTTGCGGCATCTAGGAACTGCCTTTGATCTTACTTTCTGGCTATTTATTGTCTTTATTGCCGCTTGACTGTCCACGAAGATTGTAGTCTTGGCGGAATTAAGTCTCTTTTTATCTATAGTTTGTGCAGCCCTTTTAATGGCGAAGACTTCTGCTTCAAAGATACTGCTGGCGTCAGGGAGTTTGCATGAGTCTTTGATGCAGATGACATAGCACTCTCTTATGCAGAAAAAAGCACTTACTACTGTAGAAAGTAATATAAAAGAGGATTTATTTTGGTTAACTACTTGGTTTAATTACAATCAAATTGAACTGAGTACTAAGTCAAAAGAAATAACCTTTTCTTCTTTCCTATAGCTGAATTCTATTTTTCCTATAGCTCCATATTGTGATTAAAGAATTAAAATGTTATGACGTACACTGTGATCGAGTCAATTGTAATAACCATTGCTTTAACATAGAATTGGTTCGGAAATTTAAGTATCTGGGAGTTTTGGTAGATTAATAATTACTTGATGCTGTCTATCTGCAAGACAAGAATCAATCCATTTAACAAAACTCTCATGGAAACCAAATACGAGTATTTACCTAAGTGAAATGCTATGATTGATCCTGTCGAAATCCTTCGAATAATTTGTATAGACCACATCGACCTGCAATTCTTTGTCAAGTGAATCAGCTGTAACATGAGAAAATGTAGTTAAAATCGACATTGTTGATCTACCGCGAACGAAACCATGCTGACTCTCACTTAACTGTGGTAAAACACTACGAATTATTGAATTGTAGACTACACTCTCAAATATTAAAGGCACCGCATTAAGAATTGACACTGGACGATAGCTTCTTATGTCGGAAGCACAAGAACCTTTAAAATTGGACTAACAAATCCAGGTTTTAGGCATGCTGCAAACAATTTATTGCTTAAAGACTTATTAAAAAGCAATGCGGGAGGTGCCACAATCGATGCTTAACATTTTTATAAAATACAAGTAAATTAGGAATTTCACTCGGGCCAGCGTTCTTGTTGATATATTAACTGTTTAAAACACCCATGATTCTAAATTGGAATAACTATTATAGGCGACTTTTGATTTGTATTATTGTATGCATGAACAACTGAAACTTGTGGCAAAGCATTGGAGTCACTGCAGCTACTACGAAAATCGATGCGAAGGTTTCACATATATCATAGCTTATTTATTTATTTATTTATTTATTTATTTTGTCAACAAAGAGCAATTACTTTCTTAGACTTAGTTACAAAAGTATGAATAAAAAAAAAGAAAAACAATAAAGTGATATACAAAACGAATCAAATAAGATATGTTATAAATACAAGAACATTTTGAAGCATATCCGTAGAGTTAGCAATCATGACTGAATATTACCTATCAATCTCTTTTTAAGAGATACCAAAGATATATTAAAATCAATCAAAATAGCATTAGCGTTGTAAGTTATAAATAATCCATTAATAGAGGATGAGCGACCGTAGTTAGTGCGCGAATGTGTAATAGTAAAAAATCTATTACTACGTAGATTGGTCGATGGGACATTAATGTTAATACAGTTCAAAATTCCGGAGGAATCAATATCATTTGTAAGCACTCTGTGAACAAAAACCACTTTAGCAACCATCCTCCTATCCTTAAGCGAGTCAAGGTTAATTAACTTTAGCCTTGATTGATAGGACGGGAGGTTGTAAATGTCAGACCATGGAAGCCCACGTAAAGCAAATCTCAAGAATCTTTTCTGGACAGCTTCGATTCTGGTTATATGGAACTTGTAATACGTACACCAAATAACTGATGCATATTCCAACAGAGACCTAACAAATGCTTGGTATAGTGATTTAATAACATAAGGGTCGGAGAATTCACCGGCATAACGCCTTATTCTTCCCCAAGATCGATTAGCCATATTTATAATGTGGTCTATATGATTGTTAAATGATAACTTAGTATCTAACAATACACCTAGATCTTTTATTAAGGTAACACGAGACACGGCTTCACCACCAAGTGAGTAATTATATAAAATGGGCGAAATACGTCATGAGAAAGTAATTACTGAACATTTGCCAACATTAAGGGAGAGATAATTTTTTGAACACCATAGATGAAATTTAAAAAGATACTCGTTTAAGAGTTGAAATGTATGATACTCATTGCCTGATAAATAAATTTTAAAATCATCAGCAAACATTAGAATGTTGCATTCCGGCAAAAATGAGACTACATCATTTACAAAGAGGATAAACAAAATAGGACCAATGTGACTACCTTGGGGAACCCCAGATGTCACACAAATTTTACTAGAAATGTGATTTCGAAAGTTGACAAATTGGCATCTTTCCGATAAAAAGGATGATAACCAGCGTAAAAAGGAACATGGAAATCCTAGTTTGTCCAGTTTATAAAGCAGAATTTTGTGGTCAATACGGTCAAACGCTTTACTGAAACCAGTGTAGATTGCGTCAACTTGATTTCCTTTACTAATTTCCGATATCACGAAATTTGTGAACTCAAGCAGATTGGTCACTGTGGATCTTTTCTTTACAAAACCATGCTGGTTGTTGGACAATAAAGATTTGCAATAAAAATTCAAATTTTCAGAAACTAATTTGTCGAACAATTTAGGGATTGACTATTGTTTACATATACCCCTGTAGTTCTCAACTTTGTTTTTCCTACCACTTTTAAAAAGTGGTATAATAAAAGAGTTTTTCCATACAGATGGGAAAATACCTGATTTTAATGATAAGTTGAACATGTGGCATAATATTCCATGTAATGGGATAGCACACATTTTTAAGAAACCAGAAGGCAGGCCATCAAGGCCAGGATTAAAGTTGAGTTCCATTTCGACTAGGCTTTTTAAAGTACTATCGGGAGAAATCTCAATGTTATGGAACGCGGAAAGAGGTGCATTCCCAAGGTAACTAAAAAATGAATTGTCAATATTTGAGTCCACTTTTGAATAGACTGACTGGAAAAAGGATGCAAACGAGTTGCAGATAGAAATAGGTGTATCCATTGCCTGTCCATTAAATGAAAATGAGGCAGGGTAACCGTCACTTTTATTTTTAGTATTTATGAAATGCCACAATTTTTTAGGACTCGATTTAAAAGAGTTTTGCATTTCATTTAAATAAATCAAATACGAGTTGTGTAAAGAAATTTTAAATTCGGTTTTTAGTTTTCTGTATAACACAAAGTCCTCATCCTCCATGCTACAGCGCCATATCCTATAAGCTCTATTTTTAAGTACTTTTAAATTGCGGGTTATCTCATTGTCCCATGGACAAGACCCCAGAGTAGAGTTTTTGACTAAAACTACAGGAATAAAACTAAAAATTATTTTAGTAATAACCCGATAGAATTCTGAACATCAATATCTAACGATAGATGTGGGACCCAGTTATAATTGCTCAACTCCTCACATATATCAATGTAATTACCATTTTTGAAATCGAATTTATAAAAGTTAAAGGATTTAGCTTCATTAACATTCAAGTTGCAAAAAAGGATTAGGGAAGGATGGTAAATATCTTCGGAAACGAGAGGTGAGAAACTTCTAGTAACAAAACTTTCATCGTTGTTATTAGAGAAGATAAGATCTAACGTACGATTTTGATGATTCTTAACCGGATTTAGTTGAAGAAGACCGAGGGATTGGACAGTATCAATGATTTCCGACCCAATCACAGATAAGGCATTTACAGGATTAAGAAAAGTGCAATCTGCATCTCCTGAGGCCCAATCAATTTTAGTTTGATTGGAGTCCCCGAAAATATAAAATAAATCCGACGTGGATATGAGGCCTTCAATAAAGCGAAATGCTTCTAGGTACCTTGTTACAACAGGTAACAAGGACTTAGGCGGAATATATACACATACTATAAAAATGTTAGTCGAGGTTGACAAGACAATTTTACTACAACAAATTTCAATATCTGAAAAATCATTGAGATCTACTTCAAAAGACTGAAAAGCATTTTTGATTGCAATTAGAACACCACCAAATCTTTTGTAATCACTATTATCTGGTGACCTATCGCAACGATTAACATTGAAATTTTGGGGAAAAATAACGGCATTGGTGAAAGAGTCATCTAAGCCCGTTTCAGTGAGTATAATAATGTCTGAAGAAGAGCAAAGCATATTTAATAAGAACCGAGTACATTTAGTTCTTAGCTCTCTAACATTCTGGTAATAAAAGGCTATTTCATTAAGTTTTTTGGCCTATTGCTTTTAGTGCTTGGACGGTTAGTGAATTCCTTAACTATCATATTAATGGACCAAAAACTTGGATTCACAATTGTCTTCCCAACCGAAGACGGAGCAATTATTTTGAACGACGCTGATAATCGTCCAGTTAGATTGGCTGGTGTTAAACTATGGCACCTAATATTATTAGTTTCAATGCCTTTATTTGACAAATAATTCATTATATCCGTCGACCTAGTTCCGTATTCTAAACGAGACAAGAACACAACAAATGGAGGTGGAACAACCCTTAAAGTGCTGTCATGAGAAGACGGCAAGTTGGCTGCCGAAATAGCAGAGCTAGCTGCACGATTGCACACCGCATCACTCGTTAATGAGGAGTTGTCAGTGGTGGACGGCACAGTGGGAGAGGAAATGATTAAGGGGGTAGAAGGAGTAACGTTTGCATTAGGCAAAATCACCTTTTTTTTATTGGAACGTAAGGTTCTGGCATTGCTGATGATTTGTTGAGAATTCTTAGGTTGTTGTGGTTGCTGAGGTGGTTGAGGTTGATGAGGTTGTTGAGGTTGCTGAGGTTGTTGAGGTTGCTGAGGTTGTTGAGGTTGAAGATGCAGCAGATGAGGATCTTTCACCGGTTGTTCTTTTAGTTGAACATCTACCTGTTGATCATCTACAGGTTGATCAACTACAGATTTCGGATGCAGTTGGACTGGCTCAGTTCGTTGTAGTTGATGTTCCTTATGGAATAATTTTTGCCATCAATGGACATAGTGTTGAGAATTCTATTGGTCTTACATAATTTTTTTGAATACGACCAAAATAACTTCATGTTTGTTTTAAGATACATCTCAGCATCATTAATATACTTAGCATAACAAGAGCTGATTTTTTTCTTGACTAACGTACGCATATTTTTGAAAGTTGCTACATCCTCAGCTCTGTTGAGCTTTTAAACTATGTATGCATCTTTAATATTTTCCATTTTTCCTGTATAGATTTAATTAAATTGTTAGAATGCCATTTTGGAGACGTTTTAGTATCCGGCCTTTTAATTGGAACATTCAAAATATTGCCAGATATTATTGTAATATTTCGAGAAATTTGGTTAGAGATAGATTCATGTCTAACGCACTCAACTGGGATCAATCAACATGAAAAAAAAAGAATTCAAGTTTACAAAATTAGCTTCATGGAAGTTTCTTTGATCTACCACAATTTCTCCGACAAATCTATCGATATGGATTCTGCACTTATAGAAGCGGCGGATGGTACGAGTAATTTTTCGATAAAATGTCATTACAGCGCAGTACAGAAATATGATGAGAATACTAATGATGAGAATACTAAGTCCAGTGATCTGCCGTCACAGTTTCGAATAGAGTTATAATATGACAAGTTGCAAAACGAAGTGAAACTAACTAACTAGTCAGCTTGACGACGAAAAAGAGGGAACAAGGAGAAGTGGGGAAAGCCAAATCTGGACTGTAAGGTGGTTGGGGCAGCGTTGCCACGTTGTGTTTGGCCAGTGCTTCCCTTGCGATCAGCAACGTGATGCAGGATCCTGGCTTCGGCAATCTCTTTTCGGACGCGGCGGACCCTAATCCTCAAGCGTTCGAGCACTTCTGCGTAAAATTTACCGTTCGCTGTATAACGCATTATAAAAATATTATCTAACTCTCACGAGTTTCTAAAAAAAAAAAAAAAAAAATAAAAATAATAAAAGGGCACAAAATAGCAGACCGATTCCCGAAATTGAAGTCAGCTTTTATTGCCCAAACACAGATTTTGAAAATCACAGTCAAATCCTATATCTCCACATATGTACATACCTCTCCTAACCTGACTGCAAAATAATATGATCGAATTTCTGCCAGAATTAGGCTTCAAAAACTTCGAAGTGAGAGCATTGGTTTCATAAGCTCCACGGGACTAAAGAACTACTTACATAATTCTCAAATTGTATTCTCTAATGCCATCTTCTGATCTTTTTAGGCAGCGAACAAAACACCCTAATTGAAATAACATTCACTGTGTTGATTTTCTTATAGAAAATCACTTTCTCTTGTACTCAAATGTCTTTCGAATATTTATTCCAATTTAAATACACTCAAATGCTAGCATTCCACAACACATGCTAATTTAATTGAATTTGTTATCCTTTGTCATAGAAACAATGGCGTTGCTCATCAGTATTCTCTTTCAATTTCTACTGAGGAAAGCAAAAAAAAAAAAATAAAAACGAAAACCGACACAGAAAGCAAATAAACACGAATTCACATTTGCAAACTAAATAATTTACATTTATACCTAAAAACCCTCTTCGCCGTCGTCCCGTTCCGATGAATACCATATCGATTAGTTCGCCACGCGCAAAACGGATAGCTCAATTTGTTTTTGACGCAACTAGGCGAGTGAAGATAATGGCGAAACAAAACTTGCGATCCCGTGAATGGGTAGTTGTGTAAATATGTAAATCAACCTCAAAACTATGCAGCCCCAACTAATAGAAGGACGCACACCTACCTATCACACCAATGAATGGAAAATCCGCAGACAAAGCTCTCATTCGTGTCAAAGGATTAATTGTCAACCATTGTCGCCATTAATTAGTGTCGACTTACTGCGGTGTATATTTCACACAAAAAAAAAAAAAAAACTGTAAAATTGCAAATGAGAATGGATGAGAGATTGACAGAACTGGTGTGGGTATTCCCATTGCATTTTGCAATAAGTTAAATTGGTGTGGAGGGGATACAATTAATCACATAATTTGGCTGAACTTGGACTTGAATGGTATTGAAGTTGAAGAAGAACGTAATTTTAGTCATCAGAAATATTACAGTTTCTATCAGCTATTAATGAACATGAGTTATCTCTAACTCATGGTTTACGCAGTGGATATGTTCAACTCCTTATTAATAAAAAAAATGCAGACTTAACTGACGTTTGCTAACTTGTGGCTAACTAACTCACCGATTTAACGAGTTAACGCGCTATATAAAAACTTCGCAGAATAATGCGTGTGCTTAAAATTGCTTCAAAGAAGATACACAGATCTGTTATAAGGAAGGCCGAACTTAGTGTCCAAGCTAAGCTATCGGTGTTTAGCTCTGTGTATGTTCCAACTCTCACCTATGGTCATGAAATTTGGGTAGTGACCGAAAGAATAAGATCGCGGATACAAGCTGCCGAAATGAGGTTCCTTCGCGGTGTTGTTGGAATAACTCGTAGGAATCGAGTGCGCAACACCAGAGTACGCGAGGCGCTCAACGTTGAGCAGCTACTTCTCCGAACGGAACGATCGATGCTTCGATGGTTTGGTCACGTAGTGCGTATGCCCCCAGACGGGCTTCCAAGACGCGCCATGGTTGTCGTGCCATCAGGTAGGCGACTTCGCGGAAGGCCTAGAAATAGATGGTTGGATCAAGTCCGACATCTCTCCTGGAGCCGCTTTGGGATTCCCCCTGATGAATTGGAGTCAATGGCGGAGGATCAAGAAGGATGGAGAGTCCACCTGAGCATCCTACCCCCGCGACCCTCATGAAGGATTAGCGGGCCATTGAAAATGAATGAATGAATGAATGAATGAAGATACACAGAAAATGGCTTATCATTTTAAAAATTTCTTAAATCGTTTAAATATGCTAAGTGCATTTGAAAACGACTCAACACCAGTAAGACGAACAAAAAAATACATAGTTAACGTTTAAACCCAGTGATAGAACTTACTGAGTATGACTTCAGGAAAAAATATAGGTTCTCAAAGGGTAACATGGGAAAATTAAAAAAAAAAATTGTCAGAGAAGATCTAGAAGGCGTCGATAGAAGAGAGGGACGCATTTCAGTAGATCTTCAGGTTATGGTTGCTATAAAATGTTGGGGTCGCAATGAGGTAAATACGTATGCATCAATTTGTTATAAATATTTTTAACAAATCTAAAAATTTCGTTTCATATTAAAAACGACGGTGCGGAGATTCATGGTTTCACAAGTTTAAAGTTTTCGTTTTTTCTCGAAAACGTATGGGAATTTGGAATTTTAGTCTTGTTAATTTGCCTATAACTCGGCAACGGTAACAGGTAATAACGTTAAAATTTGGTCGCATAAACTTCGAATAGGAGTGCATCTTCTGGCATCCTTAACTCAATTTTGTGCTAATTCGTCTTAGGCGGTTTCACCTTGTGGCCACAGATTGACTCAAAAGCAAAGTAAATTATAAAAAATGCCGCAAGCCACTTCAGTCCAGACCCAGGTTATGCATGATTTCAAAACAATTTGCGGATTCCCCCAAGTAATAGATGCAATAGATTGCACTCATATAAAAATTCAGAGACAGAGAGGAGAATCAGGGCAATAGTAGGTATATTAGTAGAAAAGGTTACGTTTTTATTAAAGTGGAAAATACACGATACAACTGTTGTTCCGACTGTTTGACAGCTTTGTTGTAAACGATAATTGTATCGTGTGTATCCACACAACCAACCATTGTACCGATATCGTATGGTGGCACGGTTTTGACTGTACAACCGATGTCATATGCAGTGATTATATAGAAATGATATTGTGTATGTGTAAAATGACTGAATAAAATGTCTGGTAGTGCGTAAATCGTACGCAGATTGTATAATGTGTGTGCTGTATACAACAGTTGGGCCGATGCCGTTATTACACAAGTCGGTACGACGGTTGCATCGTGTATTTCCCACTTAACAGTCAAGTTGTTTGCGTCTCCCACTTAAACAATTACACAGCTTACACTTCGCCCCCTCCTAACAAGAGAAAGTAACTAACGCGGGGTACTCATAGTCACCTGCAGCATAGAAATAGGCTCGATTAAATCAGTCACCATCCCCACTCCACGCCGTATTGGTCACCATCAGATGAACCTCTCAAACCATACCAGACTAGTACTGGTAAAACCTAACACCACACCTGCATATCAGTAGCAGGGATTGATTGAGTCAATCATCTCTACTACTCTTATGCACCTTACTACCTACATGGTGCACCTAGGTACTAAGGGTTCGATTGATTCAGTCACCCTACCTAGCCAAAGCTATTACCACATACACATAGTTCAACTGCATAATAGTACAAAGTTTCGATTGGATCAGTCACCTTATTTACTCTTATGCACCCCACTACTTCCACGGTCCACCTAGGTACGAAGGGTTCGATCGATTCAGTCATCCGACCTAGCCAACACCAAATGTATAGTAGTACCAAGAGTTCGATTGAATCAGTCACTCTAATACTTTTATGCATCCCTACACCTTCAGGGTCACCCAGGCCCCACTACCAGCCAATACAATTTCCACAACAGTACAAGAGGTTCGATTGAATTAATCACCTCTATACTCGTTTGCACACTCTACCTTCCCGATCCACCTTGACTATAGGGTTGATTGAGTCAGTTACCCTACTTAGCCACTACAGGCACAGCAATCCTTAGCTATAAACCTCCTGAGAAAGGTAAAGGTTCCCGAGCACCCGGTGATTCCTCCGATACAATCAGCATGTGGTATCACAATGGACCTAAACGGTCTAAGTGTGCCCTGGCTCTGTCAGGTCAGCCACCTTACCTAACCTAACCTAGTAATTTTCTTTTTTTTATACTTTCCATCGGAGTTTCGCGGCAAATCGACCAACAAAAATGTGCAAGCATAGCTTCTGGCCATTTTGTTGGCTCTATGTATCGTCGCTCTATGTGCAAAATATCTAGATGAAATCTTACACCATGTTCATCTGACACTACGCCAAGATTTTCGGGAAAGAAATCTAAATGCGAGTCCATAAAATGTATTTTAAGGGACAAATTGCATTTCATAGTGGGTGCCGTGGCGCAAGTGGTTAGTGTATCGGTGTCCGACCACTGCGTGTGAGGTTTCAAGTTTGAATTCCAGAAAATACCAAAAAGTATTGTATTTTCACGGTCACACCTCGCGCAAACGTCTGACAAACATCTGAGAGAATTGTTGTCACGAGAAAGCTTCTCAATACCAATTGCCTTAGGATATGGTACTAAACCGTAGGTCCCTTTCATTCGAGTGAAAAATATAACGCACACAACACGAGTGGTTGCGAGTATCTAGATCTAGGCACTTAAAAGAGCTGTTGCGCCAACCCTTTGCAAGAGTGTATGTGACAGCAAAAAAATGGAAGACAGATATAGATTATTATTTAAAAATAATCCCTCGGACTTGCACTTAAAGCTTATGCTAATATTATGAGTAGGTGCGAATATCATTTGGGTGCCAAGAATGTTACCATCCTTATACGAGGCTTGAGATTGCCTTGCAACTATAACCTTTTTACGATAGACAGTTAGTCATGGTCTTTGTTTACATAGATTTTGCTATAAACTTGTGCAAGGAATCACTCTTGGCAACCGCTTTTTATTCAGCTAAGAAGTCAATTAAGTACCAAAGTACAGTCTCGGATATCTAAACACCTTCGTACAAGACTCTAACCGTTCCAGCCCTGTTTTATGGCGTAAAACCATGGGTTCATACCAAAGCGAATAAGGATGTCCTTGGCTTTTTTGAGAGTAAAATTATTCGAGTAATCTTTGGCTCCATCTGTATAGACTGCGAGTGGAAGTACAATGACATCAACCTTGCCAAAGGACTTCAAAAAGTTCAAATACAGCGACAAATATGACAGCGATAAATGCTCCAAAAACTCTTCGAATCCCTGAGGGAAGGCACAGTAAGGAAGGACTTCAGATTGGCCGGCATACAGAAATACATAGCGCCGTCAACCCACTCGGTGGGCATAAAGATGTTGTTGGCTTAAGACCGAGCTGGTTAAAGGGACCTGTAGCACGATCTACGTAAGCAACTAGTTGCGTTGGACCTTTGCGGCCGAGGAATGAGGTTCGATGTTCAACCCTCGAACAATAAATTTAATCGTAAACATCCTAGCAATAGGAAAATACACACCAAAATCACTGAAATAGTACACCGGTACATTAAACCTTCAACACGTTGAACGAATTAGTAGAAAGGTGTGAACTAAATATAAGCCTCCCGAAAGCACACAAATTCGTGCCTTCAAGACACAATGGAGTGAAAGTTCAAATCACCAACCGACATGTAACGAAAACATATTAAAGACGACAAGGTCCAATGCACCAAGAGGCCGAAATCCAGTCTAAGTAGCAAATAAATTCAGCATAACCTTAAAGATATTGTCAAACTAAAATGCTACGTAAAATTTTAAAAACTTTAGAGTTCATATACAATACAAATACATGTGTAATCGTATTGTTCAATGATAATTTGGATGTTACTCCCTTCTTTAGGAGCACATGTTACGTATTACAAAACATACGCGTAAGCAAATAAGGTAGTGCGGATGTATTTTACAACACGTGCCTTTCCTGCCTCTAATCGACTGGGAGAACACTGACATTGAGATCAGCCCAACTTTTCACTATAAGATTAAAGTAAGTGCGTGTATTGTAACAATATAAAGAAATGTGATACGCATTTGTCGATGTTAAATTTTTGAAAGTTGAATGTTGGGTTTGAATAATGTGATAAGATCCACACAAGCGAAAGCGGAGAAAACGGTTCTATCAAAACTATCTATCGCCTGCATCAATGATTTACCATCTACATATGTATGCATGTTTTTTCCATGAATGCAGTCGTTTATAAAATTACTTTATACCAACAATTAGACAATTTTTAAGAGGATACAAATTTAAGACACAAACCGTGCACTAACTATCGAATATTTCGAAATAAGAACACAGGGCAGAACTGGGTCATGCGAACTTTCACTTGTATGATGTTTATTTATTTACCTACATATGTAAATTAATTTGAAAATAAAATCGATAAATTAGCATTTTATTGAAAAGTTAAAAATAAATATATTTTTTTTAAAACTTCTCTGGAGAGAATCTAACCTATAATGCTGAGTCAGCGTCACGAGATACCTGCAAACGTCTGCAGTTTCTTTTAAATTGTTGCAGATTATAGTTGCCTGAAAATATTCCTTCTGGGATTGGGTTCCAAAGATTGCTTGACTTGTAACAAAATGAATTTTGGTGATGTTCTTGCGGTTGCCAGATGAACATGAAAGCTGTGTGCTTTGGTGGCCTGTCTGGCAGGACGTTGAAATGCCGAGTTTCTAGGGATGATTCTGTTGAGGTCTTCCGAACATCTGCCATTGTAGTATCTGTAGAACAGGCATAAATGTGTTACCTGTCTTCAATTAGCCAACGATTGGATGTAAGTGCTGGATCTCCTATTAAGCGAATTACTTGCATCTAGATGGTATCAAGTATATTTTTATAGTGTTTTGGGACCGAGCTCTAAACATGAGAGCAGTGCTCAAGCCTCGGTCTTACTTGAGGTTTGTATAAAAGAAGACGTTGCGGCAGTGTAAAGGACCACTTTGCTCTGAAAAGATAACTGAACTTTGTGGAAGCCGATTTTGCGATGTTGGATATGTGGTCACGCCATGTTACTATGACATCCAGCAAATGCATGGTCTCTTTGGGATCGATTATTCGGCCATCCATTTGAAGCTGGAGAACAGTAGATGTGTTCCTTCCCCATTGCAAGATTTTCTGCATTAAGAAGATTGTGAGGGTTTGTAGGCATCTCTGACTATATGAGGTATTGGCACTCACGAGCATGTTGTTTAAACAAGATGTTACTCGAGTGCTGTCATCACCCAAACTAAACATCTTATTATTTGTTGATCCTAGTAGATCATAAATATGTAGTAAAAATAATGTTGGAGAAAGAATGGATCCTTGAGGAACACTGGCCTAAATAGCATATATGTTGGAAGACACACCGTCGACAACAACTTGAATTGATATGTCCTGAGGAAAAATGTTCATCTACCTGCGGTAGTCCATAGGAAGCTTTTTTGCTTAGTAAAGCACTATGCCAGATCCGATCAAACGCTTTTGAGATGTCTATTGCAACGGCTTTTGATTCGCCATGTTGTTCAATAACTGAGGTCCATATATTTTTACAATTTTCCAAAACTTGGGTAGCTATGTATGTCGTTTCATATATCATGTATTGCAATTTTGCACCAAATCGGCTGGAAATAATCGAGGAATATCCAAGTTTCGAGGACCAGTACTGTTATTTGAATTTTTGGCTAAAAACCTTGTGTACCATCGACTATGTTCAATAATTTTGGCTGCAGACCTAGGTACAGACGGACTGACTGGTAGAACGACTGGTGTTTCTGGTAAATCAAATAATTATAAATAATGGTTAAATGAAGCACATAAACGTGAACAAGATATCCAATGCAATAATCTGAGAGTGTTGCAATGCCTGAATTGCCTTTTCCAATATTAATAACGAGGCCAAATCTTTTTTGAAATTTTTCTTATAATTAATATCTATAATACAAATCTTAACAACATTATCATTTCTCTTTTTAGGTAAGTTGGACAATTATTTGCAAAAGACCGACACTAGTAAGTGAATTATTTACTTGTCCTGAAACTATAGTATTAAAAAAAATAAAACGCAAACATCATTATAAAGCCAATCTCATTGTTCACTTGTATTCAGGAGTCATAATAAGCAGAACTGTATTCTTAAACATTGCCTAATCTAAATATCTATTCACTATCTATTTTCACTAAATTTAAACCACTCTTTTATTAGGTATTTGTTCAAAGTTGATCGAGTGCTTAAAATTCTGGTACATTATGACTTTGTTCAGTAAAGCGTTCTGCCCTATCTGAAAATAGAAAATTACACGTATTTGCAACGGGTATATTTCAAGCAGGAACTTTTTCGTCTGTTCCGTAGCACTTAACACTCAATTTTCTACACCTACGTATCTACTTCTAAGGTAGAAGACATTGCTGAAAACTATCAAAATCAGCTATTTCGTGTAATCAAACATTTTTTCATTGAAACTGAATTTGATTTGCCTTAGATCGTAGCTATATAGTCGTATCCTTAATTTTTAGAAAATGCATTTATAAACATTCTCATCTTACTTCTTCAGATTTGTTAATTCTATCGGCGGTAGTTTTGTATTTGAGCAGCTGGAAAGGAGGAACGTTTGTATGATGAACTTGTTTTGTTCTAAATGGTCCTGACAGCTTTCACTAACTTTGTATATTCTGTCCGGTTCTGGGCCAGTTTTTCTTCATTAAACAAAGCTAATAAAATATTTTTTTTTATACACTATTCTCTCAGGAAAGGTGAACCTATAATGCTGAAACAGCACCCCGAGATCTCTCCAGGTGCCTGTTGATTCTGCTCTTGAGTAGCTGCGGATTGTAATCTTCTAGAAATATGTTTTCTGGGAGTGAGTGATAATTTTAGTAGAGACATGTTCGCGTGGTTTCAACGTGAACATCAAAATCGTGTGTTGCTTCAGCCTGTCTGGTAGTTGTCTAAATGTTGTATTTTCAGAGATTATTCTCCGAAGTTTTTCGGAGCATCTTCCATAGTAGTATCTGTAGTGTAGGGATAGATCTGCTAGTTGCCTTTGATAGGCCAACGACTGGAGATTCGATGTTACCCCGGGGAATTCTATTAAGCGAACTGCTCATCTCTGGATGTTCTCGACTAAATTTTGAAATTTTTTTTAGAGACGAGCTCCAAACGTGGGAACAAAATTCAAGTCCTAGTCTATCTTCTGATTTGTATGAGTATATGAGCAAAACCTATACCGATGTGAAGTATTTCTTTGCTCTAAATAAAAAGCTCAGTTTCATGGATTTTGTGATGTAAGTTATGTGTTCGTGCTATATTATGTCAGAGTTGACCGTGACGCCAAGAAAATGTATGGCTCCCTTAGGTTGTATTATTTGGTCGTCCATTCGAAGCTGTGGTAGACTGTGTCCTTCTAGAAAAGGCAGCGAATTGGATTTTCTTTAAATTAAGTTCGACCAAGTCTTTCCCCAGAGCAAAATGGTGTGCAGACCTTCATTTAAAGACTGGATTTGGTCGCATCTCTGGAGGTGTAAGGTGATTATGTTCACGATGGTGTTGTTCGAACAAAATGCTATTGGAGTACTATCTTCGGCAAAACTGAATATCCTTTATTTGCCGTTAATGTGGAGTATAAAAAAAGTCGATGAAAGTATAGAACTTTGTGGTACTCCAGCGTTTGCAGCAAAGATTTCGGAAGATTTGCCATCGACCATAGCCTGAATTGATCTGTCCTCAAGAAGGTTTCTCATCCATGTGCAGAGCTGTTGCGGTAGTCCATATGAAGCTAACTTGTTTAATAATTCTTCATGCCAAACACGATCGAAAGGTTTAAAGATGTATCGGCTCTTGATTCTCCATGTTGTTCTATGGCTGACGTCCATACATGAGTTTCGTAGCTCAGTAAGTCTCCGGTTTAACGGCGCTTTCGGAAACCATATTGCCTGTCGCTTATTAACCTGCCTCTCTCCAGATATGTGATTTGTTTCATTGTAAATCTGAAACGAACTTATTATTTCCTATATACAAATGTACAATCGTTTTTGTTTTTTTTTTTCTTTCTTTAATTTTTAGTGATTATTTTCGAAAAATCCATATAGCTGATTTGGTTTTGTGGAAATTTTCGATCTTGGCATATTACTTAAATTTTATGTTTCGGGTTGCATAGACATATACAACGCAATGGCGTGCAAGATATTTGTCATACAATAAAAATCAAAAAAAAAAGATGAAAGCCTATAAAGTATCTTCTACATCTTCTCACCATTATATTCCCTAAAATGTGGTAGCTTCAATAGAATCAGCTCCAGAATTTATCAAATTCGCCCTTTAATCTCTTTAAAAATCGATTTCGACTCATATCTACTCCAGACATATTAAGACAGGCCACATTAGTTGCTATTACTACCATGAGACACATAAAACCACAGAACCGAAGGCTACACACTTCATCATAGAATCACGTTCGTAATTGACTGTCGAAATCAATCAAAATTAACAACTTAATCCCGGACAGCTCGCAAAACCCGATACAAGAGTATTTGTCAAAGTCATATTTATGTCAAAAGAGCTTCGTACTACTCTCTCCATAGAAAAAAAAAATACCAATTCCTCATCTCATAAAATCTGCACACAAAAACATTATTTCCTACCCTGACACGTGTGAAGGATTAATGATGGTTCCTCATGAACCATTCACCTCCTAGTTCAGGCGAAAATACACAGGTCATCATTAAAATTGAATTTAAATCTCTAGCTGAATGTAAAGTCTGTCTGTCCATGGGGCACAGCACAAATCCCTATGCTATGTTACCATCCGGTCGGAGGCCGCCTCCTGCTCAATACATGGGTTATATATCAAAATACCGAAAATCTAAACCACGAGGCAGCGTCAGGAACTTTCATTTATCTCGCAGTCTGTGTGTGCGAGACCGACTATCATCATCAGATAGCGAGCGAGGGTGTACCACAAAAGCAGCAGCAGCAGCATGGTCCACGAAAGCAGTCAATATTTTACCTACCGCTACCACAATGGAAAGTAAATATTTTAAGGATTGCATCCCCAGGAGATTATAACCGTTATGATATTAACTCGTGGTCGGTATCATGAGGTGAGATAAGAGATTTGCGCACAGATTGTAGGCTTTTGTGTTTAGTAAATCAGTGGATAGTGTTGGGGCCGTGAGAATTGGGGTTGAGTGGGAAGGCGTTATCTGGGGTTGCTTGTTAAAGACCGTGGCTTAAGAAGACAGGACATTGTCTTAAGGTTTATGTTTAAATTTCGCCTGTTAGAATATATTTTAGTTTTAGATTGTTTACACACACCGTAGAATTCTGTTTTTGAAGTCTTATTTTAACTGGTGTCTTGCAAAGATTTATAAATAAAAAAAAAAACCTCTGGTTAGACTATCTACTTCAAATATATGTGTGGACGTAGAAGGCATCGTTTTTTCTCAGATATGCCACGATATGCAGTGGCAAATTATAAAAAAAAGTCAGTAGTAAATTTTCTAAAGTTCTAAGAAATAGTTTTGTTTAAAATACATTACTGGTTACAGTGTAGGCAAGGTTGAAAGAATAGTAGATCCATCCAAAAACATGAATATTCCAAGAAACAAAAGAGTGAATGAACCAATATGGAGTGGCCGGAATCGCATCTGCCACATGTATTACCATTTATGGCTTCAAACAACGTAATTCACGACGTAACCACAAAAGAGCAAGTACGAGTGTATGTTGGATATAGCTGTAAGAACGGTGTGACCACTCTTCGATAACTAGTATTGGGCAATGCGTATGTATGTGTATTTGTATTGCGTTTTCCGAAAGTTTCTTTAGGATTTTACCTGTGATGAGATCATATACTGGGCTTTTATTTGAGTTCACTTCATTTTAGATGCATCTTCTTATTTCCTTTACGGAAGTGTTCTTTATGGGTTGGTTAATTCTATTACTGTTTTTGCCTTTGGTAAATATATCTTTGAAACGCTCTGACACGATGTTTGCCTTTTTATGGTCCATTCTTGCCCATTTACCTTTTATAGTTCTAATTGGTGGGTGGTCGTCTGTAGTTTTTCTTTTTATATTTTTTGTGGCTTTCCATAGGTATTTAAATAGTTAGAGCTTTTTGTTCCAATGTTTCTTTAATAATTCCTTAAGTTCTTCTTTCTCTTCACTCATTCTATTAATTTCCCATGTTTTCTCAGTTTCCATTTTTCTATCACGGTCTTTTTCTTTTATTCGCTCCGGTATGTAGTCACTTTTTCCCTTTTCGATTATCATTGACGTAGATCGACTTTTGGCCTCGTGTATTACATCGTTGCAGTGAATTATTGCTCCTTCTAGATCTTCTTGTACCCTTAATGGAATCCTTAGTTGTAACTCCAGGTTAATAACTTCTCTAAAAGTATCCCAGTCTGTTCTTTTCGAAATCCGGCGACATCGATAGTGTCGGCGCATGAACAACGCCTTCAGCGAAAATTCAAAGCCTTACGGAGGAAAATACGGAACTCTGGACTAGGCTAAGTATAACTTCTCTGCGAAGAACTAAGAAAGGAAGTAAATGTATTTAAAGCAGAAACGCCTTTAAGGATATACCGAAACCTGAAATGAAATGAGTCTGCTACTAGTTCAAACGTCCCCGATAACACTGATTATCAAACGGATGAAGAAGAACTAAGTCGGGAAATCAACTGGATGCTTAAAAAAAACAACCAGTTAAGAAACGAAAAGGTGGCTGTTCGCCCGAAATGGTAACAAGGCAAGAAACACCCAAAATAAGCGAGAAGATAAAGAACAGCGTGACAAAATAAACACATGTGCCGAAGAAAAACCACGAACTAAGGTACGACCACCGCCACCAATAAACGTAATCGGAATTAGAGACTATAATAAACTGCATTCTATTCTCAAACCACTGTTGCTATCCGATTTTGAAGTAACATCGCTCAACAACAACAAATGGAAAGTAAACGTAAAGGACTCAGACAGTTACCGCTTAGTATCTAATAAACTGAATACTGAAAAAAATTCAGTGGTATACTTACGAAAATAAATCTGAAAGACCGATACGGGTCGTAGCTAGAAGACTTCATGCCTCATGCTTAAAGGAATATGTTGTTCACGATTTGAAGAACAAAAACTTTAAAATCGTCGATGCGGTAAATTTAAATGAATGATAAAAACAAAAATTGGAATGAGAGGAAACGACGGTGAAGCGCGGGCTTCCTCTTTTTATACTAACCTTTGATAAAGCTGAGAGTTTAGATAAGATTTACGAAATGAGAACAATTCTGAATATCGATTTGACAAACTCGAACCCATGCGCAAGAATACAAGGTTGATACCTCAGTGCAAACGATGCCAAGGATTCAATCATACACAAACGTATTGCCGAAAAGAACAGCGATGCCGCAAAACCCAATTTCTAAACCGGTAAATAAGGAAAAGTCGAAAACTGTTGTAACCGAACAGACACTGGCGTGGTAACGTACGCCCAAGCTGCGACAGCAAACACAGATCAAATTCGACAACGGATGAAGCTAAAAGCGTCAAAAGAAAGCCATCAGATTCTGGCATGCAGACGCGCGCCCAAGCATCAACAAACACCGATATTTCGGTAAACCCTTTATCTCACATCTTCTTCATAATCCTTGGTAGGCTTGAGGACCTAACAATAACAAACAGGCAATTGTCGGAAGATTGGAGAAGCTTGAATATAAGCTTAACAATAGGAGCATCTTAAAACGAACATGACGAAACTCCTTAAATTTCTTGCATGGAACGCCAACGGGCTCATACAAAAACTAGACGCGCTAGAAATATTTGTACGAGAATAAATCTGTGAAACTTAGCTAACGAAACTATCGCGTGTAAACATTACTGGCTACCGTGCCTATCACGCTTGTCACCCGTCCGGAAAAGCGATAGGCGGATCATCCTTGTTTATTAAAGACTGCATCGAACAATCCGAAGACCTAAAGGTAGAGCTTGAAACTGTTCACGATTCAAGTTAAAAATGGTCAGCGTACTCTTAAAATGTCATCTATCTACTGTCCACCGCGTTCCGCGCTGGAAAAAAGTGATTTTGCTAACTTGTTTGAATCGCTGAAACCTAATTTTATTATTGGCGGCGATTTTAATGCGAAACATACGTTCTGGGGCTCAAGATACAGCTCGAAAAAAGGTAGAATGCTCTATGGGGCAGGTATAGACTACAGTTGTGATTTACATTCGACAGGTAAACCGACTTATTGGCCAACTGATACTTCGAAAATACCTGACCTGATCGATTTTTTCGTTGTGAAACGAATATCTACCAACCACATAAAAGTTAAAGAGAACTTTGATCTGTCGTCTGATCATTACAAATACAAATATTTGGCGCAACAGCTCTTTAAGTGCCAGGGCCTAGCTTCTCGCAACCACTCATATTGTGTGCGTTATATTTTCACACGAATGGAAGGGACCTGCAGTTTAATGCCGAATGCGAACGGCGATTTGAGAAGCTTTATTGTGACAACAATACTCTCGGATGTTTGTGAGACGCTCGCGAGAGGTGGGACCGTGAAAAAAACTTTTTGCTGTTTTCTGGGATTCGAACTTTGAACCTCATGCGTAGTGATCCGACACACTAACCACTTACGCCACGGCGCCCACGTCGTCTGATCATTCCCCAGTCAATTTGACAATGAGCGAAAAACTAGTCTATAACCTAGAGCCAGCGAGATTAACTGGTCGAACAACTAACGGGGAAGACTTTAGGAACGAAATTGAAGATAATGTTGAACTGAGCGTTCTACTTACGACACCCTATGAACTTGAGGTTGGAGTTGATCGCTTCGTTGAGATCGTACAGCTCGCCTCTTGGAAATATCCGCCCATACAAGGAAAACGTCGGACAAATACGGTTTGCGATATCGTCCGGAAATAAAAGAATTGGTCAAGGAAAAAAGAAAAGCGCGTAAAAAATGGCAACAGAGTCGTGCTCCGCAGCATAAAGCACACTTGAATTGTCTGTGCAATTTGTTGAAGAAGACTATTAAGGATTTTAAGATGCGTGCAACAGGCTCTTATCTTGAAAGTTTAACAGCGAAAAAAGATTCCAATTATTCACTTTGGAAAGATGTAAAAGGCACCAAAAGGCCCAAAGTCCCCGCGCCGCCAATTAAATGAAATCAAAATGAATGGACAAGGAAGCTAAAGAAAAAGCGGACATCTTTGCGGCCCACCTAGAAGAAACCTTTAAACCGTACGATGGTCAAGTGGTTTACGACAACATCAATAGGCCGGATTTACCATCTTACGATTAAACACTCACAAGTGCAACGCTAAGGGAACTCAAACATAAGATCCAGAATCTAAAACCTAAAAAAGGTCCTGGTTATGATTTGATTACCTAGAAAAGCATTGATTAAGCTTCTCCATATATTAAGTGCTGCGCTCAGATTAAAACACGTGCCATGCCGAGCCAATGGAAAGTTGCGGAAGTTATAATGGTTTTAAAGCCAGGAAAACCGCCAAATTAAGTAAAGTCGTATAGACCAATTTCGCTTCTTTCATATCGAATTTTCGAGACGATATTACTAAGACGTCTCCAACCGGTTATAGAAAAAAATAATCTTATCCCTAACCACCAGATTGGGTTCAAAAGTAAGCATTCAACGATTGACCAGGTGCATAGAATTACTGACGTAATCAAGAAAGCACATGAAGAAAAACAGATTTGCTCAAGCGTGTTTCTTGACGTCTCGCAGGCCTTTGATAAGGTGTGGCATGATGGCTTGAAATGCAAACTACGACAAGTTCTCCCTGTGTGCTTATACGATATTCTAGTATCATATCTGGGGAATAGACTCTTTCGTGTTAGACATGGAATCGAATACTCCGAGCTCAAAGAAATTTCGGCCGGCGTACCGCAAGGAAGCGTTCTTGGGCCGCTTCCTATTTGCTATATACTCGTGATATACCGAACGAAGATGGCACTATCCTTGCAACGTTTGTCGATGACACCGCTATCCTAGCAGTAGGTAAAACAATCGAAGAAACGACTGCAAAACTTCAAAACGCAGTGTATACAGTAAATGAATGGACAAGGGGCTGGGGGATTGCACTCAACGAATCTAAATCAGTTCACATGAATTTCACTCATAAGAAAACTAATGACTTGCCGATTTTTCTAAGCTCGGCCCAAATACCTTTTGCAAATGAGGCCAATTACCTGGGAATGACACTCTACGCAAGGCTGAAATGGAATTCGCACGTGAAAATGAAACGTGAAGAACTCAAAAACAAATTCAGAGAAATGTACTGGTTGCTCGGAAAACATTCCCAACTCAGTACTGAGAACAAACTGATTTTATACAAGCAAGTGTTAATGCCGATGTGGACCTACGGTATACAACTTTGGGGTTGTACCAAGAATGCCAATATTTTTCAAACTTTTCAAAATAAAGTGCTAAGAGAAATTGTCCAAGCACCGTGGTATAGTAGAAACGACGATATAGGGATCTCGGAATTCCGACAATCGAAGCTGAAACTAGAAGTTTCGCGAGAAAGCATAGAAACCGACTAATCGGACATGTCAACAATACAGTCCTACAAATTTTGGATGAGAGCAATTTATTGCTCCGACTACAAAGGACGAAACCGTTCGACTGTGGCGAGATTATGATTAACCGCGTCTAGATTGCGGAATATGCAGGATCTTTCAGTGGAAAGTAACCTGCCAAACGTTTTTATTTCGTGATAGAAAAATTGCTTGATAAGTCATTATTTATTGCGATACCTAACAAATTTATATCGAAGGGTGGTGTTTTTTTAGTCAGTAAGAATCTGACACTACTATGAGCACGCGCTTGCTATTCTTATAGTATCTATGAAGATTTTTCGCCTACCATCGGAAAAAAATGCAAATTTGTTGGTACGGGTATGTTCGGAGGCCTTATGTTCGTTTTGTAATCTATCACAATTGACGAGTGGTCAGAATATAGTTCATAGCAGGATTCTATTCTTAGTTTTTTCTATCTAATATTTTTGTAAGTACACCCCAAATTATTTTGAAATTGTCTTGGAGGTTTGGTACAGCTTAATTTATAACACACTGTTTGGTGGTATGCGTTCAGTGAGTGACTAGTGGTTGAAGCTCTATATGCGGACTAGTGTTAAAACGTATTCACACGTTTTTTTAGATCCACTTATCAATACAACTTAAAATTAGTAATAAATACTAGATATTTCATTCGGTCCAAAAATGTTGAGTGAAATACATTTAATTTTACGCGTTTAAAAGGCCTATTCAAGGTAAAGCTACGCCAATAATGGCTTTAATGCCGATGTTGGCAAACACCTTCTCCCAAATTCTAATTCTCTGCAAAATTTGCTCGACTAGTATCGGAAAGCCGATCTACTAATCTTCTCATCAGTGCAGCGCCCAACCAACTGGTTAGACATACCATGGAGCACGAATGTAATATTGCATATTTGCTAACAATAATAACTGACTTGGTTCAAATGAGCTCTGGTAATCATATAGACAGTTAATTGTTTCTTTTTTATTTAATATCAAGGCAAGACACTTGAGCAACGCCATTCCTGTTAGATCATTAGTCATTTCATTTTCAAACAAAAGCTAAAAAGCGAACCCTAAATTCGCTGTTGATTTGATTGCTCTACAGAACTTCTTTGTTTTTGTTTTTTTGAATCTCCCATTCATTTCAAAAGACCATTCGGATACATAATCGTGCATTATTTAAAAAACAATTTCCTGTGTTTTTTACCAAACCGAGGGTGGGAATGTGCATGCATATGTACATTGTACATATATATGTCTTACTTGAAACAAATAAACAGATTTTTACCTCGCTCTGCCAATTTTCCAGGCAAAATCTATTTATCTGTACCATCTCCTTCACATTTCCACTCCATTAATAAAAAAAATCTCTTCTATTGCTGAAATATTAAGAAAATAATTTCAATCTCATCCTTCTGGATCGCTCAGCAAAAAAAAGGAAAAATTAAACCGACTAGGCATTCAAAATAAAAATATAAAATAAAAAAAAGTCGAATAGAGACAAGGGAATAAAAAAAAGAAATCTTCCAATCTTCTAATGAACCGTGTAGTCTTGCTTTGTAATTTATAATTTAAGCTGTTTTTCAAAAGACCGCTTTCATATCTATGCACTCTCAACCCCCACCACAAACGCCACCCGCTGACGATACAACAGCGAACAACAGAAGTGTATTTTTCTAGGTCATTGGGCGGAATAAGCTCGGCAGCACAATGAGTTCTCGTCATTCTTCTTCTACAGCACACATATGCAGAATGGATACAAGAAAAAAATTTAGCTCCATTGTGTTATTTTCCCATTCAAATGGAGCTGCGAAAGGTCGAAAATGTTTTGGCGGTTCTTTTACGAACAAAGTTCTCCCAAGAGGAGGCGAACGAAAAAGAGGGACAAATGAAATAAAAAAAAAAAACGACAAAAAACTTAACAAGATCCCCAAAACTAGAATACGAGTACATCTAGGGGAAATAACAATATACAGAGCCAAATGTATCTCATGGTTCGTTTGTGTTTTGTTTTTGTTTATCTTTTACAAGTTCAAGCCCGGCAGCAGAACGGAAAAACCTCCTCCCTCTTCCACACGTGCCTTTTATTCCGAATCAATTATTTAGGAAAATCGCTTGGCATTCTTTTCACCCCCGGATATCAACACGATTTGTACATTTTAACGTACATATTCTTTCTACTTTCGGCTTCATCCTTAATTAATACGACATAGTACATATACGTATGTAGGAGATCCTTTAGAAAAACTTGTGGAAGCCAAATAAGTTGAAGCGGAAGTGGAGATGAATTACAGTTTGGCTTAAAAGAGACATTGACATTTTAATAAGAATTAGGAATGTCTTCATTCAGCATGGAAAATAGGATTTAAGGACGACTGTACCAAGCAATGTTGCGACATAAATCTGCTTACGAGTACATACTCGTATGTAGATCCGAATTCGTAGAATGGTTTTTTTCGACGAAGGAATAACTCAAAGATTATACAGGGTGATTTGCATAAGATGCGAAGCCTAGGACGGATAGATTGGGTCAAGACAAGAAAAAAATCGTACGTAGCCCCTACCGCCTAAACGGAGGGAGATAGACCCCCCCTCCCGTACAATTTGTTTCTTGTCTTGACCCAACCTATCCGTCCTAGGCTTTTGTCGCATCTTATGCAAATCACCCTGTATAACTGAGTAACGTCTTATTCTTGAAATTCAATATGCACAAACCAGAAACACTAACGTGTACTTGGAGAAAAGATCTTGTTTAACCACGAGCCATTAAAAAGCAAAAAATTTTACACATGACGCGAAAATATTTCTGCTGTTGTTGGAAGTGTGAGTGGGAACCGACACGTCTCAGTTTTTCCTCGTTCGCAAGAAGTGGGCCTTTCCGCGTCCTCACATCGACGAATTTTGCGGAAAGACTTATAGGTCCAGGTCCTCATCAATACAAGATTTAATTGACTCAATACCTAAAGCCAGAGGATGTGGTTCCCCACGTCGCGTTATTTCGAGGAAGAATGATGTCAAATAACCTCCACGATCGTGCGATTCTTCTTTGTTGTATGCTGATAAACCAGTAATAATTCACAAGCAAAGACAACTTTAGCTATCCAAAACCTTAAAGTGAGCCCCACAGGCAGATCGGTAGAAATGCGATGAAGTGGGAGGGTTATGATCCCTTGTTTTCGGATCATAACCTCGCCGAAATGCAATCAGGAAATTAAATGGATGTATGAGATGCTTGGCAGAAAAACTATCGAAACACTATTGGACAAAAAACCATTGCTGTTAACACAACGATAGGCTGTCCCCAAGGCGGTTGCTGTCAACTAGAAGGGAAAACCAACACCGACGAATTGGACAAAACGTCACCGTGGGCAGCTATAACTTCGAGGTAGTTAGGGACTTTGTCTACCTTGGCTCTGCTATAAACTCGAAAAACAAAATCAGTGCAGAAATCAATCGAAAAATAACTCTTGCCAATCGATGTTTTTTTGGGCTTATAAGGCAATTCAACAGTAAAGCCCTATCTCGAACAACTAAGGAGACTCTGTATAAGACCTTGATCATCCCAGTCCTGCTTTACGGCGCTGAAACATGGACTTTATTAAAAGAGGATGAAGATATCCTTGGTCGCTTCGAGAGAAAAATTCTTCGTAAGATTTTCGGTCCCGTTTGCGTTGACGGGTTTTGGAGGAGAAGATTCAATCACGAACTATACGAGCTGTACAGCGACATCGACCTAGTCAAAAAACTGCGTATTGGACGTCTGAGATGGCTAGGACATGTAGAGCGAATGGACACCAACGCTCCGGCCCGCAGAGTCTTCGAATCTAACCCGGAGGGACGACGCAGTAGAGGGAATCATCGCCGTAGGTGGCGCGCACAAGTTCAAGGGGACCTCGACCAACTTGGAGTGCGCAACTGGTGGCAATTAGCTAAAGACCGAGCTAAATGGAGAGGCTTGTTGGTTGAGGCCCAGGTTCACCCGAACTGTAGCGCCACCTAAGTAAGTAAGTATACACTCATCTCTGCCAATTCATCACCAGTTGCTTTGAAGAGTTCGGCCGATAAGCCGTTAGGTCCAGCAGCCTTTTCGAATTACAGCTTGGATATTGCTATCCGTTCTGGTCAGGTGGACGAACATATTGACTATCATAGTCTATGTTGAATGGTTCATTCTGCCTGACAGCGGTATGTTGGTCTTCGTCGCCGTTATACAGTCTGCAGAAGTAGTTTTTCCATATTCTCAGCCCCGACTATGATTCTATTATACTACGAGGTTCCCATTTTCATCTTTTGTTATCAGACGTGGTGTCGTGTAGACTATAATTACCGACTGCCCTACCAAAGACGTCCTGCTTTCCTATTTTGGCGTTAAAATCACCCAATATGATTTTAACTTCGTATTTAGGACATTGCTGGTATGTTTTGTCGACGAGCTCGTAGAAACAATCTTTGGTGGCATGGTCCTTTCTTCCGTCGGGCATGAACACATATTAGGCTTATGTTATTACATTTAGCCTTGATCCGGATAGTCATAATATGCTCGCTCACGTGTCGGAAGCTTAAGCTTGTCTAAGTCTCCCGCTTATAACAAATGCGCATTCGAAGAAGCGCTGCCTGTTGCCTCTGTAGCAATCACCGTAGTAGATGTCACAGTTTTTCATCCTCTTTTTGCCCGGCGCATCCCATCGCACTTCCTGAATGGCGGTTATATCTGCTTTATAGCAGTCTAAGGCCTCTGCTAGTTGTTCGGCTACACCTTGTCTGTAAAGGGACAGAACATTCCACGTACAGATCCGAAGGTCGTTGTCCTTATTTCGTTTGCTGAGTCGTCCTTATTCGAGGCTTTTAGTGGTTTCGGAACCATTCGTGTTTTTTTACATGGTAGGGAAGTAACCCCGAGGGCACAACCCCCAACCTAGAGGGCCAGTTCCTTTAGTTATACCTCTAGGACGAGGGGCCGCTGACACCGGTGCCAGTAGTCCACTACGGGAGTATGAGCGCTGCTGTTGATCCATTAAGGGCTCCTCCGCCACCATCTCTATTCCAAGGTCCTGATGTACGTTGGAAATTCCTTACCGACCTGTGATCCGAATACGTCGAAGCAGCTCGCGCAAAGTATTCACTAAGATCAATCTAACTAGAACTATAGACACCATCATTGACTCCGTCTAGGGAATTCGTCCGCTGCCACATGGAACAGGAAGAAGTGCTCTAGTAAGAAAGCACTCAAGAACATTCAGCAGCCTGAAAAAGGATAAACTCCGAGAACATATCAGAAAGATAGCCTTACAACGGGGTATGCAGATTCTGCAACAAAATTACATGACACTGACCCGCATCAGTATGAAATGTCTTCGTTCCCACAAAAAAGAGGAGAAAAATCTCCCACCTCTACTTCCGATGTGCATTCCTACGTTTCTGATGCCGACTAAGCTTAATGAGGTGCTTAGGTTAGGTTAGGTTAGGTTGGCTGTCCACACGAGAGTGCAGACACACTTAGACCAGTGAAGGTCCTTTGTGATACCATGGATCAAACCATTAGGCCACTCAGAAAACCAACCGGAGCTTTTGACAAAGCGATGGATGCTCATGACGTCCAAGGACGCCAGATCGCAGAGGTCGTCAAGGAAGAGGGACCCTAGATGGAGCATTCTTTTATGCGACAGGGCTGGACATGTGCATAGGAGGTGAAGGATGGTTTCCTCCTCCTCCTCGTCCCTACAGCTTCTGCAGAAGTCGTTGGAGAAGAGACCAAGTCTTTTAGCGTGTTGGCCTATAAGACAGTGTCCATTGAGAACACCGACAACGCAACTGATTTGTGTACGCTTTAACTTGATCAGATCGGCACTACGTTTTTGATCCAGCTTAGGCCAGATCTGTCTCGAAATGTGACACGTTGAGCCGTTTCCCCATCTGAGGTTGGTCGTGCTAATAGCGTTCAGCTTTAGTAGATACTTACATGTAGCGAGGGGCATACCCAGGGCTTGTCTTTCAGGCAAAATCCTTAGAGTGGTACCCTGTCTGGCGAGGTCGTCAGCCCTGCAGTTACCTGGAATGTCTCTATGGCCCGGCACCCAGCATAGGTGAATGTTGAACTGCTCTGTCATCTCCATAAGAGATAGACGACAGTTTAAGGCAGCCTTTGAAGTGATGGAGAACGATTCCAGGGACTTAATTGCTGTCAGTGAAAATGCTAATATCCCTGACAGATAGTACATTACATTTCAGCCAGGACAGGGCTTCCTTAATCGCCATGATTGCCGCCTGGAAAACGCTACAATGATCAGGGAGGCGGAAAGAAATGCTCAGATTGAGCTGTTCGGGGAAAACACCACAACCCACCCCACCCTCCGTCTTAGATCCATCTGTAAAGAAGTGAACCGAACTACCATGGATAGGGGGGGAAATGTCCCATACATCCCGGTAAGGGATGCTCGTACGGAAGTTACGGTCAAATCTCAATTTCGGCGGGGTGTAGTCCGTGTTTTCGTGTTTGAAGTTGAGAAGATCAAGGATCGAGGAGTGGCCAAAGCGATAGCTAGACCACTGAGAGGAGGCTTTCAAGCGGATGGCCGCACAGGCAGCCAACTGTTTGCCGAAAATATCTAAGGGTAGCAGGTTGAACAAGATGTCCAGTGCCACGGAGGGAGTAGTTCTAAGTGCACCACTGATGCAGATGCATGCAGATCTTTGCACCTTAGCTAGTTGAGTGAGGTGGACAGCCCTTTCAAGAGCAGGCCATCATACGATCATGCCATATAGTAGTATAGGCCTGATAACGGACACATATAGCCAATGGGTGATTTGAGGTTTAATACCCCAGCTCCTACATATAGACTTTTTACAGGAATAGAGAGCTACATTAGCTTTCTTGACGCGCTCTAGAAGATTGGCCTTCCAGTTTAATTTCCTATCCAAAATAAGACCCAGATATTTTGGGTTTGCAGAGAAGGTGAAACTGGTGCCATTTATCATAGGAGGGTCTATGAGGGGAACTTTATATTTCCTCGTGAAGAGAACGAGTTCCGTATTATGGGGGTTAGCCCCCAGTCCACAATTGGAGGCCCATTTGGTGAGCCGAAGGAGAGCATATTGGAGTGAGAGTGTTTAGCGGAGGCAGCAATAGCAATGTCATCAGCATAGGCGATCACTCTACAACCTGACGTATCCAGGTCCATCAGTAGTTCATTAACTACCAGGTTCCACAGAAGAGGTGACAAGACTCCACCTTGAGGTGTACCGCAGCGAGCAATTCTTCTGGCCGATGCTCCGCCCAGCTATGTGTTAATAATCCTGCATGTAAGCAATTGATTGATCAACACTCCGAGCGAAACATCCACTTTCAGATTTACAAGTGCGTCCGTAATCGCCATTGGTTTGACATTGTTAAAAGCTCTTTGATGCTCAAGGATTTTTCGATGGTGCGCACAAGCGAATGTAAGGCTGTCTCAACCGATTTGCCTTTGCAGTACGCATGTTGGGACGGCGAGAGCAGAGCTGGGCTAATACTTTGCCGAAGATGGATATCAATTAACCTTTCTAAAGTTTTAAGCAGAAAGGACGATAGACTGATAGGTCGGAGATCCTTTGGTTCCACGTGCGAGCTCTTTCCTGCCTTAGGTATGAATATGACTTCAACCTCGGTCCAAAGTTTGGGAATATAGACCAGATTTAGACAGCCCGACAAGATGACTTTGAGCCATGGAAGCACAATGTCCTCGCATTGCTGAATTTCAGCTGGAATAACACCGTCAGGTCCTGGGGACTTGAAGGGTTGGAAGCTGCGCATGGCCCATCGGATCTTTTCTGTGGTTATCAAGACTAAAGAGTTGCTGCAAGGTTGAGGGGGGGATTTCCCACTTGCGATACAGCAACAGGGGAGCTACCAGGAAAGTGAGTATCCAGTAAGATGTCAATGGATTCCTCAGCAGAGGAGGTCCAGTGACCATCCGGATGCAAAAGGAAGCTGGGTATAGCAGGGCTTTTAGAGAGGATTTTCCGCAACCTGAAAGCTTCCGAGGACTCTTCAATGCTTTCGCAGAAGAGTCTCCAGGAACGTCGTTGCTCCTTCCTCAGTGAGATTTTGTATTTTCTGAGAGACAGTTTATAGGAGTCCCAATCGGCCGTCTCACGGGAGCTTTTAGCAATATTAAAAAGGAGCCTACTGTCTTTCCTAAGAGTACTGAGATTTGCATTCCACCCGGTAGGTTTCATTTTACTTCGAGGTTTGCGGAGTGGGCAGGCCTCGGCCATGGCACCATTTAGTGCCGATGTTAGGGTGTTGACTAGGTTGTCAAGGTCTTCAGTGCAAGAAGGTTCAGTAGGCAGGTGGGAGGGAATAAGCGTTAATAAACGTTTCCTATAAAGGGTTGGTTGGTTTTCCTATAATTTCTAAAAACCTTCTGATCAGGCAGATAGTCATCAAGACTAAATTGGAGGTAACGGTGGTCTGAAAAAGAGTGCTCATCAGAGACTCTCCAGTCCTTAACCGAGCTATATAAGTGATCGGAGACAAGAGTGATGTCCAGGACTTCTTGTCGGTTGCGAGTAATGAAGGTCTGTTTGGACCCCCTGTTACAGATTAGGAGTTTAGTACTAAGGATAAAGTCAAAAAGTTGCTCACCTCTTTCATTTATCTCGGATGAGGGGCTTAGGTTTGAAAACAATCTAAACTAATACCAGAAACGGATACAAGTGCTCATAATGCCATCAGAATTCATTCATTAGTTAATGGTAATACATCGAACTGCTGCAATTAGTCCTAAACATTAACCTCGGAAAAGTAGTCATATACCTTTCATTCATTCGAGCTCGTTAGACTGAATGAAGAAGAATTCCAAATCTCAGGCAAGTAAAATACTGCTGATGCATACTGGACCAAAAAACTAAATGAAAGTAAAATGCTTTGGGAAGTGTGTAGAGTAGATCTGCATCGCACTCTACGTATGCAGTAAGATTTTTGGTAGAAGATGTGTCGGGAAACCAGCTACCATCCACCTAATATATGATATGAAAAAAACCTTAACGCACTCAATAGCATGCATAGACAGTTTACCAATTTTGAAGCAACTGAAGGGCCAAACACGATCGAAGGTCCGATGTTAAGACTGATACACAAAATTTAATGACTTCGGGTGGATTTTTTGGAGATTACAGTTTATCGGAAAATCTTAAACTTGACAGAATCTCCTCATTTTGGCTGAAAAGAGGAGAACGCATGTTATAAAAACACGTGAGATTGACACGTGAGAAAACATTAGATTAATTTTCATCCGTGCGTTTGATGAACTAAGATGGTGGTTGAATCTACCTACCTTTTACTTACCAAAGACCAAAGGGAAGTCTACCTTAGAGTTACTGGCGCCATACGCACCACTTCTGCTGACGCTTTTAAAACTGTTCTTGAACTACCACTATACTTTGCCCGCCAGAAGTAGGCAATAAAAATGTGTGTCGACTGAGAATGAAGGACATGGTACATATTTGGCATGCAGCATTATTTCGTAAGACATCGGAGCGATGTTTTTGAACATAATGCCGATCGATAATATGAGCCCTGTGATGTCCAAGAGGGCTTGTTCTTCAGGATTTCACTAATGTCTTGTATTCTGACGGCTTTAGTACAACTTACTGAGCTGGATTTTCCTGGTTTTTGGGCAATAAGACCAAATTCCGCTCCCATCTTCAGACGGGAGTCTTTCCCATATTTGGACTTGCAAACTGATAGATGGATAGGTGTCATAATAGAAGTATCACCATTTGCTGTGACATCTAGCTTGTGCTCAAGGACTCCCTTAAATCAATTAAAGATTGCTCTAGAATGTAAGAGCCGACAAAACAAGGTTCCAACTAAAACAGAGTTTGTCTTTCTTTATGTCCGAAATCGATAATTAGTGTATACTTTTATATAATCTCTATTCATAATGAAAAGTGGTCTCCGAAAGCGCGAATAACACTTCCTCTCTCGTTGCTTCACTTTCACAAGAACAAAAATGCCCATCTTGGGCCTCGATATCATGGGCATAAATTATACCAATCTCTTTCCTGGTTGGAATTATTTTAAATACGACCGTTTTCTATCTGAGCTTGGCATATACAATTTTATTCAATTCAACAATTGCGTACAAACAACATGTTTCAATACCAATGAAAATCATATTATATCACCAACAACTCTTGAAGAAATGTTCAGCTATTGCACTGCACGTACCCTAATTGGCTAAGACGGAATCGGAAATTGATCATCTAATGGTGCAACTGTATGCAATGTTCCGATAAGCGAAGCATCTCTTCCAGGTGGCACTGATTACGCTCTTAGCTTTTGATGCATTTCCATACATCAACTTTTGGTAAAAATAACGCGAAGATATTTATTTTCGTTAAATATGTACTTCTATCCTCTCACCATTATAACACCACCTTTCATTTGCCACCACCTCTCTTGAAAATAAGTATTTTAGATTTATCGAGTTAAACAATACATTTTGCAATACTGATACAGTCGATTTATCATAAGTTGAAGCGACTCGGGCGTGTATGCAAGCAAGACTATGTCATCAGCAAATATGATGAGGAGACTCGCGTACTCAATACCTCCATGTCTTCAATGAACAATGCTAATAAGGACGAGCTTACTGTGCATCCCTGCCTCACCCCTGATTTGGTGTGGAACCATTCGGATAACGCCTCACCATTCCATACCGCGGCTACTGTTTCTCTGTAAAGCTTCTGTATTACTTTGCCAAGTTTCTGTAACATTCCCATGCCATACAGCTTATACATAAGAGCCTCGCGATCCACTGTATCAAATGCTGCTTAAAAGTCGACAAAAAAGACGTACAACTTTTTTTCCTTTCCTAATAAATGAATCTGCTATGTTTCTCAGGACAAAAATATGATCTGCAGTCGAATATCCTGACCTGAAGCCCGCTTGGAATTCTCCTAATATGTTATTTGTGTCTATCCACGTGTTTAATCGAAAATTTTATATGATACGTTCAAGAAGCAAATGCCACGATAGTTTGACAGGTCTCCCGTACTACCTTTCTTATGTATCGGAAAAATCAGTGCTTATATTAAATAATTACAGGCCAATATCCCTTTCACCGTTTTTTTCTAAGCTTTTCGAAAAAGTGGTTAAAGTTTGAATTATTACATTTCCTGAAAGGTGTTCGTTTTTAAGCAATAATCAATGCGGATTTAGAGCTGGCAAATCGACGGAAGATGCGCTTTTCAATTTTTGTAGCCAGATCTATGATAGTTTAAATAAAAGGCGAATTACTGCTCACTTCTTATTGATATTACCAAGGCTTCTGATACAGTGGGCCACGAACTCCTAATGATGAAACAAGGAAAAGCTGGCTTTAGAGGTTTTATTCTTAAATGGTTTGCTTCCTGCCTTAAGCATAGTAAACAAAGGGCGACGATTAAGAACGTGTCTGGATATTCAAATCGGTGTTCCACAGGGTTCTGCACTTGGTCTCATTATATTTCTGCTTTTTATTAATTCCATTTTTAACCTTGATCTTAAGGGGCAAAAAACTGGTTTGGCAGATGATATGGCATGTTCATACTCAAAAAATTCGGTACTGGCAAAACCAAACTTGTTTTTTAATGTGCTCGTACCTTCTTTTTATCTGCACTCCGCGAACTTCATCTACCACAGTTTTGATTGCTTAAAAATATGAATTAATGCTGTTACTTGCACTGCAAGCAGTTCCAACATTTGATGATAGCGTAAGCTGCTCTTCAAAATGCTTTACAATCGGAAACGTTTCGGTTTTTAAATACTTGAGCTTGTATCTATACAGCAAAATGAACTGGACCGTTCACACCTCCCAATTAAAAAAGTATCTTCTGTCAACAACGTACATTATGTATCATCTAAAACAATTATGTTCTCGGAAACGCCTTAAAATTATTTACTATGGTTTAGTCAATCTTAATTGCAGTAAGGGCTCGTATGCTGGGGTAATACTTTTAGTTATAATCTACAACCCTTAATAATAGTCCAAAAACACATCGTAAGAATTTAATTTAAGACGACTTTAATCTGCATAGCAGGTGACAGCTCAAAGCAGATTATTTCCTTAGCATTCCATCATGCACTCAGCAACACCTTGAGCGGTTGAAGTCCATCTCTGGGATGTTGTGCTGTCTGTCTTATGGCCTAAGCCATTTATGACGACGCTTTATGTTATTAGGTGTCGATGGTTGGTTTGTTAGGTGTCGATGGATGATCGATGGTATCCGCCCGTGCCCTGAAAACCCGTTTAAAGGTATTAATAATCCCTTCGGTGCGTGCAAATTATAAAAAAAAATATGGCTTTCGTTGAGTTCTCTTGCGAGTTTCCTTACCGTAACAGTGGGATTTCTTTCGTCGATGGACTTGTCTAGCTATTAGCCCTCTAACGCATGCTATGTTTATCATGGCAAATGATGATGTCGTCGTTTTATTCTTCTACCTGTCTCTACAATTTGCTGCCAGATGTCCACGACGATTGCAATTAAAGCAGGTTCCTCTAAAATTGTGTTGACCGGCTCTTCCATGTTGTTGTTGGCTTTGTTGTGGCGATTGCCATTATTGACAAAAGTTCATCCTGTAATTCAATACTTATCTCTCTTAACTTTTCGACGAGAGATGAAAAATTATTAAGATGCGGTAGCACGTGGGTATTCTCTTGCATTTTCAGCTGTAATAGTTGCTTAAACAGGGAAACTTTTCTTGCTGGTCCTTGTGGTTAATAAGTATTTTGCAGAATAATCCACGCTTTATTCGACGTTTTACAATTTTTGATGTAGTTGAGCTGAGACGTCTTAACGCACAATAAAATTGTGGCCAACGCTTTCTCTTCTTTGTTACTCCAAGCAGTAGTACTTCCTTCCTTGGGTTTTATCTCATCTCCACTCACGTATGACCACAATTCGCTATGGATCAATACGCTTTTAATCTGCAATTTCCATGACTCGTAATTCTTTTCGTCTAATCTCTCGATTTGATATAGAGAAGACGCCATCATTTCTAAATTTATTGACTTTCTTTAATCGTTATCTATAAATCTGGGCCCATAACTCTTTGTTGGAAAATTCGGAGAGAAAAAACACATGAGTCTTATTCAATGAGTTTTATTCACAAGACTAACTCGATATAAATACAAAAGCGTAGATTAGAGTAAATTGAAACAGGTAGATAATATACAAATCTAGCAAGTATTTAAGTAAAAGTAATGATGAGAAATTGCTAATAATTTATTTTTAACACAAACTTTGCAAATCAAAGCCGACACTTTGATTTGCTGAGAAAAAATTTGGGTTTTTCTAGTGGCTTCATTTCCATTCTGGTTTCCCGAAAAAAAAACAATGAAGTATGCCGAATATCATCTTCCGATACATTCATTTCAAAATTTAGTTTCAAATGGATATAATGATGTTAACAGGGTCTCAGCATTAAATTGGCTTCATGTACGTTAAGAAAAATTTAAAAATAACCCCTTATACTCGTACATATACAATATTCTCTTAAAATTGAAAAGAATGTGCACAAAATTTCAATAATCAGCCTATTTTATTATTTGTTTTCGACTTCAGTGGAAATTAATGAGAAATTTGTTCCCTTAGTTTAACTGGGTCGTTTGATTAAACGTCAGGCGAATGACCACCCGAAAACGTAAAATCCAGGGAACTGGAAAGTAAAGATCTATTTTTCCTTCCAGATTTTGTCATTCAAGATTTCTTAGTAGACCCGATTTTTTGCTTAGATATCATGATAAAAAAGCGAAAGAAAACCATCTTTCAGAACGTAACATTTATATTTAGGTACTCATAAAAACGGTCGAGCTTTGCTGAATGAAAAAGGTCAGCTTATTTTAATTCAGTTTCAGTCGGATAAAATCTGTTCAAAAAATCTTTAAATCCAAAAAAAACATAGCTACTCTGAGAAGAATCGGTAAGAAAATGGAACAGGTATCCTTTCTTGCAACACTTACAATGAAACCACTTTGACTGTCTTTTTGCGTAGCTTGTAACAATAAAACGCAGAGAAACATTACTAAATATTAAATGAGATGTTTTATTTTTTTTGTTGGGCCTATAGATAATGACATTTCTGGTAGAATGATTATTTACTGTCAGGTTTACTTCTTTTCATTTGTCGCTGTTGTTACTGTATACCTTCGTTTGACCTTTTTGGCGAAAGTAAAACAAAATCATTACGAGACAACCCTAAGCCACAAAAAGGAGTTATAAATAATTTAATTTGTTTGTTAATCATGCCTTGTCCCGTTAAGTAGCCATCGTTACGATGTGATGTGATATGAAAAAGAAGTTTAATGCGTCTTGACCTTTAGCAACAGTTTGTGGTTAACCGGATGTTGATTTAAAAATTGGAACTTTTCTTCAAAGTTGGTAGGTTCTTTTGTATTTAAAGGTCATCGTACGTAAAATTCAAAGGCCAGACTAGAAAGACCTACAAAAAATTGGATTCGGAAGTCTCCCATTGGGCGTACCTTTCAAACGAATACCAATATTCATCACTCCGGAATGTCGACCCGATGGTGCATTTATAGGTAATATTAGGATGCCCGGAAGGCTATTGCGACTTTTTACCTTCCAATTCAAATGCTCATATCTCAGGTTAGCATTAACTTTGATAGCCGAAATAAAAGTCGTTACATTCTACATATTTCAGCCAACGAGAAAAAAATTTCAATTATTTGTTCCGGTAGTATAAAACTCCGGATTTCTGGAGGGTACAAACTCTTTGAAAGCGTTATGAATATCGACTTGAGTGTTGGAGTGATGGTGCCGCCTCTGTAAGAATTGGTCGAAATGTTTGAAGATGTGGTATTCGGTTGGCAAAAAGCCCAGTAAATATGGTGGGTGTAACAGTGTTTTGTAGCCTAGATAGTTTAACTTTCTTTGTAGGAGGGTTGAATGTTTCCTGTTGACCAATGCCAGGCGTAAACGTGAGAGTTCCTGGTGCACATGTGGATTTTTTGACAGTATTTCTCCGCCATGATGCCTTTACCTCAGTTCAGAAAACTAAAGTGGATTATTCCGGGTGTTGACCACCAAACAGTCACCCGTGTCTCTTTTTGTGGAGTTTCGGCTGAGGGTGTTGGCTTGGCATTTCATCTCGATCCAACTACTGCGTCGAACGGCGTCAGTTGTTCTACAAAATCCATTTTTCAGTGCACATCATAATTTGATCGAGAAAAGGTTATTCTATTACGCAGACGACCGACGTCTCGTATCGACGATTTTCTTAAAAATCATTCAACTCATATGGCAGCCATTTTTCGACCTTATTTATTTTTCGAAGTCGTTGCACGTAATCCGCAACAGCTATTTTTCTTAGACCAAGATCTCTTGCAAGCTTTCAAACCGTTGTATGTTGATCTGCTTAAACCGACACTGTCAAATCGCCAATGACCGCATGTCGCTCATGGCACTCTTCATCTTCGAGGCTCTCATTCCCACCAATTTTATTCGATGCCTAATAAAAAAACAATCACTTTTTTTTCCACAATGTGGAGCAAAAAGTGCACTTCAAAACCGTATATAATAGTAAAACAAACCACTTCACTTGGAAACAACGCGTCAAATGTACAAGAAGAAAAACCGCAATAACTTTCTGGACAAACTAATATTTTCTGAAAGTCGCTTGTTTAAGCAAACACCTACGTTTGGGGCACCTTGTTAGGTGCCGAATAGTTAAGGCTTCATCTTATTTTGGTTTAAAATGCGTACAGCAAATGAAATGGGAACCTGAAGATACATTTGCAAGTAAAAATTTGTAAAAAGCAGGTGACTTCAGAGAGAAAATCAACAATTAAATTCGGGAGACCGGCGTTGATGGGCGCCAACTGTGTGTATTCCCCTTCAATTTTTTGTACATATTCTCTCTTGTCCCACCCACTGTCTTGTCCTTAACTCTTGTTTAAAAACCATTTTCGCATTCCATTAAAGCACCGTAAAACTGCGCCTTAGTTCTTCATTTGCCATTCTTCGCCAGGGATCAAAACTTTATGACCTTACGCGACCAAATGTCACACAGATAAGCGGATTGTACATTTTCACATCTCGTAAATTCAATCGCAATGTTCCATCCGCTCGCGCTTCGAAACATTGGAATTCCATTCGCTTGGTTCGTTGCGTCCGTCTTCGATAGTCGTTTCATTCGATTTATATTTTCACAGTCAGCTGCGGGACAATAATCGTAAAAAACAAGACAAATAAAGTTAAGTACAAAAGTTGTACGTTCAATAAATAGCGAAACATTTCGAGGAGATCCTTAATTCTTCGCGTTTCCAACGAAAGTTTTCCTCGTAAGGAACGCCTCCTCTGCTTTTGTGAAGTAAATCCGCCTTCGGATGGCAGCCAATTAAATTGGAATTAAGTGAAAAAGGAAGAAATATTTAGTCAAAAGGGAATGTCAAAATAAATTTGAAAATAAACGGTCCGAACGATACGACATCGTTGACATCATTGACGACAGGCTAAATGTGTTTTTCTTGTCATTTGAGCAAAATACAGATGTTGCTCTGTGCGACGTGGTGGTTATTGTGGCGGCATTTCCATTCCATGTCAAAGATATGAGAGGCATCCTATAAAATTAGCTCATCTCGAGCTGGTGAAGGGGGACAGGCTATGGTGTTTGTTTGTTTTTCTCTAAAATAAAAGCGGCGGCTTCGAATGAAAGTCAGAACAATTTATGGCACTCATTTTGACAATTGACAGATTGATTTTCAGATTTGGTAGCCGTGCGTCGTAGCGTATCGTTTGGGAAAGCAATTTCTCGAGGAATTTGTAGCTACTCTGTGTGTCGACTTATGTTGGAGTTTTGTCTCGTTAATGAGGGGGAATTCCAGCGAATTACTACGGAGAGAGGCTGGTATGGTAAAAATGTGACTTGTTTATGGGTATATAATTTGTTTGATCCAAAGAAACGTGGGCCCATAATGACAAGTGTGGAAACTGAACTTTTGAATTCATCAGTAAATAAGAATGGTAAGTGGCATGGGAAATGTGTGGCTCAAAATTCCAAAAGAGAAGCAGTTGGTAATAAAGTACCTACAAAAAAAAATCTGAACTTGTTTTCACAAATTTCTGAAAACTTTTGACAAGATGTGACCTCTAGCTGACACGCATGAGTTCTCTTCTTCGAAACTATACTATATATGATAATTTAATGAGGCGAATTAAGATGAACGATAATATGTATGTACAGCTATCGTAAACAAAAGTGCGATTGCTAGACGTATTTAAGCAAAATGTTACAGGCATTCCTAAAGTAAGGGGCAGAGTGATGGCATTTAAATGTATTAGAATCCAGAGCATCAGCTATACATAGGTAGGTATGTAGGTGTGTACTTCCATGCAATAATCACCATTTTTACGACCTTGTGGACAATGCTTATTGTTAAATTCGACACACGATACAGAAATATTACCGTGAGGAAATTCAATGATAAAGGGTTCCAGCCGAATGACACTGCCAGAGTACTTGTCGATTAAGTTCCTGAAATACTTGAACAGTTGAGCAACATCAATAGTAAGCGTACTATTAGCAACCGATCCCTTCTGTGATGCCGGAAGAGGTTCCAGGCGTTGTCGGTAAAATTGGGGACACAAAAACACCGGGCGTCGACGGCATTCCCAACATTGCCCTTAAGGCAGCAATAAGAAGATGCCCAGATATATTTACAGACACTTAATATGCGTGTTTATGGGAAGAAGTATTCCCTAACCAGTGGAAGAAGCAAAAACTGGTCTTTTACCGAAAGGAAATAAGCCCCTACAGAACCCCTCATAGTATATGCAATTGTGCATGTTGGATACCATGGAGATGGCGCATCATTAGCGGTAGACTAGAACGTGCGATTATTGATGCCGGAGGACTCGCAGATCATCAATATAGTTTTCGAATGGGACTGTAGACAATCGACGCTATTGATGAAATCGTCAGCACGGCAAGCAAAGCCATCCAGGGAGCATGATGGAAGCACGTCAGTAAGAAGTACTGCGTCGTCATCACGTTAGACGCTAAAAATGCATTTAACACCACGAACTTAGTGCCAGAAAACCTTCAAAAGATTCTGATTGATTATTCGTATTCGTATTATTTATTATTTCTTATAATTCAGGATACAAAAAAATTAATTCAATATATATAAAACAATTCAGTCCTATCAGAAATATAAGAAATGTTGTGGCATTCTGTATTTTTAATATAAGCTATAAAAATAGATTAGAATGCCGCTTCAATAGGCTTATACAATAAAAAGAAAATTTTAGGCGGGGTGACCTTAAATGTTCAACTTACATAGTAACAATATACGATTATGAGTTTGTTCAAGACAATAAGAAAAAAGAAAGTAAATGCAAGTAATTACAAACAAAAGTAATTGCTAAATATGCAATAGCGAAGTAAATATAAAAAATAAATAAAAATTAAGTTAAACCAAAATATCACAGTAGAGCGGAAGAGCCACATTTTAACGCTTTTTAAAAACCTTCCAGATATTGATATTGCCCTAATATACTGTGGGAGTTTATTAAACAACCGATGAGATAAAACAGAAAAACAAAATTACGGAATGCAGTGGTACGGAAATTGGGTACAGAAAACATATTAGAAAAGTTTCTACGTAAATTATAATTTGAAATTAAACGAAAATTGCGGTTACCAGACTTCATAAAAAACGTTTTTAACACGTTAAAACAATACAAATGACGAACAGGAAGAATTTTCAGGTCACAGAACAACGGATAACTGCGATGCCTACCAGGTTTACAACAAATTTTTCTTAAAACATATTTTTGAAAAATCAGCAGCGGTTGTATTTTATTTTGATACACACCTCCCCAACAAGCAATTCCATATTGTAGCTTAGAATGGAAAATCCCATAATAGATCATCTTTAAAAGCTTAGTTGAGCATACATTACGCAAATAATAGAAATGTCTAAGTGTACCTTGGTAGTACTTTCTCAATGTATCTGTATGAGTCGAAAAACTCATTCTAGAATCTAGGGTGAGCCCCAAGTACTTAAAGTCGTCTACTCTCTCTATTAGAAAACATTTATCACTACAGTTTACACTACTACAGAAAGTGGGAGAGGAATAACCAGTTGTACAATTGCAATTAGACAGCTTGCATCTTTGACACTCAGGTGTGTGGAAATATACGTTAGCTTCCAATTTTTGCGAAGCAGATAAGTTAAAGAACATTATTTTAGTTTTGGAACTTATAACTAAATTATGTTCGGCGAACCAGTGTCTCAATAGATTTAGATCCCAATTAATATTAGAAATCAGGTCCAAAGCGCTGTTCAGTGTTCAGACCATAAGAAAAACCTATATCATCCGCAAAAGCTGTAGGTGAACCTTTAAAATTAAGAACAAACAGTGAATTGATGTAAACTAAAAACAGAATTGGACCCAAAACAGAGCCTTGTAGTACACCCAGATTAAAGAACTTAATTTCGCTTCTTATTTCATCTACCTTCACTCTTTGCGACCTATTTCCAAGACACGACTTGAACCAATTGAAAACAAAACCACGGAATCCTGTCTTTTCCAGTTTTCTCAACAAACAATTGTGGTTCACCATATCGAAAGCTTTGGTGATGTCAATAAATAAACCAGCCGTACATTTTTTCTCATCAAGGTGAGACATTATTTGAGAACAAAACTGTAGGAGTGCATCTTCCGTCGATTTCCCTTTTTGAAATCCAAATTGAGCTGAATTAAAGAACTCAGTTTTATTTAAAAAACTCACTACCCTATTTTTCATAAGTTTTTCAAAAACCTTACTCAAACCTGTGAGAAGCGAGATGGGCCTATAGTTGCCAATTTCAGCAGCAGAACCTTTTTAAGTAATGGAATTACATCAGCACATTAAAGGCTATCGGGAAATACCCCCGCAAACACGCAGCGATTATAAATATCTGCCAAGACATCCACTATGAAACATGCGATTTGTTTAAGTGCTAAGTTCGAAATACCGTCAGCTCCACATGAATTCGATTTATTTAAAGTACCAATAATTTTTAAAACTTCAAGGGAAGGTATGGGCTGAAAAACAAAACTGGTACTTTGCACTGGTTCTGCACACCCACAAATAGACGGACAGAGACAACAAATTGCATAGTCTGAACGAAGTTGTAAATTGCTACCAGCATTAACAAAATAGCAATTAAATGCATCGATAATAGCAAGTTTATCAGATACCTCACAGTCATCAATACGTAAAACAGTAGGTCTGTAAGAACGAGTGGATTTATTTAGTAAACTGTTTACTACTTGCCATTCATTTAAATTTCCCTTTGCAGATTCGAATTGAGTGCGGTAATAGGTATCGCGACAAAACGGAATCTCATTTTTAAGTTCGATACACAATGTCTTATACCTTCTTCTTAAACTTAAATTATCAGGGAACTTTTTGCACTTCATTCTGAGTTTATTTTTACTTATAACTTTGTTTAGCAGCAATCTGAATATCCAGGGTTTTAGTCTCTTTACTAACTTTTTGGGGGGCTGAGATGAGGAACAACATAAAATGTGCTTCTGAAGAGTGTAAATAAATATTGTAAAGGACGTGGATGCATGACTACAAGCATACACATTTTCCCAAAACTCGTAAAATAGACTGTTTCTAAGTTTACTAAAATTTATTTTCATTCTTCTATGAGAGGAATTATGAATTCTACAACCTTTATTCTCTGAGATGTTAAATAGGAGTCCCGTCATGGAGTGATCAGTAATTCTGAAGTCGAAGACACATTTCTCGCACTTAAAAATGCAAAATTTTTGAAACGCCCATAAATATGATCTAGGCAGCTACCTGAAACAGTCCTAGTGGGCTCATTGATAAAGCATGCTAGACCATGCGATGCTAGCAATGCCAAGTAGCTAGAAACGCTTTTACTACCAACCAAGCTGTTAATATTAAAATCTTTTACAATAATTAAGTTTTTCGATATTTCCTTTTCTAGGAATTCAGAAAACTCTTTTATAAATATCAAAACATTAAACATATGCAGTCTATAGACACATAAAAACACATACTTTTCATGGTTAATTTCAATAAAAACTTTTAGAATATCAGCACTCAAAAAATCAACACAAAGACATCAATAATCTTGTAGTTCTCTTTCACAAAACACCCAACTCCACCTGCAGCGAAATTTTCATTCGTTTTAGCAAAAAAGTTGAACCCGGGGATAAAGTAATCGTTTTTTTTTTTCAAAGTAATTGATTCAAATTTCGGACACAAAAACAATATCTGGAACGCACATAAAAGAATCAAAACCAGAGCTGAAAAGTTTTCTTTTAGACTTCTGATATTCTGGTGAACAATAAAGAGTTTATCATTACAGTAGAAACTATTTTTAAAAACATTCTCACAATTGGAAATGCATGGAATAAGGGAAGAAAAGTCATCGATTAAATCATTATTTTTGTAATAGAGTACATTTACGACACCGACAATGGTACAAAGTGCTACATACTTACAGGTGGCGTCCCTCAAGGCCCTGTATTTGGTCGGTCACTGTGGAGCTTTATGTACGATGATGTTCTTTGACTGCGAACCTCAAGATCAACAATAGTAATTGGTTTTGTTAACGACATAGCCATCGTTGTAGGAGCAAAACTCGTAGAAGAAGTGGAGCACGGCGGCAATGAAGCTATAAGGACCGTCCGAAACTAACTAACAAGCATGGGTATAAAGCTTGCGGAGGAAAAGACGGAAATAGTTCTAGTAAGTAGCAGCAACGCCATGGAGACTGTAACGGTAACCATCGGTGACGACGTCGTGGTTAAAAGCCAGAACTAATGCACATTGGTACCTTCAAACAGCACCTACAGTACGCAGCTCTAAAGGCAGCAAAGGCAACCGCTGCCCTGGCAAGGATAATGCCCACCAAATATACGATATAGGAAACGACTGCTGCATGAGCTCACATTCACCATCCATTCCAATAAATAATTAGCTACCCTCAATCATTAATCGCTCTCATATAATAGACGGGATGTCCACTGTCCCTTGGCAGCGCTTTTACCTGCCCTATTTCTTCAATAAAAGCCTAGATTTAGCGAATTCTCTATTTCTATTGGGCGTATTTATCATATGAATTCTGCTATCCTAATATAGGAAAATAACACTATTTTCCATCTTTTTGTTTATTATATTTTACAATTAGTTACTTACTTACTTAAGTTGCGCTACTTTCTGGGGTAGACCTGAGGCTCAACCAACAAACTTCTCCAGGTAGCCTGGCTACAAGTCAGCTGCCTCCAGTTGCACACGCCAAGTTGGTTGGGATTGCTTTTAACTTGTTCGCGCCACCTACCACGAGGCCATCCTCTATTACGCCGTCCATTTGAGATGAATTTAAAGATTTTTCGGGCTGGAACGTTGGAGTCTATCCGCTGTCATCCACCAATGTCATTGTATAGGCCATATAGTTCGGCATTGTACCTTCTTCTCAACTCGCTGCCTATGCAGACGGGCCCAAAGATCACTCGAAAAACTTTTTTCTCAAAGTAACCAAGAGCATCCTCATCCGATTGTGATAAAGTCCATGCCTCTTCGCCATACAGCTTCGTTTGATCTCCCCATGGATGTCATTTGCAGAGTTCACCATAGAACCTAGGTAGCCAAAGTACTTTACTACCTCAAAATTATATTTGCATATTGTAGACATCACATTTTGTTTTGCTTCCATTGACCGGTAAAGCCATATTCGCTGCCTCGATCTCAATACCCCTTGATGGCCCACAATGTCATCGGCATAAGCGAGTAGTTTTTGTTGTTGGCTTGTTAGTTTCGTACAATTCTTTCAAGTATTGTGTTAGCGCATTACCTGTCTATGACTATTCCTGACAACGACTGCTTCGGTGATGTTCTTACCGACTTTGATGGAGCAGCTTGAGCTCTCCATCGTCATCCCGCACCTGCGAACGAGCTTGGCCGGGATGCCGAGACTAGACCTGGCTCTGTATAGCGCGCCCCTATTCACGCTGTCATAGACAATTTTTAAATCGATGAAGAAGTGGTGCAAAATTTCGAAGATCTGCCATGGTGTGAATATTTGGTCAATGGAGGAATTTGCCGGCCTGAAACCGCACTAACAAAAACCTATCAGGTTGTCAACGATCGGTTTTTGGCATTCATATAATACGGCAGACAGGATCTTATATGCGATGTTGGGAACACTTGTACCTCTGTAGTATAGGATCAGGGAAACGATGTTGAAATTTCATTCATCGGCCATCATCCTACCAAATTTTACAGATGAACTGGTACATGATCCTTACCAACTCATCTTGTTCTGCCTTGACAAGTTCGGCGGCAAGGCCGTTGACTCCAGCAGTTTTGTTGGATTTAAGTTTAGATATCGCTATTCTTACTTCATTCTGATTAAGTTGATCAGAATCTTGACTGCCATCATCACAGTTGAATGGCTCGTTCTGCCTGACAGCGGAATATTGGTCATTGTTGTCGTTTAACAATCTGCAGAAGTTTTCGTTCCATATCTTCCGCAATGACTGCGATTCTACTACTATAATAAATTTCCGAACATCATTACTGTAGGCTCCGTAGCGTAAGTGGTTAGTGTTTTCGGATCACTACGCATGAGGTTCCAAGTTCGAATCCCAGAAAACACCAAAAAGTTTGTTCACGGTCCCACCTCTCGCGAGCGTCTAACAAACATCCGAGAGTATTGTTGTCACGAAAAAGCTTCTCAAATCGCCGTTCGGATACGGCACTAAACTAAAGGTCCCTTCCATTCCCGTGAAAAATATAACGCACATAACATGAGTGGTTGCGAGACGCTAGGCCCTGGCACTTTAAAGAGCTGTTGCGTCAAATATTTATTTATTTATTTCTCATTACTGCAATGAAGTATCTCAATCTCCTCAATCTCCTCGATCGAGCACTTATGCTCCTTTATATTTTTTCTGAGAAGTCGATGATCCTCTTTTCTCCTTCACTCGTAGAGCTCGCGAGCAGCTCTAGTCCTTCTATGCAGCATTGCTTTGTATGCATCTTGATGTGCTGCATGTGCTTGCCAGAATTATTTATCAACATTATTAAATTACAAATTAGTGTACAAAACATCAAAATTACTAAATAATTTTACAATTATGTGTACAAAAATTAACCTTCAGGATCATGTCCGAATCTATTACGAGTATACAGGTAATAGCATTTCATTAAGTATTCTTTTTGCATAAATATTCAATCACTTGAAACGTATTATTATGTTTTCCTACGTTCTCTTTTGTGCCACACTGTTTCACAATCATCATCATCGAAGGACATAAACAAAAATTAAAAAATAAAAATACCAACCTAAGTAGATTTTATATTAATAACAAAACCCAAGGATTATCTTTTCGGTAAATGTATAAATTTCACGGACATAGATATGCTTTTTGCGTCAGCGCCAGCACAATATCCCCTAAAAAAAAAAAAATCGCAAAAATCCATAAAATAATGTTTAAAACCTCTTAAACTTCTGGAAAAGGTATACACTTCTCCACCATCATACCTTCGAGCTTGCCGTTTTTGTTGGACCTTTTCAGCAGATTAAATATTCCAACCAAGGACATCAAAAGAGAGAGCGAAAGGGAATGATAACGCGCTGTTCAATGGTTGGCTGCTCAGTTAGCAAATATTTTTTTTTGTATTTCTATTTCTAGGATGACCTATTTTAGTATCCTTAGTAAATACTATGTGTCAAGTTTTTTTTCTCTCTGATGAATTGCTGTGGTTTTACCTCACTTGTAAGAGACGATACAGCTCAAGATATCCAAAAAGGATATAATTTCATTTCTGATGACCTTAGGAAGTTTAATTTTATTACGATGCTTTTTGTCGGTGATGACCTTCATCTCAGGCAGAGACAATTTAATCCCTTGGAGAGCTCTCTTTGCCATTTGAAGGTGCTTTGGCTTGCTTTTATGGCAGATTGTAGGTATTTTTCTTTTTTAATTTACTTACGAAGATTTCCCTTTAATAGATTACTTTAACAATATAAATTCCTTGTGAGAGTTTTTAGTTGGAATTATAGGTACTGTTGAATTATGGGGGTGTTATAAGTGAAATTGTTTGAAATGGTCGACGAACATGTACTTAGGAAGACTTAAGCTTATTTTAAGCTGTGAGTGCAAGCAGGAGATGTTGAAGGAAAGCTTAGATTTCAGTTTTAATCTGCGTTTGGATAAATGCTTGTACTTCGAAGTCTTCTATCACATAATTTGCTTTCAAATCATATGGGGGATTTGCATATTGTATTGGTTGACTTTGAAAAAACATTCGACAGACAAGCACGATATCTGGTAAAAAATATACTTACGAGGGAGCAAAGACAAGAGTAAGATGGCCGGCTGGAGTAACCATGAGTTCCCAGTCAAATTCAAGGTACACCAGGGAAGCGCCTTAAGTTATTTTCTGTTTATTGCAGTCCGTGCTTGAAAGTAAGGTGATGGACTCCAAAATGTACTAGTTATTGTTTGCCGATGATGGATGAGAATCCTACGTCCCTGCAACGAGCACTTAACGTATGAATGGACGTTTTGAAAGGAAATGGGTACCGCATTAGTGCAAAAAAAGACCGAGTACTTACGCTGCCCGTTCCCTGATTCACGCAGGCTTATTCGGAACATTTATTTCAATGGAAGAGTGATTCCCAAGCGCGAAAAGCAGAAATATTTGAGTTCTTTGATCAATATCATCGTTGCCCAGTATGCCGACACACAGGACCTCACAGTGGATCGAGTCAGTGATGAACGTTTGGTGTATAGACTTGCACCGATTCTCCAAGCAATAATATTCGATCTGGAATGGAAAACGGCACATCTCTTTGTGTCTTTGTACCCATGGTATTATATGCCAGCAACTGTCCACCAAATTTTAATTCATGGCGAAGAAATAATCAAGAAAGCTTTTGTATGAATTGGACAATTATCCGAGGAAGCACATTAAAGATTTGCGAAAATGAAGTGAACATAAGTCTAGAAAATTAAGTCGACAAGCTACTAACGCAGATATTTCCATGCATAACTTATCACATCTGAGCCTTATATTTCAAACGTGAAGCCGAACTGGTTAGTAGGTTCCGTTAGTAAACTTTTCGCGGAAGCGTTAGATTGGAGATCGTCGTCAATCGGAAACTAGTGATACTGAGATGGATTTGCAGGAAATGGAACCTAGTTCGTTAATATAGAAATGCACTACTAAACAAGCAAATTAAGGTAACCTCTTGAGTTTGATTTCTGAATCCGATTTTAGAGAATAGTTTTGCAAAGTGTTTACTTTTTTCAGATTCGGAACAAATAGTAGGACCTTTTATTTGGAAATATGTATGCACCTATGTATTTTCTCTTTTCTTTTAGATAAATGAATTAATTTTGTAAATCAGTAATTTAATATATTATTACTATAATAGCTGACCCGCGTGGCTTCGCTCGCGTACGTATGTATGTATATATCGCTGTGGCAGTTTGATACGAAATAAGTGGGAAAGTAAATAAATGTATTCTCATGGTCATAGATTCACCGAGAAAACGCATTCAATTCAATACCCTGCCTTAACTTACAGTGGCTATGTAGTATGAAAGGAAAGGAAAAAAAAATATGTTTTTCACAAAAAATCATTTTTTATTGTAAAGCTAGTGGATTGACTACATTTTTTGTTGTCCATTTTCTGCATAAACATAAAAAACAGACGGTTTACCAACTCTGGAGCATGCAACGTATAATAGCCCATGAGAGAAGTAATCGTTTTCTAAATTGAAACCGCACACTTGCAAAGATTGCTCTTGCGCTGAAATGATGTTATTGTGCTGTGAAAAATACGAAGCAAGATAATTTCGAATAGGGTATGTTACGTGAAATGGTATTGGAAATTGTAAAACAACTTTGTGCGATTGCGCGTGAATGTGTTGATTTTGCCATGAGAAATGTAATTTTATTGTTAGCTGTCACCGTGGAGTGCTGTAGTAACAATTTAGAGTTTTTTGTATTCAGGGCCATCAATCTGAAAACTTGAACACTTTTCATTTACGTGCATTTTTCACTTCATAGTAAATATATTGTGTAAGTTTCAGCTCAATCGGATGGTTAGTTTTCGAGTTTTGCGAGGACAAGCATATGTAGGCTGAATTTTTATATAAATATATAATTCGTATTTAACATGCCATAAAGATTTTGTTGTATTTGCTTAGTTTAATACTTTCTTTTGTATTTCTCTCAATGAAAACATAAATCATAAAGTTAAAATGAAGCTAAGCAGTTGCGTAATTATTTCCGCTGGTTATTGTGTTTAGATTTCTATGAAATTTTACACGGTTTTAGTAGACCAATAACTTAATAACTCACAATAAGAATCGGTTTACAACTATTCGAGAAATTGCCATGTCCGCATAAGACTATGTTTCTTTCTCTGTGCGCCTGCTAGTTAAAAGGCGCTGGTACTTTTCGCTTTTAAGTTAACGACTGACCATTACAGGGGCAGTGCACTCATATCACAGACTAGTCCAAGTACTTGATGGAACGTTGGGTGTACACGGAAAGTCGAAGTAACTTGTAGAGCTTATGTAGAAGAAGGACTCAAGACACAGACATCCTAACTAGTCTCTAATTGTATTTTCAATTTTAAGTTCCTTCCAACAAATCTAAGTATTAAAGGTCACTTTCCGATTAGAGTTGTTCTTCTGATATATTTCAACGACACACCATAGCGATTAATTATGTTGCAAAACTGAGCAGGTATGGTGATACGCTACGGAATATGGTCCGCTTGTAACATTCTAGATCAGGACTAATAAAATTCCGCTAGCTGAAAGCTAAATTCTACCCAAATACAATGTAACTCTACGATGTCGACATTGCAAATGGATATTCTAGCGAACAAAAGATCGTAGGGACTGGTAGCTAGTGCGCAATAGCGAGAATATTGTGGTCAACCTTAGATAAGAATAGATCTCCTTTAGGCCTATATGTAAACTGCCAAATGTGCTTTTCGAATGTCCTGCCTGCCCAACAGAAGACGAATGACTTTAGGCAGACACTTCTTGAAGAACTTACGTAGCACTAAGCTAAAGAAGGGGCATTGTGCGAGTGAGTGTGATTATAACCTGATTTCGCAATGGTTAAAATTTAATCATAACTTTTTTATAGATTTATCAAATTTGTCAAATTTGTTTGTAGTCACATCAACAAGAGCTGTTGTGTATGGGTCATCTGCAGATTTTTCATGTAGATTACAACAACAGATACGGGGATAAAACTGCACTTGGTTTGTTTTGACAAACTTTTACATATACACTTAAAACCGTCCTCAAATTTACCTCATTTATCTACATGCTACTGTGTCCTTGAAAACGTTAACAGTCCTTCGCAACAATATTGATTTAAACGTCGACATCAATCAGCACACTTTTCTAGGTCTCTTAATCAATGCTGCATTGCGAGGGAGTCGCGTACTGATTACTTTAAATCCCACATCTAGTATTAAGGATACGTAATATTTCCCAGGGGCGTGTGCTATACTCACTTGTAAATATATGGTACACTGCTGCGTGTGCAATTCTGTTTTACCCTCGCTGGGAACATTTTTGTTTTGTGCACTTTCGCTTAGATGTTTTTTTTTTCGAGCTGTATCTCTGCATCTACGTAATTATTCACTTACAATTAATCCCACTTGTGATTTCTACTTCGCACTTATTCTCATTTAAATATATATGTGGGTCGTGCATAGATATTCCCACTGGCATAGATATCTGAGCCATCTGTACATACAATCTATCCCCCTCATGGGGGTATGTAACATGCAAGCAAAGCAGTGGCAGCAAAAAGCTCAAATGGTGTATAAATTGGTCTAGATAACGCCAAGCACTAAATGTATTTAAAGATACACACAGTAGATATAAAATTACAGATTCACCAGTCTAATAGTACATACACATAGTCGTGTGTTAGGAGTTAGATGCTCCTCTTATGTTTCCCTCTCTAGTGCAGTTTTTATGGATATAATTGTGCAAATATCCTCGCCACGTCCTTGTGGATACTCGCGGCGGAGACGATAAAAATAACTGTTACACTCGTTCGTTTATGTACCATTCCAGTGTTTGCATTTTGCAGTGGATAACGAGAATGATTAAGCACGAAACGTCATCTAACGATGATGATGACGATGAGAACGACTCTTATGATGATAATAGGCCAACGGTTCCAGTATGCAATCCTGCCACCATTTCTATCCATGAGTATCTAGTAACAAAGGGGGAAAAAAATCGGCCAAGAAAACAAGCTTTCGCAACGCTTATCGGAAGCGTGATCTTCTTTATGTTTGCCAATTGCACACATATAGCCACAGACGACCGACAACGACGAAAAATCCTTTTCCACATGGGCTTTCCGGGCGGGGGTCTGAGTTATGAATGAAATAATTGGACTTAGTCTCACTATCGGTGTGTATGTGGCCCAGTGTGCTCATTTCCATTTTTTTTCTCCTGTCTCTGTGTGTGTCTCACTAAAACTCAACTGCTATTTGGCAAAAGTTAAATCCTTTTTTCCGCGTCCAACCATGTTCCAGTTTTGCGAGCCATCAAAACTACCATCCCTAGCCCCCTGCGTGCCATTGGTTTTGAGCAGAGTCTGGGTTAGTAGCAGCAGTAGTTTCGCTGCATCAGTGCTGTGAAACAGAATGGGCGAGGAGGAAATTAGGCTTTATAGCTCAATTCATGGGAAATGAAAATTGTTTTCTATTCTCTGAGTGATTGTGATGTCCTCGAAAGTTGCGGACAGATATTCGTTTTTATTTAGTATTTCGAGTGCTTTTTTTTTTCTCTTACTCTAGGAATGTTCTTTTTCAGGTCCTCTGTGTACTTATAATTTGATTGACGACTGCAGGCGCACTGGAATGGAACACATATCTATACTTCTAGATGTGTGTGTCGGTTATGTATGCAAATCTTCATCCGTTTGACTGATGTTGGATGTAAGGAAGCGAGAAATGGAGAAGCGGTTTTTCCCTGCTCCTATGTATTTGTAGATGGATTGGTTTTTGATTTGTTGCTGGAATTGCAATGATGGATGCGGATGATTGTTTGTGTTTGCGCAAATTGATATGGAGGATCGAGTAATAAATCCGATTAGGGGTTTAGTAAAGCTTATATTTTTTCAATCTGATAGAAAGTCATGGAATTCTTTAGAAAATAGTGGATTTTATTAATGGAGGAAAGAGGAGGTGTGCTCTTTAAAAAAGAATAACAATCTAGTTGGAAAATTGCAGACAGAACAAAATTTTCCAAACGTGTAGTATATTAATCTAAGATTGATTTGATGTAAAGAAACTAAAAATCTTCGTCAGTAGATGACAAAATACAATAGAACTACAACAAATAGAAGGCGTCTGGAGTGGTAAAATTCAAGGTCATATGGATTCGGGAGAATTTAGCATACGAGTATGTTCAATTCTCCCTTTATTACCACTTGTTCTTTGGCTTACTATTAAGGCGCCTGTATATAATTGGAGCAGCTCTATTTTTATTTATATAGCGTATGGATTTCTTATTACAATATTATGTTTCATGCATCAATAATTCATACTATAATTAACATACCTTAATACACGTAATAACATACTGTTACAATTTGTGGAGGGAACCGCTTGCGCTAATTAAAATGAAAGACAACTTTTTGGAGGAAAGACAACTTCTTTATTGCGCGCGAGAAAATTGCGCTTTTCTTGCTTCACGCGGTCGTCACACTTCTTCTTCTATGACAGTCCTCTCGTTTTTTGACACTTCCATCTGCCCGTCGTATGTCGGCAATGTAGTTGGTTGATGTTTAAGGTCGTAACACTGCTCCCCCATTAAAAGAGATCGGCTGTCCTCAGCCGCGAAAACGAAATAACGAATATGCTGCGAGCTACAACCATACTTGTAGAGACCTGATCGAAAAGTGGCTGAAAATTAAAGATTACATGGCCGTCTACTGAGAGAGTTGGCACAGGGCCAACCGATCCCTATGCACCACAAGTGATTTGCTTCCTCCATCCTTGACGATTCGATAGAGCACATCTCCCATCTTCGTAATAACGTTATAGGGACCTTGCCAATTATTTTGAAGCTTTGGGCAAAGTCCTTTTCTTCGCTTCGGCGCGTACAGCCAAACTTTATCACCCCCTGAAAAGGGCACTGCTTTAGCGTTTAAGTCGTATCTGTCCTTCATCCGTCGACCATAGTCCAACAACTGATTGCGGTTAAATGTGTACGCTCTTTCCACACGATCCGCTAAATCTTCGACGTATTTCGATGCGGCGACGGGTCGATCCGGAGGTGGGCCAGTGTGTAGTTCCGTTGGTAACCGAAGTTCACGTCCGAAAGTTAAAAATGCGGGTGTCTGCTTCGTAGCTTCATGCACTGCAGTACGATAAGCTAGTAGCAAAAACGGAAGCTGTACATCCCAATCCCTTTGATTTTCAGCGACATATTTGGCAAGGTAATTGAGGAGAGTGCGGTTAAACCGCTCCACCATTCCATCCGATTGCGGGTGTAAAGCCGTTGTGCGTGTCTTATCGATGCCCAACTTTTCAAGAGTGTGCTTAAAAATGGCGGACTCAAAATTCCTGCCTTGATCCGAATGCAATTGCAAAGGGACACCAAATCGTGAAAACACGTGAACAATGAGAGCTTCGGCTACTGTTTCAGCTGTTTGATCTGGCAGGGGAATGGCCTCCGGCCACTTCGTGAAATAATCACAAAAGACCAATACGTACTTGTTTCCTTGACTGGTGACTGGTAGGGGTCCTAATATGTCAATGGCAACTCGTTCGAATGGCGCCCCGACATGTACGGGTTGCAGCCGCGCGTGGCTTCTTCTTGCTGGGCCCCTGCGTTATTGACATCGTACGCAAGCTTGGCAGTGCTGCTCTACATCCCTTGAACATCCGACCCAATAGTATCGCTTTTTGGTCTTCGCTAAGGTCTTCTGGACTCCGAAGTGACCTCCAGTAGGACTGTCGTGCATCGCCTCGAGGATTGTGGTCTGTAAAGAAACTGGGACTAATGCTTGGTAGTACTCACCACTGGCCGAATTGACTCGCCTGCAAAGCGTTTCATCGCGGTATTCAAGTAGATCGAACATGCCCCAGTATGCCTTCATCTTTGGGCTTAAGCTGCGAATCTCGTCAATGGTTGGTCGTCGACGTTTGTCCACCCACTGCCGCACGATGGAGAGATCTTCATCCTGCTTCTGATGATCGGCTATGTCCATCACTAACATCGTTGTCCGAATCAAAGCACATTATTTCTCATCCAAGCGGAAGCAGTGTTGACAGTTTAAATCATCACATGGGCGCCGAGAAAGTGCATCTGCATTCTGATGTTGTTTTCCAGGGCGGTGCTGCACAGAGAAATCAAATTGCTGCAACCGTTCCAACCAACGAGCCATCTGTCCTTCCGGCTCACGAAATTTCATCATCCATCGCAGAGAACTGTGATCCGTTCGCAACAGGAAGTGCCTTCCCAGCAGGTATGGTTGAAAATGAGTCACAGCTCGTACAATGGCCAAGAGTTCTCGTCGGGTGACACAGTAGTTCCGTTCCGGTCTTGTAAACGTCTTACTGTGGTACTCGATTACCTTTTCTTCCCCATTCTGTAGCTGCGACAAAACGGATCCACATGCGTGACAGCTGGCATCAGTATCCAGTATAAATAGATCGTCTTCAGTGGGCTGGACAAGAATAGGTGCAGTAGTAAGCTTTTCTTTCAGTTAAGAAAGCATCTTCGCAGGCGGCGGTCCACACGAATTTCTTTCCTTTCTCGGTCAATGTGGTGAGAGGTTTTGCGATTGCCGAAAAGTCTCGAATAAAGCAGCGATAGTAAGCGCATAAACCCAAAAACGACTGAATTTCGCTCTTACTATTCGGCACTGACCACTTTCGTATGGCCGCCACCTTCTCTGGGTCAGCTGCTATTCCGAAGCCAGAAACGACGTGTCCCAAAAATCGAACTTCCTCCTTGGCGAGCCAACACTTCTTCGGAGAAAGTCGAAGACCTGCTTCTTATAAGCGCTTAAAAACAAGTTCCAGATTGTGAAGCAGTTGATCGAAGGACTTCCCATGGACGATAATGTCGTCAAGATAAACTAAACAGACAGTGTGCGGAAGTCCTTGCAGTACAACGTCCATGAGTCGCTGGAACGTAGCTGGTGCGTTAGTCAAACCAAAGGGCATAACGTTAAATTCATATAGGCCGGTACCAATCGAAAATGCGGTTTTCTCCTTAGATCTCTCATCCATTTCAACTTGCCAGTACCCAGACTGCAGATCCAAGGTGGCAAACCAAGATGAACCTCCAAGTGCTTCGAGTGTAAGGTCTATACGTGGTAGAGGATAGGAGTCCTTTTTAGTGACATTATTGAGTTTGCGATAGTCTACGCAAAAGCGAAGGGACCCATCCTTCTTCCGAACTAGAACCACTGGAGAGCACCAAGGACTACTTGATGATTGCACCACTCGTTGAGCTTTCATGTTGTCCAATATGCGCTCAGCTTCTGCTCGGCGGGCTAAAGGCAGTTTTCTTGGAGGTTGTTTTATTGGATTAGTCCCTCCAGTGTCGATGTAATGCCGAGTAAGGGAACTTCACCCTTGCGTAGTTTTTGATTCAGCAAATACCGGACGGTTCCGAGAAACTAATAATTCTAACCTCTTCTCTTCGTTTCTCGACAAGCTGCTAGCGCTCCTCCTCATCATCTCATCTAGTTCGGGGGAAAACGACTGTATCTCGGCGGTCGCAGTTGTTACGGTACGGCATTTAAAGATGTCAATCTGGGGATCTAGCTGTACCAGGGCCGTATATCGTGGAACCCAAACATCCTTTACAGACTGGTTGGTCACACAGACAGTTATTGCTCCGTCCGTCACTTTGCACACAGACGGTGGTATGTACAGTGAATGCATTATTGAAACAGCAGCAGTTACTACGGTCTGCTTTTCGGGTGCAGAAGTGACGAGAGGAATCCAAAAATCGGATAGTGCGGGTACACAAACATCGGATGGGTTCGTCGCCACAAGGTGCTGGTCTAGTGTTCGGTTTAGCCGAATAACTTCTCCCTTGATCCGCAGGGTATCATCTTGTAAATTGATTGCACAAGAATACTGGCGCAGAAAGTCCATGCCTATTACACAGTCGTCGAAAATCGGGGCGATGTACATGCAATGTCGGGTTGAGAACGATCCTATTTGCAAGTCCACTTTGAGAATCCCTTCTACTGGTGCGGTATCTCCAGTGACCGTCTGAATAAGAGCATGCGATGTGTCTATCGCCGGACGGGTGGTCATCTTTTCCAGGACTCGGGGATGCAGGATCGATTGGGTGGCACCAGTATTCAGGATGCCAAGGCAATTGACGGCGTTAATTTTAATTTCTATGACGAGATTATTGGGGTTATTGGTACAGCGAATGAGAACGGGTAAAGGGGCATCTGTTTGGTCCACTAAGTCTGCCCCTTTCGACCTAGTGGGTTCTGGTTTCCCGCATCGTTGTGGTGATCGCAATCATTGTCGTCGATTTTTAAGTTGATTGCTCGAGGACCGAGCCGGGCCACTTCCACATCGAATAGTACAGCCTGACCCTCTCTGGCTAAGTTAGGATTTCGACGAAATTCACTGCGAGGTACGTAAGCAACATGATTAGTGTCATCTCGTCGAACGAATCCATACCCAGTCCTATGAATGAACTTTATCCTGCCTTTAACGCCTGATGCAAGTTTTGTCAGCGCGCCAGCGGAAGGTTTTGCTTGTTGTCTTGTATTGGGAGCCTTTGGATGTATTCGCTGCATCTTGCGCTCCACTAAGCTGCGCGATCCTCGTTTTCCGATAATGCAGATGGACTGGAAGACTCGCTGTCCGATATGCGAACTTCCGCAACTCGAACCTGTCGTCGGCTTAATCGGGTAGCAACGCGGCTGGCTTCTGCTCTCACAGCTGTTGCTAGTGCTTTTTCCAACGTGTCCGGCGCCGAATCGCGCACCCTTTGTTGTAATTCAAGGTCGAAAATGCCGTCAATAAATTGTGCAAGAGCAATTCGGTTCCTAGCCTGTTCAGGACAGTCTGGAAAAGCAAGATAAACGAGGCGTTGAATGTCAGTTGCTAACTCGTTCAAGGATTCCTTGGATTTTTGCACACGTCCACGTAGTTCAGAATGTGCAGTAGACTGCTCATATTCGTTACCAAATCGCAGTGTCAGGGCTGCATCCAGGCGTAAGTAATCATCCCGAACATCTGGTTGCAGTGTCTCGAAAAAGGCCAATGCAGTACCACGGAGATACGGGGCAAGATAGAGTGCCTTAAGCTCGTTCATCCAACCATTGACCCTTGCTACCGTTTCGAAGTGCAAGCGATACGAGCGCCACGCAGTTTTGCCATCAAATTCACGCGGCTGTACTTTGATCCGCTGCGGCGAGGTAACAATTGTTGTTTGGCTGTGCCCTGCTGGCACAGCTTCCGAACTCACTTCAGCGGCCTCTCCCGTTAGACGGAGTACATTTGGGTTATTAGATGTCGCAAAAAAAACGTGTGCGTTTGATTGCTGGGTGCGTTCTCTTATATGGGTAGAGCTGGCCGGTGGTATTTCTGGTGTTGTGGACTCACACGTAGCATTTCTTGTGGGAACCGAGTAAGTAACTGTTGGCTGGGCATTAGCTTCGGTGACTTGACCTGTGGGAGTAGAGAGGTTAGCTAGAGCTTCCAATCGGGCATTAAATGATTCCTGTTGAGTAGCTTCCACTTGCGCTACTCGGGAGTTGATTTCGCTTAACGACGTCTGCAACCCAGTCATAATAATCGACTGTTCAGCAAACTTTTCTAAAATCTGCTGAAGCTTATTCCCAAGTTCTTCGGGCTCGGACATCTTTCAGTAGATTAATTTGCGCGATGTGGTTTAAGACTCGATTATGATGTCGTTCGCGGTACCCCACATCTGACACCAATTGTTACAATTTGTGGAGGGAACCGCTTGCGCTAATTAAAATGAAAGACAACTTTTTGGAGGAAAGACAACTTCTTTATTGCGCGCGAGAAAATTGCGCTTTTTTTGCTTCACGTGGTCGTCACACTTCTTCTTCTACGACAGTCCTCTCGTTTTTTGACACTTCCATCTGCCCGTCGTATGTCGGCAATGTAGTTGGTTGATGTTTAAGGTGAGCTAGCATAACACCTAAATTTGTAAGCCAGTCAATCACAGTTGGGTTCATATTCATGTCGGCGTAGGACCGGTTGGTATACTCCGCGACAATATGGTGAATTGTTTACCGTTGGGCCCCGCTGTCGCAAACGGTGGAATCAGTGATTCCACAGCGGAACAGGGAGTCTGCGCTCCTTCTATGGTTTTTTCGAATCCTGTTTAGAGTAGTCCAAGGATTTCGTGGAAAACAAGAGGCAAAAGGCCAGAATGATGAATTTTTTTACCTTTATTTTGCCATTTTCCATCAATGGAGTCCATTCCGCTGTCCAAGAAAAACTCAAATTAATTAAACAAATTGAACGCATAATGAGAAAGTTTATCACCAAGCTTTTGGTTGGCTGGCGATATTTCAATCTTTGTTGGCGTAAAAGCAGCGTTGTGACGTTATTATGAATGGGAAGTTCGGCGTTTGCCATCATCTTTTTGTGCTCCCTTAGGAGTGAGTTTTGTCGGCGCAAGTGAGGTGGGTCAATTTTGCTTAGTACAGGAAGCCATCGTATTGGGGTTGACCGTGCTGTGCCAGAGATTAGTCGCATCGTATTGTTAAGTTAGGTATCCACTTGTCGAACATGCGCACTGTTCAGCCATACCGGAGCTGCAGAGTATACTAGTGGGAGCGCAGCTCTGTGGCGAAAAACTTCTCAGACTGATTAAGTGTGACGTCTACTCTTAATACGCTTTAACACAGACCACTGCTGAGACAATCACTATTGCAAAAAGAATGCAAAGATCCTTGACATAACCAAACGTGTTTAGAAGATCACGAGGTATTGGTAAGAGCAGCCTGGCCTACCGAGGACAGTAACGCCATCAGCGTGGCTACTAGTGGAATAAGGAAGCTTTACTCACGCTGAACTCCATTTGTTTTTTTAATAATTTGGGCGCACTCAAGAGGTTATAAATACCCTTCAAATGACCATATTCTTCACTCCAGCGGCTGACAGGAAGCTTATTGGCTTCTCCGAGTATATCGCAAGGCAAGTCGGTGAGACCAATTCGCTTCCAAGAGCCCGCTTCCCACTTGGATAAGAGCGGGGCATTCTCTGATTTCTCGTTGCTCTAGAGGCATTGTTTACAGAGGCATATGTACAGCGTCTAAACTTGTAACGAAATTTTCAAATCCACCCTTGGGGGATGTAGTTGGGGAAGCTACCACTTTAAATGGTGCGCACAAAGGAACTTAAATCAATTTGATGTTCGTTACTGGGGACAGCTGGTTCTGATGAATGAATATAAATGTACTCGTAGATGATTAATAATTTTCTGCTTAGTAATTCATATACAAACAACAGAAATCAATAATACAGTTATAACAAATATTTTAATATATACTCACTTAAAAATTACACTACTCTTGATCATACCTGCAAATAAAAAGAAAAATAGCCAATTTATTAAAGTATTTATAAAGTATTATTAAAAAGGTGAAATGTTTGAGATTACTAGTTATTTCGCTGCGCTGGGTCGGAAAGCAAAAAGGTACCTTATGGTTTTTAAGCAAAAAGGCGTGTCTTGTTGATGACAGACGATGATTCTTTGTTTGAATAACGACGATTAGTCACAATAAAAAAACTGTCGGAAGATAAGGAGCTACCGCAGCTAAGACGTTCAACATTAAACTGAATAGTCGAGTTCTGACTTAATCTGGACCAACCAAGTGGTCCAAGGGAATATATTAAAGTTCTTGAGAAGCATTTCTTGAGTCCCAACATTGGTTGCAGCTAGAATTAACATTTCAGCTACCTTTATATTTCCACTAGCTACTGCCATAGATAGAAATAATTAATTTAAACCATCCAACTACGAATATTTTATTCCCCTCGTTAAACAAATTCTTAATCTGTTTGGAAAATTTGCTTTGTTAACTAAATCCAATATTTCTCATTCTCTCTTTTCAGAATATTCCTGTTATTTTAAGCAGTTTTTATATGCAAACCTGATCGTAAAGTGCAAATAAGAGGTAATTAATCTTCTTACATAAAACTAGGATTAGCTTCCTGAATATAATCACATCTCTCTCGTTCTCTCGCTTAGAAAATACACTTTTATTAGTTACCCCCTTCCCTGCTCAGTGCTTGACAGAAATCTATAGATTCGTCGCTGGTTTTTGCTTCAAGTCTGCAAAAGAGGAAATCACTTTTTAATGCTTCTTTTTTTTACGAACCACTTTTGCGGCCACTTTACATCCTGCTCCACACTGCAATGTGCTTTCTTTGCACAAAGCAACAAAGCAAAACAAGGGAGATAAAAATATTTTTAAGAAGACCTTACCTATTATCCTTCGTATGTCGAAAAAGAGTAAAGTGATAAAAACTGAGCGGAAAATATTCGTGTCAAAGAGCTAGAGAAGCTTTTTTTATATTTTTTTTTCTTATTCGCTTTCAACCCTACCGAAAGGGAGTACACAAAAGGATGTGTATTTTTTCGGGGGATAATGACAACCAGGTGAATAGCTTGTGGAGCACAGCAAAGGGTACTCTACTTGAACGTGCACGTACCCTACATATGAGGAGACACCAGAGATAGAATTTAGCTGAAAGATAAATGTACATGTACTTCTACTCGTTTTGTGCTGATTTTCAAACTAAGGCTTAAGGAAGAAAGAAGGGCCACAATTTTTAAGGAGAAGAGTGATATATTTGTGGAGGGTTACATAAATGTGTTCTTTTTTTTTGCTTACTTAAGTTTTTTGTAAAAAATAGTTGTAAGAGGTTATTATAGTACTGTTGACCTGTTTTTAGTATCTGCTAAGTTTGCAGTCGAAAATTTGTTATATACTTAAGTAGGTCCCTCGGTAGGTAAGTAAGGGTAGAGGTTCTATTAAAAGAACATTATTAGCAGAAGTTGCCGCTTTGATACCACAACTTATGTGACTAAGTGACATGCGTCAAAAATGCAAGGCTAATCACAACAAGGACACTACTACCTTACGAATAGACTATTCCGCGTTAAATGTGGAAACGAATATTCAGATTTTAAGGAAATAATGGCTGGGGTACCGCAAGGAAGCGTTCTTGGTCCAGTCTTATATTTATTATACACTCGTGATATACCGCAAGTAGAAGGTACTGAGCTAGCTACATTTGCCGACGACACTGCTATCTTGGCAGTAGGTAAAACGGTCGAAGATACTACAGAAAAACTAAAAGAAGCTTTGGATAGAGTAAATGAAAGGACAACGGTTTGGCGAATCGCACTCAACGAGACCAAATCTGTTCATGTAAATTTTACTTATAAGAAAATAAATAATTCGCCGATCTTTTTAAACTCGGTTCAAATTCCGTTTGCAAACGAGGCTATGTATCTTGGAATGACACTTGATGCAAAGCTGAAATGGAAAACGCATGTAAAGAAAAAACGCAAAGAACTAGATAATAAATATAGAGAAATGTATTGGTTACTTGGAAAATATTCCAAGCTTAATATAGAGAACAAACTGCTTTTATATAAGCAAGTGCTAAAGCCGAACCGCAAAGGGGGCCATATTAAGAATAATCAAAGAGGGCGTCTGGAAAGGAGAATATATCGTAAATAAAGAGCGAGAAACCCTATCCAAATCGGTACCGTTTCTAGACTGGCCCGGAGATGATAATGGTGAATCTCGAACTAGCAAGAAATGGCTCAGACACCCCGTTTCTTGGACCAGAACCTTTTTGTGCGATAAGATCATACAAAAAGAAGAAGAGGGCAAATGAGCCCAGCACTGGGACGATATCCCCCGATTGAGAAAGGCGAAAGAAATGCTGGTGAATTATAACCAAAAAAGAAGCAGAACCTGTTTAAAAGTTATCAAAAATTGACTTTGCATGTTAACAGGCATGCTAACGGGTCACTGCAGACTCAAGGTGCACCTTAGGGAACTGGGAATTGAAGAGAATGGACACTGCAGATTCTGCAGGGACCTCGCGGATACACGAGCACACTTTCTTATGAAATGCGAAACACTAATCCATAAAAGAAGTCATCATGTAGAAGCATATTTTTTTTATCAGAGACGGATCTACCTAGTTTGGGGAGCACAATAGATCTACCATAGGTCACATTGTACTTGCGTCTCACCAACCATACGTCTACATGCAACTGCGGCAGTGTTCATTATGTGGGCTACCTAGTCTGCCTGCATGGTCTCCTATCGGCCCCTGGGGTGATCGCTTTTATTCTAGCGATATCTTAACGCGTTTTGTTTAGGAAGTTGTTTGTTTGTTTACTTTATTTTTATATTTGGCGCAACAACTCTTTAAGTGCCAGTGCCTAGCTTCTTCCAACCACTCATGTTGTGTGCGTTATATTTTTCACACGAATGGAAGGGACCTACAGTTTAGTGCCGTATCCGAACGGCGATTTGAAAAGCTTTTTCGTGACAACAATACTCTCGGATGTTTGTCAGACGCTCGCGAGAGGTGGGACCGTGAAAAAAACTTTTTGGTGTTTTTCTGGGATTCAAACTCGGAACCTCATACGCAGTGATCCGACACACTAACCACTTGCGCCACGGCGCCCACCTTACCACCTTGTTTTTACCTTATTGTATTTTGGTCAAATTTTTCTAGATATGACACTGTTTGTCGGCCTAGTCCATCTGGGGTTGGCTTTTATAAGAAAGTTTGAGAAAATGTTTGCCTTGACTGCTCCTAACGGGATGTGAACTAATAGTAGGTCCTTACATAAGGATTTCTTCATGAAACTGTATTTTCTTTGAAAGGAAGTCTTTTAAACACAAAAATTGGAGGGATTTTCTTGTCTTTTAAAATACTCATTTGAAGGCCTCGAGATGTACATAATCCAAAACCAAAATTTTCTACACAAATAATCGTTCCAAAGACACGTGTCGATTATAAAATCGATTCAATTGACGATCGAATGGTATTTTTTATGAACTTTTCCTAATAGTATATAAATATAATACTTTTTCACGGAGTAAAGAATGTCACGTTCGATTTGCAATGATGATATTTGTATTCGTTACAGGATAAGGGGTTATAAAACTGAGAGCACGTTATTACGCTTCGCATTTTGAAACGACATATGTAGATGTTGATTATTATGTGTGTGTGACATAAATTAAATATTTTACTGGCGAATTGATGTAAGTGATGTACATACACAAAGTAAACCCCACTTTTGTAATGTACGTCTATGTAGGTAGAGAATATTAATTGATTTTATATATGTATATTTTGTTGTTGTTGTTTTCATTGGGTTACAAGAATATATATGAATTAATTTCTGATTATTTTAAAATCTTATCCCGAAATGTATGTTAATTTTAGTATACGTGTGTACTTGGATATGACTATAATCCCGATCCTGTATAGCATTCTGCCAGGCATTTTGTTTTCCGTTGTCACTATAGCGTCAAATAACCGTTGCAATTAGCAGTTCGAATTCTGGACAGTCTAGGCAGCCCTTGAAATTATCGTCAACTCTCTGCTCTTTGACCTTCATTATGAAGGAAGGATAGACACCTACAAAATATTAACCAAAATGCAACCACAACTTTACACAACAGAACAGATCTACATCCATATGTACATTCGCTAGTGATTCTGGTGTGGTATCTGATAAGATGCGCGACGTTTAAAATCCGGAAATTACAAAAGAAAGCCTAAGTAGAAAAGATTTATTTATTTCCTTAAAAACTATTGTAGATATATACGTATGAATCTTGCCTTTAACAAAACTCATGAAGCCCTGCACACCTTTTTCAATGAAAGTCTTTCCAACTTGGTGGATTGAACACTCTTTGGCAGTCGCTCTTGCAACAAATATGTAACATAGGTATGCACAACTCAGCAGCACACACTATTGTGCGTAATGAATTCCAAAGGCAAATTTGATATAAACATTATCCGGGTTGTGGCGACAGTACTAGTACCATTCTCAAAAAAGACAAGCGTTAGTTTAGTTACTCTTAAAGATACGCATATCGAGTTCTCTAATAATGGATTCTGTACATATATGACTTCGGTTAAATATATAACAGGAGTACTCATACTAATAAATCGGCCGAATAATGCGATAAAGGCCCCAAAGTTCTGTCGGCGTTCATTACATAACTTGGTGATCAGGCCAATCGTAATATTATGCATCTGTTGTATGATAGACAAAGGTCAATGAAAACATCACTGATACCAAGTTTCAACGTCTGCATAAGCTGGCGTGCCTTGGTCAAACTACCATATAGTTACCTATATATAGCCTAGATATGCTCCGCTCGGTCTCGAGTCTTATAAAATGGGGGCGTGGGTACTCATTTTAAAGAAATCATTTTATAGCACGATGGTTTGTAAGTGCTGACTGAGGATATACTTTTTTGTAAGAAAGTAGAAGAGAATCCAAACCCTTAGCAAGGAACTTTAACCTTAACTAATACCTCCACTGCACACAGCCCCGTAGTGCGTAGTGCGTAGTGGTTGCACGTATGTAGGTTTTAGGTTGTATTTGATTGTTAATTGGTGGAGTGTGCAGATTTTTTATTTCTAGCTGCCCATTCTTTCAGGCATAGTTGCTGCATTATGCTTGTGATAACATCATTCGCGGTCTTTCAGGCTTCACTCGTCATTAGCATGACGTCGGTATCAGATTTCTTGGTATCAACTCTCCAGCTATTTCTCTTTCTAACATGTTTCTGGCCGTTGTATATCTAAGACATTCCATCAGAACATGTTTCGCTTAGGTTTTGTCATCACTGTGCGGGCAGTTGCCACTCCACCTATATGGTTTCGCTGGTGGTTTTCCTCTCTTCCTGACTTCGTCTCGCGCTGTGGTGCTGACTTTTTTCTTCTAAGTCGATAGGCATTCTGCCTGAAATAACGCTTATGGCTTCGGCTGGCACGTTTCCAAAAGTGTAGCATAAGCTTAACGGTGCCCATAAAGGACTTCCTCACAGTTGCTAGCAGATTTCTAATTGGGTAACTGGGTTCTCCCATATTTAGCATTAATCTAGCTAATGCCGCTACTGTCCGGGAGGTTTTCTCAGCAACATTACCAGGTATCTGACGTATGGCCTCGACTAAATGGTATGTTTAGCAACCTGTATGGTGAGGTGCTCTACTCTTTTCCTGCGGCTTATTAATACTGCTTCCTGGGCGGTCTGATATCTCACACCTCATAGGTTGACGGCATTCCTTAATTATGGATCGATACAAGTGTAAACTCACTTAAGCGATGTAAAACAAAGTAGCAACCCAAAAATGCATGCAAAACAAACCAATAATCGTAATTTAAATCATAAATTAATTTCAAAACAATAATATTGCTTTCGGCTTGTGGTCTGCTAGTTCCAGATCTGATGTCTGTAGCCATGACCGACATCTCTGAAGATACGATCACATTTTTCAGACACTTTTCCAGCGTTTTTGCCACAACAACTACTGCAATATCATCAGCGTAACTGATGATGTCCACTCTGCTCGACTTCGATACTCTCAGCAATCATCTTACATTATATTTCATAGGACCCTTAACTAACCTTGGGGAACTAGTTAGGGGTCCTGTCCTTAAAGTAGCTGCCAATTGTTCTCATAAGGTAGTCCAGTACCTGCAGGTTGCTTAACGCTCTGACTATGCAGTTCCAGGCGAACCCCACATGCGGATCAGTAGAAATGCGGTGAAGTGGGAGGGTTGTGATCCCTTGTTTTCGGATCATGGCCTCGCTGATAAAAGGAAGAAGAAGAAGATGCAGTTCCAGCTGACTGAGTTGAACGCGATTATGATGGCGCTTCATTGCTTTGTCACGTGCAATGTTGCATAGTATAGGGTGTCCGCCGGGAAGGTATACTACTTTGTTTGTTTATAATTTTTGATTAAATGAAAGGGAATGGATCTTATATTGATAAATGTTTTATTTAATGTCGGCAATTATGTATGGAATACAATATCAGGTAAATGTCCGCCTCTGCTAGTCTCACAAATGCGAGCCCTTTTGAGCACATTTTCCATTACATTCTCACACATTTCACGCGGTATTTCATTAATTTCATCACGAATATTTTGTTTGAGTTGCTCAAGCGTTTCTGGTTTGTTTGCATAAACCTTGCTTTTCAGATATCCCCACAAAAAAAAGTCAGGAGCAGTCAAATCAGGCGACCGTGGAGGCCAATCAACATCACCATTTTTTGAAATAACTTGTTGTGGAAAGAGGTCTCGCAGTAATTCCATTGTAATCCTGGCTGTATGCGATGTGGCACCGTCTTGTTGATACCACATGTTAATCAAGCCCAAAGCATGCAGTTGTGGTTAAAAAGCTTTCAATCATATCACGATATCGCTCCCCATTCACAGTTACCGTTACGCCGTTTTTATTTTCAAAGAAGTAAGGTCCAATGATTCCTCCTGACCAAATTGCACACCAGACTGTTACTTTTAATTACACTTCCTTGAACAGCAGTAATGTTTCCAGCCTATCACCTACAGACCCTCTTTCTTCGAAATCATTCACTACACGATAAATAGTGCGTTTTGTTGGCACGATGTTTCTCCCAAAAATTTCACGTAACTTTCTCATCGTCACAGTAATCGATGATTGATTTTGATAAAATGTTTTAACGATTAAAACACGTTGGTTTATTGAATATTTTTCCATAATAAATTTGCCACGTGTCTACTTCACGACTGCCAAATATGAACTGTCAAGACTAATGTTTACCAAAATGGCGGCAAAACAAAGTAGTATACGTTCCCGGCGGACACCCTGTACCTCTATTACCTGTAAGGTGCTTCGCTTCATTCTGAAGCTGAATTGTTGATTGAAGAGCCCGGAATCTCCTTCAGTGTATCGTAAGTATAGTTTTTTTTTCAAACATGAATGCATCGTGTTCCGGCATGGCAGTGCGGCTGCCGTGTAACTTTTTAGTTATTTCATGACTAATTGGTAAGTACGCACTTCCCCATGGTTTGTATTGCAGTTTATCCCTGAGAGCCAGGAAAGACTCCCGCTTGCGCTTCTCTATCTGCTTACGTAGCTGTTTATAGATATCCCTACTTTTTAATCCTTACTTTTTAAAATGTACAAATGTACAAGGGCGCATTCATACATGTGTAATCGTATTTCTTTCGATAGCCAACAGCATTGAATGCAATAACATATGCGATAACCAAGCGAGGATTGCTGACAAAACCCATTCCATAATAAGCTTTAATTCTACAACTTAGAACAAACACTTAAAGATAGGTAAGTTGTTGTATTTGCTTTACCCCTAGTCCCGGGCAACTATACGTATAAACCCTTATACGTGTAGGCTAAAATTGTAAGTGTAGGTTGTCTAGGGACTAGGTAACGTGGGCCAGCAACCTGCGTTACTGAAACCACTTCGCTATAGAAACCGTCACTACGCCTCGGATAAGGACTAATCACATGTTGACGACTTTTGGCTATTGTACCCGAACAAAGGTAGGTTTCTGGAAAGTAAAGACGCTCCTCGACTCGGGAAGCGAAGGTCCTTATAATGCCAGATTCCTTCAATTAGAAAAAGAATTCATGCGATATCAATTGGACATTTTGGGGGTAAGTGAAATAAGATGGTTAGAAGCGGTCGAGAACCAGCCCCAACGCGTAAAACTGTACTACTCTATTCTGGAAGACCATCCGGAAGTCCGCGGGAATATGGAGTCGGACTTCTGTTAACAACAACAGCACGTAAGGGCCTAATTTCCTGGCAGCCTCATGGTGATAGGATTACGACGGCCAGGTTCCGGACTAGAGTACGACGCGTCACCATCATACAGTATTACGCCCCAACGAATAGTTCACCTGAGGACGAAAAGGAGAGCTTCCACAATCTTTAAAGTGTCGTCTTCAACACAACACCAAATGGAGACATTGTCATAGTGATGGGGGATTTGAATGCCAAGGTAGGCAATGACATTGAAGGCCTCAAACATGTAATCGGGAAGCATGGAATAGGCAACCGCAATAACAACGGCGAAAAGTTTGTGGATTTCTGCAACGCCAACCGCCCTGTGATAGGTGGCACCATGTTTGAGCACAAGACATGCCACAAAGTCAGCTGGGTTTCCGACGACAGGCAAGCAACCTCCAACCAAATTGACCATTTTGCCATCAGCTGCCGCTTCAGAAGTAGTCTCCTGGACGTCCAAAACAGGCCGAGAATGCCCAGTGCGTTGAATATCGATCGCCACTCCACCTGCTGCTCACCGATTTTGAGTAGGCGTTCGATAGTGTCAATAGGGAGTTTATTTGGCGTGCCTTACGCAGGAGAGGTATCCCCGATAAACTAATTGCTATTATCAAAACTACGTATGAAGGCTCCAAATGTCACGTTCTGCACAGAGGAAGGTTGTCTGAGGAATTTGAGCTGGAAAGTGGGGTAAGACAAGGCTGTATCCTTTCACCAATATTATTCCTATTGGTGATTAGCGATGTGCTTCATGCAGCTTTGTCGACGGGAAACGGAGGAATTCGATGCGAGCTGACATCTCAACTGAAACATTTTGACTACGCAGACGATGTATGCTTACTCTCCCACAGAATTATGAATCTCCATCAAATGACAGCAGACGTGGAGAAGGAGGCAGGTGTCGTCGGGCTGAAAATGAATACGACAAAAACTAAAATGATCAGCCTTGGAACAAACTCATCGGCTCAAATATGCATTGGTGGAAAACCGGTAGAGAGAGTAGATGACTTCTTGGGAGTATTGTCTCGACCGCTGGTGGAACCGAACTGGATATAGTCAATAGGATCGCCAAAGCTAAGTCCGCGTTCTTTTTGTTGTACAAAATATGGCGAAGCAATGCAACTAGTTTGAACACTAAGATATGGCTGTTCTGCTCCAACGTTGAATCCGTGCTGCTATATGGTTGCAGCACGTGGAGAGTGACCAATACTATCACCAGAAAGCTGCAAACGTTCGTTAATAGGTGTCTGCGCAATATCTTAAGGATTTTCTGGCCCAATCGTATCTCTAACGAACACCTTTACGAGAGAACGGGTCAGGAACCAATAGGCACAACTATCCAACGGCGGAAGTGGCAGTGGATTGGTCACACGTTCCGAAAGGGTGACAGCTTCATAGCGAACCATGCTATGCAATGGAACCCTCTAACTCAAGATGGCAGAAGACCTGGCGGTCCGAGGAGAACATGGCGCAGAAAAGTCGAGAAGGAGGCACGGCAGTTAGGGAAAAGTTGGGGAGAACTCAGACACATTGCCAGAAACCGTACACGATGGCGCGTAGGCGTAGTAGAGGCCCTAGGATCCACAAGGGGATACAGGACATAAGTAAGTAAGTATGAAGATGAGAGAAGTTCAGCGTAGTGTGCGACATGACAGGCGCAGCTACATCAACGCGCCTGCCACAGAAGCAGGAGAACCTGCACGGAGAACTACAGAATCACCAAAGAGCTGGCGGGTGGTCGCAGCTCCAGCCAACACCCAGTGAAAAGCCTAGACGGCTCCTTACTCATTTTGGATGAGGACTAGCTCAAGAGATGGAAAAAGCATTTTGCTACGGTTTTGAACCGTGTATTCGATAGCGATATGCTCCCGAATCAGACTGAGATGCCCGAGGTGATGACTTCCAGTAATGATGAGATCATTACCACGGTCAAGGCACTCTAAACCAACAAGGCGGTAGGACTTGACGGTATTCCAGCAGAGCTCTGACGAGCAGCACCAACAACATCGGCTGAGCTTCTGCTGCCTCTTATAGAGAGAGCTTGGGAAGCTGAGAGCTTTCCTCACGAATGGAAAAAGGGAATGATCGTCAAGCTTCCTAAAAAATGAAATTTAATGGAGTGCGGAAACTGGAGGGGTATCTGCGTGCTGCCTCCTGTAGCTAAGATAATAGCTAAAATTATCCTTGAGAGAATCAAACAACATTTCGAAGCCGAACAAGCAGGTTTCCGCTCTGGATCCTCCTGCGCCGACCACATCAACATCCTGCGGATTATCATCGAACAGTGCGTTTAATATCGATCGCCACTCCACCTGCTGCTCATCGATTTTGAGTAGGCGTTCGATAGTGTCATCAGGGAGTTTATTTGGCGTGCCTTACGCAGGAGAGGTATCCCCGATAAACTAATTGCTATTATCGAAGCTACATATGAAGGCTCCAAATGTCACGTTCTGCACAGAGGAAGGTTGTCTGAGGAACTTGAGCTCGAAAGTGGGGTAAGACAAGGCTGTATCCTTTCACCAATATTATTCCTATTGGTGATTAGCGATGTGCTTCGTGCCGCTTTGTCGATGGGAAACGGAGAAATTCGATGCGAGCTGACATCTCAACTGAAACATTTTGACTACGCAGACGATGTATGCTTACTCTCCCACAGAATTATGAATCTCCACCAAATGACAGCAGTTGTGGAGAAGGAGGCAGGCGTCGTCGGGCTGAAAATTAATACGACAAAAACTAAAATTATCAGTCTTGGAACAAACTCATCGGCTCAAATATGCATTGCTGGAGAACCGGTAGAGAGAGTAGATGACTTCTTGGGAGTATTGTCTCGACCGATGGTGGAACCGAACCTGATATAGTCAACAGGATCGCCAAAGCAAAGTCCGCGTTCGGGATGTTGTCCAAAATATGGCGAAACAATGCAATTAGTTTGAACACCAAGATAAGGCTGTTCCGCTCCAACGTTGACTCCGTGCTGTTATATGGTTGCAGCACGTGGAGAGTGAACACTACTATCACCAGAAAGCTGCAAACGTTCGTTAATAGATGCCTACGCAATAATCTTAATATCTAAGGATTTTCTGGCCCGATTGTATCTCTAACGAACACCTTTACGAGAGAACGGATCACCAACCAATAGGCACAACCATTCAACGACGGAAGTGGCAGTGGATTGGTCACACGTTCCGAAAGAGTAACAGTTCCATAGCGAACCATGCTATGAAATGGAACCCTTTAACTCAGGATGGCAGAAGACCTGGCGGTCCGAGGAGAACATGGCGCAGAACAGTCGAGAAGAAGGCACGGCAGTTAGGAAAAAGTTGGGGAGAACTCAGACACATGGCCAGAAACCGTACACGATAATGCGTAGGCGTAGTAGAGGCCATAGGACCCACGAGGGGATACAGGACATAAGTAAAAGTAAGTATTTAAGTAAGTTTCTGTATCGTGCAGCCGTTATACTATTATTGATGACTACTTCAGTCAACCTGGCCTTATAAAAGGGGTTTCAGTAGACATCTTTGGTAATATTTGCTCACAGTATGTAAGTGTACACAGATGATCTATAAACCGCATGGCCGGAAACATTTTCATTTCTCAATTCGAATGCAAGTTACTCATAGACATACTCGTCAGTATGAACGTACACATACATACATGAAAATAACGTTCACAGCAGAACAGTCTTTTTTTCTATTATAGAAGTAACCTACATATATGTTCATACATATGTACATTATTATTTCAATCTCAAAATATTTTAAGAAGTCTTAACGAATTCGCCTCTATCCGTCCATTGCGAAAAATCAAATCCTCCAGTGTATTGACATAAGTGAATTCTCATAGCATTAGCATTTTCAATCAAATCACCCAAAAAATTATCTGAGCCACCTCCGACGCAGCAGTTAGTATAACTTAGCATAAATTTTATAAAAAAAAAAAAATGTTCCGCCTCACACAAAGTTTACGTAAAAATTATGAATAAAGCATATTTCAACGCGTGACACAATAACGCCGCCCCACTAAATGAACAAGACACTATATCCTTGCACAGGAAACCGAATAAACAACTAACTTTACCTATATCCTTTCAATGTCATTTCATTAAGGAAATGCGCGCAAACCTTAAGTCACCACCACACATATTAAATATATCCACTCGTGCAGTGTGGAAAAGAAAACGTATTCATAACTCATAAATTCAACAAAAATTCTTTATGCAAAGCCACACGCATGTACGCACGCAGAGATTTCTCCTTCGATCGGTTTGGTCCAAGGGTATCCTTGTGCAGACGAGAAATAATATAAATTCATGACGCATAATTCATAAAGAATTTGTTTATGCCACCACCACCCGTTGGATAGGAAATATAAGAAAAATAAAAATGCGCTGATGAAAATGAGCAAGGAAATGGAAATGATATCCTGTCACATGCACATACACACACATCAGATATAACATCAGTTGGCATCTCACGAAGGCAAATGAAAATAAAGAGAAACAAAAAAAAAAAAACAATATTGAACGAGCATTGAAACGAAATTCAGATCATTACCTGCCATCGTCCACATCACCTCAGGGAAGAAGTCTGAGGAATGAACAGAATGTTAAACAAGAAAGTGGAGCAAGAGAAGTGAGAAGTGACAGATGTCAGATAATCACGTTGAGGTTCTCTCTCCGCCCGGAGTCAAGTTTCCCTAAAAGTGGGAAGAATATGCAATATGGCTTTAATTCGCCAATGGTCAGTGTTAAGGACGAAAACGTTTTTAACATGGAATTATTCATAAGTCTGCGGAATTTAGAAAAATTAGGTTATGATTCTTGGAATTGTTGAAACTGAGAAGATTTGTTGGGCACTTCGTCCTTTTTGGGTACTCTGTAGTATCTTGGCAAAACACGGTAAGTGGATTTTTGAACCATTAGTAGAACTCAAAAAGGTTAGTATTGTTATCCGAAGAATGCTGTTACCTTTGACATTCTCGACAGTACTATTGACAATTACTCGTACGCATGCAAGCTTGCTCGGGAAGGACTTTTTTAATTTGGGCGAAATATTTGTGTCGGATCATTGACAGTAAATCGAAGTCTTAAAGAAAGGACTTAAATTTCAATAAGTCAATTGAAGCAGTCAAAAGTTTGACGTCAAAAATATGCAAGCTTGAGTAATTGTTTTGCCTTTATTGAAGCAACCTTGGTATTCACTGAAATAACTGAAGTCTTTTAGGAGACTAAAATTCTTGAAAGTCATTGAAAGCTGAAATCAATTCCCATTAATCTTGCTTAAAATAAGAACAATTTTCATTCAACAATTCCATTATAGCTGCGGAGACGGAAGCCATGTCATTGTTTATACCTTTCAATAACAATAAGTGATTTTAGGATTCAATGTCAAATCAAGATGTGCAAAAATACAAGCAACGCAATACATGAGTTGATATAATGGCTAGACTACTTCAGCTATATATCAAACTAACTCTAAAGGCTGTAGTACACGACGTTTAAAAGGCTGCATGTACCCTAGAAGTCCATATCGATACTTATCATATCTTTATCGATTTCAAGGCGAGCTATAACAACATCTATAGAGAGGAGTCCAATTTTAATATCCCTGTCAAATTTGTCCGTCTGTGCCGAATGATGAAGAATGCTAGCTTCTTCATCAAGGGTCGTATTGACCTCACGTAAATCTTTCAAGTCAAAATAGGTTTTAGACAAGGTCACGCGCTGTCATGTAACTTTTTTAACATCGTATTATACTTGAACGGATTGTGCGGAACCCACAAGCTGACACCAGAGGTACAATCTATCAAAAGTCCGTACAACTGCATACGTCGATGATATTGACATAATTGGAAGAACTCAGCGGGCTCTCACCGGTGCATTTGCAAGCATTGAAGCAGAAGCGGCCAAAATGAGTTTAGCGGTAAACGAGGGCAAAACCAAGGATATGCTGTCAAAAGGAGGAGACAATCAACACCAATGAATTGGACTTTGAATTGGATAACGCCATAGTGGCCGCTATAACTTCGAGGTAGTAAAGGACTTTTTCTACCTTGGCTCTGCTATTAATTCTGAAAACCACATCAGCGTAGAAATCAAGCGAAGAATAACTCTTGCTAATCGCTGTTTTTTTTTGGGCTAATAGTCCTGCTTGATGGCGCTGAAACATTTTTCAGCGCGGATGAGGATATCCTTGGTCACTTCGAGAGAAAGATTCTTCGTAAGGCATTGTGTATTGGATGTTTGAAATGGCTAGGACATGTAGAGTGGATGGGCGCGAACCCTCCGGTCCGCAGAGTCTACGAAGTTATCCCAGAGGGGCGCTGTAAATGGCGCGCAAAAGTTCAATGGAACCTCATCCAACTTGAAATGTACAACTGAAGGCAATAAGCTACGGACCGAGCTAAATGGGGAGTCTTGTTCGTTGAGGGCCAGGTTCACCTCGGACTATAGCGCCACCTGAGTAAGTAAGAAAGCACCCCTTACGCAGCACAACATATTGTTTTGCTGTGTGTTTGCAGCCAGGAGCGTTGCAGGTAATAAGAAGATGGCATGGCGAGAAAAGACTCAACACTTAACGCTGAACTGGCCGTCTTGTAAATGAATTTTCCATCTTGCAAACTTATATTTAAGCTCAGAAATACAATCATCAATATGACGAACAGTAGATGGTGGGTCACTCTATGAAATGAGTCACGCATATGAAATCCTATGTCTGAACAAATGTACCTATATATAATGATCTATGATCTGGTAACGCGAATGAACACCCATCACTCGATAATTCTAGGTAACTATGCTATACTTAGCACAACGGACTATATGAGTCTGCATTATGATTTCGACACAAAATACCAAACTAGAATAACAAATTTCTCTGTAGTAGAGATATATACAGACGGATCCAAAATGGCATGTAGCATGGCAGCAGGAGTCCTTTCCAGTTCACCTGATATACAAATTACAACTAAACTTCCGGATCACTGTAGCATATTTCAAGCGGTAATTATGACAGTTTGGAATGCAGTAGTCTGGCTTTCTATGAATACAATAGATAATCTTGACCGTAATATACATAGACAGGCAGGTAGCAATCAAAGCCTCGGAATCACCATTATGATAAGATAGTCTCTATACGATCGCAGATAGATGCGAACTGTCCATATGCTGGGTCCCAGGCCATAGGGATATTTCGGGCAACTGCAAAACAGATGAACTAGCAAACGAGAGTACCAGACGAGACTTCGTTGAAAATAGTGAAGCTCCACCAGCCCCTATTAATGTGATTAAATTCCAACTGAATACTGAAGCGGTAAGAATTTTCAATGTTAGGTGGAGGGATATAAGCACCTATCTCATATCTAGGCAAATTTAGCCGTACCCAAATCATAGGAAAAAAATCAGATCAATTTCAATATGTAGCAAAAACATTCGTTTTACAATCGCGCCCTCACGGGGCATTGTCTCATAGGTAGACATGCTAGCCGACTGGGTGTTCCCTTCAACGATTTCTGTAGAAACGTGAAAGAAGAGTAGAGATAATAACCAAACACAATAAGCGAAAACGATATATGTAGAGGCTGTGGTGATGAAGATGAACACAAAGATAAATCTCACTTCTTATGTTACTGTGCAGAACTCTACCAACTTAGATATAAAATACTAGATAAGCATTTCCTTCAGGACATAGAAGAACTAGCAGGTTAGCAAGATAAGCAAATTTATTAAACATTCGGGTTTAGTTAAAAATCAAAAGGGTAGATACACTATCGCTTTCACAAGCATGGGAGTATAATGATGTCCTTAAGCTAAGAATCCTAGGGGCCGCCAATATAGTTGGCTTCGCTTATGGCATTGCTATCGTGGTAGTAGCCTAACACCTAGAGGAGATAGAGCACGACACCAATGTGTGTATTGGGACCGTACGCAAATGTCTGGCCCATATGGGGATACAGCTAGCTGAACAGAAAACGGAAGTGATCCTCATCACAGGTAGAAAGGCACCGTCACGGTGGGAGTGGATAAACATGTTGTAGTCTCCAAGCCAGAGGTAAAGTTCCTTGGTGTTATTATAGATGCAAAGCCAACTTTTCGACAGCATCTATAATATCGTCACCTGGTTTCAATAACCAGGTAACCTGATTTTTTGTATTTTTGAGTTAACAACGTTTTTGGTTTTCTATGATGTATGAAAATATAATTAAAAAACAACCGAAGTCTCATTCCTTACCTGTTAAGATTTATTGGCGAGTGAAAAAATTAGACAAACGAAATAACCCTTGCCGTTCAGAGCAAGAAGAAATTTAATGTAAAACTCTTTTTGCCGATATCTTAAATCAAGAAAAATCAAGTTACCTAGTTCTTGAAATTAGGTGACGATATAATTTATATGCAAATTTTAGTGTACTAATATATGTATGGTAGAAGATACCTCCTAACAGGAGTAGCTGCATTGATAATCCTCTATGGGTCCCAAATATTTATATAGACCATGAAAATTGTAAGTTTAGGGGGTGGATATCCCACACTGTTATTGCGTACGGTGTCAGTTTCATCTTTAAAAGATTACCAACTTCCAAAAAAAAAAAAAAAAAAGTATGATCATCATCATCACAATGGATCTGTAAAGACTTAAGTATGACATAGGAAAGATCCTGCCAACTACTTCAACTCGGTTACCTAACGTAGTCTAACCTTATTTTGAAGGTAGTGTCCAATTGCATTTCCATCGATTTGGAAAACTATTTCTATTTCAATTAACATAAAGTTTATATTTCTTCCTGTATACCCTGTACATTTTCTTTCATAATCCACTGTGCTTCCCGCTAAAATAAAAAAAAATCGAAAAAGGAAATGGTTCATTATAGCCACCTGCTCTAATAAATCACAGCATCATTTCGTTCGTTCATTCGTTCCTTTCACCGATTTTCTCATCCGTTTTCTGGCTGGGAGTTTGCCTGTGGTATCGTACTTCCATCTGTGGTATAGGAATGACTCCCATATCTATCAAATCCAAAAGACGACGGGGGAGAAAAATGAATGAATCGTCTTTCACAAATTTCCTCTTTTCCCTCATAAAACCATTTACACGAATCCACATTTCATGCAATGAATAACGAAGAAAAAAGAAGGAGAAAAACCCAAATCAAGTGATAAATGAAAATCTGTTTCCATATTTTAACTCTTGGTCTGTGCGCGCGAAGTATACTCGTACGTGTGTAAACAGCAGCAAAGGAAAGATATTTCGATGAAAATCCCAGGAAAGTTAATTTTCATTACTCTCAGACCCAGAGCCAACAGGAGTCAAATCAGAGAGGAAGCAGAAATTTATGAAACATTAATTTTGATACGTTTGCTTAATTTGTATCTCGATATGGATGAACGCATGCATCATTTGTGCTCCGGGTACGGTTGATGCCATCCCTGGGGTAGAGCAGACAATCCCCAACTTTCCATACACTTATTTGCGGTGTATGCATGCGGATTTAAGATTGTGAAATTGGCGTCGTAATCAAGATGAGAGGGTCTGCTGGTAATCTGGTGCTTGTTGATCTCTATTTGAAATCTATTAGGGAGTTCTGCTGCTGCACAGGTTATCGTGCAGCAGATTCATAGGAACTTCAACCATATGGCTGGCATAGGGGAATTATGCTTCGCTGCTTAGAAGCTGCTGTGGGATTTCGGGGTGAAGATATACTTTGATTAAAATCCTTAGGAGTAGAGGCCGGCAGTCTGCTTTTCATCGAAGTTTTCATTGGATATTCCCTGGTGTGTGTAGAATGGAACGACCTAGTTTTGTTGATTGAAATAAAACTTGTTATATGGCGTTCAACTAGGTTAATTAATTTAGTTAGTTAACCAGAAACCCGCTTATATGGCTGTCATAAGTAAGCAATTGAGTTGCCATAGAAAATTTTAACTCTAAAGTTGTAAACTCTGGCCTAGATGTTATGCTTTTCTGAGTTTCTCAAAGAAGCAAACGAGCGTTAGTCCAGTTAAGGATAATATTTTTGGTAAGACTACCGGAAAGCGAAGCCATCATTACACCATCTCTGCAGACTGAACAAGGTAGTTTGATCACTTACTATATTGCAGCTGAGGGAAGACATACCTTCAATACGCTCAGTTCTCTTTCGGGGTGCCAATAGCGGTTCATGCCTTTACCTAGTTGTAGCGAATGAACGATTACAAATAATTAGTTCTGCTTCAACCAGAAGTGAGACAGCGGACTGTTTAATAAATTAAATCGACTGAACCACCCTCCTAAAAGTGCAAAGGACTTGGTTTCATAAGACCGCTACTTGTCCACATGCTTAAAAGCTAGTGCCTAGGAAACGATTAAAAATTAAGACTTACAAATCGGCAAAAACAAAAAGTGCAAATCACCTCTTAAGCTAATTGCTGTTTGGTATCCTGATTGGCGAAAAAGAAAATTAAAATTAGAACACCTTTCGAGTTGTAAGAAAAAAGCGCTGTGACCTCTGTTTTACAATTTCTCACCAACGTTTTACTACAGCGATTTAGATGACTGGGAACTGAATATTTCGCAAAACCTAATAACAAGCATTAAGATGGAAGGACCTTTTAATTATTACCAATGGATTTGGATGAAATGATACGCTGTCGTGCAGATTTTCCAACATATTTGGTGGAAATAATTGTGACAAATTCATAGGCTACAACATTCGGGATTTTCAGAGTTCCGGATCTGAAAAGTAAAACATGGATTCAATATGGTGTCTGTCTGTCAGTTTGTCATACCCTTATAACTATTAAACCGTTTATCTTAAAGCTGTCATTACCGGAATATTCATATGCCTTGTTCAAGAACTTTTAAGGTACCTAGTGCCTAAGGTATTCTTCTGTTTCCTAGCCCGCGAGTGGTGACGTGCATGTCTATGAGACATGGTTTTTTTTAAATCCAATATCTGCGTGAGTTTTCATTGCAGTGGCACAAATTTTCGGGTAACTTCCTAGCTCAATGAACTGTAGAAGTAGCCGGTTTCACATAGAGCAGTAAGAGTAACGTCAAAATGTGTGCCCGTATGTATGTATATGTAACCCTTGACCTGACTACCCGTTAAAAATACATCATTACTCGTTACTGCAATACAACGCGTACGAGTAACGTTTTAAAGGTATTGGTATGGTATCGTATGCAACGTACGTATGTCAATTATTATTGAGTTCGATTATTTTGTTTGCTTTTAACACAAATGGAAAGAACACAGTACAGATACTCATCCATGTAGCAAAGAATGGTAGGCAACTTCAATTTACAAGCTGAAAAACTTCGCCAGTTGTCAATGTATACGTACGATGCAAAGTTAAACGGCACAGTCATACATGTGAAATTATCAGGTATGAAGGCACAGGTACATTCACAATCTAAACCACAGGCAAACATCATGCGACAGTAACGATGGCATGTGAGTAACGATACTTATGACGGGCGGCTGATAAGTTCGCAACCTAAGGTGTTAAATGAAAGAAGAGATAAAAAAATTGTATTTCTGAATATAATCTTCTTCGAATGAAATGTATTTCTCACATCGAGGATACGGTGCCTTAATACCACCGAAAAAATATTCTTTTTCCTTGGCTCTAAAATGGCTTTCTACGCCGGCCGCCTTGATCTCGTTCTCATTCGCAAATCTTTGGCCTCCTAGCACCTTTTTCACTCGGGACCAAATCTGGGCTGTAGGGTTGGTGGGCTTTCGTTGAAAAACCTGTTTCGCTTAAGGCCTGTCTCGAAACCTTGCTTGTCGAACGGCGTGAGCATTTTCGGGACCCAGCGCGCACAATTTATTTTTATGTTTAAATGCACGTGCAAAATGTCTCCAATCCGTTTTTTCTGATGCGCAACTCGTCCGCTATTTTCTTCAGTGACCTGACACAGGACGCTCTGGGCGGGGCTATCTTCACAGCCCTCTCGCTCTTGTTGAAATAAGCTAGCCCATTCTTTGACTATGGTATATGAAGGGCCAGAATTCTGAAAAGTCGATGACACGTCTTCGAAAATTTCTTTAAGCGATTTTCCTTTTTTCAAGAGGTACTTTATCATGGCGGGGTGCTCAAAATTGCGAGAATATCCGATTTCGCCTGATGTAGTGATGTTTATCCTACCACAGATAATAAGAAAATGAGATTATTATTGAAACGAGGAGATATTTATACTACTAAAGAGTGCCACTGTTAATGCTGTCACTAATGAGTCCACACAGCCACACGTGTAAAACAGTGGAAAATGTGTTATTAAAGCCATTGAAGACGCTTTTGAGGGAATTCCATTGAATTATTTAAAGAAAAACAATATCGATCTTTAGAAAATAGACTTTTTCAAGTTGTATGTAAAAACGGAGTACCTAGAAAATACTAACAATAAAAAAAAAGATTAAAAACATTAAAAACATTAGTTTTTTCTTTTATTTTTACGGGTAAGGGTAATCAAGGGAAATATGGTATGCACTACGTGACCAAATCATCGAAGCATAGATCGTTCCATTCGAAGAAGTAGCTCTTTAACACTGAGTACCGCGCCTACTGTGGTGTTGCCCAATCGATCCATATAAATTATTCCAGCAACACCGCGAAGGAATCTCATTTCGGCAGCTTGTATTCGCGATCTTATTCTGTCAGTAACTATCTAAATTGTGTGACCATATGTGAGAGTTGGAACATATGTATACCGAGTTACAAATGGATAATTTAACTGAAAAAATAAGGTTGGCCTTATGAGAGATGACAAGGCTCTCTTAAGATTTATCGAGTCTGATCAACTCGGCATTGTTCTTTCCATCACTCATAAATAAGACACCGAGGTACTTAAACTTCTTCACCTGCTGCGGTGGAACTCCACATTAATTCAAGTGCACTGAAAGGGCGTTCTGGAAATCATCTTTTTTTAAAGCTTAATTGTTGTGATTCATGTAGAAAGCTGAAGATTTTTTCAGTTGGGGAAGAGACAGCGTCAGGTGGGGAAGTGAACCCTTTCTGAAAACATTTTATTATGGTCCGAGCAATAGCGGGACATTCGCATAAGATATGTTCGGCAGATTCCGTATGCTCAAGGCAAAGCCTGCATGTATCGGTGCAGTGAAATAAGGCCAAGTTAAATAAGACCAACTTTCAAAATTGGCCTTATTTCGCTTTCGAAAAGTGAAATAAAGCCAAGTTTCAACAGTTGGTCATATTTCACATTGATAAAGTGAAATAACGTCAAATTATGTTGGGAAATAAGACCAATTTAACCTTATTTCTCTTTTCCAAAGTGAAATAAGGCCAACTTTAATAATTTATAACTAACCGGCTTATCAAGCTACTCGTACAAGTAGGATATATGAGATTGAAGTTGGACTTATTTCATTTTGCAAAAGAGCATTAAGACCAACTGCAAGCTGTAAATAACAAATTTCTTACGAGAAGATTGCACCATAACAATGTACTGATCAGCATAATAGAAAAATTTACCGTTCGTTGTATTGACAACACAATAGTTTGTAAGGTTGGCTTGAAGTTAGTTCATTTGCAAAATAAAATTAGGTGAGTTAACAACGTACGTTAATAAAATATGGAAAGTAGTAGTGATTTAGTAATTCCGTCTGAATTTTGCGAGGGTTTTAGGAAAGGACCTAGTCTTTAGTACATTCCAGAAACCATGCACCTAAAATTCTAGTGAACTTTGAACTATTATTGTCTACAATTCTTCAAAGTAAAAGCTTCGGCTGTTCCATTTAGAATTTTAGAAAATAATAGTTCTCAATTCGGCCGAATTTTTAACTATTATTTTCTAAAATTCTTCATAGTTAAAGCTTTCGGCTGTTCCATTTAGAATCTTATAAAATAATAGTTAAAAATTCGCGCGAATTTTGAACTATTATTTTATAAAATTCTTTATAGTAAAAGATGTCTGCTGCTTCATTACAATAAAACTATTATTTTCTAAAGTTCTTTCTAGAAAAATCTTACGGCTGTTCCATTAAGAATTTTAGAAAATAATAGTCCAAAATTCAGCCGAATTTTTAACTATTATTTTCTAAAATTCTTCATAGTTAAAGCTTTCGGCTGCTCCATTTAGAATTTTAGAAAATAATAGTCAAAATTGGCGCGTATTTTTAACTATAATTTTCTAAAATTCTTTATAGTAAAGATGTCGGCTGTTTCATTAAGAACTACTATTTTCTAAAGTTCTTTATATTAACAGCTTACGGTTTTTCCATTAAGAATTTTAGAAAATAATAGTACAAAATTCGTGCGAATTTTTAACGCGTTCTGTAAAATTTCTTTGTAGAAAGAGCTTACGGTTGTTCCATTTAGAATTTTAGAAAATAATAGTTAAAATTTCGCACGTATTTTGAACTATTATTTTCTTAAATTCTAAATGGACCAGCCGTAAGCTTTTACTATAAAGAATTTAAAATGAAGTTTTTTCAACTCTCTTCTGACGGGCAAACATATAAGATGTAAATAAAACCTCAGCAAGTGGTAGCTGCAAGAATACTGACGATAAAGAAACAATTCTTCACTTCCTTTTCAAGTGTCCGGCTCTAGGCAGGGCCAGACAGCGCACACTAGGTACGCCCTTTTTTGATAACCTAACAGAGTTAGCGGAGATAAGCATTTGGAACATTATCAGATTCATCAGCGTAACGAGATGGATTGGAATAATGCTCACTCCTTTTCCCTATCCCTATTAGTTAACGCCCGTTTTTACATCCGACAGGTCACTTGAGTTGTGGTACTAAAACAGCGCTTTTGTGCTAATTATTTTTCAGCACTTCTACTTACCTACCTATATAAACAAGAACACACTCAGAACAAATTTCAGCATTTGGCCTTATTCACTGACTTGAAGCGAAATTAAGCCAATTTTATCAATTGAAATCGCAATAAGACCAAATTGGCGTTATTTCACTTTATCAAAGTGAAATAAGACCAACTGTTGAAATTTGGCTTTATTACACTTTTCAAAAGTAAAATAAAGCCAATTCTTAAAAGGTGGTCTTATTTCACTTGGCCTTATTTCACGGCACCGCATGTATCAGAATGTTGATTTTCTTGAGGTGGTATTTAAGAGACCATTGACTAGTAAGGAAGTCTGTTAAGAGTTGTTTGAGAAATCTATGGATTTCTTAGTACGTTTTAGGCCAAATTATGAGTCCCAATGCGTGAACTTTTCTTTCTTTTCTCATTAACTTAGCTCAATCTTTATTTAGCTGGTAGGAAGGCCACAATAGGATTCGGCAGCAACGAACGGAGATTGGGAACAGATCTGGATAGTTCGTCAGCAACTTCGTTGCCAGTCTTCTTCTTCCTTTTATCAGCGAGGCTATGATCCGAAAACAAGGGATCACAGCCCTCCCACTTCACTGCATTTCTACTGATCCGCCTGTGGGGTTCGGGGGCAACTTCATTGCCAGTATTGCCCTTATGGCCAAAGACCCAAGTAAGTGTGATTTTATTGTGTGCAGCCTGCTGCAGAAGAATTTGCAGACAGTTCCAAATTAGATTTGACTCAAAGTTGTAGAACATGAAATTTTTAAGGGCTGCTTCCTCGTCTGAAAGAATGTTTATGTTAATTTCATTTTGACGCATTCTCTGACACAAAGTTCAATAGCATGAACCTCGACTTGAATGATTGAAGTAAAAAGTCCCAGTGGTTTTGGCAGTTTAAAATTTGTGCCGAAAACTCCAGCGCCCCCCTTTATTAATTTTTGAACCGTAGGAAATAATCATTACTTCTTATCTGCTCGCATTGCACTTCATTCCAGCATCATCAGAAACGGATACAAATCCTTCGAGTACTCGCTGAAGTACAGTTTAAGAGGAGTCAAGGATAGCCAAATCATCCGAAAAGAGCGGATGACTAGTCCTTATGTTTTTCAATTTGCGAGATTCTCCACCACGGCTACGCTGTAACATCTAGTCTATATGTTATATAAGAAGACTAAGAAGACAGGTAACAGAACGCACCCTTACAAATACTTGGCGCAACAGCTCTTTAAAGTGCCAGGGCCTAGCTTCTCACAATCACTCATGTTGTGTGCGTTATATTTTTCACACGAACGGAAGGGACCTACAGTTTAATGCCGACTCCGAACGGCGATTTGAGAAGCTATTTCGTGACAACAATACTCTCGGATGTTTGTCAGACGCTCGCGAGAGGTGGGACCGTGAAAAAAACTTGTTGGTGTTTTTCTGGGACTCGAACTTGGAACCTCATGCGTAGTGATCCGACACACTAACCACTTACGCCACGGCGACCGCCCTTGGTAGCCCTGTTATATTCTGTTTATAATTGCCAAATCTGTACTTCACTTTAAGAGTAACTAATTTCGAAACTTCCAAATATTTGATCTATTCAGTACACAAATTCTAAAGTCAAATTGGATTACTCTTTATATTTTTCATTACCAAATTACTGGAGAAAACGTCACAAGTGATTGATATACATATTTCTAAATACTGGATGAAACATTTACCTTGAATGGAAATATGTAGGTCTCCTTTTGCGTGTAACTTTCTAAACTTGGTCAGTAGTTTCACGTAAATTTTGCAATCCACTTATATTCTAGTGAAATTCTTGCGATCTGTAATAAGCAGCTTTTTTACTCAGAGGATATGTACATATGTATATATTCTAAGAACACTCCTTCCGGTGTTTCGGGTGTATGTATTTATGGATATACAAGTACACCGCCTAAAAATAAATTATACTTTTTTATGAGATTGAAATAAAAATGTAAGAAACAGACTTTCCCAAACAAAATTGGTTCAAAGGGACTCCATAAATCGACTTAAAATTAATTAAAACAACCCACACTAAAGTTGCGAAAATATACTTATACATAAAAGGACAAGGCAACCAACATTCATTAGCATTTGACGGTGGTCGCATTTTAACGACTGTCCTTCCTGAATAAAAAAAAACCAATGTCATTCTATCTAAAAAATGTACTTTTGTCGATTTCATCAAAACAACAGCAAGGAACAAATCCAACTTTATTATATTTTTGTCAATTTAAGGTCATAACACCAGGACAATTGACAATTGACTTCCCTATGATAAACGAAAAATGTAATTTCAAAGTTGTCACGCGCCATATAAAACGAAGAAATAAAATTTTTCAATGCGAAACGTTAAAGAGTGTTTTCTTCTTGCTTTCGGCAGTGAAAAGGATACGCAAGGGTATTTCAAACTCATTAAGTGGCCATACGCAAATGCTAAATTTTCTTTTGTTATTTTAATAAAAACTCCAGTAATGGATCCTTCTCAAGCAGCGAAGTGAAAATAAAAGCTGCTTTTGCTTTCTAAGAGTTTTACATCCCGCAATGCAAATATCCTTAGTCTGTAAAAACGAAAAAAAAAGAAAGAAATGTTTTCTTATTTTACATCCCCACAAAAGGATATTTTTATCCTGCCAAACGCGAACGTGGTCCGCACAATTCGCGTTTCTTGCTTTGTTTGGGGTATACGTACACACATATATTTTGTAAGACCTAATTCTTTAATCGGGATTTACTGATTTATTTTCGTAACGAAATGCTATTATTTTACCAGATTGTGCTACAGCATCCCTTTAGGGAATTATGGAGGATTTTTGTAATGCTAAACATATTTTCACTTGCAGAGCAAGGCGGGTGATAATCAGGAAATGGTTTAAGGTTGCAACTAGATAGTAGGCGAAAGGATTTCATGTAGCTGTCGATTTTAAAAATGTTTGTTTAGTAGCAGTTATAAGAAGGCTTAGAGATATACAGTTGTTTGCAGTAAGAATTGTTATTTGGATATTTATCGGCTTCTGAATGTACAATAAGTCGGCAGTGTAATCTCTTGCACGTGTTTCCTCAACCACCTATAGTGGGAAGATTTTTCTAGTGAGCACATTTTTAGCTTATACTTTTTCGGATATTACTAGTATTTTTAATGTCTTCTGGGAACGGATAACTTCAAGGATAACTTCTTCGAAACTTGATATGTATTGGAAGAGGTTTTTTTGGTGCTGCCAAATGAATATGTAAAGGTGGTTACAAACGTAACTGCAAGCTTGACAAGCAACATGTTTGTTGAAGCTTGCAGAATTTCCCTTTGCCACCACTCGTACAAGTAAAGCCTCCAGGAGAACCATCGTCCTATCGCCCACTATGCCTATTGGACACAATTCGAAAGATCCTCGAGATAATCTATAATAGACTATTCGAACTAGCAGGCCTCTCAGACCATAAATTTGGCTTTAGAAGAACGCGATCTACTGTTGATACCATAAGAGCGGTAGTTAATATCGCAAAAGGTGCCATCGAAGAAGAAAGATGACTCGATGGCACAAAGGAGTACTGTGGCGTAGTAACACTGGACTTTAAAAACGCATTTAACTCTGCGATTCGGTCGTCAATTCGAACTTGCCAGGATGGGTACGCCTTATTGCCTGCAGCGTGTAATGACGAACTACTTCAGCAACAGAAAGCTGAGGTACAATACCGATGAAGGGGTAAAATACTACAGCCTCATTGCGGGAGTTCCACAGCGATCGGTTTCAGGGCCACCTTTGTGGAATATCATGTACGATGGAGTCCTAGGATTAACGCTACCAGGTGGAGTAACGATAATTTATTCGCCGATGGCATTGCCGTCGTCACAATACCCTAATAGATCCGTGGAGTAGAATCAGCTACAAATGAAGCAATTGCCCGGATAAAAGATTGGCTAGAAATAGAAGCTGTCCTTATAGCCAGCCAAAAAACCGTTGAATTCGCCAACTTTCAGCCCGATAGCCAAACCATCAGGTCCAAAGAAGCGGTTAAATACATTGGAGTAATGCTGGAAAACAATCTGCAGTTCAAAACACATTTTGATTATTTAACAAAAAAAGCATCGTAATACAGGGAGCTATCTCGCGTAGACTGCCTTACTTCGGTGGACCTGGATACTCAAGGATTCCACTAAGGGCGAAGGACACCAGAAGGAGACAATAATCAACATACTCACCCTACGCGCTACGGACAATCAGCGGCTTTCGAACCATTTCTGATGAAGATGCATTTGTTATAGCTGGAATGGTCCCCCTCGACATCTTCGCAGATGAGATGTTCATGATATATAACAGAATGCAACACGACGCCAATGGTATCAAAAAGATACAAATTGAAGAAAGAGAAGCGTCAGCAGCTATGTGGCAAGCTCGTTGGGCTAAAACAGAAAAAGTCAGACGGACATACAAACTGATGCCGATAGTCCAAGACCGGATAAGTCGAAAGCATGGAGACTGCAACTACCATCTTACCCATTATCTGCCTGGTCGCTGCGGTTACCGAAAGTATCTTCACCGATTTGGACACGACAGCTCACCATCCTTCCCGGAATATCAAGATGAAGATAAAGATACGGAGCACGCGGTAATTTATTGCAGACGCTTCAAGGCATAGAGAATTGCTCTGCCAGCGCTTAGTTATTCCTCCACAATATGTTACATTCGGACGAGAATTGGATGGCAATATGTAATTTCGTAACAACTCTTTAGAAAGATCTACGGCGAATAGAAAAACTAAGAAGAGCAACTGAAGCAGCGGAAGTAGCTGACACAAGAAAAATTGCATGAACTACTAACCAGCCACGCGAAGTAATACCTAACGGCAGTCCCGAGGGGAGAATGGTAGAAGTGTACAGGGTGTAGATTAGTAAGTAAGCGCATCGATTATTCCGGCTTGCGAATCGAGCATGCTGGTAGCCCGGGCTAGTATCAGCATCTTTCGAAGATTACCACATTCCTTGCCACAAAAAAAAAAAAAAAGACGTGTGTTTCTGTGTGGAAATTTCGAGTTCGGACGATGATGCGCTCGCTTTGGTGGCATTTCTCTTTGTATATACAAAACAAATGCACAGGGAACTTGTTGGTGCAAGCAGGCATAATCGAAATTCGGTTAATCACCAAGCCGCTTGTACAATTCAAATGCTTGCACAAAATTCTCATACAGACGCTTAAGTATACTTGCATAAAAAGATAGATCATATCTTTTTATAAAACAAAGCTTTAGCTATGTTTATCATCATGTTCCATCAGTGTTGACAGTGACATCAGGATGGTCTTCTTGGGATGGTTTATTTGATTTCGCGGCGTATTTGCCGCCTGCCAGATTGGCATCCAATAAAGTAAAACATGAACTGAGACACTGTATTACTCAATGGCTGATGTCAATAGATAGGTAACATAGCCCCTTTTGTCTAGGTAAACGGCGTCTGCGAAAACCATACTCTTATATATTTGTTGGTCGGTACCCAGTTTGCTTCTTTTTTTTTTTTGTAGTCAGTATTTATTTCCCAATTGATGTACTTGTAGAAACTCATACAAGATTGACCTTGAGAAACTGCTCCTAACTCTCGGTTCCGAAATTCCTTACACGAATGACAGGCATAAGCCGATTTGTTATAATAATCCTGTTATTCCTTTTGTTAGGCATAAAATAGATAGTTGGGTAATTTCAAGTGCAATAACATGACTGGTTGCGAGAAGCTAGGTCCTAGGTCCTTCATGGGCTGTTTCTGCCAAATATGCATATAATTCTTTAGGGAAGAAAAAACGGACCAGGCTAAGTAATATGGAACATTTATACGAAGAGTTCAGAAAAGAATTGGATATATTTAAAGCAAATAACAAGGAGGAATTCTTAAAACAAGACTTCTCGAGTCCAAACTGTCTTGACAATACTGATTATCAGACGAACGAGGAAGAATTAACTCGAAATGTCTCGCCCCAGATCGTTACAAAAAGAACAGCGCGAGACAAAACAAACATACCGGTATGTAACGAGGAAATCGTGAAAGTCGAATGGTACACCTGTAGCTAGAAAATATATACAGAGAAACGTATCGGTTACTTGGAAAATAGTTGGCTCTTAATAAAGAGAACAAACTGCTTTTATATAATACAAGCAAGTGCTAAAGCCAGTATGGGGATGTGGTATACAGCTCTGGTGTTGTACCAAAATAAGTAATACAAATAGTTTACAAAGTTTGGAAAACAAAATGGTAGTATGAATTGTTAATGTACCATGGTATATCGGAAACAGCGATATCCACAGAGATCTCGGCATTAAAATAATCGAAGACGAAATCAAAAACTACACAAGAAAACATTAAAGTCGACTAGAAAGTCACGTAAATAATACAATACAGACTGCATTGTATCACTTAAGTACGTTACGGAAATTTACTGCGCCGTCTACAAAGAACCAAACCTTTAGACTTAAAGCGATAAACTGCGGAACTAGCAGGAACTTCCAATGGAATGGAAGGAACCTGCCAAACGAATTTTTTAGCCAACATAAATCCACTGTCTGCCCATTTTACAAATGATGGCGAAAAAACTATCAATCGAAACAGTAACCATTAACCACAAACGTTCAGTACTATCAACATAAAAGTGTCAGTAAAATGCGTTGAATTCGACAGGGGGAATGAGAGAAAAAAAAACATAAAAAATTACCTACGTATATATATGCACATGTATACACCCAACAAACCTCACTGCCTGGCCTACGTATGCTCATCTCAAAGTCAATTATTAATGATTGCGGTAATGATTAATCACATTGAGAGGAATGTGACCAAAATGCAATGGTCAACACCGGCCTTTTGTTCAAATGAACTGGAAAATTACGCTTTTGTTCAACCAATCAAATGGGTTCACATGCAACAATAAACACATCAACGACTACGACATCGACATCCACGATACGACCAGAAATGTTGAGTGGCATTGAAATGAGGTTTTGAGGATCTATGGCATTTAGCCAACCCGTCTCATTCCAACCACACTCAACTTGCAACAACTTCACCAGTTTTTTTCTACGTGTTGGGTACTCTATAGCCACTAAAGCAGCAAAATAAAAAGGAAAACAAACATTCTATTCACTCAGTCTTCTGACGGATCGTAGAGGAATAGAAAATGAGAAAAAGAATGAATAAACTTGTAGTTTCGTTAGTTTGAGTAGTCTATTTAAGTATATCAACCCCCCAACCGAAGCGGTTGTTGTGGGTTAATCATGAACTGGCCTGGACTCATTGTCTGCCTTTCGAGAAGTTTCACTTTATATGAGGCTTTTGTGAGTGGTTTTGTGTTCATGTGGGGCTAAATCTAATTTGCTAATCGTTTTTTTTTTTTTTATAAGCCCTTGTATGTGTGGAACGTTGTGTATACTGAGAGATGGTAAGTTTTTAAAATCCTATTGAATTCAGTTTATATACAATATGATGTATAAATTTGGCGCAACAGCTCATTAAGTGCCTAGCTTCTCGCAACCATTCGTGTTATCTGCGTTATATTTTTCGCCCGAATGGAAGGGACCTACTGTTTTGTGCCGTATCCGAAGGGCATTTTTGGTTTTGAGAAGCTTTCTCGTGATAATAAATACTCTCGGAAGTTTGTCACACGTTCGCGAGAGGTGGGACCGTGAAAAAAACGTTTTGATGTTTTCTGGGATTTGAACATGGAACCTTAGGCACAGTGGTCCGACACACTAACCACTGCGCCACGGCCGGCGCCCACCAGTTTGATTAAGATTACTTTTTGAATTAGTTTGGAAGTTAAGTCATTGCTTCTAAAAAATTCAGTTTGAGTTTTATTTTTCTAATGTTAACTTGGCTTACGAGTATGTTTCGAAGATGTTGAGGAAAACTGTTGAAGGCGCGATGTTTTGAACATATGCTTTCTCTTGCAGTAGGATGAAAGTCGATTGCTTCTTATATCAAGGTGGTGGCTAATTGATGTTCGTAAGCTTTGATCCTCATAGTACTCCAATCTTATACTCATCTCAAAGATCTGCCACACTTTCAAAACTCTTAGACTGTTACCCATCTCTCGCCCATATCAGATTGATCGCCCTGTCTTTAGCAGATTTTCGATGTGTGTTTGTGTGGTACAATCCCACAATAATACACCATACAGCAGCCTGAAGGCTATAAGAATATGGTACACTTAGTTTTTTAGACCAGTCATTAATTTGTACTGTTGACAGAATAATGCAAACAGAACCCCCTCACTTTGTTCCGTAGATTAATATTCTGAGCTTTACAGAGGAAATTGTTGGTGAATAGTAGTGTCTTGTGTAGTGTAGTGTTAAAAAACAAAATGTATATAGTTCGCGCAACAGCACTTTAAGTGCCTGGGCCTAGCTTCTCGCAACCACTCGTCTTCTTCTTCTTCTTCCTTTTATCAGCGAGGCTATGACCCGAAAACAAGGGATCACAGCCCTCCCACTTCACCTCATTTCTACTGATCCGCCTGTGGGGTTCGCCTATTTGACCTCAGAAAATATCGGCAGGCCTGCCGATTTTGGATCACTTGGTTACTGAGGCCAATGAAATGCCGATGTCGTTGCATTTGTCTGATCCAGGCGTTTATAGGCCTGCCTTTCCTACATCGCGATGTCTTTGGAACGTGCATTGATATTGCCTTTTTTACAGGGTTCAAATGATCTCTTCTTTGAACGTGGCAATACCAGCTGAGCCGGTCGCGCTCTAATTTTTGTACGATGGTTTCCTTGATGTGAAAGCTTCCACGGATCTTCGAACTTCTTATTCGATCAAGCTTGGCCACTCCTGCTGTCATGCGAAGCATCTTCATCTCAGCTGCCGTTAATTTACTCTCATCCTTTTTGTACATCGTCCAACATTGTGAACCGTATGTGAGCGCTGGACGTACAACTGCGGTGTAGAGCCTTCCTTTCAACTTAGGGGGCATTTTTCTGTCACAGAAGATAGCGGAATTTTCTCGCCATTTCATCCACCCTACGCTTACACGATGATTGATGTCGTCATCACAAGTTGCTTTGCTATTGATCATAGATCCCAGATATTTGAACTTTTCGCACTTGGGAAGCACTGTTCCATTCAAATAAATGTCTGGATAGGCCTGAGTGGATCAGAGAACGGGCAGCACAAGTACTCTGTCTTTTTTAAACTAATGCGATACCCATTTCCCTCCAAAACGTCCACCCACACATCAAGTGCTCGTTCGCAACCACTCGTGCTGTGTGCGTTATATTTTTTACCCGAATGGAAGGGGCTTACAGTTTGAGTGCCGTATCCGAAGGGTATTTTTGGTTTTGAGAAGCTTTCTCGTGACAATAATACTCTCCGATATTTGTCAGATCGAAGTATTAAAACTTCGCTGAAGTCCAAAACCAAAAATAAAGCGCGATGACGTTTTCTATGTAGAAATATGATTCACAGAAAAAACATAAGCTGTCTGCACCATATATATATTTTTTTTACGCTGGAGTTAGACTATAGACCACATGTATGAAGTTCAAAGTTAAAATTCAAGATCCAATTATAAAGGAGTCCGGCAAATAGCCCGATAAATGGATGTAGAGAAAGGGACGATGTTTGTATACAACCAATCAGTTTGATTAAGTTGTGATCACTTCCTTGTAGACCAGATAGTGGTACTATCAATAGAAAAGTAAAAATTTGACATTGTGTCAAAAGTTTCGCACAAATAATTTGGTGATTAAACTGTTTGGATCTAGTTGGGATCACAAATGCATCAAAAAGGCAGTCTGTTCGTAGTCTAAGTCCCAACTGGTCTATGCGAGTTCATGGTGTTCCAGAACTTTGCAGATTATTGCTTTGTCTCACATATAGGAAAGGCCCTCGAATACTGGATATGCTCAAGAGAGTGTATTCTATAAGGAGAGAGCTTGATATCAGAAGTGCCAGGATCTAGCTTCTCGCAACCAATCATGTCGTGTGCGTTATATTTTTCACACGAATGAAAGAGACCTACAGTTTAGTGCCGTATCCGAAGGGCAATTTAGTTTGAGAAGCTTTTTCGAGAAAACAATACTCCCGGGTGTTTGTCAGACGTTCGCGAGAGGTGAGAACGTGAAAAAACTTGTTGGTGTTTTCTGAGATTCGAACTTGGAACCTCACGCGTACTGATCCGACACACTAACCACTTACGACACGGCCGGCGCCTATAAGAAGATATTGCGACTAAAAATGTGAAGCAAATATTCCATGTTCACTAAAAGCGATCGCTTTGCACACTCCAGGCAGACTGCCTTCAGATCAGATACAACACAGGACAGTAACACAATTGGAGGGCAGAGAGACCATAAATAAGTAAGTAAGTAAGAGGAAATCTGCTATGCAACGTTTTTAGCAAGTAAGATACTTGATATCTGCAGTTTAAAATTATTGCACGTAGTATAAAGGTACTTGAATACAATCTCCTCATTTAGCACGTATCGAATCTCAGCAAATCACTACACTTTTTCAAAATGAATTTTTGAAATAACCAACCTGCGGTTCACAGACTTTAGCCAATTCATTCATCATGCCCGGCGATTTTTCTTCCGAATTGTTTGCTTAATATCTGAGAACAGGGAAAAATCCACACCAAACATTTTCCATTTTCCACAACATGTACGAGTACCACATAAATCCTTGTGCAGTATAACTCTTTCTTTTGGCGTCAATCACATTTCAGATCTCACAAACAACACAGCACAACGAATTATGAGTCAAGAGTAACATTTGTGCGCATCGTTTCTCTAACAAATTGATATCATTTGGAATTTTTTGTGTGCTTTGTGTGCTTTTGGCGAAATCAGACCCAGTCGTACACAGAACATAACACGAAATCCAATTTCAACAAGAGATGAACGTTTTCATCTTAAGATGTTGGATTAAATTTCCTCCAACGAGATGATGAACGCAACATCTCGCTCACTGTCAGAACTGCCAGGGGCAAAGATGAAAAATTAAACACTTGAATGGAACAAATCAACACTGACAGCAGCAACCGGCACAGTGGCTATACAAAGAGCAGAACAACACTCCTACTACATCGGATGGACATCAAATCGAAACCAGATTCCATTTTTAGTTTTGGTGAATGATTTGCTGACAGGTTCAGTGTGGGTAAGGTGGAAGGGGTTGTGGAAAATTGATAAATTAGACGAACAAATTGTGAACATGTGCATTTATTCCGGTGGTAAATACCAAGCCGGAGTGGGTGGAAGGGATTTGATTTGATCGACAATCGTTTGCACATCGTTTTGAGGAAATACATGTAGAAATTTTTGGAAAGTTATTTTTGTGAGAAAGCATTTTTATTGCGGTTGTGATACGTTGGTGTATATGTGTGGGACATGCATTCTTAGAACAATTTCAAAACAAACCTTAATCTGAACACTTCTTTTGCAATCACTACACAAACTCCACCAATTGTCGGGGATATTACGATATCCATGGTGCCACAATTTTTTTATGTTTTCTAACAGATCTCGCACTATACACAAAAAATAATAAGTAACACTTAGTTTTCGAGGTATTTAACTTTGAAAATTGACTTTTGCCGCTGTGCATTTCGAGTATGAAGTATTATACATAAAAAAAGAACCAATTCAGTGTTGCCAGCCATTGACGATATTTTCTTATAGATCCCTGTTAAAAAAGGAGGATATAACTTAGTTAAACTTAGCTCCAGGCGCCTGCCTGACAGTTGTTGACATACCCTTAGCGGAGGGACGAAGTCGCGTGGGCGGTTAAACCCCTCCGGAAAGCGGAGTTTAAATAAATGAATCGCGCCACTTGCCCACTGCTGGCAACATTGATGGTAGTTTCTATTGAAATATCGGTTGTCAAAAGTCGATTTTCAAAGTTGGGTATCTCGAAAACTAAGCGAGATATCAAAAAATGTTATTTATTATTTTTTGTTCAGTTCGTTGAGGTTGAGGTTGAAAACATAAAAAAAAAAAATGTGGCGCCACGGATATCATAATCGATCGTCCAATAGAAAGTTTTTGCCGAACCATAATTTATTTGTTTTTGAATAACAATATTACAATTTGAGCGCCGTGGCACAGTGGTTATTGTGTCAGACCATTGTGTGTGAGGTTCCATGTTCGAATTCCAGAAAACACCAAAAGTCTTATCACGATACTACCTCTCGCGAACGTTTGACAAACATCCGAGAGTATTGTTGTCACGAAGAAGCTTCTCAAAAATAAAATATTGTAAAAATTGACCTTCGGATACGGCACAAAACTGTAGGTCCCTTCCATTCGTACAAAAAATATAACGCAGACAACGCGACTGGTTGCGAGAAGCTAGACCGAGGTACTTAATGAGCTGTTGCGCTAAATTTAAATAGGTATTATTATATAAGAAAAAAAAAAAACGCTTTTGGTGGAACAACACCATCAAACGCAATGGACAATATAGAAATTGAAAAGACTATGGAAAATATGCAGCTTGAGAACGTTCTGTAAGAACACTGCGTCCACATCTGCAGCAACCAGACTATACAGCCTTATCCAGGGTCCTATGATGCAAACTTTCCTCATAACTCGCCATGTATTATTACAGATTTAATGGCAACCAAGCAGAGAGGGTAAGTCAGTGATAGCGAAACGTGCACAAAACAACGGCTTGACTGGCACTTTTTGGTCGTTGAAATAACCGGAAATAGAACTAATATTTCATCTACTGTCACAAAAGAACAGGAGATATTGAAACTTTGGATAAAGGTAAATCATTTTATTTTTCGAAAGTGGGAAAAGAGACATCGTCAGAATCGTTTATGCCATGGTGTGCGATAACATTATCAATTTCCACGCTAATGGTTCATAGTTCAAATCCCTATGTCAGCAAGCATTTATTTATTTCTCATGAAATAAAGCGTCAGCCGAATAATTTGTGAAAGCTTGTGTGAGCACTATCGCAAGCGCATAACATTGGCAGCAGGTTCGTCATATGGCTGGAAAAGTTGCTCGCTCTGTTGGGTGATTGATATGCCTATAACATCAGGTAGTCGGGAAAAAATACTGTGAGCAAATGACAAAAATAACAAAAATCTGGCGAGTTATCTAAACGCCACCCCGGAGTTTTTCTGAAACATAACATCTGACCTTGAAAACCACTACACCTACACATTTTTCTCTCTCTATATATACGAGTATGTATCTTTTCCAACGCCTGTACGTACACATTTTAAGAGCATTCATCATAACCCCTTGAGTGCGCGCAAATTATAAAAATAAAATACCAATAAGTTGACCTCAATCAAAAAGGTCATGAATAAAGCATTTGTAGGACAAAAGCCGCACCAAAAAGTATTACATACGGATACCCACAAGGGGAGTTCCTACAATGTGAATTCTAGTTTTGCGCAAATTAATAGATATCAGGTAAAATTGTCAAGGATATAGCGAGAAAAGACTACATTCAGTAGCGTAAGACAGTTTCACACTTGCTGCAGTCGAGCATATTCATGAAACCAATGTTTCAACGCATTATTTTTGGGCAAAAATGGTGCGAATTATTGAATTATTTGGATTAATTTGCGTTTTCGGCTGAAATTATAAAAATTGGGTGCAGGTGGCGGGGGATTGGTGGGGGTCTTGCTGTCGAAGTATGTAGGTACATGTCTATTTATGTATATACATTATCATTATTCACACTAAAAAAAATGTACAACTTTATCCGTTTTACTCGCAAAACCATTTTGTTTGTATAGAAATCCTAACGGATTTAAGCTAAGTTTTGCTTGTATGTACGTTTGCCGCGATGTACAGGTAATATCGTTTGAAATTTATGAAAATCATATGAGGTTATCCTCCGATTTGGTTTCATAATATTTGAAACCCAAATTCCCAAATTCATAAATATTCTAATTAATTTTTTTGAGTAATATTTTGTTAATTTAAAGTCAAACAAACTTTGAAAGAAGATGGTGTAAGATATACGGAAACGTGCTAAAGAAATTCAATGCATCCTTCTGACACGCTTTTCTTAACTGCTACTTAACGGCTTTAAAAGAAATTTGAGTTTCCAGCAAAGATTGACGTGAAAACTCCATCTGAAAGACATTTAAATCCGATGGAATTTGGGTGAAATACGGTAGAGTGAATAAAGAGCCCGCATTTGCTATTTACTTACAAAAATATATTGGAGTCCTTGCAACGTCACCTTTTATTTAATACTAGTGGACCCGGAAACGCTTCGCTAAATTTGAGTATATACTCGTATCTATATAAATGAATGGGGATCTATAAAAGTAATAGCCAATGTTCGTATATATGTCAGCGAAATCAGTCTCTAAACATTGCTGGTACTAACAAGAACAAACTGTAAAATTTTCGGCAAAATCGGTCTAGTAGTTTTTGAGTCTTTAGGGCGCACATACGAACATTGCTTTTTTATTTTAAAAGAATGTGTCACATGATGACGATGGGTAGCCAAAATAATTATGCTTATAGTACAATATAAGCACTTTGTGAGGTTGTTAGGGCAGCAATTTTGAGTTTTGAAAATCAATCAAATTTCTTATTCTAAATCCTTTATTCTCTTACTCACGGAATAAAAATCCCCCGCCATAATGCCTTCACTTCATACCATATAACAATGAACTGAAAAAAAATAAAAAATCAATACGCGAAACGAGGTAACCCAAATACAAATTTACTTGCACCCTCGCCAATTATAAATCCACCCATAACTAAACAAAAAAATTACTCAGTTATTACCTATAAGTCTATTGTTCATTTCGAAATTGATTAATCATACCCTTCCGTGGAAATATTTGAACTCCATGTGTGGCAACCTGAACCGGCAATTTTGAAACCTCTCATCACGAGGCCTCCATACATTTTTCCTCCTCAATGCAAATAAACTGCAAAATTTCTCCTATTGTTTCCGATGGGGGTAGCGGTTGCCTATTTCGAGAGCCATTCAAATGAGGTTTTGAGGTTTTGGTATTTAGCGAGGATTTTTTTTTGTTGTTGTTGCCTACCTACTCCGTGCGAATCGACGATGGGTCAGTGATATTGAATAGAAGCTAACAACATTCCGTTAAGCATTTGGTATACAAAATTTAAGGAATTTTGTGTGGTGGCATCTAGCGCGCATGTACCACCATATGAATCATTTCCTCTGATGTGCACATTGTACTCGTAGGCTTTATCTCAGAGTGCATGGCGACACCGATCTAATTATAAATGAAGGCCTTGATGTGGCTAATGGAAGAAGTGAAAATCCCCAACGAAGAATCCGGAAAATGTCTTTGGAATTGTTAGAAAAGCTGCTGCATGTAATCCGGCATTGAAACTCGATTAAAATGAATAAAAGAAGCTAATCACCGCTGTTAGATTAGCTTCAACAGCAAAGCTTATAGAATGCATACCAATGGGATTAGAGACAAAAACACATGGGTTTAGTGACTCGTGGCTTCATTACGGGTAACGTGGAACAAAACCCATTTACGAAGCATAAACGTAAGTCAAGCGTTCACCAATTTATACCGCCCTCCTTAAAAAAAGAAAGAAAACCTGTGAAATTCATACATACATACATCCACATTAAACCTCCATCCCTTCGAGAAAAAAAAACTTGTTCTCCTCCGATAAAGGGCAGAAATCTATGCGCATCCACTTGATTTAGTGGTTTGCCCCAAAATGAGACTGCTGGGTGGTCGTAAAATCCGTTACAAAAGTCCCAAAAGTAGAATTATACACGGTACCGAGTGCTAGTGGTTCTTTCCTCTTATATTACTTTGGCAAAAAAGCCTTCATTTAGAGAACACATATCCTCAATCAGAAATTGACAAATAGGTTTTGTGACAGGCGGCACGAGGCGTTGCACACACAACAACAAGCCTCCCTAACATAAACACGAATATGACTTGAACGTCCTTGAAAATTATATTCAATATCTTTCTGTTTATTGTGTACATTGATGGAATATCTATAACATGTTGCTGATGGTGGTGTTGGTGGTGTTGTCAAGGATAACATACCCAAGAGTGGCCAAAGAGTCATAAAATGTAGTCAAAAACACATCAATAAAGAATAATGGCTTTCGTAATGAAACCAAAAAGTGTTGGCCATAAAATCCAAAGGAAATCAAAGGAAACTCCATAAAAATATGTGCTTTTCGGTATGTGTGCACGATGGGTGTGTCGAGTTTATAAAATTTATCCGGGTAGTGTGTCGGGTAGTTTTAAAGTGATAATCGACAGTTTTGAAATAAGTGCAATGCAGTTGATATTTTTATTGGTCCATAACATAACTTTAAGAAGGAGCAATGATTCTGCGGATCTCCATCGTTTTGTTAGCGAGTGACGGAGAATATACGAGTATTTCCGGATTTATTTACTTATGAGTTTTTCTATCTAAACTGATCGGAAAGGGGCTTGGGCTTATGTCTTTATTAGATCGTTGTGCTATCGTCATTTTCCAATCGTTCCTTTCTTTTGAATCGAAGAAATGGTTATAACCCTAGTGTACAATTTTCCACAGGATTCATATAATTACATCCCCAAATTGTAAGCTCTATAAGCATAGTCCTAACGAGGACGTGAAAATGTCCAAACTTCAATCATTTCACTGCTTCTTGGAGAGGGATGTAGGCCGTGCCCCACTACAGCGATAATGATCGACCTTGCCTCTCATAACTCTCTAAAGCGATTCCTTTGCAAAAAAATGTATAAAGACAAGATGATCAAGTAATGCCGCTTAGTCAAAATTTGACCACGAAATTAAGCAGGACCTTCTGCAATTAATGCAAAAGCTATTCCTCGTAAATTGGGTGCCACGGTGAAGTGACAATGTTATTAAGTAGTACGTTATCGGTTCAAGTACCAACTATATCCATTCAACAAAACTTTAAATAATTTTAAGTAACTCAAACAGAAGCAGCAGCAGCACATACTTGAAACAAAACAATTGAAATCAGAAGTGAATGCAAAAATCACAGCAAATTCTCGGACATCACCCACGGAGTAAACATGTTCAGAAACCCATAAACTCCTATCTCTTCCCTTCATTTCCAAATTGCGCCATGCAATTCTAAGAGGTAAGCTCTTAGACGTTAGTTAATACTCGTACATATCAAACAAAAATTTATTGTAGGACACTCCGGAGCACATTTTTAAGGAACTATTGAGAATGATCCACGGTAGACTTGGTTGTGTAGGTGCCCATTTAGAGAAGAAAGGCCTCCATGCATGACTCAAGTATAGGGATTTACTTTTCTAAGAGAAAGAAAACTGAGAAAATTACTTTGGCTTAAGCTAGTATAATACATAGCACCTAACCACGCTGCAACTCATTAAATAAATGAAGTCAGAAATGTATTTGCGCTATTCATACAATAGCTAGGTTTCACGCGATTTCCTTGAGCAGTCAAACTGAGGTGAAGTTGCACTGGATCGCATAAAGATCCGTTTGCGATCTTATACTATATTAATACGTTAACACGAAACTTATCGTACGTTTTTTTTTGTATTAATTATAAAAGGAATGGGATGAAACTCATGTCATTCGGAAGGTACTGTGCCATAGACGTGCAGAAAAAAAAAATCACCTGCGTATGCTACCGTTAAGTTAGGTTAAATAAAGTGAACATACACACATGATTTCCCCATAGAAAACGCTTTAACCAAATTAATGAAATCATTTTGATCACGTTCACGGCTGTATGAGCTTAAATAGCTTTGCCCTGCAAGGGAGAATATTACAAAAAAAAAAGTTATGTAAACAAATATATAGCATTGTTTCTCTCGATGTTTTTTTTTTTTTCCTCGGTCGAATTTCGACCACACGCGATACTAATAAGCTTAAACTTACAATAAAGTCCTTTGAGTTGATTTTGAGTCAAGGTTGTTTTAGTGGAAATGAAACCTTATTCGTCTTCAGTTTTTATATTGAACACAGCAAACAATAAAAAAGTGTAACAAATGTGTGTATATTATGTAAAAGATTTTTTAATAGATACAAAACAATTTTGTATTTTAATACAAACGCACCCTTGAACTTTTTTTATAATATGTCAATGTCAAAACGTCAATCAAGGCTTACATTTTTATCACGGTGAAGTTCACAAACGGGCAACACTTGGAAATTATTAAAAACTAGCGGGTACTCGGCGAGCGCTGCTACGACCAGCAAAAAAAAAAAACTGTCAGGCAGGCGCCTGGGGCTAATTTTATTAGAGAACAGTTTTGTGCCGGCCAACAGTTAAATATATGTATCAACAATTTGATAGTACTAAAGTGCTTTAATACTAAAGTACTATAATACTAAAGTGGTGGGCAAACTGCTAGCCCGATGGTACCCGGCGTGTTTTTCTTCGGCTAACAAAAGATATTTTTTTTAGTACTAAAGTACGATAATACTAAAGTAGTGGACCGATTTTGACCAAACTTCACAGGAACACTTTCGGGCCAATACCGAAGATTGCCTGAAATTTGAGCTCAATCGGTTACGTGGTTTCGCAGTCCATAGCACACAAACATAGGTACACACATGTTTTCCCATGGAAAAAAGAACTTTGAGTTTTTCCCGAATTTTCCAATTTTCCGGCCAACTTTTCCAATTTTTTTTTCCGTAATAACTATTCCGTAATAATTATTCGGAGTATTACGAACATTTAAAAGAAAAATGAGCCAAATCGGACCAGCCGTTCTCAAGTGATGCGATGACCAACGAACAGCATTTCATTTTTATTTATATACATAGATTGGTTTCAGAAGGAAATACTCAACTGTGGATAACATACTTTCATTAACAACTATCGTAAAATTGTATCTGTCTAGGGGAAAGAAGTTATACGCATTCTTCGTCGATTTCAAGGCGGCTTTCGACTCTATCGATAGGAATGCCCTCTTCTACAAGCTGAGCAACCTGGGAATGTCAACAAAGATGCTCAAAGTAATCCAAAGCCTTTATGATGAAAACAAGACCTCAGTCTGGGATGGAAATAAAGGATCCGCGTGGTTTCAGACGAAAATGGGAGTAAAGCAAGGCTGCCTACTAAGTCCTCTACTTTTCTCGCTCTTTTTAGACGACCTTACAACATACTTACCAGGTGGGATCATGTTCGTCGGTCTGATCATCAAAATGCTCCTATATGCGGATGACATCGTTATACTGGCGGAGACCCCACACATGTTGCAAATGATGATACACAGATTGCAGCGGTATTGCTGTTTGTGGAATCTTAAAGTTAATACGAGCAAATCCAAAATAATGGTTTTTCGAAACGGGACAGGGAGGTATGCAAGAGATGAAAAGTGGACCTGGGAAAGCGAGGTACTGGAGATAGTAAAGGAATATAGGTTTCTTGGAGTCATCATCACACCAAAGCTATCGTTTCGAAAACATCTTCAAGAGAAACTGAAGGAAGCCAAAACGGCCATCAACTGCAATTGGAGAGGAATCCTGGGGAAGAAAAATGTAGCCCCTAGTGCAAAATATAAACTTTTTGAGGCGGTAATGAGGTCAATAATGTGTCATGCGGCTCAGGTATGGGAATTTCTTCAGTATGAAGAGGTGGAGAAGTTGCTGATGTACTTCCTCAAAAAAAATATTCAGATTACCAGAAAACACCCCTACTTATATGTTACACCTAGAAACTGGGATCCGTCCGTTATACATATTTACCCTTAGGATGCACTTCAGCTACGTGGAAAAAATAATGTCACTCCCAAGTCACCGTCTTCCCCATATGATTACAAAGCACCTTCTTCAGCGAAAACTACAGTTCTTCGAGGAATGGTCAAGGCTGGCTTTTCAACATAATGTACTGTTCAGGCTCGAGGAAGGAGGCGCGGAGTCCTGGAAAAATTATTTTCAAACTATTCTGGGCGAAATCGAAAAGACTAGCTTCCAAAAGTTTACAGACAGAGCACAGCAAAGTGAGTCTAGAAACATGTATCGTATACTCCAACATAACCTCGGAGTAAAAAACTACTTCAACGACCGTTACACTCTAGATACTATCTCTTGGATTTTCAAAGTCAGGGGAGAGCTTTTGCATCTAAACTATGTCCCACATGGCCCTGAGCGAAACACAGAGTGTAGTTTATTCAATCTCAGGGAGAAAGAAAATGTACAGCACTTTGTTGGGATCTGTCCCATTTTGGGTGAGATAAGGCGAGTTCATTGGGGTAAATTCACTCTATCTACAAGCGAAACCATAGACGCACTAAATGGCCAGGACTGGGCGGTTCTGTATAGCTATGTAAAGTCCGCTCTGCGATATCGTCAACAAATTATTAATGAAGCATTTTAAATTCGATTGAAATTAATTATCTACTAAGCTAAGATCTAAAACTTTCCTATTGAAACTATCAAACTTATATACACTGTGTTCTTTTTTTTTTTCTTTTTTGAATTTTTTTTATTTTATTACTACGAGTACTTATGCATTAAACTGATAGTAAACTCTTTCTTTCTCTGGCTGACGGCAAAAGCCAATGCTATAATTTGTGAAATTGTAAATCTAGTAAAATGAAGCATTATTAAAATCACATTACTACTACTACTACTACTACTACTACTACATAGATTGCTACCGAAATTCTCAGTCGCCGGTCGCAATTTTAGGAGCGCTCGCTCATTGAAAAATCATCTTCAGTGATGAAGCTCATTTTTGGTTTCATGGCTTTGTCAATAAGCAAAATATGCAATATTGGACAACAACAAACCCACATGTGCTACAAGAGACATCACATGTGTTACATTGCATCCACAAAAAGTGACCGTGTGGTGTGGATTTCATGCCGGAGGTGTGATGGGACCGTATTTTTTCATCGATGAAAATGATCGCCATGTAACGGTCAATGGAGTTCGCTATCGTATTGTTGGAAGACTATTTTTGATATGTGGTTCCAACAAGATGGTGCCCCATGGCACATATCTGGTCAAACAATTGATTTATTGAAGGGGAAGTTCAGTAATCGTGTAATCTCGAGAAATGGTCTTTTTTGGGGGTTAAGTCATTGGTTTATGCCAACAAACCAACAACGTTGGAGGAGCTCAGGAACAATATTGAACGCGAAATTGCCGATATGTGTGGAAAAGTGGCGGAAAATTGGCTCCAAAGAATCGATCGCTGCAAACGCCCTCGCGGTGGTTATATGAACGAGATCGAATTCCATACTTAAATTTAACAGGTGTACTACACTTGAAATAAATTTCAGGCCGATACCTTAATTATTCGGTGCTTTATTTAAATACAAAATTGTTAAATCTTTATTGAAAAACCCTTTATAATATCACAACAAAAATACCAGTTTGGATAAAGCTGCTACTGGTCGCACTAAGATTTCTTCGCTGATACTTTCGTTTATTCGAATTTATATATTTTTTGAATGAATTGAAAAATATTAATTCATACCCAGTCTCAATAAAAATATAAACAACATGACAACGATTTTTTTCGACACCACGCCTGATACTTAAAACTTAAGAATAAGGCATCTTTAACATAATTTAAATCCTTATGCGACCTAAGGCTTTCAGTAGATGTTGTGCAAATGATGTGATACTGTGATCAACATGGTATTGTTGTTGAAATTTCAGTTTGCCAATTGAAGTACATACGTGTCAGTTGTTGTTTAGCTGCAATGAATCTAGTAGTAAGTAAGCATTTTGCATATGATGAAGTTACCGACAAGGTTAAATATGCTATAAAGCTGGTGTATGCTAGTTCCTGTCGTGAAGGGACGGGTTAAGAATATCACTGCAGCGCCCCTCAACAAGTAGCGCTTGTCATAAAAGTCGACTAGGGGGACAAATCAGATCTAGGCAATATAACACCCAAGTGAGCCCAGCAACACATACACTACCTTAAAAACTCTCCCACAAGTGTGCATGCGAGTCCGTGGGTTGACATGAGTGGAGATCACCGGTGTCATAGAAGAAATATCAAACAACAATAAAACAGGAGCAAATCTGTATCATTATGGTAATACTTGCTAAAAGGAAAGGCAATACCCGGCTAGGCACTACCATTGCTGCGCATGGTACTGATCCTGGACCGAGAAGAAATGTTCGGGTCAGAACTATACTGATTCCAGAGGCTAGCAAAGCAATGAAACAGTTTGGACGAAATTTGAGGGTCGCGAGTTGGAATGTTGGAAGCATGACCGATCGAAGTTACGAGCTGGAAGAGATGATGAATAGAAGGCACTTACAGTAGTGGTGGAGATGAAACCCAGATAGGCTACCATTTGGTAGCCAGTTTCATAAAGCCTCGGGTAAAAGATTGCAAAGTGATCCTGGAAGAGGCGATCGCTCAGCAACACCGTCTCCTGCTAACAGACATTTTTATGAAGACACAAAAGAAAAGCAAACAGACAAAGGTCCCTGAGAAAATAAGTGGAACAATCTGGACAAAGAAAATGACGAGTGTTTTGTTTTCGTGATGAAAAATTACGCCTCTCATACCATCAACGGAGCTGAGGATGAAGAGTGCAGAGCACAAAATATGTGGTGATTCCCTACAGCGAACTTATTTAAAGAAGGCCAAATCACTGCTAGGAGTTTCAAAAGTCCACCACCAATACACGAAAAAAACATGGTGGTGGAGTGATGAAGCTAAGGAAATGATAAATGAGGAAAAAGTGGCTTTAAAGCTTGGTCAAAGTGCCCCTCTTATAATAGAGACGAAAAAGTTCGCCTCGAAGTGGAATACAGATGTTGCAAGAAAAAAATCGAAGAAGAAGTGCGCCCAGCTTCAAAGAGAGAGTCTGTATCGAGAGCTGGAGCTGCGGGTTTGCCACAGGTAAATCAACCACAGATGCAATCCAAAGTATAAGAAAACATCGTGATTCCTTAAAGGCTTTGCATATTGTATTGGTTGACTTTGAAAAGGAATTCGACAGACAATCGCGAGATCTGATATGGGTGGCGTTAGGACATCGAGGTGTTCCAGAAACCTGTGTACAGGTGATCATGGACACGTACGAAAGAGAAAAGACAAGAGTAAGATGTCCCGTTGCAGTTCCCATTCAAAGCCGACGTGCACCAGGGAAGCGTTTTAAATCCTTTGCTCTTTATTACAGTCCTTGACTATCTGCTTTAAGGTAAAGTGGTGGACCCCAATGTACATCAGTTATTCTTTGCTGACGATGGAGCTATCGTAAGTGAGGATTCTACATCCCTGCAACGAGCACTTGATATGTGGATGGACGTTTTAGAGGGAAATGGGTATCGCATTAGTTCAAAAAAGACAAAGTACTTGTGCTGCCCATTCTTTCATCCACTCAGGCCTATTCCAGACATTCATTTGAATAGAACGGTGCTTCCCAAGTGCGAAAAGTTCAAATATCTAGAATCTATGATTAATGGCGAAGCAACCTGTGATGACGGCATCAATCATCACGTAAGCGTAGGGTGGATGAAGTGGCGGGAAAACTCCGCTATCTACTGTGGCCAAAAAATTATCTCCCCAGTTGTGCGTTCAGAGCTCACATACGGTTCAAAATGTTGAACAATGTACAAAAAAAAAAAAAAAAATATGAGAGTAAATTAACGGCAACTGAGGTAAAGATGCTTCGCATTACAGTATGAGTTACAAAGCTTAATCTAAAAAGAAATTCGAAGATTCGTGGAAGCTATCACGTCAAAGAAACCATCTCACAGAGAATAGAGCGCGACCGGTTCAACTGGTATTGTCACATTCAAGAGATCAGTTGAACCCTGTTAAAAAGGCAATATCAATGAACGTTCCAAAGACATCGCGTTGCAGGAGAGGCAGGCCTATAAACGCCTGGATCACACAAATGCGATGACATTGGCATTTCATGGGCCTCAGTAACTGTGTAATGCAAAATCGGGAAGCCTACCGATATGTTCTGAGATAGGCGAACCCCACCTGCGGATCAGTAGAAATGCGGTGAAGTGGGAAGGTTATGACAACTTGTTGTCGGATTATAATGTCGCCGAAATAGGAGGAAGAAGAAGAATGATTCTGCTCTATGAAATCAAATTCCCTATTAACAGAACAAACTACACATTGAAGTCACTATAAAACTACGAAGGCGGCTGCAAGGACAAAAAACAAAAGATAGCCATTTTCTTTCCCGAAACACACTTCCTGGGCAGAAAAATATTCCGTGTGGGAAGTGTTAAGGACCCAGATAGCAAGGGGCCCGATAATCACTACAATTAGCACAAGTCGATGCAGCCAAAAGAAAACAGTTCTCTTAGCACTAATGCTCACTAATTCTGAAATTGTTTACATCATCGCAAGAGAATATTTCAAGGAAGTACCCTGCGTGATGCTTAGCAAGAGGGGTCACAGTTAGCCCTGCTGAAAAACAGTATGCCATGCCATGGTAGCTTAGCAAGAGGGGTTACAGTTAGCCCTACTGAAAAACAGTATGCCATGCCATGGTAGCACAGGCAACAAAAGGTGAAGGAAACGAATCGGCCAATGAAGTTGCAAGAAAAGGTTTCAATACTGCCATTGTTGCACCTGAATCTTTCTGCTTGCTAGAACCGCACGAAGAACGAAGTTAGCAAATCGATCCAACCTTGAGAAATTCTCTGGTTTAGGAAGTTAGTGGTCCTAGTGGAAGTGATAGAGCTGAATTTTATAATTGACTTTAGCTCCTGGTCGATTGATCCGTCAAGATCGTAGTGCACTTGCACACCTCAAACTTACTCACCTGTCTATCTGTAAGCTTCTCGTAGGAAAGTCGACCATATAACTAAGTCTGCTCTTCAATAGCTCAACATTGCATGCCTCCTGCGAATGTGTTGTTACAAATAGCATTTGTTTGGCAACAGACGGAGTTACTACTACTTATCAATCGACATTTCTGCCATATCTTTTATGCAATCATGTATCTAGTTCTAGTCAGTATAGAGAAAAATATAGCAGCTTGTAGTACACAGACCTTGTGTGAAGAGCTATTTTAAAAGGATATTTTTCTCTAATTAGCTGAAATCAATTAAGATGGCACAAAAATACATATCTGCCCTCCTAATAATTATCCAATAACATTTACTGAGAAAATATCCCATAAGACTTCCACAGACTGCAATCTCATTCGTCGTCATTCGTATATGAAAATAAAATATTTATCCGCCGTCAAATGTATATAATCACTTATGAGTGTGTGTCTGCTACAAGCTTCACTTCAATCATATGTCAAATCAAAGAAACTTTTTTTTTCCACCCCCCACCATCAAAAGGAATCACTTTTTCATACAAACCAAACAACACATACAAAAAGAAAATTGAAATATTTATGATTAAATTGGATATTCTCTCTCGTCTTTTTTTCCAGGCAGACGAAATCTCAACCATAAAGAGGGAAAACCGAACCGAATAGAAATCCCCGAACAAGCAAAAGCGGCACATCACGGCAGAGATTCAATAAAACCGAGACCATCCACATTAATTTTATCTGCATTGCGTCATCACATACTCGTATGCACAGAGATACACTACACTCTCAGTTAAACCGGAACATACATTGCTATTGTTCCTGTGGGCCCAAAGAAATCATATTAACTAGCTTAATCTGCCTGCACTCCGAACGAAAATTATGTAAAATTCATTTTGTTATGATTTCCCAATACGCCTCATCCTTTAAAGACTTTATCGCACTCAAAACGTCTGCGGGAGTCCATTGAAACGAGAACTCTTCCTGGTGAAAATACTCGGAGAAAAAGGCGAACAAAAATATATACAAATAAAATAAAATCATGATACTCAAGTGTAAACATGATATGACACTCGATAGACCAAGGATAAGGAAAATTGCTGCAAACAATTTCGCAAAGAGAATCAAGAAGTTGTTTTAAGGAGAGGCAGTAGATTCCCCAGAAAATATGATAGGATTTAGTGTGTGCATACTTGCCAGCAACACTGTAGTAGTTTTAATTGCTTTTTCATCTACTAAGTTTACGTATTCATTTTTGTCCTGTTCGTTTAGTTACTAATTGCGTTGCGCTTTTAATTTGGTTTCACTTTTCGTCCTCACTCAACAAATTGAAAGGATATCAGCCCCAGCATTGCAATTGACGAGCAAGTGCCTGCGCTGCTCAATACAAATATAGAAAACCCGAAGCACCACTTTTTGTGTGACAACTTTGGAGATTCTAAAACAAACAAAAAAAAAAGTCAAAAGGATATAAAGGATATAAAGGATATCTGTACCGTACGATAGATTTTTTTTTAACGTACTGAGAAAAGCAAAAAGTCAACATCATCGATGTACCATTCAGATAGGAATAGGAGAAGACATAGATACAATTCAATTCAGATACCGACAACGATAACGATATCGCCCCACAGTCAGAGGAGGAGAATAAGGATCAATATAATGGATTCAGTTGCGATACAATCGAGATGTTTATGGAGCGTTCTACTGATTATTTCGTTTATGTGCAATGGAACATTTTCAGGTGAGTAGTTGAGAATTTAAGTTTAAGCTGGTTGTGATCGTTCGTAAAGTTTCGGATGACAGGATTGAGAGTGATGCATTTGTAGCTTCCTTTGATAGATTTATCTTTTGAACACATTTCAGTGAGGGAGGATTAGTAATACATAGCAAAGTTAGGTCGAAATAGGCTAACATTTTTTCAGTAAAACCTGTCGTTGCCTGGCGGAGAACAATTAGTAATTTGGTCCACACATTATGAAATAATTTTTGGAACTGATATTCTTAATCTAAATAATGACTATCTATTACGTTTTGATGAAACGAATTATACAGAGCCATGTTTAGTCTCAGCATCCCTGTTAAGCTTGTCCGTTTGTGCAGGATGACATTGGAGAACTCTCGCTGCGCCATTAAGGTCGCTAGTGACCTCACCGAGACCTTTAATGTCAAAAAAGGTTTTAGACTGCCACGCTGTCATGTAACTTCCTTAATATTCTACTTGAACGAATTGTGCGGAACTCACAAGTCAACACCAGAGGCACAATCTATTAAATATCCGTACAACTGCTTGCATACGCCGACGATATTGACATTATCGGAAGAACTCAGCGGGCTGTCACCGGTGCGTTTGCAAGCATTGAGGCGGAAGCGGCCAAAATGGAAGGACATTTTGACAATCATCGTCTATGTTGAATAGTTCATTCTGTCTGACAGCGTGCTGTTGGTCTTCGTCGCCGTAATGTAGTCTGAAGAAGTAGTTTTTCCACATACTCGGCACCGACTGTGATTCTACTACCATTCTTCCATTTTTATCTCTGGTTTTTGTACGGATATTGCTTCTCTGACACGTTATTTTTACCTTTTGGTAAAATGTTCGTACATTGTTCCTGGAGTATAAGCTTTCGATATTCGCGGTCGCGCGCTTCTCTTGCTTCTTCTTTTGGAGAAGCGGACGTTCTTCCCGTCTCTTTTACTCGCAGAACTCACGAGCAGCTCTCGTCTTCCTTTGCAGCGCCGCTTTATATGCCTCTTGTTTTGCTGCGTGCACTCGCTGGCATTCCTCATCAAACCATGGGTTTCGCGGTGTTGGTCAGGCGAAACCCAGCACATGAATTGCGGCGTTTCTGATGGCATGGTGGCAACGTTGCCACTGGTCTTCGGCACTTGATGCGGGCGACATAGTGTTATAAAGTTAAGTGACACATGTTTACCCCAATCCGGTCATTTGCAACACGAGCGCATGAGTTTGGGTTTAATCGAGTTCAGGTGCACTTGACGCTGAATTTCTAATTCAAGTATATTCACTCACTTGGGTCCGTTTGAGTTCCAACGCAAAAGTGTTCATGCTGCACATGAGCATCCGGTACGAGCAAATGAGAGGGAATACGGGAGAGAATGGACGGTTTTCAAGTAGAGAAAAATAAGGTAATCATTCATTTGTTAACATCCAAGGAATCGTGTTATCATTTTTTTTCCGGAGCACACACCAATAGGGGTGATTGAGAGATTTCGGGATATGTGAGCGAAGACTTTGGGAGTCTCTTTTGATTGTAGCCTCTCGACGTTAAATTTTCTCACAGTGATTCGTCTTTGTTGCTCAGTTTGGGATATCCGCATTCGTTCCTTGACTGCAACAAGGTAATAATCCGAGTCTATGTTGGCCGCTCGGAAAGTTCGGACATCCAGAATATTGAAGGCATGGCTTGCATCGATCGGGGACCTGCATCGATTGGGGACCTGCATTGCGATTGATCGGGAAACTACTGACCGCCCAAAACTTGGCTTGGGCCAGTAGCGTAACAATCAAGTTCGTGATGAAGTGCTTACTTTACCTCCTAGTGGTGGTCCCTTATACGTATAGGCCAAAATTGTAAGTGCGGGTTGTCTAGGGCCTTGATTCTAGGCTAGGTAACGTGGGCCAGCAACCTGCGTTACCGAATATTGCCCGCTACAGAAACCGACACTATGCCTCGGATAAGGAATGATCACATGTTGACGACTTTTGGCTATTGTACCCGGACAAAGATAGGTTTCTGGAATGTAAAGACGCTCCTCGACTCGGGAAGAGAAGGCCCTTACAATGCCAGATTCATCCAATTGGAAAACGAATTCATGCTTCATATAAACTGGACATTTTGGGGGTAAGTGAAGTAAGATGGTTAGACGCGGGCGAGTACCAGTCCCCAACGCGTAACACTGTACTACTCTATTCTGGAAGACCATCCGGAAGTCCGCGGGAATATGGAGTCGGACTACTGCTAACAACAACAGCACGCAAGGGCCTAATTTCCTGGCAGCCCATCATACAGTGTTACGCCCCAACGAATAGTTCGTCTGAGGACGAAAAGAAGAGCTTCTACAATCCCTTAAGCGCCGTCTTCAACACAACACCAAATGGAGACATTGTCATAGTGATGGGGGATTTTAATGCCAAGGTAGGCAGCGACAACGAAGGGCTCAAACATGTAAACGGGAAGCATGGACCGCAATGACAACGGCGAAAGGTTTGTGGATTTCTGCAATGCCAACCGCCTTGTGATAGGTACCACCATGTTTGAGCACAAGACCGGCCACAAAGTCAGCTGGGTTTCCAATGACAGGCAAGCAACCTCCAACCAAGATCGACCACATCAACACCCTGCGGATTATCATCGAACAGTGTGTTGAATATCGATCGCCACTGCACCTGCTGTTCATCGATTTTGAGAAGGCGTTCGATAGTGTCAACAGGGAGTTTATTTGGCGTGCCTTACGCAGGAGAGGCATTCCCGATAAACTAATTGCTATTATCAAAGCTACATATGAAGGCTCCAAATGTCACGTTCTGCACAGGGGAAGGTTGTCTGAGGAATTTGAGATCCAAAGTGGGGTAAGACAAGGCTGTATCCTTTCACCAATATTATTCCTATTGGTGATTAGCGATGTGCTTCATGCAGCTTTGTCGACGGGAAACGGAGGAATTCGATGGACTCTTACATCTCAACTGAAGCATCTTGACTACGCAGACGATGTATGCTTACTCTCCCACAGAATTATGGACCTCCACCAAATGACAGCAGATGTGGAGAGGGAGGCAGGTGTCGTCGGGCTGAAAATTAATACGACAAAAACTAAAATCATCAGCCTTGGAACTAACTCATCGGCTCAAATATGCATTGCTGGACAACCGGTAGAGAGAGTAGAGGATTTCCAGTATCTTGGGAGTATTGTCTCGACCGATGTTGGAACCGAACTGGATATAGCCAACAGGATCGCCAAAGCAAAGTCCGCGTTCGGGATGTTGTCCAAAATATGGCGAAGCAATGCAATCAGTTTGAGCACCAAAATAAGACTGTTCCGCTCCAACGTTGAATCCGTGCTGCTATATGGTTGCAGCACGTGGAGAGTGACCACTACTATCACCAGAAAGCTGCAAACGTTCGTTAATAGGTGTCTGCGCAATATCTTAAGGATTTTCTGGCCCAATCGTATCTCTAACGAACACCTTTACGAGAGAACGGGTCAGGAACCAATAGGCACAACTATCCAACGGCGGAAGTGGCAGTGGATTGGTCACACGTTCCGAAAGGGTGACAGCTCCATAGCGAACCATGCTATGCAATGGAACCCTCTAACTCAGGATGGCAGAAGACCTGGCGGTCCGCGGAAAACATGGCGCAGAACAGTCGAGAAGGAGGCACGGCAGTTAGGGAAAAGTTGGGGAGAACTCAGACACATTGCCAGAAACCGTACACGATGGCGCGTAGGCGTAGTAGAGGCCCTAGGACCCACAAGGGGATACAGGACATAAGTAAGAAAGTAGTAACCTCCAACCAAATTGACCATTTTGCTATCAGCCGCCGCTTTAGAAGTAGTCTCCTGGACGTCCGAAACAGGCGAGGGGCAGATGTGGGGATAGTACGTGATCACCATCTTATGATAGCTACTCTCCAACTACGCACTGCCGCAGTTCGAAGATCCCACGAGAACACAAGAATGCCCAGGTTCAACATCTATAAACTTAGTGATCCGTCAGTGCGCCAACAATTAAGGGAGCACTTTTCGCAAGGTGTGGAAGCAATCAGCAGCTCAATGCCCGCAACCATCCAAGACCATTGGTGTGCTGTGAAAAATGTTTTTACATCTGGTGCTGAAAGAATTGTCGGTCGATCGCAGGGAAGACATAGGGCGTGGCTTTCCGAGGATACCTGGAGACGGATTGACGAACGAAAACAGCTGAAAGCTCGCGTTGCAGCTACCCCAGCAGCAGGGAGAATCGAGCTAGAGTCCTTATATCGCATGAAGATGAGAGAAGTTCAGCGTAGCGTACGACGTGACAAGCGCAACTACATCAACGCGCTGGCTACAGAAGCAAAACAAGCTGCACGGAGGTGCGACAGCAGGACCGGTTACAGAATCATGAAAGAGCTGGCAGGTGGTCGCAGCTCCAGCCAACACCCAGTGAAAAGCCTAGACGGCTCCTTGCTCATTTCGGATGAGGACCAGCTCAAGAGATGGAAAGAGCATTTTGCTACGGTTTTGAACCGTGTATTCGCTAGCGATATGCTCCCAAATCAGACTGAGATGCCCGAGATGAGAAGTTCCCGAATACGCACCACGACTCCCAGTAAAGATGAGATCATTACCGCGATCAAGGCACTCAAAACCAACAAAGCGGTAGGACTTGACGGTATTCCAGCAGAGCTCTTACGAGCAGCGCCAACAACATCGGCTGAGCTTCTGCTTCCACTTATAGATAGAGCTTGGGAAGCTAAGAGCTTTCCTAACGAGTGGAAAAAAGAATGATCGTCAAGCTTCCTAAGAAAGGAAATTTAATGGAGTGCGGAAACTGGAGGGGTATCTGCGTGCTGACTGCTGAAGCTAAGATAATAGCTAAAATCATCCTTGAGCGAATCAAACAACATCTCGAAGACACACTCGATGCCGAACAAGCAGGTTTCCGCTCTGGATCCTCCTGTGCCGACCACATCAACACCCTGCGCATTATCATCGAACAGTGTGTTGAATATCGATCGCCACTGCACCTGCTGTTCATCGATTTTGAGAAGGCGTTCGATAGTGTCAACAGGGAGTTTATTTGGCGTGCCTTACGCAGGAGAGGCATTCCCGATAAACTAATTGCTATTATCAAAGCTACGTGTGAAGGCTCCAAATGTCACGTTCTGCATAGGGGAAGGTTGTCTGAGGAATTTGAGGTCCAAAGTGGGGTAAGACAAGGCTGTATCCTTTCACCAATATTATTCCTATTAGTGATTAGCGATGTGCTTCATGCAGCTTTGTCGACGGGAAACGGAGGAATTCGATGGACTCTTACATCTCAACTGAAACATCAGACACATAATTATGGACCTCCACCAAATGACAGCAGATGTGGAGAGGGAGGCAGGCGTCGTCGGGCTGAAAATGAATACGGCAAAAACTAAAATTATCAGCCTTGGAACAAACTCATCGGCTCAAATATGCATTGCTGGACAACCGGTAGAGAGAGTAGAGGATTTCCAGTATCTTGGGAGTATTGTCTCGACCGATGGTGGAACCGAACTGGATATAGCCAACAGGATCGCCAAAGCAAAGTCCGTGTTCGGTATGTTGTCCAAAATATGGCGAAGCAATGCAATCAGTTTGAGCACCAAAATAAGACTGTTCCGCTCCAACGTTGAATCCGTGCTGCTATATGGTTGCAGCACGTGGAGAGTGACCACCATTATCACCAGAAAGCTGCAAACGTTCGTTAATAGGTGCCTGCGTAATATCTTAAGGATTTTCTGGCCCAATCGTATCTCTAACGAACACCTTTACGAGAGAACGGGTCAGGAACCAATAGGCACAACTATCCAACGGCGGAAGTGGCAGTGGATTGGTCACACGTTCCGAAAGGGTGACAGCTCCATAGCGAACCATGCTATGCAATGGAACCCTCTAACTCAGGATGGCAGAAGACCTGGCGGTCCGAGGTGAACATGGCGCAGAACAGTCGAGAAGGAGGCACGGCAGTTAGGGAAAAGTTGGGGAGAACTCAGACACATTGCCAGAAACCGCACACGATGGCGCGTAGGCGTAGTAGAGGCCCTAGGACCCACAAGGGGATACAGGATATAAGTAAGTAAGTTGCATCGATCGCAATATGATTAATTTGGTTGATCGTTACATAATCATTGGACCGCCGTGTCTGTTTGTCGATATTGAAATGAGGAAATTATGTGCTTGCTGCAGACGTTTCGCTCCACAGCAAAATCAATTAGCCTTAATCCTTTGTCAGACGTGGTGCCATATAGGCTATGTTAACCGACTGCCCTACCAAAGACATCCTCTTTTCCTATTTTGGCGTTAAAATCGTCCAATAAGATTTTAACTTCGTATTTAGGGCATTGTTCGTATGTTCTGTGGACGAGCTCGTAGAAACAATCTTTGGTAGCAGGGTCATTTTCTTCCGTGGGGCCTGAACACCTGTTAGGCTTATGTTAGCGAATTAAGCATTGATCCGGATAGTCATAATACCCTCGCTTACATGTCGGAAGCTTAAGACTTCCTGCCTAAGTCTGCCGCATACCATATAACAAATCCGCATCAGAATAAGCGTTGCCTGTTGCCTCTGTAGCAATCACCGTAGTAGATGTCACAGTTTTTCATCCTCTTTTTGCCCGGCCCATCCCATCGCACTTCTTGGATGGCGGTTATATGTATCTACTTTATAACAGTCTAGGGCCTCTGCTAATTGTTCGGCTGCACGTGGCCTGTGAAGGGACAGAACATTCCACCTACAGATCCGAAGGTCGTTGTCCTTATTTCGTTTGCTGGGGTTATCAAGAGTTAAATCTTCCTTACCCCAGGCTTGTGGTTGTTTCTGAACCAATGTTATTTTACGTGGTAGGGAAGTTACCCCGTCGGCACAACCCCCAACATGGAGGGCCAGTTCCTTTAATTACACCCTTAGGACGCGGGGCCGGGTACACAGGTGCCACTATTCCACTACGGGAATGTGAGCGCGGCCGTGTGCTTACTAAGGCTGCTCCACCACCATCTCTATTCCAATGTCCTGACTAACATTGGAAATTCCCTATCGACCTGTGATACGAATACGTCGAAGCAGCTCGCGCCAGGTGTTCGTTAAGTTCAATCTAACTGGAACTGTAGACGCCACCGTTGACTCCATCTAGGGAATTCATCCGCTGCCGTCTGGAGCAAGAGGAAGTGCTCTAGTGTGCAAGCACTCTTCCCTCTCTCTCGTCTGTTGCCGCCAAAGACCTTCCTCGGATCAAGATCCTAGGCACCTAGCGGTCACCACGTGAATTTTGAGAGCAGGAGTTGATGGGCCTAGGCTAAGTGAAAACGCTTGTGTTTTCATGTAATCGCTTCACTATCGTTCGACCACCAAAGCAAAACTAATAGGTCAGAATAATTATTGAGTTGGAAAGAAAGTATTGGGCTTTTCTATCACTAGATTACATTAAAGTGAAAAATATCTCGTAATATTAATCCGATCTGAAAACTCTTACCAGCGTTTGAAAGGTAGCAATTAAAAAAAATTCGGCAACATTCGATAATTCAATCAGCTGTTTTTGCCTAGTAAAAATGAGTGAAATTTCTTAAAAAATTCGATACATTTGCAGAATACTTCGAAAAGCCGAAAATACTCCAAAGGCTCGTGAATAAATTTGTGCTATTTATAGTGAAGGTGTAACAACAGCCAAAACATGATTCGCTCGATTTCGTTCTGGAAATTTTGAAGTCAAAGATGCGCCCTGCTCTGGTCGCCGAACGATTGAAGAAGTCGATGAAATCCTCAAAAACGTGAAGGATAACCAGCACACAAGTAGTCCTGACATCGCTTCGGAACTAAATATCAGCCACACAGCAGTTTTAAATGATTTGAAGAAGGCTAGCTTCACAAAAAATCTCGATGTGTGGGTACCACATAATCTGACAGAAAAAAAAATTGTTGAACAGAAAAGTTGTAATTCGCTTATGAATCGAAACTTTATCGAGACATTTTTGAAAAGATTGATTATTGATGATATTAAATGCATCACGTACGCGATGTGATGTTAAAAAGATCATGGTCGAAGATGGGCAAAGCTCCCCAAACTGTAGAAGAAACTGATGTCAAGGAAGCTGATGCTGAGTATTTGGTGGGACTGGAGTTTTCTGAACTCTACTCTCAGCAGCTAATAATATTAAATGAAGCGGTTTAGGAAAAGCGGTCGGAGGTGATCAACAAGCGTTGTCTTCCACCGCGACAGTGCCAGACGACATACTTCTTTGGTGACGCAGCATAAACTGAGAGAGGCTGGGAAATTTTGATGCATCCACGATCCATCGTATATTTCAGACTTTGTACTGTCGGATTACCATTTGTTTCGATTCATGCAGAATTATCCAAATGGTGTAAAATGAAATTCCATAAGTGACTATCAAAATCACTTGTCAGAGTTTTTCGCCAAGAAATGCCAAAATTTGTATGAGAATGCAATTATGTTTTTATGGCTTTGCCCGAAAAATGGCAAAAGATCATTGATCAAAATGGAAAATTATTTGAACTTTCACTACAAAAGGCTCATTACTTGCTTACCATCCCAATATGTGGCCAACATAACACATCGAATTGTTTATGGTATAATCAATTCGCTAATTTGAACTGAGGAAATGATACTCTTAGCCGAATATTTATGCTGCTACATGATATGCAAGCGACATTACAAAAACAAATACAAATATTTGGCGCAACAGCTCTTTAAAGTGCCAGGGCCTAGATTCTCGCAACCACTCATGTTGTGTGCGTTATATTTTTCACACGAATGGAAGGGACCTACAGTTTTAATGCCGAATCCGAACGGCGATTTGAGAAGCTTTTTCGTGACAACAATACTCTCGGATGTTTGTCAGACGTTCACGAGAGGCGGGACCGTGAAAAATTTTTTTGGTATTTTCTGGGATTCGAACTTGGAATCTCATGCGTAGTGATCCGACACACTAACCACTTACGCCCCGCAAGCGACATTCTTTTAGTATTAAATATTATAATGAGTATGGGTCTAAGAGGCGATTGCTCAAGTTTTCTAGAACTTACCCAATTTTTGACGAGCCCTAGCTCTTATATAAGTTAGCATATCGATAGGCTTTCTTGAATACCTAAAGGTTTTAGTTTCGATTCTAAATGAGAAGTGAAAAGATAGCTTTATATTAAGGGGCAACTAAAGCGTCTCAACCGTACTTGTCAGAAAACTTATTCGGGCGAGGACGATTATTTTCAACACAGGAAAAATTACTCCATAGCTACTTTTATACTTGCAATGCTGCAGTGGTGCCTGTTGTTCAACCAAACACTTTCACGTGTACATATCTACAACGTCAGATTTTTGATAAAAAAGACATCTAGACTTCGCAAGAAGAACTGTGAACAAGGAAATACCTCATCATCGTGCTCAGCAAGACTGCGTTATTGAAACAAGCTCAGGGGTCATACATTATTGAACATGTTGAACGCAGTCCCACGAGAGAGTGAAATGGAATCCGAATTGGAATTTAGACAATACATTTTATATGGAGTTTATACGTACCACTTTTCCATCATCTGCTGCCAGACACAATGGTAGTAGGAACCACCCTATCACATGAGAATTCACTGATGACATTGAACAACAGCGTTGAAACTACTACCAGATTCCCCCATATTCTATTAAATTTTACTTAGAAATTCCGACGAACTTGAAACAATGTTGTGGCTTACAACTTTTTAATTAAATTCTTGAGTATCCTTTTAATAAGAAAATATTGTCCACACGCTCCATCCCTTATAACAACCAATCAATGAGGGATACTAAAGCTAAAATTAAAACGCAAACTATGTGTTTTCAAACTCATAAAAAAAACCATCCCCTTGGTATTAATTTCCAATTGCCTGGGGATATGGACAATTTACTCTTACACCATCCAATACATTCCTTTAATTTTCCTTTTTCAATAAACTATTAAATGAAACAAATTAACAGAACAACAAAGGCAAAACTATTAAACTCCCATAACCGCTCCAAGAGCAAAAATTCATGTAAAGCCAACACAAAACAACTTTAACCCTTAGAGTTGCTGAGGCAATGGGGGGGATGATTAAGTGTTTGTATGCGTGTCGGCTGAATAGTGTTTTTTCGCCCCTTTGGCCTGTCAAAGTGCTTTCTTACTTCCATTTCGGTTATGCAGGGAGAATGGGGGAAAAAGGAAACATCTTTTCCACAATTGTTGCGTATGAAGCATTATGGTCTAGTGCCATTCAACAAAACAAATAAGAAAATGTTTATTGAATTTCTTAAAGGCACAGACGACAGAGTAACATTAGGGAAACACTATAAATGCGATGGGTCTACGTAGATACGAGAAGAAGAAGTATGATGTGTGAAGTACCTATCTATATAAGGTTTCAGATCTACCCTATTAGATATTCACATAAAATAATGACGCTTAGGGTAATTAAAAATAAATAAATTAGTTGCTCAGTTTGCTTTACAATGGATGGGGGATAACGCTGAGAATTATTTCCTGAAGGCAACTCTGGAAGCGTGTGTGGTAGACACTTTAAATTCTTTGGTTAATTCATTATTTGAGGCTTCCAGCTAGAGAGATGATGATAAGAGTAATGCGTATGACGCATACGTTCTAACAGGGTTTGGGTTTAATATTTCAGCGTTCGTTTATAATAGAGGTTCATTTTAAATATTCATAATTGAGAGGAAGGTTGTAAATGAATTCGTTTTGGAATGTATTCCTGCAGACATACTGAAGCAATTGTTTTAGGCAAAGTAAAAAAATGCAATTTTTACCTGTATTCATTGAACAAGGCCTGCACGTCATCTTGTTTGGAGTTCTGTAATGAATTTAAGCTGTCTCCAGCTCATACCTAAAGAACTCGATTCCTCCTCAACTGTTCTATGTCACATTTTCTTAGAACGACACGTTTTTATGCCTGACTGGGTAAGTGGATTCCACTAAATACAAATACAAATATTTGGCGTAACAGCTCTTTAAAGTGTCAGGGCCTAGCTTCTCGCAACCACTCATGTTGTGTGCGTTATATTTTTCACACGAATGGAAGGGACCTACAGTTTAATGCCGAATCCGAACGGTGATTTGAGAAGCTTTTTCGTGACAACAATACTCTCGGATGTTTGTCAGACGCTCGCGAGAGGTGGGACCGTGAAAAAACTTTTTGGTGTTTTCTGGGATTCGAACTTGGAACCTCATGCGTAGTGATCCGACACACTAACCACTTACGCCACGGCGCCCACATTCCACTGCGTAGCGTATTTTGCAATGCGATTCTCTACTACTCTTGTGTATGGTGAAGACTACACCCGATCTATGACAAAGTTGTTCGTTAGAGTTACGATTGAATCAAAAAATTCTTAATATCTTTAAGCATACGTTTACAAAAGTTTGTAGGATATAAACAAGGGCTTTAGTCACCCTCCATATACGACACCTATGCAGTAGTATTGATTCGATGTTGGAAACAGTCGCACCTTGGTTCCTAAGTTGAAAGCATTGCTTATCCAGATTTTTGATAGCACACTCAACGCAACTTTTGTTTATCTGATTTTGCTGCACATATCCAGTTCGATGCCACAACAGTCACCGAGACCATACTTCCTACGCATAGAAAATGGTCAACTTTCTCGAGTAACTGCTCGGCAATGTTGAATTTAGCGTGGGAGTTTAAAGTGTTCAGGACTTTAAGCCCCCACACTTTTCGCCAACTGAGATAAGCGAAAGAACTGAGAAACTTCAACCAGAAAAGAAGCAGAACATGTCTAAGGGTTCTGCAGGGATCTCGTAGAAACATTAGGAATGCGAAGCACTCATCCACAAAAGAAAATATCATCTAGGTGCCGATCTACTATCAGAGACGGATGTACCTTCGCAGGATCTACTTCAGATACTCAGGTTCATCAAAGCAGCTGTACTAGAGGAATTGCTCTAAATCCAGTATGTCATCGACCAGAGCCTTAGTTTGGGGATACAATAGATCGTTTGGACGTAGCAGTGCACATGCGCTTCACCAACCATACATCTACATCTACATCCACGTCTAGCCCCACTTTATTTGCCTCAGCTTCTAGATGCAGCTTACATGCAGGTCCATTATCCTTTGTGAAAGTAGACAAACATCGTCGGCGTAGTACAGATGTTTTATCCTTCAGGCAGGGTAGCCGAAGTACATGGCCATTAAGAACAACAGCGGTACCATTGTGGAAAACATAAAACCTACCCCCTCTCATACTAACTTACTTACTTAAGTCTGGGGTGCAGTTGGGAATTAACAAACAAACTTCTGCAGCCAGCCCGATTACGAGCCAGGTGTCTCTAGTTGCACACACCACGTCAGCCGAGGTCCCCCTCTACTTTTTTGTTCCACTTACCGCGAGGCCGTCCTTTACTGTGTCGTGGTGGATTCGAAGATTTCATGGTTTGGAATGTTGGGCTTCATCCGCTAAGACTCAGCCGTCTTAGACGCTGTATGTGAACTCGTCTGGCTAAATCGATGTCATTATATAGGGGGTATAATTCGGCATTGTACCTTCTCCTCCTTGTAAGGGGCCCAATTACCTTCTTAGCCCATGAAAACATCGATTGGCAAGAGTAATTCTTCGTTTGATCTCCCCATCAATGGTGTCATTTGCGGATTTCACCGTAGAGCCTAGGTATACAAAGTCAATTACTTACTCAAAATTATATTTGTCTATTGTGGCATTCTGTCCAAGACGCCGATATTGGGTGTCCTTTTTTGCAGGCAGCATATATTTTGTTTTGCTTTCATTGACAGCTAAACCAACCCTTGCTGTCGCGATCACAATACTTGTGGCTGACGGCCCGCTCAATTCTTCCGAACATACCAATGTTATCCGCGTAAGCGAGTAGTTGTATAGACTTGTAGAAGATTATACCTCCGGTGTTGGCTTGTGAGTTTCGTACAATTCGTTCGCTTATTATGTTAAAGAGATCACATGATAGCGTGTTACTTTGTCTAAGACCATTCCTGACATCGAACGGTTCGGTGGTGTTCTTTCCGACTTTGGAGCAGCGAGAGTTCTTCATCGTCATATCGCACAGGCGACGAGCTTGGTAGGGATGAGACTAGACATGGCTCTGTATAATCCGTCTCTAAAGACGCTATCATAGGACACTTTTAAGTCGATGAAGAGATGGGGCGTATCGATTTTATACTCGTGGGTTTTTTTTTCCAAAATCTGCCGTAGCGGCCAATGGTTGGTTTCCCGGCCGGAAATCACGCTGATAAGGACCTATCACACCTATCGGGTTACTGACGATTGGTTTTAGGCGTTCACATAATACGGCAGACAGGATCCCATAGGCGATGTTGAGAAGACTTATGCAATGGCGTACTTCAGAGGGTCTCATTTGTTCAGGAGACCTTCCCTCATATGTAGCTTTTATAATGAATTTGAGTTTTCCCGGAATGCTTCTCTTCCGGAAGGCCAACCAGATAGCATTTTATCACTTTGGCCAAGAGCAAGAACTAACGCGGCCTAATGGGAAAGTCAATCATCTTGTTTGTGGCTTTCTCATTAGATGTGCTCTTCGCGGATTCAAATGTGGCTCGTTTCACGTTTTTCCTTTTTAGATAAAGAGTCAAAAGAAGTACGAAATTTGTAGAAACAAGACGCTGTGACCACGAGCTGGGAATTCAAGTGCAAATACAGAGATACTGTTTTAAAATGAGCAGGGAGTAGTGTCACAATTATCGGAACAACGCGGAAGCCGTTTGCGTTATTTTTGTTTTAGCAGTAACCATCTTACACCTCGTTAGCGAAACAATTAAAATAAAATAAAAAGTTATCCTTTCCATTACATTAATACTTATATATAAATCAATTACTTTTTTTTCAGATATGGGTAAAATGTCCTCAGCAAGTATACAAAATCACTTCAGCACCTCAACACAATCACATTTTACAACAAAAAATAACACACGGGTCATAGCACAAAAAGGTGGCCTAGCAATACTGCCATGTGTGGTCAAAGTGAATTCACCAGCAACCGTAAGTACTCTTATATCCTGTTTGTTGTTTCTTATCTGTAGATGGTACGTTGTAACTGTAATATACTTGTATACCTATACACACACCGGAAAACTTCACACAAAGGTGCATGCCTTTAGGATATTTTTCATTTTCATGTTAATTGTCGGTCTTCTGCGTTCTGTACATTTTATTTGAGTTTTATAAAGTCATCAAGGCATGTATACGAATTTATGTAATGTTATTACAAGGACCCCGCAGGATTGAGAAATGTACGAATAAGTCGCTGACAAAGGTTGCCATTACTTGTCTGTTTCCTTCCTCGTGACTGCTTAATGAGGAAATTGAGCAAATGGGTATAATTTTGGTGATGAAATGGAAATACATTTCATAATTTTGTGTCGGGGCTCGGCAAGACAGAGTGATGACGTGAATCCTGGCTCTTTCCATAGAGAATACCTAAGTGACTTGATATAAATCATGCCTCCGTTGATATTGAAGTTTACTAACAAAACTGCCTAAAATAAACCTTTTAACGGTGCCAATAACAAACTTCAACAATATCCATTGCAGTATCTCTTTAAACATAGAGCTTTCACAATCCCATTCGTCTTTCAATCTCGAAAAAAGGATTTGTTCTCTGATATCAATTTTTGTGTGTACTTGCAGGTATCCTGGATACGTCGAAAGGATTTTCAATTGCTCACGGTTGGCCTGTCAACCCATAGCAGTGATAAACGTTTTTTAGTTGAACACACACGCCATATGGGTCACTGGTCGTTACGCATCAAATCGGTCCGTGAGGAGGACCGAGGATTCTACGAGTGCCAATTATCTATATATCCAACACAATCGATATTCATCGAACTGAAAGTTGTGGGTGAGTATCGATGACAATTGTATTGCTTATGCTGCTGCTGAGTTTTCTCTCGTTCATTTTTTGGGGGATTAGTAAACGTATGTAGGTGTATGTGTGGAGGGTGGGTTTTTTACACCATAGAGGAGGGTCATTCAAAGTAATGGATGTCATTCTGTATGCAAATTTTAGTGGATGAAAACTTAATTCTTTATTTTTTATTTTGCTGTTTCTCTCTCTCGGCGATTTTATCGACAGGTTAATGGGAGGAGAATGCGAAAGTGATATAGGTCCCTGAGTGTTAATAACTGATATGGATATGGTGCAGCAACCGATATTTAAATGGAATTGTAAGGCATCACTTGAAATGAATTTAATTGGGGAGAGAGCACACACTAACACGGACTAAGTTAATGTTTGTGTCTCGTCTTCGCTAGGATTTTGTGTAGTTCTTGGAATTAGAATTTATTTTGAATGTTGAGAATTATCATTTTACAAGAAGAGATTAATTTGTGTATTATTTATTATGTTCATTTTTATAGGTTTTTCTTCTTTTTTTTTTTTTTGATGAAAGTTGCACTTTTCGCTTTTTATTATAATTTGGTACATAACGAGAAAAAGCCTCAAGGCGAATTCCACTAGTTTGGTTATAGAGTACCAACTTACAGAAAATGTTTGCTCTGAAGTAAGAGCGCACGCTATAATATCGGAGGCACTAACAAATGAGTAGCTCCTTAAAACTAGTAGGGTTCTTTCCTTGCACTGTGTACCCATATATGTATAATCTACTTATGTAACATGGTTAATATAACCGCGGGAAAATATCGGCTAATGCAACTATTCGTGGAATTCTTAAAACTATTAATGAAAATTTGCAAAATATATTCAATAAACTGCGACTCCGTCAAATGCACTCCGACACCTGCACTGCAAAACATTTTTCGTGTTGCACCCAGGCGAAAACCTGCTAATAGTAACACTACAATCATGATAAAATTGTCTTCGGCCACCGATAAAATGTTGCTTCTAAAAGCGATTCGTCAACGATGGATTGAAAACAAAAAAAATCTTTGTTTACGAGATGTCGGACTAGCATCTGACAGTCTCATATTCGTAAATGAATGTCTGACGTCAAGCAACCATCTAATTCTGCGTAAAGCTCTCCTGTTAAAGTGCGGCAAAATGCTTTTCAGTGTTTATACACGAAATGGAAGAGTCTACGTACGAGTCAGCAGTAACGAGGATACTAGGCGAGGAGAAACGCTTTTGACCACATCTCTTGATAGCTTGAACTCAATTGCTGCTGATAGAAACAAGACAACGAATAATGAAGATGATCACAATTAGTAAGCTGCATAAAATTTTCTTTTTTCTTTCTTTATCTATTCTCAATTTTAATTAACTTTTACATGTACCTTGGCCAAATGTCTTATTTCTCTCCTTTCCTTTTACGTGCTATGTCTTCTCTATGCGGGTGGGAAAAATTCTGCTTTTTATTTTTCGAATATGATTAATCAAAGTGATATTTCTGGATTTGATAACACAAACAACAACCTGCGTGTTATGTTAAATGTCCTTTGTAAACAGTGTAATGGGCTTAGAATATGTCATATCATCGCGCAAAGCCTTCTTCCAAAAATAAATGACTTAGGACATTTGTTTGAGAATTCCGGTATTGACATTATATGTGTATCGGAAACATGGTTCCAGACTAGTATACCGGATGTGTTTTATGATTTAAAGGGCTATAAATTATTACGCAGTGATAGGAATGATCGGATAGGAAATGGTGCCGCAATCTATATTCTAAATTGTATCAATTTCAAATATGTCGTTGGGTCAGACGAGAACTCTAACATTGATTTATTGACTTCAACTGTGGTCTTTTATCCAAAGATAATCAAACACAGCTATTTATTGAACGGGTTAACGCCTTCGGCTTATCTTCAATCAATACCAAGAATCCTACACACTTTTTCAGCAGCTCTTCATCTACTTTGTTAGATATATTTCTTGTCAATAATCCTGAAAATACTCTTTTATATACTCAACTATCGGTCCCTATGTTTTCTAAGCATGATATGATATTTCCTACTTTCGATATCCAAATGCAAAAGAACACTCTCCTCTTGCGAATTTACGGATTTTAAGAGGATTGATGTGAACAGATTGGAAGAAAATATTTATCGGGTTAATTGACAAGAAATTTACTTCATGACTTCTGTAGATGATCAGATTAACATTCTGCATAGTGCCATAAACAATCTAATGAACACCCACGCGCCACTTAAATCCAAAATTGTTACTTCCCCACACAGCTCGTGGTTCACACCAGAAATTTATAGTGCAATTAATGAGCGAGATCGGGCCTATAAATATTGGCAACGCTTTAAACTTAAAGTTTTTCAACTCTTTTCGGATTCTTAAAAATAAAGTTCGTATTCAAATCAGAAAAGCAAAAAAACGAATTCTACTCTCATCGACTCAATCCAAATTTACCGGTCAAAACACTTTGGAATAATATTCGCGAGTTAGGCGTTGGTCGGAAAAGATTTTACGTTTTGTTAATACTAATAATCTCTTTAATTATCATCAGGCAGGTTTCAGGGAACAACGCAGCTGTATCTCCGCTCTTCTTAAAGTCGCAGACGACCTAAGAAATTCCATAGATTTTGACTCAGTGTCATTCTTCTGTCTATTCGATTTTTCAAAGCATTTGATACAGTTGATTACAAAATATTAATTTATAAATTGAGAAACTATTATCTATCGGTTTTCAAACTCTCCTGCCAGTTTGGTTTTTTCTTACCTTATTGGTAAAACACAAGCAGTTGTTGGTGGAAGAAACGCATCGGGTTTCCTTGAATTAAAGTCAGGTGTCCCACAAGGATCCATCCTCGGTCCTGTTTGTAAATTACCTTCCGCTGGTTGTTGAGAGTTCATTACAGCATATGTATCCCGATCATCTTCAAACCTACTTGAGCTGCAAACTTGGAATGATAGAGTATGGAGCCTGTAAACTGAATAGTGAGCTTAATAATATTAAACGATTGTCTGAACAAAATAATCTTTGTCTCAATCCCAAAAAATCAAAGTGTTTAGTGATAAAAGGGAGTTGGATACATCTTATTTTTCTGTTTTACATCTTGGAAATGATATTATTGAATACGTGGAAAAAGCAAAAAACTTAGGTATATGGTTTAACTCCACGCTCAGCTGTGACTATCATAATCGCTTAGTCATTGCTAAAATATATGGATGCTTGCGTAATTTGTCATTATCTAACCATTTTACACCTTAGTCTATCAAATTAAAACTAGGCAAAGCTTTAATTATGCCGATCATAACTTACGGATGCGAGATTTTTTGTAGTCATAGTGCGGAAACAAAAAGAAGGCTCACTGTAGCTTTCTACAACATAATCCGATATGTGAACAATTTAAATCGGTTTGACCATGTCTCCGCTTACACAAAAAACGTACTAGGATGCAGTTTTTATAATTACTTAACATTTTGCACACTTAAAGCATTAAACAAAATCATTATGAATAAAACACCATCATATCTGTACGAAAAAATTGAGTTCTCTTATTCATCGCGTTCTCAAGTTCTAATTCAACCAAGGTTCTCATGTACTACCTCTTAACGTCAGCTTTTTGTTTGTGCTATCAAAAATTGGCATTCCTTACCTCTAAACATTAGAAAACTCCATGGCACCAATCAAATTGAGAAAGAAGTTTTCAGATATCTGGCCGACAATTTATATTTGCATAATTTTGTATTCACTTAATTTTTATATTAGCCGTATATTATTATCACTCATGATCCATATGGATCATTGGTTTCTATGCAATACAACAACAATACGAGATCCTGCTTTTTATCAGGATCAATTTCGTGATCTAGAAATTTTTTTTTTATTCCTTGGTAGGTTACACAATCACACTACAAGACACAAGGAAAATAATTTCGTTGATCCAGATCCGGATCGTTTTATTTTCTTCGTGGGATCTATGTGGATCTTGGGTGATAATAAGATACAGCTATTGTATCTATTTTCCATAATACGTATACCATTCTGAAATTGAAATGTAAAATTTGTTTAACTGAATGTAAAGTAATTTATAACTTTTACTGTTAATGGCTGTAAGCTTATTGTAGAAGATGTTAATAAAGAATAATTGAATTGAATTGAATTGAATTAACCGATATGTTTTCAAAATATGCGTCCCATTAGAAGCGACTTTAAAAAAAAACCTATGTCAAAATGCATATGAAGTTAAAAAAATGTTGTTAGAAAATAATGGGATTCATATAAATGATAATTTAATATTATTGTTATTATTGTTACGCGAGCTCTCAAACTGACACAGAAACATATGCAACCGAGAACCCCTGACAGACATCTCGAAGCTAGCAACCCAAAGTTACCAGAACTTTTCAGATTCTTGGCGGATGGAATTCCAGCGACGAATTGGAAATTTGGTCAGAGCCAAATATAAGAGGAGGTTGGCAGAAGCCCAGCGATGAGTTCTGTTTTAGTAAGCGTTAACAACCGATATTAGCGACGCGCAGATTATAAGCCGAAAAAATTGCACTAGATTTTTTTTTTTGTAAAAGTAAATTTAGTTAAAAATAATGCCATTAAAATAAAAGAAGTTCAAAAATCTTATCGGAAACCAGAGATATTCTGTTTTTTTTTGTCTCCATCACTCGTCGTAGTATTCGAGGTGATCGACAATTTTTGCTACATTATTATTATTATTCTTTATTTACATTCGTTAAGACATAGCCTTTTTGTTTGGCAAAAGAATATAAGCATGGCATAAATTGCGTCGAGAATTTACCTTACATTAATAGCTAAGTAATGTAATTCAAAGTAGTTATGTAATTGAATTATATATAAAAAACAAAAGTAACAAGTTTAACTAATTTCAATAAAACATTAATATGTGTAGTTATAGTTCATTAACCGTAGAACCCTACCCATAATTGGGGTAAATATTTTCTTACCCAGAGTGCTGAAGCACCCTGAAGCACCCGATTTTTTGCTTCTTTGTAGGATTTTAGTCAAAGAAATATTTACCGAATTTACAGACGTTTGAATTTTTCAAAGTCGCAGGGTGCCCAGGTACCCTGGGGTAGGGTTCTAGGGTTCATCACTACATCGTATAAAACAAAGTCCCCAAAATCGTCATGTATGCGCTAATCTCGAGAACCACTGAAGGGATTTAGATGCGGTTTTCACTGTTATGATATGCATTTTCCGTCGATTGTTGTGTACCAAAAATTCCTCTACCAATTACAGGAACTGTACATTTAAGGTCTAAGTTGCAGAAAGGGGTTTAAAATCACATTCACATGGTACTAACTCAACAATGGCTACTTGGATCTAAAAACGAAATACATTGTTTTTAGTTAATTTGCCAAAGATCCATTTCAGCTATAAATTAGGCCATGTGTGTGTATCTTCGCTCAGCACATTGATGTTAAGCATAAATTCTGCGTGAATGTACATCATCAGTTTGTAAGGCAAATTTATTTTCTATATGTATATGTATGTAATGTGCCAGATTTAACCCTAAAATGAATATAGTTGCCAATTGTCTATTTACATTCCAGTTACACATGACCATTTGTTTACGTCTACAATCATTTTAGTAATAAACGCATATTGTTGCCAAAAGTCTACATACAACTTTTTCTACATCTACTGAACGGATTTGATTTTGGGTTTATTTTTTTCTTATCTCAGCCAGCAGTCGTCCAACAGGTTTTTTTTTTTTTAAAGGTTGCGCCACGGATGTGTAATCTTCATAGATACTAATAGCCTAAGTGCTACTAGCATGCACGATCCGAAAACCTGAGTAATCGATTCCAGGAATACGCCTACGTACTAAACATACACCTACTTCAACCACTCTTCCCGTGGGACTGCCGTTAGGTATTTCTTCGCGGGGCTGGTTAGCAATTATGTTCTAATCTCCGAGGCCGTCTCTTGGGCTTTTCTTAGGGCCTCTGCTCTTCGCAGTACGTTCTGCACACACACTATGAATGAGCAGCTCTCCATCCACTCGCCCTCTGATCGCGTCATGTGACTTACGAGAATATGTGGCCTTGGCAGGTTTGCTCTATCTTCTGCAAAGCGTCTGCAGTAGAACACTGCATGCTCCGCATCCTCCTCCTCATTTGGACATTCTGGACACAGGGGCGAACTATCGTGTCCAAATCTATGGAGGTATTTCCGGTAGCCTCCGTGCCCGGCTAGGGTGGTGGCACTGTGTTAGGTGGTAGTTACAATTCCCCCCTCGCTCTCTCTGTCCATGATTCTATGGTGGGAATGAGCTTGTAGGTCGGCCTGCCTTTTGTAGAGCTGTCCCATCTGGTTTCATCTTCCTTAATCCCTTTTGCCTCTTGCCGTATAAGGTACCATATACCCTCTGCTACTCATCCGATGTCGATTGGGATGGGACCATCCAAGCTAAAACGTAGGCTGATTCGTCGGAGATAGCTCGGAAGCCGCTGATCACTCTGATTGAGCAGAGCCTGTGAGCTGATGATAGCTTCTTCCTGCACTCATTTGTCGAATAGGCACTCATATTTCAACATCGCGTCCATTTATTGTCCTCCGCGATGCACGTTTCGAAGTAACGACTTTGTACGTCTCCTTGACTCACTTGGACCGAATTTCATTATAGGTGGCGATTTCAACGCAAAACACACCTTTTGGGGTTCCAGATCCAATTCACGGAAAGGCAGACTTCTGTACGAAGCCGGTATGCAATTCGGGGTTGATTTCTTTTCGACGGGGAAACCGACGTATTGGCCCTCTGATACAGCAAAAACACCGGACCTAATAGACTTCTTCGTAGCGAAAGGAGTATCTTCAAATTTTGCGAAAGTAGAGGAAAGCTTTGATCTCTCCTCAGATCACTCGCCGGTAATCTTGACAATAAGTGACCGACTAATGACAGTAGAAGCTGTGCCTAGATTAACTAACAAAAAAACTAACTGGCGCGACTTTAGAACTGATTGCGAAGAAAATATTGTCTTAAATGTATCGCTCAAAACACCCTTCGAAATAGAAGATGAGCTCGGCAAATTTATTGAATCAATACAAAATGCCGCGTGGAAAAATACACCTTTAAGGAGGAAAGAAGTCCCATGCAATGAAGCTTATTATCCGCCGGAAATAAAAGAACTTATTCGAGAAAAGAGGAGAGCACGCAAAATATGGCAACAAACTCGCGCTCCCCAGCATAAAATCCACTCGAATTTCTTATGCAATAAGCTTAAAAAAGCGATCCAAGACCTAAAAAACCGAGAGACTTCAGCTTATCTTGAAGGTTTAACCGCCGAAAAAACTACTAATTACTCGCTCTGGAAAGCTGTCAAAAGAATTAAAAAACCGCAAATACATTCGCCACCGATAAGAAAAAACAACGACGAATGGGCAAAAGGTGACAAAGAAAAAGCGGATCTATTTGCCGAGCACTTAGAAGAAACTTTTAAGCCATTTGATGGAGAAACATTGGTAGACGATTTTACCGGTACGACTACGACATCTGACAACCTTAGAATAAAAAGTGTGTCACTTATAGAACTTTGCCAGGCAATAAAAAACCTGAAGAACAATAAAGCTCCTGGCTATGATTTAATAACCGGACAAATCCTCAAGGAATTACCAAAAAAGGCACTATTAAAATTGCTTTATTTAATAAATGCTTCCATTAGATTATTATACGTTCCAAATCAATGGAAAGTCGCAGAAGTCATAATGGTTCCGAAACCGGGAAAATCTCCAAATGACAAAAAATCGTACAGACCGATATCGCTACTACCAATAATATCGAAGGTATTTGAAAAACTCCTTCTGAAACGGATTCTTCCGGTCATTGAAGAGAGACGCCTAATACCTGACCACCAATTCGGGTTCAGAATCAAGCATTCCACAATTGACCAGGTTTATAGAATAACCGACGAAATTGAAAAAGCCCTTGAGGAGAAAAAGATTTGTTCTAGCGCTTTTCTTGACGTATCTCAAGCCTTCGACAGGGTTTGGCACGATGGATTGAATTATAAGCTAAGACGAATCCTTCCGGAGCAACTTCATAAGATCTTAGAATCGTACCTTAAAAACAGACTTTTTCGTGTTAAGCACGGAACTGAATATTCTGATTTTAAAGAAATCGCCGCCGGAGTTCCGCAAGGAAGTGTCCTTGGGCCTATCTTATTCTTGCTGTACACTCGGGACATACCTCAAACTGAAGGCACTATTGTAGCTACGTTCGCGGACGATACGGCTATTTTGGCAACGGAAAGTTCAATCGAGTCAGCAACCATAAAACTCCAACGAGCCTTGGATAAAATCTGTGAGTGGACAAAAACTTGGCGCATTGTTCTTAACGAGACCAAATCGACGCATGTTAACTTCACTTACAAGAAAATAATCAACCTTCCCGTTTTCATTAACTCGGTACAAATACCGCATGCAAACGAAGCTAAATATCTGGGAATGACACTAGACGCGAAACTTAAATGGAAACCTCACGTTAAAAAGAAACGTGACGAAGTCGAAAATCGACTTAGAGAAATGTATTGGCTAATTGGAAGATATTCCAAACTAAGCGTATATAACAAACTGCTTCTGTATAAGCAAGTGCTTAAACCCGTGTGGACGTACGGTATACAACTCTGGGGTTGTACCAAACCAAGCAATAGGAATCTCATACAATCATTGCAAAATAAAATTATAAGAATAATCGTGAACGCTCCCTGGTATATCAGAAACAATGATATCCACAGAGACTTAGGGATAGCTACCGTGGAGGACGAAATAAAAAACTTCGCTCGCAAGCTTCGTATTCGTCTTCATGGCCATTGCAACTGTGCCATACTCCAAACTTTGGATGTGACAAATCTTACGCGCCGACTTCAAAGAACGAAACCGTTCGAATTAGCGCTATAAGACAAAAAGCCGCATGTCATGACGGTTTCAGCAGGTGCTTTTATTGAAAATCTACCTGCCTCACGCGAATATAAATCTGAAGCTTAAACTACTTGATAAGGTCAAACTTAGTCGTAGTAAACAAAACGAAGGGAAGGGTGTTTTTAGTCAGTAGAAATCTGACACTACTATGAGTACACGGTCTCATAGTGTCTCATGAAGATTTTCACCTACCCACGAAAAAAAAAAAAAAAAAAAAAAAAAAACTCATTTGTCGCCAGTGCACCTGCCCATATTGGAGCAGCGTATAGAAGTACCGAGCTGACCACCCTGGACAGCAGGCACGTATCCAGGCCCGCCGACGTTCGGGAGCATTCGGGAGAGTGCACTTTGATTCCCTCGGGCAGTGTTAGTCGCAGAACTCCGTCGTACATAATGTTCCATAGGAAAGCTTCAAGGACCGACCCTTGCGGGACTCCCGCGGAACTCTGTAGTGTTTAGCGCCATCGTCAGTGTGGTATCTTAGCTTTCTGTTGCTGAAGTAGTCCGTGACTATCCTCAGAAGGTAGTATGGTGTATCCATCTTGGTCAGGGATCTCCTAATGAACGACCAGCTCGCCGAGTTGAACGCATTTTTGACGTCGAGCGTTACTATTGCACAGTATCTCTTCGTCCCCCATCTCCACCTATCCCCCTATATTGCTTCAGTTGCTATATCTACTACCGCCTTTATGGCATCGACGGCAGAACATGATTTTCTGAAACCTGGTCTGATAGGGCTCCTTTTTCCTCCGTCACCGCAAGCAATCTGTCATAAACGATACGCTCTAGGATCTTTCCTAGCGCATCAAGCAGGTATATTGGGCGATACGATGATGGTTCTCTGGGTGGCTTATTGCCCTTTGGAAGCAGCGCTAAATGTTGTAGTTTCCATGATGTAGGGAATACCCCCTCTTCCATGCACCTTTGCATCGTTGTAAGAAAGATGTCCGGCCTCGTCTTAACAGCCGCCTTGCTTTGCTTTGTACAATTTTTTTGTTACTCTCCTTAATGGCCCTTTCCAGTTCCCGTCTCGCCAATTTAAAGGCGGTTAGCCTCTGGATCTCTGAAATCTTCATCGTGATTGTAGGTACTTCGCTCTGAGCTCACTTCTTTTACTGACAGACCTTCTGGACATTGCTGCATCGCACGATGTGGTGATAACCTGGATCAGCTGATGCGAAAGGGCCTCAGCCGATCCGTTGTTCGTTGTGGAGCTGGTGTTTAAAATTTTCTCGAACATGTCTTTGTCGAAGGGAGTGTCCTTCCACTTTGGTCCTGTTAGGGTGGGACGCAGTCTGTGTTTTTCTTCGCCAACGTTAAATTAATTTGCCTGGTGGTCACTGTGCGTATAGTCTTCGCTGACCTGCCAATTGGTTTTCCCCAGGAGTGAGTTGCTCATGAATGTGATGTCAATGATTGACCCTCTGCCTACCTTTCGAAACGTTTTCACTGTACCGTCGTTGGCCAGACTAATGTCCAGTGCTGCGAAGGATTCGAGGAGAGCTCTTCCCCTTTTGTCGGCGGTTCTACTGCCCCAATCAGTAGACGGGCGTGTAAATCTCCAGTAATAATCACTGAGTGTCAGCTTCGATGTCGTCCAGCAACTTCAGATAGTCCGCCAGTGGTAGATTGCGGGCGCACAGCAACTATAGAAGTACACACCTTTTATCCTTGCAGATACGAAGTGGTTAGCCTGGTGTCCAACTGACTGCAGGGCATGGTTCCCGCCGGTCCACATCGCAGAAGGTCCTGCGCGGCTGCGCAGTGGTTTAGGTTTATCTGGCCGACATTCATCATATTAATTTGACCAGAGCCTTCTTGAGTACCAGGCTCTTTGCTCACAGCACAGGCGGGTTTTCGACTTTTATTTGTTCCCCTTATCATTGCAACACGGATGGCTGACGGATGGTATCCGAAGGGCTGGTTGCCGTAGCAAAGACAACAGCTAATGGTACCATCAAAGGATTTGAATTTGGACGTGATATCAACGCGCTGGTTACAAAAAAATGTCCTCCATATAAGATTGATAACCATTTTTGCTGCTACCGTTTTTTCTCTTACATGAGGGCGCAAGTCTAAATTGTCTGTGATAAGGACTTCTAGACACTGAAATTGTTTGACTACTTCAATAGGCTTATTCCTCAGATACCAATTTACGCGTAGACGATTCAAAAACCATATTGTAGATTTCGCAGTGGTGACTTTCAAACTCCAGGTATCGCAGTAGCATTTTACCATATCAATTTATAGCTGCCAAGTTAATGGCTAGAAATACGAGATAGTCTGCATAAAGGAAAACTTTAACATCTACAGCTTCGAAACTGTCTCCACCAGACAAATAATCAGACACATCATCACTAAAAAGTGCGGACAATATAGGACTGAGAACGCATCCTTGAGGAACACCTGTGTCAGTCTTAAAAAAAGGGGACACATTATGTCGATTTGACTCTGCAGCTGACGTATTCGTGATTAGCTTATTATACACCTGTAATAGTATTTTAATATAAAATAATTTTATGTGGGTACTGTGACGTTGCGGTTAGAGCTAGGATTCATTCCGAAAAAATGGAGATATCAAAATGCTTTTCCACGGCCTCTCTCTTTCACGAAAGTCTGGCAGTTATCCGACAGTACAAAGGCAGTGCCGGTAGTATTTAAATAAGATCATGAACAGATGTGAAATATTTTTGCGCTTGGTCTCAAGTCACAATTATGTGGCAACATGACCCACACGACTGACTCCACTGCCATTCCGTGCTTCACAATTTAATGTGATATAATAAGATAAGAGCCTTCTGCTTCATCTAGAACCTTTACGTTTCATCGCTTTCTATGTCAATTAAAGTGTTGTAGTTCTAGGAGACTAATGCGTTCGCCCATCCTACAGAAAATCTTTTTTGAACATTTCTTATCAGCGCTGGTTCTTGAATTTGCTTCCACACCATTCACTAGGGAATTTCGTTGGAGCTTAGAACATAAACAGCAGCGCTGTGACACTGATTGGAACAGGATGGGAATCTGAGGTAGAGTTGAGATTTTACATATAAACGCGGATCGAAAGATCGAGTTTTACAGATAGAGGAAGGGGAGAGAGAAGGCAAAAAAAATGTCTCGTTGTGACGAGTTCTTTCTTGTCGTTTATCACTCTGTGGCCTGAGTTATACTAAAATGGCAAATAAGGGTAAATAGTTTGGCAAACTTAAATTCATGGACAGGAAAAGAAGTGTAAATCTCAGTTCTCTTTCCTTACGATTCTAAGTCGTTCCCATAATTCAGTTAGAACAAAAACTTAGATCGAACTGAATCCTGTTTCAATCCGATGTCTCAATTCGGTGATATAAACGTAATAACAGGTGGATGCGAATTTTTTGACTGGAATAATGTTGTCGAGCTCATGTTAGTGAATGATTTTCATTACCATACCAATAGAAGATTTATAATACACCCTGAAAAATGCGTACGACGAAAAATAAGAAAGCCAAACTTACATGAAAGATAGAAAACACAATAATCGGTGTCTTGAAAACATATCGATAACAATAAAACCACTCTGTGGACTCTGGCATTTCTAACAGATATGTTATGCTTCCATTTTTTCAGCTAAAACCATTTTCTTCCTGCCAAACTCTATCTGGCGTAAAACGCTCATCACTACGGCAGAGCATATGTTCATATTGTCAACATTCTAGAGTACGTTATTACTTTTTTCTATTACATTTAAGTTCACGAATACCTTTAAAGCTTAAGATCAAATGTTCATTCCTAATTTTGAGGGAAGTCATGTAAATGGAAAGCTGCTGTAGGCAACTGTCGTTCACCATCAGTGTCCTTGCTGTCACACATATCCCACCAACACGCAATCATTCCCCCCCCCGATAACACTGTACCAACCTATTTGTGGGGAGCACAATTTCCTAAAAATGGGACTCTCAAAATTTCAGCTACTCTACTACTACATATTATTCGTTATTTAAATTGCTACATGTCTAGCCCATGGAAGGGGGGTTGTAGGATTCCACATTTTCTCTCATTTTTACCTCTGTCTTATCGGGACATTTTTTTTTTTTTTTTCTCCAAACAGAGGCCGTTGCTGAAATCACTGGAGCACCAGATCTACACATAGACGAGGGTTCTGCGTTACGTTTGGAATGCAAATTAAAACGTGCCACAGAAAACCCATCGTTTGTATTTTGGTAAGTATTAGGCTACAGTTCTTCTGCTTTTCCCCCTTTTGAACAAATGAGACCCTGTAATGGTTGCCATTTATTTTCTTTTAAGGTACCATGACAATAAAATGGTGAACTACGACTCACAAGATGGTTTCTCTGTGACTTCAACCACTGTGAATATGCCAGCTTCTGAGGGTGGCAGTAACCATAGAGAACGAAGCCATACGAGTACCAGCAGCAGTAGCAGTAGTAGTAGCAGTACGAGCAGCAGTAGTAGTAATAGTTTAAGCAGTAATAGTAGCCATGGTCATGGGAACGGTGGGCATATGTCATCATTGGCGTCACAACATCAATCGTCATACTTACTAACACCCTCAACTAGCGTGCTAACAATACAGGAAGTGCATTTTCATCATGCGGGCAATTATACGTGTGCCCCATCGAATGCAAGACCTGCCAGCATAACAGTGCATGTATTGAGAGGTAAGTGATCCCTACTTAAAAAAATAATACGAAATTACTCAACATGTACCTATACATATATTTGCTTGGAGGTAAAGTGGTTTTGGCTATTTGCGTTTCTGTATTAAGAAGAAAAATCGAAAAGCAAAAATGACGTATACGCAACTGTACTCGTACATAGATCAAATCTTTAAATACCATATAACTCGATTGGGTAGGTTTTCTAATTATCTATTAAGTAAAAATTAAATGCTTGCATTCTGTTGTTGATAGATCAGAAAGATTGATTTGTCAGCATTTCGTATAGTTATGCAATTTAAATGCAATCAACAGACATCTGCAAGCATCTCGGGGTGGCTCAGCGTTACAGATTCGCCTATCCCGAGAGAAGCTTATAAAAAAAAGATTATATAGTAATCCGCGCGGATTATCACAGAACGCGGATGCAGCACATTGTATATTAATGATTATTTTATTTTAATCTTTTAAACCATACAGAGCTGGCATGCTGGGCAAATCATATTCAATGATGACAAGGTCCTTACTTTTAAGGGCAATCAATGTTACCGTAAGGAGCTGATTGGAACGGCTTTAAAATAGCGTTTCGCCCGCAACAAAAATGAAAAAAATTCACAAAGATTCCCACCAATTGTTAAAAAAAATTAAGGCACAAGGATTCATTTCTAAAAAAAAGAAAAAAAAAAAAAAAAACATCTTATACAAGTATAGATCTAGTGTGCAAGATCTTTTCTGCGATATTGCGTTAACGCCTGAAACGTTTCATCAACAGCCTGATTAGCCCCTATCAGTGCGGTGTCAGACCAGAAAAGTCCAAATCGATGCTCATCATCCCTTTATCGATTTCATGTTCTCGTATGACAGCATATACTCGTATAGAGAGGAGCTATATAGAGCCATGTCTAGATTTGACATCCCTGTTAAACGTGTTCGATTTCAAAGCTGCCTATGATAGCGTATATAGAGACGAGGTATACAGAGCCATGTCTAGTCTTGGCATCCCTGCCAAGCTCGTCCGTTTGTGCAGAATGACGATGGAGAACTCTCGCTGCTCCATCAAAGTCGGTAAGAACATCACCGAACCATTCGATGTCAGGAAAGGTCTTAGACAAGGTGACGCGCTATCATGCGATCTCTTTAACATATTACTTGAGAGAATTGTACGAAACTCACAAGCCAACACCGGGGGTACAATCTTTTACAAGTCTGTACAACTACTCGCTTATGCCGATGACATTGACATAATCGGAAGAACTCAGTGGGCCGTCAATGGAGCATTTACGAGTCTTGAGATCGAGGCAGCAAAGATGGGTCTAGCGGTTAATGAAAGCAAAACAAAATATATGCTGTCTACAAAAAAGGACACCCAACATCGGCGACTTGGACAGAACGCCACAATAGACAGATATAATTTTGAGGTAGTAAAGGATTTTGTCTGCCTAGGCTCTATGGTAAACTCCGCAAATGACATCAGTAGGGAGATCACACGAAGAATTGCTCTTGCGAATCCTTGTTTCTATGGGCTAAGACGGCAATTGAGTAGCAAAGCCCTATCTCGAACTACTAAGGTAACTCTATGTAAGACACTAATCATCCTAGTCCTGCTGTATGGCGCAGGGGCATGGGCTTTGACAAAACCGGATGAGGATGCCCTTGGTTATTTCGAGAGAAAAGTTCTTCGAGCGATCTTTGCTCCCGTTTGCATAGACGGTGAGTGGAGGAGAAGGTACAATGCCGAATTTTACGGCCTGTACAAAGACATCGATTTAGCCAGAAGAGTTCACATACAGCGACTAAGATGGCTGGGTCATTTAGAGCGGATGGAGCCCAACGTTCCCGCTAAGAAAGTGTTCGAATCCACCCCTGATGGACGACGCAGTAGAGGACGACCTCGCGGTAGGTGGCGCAAACAAGTGGAGGGGGACCTCAACCAACTTGGCGTGCGCAACTGGAGGCAGCTGGCTCGTAACCAGGCTGGCTAGAGAGGTTTGTTGGTTGAGGCCCAGGTCCACCCCGGACTGAAGCGCCATCTAAGTAAGTAAGTAAGTCAAACGTGTTCGTCTGCACAGAGTTACGATAGAGAACACTCACTGCTCCATCAATTTCGATAATAACCTCACCAGTAGAGATTATGTCAAAAAGGTTTTAGAGAAGGTGGCCCGATGTGATGTGACTGAATTGGCTACGGTATTGACGTAATAGGAGGAACTCACCGGGCTGTCACGGGTGCGTTTGCAAGAATTGAGGCAGAAGTGACCAAAATGGGTCTAGCGGTAAAAGAGGGCAAAACCAATCAACAGGTAGTAAGGGACTTTGTCTACCTTGGCGGTGCTATAAATTCTGTTAATGATATCTGTTAACAACCCTGGTACCCAAGTCCACTAACACTACAAGGATAAAATAAATCAAGCTGTCAAAATACATCGGAGGGGTTTAATTATTGCGACGCCAAAAGTTAGCTCGGAAAATAATAAAGTACCCAAATTGTCCCCCTGATTTCTAAGCCTGAGCTGCGATTTTTTATTAATTTAAAATTCTAAAATCGAAGTAAACAAAAGTAGAAGACTAAAAGTATGTAACTTACCGTTTTACTGAGTTCGTAGAAAATTTGTAACCCTGGTCTGTGATATCTGAAATAAAAGCATATGCAGGAGTTCGAAGTGTGTTTTACTCTAGCTTCTCGACAGGTTATAAAATCTGAAGTTGCTATCGTCAACTGGAAGATACCAATATCAGCGCAGATATCTAGCGAAGAATAGCTCATGCCAATCACTGTTTTCTTTAGACTAGTAAGGCTTTCGAACAATTAAGGAAACTCTTTATAAGACCCGGATCATCCCACTCCTATTTTACGGTGCTAAAACATGGACTTCATTGAAGGCGGATGGAGAAGGGCTTCGAGAGAGAAATTCTGCGTAAGATGCTCGGTCTGATTTACGTTGACGGGTTTTGGAGGAAAAGATTCAATGACGAACTGTACGAACTGTACAACGACATCGAACTTGTCAAAAAAACATATTGGACGTTTGGCTAGCACATGCAGCGCGAATGGGTAGCCCGGCCCGCAGAATTTTTTAATCTAGCCCAGGAGATGACGCAGTAGGGGGCCTCCTCGTCGTAGGTGATGGGTATAAGTTCACGGGGACCTCAACCAATTTGTACTACACAACTGGAGGCAATTAGCTAAAGACCGAGCTAAATGGAGAAGCTTGTTGGTTGAAGCCTATGTTCACTCCGAACTGTAGCGCCCCTTAAGTAAGTAACGCTTAAAGAAATACATTTAACCAAATTCTCAATACACTAAACCACTTGATAACTACTCTTAAGAAGGTCTTAAGTGAGAAAGAAGAATGTTTGATTTCGACCGCTAATCACTTACTCGTTATTTATCAAGGATGAAATATGGATAAGCCTACTAAATGGGTTCATTACAACCTATGGGAACCATTTTTGATATTCTCGTAGGAGAGCAATGGTCTAAACGGATTAAAAAACTGTTAGTGGACGAAATTAAATTAGCTCTCCATCGCATCCTTTTTTTTTGTGTGTAATTATTAAGAGAAAAAAATAAAAAAATGTGTTATATGAAAACTGAAAAATCCCACGATGTGAGTTCATTTGCCCTTTCGACACAATAAAATCTCATAAAATAGACGAATTCCCACAATCAGGCAACAATGTCTCCCGGCGCACTTAAATTATTTTTAAGAAAACGTTTGATGACGAAAAATTGTAACTATCACACCTGCGATGAATTTCGTATAAAAAAAAATCGGAAACTGAATTCAAAAACGAGCAGAATAAGAAAGGCTTTGCTGAATTTGGGTCGAGTTGCTAAATTTGAACGAAAAGAATGACCTTAGAAATGCAATTTAAAAACAGGTTTTGTTGGCTAAGGGCTGCCAAACCGAGAATTTTTTTAAAAATATTATGAAAAAGTGTTTCCGAATGGATTATGCCACTACAAGTTTAATTTATTGTTGAAGAACAAGAAGAAAAGGAAATAGAAGACTTATCGATCTATCTTCGGTTCAACGATACAGGAGAGCGTTAAGGGGTAGTTCCACTCCCTTGGATTTATGAAAAAGGTTTAGCTATGTAAACAAGGCGACTAAAATTATAGTGGTTTAAACCATATTTAGTTCATATTGATAACTTAAGACTTGCACCACTGTGATTTACAACACTATGCCTGTTCGCTTTGTCTATCAAATCGATGGAGTAGTGAAATTATAACTCACTTCACATCTTTATGCAACAGATTGGCATGTACTCGTATAGCATAATTTCTGGACTTAGAGTAACACTTTTGAGAAGTGACTTTTTTTTTTATAATTTGTGCGCACTCAAGGGGTTATGAATACCCTTAACATGTTTACACACAGTGCGTGCGTTGGAAGGGATAGATAGAGAGAGAGAAAGATTTGGTGTAGTGGCTTGAAGCTCAGTTGTTTATGCTTCAGAGAAATTCCCATTTACACCACTACGACTTTAACCGTCTCATATATTAGCGGTATTTGGTTGCCGATCTGTAGATTTAAAACATCGTGAAGTAGAAGTCAGTGACGAGGAATATCGCTAAAAACAATGATGATACTACTTTCCGGGACCATTGTGCGGAATCAGGGCTAACCAGAGAGAAAGAAGTTAAGACCACTGAGTTCTAAGAAGAACTTGCAGGTAAAAGATGGAGATTTAAAAAAATGTGAAAGAGCTTAGCATGAGCTAAAGCAGGATTAAATTACAAATACTTTCAAGCTTCCAAAAATTTTTTTTTTTTTAGATAGGAAACGCTCGACAGAGAGCAAACCCTGATTTACCCATTTTATTGGAATTTGCTTGTCTTTTTAAGAAGGTTGGGTTGGCTGTCCATACGAGAGTGCAGACACACTTAGACCAGTGAAGGTCCTTTGTGATAGTCGTTTGTGTGTCCTTTTAAGGAAGCCAAGCAAGAATTCCAGTGATGGGGAGCTTACAGTACCAGCACTCACCACATCAGCACCGAGGATCTGCCACCTGATACGAGCAAAGGCCGGACACCCACAAAGATAATATTCCGCGGTGTGGTCGCTGATTTATTACAGACGTCCAGGAGCATACGTTTAGTTAACCTAAATCCTGGAGAGTCATACCACACACAATTGTATTCGTGAGAGACCCAATCGTCAATGAAAGTCTTAACCGAGGCCGCAGGGAGACCCAACGCGGGTTCAGGACCTGAGAAACCCTCCTCTGAGTCTTGCCTAGCAATGCCATCGGAATTCTCGTTCGCCCTCAGATCCCAGTGTCCAGATAAGGGACAAGGAATTCAACCTTCCGGCCGAGTTCAAAGAGTTTTTGGTTTCACGAACTATTTTGGCAGTGGTTTGAGAGTTAAGCAAGGCTTTAAACGCAGCCTACCTTTCACTACAGACACAAATACTACGGCCTTTCTACGTTTTCTTTACAACATAGTTCATGGCCATTGGGATTGCATAAATTTCCGCTTGGAGAACAGACGCATATTTGCCTAACGGGAAAAGAAGTCTAATGTTGTCGACTTCCACGAAGACACCAGCACCAGACGGTTGACTGGTTTTGTTACCATCCGTGAAAATACGCGTACATTCCCGGCTCAGACATTGGCCGAAGCCAGTCCTGAACACAAGGAAAGTCGACTCTGAATTTGCGCATCAGCTCAAGTTCTGGTGTCATAGCGTCAGACGGCATTTCCATAAGACCGGAGTCGTAAGATAAGTGTCGCAAAAGTTCATCAAAATTCCAGTGTGGAGTACACCAAAAACCTAAAACTATGAATGGCTTTGATAGTGCAGCCCATGATATAAGTATCAAGTGGAGGTAAGTTCAACAAATCATCTAGAGCCGAGCCAGGCGTACTCGGAAAAGCTCCTGTGTGGCCGAGACAAGCCGTTCTTTGGAGCAAAAGGCAGCCACATATTTACGCGAGAGCCCCTTCCACCAAACAACCGACGCATATGTGAGGAATAGTCTTATCACAACTGTGTAGACCCAGAGAACCTTACTCGGTGAAAAACACCCTTACACTGCCAGAAAACTGAGAGCGCCTTGGATGTTTTCGACTCGACGTGTTTAGACCAATGAAATTTCTTATCCAAAATCACTCCTGGATATTTGGCTTCATTGGAAATGCTGATAGTGACGCCTTTAAGCACTGGCTGAGTCAGACCAGTCAGAATCCTCCTTCTCGTAAAGAGCACAACCTCCGTTTTAAGAGGATACACGGAAAGCCCACTCCTAGTGCACAATTCATCGATCATGTGTAGCGCCGAATGGGCGTTAGTACAGACCGTCGCGAGGCATAACCCGACAGAAAGTGCAACAACATCATCCGCATATGCCTATGCGTAGACGTTAGAACTACTTAGAGTGTTCAACAAAAAGCCGACCACCATAACAATGGAGACAGAACGCCACATCGAGGACAACCCCAGTTTACCCCTGTCATAGCATATCGGGCACAATCCGCATCCACTACCAAAGTTCAATTCATTAGCTTACTTTAATCCACAACACTAATGTTTTATCTACCCCGTGCCATGTTGTCTGGCCAAGTCGCACATACAGTCAAAAGTCGCATTGTCAAAAGCAACCTCAATGTCGATGAAGATACCCATCGCGTAGTCTTTCCTATCAAGCACACATTCAATTCTGGCCACTAAAGTTCGGTCTCGCAGGATTTCTCACGCTGATAAACAGGCTGCATCTCCGACAGTGGATGCAGCCTCAAAGCAACTTTGCGCACGTGAAATTCTACCAATCTCTTCATACTTTTCAGTAAAAAGGCGGTCAAACTTATGGGTCTGAAACTCTTGGGGAGCGAATAATCCTCCTTACCAATTTTCTGTATGAAAGCTACTCTGAGTGTCCACCAAGCTGTAGGAATATGTGCCAGTGCAAAGCCAGCGGTGAAAAGTCTTTTCAGAGTTGGCAGCAGTTTATCTATACCCTTTTGCAGTATAGCTGAATATATATGTATAATATAATATTGCATCGGTGCCAGGCGATACTAAACCATCAAAAGATGCCACAGCATATTTGATGACTTCAACTCTTACCTCGGCTGATGCAATATACCAGCTGCGCCGAGTTTTCTGACTTAGATCGACCTCAGCCTGGGTAAGTGGGCCAAGCTGCGACCTAGTGGCTATCTGATTGCCTAAAAAGTAGTCTCCAGCAGAAGACTAAAAGTTTCCGCTTTCGTCTCAGTAAACTTGCCATCAGACTTTCTCAGTGACTCCGGTTTGGTCGGCTTCGCCCTTTTGAGGACCTTAACCAACCTGCTGGTTTCACCGAGTGTCTCGATCTTTTCACAAAAATCTCTATAAGAAACACTTTTTGACACCTGAATTAACTTCTTACGAGTATAGTATTTTTGCTTCGATCTAAAAAGATCCCAGTCACCTTCTAAATTTGTCTGGAGTGACATATTTAGAAGTTTTCTGAATTCTTTCCTAACTCGCTGCAGTTCTGGGCTCCACCAGGGAACCGTCGTTCTGAATTCGTTTTTTGTCATTGGACAGTCAGTTCAAAACAGTTGGTAAGGATGCTAGTCCGGTTTTGAACAGCATCCTCAACCTTTCGTTTCATTCTGAGTTTAGTTGGAGTTTTGACAGAACTGTCTAGCTCTTCCCTAACCCGCACCCAGTTGGTTTTCCTCGGATTCCTACAAAGTAATAGCCTCGCATTCGAATTGGAAAACGATGTATCTATGGTCTGACAAGGACACCTCCGGCACTACCCTCCAGTAAGTAATTGATTTGAAATACCTATTACATAGAGTCAAGTCAATTACCTCTTGCCTCCTTGCCGTAACAAAAGTTGGCTCGGAGCCAACATTTTTTATTACCAATCCAGATGATAGTATAAAGTTTAGAAGATGGTTTCCTCGTATGTTACATTTGATGCTGCCCCAGAATGTATTCTGAGCATTAGCGTCGCGACACATGACTAGTCCCATCTCCCGAGTCATAGTACTTTATGAGGTCGGCAACTGCCTTCTGTGGTGGAGGCATTACCGAATCAAATGGGAAGTAAGCCAACGCAACGACGAAACTTTTCCAACTTCTTATCGTTTCGTAGCTTAGAGCTGCAGTAACCAGGTCCTGTCCACAGAATTGTCGAAGCTTGGTTACTGAGAGGAAATTCGACAGAATTAGACAAGCTCTCGGTCTTTCAGATCGCTCGTCACATAGCACCATTACTCTACGAACACCTCCAAAGCCACATAAGCGCTTGTTCCGCACGTATGGCTCTTGGATAGATATTATGTGGGGTTTTGTACGAACCACGGATAGTCTGCTACTTAAGAGAGCGGTAGCAGCCTTTGAGTGATCCAGGTTTATCTGCGAAAATATCAAAGATGTAGTCGGTGTTTTATTAGTAGAAGGACGCGCACCAGGTACACACACGCTTCAGCCGAGAAGCTGCCAAACATGGTTTCATTAACAAAAAAAGTATCAGGTTGTAAAATAAGTATTGCGGGATTATAAATGTCTGCTTAGTGTTAAATAATTTGTACCAAATGCAAAAATCCCCTTCGGGTAGGGGTCAGAATATACCCGAGGTAGGCATGCCTGTCGTAAGAGGCGACTAAAATCCACCCTCCGTATACCGAGTATGGTGTATACAAAAACATGCAATGAACAAAACAAAAGATTTTAATACCCCAGGTGGCAGTCCAGGTACACTGGCAAATCCACCCTCTTCGGAGGTCGGCTCTACGGATTCTGGGGAGAGCCACTTATTGCACCTAATAAATCCCTTCTCAAAAAGTACAAGGGTATCTTGATCTCCACCAACAAGATCGAACGTCTCCGGAAAAAGAAGTCCGCCGGAAGCGCAAGCGCGTGAAAAAACGGGACTCGGCGAAATCAAAAAGCATTCAGGAGGAAAACGACGTACTCCGTACCAAGCTTACCGAAATGGAGCTACTCTATCGTGAGCTTAAGAAAGAAGTAGATTTACTCAGGTAAGAAAGTAATGCCTTAAAAAAGTCGTATCTACAAAAAGAAAATACAGTAAGCCCACAACGCTCACCTAGTCGCGAATACCAGACGGACGAAGAAGAGCTAACACGTGAAACGAATTGGGTCGAAAAGAAACGACCCAGCAAAAAACGGAAAGCTGGTTCCTCACCGGAAGTCGAGCCACAAAAAGATGAAAAGCGCAAGGAGATGCAAGAAAAGCAACGACAATCAAAATTACATCCCCCGCCACCGATAAACGTCGTCGGAATTACGGACTATAATAAGTTGCATTGCCTCCTTAAAGGAACTCTGGCATCGAAGTTTAAGGTGACATCTCTGCGAAACAATACGTGGAAAATCAAATCAATTCTTACATGGAACGCTAACGGGCTCATACGACGACTCGACGAGTTAGAAATACTTATACGAGAAAAAAACATTGATATATGCTTGGTCTGTGAAACTCATCTGACAAAGCAATCGAATGTTAAGATAAGGGGATATAGCGTGTATCACGCCTTCCACCCATCGGAAAGAGCCAGAGGCGGATCATCTTTGTTTATAAAAGAATGTATCGAACACTCAGCGGAAGTAAAAATTGAATTAGAAACAATGCAAGTAAGCACGGTTCGCGTTAGAAATAGACATTTTGTTTTCAACATTTCGTCTATTTATTGTCCACTGCGATGTAAGCTTGAAGAAAGTGATTTCACAAACATCTTCAACTTCCTTAAACCAAATTTTATTATTGGTGGCGACTCCAACGCGAACCACCCCATCTGGGGTTCAAGGTACGCCTCTCAGAAAGGTAGAAAGCTTTATAATGCGGGTATGCAATACATTTGTGATTTTCACTCGACTGGTAAACCAACATATTGGCCGACTGATAGAAATAAGATATCAGATCTGATCGATTTCTTTATTGTTAAAGGAATATCTGGCAACTGTATAAAAGTTGAAGAAAGCTTTGATCTCTCCTCTGATCATTCTCCAATCATTATGACGATAAGCGATGCTCTGATTAAAATAGTAGGTCCGGCCAGATTAACCGACGCGAAAACTAATTGGGATGGCTTCAAAAAAGATATTGAATCAAATACTGAACTGAGGGTATCACTTAAAACGCCATATGAACTTGAAGTTGAAGTTGATCGCTTCGTCGAAATCCTACAGAATGCCGCGTGGAAGAATACTCCCAAACCTAAGAAAACGCCGGCCAGCTACATTCAAAATTATCCGCAGGAAATAAAAGAGATGATTAAGGAGAAGAGAAAAGCGCGAAAAAAATGGCAACAAACTCGAGCTCCGCAACATAAAGCACATCTTAACCGTTTGTGTAACTTATTAAAAAGATCTATTAAAGACCTTAAAAATAATGAAATGCAAACTCACCTAGAAAGCTTAACCACAGAAAAAGATTCTAATTACTCGCTTTGGAAGGCTATAAAGGGTATTAAAAAACCTCAAATTCAAGCCGCCCCAATTAGGAAAAATCAAGACGAATGGGCCAGGCATGATAAAGAGAAAGCGCAAGTTTTTGCCGCCCACCTTGAAGAAACTTTCAAACCGCTTGATGGACAGGCTCTTATTCAAAATATAAATACGTCGTATATTGGCAATCGTATAATAGGAAATGCAACACTAACCGAACTTAAGGAAGAAATAAAGAAACTTAGATCTAAGAAGGTTCCTGGATACGACCTAATCACGGGAGAGGTTCTTAAAGCACTTCCAAGAAAAGCTCTAATTAAGCTTCTGTTCATTATAAACGCCGCGCTTAGACTAGAATATGTTCCCAGTCAATGGAAAGTCGCCGAAGTCATAATGGTCCTTAAGCCCGGAAAACCGCCGAATGAAAAAACGTCTTATAGACCGATTTCGCTTCTTCCAATTATATCCAAAGTGATCGAGAGAATATTGACTAGGCGAATGCAGCCGGTTATAGAAGAAGGGCATCTCATTCCGGATCATCAATTCGGATTCAGAAGTAAGCATTCTACAGTTGAAAACAAGTACATCGAATAACACATGTAATCGAAAAGTCACTTGAAGAGAAAAAGATTTGTTCAAGCGTATTCCTTGACGTCTCTCAAGCCTTTGACAAGGTCTGGCACGAAGGCTTAAAGTTTAAATTACGACAAGTAACACCTAACACACAGAGCACCTATATAATATTTTGAAGAACTACCTTACGAATAGACTATTCCGCGTCAAATGTGGAAACGAATATTCGGATTATAAGGGAATAATGGCTGGGGTGGCGCAAGGAAGCGTTCTTGGTCCGGTCTTATATCTATTATACACTCGTGATATACCGCAAGTAGAAGGCACTGAGCTAGCTACATTTGCGACGACACTGCTATCTTGGCAGTAGGTAAAACGGTCGAAGATACTACAGAAAAACTGCAAGAAGCTTTGGATAGAGTAAATGAATGGACAAAGGATTGGCGAATCGCACTCAACGAGACCAAATCTGTTCATGTAAATTTTACTTATAAGAGAGTAAATAATTTGCCGATCTTTTCAAACTCGGTTCAAATTCCGATTGCAAACGAGGCTAAGTATCTTGGAATGACACTTGATACAAAGCTGAAATGGAAAACGCATGTTAAGAAAAAACGCAAAGAACTAGATAACAAATATCGAGAAATGTATTGGTTACCTGGAAAATATTCCAAGCTTAATATAGAGAACAAACTGCTTTTATATAAGCAAGTGCTAAAGCCCGTATGGACATATGGTATACAACTCTGGGGTTGTACCAAAATAAGTAATATTAAAATTTTACAAACTTTTGAAAACAAAGTGCTAAGAGGTATTGTAAATGCGCCATGGTATATCAGAAACAGCGATATCCACAAAGATCTTGGCATTAAATCAGTCGAAGAAGAAATCAAAAACTACGCGAGAAAACATAAAAGTCGACTAGAAAGTCACGTTAATATAACAGTCCTCCAAGTTTTGGATGAAAGAAACTTACTACGCCGTCTACGAAGAACAAAACCTTTAGACTCAGCGCGATAAGTATCCGCGTCTAAACTGCGGAGCTAGCAGGAACTTCTAGGAAGGTACCTGCAAAACGTCCTTATTTTCGTGAAACGAAAACTACTTGATAAGTCGAATACTTAGTTGTAGTAAAAAAATATAAACAAGTTTGTTTTGAAGGGAGGTTTTTTAGTGGGTAAGAATCCCACACTACTATGAGCACGCGCTGTCGATCCTCATAGTGTCTTGTTGAAGATTTCCACCTACCCTAGGAAAAAAAGAAAAAAAAAAAAAAGAAAATTTAGTCATCAACGTAATATCCCTCAGTGGACGCCGCACAGTAGGTCGAAATGGCCAAAACGCTTGAGAACGCATAGTCGTACCGACTAGGGGTTGTTCTCATTCGACTCGGAATAAAGACATACATTTTCAAAAAAAAAAATATATTCAAAGACTTTTATAGGTTTTTGAAACATAAGAAGTATCACCAACATTTTTAACTCAGAATTAATGTTGTGAAAAATCGGCAAAAACCACATTAAAAATAATAACTTTCTTACCTAAAAGTGAGAAAAATTAGGTTCCAAAGAGTTTCCCTTTAAAACCTATCGCAGATATCTTCCGGTCGCATAGTTCCCTTATTAGTATACGCCATTTAAACTACGCGCTGTAAGTTCTATTCGTGGTCTATTTCTACGTCTTCGCTCAGTAAAGACCAGAAGCACTTACATTTTGAGGTGGACGATAGGTGTTCGAAGACAGCTGTTCAATTAGGCCGGACTTCTGTTTCGCCGAATGGTAAAAGAAAATATTCAGTCTTCCTTATAGTTATACGCATGCCATACTTCACCCAGCGTACGAGATATTCCAGAGAATTCCGTCAGTGTACCACGATGTTAAATTACAGCGGGCTTGGAGTGTAGCCTTGGTAGACGTCTACGTTATTTGTAAGGATCCGCAGGGAGTACGAGCTTGTGTCATGCTTTTTTGTGTTGGCACACAGAATATTGTTACACTTTTCACAAATATTCTACCATAAACATCTTCAAACTTAATGAAGATCTCTTCCATTGGGCAACTGTATGAAGCAGTGAACTAACATTGAAAGCAGTTTAAAAAGCACTCGGGATGGAAATATCTTTAAATTAATGGTATATACGGTTTTTGTTTAACTTTCAATACTAACATATAATTAAAGCGTTTTCCATTCCTTATTTCTTTTTATTTTAATCTCTAATTTAGGAGTACTGGTAGGACTCTAATTTGACTTGAAAGACCAATGAAAATCTCAACTTCCTTCCTCGTTGCAGGGATGTAGGATCCTCACTTATGATGGCTCCATCGTCAGCAAAGAATAACTGATGTACCTTGGGGTCCATCACTTTACCTTCAAGCAGATAATCAAGGACTGTAATAAAGAGCAAAGGACTTAAAACGCTTCCCTGGTGCACCCCGACTTTGATTCGGAACTCTTCGGTTACTCCAGCGGGGCATCTTACTTTTGTCTTTGCTCCTTCGTACATGTCCATAATCATCTGTACATAGGTTTCTGGAACCCCTCGATGTCTTAGCGCCACCCATATCAGATCTCGTGGTTGTCTGTCGAATGCCTTTTCAAAGTCAACCAATACAATATGCAAATCCCTTAAGGAATCACGATGTTTTTTCATTATGATCCTTATACTTTGGATTGCATCTGTGGTTGATTTACCCGAGACAAACCCGCACTGATCATCAGATAGCCGTATTATTTTTCGCAGTCGGCCACCTAATACCCGCTCAACGATTTTCATGGTGTGTGACATCAGCTTGATCGAACGGTAGTTATCACAGTTTCGCGTATCACCCTTCCCTTTGTATACAGGGAGAAGGTAACTTTCCCTCCATTCATTCGGCATTGGATCACCTCTCACGAATTTGGAGATGAGAATTCTGAGCCATCTGAACCCGATGTCTCCCATCTTTTTCCAGAACTCAGAGGGTATCTCGTCTGGCCCAACCGACGGGTATTTGACCGCCTCACTAACTTCTTCGACTGTAATGTCGGGTATTTGTTCACAGTTAGGGGTGGCTCTTGGAAAGTATAGCCGGGGAAACTGTTCATTCAAAAGCTCTTCACAATACTGCCGCCACCTCTGCAGAATTTTGTCGTCATCCACAAGAAGCTGGCCATGAGCATTGCTAATGAACTTTGGCGAACGAATCTCCTGAGCATTCTTCCTTCTTTGGGCGGCTATTTTGAAGATAGTGGCACTCTTGTTCATATTGTGTCTTCGCAGCTCCTGGATAGCCTGGTTTGCATCAGCAACCGGGGAAAATATTTTCTCCAGCTCCCGATACAGGCCCTCCGTACTCTCTGCTTGAAGCTGAGCGCACTTCTTCTTCGCTTTTTTCTTGCAGCATCTGTATTCCATTTCGAGGCGAGCTTTTTCGTCACTATTATTAGAGGGGCACTTTGACCAAGCTTTGAAAGCCGCTTTCTTCTCATTTATCACTTTCTTAGCTTCATCACTCCACCACCATGTTTCTTTGGCGTGTTGATGGTGGCCTTTTGAAGCTCCTAGCAGTGATTTGGCCTTCTTTAAGCAAGTTCGCTGTAGGGAATCCCACATATTTTGTGCTCTGCACTTTTCATCCTCAGCTCCGTTGATGGTGTGAGAGAGGTAATTTTTCATTACGAAAACAAAAGCATCGCCTTTTTCTTTGTCCAGATTGTACCACTTGATTTTCTCAGAGACCCCTGTTTGTTTGCTTTTCTTTGGTGTTTTCATAAAAATTTCTGTTAGCAGGAGACGGTGTTGACGGTCTTGACACCTGCGTTTTCTTCCTTACGCCATAAAGCAACGACACGGAATGATTTTCCACGTGTATAATATATAAAGATCCAACTTTATTTGTAGCCTATGATTCCCTTTAGACATCCCTAATCAATCGACTTAAATAGCCAGAAGTCGATTTTTTTACGATACAAAAGAGAACCAAACCATCTTCTAAATCGATTTTTTTTAAGCATACCATCCCTCTCATTAGAAAGACATTAATTTCTCTGATCACTTCAAAGCAAGAACTCAAACTTTATGTATCGAAATAAGTTTCCTTTGTTTTATATTCTCATGAAATGCCAACCCGCATCAATTGGCAGAAGGTCGAAAATGAAGGCGTAAAACGTGTCCGGAAGGCTTTACGTCGTTCTTAACGTCGTCCTCTCCTTTTTATTTGTTCTCTGTAAACTTCCTCAATATTCTTTTATTTTATCATCATTTAATCAGTGAACTGCCATATGTGCTGTGTAAAAGAAAATGCCGACATCATACGATGAGAAAAAGGACCATTTTTGAACTCGACCAGATAACGAAGGATCAACGAAAAAGATTTAATATGTTCTCTATTTTTCTATGTTTTCTCAATAGAATTTGATATCAAGATGGCCTTAGGACTTACGTACTTTTGTTTTTTCGTTGGGTAGCCATTTTTTTCCACTTCAATGAAAGTGTCGAAATATATTTTATTCTCTACCTTAAGGTGATTCTTTAAAGATAGATAGTTGCCTTTTGGGGGATTATCTACGAGTAACGGTGACCAGGTTTTTTGTGAAAACATCCAAACGGTGGGTGGAATAGAATTCGTGTTGTGTATCTGTTTTATTAATCGAAGAACAACGAATAAGGAATGGGTTTTGCCAGAACAAAAACAAAATGACAGTCGACTCAGATATCTATAATTTATTTATTTCCGGTGAACTGGTTGGCAAGGATTTTCACATTTCAATGGTTTTATCGACAGAGGATGGTTTGGGTTTTCAATAAAATGTAAATTTTTGCTTGAAGCATTGAGTGAAATTAAAAATCGAAATCTCGTAATCGAGTTTTTGAATCGTAAAAATAAAGGATTCGGGAAATAGAGAAAAGGCGACAAGGAAATTTTATAATTCAGAGACAGAAAGGGGAAACGGTTAGTAAAATCAGAACAAAATTTGAATTATTCGAGACTAAAGGATCTTATTTGAAGGACAATGAGGTTGGCGACAGAAGCTTTTAGATATGCAAAGAAACTCAATCGAGGCTCAGATAAATAAATCACAAAGCCCGAATTCGATTGAATATTTCATCAAAAAAGACCTTTTCGGCCCTTTCTAACATTATAACTCAAGTCCTTGGAAGACACTATTTCGACCAGTTTGGTCTGATTTTGCAGCAAGATTTGGTGTAGGTGAATTTTTTCGATGCACTTAGTTGTGTTAGCTGCGAACCATTGGCTATGGATTGGTAAACTCATCCGCCGCAAAGACTGAGTCAACAAAAATGAAGTGACGACCACAATGGTGGTATTATCACAATGCTGATAATTGACTGATAATTCTATACGCAAATGAAATGTTACAAAATTTCAAAATGATTCCACCGGTTCTGTGGTTTTTGGGAAAAATTTGACTATAAGTACTTGAGAAACTGGAAGTGCTGAATACCATATCCAAACTCTCTACATGAGCTAATGAGACTAAAATAGTTCTTCTTCTCATGGAAAGCACCTGGAACATTAAGATAGAACTCTAGTCTTAAAAAATTTACCCAACGGTACTACTGGACGGTTTTGCATACAGCAGAGCATATGGACGGAAAGAGCAGAGATCAGTTTGTATGTACAGTTAAGGACAATGAAAGGATCACGAGCATACGTTGTATAATATACTGAAAAAGTTCAATAATTCAGTGTTTTAGTTTTATTTTTTATTTATTATAAAAAAATAAATAAATATTTGGTATAACAGCTCTTTAAGTGCCAGGAGTTAGCTTCTCGCAACCACTCATGTTGTGTGCGTTATATTTTTCACACGAATGGAAGGGATCTACAGTTTAGTGCCGTATCCGAACGGCGATTTGAGAAATTTTTTCGTGACAACAATACTCTCGGATGTTTGTCAGACTCTCGCGAGAGGTGGGACCGTGAAAAAACTTTTTGGTATTTTCTAGGATTTGAACTTGGAACATCTTTATTATTATATTTATTTTAAATATGTAGCAGTTAAAGTGATCGCAACGCGGACACTTAAAAAAAACGCGAACTTCACCACTAAGGTGAACCAACGGTTCGACTTGCATAAAATGAATTTAAACGCGAGTGATTACTAAAATAAACTTACAATTTTATTCTCGCTAAAAATATACCCTCTCGATCTATTCCCAACCGCTGCATCAGCTTCTCTGTCGGTTGCGCGTGCACGATGTCAGCATATCGGCAGGTTGCGCGTGTACGGTGTAAACGTATCTCCAGTGCGGAACAACGGAAATGCTGCCCAAGGGAAACGCTGTTCAAGCAGGTTTCATACGGTGAACTCATACAGAGAATGGAATGTGCATGAAACCTGCAATCAGGTAGTCAGGCTCAACCTTACGTATTGGGTTCTTGTGTGGTGGAAGGCAACGAATACGACAATATGCCGGATATGTTGGCCATGGTACATAAAACAGTCTATATTGCCATCACAGGTACTCTACAATATATATCTGTATCTTTTAGATCCACAAATAAAGTTAAAAGAGGGCTATAGCGCGCTTCGCCTCAAAACGCAGTGTTTTTTAAAACCAGTAATGTAGGGCATAGTTTCATTCTAAGGCAATCATTTCCCGATATCTCTGGTAAATCGGACAATATCCTTGGTGCCTTAGACTCCGACACACCATACGAAGTAATGTACCCAGTTTTTTTTTTTTTTTTTTGTTTTTTTTTTTTAAAAAAAAAGGAAACCCAAATCCCAGAGCACTCAGACTCTCCGGTCCATTGTACTACCAGGCAGGAACCTTTCTTTGGTGCAGTGGTTGGAAAAACTTCGATGTAATTCGTTTTTCCTTTATACTTGGGTGGCCCATGATTGCTGTTCACCGCTGGGGCTTGAACCTGCACAGATCGGTTAACGAGCAAACACACTACCCACTGCACCATTGCCACCCCCAATGTACCCAGTTAGGGAGGATTGGTAAAGCAAGGCAGTCTACGTCCACAATGAGATTGCAATACATACTGATGGTTCTCAGACCAGTGAGGAAACGGGGCCAGATAACTCGAGATATATGTATTAACCTACTGGCGGCTTTAAAAAGTGCCGGACATTTGCAGTGTGTTCCAAACAGAAGCTCTAGCTGCACTTAAAATAGCGGAAATATTTGAGATGGGATCAATATTCGATAAGAATATCGCCATCTACATTGGTAGTCTGGCTGAGCTAAAGGCGCTAGAGTCTTACTGAAATCGTCAGGAATCGCGGCACAATGCTCCAGGTGTTATGTACGCAGAACGTGTCAGACATGTTGGGTACCTGAACACTGCGAATTAGAGAGCAACGAAAGTTCCGACGCACTGGAGAAGAGAGGAGCAGAGCTTCAACAAAGTAACATAATTGGAAGCATAAAACCACCAATGTGCAGCTTAGAGAATTATTCCCAACAGAATCATCAAAATGATTAACCTTAAATGGTTCAACATAGAATGGCATAAGTTGTCAAAGGCATTGTGGCATGCATTAAATCACAGAAAATCTGGAGGCATTATAAATCAAGGACGATCACGGTTAAGAACAGCGATAAGGATACTCTCTGGTCATTGTCTTTTTAGGACGCACGCTATGAGATTAGGATATCTCAGTAGACATAAAACATCTACTCTTTGAATAGCAAGGCATTGTCAGTACTAGGCTGAAATATCCTGGTAGATACCTATTTAATAATTTAGAAGAGGTTGGGTCTTTGAACCAAGCAATGGTTTATTTAAATTCTGTAGGAAAATCAAGTACATGGAAGATTTGGTTTAGGTTTTCTGTCGTAAAGGTTTACTAGGGATCGCGATGGGGTATGGACTATGATACCTAGTGTTTTATGATAACCTCATAACCCTACTCAACCTAACCTAACATGTTCTACAATTTTATAGTTTCTTTGAACTTTTTAACTTTAAACAAACCACTTACAATTATATAAGAATATTGCTTTCTTTATAATATTTCGAATGTTGACCGTACTTTTTGGCCTTTACATGACAAAGTGGTGTCAAAGTTTGGGTTACATAAGTGGAACATGTCTGCAACTTTTTTCAACCATATGTCGCTGCAGGCACTAAAGATCACACGACAAAAAGATTGAAAATATTTGTAACAAAAGTGTGACCCTATTTTATTTTCCACCACTGTTTGTATATGAAAAACCCCTTAACCTTCGACTACTTCAACGAAAGAATAAAAGCTTAAAATGGTAAGAGAGTGCAAAACTAAAAGGGTAGTTTGGACACAATCCAAAAATGATCATATAATAATATTTTTTAAAATGAGAATAACCCAAAGGCCTCAATAATACTCAAGTATTATATAGCAAATAACTTCGTTAGGTACCTAGTACAAATTGTTCGGCTACTTATTGAGTATTAACTGAGAGAGAAGTTGAAGGTTCGAAAACACCAAAATGTTTCCCTGGAACACTTCAAGTCGGACCTACTTTGTCAAAGTAACGCAGTCCACCATGTTCTGCTTAATTGAAAAACTAGTGAATTATTCTATCAACTAGCGCTACGAATAAGTCCTCATTTGCATCCCCTAATATCGTCATTATATGTTCAGTTCCCGTTAAAACGTCACAACTCTTTAATTCTTTACAAACAAATGAACACATTATCCTTAGGCTTCCGTTCCTTGGTCTTCCACAAAAAAAAAAAAAAAAAAAACAGAAACAATCGATTGCTATGAGCACCTCTATAATTTGCAGCAACTTTTTTTCTATTTTCTCCCTCCAGCCCCCGATTATTTGCTTTTAACTGAAAATTATGTTTCTCTTCTTCTGTGTCTTTTTAGGCGAAAAACCCGCTGCTATGCAGCATGCCAACCGTAGCATGGTCGATGGTGAGGGCATCAGTAACAGTGGCGTGAGTAGCAGTAGCAGCAGTATAAGTGCTGCTGCTGGAGCAAGCACCAGCAAAGCCAATAGTCATCCCCTGCTCAATCGCATTTTCCGATTGAGTGCAATGGTTGAGTTCTTATGCCATCGGAAAGGATCATTGGCGTGGCTTCTAACGACGGTTATAAACTTAATGGGCACCCTACATAGCATCGATAGATGAAATTTCTCCAATGCCCGTAGATTGTTATATGGACTAAGGATTTGAGCAAAGTAAATAAAAAAAAATAATAATAAAAAACAATGGTAATGATAACAATTAAATTAGGAAGCGTAACAAAACATTTTTTTTTTGTTTTTGGTTTTTCTAAGGAATACACATTTAAGACTTGAAAACAAATTGTAGCATTTAAGAGCATTGGGAATTAGGTTAGGTTATAATGAAAATTTGATTTTACTAATTTTTTTTTACAATAAATTAAAAGAAAAACTATGAATTGACAGCGAGACTATAGAATTGTAACTATCTGATGGTGATGCATTTGGTTGATGGTCATTGCAATTTTTTATTCATTTTTTTTTCAAGAGGGTGTAAATACGTACAAAGTTTAAAGTGATTTGACAATTAAATTAGCTTTTTGGGTAAACGTGTTCTTTTGAAATTATTATAAATTCTAATACTTGGTGAAGTTTTTTTGTTTTTTTTTATAATACATTTATTATTTATTTGATAATATGATTCGCTATCATTCATGAAATTTCGAAAGCTTTTGATAAAAACAATTTGCTCACAACATTGGATACGCTTTGGATACGGATGATTTTACTGTTGACGACCCTTGCAAATGTAAAAAGGACAACGATCTTCGTGTCTGCACGTGGAATGTTAGGTCCCTATACAAACCACGTGTAGCTGAACAACTAGCGGAGGCCCTACACTGCTGCAAAGTAGATATTAACGTCACCAAAAAAGTGCGATGGGACGGGCCGGGCAAAAGAAAGATGGAAAATTGCGACATCTACTACGGCGATTACTACAGACAGCAAAGACAGTGTCTACTCGGGTGCGGATTTGTTATTAGAGGCAGATTTAGGTAAGAAATCTTGAGTTTCCTGCATGTGAACTAGAGCCCCATGACTATTTGTATCAAGGCTAAATTCGCCAACATTAGCCTAATATGCGCTCACGTCCCTCACTAGAAGATGGACGACGCGTTGAAGGATGTCTTCTACCAGCTCTTGGACAACACATATGAACATGGCCATAGCCACGACGTTAAAATTGTCCTGGGTGATTTAAACGCAAAACTAGGAAAAGAGGACGTCATTAGTAGTGTGGTCGGAAAGCACAGCTGCACTCCACCACATCCGACAACGGATTCAGGCTAGTCGACTTCGCGGCGGGACGTAACGTTTTCGTAGCTAGTACGCGGTTCCCACGTCTTGATATTCACAAGGGGACATGGCTCTCCTTTGATCGAAAAATCGGCAACCAAATCGATCACATTGATACTGGGTGTCCGGACTTTCCGAGGAACCAACGTGGACTCGGATGACTATGTAATTATAGCTAAGGTACGGATGCGCATATCCAAAACGAAGCCAAATCAACGAAATAGTTTGAGGCAGTTTGACGTCGGACGGCTAAAATCGCCGAACTTTTCAAGACAGGAGAAGATGAGTTGCTAAAGAGCATGTACCAGCTCATCTGTAAAATCTAGTCGGATGAAAGTATGCCCAATGAATGAAATCCCAGCATTGTTTGCCCGATCTTATATAAAGGAGACCCTCTGGACTGTGCCAAATACAGAGGATTAAGTCTTTTCAACATCGCATACAACGTCCTGCCCGCCGTAATACGTGAATGCTTAAAACCGATCGTCAACAACCTGATATGTCCTTGTCAGTGCGGGTTCAGCATGAATAAGTTCACCATTGACCAAATATTCACACTACGGCAGATCTTGGAGAAAATCCATAAACATTAGGTCGATACGCACCACTTCTTGATCGATTTCAAGGTTGCCTATGATAGGCGTGTGTAAAAACGAGTTATGCAGAACCATGTCTAGTTTAAGTATTTTAGACAATGGAGAGCCTTCGCTGCTGCATCAAATTCGGAAGGAAACATCACCGAAACGTTCCATGCCAGGATAGGTTTTAGAAATAATATTTAAAAGAATTATACGAAACTCAGAAGCTAACACCGGAGGTATAATCTTGTAAAAGTCAGTACAACTACTCGCTTACGCCGGCCGATGGTATTTACATAGTCGGAAGAATTCAGGGGGCCGTCATTGGGGCATTTGCGAGTATTGAGATCGAGGTAGCAAAGATGGCGGTCAATTGAAGCAAAACCAAATATGTGCGGTCTGCAAAAAAGGACCCCCAACATCGGCGTCTTGGACAGAATGCCACAATAGATATTTATTTAATTATTTAATATTCTGATTACTGAAAAGGATGCTCCAGTCATAGCTTCAAAACGGATGGTGATTTATTCTTTCTTAAGTTGAAGTTACAATTAAAGTCGTTAAGTTAAGTCTCAGTGAAGTGAAAAGAATTAGATGCGGAAGTGATTGCATTCTTTTACACTTCTTCGAAGTCATATCTGGCCACTCCCAAAATAGCCCTTGCGATTGATATAGGAAACGCGTTTCTCAAACGATGTCGATAAGACAGAGTTAACACTTCGTTTTCCATTTCATTATAAACAAACCGCATTCGGACGGAAAAGAGATAACAAAATGTCATTGCAGGCATTCCTTTCTTCAGCTTATAGCTAGATGGATATTTACAGCTGAGTAAGGGCCTTATATCACGCAGAAGCTGTAATGCGTGTTAAATTTCGTCAGTAAAGATGCTTAGTCTGTTTGACAGTTTAAGTTTGAAATTGTCAAATCGAACTATCATTCTTCCCGCCCATTCTTACATTTAAGTTGAGTACAGTCTGGCAAATCATCATGAATAAGCCAACAATGAACAATGCTACAAAACTTAGTTTGAAAATCGGTCGCCGATTTTCGATATTTACAGACGAGTCCATGAGTCTTATGGCGCATATCATTGTCCCTCTGAACCAGCCTTCGTCATACATTCATCGATGCAAGTGTAAACCCCCTAAAGCGAGGTAAAAAGTTAAGTAGCAACCCAAAAATGCTTAAAAAACAAAACCAATAAATCGTAATTTAAAATCGTAAATTGATACCACCTACTCTCTAAATGATGCAATAGCAGGTTAAAGAAATGTACGTACTGACGCAGCAATTGGGGTTCTGTCCGTCCAGTATGTGGAAAATTGTGCGCACAGATATTGGCTTCAGCATTATAAGATCCAGTTGGTGCAGGAACCAGAAACCATCATTTGCGACGTTTGCCGTTGTTGTAAAGACACCCACAGACTTCATTGCGTGCAGAAAAATTACACCGTTTAGTAATCATCAGACTTAATTTTTTCAAAACGAGGTCGGAGATCGCGTTCCGTTCAAAGGAGATCGTAACCAATGTATGATTAATGAATATTTCTATAAAAATATGGATGACATCGATCCGGATACGTGATTTTAACAGCATGGCGCTACGTGCCACGTGGCGACCGAAACTATCGACTTATTGAAATAATAACTAAGCGATAAGTTTATTTCGAGAAATAGACCAGTCCACTGGCCTTTAAGATCGTGCGATTTGACACTTTTCGAGTATTTTTTGTGGGGCTACGTGAACTTTCTGGTTTATGCTGACAAACCAGCAACAATTGACATCTTGAAAGGCAACATTGGTCGTTTTATTCGCGACATAGATACGGACACCATTGCTCGAAAAAGTGATCCAAAACTTAGACGGACGGAGCCGCCTGTCAAGTATACCTGCGGTGGTCATATGTATGTCTGAAATAGTTTTGGAATAAAATCTTATATTTTGTGTTATTTTTTTCACATTTAAGCCTTATCGAGCTTAAAAAAAAACAACACTTATATGCATAGGTATGTTGGAATGTAAACACATCTACAATGAAAAGCAATAAAAGTGTATTAGGCTGTTGTATATCAAACAGGCGTTTTTGAAATGAAACTTCAAATAATTGTAACTTTTGAACATTTTTACTCGCTTTGATACATTTTTGCCAACTAGCAGGATTGCTTGTGCCAAAGAATGCATTTTTGACACCTGGCTCATTTCTATGTTTTCTCTGTAATAAAATGAATCGGATGCTTAAACAAATGATGATCGGTTGGTGAAAGGTCCGGGAAATAAGTTGGATAAGGTCGAGTCGAGGATAAGGCGTACTGCAGTTGATGCAACTTTTGCACGGTTATATTTATGTGATATAATACGTGTGGACTCGCGTTATCATAAAAAGGTATAGCCCCACGTCTGTTAACCAATGCAGGCTGGTAAACCACTCATTTCTCATGTATATGTTGCAGTTCCAAACAGTGCTTCTCTGCACTTATTGTTTCACTAGGTTTTAGGAAAGTGTAATGAATAACACCTACTGCAGCCCACTATAACCTTCTTTCGGTGCAGACTTGGCCTTAGCATACGGTTTGGTGCTTCGTCAGTGTTGAGCCACTGCACATATCATCCACGATTGTCATAGTTACCTTTCATCACATGTAACAATTCTATGCAAAAATGTGTCTCTTTCGTTTCGACCAAGCAGAGAAGACCAAACTTTCAATCGGCGCGCCTTGCTCCGTCCTATCGATTCCTGTGAAACGCATTTATCTTACATTTTCACTTTTAGCAATTGCTTTAAAATGCTGAGTAACTTTTGAATAGTGGATGCCTAGTTATTCCAAAATATCACACACAGTTTGGCGTCCATCGGACTCCACCAAAATCTTTAGCTGTTCGCTGTCTTTGGCCTCTTAGGGGTGATCATGATGCTCATTTTCATGGAATGTACCTCTTGAACGAAATTTGTCAAACCAGCGCCTAAATAGTTGTTCATTTATTAATTGTACTTTCTCCAAATGTGGTGCTGATATTTCTTGTTGCTTCTTCTGTATTGTGCCTAAGTTTTAACTCGTAAAAAAATACTCGTACCTGGATCTTATCTTGATCTTGAAGACCAGTGTTGTCACTTTAATTGTTCTGTTTTTTTTTTACATATTAAAACATTACCAATGTTACCGATCTGCGAAAACAGCCACATCTTCAACAATCAATCGTTTAACAGGTGAGTTCAAGTGCAACATCTCCCTCCCACTCATGTCTATTCCAAAAGGAGGTTATAGTCCAGAATTAATGTTTTTTCATTATTTTCTAAAGTAAGGGCATTGATAGTTTCAGACGAAAATCATGCTGGACGTAATCTTACCACTAATACGCATGTAAATACATTTTTTATCAGCCAATGGGAGGTCCGGTAAGGATAACACTAACGCCTAGGTCATTAGTAGAGTTTGAATCTAAAAATCTTCACCACCAATGCCACTTCTGAGTATCACGCAAACACGTCGTATGTATATTACGAGTGCCATACTGATTACAGCGTAGAGAATAGCAGAAAACAGGCTTATTTAACTACACGATAACAAGCCAGAAAAGGGTCTATAATCAGCTATAATCATGAATGGGAATATGTATGTAACTTCTTTTCAACAAAAACTGTATCGTTTTCTATATGCTTTTTAATTTGCTTGGTAAAATTTCGTATCCCAATTTTGTTAATTTTTTTTTTTAGTTTTCTTGTTAACGTTCTAACCAATGTATACTAAAATAAATGTAATTTCAACTTAAGATAAAAAATTAAAGATGGATTCAAAGAAAAAAAAAGTATTTATTTTTATATCGACTTTTGTTACTAATAATAAAATACCAATTAACTCCTGTTTTACTCTTTATTCATAGATATAAATATACAAGACCTATAAGTCAAATTTATAATCTTTTCGATTTCAATAAACATAAAATATATAAATAAATCTTGTAAAATAATAGGGTAAAGTATTTAAAGGAAAAACTATAAATCGTTTTGTAAATATTTAAGAGTAACTAAAAAATATATTTAATATAAGTTTTTATTGTATATATATGAAGGGGGATTTAAGAGATGACGGTTATTGGCATTTTTTTTTTAATTTGATTTTCCTTCGAACTTGCTTTTCAAATAACAATTTAAGCAACATTTCCACTTTAGTTTGTCAAACTCAATTTCAAACAGGAAGACATACTTAGGATAAGTCAAATACTTTGATATACTACCGACAAATAAAACAGAATACATGTGTATATAAAAGTTTCCATCTATGAGTGTATTTTTATGAAGTCCTCCTAGATGACTCAAGATCAAGCACTATTTATTTTAGAATTTACCTTAAGTATTTTAAGGATGTAAATCCAATAACAACCACTCCCAGGATCCTCCTGTACGTACAATTATATTACACTTTAAGTACCTATAAAGAAAAAAATAATAATAATAACTTTTACATGATAAAATTACTATACCTACAGAATTTTCTTTTATTAATAAAATGGGAAATAATTTGTCAAATAAAAATGTTAAAATAAGAAATACTAGAAAAAAATATTTCATTTGTTAAAAAAACAGGAACAGATTTTGTTTAGGAGAAGAATTATTAACAAAAATTGTATATATATGTATGAACAAATTAAGGTTATTATTCGTTAATGAAAATAATTTTCAATGGAAATTAAAGTTTTTAAAATAAATATATATATACATACAAAATTATATATATCTACAAATAGGTTCTTTTTCTATTTTACTGTTAAAATTAAGAATTTACAGGAAAAACAAGAAAAAAAAACCAGAGGAATAAAACAATTAAAAATAATAGTTCAATTAAAAAATATTAACAAGAATTACAATGTAAAATAAATTAAATTTCAAAGATATAAAAATAAAAGTAAAATAAACTATCTAAGCCACAGCTAGAAATAAATTGATTGTACGATGCGCCCTGAACTGGACTTTAATGCGCAAAAACCAAAAAACGGTAAAACGAAAGTTAAAAAATAAATGTAAATATTTTATTTAATAAAAAATAAAAGAAGTCTTTTATTTCGTCATATCATTGGATAATCATAGATTAAAAGGATTCATATCAGATAATAGCTTACAATTCCGAAACGGACTCACAACCAGGAGCAAGCCGCAAGCACAAGTGCCCGTCATTTTTAGAAATTCGCTTTCCACTTCTGAGCTGTAAGAACGATTTCGAATGTGTGAAAGTAGAAAAAATTCTATCAGGGTTATCGCGAATAAATTTTCCCTCGGAATTTTTCTCCCGAAAAAAATAAGGTACCTTCAAAAATAGGGAAAAAATTCTTTGGCGAAAAATTAAATATCGCGATGAAACGGGATATGAACCTGCAGAATGTAGAAGTCACAGTTATCAGTATATAGAATTGATATTCACAACACACTCAGCTGTAAAAATTAGTACCTCGGACGTCAAACTTGACTACGTCCAAAATAAAAATTTAGTACCTCGGTCTTCTTGGTAACCGAATATCGCAAATAAAATGGCTGACGAATGAGAGAGAAAACAGTTTTATTAAACAAACCCCGGCAGAGATAAGTTTCAAGAAATATTCGATAGACTTAAGCAACGATTCGACTGTTTGGCACAGAAAAATATGGCACGAATCGGAGTCAATCAACTGCATGACGCTTCACGTGCAAATGCTATATTACAGTATTTGATATATTTTTTGGAAGTGTCGAATTTTCGTATGATATCAAACGAGGTCAAACGATATGACAAAATCTTTCGAGCTGCGAGTATATTATACTATTTTCCATATTTATACAAATTTGGCATTATCTGGTAAGTATTTAACAGGTTAATTTGCAAATAAATTCTTGCGGGCAGCATAAATTTCCTAAATAAATTTCAGTGGTCACCCAATTGGTAGGTAACAGACTCTAAAGTTAATATTAGTAGTTCTTGTACTTGAAGATTAAGAGAGTGTGACCTTCTGCTCATCGAACAAGAAGAGATGTGATATCCAAAAAGTATTGTGGTGGCTGACCAACAGACAGTTGACCTCAAACTTAGTTTGCTTCGCAGGCCTTCCAGTTTAAATGGTCGCCTAATACATTGTCACTTTTTCCACACTTTAAACTTTTGAATGCGATAGCTGACTCTGCCAACATTCCAGGTCTCTGATTGCAAATCATTCATCTAGTCAAGTACCTTTAACTCTTTCGCCGTCCGTTTAATTTTCTTTTCCAGCCTACCATCATTTAACCCATTTAACACTTTCCTTTTTCATAAAATGTTAAACGGCCAAATGGTTTCAAATGTTGTCAAATCGCTGGAACCGACTGCTTAGTATCCGATGCCATTATTTGACATAACGTTAAATTCTCGTTTGTTGGCAAACACGGTCAAAGGTTTGGGACAGAAAATTCGACCATTACACTCTTTGACCCAATTTGCAAATGAAAAGTTTCAAATAGTGTTAATAAAGTCGTCTGACTTACAGTCACCTGAAAAACAAACTGAGCATTCACACTGATCCATAGACGGTTCGATCGCCGCATAGTAGAACCAAGGGTGGCGATGGTGTAGTAGTAACGTCATCGGTTGTCACGCTAATGGTTCACTGTTCATATCTTAACATCAATATACATTGATTTATTTCATCTCTTCTCTACATCTATAAAAGAGAACCCATTTTTTCTGTTTGTCCGCGAAAAGAGAATAGGTACGTAACGATACCTCAACAATATATATATCAATCGATTTGTCTTGAGAAGAGGTATAGTATAGGATATATTTTAGTATCCTGAATCCGTTATCGGGCTTTTAAACCCCTTTTATATGTTTTCTTAACTGACAAACCCCTTTTTCCTATGATTTACACACAAATGTCTACAAAGTGGCTGAACCGATTTAAAAGTGACTTAATTCTTCGATTAGTACATTCCTTGCTGATGAGATTGAGGTATAGATCATTATTCTGTGATTCTTACAATGAAAGTAATAAACAAAAATATAATTATTTGAGATATAAAGATGACACAGATATGCGTGGGTCACTGCAATCAATAGCCCACCAGTGGAGTGCACACATATTCATGTTCATCAAACAAAATACATCGTATAAAAGGAAGTCCCCAAAACGTGAATGACTGCGATAATCTCGGGAACTACAGAAGGGATTTGGATGCGGTTTTCACTGTTATGATCTGCATTTCCCGGGGAAGATTGTATTAAAAATTGCTCTACCACTTACAGGAACTGAGCATTGCAGGTCTAAGTAGCAGAAAAGGGGTTAAAATGAAATTCACGCGGTCCTGACTCAACAATGGCTTATTGGATTTAAAAACAAAAGAAATCGTTTTTAGTTAATTCGTCTAAGATCCATTTGAGCTATATTTCCTTTAGTGGAGACCACTTTCAGCAGCCATGCAGCAGAGGCTATCGCTGCAATAGTGTGTGTATGTGAGTATATGGGCGCGCTGTCTTGAACTTTTGTGTGTGATCTCTTCTGGAGTAAACATTGAAAAAAATGATTATCAGTGCCAATGTCAAATCTAAGACATTTTAAATTTCATTAATTAGGATATGCCAAACCTTCTGCAATTAAGAGATTTGGGAATATACGCGACCATATGCACATACTCGTATAATACATATGCATGTACAGACAGAAAAATTGCAATATTTTTCCATTTAATTAGATGAGATGTTGTTGATCGTTGGATTTGTCCACATTTTAGAATGTTTTAATAGATTTAAAATAAATTATTAACAGGGTGCCGTAGGCAGTATATTGCAAGTTGAATACTCATACTTCAAGTTTATTTGCCTACCTTCTAGAAGGTGTTTTTCGAGAAATACTTCAGGTAATTATACGTGTTTTTCAAATGCTATAAACTATTTTATTGAAACGTGACTGTATATCTGTAAATAAAATATTCTGCAGCGCAGCCGTAGCAGAGAATGTTGCGAAGTGGGGGACTTAAGGACACTTGGTCATCCTCTCTTTGCGGATGATTTGGTCATTCTTGGGTCCTCTTAAACCGAACTTTAACGCGCACTCGAAAGGTTTGTAGCCGTTTGTGATGATGCTGAAATGAAAGTAAACGTACACTCTGCATGTTTGTAGAGTCCCACTGAAGCAGGTGGATAAGTTTAAGTATCTCGGGTTCTTATTCATGAGTGATCGAAAGAGCAATGTCGAGTTATTCTGTAGAATTTGTCAGGCTGGATCAATTTTGAGAGAGCTTGGTCAATCTGTTATAAGGAATGCCGAACTTAGTGTTCAAGCTAAATTATCGGTTTTCAACTCGGTATATGTTCCAACTCTCACCTATAGCACCAGAGTACGCGAGGCGCTCAATGTTGAGCAGCTACTTCTTCGAACGGAAGGATTTATGCTTTGACGGTTTGGTCACACAGTGCGTATGTCCCCAGACCGGCTTCCAAGATGTGTCATGATTGCCGTGCCATCAAGTTAGCAACCCCTCGGTAGGCCTAGAAATATATGGTTGGATGAAGTTCGACAACTCTCCTGGAGCCCTCTAGGGATTCCTCCTGATGAGTTGAAATCGACGGCGGAGGATCAAGAATGATGGAGAGTGCACCTAATCATCTTACCCCTGCGACCCTCATAAAGGATTACCGGGTAAACTATTTCAATGACAAAAGATTGATATTTAAAGACCCAGCGAAGCGGGTACAACCAGCTAGTATAATATAAAATAAATGAACTTAGTCCGAAGAATTGCGAAATCGCATGTCAACTCTACTGCGAAGGCAGCATAAAACTGGCAGTAGTTGATCGTGCGAATTGATGATTCATGTGGATGACATCAGGTGGACGAATACCCGTGCAGGGACGGGTTAAGAATATCACTGCAGCGCCAGTTTCATGAAGCCTCGGGTAAAAGATTGTAAAGTGATCTTGGGAGAGGCAATCGATCGGCAACACCGTCTCCTGCTAACAGAAATTTTTATGAAAACACCGAAGAAAAGCAAACAAACAAGGGTCTCTGAGAAAATCAGGTGGTACAATCTGGACAAAGAAAAAGGCGAGGCTTTTGTTTTCGTAATGAAGAATTACCTCTCTCACACCATCAACGGAGCTGAGGATGAAGAGTGCAGAGCACAAAATATGTGGGATTCCCTACAGCGAACTTGCTTAAAGAAGGCCAAATCACTGCTAGGAACTTCAAAAGGCCACCATCAACACGCCAAAGAAACATGGTGGTGGAGTGATGAAGCTAAGAAAGTGATAAATGAGAAGAAAGCGGCTTTCAAAGCTTGGTCAAAGTGCCCCTCTAATAATAGTGACGAAAAAGCTCGCCTCGAAATGGAATACAGATGCTGCAAGAAAAAAGCGAAGAAGAAGTGCGCTCAGCTTCAAGCAGAGAGTACGGAGGGCCTGTATCGGGAGCTGGAGAAAATATCTTCCCCGGTTGCTGATGCAAACCAGGCTATCCAGGAGCTGCGAAGACACAATATGAACAAGAGCGCCACTATCTTCAAAATAGCCGCCCAAAAAAGGAAGAATGCTCAGGAGATTCGTTCGCCAAAGTTCATTAGCAATGCTCATGGCCAGCTTCTTGTGGATGACGACAAAATTCTGTAGAGGTGGCGGCAGTATTGTGAAGAGCTTTTAAATGAACAGTTTCCCCGGCTATACTTTCCAAGAGCCACCCCTAACTGTGAAGAAATACACGACATTACAGTCGAAGAAGTTAGTGAGGCGGTCAAATACTCCAAAAAACGAAAACGGTTGGGCCAGACGAGATACCCTCTGAGTTCTGGAAAAAGATGGGAGACATCGTGATTCCTTAAGGGATTTGCATATTGTATTGTTTGACTTTGAAAAGCCATTCGACAGACAGCCACGAGATCTGATATGGGTGGCGCTAAGACATCGAGGGGTTCCAGAAACCTATGTACAGATGATCATGGACATGTACGAAGGAGCAAAGACAAGAGTAAGATGCCCCGCTGGAGTAACCGAAGAGTTCTCAATCAAAGTCGGGGTGCACCAGGGAAGCGTTTTACGTCCTTTGCTCTTTATTACAGTCCTTGATTATCTGCTTGAAGGTAAAGTGATGGACCCCAAGGTACATCAGTTATTCTTTGCTGACGACGGAGCCATCATAAGTGAGGATCCTACATCCCTGCAATGAGCACTTGCTGTGTGGGTGGACGTTTTGGAGGGAAATGGGTATCGCATTAGTTCAAAAAAGACAGAGTACTTGTGCTGCCCGTTCTCTAATCCACTCAGGCCTATTCCAGACATTTATTTGAATGGAACAGTGCTTCCCAAGTGCGATCAAATATCTGAGATCTATGATCAATAGCAAAGCAACTTGTGATGACGACATCAATCATCGCGTTAGCGTAGGGTGGATGAAGTGGCGAGAAAATTCCGCTATCTTCTGTGACAGAAAAATGCCACCTAAGTTGAAGGGAAGGCTCTTCACCGCAGTTGTACGTCCAGCGCTCACATACGGTTCACTATGTTGGACGATGTACAAAAAGTATGAGAATAAATTAACGGCAGCTGAGATGAAGATGCTTCGCATGACAGCAGGAGTGACAAAGCTTGATCGAATAAGTAGTTCGAAGATCCGTGGAAGCTTTCACATCAAGGAAACCATCGTACAAAAAATAGAGCGCGACCGGCTCAGTTGGTATTGCCACGTTCAAAGAAGAGATCATTTGAACTCTGTTAAAAAGGCAATATCAATGCACGTTCCAAAGACATCGCGATGTAGGAAAGGCAGGCCTATAAACGCCTGGATCAGACAAATGCGACGACATCGGCATTTCATTGGCCTCAGTAACAGAGTGATCCAAAATCGGCAGGCCTGGCGATATTTTCTGAGGTCAAATAGGCGAACCCCACAGGCGGATCAGTAGAAATGCGGTGAAGTGGGAGGGTTGTGATCCCTTGTTTTCGGATCATAGCCTCGCTGATAAAAGGAAGAAGAAGACATCAGGTGGACGAAAAAAAGTGTTGTAAATCGTAAAGCAATGACAACATATGTATGATATATAAACTAAAATGGCATTTTCCTCAATACCTTCATCGGAATGTCCACTATTTCTTGTCTGATGTTCTCTTTGAAGTTTGCGAGACTATGTGGCTTGGTCACATATACGTAGGCCAATGTTTTTAAATAACTCCAAGCAAAGAAGTCTGATAGTTATCGCGTTGCTAGTAGTGTCTTTAAAAAAGACGCCGCCCCACAAAGTAACTTTAAGTGGATGTAAAGGTGTAAATGTAATCATCGGGTAATACGGGTATTCCAGAAGCGAGTATTATGCTTGTTGACATGTCCGGAGAGATGGAAATATGCTTCATCATTCATGACTAATTTTGGAGGAAAATCGGCCTCTTCATGGTTGAGGTATATTTATGTTGTGCTGGCTGTATTCCAGACGAGTTTGGTGATCTGTGGGCAGCAGCCGATGCGCCATCTAGGTTAGGTTAGGTATGTGGGCTGGTGTAGGGGTTAGAAAACCTCTACACCACACTCAGATCAATATAAACCCATTGTGATACCCAAGGGGGAAAATGAGATAGATTAAAGAATTCCTTCCTCGAGAAAAGCAGATATTAAAACGTCTTTTGTACATATCCTAAAGAAAGCATTTAGTTCTTACTGTGCCCGAGATACAAAAATCCAGAGGATTTGATGAAGTTTGCGATGTTGTTTATCTGTCTGTTGGACAACTCTTCTACGTCCTTAAAGAAGTACTGTCAAAGGAACTTTTTTCTCAAATGATAGAGGCCTGGGCAGTAGCAAAGAAAGTGGGTGGTATATTCCTGAACCTTTTCGTCACCGCAGCCTCTACAAAGGTCCTCGTTCGTCGCATGTAGCTTTTTTGTGTGGTTCCGCATGGTGTTATGCTGAGTCTATTGGTTCTTGCTCTGTCGAATGCAGGCCATAGCTTCCTCGTGGTGACACAAGTATCTAAAGAGGTTATTTGCCTCCGTTAGGGCTTTGTTCCCTGCTTCAAGTTTTAGTGTGCAAGGCGGAATGTACACTAAGGGGTAGGATTGGTCCAAGTTTAGTGCTGAGCCTCCTCTAACCAGTTCGTCGGCTTTCTCATTCCCTGGTTTGCCTTCATGGCCAGGGACCCGCACCTTGTGCGGTGTTCCAAGAACCTTGAACTCTTCTCTACAACACTTCATAAGCTTCGATTTTATTTCTATAGCAGATATTGCTTTTATCGCTGCCTGACCGTGGATGAAAAAGGTGGTATCCTCCCGCGGTATTGCCCTCATCGCAGTCTCACGGTCTGCTTTTGTCACTGTTAGGACCCGCGCCTGGAAAACGCTGCTATAGTTCGGAAGCCGAACTGACATGGAGATACCAAGCGTTTCAGAGAATGCCTGGACTTACACCTATTTTTATTTTGGATCCATCGGTGTACACAGTTATGGATCGCTCGTTAGACGTTCTGTTATTTTACCAGTCTTCCCTGCTCGGATAGGTGCTTAAAAATGGTCTTATGAAGTCTAGTTAAGGCGTTGTGTAGTCTGTACTAGATACATTGCCTAAATGTCTCTGCAGGATCGTGGTATAACCCATTGCATTTGGTCTCCAACTATTTGTTTGGCTTAATCTCACGGCACTAGGAGTCGCCGATGCTTTTATGAAGATGTTTAGCGGAAACAGATTGAGAATGGCCTCGACTCCTGCTGTAGGTGTCGTTCTCACCCCGCTGATTGTGGCGATGCACGCTGGTCTTTGTACTTTTGTGGTAGTAGTTAGGTTGTTAATTTTGCTGGCTGCTTGCTACCATACAAGGCTGCCACAAGTTAGTATTGGCCTTATTATAGCTATATACATCCATAGGATGATTTTGGGGTTCTGCCCTCAAGTTTTCCCGAATATTCTGTTGCACGAGTAAAAAGCTTCCGTGGCCTTTTTGACTCTATCGCTATTGTTTAGTCTCCAGTTCTATTTCCTATTGAACACCAGGCCGAGCCATCTCCCTCCATCTAAGTTTTACATGGAAACATTTTTATGTTTTTCGCCAAAACACGTTGCAGAGACTACCTGGAAATGATCAGTTGTGTGGCCTGTCGTCTTGTTGATGTTTCTGGATACTCCTCTGCAGCCTCGAGTACAGCATCAACATTCAATATCAATCATTAGTCTGCTAGTGCTTGCCATATCTCGAACTGAGCCAGCGTTTTTAAGCTATTCGTCAAATTGCACAACCTATCAGTGACAAACGGTGGGGCTATCTTCTACGAAATGAATTATTATGACTTTTCGCTATTGTAATAATATAGAAATGCTTACAACTCAAAGTAGTTGGCTTATGAAGATTTCATAAAGCACTAGGCGTATCGCGATTTCTAGAAAACCTTTATAAAAGGCACGAAAACCTATACCGATATAATTTCCCTGCAAAATTTAAAAATATTTTGTTACTGACCTTTTCTGTTTTGAACCTACGTCCTCAAAGCCATTGGAAAAATGGAAAATACCAAGGCAAAAGTGGTTTGATAGCGAGTGTTTGAGAGCTAGGGATACATCATTTGCGTTTCTAAAATTGTGAAGAACGCATAATAGTTGCACGTTCAAAGCCCTTTATGCAACAGCAAATAAATATTTCAAGCAACTTTGCTATGCAAAAAAGCTAGCCTTCGACCAACGAAATGTAGCATTGATAAACGGATCAAGATCGTCAGCTAATTTATGTAAGGCGGTCAAGCTTATAAATGGTAAAACAAGTGTAATCGCGTCAGGACTTCAGGAGGAGCAGTTATGAAACCATTTTATAATTCTCCTGAACGCACCACAAATATCTCGGTCCCTTCAGTATGCAGCTCCTATGATCGCGGACAAATCTCTTGATGCGCCGTTTACAGTGGGTGAAGTCGTGGCGGTCATCCAGAAAACTAAGAGAAACAAAGCGCCAGAAATGGATCTCATCCCGTTCGAGTTCTACCAGCACTGCTCAACGGAATTACTAACAGCTATTACACAGGAATTTAACCGAGTATTTGAATCAGCAGAGGTGCCCGAATGTTTCCAGAAATCAATTATTTTCCCTCTACATAAGAAAGGTGACTACGATGACCCAGCAAATTATAGAGGAATTTCGTCCTTAAACACATCCGCCAAATTGTTTGCCAATTTGCTTTTCGGTAGAATTACGGAGTGGGTGGAAAAAAAGAAGGTCGTATCTGAATTCCAAGCTGGGTTTAGGAGAAATCATTCAACAATAGATCAAATCTTCTCGCTTGTGAATATTGCAGAAATTTATAAGAGGTAGCATAAAAAACTTTACGCTTTTTTCGTAGATTTTCGTGGTGCTTTCGACTCGATGACAAGACAAACACTCTTCTACAAGCTTTATAGTTATGGAATTTCGTTCAAGGTGATAAAAGTGCTGAGAGCAATGTACGAAAACAATAAAGCAAGTGTTTGGGATTGCAGCTATCTGTCGGAAGATTTTGAAGCATCAGTGGGTGTTAAGAAAGGTTGCGTCCTGAGTAGATTACTGTTTATTTTGTACATAATTAACATAACTGAAAATATTTAAGGATGTACAGGGTGGGCCAACTACAAGTTTCTTTTTAAAAATGCAATAAAATGGACAAAATGAAAACTTTTCCATGTATTATGGCTTTATTAGTAAGAGCAAACATTCCCATTAATTATGGAATACAACGTCGTTCAAGTGGCTGCCTCGGCTGGCTTCACAGTAGCGCATACTATTACTCCAATTTTCCAAGACCTTGTTGATGGTTTCGGGCTGTAGCTCACGGATTGCTTGGATGATATTGACCTTAAGTGCTTGAATCGTTTCCGGATTGTTGGCATAATATCGGTCCTTCACGGTTCCCCACAAAAAAAAGTCCAAAGGAATGAAATCGCATCTCCGAGGCGGCCAATTGACATCGCCAAGACGACTGATAACACGATTTGGGAATTTGGTGCGCCAAAGACCGATTGTGGCATGGGCTGTGTAGCATGGCGCGCCATCCTGCATGAACCAGAGGTCGTCCAAAACCATGCCTTCAATTTCAGTAAAAAAAATCGTTAACATGGCTCTGTAACGCCCACCGTTGACCAAAACGTTGTTCCCAGGCTCATTTTCGAAGAAAAATGGTCCAATGATGCCACCACTCCATAATGCGCACCAAATTCTCACTCTCTGTGGATGCATTGGCTTCTCGACAGTAACGTGCGGGTTTTCCGAGCCCCAGATGCGGCAATTTTGTTTGTTAACGTAGCCGCCGAGATGAAAATGTGCTTCGTCAGAAAAGATGATTTTTCACCCAAAATCGTTGTCCAATTCAAGCTGCTCTAAGGCCCAAACTGCGAAGCGATAACGAAGCGGATGGTCAAGCGCTTTCAATTGCTAAATAAATTGGACCTTGTAAGCGAATAATCCCAGATCTTTGTGCAGAATTCTCCTCAGGCTAGTGCGTGAAATGTAGAGCTGTTGAGATCGATAACGAGTTGATATTCGTGAATTGAGTGTCACACTCTCGGCTACAGCAGCCACATTCTCGTCTATGCGCACCGTACGACGACGGGGACCATGAGTGTTGTCCACTAGTATACCAGTCTCACGAACCTTTGTACAAACTTGCGTACAGCAGGCGCGGTGGGTGCTTCATTTCGGCCAAAACTTCTTTTCAAAAAACGCACTGTTTGGGCTACACAACACTCACTTTGGAAATAAGTTTTCAATATTTCCCAATGTTGTTCAAGCGTAAAGCGACTCATTTCATTCCGTGGAGGTATGATACTGACTTTCTGTCAAGATTTCGAGCGGGAAACAGCTGTCAGTGTCAAAATAACCTATGATTTAAAAAGAAATCACTAGATGGCCCACCCGTTATAGAGCTAAGCGGAATTAAAATTCCAGCACTATTGTTTGCCGACGATATCGTTTTGCTTGCAGAGAAAGTAGAGACCTTGAAGTTAATGATAAATAGGCTGGATACATACTGCACAACTTGGAACTTATCTAAGATGATGATTTTCAGAGATGGTGGAGAGAGATATGCTAGAAGCGGTAAGTGGGTGTTTCAAGGTGAGGAGATTGAAAAGGTAAAACAATGTAAGTACCTAGGAGTGTTGATTTCCCCCAATTTAAACATGAAGAAACACCTTGAAATTAAACTTGCTGAAGCCAAACGGGCAATTTGTGAAGTTTAGGGAAGTTGCATTAACAACAAAAACGTCTCGCATATAGGTAAACAAAAAATATTTCGTGCTACCGCTACTTCCGTCTTTCTATATGCATCTCAAGTCAAGTTTTTGTTCTTTTAAAATTGTGGAAAAGTTCCTCCGCTACTTTATAAAGTGAGTATTTAGGCTCCCAAGTAGTTTGCCTACCTATATGATTCACTTGGAGTCTGGAGTAGCACCCCTGTTTCTGAACACTTCCAAACTACATTTTGATTATGTTTTAAAAGTCATGGCAATGAATCCTGAAAGAATACCAAGGTTTATGCTCCTGCAAATGCTATGCAGCGGAGTAAAATGTGTTCAAGAATGGGAAAAGCTACGAACTGGGAATAACTTTAATATAAATACTACACCAAACAAGCCACCGGTTTCACTCCAAGGGAACGAGAATATGTGTTGTACTTCATTGCGAAATGCCCTATTATTTTCGGAGCACAGGTATTGGAGCTAGATGAAGCAATCCACATCCTAAATGGTGACAGAGGCTGGGACATACTATACGGCTACACAGTAAATGCACTATGCTACAGGATCCAAATAATAGAAGAAAAGTTTTAAGAAATCGCAAACTTCTCACTTTTAATTTTTTACTTTTCATTATACATACTTATTTACATATAGTAAACTATTATTTAATGCCAATATGGTAGACGGCCAAGAGGGGCAAACCACAAAGACTAAGAATTATCCGATGTAAGAAAATATTATATCTTTTTTGAAATAAAGTGTAAGTGTTTCCTTCGACATTAACATAATACATGCGTAATAGACCAAGAGCCCTCAGTAATTTTTGGGTGTGATTGATAACAAAAAATAATTGGTATTATTAGATTATTCTGAAGTTTCTATTTTTAAATGTTACCGTCTTGCAGGCTCTAATGGGGGCAATGGTGAGTAATACTACATCAAAAATGCAGTTTTTTCGAAAGTACAAATAATTGGTATAACAACTTTATCATCATTTCAAAATGTGGAGTTGCCCGCCCTGATTACAAATATGGTGGTCCAAGACATTTTGCACGCGGCCTTATGCCTGCAAGACGCGCTCAAAGTATGCCAAAAATAGATTTTTTAAATAATTGTGATAACAAAAAAATTTGTTTTCCTAAATGTAAAGCTAACTTTCCTGATTACAAATATGGTGGTCCAAGACGTTTTGCATGCGGCTTTATGCCTGCAAGACGCGCTGAAAGTATGCTTGAAATAAAGTTCTTGAATAGACAGCTTTCAGCCTCCGTACTTACATACAATTATTGTTTTTCTTTTCTATGCACTTGTTCTTATACTTGATTTTTTCAAACTCTGAATTGATTGCTACTCGTACATCGGCTCTCTAATTTTGATCTTGCAAACAGAAAAACAATGGACAGACGTTGCATTTTTTATGAAGATATGTAAGATTATATTATGAGAGTCGTTGTTGACTCAATATTATTACTGAGAGCAATGTAATTAACAGTATTATATGTAAAACAAAGTAGTCAGCAAACTAAATTCGGGCTCTCCACCAAGTAATATTTTGTACTTAATGCTATGCACATTCTTAGAAAGATCTGGCGAATGAATGCGAAGAGTATTCACATAGTATTTGATCGCATAATATCACCTTCCATCAAAGATACTGAAAGAGATAGACGAAACTGCTCACTCGAACAAGTTGAGTATAGCTGCTTAAAAAAAAATCAGAGTTAGCTGGTCTAACTTTATAAAGGCTCTGAGAAATAGTTCTTTTAAAACGAGACTGAATGCATTTTTAGTCGAGGAATGGTGCCAAAGGAAGTATTGCTCTGTTATCGGAGAAAAAAACATTTTCGTAACAAATAGCTATGGGTGTTTCTTATTTAAGAATGAAAATGGTCAAGTTTTTCGAGAAGCAGTGAAAGAGTTAGTCAGTTCTCAGGAAGAAGCAGATACGCGCATGATTTAGCATGTGTCGTTTTTGCCCAAAGACTGTTCTGTGGTGATGAAGTCTTCAGACACGGACGTATTAATAATACTTCTATGCAACTTATTTCACCTAAAAAATAATGTTAAGGTATGGATTGAAATAGGATCGTCAGTACTAATCGGCGCTTTGAACTAGTTAGACGTTCTTTCTGTGCGGTACTTGTAGAATAACACCATTCCTAAAAGAGTTCGTATAACCAGTGTTGAAGGCAATCTGTCTTCAAACATTAAAAATCGAAAGATGAGCTCTAGAGAAAAAAACTCTAGGGCAAATTATTTTGCGCCTTTGCAATGCCACCCGGACGACTCAGTCGAGGACATTGAATGTGAAGAGATAATAACACCACCGGTATCCAATAAAAAGTCGAAGATTCCATCCATTTGTGTGTTACATAAGACAAATGAAAATGTGCACAATTTATTAAGTGAAGTCAATATGCAAAATTATAGCATTAAAAAAATGTCAATAGACATTAAAATAAACTGTGAAAACATTGACACCTACAATCAAACGTGTGCACTTTTAAGATCCAAAAACTGGCAATTCTTTACACATGACCTTCCATCAGCAAGGGCATTCAAAGTCATTCTTTATGGCCTAGATGAACTACCCATTGATGCACTTAAAGACGAATTGGTTCTGCTTGGTTTAAAATGTCAGAACATTAAAATGATTAAAAAAAAATACGATAAGTTTATTGACGTGTTTTATTTAGTGTTCCTAGAGAGTGGTTCAATAAGACTTAACGATCTAAAGAAAAACATTCGATCGGTCTTCAAAACTCAAGTAAAATGGGATTTCGCTCGAAGACAAAAAAATAGAGTTAGTTATGGACAACTAACAACAACAGCATTGGTGCGAAGAGCAACGGCGACCTTTTTTCGATGGAAGAGATCAACGCACTTACTGCAGAGATGATAACATTACTGGGTAATTGTAGCACTAAGGCTGAGCAATTTAATACTATTGCACAATTAGCTATTAAGTATTTATATAAGTCCAAATAATGAATGTGAGTCTAAATGTAATGTGTTGGAATGCTAAAAGCATTCGAGATAAAGCAGTTGAATTTTTTGCTTTCCTAAGCAATCATAATATTGACATAGGTCTTGTTACAGAAACTTGGTTAAATTTAAATATAAACTTATCTAATCGAGATTACAAATACTATCGTTTAGATCGAGGTGAGAGAAGAGGGGGCGGTGTTGCCATTGTAGTGAAAAGATCGATAAAACATAAAGTACTTCCTATTTTTAGTACAAAGTTAATAGAAACTATTGATATCGAAATACCATTTGTAAACGGTCGTACCATAAAAATACTTTCAGCGTATTTTCCAGGTGCATCTGCATCCTTGCGAAATCGCTACGATTTTAGTAATGACCTGCGGAAATTAATCGGGCTGAATGATATTTATTTAATTGGTTGTGACCTTAATTCCAGACATAGGAATTGGGGATGTTTAAGAGCTAATATCTGGGGTAACATACTAGCAGATCTAAATGCTAGACATCCTTTTGACATCTTATATCCTCCTCACCCTACATATATCCCTTCAAACAGTAGACACAATCCCTCAACGTTAGATCTTTATCTAACCAACATGTCAGAATTATTTACCCAACCTATGGTAATCCACGATCTAAGTTCAGACCATTTGCCTGTGCAGTGTAATGTCTTGTTATCACCTGTCCAAAATAATAATTTAATATTTGATTTTAAATGTACTAACTGGGAAAGATATAAAGCTCTCATTGGTGAAAAATTACGATATATTCCTGAAGTTGATCCTGAAGAAGTTGATCAACTTCAAATAGATCTCAATGTCGATTCCTTTACTTCTTCCATTTTAGATAGTATAGATCAAACAGTGCCAAAGAAATCGGTTTTATATGAAAATGGAAATTATCTTCCTCCGCATATAGTTCACCTTATTAAAGTTAGAAATGCGTACAGATCCAGGTGGATAAGGTCTAGAAATCCATCATACCAGTCGGAAGCTAAAACATTAAATGGGATATTAAAAGATTTAATAGCAACTTTTAGGAATAAGACATGGAATCAGAAGCTACAGAGCTTAAAAAAAAGCTAGCAAGCCTTTCTGGAATATCATTAAGGTAATCAAACGAAAGAATTGCCATATTCCTGCCTTAAAGGTAGGTAATTCAATTATGCTCTCTCTACCTGAAAAAGCAAATGCATTAGCTTACGAATTTAGTCGTAACCACTCTATTACCACCTCTTTAAGTGGGAGTAACATGGAACTTGTTGTTGAACAATCTGTGAACATGCTAAATACACAGTCCACTGATGGAAGCGACAACTTTATCTCCTATAACGATCTAGTGAATGTTATAACTACCCTAAGGACACGAAAGTCCGCAGGATTTGATGGGATTAAAAACTTGTTCATTAAGAATCTCCCCAAAATAGGCATAAAACGTTTGCAGCAAATTTTCAATTGCTGCATTAAACTTGGGTACTTTCCCAACAATTCTAATTCTAAAGCCAGGTAAGAATGCAAATATGGCTTGCAATTATAGGCCAATAAGTTTACTAAGCTCCCTTAGCAAATGCTTCGAACAACTAATTAAAAACAAATTGGTAGCTCATATAGGCACACACAATATCTTGCCGCCCGAACAATTTGGTTTTCGAGCCCATCACAGCACAGTTCATCAAGTCCATCGTATCACCAATCACATTAAGAATAACTTTGCGTTAGGAAATAGTACCGGTATGGTATTACTCGACGTAGAAAAAGCATTCGATACTGTTTGGCATAATGGCCTCCTTCACAAGTTAATGACGTTAAATTTTCCCGTTTATTTAATTAAAATAATTCAGTCCTTTTTATCGTGTCGCAAGTTCAAGGTGTCCGTTAACAACTGGACATCACATGATCACCTTATTGGTGCAGGGGTACCTCAAGGATCAGTCCTTGCCCCAATTCTATTTAGCCTTTACACATCAGACTTTCCACGCCTAAGAAACTGCGAATTAGCCATGTTTGCAGATGATACGTGTATTTATACGTCGGATGCAATTGGTTTCAAGATTGAAACGAATTTACAATCCGCCTTAAATACGATAGAAATGTACTTTATTACTTGGAAGATAAAAATAAATGCTTCTAAGACCCAGGCTATCTTTTTCACAAGAAAAAGAAAAACCTGTTTCTTACCAAGCAGCAGACTTGTAATAAACGGTACACAAACTGAGTGGAAATCTAGCGCTAAATATCTTGGTGTACATCTAGATAAAACATTAACCTTTGGTTTACATATTCAAGAAATCATCAATAAGGTGAACAAAACGACATTGATCTTGTACCCATTCGTTAACAGAAAGTCTAAACTTAGTGACGATAATAAGCTTATTATTTTTAAAACTATTTTTCAAGCAATTATGTTTTATGGCTCACCTGTATGGGGTAACTGTGCATATAGGCACATTCGAAGGCTTCAAATAAGCCAGAATAAAATCCTTAAACTTTGCTTAAAACTACCACGGCTATTTCCCACAGACGAGCTGCACACGTTAGCGAAAATTGAACAGGTGTTACCTAGAATACAGAAACTAAGCGATCGCTACAATATCACTTGCATATCATCTGACAATGACTTAGTTGCAAATCTAGCTACTTAACATACACTTTATTGGAGTATATATTAAATTGTCTATTCAGCTTTATATTAACTGTTATTTATTTATTTATTTATTTATTTACTTATTTTTTGTATCTACTTATTTGTTTTTATGTTTATTTATTTACTTCCTAAGTTATTTACCTATTTATTGTTACTTAATTTCTATTTATTTATTGTTAGTCTACTTATTTATTTATTTATCTACTTTTTTTTATATTTATTTAATTATGTATTTATTTATTTACTAATTCATTTATTTATTATTAATTTATTAAGTATTTATTTATTTATTTATTTATTCAATTATTTATTATTTTTTTTATTTACTTATTTATTTATTTATTTATTTATGCATTTATTTATTTATTTATTTATTCATTTATTTATTTATTTACTTATCATATTTATGTCATTATTTATTTATATGTTGTTATTTATTCATTTCCTTGCTTATTTATTTATATTTATTGGGCATACATTCAATTGCTCTGTCTGTCCCTCTTAGATGTATTAAAATTATTTATTTACATTAAGTGTTATATATATGTATAAGCACTTCATAATTCAAGGTTGATTTCAACCAAGTACTGCTTAAGACTTTCATCGCCCCATCTTCTCTCCACTTCAGTATCTGGTTTTTAATGAAGGTTTTTTCAGTAGCTTTTCCTTCAAACAAACTCGAATTTATAATATATGTTTTGTTGTAATAGTTTTAGTATTTTCAGTAGTAAGGTAGTGTTATACCATATCTCTGTAAATTGTGCAATATAGTCTTAAGAAAATAATGTATCCTTATAGCTACAATAAAAACAAATGAAAATGAAATAGGATCGATGTCTAAAAATACCTTACGATACATTGACGTAAACTCAATTTATAATGAATTGGGTTCAACATTGTGTGCAGCCTTACCTGGTTTTCACAGTATCACTGGATGTGATTACACTCCGTCTTTTTTCAAAAAAGGCAAAATTAAACCATTTTCAATTCTACAAAAAAGACATGAATTGCAATTCACGTTATCTAGACTTGGAAATGGAATGCTTGTTGCTCAAGAAGATCTGGATGAAATAGAAAAATTCGTTTGTTGTATTTACCAAACCAAAGCCATCAATGTAGATGAAGCAAGATATGAATTTGTTTACAAAACTTGCAAACCTACAACGAAGAATATTTTTAAAAACATCAAAAGTAAGTTTAGTAAAATGTATATCTGGTAGATCTTACATTCATTTAAATTTTATTGGCCTTGCAAGTTTTTAAGAACTAAATATTTACTTTCACCAATATGCCTATTGCAGGTTTTGAACGAAGTCTTTTGCCTCCAATAAGTCCGTTCTTCTACAGCAAGTACGAAGAAGCAATTACATCTGCAAAATTTGGAAAAATGCTGTGAAAAACGAGGATGTCAAATTCACATCTGCGGAAAGTGAGTAGAGGCTTACAAAAAATGTGTATGGGATTAATTGGTTTGAAGGTCAAACTACACCGGACAAATTGGATGACATTGTTCAAAATGCTCTACGAGAATTCGACAGCGACAACGATGTTTTCAGCAGCGACTCATCGAATGAAAGTGAACATGAATGAAGTGTTTCATTTTCAATACTCACTTTACTTAATTGTTATAAAAATTATCATTTGTTGGAATAATAGCTGATAAATTATTTAAAAAATCGTTTTATAACATACTTTGAGCGCGTTTTGCAGGCAAAACGTCTTGGACCACCATATTTGTAATCAGGAAGGTTAGCTTTACATTTAGGAAAAGAAATTTTTTTATTATTACAATTAATTAAAAAATCGATTTTTGGCATACTTTGAGCGCGTCTTGCAGGCATAAGGCCGCGTGCAAAACGTCTTGGACCACCATATTTGTAATTAGGGCGGGCAACTCCACATTTTGAAATGATGATAATGTTGTTATACCAATTAATTGTACTTTCGAAAAAACTGCATTTTTGATGTAGTATTACTCACCATTGCCCCCATTAGAGCCTGCAAGACGGTAACATTTAAAAATAGAAACTTCAGAACAATCTAATAATACCAACTATTTTTTGTTATCAATCACACCCAAAAACTACTGTGGGCTATAAATAAATAAATATTTGGCGCAACAGCTCTTTTTAAGTGCCAGGGCCTAGCTTCTCGCAACCACTCATGCTGTGTGCGTTATATATTTTTCACACGAATGGAAAGGACCTACAGTTTAGAGCCGAATCCGAACGGCGATTTGAGAAGCTTTTCCGAGACAACAATACTCTCGGATGTTTGTCAGACGCTCGCGAGAGGTGTGACCGTGAAAAAACTTTTTGGTGTTTTCTGGGATTCGAACTTGGAACCTCATGCGTAGTGATCCGACACACTAACCACTTACGCCACGGCGCCCACTGTGGGCTCTTAGTCTATAATATCCTTCTTTGACAACCCTAGTCTCACGTCGTGCTTTCATAAAACGCAGTGACCAGGGAGGATTCCTATTATTATTCTTTGTTACGATTTTCCTGGACTAAGAATTCGCCCAGTTCTTCGACAATCTAATGTCGGCCAAAGGGTCTAAGATTCTTTATAGCATTCTATACTTGCATATCTTAGGCCAGCAGTTTTTATGGGTTTATTTAAAAGAGTTCCTTTTGCTACACACTAGGGTGGTTTTATTGTACTATATTCATAAAGTACATAAGGCATTGTAATTCTCAAATGCCCTATTTTTTGGTGTTTTTTTTTTTTTTTGATGCGCGGGTAGGGGTAGAAATCCTTTATGGATACTTGAGCCCGTGCTACGACTCCATGCTAATGCATAGTTACGTGCTACAAAAAAGCCCCCCCTATTTCTCTGCCCTGTTGATCCCGACCGGCACCGCTAGTCAAGGCATTCCTTCGCAAGGTGTATAGAAAATAAATTGCTTGCCACATTCTACAAAATTGTATGAACTGCACAAACATATTTCAAACCTATGTCGTGATTTATACTATTACTTAAAAGATGTGACTCTCTTGTCTGCTTTTTTTTCAACGATCGTCCTGAAAATTATTCGCATTCTCACATTGGCTGTTTTTGACTCTTGAAACCAATTATTATTTTTTTTTTTTACAACAAATGTACAACTGATATGACAAACTAAAATTGTAAGGAATAAGTGAAAGGGTGGGGAAATTTACATTTGCAATGAGTCGGTCTGCAACTAAATCCTTGCTTAACCGTTTAACCACTTTCAAAATAGTTTATGAACGTATAAACTCTCCAAACTCGCAAGACTGAATTTCTTTTCTGGGTCACAGGTCGCACTGAGATCTTGGCAAATTAGATCTCTTATGGGATTATTGGACAAGTGTGTGGGATGACTCTCCACGACGTAAGTTAAAAAAGAAATGCTCCAGGATGTCTGTAAGAATTTGGCGCTGTTCTTTCTGCCAAATGAAGACAACTTTTTGCGCCTTCACAGTCCACTTCGCTTTTGCTAATAATCTCACTGTGATAGGCTTAAGTGACACTACAGTCTGCCATTCTTGTGGAGAAGCCGATGCTACTACGGAAGACTTCCTATGCTTTTTCCTGCTTTTGCTCGTATCAGGCATATCTTTCGATGCTTGACTTTCCACAAAAGGCAAACAAATTTCAGTAAAATGAGTAATCACAGTCTTGCTCTCTGGTAGTACAATAGACTAGTTTCACCACCGACAAAAAAGAAACAAAACAACTAGAACCGCAAGGAATAAAAATATATGTATTAGTGATCAAAAGCTACGAATAAGAGTATTGGGAACGCCAAAATGAGCTAAATTCGTATATTAGGCCACTTCCCTATTTGATGCCAGGAAATTTTGTATGAATTTTAAGTCACCTATTTGCTAGTCTAGATGGGTATTTGAGGTTGTTGCCACACGGGAACTCTAAGATTGGAAGAAGATATATGCAATTCAAATTCTTTATTGAGACATACGTTATAACATTGCAGTTTTTTTTTTATTGCATTTGTATTTAATTAGCCGACTTACTAAGTTTTATTTGGCCCAGCAATTACTATAAACTATGATTAAGGTAAGTATTATCTAAAAAATCAATGTAAACTACGTAAATCTAATAAATTTTACTTTGATGTAAATTGTATATGCTTCCTCATGGAATAATTTTTATCAATTTGGCTCTTGTGGTGGCACTTAAAATTAATGACTAGAACTAAGAAACTACTCATGTATATACAGAATGGTAATTACTACCAAAACTTGGATTGCTTGCTGCAGACCAACTTAAATTTCCCAAGGTCTTATGTAAATTTCAAGTAAAAGATTCCTTGAAAGATTACACTTCGAAACACAGTATTCCCTTAACGAAAATATCCTTCAATTTGTTAGTAAATAAAAACTCACTTAGATAACTTCTGCCCAACTAATTGGTCCACAAATTACCACCTGAAAAGTATTCTGCAACTGTTGCCATAACAGTACATTTTATTTCAGTTGCATTGTTCGGAACTCGTTAATTCTGAAGTTGTACCAAATTATACAATTTACAAATCAACACAAGCACCGACCATGAAGTTAGTGGAGCCGTGGAGCTTTTATGCAGTGTGTGCCCTTACCCTTTTTTGGAGTTTCTCGGTTTTGTGTGTTTTTCTTTCTGTAGATACACTGAATTCCATATGGAAAAACAACTTTTCAACGGTGCTTCGAGTAGAGTATCAAATGAAAATGAAAAGATACGAATTGTAGTAGACCATTGTATTGCAACCAGGGAAAAACCTATCCAGACGGTGTTACTGCAACAGCTTCGCAGGCACTTAATTAGCAAAACCGATTAAGGGTGGTTGATTAAAGTGTTGTTTTTAAGATTAATGTGCAATGTTTTTGGGTCTGCAGTTTAAAAGTTATTGCGTTGACTAGATTAAGTTTTTGTGCTATTTTAGGTTGCTTTTACAGCTTGGCCATGAGTTATTAAGCTGTTACTTGTGGGAATCCTCGTATATGTTTTTCATTATAATTTTTATTAAAACTACAAACACACTTAAGGTAATATCCAAAAATAACTAGCTACACATGTGTTGAATGTAAAAGTTGAATCATGCAGAAAAATATGTCCTTCTAGCCATATTTCCAGCTAAATTACAAAACGGTGTCAAGTTGGGATTCAAAAATATTTTATCCACGTATTCCGCCTACGATGGAAACCATTTTCAAAAAATGTGAGGCACATTCTATGCTCACACCTTTCGCGTAAATTAGATGTGTCAGGATGTTACTGTAGAAAATTTCTTAAATGTCATAGCTTTTCGTCCTTTGATGTTCACATATGACACGTGGGGGACTATAAATATGAAATTAAAAGGTCTAGGATGACCAAAGGTGATTTTAAAGATTTCGAACAATCTAAATTTAAAGGGAAATAAATTGCATACATCAAAAAAATTGTACTTTTCCTGAATAGAAAACCTTTTTAAGTAAATGAAAAGAGAGAAGGAAAGTATGATACCATCTACAAGGACATTACTACCTATATTCGTTTTCTCGTTCCAAGGTGACTGAATTTTATTTTACACATTAACTCGAACTAACGAGCAGCTTTAACTACCCTTTTCCAGTTGAATCCATCTGTGCGTATCTCGTGGATGGATGGATGGATGATTGAATTACACACCCATTCACATCACTTTTTAGGACTCCTCGTGGCACAAAAAAAAAAACAAACAATGGCTCATCACAGCTAAACAAAAGTTCGTTCAATATTAACTGGTATTAATGGTTACCATTACCGCTCAATATCTAACAGGAAGTAAATAAAGTTTTAAACGACCACTGATTAGCTAAAAGCAACCTGCATTTTTAAAGCTGGCTAGTCTGTGGTAGAAGAGACTTTCTAGCTATGTTATATCAAGAAGGGCATGCCATTGGCTAATGCACCCAAGCTTGGCATGCCCTATAACACATTCTTATTAAAGCTGGCTAAACTCTGGTAGAACAAACTTTCTAGCTGCGTTATATCAAGAACTGTATGGCCCAGTTACAACAAATCTAAATCAAACAAGTTACTTAGCAGATCAAGAGCAGATATCAGCAAAATTTTAGCCATAAGGACAGGCCATCGGCTAATGCACCCAAGCTTGGCATACCCTATAACACATTCTGCCGCAGCTGTAAAGATACTAAAGAGAAAAAAGTTCGCCGTCACTTTCTTTGCAGATACCCGGCCCTAGCGAGAACCAGACTAGGCAAACATTTCTTTGACTACCTGTGAGAGATACCTGACGAAAAGATTGGAGCACCCATCATTCACCTGAGCTCGACAAGCGGGGTCTAGTATATCTCTCTTTCTCAACCGAATAATTTATCATTACGTGAGTTTAGTTAGTTTAGTTTTTAGTTTTTATTGACTAAGTATTTTCAAGAATACATTTATTACAAAAATTATAAATCTTATAGTCTAAGTGGATTGGCTTAATGCCGTCTACCAGATTGACATTTACAATTGTATACGAAAAGAAGAGAGGATATTTTAAAATGAAATATTATAGACAGTTTTTCATGTGTTCTCTTAAAAATTTTCATCAATAATGCATCTCCTATAATGCAATGCGTTAGCAACATGTTTGTTAAGTACTTCCCAACCGCGTTCACCGTTCAAAATGCAAATCGTTCCTCAAACCGTAGTATGTTAGATCCAAAGAAGGTCGTACGAAACTCTCCGAGAATAGGGCACTTTGCGATGAAATGGAATACGTTTTCTCTTTCTCTTAAGTTGTAGAGGTCACATAAGATTGGAAGTTCAGGCCAGTGTGGTGTATAGTTTAAGTTTGTTAATTCACCTCTCATTTTGAAAATAACGCTTATTTTCCCAATTGAGTTACTATTTATAAAATACGTTCCTTCTCTCCTATTGTATTTTAAGTTGCTATAATAAACTCTATACTGTGATGACTGAGCTTCATTAACATAAGAATCGTTAAGAAGGCTTCCTGTTTATTCTAAGATTTTCTAAAATTGAATTTTCAGAGCTGTTGTTTGGTCATTTTCTGCTATACTTAGGTTGAAACCACAATTACTTGCTAGTTTACGCCATTCATCCACACAGTTGCTTCTTGCTGAAATTAGGTGAGAAAGAACTATTTTTGGCAGTCGTTGAAGTTCCATCCTCATAACTTTTATAACGTAATTGAAGTGCAGCTTTAATGTTTCAAGAAGGAGGGGAGCCATACCAGTCTCCAGATAAATCATGTAATTGGGGGTATTATTCGATGGCCTGAACACTCTTTTAATGCAGTAGCGCATAAACTTTTCAACCGCGTCGAATTGTGAGTATCCCCATACCTGAGCCCCATACAGTATTATCGATGTTGCTGTAGCACGTATTATTTTTAGCTTTGAACTGTGGTCTACAAACTTATTATTGGCGCAATTTCCCCATACTGAACTGATTGCTCGTTTTGCTTCTGATAATTTGGTTTCAAAGTGTTAGTTCATGCTAAGGTTAGCTTTAATCAGAACTCCCAGATACTTATACTCTTTCACCACTTCTATAGGCTCCCCATCGTACGTCCATTTCTCATTCCTCGAATACCTCCCACCTCCGTTTCTTATAATCATCATTTTTGTCTTTCCTAGATTAACCGACAAGTTCCATGTCTTGCAGTATTCAGACAGTCTATTTATCATAAGCTGCATGTTGTTCACTGACTCGGCTAGCAAAGCGCAATCATCTGCGTACATTAAAGCAGGAATATGTGTCCCTGAGATTTCTATTCCAGCTCTGATATTATCCGTAATATCATTGATGAACAGGATGAATAATAATGAACTTAGTATGCAGCCTTGTTTAACTCCCATTGTTGTTGAGAATTCTTCTGACATGCAACTCCCGTCCCAGACCATCGCTATGTTGTTGTCGTATAGGGCTCGTAGGATGTTAATCATTTTGCTTGAGATTCCAATTTTGTGCAACTTATAAAAGAGTGCTTCTCGAGCTATGGAATCGAAGGCAGCACGGAAGTCCACAAATAGAATATATAGTTTTTTATTCCTATTTTTATATATTTTAGCAAGGTTAAGAAGCGTGAATATTTGGTCAACGATTGAGCGATTTATTCTTAACCCTGCTTGGAATTCAAGTAAAACTTTATTTTCTTCAACCCACCTCGAAAGTCGATTATAGAGGAGTGCACTAAACAATTTCGCTGAAGTGTTTAGAAATGATATTCCCCTGTTATTTTCTGGATTGTCGTAATCTCCTTTCATGTGCAAAGGGAATATGATTGCTTTTCTAAAGCTCCTGCGATATTTGCCGTTTCAAAAATTTGATTAAATTCCCTTGCAAGGGCTGTTGCGAATTCGTTTGTAGTACTCGAACGGGATGCGGTCTTCACCTGGGGCTTTGTTCACTTTAGCATTCATAATAACCCGCTAAACCTCTTCTAAAGTAAATGCTGCATCTAGAAATTCATCTACAAAGAAGGGAGCTGCGTATTGGTGACGAGGAGATGTTTGTACGGTGTTAAGAAGGTTCTTAAAATAGTCTCCTAACTTTACTTGCATAAAATAAATTAAGCTGGTTTGCATTTACTTCATTATTTGAAGTAGCTGAAATGTTTAAACTGACTTCCAGGGGCATATGATCGGAGAGTGTTTGCAGTTCTATTTGGAGGTCGCACATATGCGAAAACCATACTCCGGCAATAAGACAATAATCAATAACTGTAGAAGCTGTACCACGCAGAAAAGTATATTCACCATAAAGATCGCCAACGCAGTTTCCGTTCAAAACTTGGCAGCCAAAAGCATCTGCTAGGTCAAGTATTTTAGCCCCTTTGTTATCACAAATTTCATCATTTGATCTACGGCACGTATACTAAGTTGTTTGTGTGTACCCACTTAAAAAACAGTTTTGTGACAAGCCGATTCTACCGTTGAGGTCTCCAATAATCATTAGGTTTGATGAATTTAAGTTATTCAGTAGATCATATAGCTTATCGAAGTCACGTTGCCAGTGGCTACAGTTTAAGTATGTTGGTATTATGTATGAAACGTTATTATTATTCTTCAATTTAAAGACATAATCCTCTCTTATCTTTTTGAGTTGCAGATTCACGACTTTCAGATTTTTACGGTAAGCAAATAGTTCACCGCCACTCCCTCTTCCAAATATACTTGTTCTAACAGCAGGTATCTATTCAAATTCGTAATTTATAAATAAGTTTTCAAATCTCTTCTCTTCAGTCTTTAAAACATGGGTTTCAAGTAACATAAAGACAACAAATTTATTTACGTAATTAAAAAAATCCGAATATTCTAACTTATTTTTTAATCCAGAAACATTATAACTTAAAATACTTAAATTATACATTAATACTTCATCTATTGTTATTTCATTCCGGTAGACTGGTGTTTCTCAATTGTAGCTCTCATGTGATCGCGGGTTTATTCGTTCAGTAGATTTACTTAATACAGCGGTTGTTTTGCTTAATGTCTCCTGAGTACCTGAACCGGCTGCACTGGCTGATGTTGATGTTTGGCATTGTATTTTGTTTGCCGTTTCATTGTTATGATTGAGTAGTTCATTCACAGCTTTTCCACACCTGTTGGAAACACATCAAGTATATTTTTTAAAATGCGAATGCCATTCTCATTACCACACATAAGTCCTTCATAAGTATCCCAAGTGAATATCTTGTCTCCTACAAAAGTCTGTCGTCTCTTAGAACAATTTTCTTCGTCGGGTTTCCCACTCGCAGTGCTTTCATAATCGGTGCCAGCCTAGCCCTTCGTCTACGCATATTATATGGAAGACTCTTATTGATGTGAATTTTTGTCTCCTCAAGTTTCGAAGTGTTACGAAGCACAGCCGAAGCAGAATTACGGTTTCTCATTTTGACTACCACTGATTTAGTACGAGGGTCTCGACTTGGAACACTGTAAGAAGTTTCTATGTGGTTCGCTTCTGATTCGCCGAGCAGTCCAGCACATATGGACTTTGCCCTTTCGTTCATATCAGTATTGCTTTCTGCTGGCAGGTGTACAATAAGGTTTGTTTCGGTGCTTTTTAGGGATAATTTATTCAGCTGCAATTCAAGTTGCCTGTTTCGAATTTCGAGTTGTGATACCTTAGCAGAAATCTCTTCGTACATTACTTTTATGTTACAAATTTCAAATACAAGCAATTGGAAGTCGGCTTTTGACGCAAGGTCTTTTGCAAGATCTCTATTTTTTTCATCGAGTATTTGTTTGAGCGTCTCGACACTAATGCCTGAGATAATGTCCGACGTTGTTTCGGGCATACTAGCTTTGTTTTCCGAGTGCTTATCAATTTTACTGGAGCTCGATCGATCTCATTACATGAGTTTGTGACACAGCGAAGAATAAACTATTTCGTACAACTGCTGCCTCTATACTGCTGTACGGAGCCCAAATTTGGGGTTATTGCTTTTTTGAAGAAGTTGACAAATTTCTAACGTACTTTTTGAAACGAATCTTTCGACTTCCAATATGTACACCGAACTATATGCTGCATCTAGAAACTGGAGTCCCTCCTCTCTTCTTAGATACCCTAAAGCTGCATATAGATTATATTGTTTAAGTAGTGGAGATGGATGATGGAAGACTGCCCAGGATTGTTCTGAAGCATATACTTTCGACAAGAGGGCATTTGGTTCAAAAGTGGGAGGAGTTGGCAGCAAATTATGTCGCGAGCTTAAATATTGCATCTGATATACAACTTACAATGATAAAACCTATGCTTACAAATGTTTTGAAAAATGCAGGTAATTCCATGTATGAGAGATTTGTAGCTGAAGCACATTCATCGCAACATAGGCTGATCTACAGTAGGCTGAATTATAACCACATTGAAAGCGATTCAACGTACTTCCTCAATCGTTACTCTCTGCATATGATAAGCACAATATTCAAACTTAGAGGTGAACTAATAAGTCTTTATTTTATTCCACATCGACCCGATCTGCCAATTTTATGTGACCTGTGCAACCTTAAAGAGAGGGAGGATGTTTACCATTTCATCGGAAGATGTCCCATTTTAGGAGAATTTCGCGCGAGATACTTCGGAGTAATTTCGCTAGACTTGGATGAGGTGATCAACGTACTGAACGGAAGTCATGGTTGGGATGTTTTGTACAACTATGCTACAGCTGCAATCCGCTACAGAGCCCGTATTTTGGAAGGCGATTTTTAAACAGAAATAGCAACCATATTGTCAATCTGGTAGACGGCCTTAAGCCAAACCATAAACGACTATGTATATACTGTTCGTGCAAATTATATGAAGTTAATAAAAAGTCTAACTAACTAACTAACTAACATGAATTTGTGGTATCAATATGGCGCAAAAGCGGTAATTAGGTTCTGTTAAACCACCAACCCTTCCTACTAAAAGCTGTACAATACCAACTTTTATATGAAAGTACATTATTTGTGGCCTGGGTATATCATTACCCGGCATTGTCGGGTACCCGATAACTCACATTACCGGGTAATTGTTGAGATGAGTATTGCCCGATTAAAATCAAGAGCACTGTATGTATGCACCTATACACAAAATGTACCTATATTTATCATCTTATTTTGTTAGTTGTTTTTAATTTATTTCTTTAGCCTAATTTTTATTCTGTATTTTTTTAAATATTTATTTGTTTATTTATGTATTTATTTATTTATGTATTTATTTACTTATTTTTAAAGCTAAACTTTATAATTGCATTTCTGCAGAAGACTAGTAGGGCTTTGACAATTGCCTAGCGGAACACTACCATTGCCGAGATGGCTAATATCTGGGTGATCGAGGTTCGAATCGCATTTTGGCACATGCATTTTTTTTATTTTTATTAATTTGTATTTCCCAATTAATTATTATTCAACAAATCAGCCGTGACAATCATCCTCATTGACGGAATATCAGTATGAAGAATTATTATGTTTTGAGAATTGATCAAAGAAGAAAACATTTTTCCAGAGACAGGAGATGAAGCTGCGATAGTTATGGTTTTAGCTACGAACGCTCTGACACTGAGCTATCCGTGGATGTTTTCTTCTCCGGTCAATTCTCTAACATCACATTTGTGTCGTATGTGCTCTCTGCTATGGATTGTAGCTCAAGGAGAATGGTATATCATAAACAACGGATTGATAATCTCGCGCTTTGCACCAACACGTGTGTATATTGTAAGCTGAACTTTACTATTGTATTTCTGCTGAAGACTATTAGGGCATTGACATATTCATTTTTGTTTATTAATTTTATTCATTTTTGTATTGTAGGTTTTTTTTTGTATTTTCCTTCCACCTGGTTTTGTTTTCCTCTTAATAAAAATTGAAATAATGTTTCAGTTGAAAGATAATATTCCAATTACCAAATCTCTGTGCGTTAACAGAAATTTTGTAAAAAAATGTATTTATATACATAGTAAACTTGCTGAACACTCAGACCTGCGTAAGCACATCTGAGTGAACTTCAGCGCTCATATGTCTAACCGGACGAGGCATCTCTTGTTGACCTGATCGGCTGAAATATGCGTCTCAGAAGTCTAGCAAGAGGTCCTCAGAAGGAGGACGTGCGGCGGATGAATTCTCTCGATGGAATCAACGGTGACGTCTACAGACCAGCGGATACCTTGCCGGAGCTACTTCAACATATTTGGAGCTGAGGTCTGTAAGGTTTTTTAATACTACGTCAGGGTATTGGAAAAGAGATGGTGGCGGGTCAACCCTTAATGGGCCAACGGCAGCGCTCATACCCCCGAAGTGGGCTACTGACATCGGTGTATCCGGCCTCTTGTTATAGGGGTACAAAATAAAGGATCTGGCCCTCCAGGTTGGGGGTTGTGCCGTCGGGTTAACTTCCCTACCACGTAAAAAACCGTTGGTTACGAAGCAACCAACAGCCTCGGATACGGATGATCTTACTGTTGACGACCCATGCAAACGTAAAAAGGACAACGATCTTCGTGTCTGCACATGGAATGTTAGGTCCCTCTACAAATCACGTGCAGCCGAACAACTTGCGGAGGCCCTAGAGTGTCTCAAAGCAGACATTACAGCCATCCAAGAAGTGCGATGGGACGGCGATTGCTACAGACAGAAAGGACAGCGTCTATTCGGGTGCGGATTTATCATTGGAGGCAGACTTAGGCAAGAAGTCTTGAGTTTCCGGCATGTGAACGAGCGTCTCATGACTATCCGTATCAAGGCTAAATTCGCCAACATTAGCCTAATATGCGTTCACGCCCCTCACGAGGAGAAGGACGACTCGACGAAGGATGACTTCTACCAGCTCTTGGACAAGACGTATGAGCAATGCCCTTGCCACGACGTTAAAATTATCCTAGGTGACTTTAACGCAAAGCTAGGAAGAGAGGAAGTCTTTAGTAGCGTGGTCGGAAAGCGCAGCCTGCACGACAATACATCCGGCAACGGACTCAGGCTTATCGACTTTGCGGCGGGGCGAAACTTTGTCGTAGTTAGTACGCGGTTCCCACATCTCGATATTCACAAAGGAACATGGCTCTCCTTTGATCGAAAAACTGTCAACCAAATCGATCACATTGCGATCGACGCAAGGCACTCTTCCAGTATTCTGGGTGTCCGGACTTTCCGAGGAGCCAACGTGGACTCGGATCACTACCTAGGTGGAGCCAAGGTACGGATGCGGATATCCACAACGGAGCGGAGTCAACGAAATGCTGTGAGGAAATTTGACGTCGAAAAGGTACAATCGCAAGAGACCGCCAGAACCTTTGCCGATCGAGTTTCTTCTAATCTCAATCTAAGTCCTATGCCGCCAGCAGCAAAGGCGGAAGACCAGTGGCAGCGTTGCCAAAAAGCCATCAGAGATGCCGCCTCTGATGTACTGGGTTTCTCTCGCCCACCACAAGGAAACCCCTGGTTTGATGACGAATACCGGCAAGCACATGCAGCAAAAGAAGAGGCGTACAAAGTGGCGCTGCATAGAAGGACTAGAGCTGCTTACGAGCTCTACGTGCGCAGGAGAAAAGAGGAACATCGACTTCTCAGAAAGAAGAAAAAGGAGCATGAAAAGCGCTCGATCGAGGAGATTGAGAGACTTTATTGCAGGAATAATGTTCGAAAATTTTACCAAAGGGTAAAAAGAACATGCCAGGGTTTCAAAGCCAGAACAGAAGCCTGCAGAGACGAAAATGGCAACATAGTAGTAGAATCGCAGTCGGTGCTGAGGATATGGAAGGAACACTTCTGCAGACTGTTAAATGGCGATGATGATCAATATTCCGCTGTCAGGCAGAATGAGCCATTCAACAGTGATGATGGCAGTCAAGACTCCCGTCAACCCGATCAGAATGAAGTGAGGATAGCGATATCTAAACTCAAATCCAACAAAGCTGCTGGAGCCGACGGCCTTGCCGCTGAACTTTTTAAGGCAGGAGGAGATGAGTTGGTAAGGAGCATGCACTAGCTCATCTGTAAAATCTGGTCGGACGGAAGTATGCCCGATGAATGGAACCTCATCATCGTTTGCCCGATCCTGAAGAAAGGAGACCCTCTGAACTGCGCCAACTACAGAGGTATAAGTCTGATAAATATCACATATAAGATCCTGTCTGCCGTATTATGTGAACGCCTAAAACCGATCGTCAACAACCTGATAGGCCCTTATCAGTGCGGTTTCAGGCCTGGAAAGTCCACCATTGACCAAATATTCACACTACGGCAGATCTTGGAAAAACCCATGAATATAAAATCGATACACACCGCCTTTTCATCGATTTCAAAGTTGCCTATGATAGCGTGTATAGAGACGAGTTATACAGAGCCATGTCTAGTCTTGACATTTCTGCCAAGCTCGTCCGTTTGTGCAGAATGACGATGGAGAACTCTCGCTGCTCCATCAAAGTTGGTAAGAACATTACCGAACCGTTCGATGTCAGGAAAGGTCTTAGATAAGGTGACGCGCTATCATGCGATCTCTTTAACATTGTACTTGAGAGAATTGTCCGAAAATCACAAGCCAACCCCGGAGGTACAATCTTCTTCAAGTCTGTACAACTACTCGCTTATGCCAATGACATTGACATAATCGGAAGAACTCAGCGGGCCGTCAATGGGGCATTTACGAGTATTGAGAACGAAGCAGCAGAGATGGGTCTAGCGGTCAATTAAAGCAAAACAAAATATATGCTGTCTACAAAAAAGGACACACAACATCGGCGTCTTGGACAGAACGCCACAATAGACAGATACAATTTTGAGGTAGTAAAGGATTTTGTCTACCTAGGCTCTATGGTCAGCTCCGCAAATGACATCAGTAGGGAGATCGCACGGAGAATTACTCTTGCCAATCGCTGTTTCTATGGGCTAAAACGGCAATGGAGTAGCAAAGCCCTATCTCGAACTACTAAGGTAACTCTTTGTAAGACATTAATCATCCCAGTCCTGCTGTATGGCGCAGAGGCATGGGCTTTGACAAAACCGGATGAGGATGCCCTTGGTTATTTCGAGACAAACGTTCTTCGAGCGATCTTTGCTCCCGTTTGCATAGACGGTGAGTGGAGGAGAAGGTACAATGCCGAACTATACGGCATATACAAGGACATCGACTTAGCCAGAAGAGTTCACATACAGCGACTAAGATGGCTGGGTCATTTAGAGCAGTAGCAGTAGCTTGATCATGTGGCTGGAGAAATTGTTCGCTCTGTTGATGATGATTTGCCCTTGACATCGATTATCGGGAAAAAAGTACTGTGAATCAGAAGCAATGACAATAATAACAAAAAAATCTCCCCAGTTATCAGGACGCCACCCCCGGAGAATAGCTGAAGCATAAACCACTGAGCTTCAAAAACCACTACACCAAAATCTTTCTCTCTCTCTCTATCCATACTTTCCAAACGCCCGCACTGTGTGTAAGCATGTTAAAGGTATTCATAGCCCTTTGAGTACGCGCAAATTATAAAAAAAAAAAGGTGACGCAAAAAAGTGGAGGGGGACCTCAACCAACTTGGCGTGCGCAACTGGAGGCAGCTGGCTCGTAACCGTGCTGGCTGGAGAGGTTTGTTGGTTCAGACCCAGGTCCACCCCGGACTGTAGCGCCGTCTAAGAGAAACTTGCGTTAGGATATCTTCAAATTTTCGCCAGTTAGCCGCAAAATTTGGAGCAACTCGCTCAAAATTGCTGCGACCAGTGATGCCGTTTGCCAATTTTTTAGTAAAGTGTTTTCAGGAAAAAATAGAAGTGTTTTGCTGAAAAGTGAAGTGTCATTATAAAAGTTGAGTTTCTTATATTAAACGACTATTTCTGAAAAAAAAAACAATTTTTTTTAAATAAGGGAGCTTTAATCTAAGCTTTGTGGTATCTTAATACAACATCTTTTGGCGATACCCAGTTCTTGAAACCATTTTTAGAAACAATTCCTTTCACAAGAATCAGTGAATTAACAGTGCTAACAGTGCTGTCTCGGCCAAAACTCTTAATCAATTAAGTTTTGGAAAATACCCTATCAGTAGTTGCACTACTATGCGGAAGACACAACAAGACTCCTATAAACTCTTTTAAAAGAGGGTACACAATCTGCCCCAAAGCATTTTTGAGGCAGAAGACAGAATGCCAAAAGACTTAAAGACTTTCTTCTTTGGGTAGAATTGTAGACTTGTAGTTATCGAATGGATGTGTTTGCGTATACGATTTTTGGCTCATTGATGAATATATAATGCAATTTCCCAATTAAGTCTACAAAAAGTGAAGTGTTTTTGCGAAAGAGGAAGTGTCGAAGTGTTGTCTATGAAAACGAAGTAAAATACTTCGATTGGAGTATAAACGGCAACGCTGGCTGCGACCAAGGCATTCAAAGGTAGAAAGACAGTAGACCCTTACGAAATTTTATGAAAACAGGCTCAGTTATATCAGAAAATTTTCTGCATCTACTTTTAAAGAACTCGCATGGCCAATCCGAAGCAACAAATACTGAGATCATAACCATTATGATGAAAAACCGAGTTTTCCAAGCAGGAAAAGTAAAATCTTAGCAATAATGGAAAATGCGGATTATGATCCAGCTGGATAAGAATGGTGACCAAATGGAATGCACAAAAACAGAAATTAATCTGAAGTTTGAACCGCCAATCAAAAATGGCTGTACCGGTGAAACGATGAAATTTAAAGTTGTTTTAAGTCTGTTCCCCAGTTCAAACAAAATACACTTACGGCCTCCTCCGCATAGCTTTCCGTCTTAACTCCTGTTTTCGGTGGAACGAAAACGAATGGTTTGAAGCTTAAGAGGACTATGGAGAAAATGTTATGACAGGTATGAATAATAAAAAAAGAATGACTTTCGGCACATGAACGTTAAGATCATTGGAGAATCTTTGCTTACAGCTTGATGTAACTGGTTAATATGCCATTGGACTCTACGTCTCTCTGCGGAATTGGTAGCTCAGAGAGCAGTTTTGAGCCTCAACGGCTTCAAACGATTCCTGGTCGATTCCGAAAGCCAGTATCTGACCGGTCTCCTCGTTACGACTAGACAACACCTTTTATGCAGTTAACCAGTAGTATCCCCATCTTAAAATGTATGTATGAACTTGAACGTGTGCTTCCATCCCAGAGCCATGTAGGCCAAAATGGAGCTCTCGAGTACTTTGAGGTCTCCGGCATTGAGCATTTTCGGTGGGCATTTCACAGGACATACCGCAACCTACTCAGCCTTCGCAGCCTCAGCGTGTCTTTTGCCAGGTGGAGCTGTCCCTGCAGCAACAGTAAAGCTTCTACCAGCTGAGACGGAACAAGCGTTCGCAAGCTTTATATACAGCGGCCATTATTGTACTGCTGCCCTCTTTGCTAATGACACTGTATTGGAGTCGAACTTAGTACTATGCACCTCCGCACCTACATGCATATATATATATATATATATATGAAATAAAAAAATATCTCTCTATTTATCTATTATATTCCTACGAGTAGCGCGGGAAAGAAATGGCAGCCGTACAAAAGCCCCGCATTAGTGTAGTACGATCGTGGTTACTCTCTGATGTCATACGGTATCAGAGTAATACAGCCGGTATAAGTTCTCACTGCAAACCATCTAAAAGGCATGGTCGCATTACACCTTGGATAAGAGGGAGTGATTGGGTTGACTTAGTTCACCTCATTCATCAACTTTGCAACTCTGCCTGGAGCATTTGTGAGAGCGGCAGCCGCCGGTAGCTTTGATCCAGTCAGCAGAATACTTCAGTGATAAATCCCTCCAATACCGAATGTATTCGTTCCCGTTTTTCGCTTAGATCATCCACCCATATGAGGGCCTTACAACATCTAACAGACTGGGCCTTCGAATATCAATAGTTTAATCTTCTGTTGACTCGTAATAAAACTCACTGTCAACGGCCCTTTAAGTTTAAATAATGGATCTAATAAATGCCCATCCATGGACGAAAAGTGGTACTGGAGAAACGAAGAACTTGAAAAAAATAAATAAATACACCATATGTAAGAAAAGCTGAGAGAAGCACAAAAAAGCCATTGACTGCAATTGGAAAGAGGTACTTTGAAATGATAGTATTGCCATGAGTGGAAAGTGGAAAGTGTACATAGTAGTTGTGAGGTCAAACATGTTGTATGCAGCTTAAGTATGGGGTACGTCGCAGTTCTAAGAAGTCGATATGCAATTAAGATACTTCATTAAGAAAATTTTCAGATTGCCAGCTAACACGCCGATGTACATGATGCACCTAGAGATCGGACTGCCAACTTTGTATACTTATACCATATAGTTAAAATGCATTTTTATTATATCTTAAAGGTAAAAGACTTACTAAGGAATCGACAAATATAGAAAAAAAAAAATAATAATAATAAATAAAAAAACTAACAAACAAACAAGAAAGGGAAACGCATGAGCCCCCTAGGGCGGAAGTGGCCGAGGAGACTAAAGAGGACCCCTTCCTTCGAAGATCATGCCACTTTCTTGGACCAAATAAACAATCCAACCCCTAAGAGGAGGAAATGGTAGACTGCGAAGAAGAAAAGAGGATCCTGGAAGAGGATGACTAACAATCGTGCTCAAGCTCTGTAACAATCTAACAATTGCGCCACCCAGTCACTAAATCGGTTAATGATCGACTGATACGCAGCGAAGTGAGAGCGGTGGCTCCGCCAGTACTAACGGCGGGTACCTCGAAAAAAGCTGTAGATGCCTCAAGAACACCGGCGTCGACCACGAAGAAGCAGAAAACCATAGAGGCTTCAACTACTCTAGCAGACGTGGTAAAGTACCCCCTAAGGTGGCCGTCATTAATGACAATGGCTTGGAAAAGCAGCTCACGGACGCATAATGGGGGATGGCAGAGAAATCGCTGATCAACAAGCTTATCGAGGCATCTTGCTATCAGGCAATTGACCATGACTAAAGGATTCTGAATTTAGACTGCCTGAACGATTTCACGCTTAAATGGCTTAAAGAAACCGTGGGTGTCAGCACCTGATCAGAATATAAAATTAATACTTACTTACTTAGATGGCGCTACAGTCCGGAGTGGACCTGGGCCTCAACCAACAAACCTCTCCAGCCAGCCTGGTTACGAGCCAGCTGCCTCCAGTTGCGCACCAAGTTGGTTGAGGTCCCCCTCCACTAGTTTGTGCCACCTACCGCGAGGTCGTCCTCTACTGCGTCGTCCATCCGAGGTGGATTCGAAGACTTTCTTAGCGGAAATGTTGGGCTCCATCCGCTCTAAATGACCCAGCATCTTCGTCGCTGTATGTGAACTCTTCTGGCTAACTCGATGTCCTTATATATGTGGTATAGTTCGGCATTGTACCTTCTCCTCCACTCACCATCTATGAAGACGGGATCAAAGATCGCTCGAAGAACTTTTCTCTCAAAATAACCAAGGGCATCCTCAAGCGGTTTTGACAAAGCCCATGCCTCTGCGCCATACACCAAAGCTGGGATGATTAGTGTCTTATACAGATTTACCTCAGTAGTTCGAGATAGAGTTTTGTTACTTCACTGTCTTCTTAGCCCATAAAAACAGCAATTGGCAAGAGTAATTCTTAGTGTGATCTCCCTACTGATGTCATTTGCGGCGTTCACCAAAACGCTTTGGTAAACAAAATCATTTACTACCTCAAAATTATATCTGTCTATTGTGGCGTTCTGTCCAAGACGCCGATGTTGTGTGTCCTTTTTCGTAGACAGCATATATTTTGTTTTGCTTTCATTGACCGCTAAACCCATCTTTGCTGCCTCGATCTCAATACTCGTAAAGGCCCCATTGACGGCCCGCTGAGTTCTTCCGATTATGTCAATGTCATTGGCATAAGCGAGTAGTTTTACAGACTTGTAAAAGATTGTACCTCCGGTGTTGGTTTGTAAGTTTCGTACAATTCTCTCAAGTACAATGTTAAAGAGATCGCATGATAGCGCGTCACCTTGTCTAAGACCTTTCCTGACATCGAACGGTTCGGTAATGTTCTTACCGACTTTGATGGAGCTGCGAGAGTTCTTCATCGCCATTCTGCACAATGTACCTTCTGTCAAGACTAGACATGGCTCTCTATACACGCTATCATAGGCAACTTTGAAATCGATGAAAAGGCGGTGCGTATCGATTTTATATTCATGATAGCGCGTCACCTTGTCTAAGATCTTTCTTGACATCGAACGGTTCGGTAATGTTCTTACCGAGTTTGATGGAGCTGCGAGAGTTCTCCATCGTCATTCTGCACAATATACCTTCTGTCAAGACTAGACATGGCTCTGTATAACTCGTCTCTATACACGCTATCATAGGCAACTTTGAAATCGATGAAAAGGCGGTGCGTATCGATTTTATATTCATGATAGCGCGTCACCTTGTCTAAGATCTTTCTTGACATCGAACGGTTCGGTAATGTTCTTACCGAGTTTGATGGAGCTGCGAGAGTTCTCCATCGTCATTCTGCACAATGTACCTTCTGTCAAGACTAGACATGGCTCTGTATAACTCGTCTCTATACACGCTATCATAGGCAACTTTGAAATCGATGAAGAGGTGGTGCGTATCGATTTTATATTCATGGGTCTTTTCCAAGATCTGCCGTAGTGTGAACATTTGGTCAATGGTGGACTTTCCAGGCCTGAAACAACACTGATAAGGACCTATCAGGTTGTTGACGATCGGTTTTAAGCGTTCACATAATACGGCAGACAGGATCTTATATGTGATGTTGAGGAGACTTATACTTCTGAAGTTGCAGTGTCACCACAGAGAAATCTGGGTGCTCCTCCATTGGGAGGAGGTTAGACGAGCGGCGAATTCAACCGGATGGTTTCGTTCTGTTTAATTCTGCCGGAAGGAGGCGGTTCAAGTTTGCCATTCGTAGAGACGATACCAGGAAGAGTGCTTATGCCAAAGGCCCTCCTATTGCAAAAGATGCTAAACGAGGTAAATCAGAGGATCATACGCCACCAGCACCCGCCGCCAAGAAAGCCAAGGCAGGACCTACACCTGATGTTCCCACCTTCAGTCAGGTGGCTAGGTTTGTCAGGTTAGGCATCGTTCCAGCGGACTTGGAGAACAAGCTCCTGACAACGGAGCAGATGGCACTCATCCAAGAGGCCGTCATCGATGTCTCAATTGAGCTGAGGAGTAGAGGCGTATGACCGAAATTTTCAGGCTCACAGCACAAGGCAGGATGGCTGGTTTTCGTCTGCTCAGACAGTGTTACTGCTGGGCGGATGAGCTCGAATTTTGAGACAATAAGAGCCAAAAGTGGTTTGGACATCTTATTGGTGGAAGAGGGATCATTCCTTAAGACCCATATTATCCGCGGTTTCTTCCCACAAAGTCTCGAGCTCCCGTCGACAAAAATTCTGGCTTCATTGGAAGCTCAAAACGAAGGCCTAATGGCAACTTCATGCAAAGGGTGAAGGAAGGTGCACTCCTCCATCTGCGCTGGCGACCGATGACTCTTCCCTGAGGGTACTGAAGGCCCTCAATAACAAAGTGTGCTACCGTTTTGGTCAGATCCAACTGATCCTAAAGACCACTGACAAGGGTCAGGAGTCTGGTCACGGTGGTCCGAAGAAGGTGGACCCAATTGGCATTACAACTGCTACTGCGACGGACCCCTATCATCCGTCTCCACCAGCAGTGCCTCCGGGCCTGCCTCGAACACCAGTTCCACTGCCAAAACCGCTGCCATGACTGATGAGTCGCTAAACAGCACCAGTGGTCCTAAAGCTATTACCAGCACTGCATGAATCCGATCAAAGGATCCAGCCCGCCCTAGCACATTAATCCCTAGTCTTCCTAAGACTGGCAACGTGGCCGGTTTGTCGTTAACAACCAGCGGTGCCCCTGGTCACGTCTCTCGAAGACACGAGGAGTCGGTTGCGAACAGACTCCTGGATCATCAAAACCTAATCGCTTGCCCTAGAGGAAAGGGTCCCAAAGAGGCGCATCCGCTACCCTTAGCAAGCGGTTCACCGAAGAAGATATAACCCTTGGTCTCATTCGGGAACCCTGGGTTATTTGCGGACAGGTTAAAGGTCTCCGGAATAGGGCAAGTAAGTTGATTTCCAAGTGTGGAGAGCTAGCGCCGAGAGCGGCCTGCTTCATTAGCAATAATTTAAACTTTCCATTTATTCCAGAATTTATAACAAGAGATCTGGTGGCCCTATTACTGGAAGTCCCCACTGGAGGAGATACACAGAACATCGTGTGTGCCTCAGCGTCCTTCCCTCATGACAGTGGTGATATCCCGCCGAAAGACGTCCAGAGCCTCGTTGACTACTGTCAGGAGAAGAACCTCCATTATATCATCGGATGCGATGCCAACGCACATCATGATGTCTGGGGTAGTAGCAACATCAACAGAAGGGGTGAGTGTCTTTTAGAATACTTTATAAGTAGACAAATAGATATTTTGAACAAAGGCTCTAAACCTACCTTCATAAATGCGATTCGCGAGGAGGTACTTGACCTCACCCTCGCTAGTCCATTTATTTCTAACTTTATTGAAAATTGGGACGTATAAGATGAGGCCTTACTGTCGGACCATCAGCACATCAGGTTTGACATACCTGGCCAACTCTCATATGTCTCTAATAGATACGATCCCAAATCTACAGCTGCATACCAGCTTAACAATATACTGCTTGATACCTACCATGACAGCTGTGTCCCAAAGACATATGTTAGCGAACGCAAAGTGCCTTGGTGGAATGACCAACTGGCGGAACTTAGGAAGAAAGTCAGAAAACTCTTCAACTCTGCAAAGCGAACGAAGAGGTGGGATGAATACAGGTTTGCTCTCACAGAATACAATCTAGTATTGAGACGATCTAGATTCGGTTAGGTTAGGTATGTGGGCTGGCAGGGAACGACGCTCTCTGCCACACTCAGGTCAGCGTTGACCCATTGTGGTACCCATGGGGTAAAAAGTAATCCCTTACCCAATGAAACTAAAAACTACTAACTCAGTCACTTACTTCATTTCTGCATACAAACCACCCCGATGATTTGATGAAGTTCAACATCTTTTCCGTTGAAACGCCGGAGAGTTCCTCGAGATCCTGGAAGAAAAATTTATCAAGGAACTTTTTCCTGGAGTCTTGAAGATTCGGGCAGTGGCACAGGAAGTGGGTTGCGTCCTCAAAAACTACCTCGTCACCACAGCCTCTGCAGAGTTCCTCCTCCGTCAGGCGCAGTTTTTTCAAGTGGTACCGCGGACTGTTGTGCCCCGTGATGATGCCCACGAGGGTGGAAAGGGATTTCCTATCTTTACGGATGATTCTCTCGGTCTTTGCTTTGTCGAAAGATGGACATAGCTTCCTAGTGTGACGATCTAAGCGAGCTGCTTAGAGGAAATGTTGCGAAACAATCGCTGACATGCCTACAGCGCACGAATCCATAAATCGCTCGCAAACGATCTTTTTTTTTTTTTTTTTTTTTCTTTCCGAGGGTAGGTGAAAATTTTCAACAAGACACTATGAGGATAGACAGGGCGTGCTCATAGTAGTGTGGGATTCTTACCCACTAAAAAACCTTCCTTCCAAACAAACTTGTTTATATTTTTTTACTACAACTAAGTATTCGACTTATCAAACGATCAAACGCAAACGATCATGTCAACTGTGTAGGGTTACTGAAGAACGGAACCTACACGACGGACCGTGTGGATACACTTAGAACCTTACTACAGGTACATTTCCCAGGCTCGTCTCTTAACACATCTCATGTGTACTCGAACACAGTTAACCACAGGGTTTATGTGGACAGTAGAGTTTATAGTTTATCTGGAAAAATATTCAGTCCAGAGAAAGTTGAATGGGCGGTAGGCACATTCAAACCTTTTAAAGCCCCCGGCGGTGACGGTCTGTTTCCAGCACTTTACCAAAAGTCAATTAACCTCATCCTGCCGGGGTTGACAGCTTTATTTCGAGCCAGCTACTATTGAGGATACATACCACCCACCTGGAGGCAGGTTAATGTGGTTTTCATCCCCAAGCCGGGCAATAGGCCTAGCGAGCTGCCTAAATCATACAGACCTATAAGTCTAACATTATTCGTCCTTAAGACAATGAAGAGACTCATAGATATCCATATTAGAGACCGGTTACATCGGTCTAACCCTCTGCACTTGAATCAGTACGCATACGGGAAAGGCAAATCTACAGTAGGTGCCCTTCACTATCTCGTCAAAAAGATAGAGGGAACACTCAGTTCAAAGGCGATAGCCTTGTGTGCATTTCTTGACATCGAGGGCGCGTTCGATAACACTGGTTACCACTCGATCGCAAGGGCGATCAGTAGCAGAGGTATCGAAGAATTGACCAACCAATGGATCAGGGCCATGCTGGTAAGTCGACTCATTACTTCCTCCTCTGGAGGAGTGTCGGTGTCCATAACTGCAACCAAAGGCTGTCCTCAAGGAGAAGTTCTTTGCCCCCTGTTATGGTCTATAGTCATCGGTAATGCTGATGACTTGGCGGTTTTTATCAGAGGTAAACACAGCACGATAATTTCCAGCGTCATGCAAAGTGCAATATCTCAAGTTGTAGAATGGTGTAACAAAGAAGGACTATCCATCAATCCTAGTAAAACCGTTCTGGTGCCGTTTACAAGGAAGACACAGGTCAAACTTGAACCTATTACAATCAAAGGCACCACACTAGTCTATTCCAGCGAGGTCAAATATCTTAGGTTAGGTAAGTGGGCAGGTGTAGGGGGATAGAAAACCTCCACACCACACTCAGGTCAGTATAGACCCATTGTGATACCCAAGGGGGAAAGGAGATAGAAAAAGGAAATCCCTACCTCGTGGAAAAATACCGTCTTGTAAGTATCCTAAAGAAAGAACTAAGTACTCACTGTGTCCTAGATACAAACCATCCAGAGGATTTGATGAAGTTTGCGATGTCATTTATTGGTCTGTTGGACAACTCTTCTAGATCCTCAAAGAAGTGTTGCCCAAGGATCTTATTTCTCAAATGATAGAGGCCTGGGCAATGACAGAGAAAGTGGGCGGTGTCCTCCTGAGCCTCCTCGTCGCCGCAGCCTCAACAAAGTTCTTCGCTAGTCACACGTAGTTTTTTCATGTGGTACCGCATGGTGTTATGCCCCGTAATGACTCCAATTAGAGTAGAGAGGGATTTTCTGTGCCTCTGTATGAGTCTATTGGTTCTTACTCTGTCAAAAGCGGGCCACAGCTTCCTCGTGGTGACACAAGTATCTAAACAGGTCCACCTATTGTTAGCCTCCGTTATGGCTTTGTTTCCTGCTACGAGCTTAAGGGCGCAAGGAGGGATGTACACCGAGGGGTCGGATTGGTCCGAGCTTAGTGCTGAGCCACCTCTAGCCAATTCATCGGCTTTCTCATTCCCTGGTATGCCTTCATGACCAGGGACCCAGCAGAGCCTTACCTCGTGCTGTGTTCCAAGAACCTTGAGCTCTTCTCTACAACACTTCACAAGCTTCGATTTTATTTCTATAGCAGATATTGCTTTTATCGCTGCCTGGCTGTCGATGAAAAAGGTGATATCCTCTCGTGGTATTGCCCTCATTGCAGTCTCACGAGCTGCTATTGTAACTGCTAGGACCTCCGCCTGGAAAACGCTGCTGTAGTTCGAAAGCCGAGCTGACATGGAGAGGCCAAGCGTTTCAGAGAAGATGCCTGCGCCTACACCTATTTCCATTTTGGATCCATCGGTGTAAACAGCTAAGGATCGCTCGTTAGGCGTTCTGTCATTTTTCCAGTCTTCCCTGCTCGGATAGGTGCTAGAGAATGGTCTTAAGAAGTCTAGGTAAGGCGTTAAGTAGTCTGTATTAGATACACTGCATAGATATCTCTGCAGGATCGTGGTGTGACCCATTGCATTTGATCTCCAGCTATCTGTTTGGCTTAATCTTACGGCACTATGGGCTGCCGATACTTGTATAAAGATGTCTAGCGGAAGCAGATTGAGAATGGCCTCGAGTCCTGCTGTAAGTGTCGTTCTCATCGCACTGGTTGTGGCGATGCACGCTAGTCTTTGTACTTTTGTGATAGCAGCTAGGTTATTTATTTTGCTGGCTGCCTGCCACCATACAAGGCTGCCATACGTTAGTATTGGCCTTACTATAGCTGTATACATCCATAGGATGATTTTGGGGCTCGGTCCCCAAGTCTTCCCAAATATTCTATTGCACGAGTAAAAAGCTATCGTGGCTTTTTTGACTCTTTCGTTGATGTTTAGTCTCCAGTTCAGTTTCCTGTCGAGCACCAGGCCAAGGTATCTCGCACTATCGGAGATACTCAGGGGAGTACCCCTTACGGAAGGAGTTACGAATTGTGGAATTATTCTTTTGTTAGTGAATAGTACTAACTCTGTCTTCTGGGGATTAACCGCCAGCCCACATCTCTCCGTCCAGGAGTCAATGATTTCCAGCGCCCCTTCGATTTGTTCGCTCAGGGTCGGGAGAAATTTACCTGTTGCTAGCAGCACAACATCGTCCGCATATGCAATGGCCTTGACGCCGCTGTTTCTAAGTTTAAGAAGGACTTCGTTCAGGACAATAACCCACAGTAGTGGGGATATAACCCCTCCTTGAGGGGTGCCTCTTGAGGCATAGACTTCGAGTTTAGTACCTCCGAGTTCAACTTTGATATGTCTTTCCTTTAGCATATTGACGATCCATTTTATCACAGAATTGTGAATATTAAGGTTCGTTAGAGTTCTATTGACCGCTTCCGTTTTGACATTGTTAAAGGCTCCTTCAATGTCCAGGAAAGCGGCTAGTGTATATTCTTTATTTTTCAGTGATTTTTCTATTGAGCCGACTACACAGTGCAGCGCTGTCTCTACGCTTTTTCCTTTCGTATAAGCGTGCTGCGCTGGGGATATGTCACCTGGGCGTAGTTTACTACGGATGTATATGTCAGCTAGCCTTTCAAAGGTCTTTAGGACAAAGGAGGTAAGGCTAATTGGCCTAAAGTCCTTTGCAGTAGTGTGGCTTGCTTTACCGGCCTTGGGTATGAAGACCACTTTGACCTCTTTCCATGATCGAGGTATATACCCCCACATGAGGCTGTTGAGGTACAGTTCTTTAAGTGGCGGGATGATTGTGGTTATTGTTTTCTGTAGCATGATCGGGATAATCCCGTCGGGTCCTGGGGATTTAAAGGGAGAGAATGATCCGATTGCTGATTGCGGGTCAGTGTGGATGGCGGTCCCTCCTTGGCATCAAAAGGCATGTAGACGGCTGATAGAATCAGCGGGGAAAGCCCCCTCCGCTCAAGCCTTACCACTGTTTGGTCCTCATTGCTGTAGCTAGATAAAAGAAAAAGGTTAATTTGTTTCCTAGCTACGATGCACGTTCTGTTCTTACATTCCGCGTGTAGCGGTTCGATGCTGTATGTAGTAAGGTCTTTATGCCTTAGCCCACTTATTTTGCCACGGGAGATCCATGGCTCTTGATTTACTGCAATGTCTATGTTCCTATCTCCCATGAGATAGATGAGGTTGGCGCTAGCTGCTATGCTATGGTGAATGTTTATTTGAGCAATCTTCATCATTGATTTACCTTATCACCCGCCTTCCTTCTTTTCTTTTCGTCCATCCCAACTAAAGGTCTGACCTTGCGTCGGGTAATTCCAATGCGAACCTTATAGTTGTATCTCCTTAGGATGGGCATGGACTTGTGGTTAAGCAACACCACAATCTCAGTTCCGGCTTCTGTATGGGTACCCACTTCTAACACCTCCCAATTTTCGCTATAGAGCTCGGGGTTGAGGTGTTGGAGGTTTCTTTCCAGCCGTTCTCTAGGAATGTGTGGGCCCGGAATGAGAATGAGCCCTTTAGGCCAAGTGAATTCCAGCAGATCTGTTTTTTCCACAAGTCGCAGGTCGGCATTCGCCCAAGGAGCCTGCGTGCTGGTTACGAAATTCTTGAGTCAATTGAGTGTTGTCTCGTTGTCACACGACATGACCTTGAAGCCTTTGAAGGTGGTGAGCTGCTCAAAGAAAGGGATAGTTCCCTGATTCTTGACTATGGCGTAGTTTACTCCGTCGAGTATACGCAGCTCCACCAGCCTCCATTGGTGTCCGGATAGCTTACGGTCAGGGTATTGAAATCGACGATCGCCACCTGAAGATTAGCTCTTTCTTTTCGTGATGCCATCTTGGCTTTTTTGCTTATTCTTCGTGTTGGCGGCGATGTCGTGTCGTCGTGCCTACCTCTCTTGGAACACCCCGCAATCGGCTCGGCCGTGAGCCTTGCGGCCCCATCCGAAACGGTTGGCGGGGGCTTGAGTCTGTCCGAGACTGAGGTGGATGGCAAGAGGCTTTCCTTCCTCGACTCGAACAATCTCCTGCCTGTTCCCCTAATCTGCCCTATGCTACGTCGATTGCTGCCTGAGTCAGCAACAGAACGCCTCGCAGTCGACCTAGGTTTGGACTGTGCGTCCTTGCTTGGATCGACTGAAAGCGGTTTAGGTCTGTCCCCGGCTGAGGTGGATGGCAAGAGGCGTTCCCTCCTCGCCGCGGTCAGTCCTACACCCGTTCCTGTTGCGGTCGAGTTCCGTGATGTAGTCGCCTTATTGGAACAGCCAGCAACCGGCTGAGGGGTTGAGTCTGAGTCGGTAGCTGGCCGAAGTCTCCTCGCGGCTGAGGCGGGGAGCAAGAGGCTTCCCGCCCCCGCCGCGAGGGGACTTCTTACCTTACGGCCCGTCCTGTCTTGTCGGGTGGATCTTCTCAGCTTAAGCGTGTTAGTGGCTCTATCCAGAGCCACTCTTTCCTTGTCCGTGTAGGACTCCGGATCACGCTTTTTAAGCTGCCGTATTAACCGGATAGCATTGCGTATACGGTTGCGCACCGTCGTCTGTCTTGGGTAGATGTCTACGTCGCTGGTCTTCCCTATTTTGGGTGGTCGGGCTAGTCCCAAACCATGGCTACCTAAGCTAACTACCGTCGCGAAGCTGCAGGCAGAAGAGTCAATCCTAGGCTCAGCAGGACTGCAATCGCCAGGTTGCTGAGGTGTTGACGTATCCATCCCGCGTGAGTAGCTGAGGCTTGACACGCTGGAAGTGTCCGAGTCAGAGTCTTTATCGGTAGGCTTTTGCAATACCACTGAATCACGATTGTGCTCCGGATTGGCCGATGAGATCACCTTGCGTCCTGACTGGCTAAGGCTTGTCGCAGACTTAGGTGGTCCCATCAACCCTTCCTCGCTCGTGACTTCCGCCGTCACTGTTCTTTTTGGAGAGCTAGCAATAGGCTTACACTCCGCCAAGGACTGTTCCTGCAGGAAGGCACGTGCGTTATGGAGCCTCTTCCGCTCGCATTCCGTTAACTCCTCCCATTTCTTAGTCCCTAATCTCCGGACTGTCAACTTGCAATTTTTTGAGCGCTTGGAGGATGTTGACATATTGGAGAAGGATGAACTGGCAATGGAGCAAGTGTCGCTTGATTCCAGAAAAAGATTTTCAAGATTGACGTCAATTGCACCAACGCTTTCCTCATCCGACGTACGGAGAAGAATTGCTTCTTCCTCCACTCCTACACCTTGATCGGTTTTTATAGAGCTAGGAGTGCCCGATCGAATTACACTCTTCGCTTTTGGTTTATTATTTTTTGAAGTATTTTGCATTTGGATCCCACGAGTAAGGGGGAAGAAGATGTCCGCCTGCACTCACCCCCTGTATGCAGGTAAGAGGAATTAAAATAAAACTGAAGGTCCCCAGGTATTCAGAGTTTGCGCTCGCGACTGAGCTTCCCCCCAGCCATGCAGGCCTCGGCGCGTCGTACCTTACCTTGGGTGATCACCTTTTGGTCTCTAAAACCTCCCCTTTAGTCGAACCGATATGTGGGAAAACATCTAGCTGGACGCAGACTAGATTTAGTTATTCTCCTCGGCTCGACCTTCGGTTCATAGGAAATAGATTAAGCCTCTCCACCACGACAAGGTAGGGATCGAGGAGAGGAGGTCAAATATCTTGGTGTAATTCTTGACAAACGACTTAATTGGAATTCATATATCAAGTCCGCCGCTGAGCGCGCTACTAGAGCACTGTGGGCCAGTAGCGCCTATACGGCAGAACTTGGGGTTTCTCTCCTAAGATGATACATTGGTTGTAAATAATGATGGTTAGACCCATTATCACATACGGTGGCCAAAAACTCTCCAGCAGACAACGGCAAACAAGTGCAGAAGTTGCAAAGAATTGCCTGTCTTGGCATTACAGGTGCGATGCGCACCTGCCCTACGACAGCTCTGGAAGCTATTGTTGGGCTTACACCTTTACCAATCTTCATTGGGAAGATGGCTGCTAGGTATGCCATCAGGCTGCAGCTAGATCACGAGTATAAACCAGGTGACCTTGTGGGACATTTACAGATACTCAACTCAATCCCTAAAAGAGACATGTTCTGCTTTTACCAGATATTATGGTCAGGCAACACTACTTTGGTAGGTTATTCGAGGTTGAAATATTGGACTGCGAAAACTGGTCCAATGGTGCTCCAACACTGGTCCCTAGAAGTCTGGTCTGGTTCACCGACGGTTCGAAAATGGATTCTGGAGTTGGAGCTGGGGTTTTTGGACCCAACACAAAGATTTCGGTACCTATGGGTAAGACTCCCACTGTGTTTCAGGCTGAAATCCATGCCATTGAGTTTTGAGCCAGGCACAATCTCCGCAAGGGGATCAAAGGCGCTAGAATACATATCTTCTCAGATAGCCAAGCAGCACTTATGGCACTGTTGTCCAACCATATGGACTCCAGAGCCGTGAAATGCTGCTACGATACATTACAAGACCTTGCCAAATACAACAGGGTAATACTCGGTTGGGTACCTGGACACCAAGGGATTGTGGCAACGAATCTGGAGATGAGGTTGCTGGGGCTGGCTCAGAATCTGTGTTCATAGGTCCTGAACCTTATTGTGGCGTTAATTGGGCGACAGCTACAACGCTGATTATCGAATGGGAAGACAAACTTCCAAACGATTAATCAAGCCTTACTCCTATAAGGAAATCCTTAACTTAGATAGGCAGCTTGTGAGCTTTCTTACTGGCCATTGTCGGCTGAGATACCACCTTAACAAGATGAACCTGGGCCAAGAGAAGCACTGTCGGTTCTGTTTAGAGGAGGATGAAACTTCAGAACACATTCGGGTAGGGGTTAGAATATACCCGAGGTAGGCATGCCTGTCGTAAGAGGCGACTAAAATCGACCCTCCGTATACCGAGCGTAGTGTATACACAAAATGCAATGAACAAAACAAAACGATTAATTACCCCAGGTGGCAGCCCAGGTTCAGTGGAAAATCCACCCTCTTCGGAGGTCGGCTCTACGGATTCTGGAGAGAGCCAGTTATTGCAACTAATAAATCCCTTCATAAAAAGTACAAGGGTGTGTCGATCTCCTCCACCAAGATCGAATAACTCCGTGAAAAAAAGTCCACCGGAAGCGCCAGCGCGCGAAATTCAGGACTCAGCGAAATATAAAAGTCTTGAGGAAGAAAATAAAACACTCCGAATCAAGCTTAACGAAATGGATCTACTCTATCAAGATCTTAAGAAAGAGATAGACTTATTAAAAGAAGAAAATAAGGTAGTGAAGAACACGCATTTCGAGAGAGAACGCGAATGTACTCCACCACGCTTAGCTAGTCTGGAATATCACACGGACGAAGAAGAGCTAGCACGCGAAACATATCGGGTCAAAAAGAAAACACCTAGTAAAAAACGAAGAGCCAATTCATCGCCCGAAGTCGAGCCCGTGAAAGTAGAAAATCACAAAGAACCGCAAGTAAAGCAACTACGAGCGCAATTTCATCCACCCCCACCAATAAACATCGTCGGGATAACGGAATACAATAAGTTGCAAAGCCTCCTTAAAGGAATAATAACATCCAAGTATAAGGTTACGTCTTTGAGGGATAATGCGTGGAAAGTCAACGTCGATGACTACAATGACTACCGAGCTGTATCCCAAAAGCTAAACACCGAAAAAATTCAGTGGTATACTTTCGAAATCAAGTCAGAAAGGCCACATCGTGTCGTTGAAAGGGGACTCCACCCCTAATGCACCAAAGAAGAGGTATTGACTGACCTTCAAGCCAAAGGCTTTAAAATTCTTGATGCCGTTAATATCATCAAGAAGGAGAAGCAACAAACGGAAATAGATAAAGACGTCTTGGTAAGGCGTGGACTTCCGCTTTTTATGTTACTTTCGATAAATCGGATAACATCGACGATATCTACCGAATTAGAGCCATACTAAATATCGTGGTCAAAATCGAGCCCATGCGTAGAAATTTAAGGATGATTCCGCAGTGCAAACGTTGCCAAGGATTTAACCATACACAAATGTACTGCAAAAAAGAACCGCGATGTGTGAAATGCGTCTGAAATCACCTCTCCCAAGTCTGTGGAGTAAATAAACAAACCTCTACAACATGTGCTAATGTAAGGGAAAGCACCCGGCAAATTATAGAGGCTGTGAAGTAGCTAAGGAGTTGCAAAAACGGAGAGATATGCTCTTTAAGCCCCTTGCAAAATCTAAACTGCAAACTAAGCCAAAGCGTAAGAATGCACAGGAGAAAGTAGGCAAACTAAAACTACCGGGTTCAAAGCACAAAAAGGTGAGGGAAAGAGTGACAACAGAAAAGTCCTCGACTTCTGTTCTTAAACGAATCGGCACTGAAAAGTTAACGTCGAAAAAGCCGCTAGGTTATGACCCTCGGACAGCAGGAGTGCAGACTTACGCTCAGGCCGCGGCATCCGAAAAACCAAAAAACCTTGAAATTTCGACGGACCCTGTCTCTCATGTTTTGTCGGTTATTCTCGAGAAATTTGAAGACCAAAGCAAACTAAATAAAATTATTCTCGATAGGCTGGTTAAGCTTGAAAATAATTCTCAGAAAACGCGTACTTCAAGTAGAATATGAATGACAAACGAATGTTAAAAATATGTACTTGGAATGCAAACGGACTTTTGCAAAAACTCGACGAATTGGAAATATTCATGCGTGAAAAAGGTATTGATATTTGCTTGATTTCTGAAACCCACGTAAAAAAGGAATCGCATTTAAAAATAAAAGTCTATAATGATTACAACGCTTGTCACCCTTCGGGAAAAGCGAGGGGCGGATCATCGTTATTTATTAAAGACTGCATCGAACAATCCGAAGACCTAAAGATAGAGCTTGAAACTTTGCACCTGTGCACGATACGAGTAAAAAATAGTCAGCGTACTCTTAAAATCTCATCTATCTACTGTCCACCGCGTTCTGCGCTTGAAAAATCTGATTTTACTAACTTGTTTGAGTTGGTATTGCCACGTTCAAAGAAGAGATCATTTGAAACCTGTTAAGAAGGCAATATCTATGCACGTTCCAAAGACATCGCGATGTAGGAAAGGCAGGCCTATAAACGCCTAGATCAGACAAATGCGACGACATCGGCATTTCATTGGCCTCAGTAACCGAGTGATCCAAAATCGGCAGGCCTGTCAATATTTTCTGAGGTCAAATAGGCGAACCCCACAGGCGGATCAGTAGAAATTCGGCGAAGTGGGAGGGTTGTGATCCCATGTTTTCGGATCATAGCCTGGCTGATAAAAGGAAGAAGAAGAAGAAGTTTGAGTCGCTGAAACCTAATTTTATCATCGGCGGCGACTTTAATGCGAAACATACGTTCTGGGGCTCAAGATACAGCTCGAAAAAAGGTAGAATGCTCTATGGGGCACGTATGGAGTACAGTTGTGATTTCCATTCGACGGGTAAACCAACTTACTGGCCAACTGATACTTCGAAAATACCTGATCTGATAGATTTTTTCGTTGTGAAAGGAATATCTACCAACCACATAAAAGTCGAAGACTGCTTTGATCTGTCGTCTGATCATTCCCCAGTTATTTTAACAATCAGCGAAAAACTAGTCTATAACCTAGAGCCAGCGAGATTAACTGGTCGAACAACTAACTGGGAAGGCTTTAGGAACGAAATTGAAGATAATGTTGAACTAAGCGTTCCACTTACGACACCCTATGAACTTGAGGTTGAAGTTGATCGCTTCGTTGAGATCGTACAGCTCGCCTTTTGGAATAATACCCCTAATCGAAGGAAAACGCCGGGCAGATATGGTTTGCGATATCCTCCGGAAATAAAAGAAGTGGTCAAGGAAAAAAGAAAAGCGCGTAAAAAATGGCAACAGAGTCGTGCTCCGCAACATAAAGCACACTTGAATCGTCTGTGCAACTAGTTGAAGAAGACTATTAAGGATTTTAAGAATCGTGCTCTTACCTTGAAAGTTTAACAGCGAAAAAAGATTCCAGTTATTCACTTTGGAAAACTGTAAAAGTCCCAAAAGGCCCAAAGTTCCCGCGCCGCCAATCAAATTAAATCAAAATGAATGGGCGAGGCAAGATAAAGAAAAAGCGGATGTCTTTGAAACATTTAAACCGTACGATGGTCAAGTGGTTTACGATAACCGCAATAGGCTGGATCTACCATCTGACGATTTGACGCTCATAAGTACAACGCTAAGGGAACTCAAACATGAGATCGAGAATCTAAAACCTTAGAAATCTCCTGGTTATGAATTGATTACCGGAGAAATTCTCAAAGTTTTATCTAGAAAAGCATTGATTAAGCTTCTCCATATTGTAAATGCTGCACTTAGATTAAAACACGTGCCGAGCCAATGGAAAGTTGCGGAAGTCATAATGGTTTTAAAACCAGGAAAACCGCCAAATGAGGTAAAATCGTATAGACCAATTTCGCTTCTTCCAATCATATCGAAAATTTTCGAGAGGATATTATTAAGGCGTCTCCAACCAGTTATAGAAGAAAATAATCTTATCCCTGACCACCAGTTTGGGTTCAGAAGTAATCATTCAACGATTGACCAGGTGCATATAATTACTGACGTAATCGAGAAAGCATTTGAAGAAAAAAAGATTTGCTCAAGCGTATTTCTTGACGTCTCGCAAGCCTTTGATAAGGTGTGGCATGATGGCTTGAAATTCAAACTACGACAAGTATGCTTATTTGATATTCTAGAATCATATCTCGGGAATAGAATCTTTCGTGTTAGACATGGAGTCGAATACTCCGAGCTCAAAGAAATTTCGGCCGGCGTACCGCAAGGAAGCGTTCTTGGGCCACTTCTCTATTTGCTATATACTCGTGATATACCGAACGAAGATGGCACTATCCTTGCTACGTTTGCCGATGACACCGCTATCCTCGCAGTACGTAAAACAATCGAAGAAACGACTGCAAAACTGCAAAACGCACTGAATAATGTAAATGAATCAACGAGGGACTGGCGGATCGCCCTCAACGAATCTAAATCTGTTCACGTGAATTTCACTTACAAGAAAACTAATGACTTGCCAATTTGCCTAAACTCGGCCCGAATACCTTTTGCAAACGAGGCCAAATACCTGGGAATGACACTCGACGCAAGGCTGAAATGGAATCCTCACGTGAAAATGAAACGTAAAGAACTCGAAATCAAATATAGAGAAATGTACTGGTTACTCGGAAAATATTCCCAGTTCAGTACTGAGAGCAAACTGCTTTTATACAAGCAAGTGCTAAAGCCGGTGTGGACCTACGGTATACAACTTTGGGGTTGTACCAAGAAAACAAATGCAAATATTTTACAAGCTTTTCAAAAAAAAGTGCTGAGAGAAATAGTCCAAGCACCGTGGTATAGTAGAAACGACGATATCCACAGGGATCTCGGAATTCCGACAATCGAAGCTGAAACTAGAAGCTTCGCGAGATAGCATAGAAACCGTCTAATCGGACATGTCAACAATACAGTCCTACAAATTTTGGATGAGAGCAATTTATTACGCCGACTACAAAGGACGAAACCTTTCGACTTGGCGAGACAATGAATAACCGCGTCTAGATTGCGGAATATGCAGGATCTTTCAGTGGAAAGAAACCTGCCGAACGTTTTTTTTCATGATAGAAAAAATGCTTGATAAGTTAATACTTAGTTGCGATATCTAACAAATTTATACCCAAGGGTGGTGTTTTTTTAGTCAGTAAGAATCTGACACTACTATGAGCACGCGCTTGCTATTCTCATAGCGTCTATGGAAGATTTTGCACCTACCCTCGGAAAAAAAAAACATTCTTTGTGAATGCTCGGCACTACACTGGTTAAGGAAACGTATTCTCCACAAGGAGATACTTACTTCAGTGGAACTGAAATGCTCCGCTACTAAAGACATACTCACTTTCATAAGGGAGGTAGTACCTCTGTTAGATTAACTCCAACCCGATACAGTAGATCTTTCAGGTCGCAGTGTCGTTGCCACGCGGGCATGGGTTGTACAAGAGGAAAAATAAAATAAAAGGGTCTCCTTTCTTCCGGATCGGACAAACGATGCTAAGTTTCCATTCATCGGGCATACTTTCGTCCGACCAGATTTTAAAGATGAGGTGATGCATGCTCCTTAACAACTCATCTTCTCCTGCTATGAAAAGTTCAGCGGCAAGGCCGTCGGCTCCAGCAGTTTTGTATAAAATTAATGGTCGTCCCAAAAGGGACCTGCCGACCAGACCCAAGGTGAAATTTTGAATCCCTGACGATTTCAAAGGCACACTTAGAGCAACTAATTCGTACCTTAAATCCGAAACTCCCTAGTGGCGACTGGCAGTTAATGGAGATGGGAGAGTCCACTGAGTCGGGCCAAGAAGCCAACATTATGCTTAACCACGAGACCATAACCTTGTTACTCGCGAAAGAGTACAAGATCCACATTGGAATCATGTATCATATGGTGGAAATTGAGCCGCTGACGGAGGTGAGGAGAGCGACGCCAATGTAGATAAAACAAGCAGTATGATGAAGGTTGTGCAAATCAAACTTCAACATAGCAAGTAAGTTGGCCATCGCCAATCTCCTAACCTACATATCGAAGCACAACTTTGACATTGCCCTGGTTCAGGTATCCTGAAATAGTGGTCAAAAAATCTGCGAACTGAACAGTAAGGAATAATCCTTAATCTTTGGAAACCGCCAACAGAACAGTAAGTTCCGCACTTGCATTATAGCAAAAAGACAAACTAATCTAACCCCCCTTTAACAACGCAGACCTAACATCCGAACAATCCAAACAAATCTCTGGTTTTGACAGCGGCCTATCTGCCTTATGACGACTCCCACCCACTGGAATGTTAGCCAACCTAGTGGACAACGCTGCAAAGGAAGGGTGGAAACTCATAGTCGGCTGCGATGCCAACACACACCATATACAATGTGGGAGTAGTGACATCAACGAAAGGGGAGAGACTTTACTTGAATTTATTATTGGTAGTAATCTGTGTGTAGAAAATACTGGGTCAGAACCCATCTTTTTGACAAAAAAAAAAAATTACAGGAGGTTTTAGATGTAACCTTGACCCTTACCTCTGGATCCCTTGTAGTTAGTGACTGAAAGGTGTCCGATGCCGTTACTTTCTCAGATTATAGCATGATCTGCTTCTCTGTAAACGAAACTACAAGACATTAAAACCCTATCGCAATCCCAAGAGGATCCTCAATCCTCGTCCTTGACAAACAAACCCGAGATTGACCACGAGGTCATGACCCTTACCTCAGCCTTCAAAGCAGCATTCGAAAGGTCCTACCTCTAAGCAAAGGCAAGAGGAAGCTCAACCCCGCATGGTGGTCAAGTGAGCTCTCAATCTTGCATACTAATACCAGGAATATATATAATTTGGCAAAACGCACAAAAAATCGCGAGGACTGGGACCGCTACAAAGAAGGTAAGGGGGTTTTCAAGAAAAAGATAATCTGTGCAAAAAGATCATGATGGTGTAAATTTTGCAGCGAAATTGAATCCACAGAAGACGCAGCGAGAAAGTCCTGCCAAAGGCTCACTCGGTCAAAAAAATTCAGCAAGGAACCAGGCGGTACAAGGACAGAATCATGTGCCGAAACCCTACAACTCCTATTTAGAAATTACTTCCTAGGGTGTAATATTATAGGTTCCAGAACAGAGACGACAACACAATCTGTCGAAAAATGGCTACATGGGCCACAGCAACATTGCAAGATGGGCTCACCTAGACGCCACCAAAGACTATCCTCCGTCATCCCTCGACTTCAGTCAATGGTCCAAAACTCAGTCCTTCCTTTGTTAAATCAAACATAGCACTTGACTTCAATCGACAAGCAGACGAAAGATGGAGAGCGCTCCTATTATGCCACGTGACCAGAAATATCTGGACCAAACACGACAAGATGAAAACCAAGCTCATCCTTACTCAAAGTAGACAAAGCTTGGCGCTTCTCATAGGAATCATTATCGGCTACAACTTATTGGCGGCCCACCAGAAGAGAATGCGGCTAAGTACAGATGAACTTTGCAGAGGTTACGGCAACACAGATGAAGAAGAGGATACAGAACAATTCCTGTGCAAATGCCTCTGCAATACCAGGAGATGGCCCTTGGAGAGTATTTCTTCAATCATCTGGATGACCTGTTTGAAAAGACATCAACCACCATCATGAAATTCATAGCTTCTTCAGGGTGGTTTAGAGGAAGTAGCCTCTAATACCACAGCACCCTAGCCATTTTGTTTCTTTTTTTTTCTTTTTTTTTCTCTCTTTTCAGTATTTTAGCCAGGAAACTCCGTCTTACTTACTTACTTAGGTGGCGTTACAGTTCGGGGTGAACCTGGGCCTCAACCAACAAGCCTCTCCATTTAGCTCGGTCTTTAACTAATTGCCTCCAGTTGCGCACTCCGTCAGGTGGGCACAATAATGGATCCTTTTGAGATCCGAGTGCAGACCCCTTAACCCTAACCTAACCTAACCTAGTCATCGGCTACCCAACATAGCTACGCATATCTTCCGGCAAAGAAGGCAATTCTTCTAAATATGGGAAAAGCTGGGTGAGGAACACAGCATTATACTTCCCAGCATGAACAAATACCTTAAACATAATACGGGCAGAAGTAACTGCGGCATTGTTTCGAAGTTCCCCCAAAAGGCATAACAGAGTGTGAGCAGAATCATTTATTCTTCCCTATGCCACTATCGAGCCAGAATTATGCCTGAAGATTGTAAGGCGTTTTTATTTCTACTTTGCTATTGTTTAAGTTATAAACTACTTTAGATCTGTCTCTCTAATCTGGCTGACGGCAGAAGCCAAAGTCATAAAATATATACTCGTACATACACATGTCAAATAAATAGAATTTAAGAAAAAGTAAATACAGATTTACTTACTTACTAAATGCCCATCCCAACTTTCGTCCTTGTTAAGCTAAAAAATGTCAACGACTATTGGTTATATTTTCCTACCTACCACTCTCTCTGATCGCAATTACATACAGAAGAGATTTACACTTTTATTAATTTTGGGTCATGTTCAATTATTAAATTAAAGGATACTTTCTATACCCAAAATCTTTGTACTATGTCTGTGCCACATCTAATGTGGGCGGTGAACTTTTACATTCTAGTAAGTAAATACTAAAAAAAAAAATCAATTTTTCAACGCTGCTTTCAGATATTATACATGTATTTTTGTTTCACCCCTTTACCTCCATCGCACCATACATATAAAGTGTAAGTGTGTACGTGTTATAGTGCCGTTTTTCCATGCATTATTTCAATATGCATGACGATGACAGGACCACAGAAAAAGCAAATTGGAAAATTGTCACCCTGCGGGTTGTTACTTTGATTATATGGGTTATGCATGCAAATTGATTTTTCGTGTTCATTGAGTTAAATTGAATTTTTGCTGCCTCTGAAATTTTGTATGTGTATGTGTGTGTTTCTTGGATAATCAAATGCAATCTAAAAAGTTATGAGAATATTGAATAGCGCTGTAAAATGGTACAAAAGAAGGGTTAGGAATTCATAGTAATTCAAAGGTCACATTGTTACAGAAAGGAAGCTCTGAAACATATAACTTTACACATTCCTCCTTGAAAATTGAAGAACTACAATGGAGTTCAGAAGTGTAGGAAAATCTATGTTTAAGATGGCATCTTTTAATAGGTTGGAGAAGAAAAAGATTAGAGAGAAGGAGGCTTTTTCGATGTTTATTCTGAGCTAATCTGGTTTCTCTTATTCTAGGCAACTTAAACGCCGCTAGCTGCTGATCTGTTGCTAGCCGCCCATTACTTACTTACTTAGATGGCGCTACGGTCCGGGGTGGACCTGGGCCTCAACCAACAAACCTCTCTAGCCAGCGCGGTTACAAGCCAGCTGCCTCCAGTTGCGCACCAAGTTGGTTGAGGTCCCCCTCCACTTGTTTACGCCACCTACGCGAGGTCGTCCTCTACTGCGTCGTCCATCCGGGGTGGATTCGAAGACTTTCTTAGCGGGAAAGTTGGGCTCCATCCGCTCTAAATGACAAAGCATCTTAGTCGCTGTATGTGAACTCTTCTGGGTAACTCGATGTCCTTATATAGGCGGTATAATTCGGCATTGTACCTTCTCCTCCACTCACCATCTATGCAGACAGGACCAAAGATCGCTCGAAGAACTTTTCTCTCAAAATAACCAAAAGCATCCTCACGCGGTTTTGACAAAGCCCATGCCTCTGCGCCATACACCAAGGCTAGGATGATTAGTGTCTTATACAGATTTACCTCAGTAGTTCGAGATAGACTTTTTTTACTCCATTGTCTTCTTAGCCCTACTGATGTCATTTGCGGAGTTCACCATAGAGCCTTTACTACCTCAAAATTATATCTGTCTATTGTGGCGTTCTGTCCAAGACGGCTATGTTGTGTGTCCTTTTTTGTAGACACCATATATTTTGTTTTGCTTTCATTGACCGCTAAACCCATCTTTGCTGCCTCGATCTCAATACTCGTAAATGCCCCATTTACGGCCCGCTGAGTTCCGATTCGTTCCGATTATGTCAATGTCATCGGCATAAGCGAGTAGTTGTACAGACTTGTAAAAGATTGTACCTCCGGTGTTGGCTTGTGAGTTTCGTGCAATTCTCTCAAGTACTACCTATTTGTTAAAGGGATCGCATGATAGCGCGTCACCTTGTCTAAAACCTTTCCTGACATCGAACTGTTCTGTGATATTCTTATCGACTTCTTTCTCCATAATCACTCTGCGTAAACGGACGAGCTTGGCAGGAATGTCAAGACTAGACATGGCTCTGTATAACTCGTCTCTATACACGCTATCATAGGCAACTTTGAAATCGATAAAGAGGTGGTGCGTATCGATTTTAAATTCATGGGTTTTTTTTAAATTTGCCGTAGTGTGAATATTTGGTCAATGGTGGACTTTCCGCGCCTGAAACCACACTGATAAGGACCTATCAGGTTGTTGACGATCGGCTTTAAGCGTTCACATAATACGGCAGACAGGATCTTATATGCGACAGAGACTTATACCTCTGTAGTTGGCGCAGTTCAGAGGGTCTCCTTTCTTCAGGACCGGGCAAACGATGCTGATGTTCCATCTATCGGGCATACTTTCGTCCGACCAGACTTTACAGATGAGGTGATGCATGCTCCTTACCAACTCATCTCCTCCTGCCTTGAAAAGTTCAGCGGCAAGGCCGTCGGCTCCAGCAGTTTTGTTGGCTTCAAGTTTAGATATCGCTATCCTCACTTCATTCTGATCGGGTTGACGGAAAGCTTGACTGTCATCGTCACTGTTGAATGGCTCATTCTGCCTGACAGCGGAATATTGGTCATTGTCGCCGTTCAACAGTCTGCAGAAGTGTTCCTTCCATATCCTCAGCATAGGCTAGTGCTCTACTACTATATTGCCATGTTCGTACCTGCCGGCTTCTGTTCTGGCTTTGAAACAGTGGCATGTTCTTTTTTACCTTTTGGTAAAATTTTCATTCATTTCATTCAAAAATTTCATCGTAAAAATCATTCCTGCAATAAAGTCTCTCAATCCCCTCGATCGAGCGCTTCTCATGCTCCTTTTTCTTCTGTCTGAGAAGCCGATGTTCCTCTTTTGTCCTGCGCACGTAGAGCTCGTAAGCAGCTCTAGTCCTTCTAAGCAGCGCCGCTTTGTACGCCTCTTGTTTAGCTGCATGCGCTTGCCGGCATTTCTCATCAAACCAGGGGTTTCGTTGTGGTGGGCGAGAGAAACCCAGTACATCGGAGTCGCCATCTCTGATGGCTTGTTGGCAATGCTGCCACTGGTCTTCCGCATTTGTTGCTGGCGGCATAGGACTTAGATTGAGATTAGAAGAAACTCGATCGGCAAAGGTTCTGGCGGTCTCTTGCGATTGTAGCCGCCCGACGTCAAATTTCCTCACAATATTTCGTTGATTTCGCTCCGTTGTGGATATCCGCATCCGTAACTTGGCTACAACTAGGTAGTGATCCGAGTCCACGTTGGCTACTTGGAAAGTCCGGACAACCCGAATACTGGAAGAGTGCCTTGCGTCGATCGCAATGTGACCGATTTGGTTCACAGTTTTTCGATCAAAGGAGAGCCATGTTCCTTTGTGAATGTCAAGACGTGGGAACCGCGTACTAACTACGACAAAGTTTTGGCCCGCCACAAAGTTGACTAGCCTGAGTCCGTTGTCGGATATGATGTCGTGCAGGCAGTGCTTCCGACCAACTAAAGACGTAGGGCATTGCTCATACGACTTGTTCAATAGCTGGTAGAAGTCATCCTTTGTCGCGTCCTCCATCTTCTCGTGAGAGGCGTGAGCGCATATTAGGCTAATGTTGGCGAATTTAGCCTTGATACGGATAGTCATGAGACGGTCGTTCACATGCCGGAAACTCAAGACTTCTTGCCTAAGTCTGCCTCCAATGACAAAACCGCTCCCAATCCGCATGCTGCCCTTGTTGTTTGTAGCAATCGCCGTAGTAGATGTCGCAGTTTTTCATCCTCCTTTTGCCGGCCCATCACATCGCACTTCTTGGATGGCGGTAATATCCGCTATGAAATACTCTAGGGCCTCCGCAAGTTGTTCGACTGCACGTGGTTTGTCGAAGGACCTAACATTCCACGTGCAGACATGAAGATCGTTGTCCTTTTTACGTTTGCATGGGTCGTCAACAGTAAAATCATCCGTATCCGAGGCTGTTAGTTGCTTCGTAACCGAAGGGTTTTTACGTGGTAGGGAAGTTAACCCGACGGCACAACCCCCAACCTGAAGTACCAGATCCTTTTTTGCAACCCCTAGGACGAGCGGCCGGATACACCGATTCCAGTAACCCACTCCGGTGATATGAGCGGTGCCGTTAGCCCATTAACTGCCCGAACACAATCATGAAGCTGAATTAAATTCCGCTTCACTGCAGCGCGCTTTTTTGACATTTCCATACAAAACAAAAAAAGTAAAGATGCGGCACATCAGTAAATAGAGAAATTAATCGATCAAGTAAAAAGGAACAATATTCTATGTGATTTTTATTATATTGATTAGGTGTGAAAAAAAAAAATTCCGAAGCATTTGGATTACCAACAACAAACACCCGTGCAGCACTTCACCATTGTGTTCGTACTCAGCTTCATCAGTGCGCGATTTTTTGACAGCGTTACAGGCGCATAGCTTCGGTTTCACCATTGTGTTCGGCCAGTAAGGGTTCACCCGCCACCATCCCTTTTCCAAAAAACCCTGACGCAGTATTGAAAATCCTAACACACCAATGTAGCTCAAGTAAGGTATCCGCTGGCCTGTAGACGTCACCATTGATTCCATCGGGAGAATGCATCTGCCTCACGTCCTCTTCGCAGATCTGAGTGTTAAGCTACACATATATCATCAGACTTAACATACTCTCATCGTTAGTTCACTATCAGATAGGTATCCAGAGGGGCTTATTTTTCAAGTTAGGAAGATGCAATTTTACATAATGTAGAGGGTTCTAAGATTACGAAGTGTAACCAGTGTAAATATTTTTGAAATTCGCCGATCAGTTTTCAAAAAATTAAGTTCTTTCCATACATTATCTAGTGTCACAATCGCTTTTCACGATCGTTTAATTAAAAAAAAAAAAAAAACCATTGAATAAACTGTCGGAAAATCCGAAGAGAGTTTCAATAATAATCGAATGTACATACAGGATGTGTCATCTTTTATGTCGGTATGTGAATATTAAATAACTTAAAAAAAAAAAAACCATTTCCATATATGAGGTATTTTTATTTTATTTGGTCCTTTACAATAGACTAATCGTAGTTTTTGAATATATCATCAATCAAGTGCCCACCTCTATTGACCAAAGCAAAATGTGCCCTTTTTGCTGCGTTTTCCATCACCTTTTCGAGCATCTCGGGCGGTATAGCGATGATTTCGGGACGAATGTTTGCCTTGAGCTCGTCAATGGTCTGAGGCTTGCTGGCGTACACTTTGCTTTTTAAATAACCCCACAAAAGGAATTCCGGTGGAGTCAAATCTGGAGATCTGAGTGGCCAGTCAATGTCGCCATTTTTTGACAGCACACGTCCAGCGACTGTTTGGCCGTATTCCAAGCGACATGGACGGTCTGTCGGCAATATTCTTTAAGTCAATTGCACTTTATACGGAAACAAATGGAAATCATCCTTCAAAATATGCCGCAAGGTGGTTCCACTGGCGCCAAAATGCTGAGCGCGGTGACGATACGACACATGTGGGTTCTCGGCAACACTCTCTCTTACCGCTTCAACCAGTTCGTTGGAACGTTTTTGGCCTTGATGAACGGCATGTCGACGATCTCCCACTATTCCGTGCTCAAGAAAATTAGACACCAAACGACGAATAGTGTTGCCAGGCGGTGGTTGTTGGCCATGATATTTTCGACGATATGCACGTTGAGTTAACACAACTGAAGGACTATTTTCAATGTACAGCGTCACTATTTCCGCGCATTGTTTCGGTATGAAGCGATTCATGGTTAGAATTGTAGTGAATTTAAAACATCTCTAGTCAAGTCAATCGGTTGATAAATGTCAAAGTTATTCAATGTTTACATACCGACATAAAAGATGGCGCACCCGTTATGTGTATCAATGTTCAAATACATTTGCTATATTTATTTATATTCGTAATGTTCGTTATGTGTTTTTCTCTTTTTTTTTCTTGTTATTCATTAAATTATCGATTTACTTTATTTCTTTACTTATGTACACTTATTTATTGTTGTTTATATGTCGCATATACATATGTACTTATTTATCTATTGTTATATAATTGTTTTATTTTGTTGTTGTCTTATTTATTTATTGCTATTAATTTATTATTCATGCATACACATATATACAGGGTGGGCCAAGTTTCTTTTTATAAATGCAATAAAATGAACAAAATGACATTTTTTCCATGTATTATGGCTTTATTAGTAAGAGCAAACATTCCCATTAATTATGGAACACAACGTCGTTCAAGTGGCTGCCTCGGCTGGCTTCGCAGTAGCGCATTCTATCACTCCAATTTTCCAAGACCTTGTTGATGGTTTCGAGCTGTAGCTCACGGATTGCTTGGATGATATTGGCCTTAAGTGCTTGAATCGTTTCCGGATTGTTGGCATAACATCGGTCCTATACGGTTCCCCACAAAAAAAAAGTCCAAAGGGGTCAAATTGCAGCCCCGAGGCGGCTGCGGATTTGAGAATTTGGTGCGCAAAAGACCGATTTTGGCATGAGCTGTGTGGCATGGCGCCCCATCCTGCATGAACCAGAAGTCGTCCAAATCCATGTCTTCAATTTCAGTAAAAAAAAAGTCGGTAACATGGCTCTGTAACCCCCACCGTTGGCCGAAACGTTGTTCCCAGCCTCCTTTTCGAAGAAAAATGGTCAAATGATGCCACCACTCCACAATCCGCACCAAACTCTCACTCTCTGTGGATGCATTGGCTTCTCGACAGTAACGTGCGGGTTTTCCGAGCCCCAGATGCGGCAATTTTGTTTGTTAACGTAGCCGCCGAGATGAAAATGTGCCTCGTCAGAAAAGATGATTTTTCCCCCAAAATCGTTGTCCAATTCAAGCTGCTCTAAGGCCCAAACTGCGAAGCAATAACGAAGCGGATGGTCAAGCGCTTTCAATTGCTGAATCAATTGGACCTTGTAAGCGAATAATCCCAGATCTTTGTGCAGAATTCTCCTCAGGCTAGTGCGTGAAATGTTGAGCTGTTGAGATCGATAACGAGTTGATGTTCGTGAATTTAGTCTCACACTCTCGGCTACAGCAGCCACATTCTCGTCTGTGCACACCGTACGACGACGGGTACCATAAGTGTTGTCCACTAGTATACCAGTCTCATGAACTTTTTGCCCAAACTTGCGTACAGCAGGCGCGGTGGGTGCTTCATTTCGGCCAAAACTTCTTTTCAAAAAACGCACTGTTTGGGCTACACAGCACTCACTTTGGAAATAAGTTTTCAATATTTCCCAATGTTGTTCAAGCGTAAAGCGACTCATTTCGTTCCGCGGAGGTATGACACTGACTTCCTGTCAAGATTTCGAGCGAGAAACAGCTGTCAGTGTCAAAATAACTTATGATTTAAAAAGAAATCACTAGATGGCCACCCGTTATATATGTATATTTTTTTATTTTTTTTTTTATTTTTTTATTTTTATTAATTGAAGGTTTTTATGGTAATTTCCAGAGTCGAAATCAATTTTTAATATAATATGTACCATTGATTGCAGTAAACATTAGTATTTAATTTGGAAGATATAAGGTAATATCACATCTCTGTAGGTACTACTCGTATATCTTAAATGTGTGGTAACAAACTAGTATTGTAAATTTATATATCAAATAAATATCTCTCTATCTATCTAAGCCAAAGAGAGTACATCTGAGTAGAAAGTTTCAATTTCACAAATCAACACCCAGCTTAATAGGACGTGGTTAAATCATATAGATAATTATATTTTATCCCAACTCTCTGGAAGCTTTACATTTACCTTAACATCAGCCTAGTTATTATTTTCCAACACTTGTCAGTTATGAACTGACGGCGATGTGCAGATGAAATCATTGGATCTTAGATTTTTCTTTCCCACAGTATTGAAATAATGGACATTCACATCGAATCCGATTATAATAGCCGTGTTTTATTATCAGCCATGATCCATATTGGAACATTGGTGTGTATGCATTGGAATAATAATACGAGATCTTGCTTTTCATTTACAACTAAAACCTTCATATAAATCAGTTGAGAGAAGGAGGGGCGATGGAGGCAATATACAATTCAGATTAGCTTTACAGAGAAAATATATTATATTTAAATACAATAAATAAAATGTTTAGAAAAATATCAAGATATAGTGTATATATAATAATAAATAAAACATTACACATAGGTAATACACAATAAATAAATAACAAAAAAAATAAAATTAATAAATAACACATTATATAATAAATGAATAATAATAAATAATAAATAATAAAAAATAAATAATAAATAATAAATAATAAATAATACAAAATAAATAATAAGTAATGAATAATAAATAATAAATAAGAAATAATAGATAATAGATAATAAATAATAAATAATAAATAATAAATAATAAATAATAAATAATAAATAATAAATAATAAATAATAAATAATAAATAATAAATAATAAATAATAAATAATAAATAATAAATAATAAATAATAAATAATAAATAATAAATAATAAATAATAAATAATAAATAATAAATAATAAATAATAAATAATAAATAATAAATAATAAATAATAAATAATAAATAATAAATAATAAATAATAAATAATAAATAATAAATAATAAATAATAAATAATAAATAATAAATAATAAATAATAAATAATAAATAGTAAAATATGAATAAATATATGATAATAAATAAAGATAACAGATAGTAAATAACAATAACATTTTAAATTAGCGAAAAACTATTTAGACAGCTAAATCTGAAATTAGTGTATTGTCAGAGAAAATCAATGACGTATTATACCGATCGAATAATTTCGTAATCCTACAAGATACTTTTTCGATGCCGGCTAACAAATGAAGCTCATCTGTAGAGAAGTGCCAGGGAAGTTTTAGTATCATTTTTAGAAGTTTGTTTTGAGCTATTTGTAGTCGACGAATATGGCTTGTTGCACACTTTCCCCAAACAGGTGATCCATAGAACATAATCGCTTGAAAAATTGTTTTGTATATGATTAATTTATTTTCGTTACTTAAATTTGATTTGCGGTTTATGAACGGATATAGCGTTTTGGTTGTTATGTTCATTTTGTTTAAGATTTCGTTGATGTGGAAACCAAAAGTCAAAGTTTTGTCTAGATGAACCCCAAGGTACTTGGCCTTACATTTCCACTCAGTCTGAACACCACCAACAACAAGATTACTGCTTGGTAAGAAACAGGCTTTCCTTTTTCTAGTGAAAAAGATAGCCTGGGTCTTAGTAGCATTGATTTTAATTTTCCAGTTGCAAAAATACCTTTCAATTGTAGTTAATGCTGATTGCAGGTTGGTTTCGATGAGGGAACCAACTGCATCGGTAGAAAATAGGCATGTATCATCCGCAAATATAGCGGAGTGGCAGTTGCTCAGCCACGGAAAATCTGAAGTATAAATAATGTAAAGGATAGGACCTAAAACAGAACCTTGTGGCACACCAGCGTTGACATGAAACCTGTTAGACAACCAGCTATTTATGGATACCTTGAATGATCTTTCAGATAGAAATGATTTTATGATTTTGATCAAGTATGGTGGGAAATTTAAGATGAATAATTTGTGCAATAATCCCTCGTGCCACACAGTATCAAATGCTTTCTCTATATCTAGAAAGACCATACCTGTACTATTTCCTAAGTTGAAGTTGCTTTGGATATGCTTCGTAATGCGGTGAATTTGATTTACTGTGTTATGCTGTGGTCTGAATCCAAATTGTTCCTGTGGTAGAATATTGTTTATTTCACAATGTAGCAGCAGTTTTTCTTTGATAATCTTCTCAAAGCAATTACTTAGCGAACTGAGTAGACTTATAGGCCTATAGCTACAAGGCATACTGCCAATCTTTCCTGGCTTTAAAATGGGAATAATTTTTGCTTCCCTCCATGCTTTTGGGAAGTAGGAGAGTTTGAAACAACTGTTAAATATTTCTTGCAAGAACCTTAGGCCTATTCTAGGCAAATGCTTCAAATATAAGTTTTTAACTTCGTCAAAGCCAGTAGACTTGGACGGTTTCAGTGACGCTATAATGTTTTGTATCTCACTTATTGAGGCAGTTACGCTGCCTTCATTTGCAGGAAATAAGTTTATTAAACCCATTGAATGGTGCACAGCTAATTCTGTTCTAGTAGGAGCAGAAATGCTTGTTGCTATTGAGTGATTTACAAAGAATTCATTAGCCAAAGCGTTAGCTTTTTCATGACTAGAAACCATAATTGAATCGCCTATTTTTAGTGCGGGAATAACCAAATGCTTCTTCTTAATGACCTTAATCATATTCCAGAAAGGCTTACTGCCTTTCTCAAGTCTTTGAAGTTTATCATTCCATAGCTTATTTCTAAAGGCGAAAAGTTTATCTTTCAAAATTGTAGTTAACATCTTGGTTACAAACAGATAATAATAAATACGGGTCCTAATCCACAGAGATCTGTAACTATTCCTCGACTTGATCAACCGCAAAATATTTGCGGGCAGTATTATTGTCTGCCTATGATTAGTAGGAACTTTCGGAATTGATAGATCCACACTTTCTAAGACGCTAGAAGTAAAAAAACAAATGCTATCTTCGATTTGAGTCACCGATATATCATCTGAAAAATCTTCCCGATTTGCTCTCAATTTCGATCCTATAGTGTTCTTAAACCTATTCCAATTTGCATTTCTATAGTCATATCTGATGTTTCTATGTTCCTGTAGTGCTAAATTGGTAGAGCACTTTACCGGTAGATGGTCCGAGCTCAAATCATTTAACACCAAGGGCTGGCTGAAGAGGTCAGGCTCATTGGTTAGAAAGATATCCAAAGTTGATGGGTTAGATCGGATGTTAGAAGGGATGAGAGTGGGGTCAGGAGGATACAGAATGCTAAATTGGTGTCTAGAACTTAAGTTTGCAAGAACGTTGCCCCAGGCATTAGCTCTAAGACAACCCCAGCTCCGGTGCCTACAATTTAGATCACCGCCTATCAAGAAAGTGTCATTGAAGCTAAGAAGCTTACGGAAGTCGCTGGACAAGTCACACCGTTTTCTTGCTGATGCACGGGCACCAGGAAAATAAACCGAAAAACATTTAACCGATCGTCCATTGAGAGAATAAAGTTCAACTCCGATATTTTCAATAAGTTGTTTTAACTACAGGAAGTAGTGTATGTTTTAATGCTCTTTTTAGGACAATGGCAACACCGCCACCCCTTCTCTCTTCTCTATCAACACGATAGCACTTATAAATACTATTAGATAAATTTGTATTATTAGTTAGCCATGTTTCACTAATTAAGCCAACATCTATATTATGCTTGCTTAGAAAAGCAAACAATTCTAAAATTTTTCCTTGAATGCTTCTAGCATTCCAACACATTATATTAAAACCATAATTCATTATTTACCTTGATACAAGTACTTAATAGCTAGTTGTGCAATAGTGTTGAATTGATCAGCTTTTCTTCTGCAGTTTCCTAAGAGTGTAAGCATCTCCGCCATAAGAGAGTTGATTTCCTCGAAAGAGAACAACTGGTTCGTTCCCTTAGGTTCAACGGTGGTGATAATGGTGTTGTTCCAGACGTTCGGATTAGTGGCCCCAGTTGGAGCTGATGTAGGTGGAACAGAACGTTTCGTATTCGCCCCAAGTGCAGGAAAATCATTACAATCGAGTCGATAAGTTTGTTGAACGATATTTTTCGCTGGAATTGATCTGCTGCTATTTCTCACAGAAAGCTTTCCTCTGATGGCGAAAAAGCTCTTTCGACTTGTGCAGGAGACATCAGTCGATTTGTGAGTGCCGTTACAGTTGGCACACTTAATGTTCTTAGAATTGCAAGCTTTTGTTTCGTGGTTTTCTGAGCAGATTCCACAGTAGGTTTTAATATGGCAATTTCGCTCGCCATGTCCAAACATCTGGCAGTTGTAGCACTGCGTGAGCTTATTTCTCCGGTTGCGAGCGAAGTCCCATTTGACTTGAGTTTTAAAAACTGATTTAACATTTTTCTTTAAGTCATTTAGCCGTATGGAGCTGCTTTCGATAAAGACGAGATAGAAGACATCGACATATTTGTCGTACTTCTTCTTAATCACTTTTATATTAGTACATTTCAAACCGAGGCGAATAAGTTCATTTTTAAGATCGTCTAGTGGAAGTTCATCAAGACCATACAACATAAGTTTGAGTGACTTCACAGCGGGAAGGTCATGAGAGAAAAACTGCCAGTTGCTGGTTTTAAGCAAAGTGCAGATGTTTTTATGCTTCGCAACACTTTCACATATTATTTTAATTCCAATTGTAATTTTTTTAACACTGTAGTCTTGAATTTCATTTTGACGAAGGAGTGAGTGGACATTTTCAGCCGATTTCTGTAAGACACAAACAGCTGGAATTTTAAGTTTTTTCACTGAAGGCGCGGTAATAACCACATCGGTTTCAATGTCACTGTCCGAATCAGGTAAACACTGAAGTGGCGCGAAAGAATTTGTTCTTGAGTTATCACTTCTAGAACCCATTTTCCGGCTTTTCAATATTGAAGACAAGTTGTCTTCGGGAATGGGAGATCGATTTCTCTTAGGAATGTTTGCTGTTTAAGATCCGTACGTAAGAAAAGAACATCCGACGGGGTCAAAGCTCGACAGCGAACTGATTGCTTTTCATTTCGATCTTTTTTCGTGATCCAAAAATTAGTTCGCCTTTTCCTTGCTATGTTGCAGTTTTGTCGAAAATTGTCAAAACTCCTGTTGCCAGATTAGAATATGAAATACTTTCAGCACTTTAGATATTATTCTATGATTTCTATGTTTTCTTTGCATTGGATTTATGCACAAAAAAGCGTATCTGAAAGTAAATACAACTAAGATCTGCAGAAAATCTTGCAATCCACCACCTTTTCCAGAAAAAATACGTCTACTGCTTTGCAGATTGAAATGGATAACCAACTAATCGATCCCAAAAACATCGCAAATTTAGCTTCCATGAAGTTGAGTTATCTTTTTAGAACAAAGAAGTATTGTAGTTTACACCGCAGAAACTTCTTTTTTATACAAAGTTAAGACCGGAGCTTAAGCACTACTCTCATGTTTGGAGCTCGGGACAAAAACTCTCTAAATCTACTTGACAGCATTCAGAGGCGAGCAGTTCGCCTAATAGAAGACCACCACTTACGTTCAACCTTTAATCGTTGGCACATCGAAGGCGCGTGACAGATTTATGCATGTTCTACAGAACATGCTCATTTATGCTCATTTCCCGAGAGAAATTTATAGCTTTGTGGAGCAATCTCATTGGAGATCTCTTTCCCCCAGATCCTAGTGTGAGCTGGAACCCAGGTAAGAGGCAGAGAATTCAGCCTTGCGACCGATTTCAAAGAGTGTTTTGTTTCACGAACTATTTTGGCAGTGGTTAAAGGGTTAAGCAAGGCCTTATGCTCAGCATGACTGTAACTACAGACAGAAATACTACGTCTTTTCCACCTGTTCTTCTCAACATAGTTCATAGACGCATATTTGCCTAACGAGAAAAGAAGTCTGATGTTGTCAGCTTCCACGAAGACACCAGCACCAGACCCATGACTGGTTTTGGAACCGTCCGTGAAAATACGCGTACATTCCATTCCCGGCTCAGACTCTGGTCGAAGCCAGTTCTGAACACAAGGAAAGTCGACTCTGAATTTACGCATCAGCTAAAGTTCTGGTGTCATTGCGTCAGACGCCATATCCATAAGACCGGAGTCGTAAGATAAGTGTCGCGCAAGTTCATCAAAATTGCAGTGTAGAGTATACCAAAAACCACCCCGCCTAAGACGATGAATGGCTTTGATAGTGCAGCCCATGATATAAGTATCAAGGGAGGTAAGTTGAGCAAAGCATCTAGAGGACAGCCAGGCGGACTTGGAAAAGCTCCCGTGCAGCCGAGACAAGCCGTGCTTTGGAGTTTCGTGCAAAAAGCAGCCACATATTTACGCGAGAGCCCCTTCCACCAAACAACCGAGGCATATGCGAGGAATGGTCCTATCATAGCCGTGTAGATCCAGAGAACCTTATTCGGTGATAAGCCCCAAGTCTTGGCAAAAGCACCCTTACACTGCCAGAAGACTGAGAGCGCCTTGGATGTTTTCGACTCGACGTGTTTATACCAATGAAGTTTCTTATGTGAAATCCCTCTTAGATATTTGGCTTCATTGGAAATGCGGATAGCGCTGGCTGAGACGGGCCGGCCAGAATCCTCCTTCTCGTAAAGAGAATAACCTCAGTTTTAAGAAAATTCATCGAAAGCGCACTCTAGTGCACCATTCATCGATCATGTCCAGTGCCGCCTGCGCGTTAGTACAGACCGTCGCGAGGCATGGCCCGACAGAAGGCACAACAACATCATCTGCATATCCCTGAACGTAGACGTTAGAACTATTTAGAGTGTTCAACAGAAAGTCGACCACCGTGCACCATAATAGTGGAAACAGAACGCCAGCATGCGGACAACCCCTGTTTACTTCTGTTATAACATATCGGCCACAAGCCGCATCCGCTACCAAAGTTTTATTCATTAGCATTGCTTTAATCCACAACACTGAAGTTTCATCTACCCCGTGTTGTCTGACTGAGTCGCACATACATTCAAATGTCGCATTGTCAAAAGCACCCTCAATGTCGATAAAGATACCTATCGCGTATTCTTCCTATCAAGCGCGCATTCAATTCTGGACACTAAATTTTGAAGTTCGGTCTTACGGGATTTCCCACGCTGATAGGCATGCTGCATCTTCGATAGTGGATGCAGCTTCAATACAACTTTGCGCACGTGAAATTCCGCCAGTCTCTCCATACTTTCCAGTAAGAAGGAGGTCAAATTTATGGGTCTGAAACTTTTGGGGAATGAATATTCCTCTTTACCAATTTTCGGTATAAAAGCTACTCTGACTGTTCGCCAATGTGTAGGAATATGTCCCAGCGCCAAGCCAGCGGTGAAAAGTCTTTTCAGAGTAGGCAGCAGCTGATCTGTGAATGCAGCATAGCTGGATGTATTCCATTGTATCAGGCGATTTATCTGGTCTATATTCCCAAACTTTGGACCGAGGTTGAAGTTGTCTTCATACCTAACGCAGGAAAGAGCTCGCACGTGGAACCAAAGGATCTCCGACCTATCAGTCTATCGCCCTTTCTGCTTAAAACTTTAGAAATGTTAATTGATATCCATCTTCGGCAAAGTATTAGCCCAGCTTTGCTCTCGCCGTCCCAACATGCATACTGCAAAGGCAAATCGGTAGAGACAGCCTTACATTCGCTTGTGCGCATCATCGAAAAATCCTTGAGCATCAAAGAATACACTATGGTGGCTTTCCTTGACATTGAGGGAGCTTTTAACAATGTCAAATCAAAGGCGATTACCGACTCACTTGCAAATCTGAAAGTGAGTACCTCGCTCGGAGTGTTGATCAATCAATTGCTTACATGCAGGATTATTAACACACAGCTGGGCGGAGCATCGGCTAGAAGAATTGCTCGCTGCGGTACACCTCAAGGTGGAGTCTTGTCACCTCATCTGTGGAACCTGGTAGTAAATGAGCTACTGATGGACCTGGATACGTCAGGTTGTAGAGAGATCGCTAATGCTGATGACATTGCTATTGCTGCCTCCGGTAAACACCCGGACACTCTCAGGGAAATCTTCCAATATGCTCTCCTTCGGCTCACCAAATGGGCCTCCAACTATGGACTGGGGGTTAACCCCCATAAAACGGAACTCGTTCTCTTCACGGGGAAATATAAAGTTCTCCTTATAGACCCTCCTATGATAAATGGCACCAGTCTCACCTTCTCTGAAAACGCAAAATATCTGGGTCTTATTTAAGATAGGAAATTAAACTGAAAGGCCAATCTATTAGAGCGCGTCAAGAAAGCTAATGTAGATCTCTATTCCTGTAAAAAGGCTATAGGTAGGAGCTGGGGTATTAAACCTCAAATCACTCATTAGCTGTACGTGTCCGCTATCAGGCCTATACTACTATATGGCATGATCGTATGGTGGCCTGCTCTTGACAGGCGGTCCACCTCACTCAACTAGCTAAGGTGCAAAGATCTGCATGCATCTGCATCAGTGGTATACTGAGACCTACTCCCTCCGTGGCACTGGACATCTTGTTCAACCTGCTACCTTTAGGTATTTTCGGCAAACAGGTGGCTGCCTGTGCGGCCATCCGCCTGAAAGCCTCCTCTCAGTGGTCCAGCTATCGCTTTGGCTACTCCTCGATCCTTGATCTTCTCAATTTCAAACACGAAAACACGGACTACACCCCGCCGAAACTGAAATGTGACCGTAACTTCCGTACGAGCATCCCAGGGTACCACTCTAAGGATTTTGCCTGAAAGGCAAGCCCTGGGTATGCCCCTCGGCCTATGTAAGCATCTACTAAAGCTGAACGCTATTGGCACGACCAACATCAGATGGGTAAACGGCTCAACGCGTCACATTTCGAGACAGATCTGGCCTAGGCTGGATCAAAAACGTAGTGCCGATCTGATCAAGTTAAAGCGTACATAAATCAGCTGCATTGTCGGTGTTCTCACTGGACACTATCTTATAGGCCAACACGCCGAAAGACTTGGTCTCTTCTCCAACGACTTCTGCAGAAGCTGTAGGGACGAGGAGGAGGAGGAAACCATCCTTCACCTCCTATGCACATGTCCTGCCCTGCCGCATAAAAGAATGCTCCATCTAGGGTCTCCCTTCCTTGACGACCGCGGCGATCTGGCGTCCTTGGACGTCATGAGCATCCATCGCTTTGTCAAAAGCTCCGGTTGGTTTTGTTAGTCCCTGAGTGGCCTAATGGTTTAATCCATGGTATTACAAAGGACCTTCACTGGTCTAAGTGTGTCTGCACTCTCGTGTGGACAGCCAACCTAACCATCAGGCGATTTGAAACCATCAACAGATGCAACAGCGTATTTAATGGTTTCAACTGTTACCACGACTGATGCAATATACCTACCAGCTGCGCCGAGTTTTCTGGCTTAGATCAAGCTCAGCCTGGGTAAGTGGACCAAGCTGGGACCTAGTGGTTATCTGATTGCCAGGAAAGTGAGTCTCCACCAGTAGACTAAAAGTTCCCGCTTTCGTGTCTGTAAACTCGCCATCAGACTTTCTGGGTGACTCTGTATTGGTTGGCTTCTCCCTTTTGAGGACCTTAACCAACCTTCTGGTTTCACCGAGTGTCTCGATCTTTTCACAAAAATCTCTATAAGAAGCACTTTTCGACAACCGAATTAACTTCTTATAGTCCTTTTGTCTCGCATACGTTTTGGAAAACGATGTATCTATGGTCTGATAGGATGACTGCTTTCGGCGCTTCCGCCTTCAGCTTACTCTGTAGCTTCTTTGCACCGCGCCATTGCCACCTTCCTTCTTCACCTTTTCAGTTGACTCTTAGTCAGGAGCTTATCGGAGTGCGCCGCTTCAGGAGCTTGTTCAGTCGTATTGGTTTCCCGAGCCAAACCGTCACCGACACAACTCCGATCAGCTGCCCATCTATTGAGACAGAGATTCGACGTTCCAGCCGAAGGGTTTCCGCCACTTTCTTTGTCAGTCCAGCCCACAGACAGAGCTGCAGCACTCTTTGGAAGCAAGCATCGCAATTACTTCCAGGTCAACGCCAGAGGCGGTGGGGGGTAGGTGTATGTTGGTTGGGACCTCCAGAATCCTCGTCCCGGCCGTAGTCGAAAAGACCACGGGTGGATTATCGTTTTCACGAGTACCATCTGGAGTGGATATCTCATTTGTTTTCTCCATCATACTGTATAACAGGTTTTACGTCACAGTCAAGACGTCTTCAGCCTTTACATCGATGTCTCACCTGGGGTCCTTTCAGACCCGTAGGATCATCGATTCTTAAGCCGTTTCGCCACGTCAAGGCAGCGGAAGAATGGAAACGGTAAATTTATGGACTTGACAAAGCCACACAGAATGAAGTCCACAGGTACATATAAAATCACACGAACGAGGCGGCCAATTGATTGGTCCATTTCAGGAGGTGATATGGTCACCGAACTTCGACTTTAATTACTCGATTGTTTGGCCAGTCATGTGACATGTGGTGCCGTCTTGTTGAACCGACATATGCTCTTAGTCATCCTCTTCCAATTTCTTAAAAAAAATAGTCAGTCAACATGGTCCGGTAACGATCTTCATTGTGACTGTGCTGCCAGCATCATTGAAGAAGAGGTATGTGCCACTGACCTCTCCAGCATTAAACCCGAAACAAACGCGAGAATTTTTCTTATTGACCAAGCCGTTGAGCTAAATGGGCTTCATTGTTGAGAATAAGAAAATTGGAAATAGCACACGCAAAGTTTTCGCAATCAAACGTGAACTTTGATTTTAAATTTGTATAATTTGCAAATGTTGTTGAAGCGTGTACTTTTGCGTGATTACATGGCAAGTATAGAGGAGTTGAAACATCAAACAAACCGGTAGCTAGCTTCACGCATTGCTGAGAAACCCTATTGGAAAAATGGGGCGTCCAAATTGATAAACCCTTTATATAGGTCAATACCCAGAGTTTAGAACTTTTACTGATAATATTTGTTTTTAACGAATTGAAATGACTTTGAAATGCCGCATTTTCATTTAAAATAATGTAACCAGCAAACAGCCTTTTGTGTATTCTGAACAATTTGTGGGATGTCAGTTGTGTGACTTTGCCATGCCCACGACGATGTTAGTTTTAGTTTTAATTAAAATTCGATCAACACTTCAACTGTTCCTACAGTACAAATTATTCGCTATGATATGGAGCATGCAAAAAAAGATGCCAAGTTTGCATCAATTCGAATGGCGGTAATTTACCGAATGTTATCTTCAAAACTTGATAGCATTACATTTTTGAGTCTCAATAAAAGTTTAACACAAAAACCTTACGTTCTTTCACTTAAAACCACAGCTATAGGCTAAGAAAGATGAGTCCACTTTTAAAGTATTCGTATATATAGATACACAAGGCATATTTAAACACATCTTATGCTACAAAACCAATCATCTGACGTTTATTATACTGTAGACGACTATCGTACACGAAATGGTCTCTATTTTACTCTGTCCACCGGTAATAATGTTCCGGGAAAAGTTCCATTCCGAAAGATAATTTCCACAACAATGGTTGCGCCAGTAAATTATGCATCATTGTGATTTTTTTATTAACGTCGGCCATTTTTTTAGTCCAGACGGATGCCCTTAGGATGAGAAATTTTGAATCCCTTACGATTTTAAAGGTTGGGTGACATAATTTTTACGAGAATATTATGCAAAGGTAGTTATCTCAGAGGAAAAAAAAATGTCCTTAAGAACGAGAAACCTTTATGTCGTCCTTATTAATGGTTATGCGATGAGTTTAAGGCGAAAGGAATTCCCTTTTCCCATTCCCATTCAAAGCCCTGCATACTGAAAGCCATTTCAGAAGAAATATTATGAGTAGCCAATTTCCGGTCCCTTAATAGTACTTTGCCCTTTTTTACATGTGCACCTAAAGGCCTTAAAGTAGAAACTTTGTGGCAAGCACATGGACGACAAGTAATCTTCAAGCAATGACATTTGTGTTTTGAAAACAGTTTTTTTTTTCTACTTGGTCACGTGATGGAATTAGGCATAGATATAAGAAACGTGACTAGAATCTGAAAGCTGATTAAATTGCAAATCATCAAGGAAGCAATTCATAGGGCAATGGAAACGAAATGTTTGACGAAGGAAATGCGGTGTTGAGGTGTGCTTTAATATTGGTAAAGGTTTGGGTATTGCAAACAGGAATTACTTTTTATCCATTTGCTTACGAATGGAAATAATGATTGGTTTGCGGAAAGGCGTATGATACTCCCCATTATAAATAGCTTTTTGGCATTCAAGTTTCAGCTGTTACAGAGGTAGTCTCATAATCGTGATCTACATACATACGGACTCAAAATATGCGACTCTTTCACAAGTTTTCTTTTAAACGTTTTCGGCTTATTTAATCATATTAGTTGCTAAATGAAGCACAATTATTTAATTTCTCTCCAAGCTTTCGGCAAGAATTATTATCCTCTTCATGGATCTTTATTTGGAAGAAATATTTATATAAAGGTGGAGGGCATTTAATTGACAGAACTACACAAATGAAAAAAAAAAATGCCGTGCGAGCTCGACCGCAAATATCGAATCTTCTAATTCTCTCGCCATTCTTTCGTTGAGCACCCTAAAATCCGCGAACACGCAACACTCGTATTAGAGGTGGAATGATAAACTCGATATGGCAGAGCAATTATCTGAAAATTTCGAAAAGGTGTTCGCGAAACTTAACGTCTTGTGCGCTGATATAGAGCAGCAGATTGTTGTTATAACGCAGCTAGCATAAGAGCAGCAGCGACAGTGGGGGGAGCTTAAAACAATGACTGGAACAAATTTCGCAAATAAAGTCTTTGATGTTCCACTCCCGAAAATCGCGCCTCAACAGATCACACAAAAATCCAAAAAGAGAACCCACCGCAAGATTGCCGCAAAATTGTCGCTGAAGTCTATCTCCAAGCGCGTGCGATCTCTTTCCACCACCTGTAGGGACTTAGATGTCGCGTGGATGTCGGCGACGGTCGTGTCCGCGTTGGAGGAACCAGAATGTGGCGACGTTCGGGTGACCAGTATGTGGCGTCGACGTACTCGCGTTGGGGTGGCTCAATATAGCGAGCGATGGGTCGCCAATTGTTGAGGTTCGTTTGTCGCGGGAACAACCCAAAGAGACGACAAATGCCACTACCAAAAATACAATTACTTTATTATAAAAAGTTCAAAGGGGAAAGACAAATGACAAAAGATGTAGGATGATTCAACGAGTTCGTCCGATGGCGGTGAACGACGATCGAAGAATGATTGGATGACGAGATCGTTGCTCTTGAGACGAACAAAAGTCGAAGTTGGTTGTGTTGAGCTGAATGAGAGTCGAAACTATTTCACAACTGCGGGCGTGTGCAGTTGGCTCGCAGGAATGGTTGAATCCAGCTCCGTTTTAACTGTTCCACTTACTAAGAAAATTGAGATCACAGAGGAATTTGGTTTGGCTCGCTTCTAAAGTGCGCGCCACTCGATTGCATGCGCCACACACCATTTGATAGCAGCACAACACATTGGCGAGATTGTCAATAACAACTTGAAATCATCACCGAAGCCAACGGATGGGCCTCTCAACAAAAAGCTCGGACACTAGCATCGCTACTCCCGTGAAGAAAGCGTAGAGGTGCTTGCAAATTTTGATTCTGCTGATCGTATTGATTACGATAAACTGGTTTCAGCCCTACAGCTCAGGTTCTTCAGCCAAGAAAAGAAAGTTCACACCCAAAATTTCGATCTATGCGGCAGCGGTTAAATGAAGTTCTTACATGGATTTAGTGATTGCCCTTCAAGTGCGCAAGAGCACATTGCCATTATGCAATTTAGTGACTGAATCTACGATCGTAGTATCCAGGAAAATGTAGGGCTTACAGATCCAAAAAACATTTCTCGAAGAGGTGTCAAGCGACATCAGGGTAGAGCTGCTCAACTTGCAACACAGACAATCTACCAGGCTCGAGCAATTGAAATCAGCAACGAGCAGATCCCGCCAGCCTGACGCAATCGTAGGCAACTCGGCAGAAAAAATCGCGGTCATGATGAAACAGTGGACATGTCGGGAAACGACCAGCAGTCGGCGGCAGGGGAACGACCCCAAATTTTCAACATTTAATCGCAAAAATTTCACAAAACAGAATTTTAGACTCTATTTTTATGAGTATAAATGAATTAAGTGTTAATGTTTTTGAAGCACATTTTTCTTTCTAAAAAGAATCTATTTTTCATAAGCTTAACTTAGGGGAATACGATTTCAGAGTCATTTTACTTTACAGAACGTAATTTTGCTAGATCGAATACGAATTCTAATTCGTCCTGGGATCTTGAATTTGAAAATCTTTGTCTACAAGCAATGTACAGTCGTCTTATTACAATTGTGGACTTTGGATTTTCCTCGTTTGTTCCATATTCGTTGAAGAGAAATATTTCGAAACCACAATAAACGCCTAATCCATTTGAAAAATTTTAAAAATAAGGCTTACAAACGTTTTAAAGTTTCGGGAAATCAAGATAATAAAGATGTGTTCTTTCAAAAATTCATCGAATTCATCGGAAGATCCCAGCAAGCCGTTGTAGAGGCATTTATGGCAATTAAGGAGCAGACGAAACGAGTAGATCTTGAAGTAAATGAGGACAAGACTAAGTACATGTTGTCAACAAACAAAAAATCATCTGCTCAAAACTTTGGACAGAACGACACTGTTGATGACTACAACCTCGAGGTAGTTAAGGAGCAAGGGTCGGCCCTTTAAATAAGTAAGTTTTTCAAGTTACGAAAGGACTTCACTGTCTTAAGAAAATTCTTATACACTAAATATATTGGCACTATTGAAAATAAATCGAAGTATGATTCCATGAGAAATGCTTTGTTGGGTTGCCCAAAACAATGATTTATAAAAATTTTTAACCAAGCGATGCTCTTGCAACAGTTAGTTTACTATTTCCGAAATTTTTTGAATCTGTTTTTTTATAATTGTATGGCACCCAGCAGTTTTGTACCAAATTCAATATCAAAGTGAAATGGATATTTTCATTTTTCTTCCACCTTTGAAGCCAACCAGGATTGGATTTGAAGTCTGGAATTTTCAATTGTACGGCAAACTGTTCAGCTTTTTCCATACGAGATTGGCCCGTGATAATTGCATTTTGTTCGGTCATTTGTTCGAACCATTTGGTCATCGCTTTGTTTAAGTTTTCATGTTTAGGCTTAGGGTTTGTTTTAACGTTTAAATTCTTACGCGTGAATTTTTTGGATTCAATTTCTTTTGAGTTTTTCAGAACCTTAGAAAGCGTACTTAGAGAAATTTTGTATTCTTTGGATATTTGTTGCCTTGTTTTGCCACTTCGAGATTCATCTAAGATTTTAATTTTTGTTTTTAATGATAACGTATTTCGTTTTGTTGATATTTTATAACACTTTTTTACACTAAAACGCCAAAGCAAACAAGCACTGAACACGAAACCACGACAAAATAACATTGTTTATTCAAAGTCAAAGTGCACTTAAAATTGAGCTTCAAAATGTACACTCATGACCAATCCTTGACGATGGAGGAACTGAAAAGAAAATTTTCTTAGAAGCATTTTTTATTGTATGCAATTAGGCATTTTAGTTTTAGGAAATTGTTCCTTTTATCCGTTTATTTCTTATAAGCGTTTTTCTTATATCCGTTATATTTTGTACAGAGATATATAGAAGAGTGCATGGTGCTTTTATTGAAGTTTCTTTTAAGCGATTATTTCTTATATTATCTGATATATACTGTATAAGCAACTGCTGCTCGAGAATAATCTCCTGTACTTCTGGAGTTCCACAACGCAGCCATTTAGGACCGCTTTTTATTATTTTTATTGACGACATTATCCAAAGCATACAATTCTACCAATGTCTAATGTATGCAGATAATCTTAAGATTTTCCTTAAGCTACGAAGCTTAACATGATGACTGCAAGTGCACACGTGCACAAAAAGAAGGAAATTTTATGTTTTAAACACAAATGTATGAACGGTGATCACTATATGAAAATATGTTCAAACATGTCTTGACATATCTACCTATTATTGCTGGTGCAAAAGATTTCAACCACCAACTTTTCCTAACATACACATGTATATATATATATATCTGCTGGGCAAGTAGATCAGCGTTCGTCATCATGCTGCAGCTAGATCACGAGTATAAACCAGGTGACCTTGTGCGACATTTAAAGATACTCAACTCAATCCCTAATAGAGACATGTTTTGCACTTTACCAGATATAATGGTCAGGCAACACTGCTTTGGTACTTTACTTACTTATGTCCTGTATCCCCTTGTGGGTCCTAGGGCCTCTACTACGCCTACGCGCCATCGTGTGCGGTTTCTGGCAATGTGTCTGAGTTCTCCCCAACTTTTCCCTAACTGCCGTGCCTCCTTCTCGACTGTTGTGCGCCATGTTCTCCTCGGACCGCCAGGTCTTCTGCCATCCTGAGTTAGAGGGTTCCATTGCATAGCATGGTTCGCTATGGAGCTGTCACCCTTTCGGAACGTGTGACCAATCCACTACCACTTCCGCCGTTGGATGACCCTGACCCGTACTCTCGTAAAGGTGTTCGTTAGCGATACGATTGGGCCAGAAAATCCTTAAGATATTGCGCAGACACCTATTAACGAACATTTGCAGCTTTCTGGTGATAGTAGTGGTCACTCTCCACGTGCTGCAACCATATAGCAGCAAGGGTTCAACGTTGGAGCGGAACAGTCTTATTTTGGTGCTCAAACTGATTGCATTGCTTCGCCATATTTTGGACAACATCACGAACGCGGACTTTGCTCTGGCGATCCTATTTGCTATATCCTGTTCGGTTCCACCATCGGTCGAGACAATACTACCAAGATACTGGAAATCCTCTACTCTCTCTACCGGTTGTCCAGCTATGCATATTTGAGCCGATGAGTTTGTTCCAAGGCTGATAATTTTAGTTTTTGCCGTATTCATTTTCAGCCCGACGACACCTGCCTCCCTCTCCACATCTGCTGTCATTTGGTGGAGGTCCATAATTCTGTGGGAGAGTAAGCATACATCGTCTGCGTAGTCAAGATGTTTCAGTTGAGATGTAAGAGTCCATCGAATTCCTCAGTTTCCTGTCGACAAAGCTGCATGAAGCACATCGCTAATCACCAATATAAATAATATTGGTGAAAGGATACAGCCTTGTCTTACCCCACTTTGGATCTCACATTCCTCAGACAACCTTCCCCTGTGCAGAACGTGACATTTGGAGCCTTCATAAGTAGCTTTGATAATAGCAATTAGTTTATCGGGAATACCTCTCCTGCGTAATGCACGCCAAATAAACTCCCTGTTGACACTATCGAACGCCTTCTCAAAATCGATGAACAGCAGGTGAAGTGGCGATCGATATTCAACACACTGTTCGACGATAATCCGCAGGGTGTTGATGTGGTCGGCACAGGTGGATCCAGAGCGGAAACCTGCTTGTTCGGCATCGAGTGTGTCTTCGAGATGTGGTTTGATTCGCTCAAAGATGATTTTAGCTATTATCTTAGCTACAGCAGTCAGCACGCAGATACCCCTCCAGTTTCCGCACTCCATTAAATTTCCTTTCTTAGGAAGCTTGACGATCATTCTCTTTTTCCACTCGTTGGGAAAGCTCTCAGCTTCCCAAGCTCTATCTATAAGTGGAAGCAGAAGCTCAGCCGATGTTGTTGGCGCTGCTCGTAAGAGCTCTGCTGGAATACCGTCAAGTCCTACCGCCTTGTTGGTTTTGAGTGCTTTGATCGCGGTAATGATCTCATCTTTACTGGGAGTCGTGGTGCGTATTCGGGAACTTCTCATCTCGGGCATCTCAGTCTGATTTGGGAGCATATCGCTAGCGAATACACGGTTCAAAACCGTAGCAAAATGCTCTTTCCATCTCTTGAGCTGGTCCTCATCCGAAATGAGTAAGGTGCCGTCTAGGCTTTCACTGGGTGTTGGCTGTAGCTGCGACCACCTGTCAGCTCTTTCGTGAGTCTGTAGACGGTCCTGCTGTCGCACCTCCGTGCAGCTTCTTCTGCTTCTGTAGCCAGCGCATTGATGTAGTTGCGCTTATCACGTCGCACGCTACGCTGAACTTCTCTCATCTTCATGCGATATAGGGACTCTAGCTCGCTTCTCCCTGCTGCTGGGGTAGCTGCAACGCGAGCTTTCAGCTGTTTTCTTTCGTCAATCCGTCTCCAGGTATCCTCGGAAAGCCATGCCCTATGTCTTCCCTGCGATCGACCGACAATTCTTTCAGCACCAGATGTAAAAACATTTTTCACAGCACACCAATGATCTTGGATGGTTGTGGGCATTGAGCTGCTGATTGCTTCCACACCTTGCGAAAAGTGCTCCCTTAATTGTTGGCGCACTGAGGGATCACTAAGTCTATCGATGTTGAACCTGGGCATTCTTGTGTTGTCGTGGGATCTTCGAACTGCAGCAGTGCGTAGTTGGAGAGTAGCTATCATAAGATGGTGATCACGTACTATCCCCACATCTGGTCTTGTGCTCAAACATGGTGCCACCTATCACAGGGCGGTTGGCATTGCAGAAATCCACAAACCTTTTGCCGTTGTCATTGCGGTTGCCTAGTCCATGCTTCCCGATTACATGTTTGAGCCCTTCGTTGTCGCTGCCTACCTTGGCATTCAAATTCCCCATCACTATGACAATGTCTCCATTTGGTGTTGTGTTGAAGACGGCGCTTAACTGCTTTGGTAGGCTATTCGAAGTTGAAATATTGGACCGCGAAAACTGTTCCAATGGTGCTCCTACACTGGACCCTAGAAGTCTGGTCTGGTTCACTGACGGTTCGAAAATGGATTCTGGAGCTGGAGCTGGGGTTTTTGGACCCAACACAAAGATTTCGGTACCTATGGGTACGACTCCTACTGTGTTTCAAGCTGAAATCCATGCCATTGAGATTTGCCCCAGACACAATCTCCGCAAAGCGATCAAAGGCGTTAGAATATATATCTTGTCAGATAGCCAAGCAGCACTTATGGCACTGTCGTCCAACCAAATGGACTCCAGAACCGTGAAATGCTGCTACGATGCATTTCAAGACATTGCCAAATACAACAGGGTAATACTCGGTTGGGTACCTGGACACCAAGGGATTGTGGCAACGAATCTGGAGATGAGGTTGCTAGGGCTGGCTCAGAATCTGTGTTCATAGGTCCTGAACCTTATTGTGGCGTCAATTGGGCGACAGCTACAACGCTGTTTAACGAATGAGAAAACAAACTTCGTCTAGACCACAGGACTAGTGGGCCAGGTCTAAGACAATCCAAATGATTAATCAAGCCTTACTCCTATAAGGAAATCCTTAACTTAGATAGGGAAAGCAGTAAGAAGCTTGTGAGCTTTCTTACTGGCCATTGCGGCTTGAGATACCACCTTAAGAAGATGAACCTGTGCCAAGAGAAGGACTGTCGGTTCTGTTTAGAGGAGGATGAAACCTCCGAACATATTCCTTGTGAATGCCCGGCACTACACTGGTTAAGGAATCGTATTCTCCACAAGGAGATACTTACTTCAGTGGAACTGAAATGCTCCGGTACTAAGGGCATACTCACTTTCATAAGGGAGGTAGTATGGCTGTTAGATTAACTCCGACCCTCCGATGCAATAGATCTTTCAGGTCGCAGTGTCGTTGCCACGCGGGCATGGGTTGTACAAGAGGAACAAAAAAAAAAAATTGGTCCCACCTGTTTTTTTTTTTTTTAAAACCGTTAAAATTTTTATTTTTTTTATTTTGCACCTACTAAATGTCATATAAAAACAAATGTCACTTTTTAACAAAATGTTCACTTCGTCCGCAAAGGGTTAACGGGAGTAAATCAAATTAAGGAACTGGGTGTCATTATTGACACTAAGCTAACTTTTGTTCCTCACATTGAGTACATGAGAGCTAAAGCTAACTCACTGGTTGGATTTATTAAAAGGAAATGAAAAGATTTCTTTGGCTGGTCAAACGGTAGTGCATGCGATCATATGAAAACACAAGCGTTTTCACTCAGCTGAGGCCTATCAACTCCTACTCTCAACCTCCACGCGGTGACAGCCGGGTGCCTAGTACCTTAATCCAAGAAGTGGGTAACCAACCCCGTTTGGCGGATTCTTGGCGGCAGCAGATGAGAGTTCCAGTTAAGTTGAACTTAGTGAATACCTTGCGCGAGCTGCTTCGACGTATTCGGATCACCGGTCGGTAAGGAATTTCCAATGGTGGTCAGGACATTGGAATAGAGATGGTGGCGGAGGAGCCCTTAATGGGCCAACGGCAGCGCTCATACTCCCGTAGTGGACTACTGGCACCGGTGTACCCGGCCCCTCGTCCTTGGGGAATAATTAAGGAACTGGCCCTCCATGTTGGAGGTTGTGCCGTCGGGTTAACTTCCCTACCACGTAAAAAACGCATGGTTCCGAAACAACCAAAAGCCTCGGATAAGGATGACTCAACTAATGACGACCCCAGCAAACGAAATAAGGACAAAGACCTTCGGATCTGTACGTGGAATGTTCTGTCCCTTTACAGACCACGTGCAGCCGAACAACTAGCAGAGGCCCTAGACTGCTATAAAGCAGAGGAGGGCAAAAGAGGATGAAAAACTGTCACATCTACTACGGTGATTGCTACAGAGGCAACAGGCAACGCTTATTCGGAGGCGGATTTGTCATACGCGGAAGACTTAGGCAAGAAGTCTTAAGCTTCCGACACGTTAGCGAGCGTATTATGACTATCCGGATCAAGGCTAAATTCGCTAACATAAGCCTAATATGTGTTCATGCCCCCACGGAAGAAAAGGACCTGCCACCAAAGAGTGTTTCTACGAGCTCCTCGACAAAACATATGAGCAATGTCCTAAATACGACGTTAAAAACGTATTGGGCGATTTTAACACCAAAATAGGAAAGGAGGACGTCTTTGGTAGGGCAGTCGGTAAGCATAGCCTACACGACACCACGTCTGATATCGGACTAAGGCTAATTGATTTCGCTGTAGAGCGAAATGTCACCATAGCAAGCACATGGTTTCCTCATCTCGATATTCATAAGCAGATCCAATGATCATGTAACGATCAACAAATTAATCATATTGCGATCGACGCAAGGCATGCCTCCAGTATTCTGGATGTCCGGACCTTCCGAGCGGCCAACATAGACTCGGATCATTACCTTGTTGTAGCCAAGGTACGAATGCGGATATCCCAATCTGAGCAACAAAGAAGAATTACTGTGAGAAAATTTAACGTCGAAAAGCTACAATCGCAAGAGACCGCCAGACTCTTCGCTGAACGCGTATCCCGAAATCTCTCAATCACCCCTATGCCGCCAGCATCAAGTACCGAAGACCAGTGGAAACGTTGCCAATATGCCATCAGAAACGCCGCGACTGATGTGCTGGGTCTCGCTCGACCACCACCGCGAAACCCCTGGTTTGACGAAGAATGCCGGCGAGTGCATGCAGCAAAACAAGAGGCATACAAAGCGGCGCTGCAAAGGAAAACGAGAGCTGCTCGTGAGCTCTACGAGTAAAAGAGACGGGAAGAACATCGGCTTCTCCAAAAGATGAAGAAAGAGCATGAGAAGCGCGCGTTTGAGAATATCGAGAGAATATCCAGGAACAATGTACGGAAGTTTCACCAAAAGGTAAAAAGAACGTGTCAGAGAAGTAATACCCATACAGAAACCTGTAGAGATGAAAATGGAAACCTCGTAGTAGAATCACAGTCGGTGCTGAGAATATGGAAAAACTACTTCTGCAGACTGTATAACGGCGACGAAGACCAACTGTCGGCTGTCAGGCAGAATGCACCATTCAACAGAGACGATGATAGTCAAAATTTCCGTCCACCTGACCAAAACGAAGTGAAGATAGCAATATCCAAGCTAAAACTGAACAAGGTTGCTGGACCTGACGGCTTACCGGCCGAACTTTTCAAGGCAGCTGAGTCAGACGAGTTTATGCCTGATGAATGGAATCTCAGCATCGTTTGCCCGATCCACAAGAAAGGAGACCCCCTCAACTGCGCCAATTATAGAGGCATCAGTCTCCTCAACATCGCATACCAGATCTTTTCTGCGATATTGTGTGAACGCCATTTTATCAACAGCCTGATTGGACCCTATCAGTGCGGTTTAAGGCCAGGAAAGTCCACCATCGCTTAAATTTTCAAACTTCGGCAGATCCTGGAGAAAACCCAAGAATTCCGAATCAATACTCACCACTTCTTTATCGATTTTAAGGCCGCCTATGACAGCATCTATAGAGAAGAGCTTTATAGAGCCATGTCTAGTTTTGACATCCCTGCCAAACTTGTCCGTCTGTGCAGGCTGACGATGGAGAACGCTCGCTGCTCCGTCAAGGTCGGTAATGACCTCACCGGGACCTTTGATGTCAAAAAAGGCTTTAGACAAGGTGACGCGCTGTCATGTGACTTCTTCAATATTGTACTTGAACGGATTGTGCGGAACTCACAAGCCAACACCGGAGGCACAATCTGTTACAAGTCTGTACAACTGCTTACATACGCCGACGATATGGACATTATCGGAAGAACTCAGTGGGCTGTCACCGGTGTGTTTGCAAGCATTGAGGCGGAAGCGGCCAAAATGGGTTTAGCGATAAACGAGGGCAAAACCAAGTATATGCTGTCAACAAGAAGGGAAAACCAACACCGACGAATTGGACAAAATGTCACAGTGGGCAGCTATAACTTCGAGGTAGTAAGGGACTTTGTCTACCTTGGCTCTGCTATAAATTCAGCAAACAAAATCAGCGCAGAAATCAATCGAAGAATAACTCTTGCCAATCGCTGTTTTTTTGGGCTTATAAGGCAATTCAACAGTTAAGCCCTATCTCGAACAACTAAGGAGACTCTATATAAGACCTTGATCATCCCAGTCCTGCTTTACGGCGCTGAAACATGGACTTTATTAAAAGAGGATGAAGATATCCTTGGTCGCTTCGAGAGAAAAATTCTTCGTAAGATTTTCGGTCCCGTTTGCGTTGACGGGTTTTGGAAGAGAAGATTCAATCACGAACTATACGAGCGGTACAGCGACATCGACCTAGTCAAAAAACTGCGTATTGGACGTCTGAGATGGTTAGGACATGTAGAGCGAATGGACACCAACGCTCCGGCCCGCAGAGCCTTCGAATCTAATCCCGAGGGACGACGCAGTAGAGGGAATCATCGCCGTAGGTGGCGCGCACAAGTTCAAGGGGACCTCGACCAACTTGGAGTGCGTAACTGGAGGCAACTAGCTAAAGACCGAGCTAAATGGAGAGGCTTGTTGGTTGAGGCCCAGGTTCACCCCGAACTGCAGCGCCACCTAAGTAAGTAAGTAAGTAAAAGATTTCTTTAATCCACATACATTAATATCTCTTTTCATCCCCTTGGCTGGGGCGATTCTTGAGTACGCTGTTATCTGGAATACAATTTGCCAGGCAGGTGCACAGAAGAGTATTGGTATTATTACCCTTAACGTAAGGATGTATGCCTATGATGTTATGTTTATAAGAGACATTCTGTGTTACCGTATAAATAGCCCCGTCTTTTTATCACAGGACATAGAACAAACTATGATCGTAATAAACCAATCTCTAGAACCCTTATAAATGTCAATGAAGCCAGTAGGCTAAGATTTTCATTATTCACGAGATCGCTTCAGAAAGATTTTGTTCGATTTTCTAATACATTCGTATAAAATCTCTTCTCGTTTCCCTCCTCTATCCTTATTTTTATGATATACTTATTTTCTTTTTTAAATAATTAATTTACATACATATCTACCTATATATATATATATATTTATCCGAGAATTTACTTATCTTTATGTGTAATCTGTAAAGCAAAGCTGGTAGATGAACTAAACCAAACCAAACTAAACATCCTTTCCCTTGCTGGGACATTTTCATGCCAAGGGAGAACCTGTACTTGATGCCGATGCATCTGATTATGACTTAGAACCTACGCTGTGTCAACTGCAGAATGGAACAGAGAAATTTATCGCTTATTTTAGTCGGGGTTTGAACAAATCAGAACGTAATTATGGCAATGGTGTAGTGGTAACGTTGTCAATTGCCACGCTAATGGTTCATGGTTCAAATCCTGATGTCAGCAGACAGTTATTTATTTCTCATGAAATCTATAAAGTCAATGCGATCAATTGTGAAAGCTTGTGTGAACAATACTGCGAAGGTATAACACTGGTAGTAGCTTGGTCATATGGCTGGGAAAATTGTTCGCTCTGTTGATGATGATTTGCCTATGACATCGGTTATCGAGAAAAAAATACCGTGAATCAAAAGCAAAGACAAAAAATAACAAGAATTTCCCCAGTTACCTGGATGCCACCCTCGGAGTTTCTTTGAAGCATAAACAATTAAGCTTCAATTCGCTACACCAAACATCTTTCTCTCTCGCGAGAAATTTGTCCCGTACGCTGAATGCCAAACAGAGGTGATATCGACTGGCCGCCTTGATCCTCTGATTAGATCACCCCCTATTTTTTTCTTTTAGAGGCGCTTGAAGAGAAAATTCAACGGCAGCTATCTTATCACAATACCGATGCTAACGGACAACTTGATTCAAATAATCGTTGAAATAACATCCATAAGCCAAAAGGTTTTGCAAAATGTGCTTGAAAGGGCACGCATTTGCACCTCGGCCAGAGGCGGCCTTTTTTTTTATATAATTTGCGCATACTCAATTAATACCCTTTAAATGTTTTTATATAGTGCGGGCGTTGGAAAGGATAAATAGAAAAAGAGAAAGATTGGTGTTGTGGTCTGAAAATCAGATGTTTATGTTCGGTTGATATAATGTTCCATGTACAATTATTATATTATAAGCCAAGTAATCGAGCAGTAAAAAACATTTAAAAAAAAAACAAAGTGTTTTATTTCATAGTTAGTTTAAAAAAAAAAAAAAAATCGGTCGGGAACAGGAAAAAAAAACACCCCGTATGCACTCTTGGAAATGAGCAACGAATTAGCTCATTGGTCAAAATCTCCACCTACAAGAACCCTAACTGCGTCTTGAAAACGATTTCATATCGAGAGTTATTTTACCTGAGGCCAAGTAGACCCATAAGTGGGGTCCAATCTGGCTCAACTTGAGTTGAACACCATTTAAATGCGATTCAGTTGACCCAAGCAGAAAATCGAACTAGAAGAGTACACACGCGGATTGAATAGGTGAATTTTTAGTTTGACTTTTATTTCTGTACTTTGAGGTTTCCTTAGGAGTTTTCGATTGTCTTTTTAATTTGGGCAGAGATAATTATTTTTTTTATGGGAATTGTCATTCCTGAGTACATTTACTAAGGAAGTTATGTGGTAAATTCATCAGATAATCTGTTCGCTCAATCACATTTCGATTCAATCTTAATTCAGTATGTATTCTCAAATAATCAGTTTAAAATTCCAAACCAGTTAGAACTCGGTATTTCGATTGGGCATACAAACGGGTAAAGGTAGGAGTAGCGCTTCTCTTGTTTGTTGCTTTCAAGGAACTTTCAAAATGTTAATACTCAAACTACAGCAGAGATGCTCAGTACATATCCGGTTCACACAAGGTGGCATGTTTTAGAAATCATTTCTGATGCTTTATATATAAAACGCTAGACGGTTGGCAAAGAATTACGCAGATTGGTAAATAACCAATATAACCATAATAATACAGCTATTAACCATTCTAGAAATATTTTCTGTTTCGCTATTTACACAGCTTCTCTCTTTGTTAATTCAGTGTAGATTTCTGTCCATTCACACTGCACACGGCATATGCGATATGCCTCTCATTAAACATTGCAATGTCTGCCTTTTTCTTTCCTTTTTTGAAACGAATTACAAATTCAACCATCCTCTTTAGCATTTCCATTCCAAAAAAATACAGTCGCTGATTTCGAAAATTAGTTTTCATTGTCTAGACAAGCACCCAGTGCACACTCACTCTCTAAACATTTTGAATAAAATGTGCTCCGCAATATTTAAAAATTAAACTAAAAACATAACATCTGGTTTTATTATACTACAAGAGCGCATACCTCTCTTGACTCAACAAGGCGTATTTTCTAATTCCATCTTAAGTACAAATATCTTTTCACACAACCCGTTTGTACTGAGTACTCCTGCCTGAATAGCACTTTTGTGAGCCGGAACACAAAAGCCTACCATCAAAAAAAAATATTTGTTTTTCCCTTTTAAAATTTGTAAGGACATTCATGGTTGTGTGTCATATGTTGTTATTGTGTGAACACACTAAAGCCAAAATATATATTTCATCTTTTAAAAGCCTGTCGTAGCGTTGTATCCTTGAGGACATCTCTTGGCAGCTCTGGGAAAATGGGGTTGCATTGTATAAGACTTACGTTCATTTGATCGGCTTTGTGTACACGTTTCTGTGAACAGCAAATAAAGGACCTCTACTCAACTCAGACTATGTGTTGACGCATATTTAATGAGTTTGGTAATTTTAAATGTGCGTAGCACGCAACCCAATAAACAACACCGCAAACACATGAAGCAAATCACTGCTTTCAAAAGGGTTTTTGATTTAATTTAGCTCCCACACTTTTTCTTCTGTGTGTGTGTACTGTGCAAATACTCATAATATCTTTTTACTGCTTTCATTTTAAATGAGTATTGAAAAATAATAATAAAATAAAAAGCAGAGAATAGGTGGTGAGGCTTAAACTAGTTTACGGAAGTCATTGTGTACAAATACGGTTATTGAACACGAGTGTTGATATACCTCTATAATGGGGATAGGATCGGAAGGGCTTACGTGAACCGATTATACACACGAACATATTGGTAGAAAATAAAGGTCAGACGAAATTGGGACTCTATCAAATCCAGAAATGGTAGTAAGCTGTAGAGAGTTCTATAGCAATTAAAAGATAAGAAGATTAAAAAAAAACTAACAAAGGCACATACTAACTTTTTATGACAATACATACATATTATTCTTCGCCGAATATCTTGTGAAGAATTTTTTTTCTCTCGAGCCGATCAAGGATGTCCTCATCCAGCGTCAATAAAGTCAATGTTTCAGCATCGTAAAACAGGACTGGGATGATCAGGGTGGTAAGTTTATTTAATTTCCTAAGCTGTTCGAGATATGGACTTACTGTTGAATTGCTTTAGTAGCAAAAAACAGCGATTGGCAAGAGCCATTTCATTGTCACATCGTATTTAGGACATTGCTCCTTTGCTTTTGTCGAGAAAAAAATCGTTTGTGGCTGGATCCCTTTGTACGGTGGGAGCATGAGCACATATCAATCTTATGTTAGCGAATTTAGCCTTGATCCAGATTGTCATAATACGCTCACTGTCGGAAGCTTAAGGTTCTGTGCATAAGTCTGCCACGTATAACAAATCCGCATCAGAATCCGCCTGTTGTCTCTGTACCAATCACCGTAGTAGGTGGCATCACCGTTTTTCATCCTCTTTTTGCCCGGCCCATCCCATCGCACTTCCTGATTGGTGGTTATATCTGCTTATGACTGCTTCATAGCAGTCTAGGGCCTCTGCGAGTCCGAACATTCCGCGTACAGATCCAAAGGTCGTTGTCCTTATTTCGTTTGCTGGGGCCGTCAACAGTTTATTCGAGACTTCTGGTTGTTGCTGAACAAATGTTATTTAGGTGGTATAGATGTTACCCCAACGGCACAAACCCCAACATGGAGGGCCAGTTTCGTTTGTTATACCCATAGGACGCGGTGCCAGTACCCCACTACGGGAGTGTGAGCGCTGCCGTTGTCCATAAAAGGGTCCTCCGCCACCATCTCTATTCCAAGGTCCTGACTAACATTGGAAATACTTTATCGACCGCTAATCCGAATACGAGTAAGTAGTTCTCTCGAGGTGTTCACTAAGTTCAACCTTACGGTATCTGCTGATGCCGCTGTTGAATCTATCTAGGGAATTCATTCTCCGCCATCTGGAACCAGAAGAAGAGCTCTATTGAGAGAGTATTCTTTCCCTCTCTCTTCAGCTTTCTCGTCTGCAAATGTACATCCGAAATGCCTAATGTGCGTCGAATAAGGTCTGGAATGTACCCACTGTTCCTGACTCAGGCGACTGTAGTCTCGCTTCCAGCACTAAACGCACACAAAGCGATGACAAAATTTTCAAAGCCAAATCTAGGACGAGTATTAAGAGGACATCGAAATAGCGCGAGCACCACCTTACTTTATTTTATATCCACCTGCAAGCTTCAGCCGTACATAATAGCGAAATTCACCCAACAGCCATTAATAAACAACTACAATTCAATAACAGTTTACAGAACATCTTGCACAGAAAACAAAAATAAGTAGCAGCGTCGAGCCACCGAGTATAGACCAGCACTGAAATGCTTTGAATAACTTTACTGTAAAGTGTATAGTTTTTGTAATAAGGACAAAATCAGGGGTCGAATCGCGTCCTCCGTCAACGGATGACTGGTAACGTAATTTGTATTGTGTTGTTGGTAGATCTAGCAACAACATACATACAAATTACGTGACGGGTTATCCGTTCACGGAGGACGCGATTTGCTTCCAGATTTCGGCCGTGACTTTTCAAGATGGCAGAAAAAGCCTTTTTTTCCTAGACATAAAATGTTGATGAGGGGCAAGGAAGTATGGTGTCTTCAATAAATCAATCAATGCATGGGTGAATGTGTCTGTAAATACAACTTTTTTTTTTAAAATAAAAAGATAAAATATTATTAAATGACCACCATTTTTTGTATATGGAAGAACATTTCATGAACTTCTTGTGAGTTATCTTCACGCCGAATGCGGCAATTGTGTTTGTCTTGCATACTAATTAAATCAGAAAAATGCCTTGTCGCTGAAGAAAATTGTTTGATAAAAAAAAGAAAAACGGCCCAAGTATTTAAATTACGGCATAGTCGATAGTAGTTTGGTTTTGATTTTGCACCAATTGAACCTTGCAAGCTTTTAGGATGGATAAAGCCCGATTTCCTGTGCACTGCATCGAATCGATAAATTTGGGTGATCAGCAACACTAGCATCTACAACGGAGATATTTTCTTTAAAACGCACAGTTCTCAATCTGATTGATGGCTGGGAGTCCGATAGGATAAATTGAGTGCGAAACTTATCAATAACATGTCGAATTGCGCGTTCACTTGACCTTGACCGATTGTGTGACCATAAAACGAACGAAGGGCTCTGTAACATTTATTGAATTGAGCTCTGATTTAGGAAATAAGTTTTCGCAATTCAAAACTGTTGTAGCAGTGTAAGTCTTCCCATGATCATTTGCCAGAGTATATTGGAGACAAATGTCATTTTGAACGCGAAAAATGACTCAGATATCAGATCAGCTTTACATTTACCGATTTTGTAGCATCTAGTAGTGTTTTGATAAAAACAAGAAGGGCTCCCTAGAAAAGACATACTTCAACTTGGCGTTTTCTAGATAATCGAACGGCCAATCAAATTGACGAATGCCAATCGCGTGTCAAATACTCCGAATATACGCACATTCAGTGTAACAAATGCTCTCTACAAGAAACTCAAACAGAGCTTTAATAAACTCGCATCTATGGTAGCGAGTGATTGTATGTATACTACACTTCTGAATTTGCTCAGTTTTGAGTACCTGTTTCTAGAAAAGGAAGACATAACCCATATTTCCAAGCGAACAGTATTCGTTCAACTGCAACTTCAATACTGCTGTATGGAGCGCAATTGTAAGGCTTATTGTTCATTTGAAGTCGTAGAAAAGTTTCTTGGGTGCTTTATCAAAAGAATCTTTAGATTGCTGACTATAACACCTACCTGCATGTTTCATCAATAGACTCGGATCTCACGACTGCTTTTGAGTACTCTAAAGCTCCACCTAGACTGTTCGGTAAGAGTTATTGCGATAGAAATTAGTGTTTTCAAATATGCTATCGGATAAGAAAAACTATGTTGAAGAGTTAGAAGGGCTGATTGTGATTTTAATCCAGAGACTACACCTGCTGAACAATCCTTATTTTCAAAACGTCAGTTCAGCTTTTTCCTGCAGAACACTGGGCAGAGAATGTACACCACTTAATGAACTCAGCACATTTATCCGAATAAAGAATATATAACAGGGAAAGGTTCTTAAAATGCTTGTATGTCATTTGTTTCACGCGATGAGTCCCTTATTCAATGGATTAGAAGTTACCTTTCCGGCCGTTCAATAGAAGTTTTCTTGGAAGGTTTCAAGTCTGTAATTTACTATATAAATGCTGGTGTTCCTCAAGGCTTTGTCTTGTCTTCGACCCAGCATCGTAGAATCTTTTTCACTTTTCCTATTTTTTTTTTTAATTTCGCAGATTTTTTTCAAAATGAATTGGAGTTCTGTCGCGAAGAACAGCACATTTGTTTGATAAGCCATGAAATATACAGTTTGTCAAGAAATTGTTTTGACAAGGGAAAAAAATTGTAATTTGAACAGTTTCTTAATAAAAAAAAGAGCTTCATCGATGTTTTTTTTATTTTCTTTTAATTAATTTTATTTAATCAATAAATCTACTTATGAGAAATAACAAAAAATAGTACATTTGAAAAGCAAAAACAAAAAAACAACACGAAAAACAAAAAATAAACAAAAATTAGGCTGTCAAGAAATAGTTTTTACATGTCAAGAAATTGTTTTTACGTAAGAATTTTTTTATTTAAAATGATAGAAAAAAAGGTTATAATGTAATTAATATTTTGTATGGCTACCTTTAGCGTTTATCACAGCTTGTAGTCTTCTTTTCATCGAATAAATTAAATTCTGCACATCATAATCGCCTGGAATGTTATTCCATTCTTCTTGTATTGCAATTTTCAGCTCTGCTCGGCTTTTTGGGTTTCTTTTGCCAACTTTCTTTTTCAAATAGGCCCACAAATTCTCAATAGGGTTTAAGTCTGGGTTCTGGGCAGGAGTATCCAATACTTTTCCGCAGTTGAAAAGAAGCCACATCCTCACCATATGATGATATGATCTTTGGCAGATCTTGCTATTATATATTCTGAGCTTTCTATGTGAATTGCAAATTATATCTTTGCGTCAAGTGGGCGCCGTGACGTAAGTGGTTAGTGTGTTGGATCACTGCGCGTGAGGTTCCAAGTTCGAATCCCAGAAAACGTCAAACAGTTTTTTTCACGGTCTCACCTCTCGGGAGCGTCTGACAAACATCCGAGAGTATTGTTGCCTCGAAAAAGCTTCTCAAAACAAATTGCCCTTCGGATACGGCACTAAACTGTAGGGCCCTTCGATTCGTGTGAAAAATATAACGCATACAACATGAATGGTTGCGAGAAGCTGGGCCCTGGCACTTAAAGAGCTGTTGCACTAAATATTTTTTTATTTTTTATCTTTGCGTCAATGAAAATGGCTGGTCAAACGGTAGTGCATGCGATCATATGAAAACACAAGCGTTTTCACTCAGCTGAGGCCTACCAACTCCTACTCTCAACCTCCACGCGGTGACAGCCGGGTGCCTAGTACCTTAATCCAAGAAATGGTGCTTTTCTCACTAGAGCGCTTCTTCCTGTTCCAGGCGGCAGCGGACGAATTCCCTAGACGGAGTCAACGGTGGCGTCTATAGTTCCAGTTAGGTTGAACTTAGTGAACACCTTGCGCGAGCTGCTTCGATGTATTCGGATCACAGGTCGGTAAGGAATTTCCAATGTTGGTCAGGACATTGGAATAGAGATGGTGGCGGAGGAGCCCTTAATGGGCCAACGGCAGCACTCATACTCCCGTAGTGGGCTACTGGCACCGGTGTACCCGGCCCCTCGTCCTTGGGGAATAATTAAGGAACTGGCCCTCCAGGTTGGGGGTTGTGCCGTCGGGGTAACTTCCCTACCACGTAAAAACCGCATGGTTCCGAAACAACCAAAAGCCTCGGATAAGGATGACTCAACTAATGACGACCCCAGCAAACGAAATAAGGACAACGACCTTCGGATTTGTACGTGGAATGTTCTGTCCCTTTACAGACCACGTGCAGCCGAACAACTAGCAGAGGCCCTAGACTGCTATAAAGCAGATATTACCGCCATCCAGGAAGTGCGATGGGATGGGTCGGGCAAAAAGAGGATGAAAAACTGTGACATCTACTACGGTGATTGCTACAGAGGCAACAGGCAACGCTTATTCGGATGCGGATTTGTCATACGCGGCAGACTTAGGCAAGAAGTCTTAAGCTTCCGACACGTGAGCGAGCGTATTATGACGATCCGGATCAAGGCTAAATTCGCTAACATAAGCCTAATATGTGTTCATGCCCCCACAGAAGAAAAGGACCCTGCCACCAAAGATTGTTTCTACGAGCTCCTCGACAAAACATACGAGCAATGTCCTAAATACGACGTTAAAATCGTATTGGGCGATTTTAACGCCAAAATAGGAAAGGAGGACGTCTTTGGTAGGGCAGTCGGTAAGCATAGCCTACACGACACCACGTCTGATAACGGACTAAGGCTAATTGATTTCGCTGTGGAGCGAAATGTCACCATAGCAAGCACATGGTTTCCTCATCTCGATATTCATAAGCAGACATGGCGGTCCAATGATCATGTAACGATCAACCAAATTGATCATATTGCGATCGACGCAAGGCATGCCTCCAGTATTCTGGATGTCCGGACCTTCCGAGCGGCCAACATAGACTCGGATCATTACCTTGTTGTAGCCAAGGTACGAATGCGGATATCCCAATCTGAGCAACAAAGAAGAATTGCTGTGAGAAAATTTAACGTCGAAAAGCTACAATCGCAAGAGACCGCCAGACTCTTCGCTGAACGCGTATCCCGAAATCTCTCAATCACCCCTTTGCCGCCAGGATCAAGTACCGAAGACCAGTGGCAACGATGCCAACATGCCATCAGAAACGCCGCGACTGATGTGTTGGGTCTCGCTCGACCACCACCGCGAAACCCCTGGTTTGACGAAGAATGCCGGCGAGTGCATGCAGCAAAACAAGAGGCATACAAAGCGGCGCTGCAGAGGAAGACGAGAGCTGCTCGTGAGCTCTACGAGCAAAAGAGACGGGAAGAACATCGGCTTCTCCAAAAGAAGAAGAAAGAGCATGAGAAGCGCGCGTTTGAGAATATCGAGAGTCTATACTCCAGGAACAATGTACTGAAGTTTTACCAAAAGGTAAAAAGAACGTGTCAGAGAAGTAATACCCGTACAGAAACCTGTAGAGATGAAAATGGAAACCTCGTAGTAGAATCACAGTCGGTGCTGAGAATATGGAAAAACTACTTCTGCAGACTGTATAACGGCGACGAAGACCAACATCCCGCTGTCAGGCAGAATGAACCATTCAACATAGACGATGATAGTCAAAATTTCCGTCCACCTGACCAAAACGAAGTGAGGATAGCAATATCAAAGCTAAAATCCAACAAGGCTGCTGGACCTGACGGCTTACCGGCCGAACTTTTCAAGGCAGCTGGGGATGAATTGGTAGAGTGCATACACCAACTCATTTCTAATATTTGGTCAGACGAGTGTATGCCTGATGAATGGAATCTCAGCATCGTTTGCCCGATCCACAAGAAAGGAGACCCCCTCAACTGCGCCAATTATAGAGGCATCAGTCTCCTCAACATCGCATACAAGATCTTTTCTGCGATATTGTGTGAACGCCTGAAACCCTTTATCAACAGCCTGATTGGACCCTATCAGTGCGGTTTCAGGCCAGGAAAGTCCACCATCGATCAAATCTTCACACTTCGGCAGATCCTGGAGAAAACCCAAGAATTCCAAATCGATACTCACCACCTCTTTCTCGATTTCAAGGCCGCCTATAACAGCATCTATAGAGAAGAGCTCTATAGAGCCATGTCTAGTTTTGACATCCCTGCCAAACTTGTCCGTCTGTGCAGGCTGACGATGGAGAAAGCTCGCTGCTCCATCAAGGTCGGTAATGACCTCACCGAGACCTTTGATGTCAAAAAAGGCTTTAGACAAGGTGACGCGCTGTCATGTGACTTCTTCAATATTGTACTTGAACGGATTGTGCGGAACTCACAAGCCAACACCGGAGGCAGAATCTATTGCAAGTCTGTACAACTGCTTGCATACGCCGACGATGTAGACATTATCGGAAGATCTCAGCGGGCTGTCACCGGTGCTTTTGCAAGCATTGAGGCGGAAGCGGCCAAAATGGGTTTGGCGATAAACGAGGGCAAAACCAAGTATATGCTGTCAACTAGAAGGGAAAACCAACACCGACGAATTGGACAAAACGTCACCGTGGGCAGCTATAACTTCGAGGTAGTAAGGGACTTTGTCTACCTTGGCTCTGCTATAAATTCAGCAAACAAAATCAGCGCAGAAATCAATCGAAGAATAACTCTTGCCAATCGCTGTTTTTTTGGGCTTATAAGGCAATTCAACAGTAAAGCCCTATCTCGAACAACTAAGGAGACTCTATATAAGACCTTGATCATCCCAGTCCTGCTTTACGGCGCTGAAACATGGACTTTATTAAAAGAGGATGAAGATATCCTTGGTCGCTTCGAGAGAAAAATTCTTCGTAAGATTTTCGGTCCCGTTTGTGTTGACGGGTTTTGGAGGAGAAGATTCAATCACGAACTATACGAGCTGTACACGACATCGACCTAGTCAAAAAACTGCGTATTGGACGTCTGAGATGGCTAGGACATGTAGAGCGAATGGACACCAACGCTCCGGCCCGCAGAGTCTTCGAATCTAACCCGGAGGGACGACGCAGTAGAGGGAATCATCGCCGTAGGTGGCGCGCACAAGTTCAAGGGGACCTCGACCAACTTGGAGTGCGCAACTGGAGGCAATTAGCTAAAGACCGAGCTAAATGGAGAGGCTTGTTGGTTGAGGCCCAGGTTCACCCCGAACTGTAGCGCCATCTAAGTAAGTAAAGTAAAGTAAGTCAATGAAAATAACTGCTTTCCAGATTACTACAAGAAGCAGTCGACTTTTTATTTTTCGTAACAGGTTAAGACTTTGCTACAAGCTATACTTATTTCAATAAAAGTAAAATAAATTGGATATTTGAAATTTGTTTCCTATGTATCAACCGCAGTCCATATAAGAGGTATCATTTTAAATTTTGCGCCACTTTTGAACTTTCAAAGTTCAACCATCATTATGATGACTTTTGATAAGTAAAAGCTAGGAGGTTATTGAATATGGATCGATACAGACTCGCACAACATATTGAAATAGTTAAAATTCACTACAAAAACGGTGAAAATATCGCGGAAACGTTTCGTAAAGTTTTGCACAAAATTATTCTGAGGGATGAGGTTCATTTCCTCGTGCAGGAACGGCTTAAGAATGTAGCTGCAGCACTCCAACAAATAGCGCTTGTCGTAAGAGTCGACTAAGGGGACAAATCAGATCTAGGCAATATAACACCCAAGTGAGCCCAGGCGGATCAGTAGAAATGCAGTGAAGTGGGAGGGTTATGGTCTCTTGTTTTCGAGATATATAATAAGTTCACCGAAATAGGAAGAAAAATATGATGAGGTTCATTTCCATTTGTTTGGGTACGTAAGCAAACAAAACTGTCGCATCTGACGCCCTGAAAACACAAGATAAATAGTGGAACAATCTTTCCATCCACAACGCATGACAGTTTGGTGCGATTTTTGGGCTGGCGGTGTCATTGGGCCATATTTTTTCGTAAATAATTCTGACACGACCGTTTTAATGAATGGATCGCGTTACGGAACGATGTTGACAGACTTGTTTTTGCCTGAAATTGATACTTTGGATGCGGACGGTTATTTTTAGCAGGATGGCGGCATCCCACGCCGCACAGCTGATGAAACGTGTTTTTTCTCGAAAAGGCGACTTTAATTGGCCAACGAGATTGTGCGATTTAACACCATTAGACTTTTTCCTTTCAGGCTTTGTTAAAGACAGAGTCTACGCCAATGTTTCACTAACGATTCATGTGCTAAAAGAAAATATCAGAGCTGTTATTCGCGAAATACAGCCGCAATTATGCGAAAACGTGATGAAAAATTTCATCGAAAGAACGACTATATGTAGGCCCGAGGCGGATATTTAAAATATATTGTATTCTCAAAGTTTGTACTTTGATAAAAATATCACCGCTTTTCATAAAAATGTTTTTTTTTATAGTTTGCGCGCACTCAAAGGACTATAAATACCTTTAAAATGTTTACACACAGTGCGGGCGTTAGAAAGGATAGATAGAGAGAGAACGATTTTTGGTGTAGTGCTTCTTTCCTTTTTTTCCCGATAACCGATGTCAAGGGCAAATCATCATCAAGAGAGCGAACAATTTTTCCAGCTACATGAGCAAGCTACTGCCAGTGTTATGCCATCGCAGTATTGTTCACACAAGCTTTCGCAAATTATCGGACTGACTTTGTATATTTCATGAGAAATAAATAAATGCTTGCTGACCTAAGGATTTGAACCATGAACCAGTAGCGTGGCAATTGACGACGTTACCACTTCATACACCATTGCCACCGTTGCGGTTTTCTACTGTCTTGAAATGACACCTCTTGTTGGATGACGTTAGTACCCTTAAATACTAACGGGTGCGCTATCTCTTATGTCGGTATGTAAACATTGAATAACTTTGACATTTATCAACCGATTGACTAGAGTAAACATGTTTTTGAAACGCCAATTCAGTACAATTTTAACCATGAATCGCTTCACACCGAAACAACGTGCGCAAATAGTGACGCTGTACATTGAAAATAGTCCTTCAATTGTGTTAACTCAACGTGCATATCGTCGAAAATATCGTGGCCAACAAGCACCGTCTGACAACACTATTCGTCGTTTGGTGTCGAATTTTGTTGAGCACGGGACGTTGAAGACGTTCCAATGAACTGGAACGGTAAGAGAGAGTGACGTATCGTCAACGCGCTCGGCATTTTGAAGGATGATTTGCATTTGTTTCCGTATGGAGTGCAATTGACTCAAAGAATATTGCCGACAGACCTTCCGCGTCGCTTGGAATACAGCCAAACAGTCGCTCGAATGGTTGACACTGAACCTGATTTTGGAAGCAAATTTTGATGACCGACGAGGCCCATTTCACACTCTCTGGCGCCGTTAACAAGAAAAATTGCCGCATTTGGGGAACGGAGAATCCACACGAGATCCATGAATTACCATTGCATGACCAAAAAGTTACTGTTTCGGCCGGCGTTTGCGCCAAAACCATCATTGGGCCACTTTTCTTCAAAGAAGGCGAAACAGTCAATGGGAATCAATACCGGTGGATGTTGGCTCATTATGTCTGCCCACAAATGTATGAAAAATGTCTGGACGGTTACTGGTTTCAACAAGATGCCACACTGCAAATCAAACAACGCAGTTTCTGCAACGATAATTTCCTGGACGTGTGCTGTCAAAAAATGGCGACATTGACTGGTCACCCAGATCTCCAGATTTGACCCCTCCGGACTTCTTTTCTATTTTACCCAGTCTGACTGGGCATCAATCCATAAGGCTTTCATCAGCCCAACGCGGGAATATAATGCGTGCATCTGGTCTGGTGCACCCAAGACCATTCTGCACATTCTAGATAGGGTAAAGAATCGGGCGTTAAAACTTGGGTGTGATAGAAAGACTATGAACTCCATACTTCAACATCGTAGAAATGTCTCGTGTATTTCCTCATTTTATCGCTTTTTTAAATAAAAACTGCATCCCTGCCCTTTAAAATTTTACCCTCAATACACGTCATGCTTCGAATGCACATTAGTTCACCGTCAAGCTCAATTTCTGACGTACTGCGATTCGTTCATAAGCCAACCGACACGTATGTGGAATGATCTACCAGGATCTGTATTTGCTAATCATTACAACCTTTAAACAGTTAATTTAAAGGCAACGCAAACCGAAATCTCCTTTTAACATTCCCCCCTTTTTCCTATCCGCCCGTGCCCAAAGAACCAGTGTAATGGTATTAATAATCCCTTCGAAGCACGGGAAAATACAAATAAAAGGAAATTTACAGTGTATACTCAAGAAAAAATACTGTTGTATTACTGATAACAAATTCAAATAGTTTATAAATTTAACTTGACTGAACTTCACATTTCATACTTCACTTTTATTATTTCACATTTATTAACTTCTGACTCAACTAGTCCAACAAAAAGATCTAACAAATCTTGCACCTCAAAAATTCTTATTTCAATAAACCGCGACCGAAATAAACTCACGAAACATCTTCATTAACCCTCACTCCTCCTTAAAATCTTCAGAGAATGGATGGTTTGATAATTCAACAAATATTTTCCGGTTGCCAAATATTACACAGATTTATAGAGGACATACTGCAGTAAGTGTAATAATATCAAGTTAGGTGAGAGCGGGTAGTAGTACCGGAGCCGATAAGCCTTAGAGATATGCATGGGTATACCTTTCTGCACAATATGATGTAAAACTTCAGATTCAAAACTCTTACAAAAACTTTTTTAAATACAAATGGTGCCTCTAAGAACAATCTCTATGTCTAGAAACACTTTCATTGGTCATGGATTCTAATTTAAGATTACCTACCGCTAGTAATTTAATAGATACATATATCGAAGTAGCTTACCACCAATTATTGATCTTTTTGCGAAACTCCTTAAGCAATACCATCATATCACCCCATCACTCTAATCATAGTACCATCAGCTCAAAGTAAAAGACAGCATAATGACTATGTTCGTTGGCAAATCTTTAGAAAGCAATCAATTCGCACATATTACACTTCCCTGTCAGCTGTCACATTAAGTCTAGTATAACCGAAACCAACTGACTTCCATTCTCCATCATTACATCGTCAGAGTTTGTTTCACACCGAAGGTGTCATTGAAGACAGATAGGTATATATGCCGCGGCATAATTGGGGTCAGCAAAGCAAATCAAACAGTAAAACAGCCCCCGATTCGTGCTTTTATCAAACACTTTATCGATACTAACTTGCACCCTGCAAGTACCAGCCGCTTACTATCGCTTCGAGGATTTACGGGGCAACGCCTATTCGGAACCGCATTCAAGCATGTCAGACAGAGGTACGAGTATTGCATGTACAAGGCTGTAGTAATTCCTTTATTTATTTCCGTGACTTGGTGCTTATCAAATTTATAATTGATGGCAGCATTGATACGTGAATTTGTTTTAAAGGAAGGATACAGCTAGGTTATAAATACAAATATGTATTGGCTTTGAAAGCGAAAACAAATTGATCGGTGGCATGAAGTGTGAACCTCGGTATACACATGTTTACCAATCAATCGAATTAATAAAAAAAAAATAACGAAAACTCCCCATCGAGATGCAAATACACAGAAAGCTCCCTACAAACCTAGAAGTGACACTAATCGAAACTAATTGCAAACACAACGTAATTTCATCGCGCTGTCACGTATGTCTAGTTAATTAATATTTACTGAGTACAAATGTCATTAAGGACCTCTTTGACGCGAGCTGCGCGTGTTGTTGTCTGTCTCTATGCAGAGCAAACCCCGAAGAATTAACTTTGCACGAACAAACATTTGATTCTATTGAAGCTATCCGGGTTCTACTGGGTTATCCTTCTCCCTCTTAGCCTGTGTGTGTGTGCTTAAGAGTGTATAGTCAAAGGTAATTACTACCGCAATTAAGGGAGCAAAATGGAAAATTTTGTGTAAAAGTAAATTTTCACGGACGCACATGCGGTATACTACGAGTATATACATTAACTCTCACACTTGGTACAAGTTGAATAGGTTATGTAAGAATCCACTGCATCTAAATTTAAATTTCTCATAATAGCAGTAGCAGCAACAACAAAATCATGGGCATACAATGGCTGTAGTGTCTTTAGCGTTTTCACTTTCAAAGTTTCTCAGCGAGGAACACACATTGTATCCAACAAGAGAGGACGAAGGTTATTCTTTTTGGCCAAAAACAAAAACAAAAAGGACACACACAAGCGATTGTTTGTTCTCGGAGGAGAACCTCAAGCGCTTTTGGCACTCGTTTTCATGTTAGCAGTAAAGCTTAAAAGTGTTGTGGCGGTTTTTGTCTGCAAATACGCATGTATATGGTTTTTTAAGTTGTGACGCCCGGGGGTGGATGATGAAAATGCTGCATGGATTTGTCGGATCCTGCATGTACTATCTGTCGAGCGGACAAAAGTTCAAGGACTTATTTTTTTGCAATTTCGAGAAAGACGAGTAGATCTGGGTGGATTCATCAACTTAGAGCTGGAGTTATAAATTCTTCTTCACATTTATCATCAAGAACATCGAAAAATTGATGTGTTCCATAGCTAACCAGTGTGAGTAGAGTAAATAGTAGAAACTCAAGTTTTCAAACAGAAAAAATTAGAGTACAAAATGAATAACACAACCACTTCACACAGTCACAAGCCAACAAGGCGACCCTATGCTAAGTACCAGGGCATATGCGCATTCCAGGTAGTAAAAGAGCAGACGGATCCGCTAGAATGGGGTCGGCGTTGCACATCTCGCAGGCCTGTGTGAAAGTTCCTATTAGCTATGTAAATAAATACGTCAGAGATGAAGCCACTAGCGAACCAAACAGACGATAGATCCATCTGAATACGTACGTCACTGTCAGAACGCTGTGGTCGTTTAATGATTTTAGGAGAACACGTTCTCTAGTTAGGCTTAGTCGTAACAGTACGTGGCTCATCTCTGGCATAATCGCAGGGCACTGTGCCATTAGACTTAATGCAGAGCATATCGGCACACATCACAACGGGCAGGAGCTGACAGAAGACATAAGAGTGAAGACTATCTGTAGATATGTACATCTTCCCTGAGTTTGACAATCTACTTCACAGCTGAAAGACCTCCTGAGATTCATATTTATTTATTTCTTTATAATTTGCGCGTGCCAAAGGGATATACTGGTTCTCAGGGCGCGGTCGGATGGGAAAAGGGGGTAAAGAGACAGAAGAGATGCCGGTCTGCGTTGGCTTTAAATGCTTGAAGGCAGTAGATTAAGAGCTAATGAAATTTTTTCATGATTATTTCGTCAACAAAATTTTGCCTTTTTTTTGGTTGTCGTGTTCGGATACATCACAGATGTGAAATTCTGGCGGAACTGGGCCGGGCGTTTTAGGGGCTACAGTCCCCGAAACATGTAACAGAAACTCCAATTTTTAAGTTATTTCGTCCACACTCAAATTTTGGTATATCATCTAGTATATACTGGTGAATCTAGAACTGAAATACCGGAGCAAAATTCCGGCCACAACACCTTGCCATAGTGCGTCAAAGCGCATGGTGCGTGAGGGGCCTCTTAATGGTTTGCATAAGGAATTGTTGCATATCTTCCAAAATATGTAAATGATTAAAAATATTTCAACTGATTCTGAAAGATTATTTAAATGTCTTTGAGACCGTGTATAAGGTTTAGTCCTAACATTTATACTTTCGAAAATATTTGATTTTAAAACCCAATATTTCGAAATACACCAAATACTTTTTCTGTTCCTGACGTTTCTACACCTAAAGTAACATAAGAGGGTTTTTTTTGTTTTTATTTTCAGTAAGTCCAACCATTAGTTGTTTAATCTGCAATTTAGAAAAAAAAGTCTTCACCATAAGGCAAAATACATTGCATTAGTCACTTTAAGGTATGCGTAAATATGAGATGAGTTTATTCAGAAGTACAAATAAATTTCAAGCATTTCTCTGTTCAATTTGCAGCAGTTTTAATATTTCTATTAAAACAATCATAATAAAACTATAAAATTAAAATTCATTTCGAGTGATAATTAACAAAATCGATTTTTCGTCATTCTTCTACGCTGAAGAGATTTCCCTCATCATTGGATTCTTCGTCACTGCAATAGTTATGTACGTCCGATGTCTGGAAAATATAGTTAAATATCATTTGTAATGTGCATACATATCAGCGGATGTGAAATCAAGATACTCCTAATTCAAATTCTATTTCAGTTGACGATTGAATGATGACATCATTTACAAATGCTGGTAACTGATCTCCTTTGAACCACATAAAATCATAACTTTCATTGTTTTCTAGCCATCCGTTCTGCTTTGGTACCAAAGGAATGGGATTTTTAGAAAAAGCATTGTTCCAGATAGAAGTTATATATTGAGCGCGTAACAGCTGTTGGCGTAGTTCAAGTCGACAGGGTGGCAAACTCGAAGCATCGAAACTTTGAGCTTAACGTCAAATGATTCTTCGAGATCCTTTACCTTATACGCGTTATTAAATATTTCGAATCTTGCTCCGTGTACCGTTTCCGCATATCTAATGCTATACATGTGACCCACACAGATTTCAATAACTTTAAAGGTCACTTCTCTTGAAGCAAAAACGGTTTCTCTTAGCTTAGCGAACGCTGTTTGATATTCTAAGGAATTTTCCAATAGTTTCCACGGTTTTAATTTCCTTTCCTAAAAAATCCTGGATTATAATCGCAGCCAGCTGTCATATGAAAACCTAGCTAGGAACTTGATAGTGGTTCTTTGAAGGAAAGGTATAATTTGGATACATCAATGTATCGTTGATAGTTCCCAAAACCAACCTCCATTCAAACTTTTATTGAACTTTTAAGATTTTTCATGTTTCCTCCAAATACCTCCAATCAAAGCACCTGATGGAAACTGGGCAAGAAGCGATGAGGATAAAGCCATTCTTCTCGCAGACTACCTAGAAAACATATTTAAACCACCAGATGAAAATGGAAACAGACAACCTATGCTATTAGAACCATCTGATGAGGAAACCGAAGAAATTCTACCCACAAATCCTGGTGAAAACTGGGCAAGAAGCGATGAGGATAAAGCCATTCTTCTCGCAGACTACCTAGAAAACATATTTAAACCACCAGATGAAAATGGAAACAGACAACCTATGCTATTAGAACCATCTGAAGAGGAAACCGAAGAAATTCTACCCACAAATCCTAACGAAATACGCAACCTAATCAAGCATGAGATAAATGCAAAGAAAAGTCCTGGAACTTACCCATGAATAATTAAAATGCAAATTTAATAAATGCCTCATTTAAGCTAAAATTTGTCCCTAGTTTGTGGAAGATTGCTGATGTCCTAATGATTCCCAAACCAGGTAAACCGCCAAATGAGGTATCATCTTACAGGCCTATATCGCTATTGCCGATGATATCAAAAGTGTTTGAGTAAGTGCTCGCTAAACGTATAAATAAAATAATTGAAAGAAAAAATGTGATTCCGAACCATCAATTTGGTTTTCTAAGGCAGCACTCTACGATACAACAGGTACACCGAATTACGGATAAGATCGAAGAAACATTAGAAGAAAGGAAGGTCTGTTTGGCTGTATTCTTGGACTTATCTATAAACTGAGATGTATGCTGCCAAATCAGTATGCTTCCATTCTTAAATCTTACCTAGGTGGAAGACATTTTAGAATAAAACAACAGAATACTTATTCAAAACTAAGAGAAATAAAGGCCGGCGTACCGCACGGTAGTGTACTGGGCCCTATATTATACCTATTATATACTAGTGATATTCCGGAACTAGAAAACCACACTATGGCAACATTTGCAGATGATACTGCAATACTAGCAGAAGGGAGAACTAATGAAGAATCCACAGAAAAACTCCAAATAGGAATAAACAAAATCTGTGAATGGACTAAAAAGTGGAGAATCAAATTAAATGAGTCCAAGTCAGTCCATATTGATTTTACAAATAAAAAGGTTGAACATATACTAATCATTATCAACGAAAAAATAGTTCCATAGGCTAATACAGCGAAATATTTAGGTATGACACTAGATGCTAAGCTGCGATGGAAAGAGCACATAAAAAAGAAAAAAGAAGAGTTAGAGATGAAATATAGAAAATTGCACTGGCTGATAGGAAGAAACTCAACCGTATCAATTGGAAATAAAGTGCTTATATACAATCAAATTCTGAAACCAACATGGACATATGGAATCCAACTATGGGGTTGCGCCAAAACGTAGACATAATACAACGATTCCAAAATAAGGTGCTTAGAAGTTTAGTAAATGCACCTTGGTTCATAAGGAACACTGACCTTCATCGAGACTTGAAGATAGAAAGTGTAAGTTCGGAAATCCTTAAACATGCAAAAAAACACAAAGAAAAGCTAGAGGAGCATATAAACATAGATGCGAGAAAACTTTTGAATAATGAAAATCAATTACGAAGGCTCAAAAGAATAAAACCTCTCGATTTGACTTAACTTTAGAAGCATAAGAAAAAAGAAAGAAGTATACATATATAAATGCATAACATAGCACATCCGAAAAAAAAAAAGATACACCAGATGGTGGATCTCATTCAAAGACGTAGATGTCAGGAAAAAATTGCTTATTAGTCCAAGTGACTAGATCGCAATTAGGCTGGCTCCTCCCCGCCCTGCGATGAAAAGCTAAGATGGCGTTACCGCAGGGAAAACGGGAAGAAGGGAGAAGGGGTTAGTGGGTAAAAATCCCACACTGTTACTGAGTACGGGCTCGGTTTCGTCTTTTGAAGATTACCACCTCCCAGCGTAAAAAAAAAAAATAAAAAATGTTTCCAAGAAGTATTACAAGAACATCCGTATCAGAGCATCCTAACAAAATATTCGATTCATCTTTTATCTTAGTTATGTGATAAATTATTTTTGTATCGGCTTCTTCATGTTCTTCGCAGGAGTAGTTGTCAATTAGTTTTATTATTTTATCATTATGGCATTCAAAGCGATAACATAAATCATAACTGAAATAAATTGTTTAGTTGCCTATAAATGGTATTAGTTCATCACTCTCCCAGTGTTGCACTAAAAATTTCACTAGAGCCACATTGAACTTGTTATTCCTAAGTTCTTTAATGAAATCAAGAGGCCGTATTTGGTCTGGTCCTGAAATGTCATATTCTAATTCAGTGCCATTTCTTGAACTGCGCTCATAGTTCTTAATTGATGGCGAAAAATAACGATCAAAAATTATATCAATTCGATCAGCACTGAACCGCGTGGCCGTTTGCAAAATCTTCTTTGATATATTTTCAAACGTTTTTGGAATAGCTTTCATCAGAGAACAACAACCTCGATATTTGTCGGTGCTTTGCTGTTTACTCTCTTTTTCAATAACTTAATCAAAGCAGATTTGTCAGTTTTGCTTATGATTCCATTTAAATGACATATAGCTATTGGGACTGGTGTCAAGGGATACGACAATACCTTAGCAATGTCTATATTCTGTTCAATTGATACGGCCAACTATATTTTCCAGACAACGGACGTAATTATTGCAGTGACTAAGAATCCAATGATGAGGGAAATCTCTTCAGCGAAGGAGAATGACGAAAAATCGATTTTGTTAATTATCACTCGAAATAAATTTTAATTCTATAGTTTTATTATGATTGTATTAATAGAAAGATTAAAACTGCTGCAAATTGAACAGAGAAGTCCTTAAAATTTATTTGTACTTCTGAATAAACTCATCTCATATTTACGCATACCTTAAAGTTACTAATGCAATGTATTTTGACTTTTTTAAAAAAGGTAAAATGTTGGCTTCTTGGTTTCGAACATAATGGTATTGAAGTTTTGCTACGCTATATTGTTTAGCTATTTATTTATTCATTTTTTATTTTTTTTGTTCTTTTTTTGTCATGAAATTTGCAATTAATGATTAATTTCTAATTTCTTATTTCTTCACTTTTGTTCTTAATTACTGTTTGATAGTTTTTGAATTTTCATTACATTTGCTCACCCCACAATGAATTATTAACTTTTGAAGTGGCATTAGCACTATTTTTTATGAAATATAAATGCCACTAACTATTCTCTTTAATGTTATTAATTAAGTTTTGGATAAAAAATGTACATAAAGAGTATTATCAATGAGAATAAAGAATTTAAACTAACTAACTAACTTATGGTGAAGACTTTTTTTTCTAAATTGCAAATTCAATGGCATACTTACGAAAAAAAGTCTGAGAGACCCTTGAGGGTCGTAGCTAGAGGACTTCATCCATCATGCGCTAAAGAAGACGTTATAGGTGATTTACGCGATGGAGGTTATAACATTCTCGACGCCGTGAACCTTTTAAAAAAGGAGAGAAAGCGACCCGAGCGTGGAGAAGAACCTATAGTGAAACGTAAACTTCCGCTTTTTGTGCTGTCATTCGATAAAACGGAAAGCCAGGAAAAGATATATGGTATAACATTCGTACAATCATGAGTATGGTCGTTAAAATCGAGCCGCTACGTGTCAACACGAAGACAATCCCTCAATGTAAGCGTTGCCAAGAGTTTTACCATACACAGGCGTACTGTCGGAAAGAGCCGCGCTGCGTTAAGTGCGCTGGAAAACATTCTTCGGAAAATTGCATTTTGACCAAAAATGAAAAAGCAACTTGCGTTAACTGCAAAGGAAGGCACCCAGCAAATTATCGCGGTTGCGAAATCGCTAAGGATGCGACGGAAAAAATCGACAACTCCGATTGTACGGGGAACAAAATCAGTCGATCGGGCTCCTAAGTCGATAGAACGTATTGCTAAGCAGACTGAGCGGGCTCGTAAACCAATTGTTCAAACTACTAAGCCGACTGAAAGGACGCTTGAATCAGCAGGGCAGACTCTTAAAACAGTCAACCAGCCTTCTGAGCCGATTAAACGTACGTCAAAGTCGTCCACTAAAAAGGCTGAACGAAAAATAACCTCGGATAAGCCAGCGAACCCCGTACGTCTGACGTATTCTCAGGCTGCAGTCAAAGCAACCAAACGAAACGACGGCCCACCCTCTGATCCGTTGAACGAAATTCTGAACTGCAGCTACACTAAGTTCGAGGAACAATTTGAAGTTAACAAACGGATTCTCGAACGTCTAAGTAGCATCGAAAGCTTTTGTATGGCTAACCTGATCACTTAATCTATGTAGATATGAACTCTTTGCTTAAAATAGTAACATGGAATGCAAACGGACTCTTCAAAAATCTAACGAATTAGAAATGTTTCTAATAAGAGAAAATATCGACATATGTTTGATCTCCGAAACTCATCTAACAAGGGAATCGCAAATAAAGATAAGAGGGCTACGCTGTTTATCACGCCTACCATCCTTCTAATAGAGCGCGGGGGCGGTTCGTCCTTATTCATTAAAACTAACATCGACCATTCGGCGATATAAGCATAGAGCTGGAAAAACTGCAGTTGTGCGCGGTAAGGGTTAAAAATAAACACCTGAGCTACAATATAGCGTCTGTTTACTGTCCGCCGCGATGCTTACTAGAAAAAGATGACTACTTTCGTGTCTTCAATGACCTTGGTTCAAATTTTCTTATTGGTGGAGATTTCAATGCGAACCACACCTTCTGGGGTTCAAGATGTACATCTTCTAAAGGAAAAATTCTCTACGAAGTGGCATATGAATTCGGTTGTTGTTTTTATTCGACAGGAAAATCGACCTATTGGCCAACTGACTCACAAAAAATTCCCGATCTTATCGATTTTTTGTTACAAAAGGCATTTACGAGAAGTTTATTACAGTCAAAGAATGTTTTGATCTCTCTTCTGACCACTCGCCGGTAATTTTATTACTTGGAGAAGCGCTGATCAAGAAAAAGGGACCTCCAAGTCTCACTAGCAATAAAACAAACTGGGAGAGCTTTAGAAATGATTGCGAAACAAATATCGCCTTAAATGTATGACTTAGAATACCTTGTGAACTAGAGGACGAAATTGATCGTTTCGTGGAAGCAATTCAAAGAGCGGCATGGAGAAACACTCCTTCTAGAAGCTATAAGATCAACCGCAACGAAAAGTATCACAGAGAAATCATTAAACTGGTGAGGGAGAAACGAAAAGCACGAAAGAAGTGGCAAATCACTCGTGCACCGCAGCATAAAACGATCCTTAACCGACTACGCAATCGCCTTAGAGATAGTATTCGGGAATTTAAAAGTAAAAAGATAGCGACCTACCTTTAAAATCTCTCCGGTGAAAGAGAATCAAATTATTCGCTTTGGAAAGCGCTAAAAGGCATCCGGAAACCTCAAATGCAAGCACCACCAATTCGGAAAATCGATGGAAGCAGAACTTTTTGCTTTGCACTCAGAAGAAACGTTTAAGCCGTTCGACGGCCCCTCGTTAACGCCAGACTCCCCAGTCACGGCATCTGACAGCTTTAAAGTAAAAAAAGTTGCATTGATTGAACTGAGGGAAGTGATTAAAAATTACAAAGACGAAAAAAGCTCCGGGTTACGACTTGATAACGGCGCAGGTAGTCCTTAGAGATAGTATTCGGGAATTTAAAAGTAAAAAGATAGCGACCTACCTTTAAAATCTCTCCGGTGAAAGAGAATCAAATTATTCGCTTTGGAAAGCGCTAAAAGGCATCCGGAAACCTCAAATGCAAGCACCACCAATTCGGAAAATCGATGGAAGCAGAACTTTTTGCTTTGCACTTAGAAGAAACGTTTAAGCCGTTCGACGGCCCCTCGTTAACGCCCGACTCCCCAGTCACGGCATCTGACAGCTTTAAAGTAAAAAAAGTTGCATTAATTGAACTGAGGGAAGTGATTAAAAATTACAAAGACGAAAAAAGCTCCGGGTTACGACTTGATAACGGCCCAGGTAGTCAAGGAATTGCCGAATAAAGCTATTATCAAACTGCTCTATTTGATCAACGCTTCGTTCAGATTGCTTTATGTTCCGAGGCAATGGAAAGTCGCCGAGATTATAATGGTCCCGAAACCAGGCAAACCGCTAAATGAGAAGAAATCATATCGGCCTATTTCCCTATTGCCGGTTATCTCAAAAATATTTGAAAAACTTCTTTCCAAACGTCTACAACCCGTAATCGACGAAAGACGTCTCATTCCTGACCATCAGTTTCGATTTAGAATTAAACATTCTACAATTGACCAAGTCCACAAAATAACTGACGTAATTGAGAAAGCTCTGGAAGAAAAAAAGATTTGTTGTGGTGTATTTCTTGACGTCTCACAAGCTTTCGATAAGGTTTGGCACGAAGGCTTGGAGTATAAATTGCAACGACTACTGCCACGGCAACTCTTTCTAATCTTACTATCGTATCTCACCAAGAGACTCCTTCGTGTTAAGCATGGAAACGATTACTCTGACTTCAAGGAGATTGCGGCCGGAGTTCTACAAGGAAGTGTCCTTGGCCCGCTTCTATATGTACTCTACACGCGTGATATCCCGCAGGAAAGAAACTGCGTCGTCGCCACGTTTGCGGACGATACGGCGATATTGACCACGGGCGAAACTATTGAAGCAGCAACTGGAAAGCTGCAACATGCTATTAATAAAGTCCACGCTTGGACGAATTCTTGGTGTATTGTGCTGAACGAAAGCAAATCTACTCACGTCAACTTTACTTATAAAAAAGTGGATAGATTACCTCTATATCTTAACTCGGCTCAAATACCGTACGCGAACGAAGCAAAATATCTAGGAATGACTCTAGATGTTAAGCTTAAATGGAAATCACACGTAAAAAAGAAACGCGACGAGCTAGAAAACAAATACCGACAAATGTACTGGCTACTCGGAAAACATTCGAAGTTGAGCCTACATAACAAACTGCTGTGTGGACGTATGGTATACAACTATAGGGTTGTACCAAGAAAAGCAATAGAAACATCATACAGACTTTTGAAAATAAAGTTCTTAGAACGATCGTTAACGCACCGTGGTATGTACGTAACGAAGATATTCGTACCGGCATTGTAACCGTACCGTCATTTAACTACTTGAAGCGAATAATTCAATTCGTCGTCTGCAAAGGATAAAACCTTTTGACCTCGCGTCATAGTATATGCCGGTCGAGAAAAAGGCAGGAACTATCATTCGAATTTAACCTGCCTTAAGTTCTACATTTCTTTTAACTTCGTACGAACACTTTTTTTTCCAAAAATCACGTGTCTCGTAAGCGAAAATAAAACTGCTGGATAAGCGTCGGTTTAGTTGTAGTATTACATTCGAAGAGAGGTGTTTTTTTAGTGAGTAAAAATCTCACACTACCATAAGCACGCTCGGTCGGGCCTTATGGTGTCTTTAGAAAATTGTTCACCTACTCTCGGCAAACAAAAGAAAAAAAAACATTGCAGATTAAACAACTAATATTTGGACTTACTGGAAACAAAAACAGAAACCCTCTTATGTTACTTTAGGTGTAGAAACGTCATGAACAGAAAAAGTATTTGGTTCATTTCGAAATGTTGAGTTTTAAAATCAAATATTTTCGAAGGTATATATGTTAGGTCTAAACTTAATACACTGTCTTAAAGATATTTAAATAATCTTTCGGAATCAGTTGAAATATTTTTAATCATTTACATATTTTTGAAGATATGCAACAATTCCTTATGCAAACCATTAAAAAGGCCCCTCACGCACAATGCGCTTTGACGCACTATGGCAAGGTGTTGCGGCCGGAATTTTGCTCTGGCATTTCAGTTCTAGATTCACCAGTATATACTAGATGATATACCAAAATTTGAGTGTGGACGAAATAACTTAAAAATTGGAGTTTCTGTTACATGTTTCGAGCACTCTGGCAGGGGTTTGCGACCGCCCAATCGGTCTGGCAATTTCACTACACGATATGATTTTTAATTACGATTCATCAAACAAGGACTCCAAGTTGACGCTATAATTTTTTTTGTTCAAGATTTTTTACAACTTTGAGGCCCTGTAGCCCCTAAAACGCCCGGCCCAGGTCCGCCAGAATTTCACATCCGTGATGTATCCGAGACTATGGAGTTCACAATGTCTCTATCACTATCTAGGTGGTTTTAAACTAGCGGTTTCCTTTCCTAATTGAGCAGTAACGTACGTCATAAGGCATCCAAGTATTCTGCCATAAATATAAGAACTAAAAGTTGGGATGACTAACGTCCATTGCCTATATATCTCAAAGTACATATAATGGACTCATAGCCACAGGTACACCAAACAATCTCTTTGGAGGAATAAGCTGCGTCTGTTGGTGTAGTTTTTCTTGAAGGCATATTGACTGAGGTGCGAAAGAAATTCACTAGAACGTATCAAGTAATCTCCGTTTTTTTGTATATATTTTTGTTTTAAAAGCGATGCTAAAACTACAATAATAAGAAGATAGAAATTAGGTAGCTCAATGGGTCTATTTAAAAATAAACCACTGAATTATAAGATCAACATATTTTTTCACTCGTTAGCATAAATGTTGGTCTTCTTCGCAGCCAGAATGGACGTCTGTTGAGATATTAAACTTTAAGGCGGTCGCTGTTTGGACTTACAAGCTGAAAAAACAAAGTACCTACTTGCAGTTGCATAGGTGCTGCTCAACTAAAATGGAACGAACAAAAACGAATATGTATGGCGCCTAGATGCAACTTGTTACAAAATTTGCGAAACCAAAATACACCCGATTAGAAGCCATTGCGATACAATGCTTAAATAGTCACACGTATTTACAGACGGGAAAATAGAGAAAGAACAAACGGAAAATTGCGAGTTGAGTATTTAATTATACATTATCTCTGCACACGGCTCTACCTACTCACGGCATTTGTTGTGCTTTTTATCGACCTTCTCTCTATTACTGATTGTCCAACACTACCTCTAACAAAGTAATATTCACTTACTTAATGGTACACCGTACTCCCAACCCTCAACAATCTACACCATGGTAAATGATTCAGTTTCTTCTATTTTCTAGTCATTATTATTTTTAAACAACTTTGAAGCTACTTTCTTGTATGAAGATTTATGATACAAATGATTACCTTCATGCTATAAATCGAGGAAGTCGTATGTAGTATGAGCTTCGACTGATTGTAATAACACTAAAATAGTTTTTTTTTTCTATTCTAAGGTGCTCCTCGTACAATCAATACACTGATATCCCCTGGCACTAAAATAACTATTAATATCTCATAAAACCTTCATATCATCCAATACACGCACATATCTTTCAAACAGAGTGCCTCCCCAAAAAGTTTCGCATTATATTTTACGCATTTTAAACACATGAACGAAACGAGAATGCAAACTAGGATATACTCGTACACAACAGTATTAGGATACAAATTTGAGTGGAGCTTGTAGAGAAAATTAACCTTGCGTATTTGATTCTATAGCCACCATACTACATAGTCCCCCTATAATACCTATACTATCCTAGTCCATGTCGGTCTTTTAAACAGAGAATTACGTAGAAACGAAATTATTCTGAAATATCATTCCGGTAAATTGCAATTTCTGTGTGAATAACGTATCTAACGCCGGTGATTCTATTCGGTATTTTCGGACTCATTTTGTATGCAAACTTTTGTAAAAATACATTATCTCTCGTGCAGTGTTAGACAGAAAGTTAATATGGATTAGCTTCAGTGTTTAAGGATCATTCACTATCACTCAGTGGTTTATTATTCATACAGGAAATAGTTAACATTGAAAAATATTGAAAGTGAATTGTAAACATAAACTTAGATGAACATATGTAATGCAACCACTTTTTGCGAACTTTCTGCAGCAAGATCAAACTAAATAAAAATGAAAAAAAAGAATGTTGAAGTCTTGCTTAAAGATGCTACGAAAACAGCATCCATATCCAGTCGGGCATGAGCGATTGTGTCGACTATGGAAGCGTTGAGCAGCCTCACCTATTTATGAAGGATGATTTTTTTTTTAAATTGATCGAATTTCATTTAAAAATAAAACACACATCGTCGTGCTCATGCCAAAACCACACAATTGTCAACTTACAAATTGTTCAGAAAACATTGCTGGTCACATTGTTTTAAATGGAAATTCAGTATTTCAAAGTCATTTAAATTCGTTAAAAACAAATGTTACCATAAAAAATGAACTTCTCAACTCCGGAAATTAACCCATATAAAGGGTTTTTCAATTGGGACGCCCGATTTTTCCAATAGGGTTTCTCTATATCTATATCTATACTGCCCTCCTAAGAAGAAAGGGCGCATCTCCATTTTAGTAGTTTTCAGATAAATGCATTTAACTGCTTCTGGTTTGCCGTTTTTACTTAGGAATAGAGAGATGTGTCCATTTCCATTCGTGATTTTGAGCCATTTGCAGTTGGAAATACGCATTTGAAGCTTCACACAAAAATAAAACACTATTTAACGAATCCAAATATGCCGCTAACTCAAATTTGGAGTTTTAGCGTTTGCGCCCTTTTTTCTCAGAACGGCAGTATACTTGCCATGTAATCACGGAAAAGTACACGCTTCAACAACGTTTGCAAATTATACAAATTATACGAGCTATATTGACTGACTATTTTTGAAAGAAATTGGAAGAGGACGACTTGGAGCATATGTAGTCTCAGCAAGATGGCACCACAGTTGAGAAACACATACAAGAGTACCGCCACGATGTCTCCATCAAGTTAAAGGATGGAACTGTAAAGCTTCAGTTCCTGGACTCCCATCAAAACATGGAATACATATCATGATTTCGACTATTAGGTATTCTAACAATACCTCTCCTCTTTGGGTGAGAAACAACTTCGCAAAGATTCAAGTCAAAAAAGAATTGGAATGTCTTCGAAAACACACATCAACTATGCACTCATTTGGCATTGTATAAGCATAGCAAGTGGGAAGCTTCCGAAAACTTTGGACGTTCAAAACGTTGAACCGCCAAAATCTAGAAAGTAATTCGGAGAAGAAAGGCAGTGTACTTTGCGGTATAAGTGATGGTTTCCTGAATAGTAGGAGCGAATTAAGTTGTAAGTTTGCACACCGACCGCTAATCTTAAAGAGCTCTGGTCATGAAGGATCTTCAGCTCAGGTTATGAAAAGAACACGTGGATAAGAAACGTCTGGTCTCATTTGTAATCCACTTCCGAAAGAAAGAAACCTGCGTAGCAGTATGATTGGTCTTCTCGTCTTGAAAGGGTCACTTCAAACGAAACATGACCTAAAAGAGAACATTCCAACTCTCTGGATGGACTTCTACTTCTTGTTCCTATTTCGGTGAGGTTATGATATGAAAACAAGAGATCATAACTATCCCACTTCACTGCATTTCTACTGATCCGCCTCTGGGGTTCGCCCATTTGATCCCAGAAAATATCGGCAGGCCTCCCGAATTTGGATCACTTCGTTACTGAGGCAAATCAAATGGCGGTGTCGTTGCATTTGTGTGATCTAGGCGTTCAGAGGCCTGCCCATCCTTTGCGATGTCTTTGGAATGTTCATTGATATTGCCTTTTTAACAGGGCTAAACTGATCTCTTGAATGTGACAATACCAGTTGAACCGGTCGCGCTCTATTCTCTGTGAGATGGTTTCTTTGACGTGATAGCTTCTACGAATCTTCGAATTTCTTATTAGATTAAGCTTTGTAACTCATACTGTAATGCGAAGCATCTTTACCTCAGCTGCCGTTAATTTACTCTCATATTTTTTTTTTTTTTTTGTACATTGTTCAACATTTTGAACCGTATGTGAGCTCTGAACGCACAACTGCGGAGATAATTTTTTGGCCGTAGGTGAACAATTTTACATAGACGCTATGAGAATAGCAAGAGCGTGCTCATAGTAGTGTTAGATTCTTACTGACTAAAAAAACACCACCCTTCGATATAAATTTGTTAGATATTGCAACTAAGTAATAACTTATCAAGCAATTTTTCTATCACGAAATAAAACCGTTTGGCAGGTCACTTTTCACTGAAAGAGCCTGCATGTTCCGCAACCGCAATCTAGACGCAGTTCATCATTATCTCGCCAAGTCGAAAGGTGTCGTCCTTTGTAGTCGGCGCAATAAATTGCTCTCATCCAAAATGTAGGTACTGTATTGTAGGACTGTATTGTTGACATGGGCGCCGTGGCGTAAGTGGTTAGTGTGTCGGATCACTACGCATGAGGTTCCAAGTTCGAATCCCAGAAAACACCAAAAAGTTTTTTCACGGTCCCACCTCTCGCGAGCGTCTGACAAACATCCGAGAGTATTGTCGTCACGAAAAAGCTTCTCAAATCGCCGTTCGGATTCGGTATTAAACTGTAGGTCCCTTCCATTCGTGTGAAAAATATAACGCACACAACATGAGTGGTTGCGAGAAGCTAGGCCCTGGCACTTTAAAGAGCTGTTGCGCCAAATATTTGTATTTTTTTTTGTATTGTTGACATGTCCGATTAGTCGGTTTCTATGCTTTCTCGCGAAGCTTCTAGTTTCAGCTTCGATTGTCGGAAATCCGAGATCCCTGTGGATATCGTCGTTTATACTATACGACAGTGGTTGGACATTTTCTCTTTACACTTTTTTTTGAAAAGTTTGTGAAATATTGGCATTTGTTTTCTTGGTACAACCCCAAAGTTGTATACCGTAGGTCAACACCGGCCTTAGCACTTGCTTGTATAAAAGCAGTTTGTTCTCAGTACTGAGCTGGGAATATTTTCTGAGTAACCAGTACATTTCTCTATATTTGATTTCGAGTTCTTTACGTTTCATTTTCACGTGAGGATTCCATTTCAGCCTTGTGTCAAGTGTCATTCCGAGGTATTTTGCCTTGTTTGCAAAAGGTATTCGGGACGAGTGAACAGATTTAGATTCGTTGAGGGAGATCCGCCAGTCCCTCGTCCATTCATTTACTTTATTCAGTGCGTTTTGGAGTTTTGCAGTCATTTCTTCGATTGTTAGTAGGTAACTGCCACTTCTTATAAAAAGTTTTTGCGACACGTCGAAAAATACGCTTGAGCAAATTGTTTCTTCTTCAAGTGCTTTCTCGATTACGTCAGTAATTCTATGCACCTGGTCAATCGTCGAATGCTCACTTCTGAACCCAAACTGGTGGTCAGGCATAAGATTATTTTCTTCTATAACCGGTTGGAGACGCCTTAGCAATATCCTATCGAACATTTTGGAAATGACTGAAAGAAGCAAAATTGGTCTATATAATTTTAGCTCATTTGGCAGTTTTCCTGGTTTTAAAACCATTATGACTCTCGCAACTTTCCATTCGCTCGGCACGTGTTTTAATCTGACCGCAGCATTTACAGTATGGAGAAGCTCAATCAATGCTTTTCTAGGTAAAATTTGCGAATTTCTCCGGTAATCAAATCATAACCAAGAGATTTGTTGGGTTTTAGATTCTCGATCTGATATTTGATTTCCCTTGGCGTTGCACTTGTGAGTGTTAAATCGTCAGATGGTAAATCCGGCCTATTGATGTTGTCGTAAGCCACTTGACCATCATACGGTTTAAGGGTAACTTCTATGTGGGCCGCAAAGACTTCCGCTTTTTTTTTTTTATGTTCCATTGCCCATTCACTTTGATTTAATTTAATTGGTGACCCGGCGATTTTGAGCCTTTTGGTGCTTTCAACAGCTTTCCAAAGTGAAAAATTGGAATCTTTTTTCGCTGTTAAACTTTCAAGGTAAGAGCCTATTGCACGATTCTTAAAATCCTTAATTGTTTTCTTCAACGAATTGCACAGATGATTAAAGTGTGCTTTATACCGCGGAGCACGACTCTGTTGCCATTTTTTATGGGCTTTTCTTTTTTCCTTGACCAATTCTTTTATTTCCGGAGGATATCGTACGCCGACGTTTTATTTGGATTTGGGCATGTTATTCCAAGAGGCGAGCTGTGCGATCTCAACAAAGCGATCAACTTTAACCTCAAGTTCACAATGTCGTAAGTGGGACGCTCAGGTTAACATTATCTTCAATTTCGTTCCTAAAGCCTTCCCAGTTAGTTTTTCTACCAGTTAATCTTGCTGGCTCTAGGTTATAGACTAGTTTTTCGCTCAATGTCAAAATAAGTGGGGAATGATCAGACGACAGGGTCGACTTTTATGTGATTGGTAGATGTTCCTTTCACAACGAAAAAATCGATCGGGTCAGGTATTTTCGAAGTATCACTTGGCCAGTAAGTCGGTTTACGCGCTGAATGGAAATCACAACTGTACGTCATACCTGCCCCATAGAGCATTCTACCTTTTTTGAACTATATCTTGAGCCCCAGAACGTATAGATGTATATATCCATGATCATCTGTGTATAGGTTTCTGGAACCCCTCGATGTCTTAGCGCCACCCGTATCAGATCTTGTGGCTGTCTGTCGAATGCCTTTCAAAGTAAACCAATGCAATATGTAAGGAATCACGATATTTTTCCATTATGATTCTTATACTTTTGAATGCATCTGTGCTTGATTTAGCCGCGATAAACCTGCATTGATCATCAGATAGCTGTATTATTTTTCGCAGTCGGCCACCCAATACCCGCTCAACGATCTTCGTGGCGTATGACATCAGCTTGATCGAACGGTATTTATCACAGTTTCGCGTATCACTCTTCCCTTTGTACACAGGAAGAAGGGAGCTTTCCCTTCATTGATTCGGTATTGGGTCACCTCTTATAAATGTGGAGATGAAAATTCTGAGCCATCTGAACTCGACGTCTCCCAACTTTTTCCAGAACTGAGAAGCCCTCTGGTCTGGCCCAACCGCTTTCTGTTTTTTGAAGTACAGGGTGTCCGCCGGGAACGTATACTACTTTGTTTTGCCGCCATTTTGGTAAACATTAGTCTTGACAGTTCATATTTGGCAGTCGTGAAGTAGACACGTGGCAAATTTATTATGGAAAAATATTCGATAAACCAACGTGTTTTAATCGTTAAAACATTTTATCAAAATCAATCATCGATTACTGTGACGATGAGAAAGTTATGTGAAATTTTTGGGAGAAACAACGTGCCAACAAAACGCACTATTTATCGTGTAGTGAATGATTTCGAAGAAAGAGGGTCTGTAGGTGATAGGCCCAAGCATGGGCCACAACGTACTGCAAGATCGGCTGAAAACATTACTGCTGTTCAAGGAAGTGTTCAAAACAATCCATCAACCTCAATTCGACGCCGTGCTCAGGAGCTTGGTCTTCAAAGAACAACTTTGGCCACAATTTTGCACAAGGATTTGCATTTGTTTCCATTTAAGATTCAGGTGACACAAGAGGTTCTTCAAGAAGACCATTCACGCCGCCGTACATATGCCAATACGATGTTACAGCTAGCCCATGACAATCCCGATTTTCATGAAAAAATCATAATGAGTGACGAGGCACATTTTCATTTGAATGGATATGTGAATAAACAGAATAGTCGGTTCTGGGCAATGGAAAACCCTCAAATTATTCATCAGTCACCTTTGCATACATTAAAAGTAACAGTCTGGTGTGCAATTTGGTCAGGAGGAGGAGGAAATTAACGAAATACCGCGTGAAATGTGTGAGAATGTAATGAAAAATGTGCTCAAAAGGGCTCGCATTTGTGAGACTAGCAGAGGCGGACATTTACCTGATATTGTATTCCATACATAATTACCGACTTAAATAAAACATTCATCAATATAAGATCCATTCTCTTTCATTTAATCAAAAATTATAAACAAACAAAGTAGTATACCTTCCCGGCGGACACCCTGTATTATATTTAACCGCCTCACTAACTTCGTCCACTGTAATGTCGGGTATTTTTTCACAGTAAGGGGTTGCTCTTGGAAAGTGTAGCCATGGAAACTGTTCATTCAAAACTCGTTCACAAATCATAATACTCTCGCCACCTCTGCAGAATTTTGTCGTCATCCACAAGAAGCTGGCCAAGTGCATTGTTAATGAACTTTGGCGAACGAATCTCCTGAGCATTCCTCCTTCTGGAATATTCGGGTATTTTGAAGAGGGTTGAGCTCTTGTTCATATTGCGTCGTCGCAGCTCTCCTGGATAGCCTAATTTGCATCAGCAACCGGGGAAGATATTTTCTGCAGCTCCCGATACAGACTCTCCGTACTCTCTGCTTTAAGCTGTGCGCACTTCTTCTATGCTTTTTTTTTATAACATATTATACATTCCACTTCGAGGCGAGCTTTTTCCTCTCTATTATTAGAGGCGCACTTGACCAAACTTTGAAAGCCGCTTTCTTCTTATATATCACTTCTTTAGTTTCATCACTCCGCCTCCATGTTTCTTTGGTGTGTTGTTGATTGCCTTTTAAAGCTCCTAGCAGTGATTTGGCATTTCTTAAGCAAGTTCGCTGTAGGGAATCTCACATTTTTTGTGCTCTGCACTCTTCATCCTCAGCTCCGTTGATGGTGTGAGAGACGTAATTTTTCTTCAAAAAAACAGAAGTCTCGCCATTTTCTTTATCCAGATTGTACCGCTTGATTTTCTCAGAGACCCTTGTTTGTTTGCTTTGATTCGGTGTTTCCGTACTAATTTCTGATACCAAGAGACGGTGTTGTTGAGCTATCGCCTCTCCCAGGATCACTTTACAATCTTTTACCCGAGGCTTCATGAAACTGGCTACTGAATGGTAGCCAATCTGGCTTTCACGTCCACCATTGCTATAAGTGATCAGGTGCCGGCTTTGTTTGATGAACATTGTATTTAGAACGATACGACCGTATGATCTGAATATGCTTAGGATGTCTTCACCAGGAAGGCTCCTGGTTCCGTATCTCAGTCCTCCGTGGCAGTCTTCATAGTCTTCGTTTCACTTCTCGACATCTCCATTCAAATCTCATCCAATAAACATAAACTCTTTCATTGGGATATTCTTTGCGGGCTGTGGAAATCTAACCAAAATTAAATTTTTTCGCTCTGATCGCACCCATTTTGGGGAGCATACGCACTGACAATATTCCAAACCTCTCCTTACATTACTAGTTTGAGTGATATCAAACGATCGCTAGATTTCGAAATGTTCAAGACGTTACCAAGTAGCTCTGTCGCAAGGACGATATCGATTCCGTTCATACCCTTTCCGTTCCGTAGTGAATATAATCAAGAGATATACATACATATACTTACTCGTATACCACATGTCTGCTGGTAGATATCTATAGAAAGACAGGAATAATAACTCAAATTCCCTCCCTTAATTCCGTCTTAAGAGATTGAGTTGAATCAATTTTCCTCGATTCTCAAGACATCCTTTTTTTTTATTTCAAATTAACTTTCAATCAACAATTGAGGGAATATTGGGAATGAAAACCTGCATTATCCCTCATTCTTTGAAAAGAGAGATACATCCTCCCCTTCCGTTGATAAATGTGAATACAGTTGCATCCTGTTGTAAGGATTTCGCAAACATATCCGAATGGATGCTATTTTCATTTGTTGTCTGTAATATTATCGCAGTTACTTGGTGTATTTATTACTTCCTCGACAAATACGAGAATACACAAAGGAAGTACATATGTAGGTATAGCTCCTCCTGGACGTTATGTATTATTTTCTACAAATTGCAGTTTAAATGAAATACTCCTCCGACCAGTTCGCTACTCAGTTATTGATGAGATTCTTGATACAAGATTCATGTGCAATCAGTCGTTGTAGCGATGAAATGAAAAATGAATTACGGATTAAAGGTTGAACCTTCTATCTATGCACATAAACTATAATACATTCTAGGTGGTTCTTTGGTTCCTAATAGAGATAATTTTAAGAGGACTAACCCTATATCCATTAACATGCCCATAATCAATTTGGTGGGACTAATTACTCTGATATATGTACTCGTAAACATATCTGTATCATCTATAGATCATAGTTTTCGGGTACCCAAATACAAACGCGTGCATTACCGCACTAATATAAAGTATTTAGACGCATTTGTCTGCTTCCACTCGTAAATAGCTCCCACAAAAGAAGAGGACACCCAGTGTACGGTGTCTGTATAGTGCAGCGGATGTGCAATGGTTGGATAAATTACCAACTGTTTTCCGCATTCATGGAGGCAACATTTTGCTGCGTTCTTGGGTAACAATAATCCCAGTATATGTAACAGACTGGCTTTGCGTTGTCCTTGGCCATTGGAAAATACATTACTCACATACGCTCTGGCGTAGCGTAAAATTATGTCTTTCCTCTCGTATAGCGGAAAGACTTTGTCATGAGTTATTGCACTCCCTGTGAATGCGAGGGTGCGCCTGTTTCTCCGCAGTCAGATGTTTTGTTTGTGCTTAGTCAACTAGAAGGTATGAAATAATGTTGCAGTCGGGATTCTATAAAAATATACAATTTTGAACGGAAAGCGAACAGGAAGGACATACTATTGGTTTGGTTAACTGCACTTGGTTTTGGGTTAAAGTCAAAGGTGGGAGAAGTTAGCCAGTTTTTAGAATTAAATACGTATGTATAAAGATTATGAAATCTTAATTGTTTTCTATTATTCTCTTAGGTAGGACATTAAGGTATAAGAGAACAGAAACATCAGGAGAGCTGCAAAGGAACCAATTTTTTCCAAGAGCCTACTAAGCTGAATAACGCGACTCAGTCACGAATGAACACCTTCCTCGAGAATATTATGCAGATCAATCCTACAAGAAAAAACACAAACTCTTTGTGGCATAAGGCCTGCCATAAACACCGCCTTTTCCGGATTTTCCTATATTTAAAAGGAGTAACGTGACAAATACTCGTACTTTAATATTTGGCCACACTCTAGCAATGTATTCCTGAACAGAAACTTGCAATTGAAGTCGATAGTGTATCAAAGTTAAAACTCTTTGGTAAATGCTGGAAGCTTAAACTAAAAAAAAGTACTCCCGAAGTATTAGTCACTGATGGAAAGTACTGAGTAGTCGCGCATTTTTTGCTTGGCATTTGCGTCTTGATTTCATTACATAAAAACTTCTTAAAACATCCAGTTTTGTTTTGAAATTATTTTGTAAGTCTTTCTCGCTACCAATACACTTAGTTTGAAGGTTATAGTGTCGATTTAATTATTAATTCACTAATTTTGTTTTTATAAAAATCGAGTGCCGTCTCAATTTCATTTTGCTCTACATAAAACATGCCTCCATCACCCACCCGTACAAGTTCCCGTGCGAGAGGAAACATCAAAACGGTTTCCCCCAATCCTTCATCACCATCGTGTTCCTCGCTCTCTACATTTACCAACAAACGCACAGAAGAGGACAGCAGTATGTGGGCAAAACTGGACGAGCGGCTACGTAAACAAAGTGAGTTTATAATAAGCCAAATATCTGATACTGAACCGAGAATATCGCAAAAACTAGACCAGGAAATTAATGACTTAAAAAGCACTGTAAGTCAAATAAACAATAAAATTGCTCACCTCAAATAGTCAATCCTCACCTCTAATTCGGATATCCCCACACTGAAAGAAGATATCACTGGTATAAAGTCGTCACTGACCCACGTCAACAACAAATGCAGTGTCTCTAAGGCACTTCTTACAGAAAAGACTTCGGAACTCCTCGAGTTAAAAAACAACTTTGCATGTATCACCAGCGAATTGACTGCGGTTAAGAAATCGATCCATGCACAAGAAAACCGTACGGTGGCATGTGATGCCCTACTATTTGGAGTCCCGCACTCGGCCGATGAAAATCTGTCATCAATTTTTAATTCGCTGTGCACCTCGCTAAAAATAAAGTCACCGAATTTAAAAAATATTTTTCGCACCCGTCCGAAAGGCGAGTCTAAAGACACCGGCATCATCGTCAAATTCAACACCCCGTATGACCACAATACTGTGCTGAAATCGATCGCGCACTTCCGCAAACAAAGTAACCAGGAACTTTGTTTACAACACATCGGATTCAATTCTACGCGAATGCTTAACAAAGCGAAATCAGGAAATTTTGCATGCTGCGTTAAAACTAAGAAAACATAAACAACTTGTTTCCGTTTTTACCTTACGTCGAATGGTTTTTTTTTTTTTTATTCCAAACATAATAAGCTGTAAAGGATTACAAATGTTTGTTAACACTGCGACTAGTTATGAAACCAATGAGCAGTTTGCTTTTCAGTATAAATAGTGAGAGAAAAGTAAATGGCAAACAGTTTACTATTTCTAAAGTACAATATAATTATAATTTGTTGTATGTCATTTTGAACTTTTAATGAAAGTAACAAGAGCATAGATGGGATTTAATCCATCCAAAGCGTTGGAGGTTGAATTCACTCCGAGCGTCGAATGGTAAATGTCAAACGTCATTTGGTCGAAACTGCCCTAATCGTCGACTCCATTGAGGATCTTGACAGTATTGCCAGCTTAATTGATGCTAATTAGTGTTTGCCAAAATTAGAAAATTAATTTTTCCTTTTAATTTAATATTTTATTTTTGTTACATATTTTTTCTCATACTTACTATTTTGTAAAGATGTTGTTGTGTTCTCTATTCCTCTTTTCCATTTATTTTATTACCCTGAATATGAAGCAAGGCTTAGGGGTATGATCAAAGTTCTAAGAGGCCAATACAATGGTCTTCACGTCTGTCATATTAATGCACAGAGTCTGTTACCTAAAATTGATGAGTTTCGTGATCTGTTTGAAGAATCGGCAGTTGATGTGGTATGCGTTTCTGAGACTTGGCTTAGGGATAGCGTTAACAATGAATCATGTTTTCTCAACGGGTATAAAGTTTTTCGTTGTGATAGGAGTGAGCGTATTGGTGGAGGGGTTGCAATTTACGTAGAAGAGAGTATAAAGTGTGGATTACGAAATCTTTCCCCTGATGGTTGCAAAATTGAGTATGTGTTTGTAGAATTGGTCAATGATGAAACTACGCTTCTAATTGGTGTTGCCTACAGAGCAATTAGGTATATCAACTTGCTCCCTTTTATCACTGCATTAGAGAAATTTGTATTACTTGTCCCAACATTATCCTTTGTGATGACCTTAACAGCAACCTCCTCAACGACAACCTTCTCACAGGTGAAATGGGCTCTCTAGGCTTGTTTCCAGTCAATACAACTATTCCTACTCATTTCTGTGAACAATCCTCTTCACTACTATATATTTTCTTAGTTAGTCACAGAAATTAAGTCCTTTTGTACGATCAACAATCGGCACCAGCTTTCTCAAGGCATGGTCTAATCTACCTTACCTTTGATTTTGACACTGCAGGCTCTGCAGTTTGGACGCAATTTACGGGTCGCGATTTGGAACGTTGGAAGCATGACCGGTCGAAGTTACGAGCTGGAAGAGATGATGAATAGAAGGCGGGTGGACATCTTGTGTGTCCAAGAGACGAAATGGAAAAACACCGGGAATCGGGCGCGTTTCTTGGACGTTAGGACAAAAGATTACAAGATGTTCTACTACGGAACGGAAAAGGCTAGGAACGGAATCGGTATCATCCTTGCGGCAGAGTTACTTGGGAACGTCTTGAGCATTTCGAACTCCAGCGACCGTTTGATGTCTCTCAAACTAGTAATACAAGGAGAGGTGTGGAATATTGTCAGTGCATATGCTCCCCACGATGGGTACAATCAGAGAGATAAAGATGCATTTTGGCTAGATTTCCACAATCTCCTTAAGGATATCCCAAAGGAAGAATTTCTGTTTGTTGGAGGAGATTTGAATGGACATGTCGGGAAATCAAACGAAGACTATGAAGACTGCCATGGAGGACTAGGATATGGCACCAGGAACCTTCCTGGTGAAGACATCCTAAGCATGTGCAAATCACACGGTCTTATCGTGTTAAATACCATGTTCATCAAACAAAGCCGACACCTGATCACTTACAGCAGTGGTGGAGATGAAACTCAGATTGACTACCATTTGGTAGGCAGTTTCATGAAGCCTCGGATAAAAGATTGCAAAGTGATCCTGGGAGAGGCAATCGCTCGACAACACCGTCTCCTGCGTGCGAAAATAAATGGAATCCATTTCTATAGCTGCTATGCAAGACCCAGCTTGACGACCAGCGAATATCAACTAATGCTGGACCATCTAACCGCGGATGCGCTCCAGAGAGCCCCAGTGGTTATAGGAGGAGACTTCAACGCGTGGGCCACAGAATGGGGTAGCAGGCTCACAAACACCAGAGTGCAGGCCTTATTGGAAACATTCGCTCCCCTAGCAATAGGCATTGCTAATAAGGGCCGGGCAAATACTTACCGGAAGGCTGGAGTAGGCTCCATCATTGACATTACCTTTGCGAGCAACTCCATCCTGAAAAACATAAAGTGGAGGGTCAGTGAGGAATATTCACACAGCGACCATCAGGTGATAATACTGGAAATAAAAGGGAAAAAACCAGTCCAGCTCCCAAAACTTACTGGCCCAAAATGGAACGACCGATCTTTCGATAAGGATGCATTCGAAGAGATGTTGAGCGGTGATCAAACTCCAAGCGGAACAGCGGAGACCCTCGCGCACCACCTCACAGGCACCATCACCACAGCGTGCGACGCATCAATGCCTAGGAGAACAAACACCAGGAAGGCATCACCGTGTTACTGGTGGAACGAGGAAATAGGCGAACTTCGGGCCAAATGTCTACAAGCCCGGCGCAAAGTTCAACGATCAAGAAGGAGGGCGGATTTCCAACAATGCCTGGACGCCCTTAGACTGGCGAGACGTAACTTAAATAGAGCCATCAAGGAAAGTAAAACTGCGTGTTTTAAACGTCTCTGTCAAGAAGCCGACATTAACCCATGGGGCTCGGCATACAGAATGGCGATGACGAAATTGAAGGGCTATAAGACTCCTCAAATAACATGTCCGATAATGCTGAGATCCATAGTAGAGCACCTCTTCCCTCAAAGGCCTGCTACTATGTGCAATATTATACGAGAAGTCAATCCAGAAGATATTCCTTTAATTACTCACGAGGAGCTGCAAAGGGCATGCAGCAAGATAGGTGACAACAAGGCGCCGGGACCTGACGGCATCCCGAATAAGGCAGTAAAGGCAGCTGTAAAAAAAAGACCAGACCTCTTCATATCAACAATGCAGAAATGCCTTGAAGAAGGAACCTTTCCCGAAAAATGGAAGACGCAGCATTTGGTCCTACTGCCAAAAGGAAAGAAGCCTCCAGGGGAACCATCATCCTATCGTCCAATATGCCTATTGGACACCATGGGAAAGATCCTCGAGAAGATAATCTATAATAGATTACTCGCAGTAGCAGAAGAGAAAGGAGCCCTCTCAGATCACCAATTTGGTTTCAGAAGAGAACGATCTACTGTTGATGCCATAAGAGCGGTAGTTGATATCGCCAAAGGTGCCATCGAAGGCGAAAGATGGCTCTATGGCACAAAGGAGTATTGTGCAGTAGTAACGCTGGACGTTAAAAACGCATTTAACTCTGCGGACTGGTCGTTTATTAGAAGGTCACTTGCCAGGATGGATACGCCATATTACCTGTTACGGATAGTGACGAACTACTTCAACAACAGGAAGCTGAGGTACAACACCGATGATGGGGTAAAATACTACGACGTAACTGCGGGAGTTCCACAGGGATCGGTTTTAGGGCCACTATTGTGGAACATCATGTATGACGGAGTCCTACGATTAACTCTACCTGGCGGAGTAACGATAATTGGATTCGCCGACGACATTGCAGTCGTGACAGTAGCTAAACAGATCCATGCAGTAGAATCAGCTACAAATGAAGCAATTGCCCGGATAAAAGATTGGCTAATATCCGCCGGACTAGAACTAGCTGACCATAAGACAGAAGCTGTTCTTATAACCAGCCGGAAAACCGTCGAATTTGCCAACTTTCAGGTTGGTAACCAAACCATCAGGTCGAAGGAGGCGGTTAAATACCTTGGAGTAATGCTGGACAACAAGCTACGGTTTAAAACGCATGTTGATTTTGTTGCCAAAAAAGCATCGCATATGCAGGGAGCTCTCTCGCGTATCATGCCTAACATCGGTGGACCTGGATACGCTAGAAGGATTCTACTCTCTAGAGTTATCACCTCAGTTCTGTTGTATGCCGCCCCAGTCTGGGCGGAGGCACTGAGGACGAAGGAGACCAAAAGGAGACTATCGTCATCATACAGACTCTGTGCGCTACGGACAATCAGCGGCTTTCGAACCATCTCTGACGAAGCTGCATTTGTCATAGCTGGAATGATCCCCATCGATATTCTCGCAGATGAAATGCTGAGGATATATAACAGAAGAGCATTGAGTCATTACGACGCCACTGGTATCAAGGTGATAAAAATCGAAGAAAGGGCAGCGTCAGCAGCTATGTGGCAAGCTCGTTGGGCTAATACAACAAAAGGCAGATGGACATATAAACTTATACCGACAATCCAAGACTGGATAAGTCGAAAGCATGGAGACTGCAACTATCATCTAACGCAGTTCCTGTCTGGCCACGGTGGCTACCGCAAATATCTACACCGTTTTGGACATGACAACTCACCATCCTGCCCGGAATGCCCAGGTGAAGATGAAGATACGGAGCACGCAGTGTTTTACTGCACACGTTTCACGGCATGGAGAATTACTCTGCCAAGTCCGTCACTACTTCTCGACCATATGTTACAGTCGGAAGAGAATTGGATGGCAATATGTTCCTTCGTAACAACTCTACAAAAAGAGCTGCGGAGAATAGAAGAGCTAAGAAGAGCAGCTGAAGCAGCGGAAGAAGCTGACACAAGAAGCATAGCATAAATTGCTAACCAGCCCCGCGAAGTAATACCTAACGGCAGTCCCGCGGGGAGAGTGGTTGAAGTGTGTAGGGTGTGTGTTTAGTACGTAGGCGTATTCCTGAAATCGATTACTCAGGTTTGCGAATCGTGCATGCTAGTAGCACTCGGGCTATTAGTATCTATGAAGATTACACATCCCTGGCGCAATCCAAAAAAAAAAAAAAAAAAACCGTCTCCTGCTAACAGAAATTTTTATGAAAACACCAAAGAAAAGCAAACAAACAAGGGTCTCTGAGAAAATCAGGTGGTACAATCTGGACAAAGAAAAAGGCGACGCTTTTGTTTTCGTAATGAAGAATTACCTCTCTCACACCATCAACGGAGCTGAGGATGAAGAGTGCAGAGCACAAAATATGTGGGATTCCCTACAGCGAACTTGCTTAAAGAAGGCCAAATCACTGCTAGGAGCTTCAAAAGGCCACCATCAACACGCCAAAGAAACATGGTGGTGGAGTGATGAAGCTAAGAAAGTGATAAATGAGAAGAAAGCGGCTTTCAAAGCTTGGTCAAAGTGCCCCTCTAATAATAGTGACGAAAAAGCTCGCCTCGAAATGGAATACAGATGCTGCAAGAAAAAAGCGAAGAAGAAGTGCGCTCAGCTTCAAGCAGAGAGTACGGAGGGCCTGTATCGGGAGCTGGAGAAAATATTTTCCCCGGTTGCTGATGCAAACCAGGCTATCCAGGAGCTGCGAAGACACAATATGAACAAGAGTGCCACTATCTTCAAAATAGCCGCCAAAAGAAGGAAGAATGCTCAGGAGATTCGTTCGCCAAAGTTCATTAGCAATGCTCATGGCCAGCTTCTTGTGGATGACGACAAAATTCTGCAGAGGTGGCGGCAGTATTGTGAAGAGCTTTTGAATGAACAGTTTCCCCGGCTATACTTTCCAAGAGCCACCCCTAACTGTGAAGAAATACCCGACATTACAGTCGAAGAAGTTAGTGAGGCGGTCAAATACTCCAAAAAACGAAAAGCGATTGGGCCAGACGAAATACCCTCTGAGTTCTGGAAAAAGATGGGAGATATCGGGTTCAGATGGCTCAGAATTCTCATCTCCAAATTCGTGAGAGGTGATCCAATGCCGAATGAATGGAGGGAAAGCTACCTTCTCCCTGTATATAAAGGGAAGGGTGATACGCGAAACTGTGATAACTACCGTTCGATCAAGCTGATGTCACACACCATGAAGATCGTTGAGCGGGTATTAGGTGGCCGACTGCGAAAAATAATACGGCTATCTGATGATCAGTGCGGGTTTGTCTCGGGTAAATCAACCACAGATGCAATCCAAAGTATAAGGATCATAATGGAAAAACATCGTGATTCCTTAAGGGATTTGCATATTGTATTGGTTGACTTTGAAAAGGCATTCGACAGACAACCACGAGATCTGATATGGGTGGCGCTAAGACATCGAGGGGTTCCAGAAACCTATGTACAGATGATTATGGACATGTACGAAGGAGCAAAGACAAAAGTAAGATGCCCTGCTGGAGTAACCGAAGAGTTCCCAATCAAAGTCGGGGTACACCAGGGAAGCGTTTTAAGTCCTTTGCTCTTTATTACAGTCCTTGATTATCTGCTTGAAGGTAAAGTGATGGACCCCAAGGTACATCAGTTATTCTTTGCTGACGATGGAGCCATCATAAGTGAGGATCCTACATCGCTGCAACGAGCACTTGATGTGTGGGTGGACGTTTTGGAGGGAAATGGGTATCGCATTAGTTCAAAAAAGACAGAGTACTTGTGCTGCCCGTTCTCTGATCCACTCAGGCCTATTCCAGACATTTATTTGAATGGAACAGTGCTTCCCAAGTGCGAAAAGTTCAAATATCTGGGATCTATGATCAATAGCAAAGCAACTTGTGATGACGACATCAATCATCGTGTAAGCGTAGGGTGGATGAAGTGGCGAGAAAATTCCGCTATCTTCTGTAACAGAAAAATGCCCCCTAAGTTGAAAGGAAGGCACCGCAGTTGTACGTCCAGCGCTCACATACGGTTCACAATGTTGGACAATGTACAAAAAGTATGAGAGTAAATTAACGGCAGCTGAGATGAAGATGCTTCGCATGACAGCAGGAGTGACAAAGCTTGATCGAATAAGAAGTTCGAAGATCCGTGGAAGCTTTCACATCAAGGAAACCATCGTACAAAAAATAGAGCGTGACCGGCTCAGTTGGTATTGCCACGTTCAAAGAAGAGATAATTTGAACCCTGTTAAAAAGGCAATATCAATGCACGTTCCAAAGACATCGCGATGTAGGAAAGGCAGGCCTATAAACGCCTGGATCAGACAAATGCGACGACATCGGCATTTCATTGGTCTCAGTAACCGAGTGATCCAAAATCGGCAGGCCTGCCGATATTTTCTGAGGTCAAATAGGCGAACCCCACATGCGGATCAGTAGAAATGCGGTGAAGTGGGAGGGTTGTGATCCCTTGTTTTCGGATCATAGCCTCGCTGATAAAAGGAAGAAGAAGAAGAAGAAGAAGACTGCAGGCTCTGCAAACTCCTTTAGTTATAGAGATTTCAGGAATATCAACTATTATCTTCTAGAGGAGCATGCTAAAAGTATTAACTGGAACAGGGCTTACAGCTTTCTTTCTCCTAGTGACCAAGTTGAATTTCTTAATGCTAATATTGTGCACCTCTATAATAAGCACGTTCCCATAAGAACTAAAATCGTTTTATCCAACACTACACCTTGGTTCAGTACTCAAATTCGGCTACTTATGCTACAGTGAGATCTTGCATACAGACTTTGGAAGCGTTTTCGCCTGGAAGAGCATCGACTTGTTTACTGTTTGCTCCGTAAAGAAGTTGTATTGGAGATACGCGCACCCAAATCGCGTATCTATTCCAGTCGATTTAATGCTTCTATGGGTGCTAAACTTTTGCGGAGAAATCTTCGTCAAGCTGGCATCGGAAAATCGAAGAATCATAATGTTGATAGAATATACCCTGATGCGCTGAATCATCGATTTATATCCTCACAGACTGTTGGTGACAACAATCGTACTCCTCTATTGTTAGAAAACCTCTCTGCCTCTGCTGGTCACCTAAGATTTTACTTTTCAGCATTGAACAGCGCTGATGTAGTTGATAGCTTACTCAGTGTCAAATCGCATGCTGTTGGCCTTGATGAGATAAATCCATCTTTTCTTAAAATTGTCTTGCCCGTTATATTGCCCTACATAACGCATATTTTTAACTCAATAGTAACCAAAGGGCAAGTTTCTTTCTCAAACGGATACTTTGCCTTCCATTGACTACCCCTAACTACATGCTTCATATAGAAACGGGACTACCGGCGATGTTCATTAAGACTCTCAAAATGCATTTCGATTATGTGATAAGAGTTTTTAATATGGAGACAGGTCGCATACCGAGAATAGTAGCAGAATATGCTTTGACTAGAAAGTCCCGTTTTGCAAAATGGAAAGAGATAGATGATAGAGCGAATTGTCCTCTTAATCTGGATATGCGTAATACCCATCATTTGAGAATAGAGCTGCATAACATCCTAACCAGCCTAGATGCTAAAATCCATAATTCGTTTGTTGAGGAAACCCAAGCTTCTGTTCATAGAGAAGTCTACTCCAAGCTTTCACATGACCTTAGAGATAGAAGTTACATGAATGAAAAATATGGAACAGATGTAATATCAACCATTTTCAAAGCACGAGGAGAATTAATGCCCCTGAATTTCGTCTCCCACTGACCTGATTTGCCGATACTGTGCGATCTCTGTAATCTGGAGGTACGAGAAAATGTGTTACACTTCGTAGGAGTTTGTTCAATACTGAAGGAGATAAGGAGACTGCACTTAGGAGAAAACCAACTATCACATGAAAAAGTACATAGCGTATTGAATGGCAGAGATTGGTTATCGCTATACAAATACATTAAAGCTTCGTCTTGTTATCGTAGACAAATAGTAGATGAAGCCTATTAATTATATGAAAGCCCATTTTTTGAACACATTTATTATTGATTCCATATTTTGCCATGCTGTAAAAAGATTTGTTAACCCTCGTATGTTATGTAAAAAAAGAAGGATAATAAAATCTAATTTACTCTAATCTAATCTAATCTAGTAACCAAAGGGATTTTTCCGGTGCAATGGAAATCGGCCAAACTCATACCCATTCCCAAGTCACTTAGAAGTGACGAATTCAAACCGATTTCCATACTGCCATTTTTGTGGAAGGTGTTTGAAAAAATTATGCAAAAGCAGATTACTCGGTATCTAACAATGAACAACATTCTGTCTTCCAAACAATCAGGCTTTCGACAAAAACATAGCTGTATCACTGCAGTTATACGTGTTTCTGAAGACATACGGTGTGTCCTGGATGAAGGACATGTATCATTTTTAGTCCTACTAAAGTTTTCTAAGGCATTCGACACGGTTGACCATTCTATTTTATGTCAGAAGCTATCGCTGCTCCATAAATTTTCACCCTGTCAAGTTGCTATCCTCTTACCTAACAAACAGAAAGCAAGCTGTGAAAATAGCTGACATTTTATCTGGATTTCTCCCTAACACCACCGGCGTGCCTTAGGGATCTATACGAGGACCCTTACTTTTCTCCATGTACATCAACGACCTCCCGACTCGTGTCAAATACTGCTCAATAAACATGTATGCTGATGATGTACAGCTCGTTTTAAGCTGGCCCCTGGGTATAATAGAGCACGCTGCGACTTGCATCAACAATGGTCTTGCGGACATAGCGCAATGGTCGAATAGTAATGGTCTTCTTTTAAATCCTAAAAATCAAAGTGCATTATTATTTTAAAATCGTCCTTAGATCTCTCATACTTTCCCCCCATCATTATGAACAATGCACCAATTGAGTATGTTGAATCAGTGAAAAACCTCGGTGTGACCTTCAATCGAAATTTAACCTGGGACAATCACGTCAATCTGGCCATAGGGAAGACGTACGGTGTACTTCGTATGCTGTGGGCCAGCCACTCTTTTACCCCAATCAAAACGAGAACCCCACTCGCTAAAACTCTGGCTATCCCCATTCTTATCTACGGCTGCGATATATTTCGCAACTGCAGCTATATCTCCAAAAGAAAACTCAATGTTGCTTTTAACAACATAATACGTTACGTCTTTGGATTGCGACGACAAGCTCGAGTTTCATATTACACTAAGTACCTGTACAAGATGACTCTCGATAATTTTCTCTTATGAAAAAATTAGATTACCTTCCTCAAACAGATCCGGCCAATTAATTCTCCCTCGGCATTCTTGTCTGACATCGGAACGTCAGTTTTTTGTTAACTCCATTCGTTTGTGGAACGCTTTGCCTAGCAGTATTAGAAGGATAGACAACACTTCAATATTTAAAAGTGAACTAAAAATACTAAATACTAATACTAAAAAATAAACTCACGTAGCTTTTTAATTTATTATGAACTATTATATGCTCTTCACTAATTATAAGATATTGTATCTTACTGTGTAGTAGCAAATCGTTGAACTTTAAATAAATAAATAAATAAAAGTATGCCATGCCACCAGAACCAACTAAGGTCCGAAACCTTGATCTGGTGACTAAGACTTTTTGCGATGTTAGCTAGGTCAAGCTGTCATAGCTTTTAACATAATCACAACGTCGGTTCTGCGAATAGGCTTGCATAACTCAAATATATGTATGTACATATGTACTAGCAAAGCACTACGACCTACAGAGATCTTTTGTGCTATCGCCTGGTACGTTGTTCGATAAATACTCGTAGTTGTCAGTTAGCCAAAATCTAGTTCATTGATGAAGCTAAGGATAGTTCGTGCTGAGGAAGAAGTGACGTCAGAAGGTGATGTGAAGACTTTGATAAAGGGCTTAAGCCTAAAGGTTAAACTACAATTGAATTAACCCTTTGAACGCTACCATACGTAATGATGCGAATACTCTGAATTTGTATATTGCTCAGTTTTGCCAAGTTTTCGTTAATTTTTGGCTCCGTACGTAATGAGCGGTTTCATTCGCTCATTGCGTGCGAAGCACTGACAACAAGATAATATTGTGCGAGAGCGGTGAATCATTTTAAACCATATATCTGAGGTAATTTTTATGTTTTATAAAAATTAATAAATGAAATGAAATTCGGAAAAAAACAATTCAACTGAGGCAGACAAAACGATTTGACATGCGGTCGCGTGCGTTTGGTTAATGCATTTATGGTTACTGTTTGGTTTTGACAGTACGCGCACTGAATTTTCGTTCAATTATGACTCTAGCTAACGCACATTTAATGCAAATATGGTTGGCCCTTAAGCCGAGCAAACACATAGATCGGTGTTTTCAGGACAGAGACGGCACGTATCCGACTGAACACGGCCCATTTTCTTGAAGTGGTAATTGAGAGAGCAATGTGAAGTAAGGGAACCAGTTAAGATCTTAGCATTGTGTTTGTTCATGGTGAGAATGTCTATGGTTCTGGCTGGTAGGTAAACTGCAGGAAGGTTCGGGTCGAATAAGAGGAGATTGGCCACCTAGTCTAGCAAAGTTATCAGCAGCTTCCTTACTATGGGTGCCTTTGTGTGCAGGGGCCGACATTAATGTAATTTTATTGTGTGCATCAAGCTGCAAGAGAGTCTGGAGACAGTTCCAAATCAGCTTAAACTCAAAGTCGAAGGACGTGAGAGCTTTGAGTGCTGCTTGGCAATCTGACATTATATTAATATGTGATCTTCGGAGGTTTCTTCTAATGCATTTTCAAGTGCCGAGCTCGATAGCATAAGCCTCTGCTTGGAAGATAGATGCGGATTGACCTAGTGGTGTAAGGAGTTTGTAGATGGGGCTAAAGAAACCAGCTCCTTTCTCATTTGACATTTTTGAACCGTCAGTGTGCCAGATGAGTTGAGGTGTTATTTGAGGGATTTGAGAATAATCCCAATATCTGTGGTCCGGGATGGTAACTGTGAGGGGGTGACTGAGATGGATTCTTTTTAGCATAAAGTCTGAGATGCATACTGCTGGAGAAGAAAGTAGCGGAATATCCCTAACGATCTTCATATGACCAACTTGACCAACTTAATTGGAGTTAGCCATGTTGCATAAAAGGTGAAGCCTTAGAGCACTGGCAGCCGCAGTCTTCATAATATTTATGTGTAGGGGCGAAAGGTTGAAGAAAACTTTCGGCGCAGCTGTTGGGCAGGTGCACATTGCGCCCTCAATACCTACACAGGCTAGTCCTTGTACCTTTTGGAGTGCGGAGCGGGTAACGGTTTGATTTACTTTTTCCCACCATACTAGCGAATCATATGTTATTATTGGGGTGAAGATAGGTCCAGTGGATCATTTTTGGATTTAATCCCCATTTTTTGCCGAAAAACCCAAAATAGGCCTTTAGTCGCCTTCTCAATGGTTCTGTCTATACGAGATTTCCAGTTTAATTTGTGGTCTAGAGTTAGTTAGTTAGTTATTTAGACTATTTATTTCATTAAAAAAAATACAAATTCATTGAAGATATAATTTCTTAGTCTTTTATGGTTTGGCTGAAGGCCGTCTACATGACATTTAGAATTTTATAAAAAAAAAAAAATAATTTAAATATTTATACCTATTGTTCGTGAATCGAAAGTTTATTTTTAAAAAAGTTCCTCAATTATGCAATTCCTGTGGCGTAGGGCATTCGTCGTGTAAATATAGAGTGAATCCCAGCCCTTGTCGCCGTTGAGTATGCTTATCGCCTCCTCCAACTCAAGTGTACGTACTTCAAAGATATTTACGCGGAATTCTTGAAGAATGGGACATACTGCTAGGAAGTGGTTTACATCCTCTCGCTCTTTCCGGTTGCATATATCACACAGTATAGGAAGTTCTGGGCGGTGTGGGATATAATTAAGTGGTAGAAGTTCCCCTCTTATTTTAAAGATGGTGCTCATCATGTCGGTGGATTTACCAGCTAGAAAATATGTTCTATCTCGCAGATGGAGGTTGAGGCTGCTATAATATAGTCTGTGCTGCGACGCATGGGCTTCTCTTAAGAATCTATCATACAACCTATGACCTGTTTTTTCCAGCAGGGTCTTAAACTTTTCCTTCAAAGTTGCTAACTGCTCATTGGGGTTAACTGTTAAATTGAAATCACAATCGGATGCTCATTTTTCCCACTCTTCTACACAGATTTCCCTGGGTGATAGCATATGGGATAGAACTATCTTTGGTAGTCTGTTCTCGTCCATCATCATAACTCGTAACACATTATCTTAGTGGAGCTTGAGAGAATCCAAGAACATGGAAGCTATACCAGTCTCTAAGTGGAGCATGTAGATGGGTGAACTACTCGGCAGCTTAAGTGCTCTCCTTATAAAATAGCAAAGAAACTTTTCCACCCCTTTGAATGGACGGTACCCCCATACTTGTGCTCCGTAAAGAATAATAGCAGATGCAGTTGCACGGAATATTTTCAGCTTCGCGCTGTGTGAAATGCTTTTGTTGCTAATGCAACTTCCCCACACTGCTCGCTTTGCTTTTGTTAGTTTCGATGCTAAGTGCCTCTTTATGTGAAGGTTTGATGCTATCAAAACTCCTAAGTACTTATATTCCCTCACGACTTCAATTTGCTTGCTCTAATACGTCCACTTTTCACCTCGGCAGTACCTGCCCCCACCTTTTCTGAAAATTATAATTTTCGACTTTGCTAGGTTAAGTGTCAAATTCCAAGTTTTGCAGTAGTTTTCCAATCGCGAGGAGAGCCATGTCATCTGAAAACAACAGTGCCGGAATTTTCGTTCTGTTTATCTCTATTCCTCCTTAAATGTCATCTACTATGTCGTTTATATATAAAATAAACAGCAATGTGCTAAGGATGCACCTTTGTTTTACACCCATTGCCGTTTGGAACTCCTCAGATAAGTGGACCCCATCCCAGATGCACGCCGTGTTTTTTTTATACATAGCCTTTAAAACGTTTATACAAAATGCAAATATTTGGCGCAACAGCTCTTTAAAGTGCCAGGGCCTAGTTTCTCGCAACCACTCATGTTGTGTGCGTTGTATTTTTCACACGAATGGAAGGGACCTACAGTTTTAATGCCGACTCCGAACGGTGATTTGAGAAGCTTTTTCATGACAACAATAACAATCATCAACATGAATACATTCTTCTAAAACCTGCTTGAAATTCGTGCAGAATTTTCTTGTTTTCAACCCAGGCGGAAAACCTTTCGAAAAGCACAGCCGCAAACAACTTGGTTGAGGCGTTCAGGAATGATATTCCCCTGTAATTAGTTGGGTCCTCATGGCTTCCCTTCTTGTGCAAAGGGTATATTATAGCTTTGCGAAAGCCGCCTGGGACGTCTGCAGAATTGAAGATAATTGTAGAATCAGCATATGTGCTTGTAAGCCGGGGGTGATTACATTTCTCTTTCCATTTATGAGCTTCACGGCTTTCCAGAATTCTGCTGTCGATTTCGCTCCATTTAGTAAGTCAACGTTTCTCTGGACGTATGCCTGTCTTTTCGACAAGCAAAGCTGTTTAAAGTGTTTGTTAGCCGCCGAGTAGAAAAGCTTAAATGAAGTGGAATTGCTTGACCGAAGTAATCTAAGAAACGCGAAAGAAGCATCCCTGGCTCTCATGCAATCTTTATCAAACCACTTTTGCTTTTTAACTTGGCTATTAATTCCCAATTGGGCACTTTGATGCGCAGCTCTTTTTATTATTTCCTTTAGAGCTTCGGTACTGGTGAGAATATTAGATTCGCTCAATCTAATGAGCTCTGCATTTAGATTTTGTTGGAACAAATGTCGAAATCCATCCTTTCATGCCAGTTTTGGCAATAGTTCCAGTTGCGAAAAATTCCCCTCGTTAGAAGGAGAAGAAATATCAAAAGTAGCCTCAAGAGGCATGTGGTCGGAGAATGTTTTCATTCCTACTCTAAACTCGCTGAGTGCGGAAATCCAAAATCCAGACAGAAAACAAGAGTAATCCCAAGATATTTTGTTTCTTTTGCGAAATCATCTTCATCATCATCATCATCATCATCGTGCTTGAATGATTAAATTTCTTCTCCTAGTAACAGGTATGACTACGGTTTTTTGGGTTAACCGTTAGTCGTTCTGACTGGCACCAATTATTAACTTTATTTCCGGCATGTTGCATTTGTCCAGAAATGCTGGATTCATCTTTGCCCCTAGCTATTATCACTACATCATCTGAGTAGCCTTGGGTTAAAAATTCGGAAATATTGAGGTCGCTTAGGATTCCGTCCACTACAATGGAATATAAAAAATGGGATAGGACTATTTAGTAGTTTTAAAGGAGATCGAGATTTGTCCAAGCCTGGCAGTAATTATTCTGCTACTGAGCATGGAGCATATCCACTTGGTATTTTGTGGGTCAATAACTTTGGCATAAGCAGCAGAATTAGTTAATTGAAACGATGTGTTGTGGAAGGCTCGAGAAATGTCCGGAAGGAGCACAAAGCGATTTCCTGCTTTAACAAAGTTTCTTCAGTAGTGCTGACTAGATGCTGTGGAGTTGTGACCGTAGATTTACCAGATTGATAAGCAAATCGAAGATTATTTAGGGGCTGTTCTACTTGTATAAGGGCGGAATCTCTAATGTATAAAGATCAGCGATTTTTTCCATTACATTAAGAAACACAGAGGTGAGACTGATTGGGGTAAAGGCCTTTGGGTTTGAGTGTGATCTGGCATCGGCCTTAGGAATGAACACTACATTAATTTTTGAGTATATTTTGAGCTATGACTGAGTTCACAGCTGGATTTGAAGATGGGCACTAAGGACTCAATAAGAGTGTCGATTCCATGATGTAAAAGGACAGGAAAATTTCCATCTGCACCTTGAGGTTTGTAGGGTTTTTGCTTGGAGATGACTCATCTTGTGGAGAAGGAGAAGATTTTCTTGGCCATAATCTGAGTGCGTCAGTGTTGCATGGCTTCATGCAGAAGAGATGTGTGAGGGTCAGTGATTTGATTTCGCTCCATGATTTAGTGTACTTGGATTTATTAAATAACTTTTAATTTTTTCTTTTAGGGGTATCGAGCTCACTGTTCCACCATGGCAAATCGCGGATGTTAGTTCTGCTCTTAGGATTCCAGCTGACTTCATACGAGGCGGTGATCTGAGAGCTAAGTTTTGAGGATTCTTCTTCAAGAGAATGCAAAGAGTCTATGATTGAACAGAATGGAATGAATTCGCCCCTAAGGATTTCTATAGGTACATACAGATTCCATTCCGTGCGTTAAGGAGACTTGTTGCGGATGATTGGGTCACGAGTAGTTTTGAGGACAATGTGCAAATGCGCACATGGTCAGACAACGAGAGGTCCTCTGAGACATGCCAATTGGTAATTTGATTGGACAGAGAGGAGCTAGGTGGTCGAACGGTAGCTCATGCAATTACATGAAAGCGCAGGCGATTCCACCTAGCTAGGCCTACCAACTCCTACTCTCAACCTCCACGTGATGACAGCTGGGTGCCTAGTACTTTGATCCAAGTAATGGTAACCAACCCCGTTTAGAAGATTTTTGGCGAGAGCAAATGCGAGAGGGGGAAGAGTACTCTATCACTAGTTCACTAGAGCACTTCTTCTTGTTCCAGACGACAGCGCACAAATTCCCTAGGTGGAGTCAACGGTGGCGTCTACAGTTCCAGTTAGGATGAACTTAGTGATTACCTTGCGAGACCTGCTTCGACGTATTCGGACCACCGGTCGATAAGGAATTTCCGAGATTGGGAGATGGGAGATTGAGAGATGGTGGCGGAGGAGCAGGTAATGGGCCAACGGCAGCGCTCATACCCCGTAGTGGACTACTGGCACCGGTGTACCCGCCAGCGTGACCCTCCAGGTTGGTGGCTGTGCCGTTTGGTTAACTTCTCTACTACGAAAAAAAACCTTTGGTTACGAAACAACTAACAGCCTCGGATGCGGATACTTTTACTGATAGCGGCCCTTTCAAACGTAAAAAGAACAGCGATCTTCGTGTCTGCACGCGGAATGTTAGGTCCCTCTACAAGCTACGTACTGCCGAACAACTTGCGGAGGTCCTTCACTACTGTAAAACAGACAATACCGTCAACTAAGATGTGCAATGGGATGGGGCGGGTAAAAGGAGGATTAAAACTGCGACATCTACTACGGCGATTGCTAGAGACAACAAAGATATCGTCTATTCGGGTGCGGATTTGTTATTAGAGGCAGACTTAGGCAAGAAGTTTTAAGTTTCCGGCATGTGAGCGAGCGCATCATGACTATCCGTATCAAGGCTGAATTCTCCAACATTAGCCTAATATGCACTCACCCCTCTCATGAGAAGATGGACGACGCAACGAAGGATGATTTCTACCAGCTTTTGGATAACACGTATGAGCAAGGCCCTAAGTCCTGGGTGACTTTAACGCAAAGCTAAGAAGAGAGGACTTTAGTAGCGTGGTCGTATAGCACAGCCTGTACGACAACACACCCGATAACGGATTCAGCCTAGTCGACTTTGCGGCGGGACGAAACTTTGTTGTAGTTAGTACGCGGTTCCCACGTCTCGATATTCACAAGGGGACATAGCTCTCTTTTGATCGAAAAGCCGTCAACCAAATCGATCACATTACGATGGACGCAAGGCATTCTTCTAGCATTCTGGGTGTCCGGACTTTCCAAAGAGTCAACATGGACTCGGATCGCTACCTAGTTGTAGCCATGGTGCGAAGAAGTAAGGAACGAAATCAACGAAATACTGTGAGAAAGTTTGACGTCGGACGATTACAATCGCAAGAGACCGCCAGAACCTTTGCTGATCGAGTTTCTTTTAATCTTAATATAAGTCCTATGCCGCCAGCAGCAAATGCGCAAGACAAGTAGCAGCTTTGCCAACAAATCATCAGAGATGCCGCCTCTGATAAATTATGTTTCTCTTCGCCACCGCAACGAAACCAATGGTTTGATGAGGAATGTCGGCAAGCACTTGCAGCAAGGCAAGAGGCGTACAAAGTTCCGCTGCAAAGACCTACTTGATCTGCTCACGAGCTCTACGAGTAGAGGAGAAAAGAGGAGCATCGACTTCTCAGAAAGAAGGAAAAGGTAAAAAAAAACATTCCACTGTTTCAAAGCCAGAACCGAAGTCTGCAGAGACGAAAATGGTAAGATAACATGCTGATGATTATCAATATTCCGCAGAATGAACTATTCTGGTGACGATGATAGTCAAGATTCCCGTCAACCCGATCAGAATGAAGTGAGGATAGGGATATCTAAACTTAAATCCAACAAAGCTGCTAGAGCCGACGTCCTTGCCGCCGAACTTTTCAAGGCAGGAGGAGATGATTTGGTAAGGAACACGCAGCACGGTTTACGTGATCCTGAAGAAACTAGACCTCTGAACTGCGCCAACTACAGAGTTATAAGTCTCCTCAACATCGCATATAAGATCTTGTCTGCCGTATTATGTGAACGCCTAAAACCGATCGTCAACATCTTGATAGGTCTTTATCAGTGGGTTTCAGGCGCGGAAAGTCCACCATTGACCAAATATTCACACTACGGCAAATCTTGGAAAAAAACCATGAATATAACATCGATACGGACTACTTCTTCATCGATTTCTAAGTTGCTTATGATAGGCGTGTATAAAGACGAATTATACAGAGCCATGTCTAGTCTTGGCATCCCTGCCAAGCTCGTCCATTTGTGCAGAATGACGATGGAGAACTCTCGCTGGTCCATCAAAGTCGTGTAGAAAATAAGCCAACTGTTAGATGTCAGGAAAGGACAACGCGAGGCGCTAACATGCGATCTCTTCAACTTAGCATTTGAGAGAATTGTACGAAACTCAAAAGCCAACACCGGAGGTACAATCTTTTACAAGTATTGCGAATATTGACATCGAAGCAGGAAAGATGGGTTTAGCTGTCAATGAAAGCAAAACAAGATATATGCTGTCTAAAAGAAAGAATGCACAACAACAGCGTCTTAGACAGAAAGCCAAAATAGACAGATATAGTTTTGGGGTAGTAAAGGACTTTGTCTACCTAGACTCTATGGTGAGCTCCGCAAATGACACCAGCGGGGAGATCAAATGAAGAATCACTCTTACCAACCGCCGTTTTTATGCGCTAAGAAAGCAATTGAGTATCAAAGCCCTATCTCGAACTAGTAATGTAACTCTTTATAAGACACTAATCACACCAGTACTGCTGTAAGGCACAAGGGTATGGACTTTGTGAAATTCGGATGCGACGCCCTTGGTTACTATGAGGGAAAGTTCTTCGAGTGATATTTGATCCCGTCTGCATATGTTAGACGGCGAATGGATGAGAAGGAACTATACGGCCTATACAATAACATCGACTTAGCAAGAGAGTTCACATACAGCAAGTAAGATTGCTGGGTCATGCAGAGCGGATGGAGTCCAACGTTCCACCCCGGAAAGTTTTCGAATACACCCCGGATGGACAGCGCAGTAGAGGACGACCTTCCAGTAGGTGATGCAAACAAGTAGAGGGGGACCTTAACCAACTTGGCGTGCGTAACTAGAAGCAGGTGGCTCGTAACTGGGCTGGCTGGAGAAGTTTATTGGTTGAGGCCCAAGTCCACCCCAGACTTTAGCGCCACCTAAGTAAGTAAGAAAGTAAGTATTTTTGTAAATCCTCATCAGTATACTGTGATTTTCTAGGGCTTTTGCGGAAAATTAGCTCACAAAGGCCATCGGTTCCATCGAAGTTTTTATCTTCAATAAGGAAATCACTGTGTTCGTTGATTAAAAATGTTAATGAACCTAATTTCTTTGCATTTGACTGTCCAGCGAAATATGGACCATAGATCTTGTCATGATTCGAGTCTGATGGCGATGGTCGGTTGTATGGAGTACTTTGATCAAGACTATCGTTATCGAAATTTGCTGGAGTTCTAAATGGAACATCTTTATCCATCGGTAGAACTGGTTCCGGCGAAGAAAATTCAAAACTCTTCTTTAAACCCCCTTTTCCTTCTGAAGAACTTTGAAATTTTAACTGTTGTCTTTGGCGTTTTACTGGCTCATTTATATCTCTCTCTATATGAATAGTTTGAATATTGTCGCTTTCGATATTTTTCACGATTTCTTTTAAAGGTTCAACTATTGGCTTAAAAGTATTTTCAAAATCTGTTTCCTTCATAGTTTATTTAGTTGTGAGAAGACAGTACTTTCTCTTCAAAGATTTTGAAATGAATTTTCTTTGACATCCATACTTGTGAAACAGGTTAAACAAGACGATTCCAAACCGTAACAGTTTAAACAGGGCAGTTCCAAACAGGACAGTTCCATTAAATGCACTCTCATGCAAATGAACAATTATAGCCAGTCATATCATAATGGCAATTATAACTTTGAATAAAAGTCCAGCAATTGTTATCGTTTCGATATTCATCACGCGCAGTAATTGCAGCGGATAGCTATTACTTCAATTGTAGTGAAACTTGTACGACTAGCAGTAGTGCATCCCCTTCGGAACAATTTTAAACTGCTTGTGGCAGGTTAAAATTCCATAAGGGAAATCATGATTGCTAATATGCTTAATTGACTGGGATTACCATAAAATTATATCCATGCTCTGTGTCCGATTCAAATTGGAAGAGAACGCAATGCTAATAGAGTCAGTTTCATTAAGCCGAGCGACCGCATCCGGGATGACGATGATCACCCAATGAATGAGAGAAAGAAATAAATGCCTCACAGTGATGCCAGATAATAAGAGTACGAGTATATCCTTTCACATTTAAGAGTACAGTATAGGCTGCAAGAAGACTATTTGGAAAGGAACCAAGGAGAGATATGGATACGCGATGACGATGATCACCCAATGAATGAGAAAAGAAATAAATCCCTCCCAGTGATGACTAATAATAAAAGTACGAGTATATCGTTCCACATTTAAAAATACAGTATAGGCTGCAAGAATATTATTTGTGAAGGAAGCGTGGAGAGATATGGAGGGAAAGCAAATCTAATATTGTAACTGACATTCGGATGGAAATCGGCCATCTTTAGATTGTAGTATGAAGCTAAAAATTCTTATTGCAACTCATAGACATGATATGATCACAGTCAGGAAGCTTCCGGCTCTCCTAAGAATACAAAACTGCGGTAAACTAGCACATCACTGTACAATTTGTTTTCACAAATGCCAAGTTGAGGACGTTACGGATAACCACTTCAAGTGTCGGAGGATGTAAGATAGCAGCGTTTTAAGTACCTAGCAATTTTTGGTATACAACAGAGAATAATAAAAGTCTTTACTAACTGTACTTGAAGCAAGTCATTTCCACTAAAAATTTTCAACACTGGACATAACAAACGATTTTGTAGAGTAAACTGACCATTACTTTAACATGGAGGCTATAGCGTAGTAATAATAATCTTCTGTTATTAAGCTATCGGTTGTCGGCCCAAGTACCAACCACAAACATTTATTTTTTCCAGCAAGAAATTAAGAAAAGTAACTCAGACAGTATGATATAAAACATAATACCACTTGAGTTTCACAAAAACACTACTCTGAAAAACATACTCCTTTCCTATTTCATCATTTAAAACGTACGTCGTGCAATTACATTGAAAGAGGCTCTTAGAAGTAGATAAAAATAAAAAAATAAAAATATTCACTGAGGCGGAAGTAAAATTATTTATACAGACGCGTTAATCAAAGATATCAATATAACAAGGCTAAATTCTCCAACATAAGCCTAATATGCGCTCACCCCCCTCACGAGAAGATGGATGACGCCACGAAGGATGACTTCTACCAGCTCTTGGACAAGACGTATGAGCAATGCCCTAGCCACGACGTTAAAATTCTTCAGGACGTCGTTAGTAACATGGTCGGATTCCACAGCCTCTACAACACCTCAACCGACAACGGATTCAGGCTAGTCAACTGTGCTATGGGACGAAACATTGCCGTAGCTATTACGTGGTTTTCACGTCTTGAGATTCTCTTTTGATCAAAAACCGTCAACCGAATCGATCACATTGCGATCGAAGCAAGAAGCAAGACCCAAGGCACTCTTCCAGCATTCTGGGTGTGCGGACTTTTCGAGGAGTTAACGTGGACTACGATCGCTACCTAGTTGTAGCCGAGGTACGGATGTGGATATCCAGAACGGAGCGAAATCAATGAAATACCGTAAGGAAGTTTGACGTCCGTGGCTACAATCGCAAGAGACCGCCAGAGCCTTTGCTGATCGAGTACTTTTTAATCTTAATATAAGTCATATGCCGCCAGCAGCAAACGCGGAAGACCAGTGGCAGTGTTGCCAACAAGCCATCAAAGTGTACTTGGTTTCTCTCGGCCACCACAACGAAATCCCTGGTTTGATGAGGAGTGCCGGTAAGCGCATGCAGGAAAACAAGAGGCGAACAAATTGGGACAGCATAGAAGGACTAGAGCTGCTTGTGAGCTCTACGAGCGGAGGAGAAAAGATGAGCATCGACTTTTTTTTATAATTTACGCGCGCTCAAGGGGTTATGAATACCCTTAACATGTTAACACACAGAGGGTGTTGGAAACAATAGATAGAGAGATAAAGATTTGGTGTAGTAGTTTGAAGGACACTTGTTTATGCTTCAGAGAAACTCCCGGGTGGCGTCCAGATAACTGGGGAGAATCTCAGATGATGTTATCGAGCGTTGTAGCTAAAGAAAAAAATTAAATAAAATAAAATAAAAGCCACAGGTAATCACTCAGAATGTAGAAAGAACGCACCAGGAATGCTTCATGTAAGGGAGTTTTCCGAACAAAATTTGTTTGTCTGTTCCCTGAAAGCAAGAATACCTATTTATAAAATGATGGGCTACTTTATTAGATGTTGCAAAGGTGGTTCTGTAGTAGCGCTTACAGAAATTGGAAACAGTGTGCTAAACGTATGTGTTGCAGCAATGGCCAGAAGCTCAGTGATTAACTCCTAGAACTTTGTAAAGGATTAAAAAAATAAAATAAATGAAAAATCGAAGAAGCACCAAGAACTATCTGCGACCGTGCTACAGGATACACTAGGAACAACATATCATCCTCAATGTAACGGGGTGGATTTGAATAATCCTTACCCCTTTTTCTTTTCCTTTTCCCTAGTAGTTAGCATTCTTTTTACATCCGTTAGATCACTTGAGTTGTGGTATTAAAACGGCGCTTCTGCGCTAATTAAGTGTCGGCTTGGTTTGCTGAAACAACCACTTCTACCTGCCTACCTATCATCCGTAGGAGTAAGACACCTAAGACCCTTTATCGTAGATGCGGTTTGCAGTATTTCTGAATCCACTGGCATTTCTGCCGATAATGCCGTGTCGTATCAAGATTTCTCGGAGCGAGCTTGGCACAACAAGACAATTGGCCGATTTTTTCTTATATAATTTGGGCACTGAGCTAGCTACATTTGCCGACGACACTGCTATCTTGGCAGTAAGTAAAACTGTCGAAGATACTACAGAAAAACTACAAGAAGCTTTGGATAGAGTAAATGAATGGACAAAGATTTGGCGAATCGCACTCAACGAGATCAAATCTGTTCATGTAAATTTTACTTATAAGAAAATAATAATAATTTGCCGATCTTTTCCAACTCGGTTCAAATTCCGTTTGCAAACGAGGCTAAGTATCTTGGAATGAAACTTAATGCAAAGATGAAATGGAAAACGCACGTAAAGAAAAAACGCAGAGAACTATAATAGATAATAAATATAGAGAAATGTATTGGTTACTTGGAAAATATTGCAAGCTTAATATAGAGAACAAACTGCTTTTATATAAGCAAGTGCTAAAGCCTATATGAACATATGGTATACTCTGGGGTTATACCAAAATAACAAACATTAAAATTCTACAAACTTCTGAAAACAAAGTACTAAGAGGTATTGAAAATGCGCCATGGTATATCAGAAATAGCAATATCCACAGAGATATTGGCATTAAAACAATCGAAGACGAAATCAACAACTACGCAAGAAAGCATAAAAGTCGACTAGAAAGTCACGTTATTACAGTCCTCCAAGTTTTGGAAGAAAGAAATTTACCACGCCGTCTACAAAGAACCAAACCTTTAGACTTAGCGCGTTAAGTAACCGCTTCTAAACTGCGGAGTTAGCAGGAACTTCTAATGAGAGGTACCTTCAAAACGTCCTTGTTTCGTGAAATGAAAACTACTTGATAAGTCGAATACTTAGTTGTAGTAAAAATAAAAACAAGTCTGTTTTGAAGGGAAGTTTTTTAGTGGGTGGGAACCCCACACTACTATGAGCACGCGCTGTCGATCCGCATAGTGTCTTGTTGAAGATTTTCACCTACCCTCGAAAAAAAAAAAAACATAAGGGTTTGAACCATGAACCATTAGCATGGCAATAGATGACATTTCAACTTCACCTTCGCATCAATGTTGATCTTCGTGGGTTGACTTTGCTTAAAAGGCTGGTCTAAAACAAACTTTTACTGTAACCCCTGTTTGGTTAATTCATTAGATTACGGGTTACAGCATAGGCCCCTCTGGTCGTGTATCCAGCATAGAATAATATAGTATCCCCGACAACCATTTGCCATCTAGGCTTTTCAGTTCATCCTTCCAGCAGTTTCAAAGTAGTTCTGAATTACGATGTACTCGTAAATAACATTGCTACACGGTAGTATCAACAATCAAATGACAATAGCCTTTGACCGAAAAAAGTGTCGCATAAACCAATTTTGATAACATCATAAGAAATCTTTCGCGGATTCCAACAGGACCGAGTTGCTGTCCTTGTCTTTTCTCCTTTTCATAAACTCAAGAATGGAATTAAGTTGGAAGATTGGATCTCTAGACCTCGGAGTCCACTTGTCGCCATAATAAATTTAAAATATACATAATACTCGAATGGTGGGGCAGTTAAGTAAATAATCAGTTCACCTACAGCTGTATGAGACTGCAGCTAACTTTTTTAAATTACGGCAGTTAGCTCATGATTGATTTCACTCGAAAAAGTTTTCTTACAATTTTTGTGCCCCCTTCTAACCGACTCTTCCTAAAATGATTCCCTATATGAAAGCAGGAAATGAGAAGTTGGATGGTACGAGCTACGAAACTCTGTCACTATTTGACGCCCGCTGACTAGAAGTCAAGTCAAAGTAATTCAAGATTGCGAAACCACTAGCGCTTAAGAGCTTACAGCCGGCATCTGGGTATTACAAGTTGTAGAGCAGAGCGTCTTAAGATTTTAATAATTTTTGTTAACCATAGGTCCTTCAATTTATCAGGGAAAATTTATTCGCCAAAAAGCAAAATGCAGATAAAGAAAAATGTCACTGCACCAGTCGGACGGGCTGGTGAGGCTAAGCTCAGGCGACTGTGGGGGGTCACAGGTGGCGGATAGTGGACGGCCTACAGAAATGCAGGTTAGCTGCGAATACCCAATAAGCAGTCCCCGACCAAAAGCGGCAGAGGAGGAGGGCGTGGCTGAAAAGGTCAAAGGATGATAGGCAAAAAAAAAAATTAAAATTAAAAAAACATTCAAAAACATTGAAAACAAAATAAAACATTTGTTTGTTTGTATCATGTGGACTCGGAAACCACTGAACCGTTTGAGCTCAAATCTTCAGGCAATCTTCGGTATTATCCCGAGAGTGTTCCTGTTTGGTTGAAATTGGCCTACTACTTTAGTAGTAATTTAGTAGTAAAGTACTTTAGTACTACACTTTTTTTTCTTTTTGTTAGGTGCAGCAACGCACTCCGGGTGCTAGCTAGTCTTATATATAAAACTAAGTGGCAAAATGCGTATGTGTTCCTCTACCACCCTTAATTTTAATTAAGGCCAATTAAACCAATTTAATTGTTTTTTTTTTAAATGTAGATAATTATGGTACAAAGCAGAGATACGTCTGGCGGAACGAGCAGCAGCTAGAAATGAGGATCGTACAAACAATGGAAGGTAGACAAAGTTACCCAAAACGCTCACATATGCAATGTAACGCAAGTGACGTGTTAAAGACACACAATGAGAAGTGAACTCACGCAGTAACAGAAATTTAAATGTGCAAATTGAGCTGCTGCAAAGCAGCAGAAGCATAAGAAATAGCAATAGCGGGGAGAGTGGTAGAAGTGTGCAGGGTGTGGATTAGTACGTATGCGCATTCCTGGCATCGATTATTCGTGTTTGTGAATCGTGCATGCTAATAGCCCGGGCTACTAGCATCTTTAGAAGATTACCACACCCCTTGGCGAAAAAGCTAAGGAAATATGCAACACGAGGAAATTGCAAATCCTCTTCTCTTGTTACACATAACGTACCAGCTACAATGAATTTCGAGTTTTGTTGATCATAACCGTCGTATCCATTCCAAGCACAAATGGGTATAGATACGCATTGCGAATGATAACATTTATTAACATCACACATCAGTGGATTTTATCGAAATTACCTCAAGCAAATGACCAATAATTGTGGTATTGCCAACGAACTGGGTATTGAATTAGTGGGCCATGGTTCCATTAAAAGAATTTCCCTGTGCAATATATTGACGGAACTAAATTTTGCAAAAAAAAAAAGAAAAACCAAATTAGCGACTATCGTTCGCTTGCTTGGGCAGTGTTTTATCTGCCCAAATTGATGGATGGCGTACAGCAACGAAATTATATTATCCTTGTTCCCATTGGAGTAATACCGTTCGGTTTATAATATGATGTCGGCGAATTATATAACTTCTATGCCTACAGCATTGAACATTTCGCCGACTCAACGACGAACCGAAATAACCTAAATTAAAATTGTAGTGTTATGTGTTGTTGATTACATATGAAGTGATGCTTATTATTGCGGGAGTATAAGAGGGACGATTGGGGGTGGCGATGGTGTAATAGTAATGTCATCGATTGCCACGCTAATGGTTAATGGTTCAAATCTTGATGCAAGTAATCATTTATTCATTTATTTCTCATGATATATATAAAAACGCAGTCCGATCAATTGGACAAGCTTATGTCAACACTATTGCGAAGGCATAACACCAGTAGGTCGGTAATATGGCTGGAAAAATTGTTCGCTCTGTTGGATGCCAATGACTTCAGGAAGTCGGGGAGAAATACTGTGAATCATAGGCAAGGACAAAAAAACAAAGCAAATCTCCCCAGTTATCTGGACACCACCTACGGGGTTTTTCTGAGAGCTAATATCTGAGTTTCAAACCACTAGCCCAATCGCTCTCTCTCTCTCTCTCCCCCTGTCTCTCTCTCTCTCTTTCTCCCTCTCTCTCTCTCTCTCTCTCTCTCTCTCTCTCTCCCTCTCTATCTCTCTCTCTCTCTGTCTCCCGAACAGTATAAAACATATTGAGGGTATTCATAACTCCTTGAGTATGCACCAATTGTACAAATTGTGAGGAGAACCTATTTTAATATAGACAGAGACAGCTTAGATTATTCACAAAACCCGGAAAAGGGGCGGATCCTTAAATTACCACCCATTGCGCCTCACAAAAAAAGAAGTCATTAACCAAACGCCTGACATTGTCATCACTGGTTTGAGCAATGATTTATGTTTTACTCCGCTACCACTGTTAGACGGAAGATTCACCTTAATGTCCTCGCTCTCAATTCCCATGCTCATTGGAAAACAACAGTACGAGGACTATAAGCCTCTGACCATAGACAACCCCTTACGTCAATATCTGAATCTCATTTAAATGAACTTGACTATTATTTCAGCACCTTCTGCCAGAGTCTCTATGGTATGTGGGTGTGTAAGTGTATGTACTTTGCATTACGTTTGTGCAGAATTTCTAGAGCATAAACTTAACCTCAAAAAGGACATTATGTGCCAGTCTATGCTGTGCCAGTCCTTATATAGTCGGAATGCTCACATATGTACATATTGTGTAACAAAGACCGCGTTTGTATATACCATATATACATACGTATGAGTGTGTTAGGAAAGGGATACGCGCTTGTTTTGAGGTAGAAATGAATTCCCCACAAGGTAACTGCCAATTTCACAAATGGGACCATAGTGCCAGGACTACGGCTGTACGACTAACCTTGTCAACTGTGTGGAACAAATGAAAGACGATAAAGATAGGTTTTTGCATTGCCGGGTGAGTGTTATGGTGGTGCTCCCGTTGTGCAATTGTCACTTACATATCACTCGAATGAAGTGGGTATGATATATTTAAATTTGAGCATACTTGTGCTGAATGAAAATAGTCAAGGAATGTAACAGAACAAAGGGCAAGAACTATAAGGTTCTGGATGATAATAGTATTCTTGAGTGGCAATGAAGCTGCTAAAGATTACCATGGAGAGCACATCTTGTTATGCGCCTATAAAAAAGAGAAAAGAGTTGATATGTTAAGATATAGTTTGATTGTATAATTGGTCCTCATATAAGTATTTTTTTGGTACGAGCTGGAAAAGTTTAAGTTTTATACAGTTTTCGATTAAAGCTCAATATGGCTTACTATTTGGCTTCTGCTGAAACTTACGCCAATTTTTGAACTACATGCATAGATGGGGAGTGGAGGGGAAGATAGAATGACGAATTGCATGGCCTATACAGCGACATTGGTCTAGCCAGAAGAGAACGCATACAGCGACTGAGGTGATTTGGACATGTAGAGCGGATGGATACAAATGCTCTGGCGCGGAAAGTCTTCAAATTCACTCTGTAGGGACGACGCAGTAGAGGAAAGCTTTACCGAGAACAAGTGAAGAGGGACCTCAATGAATTTGGTACGCGAGTTAAATGGCAACGAAATTACATCGGATTACGGGCCATACTCATGGTAAGATCCTATCCGACCATGATCATGGTGCCTGCAAAAACCAAAACAAGCCATCACTATTATAAGTTTCCATGCAGAATACGGATGATAATAACTCCGGAGTGTGTTTTTATGCTAACAACACTAGGGCATACATACTCTCTCTCTCTTCTGTTACCTCTCTGCCAACAGAAGCGAACCGCGGTGTTTTATCTTTTTGGCGTTTCGAAGATGATCTTATTACTAATAAGGAGGTGAAGCCAAGATTTGAATAAAATGTATACCGGTTTTTTATATATTTTTTGTGGAAGAAACTAAATAATTTGATAGTGAGCAAAAATAATTATAATTCGCGGAACTAGAAACAGCTAGAAAGGAGTCGACCCATGTGGAGGGTCTTGTTGGTTGAGGCAAAGGTCCACTTCGGACTGGAGTGCCATCTAAGTGAGTAAGTAAGTAGTAGACCATACGAAGCCCAAGCTTCAACTTAGGGATTAGCAAATCTTGCAGAAAGAATCAACTTTTGTTCAGCTCATATATTATATTTGGGCGTCTATACCAAGAGATAGGTTAGGTTAGGTTAGGTGCTACAGAGCGAGGAGATAATTCCAGCGATTTAGAGGTCTACCCTCCCATCAGGGCCTACAGGTGCAATACAATAATATACGTAGGGACCTGAAATTATACATCCCGAGAAGCAAGAGCAACAGCTTTAAGGAACTCTGCAAGCAAGCAAACGTAAATCCTTGGGGTACTGCCTACAAGAGAGTCATTGTAAAACTCACCCTCCTGTCCCTTACTTAAAAAATAGTGTTGGTACTATTTCCACCACAAACACCAGCAGAACGAATAGAACCACCTGAGGAAATACGAGTGCAGGAAATCCCACCTGCCGCTCGAATGAATGCAGACGATTCGGCGATAGTAAGTTACAAGTTCGGATGGCATACCAAGCAAGTCCCTTAAGCTAGGTATTAAACTAAACGCACAACCATTTTTAGAACTATACATTGTACTGTCATAAATACTGTTACAACTTTTAACGGTTCCATACAGCTTCTGGTATTACCCGCACCCTTGTGTTGGCTTGCGTCATTTGTGGTCTTATATTTGCTCCGTTCATACGCAAATTTAAATTAAGATTCGCTAAGTTTTTAACATGGAGTGGAGCGATAAGGAAAACAGGATTGCGATTACTGCGCATTTCCTCGCTTCATAACCATTGATCATTGGCCATCAGCAAGTCCGAACCTTAATCCTTTGGATTACAAGCTATGGTTCGTTTTGGAGGGCATGATTTGTACGAAAGGACACGCAATCCTGTAGTCACTAAAAATTAGCTTAAGAAAAGCAGTCGACACTTTTGCAATAGAAATCAGATAGAAAAGGTATAATAAGTGTCTAACAGAAGAGGTTTTTCCAGACCAGCGGAAAAGCAACGTGTTGTTCGGCTATCTAAGGAAAACAAACCACTAGATTAGCTTATTAGAATAACAGGTAAAATACTGAAGCGAATCATATGCAGTCGACTGGTGGCAGTTGATGAATCTGGGCGACTCTCAGACGAGCAGTATGGATTTTGACAACTTCGTTCTACAGTAGGTGCAGTAGGGAGGGTAACTATAACATTTGAAGGAGATGGAGAGGAGGAGACCTATTATTCTGAGCCTGCGCCCCGAGATACCTGCAGATGTCAGTTGATACTGCATTTAAATTGTTGCATATTAAAGTTTTCTGGAAATATTTCGTCTAGGAGTGAGTTCCCAAGACTGCTTGCCTCGTAACGAAATTAATTTTTACAGAAAATTTATTCCGGTTGCCAGGTCAACATGAAAGTTTTGTGCGCTAGTGGCCTGCCATGTTGGACAATGAAAAGTCGAGTTTCTGTGGATCATTCTGTTGAGATCTTCCGAATATCTGCCATGCCAGTATCTGTAGAACAAGCATAAATCTACCATTTGCCTTCAATGAGCCAACAACTAAAGGTTGGACGTAACTGCTGGATCTTATATTTAATCAACTGTTCGCCTCTGGATGCTGTTAAGAATAAGATAGTGTTTTGGGGCCGAGCTCCAAACATGAGAGCAGTAGTTAAGCTCTGGTCTTTCTTGTGCATTGCATTAATACCCCTGTTTTTTTCGCACATCGAAGTGAAGTAAAGTAGGATTTTGTATGTAAATCTACTACAATATTCGACTGCCAATGACTACCAATAAGTTTCGCAGCAGGATTCAACTGTAGATAATTTTTCGAGACTCGATTGCGAGTTCAATTATTTCGTTCATCCAAGTTGGCATGCTTTTGTTTTCGTGAAGAGAAACTTAAACTTCAAAAACAAAAATAAATAAAAAGTAACCAAACACAAACCAATTTCAATGGCAGAGGAAAAGAAAAGGTAAATACGAGCATAAATAACAAAAGTACTGTACATATTTCAAATAAAAAATTATCTCATAGATCCAAAAAAAAAAAAATTGGACAAGACAGGAGACGATTGCGCTCCTTGAATTTTACGCAGATAGAAGAGAGGAGTTCCAGCACAGCCGTCGAAAAAAATATGCTTACCACCATCTTCTAGAAGATATGATGTCCGCAGGACTCACTGTAAGTTCTTACGAACTTATTTCTCAATTAAACTCGATTAAAAAAAAGTTTTTGTTTCCGGACTCTGACACAACAACCACTCACTTGGTGGTCAAAACTACAAACGCTTATAAGGGCGTATAAGGCTGCTGTCGACAATAGTAGTCGTACAGGCGCTGCGCCATGTTTTGCTCCGTTTATGGACCAGATGGACGAAATTTTTGGCAGCAAGCCCATTATTGCTAAAGGGCACATTATATCAATAGGAACGGATAAGATCCGGGTAAGAAATTCAATTTTCAATTTCTTTTTTCTTGAATAACCGTCTTTTTGAATTAGGAGATCGACAATAAAGCGCCCTCCAACTTGGCGTCCACATCTCAGCCGTACACACCCATGAATTTGGATCCACTGATGTCGTGGGATATGGCAACATCACAGTCTCCTGAACCTCTAGGTAAGGTCCCTACACCACCTGGAAACAAACGAAGGATGACGCGGTCGCACTATTTGGAGGACAGGCAAAAAGAAAGAGCCATAGAATGTGCAAAGAAAGATCAGCGTTGGAGCGAGTTACTGCAAAAGAAAAGGACAAGGCAAAACGGCATGATGACAAAATGAAACCACAGATAATATAGTTACATAGATATCGCATCCAGTACAAAAAAAAATGGCCAATTTTCAATCGACTGGGATTTACTCGTGGGTTCGATCGATCTTGGTTGCCATCCTAGTAAAGGAGATTAATCGAACTCTTTCAGACCAAACGAAATAAAATTATGTTGCAAGACCATGCAATAATCTTGCTCTTCAGTGTGTCGTAGAAACACCAAAGCAAACTTCTGTCATACAGAAACCATTTTCTGTTAAAGAACAATATCTATGTACAACAACAAACTGATGGTATGGTATGATTCAATAGCGATCGTGTCATTGGCATGGCTTGTGTGTATCTTACGTCGCGTCGTGTTGTTTTAGAAGGGTTGCATGGCATTTATGTACTTCTCTAGATGCGTATTTCTTGTTTCTTTTGGTAAATACATGAGTTTGAAATTTCTGTCATCGCAGGTTAAAAATTATGTGTATCATTTATTTGAAATCGAATTGGGACAGCGCTTGGTTTTAAATAAAAATAACAATTGAATGATAAAAGCAAATCAGGAGTTTCTTGCACGACATGCAAGTGATCGAGAAGGGGTTTTCCTAATTTAAAAATTGTTGCATGCCCCTCAAAAGAAAAAAATGAGATTTTAAATAATTTATGGAAAAAAACATGTAGTTTTGATGGCGATAAGATATTTTTTGTTTGCCAAAATCATTTTTGTAGTGAGTTTGTGGGCAGGAAAATGCTAAAAAGAGATGCAGTTCCCACACTCAATTTGCAAAATGATATTGATCAATTTGAAGAATTAGAAAATCTTTCTTCTTCGAATAGTAAGAGAAGAAGAAGTTCAAGTTCAGATCTAGGCTGCTTGAAATGCATCAAATTGATGCAATCAATCGAGAAGCGGGAAAAACCATTTTTCAACAAAAAAAAAGTATTGCTTCTTTCAGTTTGAAAATTAAAACTTTAAAGCAAAAAATTAGATTAAAGAACAGAACATTAAAAATAAAGAAACAAAATAGGTATTGAGGTTTGGTATCTCAAATTAAGAGCATGATATGTCAGAGCAGTCCAAGTTATTTTGTTTTAAGTTGATGGGGCTTTCTAAATCAAATTTGTATAGCCCAGAAGAAAAAGAACTTGCACAAAATGTTTTTTTATCACTCGCAAAATACATATACATACATTTCTACGCGATGGGTTGGGCTTTCGACTTCCTCATATAGCTTCATTATATCGTTGGGCTCCTGTGAAAGGTCTATAGCCTGGGTACCAAAACATGGCTCAAAATATATTGAAATCTAAAATTGCATCAGGAGTCATCGTCAAAAGTATGTGGTGTTGGTTTCTGATGAGATTCGAATCCGCCGAAATCTGACCTACAACGCTACCAACGACTTAATTGATGGATTCGAAGATTTAGGTTCAGCAAGAAAAAAATCAAATGCTAATGAAATTTGTGTATTTATGGTTAATGGTCTTTTTGATTCATGGAAAAGCGTTGTTAACTATTTTTTTTCAGAAAATGGAATAAAAGGGAATGACTTAAAACAGTTGATTAAAAAGAATTTTGAAATATGCAAGGATCTTGGTCTTCAAGTATGCGTTGTTGTTTGTAACCAGGGTCCGAACAACAGGAAAGCGTATCAGCTTTTGAATGTGACTGAAAAAAACCCATTTACGACATTTGAAAACCAAAAAATATACTGTGTTTACGATTTTCCTCATTTACTTAAATCAGTGCGCAATCTGTTACTCAAATCGGATCTGAACACCCCCGATGGTTTAGTTCCTTTCGATGTCTTCAGAGAAATATATAATTTAGAGACCGACAATGTTGCCAAACCTTGTTTAAAATTTACTAGCTCACATATGGTATAGCTCCTAATGCTTTTGAAAAAATTAGCGTACGCCTAGCGACTCAAATATTTAGCATCTGCTGCGTCCATACAAACAGCTCAACACCCGAATTGTCTAAAATTTACTTCGCAACACGATCAAGCAACGCAAGCCTTTACGCTGACATTAAACAATACCTTTGACTGCATGAACAGTGGCTCACAATACGACAAAAATGCGCTTCAACGTGGAGTTACTGTTGGAAATGCTGCATACCAACAGATAAAATATTTTGTAATATATTTGCAAGCGATGCAAAATTTTTCAAATGTACCCAACAATTTTTATTTCAAAGGAATGAAACAGACACTTAAAGCAGTTTTATTATTAAGCGAGGACATTAACAACGGTACGTTTGTTGATGCTGATTGTTTGCTGACAAAGAGGGTACATCATGACATCTTAGAGAACCTGTTCTCAATTGTCAGAATAAAAGGTGGGAATAATAAGAATCCATCTGCTTATGAATTCAGTGTACTAATGTCAAAAAGTCTTTCGTCAAACCTTATTTCCTTCTCACCTTACAGTAATTGTAAGGACGCTGATGTTCAGTTTTTAAGCTTAGGTATAGTCCAAACAAAGGGCACTCATGTTGTTTTGCTGAGTGAGGAACAAGAAGAAGAAGACTGTGATGAGTTTTTGTACACAGAAATCATAAACAAACTAGAAAAAGAAACTGATCTTACACTTGAGACTGTTGCAATGCGATACTTTGCGGGATATATTGCTTAGAAAATGCCTTCAAAGAGCCACTGTTCAAATAGTTCAGAAATTTATTTGAGAAAAGATGAAAAAATAACATGCCCTTCTGAGTTTTTTTATATTTGGCAAAAAATTTTCTCAAAATAGTGATTTTGGCAGTCTTTTTGCACCATCCGATGAATTGTTTGACGTTTGTAAGCTTAATTTTAAAGTTTTCCATAAAAAAAAAATACTTATCATCATCATCATCATTTGAATAAACATAAAATAAATCTATACTTATTCAAATGAGATAACTAATTTCAACCGTTTTCATTACCTTACAAAATGCTTTTAATAATAAAGTTTATTCAGAAAAAAATCAAATGTTCAGACGACATAATTTCACAATTGTACCAAGTTCCTACCTTATCATACTCGTAATTATTTATAAAGCAAACATAAATAATTTAAAAATCGAAAACCTTTTTCTGAAATATAAGAATCCATTGAAAAATTTATCTGACTGTGTCACCTACATACATATATACCTACGTAGATATTTATTTTTTATTTGATGAAAATTGCTCACATATATGTAGAATCATCCCTCATACATCTCACAAAACGTGCTACCAACTCACCGTTTGAGCATGGTGTACATACAAGATCGATCGAACTGGGACCCACGAGTAAATCCCAGTCGATTGAAAATTGGCCATTTTTTTTGTACTGGATGCGATATCTATGTAACTATATTATCTGTGATGAAACTGTTGGAACAAATTTTGAAAAAATAAAAAGCTGAAAATTGTGAACAAAATAGGGCTTTTTTTATTATAATTATTTCTATTAGGTTACAGGGTATTGTCAAATTATGTTATTTGCTAGCAAGTGATTGAATAAAATCTGGCACCGGTTTACTTGCTCATTTGCAGTACAGTTTTCTGTTGAATGTTCTATGTCCATATCATCTTCTTGAGTAAGGTTAGAATACTCGCCGTCCATTAGAATGCATATATTATGCAGAACACATGCACTTACCACAAGTTTTGTCACTGATAGCAAGTCTCGTTGTTCCGTGAACTTTAGCAACCTCCTGAATCTCCCTTTAAGCAGCCCAAAAGAGTGTTCAACTGCAATTCGAGTAGCAGAATGCAGATAGTTGAAAGATCTTTCTGCGTCCGTAAGTCTTCCGTTGTCCTTGTATGGTGGTACCAGCCAACTTGTGGCAGCATATGCTGAATCACCCAAGATAAAGGTGTTAGCAGGGAACAGCTGAGTATAGCTGTTGTGCGCTTTTTCGTACAACACAGATCGTCGAAGAACTCGGCTATCGTGCAAAGATCCCGGTTCACCACAACTGATATCGATAAACTTTTTATCAGCATCAACCACGGCTTGCAAAATGATGGTAAACTTATGCTTTCGATTGTAGCAGCATTCTTTGTTTGCTTTTGGAGCTGCTATCGTTATATGTGTACAGTCTATGGCACCGAGAACACCAGGGATTTTTTTTTTTCTGTTCCAATTTTCAACAGCTCTCTGTCACAGCATCTCCTTGAGGCCATTTGATGTACTCGTGGCCTTTCGAAACGAACCATGTGCAAACGCGGTTAACTGCGGTCCAACTGGAAGACAAATTTCCTAGCTGTCGGAAGGTAATGGTGTTGCTTATGCACCATATATAAATGTACACCTCCTTTCTGCACCCCATTTTTTTTTTGCCTCCTCTACTCGATGCAATTGAATGAAATTCGGTCTGAGAGTAAGATGCTGAAAGTAAGTAGGTTTATTTTGTTGTAATGTTAATAAACAACAACTTACATATTAAGTGTTCTATCGTTGAACGTCGTAATCTTAATTGAGACTTAAAATCCTCTTCACTGTAAGAATCTATAGTCGTCATAAAGCTTGTTACAGTTGTATCTTTCTCTTCTTCGAATGCAGTCTTCGGAGCTCGAGGTGTCATCAAAAAATGTTTCAAACACGAAATCATTTTCGCTTTCACTTGACTCCAGCAATTCACATAAAACCTGCAGTTCATTATTTTGGATTTTCATTTAAAGAATAGAATAACTATTTGCTTACCACTTTTTGCAAATCATTCATTTTTCATTTATTGCAAAGATTTTTGTTGTGTTTCTCGGTTCTTAAATTGTTTCGTAAAGATTTGGTATCCTTTTATTTACGTACGTCTATTTTTTATTTGAAAGGCAGAAATATCGGTAGGTCTGGTGTTTTTTTTTATTAGTTTTGACAGCAAATCTCACTGTCAAAACTTTTAAAATATAGGAAATCTGGCAGCTGCGGACCGTTTTTTGAACATGTAGTTTACTTCACTTCACTTCACTATATACAAACGCCAAAAAAACAGGGGTAATGATGCCGCCATGGTTCATAATTAAAATAATACTTAGTCATTTCTGCTCTTCGATACAGACGATGGAGTAAGGCTGTGGTTATGTAGCAAGCGAGTAACACTAGCGCGAGCTCGCACTTGCTATGTGTAGCGCGAGCTCGTGCTCTCTTAGGCTTTTGAAGCTGGTCGATTAAAATTTAGCTACTTAACGCATCTCCCACAGACAACGCCGTTTCTGCACTTCACTTATTAATTCTTCACAGTCCGTTTTCGGTTGGTAGCACTTTTCGATTAAGCTCGCACTTGCAAATGAAACTGAGTTCACTGAAGAAAATGTAAAAGCTGCTGAGAGCTCGCGCTTGCTTGCGCTGGTAAAATTATGTTACATAACCACAATGCCCTGACAAAATGAATTTAATTTTAAAGCGCTCGCGCTTGCTAACGTTAGTATTACTCGCTTGCTGCATAACCACAGCAGTGCTGTGCTTTTCAGACGGTGTCAGATGATGCTATATGTGTCATAGCGGGGATGCTAACAGCAGCTGTACTAACTAGTCAACTACAAAGGGCCTACGATGCCAAGATTCAGGAAGCACAAGTTGCAGTGAAATATATCAAGTTGGAAGAAAGGCAGTCGACCATCAAAGCATGGCGGGAGAGATTGAATCAGTCTTCGAAGGGAACACGGATAGGCTTATACCGAATATCCGGAAATCGATGACCCGGCAACACGGAGAAGTACATTTCTATCTCAGCCAGCTCCTGACCGGATACGGCTGCTTTCGAGTGTATCTAAACAGGATGGGCTTGATGAATCCACTGTTTGAATTGCGGAGAGGCCTGGAAAGATGCGCAGCATATATTTTTTCAATGCCCATGTTTCTGTATAGAGCGCAGAGAACTAGAGAAAAGAATTGGAGAAACACTAACTCGAGAGAATATTGTGGACTTCATGATAACATCGAGCACGGCGGTAGCAAAGAGTCAGGCAGAGCAACAGTGAAACCTAAGCCTAGAGATCTCTCAAAGAACAAAGAACTGCAAACGCTGAACCCAATATCGAGCCAGGAAATGGGTAATACCTAACCTTCGTCCCGCGGAGAGAGTCTTTGAAGTGTGCAGGGTATTGATTGGTTGTATGAAGTGCGCGTAAGTGCTTTTCACAGGCGCCATACAGTCCATTGTGTTCCCCTTTTTCAATGGGGAACCTATAACCAAAACGCTTTATCTTTCGGTCGGTCTAGTTACGAACCAACGTGCGCTCTTTATGACACATATCATATTCCTTAGTTCAACTTGCAGAAGATCTCTTAGTTCGTCAAAAAACCTGTTTCCCATACAGCGGAGGCGACGATTTTGAAGATTTGGGCAGTCACAGAGCAAGTGTTTGACGGTTTGCCTCTTGTATATCTTGTCAGCTCCTGCAGTCGTGAGCAGTGTCCTGTTTGATCGCCCATCAAAAAACTAATTTCTTTTTTATTCATTTTTGGTTCTATCTTCATCTAGTACCGGTGATAAGCTGCGTGGTATGACATAGTCGCCTCTGGCGGACCATGCGGAGTCGATCAGTTCTCTTGCTTTAAGGTCAATCTTACTTTTTAGTACACCAATAGGAACTTCTTCTGATACCTGAGCATGTTCAAAATTGAATGCTGATTTCTTTTTAGCTTGTTCATCTGCTATCTCATTCCACTCTATGTTGCTATATCTGGGAGCCCAGCAGAGTGTTATATGATGTGTATTGTATTTTTTTGTTCACGTTGATGCGGCTTGGCGCAAGTAGTTAGTGTATCGGACCAGAATTCAGAATTTTGTTAACGACTAGGGACCAGAGCAGAGGAGAAACTACTCCTCTTGTTGGGTTCCTCTTGTAACTGTTTCCTTATCATACTCTCACCTAATTCACGGTCCCATCTCTCGCGAACGTCTGACAAACATCCGAGAGTATTCTTGTCATGGGTGAGCCAAAATTCCTCATCTTTGTTCCTCCCCGTGGGCCCACGCCGGAAATGGCTATTCACCCTTCAGGTGTTTAGTGTCAGCTAAGAATTTACACGCATGTACTCAATCGTACGCTGTGGTTCATAAACACGAAGATGGGGAGTAAACCCCTAAAATCTTACTTAATCCAAGGTGTGTAGGAACTCGTGTCTGCATGATCAGGGGGTGATAAAACTGTGCTGGTCGCGAACGGTCCCTATCGATGCCCAAGCGAGGTCAGTAGTATTAATCGACCTATCCTGGTATGACGCCTCTGCCAGAATGAACTCTTCATTCCCGACCTACTCGTGGGACCAACAATATTTAAAACAATAATGGAAACAAAGAAACAAAAATAAACAAAATTATAAATAAAAAATACTTTGGGGATGCCCGACATTGGCTCCTCTTCGAAAGACGAGCTTCTAGCCTCCAGCCAGAAGTCGTCAGTTTTCTTTAGTCGCAGCAAGTCCAAGTCATAGTACTCCCTCTGACGTAGAGAATGTGGCAAAACAGACAACAACAACAGAGAACACTAATCCGGCAACCAAAGACACTAAGGTTACTGACATTGATTCGTCGAAGAAGAATAAAACTGCGACCGCCATCATGAAGATCAAGTATTAGATGGCTCGTTTCATTCTCGGCAAACTTGTCAAAAATGAAACAGCTGGCACCGTTCATGAGAAGGACACAGCAGGCAAAGCCAAGTATCAGGCAGTGGTCCTGATGAAGACTCAGGAGAAACTGACAGTCCCGACAGGATGTCGGATGACATCGGGGTCGACATCAATCCATTTAACACCAATACTGACACTTATTCGGATTAATTTAAAACCACTCGAAGAGTGCGTCAGATAATCTGCTTATTTTCCTTGGTGAGGAAGACATCGATATCGGCATTATTCAGGAACCTTGGCTGAGGTGGCGTAAGTGGCGTATGTGGTTAGTGTGTCGGATCACTACGCATGAGGTTCCAAGTTCGAATCCCAGAAAACACCAAAAAGTTTTTTCACGGTCCCACCTCTCGCGAGCGTCTGACAAACATCCGAGAGTATTGTTGTCACGAAAAAGCTTCTCAAATCGCCGTTCGGAGTCGGAATTAAACTGTAGGTCCCTTCCATTCGTGTGAAAAATATAACGCTCATAACTTGAGTGGTTGCGAGAAGCTAGGCCCTGGCACTTTAAAGAGCTGTTGCGCCAAATATTTGTATTTGTTTTTTTTTTGGCTGAGGAGTTCATCCATAAAAAGGCTCAAGGACAACCGCTGCAACATGTTTTACAAGACCAGAAACCAAGTTAGTAATGAACCTAGATTTTCCATCGTAGCTAAAAAAGCATTTGAACGTATTTTCATGTCCTAATGTCCGTTAAATCGGAGGTTGCAAATAACACTACTTTTACATACTCGGTCTATATGGATCGTGGCAGACCAGCGCCACCTGAGGGAATACGACAGTTAACATCAGTGATAACAGCAAGAAAGAAGCTTCTTGGCTGCGACGCAAATGCCAGGCATACATTATAGGGTAGCTCTGAAGTTAGCGAACGCGGTGAGTCTTTTTTTAATTTCTTAGCGATTTCCAACCTTTCTGTGTTTAACGCGGAATCAGAGGGTGTTGAGACATAACACTAAAAACAAACAATGATAAGATTAGGGTAGAAAATTGGCATATATCCGATCGCATGTCTTTTCCGATCAAAAATGAATACTATACAAGGTGAGTCTCGAGGTCGAGGCTTCTAGCAATTTAGAAACCCTTAGAGAATGGACTGGTAGAAATTCGGTCAGATTAATAAATCTAAACTCCATAGAATACCCGACTTGAGAGTTGAATCAGTTGGGGAACTTAAACTTGAGGAACGCCAAAATTAGGAACCCAGAAATGGCCGTGGGAGCGGCTTTCAAGGTATCGTGTCCTATTAAATACAGCAAGAAAAATTCCCCTCTTGGTGGAGCGAAGATCTATCCGATCTTAGGAAGATTACTCACTGGCACTCCATCTCGGTCATTAGACCGATACTCACATACGGGGTTATTGTCTGCCTGCCATCATTAGAAAAAGCTATAAATCGCGATTATCTTAGCAAGCAAGCGCACAGCTTATCTGTGCATAGGCGGAGCACTACGTACAATCCCCTTTGCGGCACTTGACATTTTGGTTCATCTGATACCCCTCGATATATTTAGCAGGAAAATAGCAGCGAATGCAGCCGTTCGCCTTGGAGCTACCCAACAGTGGTCAAGAAAAGAATTTGGCCACGCTTCCATTCTGAATAAATTCAAAATCCTCCCGAAAACACGGACTACACCACCCCACGTCTAAATTTTGGCAAGAACTTCCTCGTCACCATCCCCTCCAAATCACTTTGGAATGATGATACATTTTTAGAAGATGGGTCAATCCACTTCTACACTGACGGCGCAAAAACCAAGGACGAGTTGGTGGAGGTGTTTTCTCTGACTGGCTTAATCTTTAACTCTCTTTCCGTCTACCAAATCATTGTAGGGTGTTCCAGCTGAAAATAATGGCGATTAAAGAAGTCTTATCTTGCCTTAATAAAAACGTGATATCTACTAGAGATATTCGCATCTTTTCAGACCAGCAGCAATCAAATCCCTGCAATCGACTTCAATAAATTCCTTAGCAGCTCTAGTCTGCCGATTGTTTCTCGCGGAGATGGCTGAGCACCTGTGTTGGTTGCCGGGGCATAGCGACATTCCAGAGAATTGTAAGGCCGATGAACTCTCCAGAATAGGAACAACTATACCCATCCTGCCGGACAAAGGCTTCTTAAGTATACCAATCGCTACTTGAAAGCTTAAATTTCATGCTATCGAGAGTACATACCATATCTTAGGCGGACAAGTTGACCCACATGTCTAGCGACAAAACAGATTTGGCCGAAGCTGGATCTAAAACGTTCCAAAAATTTGATTTCTCTCTACAGATTTCATATTGGCACTACAATAGGTGTATCACTGGGCACTGTCTAATAAGCAAGCAGGCGACAAGGCAAGTCTTTTTTGAGAACGACTTTTGTAGAAGCTGTATGGATAAAGAAGATGAAGAAACTATTCCTCACCTTCTTTGCTTCTGCCCAGCTCTTTCCCATAGAAGGAAGCTTCACTTCTATTCGTCACCTTCTTTGTTTCTGCCCAGCTCTCTCCCGTAGAAGGAAGCTTCACTTATGACTTATGAGCCCCCTATTACAACGACAAAGGCGACCTGAAAAACATCGACACTAAGAGCCTCCTACGCTTCATAAGAAGCTCAAAATGGTTTAACGAGTAGGTAGGTGAAACTTTCTCCTATGATCCACGTGGTATCACAATGGACCTATTATTGGTCTAAGTGTGTTGGCGATTTTCAGCTGGCAGCCACTTCAACCTAACCTAACCTAGGAAGATTACTAGAAATATCTTCAATATCTGCTTTTGACACAAGTTTTGGCAACCATATTAGGATTGTCTTAAATAATACAAGAAATCCATTAAAAGAGCCAAGTCTCTGGCTTGGGTGGACTACTGTCAGTCTATTGAAACCATAAAGGACTCTGCCAGGTTGAGTGAAATCCTGTCTAAGGAACACTCTAGCCCGTCCTTCTTTAAAAGGCTGGATGGGACTTGGGCGGACTCCCCCAGCGAGTCCCTGGAACTTTTAATGCAAACACTCTTTCCAGGATCCGAAAATGAGACTGCTCATCCACCCGGCAGCGCAATCCTCATCCTGGAATGACATTAACACAACAATTACAGAAGTGGGCTTTTAACAGCTTCTCTACCTATAAATCGACTGGTCTTGGTGGCCTACTTCCGATATTGCTGGAAAAAACACTGGACCAGGTGGTCCTATAGCTGGTACCGGTATATAGAAGCTTCATTCTCCTAAACCACGTTCCCCTGAGCTGGAGACGTGTTCGTGTTATGTTTATTCCGAAAGCTGGGGAACGTAGACATGAATCCGCAAATGATTTCAGACCCATCAGCTTATCCTCTTTTTTCTCTTAAAGACGTTGGAACGTATCTTAAACTCACACGTACGAAATTCCCTAGATCAATCCCTTCTATACAAATCTCAGCATGCGTACACTAAGGGGCGCTCGACAGAGACGGCGCTCCATGAAATTGTGCTATAGAAAAGACAATTCACTACAAACAATATACCCTAGCTACCTTAATCTTAAACGTTGAGAGCGCTTTCAATAACGTCAGCACGGAATGGATTCAGGATGCTCTGATCCAACTGGGTGTGGAAAAGTTTATTAGCAATTGGATACTGGCTATGCTCAAGACTAGAATAATTCAATCGACCCTCGATAACAGCAGTTCAACGATATCTGTTGTAAGACGAACTGCTCAGGGTGGGGTCATACGAGTATCTCCTGTTCTTTGGCTTATGGTAACCAACGAAATTCTGTGTAGACTTGACAGGACTGGAGTTAAGGTTGTCGCATATGCGGATGGTAATACTGGTATCAGGGATGTTTTCTTCAGTGATCAGTTAGATTGCGGAAGGTGCCTTGGACATGATTAGTAAATGGGCCACTGGATGTGGACTCAGCGTCAATTCAAGCAAAACTGAACTGATGCTCTTTACCACTAAAACCAAAATAACAACCTTCACGCCTCCACAGCTAAACAACCAATTACTCCCCTTACCCTCCAGTGCCAAGTCCCTAGGTGTGGTACTTTTTTTTTTATAATTTACTCGCGCTAAAGGGGTTATGACTACCTTTTTTCTGTATTTCGGTACATAGCGTGAGCATTAAGGAAGAGGGCATAGGGAGAAAGGAGACACCGATGCACATAGGTCTTAAGTGTCTGTAGGTCACAATGGAGAGAAAAAGCAGGCTCTGGGAGAGCATTCCACAACGGTGTTGTGCGGCTCATAAAAGAATCTCTATATTTTACGGTACGTCCGAAGATAGGCTTAATGGTAAACTGATGAGCATTTGAGGCATGGCGAGTATTGCAGTTAAAACGAAGAAGAGGAGGAATGCTATTGGCTATTTCGTTTGAGCACTTTCGGTGAAAATATCGATAAAGCAGGAATAGGCAGGAGACATAACGACGGTGTTTGAGCGTGCGAATTTGTATCCTATATAATTTCATAATTTATTTCACAAAGAAATCTTTTACAATAGATTGTAACAATCTTTAAGTAGTAAAAGTTATTAATCCAATTTTAAAACAGACATGAAAAATAGTACCTAGATACAGAAGGAAACAATATAAAATAAGAATGGAATGAAAAAGTTACATACATAAATAGAGTTCAAGTAGAGTATTCATTATAAAAGAAGTCTATTTCATAAAAAGAAAATAAGGAGAGAAAAATAATAATAATAATTTTTTTAAGTACAAAAAGCTTTATAGTATTTCACATAGTATTTCTTTCGACAGTCAAATGCCTAAACAGGACATCACCAAACGCATTAGAGCCACACAATCTTCTGATACTGATGGGCAACGAGTTCCACGAGCGAACGGCATAAATGAAAAATGATCGTTCAGTAGCTAGGCATGTAAATCGCGGTTGAATTAAGATAAACGATCTTGTTGAAATTGAGAAACGAAGTTTGTTAGATAAGTAGGTGGGCTGTTTGCTCGTCATCGTTAAATGCAAAAACATTAAAGTTATATAATTAAGGTATGTATGGAGCGAACATCCGACTATGTTTTTAACATAAGGAGATACGTGATCAAAGCGTCGTAGGTTAAAAAAGTAGTGGACAACGTTATTCAAAACATCAGTTAATTTTGTATAGCCAATAAAATTTGACAGCCGTATTCAATTATGCGTTCAACTAGAGATTTAACTAACATTATTTTCGTGCTCAAAGGAGTGTAATGCCTCGACATGGATAAGTTTCTAATTCAAGAGTACACCTTCTCAAGGTTCGATTGATACAAATGCCTAAGTTCCTAGCTTTATCGACATATTAAGCACTGAACTTCCCAGGTAGACTGGTGGGAAGTTTGGATTTGTTTATAACGAGACAACTATAGCAAGTGCAATATGTTTTTTGAGCACCTGACCAGATGTGAGCGTTATACTCGAACTAAGGGCGAATGTACGCCTTATAAATGGAAGCTAGATCAGAAGGGGTGAAATATTTCTTTCACCACTTTAGAAAACCTAAACATTTCGCTGTATTCTTGCCGAATTCGAATATATGGTCATTCCAACAGAGTTTGTTGTTGACAGACATACCAATCATGGAAAGTTTTTCGGTTTCAACGATGCAAGTGCCATTCATAGGTAATGGCTGATGAATAGGGTTTCGCTTTAATGACAAAAGATAGCATTGCGTTTTGGAAGCTTTAAATTCCACTCTATTGGTTAAACCCCATTTATATATGTTGTCGAGGTCGGAATTGAATGTGTTATACATACTTCATCCACCACCGAAGAGCAGGATCGTGAGTTTGGGAACGAATATGAAAAAGTGAGGGTGCTGTTATCAGCGAAGGTCTGGATTGGACTAAAAGTTGCAGACAGAAGATCATTTATGAAAATGAGGAAGAGAGTCGGAGACAAAACAGAACCTTTGGGGATACCAGCATTTATTTTGTCGGATGCAAACTTCAAGCCATCCAAAACACTTGTATTGAATCTGAAAGGTAATTTCTAATCCATAGAAGAAGAGTATCTTCGTGCATTTGAGAGCACGCATTTTCGACAAAAGGCTCTGTCAAATGCTTCTGAAATATCAAGCGCAGTAATCTTGCTTTCACCAGAGTGGTGCAAAGATATGACATCAAATCACCAGTGGACCTGTTGCCACAAAAGCCATACTGTCGGTAGCTGGACGGAGAAGAGGGATCGCCATTTTTTAGGTATGGGCTGGACAAATGCTGTTTTCCACCTACTCGGAAAGAGACCTGAAAAGTAGGATTGTTGGAAAAGCTTACGCAGTGGTTTTGCCAGCGAAAAAGAGCACCTCTTCAGAACAATAGGGGGTATACCATCTGGACTAGTGGATTTGTGTATGTTAAGACCTTTAAGTACTCCCGCAACTGTACGAGTGCGAAAGAATGGACTTGTCCTATGGAAAATTTGTAAGATAGCTCATTTACAGCTCACCCATACCACGAATTTTCCTTAGGTCCGATAGCTTTTATCCTGGGAGGAATATAAGTTCTCATACATAGGAGAATTGTATTAGTGATCATATCAGCGCGGCGTATTCCTCACTATCGAGGAAGCATAGCGAAAAGTTAAAATTCTTCAAGAACTTATGTAATTCATTCCAATCGGCTTTCTCGCATAGCGAAACTGTTCTTTTCGGTGTTTGTTCTTTCACTTTGTGGTGGGAGTACGAGAAATTGGCCGATATGACACAATTGTCTGATGAACCTAGAGGCGATAATACATTTACAGTATATTTATTAGGAAGGGAACTAAGGAACAAATCCACAGTGTTGGCGGTATGACCAGTAATGTCCGGAAAGCGTATTACCTCATCCACAAGCTGGGTTGTGATTTAACTTAGATCTCAACATACCTTCCTTCGGATGTTATCTGTCCAGAGTGGCGAAGCCAATTAGAATTGTGGACATTGAAATCGCCCGCAATGACGATTTCAGAATGTGGGTACAGGGATACAATTCTTAGGATGGAATCTGACAGCGCATCAAAATCATTATAAGTAGAATTGCTGTCAATATTTGGACTTCTATGCCTACGGACATGGAGTTTCAGTCACATGAAATTAAATTCCGAATGGGAACATTGGTCGTATTATGGGAGAATTTGGTAGGCTACATCACTACGTAAATAATGGTTCAATGCTATATCCAGGCAGCTCGAATTGCGAAGGATCCGAATTTTGACCCACCTGTGTTTCACAAAGAGCCAATAAAGCTGGTTTGTATTTGGCAGCATGGACGTACACCGAAAAATAAATCGATCTGAGCCCACGAATGTTGTCATATCGACCCTAAAACTCCTTAGCATTATAATTCACAGACATAAAAATCAACTCCGACGATAACTAAGCAGAGTTGTGAAGTGCAGATCCAGCGTTAGATTTCCAAAACAAATTATCGTAGGTGTTATGCCCATACGTCAATTTGTTTTGGTCCACCAACAAAAACCTGCACACACAACCCGCTATCCACCAGACGATGCTTTACCCGGTAATTGTGGGTGCACGCATGAAAAAAAAATGTACGGCACTCACTTGGTTATTCAAGAGCAGCAGCGATTGGGTGAGGGAGGGAGGCGAGATAGAGACCCACACTATGCGCTTTTTTTCACCAGAATTGTTTTTGTACTCGCGCGGAGATTAGTGCTTTTTCTTTCGACAGATTTTTTATTATTTTTATTGTGACTATTGTTTTATGGGCCGATATTTATTTTTTATTTTATTGCGACAATTGCGGGGAGTGCGAATTTACGTGCATGCGTTCCCGTTGGATAGCAATCGGCAACATCAGCTTTGGATCAACTTGATCTGTAACGGGATGTATTTCAATAATCTTACTGTTTTTCCCTTATCCCAATTAGTTAATGCCCGTTTTTACATCCGTCAAGTCACTTGAGTTGTGGTACTAAAACGGCGGTCATGTCTTAATTATGTTTCAGCATGGTCGGCTGGCGCAACCACTTCTACCTACCTCCCTACCATCGTTGTCGCGAAAAAAAGTTTTTCAAAAACAAAATAAAAATTGTCCTTCGGATACTGCATAAAACTGTAGTTCCCTCCCCTTTATACGAAAAATATAACGTACACAACACGAGTAGTTGCGAGAAGCTAGGCCTAGGCTTTTCATGGGCTGTCGCGCCAAATGTTTAGTCATAAGGAAATATACAAACTAGATAAGCAGTCAATCACCGGTATTTCGCAACAGTTAGCAATTGGTCACAGAAATCAATAAAAAGTACGCCTGTCTAAATTAATCTGTTAATGAGTTTGGATTGGACTGAAGGGTAGTAGCGTTTTGTTCGAGATCGCTGCACCCTAGTGATTCTTGGCGCAACTCCATCTAGCAGTTATCACTGCGCTTGATAAAGGAGATAAATAAGGAGCTTCTTTTCAAACCTAAAAGGCACCAAAATGCAGTAGTTCCATCAACACACATACATTGGCCCGCAAGAAAATTAAGTAATTTTACATCCTACAAGCGCACCAAGGTCGCGTTGTATCACTCTATCCTGATCACTTATGCACACGTTTTTATGGTTTAAAGTTAAAACACCCCATGGGATATGGGGAGCATAAATATTCTATGTAATACCATAACAATGCGAATGTTAATTCATAGTCTTTTTTCCTTCCTGAATATGCGCGTGTGTGTGTGGGTGTAGGTACCGTCACAATGTCGCTACTAACGATAAACATAATTCTTGCTGGCGTCACTAAAGTGGTGGGTTTTGTGTGTTTTCTTATTTACGCACGTGTTTTCCGTTCTCGTTGTTCATGAGCGTTTTCCAAAATTCTTACGTTCAGCGATACTTTTCGTCGTCGCTCGGCAGAAAAGATTTATGCTCATTAAAATAAATTGTTGTTTATGTCCTTTTATCTGGCTTTTGTTTAAGGATAACAGCTGGCAGCAGAGAAGACTGTTATATGGTTAGCTTTTATATTTTATTTTTGAAATAAAATCTCAAGTAGCGGTGGCAGCATCGGCTGGCGTGTGAATTTTGTTGTTTAAGTCAACGATTTTATGTGTTGTGATTGAGGATTTATGATTTTAAATTCTTAAATTGCTTCGATCTGTTGCTGTTGTCGAGTAAGAAAACATGTTTTCTGTGCACAAAGTCCACAAAAATCAAATGTCAGATACAAGCAAAATGCTAAATGAAAGTAGGTTCAAAAGGGTGTAGTGGGTGCTTTGCAAAGTTTCGCTGCTGCGTAAATGCTTATTATTTCCATTATTGAAGTCTTTCCGAGAGGCGATCAAAGCAGAATATAAAATTGTATTGACAAGTGCGATTTTATTCCCTACAGATTTCTCATTTACTTCCTATGTTCGTACATTAAATTGGTAGGTAAGTTTAGGTAGATGGGTCCCTTGCGACGTACATAAGTCACTGCTCATTCAGACCAGCAAGGATCCATTGTTCCCAATTTATTTTTGCCCCGGGAACATGTAAATACAAATACAAATACAGAAACAAATACAACAACGAACACACTAACAAATAGAACTACTAATACAACTACAAACACAGCTACAAAAACAGCTACAAATGCAACCACAAATACAACTACAAATAGCACCGTAAATACAACTACAAATACAACTTCAAACACTGCCACAAATACAACTACAAAAACAACTACAGATACAACTTCAAATACAACTTGAAATACAGCTAAAAATTCAATTACAAATACAACCGCAAATACAATAGCAACGACAACTACAAAAAACCACCAATACAACTAGAAACACGACTCCACAATTGAACTACAATACAAATACAATACAAAATTAAATCTGAGCAAACAGAAAAACCTTAACAGGTTTTGATGCGCTCTGTCACTATGAAATAAAAAGCAGATAAATTGCCGAGGATGTAGTTTGACCAATTATAAGGTATGTTTAAAATTTATTCATACACATAACAGAACACAGACCTTCACCAAGGAGTGGGTGGGGTGGGAAGTGGATTGAGTCGATTGTCTGACACAGATAAATTTATTCTAACAAAGGCAGATCATTGGTAGCACGCGTTGTGCTTTCAATTTCTCTTTCATAAAACCGCCAAAAATACAAAAAAGAATAATCATTTCGTTGTAATTCCTCTATCATTCAATACTCAAATAACGCAACTCCGCTTCTATTTCGAAAATTTATTCGGCGTAAGATTATTTACGAATGAGTCGTATTTGGATATCATGAGGATGCGGATGTGCGAGAATAATGAGTGAGGATCCCTGAAAGAAATCAAAAATGAAGCGCAGTTACCAGCCATCAATTTTATTTTCATCATTATATCATTATATCATCATTTATGAATTCATTGTATTAATTTTTATTCTTATTTTCGATAATTAATTTCTAATATTGTTAAAATAATCTTCTTAGTTAAGACTTTCTAAACAATTGTTAAGTTATCCTATATTTTTTATTGAAAAGCTTTCAAAGCTTTTAGTTATATTGTAAAAACAACAATTGTAAAAGCTTAAACTTTGCCCTATATAAGAAGAGCACCGCTTGTACCGACTCACTTGCCTGGTAGCTGTTCGACTCGCCACTCTAAGGTAATTCCTAGGAGGACTGGTCGTACCAGCTTGTGTGCTGCGATTCAATTATGTGATATAGTCTTGGCGCTTCCTATGACTTATCCCATAATTAGGTCAAAGCGCATGTAGTGTCTTTTAAAATAAACTAAAGGGCACGTATCTTTTAATTACCATAAAATTATAATTTCTTTTGTTTCTTCGAAGCTGTATGAAATAAACGGACATATAACGTCTAAGTAGACGAACCCGGATTTCTTTCATTTTTTTTTACGGAAAAAGGGAAGTCGCTCTACAATCCGCTCTACAATTGGCGCTCAACTTGTGGACTTATTCATATATGTCAAAGAAGAATTTCGACTATATTCGAAGAAGCGAGAGAATAGCAGAAAAAGAAAAAGGGATGGCGAACTTCTCTACAGAGCAATTTAATAAATTCCTCACGGTCTTAACTGCGAATAACACCCGAAGCGGTTCATTTACTACGTGTACAGCACGATTCCGTGGAGAGAGAGATGCCACGAAGCTGGAAGAGCTTATTTCAGCTATCTCAACGTTTAAGGAACTGGAGAAGATTACCGACGCTGACACCATTAAAGCTATGCCAATGCTGCTGGAGGACTACGTCGCATCATGGTGGACTGGTGCAAAGTCGAATATTAAAACGTTTGAAGAGCTGATCAAAGTTCTGCGATCGGTTTTCTCACCCCCTAAACCAGCTTGGCGCGTGTTTTTGGAGATCATGGACACCAAGCAGCAGCCCAACGAACCTATCGACAGTTTCATTTGCAAGAAACGGGTCTTGTTCTCCCAACTTAATGATGGGATTAAAGAAGACATGCAGTTGAGTATGGTATACGGACTGCTAAACCAAAGGATTAGAGAACGTGTTTCTAGAGAACATTTCGACTCTTATGCCAAATTACTTGAAAAAGGAAGGGAAGCAGAACTCGTGATCGCCGAAAGCAACAAACCAGAAGTGGCTGTGTTCGAAAAGGTGGGCACAAAGCACGAAAAGACAGATAAGCGCTGCACTTTCTGCCGGAGAAGAGGACACACCGCAGAACAGTGTTTCAAAAAGAAAGGTCTCCAGGAGAATGCTACAGCTCAAAATACTCGACCTGGTTTCGCATGTTATGGGTGCGGAGCTCCAGGCGTTACACGAGCAAATTGTTCAGCTTGTTCCAACGTGAAGAAGGAAAGTCCCCAATACCTAAATTTTAATTTGATTGCCACCACAATAATCGGTAGAGACGCTTCAATAGCTCACGTACAACTTTTTGGCTTAACTGGTGAAGCCTACTTAGATACGGCAGCACGAACTAGCGTAGCAAGTGCCAGTTTAAAAAGATTGCTTACCGAAAAGAAGTGCGTTATGCAGAAGGTAAAAGCAGACGTAACCCTAGCGGATGGAACAACAACAAACCAAATGGTACTATCCACAATTTGTGATATTAAGATTGGTGGTAGAAAGAGGAAAATCCGCTTTATTTCGCTTCCTAATGCTACGAAAAATCGCACCTTGATTGGCGCAGATTTCTTGCAACAGGCAGGAATAGTTTTAAACATGGGGCAAAAGTATTGGTACTTTGAAGACGATCCAAAGACCAAATTCGATTTTCAGAACTCCTTGCAAATTGCTTTAAACAGCATGCAACTGGCATGTGATGAGATTAAAGATGTAGTCACAACGGAACCACGCACATTCATCTCCAATGAAAAGAAAAGACGAATTGAAGCCTCACCGGAAATATTCCAAGAAATATCCAATTTCTCCTATTGGTTAAAACAGCGTGAAAATATCAGCCCTATCGTATCTCCACCAAAACATAATGATGCCGAATTTTATGGACCAAACCTTGACACGTATAGAAATGGTAGCAATAATGATTACTCTCCTCACGCGATCCAGGCTATATTTAAGGACGCCATACCATCGAATGAAACCACTCCCGAGCGAGGAAATACCCAACATCTCTTTACCCCGAGTAAAAAAACAGAAGTTAGTGAGGAGGAGTATATGAGAACATACTTCTTGCCATTATATTCAGTTGAAATTGAATTTTTAAAACCCTCCGATGGATTAAACCTTGAAGGTAGCGAAAGAAAAGTATTGGCGGACCTACTGGAAAGAAATGCAGAAGTATTTAAGCCACCAAATGAAGTAACTCCCTTTGCAACTCACCGCATTAATACTGGCAATAGTGATCCGATTTCCTTGCCGCCATATAGACTTTCCCAACCTAAAAAAAATCAGCTAAAGAGAGAAATCCAGGAAATGCTCCAATGCTCAATAATTGAGGAGACCGAATCGTCTTGGTCTGCCCCGGTGGTAATGGTTCCCAAGAAGGATGGAGAAGTACGAGTGTGTATAGATTATCGACAGCTCAATTCGGTGACCGTACCAGATAAATACCCGATGCCTCGAATCGATGATTTGCTTCACGAGGCGAAAAGCACAAAATTCAAATCAACACTGGATTTGCAAGCTGGGTACTGGCAAATAGGAGTGCACAAGGATGACCAAGCTAAAACAGCATTTGTAATCCCATTCGGTATGTACAGATTCAAGCGCATGCCTTTTGGGTTAAGAAATGCCCCTGCAACTTTCCAGAGGCTAATAGACAAGTTTCGTGCAGGACTCGGAGATATGCTCATTGTGGCTTATTTGGATGACATAATTGTCTGTTCTCCAACATTTAAACAACATGTAGAAGACCTCGGAAAAGTTTTGGAAAGATTGGGGAAATTCAAACTGCATGCAAACAGGGATAAATGCCGATTTTGCTGCGAGGAAGTAAAATACCTGGGTCATGTTCTCAATTCGAAAGGTATCAGTATGGATCCAGAAAAAGTAGAAGCCATCAAAAATCGTCCAGAGCCACGAAATGTGAAAGAAGTGTTATCTTTTCTGCAAACCTGCTCTTGGTATCGACGCTTTATGCCAAATTTTGGCGGCATATCAAAACCGCTAAGTCAACTGACAAAAAAGAAAGTACCTTGGTCATGGACTTCAGAGCATCGAAACACGTTTGAAAACCTTAAAAAACTTCTGACTACAGTCCCAGTCCTAAAGCAAGAAGTACCAAATATGCCATTCTTTCTAAAAACAGATGCCAGCAACTATGCACTCGGAGCAGTTTTACTCCAGGGGGAGGGTCCGGAGGAGCATCCTATAGAATATGCTAGCAGACTGTTGAACGATGCTGAAAGAAATGATTCGACGACAGAAAGAGAAGCTCTAGCGATTGTATGGGCAACAATAAAATTTCGTGGTTACATCGAAGGCTCTGAAGTAACTTTAATAACAGACCATCAGCCCTTGAAATGGCTTATGACGCTGAAATCCCCAACAGGAAGGCTAGCAAGATGGGCTCTTCAGTTACAGCCTTTTACTATCCAGATCGAATACAAACCTGGTCGTACGAATGTCATCGCCGAGATGCTTTCGAGGCCCCCATGTGGTGAAAAACATACGGAAAATTGCGACATTTGTTCATTCCAAGTAGATTTGCCACGGAGAGGATGCAAGGAGCTACGTACTGCCCAATTACAAGACCCAGATCTAAAAAAAATTATTGATTCCCTTGAAAGATCTGACGAAGATTTCATCCGATGGACAAAACGTGGTTATCTTCTCAACGAGGGTGTTTTATACTGTTACGACGATAGTGATTCAGCTTGTGATGAAGCTCAGCTTGTTATCCCAGTAGAAGAACGATCAAATATATTGAAGACTTATCATGACGATCCTACTGCTGGGCATTATGGAGTAGAACGCACTATAGCAAGAATTGCACGCAGATATTTCTGGCCAAGTATGCGATCAGATATTGCCAACCACGTTAAAACCTGTGTCGAATGTCAGCGGTACAAGGTCACCAATTTGAAACCAGCCGGACTGCTCCAAACAGTTTCACGTTGCCAACGATTTGAAATAATTGCTATGGACCTGTTTGGGCCATTACCTGCTACGCATGATGGATATCAATGGATCTTTATCATCGAGGATTTAGAATAGATTGAACTATTCAAACTGAAGGAGGCCACAGCTGAAGCCTGCGCAAACGTTTTGATCGACGAAGTATTCCTTCGTTATGGACTCCCAAGGCGAATTATAAGTGACAACGGAGTACAGTTTGTATCCTCTATTATCCAGAAGTTAACATTTTGCCTCGATATCCAACAAACGTATACACCAGTCTACCATCCTGAAGCTAACTCCGTGGAAAGGAAAAATAGAGACCTAAAGACGCAACTCTCGATACTCGTGGAAAATAACCATACCTCGTGGTCGCAAAAATTAGCAGCCATACGATTTTCTATAAACACCGCATTATGTCAAAGCACAGGTTACTCCGCAGCTTTCTTAACATTTGGCCGAGAACTTCGCACCTTAGATGACGTGAAACATGATGTAAAGACGATTGCTGAATCAGAAAACTTTATCCCGCAAATTACCCCTTACTTGAAAATGCTCGCCGAAACATTAAAAAATGCTAAAGAAGCAGAAGTTAAACAGCAAGACCGAAACAAAAGGTATGCAGACAAAAGTAGACGACGACAACCCCCTTTAAATGTTGGTAGCAGAGTTATAATCACCACCCACATACATACGCTCCTAAGGGCATAACGGCCAAATTCGTTCTTAGAAGAGATGGCCCGTACATTATAACAAAGAAGATAGGGTCCTGCAGCTATGAAGTAGCCCGTGAAGATTCACCCAATATTGCGCTTGGTATCTACCATTCATCTGATATCACCCAGTACCATGGTAAGCACAACTTGAACCCATTGATGACCCTTAGACGAAGAGGACGACCAAAGAAGACAGTCTAGTTATTGACACAACATCGAGGCGATCGTAGTGTCAAAGGGGGAGATTGAAGCGCAGTTACCAGCCATCAATTTTATTTTCATCATTATATGCATTTATGAATTCATTGTATTAATTTTTATTTTTATTTTCGATAATTAATTTCTAATATTGTTAAAATAATCTTCTTAGTTAAGACTTTCTAAACAATTGTTAAGTTATCCTATATTTTTTATTGAAAAGCTTTCAAAGCTTTTAGTTATATTGTAAAAAAAAACAATTGTAAAAACTTAAACTTTGCCATATATAAGAAGAGCAACGCTTGTACAGACTCACTTGCCTGGTAGCTGTTCGACTCGCCACTCTAAGGTAATTCCTAGGAGGACTGGTCGTACCAGCTTGTGTGCTGCGATTCAATTATGTGATATAGTCTTGGCGCTTCCTATGACTTATCCCATAATTAAGTCAAAGCGCATGTAGTGTGTTTTAAAATAAACTAAAGGGCACGTATCGTTTAATTACCATAAAATTATAATTTCTTTTGTTTCTTCGAAGCTGTATGAAATAAACGGACATATAACGTCTAAGTATACGAACCCGGATTTCTTTCACTTTTTTTTACGGAAAAAGGGAAGTCGCTCTACAATCCGCTCTACAAAAATTAATATAAATGAGACGAAATGCATGTGTATCAACAGGAATTTCAGTGTTTTTACCTAAGTACTTATGCCAACATGCCTCCCCATTTAGCTCAGTCTTTAGCTAACGGCCTCCAGTTGCGCACTCCAAATTAATTGAGGTCCCCTGGAACAGAAATGAAACCCAATCTTCAACCTCTTTACACAACTTCACCGCCAAAATAAGGCATATGGTATTTATCTTGTAGCTAGACTCGCATACAAGCCAAGTCTTTTTAGGAGTAAACAAGTTCCCGTAAGATGTCTTTTGGCATAAACAAGTTCCCGTAAGTTTGGCACAAACAAGTTCCCATAAGGTTGGCATAAACATGTTCCCGTAAGATGCAGTATGCATGTTGGTAACATGGTCTGCAATGAAGCTTGATGATGATGATGATGGCAGATGAAGTGTGCAGACATGTAACTATTCCCGTGTCAGTATGGACCAACCGATTTAAAAGGGTAGCGTCAATATGTAGTTGGTGGTTTGGTGTTAAATCTCCTTCAGCGAGGCTTATCCGCAATTAAGGTTCATTACATCAGTGGGATAGGAATGGGGAGGAAATATAAATCTATATATGTATATAAAACTAAGTTGATATTTTGTGCGTTTAAGTATAACTCACGTAATTTTCAACCAATTTACTTGGTTTTTCTTTTAAACTTCGCGCTAGTGGTCTTCTACGACCTTGGAGAGATGGCCGTTTAAAGTTCTGTTGAAGCGTTCTACCATCCCGTCGGATTGTGGATGAAGCGGGGTCGTCCACGTCTTTTGGATTCCTAGTTGTTGACATAACTCTTGGTATATCTTCGATTCAAAGTTTCGTCCCTGGTCAGAATGCAGTTCCATGGGCACGCCAAATCTGCTCACCCAGTTGTTGACGATCTGTTTCACGATGGTCTTCGCCTTCCTGATTAGGGATGGCGAACGCTTCCGGCCATTTGCTGAAGTAGTCCATGACGACTAGGATGTAACGGTTACCATTGTCGGTTTCTGGAAATGGACCAGCGATGTCAGGGGCAATCCGTTCAAAGGGTGCGCCCACGTTGTACTGGTGCATCTTGCCTCGCGTTTTCGTTCTGGGTCCCTTGCTGGCGGCACACACGATGCATTTTCGGCACCAATTCTCTACGTCGTCTCTTGCGCTGAGCCAATAGAAACGTTCTCGCACCTTCTCCAGCGCCTTGTTTGTACCCAAATGACCTCCGGAAGCTCCATCATGCATCTCCCGTAGCACCTCGTGTACTTTTGGTCGCGGCAAGACAAGCTGCATTATGAAATCTTTCCCGTTCGGCCTCTCCCATTTCCTTTTCAGCACACCATCTTGCACATGAAGGGAGTCCCACTGAGCCCAGTATGCTTTGAGAGTGGGGCTCCTGTCCGAGATATCTCGTCCGTTTGGCTTTTCCATAAACTTCTTCCACGCTAATATCGGCTCGATGTCCGGGTCTTCTTTTTGAGCGTTCCGGATTTCTTCTGCACCCCAACCAGCGATAGGCTCAGCTCTTACCCTTTGGATGGAAAAAAGGTTCTTCTCTTCCTGTTGCACACAATGCTTGCAGTCGCTCTTACATTTTTTTTCCCCGAGGGTAGGTGAAAATCTTCAAGAAGACACTATGAGGATCGACAGCGCGTGCTCATAGTAGTGTGGGATTCTTACCCACTAAAAAACCTCCCTTCAAAACAGACTTGTTTTTATTTTTTACTACAACTAAGTATTCGACTTATCAAGTAGTTTTCATTTCACGAAATAATGACGTTTTGCAGGTGCCTTCCCATTAGAAGTTCCTGCAAGTTCCGCAGTTTAGACGCGGTTACTTATCGCGCTAAGTCTAAAGGTTTGATTCTTTGTAGACGGCGTAGTAAATTTCTTTCATCCAAAACTTCGAGGACTGTAATATTTACGTTACTTTCTAGTCGACTTTTATGCTTTCTCGCGTAGTTTTTGATTTCGTCTTCTATAGTTTTAATGCCAAGATCTCTGTGGATATCGCTGTTTCTGATATACCATGGCGCATTAATAATACCTCTTAGTACTTTGTTCTCAAAAGTTTGTAAAATTTTAATATTACTTAATTTGGTACAACCCCAGAGTTGTATACCATATGTCCATACGGGCTTTAGCACTTGCTTGTATAAAAGCAGTTTGTTATATATATTAAACTTGGAATATTTTCCAAGTAACCAATACATTTCTCTATATTTACTATCTAGTGCTTTGCGTTTTTTCTTTACGTGCGTTTTCCATTTCAGCTTTGTATCAAGTGTCATTCCAAGATACTTAGTCTCGTTTGCAAACGGGATTTGAACCGAGTTTGAAAAGATCGGCAAATTATTTATTTTTTTATAAGTAAAATTTACATGAACAGATTTGATCTCGTTGAGTGCGATTCGCACTCTTTGTCCATTCATTAACTCTATCCAAAGCTTCTTGCAGTTTTTCTGCAGTATCTTCGACCGTTTTACCTACTGCCAAGATAGCAGTGTCGTCGGCAATTGTTGCTAGCTCAGTGCCTTCTACTTGCGGTATATCACGAGTGTATAGTAGATATAAAACTGGACCAAGTACGCTTCCTTGCGGCACCCCAGCCATTATTTCTTTAAAATCTGAATATTCGTTTCCACATTTGACGCGGAATAGTCTATTCGTCAGGTAGTTCTTCAAAATATTGCATAGGTGCTCTGGCAGAACTTGTCGTAATTTAAACTTTAAGCCTTCATGCCAGAACTTGTCAAAGGCTTGAGAGACGTCAAGGAATACGCTTGAACAAATCCGTTTTTTTTTTCAAGTGATTTTTCGATTACATGAGTTATTCTATGCACTTGTTCAACTGTAGAATGCTTACTTCTGAATCCGAATTGATGACCCGGAATGAGATTCCTCTCTTCTATAACCGGCTGTATTCGCCTTATCAAAATTCTCTCGAACACTTTGGATATGATTGAAAGAAGCGAAATCGGTCTATAAGACGTTTTTTCATTCGGCGGTTTTCCGGGCTTAAGGACTATTATGACTTCGGCCACTTTCTATTGACTGGGAACATATTCTAGTCTAAGTGCGGCGTTTATAATGAACAGAAGCTTAATTAGAGCTTTTCTTGGAAGTGCTTTAAGAACCTCTCCCGTGATTAGGTCGTATCCAGGAGCCTTCTTAGATCTAAGTTTCTTTATTTCTTCCTTAAGTTCGGTTAGTGTTGCATTTCCTATTATACGATTGCCAATATACGACGTATTTATATTTTGAATAAGAGCCTGTCCATCCAGCGGTTTGAAAGTTTCTTCAAGGTGGGCGGCAAAAACTTGCGCTTTCTCTTTATCATGCCTGGCCCATTCGTCTTGATTTTTCCTAATTGGGGCGGCTTGAATATGAGGTTTTTTAATACCCTTTATAGCCTTCCAAAGCGAATAGTTAGAATCTTTTTCTGCGGTTAAGCTTTCTAGGTGAGTTTGCATTTCATTATTTTTAAGGTCTTTAATAGATCTTTTTAATAAGTTACACAAACGGTTGAGATGTGCTTTATGTTGCGGAGCTCGAGTTTGTTGCCATTTTTTCGCGCTTTTCTCTTCTCCTTAATTATCTCTTTTATTTCCTGCGGATAATTTTGAATGTAGCTGGCCGGCGTTTTCTTAGGTTTCGGAGTATTCTTCCACGCGGCATTCTGTAGGACGTCGACGAAGCGATCAACTTCAACTTCAAGTTCATATGGCGTTTTAAGTGATACCCTCAGCTCAGTATTTGATTCAATATCTTTTTTGAAGCCATCCCAATTCGTTTTCGCGCTGGTTAATCTGGCCGGTCCTACTTTTTTAATCAGAGCATCGCTTATCGTCATAATGATTGGAGAATGATCAGAGGAGAGATCAAAGCTTTCTTCAACTTGTATACAGTTGCCAGATATTCCTTTAACAATAAAGAAATCGATCAGATCTGATATCTTATTTCTATCAGTCGGCCAATATGTTGGTTTACCCGTCGAGTGAAAATCACAAATGTATTGCATACCCGCATTATAAAGCTTTCTACCTTTCTGAGAGGCGTACCTTGAACCCCAGATGGGGTGGTTCGCTTTGAAGTCGCCACCAATAATAAAATTTGGTTTAAGGAAGTTGAAGATGTTTGTGAAATCACTTTCTTCAAGTTTACATCGCAGTGGACAATAAATAGACGAAATGTTGAAAACAAAATGTCTATTTCTAACGCGTACCTTGCTTACTTGCATTGTTTCTAATTCAATCTTTACTTCCGCTGAGTGTTCGATACATTCTTTTATAAACAAAGATGATCCGCCTCTGGCTCTTTCCGATGGGTGGAAGGCGTGATACACGCTATATCCCCTTATCTTAACATTCGATTGCTTTGTCAGATGAGTTTCACAGACCAAGCATATATCAATGTCTTTTTCTCGTATAAGTATTTCTAACTCGTCGAGTCGTCGTATGAGCCCGTTAGCGTTCCATGTAAGAATTTTAAGCGTTTCTTTCATATACTAGTTGAAGTGCGCTTGTTATAATGTTGGTTTCTAGTGCAACTAGTCCCTCGAAAATAAGTGTGTTTGTTTTGCATTGCTCTTCAAGTTTCGCAAGAATTAGGGAAAAAACATTGGATACATGATCTTGTGAGCTACCTCTAACAATATTTTCGCTCTTACATGGTCGGCGGGATAAGGCCCGTGCCCTGAGAATCAGTATAAGGGTATTAATAGTCCCTTTGACATGCGCGAATTAAAAAAAAAAGGTCGTATAAAACCACCAGCGCGATTGGGATCGACAAATTACTCTTTTTTTGATGGCCTACCGAAATACAGTGCACAGTACTACAACTCATCATAGCCTCGCCGAAATAGGAAGAAAAAGAAGAATTGCAAAACTGCGAGGCACAATAATCTACAATGAATATCAACTCCAGACGCTGCCGCCTGAACATTGCATCAATGAACTAATAAGAGGCAAAAACGCCAAGTGTGATTATCAGATCCAGAAGAAACATGTTATTTAACTCCTTACCCAAAACATAGATTTCCCAATGAATTTTAACGGAACTCTTATAAGCATGCTACCGAAACTACTGTGCTTAAAGAGACATTCTGAGTGCAGCTTGATAATGAAACCATAACCATCAATGAAAACAGCTATACCAACTTGGAGATAATAACCTTCAATATTTTTCCACCTATAATCCAACAAAGCATAACCATAAGAGATATAAAATTGGACCTAGAATTTTTGTATGATTTACATTTAAATAATATTAAAAAGTTAAAGAAAATTTCCATTGGAACAAATTCATCGATCGTTTCAGATATATTCATATAATTGTTAATCATCATTATTTTTTTCCAAGTGTATAGGCATAAATGTAAGAAAATAAAGCAACCTTCACAAGTTCAACCACCTTCAGTAATACCGCAAGCAAGTGACTTCTACCCCCGGCCAATATCTTACCTGCAGGTCACAGTTTTAAGGAAGGGGGAGTTAGCGCACTGCATTCTGCATGCGCACCGAATAAAGAGCAATGTCAGCACACGCGCTGGAGAAAGCAGACATTGTTCTTAGGGTAAAATCGCCTGTTCTCGGACAGTTTACGGACTTTGAAAAATGAATAGTCTGTACAAATGCTTACCTTGGGCCTAGGAACATAGTTTTGACTTAATTTGAAAGAAAAACTCAAATATTCGTAAACCTCATATAGTTGATTTTATTTATTACTAGCGGGTATCTGGCGAGCGTTGCTGTGCCCTGCAAATGCACAGGCAGGCGCCTGGGGCAACAACTGTCAGGCAGGCGCCTGGAGCAACAAATGTCAGGCAGGCGCCTGGGGATAATTCTATTAAAGAACAGTTTTGTGCAGGCCAGCAGTGGGTCTTCTTCTTCTTCCTTTTTCAGCGAGGCCGTGATCCGAAAACAAGGGATCACAACCCTCCCACTTAACTGCATTTCTACTGAACCGCCTGTGGGGTTCGCCTTTGATATTGCCTTTTTAACAGGGTTCAAATGATTTCTTCTTTGAACGTGGCAATATATATTCTTTGAACGATGGTTTCCTTGATGTGAAATCTTCCACGGCCAACAGTGGGTAAGTGGTCCAACCTTAAATTTTGATGGTACTAAAGTACTGTAATATTAAAGTAGTGGACAAACTGCTGGACCAATGGTACCCGGCGTGTTTTGCTGCGAATAACAAAAGCGATTTTTTCCTTGTACTAAAGTACTATAATACTAAAGTAGTCTACCGATCGGGACCAAACAGCAACACTCTCGGAACAATGCCGGAGATTTCCTGAAAATATGAGCTCAATCAGTTACCTGTTTTCGGAGTCCATAGCATACAAACATAGGTACGCACATTTGTTCCCATAGAAAAAAAGTACTTTCAGCTTTTCTCGAATTTTCCAATTTTTCGGGCATTTTTTCCAATTTTTCTTTCCGCAAGAACGTCACTCGGACTATTACAAATATTTTAAAAGAAAAATGAGCCAAATCATTTCATTTTTATTTATGTAGATTACAATTCATGTTATTAACAAATGAAACAAATATGAGAACCAACCATTTCCTTCCTTTCTATTTTCGAACACTTGCCTCCTAAAGCCAAACAAAAGATTTCCTCCTTTTAAGCACGTAAATCATACCTATAAGTTTATCTAGAATGTTACTTTCAAGTACATACTAAATAAAAATTAATTTTGGGTAACACTTTAGTGCTTGCACTGATCTTATTTTAAGAAAATAAAAGTAACAATTCATTGGATTTTTAAAAAACAAAACCTTAAACGAGGTAAATAACTATAACTATTAGAACATTTATATTTAATATTATCAGTCATTTTGTACTGTAACCAGGTAGTACCCTTAATAATTAGTAGATACTTATTTAAAAAAAAGGAACAAAACTAATCACAGGTAATTCTTTTTTCTTTTTTTTTAAATAATACCTCAAAAAAACAGTTGTTTTCGGATTAGGAAACTCGGTAAAAATTAGGTTCCTTTTCGCCAACAGTCCAAAACCGCGAGCTAGCCTCAATTTCAATTTGCAAAACTTCATGAAATATTATAAATGAATGCACTAATATCCTAAAAAAACATAGTTGAAAGTACTTACGTAATTAGTTTTGCCTTTAAACCAACTTTTCCCAGACGTTCTTTGAATCTTTTTTTTTTTTAAAGCAGATTGAACGCATCCATTGAAACCCGTTAGCAAACTCAAAATTTTGGTGCCATAAGATTAGAGTTGGGCTAAGCCGTGAACTTATGCTCACAGCTATAACTGTGAACGTGATTTCTTATTCACTGTGAATATAACCTGTGAATCCGAATGTATGGGTAGTTTTTTTTACGAATAAAAATCAGAAACTTACTATGATAATAAAGTACAATTTACATATTTTTCTGTTATCTATCAGTGAATTATTATATTATTGACTTCTTCTTCTTCTTCTTCTTCTTCTTCCTTTTATCAGCGAGGCTATGATCCGAAAACAAGGAATAACAGCCCTCCCACTTCACTGCATTTCTACTGATCCGCCTGTGGGGTTCGCCTATTTGACCTCAGAAAATATCGGCAGGCCTGCCGATTTTGGATCACTCGGTTACTGAGGCCAATGAAATGCCGATGTCGTCGCATTTGTCTGATCCAGGCGTTTATAGGCCTGCCTTTCCTACCTCGCGATGTCTTTGGAACGTGCATAGATATTCCCTTTTTAACAGGGTTCAAATGATCTCTTCTTTGAACGTGGCAATACCAGCTGAGCCGGTCGCGCTCTAATTTGTGTACGATGGTTTCCTTGATGTGAAAGCTTCCACGGATCTTCGAACTTCTTATTCGATCAAGCTTGGTCACTCCTGCTGTCATGCGAAGCATCTTCATCTCAGCTGCCGTTAATTTACTTTCATACTTTTTGTACATCGTCCAACATTGTGAACCGTATATGAGCTCTGGACGTACAACTGCGGTGTAGAGCCTTCCTTTCAACTTAGGGGGCATTTTTCTGTCACAGAAGATAGCGGAATTTTCTCGCCACTTCATCCACCCTACGCTTACACGATGATTGATGTCGTCATCACAAGTTGCTTTGCTATTGATCATAGATCCCAGATATTTGAACTTTTCGCACTTGGGAAGCACTGTTCCATTCAAATAAATGTCTGGAATAGGCCTGAGTGGATCAGAGAACGGGCAGCACAAGTACTCTGTCTTTTTTGAACTAATGCGATACCAATTTCCCTCCAAAACGTCCACCCACACATCAAGTGCTCGTTGCAGGGATGTAGGATCCTCACTTATGATGGCTCCATCATCAGCAAAGAATAGCTGATGTACCTTGGGGTCCATCACTTTACCTTCAAGCAGATAATCAAGGACTGTAATAAAGAGCAAAGGACTTAAAACGCTTCCCTGGTGCACCCCGACTTTGATTGGGAACTCTTCGGTTACTCCAGCGGGACATCTTACTCTTGTCTTTGCTCTTTCGTACATGTCCATGATCATCTGTACATAGGTTTCTGGAACCCCTCGATGTCTTAGCGCCACCCATATCAGATCTCGTGGTTGTCTGTCGAATGCCTTTTCAAAGTCAACCAATACAATATGCAAATCCCTTAAGGAATCACGATGTTTTTCCATTATGATCCTTATACTTTGGATTGCATCTGTGGTTGATTTACCCGAGACAAACCCGCACTGATCATCAGATAGCCGTATTATTTTTCGCAGTCGGCCACCTAATACCCGCTCAACGATCTTCATGGTATTATATTATTAACTTCTTGTATCGTAAAATGTACTCGTAGGTAATTCGTTAATACACATGCGTTGATGTATGCACAATGCACATAATATCCATATAAGTAATAATACAATTAAAAATATTTCGACCCAATAATTCAAAAAATAAACTTACCCCAGAAACTAATGTCACCAAAGGATGCTTGATTTGCATATACATACCTGTCACAAATTACATTTTGCGGAAGTCTCATCTAATTCCGTAAAAAAATCAAATTAAAACTAATCTTTTTTCGCTTTATCATTGGCGGCATCTTAAATTTACATTTTTTCTATATACGCGCACTTGTACACACCAAACACAAATCTGTAAATTTTTGCTTTGAATATATGTAACTATGGTATAACCCAGCGAATAATATACATTTCATCGAATGTATCGAATATGTATGTACATATATATCATATGCATCGAATATTAATTTTGAGTTTGGGTAAATATGTAATGATTGTATTTTCAATAGGAGTACTTTATTAAATAAATTCGTGTAGTATAAATATGTTGCATATAAATGTCTTGTGTATTTATGGCTTGTGTATAAATGTTTACCAATGCGTCCACACTCGGTAAATTTTTAAATCGAAAAAGAACGAAACTAATTTACAAAAGGTACATTGAGCAATAAAGAATATGAATGTAAAAAGAAACTATGGAAAATCGAACGTTATATTCGGAGTAATTCAAAGAGAGTGTAGCAGCGCAGATAATATAGTTACATAGATATCGTATCCAGTACAAAAAAAAATGGCCAATTTTCAATCGACTGGGATTTACTCGTGGGTCCCAGTTCGATCGATCTTGTATGTATACCATGCTCAAACGGTTCTGAGTTGAGTAGCACGTTTTGTGAGATGTATGAAAAGATGATTCTATGTGTGAGCAATTTTCATCAAATAAAAAATTAATATCTACGTAGGTACATACATATGTAAGTGACACAGTCACATAAATTTTTCAATGAATTTTTATTTAAAAAAAAAAGGTTTTCGATTTTTAAATTATTTATGTTTGCTTTATAAATAATTACGAGTATGATAAGGTAGGAACTTGGTACAATTGTGAAATTATGTCGCCTCATTATTTGATTTTTTTCTGAATAAACTTAATTATTAAAAGCATTTTGTAAGGTAAGGAAAACGGTTAAAATTAGTTATCTCATTTGAATAAGTATAGATCTATTTTATGTTTATTCAAATGATGATGATGATGATGATACTTATTTCCTGTATCCCCTTGTGGGTCCTAGGGCCTCTACTACGCCTACGCGCCATCGTGTACGGTTTCTGGCAATGTGTCTGAGTTCTCCCCAACTTTACCCTAACTGCCGTGCCTCCTTCTCGACTGTTCTGCGCCATGTTCTCCTCGGACCGCCAGGTCTTCTGCCATCCTGAGTTAGAGGGTTCCATTGCATAGCATGGTTCGCTATGGAGCTGTCACCCTTTCGGAACGTGTGACCAATCCACTGCCACTTCCGCCGTTGGATAGTTGTGCCTATTGGTTCCTGACCCGTTCTCTCGTAAAGGTGTTCGCTAGAGATACGATTGGGCCAGAAAATCCTTAAGATATTGCGCAGACACCTATTAACGAACGTTTGCAGCTTTCTGGTGATAGTAGTGGTCACTCTCCACATACTGCAACCATATAACAGCACAGATTCAACATTGGAAGAGAACAGTCTTACCTTGGTGTTCAAACTGAATGCATTGCTTCGCGATATTTTGGACAACATCCCGAATGCGGACTTTGTTTTGACGATCCTGTTGGCTATATCCAGTTCGGTTGCACCATCGGTCGAGACAATACTCCCAAGAAGTCCTCTAGTCTCTCTACCGGTTGTCCAGCAATGCATATTTGAACCGATGAGTTAGTTCCAAGGCTGATAATTTTAGTTTTTGCCGTATTAATTTTCAGCCCGACGACGCCTGCCTGCCTCTCCACATCTGCTGTCATTTGGTGGAGGTCCATAATTCTGTGGGAGAGTAAGCATACATCGTCTGTGTAGTCAAGATGTTTCAGTTGAGATGTAAGAGTCCATCGAATTCCTCCGTTTCCCGTCGACAAAGCTGCATGAAGCACATCGCTAATCACCAATAGGAATAATATTGGTGAAAGGATACAGCCTTGTCTTACCCCACTTTGGATCTCAAATTCCTCAGACAACCTTCCCCTGTGCAGAACGTGACATTTGGAGCCTTCATATGTAGCTTTGATAATAGCAATTAGTTTATCGGGAATGCCTCTCCTGCGTAAGGCACGCCAAATAAACTCCCTGTTGACACTATCGAACGCCTTCTCAAAATCGATGAACAGCAGGTGCAGTGGCGATCGATATTCAACACACTGTTCGATGATAATCCGCAGGGTGTTGATGTGGTCGGCACAGGAGGATCCAGAGCGGAAACCTGCTTGTTCGGCATCGAGTGTGTCTTCGAGATGTTGTTTGATTCGCTCAAGGATGATTTTAGCTATTATCTTAGCTACAGCAGGCAGCACGCAGATACCCCTCCAGTTTCCGCACTCCATTAAATTTCCTTTCTTAGGAAGCTGTACGATGATTCCCTTTTTCCACTCGTTAGGAAAGCTCTCAGCTTCCCAAGCTCTATCTATAAGTGGAAACAGAAGCTCAGCCGATGTTGTTGGCGGTCCTACTGTCGCACCTCCGTGCAGCTTCTTCTGCTTCTGTAGCCAGCGCGTTGATGTAGTTGCGCTTGTCACGTCGTACGCTACGCTGAACTTCTCTCATCTTCATGCGATATAGGGACTCTAGCTCGCTTCTCCCTACTGCTGGGGTAGCTGCAACGCGAGCTTTCAGCTGTTTTCGTTCGTCAATCCGTCTCCAGGTATCCTCGGAAAGCCACGCCCTATGTCTTCCCTGCGATCGACCGACAATTCTTTCAGCACCAGATGTAAAAACATTTTTCACAGTACACCAATGGTGATGATGATGATGATGAGTATTATTTACAGCTTTTATTTTCTTGATAATATTTGCACCTTTTGATTTTTGCTGATTTTTCGCTTTCTTAATTCCCATGAGCAGTGTTTGCGCAATAAGACAAGAAGGGAAAATTAAGCAATTCCTGCGATGATAAAAGCATTCGTTTTTCTCATCAAACCAGCTGCTGTCACGGATATTTGTTATTCTTATGCATTCGGAGGCCATTGTTTCTCTTATTTTTCTTATATGAGGACGATCCCGGAACATTCCATGGAAAACTTTAAAATGAAGCTTGCAAACGTCAAACAATTCATCTGATGGTACAAAAAGACTGCCAAAATCACTATTTTGAGAACATTTTTTTGGCAAATATAAAAAACTCAGAAGGGCATGTTATTTTTTCATCTTTTGTCAAAAAAATTTCTGAACAATTTGAACAGTGGCTCTTTGAAGCCATTTTGTAAGCAATATATCCCGCAAAGTATCACATTGCAACGGTCGCAAGTGTAAAATCAGTTTCTGTTTCTAGTTTGCTTATGATTTCTGTGTACAAAAACTCATCACAGTCTTCTTCTTATTGTTCCTCATTCAGCAAAACAACATGAGTGCCCTTTGTTTGGACTATACTTAAGCTCAAAAACTGAACATCGTCGTCCTTACCATTACTGTAAGGTGAGAAGGAAATAAGGTTTGACGAAAGAATTTTTGACATTAGTACACTGAATTCATAAGCAGATGGATTCTTATTATTACCACCTTTTACTCTGACAATTGAGAACAGGTTCTCTAAGATGTCTTGATGTACCCTCTTTGTCAGCAAGTAATAAAACTGCTTTAAGAGTCTGTTCCAATAAAAATGTTTGGGTACATTTGAAAAATTTTGCATCGCTTGCAAATATATTACAATATATTTTATCTGTTGGTATGCAGCATTTCCAACAGTAACTCCACGTTGAAGCGCATTTTTGTCGTATTGTGAGCCACTGTTCATGCAGTCAAAGGTATTGTTTAATGGCAGCGTAAAGGCTTGCGTTGCTTGAACGTGTTGCGAGGTAAATTTTAAACAATTCAGGTGTTGAGCTGTTTGTATGGACGAAGCAGATGTCCTGCTAAATATTTGAGTCGCTAGGCGTACGCTAATTTTTTCAAAAGCATTAGGAGCTATATGTGAGCTAGTAAATTTTAAACAAGATTCGGCAACATTGTCGGTCTCTAAATTATATATTTCTCTGAAGACATCGAAAAATTCGATTTGAGTAACAGATTGCGCACTGATTTAAGCAAATGAGGAAAATCGTAAAGACAGTATATTTTTTTGGTTTTCAAATGTCGTAAATCGGTTTTTTCCAGTAACATTCAAAAGTTGATACGCTTTCCTGTTGTTTGGACCCTGGTCACAAACAACAGCGCATACTTGAAGATCAAGATCCTTGCATATTTTAAAATTCTGTTCAATCAACTGTTTTAAGTCATTCCCTTTTATTCCATTTTCTGAAACAAAATAGTTAACAACGCTTTTCCATGTATCAAAAAGACCATTAACCATAAATACACAAATTTCATTAGCATTTGATTTTTTTCTTGCTGAACCTAAATCTTCGAATCCATCAATTAAGTCGTTGGTAGCGTTGTAGGTCAGATTTCGGCGGATTCGAATTTCATCAAAAACTAACACCACATACTTTTGACGATGAGTTATTGATACAATTTTAGAATTCAATATATTTTGAGCCATGTTTTGGTACCCAGGCTGTAGACCTTTCACAGGACCCCAACGATATAATGAAGCTATATGAGGAAGTCGAAAGCCCAACCCATCGCGTAGAAATGTAAATGTATTTTGCGAGTGATCAAAAACATTTTGTGCAAGTTCTTTTTCTTCTGGGCTATACAAATTTGATTTAGAAAGCCCCATCAACATAAAACAAAATAACTTAGACTGCTTTGACATATTCATGCTCTTAATTTGGGATGCCAAACCTGAATACTTATTTTGTTTCTTTATTTTTAATGTAATGCTCTGTTCTTTAATCTAAGTTTTTGCTTTAAAGTTTTAATTTTCAAACTGAAAGAAGCAATACTTTTTTTTAGTTGCAAAATGTTGTTTTCCCGCTTCTCGATTGATTGCATCAATTTGTTGCATTTCAAGCAGCCTAGATCTGAACTTGAACTTCTTCTTCTCTTACTACTCGAAGAAGAAAGATTTTCTAATTCTTCAAATTGGTCAATATCATTTTGCAAATTGAGTGTGGGAACTGCATCTCTTTTTAGCATTTTCCTGCCCACAAACTCACTACAAAAATGATTTTGGCAAACAAAAAAAATCTTATCGCCATTAAAACTACATGCTTTTTTCCATAAATTATTTAAAATTTCTTTTTTTTCTTTTGAGGGGCATGCAAACATTTTTAAATTAGGAAAACCCCTTCTCGATTCTTGCATGTCGTGCAAGAAACTCCTGATTTCCTTTTATCATTCATTTGTTATTTTTATTTAAAACCAAGCAACCAAGCGCTGTCGCAATTCGATCTCAAATAAATGATAAACATAGTTTTTAACCTGCGATGACAGAAATTTCAAACTCATGTATTTACCAAAAGAAATACGCATCTAGACACGTACATAAATGCCATGCAACCCTTCTAAGACAATACGACGCGACGTAAGATACACACAGCCATGACAATGACACGATCACCATTGAATCATACCATACCATCAGTATGTTGTATAGATATTGTTCTTTAATAGAAAATGGTTTTTGTGTGACAGAAGTTTGCTTTGGTGTTTCTACGACACACTGAAGAGCAAGATTATTGCATGGTCTTGCAACATAATTTTATTTCGTTTGGTCTGAAAGAGTTCGATTAACCTCCTTTACTAGGGTGGCAACCAAGATCGATCGAACCCACAAGTCGATTGAAATGGCCATTTTTTTTTGTACGGAATGCGATATCTATGTACATAACTATATTATCTGTGCTTTTTTTGAAAAATAAAAATTCATTGAAAAATTTATGTGACTGTGTCACCTACATACCATATGTATGTACCTACGTAGATATTTATTTTTTATTTGATGAAAATTGCTCACACATAGAATCATCCTTTCATACATCTCACAAAACGTGCTACTCAACTCACAACCGTTTGTGCATGGTATACATACAAGATCGATCGAACTGGGACCCACGAGTAAATCCCAGACGATTGAAAATTGGCCATTTTTTTTGTACTTGATGCGATATCTACATATGTAACTATATTATCTGCGGTAGCAGGAATGCAATTTAATAGAGAAATGGAGAGTTATCGAAATTAAGGTTTTGCAAATAATGTGCTATGCGTTTACTTGGCACTTGTGTTACGAACAGTAGCGGGCACAAAAATGTGATTTGAAAAATAATTCCATATTCACATTTTAAACATTCACAGTTTATTTTTAATTCACTCACAGGCTGCGTATGTGAATTTTGATTCGCAGTGAATAATTCACAGGTAGTGATTTTTTGCCCAGTGTAGTGAGGATCCTACATCCCTGCAACGAGCACTTGATGTGTGGGTGGACGTTTTGGAGGGAAATGGGTATCGCATTAGTTCAAAAAAGACAGAGTACTTGTGCTGCCCGTTCTCTGATCCACTCAGGCCTATTCCAGACATTTATTTGAATGGAACAGTGCTTCCCAAGTGCGAAAAGTTCAAATATCTGGGATCTATGATCAATAGCAAAGCAACTTGTGATGACGACATCAATTATCGTGTAAGCGTAGGGTGGATGAAGTGGCGAGAAAATTCCGCTATCTTCTGTGACAGAAAAATGCCCCCTAAGTTGAAAGGAAGGCTCTACACCGCAGTTGTACGTCCAGCGCTCACATACGGTTCACAATGTTGGACGATGTACAAAAAGTATGAGAGTAAATTAACGGCAGCTGAGATGAAGATGCTTCGCATGACAGCAGGAGTGACAAAGCTTGATCGAATAAGAAGTTCGAAGATCCGTGGAAGCTTTCACATCAAGGAAACCATCGTACAAAAAATAGAACGTGACCGGCTCAGTTGGTATTGCCACGTTCAAAGAAGAGATCATTTGAACCCTGTTAAAAAGGCAATATCAATGCACGTTCCAAAGACATCGCGATGTAGGAAAGGCAGGCCTATAAACGCCTGGATCAGACAAATGCGACGACATCGGCATTTCATTGGCCTCAGTAACCGAGTGATCCAAAATCGGCAGGCCTGCCGATATTTTCTGAGGTCAAATAGGCGAACCCCACATGCGGATCAGTAGAAATGCGGTGAAGTGGGAGGGTTGTGATCCCTTGTTTTCGGATCATAGCCTCGCTGATAAAAGGAAGAAGAAGTGATTTTTTGCCCACATAAGATACATTTGTTTGTTCCCCTACATGACTACACACCTCGCCGTAGTGTAGGGGCCTAATAATGGTCAAGGATTCTCGGGTATTTCCCCAGATGAGACAAGAAGCCAAGCTGTAGTCGTCCTAATCCCTCCCCGTCATATCCTTTCCCTCCCTCTCTCCTCTCCAGTGGGCCGGATCAAGGTGTAATACGACCCGTGCCGAGGATCAGCCTGGCTGGGGGCCCACTTTAAATAATAGTCCAGTCGCTAACGGAGTATCCGGATACCTGGCGACCTCCGGATTAGCCTGCCTTGCCTGCACAATGCGGATCTCTGTGCAGGTCGACCTCCCATTCTCCGCCACTCGTGGGTCCAATAATGAACAATAAAAACAAAAACATACAAAACATAAAAAATATAAAAAAGACAAAGAAAGAGGACGGTCCTCTTAAAAAACCGTCTTCCAGCCTCCTGGGAAGCATACCCGCAAGCTCTGCTGTGGCAATCCCTTCTAGCGCATTGGCCTTGAGGCCTAGCACTAGCGTTGCAAGCAGTTGCAAGCAGGTTGACGCCCCCAGGATTGCTGAACGCGCGTCTGGTACACTGGCGGATAGGACAGTGGTGTCAACACCTGGTCCCATCGTAAAGCCAGACCATGAAACGCGAGGGGGCAAACCCCTTAACATCTCTGCCCCTTCAGGGACAGCATACTGTTCGGCCTCGAGCTTACAGCGTGCTGTGCCCTCCACTTCGAAGGATCCACATCCCCTTCTCAAATCTCTTTCGGCGGCGACGGATGGCTCGGCTTCGAGCTTGCCGAATGTCGCTCTCCCCAAGATCTCCTACCAAGATCGCCGGCTAGCTTATAAGCTAATTCGCCGCATCCAGGTAATTCCTGAACAGGACAGGACCCAGAAGCATAAGACTTCTCTAAGCTGGGCACTCAAACGTGTCCAGCTCCACCCTGACTCATCCAGCAAGGACTTGCCTTCCAAACGCCAGAGGTCTCAAGATGAGTCTCCCACCCTTGCCAAAAAGACCTAGGTAGTACAGTCCATCGCTACTACCAAGCCCTTCAACCAAGTGCTTAAGGCACACTTGGAGATTGCGGTCGTTGACCATAGCGATCCGGATGGCAGCATTACGGCGGATAAGTGGAGGAAGGTGGAGATTAAACTCGCCACCAACTGTCTCCAAATCCTACGTGACCATCCCGGCCCTGATGTTTCCTGCAGGGATGGTGGCTGGCATCAAGGGCATGTCAAACTCGTTGCCTGCGCTGACCAAAGATCGAAGGATCTCTATAAACTTGCTGTCTCCAGATTAGGACAGGTTTGGCCAGGTGCACAGTTGGAGGTCGTGGAAAAGGACCAGATTCCTAACCGACCAAGAACACGTGCTACCATTCCGGCTGAACCCTCTGATCCTAAAATCATCCTGGATATTCTGAAGGCTAACAACAGCTCCCTTCCTACCCATAATTGGAAGATTGCCAAAGTGGACGAGCCGAGAGGAGACGTCAGAAGTGTGATCATTGTCATCAATGAAGAGTCTCTGGCCCCCCTGGCATCTTCTAAAGGGGTAGTAAATTATGGTCTCAGCTCCATCACCCTGAAAGTCTACAAATGTGACGAGAAGGAGCACGAGAAAGTACCTCCCAAGCCGGTTGCAGTCTCTTCTGCACCAGCTAAGAATACCTCTCCTTCCGAGCCCCTTCCCTCGCTCCCTTGCGTCGTTCCATCTTTTTCGGGGGTTGACTCCTCGTCGACAGACACCGAGATGGTTGACGCTCTTTTGAAACTGGACTTCTCTGGTCCTCCCTCTCCCTCTCCATCACTCCTGGACAGTGACCCATGTGGCCTCTCTCTCGAGGATGACCTTCTGTCATCAGATTCAGAGGAAGCCAATAATACCGTGGTAATGGTATCTGTAGCGAGAAGTAGCCCCAATGCTGCGGATCCTACAGATTAACCTGCATCACTCCATCACGGCTTCGGCCTCCCTCATTCTCCGGCTCAGCAAATACGGGGAAGACTTAGTCTTGATCCAGGAACCATGGGTTGTTGGAAACCGGGTTTGTGGACTCAAGACTCCAAACTACATATTAATCTACGCAAGAAAAGAAGGTAAACCGAGATCCTGTATCCTTGCGAAGACCCATCTAAACATTCATTTACTCTCTAATTTCAGCAATCAAGACATAGTCGCTACCAACCTGGAATTGCGATCAAGAAATTACTGGTTGGTATCGGCTTATTTAGGTCACGATCTTGCGGGCCCACTCCCCCCGGACATCTTGGGGAGCTTGATTGCTGTAGCAGAGAGTCGAAACACTGGTCTCATCATTGGCTGTGATGCGAATGCCCATCACTCAATCTGGGGCAGTTCCGACATAAATGTAAGAGGTGAGCAACTTTTTGACTTTATCCTTAGTACTAAACTCCTAATCTGTAACAGGGGGTCCAAACCGACCTTCATTACTCGAAACCGACAAGAAGTCCTGGACATCACTCTTGTCTCCGATCATTTATATAACTTGGTTAAGGACTGGTGAGTCTCTGATGAGCACTCTTTTTCAGACCACCGTTACCTCCAATTTAGTCTTGATGACTATCTGCCTGACCAGAAGGCTTTTAGAAATTATAGAAAAACCAACTGGTCCCTCTATAGGAAACGTTTATTAACGCTTATTCCCTCCCATCTGCCTACTGAACCTTCTTGCACTGAAGACCTCGACGATTTAGTCAACACCCTAACATCGGCACTAAATGGTGCCATGGCCGAGGCCTGCCCACTCCGCAAACCTCGAGGTAAAATGAAACCTCCCTGGTGGAATGCAAATCTCAGTACTCTTAGGAAAGACAGTAGGCTCCTTTTTAATACTGCTAAAAGCTCCCGTGAGACGGCCGACTGGGATTCCTATAAACTGTCTCCCAGAAAATACAAAATCTCACTGAGGAAGGAGCAACGACGTTCCTGGAGACTCTTCTGCAAAAGCATTGAAGAGTCCTCGGAAGCTTTCAGGTTGCGGAAAATCATCTCTAAAAGCCCTGCTATACCCAGCTTCCTTTTGCATCCGGATGGTTACTGGACCTCCTCTGCGGAGGAATCCATTGACATCTTACTGGATACCCACTTTCCTGGTAGCTCCCCTGTTGCTATATCGCAAGAGGGAAATCCCCCCCCTCAACCTTGCAGCAACTCGCTAGTCTTGATAACTACAGAAAAGATTCGTTGGGCCATGCGCAGTTTCAAACCCTTCAAGTCCCCAGGACCTGACGGTGTTATTCCAGCTGAAATTCAGCAATGCGAGGACATTGTGCTTCCATGGCTCAAAGTCATCTTGTCGGGCTGTCTAAATCTGGTCTATATTCCCAAACTATGGACCGAGGTTGAAGTCATATTCATACCTAAGGCAGGAAAGAGCTCGCACGTGGAACCAAAGGATCTCCGACCTATCAGTCTATCGTCCTTTCTGCTCAAAACGTTAGAAAGGTTAATAGATATCCATCTTCGGCAAAGTATTAGCCCAGCTCTGCTCTCGCCGTCCCAACATGCGTACTGCAAAGGCAAATCGGTTGAGACTGCCTTACATTCGCTTGTGCGCATCATTGAAAAATCATTGAGCATCAAAGAATACACCATGGTGGCTTTCCTTGACATTGAGGGAGCTTTTAACAATGTCAAACCAAAGGCAATTACCGACGCACTTGTAAATCTGAAAGTGGATACCTCGCTCGGAGTGTTGATCAATCAATTGCTTACATGCAGGATTATTAACACGCAGCTGCGATCTGGCGTCCTTGGACGTCATGAGCATCCATCGCTTTGTCAAAAGCTCCGGTTGGTTTTGTTAGTCCCTGAGTGGCCTAATGGTTTGATCCTGGTATCACAAAAGACCTTCGCTGGTCTAAGTGTGTCTACACTCCCGTGTGGACAGCCAACATAACCTAACCTAACCTAAGATACATTTGTATGAATGCGATGCTTAAGGTAAGTGAAAAGGGAATATGCGTACGTCCGAGTATAAGTGTGCTGTGACAAAAAGCAGAAATGGTAAATTAACGATACGAGTAATATAACAGCTTTTGTAAAAAGTATTCGGGAACTGGGGATGTTTGGAAACAGGCGACTTTACCCTATGTATCGGCCGGGACTATAATGTTTCATTTAAATTATATTTTCCCTGCTGAGCTTAAAGTTGTTGAACGCTATAAGTAGAACTGTAAGTAAAGATTGTGTTTTATTTTTCTAGTGAGTAAATCGTTAACTTTACCGTTAATACAGCTAAAATAATGTGAACATACACACACGATTTCTCCATACAAAACGCTTCAACCAATTAAATGAAAGCTTTTTAATCACGTTCATGGCTGTATAAGCTTGGATCCATTTGCCTTCCCTGCACGGGAGAATATTACAAAATAAAAGTTATGTAAACAAATACCTACATAATACTAATACTCATAGATATGAGACTGATGGTTGATAGATGAACGATTTGCTCGAAAGCCACATACACACACCACATAAATCCGACATCGATACAAAAAATTAAACGATTTTGATTTTCGCGACACCGAGAAATCGGTGGAGATGCACGATCCAAGTGTAGACACTCTTAAGGCTGCATACAGTACTGCAACGAAAATAATGGTAACCCAGTTCTAGGCCAAAACCTCGTGTTCTGAGACCCAAAAGAATATGTTTTAGTTTATTGAAGTATTGCAATTACCACCACTTTCTTGGAAGACATTTCAGGAGTAGATGCAAGGCCAAGTGCTTAGCTAACAATGAGAATCCACAAATTCCTGAGAAGTATTTTTTGCCTTTTCGAACGAAAAAAACAAAGCAATTTCGCTCCGCGTGTGTATAATGCCATGTAGGCTCAGTAAAACCCTCGCTAAGTACTTTTTGTGGAAATATGTATACATAAAACCAAAAAAAAATAAATAAAAAGAAATTGTTGATCTAATTTATCTCATTTGAGGAGAAATTTACTCAAAAAAAGAAAGGAAAAGTAACTCAATCCTTAAAAGGAAGACAAGTAAATTCAATTAAATTCTCATTTCCTGTCTCATTTCTCTGAATATAATGTGCTTTTTAATTGTTCGTCCTCTTTTATTTTTTGCATATCTACCCTCCACTTAAGTTAAGACAATCTGTCTGAATGACGGCCGAAGGAAGAAAATGAGGACAATGCTGGTAAGAAAAAAAAAGTCTTCAACATTATTAAATGCCTTACTGACGCGCGCTTAGGAAGGATAACTTAAATGGAAACAGCTGTTCATTTAGCACAAGATTAAGGTCACTCAGCAACAATGAGAAAAAGATTATATAAGAGTTTCACTCGTCGCCATTAATTCCCATCTGTAAGGATTATAATTAACTGAAAGAGATGAGGAACGTAGGAATTGCGCCGCGCGTTCAATATTGTGCGGACTTGAAAAGAAATTAATAATCTTGGCTTTAGCCTCAGGGGAAGTTTGATTGATGACCATTGGATAACGATGGACAAAGTAGATTCTAATGAGCAGGATGTAGATGGCGATATGTATACTTTTTTTCAAATTGCAGATATTGATGTGCTAATGAGGATTTTATCTTAGAGGAGATATGTGTCAACTCCATCTGTTGAGAAACGTCAATTCTTTAAAAAAGTTGAGTTGCAAGAAATAAATTTTCCGCTATTTACCAGATTTCCTTATAAGTACAAATATCTGCTGCCAAATATTATACACCTGCTCTTGCTAAGGTGTAGTTTCCTGGGAGTTTTTGAGAGTAGTATAATATGAAAATAAGTGTCTACGATTAATTTCAAAATTAAGGGCTTTGGCATATTTCTATCTTCTTGTTATAAAATATATTCAATTCAATTTGATTTTATTTTCACTTAAAATGCTTTACAAATATTTTATAACATTGAATAAGACAATGACGTAGTTGCCGTCTGCCAGATTGACATGTAAAAAATGAACTAAGGTAACGCATACATTTAAAAATCTTCCTCCGTGATTCTTCTTCTATACTCTAAAGGTATTTTACAGTATTTTTAGAGCTTTTCCCAATTCAATGCATTTAAGATTTTCAGCATTTGCTCCACGCACAAGATATTTTCTCCCCATATCGTTCTCCTTATCTCCTTCAACTTCAACACTGGACAAACACATAAAAAATGCCTTATGTCCTCCCTTTCCTCCATATTGCAGAGAGAACATGTCAGTAGTAAGTCATTCTATGCGGAATATAATTTATATTTAACAGCTCTCCTCTTGCTTTGAAGATCATATAAATCGATTGAACACTCATGTCGTTTCGAAAATAATTTTAGGCTTCAAGGTTATATCTGAGGCGACTGTAATAGTTCCGGTGTAATGAAGCTCTGGCTGAATTAAGAAACTGTTGGCGGTACTTTTCATCCAAATTTTGCAATAGTAGATATAGCTACCCTCTCCAACTTGAGATATTTTCCATAGACAGTTCTACCGGGCAGTTACAAAAATCTGCTAGGCTTAGCCATTTTTGAACCAGTAAGACTTTCGGGTGATCACATATTCGGCTACTTTTCTTGGAATTCTTCTGATATCCCATAACAATATATTCAAAATCCAGTTCCACAAAACCCCATGACCGCGCTCCATAACATAAAATAGATTTGACCATAACTTTAAAAACGTTGTACTTCGTGCTTGGCTGAACAAGACCGCTAGTCATAAAATGTTTCATGGTTGCGTTCAGGGCGTTTGTAGAACTTGCAAGTTTATCAGATAAATATTTTTCATAACTTCCACCACTGGACATCAGTACACCTAAATACTTGCATTTTTCAAAATTTCAATTTCTTGGGCTGAGTCCTCATCCTTGCTTGAACCCTCTATAGGTCTCGAAGTTCTCCGAAAAATGTTCCCCTTCCCAAACACTCGACGTTGTGCCTTTATACATGCTCTGAATCACCTTAATAAATTTGTATGACATTCTAAATCTAAACAGCTTGTAAAATAAGGCATTGCGATCTACCGTGTCGAAAGCTGCCTTAAAATCGACGAAAAAGGTAAACAGCTTTTTCTTTCTTTCGATGTAAAATTATGCTATGTTTGACAAGGTGAAAATCTGGGGTCGAATCGCGACCTCCATCAACGGATGACTGGTAACGTAATTTCTATTGTGTTGTTGGTAGATCTAGCAACAAAATACATACAAATTACGTAACGAGTTGAACGTTCATGTAGGACGCGATTCGACCCCTGATCCACAGTCGAGTATCCTACCCGGAAACCAGCTTGAAATTCACGAAGGAGCCCTTTTACTTGTATCCATTCCTCTAACCGTGTCTGGAGAATCGATGTGAAAATTTAAGTATTGGAGTTCAGAAAGGCAATTCCACAGTAATTTGTTACTTCATTCACGTCTCCCTTTTTGTGCAAGCGATAAATTATTGTTTCCTTGAAGCTTTTGGGAACTTCAACTCTCTCCAAAATTCTGTTTTCTTCTTATTCAAAATCAATGTATGTTTGTTTGTTCCTTTGTTTGCATGCTACAGACGCCGAAAGCACCGAACCGATTGAGCTCAAACTTTCAGGCAATCTCGATAGTGGCCCGGAGTGTTCTTCTGAAGTTTGGTCAAAATCGGCCCACTACTTTAGTATTATTGCCAGGCATTGTCTGACAGTTGTTGCCCCAGAGTGATATGCTCTCCGCAAAATTAATATAATATTTTATATCGTACGCGATTAATACCCTGAGTTGGTAACAATGGCAAAAGCGAGCATCAAACATGTTTATTACTCTGCTCTCCGAGCGCATGTTAAAGAAGACAGTTATGGAAAAAAAAAACACAAGTTGTTTTCGTCTTTTAAGCCATAAGTTTGTGGTACAGTCGCCGACTGATTATCAGTTTGCAAAACCATACTGTATCGATGTCAAAGCCAAGTTGTACGATCAAGCATCTTGTTTCCATGCACGCTTGATGATGACGAAGACTCTCTTTTTTTTTCTTCTCTCTCCCTTTTTATTCGGCTCTCTTTTTGTAATTTCCTTTTCTTTATATTATATTTTGTTAAAATCTGTCTTGAGTGAAATCTTAAAACGTAAGTTAAGTTAGCTTTAGAGCGATTCTAATGGACATTATAAGTTTAGCCTCGACTGAATAAAGATAGTATATTATAAAGTTTATGAAAAGCAAAGTGCTTCATTTTTAGAGCGTTAAAGTGGGATGAGTTAAAACGTAACTCCAGGCGCCTGCCTGACAGCCGTTTTTTTTTTTGTTAGGGGCAGCAACGCACGCCGGGTACCTCCTAGTTATTTATAATAATAGGTCTGAGTCTAAGTGAGCTCGCAGAAAGAGAGAATGCTCTATGAGGTAGCTATGGAGTAAAGTTGTGATTTCCATTCGACGGGTAAACCAACTTACTGGCCAACTGATACTTCGAAAATACCTGACTTGATCGTGTGATCATTCCCCGTTTATTTTGACATTACGCGAAAAACAAATCTATAACCTAGAGCCAGCGAGATTAACTGGTAGAACAACTAACTGGGAAGGCTTTAGGAACGAAATTGAAGATAATGTTGAACTGAGTGTTCCACTTACGACACCCTATGAACTCGAGGTTGAAGTTGATCGCTTCGTTGAGATCGTACAGCTCGCTTCTTTTAATAATACGCCCAATTCAAGGAAAACGTCGGACAAATACGGTTTACGATATCCTCCGGAAATAAAAGAATTGGTCAAGGAAACAAGAAAAGCGGAAAATGGCAACAGAGTCATGCTCCGCAACATAAAGCACACTTGAATCGTCTGTGCAATTCGTTGAAGAAGGCTATTCAGGATTTAAAGAATCGTGCGATGGGCTCTTACCTAGAAAGTTTAACAGCGAAAAAGATTCCAATTATTCACTTTGGAAAGCTGTAAAAGGCAACAAAAAGCCCAAAGTCCAAAGCAAGGGAAGATAAAGAAAAAGTTGATGTCTTTGTGGACTATCTGGAAGAATCCTTACGATGGTCAAGTGGTTTACGACAACATCAATAGGCTGGATTTACTATCTCACAATTTAACACTTTCAAGTGCAACGCTAAGGGAACTCAAACATGATATCGAAAATCTAAAACCTAAGAAAGCTCCTGGTTATGATTTGATCACCGGAAAAATTCTCGAAATTTTACTTAGAAAAGCATTGATTAAGCTTCTCCATATTGTAAATGCTGCACTTAATTGAAAGTTGTGCAAGTCATAATGGTTTTAAAACCAGGAAAACCGCCAAATAAGGTAAAATCGTATAGACCAATTTCCCTCCTTCCAGTCATAACCAACATTTTCGAGAAGATATTACTAAGGCGTCTCCAACCGGTTAAAGAAGAAAATAAGCTTATCCCTGACCACCAGTTTGGGTTCAGAAGTAAGCATTCGACGATTGACTAGGTGCATAGAATTCCTGACGTGATCGAGAAAGCACTTGAAAAAAAAAAGAATTTGCTCAAGCGTATTTCTTGACGTCTCGCAAGTCTTTAATAAGGTGTGGCATGATGAAATACTTGAAATACAAATTACGAGAAGTTCTCCCTGCATGCCTATACGATATTCTAAAATCATATCTCGGGAATAGATTCTTCCGTCTAAAACATGGAAACGAATACTCGGAGCTTAAAGAAATTTCGGCCGACGTACCGCGTTCTTGGGCCGCTTCTCTATCTGTTATATATTCGTGATATACCGAAAGAAGATGGTACTATCCCTGCTGAGTTTGCCGATGACACCGCTATCTTAGTGGTAAGTACAATAATGGAAGAAACGACTGCAAAACGCACTGAATAAAGTAAATTAATGGACGAGGGACTGGTCGCCCTCAATGAATCTAAATCTGTTCACTTCACACTTCACTTATAAAAAAAATAATAACTTGTCAATTTTTCTAAACTTCGCCCAAATACCTTTTGCAAACGAGGCCAAATACCTGGGAATGATACTCGACGCAAGGCTGAAATGGAATTCGCACGTAAAAATTAAACGTAAAGAACTCGAAATCAAATATAGAGAAATGTACTGGGTGCTCGGAAAACATTCCCAGCTCAGTACTGAGAACAAAGTGCTTTTATACAAGCAAGTGCTTAAGCCGTTGTGGACCTACGGTATAGAACTTTGGGGTTGTACCAAGAAAACAAATGCCAATATTTTACAAACTTTTCAAAATAAAGTGCTAAGAGAAATTTAATAGAAGCGACGATATCCACATGGATCTCGGAATTCCGACAATCGAAGCTGAAATTAGAAGCTTCGCGAGAAAGTATAGAAACCGACTAATACAGTCCTACAAATTTTCGCTGAGAGCACCGCGTCTAGATTGCGGAACATGCAGGAACTTTCAGTGGAAAGTAACTTGCCAAACGTTTTTATTTCGTGATAAAAAAATTGCTTGAAAAGTTATTATTCACTTAGTTGCAATATCTGACAAATTTATATCGAAGGGTGATGTTTTTTGGTTAGGGACTTTGTCTACCTTGGCTCTGCTATAAACTCGAAAAACAAAATCAGCGCAGAAATCAAGCGAAGAATAACTCTTGCCAATCGCTGTTTTTTTGGGCTTATAGGACAATTCAACAGTAAAGCCATATCTCGAACAACTAAGGAGATTCTGTATAAGAACCTGATTATCCTAGTCCTGCTTTATGGCGCTGAAACATGAACTTTATTAAAACAGGATTAAGATATCCTTGGTCGTTTCGAGAAAAGAATTCATCGTAAGATTTTCGGTCTGGTTTGCGTTGACGGGTTTTGGAGGAGAAGGTTCAATCACGAACTATACGAGCTGAACAGCGACATCGACCTAGTCAAAAAACTGCGTATTGGACTTCTGAGGTGGCTAGGACATGTAGAGCGAATGGACAGCAACGCTCCGGCCCACAGAGTGTTCGAATCTAACCCCGAGGGACGACGCAGTAGAAGGAATCGTCGCCGTAGGTGGCGCGCAGAGGTTTCTTGCTTAGTTAGAATGGGTTTCTGGAACCCCTCGGTGTCTTAGCGCCACTCATATCAAAGTAAAGGCCAAGGTTTTTCTACTCCTTGACTAATTTGATGCTCTCACCATTATAGTATTACCTTTCATTTGAGCAATTTCTTCCCCCGCCTGTTTTAAAAATCAGAACTTTGGATTTCTTTAAATTCACAAATAGATTCCACAATGTGCAGCCTCAATAATTTGTCGAATCAAACAAGCTTTTTTGTGAATCGAAAGGATAGGCGTTTTCTCAAATTCTTTTGAAATTATCCCACATTCAAGGATTTTATTAAAGACGAACAGGAGTTGGTTTTCAAATTTAGAAGAACCATACTTATATATTTCAGGAGATATTAAATTCGAGCCTGGGGCTTTGCCATCCTTGAGTCTACTTCAAGCTTTTTAAGCTCCTCCCGAATGATTGGGGAATCCAATCTTTTACATCTGAAAGCCTTCCCAGTCTACCCAAATTTACATCTATTGAGTACTGGGTTCAAGCGAATATTAAAATGTGCAAGAGGAAGGTTAGGACTAATCTCACGATGCATTCAGCTTCGCAGCTAGTTTCCGAAATTTGAATGCATTACTACAAAACGCTAGCCGTCCAATTCATAGTGAGTTTTATTTTTCCGCGTACATAATGTCCTAAACGTGCTACTGGCAACCACATCTTCTGCTTCCTATTTCGGCGAGGTTGTGGTCTGAAAACAAAGAATCATAACCCTCTCACTTCACTCCATTTCTACTGATCCGTCTGTGGGTTTCGCACGTTTGACCTTAGAAAATATCGGCAAGCCTCCAATTATGGATCACTTCGTTACTGACAAACCAAATGCTGGTGTTGTTGCAATTATGTGATCCAGGAGTTTAGAGGCCTGTCTTTCTTTCGCTATATTTTTTAACGCACATTGATATTGCCTTTTTAACAAGGTTCAAATGATGGCTTCTTTGAACGCGGCAATAACAGCTGAGCCGGTCACGCTATATTTTTCGTGAGATGTTTCTTTGACGTACTCGTAAATGCTTCCACGGATCTTTGAACTTCTTATTCGATCAAGCTTTGTCACTCCTGCTGTCATGCGAAGTATCTTCATCTCAGCTGCCGTTAATTTACTCTCATACTATTTGTAAACTGTCTAGCATTGTTAACCGTATGTGAGCGCTGGATGCACAACTGCGGTGTAGAGCCTTCATTCCAACTTAGAGGACATTTTTCGGTCACAGAAGATAACGGAATTTCACCGCCACTTCATCCACCTTACTTACGCGATGATTGATGTCGTTATTACAGGTTGCTCTGCTGTTGATCATATTATAGATCCCAGATATTTAAACTTTTCGTACTTGGGAAGCACTGTTCCATTCAAATAAATATCTGGAATAGGCCTGATTGGATCGGAGAACGGGCAGCACAAGCACTCCGTCCCTTTTTAAATTATGCGATACCCATTTCCCTCACAAACGTCGACCCACACATCAAGTGCTCGTTGCATAAATGTAGGATTCTCACTTATGATGGCTCCATCGTCAGCAAAGGATAACTGATGTTCCTTGGGGTCCGTCACTTTTCCTTCAAGCAGATAGTCAAGGACTGTAATAAAGAGCAAATGACTTAAGTCGCTTCGCTTGTGCACCCCGACTATGACTGGGAACTCTTCGGTTACTCCAGCGGGACATCCTTCTCTTGTCTTTGCTCCTTCGTACATGTCCACTATCATCTGTACAAAGATGGAATTCTGGAATCCCGCGATATCTTAGCGCCACCCGTATCAGATCTCATGGTTGTCTGCCGAATGCCTTTTCAAAATCAACCAATACAATATGCAAATCCTTTAAGGAATCACGATGTTTTTCCATTATGATTCTTATACTTTGGATTGCATCTGTGGTTGAATTACCCGCGATAAACCCGCACTGATCATCAGATTGCCGTATTATTTTTCGCAGTCGGCCACCTAATACCCGCTCAATAATCTTCATGGTGTGTGATATTATCTTCATCGAACGGTAGTTATCACAGTTTCGCGTACCACCCTTCCCTTTGTACACAGGGAGAAGGTAACTTTCTTTCCATTGATTCGGTATTGGATCAGCTCTCATAAATGTGGAGATGAGAATTCTGAGCCATCTGAACCCGGTTTCTCCCATCTTTTTCCGGAACTTAGAGGGCATCTCGTCTGGCTCAACCGATTTTCGTTTTTTTGGAGTATTTCACCGCCTCACTAAGTTCTTCGACTGTAATGTCAGGTATTTCCTCACAGTTAGGCGTGGCTCTTGGAAAGTATAGCCGGGGAAACTGTTCATTAAAAAGTTTTTCATAATACTGCCGCCACTTCTGCAGAATTCGGTCGTCATCCACAAGAAGCGGCATTGTTAATGAAGTTTGGCGAACAAATCTCCTAAGAATTCCTCCTAGTAGCTATTTTGCAGATGGTTGCGCTCTTAGTCATATTATGTCGTCGCAGATCCTGGGTAGCCTGATTTGCATCAGCAACACGGAAAGATATTTTCTGCAGCTCCCGATACAGGCCCCATACTCTCTGCTTGATGTTGAGCGTTCTTTCTTGCAACATCTGCATTCCTCTTCCAGGCCAAATTTTCCGTCTCTATCATTAGAGGAACACTTTGATTAAGCTTTGAAAGCCCGCTTTCTTTTATTTACTACTTCTTTAGCTTTGTCACTCCACCACCACGTTTCTTTAGTGTGTTGGTGATAGGGAATCTGAACTCTCATCCTAAGCTACTTGATCGTCTGAGAGAGGATATTCTTCGCCTTTCTAACCACTGCTCCTGTTGATGGTGGAGATTGGGTAAGACTCTTTGATAATTTTTCAAGTCTGCCTCCTGTTAACGCTGTATCGCATATCGAGCTGTCTTCGATACAAGCTTGTTTTATTTTTTTCTTCCATCGCAGTTTGGGTAGTAGCCTCATGCATAAAATTCCTTCGGTTTTACTGACTTCCACTTGAAATGTTATAATTGTTGGGAGGGTTTCCGAAAAGGGCACATATTCCACTTTAAAATCTTTTATGTAAGTCATCCGTTCATCGTACATTATCTTCCCAAGAATGTAAATTTACCAGTTCTGTCCGATAGATTCGTACCATTTTGAATTCGCAATTCGAACGAATTTACTAATTATTTCAATGAACTTTACAAACATTATCTTTTGACTACCGTTTTATCCCTGCGTCGATGTTTTAAGCACCAGCTTCTATTCCCATTCTTGCATTATAACCACCTACTTATGAAGATATTTTGTAATGAAAACAGTTGATTTTATATGCAAGAACTAAGCTTATTTTGTTTGTTTGTTGCAACGAAATTAATAGATGCGACAACTCTTTCTGAAGATATGGTGCTATACTTAGAAGCTAGTGGTATCAATTATTTTTTACTTATTTTCCAAATAACGGGTGTAAAGAATCTTGGTCCGATGCGAAGAAAATCATTTACATGAGTTGACCGAGAATATGTAACTCGAAGTTTACAAAAAGACAGTAAGACAGTAACAAAGTCTGCAATGAACTACATATGAAAGCAAAACATTTCAGAATTCAGAATTGTTAGGTGTAAAAAAAGGAGTCATCAATGATGTTAATACAGGGCAGGGATGATCTCTTCTAGAGAGCAAAATAAAAGATTTACAAAATCTGATTGAATTTAGAAGTGCTTCAAAACTAAATTGCACGTGTACAACAGACAAATACTTTCGTTTTTGGCCACACACAGTGGTACAAAGTGGTTGCAAAAACTCATGCAACTCAAATTCAAAAGGATTACCTACATGACATGCACACAGAACAAATCCTCCTTCCAGAGCTCCTCCCGCAGCAACATTACCAAGACAAACCAGTAGTATTACAAAATTCTTAGTTCATCATAAAGTGAAACTTTAAATTTTTAATCCGCCTTAATCCAGGATTTTAACCCAACGTGCAATTGTACCGCTCACGGAACTCTGTTTGTGACCTCATTTCATCATTATCTCTCTCTGGAACACTGAATTCATCCTCTCAAAATGTCTGAAGGCATAAAAATGCATAAATAAATTTGAAACTTAGGCGAAACCTTCCAAAATGACAAATACTTTGTCGTCTTCTACACCGTCGTCGTCGTCGTCGTCACCATCGTCGTTGATGGAGAGATATGGTGGTTGAAGGTGCAGGGGTTTTAATGGTGGCAAATCAAAAACTTTGAAAACTTTATTTTAATTTTTCATAAATAATTCATGGGATCCTTTCTATCTCATCCATCCACCACCATCAGCTCTCCCCCACTATATGCAGTGGAAAATTGTCTCCATCTGCCCGAATGAGAAGATTGGGCAAAGGATATTGCAAAAGACGAAGACTGTAACTATTGCACAGAGAGAAGGACTACACGACGACGAAGGATTGCATTTTTGCTTAGAAATTTTCCGAGAATAGCAAGTCAGCAAATAAAAGACCATAATTGGGTTTTAGGGGTTGAACTGATATAGCTGCCGGGGCGAACGGACTAGAGGAAAGAAGATAAATCAGCTATTCCTCCATAAGACCACCATGCATTCGGTAAATAAGGTTCTTGGGGTTGGAATTGGATTTCATGCTTCATTGGAGTATAAATGTTGTGATGTCATGGCTAAGTTTTCCTCACTTGAATGTGACTCCTGTGGTTTGTGAAAGTTTCCAATTTCATGTGAGGTATGGAAAAAAGACTAAGCTGTGGTATCAAAGTTGAGAGAATGGGAAACTATTTATGAATTAATTTATTTATCTCCGTGGTAACTAACCAAATATACTGACATTGTAAAAATAGATAAATAAAACGCGATATTCGTACTAGTTTCGCGCCTCTTAGTACAATTGAAAATTCATTAAATGAAAAAGCAATCTTTAATCACAAGGCGCTTTGTTCTCTTGGAGTAGACTGGCCATAGGTGAGATCTGTTTTAACTGCTGAATCATGTCATATCCCAAGATTTTTTCCCATTTTTTGGTAGGTAAGTTCCCGTGCATAGCCGGCCCGCTATATGCTGTCATATAGATTATGGAGATGGATGCCAAGGATATAAGCAGCGCATAAGCAGACGAACCTAAGCAAACACTTTTGGACTTCCATATACAGGCCGGATTCCACCATGTCAACCTTGCTTACGCTCATTGCTTTTTAAAGAGGAAATATGATAACGAAAAGTATTCCTTTCTTCTATGAGCGGGAAGTTTAAATAGTGTCATACATATGCAAGGAAAGCTTACACAATACTACATCCGGAAACACATTTGGGGCAGATTGGCTTATTAGCTCATAAAGGCATGGTACAATTAAGTAGCAAACATGGGAATCGCTTGACTAAATACGGTCAACTGAGTTTCTTATGTCATGATCCAGAGGAGGCTTGTTTGAGCGTGCTAAATGTACGAATATTCCGAGGTATTATTATCGACTCGACTCCATCACCTGGGTGTAGCTAAGGATCGGGTGACAATATGCAACGAAGTATTCTTAGGAAGACTGACTTCAATATGCTGCAATTGCAAACCACTACAATTGTATCGAGTACTTGGAAATCTTTTACTATGTCCAGTAACAAAAAGTGTAGCAGATCAGTAGATGTCTAACAAGTTAAAAGAAATACTACTTTGCAACTACCAGTTCAAAAGTCCTGGTTTTATGTAGACTACACACAAACAAATCGAGAGTAGGCTACAACTACTATTAAAAAGGACCTAAATAGCTTCACAAACAGAATATGGGGAACGAAAAACATTAGAAAGAAAAACTGGCATAAACCACGCAAGAAAGAGATACCGAATATCCACAGAAGTAAGGAAGATCAGCCCGGCGCCTTCAGACACACACAAATTGGCATTTGTATAGATGGATCCTAAAAAAAGACCTGGGATACGTACCGATACCCGCTGCCTTAAACTCTCTCCAACTTTAAGCTATAGATTCCTTTTCAACCGTTTTGTGCCACGTTTGCCTGGCGTGACCCCCCAGTTCTGCCCGATTAAGAAAGGGGATTCGTGTTTGTCGTGTTTGGTAACGGAATTTCCTTCATGGCGCAAGATGTGACCAAATCTTTGTTATTTCCTTCGTTGAATTGTGATGTCTATAGGTTCCTGACTCGTTCTCGAGTGGATGTATTCATTTGAGATCTGATTACACTAGGAAATCCTAAGGATGATGCGTATACATCCATTTAAGAACGTCTGCAACATACGAATGACAACGTAATCGGAAAATTGATTACTACATACATAAATGTAGTAGTACTGACTCGACATTAGAACTATAAGCATTTTTCTTCCAGATTTTCGGTAGGATGCCGAACGCAGCTTTGACTTTTCCGATTCAACTGTCTACATCGAGCTCGGTGCCCCCGTCGGCCGAGACTGTACTTTCTAAGTGTAGAAAATTATCAACTTTCTCGACCTGCGGTTCAGCAATTCCTACTTGAGTTGTGGAAGTTGTAAGGCTGAGTACCTTTATCTTGACCGTATTAATCATCAACCCTGCTGTCTTTTCTTTGATTTCGAGACTATGGAGCATATGGCGCAGATCCAAAACTTTATGCAAGAGCAAGCAAATGTCGTGAACGTCCAGATGTAAGAAGTTAAGATTTCATTGTCCACTATATGGCGCTGTTATTTACTGTCAGTGCAGCACGAAGAACATTACTGATTACAAACAGAAATAATAGTGGGAAAGTACCTATGTAGCCTTGTCGCAACACACTTCGGACTCCAAAGTCGTCAAACATTTTACCACTATGCAAGACTTGACAATTAGCGCCCTCATACGTTGCCTTCATAATAGCTACGACTTTCTCCGGATACCTCTCCTGCGCAGGCCACACCAGATAAATTCCCAATTTACACTGTCGAAGGCTTTCTCGAAGTCGATAAATAGCAGATAAAGCGGAGACCTGTACTCATTGCTTATTGCACCTGTTTATTTATTTATTTATTTATTTATTTCATCAAACAGAGAATAATAATCTCTCACAGACTAAATAACAAAATTATTTAACTCTGTAACGAGAGCTATCTATAGCTATGCCTCTCAAGTTGGGGGGATTTCAAATTTCAGTGCGGTTGACAAAATACACCGGTACTTAACTAAACAAATGTTTGGCCTGCCAGACTTTACACGAAACTACATTCTGAGCCTAGAAACAGGAGTACCTGATTTGCATCTGTACACGCTAAGGCTTCACATAGAGTACCTGCAATCACAAAACTATATTTAACTTACCACATATACTCTCAAAACAAATTATGGAGAAGCAAATATACTGGATGGAAGACTGGTGTAACATAGGAGAAGACGCAGAAATAACTGAAGATGTTTGGAAAAGCAATATAAATAAGACGTTGGAGAACCTGTGAAGTAGACAAATCCAATCAAATCTGCAACATGCGCAAACGAGCTCACATGGAATATACAAAAAAAATAAATCCGGCAATAGGTCATTCTTATTTTGATGACGCATATGACAGACAGCTGATAGTGTGGACTTTTAAAGCGCGGGCTGGAGTCCTAGGACTAAATGCGAGCAAGTTTCGGGAAAGTGATACCAGAATCTGTACTCCCTGCAACCTGAGAGAGGAAAAATACGTTATTCATTTCTTAGGAAAATGTCCAATTTTGAATTGGTTGCGACAAAATAGTACAATCATTGCGCGACTCTTTTGTCATGCGGAGCAGCGTGCCTTTCTGTCAGCGTACCGGGCGAACAATGGAGTTCAGCTTTCACAGATAGGAGGCTTCACATCTAATGATGCTGTATACATCAATGAAAGCCTGACTCCCAAGAACAATGCAATTCTGCGTGAGTCATTAAAACTACGATGCATTGGAAAAATTTTTGCTGTAAAAACAAAGAGCGGCATTGTTTACATCAAGCGGCGAGATGGAGGTAAAGAAGAGCGAATAGCCAACGTTTCAGAGCTTTCCGAGCTTTCCTGAGCTGAAGAAGATAGCAGTGCTGCCACTTTTTATTTTTATTTTGCTTTTCCTAAATTTTTGAGTCGGCATTTTGTTTTAATGGTAATATCTATTTGTTTATTTATTTTATTTATTTATTTATTTACAGAGTTTAAATTTCATTTATTTATTTATTAATTTATTTATTTATTTTCTTACATATTTTTGTTATTTTTTGTTTTTACATTTGTAATATTCCTTAAAATGAGTCGTCGTGGTATGAGCAGTTACAGTATTCCTCGTGTTATGCTCAATATCCTTGCAAAGTCAGTGGATGGTCTAAAAATATGCCAATTAAATGTACAAAGCATATCTGCTCATATGGATGAGTTACGCGATTGTTTTTCACCGGGATTGGTTGATATTATTTGCATTACTGAAAGTTGGTTAAAACCAGAAATTTAAAATTCGGGTGTTGACATACCTGGTTATTATATTATGCGCAATGATAGAATCTCTAAACGTGGTGGTGGTGTTGCCATATACTGTAGTTCGTTTTTGAAATGCAAAATCGTGGAATCGTCAAAAGACACTGAAGTAGAATTCATTTTTATCGAACTCACAAATTGCAGTGATAATATTCTCGTTGGTTGTGTATACAATCCCCATAAATGTCTATGCGTAAATCCGTTTTTTGAAAGGCTAAGTGTCTATAGTCCAGAATATTCCAAAATTGTTGTATGTGGTGACTTAAATATTGACCTATTAGTAAACAACAACTTAACTCAACAACTCAAAAGTAATGGTTGGTTTAGAAATTGTTAATGTTTCCATGGCAACTCACTCTCGACCTCACTGTAAGGAAAGCCTTCTAGATCTAGTTCTCACCTCAAATTTAGAACTTGTTAAGTTATATGAGCAAATATATTTTCAGGGTATTCCATCTTATCATGACTTAACATTTGCCACGTTTGATATACAAATTAATACGGGTCCTTCTCCAGTTGAATTTTCCTATCGCGATTTCAACAATATTAATGATATTGAATTGACTCGAGATACACTCAATAGTCCGTGGTATCTTTGTTGGGAATCGTACACAATCGATGACAAAGTTAATATGTTTCAATCTATTGTTCAGTCACTTTTTGAGCAACATGTTCCAATTAAAGTAAAAAGAGTTGTAAATAAAAGCGTTCCTTGGTTTTCCGAACATATCAAAAAACTTATAATTGAAAGGGATAGATCGTATCTACGATGGCGACGAAATCGCAAAAGAAGTAACTGGCAGATTTACACATCACAGAGAAACAGAACCACGGCGGAGATACGAAAGGCCAAAGCTAAATATTACTCTTCAAAGCTCAATTCTAGTCAGCCCAGCTGTATTCTCTGGAAAAATCTTCGTTCTCTAAGGGTTATTGAGAAAACTTCTACAGGGTGCGATCTAGATCCTAATCAATTAAATAACTTCTTTTTAAAAGCTGGAACAAATGCGTGTGCGTCAAGACGTGCAGTTGTCGAATCCGCAGCAGGGCATAATGACGATTCAAATCGCTTTGAGTTTCAGTGTGTGTCGGAGTGCGATGTAATAGAGGCGTTGTCTAAAATCAAATCGAACGCTGTAGGTGTTGATGGTTTACACTTAAAATTTATTAAACGCATTTTGCCACTAATATATTACACCCTTACACACATAATAAACTCAAGTATTATGTGGTCAAAATTTCCAACAGCCTGGAAATATGCCAAAGTTGTTCCAGTGCCTAAAAATACTTCAAAAAGCAAACTTGAAGACTTTAGGCCTATTAGTATATTACCCTGTCTCTCCAAAGTATTGGAAATATTAATTAAGAACCAAATTGATGATCACCTAATTTCAAACAAAATGTTATCTCCTCATCAGTCAGGCTTAAGAGCTAAACATAGTTGCACTTCCGCAATTGTTAAGATTTTAGACGATTTGAGAGAAGAATTCGATAAGAATAATGTGTCCATCCTATGTTTGTTGGATTTTTCAAAAGCTTTTGATTGTGTCAATCATAATCGTTTAATAGTAAAATTAAAGCGACAATACAATTTTAGTGAAAAATCTGCTCTGCTCATTTTAAATTATTTGAGCGGAAGATATCAGCAAGTCACCACCAACTGTGGAAACTCCCAATTTCTGGCTGTACATTCAGGAGTACCTCAAGGATCTATTTTAGGTCCACTTTTGTTCTCTTTTTTCATCAACGACATGCCTGATGTGTGCCTTGATGCGTCCGTTCACCTGTACGCAGATGATGCCCAGGTGTATTTATCCAGACCAATTGGTTTAATAGAAGACTGCGTTACAAGGCTAAATGAAGACTTAGATCAAATCCATAAATGGTCCATCCTAAATAAATTATCCTTAAATCCAACTAAATCAAAAGCAATTGTTATTTCAAGAAGTATAATCGATAGTCGTTCTTTACCACCACTAAATCTAATGGGGCAGTTGGTTCCTTTTGAGGACGAGGTAAAAAACTTAGGTATTTATATTAACCGTACGCTATCCTGCGAAACTCATATTAATTATGTAGTAAAAAGAATTTATTGTGGTCTACGTCAACTCTACATCTCGTCTGCTTTTGTACCAATAACTACTGAGCTTAAACTCGTAAGAGCTCTCTTTATTCCTATTATTAACTTCAGTTCTATATATTATACTATATATTTAGTAATCCTGACGCATCATCTTTTAGGAAACTCGAGTTAGCATTTAATTCTGCAATACGGTATGTATATGGGCTCCGTAAATATGACCACATTTCGAGATTTTCCCTTAAACTCACCGGTTGTACCCTCAGGCAACATATTAATATAACCAACTGCACTTTCCTATATAACATACTCAAAACTCAGCAACCAAATTATATCTATGAAAAACTTAGCATATCTCATTCACAACGTACTAGAAATATTAATGTTCCTTATTTCAACTATTTAAACAGTCAACGCTTATTTTGTGTTCACGCCATAAGACTGTGGAATTCTTTACCGCTAAATATACGCCAATCTAATTCGCTCTTTAACTTTAAAAATTCAGTTCTTGATTTTGTAAATAATAATAATCAAAACAACAATATTTTCAATTAATTATTTACCTTATGTTTTCCAATGACAATTAACTTCTTTCGTCGACTCAATGTAAAATGTTTCTTAACTAGATACCTTCTTTTTATTTTATGTTTATTTAAGTACAATTAATGAGAATTTAATTTCTTAATGTACAATCCAAAATGTTCAATAAATGAAAAAATGAAAAAAATAATGCTTTTTGGAAACCGGGAACTTACTTACTTACTTAGGTGGCGCTACAGTTCGGGGTGAACCTGGGCCTCAACCAACAAGCCTCTCCATTTAGCTCGGTCTTTAGCTAATTGCCTCCAGTTGCGCACTCCAAGTTGGTCGAGGTCCCCTTGAACTTGTGCGTGCCACCTACGGCGATGATTCCCTTTACTGCGTCGTCCCTCGGGATTAGATTCGAAGGCTCTGCGGGCCGGAGCGTTGGTGTCCATTCGCTCTACATGTCCTAGCCATCTCAGACGTCCAATACGCAGTTTTTTGACTAGGTCGATGTCGCTGTACAGCGATAGTTCGTGATTGAATCTTCTCCTCCAAAACCCGTCAACGTAAATGGGATCGAAAATCTTACGAAGAATTTTTCTCTCGAACCGATCAAGGATGTCTTCATCCTCTTTTAATTAAGTTCATGTTTCAGCACCCTAAAGCAGGACTGGGATGATCAGGGTCTTATACAGAGTCTCCTTAGTAGTTCGAGATAGGGCTGTCATTTATTTATTTACTGTTGAATTGCCTTATAAGCCCAAAAAAACAGCGATTGGCTAGAGTTAATCTTCGCTTGATTTCTGCGCTGATGTTGTTCTCAGAGTTTATAGCAGAGCCAAGGTAGACAAATTTCCTTACTACCTCAAAGTTATAGCTGCCCACTGTGACATTTTGTCCAATTCGTCGGTGTTGGTTTTCCCTTTTTGTTGACAGCATATACTTGGTTTTACCCTCGTTTATCGCTAAACCCATTTTGGCCGCTTCCGCCTCAATGCTTGCAAACGCACCGGTGACAGCCCGCTGAGTTTTTCCGATAATGTCTATATCGTCGGCGTATGCAAGCAGTTGTACAGACTTGTAATAGATTGTGCCTCCGGTATTGGCTTGTCACTTACGCACAATCCGTTCAAGTACAATATTAAAGAAGTCGCATAACAGCGCGTCACCTTGTCTAAAACCCTTTTTGACATCAAAGGTCTCGGTGAGGTCATTACCGACCTTGATGGAGCAGCGAGCGTTCTCCATCGTCAGTCTGCACAGACCGACAAGTTTGGCAGGGATGTCAAAATTAGACATGGCTCTATAAAGCTCTTCTCAATAGATTCTGTCACAGGCGGCCTTGAAATCGATAAAGAGGTGGCGAGTATCGATTTGGAATTCTTGGGCTTTCTCCAGGATCTGCAGAAGTGTGAAGATTTAATCGATGGTGGAGTTTCCTGGCCTGAAACCGCACTGATAGGGTCCAATCAGACTGTTGATAAAAGGTTTCAGGCGTTCACACAATATCGCAGAAAAGATCTTGTATGTGATGTTGAGGAGACTGATGCTTCTAGAATTGACGCAGTTGAGGGGGTCTCCTTTCTTGTGGATCGCGCAAACGATGCTGAGGTTCCATTCATCAGGCATACACTCGTCTGACCAAATTTAGAGATGAGTTGGTGTATGCACTCTACCAATTCATTCCCAGCTGCCTTGAAAAGTTCGGCCGGTAAACCGTCAGGTCCAGCAGCCTTGTTGGATTTTAGCTTGGATATTGATATCCTCACTTCGTTTTGGTCAGGTGGACGGAAATTTTGACTGTCATCGTCTATGCTGAATGGTTCATTCTGCCTGACAGCGGGATGTTGGTCTACGACGCCGTTATACAGTCTGCAGAAGTAGTTTTTCCATATTCTCAGCACCGACTGTGATTCTACTACGAGGTTTCCATTTTCATCTCTACAGGTTTCTGTACGGGTATTACTCCTCTGACACGTTCTTTTTACCTTTTGGTAAAACTTCCGTACATTGTTCCTGGATATTCTCAAACGCGCGCTTCTCATGCTCTTTCTTCTTCTTTTGGAGAAGCCGATGTTCTTCCCGTCTCTTTTGCTGGTAGAGCTCACGAGCAGCTCTCGTCTTCCTTTGCAGCGCCGCTTTGTATGCCTCTTGTTTTGCTGCATGCACTCGCCGGCATTCTTCGTCAAACCAGGGGTTTCGCGGTGGTGGGCGAGCGAGACCCAGCACATCAGTCGGGGCGTTTCTGATGGCATGTTGGCAGCGTTGCCACTGGTCTTCGGCACTTGATGCTGGCAGCATAGGGGTGATTGAGAGATTTCGGGATACGCGTTCAGTGAAGAGTCTGGCGGTCTCTTGCGATTGTAACTTTTCGACGTTAAATTTTCTCACAGTAATTCTTCTTTGTTGCTCAGATTGGGATATCCGCATTCGTACCTTGGCTACAACAAGGTAATGATCCGAGTCTATGTTGGCCGCTCGGAAGGTACGGACATCCAGAATACTGGAGGCATGCCTTGCATCGATCGCAATATGATCAATTTGGTTGATCGTTACATGATCATTAGACCGCCATGTCCGCTTATGGATATCGAGATGAGGAAACCATGTGTTTGCTATGGTGACATTTCGCTCCACAGCGAAATCAATTAGCCTTAGTCCGTTATCAGACGTGTAGGCTTTGCTTACCGAGAGCCCTGCCAAAGACGTCCTCCTTTCCTATTTTGGCGTTAAAATCTCCCAATACGATTTTAACGTCGTATTTAGGACATTGCTCGTATGTTTTGTCGAGGAGCTCGTAGAAACACTCTTTGGCGGCAGGGTCCTTTTTAATCCGTAGGGGCATGAACACATATTAGGCTTATGTTAGCGAATTTAGCCTTGATCCGGATAGTCATAACACGCTCGCTAACGTGTCGGAAGCTTAAGACTTCTTGCCTAAGTCTTCCGCCTATGACAAATCCGCATCCGAATAAGCGTTGCTTGTTGCCTCTGTAGCAATCACCGTAGTATATGTCACAGTTTTCATCCTCGCGCCCGGCCTATCCCATCGCATTTCCTGGATGGCGGTAATATCTATTATATAGCAGTCTATGGCCTCTGCTAGTTGTTCGGCTGCACGTGGTCTGTAGAGGGACAGAGCATTCCACGTACAGATCCCAAGGTCGTTGTCATTATTTTGTTTGCTGGGGTCGTCATTAGTTTAGTCATCCTTATCCGAGACTTTTGGTTGTTTCGGAACCAATCTTTACGTGGTAGGGAAGTTAACCCGAACGCACAACCCCCAACCTAGAGGGCCAGTTCCTTAATTATTCTCCTAGGACGAGGGGCCGGGTACACCGGTGCCAGTGGTTCACTACGGGAGTATGAGCGCTACCGTTGGCCCATTAAGGGCTCCTCCGCCACCATCTCTATTCCAATGTCCTGACCAACATTGGAAATTCCTTACCGACCCGTGATCCGAATACGTCGAAGCAGCTCGCGCAAGGTATACACTAAGTTCAACTTAACTGGAACTATAGACGCCACAGTTGACTCCGTCTAGGGAATTCGTCCGCTGCCGCCCGGAACAGGAAGAAGTGCTCTAATGAGAAAGCACTCTTCCCCCCTCTCTCATCTGCTGCCGCCAAGAATCCGCCAAACGGGGTTGGTTACCCATTTCTTGGATTAATGTACTATTCACCCGGCTGTCACCGCGTGGAGGTTGAGAGTAGGAGTTGGTAGGTCTCAGCTGAGTAAAAACGATTGTCTCTTCATATGATCGCATGAAATACCGTTTGACCAGCCGGCATAAACGTCTGGCTCCGCTGAAGAAATTTAAATGATTTTGTCGGAAAACTGCGGTTACGATGTCTTCGTGAAAGAATGATGAACTTAAGTTAATTCATCCTCACAACCAGTTATAGACGGAAAATAAATACTTTAAGCAAAGCACTCACAAATTGTGCATGTTATTTGCATTCATTTGTGATCGCTGCGGAAAACTCCCGAAATCTTCATTGCTTGTAAAAATACATCGAAATAAAATACATCGAAATAGTTATATCGGACAAGCAAAAAACTTGTAAAAGACACAACTTTTTTATTATCACATGAAGGGCTGTATTTCATTTAAATTATACGCTTAAAATAAAGATGAAAACTGTGAACAAATTTATTTATTAAAAAATAAACTGCATTTTTAACAACTCTGAACGAAAGTATAACAGACAAGAACTTTAAAGTTAACTATGCTGTTATAATGTAAGTGGAATGCTTTGAAAATGTTATTTTCATATTTTGTTTTTCCTTCTGTTTTTATTAAAAGCCTTATTGAGCGACGAGGCATTGAGTTGATAAATGCTTGAAGTGTCAATTTTAAGCCATTCTTCCTGAACAGCGGTTTTTAGCTACTTAGGTGATTCAAACTGCAGTTCACCTAAGTAAATCCTCTTCGACAATATGCCCCATAGGTTCACTATGGGGTTTGAATCAGGACTAACTGCAGGCCAAAGAAGAATGGGGTTATTATGGGGCTCTAAAAAGCTTTTTGTTTATGCCGACGAGTCTATGGCTGCGTTATCGTGCTGAAACGTTCATTGTTCCCCCACCAATTTTGACTGAAATCAATAAGAATACTATCCAGCAATTCTTCATATTTCTCCGAATTCATTTTATGGCGCATTTGATATATAGGTATATACCTATATGTATAGGTACAATAAATTTGTCCTCTTTTAAAAGTTGTTGGACTCTTCTTGTCGTTGCTGGAGAGATAACTGAAGCCTAATTTGAGAAGGACTGACTAGCTGGTTAACCCCTTAGCTTTTAATTTGGCTCTTAATTTGTTTGCCAAATGTTGGTGGACGACCAGATCTCCTTTGTTTCCCATAATTATCAGGATCTTTTAAGAAATTTTGGACAGTATCCTTATTTTGGTGTACTTCCTCCGCTATATATCAAATTGTTGAACTAGTTCTTTTAAAATTTAAAATTTGTAGCCTCTCGGCGGACAGTTCTTTTCTCCTAGGTATTTTCTTTAGATTTAAAAAAAAGGACGTTTTATTTAAAAGCACTAAGTAGTTTCAATAATATACCGATTTAACATAATTTGTACTAAATGTTCCGTTTAAAATTGTACTTAGCACTTAAACGTATGATTGATACACTTGTCCGTTATATTTATTTCGCAAACTAACTACATATAAAAGAATTACCCGAACCGAGAATAAAAGGATAATAGAGAGAGAGTTAAAAGTAGCGCTATGATTTACTTAACACACTCCACATATGAGCACACTGAAAAAAACTATGTGTTACTCAAGAATTTTTATTTTATTTTCTTAAAAGCAAATGGATTTGCTTGTCCTGTATTTATAAGTATTTTGCGCCATGTACTGAGAATAAAAAGTAAAATGATATAGAAAAACGCGCTACTCCAACATTACTTTTGACAACCTCTTACAGAAAATGTGATATCTCCAAAAATGGTTTATATGCATTACCAAATCCAGTGAACATCATTATTATCTTAGGATATGAAATCATATGTTAAGTGATAACGATCCAACAAATGTGGATGTAAACGATTTAGCTGTTTTTTTTTTGCTGTCTTGAAAATTGTGTCATTTTGAACTTAGTACACTTTGACCTTAAGCTGACGAAATACAAAAGGATGTTGGCAGAAGGTCAGGGAAGAGTTCTGTATTGGCAAGCAGAACAACGATAGCGACTGCTACATAGAGACGACATGAAACATTGTAATAATTCATTTTTGTAGAGAATTCAATTTAATTGTACAGTCATTCTATTTTAATAAACAAAGAAGTTCACATTCTCGGGAAATTCGGTTCATCTGTCATCCGTGTTTTTCCTCAATCATCGGCCTCAATCTTGGAAAATATTCAGCGGGCTCGGCAATTTTCTTATATGATACTTGATTCAAAAACTCACAGGCACTTATTGTGGTACCTACGCAGCTCCTCTGTTTCGCTGGTGCTCGCAAATGTAAAAGACGGAACTTCAATTTGGTTTAACAATTACCACACCAAAATAATGGATAATTAATTCAACACCATAATGATGTTAATATCGGGCACGCTAAGACCAACACCAATTAAGTGACTTCCTATGCTCTGTAAGATAGCTCCGCCAGACCTGAGAAGACAACAGGCCTCCTGAAAGAATTCCAGAAAATCAAAGGATATACGAGAATTTTGAAATACTGAAACCCAAGGACTCTTTGCTCAAGGCATCCTACAATAGAACTTGTCACAAATCTAAGTGGTGACTACTTCTCACTAGAAGACTCCTGGCCAAATTCCGGCAGACAAATCCCAATATTCAAAAATTAAAATCGACAACATTAATTCGAGCTACCAAAGAGAGTTTGGTGCAACCTAAACCATCTTCGTACTTCCACTGGATAGGGTCTAAATCAAAGACCCGTCATGTTCATGTGGTGCTAGAATTCAAACCATCCAAACAACCTCGACTGTCCAATTTTGCATTAAAGCGGGCAACTTGGACGGCATTGAAAGCTTGTGCTGTTTACCTCTTAGTTTATAAAATGTAGCGTAATATCCTTTTTTTTGTAATGATTACAAAATAAAATAAACAAAAAATAAAGCCCAATTATTAAGAGTATAAAAGGGTAGGTAGATAAATAGAGATGGCTATAACAGCGAACTATGCTGGAATCTAATAAGCAATTTAGCGCCATTTGAATACAAAATTCACTTGACCTTGTAGGGCATAAAACTCAGAGATAAGTGAAATTGGAGTAAACGTCTTTAAATCCACTTTGTGGCATTAGAAAAGCTGATTACTTTTCTCCGATATCTCTATTATGTCGTTAAACAAAAATTTGCGCTGCCTGGCCCTACCTAGAGCCGATGACTTGCAAGTGAAATGGTAAATTGTTTCTTGCTCGCAAGCATATTTCATTTGCGACAATGTGCATAGAGTGAAAAGAGTGATCCTGAACCGATGAACCAGCGAGGCGAGTTTCTTTTTGGAGTGTTCCACCAATTTGGAAGATAACATAGCGGGAAAGTTTGCCTTAAAAGCAGCCTGGCTGTCAGAGTGGATGGCGATGGTATTAAATGGTGTAGGTTTGTATTTAAGTAGACGGTACGCATTAGTACACCAAGTATGAGTATTCCGCCTGAAAGACACTGCACGAATCCGGCAGCCGGTATGATTTCGATATTTTCAGAGTATCTGAGCAAAGCCCCGCATCTACCAAAAGAAAAAACAAATATTTGGCGCAACAGCTCTTTAAAGTGCCAGGGCCTAGCACCTACTCCGCAGTTTATTTTTGAACAATCGAATCGATCAAGATCATGACTGTGTACTCGTTTGTTACTCGCATTTTTCCCACTTCACTCTGGATGGAAAACTGACCATGACGTCGTTTCTAAAGTTTACTTTGGGAGTTGCTATCAGATCCTTGGTAGCATATTCAGCATGTTGCTGTGGCCATACGGGTTGGTACGCCGTTTCTCTTAATCCAACCGCACTGCATGCTAATATAGAATGGTATGTAAGTGGCAATTGGCAAACCAAACCCAATATCTATTAAAACATGCATACGTTGCCGTGGTCTTAAGCCCTATCCCTTTGTTGAAGTAAATGTTTTTTTAATAAAATGAAAAAAATATTAATGCATATCCAGCTCGTCAGTATCCCATCCAACTAGCACTGAAATGTCTCCGTTTGAATCAATTCTGATTGCTTTTCCCAATTAAAGCGTTTTTTCTCCATGACAACGCCATCAACAAAATACAAAAAAAAAAAACGAGAATCCGCAAATATGCCATAACCACCGAAGACATAAAATCACAATGACTTCCCATACTACTCACTACAAACACAGCATGTTGTCTAATCAATTCGATCTGTAATAAGAATGAAAGAATAATATCGCTGAATTGATGTTTTGCACAATAGCGAAGTGGGTCGGATGGGTGGGTTGTATGAATGGTTGGTGGGTTCACCGCCCAAGCACACAGTTTTTATGTTCGGAGAAGGAAAACATATGCCAAGGACTCAAGCAAAGGATAATCGCGTGGAAGTTATGAGCTTCGCAGGATTTAACGTTATATCTGCGCGTATATATTTTTATAAAAATGCAAACGAAATCGTATTGCCTCTCTGTTTGTTGTGTTTTCGCCTCTGTGTAGTCAATTGATGGAATATTAATAGGAAAATAAATTAATGTCAAACGGAGAAGGTGGAGAGGAAATAATAGCACTTAGCTAAGCAAGTATTGCGGCCTATTACGGAGCGCTCGAAGGCAATTAAGCGCCACAGAGGAGCATTTCTTTTGGAATTGGCAATATTGTATTGATAAGTTAAATTTGTTGGTCGATTGTGGTGGATATATCTATCTTAACAGTTGAGCTGATATTACTCAAACCTTATGAATGGGTGGGTTAACTTTACTTTACTTAGATCCTTTAACCCCTCGGGGGGCATAGGGCGTCAACCACGCCTGCGCGCCATCGTGTTCGAAGTTCTGCAACGCGTTTGAGCTGCCTCCAACTCATTCCTAAAGAGCTCGATTCCTCCTCAACTGTTCTGCGCCACGTATGCCTAGGGCGTCCCGCTATTCTGCCTGCCTGGGTGAGCGGATTCCACTGCATGGCGTATTTCGCAATGGAGTTGTCTTCGCGCCGTAGGGTGTGTCCAATCCATTGCCACTTTCTTCTTCGTATAGTAATGCTTATAGGTTCTTAGCCCGTTCTCAGATAAAGCTGTTCGTTAGAGATGCGGTTCGGCCAAAAAATCCTTAAGATGATTCTTAAGCATTTGTTTACAAAGACTTGCAGCTTGCGTGTGTTAATGGTGTCCACCTTCCAAGTACTGCACCCATAAAGCAGCACTGATTCTACGTTGTAGCGGAACAGTCGCAGCTTGGTTCTTAAGCTGATAACATTGCTTCTCCAGATTTTAGATAGCATTCCGAACGCAGCTTTAGCCTTCCCGATTCTGCTGCACACATCCAGTTCGGTGCTACCGCGATTAGCCGAGACCACACTTCCTAAATAAAGAAAGTTATCAACTTTCTCGACTTGCTTTCCGGCAATGTTAAGTTGAGCGCGGTTGTTAGAAGAAGTGCTCAGGGCTTTTGTTTTGGCTGTGTTTACTTTTAGCCCCACTTTGTTTGCCTCAGCTAGATTTGGGCCATCAAATGAAGATCCATTATCCGATGTGAAAGTAGACAAACATCGTCAGCGTAATCTAGGTGTTTAAGGTAAGATGTCATAGTCCAACGAATTCCATAGCTGCCTTCCGTCAATGCTGCACGGAGTACATCACTGATAACCACCAAAAACAATAGTGGTGACAGTATGCACCCTTGACGTACTCCACTTTTTACTTCAAAATCCTCCGACACCTTACCATTGTGCACGACGTGACACTTACCGCCCTCGTATGTAGCCTTGATAATAGCTATAAGTTTTTCTGGGATGCCTCGCCTGCGCAAGGCCAACCAGATAGCATCTCGATTCAATCTGTCGAAAGCTTTCTCGAAGTCGATAAACATTAAATGTAGCGGAGACCTATACTCAACGCATTGCTTGATAATGATCCGTAAGGTGTTTATGTGGTCAATGCAGGAGGATCCAGCGCGAAAGCCTGCCTGTTCGACATCGAGAGTTGAATCTAAATGTTCTTTAATTCGTTCTAGAATTATTTTAGCTATTATTTTAGCCACGGCTGGAAGAACGCATATACCTCTCCAGTTACCGCAATCCATCAAGTTTCCCTTCTTTGGAAGTTTAATGATCATCCCCCTTTTCCACTCCTGTGGAAATTGTTCACTATCCCAAGCTCTCCGTATTAGGGGATGCAGCAAATCTGCCGATGTATTTGGCGCCGCTTAAAATAGCTCGGCAGGGATGCCATCAATACCCACTGCCTTGTTCTTCTTGAGGGACTTGATTGTTGTTATTATCTCGGTTTTACTGGGAGGTGCGGTGCGAATTCGGGAATTTGTTGCTTCGAACTGCTCATTGGAATTCGAGATCATACCGCCATCGTCTATGTGATTTAGCACTGTAGCAAAATGTTCTCTCCATCTAGTTAGCTGATCCTCATCCGAAATCAGAAGGTTACCGTCTAGACTTTTCACTGGATGTTGTTTGGAGTTTCGACCACCGATGAGCTCCTTAGTGATGCTATATACAGTCCTACTGTCGCACCTACTCGCTGCTTCTTCAGCCCTTGAGGCCAGTGAGTTGAAATATTGACGTTTGTCACGTCTCACACTACGCTGCACTTCTTTCTTCTTCGCACGGTATTGGGCTTCAAGCTCGGTTCTCTCTACTGCTGAGGCCGCTGCAATCCGAGCCTTGATTGCTGTACGCTCATCGATCCGTCTCCAGGTGTCTGTAGAAAGCCATGTGCGGTGGTTTTTCTGCTTTTTACCGACATACGTGCGTGCCCCAGTCGCAAAAGCATTTCTCACAGCACTCCAGTAGTCATCCATGTTCTCTATGCTACTGATTGCTTCTGCTTCTAAGGCAAGATGGTCCCTGAACTGTTGGCGCACTTGGGGAACCTTGAGCCTGTCGATATTAAACCTGGTGATGTTAAGTAGGTTTGAGCGGTTGCTGTTGACGGATGCAGTACGAAGGCGTAAATGAGCTACCATAAGATGGTGATCTCGTTCTAGTCCGACGTCAGCTCCACGTCTGTTTCGGACGTCCAGGAAACAATTTCTAAAGCGGCGACTGATCGCAATGTGGTCGATCTGGTTGGATGTTCGTTGCCTATCAGTAGAGATCCAACTGATCTTATGGCAGGTGTTATGCTTAAACAGCGTACCTCCGATGACTAGGCGGTTGGTATTGCAGAAGTCCACAAACCGCTCACCGTTATCATTACGATCTCCCACGCCGTGAACTCCCATCACGTGCTTAAGCATGGTGTTGTCGCTACCCACCTTGGCATTGAGATCTCCCATTACCATTACGATGTCCCCATTAGGCGTTTGGTTGTAGGCGGCGTCTAAGTGGCTATAAAAATCATCCTTTTCGTCCTCAGTCGCGTCTAGAGTCGGAGCATAACACTGTATGATGGTAATTTTTCTAACTCTACTCTGGAACCTAGCCGTCAATATCCGGTCAATGGGTGGGTTAAGAACGGAGATTATTATACAGATGTGCTACACCATTTTATCAAATGTTTTGTACAAGATTGGTTCCTGTACATTCGATCCTGTCTGACTTCACACTCAAGAAAGTCCTGAATTAAATTATCGAATTTAAAGCCGGAACCCAACTTCCATTTATTGAATTTATTCAGTGTGTCCAACTCTACTTAATACTCCGATTTTCAAGCGTTATGCCCCGTTTCACACATCCAGCTCAAAATGTACAGAGCGAAAGGTACCGGATTTGTTCAAATTTATACTAAGCACGAACCTCAGAGTGAAAATTGATGCGTTGTGCTATCAAACACCCTCTTTAACCATATCTATCCTACCTCGTTAATACTTAGCAACTGGTTTATTAGAAATGCCTCTTTAACGCAAGGCATGCCTTCCACTCTGGCTTGGTACTATCGAAAGCCATTTCGAAATCGATGAACAGCTGGTGGAGTAGTGGTCGGTATACATATACAAGCATTACTTAAACGTAAAAAATGTTTACAACTCGTCTGAAACGGATCATATGACCTTATGACCTTTGTAATTCAAAGTGGGTGTGGTGTTGTGAAACGAAAACTTTTTATTGAAATGTAGTATGGCCCTATGTAATATATGCGCGGACTATAGAAGAGAGCAATACCTTCTTATGGTTTTTAATAAAAATGTTAAAAAAAAGGACATGACAACGCAACGGGTGGATTTCAAAAATGATTACACTTATACTGATTTATGTCGGGTAAACACCCAGCTACTCTAAGATAACTCCTTTAACGTAATCTTCTCTTACTGTCCAAATGGGCCATAACTAGTGGACTGGAAGTTAATCCCCACAAAACCGAATGGGAAATATAAAGTTCCTCACATAGCCCATCCTACTATAAGCGGCACCAGTCTTGTTTTTGCAGATAATGCAAAATACCAAGCTCTAATTTGGGGTAAGAAACTTTACTGGAAAGCCAATCTACTTGAATGTATGAAGAAAGCTATTATATGTCTCCACTCCTATAAAAAGGCTATAGGTAGAAGCTGGGACATGAAACTCCATATTGCACATTGGCTGCATGTGTCCGTAATCCAGCCAATATTAATGCGTGGGGTGATCTTTTGGCTCTTGTTAAAGCTGTTAACCTCAACCTCCTAGGGAAAGTGCAAATATCGGCTTGCATGCGTATCAGTGGTGCACTTGGAACGACGCCCTTCCGCAGTACTAGACATAATGCTGCACCTACATATTGGCCCTAGATATTTTCGGCAAACCAATAGCTGCTAGTGTGGGCGATTGTCTGAAAGCCTCCTCCCAGTGGTCTAGCCATCAAGCTGGTCTCTCCTCGATTTTAGATCTACTGAACTTTACATCGGAAAACACCGACAACATCACATCGAAACTCAGTTTTGATAAGAACTTCCGTGCAACTACCTCTGCCTGGTTTAAGTGGGAAAACGCTTTCAGGGTAGAAAGGAGTTCGATTCATTTCTATACAGACGGATTCAAAACTGGAACTGGTTTGGGTAATGGTGTCTTCTACGAAATGCTCAATGTGAGCATCTTTAATCGCCTCGCAGTTCATTGTTGGCGTTTTCAGGCAGAAATTATGGCGATAAGGGAAGCCGTATCCTGACTGAAATGTAATCTAATATCTATCGGAGATATTAGCATTTTCACAGACCGCTAAGCGGCTATTAAGCCCCTGGAGTCGCTGTAGACTGCTGCTTTCTCGCGAGATGGCCAGGTAACAGTCACATTTCAGGTCACCGTAAAGCTGAAGGCTGACGAGCTCGCCAGACTACCCTAAATATTCTACCGAATAGGCAGGTTATAGTTGTGGCGGTCGCTACTTCTTCTTCTTCTTCTTCTTCCTTTTATCAGCGAGGTTATGATCCGAAAACTAGGGATCACAACCCTCCCACTTCACCGCATTTCTACTGATCCGCCTGTGGGGTTCGCCTATTTGACCTCAGAAAATATCGGCAGGCCTGCCGATTTTGGATCACTCGGTTACTGAGGCCAATGAAATGCCGATGTCGTCGCATTTGTCTGATCCAGGCGTTTATAGGCCTGCCTTTCCTACATCGCGATGTCTTTGGAACGTGCATAGATATTGCCTTTTTTACAGGGTTCAAATAATCTCTTCTTTGAACGTGGCAATACCAGCTGAGCCGGTCGCGCTCTAATTTTCGTACGATGGTTTCCTTGATGTGAAAGCTTCCACGGATCTTCGAACTTCTTATTCGATCAAGCTTGGTCACTCCTGCTGTCATGCGAAGCATCTTCATCTCAGCTGCCGTTAATTTACTCTCATACTTTATGTACATCGTCCAACAGTGTGAACCGTATGTGAGCGCTGGACGTACAACTGCGGTGTAGAGCCTTCCTTTCAACTTAGGGGGCATTTTTCTGTCACAGAAGATAGCGGAATTTTCTCGCCACTTCATCCACCCTACGCTTACACGATGATTGATGTCGTCATCACAAGTTGCTTTGCTATTGATCATAGATCCCAGATATTTGAACTTTTCGCACTTGGGAAGCACTGTTCCATTCAAATAAATGTCTGGAATAGGCCTGAGTGGATCAGAGAACGGGCAGCACAAGTACTCTGTCTTTTTTGAACTAATGCGATACCCATTTCCCTCCAAAACGTCCACCCACACATCAAGTGCTCGTTGCAGGGATGTAGGATCCTCACTTATGATGGCTCCATCGTCAGCAAAGAATAACTGATGTACCTTGGGGTCCATCACTTTACCTTCAAGCAGATAATCAAGGACTGTAATAAAGAGCAAAGGACTTAAAACGCTTCCCTGGTGCACCCCGACTTTGATTCGGAACTCTTCGGTTACTCCAGCGGGGCATCTTACTTTTGTCTTTGCTCCTTCGTACATGTCCATAATCATCTGTACATAGGTTTCTGGAACCCCTCGATGTCTTAGCGCCACCCATATCAGATCTCGTGGTTGTCTGTCGAATGCCTTTTCAAAGTCAACCAATACAATATGCAAATCCCTTAAGGAATCACGATGTCTTTCCATTATGATCCTTATACTTTGGATTGCATCTGTGGTTGATTTACCCGAGAGAAACCCGCACTGATCATCAGATCAGATTGTGGCGGTCGCTACGTCCAAACTTTTACTTGAGTTGGGCGCAACTAGCAAGATAAACGGCAGATGGGAAGATAGCACGACGTGTCAAAAATCCAGACAGGTCTGGCCTAGGTTGGTTCAGAAGCATTTAAATGGTTTAATCTTGAATCGATGTATATGCGTATACATATATCCTCTGCGCCTATTCAGCCTTATCCAAAAGAAGACTACTCTACCTTGTAGCACTTCTCTTCGATAACCTTGACGACCTGGCAAATATAGACATCAGAATCATGTTATGTACCTGTTAGACCATATGCTAGATCCAGGGGTATCACAATGGGCCTCTGCTGTATATCAGTATTTTGGTGCAGACAGCAGATGCGACGGCTGCGCTACAACATCCAGTCCGTATATACAATGAAGAGGAGGGGTGACAAAACGCACCCTCGGCAGAGTCCAACGCCCACAGTGAAGGGTATTGATTTAACGCCGTTTATCTGAACACAGCTTCTACAGTTTGCATATAAATACGGAATCGCTTTTGTATGGGAACCATCAATCCCATACTCCTGCGGAACACTCCAGAGTTTAGCTCCAGGAGCCCTATTACATGCAGTCTTTAAATCCACAAAATAGGTGTAGACAAGTTTAGCATACTCCCAGGCCTTCTCAAGGACTATTCTGAGAGTGAATAACTAGTCGGTTGTGTTTCTACCGCGACGAAAACCACGTTGCTCATCAACTAAACTAGCCCCCAACCACAACTCTAGAATGTGTTTCTAGCATCTTAGCGAATATTTTTTTAGGGAGAATTAAAGGATATATACCCCTGAAGTTGTCGCAATCTCTTTTGTCACCTTTTTTAAAAAGAGGAACAATCACCCCCATTTGCCAATCACCAGGTGTTTCACCGCATTCCCAGGCCACTAGTGACATGCGAGATTCATTGCACTCCCTTTTTACCTAAAGCCTGGAACATTTCTGGTCGAATTTCATCTACACCGGCAGATTTGCCAACTTTTAGCGATTTCATCGCCAAAGTTACTTTCTCTACAGTAGGACTACTTTCCGCCCTACTATAGCACACAGGTGGGCAAAATCGCATCATCACCTCCACGCGGTGCCCGCTGGATAGCTATCTGATAGTGAACTAACGATGATCGTATGCTGAGTCTGACGATATATGTGCAGCTGAACACTCGGACCTGCGTAAGCACATCTGGGTGAACTTCAGCGCGCATGTGTCTAACCGGACGATGCATCTCTTGTTGACCTGATAGGCTGAAATATGCATCTCAGAAGTCTAACAAGAGGTCCTCAGAAGGAGGACGTGCGGCGGATGAATTCTCTCGATGGAATCAACGGTGACGTCTACAGACCAGCGGATACCTTACTGGAGCTACTTCAACATATTTGGAGCTGAGGTCTGTAAGGATTTTCAATACTATGTCGGGGTATTGAAAAAGAGATGGTGGCGGATGAACCCTTAATGGGCCAACGGCAGCGCTCATATCCCCGAAGTGGGTTACTGACATCGGTGTATCCGGCCTCTCGTCCTAGGGGTACAAAAAAAAGGATCTGGCCCTCCAGGTTGGGGGTTGTGCCGTCGGGTTAACTTCCCTACCACGGAAAAAAACCTTTGGTTACGAAGCAACCAACAGCCTCGGATACGGATGATCTTACTGTTGACGACCCATGCAAACGTAAAAAGGACAACGATCTTCGTGTCTGCACATGGAATGTTAGGTCCCTCTACAAACCACGTGCAGCCGAACAACTTGCGGAGGCCCTAGAGTGTCTCAAAGCAGACATTACCGCCATCCAAGAAGTGCGATGGGATGGGCCGGGCAAAAGGAGTATGAAAAACTGCGACATCTACTACGGCGATTGCTACAGACAAAAAGGACAGCGTCTTTTCGGGTGCGGATTTGTTATTGGAGGCAGACTTAGGCAAGAAGTCTTGAGTTTCCGGCATGTGAACGAGCACCTCATGACTATCCGTATCAAGGCTAAATTTGCCAACATTAGCCTAATAGGGGTTCACGCCCCTCACGAGGAGAAGGACGACGCGACAAAGGATGACTTCTACCAGCTCTTGGACAAGACGTATGAGCAATGCCCTAGCCACGACGTTAAAATTATCCTAGGCGACTTTAACGCAAAGCTAGGAAGAGAGGAAGTCTTTAGTAGCGTGGTCGGAAAGCACAGCCTGCACGACAACACTTCCGGCAACGGACTCAGGCTAATCGACTTTGCAGCGGGGCGAAACTTTGTTGTAGCTAGTACGCGGTTCCCACGTCTCGATATTCACAAAGGAACATGGCTCTCCTTTGATCGAAAAACTGTCAACCAAATCGATCACATCGCGATCGACGCAAGGCACTCTTCCAGTATTCTGGGTGTCCGGACTTTCCGAGGAGCCAACGTGGACTCGGATCACTACCTAGTTGTAGCCAAGGTACGGATGTGGATATCCACAACGGAGCGAAATCAACGAAATACTGTGAGGAAATTTGACGTCGAAAAGCTACAATCGCAAGAGACCGCCATAACCTTTGCCGATCGTGTTTCTTCTAATCTCAATCTAAGTCCTATGCCGCCAGCAGCAAATGCGGAAGACCAGTGGCAGCGTTGCCAACAAGCCATCAGAGATGCCGCCTCTGATGTACTGGGTTTCTCTCGCCCACCACAACGAAACCCCTGGTTTGATGAGGAATGCCGGCAAGCACATGCAGCAAAACAAGGGGAGTACAAAGCGGCGCTGCATAGAAGGACTAGAGCTGCTTACGAGCTCTACGTGCGCAGGAGAAAAGAGGAACATCGACTTCTCAGAAAGAACAAAAAAGAGCATGAGAAGCGCTCGATCGAAGAGATTGAGAGACTTTATTGCAGGAATAATGTTCGAAAATTTTACCAAAGGGTAAAAAGAACATGCCAGGGTTTCAAAGCCAGAACAGAAGCCTGCAGGGACGAAAATGGCAACATAGTAGTAGAATCGCAGTCGGTGCTGAGGATATGGAAGGAACACTTCTGCAGACTGTTAAACGGCGATGGTGATCAACATTCCGCTGCCAGGCAGAATGAGCCATTCAACAGTGACGATGGCAGTCAAGATTCCCGTCAACCCGATCAGAATGAAGTGAGGATAGCGATATCTAAACTCAAATCCAACAAAGCTGCTGGAGCCGACGGCCTTGCCGCTGAACTTTTCAAGGCAGGAGGAGATGAGTTGGTAAGGAGCAAGCACCAGGTCATCTGTAAAATCTGGTCGGACGAAAGTATGCCCGATGAATGGAACCTCAGCATCGTTTGCCCGATCCTGAAGAAAGGAGACCCTCTGAACTGCGCCAATTACAGAGGTATAAGTCTCCTCAACATCGCATATAAAATTCTGTCTGCCGTATTATGTGAACGCCTAAAACCGATCGTCAACAACCTGATAGGTCCTTATCAGTGCGGTTTCAGGCCTGGAAAGTCCACCATTGACCAAATATTCACTCTACGGCAGATCTTGGAAAACACCCATGAATATAAAATCGATACGCACCACCTTTTCATTGATTTCAAAGTTGCCTATGATAGCGTGTATAGAGACGAGTTATACAGAGCCATGTCTAGTCTTGGCATCCCTGCCAAGCTCGTCCGTTTGTGCAGAATGGCGATGGAGAACTCTCGCAGCTCCATCAAAGTCGGTAAGAACATCACCGAGCCGTTCGATGTCAGGAAAGGTCTTAGACAAGGCGACGCGCTATCTTGCAATCTCTTTAACATAGTACTTGAGAGAATTGTACGAAACTCACAAGCCAACCCCGAAAGTACAATCTTCTTCAAGTCTGTACAACTACTCGCTTATGCCGATGACATTGACATAATCGGAAGAACTCAGCGGGCCGTCAATGGGGCATTTACGAGTATTGAGATCGAGGCAGCAAAGATGGGTCTAGCGGTCAATGAAAGCAAAACTAAATATGTGCTGTCTACAAAAAAGGACACCCAACATCGGCGTCTTGGGCAGAACGCCACAATAGACAGATATAATTTTGAGGTAGTAAAGGATTTTGTCTACCTAGGCTCTATGGTCAGCTCCGCAAATGACATGAGTGGAGAGATCACACGGAGAATTACTCTTGCCAATCGTTGTTTCTATGGGCTAAAACGGCAATTGAGTAGCAAAGCCCTATCTCGAACTACTAAGGTAACTCTTTATAAGACATTAATCATCCCAGTCCTGCTGTATGGTGCAGAGGCATGGGCTTTGACAAAACCGGATGAGGATGCCCTTGGTTATTTCGAGAGAAAAGTTCTTCGAGCGATCTTTGGTCCCGTCTGCATAGACGGTGAGTGGAGGAGAAGGTACAATGCCGAACTATACGGCCTGTACAAGGACATCGACTTAGCCAGAAGAGTTCACATACAGCGACTAAGATGGCTGGGTCATTTAGAGCGGATGGAGCCCAACCTTCCCGCTAAGAAAGTCTTCGAATCCACCCCGGATGGACGGCGCAGTAGAGGACGACCTCGCGGTAGGTGGCGCAAACAAGTGGAGGGGGACCTCAACCAACTTGGCGTGCGCAACTGGAGGCAGCTGGCTCGTAACCATGCTGGCTGGAGAGGTTTGTTGGTTGAGGCCCAGGTCCACCCCGGACTGTAGCGCCGTCTAAGTAAGTAAGTATAGACCACAGCTCGGTCATCTTCGGTGTCCTGTTCGCGATTTAGCAGTTCTGAAAAGTGTTCGCTCCATCTGCGTGAGATGTCCTCCTCATTGGAAAGAAGTATTCCGTCTTTCGATGCGACTCCTTTCACGATATTCAACTTTCTTCCTTTGAGTCGGCGGACCAGAGCACCTTATTTGCAGATCTGTGATCATGTTCCATTTTCTCGCCAAACTCCTTCCAAGATTGTTCTTTCACCGTTTTCTCTGCTTTGATGAAGAGACGCCAACTATATTTAGTCGATTTTTAACAGCCTCCCCAGCAAGTTCAAGGCACACTAGACACAATAGACATTCCTTATCAAAGTAAATCCAATGCAACGAGTATTACTTATGAATAAATTTTGTGAAATTGCAAATTCAAAATGCTGCACCACCTTCAGCCTGGTTACGTCAATCTATTTTCAGGAGAAGTATTAATCTAGCTAAAGGTATAGTTAGTCATAAATGTGCAAACCAGAAAATATCTCATCCTTCCTTTCAAGGATAGAAGGAGAAGAAAACTTTTCGGTTAGTTTTGCAATTTTTCCAAGGAAATTGCAAAATAATTCTTGCAAACTGTGCATTTAATTGCTTTTATTCTTCGTGTCTTTACGCTGTCTTCTCTGCTTATAACATTGAGTAATGCACATTACCACTAGTTAGAATGGAGATTGCTGTAGCAATTGAAAAAATTACGAGGATGTTTTATAAGAAATTGGGACTTGATAGCATAAAGGTGAATGACAGACTGGAGTTTGGACTGCGACAGGTCGTCAAACTTCCTTGCAGCATGACCTCTTCTAAAGTACTAAACTACCTACCAAGTAGTTATACTGTTATTATGTGTCTCATAACCACCGACTTTTCTGCTGTATTTAATGGAAAGTCACACCTCTGTTCAGACAAAAGAGAGACTAGTTACCTATTCCCACTTAACCTCCATAACACTAACAATTCCCATAACTGTTATTTAAAGAAATAACTGTAAAATCCTGTTACTCATATAACCATTGAATATAAAATAAAACAGAAGAAAAAAAAGCAAAAGGACACGTTTTACTTTTCTCTTTCCTCAACACGAGCCAATTTCGAATGATTTTCTTTTTCGCCGAGAACAAAAAACCGACGAAAAAATAAATAAATTTCATCTCAAATTATTTCAGCAGGATACCAGCTTAAAACTTTAAGCAGTACAAAGTTGCGAATACCCACCCAAGGTAAAAGGATCATTTTCTTCTTCGCAGTGAATAAAAGCATAGACACACACATGCAAACGATGCTATAGTATAAGAGGCAAAAAACACAGCAAATAATATTTTGAGTTTCCTCTTGAAAATTTCTTAAGAATTTTCATTTCCTTTTGTTGCTCCTTGATGTACAATACATTTACCATATACCTATAAATATGTATCATATGATGTTGAGAGAAAGACACAGAAGAATGGGGTAGAGAGAGAGTCTTTGGAAGTAGTTTCACTTCGTAATGAAGATAGTTTTCCTTGACAACGAAGCTGTAGGTATATATTTCCTCTAAAGCTGATGGGGAATGACAAAAACATGAGTTCGGTTTTTCTTTAACCATTTTGTGGGTGTCGTCGTCTTTTGAGGGGGGCCTTTCACCGTGACAGGGACTAATTTGTCCTTTTTGACACTCGTTAGGGACTTTTCCGAGGACTGGGAGACTGGGTGAAACTTAATGATTCTTTTGACTTGCAAACGATTTGGTGACGGTCTTGGGGCAAGTACGCTATGTACAGTCAAGGAGTCTATGAATGAAAATGAATGTAGTAATAATGTGGGAGAAAGTCAAGAACGGTGAGAGGCTTCGATTTTCTTCAAGGATATAGATAGATTTCTAGAGTAGAAAAATCGAATTATATCGAGTAATTTAATAAAAAAAAATTAGCAGCAGGGTTTGGCTTATTTCAGTGCTTCGTCAACTTACAGTGAAAGTGTTAGCATACTCGTCCAAAATGACGAAATTTTCTGAAGAGCAGAAAAAAACTTGCTAAATCATTTGCATTTAAGAGTACATTTAAAGAAAACTGAAAACTCTGCTGGATATTATCACTTAAAATAAGATTTCATATCTTAAAAGAATAATAAAGCTCTGTGGATTAGGTGATATTACAAGTTTTTGGAGATGGCAAATTTTTTGTAAGCGGTTGTTAAAAGTAATGTTGAAGTTAGCATGTTAGCAATTTAAAATAGATAAATGAAAAGCAATACTCAGACATGAGAAGATTTCGGATGTTTTCCAAAGCCATCACAAATGCTTTTTGCATGCTCACATGCAATTTGTGAGGGTTTTGTTTAAAGTATTTATTTTGTGCTTCTTAAAACTGGTTGTGGGGACAATTAAACTCAAGTTTATCATACTTTCACGAATATATCGTAACCACAAGTTTCTGACAAAATCTTTTAGATTTCTTCGGCGTAGCCAGATACTTTTATTTAAACTTAGAGATAGTTTCGTACTGGACGTACTAACATTATATGAATCAGCAGGTTCAAAATAGCTGATAATTCAGAAATTTGCAAAGTTCAAAAATTCTAACTCCTCCGTTTTTGGGGTTATGTTACCATTTACTAGGAGGGTGGTGGAATTTAAATGAAAGTGTACAGATGGTGGATGGTCCAGTTTAAGTTAAACTGAACTTAGGGCTTCCATAGTTTTGCTCATTTACTTTGGAGCCTAACAATAGCCCATCAGTCAGTAATTTTAAAATTGAAATATTTCGCAGTGCGGATGCAGTGCGGATGCAGTGCGGCTGCATTGTAGTTGCAGTGCGAATACAGTTTCTTTTTTTTCCTAGGGGGTAGTGGAAAAATGTCAATGCGCACGAGAAACAGTCCCGCTCTGTTTCAAGTAGTGTGAGAGTCCCACTCACTAATAAACTACCTTTAACCCCTATTCAACCCGATACCATCCACTCCGGAACTGCTTTAGCATTATTTCAGAGTGATGTCGTTTTCTCTCCTTAGGGGACCGGCTTTTTTACATTTTCCTCCTAGTGCGGGATTATAATATCTTGCCGGTAAGGCTTAAGTCAATTCGGTTAACTTACTGAGTGTACGTTTACTTCCTCCTAAGATATTTTATTCTACTTGTCTCTGACTGGTAGGCTATTTCTTCTACCCCCCTGTTACAGGTAAAAAGGTGTGATACGCATCGTCTTCCAAAGAGTCTCTGTATTGGCAGGCTGCGTTCCCTGCTTTTCTCAACTTGTGCAGGTTCCTGTCGAAGTAACCATGTCCGATAAGGAACTGGGTGATATAATAATTCACTTCGCCGTGCTCCCGCTCCGTCCATGCAGCAACGTCTCTGATTAACCTGTAGGTCCACCTTCCCCTTTCTATTGTGATTTTGACATAAACTACGAATTTTCTATGCCTGATTCGTTAACCTTGATTTCTGCTTAACTATCAATTAAGAATACTTAACTTTGAAAAACAATCGTTCAGTGATTTACAGAAAACTACGAAGCTGGGTCCTATGCCTACCTCATTTCAAATTTGTCAGTGTTGAGTTGGATATCTTGTTCATAGGTGCTGGATTGCTAATCTTGTATTCCGGGAATAAGAAGGCAATGACTCCTGTCGCTCTTTGTCCATGAATATTGATCCGTGTCCGTAGGTATGGGTTTCCATTCTATGAGACGGTCCGTCTGAGACAACTCAACAAGGTGCTAACTTCGGTCCCCTTGTAATATGATAGTAATGCATGCTATCTTTTTTTTCTTACTTTCACGGAGTTGGAACCGTAGATAACGGTACAATTGAAATTATGTGAAAGGTCCATGGAAATTTATTCACTCAGTTCGATTTAAGACAGGAGTTGACAGGAGTTTGCGCGCGCGTGTTGAACGATGCGGGCTTGGGACATTTTCTTTTCATTCACTTATAAAAATTTAACTCGATAAGCAGTTTTTATTTAATTATCCGGAATATCATTATCCTTCGAATGGTACCAAAATGTGATATGAGACAAAAAACCGGACTTAGCACACTTTCTCTTTAAGATGACGATGTGTTTTACAAGATATCAAAGTCAAATGCGAGTATCAATGGTATCCCAAAAGTAGTGGCAGATATTGTGTACAACTGATTGGGAAAAGCTATGAATTCTAAGATTATAGCCAAAATTGGGTGCAACAACAAACGTAACATGGTTTCCCCTGAAACTTTATCAAAGGGAGGAAATATCACCGAATTCTGCATTACGCGTGAGTCGGAATGTCCAATAAATCAATAAAAAACAAAAACACTTTAAAGCCGGGAACAGAATAATGGTGAATTATTCAGTTCACTGAACCACAAGTACTTAAAGAAAAAATGTACCCGTAAGTAGCCGCAACGATCCTGGAAAAAGAGATAAAATCAGACCAATGTAGACGATTGGAGCAAGGCAGTTTCAAAAGCGGATAACTATGATTTTTGATGTACAACGATATCCCTGATTATAAGCAGGTCCATAGTCTTCATACTTCTAGATGCTCCCACTAAAATCAAATCGGCCTAGGCGGCCGGCGCGTACGACGACCTACAACCATGGGTTTTTCAAAATACAAATCGCAACTGTAAAAAGTAAAAAGTATTTTTTTTGCTGTCATTTTTATAGAAGACAAGAAGAAGAAGAAGAGAAGAGAGACGGGAAGAACATCGGCTTCTCCAAAAGAAGAAGAAAGAGCATGAGAAGCGCGCGTTTGAGAATATCGAGAGTCTATACACCAGGAACAATGTACGGAAGTTTTACCAAAAGGTAAAAAGAACGTGTCAGAGAAGTAATACCCGTACAGAAACCTGTAGAGATGAGAATGGAAACCTCGTAGTAGAATCACAGTCGGTGCTGAGAATATGGAAAAACTACTTCTGCAGACTGTATAACGGCGACGAAGACCAACATCCCGCTGTCAGGCAGAATGAACCATTCAACATGGACGATGATAGTCAAAATTTCCGTCCACCTGACCAAAACGAAGTGAGGATAGCAATATCCAAGCTAAAATCGAACAAGGCTGCTGGACCTGACGGTTTACCGGCCGAACTTTTCAAGGCAGCTGGGGATGAATTGGTAGAGTGCATACACCAACTCATTTCTAATATTTGGTCAGAGGAGTGTATGCCTGATGAATGGAATCTCAGCATCGTTTGCCCGATCCACAAGAAAGGAGACCCCCTCAACTGCGCCAATTATAGAGGCATCAGTCTCCTCAACATCGCGCACAAGATCTTTTCTGCGATATTGTGTGAACGCCTGAAACCTTTTATCAACAGCCTGATTGGACCCTATCAGTGCGGTTTCAGGCCAGGAAAGTCCACCATCGATCAAATCTTCACACTTCGGCAGATCCTGGAGAAAACCCAAGAATTCCAAATCGATACTCACCACCTCTTTATCGATTTCAAGGCCGCCTATGACAGCATCTATAGAGAAGAGCTTTATAGAGCCATGTCTAGTTTTGACATCCCTGCCAAACTTGTCCGTCTGTGCAGGCTGACGATGGAGAACGCTCGCTGCTCCATCAAGGTCGGTAATGACCTCACCGAGACCTTTGATGTCAAAAAAGGCTTTAGACAAGGTGACGCGCTGTCATGTGACTTCTTCAATATTGTACTTGAACGGATTGTGCGGAACTCACAAGCCAACACCGGAGGCACAATATATTACAAGTCTGTACAACTGCTTGCATACGCCGACGATATAGACATTATCGGAAGATCTCAGCGGGCTGTCACCGGTGCTTTTGCAAGCATTGAGGCGGAAGTGGCCAAAATGGGTTTGGCGATAAACGAGGGCAAAACCAAGTATATGCTGTCAACTAGAAGGGAAAACCAACACCGACGAATTGGACAAAACGTCACCGTGGGCAGCTATAACTTCGAGGTAGTAAGGGACTTTGTCTACCTTGGCTCTGCTATAAATTCAGCAAACAAAATCAGCGCAGAAATCAATCGAAGAATAACTCTTGCCAATCGCTGTTTTTTTGGGCTTATAAGGCAATTCAACAGTATAGCCCTCTCTCGAACAACTAAGGAGACTCTATATAAGACCTTGATCATCCCAGTCCTGCTTTACGGCGCTGAAACATGGACTTTATTAAAAGACGATGAAGATATCCTTGGTCGCTTCGAGAGAAAAATTCTTCGTAAGATTTTCGGTCCCGTTTGCGTTGACGGGTTTTGGAGGAGAAGATTCAATCACGAACTATACGAGCTGTACAGCGACATCGACCTAGTCAAAAAACGGCGTATTGGACGTCTGAGATGGCTAGGACATGTAGAGCGAATGGACACCAACGCTCCGGCCCACAGAGTCTTCGAATCTAACCCCGAGGGACGACGCAGTAGAGGGAATTACCGCCGTAGGTTGCGCGCACAAGTTCAAGGGGACTTCGACCAACTTGGAGTGCGCAACTGGAGGCAATTAGCTAAAGACCGAGCTAAATGGAGAGGCTTGTTGGTTGAGGCCCAGGTTCACCCCGAACTGTAGCGCCACCTAAGTAAGTAAGTAAGTTATAGAAGAGAGATAGAGTCTTTTATCGAATTTGTATAAAAGACTCTATTTCTACCTACACCTTCACGAAATGTTCGAATTGCGTTTGGACCCCTACTGGTTAAAATTCTTCCATTTCTTTTATGGATCCTTATTTCTATGATCCAAATGTACACAATACCCGCGTTTTATTCGCTTAGTTCGATAATCCGTGGAAGCCTTAACATCAAGGAAACCATCTTGCGAAAAATAGATCACGACCAGCACAGTTGGTATTGCGACGTTCAAAGAAGAGATCATTTCAACCATGTTAAAAAGGCGATATCAATTAACGTTCCAAAGACATCGCAAAACAGGAGCGACAGGCCTATAAACACCTGGATCACACAAATGCAACGACACCAGCATTTGATTGGCCTCAGTAACACAGTGATCGAAAATCGGTTGGCCCGCCGATATTTTCTGAGGTCAAATAAGCGAACCCCACCGGCGGATCAGTAGAAATGCGGTGAAATGGGATGATTATGATCCCTTGTTTTCGGATCATAACCTCGCCGAAATAGGAAGAAGAAGAAGAAAAAGAAGCCGCGTTTCATTATCACCAATGATCCATATAGATCATTATTTTGCATTGATTTCAACAGCAATACGAGACCTTGCCTTCTATCAGGATCAATTTCATGATGTAGAAATAATTATTTTGTTTCCTTTTTTTTCATCGCAATTGCACAGCTGAGTTCCTTAACGCGGAGTTGCCATGCGATTGTTTTTCTTTTATGAAATTCAAAGAGTATGTGATTTCTTTTTGTACTTTATGATTTTCCGATACTAATTTATTCAAAGTGGTGTATATTCCGTCAATAATAATTAATTTGGAATCATTAGGAGTAATTGGGATAAGAAATTACTTTTAGATGCGTTTTATGTGCATAATTCCAGTGCAAAGAAAACTAAAAATCATAAAATAATATTTGGAGTGCAAAAAGTATTTCATAGGGGTATTCACGCTTCGTTGTATCTGGTCTTGTAAAAGTGTAAAAGTGTATTTTTTACACCAATGAGTGAATGTACTCTTTCGTATTTGTAGCAATATTGAAGCTTATATGAAAATCAACTAATTTTTGTTTATAAAATCACAATTTGCTAAAATAAATACACAATGCCTTTTCCTGTCGGCGCTTTTTATTTATCAACACATGTTCCTTGTCAATATTTCTGCCAATTCTTTCCATTTAAATAAATTTTATTAATTCAGAGAACAAACTGTCAAAATATGTGTTCAATTCAGTGTTACACTTCTACACTCTCCGTAACAAAGGGTTGGAGCATTGCTAGACTGTAAAGGTGTAACAAAATGACAGTTAGTTTATTTTGTTATTAGGTTAGGTTAGGTTAGATTGGCTGTCTGCACCACGATGCAGACACACTTAGACCAGTTAAGGGCCATTGTGATGCCAAGGATCTACCATTAGACCACTCAGTGACTAATAAAACCAACCGGAGCTTTTGATGAAGCGATGGATGTTCATGACGTCTAAGGGCGCCAAATCGTTGAGGTCGTGAAGGAAGGGAGCTCCTAGATGGAGCATTCTTTTGCGTGATAGAGCGGGACATGTGCATAGGAAGTGAAGAATGGTTTCCTCCTCCTCCTCGTCCCTACAGCTCCTGCAGAAGTCTTTGGAAAAGAGGCGAAGTCTTTTGGCATGTTGGCCGATTAGACAGTGTCCGGTGATGACACCGATAACGCAGCTGATCTGTAATCGCTTTAGTTTAACCAACTCGGCACTACGGTTCTGCTCCAGTTTAGGCCAGATCTGCCTCGAAATGTGACACGCAGAGCCAATATCCCACCTAAGGTTGGTCTTGCTAATAGCGTTTAGCTTCAGTAGATGCTTACATGTAGCGAGGGGCATACCAAGGGCTTGCCTATCTGGCAGAATCCTTAGAGTAGTACCCTGTCTAGCGAGTTCATCCGCCCTTCAGTTTCCTGGGATGTCTCTGTGACCTGGCACCCAGCATAGGTGAATGTTGAACTGCTCTGTCATCTCTGTAAGAGACAAACGGCAGTCTAAGACGGTCTTTGAAGTGAAGGAGCACGATTCCAGGGACTTGATTGCCGCTTGACTGTCAGTGAAAATGCAAATATCGCTGACAGATAATACATTACATTGCAGCCAAGACAGGGCTTCCTTAATCGCCATGATTTCCGCCTGAAAAACGCTACAATGATCAGCGAGGCGGAACGAGATGCTTAGGTTGAGCTTATCGGAAAAAACAACACAGCCCACCCCACCTTCGGTCTTAGAGCCATCTGTGTAGAAGTGCACCGAATTTCCATCATCAGCGGGAGAGCCATCCCACCCATCCCGTTCAGGGATACTCGTACGGAAGTGTCGGTCAAATCTCAGTTTCGGTGGGGTGTAGTCCGTGTTTTCATGTGTGAAGTTGAGAAGATCAAGGATCGAGGAGTGGCCAATGTGTTAACTAGACCACTGAGAGGAAGCTTTAAGACGAATAGCCGCACTGGCAGCCGTCTGTCTGCCGAGGATATTCAGGGGTAACAGGTTGAACATAATGTTCAGTGCCGCAGAGAGGGTAGTTCTTAGTGCACCACTGATGCACATGCAAGCGGATCGTTGCACTTGCAGGCCATACAACAGACACGTAAAGCCAGCGAGTGATTTCAGGTTTCATACCCCAGCTCCTACCTATAGCCTTTTTACGGGAATAGAGAGCTACATTGGCTTTCCTTACGCATTCTAGTAGATTGGCTTTCCAGTTCAGTTTTCCGTCCAGAATAAGACCCAGGTATTTTGCATTAACAGTGAAGGTGAGACTGGTGTCATTAATCATAGGAGGGTCTACGTGGGGAACTTTATGTTTCCTTGTGAAGAGAACAAGTTCTATTTTATGAGGGTTAACCCCCAATCCACAATTGGAGGCCCACCTAGTGAGCCGAGAAAGAGCATATTGGACGATTTCCTTGAGAGTGTCTGGGGGCTTGCCAGACACAGCAATCGCAAAGTCATCAGCATAGGCAATCACTCTACAGCTTGACCTGTCCAGGTCCACTAGTAGCTCATTCACTACAAGATTCCACAGGAGGGGGGGGGGGGGCAAGACTCCACCTTGGGGAGTTCCGCAGCAGGCAAGTCTTCTGCTCGATGCTCCACCCAGCTGTGTGTTGATAATCCTGCAATTGATTGATCAACACTCCGAGCGAAGTATCCACTTTCAGATTTGCAAGTGCGTCTGTGATTGCCTTTGTTTTGACATTGTAAAAAGCTCCCTCAATGTCAAGGAAAGCCACCATGGTATATTCTTTAATGCTCAGAGATTTTTCAATGATGCGCACAAGCGAGTGTAAGGCTGTTTCAACGGATTTGCCTTTGCAGTAGGCATGTTGGGACGGCGAGAGCAAAGACGGGCTAATGCTCTGACGGAGGTGAATATCAATCAGCCTTTCCAGCGTTTTCAGTAGAAAGGACGATGGACTGATATGTCGGAGATCCTTTGGTTCCACTTGCGAGCTCTTACCTGCCTTAGGAATGAAGACACCTTCAACCTCGGTCCACGCCTTGGGGATGTAGACCAGATTAAGACAGCTCGATAAGATGACCTTTAACCATAGAAGCACAATGTCCTCACATTTTTGAAATTCAGCAGGAATAATGCCGTCAGGTCCTGGGGATTTGAAGGGCTTGAAGCTGCGCATGGCCTAGCGGATGTTTTCTGCAGTTACTATAACCATGGAGTTGCTGCACGGTAGAGAGCAAGTACGGGTAACACCTGATAATGAAACAGTAACAGGGGAGCTACCAGGGAAATGGGTATCCAGTAGGATGTCAATGGATTCCTTAGCAGAGGTGGTCCAGTGACCATCTGTCGCAGAAAAGTCTCCAGGAGTGTCGTTGCTCTTTCCTCAGTGAGATTTTATATTTCCTGAGAGACAGTTTGTAGGTGTCCCAATCGGCCGTCTCGCGAGAGCGTATTGTATTGATAAAACAATACTAAAGAGGAGTCTGCTGTCCTTCCTAAGAGTACTAAGATTTATATTCCACCTAGGTGGTTTCTTCTTACCTCGAGGAGTGCGGTTAGGGCACGCCACAGTCAAGGCACCGTTACTTACTTACTTAGATGGCGCTAAGGTCGGGGGTGGACCTGGGCCTCAACCAACATACCTCTCCAGCTAGCACCATTACGAGCCAGCTGCCTCCAGTTACGCACGCCAAGTTGGTTGAGGTCCCCCTCCACTTGTTTGCGCCACCTACCGCGAGGTCGTCCTCTACTGCGTCCTCCATCCGGGGTGGATTCGAAAACTTTCTTAGCGGGAAGGTTGGGCTCCATCCGCTCTAAATGACCCAGCCATCTTAGTCGCTGTATGTGAACTCTTCTGGCTAAGTCGATGTCCTTGTATATGCCGTATAGCTCGGCATTGTACCTTCTCCTCCACTCACCGTCTATTCAGACGGGACCAAAGATCGCTCGAAGAACTTTTCTCTCGAAATAACCAAGGGCATCCTCATCCGGTTTTGTCAAAGCCCATGCCTCTGCGCCATACAGCAGGACTGGGATGATTAATGTCTTATAAAGAGTTACCTTAGTAGTTCGAGATAGGGCTTTGCTACTCAATTGCCGTTTTAGCCCATAGAAACAACGATTGGCAAGAGTAATTCTTCGTGTAATCTCCCTACTGATGTCATTTGCGGAGTTCACCATAGAGCCTAGGTAGACAAAATCCTTTACTACCTCAAAATTATATCTGTCTATTGTGGCGTTCTGTCCAAGACGCCGATGTTGGGTGTCCTTTTTGAAGACAGCATATATTTCGTTTTGCTTTCATTGACCGCTAGACCCATCTTTGCTGCCTCGATCTCAATACTCGTAAATGCCCCATTGACGGCCCGCTGAGTTCTTCCGATTATGTCAATGTCATCGGCATAAGCGAGTAGTTGTACAGACTTGAAGAAGATTGTACTTTCGGGGTTGGCTTGTGAGTTTCGTACAATTCTCTCAAGTACTATGTTAAAGAGATCGCAAGATAGCGCGTCGCCTTGTCTAAGACCTTTCCTGACATCGAACGGCTCGGTGATGTTCTTACCGACTTTGATGGAGCTGCGAGAGTTCTCCATCGTCATTCTGCACAAACGGACGAGCTTGGCAGGGATGCCAAGACTAGACATGGCTCTGTATAACTCGTCTCTATACACGCTATCATAGGCAACTTTGAAATCAATGAAAAGGTGGTGCGTATCGATTTTGTATTCGTGGGTTTTTTCCAAGATCTGCCGTAGTGTGAATATTTGGTCAATGGTGGACTTTCCAGGCCTGAAACCGCACTGATAAGGACCTATCAGGTTGTTGACGATCGGTTTTAGGCGTTCACATAATACGGCAGACAGAATTTTATATGCGATGTTGAGGAGACTTATACCTCTGTAATTGGCGCAGCTCAGAGGGTCTCCTTTCTTCAGGATCGGGCAAACGATGCTGAGGTTCCATTCATCGGGCATACTTTCGTCCGACCAGATTTTACAGATGACCTGGTGCATGCTCTTTACCAACTCATCTCCTCCTGCCTTGAAAAGTTCAGCGGCAAGGCCGTCGGCTCCAGCAGCTTTGTTGGACTTGAGTTTAGATATCGCTATCCTCACTTCATTCTGATCGGGTTGACGGGAATCTTGACTGCCATCGTCACTGTTGAATGGCTCATTCTGCCTGACAGCGGAATATTGGTCATCATCGCCGTTTAACAGTCTGCAGAAGTGTTCCTTCCATATCCTCAGCACCGACTGCGATTCCACTACTATGTTGCCATTTTCGTCCCTGCAGGCTTCTGTTCTGGCTTTGAAACCCTGGCATGTTCTTTTTACACTTTGGTAACATTTTCGAACATTATTCCTGCAATAGAGTCTCTCAAGCTCCTCGATCGAGAGCTTCTCTTGCTCCTTTTTCTTCTTTCTGAGAAGTCGATGTTCCTCTTTTCTCCTGCGCACGTAGAGCTCGTAAGCAGCTCTAGTCCTTCTATGCAGCGCCGCTTTGTACTCCCCTTGTTTTGCTGCATGTGCTTGCCGGCATTCCTCATCAAACCAGGGGTTTCGTTGTGGTGGGCGAGAGAAACCCAGTACATCAGAGGCGGCATCTCTGATGGCTTGTTGGCAACGCTGCCACTGGTCTTCCGCATTTGCTGCTGGCGGCATAGGACTTAGATTGAGATTAGAAGAAACACGATCGGCAAAGGTTCTGGCGGTCTCTTGCGATTGTAGCTTTTCGACGTCAAATTTCCTCACAGTATTTCGTTGATTTCGCTCCGTTGTGGATATCCACATCCGTACCTTGGCTACAACTAGGTAGTGATCCGAGTCCACGTTGGCTCCTCGGAAAGTCCGGACACCCAGAATACTGGAAGAGTGCCTTGCGTCGATCGCAATGTGATCGATTTGGTTGACGATTTTTCGATCAAAGGAGAGCCATGTTCCTTTGTGAATATCGAGACGTGGGAACCGCGTACTAGCTACGACAAAGTTTCGCCCCGCCGCAAAGTCGATTAGCCTGAGTCCGTTGTGGATGTGTTGTCGTGCAGGCTGTGCTTTCCGACCACGCTACTAAAGACGTCCTCTCTTCCTAGCTTTGCGTTAAAGTCGCCTAGGATAATTTTAACGTCGTGGCTAGGGCATTGCTCATACGTCTTGTCCAAGAGCTGGTAGAAGTCATCCTTTGTCGCGTCGTCCTTCTCCTCGTGAGGGGGCGTGAACGCATATTAGGCTAATGTTGGCAAATTTAGCCTTGATACGGATAGTCATAAGGCGCTCGTTCACATGCCGGAAACTCAAGACTTCTTGCCTAAGTCTGCCTCCAATGACAAATCCGCACCCGAATAGACGCTGTCCATTTTGTCTGTAGCAATCGCCGTAGTAGATGTACGCAGTTTTTCATACTCCTTTTGCCCGGCCCATCCCATCGCACTTCTTGGATGGCGGTAATGTCTGCTTTGAGACACTCTAGGGCCTCCGCAAGTTGTTCGGCTGCACGTGGTTTGTAGAGGGACCTAACATTCCACGTGCAGACACGAAGATCGTTGTCGTTTTTTACGTTTGCTTGGGTCGTCAACAGTAAGATCATCCGTATCCGAGGCTGTTGGTTGCTTCGTAACCAAAGGTTTTTTTCCGTGGTAGGGAAGTTAACCCGACGGCACAACCCCCAACCTGGAGGACCAGATCCTTTTTTAGCAACCCCTAGGACGAGGGGCCGGATACACCGATGTCAGTAACCCACTTCGGGGATATGAGCGCTGCCGTTGGCTTATTAAGGGTTCATCCGCCACCATCTCTTTTTCAATACCCTGACGTAGTATTGAAAATCCTTACAGACCTCAGCTTCAAATATGTCGAAGTAGCTCCGGTAAGGTTTCCGCTGGCCTGTAGACGTCACCGTTGATTCCATCGGGAGAATTCATCCGCCGCACGTCCTCCTTCTGAGGACCTCTTGTTAGACTTCTGAGACGCATATTTCAGCCGATCAGGTCAACAAGAAATGCCTCGTCCGGTTAAACATATGCGCGCTGAAGTTCATCCAGATGTGCTTACGCAGGTCCGAGTGTTCAGCTACCCATATATCGTCAGACTCAGCATACGCTCATCGTTAGTTTCACTATCAGATAGCTATCCAGCGGGCACCACGGGGAGGTGATGATGCGATTTTACCCACCCAAGGCACCGTTAAGTGCCGATGTAAAGTTGTTGACCAACCTGTCAAGATTATCCATACTAGTAGGTTCAGTAGGCAAATGGGAGGGAATAAGCGTCAATAAGCGCTTCCTGTATAGAGACCAATTAGTTTTTTTTATAATTTCTAAAAACTTTCTGATGAGGTAGATGGTCGTCAAGACTGAATTGTAGGTAGCGATGGTCTGAGAAAGAGTGCTCTTCAGAGACTCTCCAGTCCTTTACCAGGTTATATATATGATCAGAGACAAGGGTAATGTCCAGAACTTCTTGTCGGTTACGAGTAATAAAGGTCGGTTTACACCCTCGTTTACAAATTAGGAGATTAGTACTGAGGATAAAATCAAAAAGTTGCTCACCTCTTTCATTTATATCGGAACTGCCGAAGATTGAGTGATGAGCGTTCGCGTCACAGCCAATGATGAGACCAGTCTTAAGGCTCTCCGCTTTCTCAATCAAGCTCCCCAAGATGTGCGGAGGGAGTGGGCCCACTTGATCGTGACCCAAATAGGCCGAAACCAGCCAGTCATTTTAAATGCAATTCCAGGTTGGTAGCGACTATGCCTTGATTGCTGAAATTAGAGAGTAAAAAGATGTTAAGGTGGTCTTCGCAAGGATACAAGATCTCGGTTTACCTTCCATCCTTGCGTAGATTAGTTTATAGTTTGGAGCCTTGAGGCCACAAACCCGGTTTCCAACAACCCATGGTTCCTGGATCAAGACAAGTCTTCCCCGTTTTTAGCAAGCCGGAGAATAAGGGAGGCCGAAGCCGGGATGGAGTGATGCAGGTTAATCTGAAGGATCCGTAGCATTGGAGCTACTTCTCTGTTCAGATACAATTATCGCGGTATTGTTGCCGTCTTCTGAATCTGATGACCGGAGGTCATCCTCAAGAGAAGGGCCATTAGGATCGCTATCCATCTCCGTGTCCGTCTAACCGAAGTCGGACTCACGAATAGATGGTGAGGGAGAAGGGGGACCGGAAATGTCCAGTTTGAGAAGAGCGCCAACCATTTCCGTGTCCGTCGACGAAGAGTCGACCTTCAAGAAGGGTGGAGCAGTGGAGGGAAGCGAGGGAATGGACTCGGAAGGAGAGAAACTCGCGACTGGTTCGGAAGAAGCGTCCAGTTTTGGAAGGACTCTCTCGGGCTGTTTCTCATCGCATTTATAGACTTTAAGAGTGATAGAGCTGAAGCCGTAATTAATCACTCCTTTTGAAGATGCCAAGGGGGCCAAGGACTCTTCATTGATGACAATGATGACGCTTCTTATGTCACCCCTCGGCTCGTCCACTTTGGCAATTTTCCAGTTGTGGGTAGGAAGGGAGCTGTTGCTGATCCTGAGGATATCCAGGATCACCCTAGGATCGGAGGGTTCGACCGGAATGGTAGCACGAGTCCTAGGACGCTTAGGAATTTGGTCTTTTTCCACGACCTCTAACTGTGCACCTGGCCAAACCTGCCCCAATCTGGAAACAGCAATTTTGTATATGCTAGATCCTTAGATTTTTGGTCAGCACAGGCAATGATTTTTACGTGCTCTTGATACCAGCCAGCATCTCTGCAAGAAACATCAGGGCCGGGATGGTCACGTAAGACTTGGAGACAATTGGTGGCGAACATTATCTCCACCTTCCTCCATTTGTCAGCTGTGATGCTACCATCCGGATCGCTGTGGTCAACGACCGCGATCTCCAAGTGTGCCTTAAGTACTTGGTTGAAGGGCTTGGAGGTAGTGTTGGCAAGTACTACCTTGGTCTTTTTGCTAAGGTGGGAGACTCATCCTGAGATCTTTGAGCTGGACACGGTGGGGAGCTGGACACGTTTAGTAGCCCAGTTTTAGGAGGTTTGTGTTTTTGTGTTTTCTCTCGTTCAGGGATAGCCTGAGTGCGGCGAATTAGCTTGTAGGCTAGCCGTCGATCTTGGTAAGAGATCTTGGAGGGAGCGACGCTCCGCGAGCTCGAAGCCGAGCTGTCCGTCGCCCCTGAGAGAGATTTACGAAGAGGATAAGGGTTCTTCGAGGAGGAATGAGCAGCGTGCTGTAAGCTTGAGGCCGAACAGTTAGCTATCCCTGAAGGTATAGAGATATTGAGGGGCTTGACCCCACGCATTACATGGTCTGGCTTTACGATGGGACCAGGTGTTGAGACCACTGTCCTATCCGCCAGTGTACCAGGCGCGCGTTCAGCAATCCTGGGAGCGACCACTTGCTTGTAGCTGCTCGCATAGCTAGTGCTAGGCTTCAAGCCAATGCGCCAGCAGGTGTGATTTCTAGGAGGCTGGAAGACGGTTTTTCAAGAGGGCTGTCCCCTTTTCGAATATTTTTTTGTTTTTTTGCTTGTTTTGGTTGTTTTGTTGTTTGCTTGTTGTTCATATTAGGACCCACGAGTGGCGGAGAATGGGAAAGTCGACCTGCACAGAGATCCGCATTGTGCAGGCAAGGCAGGCTAATCTGGAGGTCGCCAGGTATCCGGATACTCCGTTAGCGACCGGGTTATTATTTAAAGTGGGCCCCCAGCCAGGCTGATCCTCGGCATGGGTCGTGTAACACCTTGATCCGGCCCAACGGAGGGGAGAGGCAATGGATAGGATGTGACAGGGGGGAGGGGAGAGAATCCTTGATCTTTACTAGGCCCCTACACCACAGCGAGGTGTGCAGTCAGAGAGGTTATTTTGTTGTTGTATTGTTAGAAAATGATACACGTTTACACTTTAACAGATTCAAGACCAGATACAACGAAGCGTGAATACCCGCATTCTAATCTGGCAACAGGAATTCTGACAATTTGGCACAAAAGGGTAACCTAGCGAGGAATAGCCCAAAACAATTTATAGATCATGGAAATTGATCCTGATAGGAAGCAAGCAAGATCTCGTATTGTTATGGTAATCAATGCAAACCAATGGTCTATATGGATCATCGGTGATAATGAAACGCGGCTAGTATAGCCAGACTACTGTCAATATACTCTGAATGTGTGACCGTAAAGCCAAAGTTTTCCAAACCTTTAGCCTATAAAGAGTTAAGGCAATTTCAATTTCAATTACTTAAATAAGTTGTGTTACTATACCAAATTGAGTATACAAATTTATAATGCGTTCAATTTACTCACAAATCCATCTGAATAGATGCATACCTGTAATAAAAGGTAGAGGTAAATAAATTAGAAAATTGTGTAAAAAATGAATTGCTAAATGCAGATAAAAAAAAAATTAATATATAAGAATGTATCGCATCACATGTAGGGCCTCACTTCTCTCCGCGGTTCATCTTGTCGACATCAATAGTTAATATGGCAACATAAATGTGATTATATAATACCTCAATATGCTCCAAGATTTCAGTTTATTGGAGTGGTGCGGAAATGAAGACATAGATGTTGGCTTGCCGAAGATGTATTTACGGCGAATGCATTGCAGCTGCCCGTCAGTAGAAAAGGCTGAGCTAATGTCTTAATATCGTTAAAAAAGATTAAGTACATCAGCGTGTTGTCTACAGGAGCAATGAGGCAGTGAAAATACCGAGACCTTTACAGAATCAGGGACAGACAGGAGGTCGTAGCTCAAGGCAGCATTCGGTAAGGGGCTAGAACGTTTCTCTATTTATTTAAGAAGGAGAATTCTTATGCAAGTTAAGGACTTCGATGGATGAGTTACAACATATTATCCTGACGACATCGCCAATCGTTTAAACTTGCTTTCTAGCGTGGATGAACTAAGAGGACTTAGAGGGGATCATCGCAATAGTTTTAAGATCATATCATGGACCCACCACAGTTTTTTTTTTTTTTTCCCCGAGGGTTGGTGAAAAATCTTCCATAGACACTATGAGAATAGCAAGCGCGTGCTCATAGTAGTGTCAGATTCTTACTGACTAAAAAAACACTACCCTTTGATATAAATTTGTTAGATATCGCAACTAAGTATTAACTTATCAAGCAATTTTTCTATCATGAAATAAAAACGTTAGGCAGGTTTCCACTGAAAGATCCTGCATATTCCGCAATCTAGACGCGGTTAATCATTATCTCGCCAAGTCGAAAGGTTTCGTCCTTTGTAGTCGGAGCAATAAATTGCTCACATCCAAAATTTGTAGGACTGTATTGTTGACATGTCCGATTAGTCGGTTTCTATGCTTTCTCGCGAAGCTTCTAGTTTCAGCTTCGATTGTCGGAATTCCGAGATCCCTGTGGATATCGTCGTTTCTACTATACAACGGTGGCTTGGACTATTTCTCTCAGCACTTTATTTTGAAAAGCTTGTAAAATATTTGCATTTGTTTTCTTGGTACAACACGAAAGTTGTATACCGGCTTTAGCACTTGCTTGTATAAAAGCAGTTTGTTCTCAGTACTGAACTGGGAATGTTTTCCGAGTAACCAGTACATTTCTCTATATTTGATTTCGAGTTATTTACGTTTCATTTTCACGTGCGAATTCCATTTCAGTCTTGCGTCGAGTGTCATTCCCAGGTATTTGGCCTCGTTTGCAAAAGGTATTCGGGCCCAGTTTAGGAAAATTGGCAAATTATTAGTTTTCTTGTAAGTGAAATTCACGTGAACAGATTCAGATTCGTTGAGGGCAATCCGCCAGTCCCTCGTCCATTCATTTACTTTATTTAGCGCGTTTTGCAGTATTTCAGTCGTTTCTTCGATTGTTTTACCTACTGCTAGGATAGCGGTGTCATCGGCAAACGTAGCTAGGATAGTGCCATCTTCGTTCGGTATATCACGAGTATGTAGCAAATAGAGAAGCGGCCCAAGAACGCTTCCTTGCGGTACGCCGGCCGAAATTTCGAAAGATTCTATTCCCGAGATATGATTCTAGAATATCGAATAAGCATACAGGGAGAAGTTGTCGTAGTTTGAATTTCAAGCCATCATGCCACACCTTATCAAAGGCTTGCGAGACGTCAAGAAATACGCTTGAGCAAATCTTTTTTCTTCAAATGCTTTCTCGATAACGTCAGTAATTTTTTGCACCTGGTCAACCGTCGAATGCTTACTTCTGAACCCAAACTGGTGGTCAGGGATAAGATTATTTTCTTCTATAACCGGTTGGAGACGCCTTAATAATATCCTCTCGAAAATTTTCGATATGATTGGAAGAAGCGAAATTGGTCTATACGATTTTACCTCATTTGGCGGTTTTCCTGGTTTTAAAACCATTATGACCTCCGCAACTTTCCATTGGCTCGGCACGTGTTTTAATCTAAGTGCATCATTTACAATATGGAGAAGCTTAATCAATGCTTTTCTAGATATAACTTTGAGAATTTCTCCGGTAATCAAATCATAACCAAGAGATTTCTTAGGTTTAAGATTCCCGATCTCATGTTTGAGTTCCCTTAGCGTTGCACTTGTGAGCGTCAAATCGTCAGATGGTAGATCCAGCCTATTGTGGTCGTAAACCACTTGACTATCGTACGGCTTAAAGGTTTCTTCCAGGTGGGCCGCAAAGACGTCCGCTTTTTCTTTATCTTCCCTCGCCCATTCGTTTTGATTTAATGTAAATGGCGGCGCGGGGACTTTGGGCCTTTTGGTGCCTTTTACAGCTTTCCAAAGTGAATAATTGGAATCTTTTTTCGCTGTTAAACTTTCAAGGTAAGAGCCTATTGCACGATTCTTAAAATCCTTAATAGTCTTCTTCAACAAGTTGCACAGACGATTCAAGTGTGCTTTATGCTGCGGAGCACGACACTGTTGCCATTTTTTTTTTGTACGCGCTTTTCTTTTTTCCTTGACCGGTGGGCAAAAATCCTCTTCTCTAGTCCTCCCCGTGGGCGCCCGCTGGAAATGGCTAATCCTAGTCCACTAGGCTTAGTGTCAGCTAAGACTAACACGCACGCATCAATCGTGCGCAGTGGTCATCGAGAATGAGGTAACAGCAGATACCTAACTCCCTGGTGGTGTGAGCTTTAGAACCGTGCCGAGGGATGGAAGACTGGGGGTTAAACCAGTGATAACGAGCTCCTGTGGGCGCCCTGGCAGGGCTCACAGTAAGTTGCACCTTGTCTTAGCATGCCGGTAAACTAAGATCGACCAGTTGTTCCGTGCCTACTCGTGGGAACCAAATGGAGAAAAATTTAAACAAAAAAACAAATACAAAACAAAAAAAAAATACAAAAAATACAGAAAATGATTACATATCTGGGGAAGTACTCTCTGAGCAGACAAGGATGAAACTGGGGGTCGATGACGTAGTGTCATCCCCACAGTCTTCCACGTCTGGGCTAGAGAAGGAGCTTGAGGACGTGTTACTGGCCAGCGACAGAGAGGATGCGGACAGCACACTCACTGACGCTAGCGCAGTGGGAGGTGAGCAGGCTAGTACTCTCACTTCTGTAACTAAGGGCGATAGTGGGTTGGCGGGTACTCCCATTTTATTAGAGCAGGGCAGATGTGAGTTGGCTAGTACTCTCACAGTAGTTAAAAAGGGTAACAGTGAGTTGGCTGGCACTCTCACTAAATGCTCAAGTGCGTGACGGTGGCGGAGTTGGCTAGATACACTCCGCCCAAAGCTTGGGTTTGGGTTCCGCTGCCTTACACCTACCCAGAAAAACTGCTTGGTCTCCTCCACATGCAGAACAGGGAGTTGAAGGCCGATACATGGAGGGTGCTGAAGACAGGTCCTCGGAAGCAGTTTGGTCAGCACTTCTTGCTGGCCCTAAATAGGGAATCGCTGCCATTCCTTGAAAAGACCAAAGGGATGGTGCGACATAGCATGGGGAAGGTCATGCTAAAGCTCATGACCAAGGGTGTGGAGAAGGAGGAGGAGCCCAAAGATGATGGAAGTGATGCAAATAAACCTGCATCACAGTAAGGCTGCGACGGCATGCTTGATCAACTATATTATCAAGCATGACGTCTCGGCCATACTGGTACAAGAGCCATGGATCAACGACAACAACCAGATCCAAGGGCTCAAAAATAGGAATTATACGTTGTTCTACAAAGCAAACGAAGGTAAAATCAGGGCTTGTATACTTTTAAAAAACAATATAAGGGCATTTCTTTTGAATAATTTCAGTGACGGCGATCTAGTGGCAGTCTCCTGTGAAAGTGAGGGAAGAAAACCGCTGTGCCTGGTCTCTGCCTATCTCCCGTATGAGCTGGCGGAGATTCCATCTGGTAAAATGAAGCAATTGGTAAGGAAGGACAACTGGATCTTCATCGTGGGCTGTGATGCAAATGCGCATCACTCGCAATGGGGTAGCAGTGATACCAATACAAGAGGTGAGTGTCTTTTCGATTTCATTCTTTCGACCAAGCTCACCATATGTAATAAGGGATCTACGCCAACTTTTGTAGTTAGGAACAGACAAGAAGTGATTGCCATGACACTAGCTTCTTGTTCTGATCACCTAACGGTAGAAAAATGGAGGGTTTTGGAGGAGGCATCTCTTTCTGATCACAGATGGATACGCTTCCATATTAATTTCCAAACTAGGGCTAGCAACAGCTACAGAAACCCCAAGAGTACAGACTGGGGTATGTACACAGAGCTAGTAAGGAAACATCTTAAGGATAGGCCTATTCGCAGCGGCGACCCTCAAGATATAGATAAGGCGGTAGACAACTTAGGCAAAGTAATGAACATGGCATTTGAAAGGGCCTGTCCACTAAGAAAGAAGTCTAAGAGGTCCCAACCTCCTTGGTGGAGCAAGGAAATCAACTCCAAGAAAAAACAGGTTAGGCATTTCTACAACAGGGCCAAAGAAATAGGGGACGGTACTACATGGGATGAATATATGGACCGCAAGCGGTAGTTTAAATACTTAATTAGGCAATCAAAAAGAAAGTCGTGGAAGGAATTTTGTGAGTCCATTGCGGATTCCAGTGAAGCTTCCAGACTTCGCAAGATGCTAGCTAAAGACACTTCTGTCCCAAGCTTCATCAAAAAATCTGACGGCTCGTGTGCAGAAAGTAGCGAAGAAGTTTTAGAAACGTTAATTGAAGCTCACTTCCCAGGAAGTAGATCGCCAATGGATTCTACTGCTCATGGCTACTCGTATATTGGTAGGTCAATAGGGGACGACATAGAAAATCTCATTACATGGAAGAATCTGCGATGGGCTATTATGTCATTCGCACCATTCAAGGCACCAGGCCCTGATGGAATTTTGCCAGCTATGCTGCAAAAAGCTCCAGCCAAGGTCAGAAACTGGCTTAGGGAAATTTTTAAACATTGTTTAAGGTCGTGTTACGTACCAGTGGCATGGAGGGAAGTGCGGGTTATATTCATACCTAAAGCAGGTAAACCAAGCCACACTTCAGCGAAAGACTACAGACCCATAAGTCTCTCGTCATTCCTGCTCAAGACACTTGAAAGGCTTCTTGATATTCACATCAGAAGCAAGTGTTGCAACGGCATTCTATGCAAAGCTCAACATGCATATTTGAAGGGGAAATCGGTGGAAACAGCTTTACACGACGTAGTAGGGAAGATAGAAGCTAGCCTTCAATATAAGGAATTTGCACTAGCAGCCTTCCTAGACATAGAAGGTGCTTTCAATAATGTAGAAGGTAGGGCCATCAAACAGGCCCTGGAATCTATGAATGCCGAGCATAGCATTACCAATTGGCTCTGCAATATGCTCGGCACTAGAAACATTAACTCCACTATCGGAAACAGTTCAATAAGAAAATCCGTTACCAGGGGACTCCCCAGGGAGGCGTTATCTCACCTCTCCTCTGGGTTCTAGTCATCGATGGGATACTTAAAGAACTAAGCAATACAGGTATAAGCGTCACTGCTTACGCGGATGATGTGGTGATTTTAGTTCAGGGTAAGTTCCTCGATACATTAAGTGAAATGATGGAATCAGCTCTTAATAGTCTCGAAAAATGGGCTAGAGGGTGTGGACTACACGTCAACCCGGATAAAACCAAATTGGTACTCTTCAGTAGAAAATACAAGATACCACCCTTCAAACTGCCTAAGCTAGCAGGGGTGGAGCTTTCCCTTTCGGATCGCGCCAGATATCTTGGTATAATGCTGGATAGGAAACTAAATTGGAAACTTAACATACAGGAACGAGTCCGCAAAGCATATAATGCTCTCTTCATCTGTAAGCGGACCGCGGGGAAAAAATGGGGCCTGAAGCCCGCAATGATGCACTGGCTATACATCATGGTAGTCAGACCCATTCTTACGTATGGGGCTCTTGTGTGGTGGAAGGCAACGAATACGAAAAACACGCGGGATCTGCTGGCCATGGTACAAAGATCAGCCTGCATTGCCATCACAGGTGCTCTACGCACAACACCTACGGCTGCACTCGTGATCTTCCTGTATCTCTTACCATTAGACCTACAAATCAAATTTCAAGCGGGCAACAGTGCGCTTCGGCTCACTAACGTTGGTCTCTTCAGGACCAATAACATAGGACACAGCTCCATTCTCAAGGAATCTTTTCCCGGAATCCCTGACGAATCGGACGATATACTTGGCACCTTAGACTTCGACACACCATACGAAGTACTGTATCCTATTAGAGAGGACTGGCGAAGGAAGGCAGTCTCTGTCCACAAAGAGATTGCAATATACACAGATGGTTCTAAGACCAGTGAGGGCACGGGGTCAGATATTTACTCGAGAGATACGAACCTACAGGTGGCCCTGAGACTTCCGGACACATGCAGTGTGTTCCATGCAGAGGTTCTAGCTGTACTTAAGGCTGCGGAATTACTTGAGATGCGATCAATATCCGATAAGAATATCGCCATCTACATTGACAGTCAGGCTGCGCTAAAGGCGCTAGAGTCCTACGTCACCAAATCTGAGTTAATCAGGAATTGCCGCACAATGCTTAGGGTATTATGTACGCAGAACCGAGTCAGATTATGTTGGGTACCTAGACACTCCGATATCGAAGGCAACGAGCAAGCCGATGCGCTGGCTAAAAGAGGAGCGGGGCTCCCACGAAGCGATATAATTGGTAGTATTAAACCACCAGGGTGCGTGGCTAAGGGAATTATCCGGGATAAAATCATTGACACGGCTAATCTAAGATGGTCAAACTTAGATGGTCACAGGGTGTCTAAGGCCTTGTGGCCTATGTTAGATCGCAGAAAATCTGGGGAGATAATTAAGTTAGATAGATCGAGGCTAAGAACAGCGATAGGAATACTCTCTGGCCACTGTCTCCTAAAGAGGCATGCCATGAGACTAGGATTATCCGATACGGATGTTTATAGGTACTGCGATGACCTACATGTCTCAGAGGATATAACTCATATACTCTGTGAATGTCAAGGAATTGCCAGGATAAGGCTAAAGTACCTGGGTAGATACTTCTTCGATAACCTGGAGGAGGTGAGGTCCTTGAACCATAACAAGGATCTCTTCAGATTTTGTAGGGAGATTATTTGCTTGGAGGATTGGGTTTAGGTTTTTTGCCGTGAAGGTTTCCTAGGGATCGCCATGGGCCCACTTTGGTGCCTAGTGTTTTATGACAACCTCATAACCCTACCTAACCTAACCTAACCTAACCTAACCTTTTTCCTTGACCAATTCTTTTATTTCCGGAGGATATCGTAAACCGTATCTGTCCGGCGTTTTCCTTGGGTTGGGCGTATTATTCCAAGAGGCGCGCTGTACGATCTCAACGAAGCGATCAACTTCAACCTCAAGTTCATAGGGTGTCGTAAGTGGAACGTTCAGTTCAACATTATCTTCAATTTCGTTCCTAAAGCCTTCCCAGTTAGTTGTTCGACCAGTTAATCTCGCGGGCTCTAGGTTAAAGACTAGTTTTTCGCTGATTGTTAAAATAACCGGGGAATGATCAGACGACAGATCAAAGCTCTCTTTGACTTTTATGTGATTGGTAGATATTCCTTTCACAGCGAAAAAATCGATCAGATCAGGTATTTTCGAAGTATCAGTTGGCCAGTAAGTCGGTTTTCCCGTCGAATGGAAATCACAACTGTACTCCATACCTGCCCCATAGAGCATTCTACTTTTTTTCGAGCTGTATCTTGAGCCCCAGAACGTATGTTTCGCATTAAAATCTCCGCCGATGATAAAATTAGGTTTCAGCGATTCAAACAAGTTAGTAAAATCTGATTTTTCAAGCGCGGAACGCGGTGGACAGTAGATAGATGAGATTTTAAGAATACGATGACTATTTTTAACTCGAATCGTGCACAGTTGCAAAGTTTCAAGCTCTATCTTTATGTCTTCGGATTGTTCGATGCAGTCTTTAATAAACAAGGATGATCCGCCTCTCGCTTTTCCCGAAGGGTGACAAGCGTGGTAATCATTATAGCCTTTTATTTTTAAATGCGATTCCTGTTTTACGTGGGTTTCAGAAATCAAGCAAATATCAATATCTTTTTCACGCATGAATATTTCCAATTCGTCAAGTTTTTGCAAAAGTACGTTTGCATTCCAAGTACATATTTTTAACATTCGTTTGTTATTCATATTCTAGTTGAAGTACGCGTTTTCTGAGAATTATTTTCAAGCTTTACCAGCCTATCGAGAATAATTTTATTTATTTTGCTTTGTTCTTCAAATTTCTCGAGAACAACCGACAAAACATGAGAGACAGGGTCCGTCGAAATTTCAAGGTTTTTTGGTTTTTCGGATGCCGCGGCCTGAGCGTAAGTCTGCACTCCTGCTATCCGAGGACCTTTACCTGGCGGCTTTTTCGATGTTAGCTTTTCAGTACCGTTTCTTTTAAGAACAGAGGTCGAGGACTTTTCTGTTGTCACTCTTTCCCTCACCTTTTTGCGCTCTGAACCCGATAGTTTTAGTTTAGCTAGTTTCTCCTGTGCATTCTTACGCTTTGGCTTAGTTTGCAGCTTAAATTTTGCATTTAGGGGCTTAAGGAGCACGTCTCTCCGTTTTTGCAGCGCCTGTGCTACTTCACAGCCCCTAAAATTTGCCGGGTGCTTTCCCTTACAGTTAGCACATGTTGCAGAGGTTTGTTTGTTTACTCCACAGACTTGGGAGAGGTGATTTCCGGCGCATTTCACACATCGCGGTTCTTTTTTGCAGTACATTTGCGTATGGTTAAATCCTTGGCAACGTTTGCACTGCGGAATCATCCTTAAATTTCTACGCATGGGCTCGATTTTGACCACGATATTTAGTATGGCTCTAATTCGGTAGATGTCGTCGATATTATCGTATTTATCGAAGGTAAGTATAAAAAGCGGAAGTCCACGCCTCACCAAGACGTCTTTATCTATTTCCGTTTGTTGCTTCTCCTTCTTGATGATATTAACGGCATCAAGAATTTTAAAGCCTTTGGCTTGAAGGTCAGTCAATACCTCTTCTTTGGTGCATGAGGGGTGGAGTCCCCTTGCAACGACACGATGTGGCCTTTCTGACTTGATTTCGAAAGTATACCACTGAATCTTTTCGGTATTTAGCTTTTGGGACACAGCTCGGTAGTCATTGTAGTCGTCGACGTTGATTTTCCACGCATTATCCCTCAAACATGTAACCTTATACTTGGATGTTATTATCCCTTTAAGGAGGCTTTGCAACTTATTGTATTCCGTTATCCCGACGATGTTTATTGGTGGGGGTGGACGAAATTGCTCTCGAAGTTGCTTTTCTTGCGGTTCTTTGTGATTTTCTTTTTTTAGGGGCTCGACTTCAGGCGATGAACCGGCTCTCCGTTTCTTACTAGGTCTTTTCTTTGGGACCTGATACGTTTCGCGTGCTAGCTCTTCTTCGTCTGTGTGATATTCCAGACTAGCTAAGCGTGGTGGAGTACTTTCGCGTTCTTTCTCGAAATGCGTGTTCTTTAGGACCTTATTTTTTTCTTTTAATAAGTCTATCTCTTTCTTAAGATCTTGATAGAGTAGATCCATTTCCTTAAGCTTGATTCGGAGTGTTTTAGTTTCTTCCTCAAGACTTTTGTATTTCGCTGAGTCCTGAATTTCGCGCACTGTCGCATCCGGTGGACTTCTTTTCCCGGAGATATTCGATCTTGGTGGAGGAGATCGACATACCCTTGCACTTTTTAAGAAGGGATTTATTAGTTGCAATAACTGGCTCTCCCTAGAATCCGTAGAGCCGACCTCCGAAGAGGGTGGATTTTCCAGTGAACCTGGGCTGCCACCTGGGGTAATTAATCGTTTTGTTTTGTTCATTGCATTTTATGTATACACTACGCTCGGTATACGGAGGGTGGATTTTAGTCGCCTCTTACGACAGGCATGCCTACCTCGGGTATATTCTAACCCCTACCCGAAGGGGTAGTGACAGGATATTGACGGTCAGATTTCCAAGCAGAGTGAGGAAAATTACCATCACTCAGTGTTACGCTCCTACACCAGGATGCTACAGAGGAAGAAAAAGACAACTTTCGTAATCAGTTAAGCACTGTCCAGAACCAGAGACCCAATAGGGACAGCGTCATAGTGTTGCGAGATACCAATGCCTGTGATGGGATGACATGTACTCTGGGAGCAAAAAAGCAACGACGAATATTTTGTCAATTTCTGCAATGTCAACTGCCAAACATGTCACCTTGTTGGAGCTAAATGCTTGCCATAAGATCACCTGGATTTCAAACGATAGGCAGCGAAAGTCCAACCGGATTAACCAGTATAGTAATACTGTATTGAATAAAGGAAGAAATGGAGTCCACTCTCGATGTCGGACAAGCCTGTTTTAACCGGATAAACACTTTGCAGGTTATTGTAGCACACTGTGTCGACTATAGACTTCCACTTCTTCTACAGTTTAACGACTTCGAGAAGGACTTGAACAGTATAAATTGGAAGTTTATCTGATGTGCCTTACGCAGGAGAAGCATTCCTGCGAAACTCATTGCTCGGTAAGGTTTCTAGTGATTTTAAAGTATAAAATGGAGCATGAAAAGGCTGCATACTTTCACCATTGTTATTTCTGTTTGTAAACAGTGATGGCCAAAACAAAAGCTTTAAGCCTTAGAAATACGACCGTCCAAATAAACATTGTTGTAGAATTGGCCAAGAAATTTGACAACGAGTTGATTTTGGAAGTATTGTCTCGACCAAATGTGTCTTCGTATTTGACGTAGACAACACAGCAAATTTCCAAAGTCAAACCTATGTTGGAAATTGTATTGAAAATCTGTGGAAGAAATGGTTATAGCTTAATGATACAGCTATATGCAGCGCAGTTTGGCTCAGGGATTCTGGGTGATGGACCGCAAAGCCATATCGTCACTGTAAGATTCTGGTTGCATCTTCGACTGAGTACAAGATACCCAAGCTCAGATTCAGGAAATATTTCTTAACAAAATTCCCTACCACACGGGGCTTCTCACGATTTGGGGCCTGCCGCTTATTGAATAACTTCACAACGTCTAACAATAGTATCGCTATTTTTACGGATAGGCAACATGCTATCAAAGCCATTGATGCGGTAACCACATCCTCAAAACTGGTACAGCAATGCCGGTTTCAAATGAATCAACAAAGTATCCACTCAAGTATCACTCTCATCCGGATTCCAGGGTACACTAATTTATTATTATGAGGGTAATGAGTAAGATGATGAGCTGGCAGGCGAAGGTCAGCCCTTAACGACTCTCTAGCAGAAAGAGTCGATATTCCGCTTGATACCATTATAGACTACATTTATCTTTGCTTCCGCTAGCTAGCCAATCGCTGAGGGAACAGTCTTACTAGCTGCACCATATCAAGAAAGATGTGGCGAAGCTCTATGCCACTTCCTTTGCAGATGCCCGGCCCGAGCGAGGACCAGACAACACACTCCAGGTAAACCCTTCTTCGGGGATCTGAATGAGGTAACTGATAAGAGGATTGGAGAATGAATCCTTTATTTGAGCTACGGGCTGGGTTTAAGCTCATCATTCTTTGACAAGCAACAACACTCGCAGACAAACTAGTATCAAAAAGTTGGCGGCAATAAACCGCCTCAGCCTTAGCACTAATTGGGTTCTTCTTGAACCGCCTCTGAACTCTATCTACCTTCCTAATGCTTATAGCACAAAACTAACTAGCGGCTATTCCCCATCAATGTCGAGTCCGTATTATTATGCCACACGAGTTGTGACAGGACTCAAAAAATAAGATATGTTTCTTCGAGTTACGAAGCCAAATGATTAGTAAATCTCTTCCCAGAACAACCAAAACCAACCGACAATCAAAGGTCTTTCATCCCTTTTAGCAGGCTAAGAGTGGAGGTTAATAAGATCACATGTAAGGTGAATTTAGTCTTGTATCATATTAAGGTGATGAACACGTGCTTTGAAACCTCCAGTCAAAGAGACATTTGCCTGAATAGTTCCAATTCTAAGAAATCTCATATTTCCATACGGGCGGAAATAAAGGTTAGTTTTGTAATAGCCACCACGTTACTTAAAAACTGGTAGGTCCAATGTGCACCTTTAGAAGTATTATTAAATGATTACTTTCAAACGGTAGAAAGATGTTGTTTTTTTTTTGCACAGAACAATGTAAGATAAAATCCCAAATGTGGCCATACCCATGGTTAGCTGAACAAAAATTGTCCAATGTTTTTTATATGTATGTATGTATGCATATAGACGCATGATTGTTGTTTGTTTAATAAAAATTTAGTAATATATCGACATTTTTTCCTCGTAAAAGCAGAAAACAAATTGTGTACTAATTTCCACAAGCACATCTGTTTGGATAAATAGATCCTTAGCACTAATATTCGAAACAAAAAACACTGTAATAACACGTGCATTCCAAGAAACACCTCAAATGTAATACCATCCAAGTCAACCAAAATGCAAACGGATCTGTGATTATAGTTGGCATGGTAGCATTCCGCCTGCAATGTAACACTTCCTAATTATATATGCTTGAAAACTCTTAACTCTAATTCTATTCTCGTTAATCTGATTCTATCGTCTATAGCTAAGATATTGTACATGCAGGTGTCAAATTTACTTTACTTCAATGGCGGATATTATACCGAACATATGTATATGTATTGCTGTGGGAAGTATACGTTGCGTCATAATCTAACCATGAAGGCTGAGCGACGAAGGCATAAGTTATCTCACATCCTTAAGAAGAGATGAGAAGTGATGTGGGTGTATTACTGGTTGAAATAGATACATTTTTAATATCATGATCATAGTCCAAATTACTAGGGATATAAACAGAAATTGTGGATAATCGTTTGGGCTTACTATCAATTCTGTATGATACGTTCCTAGAATTTAAACCTTAAGATATAGGTTCCATATACTTAGAGCCTACATCGTCCTATGTCAAACAAATTCAATTTACACCATCATCTTTAAAACTATGTTTCCATTAAAATTCAACACTAAAAAGCTCGCCAATAAATTCAAATTCAACGCATTAACCGGGTGAATCTTCTCAGTATCGCCCAACGCTGTTATAAACATTCTGCGCGATTTCACCTTCATTAACACCTGTTTAGGTTGTAAGGCAAACTTTGACAGAAGTCATGTTTTCTTCGGTATAAATTTTACAAGATGCTGGCTGGGCGAAATCAACAATTTTTCCCGTTGACTCCTCAAGGGCAGAATAAGGAGAGCAAAAAAAGGCAGTAAGACTTCCCTAGACCCTTATCATAGCAAGTGATGTTGTTTGACAGGTGGCGCCTCACCACGATTCCGCTTATTATTCGCAATTTCAATTCAAAACAAACTGCGCCGGAATGGTAATAATGAAATTACCGGGTCGAATAGATATCCACCCGTGTAGGAAACGGTGAAACAGAAGAATACAAATAGGTAAGTTTACCTTAATGGAGGAAATTTAAAGTATTTAAGGAAATAATTATTTGGGTTGTTTCTCGTCAATATGTACCAGATCATTCTATAAATAATGCGACTTCTCGTGTACTTCATACTTCAGACACAATAATATTTTCCGTTATTTCTTATGGTGGCATCCCAATCCCAACGTACTGGTAATTGTTCTATGCCCGATTTATAAAATTCCTCTGGCTTAGAAGGCAAAAACTTGTCTGGTAGGTAAACTTTCAACAGCGGTCTTATTTCATTCTCCAACTGCTTAAATGATTTTGCAAACTCCTGGAAAGATGGTAATCCTTAGGGGCAATTTCTACAAAAGCTGTGGATTTTCTAAATTGCCTTTCCTGCGACATGTGGCCTGGCATTGTCTTGGCCGAAGATTATCCCTTGGCAATTGACCAATGCTTGCTGTTTTTCTATAAGGGCTCCTGTCAATCAGTCCAATTGTTGACTGTAATACTGTTTCGTTATGGTTTGGCCAGGATGAAGCATTTCAAAATGCACAACACCACACATATCCCACTAGATAAGGAGCATTATCCTTTTCTTGTAGAGACCTGCCTTAGCCACTTGTTGCAGTGGATCTAAAGGACTCAGCCACTGCCTCGGACTGTTAATGTTCTCATACGAAACCCATTTGTCATCCCCAGTAACAATATGAGATTTAAACACATTCTTACGAAATACAGGGTGTCCGCCGGGAAGGTATACTACTTTGTTTGTTTATAATTTTTGATTTAATGAAAGAGAATGGATCTTATATTGATAAATGTTTTATTTAATGTCGGCAATTATGTATGGAATACAATATCAGGTAAATGTCCGCCTCTGCTAGTCTCACAAATGTGAGCCCTTTTGAGCACATTTTTCATTACATTCTCACACATTTCACGCGGTATTTCATTAATTTCATCACGAATATTTTGTTTGAGTTGCTCAAGCGTTTCTGGTTTGTTTGCCTAAACCTTGCTTTTCAGATATCCCCACAAAAAGAAGTCAGGAGCAGTCATTCAAATGAAAATGTGCCTCGTCACTCATTATGATTTTTTTCATGAAAATCGGGGATGTCATGGGCTAGCTGTAACATCGTATTTGCATATGTACGGCGGCGTAAATGGTCTTCTTGAAGAAGCTCTTGTGTCAACTGAATCTTAAATGGAAACAAATGCAAATCCTTGTGCAAAATTGTGGCCAAAGTTGTTCTTTGAAGACCAAGCTCCTGAGCACGGCGTCGAATTGAGGTTGATGGATTGTTTTGAACACTTCCTTGAACAGCAGTAATGTTTTCAGCCGATCTTGCAGTACGTTGTGGCACATGCTTGGGCCTATCACCTACAGACCCTCTTTCTTCGAAATCATTCACTACACGATAAATAGTGCGTTTTGTTGGCACGTTGTTTCTCCCAAAAATTTCACGTAACTTTCTCATCGTCACAGTAATCGACGATTGATTTTGATAAAATGTTTTAACGATTAAAACACGTTGGTTTATCAAATATTTTTCCATAATAAATTTGCCACGTGTCTACTTCACGACTGCCAAATATGAACTGTCAAGACTAATGTTTACCAAAATGGCGGCAAAACAAAGTAGTATACGTTCCCGGCGGACACCCTGTAAAATAAATGTATATTCTGCGGCCAGCACGCATAGTCAAAGGCAAATCGATGGAAAGAATACTGCATGCGTTGGTATCGAAAGAGGAAATATCCATGCAGGTTAACCCTTCTGTCAATTATTAGGTCTGGCTAGACCTTTTCCATTTTAAAACCATTTTTTCCTTACTAACTGTGTAGTACATAGCATTTTTTTTTATTTCACAATGGAGTAAATACATCTGTCTTAGAAAAAGACACGTAATATTTATTTTTACAATTAGAATTTTGGGAATTAATTTGGACTAAGTGACCATTGTTCTTAGCCCTTTTCTAGGAATTTAAGTACAAGAAGTTTTAACAATTATAAAACGATTAAAGCAATTAAACAAAATTAAGATGTTGACCTTATGGTCGGCCCCCCTGGCAGCTGACCTCCTGGTGCTGGGGGCGGGCAACGTGACTGGGATGTGCAGATGGGGTAACTTAAATAGTTATTTCCATCCATACAATCCAGTTACGGCTAACAAAGCTCACACCCCATGATGACAAGTAGGAAACGACCGGTCTCGGATATTGCCAAGCCTGGTAAGCCAGGCATCCTTTGGAGCCAGGCCTGAAGGGTGTCAGTATGCGAGCGTCTGGTGGTCGGCTTGTCCCGCTCGGCAGCCGGCCGGCTCAAACCCGAAATGGCTACGAGCTTCCTGTCAATGGTCTCGCGAACCATTACGGGGGTCAAGGGGTGAGCGCGCTGTGCACCGATAGGGGCACAGATGGACTCTATGAATTTCGACAACGACATCGACTTAGGATAGGCACATGGAACGTCTCATCCCTCACAGGGAAGGACCTTGAGCTTGTTGGGGAGGCTGTTAAAAGTCGACTAGATATAGTTGGCGTCTTTTCAATAAAGCAGAGAGGTTCTAAAACTGTGGACCTTTTGGATGGGTGGAAGCTCTTCCTATCAGGAGTCGCACCCTCAATGTCTGCTCAGCCGGGAGTGGGGATACTCACAAGTCCCAGGTTGACAGACAGAGTATTGGCGTGAATACCATTAGGAGGGAGAGTTGCGATCTTAACGTTCAAGCTTGAAAGATCAACTCTGGCATTGGTGCAGGTGTATGCACCGAACCTTCAGTCAGAGTATGCAGCTTTCTTAGATGAAGTTGATGTTGCTCTTGAAAAGGTTGCAGATATGGATTCTTTTGTCCTGATGGGTGACTTCAATGCTCATGTGGGTGTAGATGTTATGACATGGGGGAGTGTGATTGGGAGGAACGGTGATCCTGATAAAAACGCGAACGGAGAGAGGCTGTTGGATTTTTGTTGTAAAAATGGCTTATCCATCACGAACACTATCTTTCCACACAAAGAACATTCAAAAATACACATGGTACCGTCAGAGTCTTCAGCAGAAGTCGCTGAGCGATTTCTTTGTGGTACCATCGTGTCTGAAGAGAATGGTTTGTGATGTTCACGTATTGAGAGGGGCCGAACTTTTAACTGATCATCGCTTAGTGCTGTGCAAATCGTATCTTAGCGAGAGAGTACCTCCCCTACCAAAGCGTAAACCAAGGATGGTTACATGCATACGATGGGGGATTTTACAGGACGATGAGATACGGGAGACATTTGCGCAGCAAATATCTGAAAGGTTTGAACGAATTCCAACTGTTCCATCAAATGTAGAGGAAAAATGGCAACTTTTGCAACAGCGGTTATTGCCTCTGCGGGAGATGTTTGTGGAGTGAAGCGGCTTGGTGTGGCGGTTGGTGGTGAGAAAAGAACTGCTTGGTTTAAAACGCCCGGAGTTCAAGAAGCCATCAGAGAGAAGAAGAGAGCCTTTAGGGTGTGGATTCACTTGGAGAATTCCGATTCTCGAAATCGGTACACTGAGGCGCGAAGAACCTGCAAATTAGCTGTGAAAACAGCGAAAGAACAGTCTTAGAAGGAGTTTGGCGAAAAATTGGAACGGAATTATGAAATCATGAAATATCGTTGAAGGAGTTAAAACCAAAGGTCAAAACCTTTGGCGATCAAAGCGCTAAAGGTTGGCAAATCTGCTGGTGTGGATGAAATTCGGCCAGAAATGCTAAAGGCTTTAGGTAAAGAGGGAGTGAAATGGCTCTCGCGTGTCATTAAAATGGCCTGGGAATGCGGTGAAACACCTGGTGATTGGCAAATGGGGGTGATAATTCCTCTTTTTAAAAAATGGGACAAAAGGGGTATATCTCTTTTAAGTCTCCCTGGAAAAGTCTTCGCTAAGGTGCTAGAAACGCGTTCGAGGGCTGTGGTTGAGGATAGTTTGGGGGATGAGCAGTGCGGTTTTCGTGCCGGTAGAAGCACAACCGACCAGTTATTCACTCTCAGAATGGTTCTTGAGAAGGCCTGCCAAACCTGTCTATACTTGTTTTATAGATTTGGAAAAAAACATATGATAGGGTTCCTAGAGGCAAACTCTGAGTGTTCTGCAGGAGTATAGGATTGATGGTTCTCTGTTAAAGGCGATTCAGTCTACACTACAAACTGTAGAAGCTGTGTTCGGATAAACGGTGTTAAATCAATACCCTTCACTGTGGGCGTTGAACTCCGCCAGGGGTGCGTTTTGTCACCTCTCCTCTGCATTGTATATTTGGATTGGATGTTGCAGCGCAGCCGTGGCGGGGAATGTTTCAAAGTGGGAGACCTAAGGATTAGTCATCTACTCTTTGCGGATGATTTGGTCATCCTTGGGTCCTCTCAAACCGAACTTCAACGCGCACTCGAAAGGTTTGTAGCCGTTTGTGATGATGCTGGAATGAAGATCAACGTGAACAAATCGGAAGTAATGGTCATATCCAGAAAACCCATTCAGTACACTCTGCATGTTAGTGGAGACCCACTGAAGCAGGTGGATAAGTTTAAGTACCTCGGAGTCTTATTCACGAGTGATGGGAAGAGCAATGCCGAGTTATCCTGTAGAATTGGTCAGGCTGGATCAATTTTGAGAGAGCTTGGCCAATCTGTTATAAGGAAGGCCGAACTTAGTGTTCAAGCTAAGCTATCGGTTTTTAACTCGGTATATGTTCCAACTCTCACCTATGGTCATGAAATTTGGGTAGTGACCGAAAGAATAAGATCGCGGATACAAGCTGCTGAAATGAGGTTCCTTCGCGGTGTTGCTGGAATAACTCGTAGGGATCGATTGCGCAACACCAGAGTACGCGAGGCGCTCAATGTTGAGCAGCTACTTCTCCGAACGGAACGATCTATGCTTCGATGGTTTGGTCACGTAGTGCGTATGCCCCCAGACCGGCTTCCAAGATGTGCCATGGTGGCCGTGCCATCAGGTAGGCGACCCCGCGGTCGGCCTAGAAATAGATGGTTGGACCAAGTCCGACATCTCTCCTGGAGCCGTCTAGGGATTCCTCCTAATGAGTTGGAGTCGATGGTGGAGGATCGAGAAGAATGGGGGGTCCACCTGAGCATCCTACCCCCGCGACCCTCATGAAGGATTAGCGGGCCATTGAAAATGTATGTATGTATGTATGACCTTATGGTCCCGTCTTATCAAGTCATATGTACATAGTAGTAATTTATTGGCTGTCGATACGCAAGAGCCACAACAGTTGATTATATTTTAGTTTGATTTGCTGCCTTTCGTTTTGTTTGTTGTATTTCCAGTTAAGTTTGTTGTCTAAGTTCATACCAAGACATTTGGCCACATTGCCGATTGGGATAATTTCGTCTTTTATTTTTATTGGGATTGGAGAGTAGTTTACTTTAGTGGAAAATATTACTTGTTGGGTTTTGTCTTCGTTAATTTTTATGCTCCATTCCTCAAATCATTGCATTTTCTAATCCAGCAATCTTTGGGTTCGAGTAGTTACAGTGTCCAGATTTTCATGGGATATCAGCAGAATCATATCCTCAGCAAAGTTTGTCGTCAAGGTTGTAGCTCCACTTGCTAGAGGGATATCAGCAGTGTAGAGGACACATAGTAGTGGTCCCAATACAGATCCTTGGGGTTCTCCAGCTCTTGCTTGTAGTGTGTTGGATTGTTGGTTATTATATTTTACGAAGAACGGCGTTCGCTTAGTTAATTTTCAATGGTTTGATAGAAGTCCCGTGGAAGTTAGTTTTGAAGTTTATATATCGCACCATCTCAGGGTGTCGTAACTTCCGGACTCTCAAAGGCTGTGTATTTTTTTTAAACTGTTAAACTGTTGTTGGGTTAATAGCGCCTGAACGGTAAAAGAAATGAAGCTACAACTGAGTTCCAATGAAAAGACTGTTAATAATACATGAGAACCAATCAAAATCTCAAAATTGTGATTTTCGAAGTTACGACACTTGTCATCTCAGGGTGCGATATGTAGGAGTCCTTTGTGCCAAACTTGAGGTTTGTTGGTTGAGGCCCAGGTCCACCCCGGACTGTAGTGCCATCTAAGTAAGTAAGTAGTTTGTGCCAAACTTTGTAGAATGCATTTGTTACGTCAAGAAACACACCTATGCAGTATCTTTTTTCTTCTAGTTCCATTGTGATTTTGTTAACTACCCTGTGAATTTGTTGGATAGTCGAGTGTTGTCTGCGAAGTCCTTATTGATGGTCTGATATCATTTTGTTATTAGTCAGTATTGGCTGAAGCATAATAGTGTTTCGAATATTTTCTTTAATATGGGGATTACAATTTTTAGTCCATAGGCTGAAGCAGTCTTTGCGTCTTTACCAGGTTTGAGTATTGCAATTATTTGCGCAACTTTTCAAGTTTTTGGAAAATATTTAAGGCGAATTAAAGTATTATAAATATTTGATGACTTGTCTGAGTAGTTGGCTTAATATCTTTCCGGTAATGGAGTCATATCATGGAGCTTTCTTGTGGTCAATCCTTTTTTGATGCAGTGTTCAATTTCATTCATTGTTATTTGTTTTATCTTTAAATTGTTGATGAGTGTGTTTGGTCGTGGAGGTGGAACAGCCTTGTTGTCCTTTTCTGCTTAGCCAGAACAGTTGCTTTGCCTTGATTGGTCCTGGCCCAAGATCCGTCTGGCTTCTATAGAGGAGTCTGATGTCTTATTTTGTTCATTAACTTTTTAGTAGCGTTCCAAAGTGAATAGTTGGTCTCAGAAGTTGGGGTCAGATTTAAGTGGGTGCGAAAAAAAAAACTTTTTGTGCAACGACCCTTATGGTCAATGAAATATATCTGGGAAGACATTGCTACATATCATATGGAGAAACGTGTTTTGGCCCTTGTCTAGCTGCTGGGGTAAATCACGCAAACATGCAGAAGAATTTTGGAAAACCGACAGCAACGATATGGGCTGCAAAATACTGTATAAAAATACAGTGGACGCTCGATATAGTGAACATCGATACAGTGAACAATCCAATATAGTGAACTCACAATATTTTATACAGGCTATTCTAAATAGTGAACAAAAAAAATCTCGCTACAGTGAACTTAGGTTTTTTATTTGTTTAGAACCTCACAGCATACAAACAAAAGTTAAAACTCATTACTGCCATGCAGTCGCCAGTTAGGCCCGCTGGGAAGTACATATGTACGTTCATAGATATGCATACCCATATACAATCGTCCAAATTTACCGTTTGTTCTACTCATCGTGTTGTGCAAGTATCTTGACCGATTATATCTTACTCAGTTTGGGGTTGTTTGTAGTACAAATGCAAACTGCATATTGCTCGTTTTTGTTAAAAATAAAATATTCCCCTCAATAAATATTGGCTAATTTTTTAGTAATTGCAAAAAAAAATTCTAATTACAGTAAACTCTCGATAATTCGAATTTCATTGGACCAGGGAAAAACTTCGAATTACAAAGGTTTTTAAATAAAGGAGGTTTCAGAGAGAAAAAAAAAGATTTTAAGAAAACTTAATTTTATTTTGTGAAGATATTATAATTTTTTGTATAAGTTATTTAAATAATACTTTCAGTCTATGACTGATTTTAGAAATATTAAATAAAACAACTTTCTTTCTTTACTTCCAGTATATGACTGATCACTTTATTCTAAGCTTAATTCTAACTTAACAATTTTTTTATAATATGCCTAGTAAGTAAGTTCGGTGCATTGGGGTGAATGAATTGAAAGGCGCTGATAGTGTCAGATTGGATTGTAATATGATTAGTAAGTAATGTCGGTGCATGGGGTGAATGAATTGAAAGGTGCTGATAGTGTGAGAATGGATTGAGGTGAATGGGTGAATGTGATTGGGGTAAATGTACGGGAGTGCAGCGTGTGGCGGAAATGCAGTGCTGGTTTTAAGAAGGCTGGTGTCTGGTGTCCGGTTATGCTGGGTTGTCGGCGCGTGTGTCAACTCCTCCCCCTGTTAAGTTCGAGACGCCCTCGTTTCGACATTTGACTTGCGTAATTATGGAGTCAATTTGGTTTGAGGTGATTGTATTTTGCCTGTTGCGTCTAAGGAGCATAAAGATTAGTGTGCAAATAATTACTGCTACTGGGGTAATAGTGATCCACCAGAAAATTTTTTGAGTCGATATTTCTTCTCTTAGCGCTTCGATATGGTTTGTGTTGTCGATATGAATATGATGTAAATATGGAAGCGATAGTTTCTCTTCATGCTCAAGGTGCATTATAGAAAGGGCCTTCGGGGGATGCGGTACGACGGAAGCATATTTTTTCTTAATTCTGTATATGGTGTCGTTAACTTTTATTGAATCCGAAAATGTCAGTAGATATGTTCCATGCACTTCTAACTGAACCTGGTCGGTAACTGTTGTTTTCGGTACATCGTTGAGGATTATTACTCCGTTCTCAATCTGTTATACAAGAGGCAGGTGATATGCGTTCTGAGAGGCACATTGAGCTGTATTATTGTTTAGTAAGTACATGATGCATTCCGAGGTTGTAGGTTGGCAAATGTTGGCTTCTGACGTATAGACGCATTCTTTTAAGGGTTGCATATTATCCTTGCACTTTGCAGCCTGACTTATATCTAACTTAAGAATAGTTTTATTATGAACTACAGGATAAATTTCGATAAAATCACAGAAGATTTCGATTTTAGGAATTTTAAGTACATAATTAATGACATCTGAATTTTGAAGCATTTGAATTTTAGCAGCAGAAAATAAGTTACTTATACTAATCGGTAGATACTGAGAATCAATTAAGTGACTTATTTCTATGTTGTCTAAGATTAATGGGTTTATTATGTTATTTCTTCCTAATACAATTGATAGGGCTATATTATTTAAATGGCTATATTATTTAAACAAGATTATTTCTTACAGATAGATATACCAAAAGTAATAATTTTGATTCTGATGACTTACTAATATAGTATATGCCGGTCATGAAAAACGCAGGAACTTTCATTCGAATTTAACCTGTCTACATTCCTTTTAAATTACATACAAACCTTTTTTTCTAAAAATCAGGAGTCTGGTAAGCGAAAACAAAACTGCTGGATAAGTGTCGGCTTAGTTGTGGTATGATTTTGAAGAGAGGTGTTTTTTGAGTGAGTAAAAATCTCACACTCGTGGGTAAAATCGCATCATCACCTCCTCGCGGTGCCAGTTGGATAGCTATCCGATAGTGAACTAACGATGAGCGTATGCTGAGTCTGACGATATATGTGCAGCTGAACACTCAGACCTGCGTAAGCAGATCTGGGTGAACTTCAACGCGCATATGTCTAACCGGACGAGGCATCTCTTGTTGACCTGATTGCCTGAAATATGCGTCTCAGAAGTTTAGCAAGAGCTCCTCAGAAGGAGGACGTGCGGCGGATGAATTTTCTCGATGGAATCAACGGTGACGTCTACAGACCAGCGGATACCTTACCGGAGCTACTTCAACATATTTGGAGCTGAGGTCTGTAAGGATTTTCAATACTACGTCAGGGTATTGAAAAAGAGATGGTGGCGGATGAACCCTTAATGGATCAACGGCAGCACTCATATCCTCGAAGTGGGTTACTGACATCGGTGTATCCGGCCCCTTGTCCTAGGGGTACAAAAAACAAAGGATCTGGCCCTCGAAGTTGGGGGTTGTGCCGTCGGGTTAACTTCCCTACCACGTAAAAAAAACCTTTGGTTACGAAGCAACCAACAGCCTCGGATACGGATGATTTTACTGTTGACGACCCATGCAAACCTAAAAAGGACAACGATATTTGTGTCTGCAAATGGAATGTTAGGTTCCTCTACAAACCAGGTGCAGCCGAACAACTTGCGGAGGCCCTAGAGTGTTTCAAAGCAGACATTACCGCCATCCAAGAAGTGCGATGGGATGGGCCGGGCAAAAGGAGTATGAAAAACTGCGACATCAACTACGGCGACTGCTACAGACAACAAGGACAGCGTCTATTCGGGTGCGGACTTGTCATTGGAGGCAGACTTTGGCAAGAAGTCTAAGTTCGCCAACATTAGCCTAATATGCGTTCACGCCCCTCATGAGGAGAAGGACGACGCGTCAAAGGATGACTTCTACCAGCTCTTGGACAAGATGTATGAGCAATGCCCTAGCCACCACGTTAAAATTATCCTAGGCGACTTTAACGCAAAGCTAGGAAGAGAGGAAATCTTTAGTAGCGTGGTCGGAAAGCACAGCCTGCACGACATCACATCCGGCAACGGACTCAGGCTGATCAACTTTCATCACATTGCGATCGACGCAAAGCACTCTTCCAGTATTCTGGGTGTCCGGACTTTCCGAGGAGCCAACGTGGAGTCGGATCACTACTTAGCTGTAGCCAAGGTACGGATGCGGATATCCAGAACGGAGCGAAATCAACGAAATACTGTGAGGAAATTTGACGTCCGCCGGCTACAATCGCAAGAGACCGCCAGAATCCTTGCCGATCGAGTTTCTTCTAATCTCAATTTAATTCCTATGCCGCCGGCAGCAAATGCGGAAGACCAGTGGCAGCGTTGCCAACAAGCCGTCAGAGATGTCGCCTCTGATGTACTGGGTTTCTCTCGCCCACCACAACGAAACCCCTGGTTTGATGAGGAATGCCGGCAAGCACATGCAGCCAAACAAGAGGCGTACAAAGCGGCGCTGCATAGAAGGACTAGAGCTGCTTACGAGCTTTACGTGCGCAGAAGAAAAGAGGAACATCAACTTCCCAAAAAGAAGAAAAAGGAGCATCAGAAGCGCTCGATCGAGGAAATTGAGAGACTTTATTGCAGGAATGATGTTCGAAAATTTTACCAAAAGGTAAAAAGAACATGCCAGGGTTGCAAAGCCAGAACAGAAGCCTGCAGGGACGAAAATGGCAACATAGTAGTAGAATCGCAGTCGGTGCTGAGGATATGGAAGGAACACTTCTGCAGACTGTTAAACGGCGATGATGACCAATATTCCGCTGTCAGGCAGAATGAGCCATTCAACAGTGACGATGGCAGTCAAGATTCCCATCAACCCGATCAGAATGAAGTGAGGATAGCGATATCTAAACTCAAGTCCAACAAAGCTGCTGGAGCCGACGGCCTTGCCGCTGAACTTTTCAAGGCAGGAGGAGATGAGTTGGTAAGGAGCATGCACCAGCTCATCTGTAATATCTGGTCGGACGAAAGTATGCCCGATGATTGGAACCTCAGCATTGTTTGCCCGATCCTGAAGAAAGGAGACCCTCTGAAGTGCGTCAACTACAGAGGTATAAGTCTCCTAAATATCGCATATAAGATCCTGTCTGCCGTATTATGTGAACGCCTAAAACCGATCGTCAACAACCTGATAGGTCCTTATCAGTGCGGTTTCAGGCCTGGAAAGTCCACCATTGACCAAATATTCACACTACGGCGGATCTTGGAAAAAACCCATGAATATAAAATCGATACGCACCATCTTTTCATTGATTTCAAAGTTGCCTATGATAGCGTGTTTAGAGACGAGTTATACAGAGCCATGTCTCGTCCGTTTGTGCAGAATGACGATGGAGAACTCTCGCTACTCTATTAAAGTCGGTAAGAACATCACCGAACCGTTCCATGTCAGGAAAGGTCTTAGACAAGGTGACGCGCTATCATGCGATCTCTTTAACATAGTACTTAAGAGAATTGTACGAAACTCACAAGCCAACACCGGAGGTATAATCTTCTTCAAGTCTGTACAATTACTCGCTTATGCCGATGACATTGACATAATCGGAAGAACTCAGCGGGCAGTCAATGGGGCATTTACGAGTATTGAGAACGCGGCAGCAAAGATGGGTCTAGCGGTCAATGACAGCAAAACAAAATACAAAAAAGGACACCCAACATCGGCGTCTTGGACAGAACGCCACAATAGACATATTTTTTATTTTTTTTTGGTTGCGCCTGGAGGTGCAGGAATCTTCAAAAGATACCAATGGTCCGTACCATTGGTTATGCCCGATTCATATATCTGACAATGCCATCAGTGCTAGTCAGTATATGCCTACGGGCTAAACCTCACCCCCTCAGAGAGGCACTATGAGAACCGGCTGCGCGTACTCATAGTAGTAGGAAATTCGTTCCTCTCATTTTTTCATTTTTGTGATGACTACGACTAAGTTGCCTTGACGAGTGGTTTACGCTTCTGTAGTGTTAATCGCGTTAGGTAGGTAGCTTTCCAGTGAAGGCACCTACTAATACCGTCATTACATGCGGTTTTTCCTTACGGCGCTAGGTCGAAAGGTCTTGTTCTTTGTAGTCGGCGCTCAAGGTTTGTCACGTCCATAGTACGGATTATTTCATTATTGTAATGAACATGAAGACGGGTACGAATTTTGCGAGCAAAGTTTGTTACTTCGTCCCTCACGGTAGCAATTCCTAGATCTCTGTGAATATCACTATTCCTTATATACCAAGGAGCATTCACGATTGGTCTTAGCATTTTATTTTGAAATGCTTGCAGTAGAGCCATATTGCTTGGTTTGGTACAACCCTAAAGTTGTATACCATATGTCCAAGACGGTTTTAGCACTTGCTTATACAGAAACAGTTTGTTGTATACGCTTAACTTCGAGTATCTTCCGAGTAGCCAATATATTTCTCTAAATCTGATTTCGAGCTCTTCGCGCTTCTTTTTAACGTGTGGTTTCCACTTAAGTTTTGCGTCTAGGGTCATTCCTAAATATTTTGCCTCGTTTGCGTAAGGTATTTGTACCGAGTTAATGGATATAGGTAAGTTGTTTATCTTTCTTAACGTAAAATTGACATGCGTTGATTTTGTCTCATTGAGGACTATTCGCCAGGTTTTTGTCCATTCGCATACATTGTTCAAAGCTCGTTGGAGTTTTCCCGTTGATGATTCGACTGACTCATCCGTTACGAGGATAGCCGTGTTATCTGCGAACGTTGCTACAATGGTCCCTTCATCTTGTGGTATATCTCTTGTGTAGAGTAGGAACAGGATTGGACCGAGAACACTTCCTTGTGGAACACCGGCGTAGATTTCTTTGAAATCCGAATATTCACTCCCGTGTCTAACACGGAATAGTCTGTTTTCAAGATAAGATTCCAATATTCTGTACAACTTTGCCGGTAAGATTACCCTTAGCTTATACCTTAGGCCTTCGTGCCATACCTTGTCGAAGGCTTGCGATACGTCGAGAAAAGCGCTAGAGCATATTTTTTTCCCTTCTAGAGGTTTTTCAATCTCGTTCGTTATTCGATACACCTGATCGATTGTGGAATGTTTGACCCGAAACCCGAATTGATGATCCGGGATCAAGTGTCTTTCTTCAATTACTGGTTGCAATCGTTTCAGCAGAAGTTTCTCGAAAACCTTAGATATTATTGGCAAAAGTGAAATGGGTCTATATGATTTCTTGTCATTTGCACATTTCCCCGGTTTCGGAACCATAATAACTTCGGCGACTTTCCATTGACTTGGAACATATAATAGTCTTAAGGAAGCATTTATAATGTAGAGCAACTTAACCAGCACTTTTTTCGGTAGCTCTTTCAAAATTTCGCCAGTGATTAAATCATATCCCGGAGCCTTGTTATTTTTCAATTTTTTTATTGTCATTCGAAGTTCGGACAGGGATACGGTTTTTACTCTAAAGTTGTCGGGTGCCATATTATCATTCGGATCTTCGATCAACGGTTGTCCATCGAATGGCTTGAACGTTTCCTCTAAGTGATCGGCAAATAATTCTGCTTTCTCTTTGTCTTCTTTTGCCCATTCCCCGTTAGCTTTCCTAATTAGCGGTGAGTGCATTACAGGTTTCCTTATGGACTTCAAGGCTTTCCATAGAGAGTAGTTTGAATACTTACCAGCGGTCAGACCCTCGAGGTAAGTAGAAGTCTCGTGATTTTTTAGGTCCTGCATGCACTTTTTTAAGCTTGTTACAAAGATGGTTCAGATAAGTTTTATCCGGTGGCGCGCGGGATTGTTGCCATCTCTTGTGCGCTCTCCTCTTTTCTCGTATGAGGTCTTCGATTTCTGGCTGGTATTTGACTTTATTGTTCCGCGCTTCTGTCTTTCGCAAAGGAGTGTTTTTCCACGCTGAGCTCTGAATGGCTTCGACGAGTTTGTCGATTTCTTCTTCTATTTCGAACGGTGTCTTTAGCGATACATTTAAAGCAACATTTTCCTTGCAGTCTCTTCTAAAGCGTCCCAGTTAGTTTTGTTACTAGTTAACCTAGGCGGTCCTTCTTTTTTACTAGACTTCCACCTATTTTCAGAGTGACTGCCGAGTTATCTGAGCATAGATCATAGCATTCTTTGATTTCCGTTAAATTTTTAGTTAACCCTTTTGCGATAAAGAAGTCGACGAGGTCAAGGATTTTATTTTTGTCAGTTGGCCAATAAGTTGGCTTTCCTGTCGAAAAAAAGTTCACCCCACGTTTCATGCTGGCTTTGTACAATAATCTGCCTTTTGTCGAATTGCATCTTGATCCCCAGAAAGTGTGTTTCGCGTTAAAGTCACCACCTAAGACAAAATTAGGTCCGAGTGAGTCAAAGAGATGAACGAGGTCGTCTTCTACTAGCTTATATCCCGGAGGGAAGTAACTAGATCCGATGTTGTAGTCTAAGTGGTTTATTTTTACGGAGACTGAGCTTATTTGCATAGAATCAAATTCTATTTCTATGTTTTCGGAGTGCTTAATACAGTCTTTGATGTAAAGAGAGGACCCGCCTCTCGCATTTTCCGAAGGATGATTCGCATGGTAATCGCTGTAGCCTTTTATCTTGGGTCTAAGTCCCTTTTTTAAGTGCGTTTTCACCAAACATATGTCAATGTTATTTTTCCGTAGAAACACTTCTAACTCGTCGATTTTTTTCAGAAGGCCGTTTGCGTTCCACGTTAGTATCTTAAGTAGCTGTTTCATATTGATGTTTTTTTGATTGTCTTGCGAGGTTTGAACTCGAGCTTGCTCAATTTGTCAAGTATAATTTTATGAACTTTGGTTTGCTCCTCAAATTTTTCCAATATAATGGTTAATATTTGGCTAACCGGATCTGTTGTAGCTGATCTTAATTTGTTTTCGTTTGACGCGACTTGCGCGTACGATCTCGCGTCAACCTGTGGCGGTTTTTCCGCTGCACTTGGACCAGCGACGTTCTCTTGCGCAATTTTTTTATTTCCCTTTATCCGTCGATTCGTTTTGACTGGCTTAGCGGTCTTAGGCTTATCGGTTTTACGATCTCTTAAGCTTGGGTTCGGGTGTATCGGTTTCTTGAGAGTATCCCGCCCTTTTTGAAGCTCCTTTGCTACTTCACAACCTCGATAGTTTGCTGGGTGCTTGCCTTTACAGTTTATGCAGGTCGCCGGAGCCTGCTTATTTAAGTCACACCTTTCTGATAAGTGGATCCCGGCACATTTTACACATTTCGGTTCTTTTTGGCAATACGACTGGGTGTGATTGAAACCTTGACAGCGTTTGCACTGAGGTATCGATCGTGTATTCGTACGCATAGGCTCGATTTTAACTACGATATTCAAAATAATTTTTACGTTATAAATATCGTCTATATTTTCGCTTCTATCGAAGGTTAGCATAAAGAGCGGAAGTCCATGCTTGACCAAGATTTCATTGCCTTGTTCCGTTTTCTGCTTTATCTTCTTTAAGATACTAATTGCGTCGATAATTTTCAAGCCTTTTCCTTTAAGGTCATTTATAATGTCATCTTTAGTGCACGAGGGGTGGAGACCCCTTGCTATAACACGGAGTGGTCTTTCTGATTTATTTTCGTAGGTGAACCACTGGATCTTTTCCGCGTTTAGTTTTTTCGATATTGCTCTGTAGCCGTCAGAGTCAACTACATTAATTTTCCAATCATTGTTTCGGAATGACGTTACTTTAAATTTCGATGTCACAGTTCCCTTGAGAAGGCAATGCAATTTATTGTAGTCCGTAAAGCCGACGACGTTTATTGCAGGCGGGGGACGTAATTTGTCGTGAATTTGTTTCTGTTTCAAGTCATTTTCTTTGTCTTGTTTTCGTGGCTCGATTTCAGGTGAAGAACCGGCTCTTCATTTTTTGCTGGGTCTTTTCTTTGAGACCCCATTTGTTTCGCGTGCTAGCTCTTCTTCATCCGTGTGATATTTGAGACTAGCTGCACGGGGTGGGGTAATTTCCCGTTCTCTTTGCAAAAGTGAACTATCTAACGCCTTGTTTTCCTCTTTTAGTGATTCTACCTCTCTCTTAAGCTCTTGGTAGAGTAGATCCATTTTATTTAGCTTAATACGGAGTTCATTGTTTTCTTCCTCAAAGCTATTACATTTCACTGAGTCCCGTTTCTCTTGTGCTTGCGCTTCCGGCGGACTTCTTTTTCCGGAGACATTCGGTCTTGATGGTGGAGACCGAGTTACCCTTGAATTTCTCAAAAAGGGGTTTATTAAATGCAACAATTGGCTCTCCCCAGAATCCGTAGAGCCTACCTCCGAAGAGGGTGGATTTTCCAAAGAACCTGGACTGCCACCTGGGGTACTATATCTATTTGTTTTACTCATTGCATATTATGTATACATTTTATCCCCGGTATACGAAGGGTGGATTTTAGTCGCCTCTTACGACAGGCATGCCTACCTCGGGTATATTCTGGGCCCTACCCGAAGGAGCTCAATAGACATATACAATTTTGAGGTAGTAAAGGATTTTGTCTACCTAGGCTCTATGTACAGCTCGGCAAATGACATCAGTAGAGAGATAACACGGAGAATTACTCTTGCCAATCGTTGTTTCTATGGGCTAAACGGCAATTGAGTAGCAAAGCCCTATCTCGAACTACCAAGGTAACTCTTTATAAGACATTTATCATCCCAGTCCTGCTGTATGGCGCAGAGGCATGGGCTTTGACAAAACCGGATGAGGATGCCCTTGGTTATTTCGAGAGAAAAGTTCTTCAAGCGATCTTTGGTCCCGTCTGCATAGACGGTGAGTGGAGGAGAAAGTACAATGCCGAACTATACGGCATTTACAAGGACATCGACTTAGCCAGAAGAGTTCACATACAGCGACTAAGATGGCTGGGTAATTTAGAGCGGATGGAGCCCAACGTTCCCGCTAAGAAAGTCTTCGAATCCACCCCGGATGGACGGCGCAGTAGAGGACGACCTCTACTTGGCGTGCGCAACTGGAAGCAGCTGGCTCGTAACCATGCTGGCTGGAGAGGTTTGTTGGTTGAGGCCCAGGTCCACCCCGGACTGTAGCGCCATCTAAGTAAGTAAGTAAAAATCGCACACTACCATGAGCACGCGCGGTTGGCCTTATGGGTGTCTTTAGAAAATTTTTCACCTGCTTTCGGCAAAAAAAAAAAAAAATGTAAAGCAAACTCTCGCAGAAGATGAAGATGATTAATTTGCAACACGTTTGCGGAGGGTGCGATGAGCCGGACATTGAAGAGGACACCGAAAACTGCTTATGCCATTGCCGAGGCATCAGCAGACTTCGTTGATATCTACTAGGCAAACCTTTGTTTGAACAATTAAAGAAACTGAGCGACATACCCATCTCGATGATAGTGAATTTCTGCAACAAATCTAGTTGGACAAGATTCCTTTTCGAGAATCGAGATGGGCTCAACCACATCAAACAGGCAAGTCTTAGTATAAACCTTTCTTTCCCTTTCCCTCACTTCAGCAAGTACATACGTATATATGGGTATCTCTAAAGGCCCCCAAAACAAAACAAAACTAATATATTTTTACTCTATATTTTAGGCTTAAAAAGTAAGTAAACATTAGCAGTTTCTTTAAGGAATTCGTAAATAAAATATATTAAAAACAAAACTCAGTATTTGGTCCAAATGTTCTACGGGGTTTAGGTCCGGTGATTGCGGAGGGTGATCAAGCTGATTGGGGTCCTGTAAAGCAACCTATCCTTAACGAGCTGCGAGGTATGCTTAAGGTCATTGTCTTGCTGAAAGATCCAATTCCTAATCGAAGCTAATTTGTCTACGCTCGGTTACATGTTATTTTTTAGAATGTTCAGATAGTCTTGCTTATTCATTGTATTCTCAATGAAGACAAGATTTCCGACCCCAGATGCTAGAATCTTTTTTATTTGTGTGGCTTTTAAAAATATCAAATTCGCTTTTGTCTGCAAATGAAATGTTTTTCCAAAATGAAATATCAATATTTATATGTTTTTTTGGCAAAATTTCAACGTTTTTATCTTATTTTTTTTAGATGTCAATGGTCTCTTTCTAGCACTTCTACCATGTAAACCCAATTTATGCAATGTTCGCCGTACAGTACTCGTACTAATTGATTTTTCGAACGTTATTGATATGTTTTCTGCTAAATTCAGCTTCCTTGGCCTACCTGTCCGTTTAAAATTTTCCAATGTTTTAAATCTTTTAAATTTATCGATAACTTTTTTCACAGAAACGTGGTTTCTGTTAACAATTTGGCTAGTATCCCGATACGACTTCCCTTTTTTTCTTAAATTCACTATAATTTTTCACGTTTCCAAAGGAATTTCACTCCTCATTATAAAAAAATATTAAATTGAACTGCTATTAAGCCCTTAAACACAACCTACGTACACTCTGCAGTAATGTAACAACAAAAACTTATCTCCGCCGTAATATCTTTCAATAATTCTAGCAGTAAAAATAACTGATTCGTATTAAACGAGAAGAGGTGGATGTTGTTTACTTACTTTTGAGGCCTAAAATATGGAATATGGTGAACTTTATTATAAGAAAATGTATTAGTTTTATTTTATTACCATTGAAAAAAGCTTTTGTTCTGTATCATTGAAATCAAATTTTTGTTAGTTTTTTGCTTGAATTGTATGTAAATCCAGAAATCAAATGGGTGTTTACTCACTTTTGACGCTCACAGTATAAATTAGGTCGCACTTGTGGTAGGTGGGTCATCACAGGATCTTGGTTGTCGACATAAGAATTTCAAATCACACCAGATGGCGCAAAATGAAAAATAACACTGAATATCTAAGAAGCATGCGAAAATATCCACAAAGAGCAGTTGCAGCACTACTAGTTTAGAAGAGATGTGGTCAACCTTTGGAATCTTCTGTACAAGAGAATCTAAATCATAAAAGACGTTGTTTAAAATTTGGCAGAAGAACAGGCTGGATGGGTATAGGGAAACTTGTAAAAAGCCAAAAATGGAATCCAAATTGGCAGTGGCCAAAGCAAAGTTAGCAAATTAGAGTCCAATAGAAGAACAAAAGACTGCCTACAGGGCAAAACGAAAAAAAAGTGACAGTACCAAAGATATTAGCCAAGTTAGAAATAAGAAAACGTTGGGTTGACTTTTCAATCGACTGTCCAATGAAGAGTTCATACGGGAGAAGGGATGAAACCGTGGTGGAGGGAACCTCAACTGACATTGAAACCGCTTTTCGGAAACTAAAGAATGAAAAGGAGACAGGACCTGATGAACTCCCTACTGAAATATCGTTCTTCAACAAAATTATGACGGCTGGCGGCTTGCCCAAAGAATGCAGAAAAAGCTGTTGAATATCCAATCTTGTTCCAACTAGAGCAATCTTGTTTGCTAGAGGTATTAAGCTTAAGTTGCATACCATGAAGCTTTGGGAGTAAACTATCTCAGCTAACCTCAGTGTCTTAGCAAAGCTAAGCTCATGACCTACCGTAAATATTACATGAAGTTGATAGAAGATATGTGCAACTTACGAGTAAGTGCGACCAAAGTAAAAACCCCATCAGGAACGACCAACGAATTCCCTATAACAGTAGGAGTACACCGGCCTACTCCTCTTTAATATCGTTATCAACTAAATACCTGACCTCCAGAAAGGAATCACTGGAACCCCCTATACACTGATGTCATCGTTCTAATAGAAAAATTGACGAAAGAACTAGAGTGTTGTCTTAATTGTTGGAATGAATCACTCGGTAAAAATCGACTGAGTGTAAATCTTACCAAAACAGAGTACATCTTCCGACCAACCACTGCCGACGACATGTCTAAGAACCGTGAAAAACGACTTGAAGAGGAACAACCTAGATGCAAGAGCGACCCAGGACAGACGAACCTGGCGATTGGGGATGAGGAGAGTCGAGCCCACATAAAGGGAAAATGGCAAGGCAAAAGAAGAAAACTTGGGGTAGGTGAGCAGAAGTGAAGGTAGTGTGAAGGTATTAACTATGCGTGAGGCTCATGTCTTGTAACAACCAGTAGGCAAAAGGTAGTTCAGCAACCAGAAAGTTAATACATATCAATTTATAGTCTGAAAGCATATCAACTTTCCCAATGTGTCCTTGAAATGAAGCCTTAAGACATTGACCCGTAAATTGACACACCGCCACTGTTGTTTTGAACAATAAAATATAACTCCCACGATCCAAACATTCCTTAAATTTTCTTCCTATTCTAACAGACAGTCTTCTTTATCTCATTTGTTAGCTTCTACCATATTTCAGTTCCTAGGCGACCACCATTGTCGGCATCATTCATCATGATACTAATCTCGAACTACGTCTCTGGCATCGGATATTGTTTTTCTTCAATTTCCTGTTATTGTGTTTGAAATTTCCCTTTTGCTTCATTTGGCAAATATGTGGCAGGTAAGTCGCGTTCCATTATTTTTAGCATTTCATTGGAAATATTGTAAGAATAATAGAAATATTATGAAAATGGAATCAATCGTACATTAGGGTTCATTTTCCGAGAATTGTTAGAAAAGAGGTCCATTCTCATTGAAATAGAAACTAGCCACGCAATAAAAAATAAAGGCAAAGATTCGATTTTAACCGAATCTCTTTTCGAAAAGCGAAATCTAATCAAAGTATATACATATATGTACAATTGAAGCCAAAAAACATGCTCAAGTTCGTCTGTATACGTCGTTCAACTTCCCGACAAAAATATAACATCCCAATTCAGTATGTTCCATTACAAGATACCCTATACCCACAAATAATGGCAAACAATATCGATAAAATATCTCAAACACATGTATCCCGTCAAAACAACCCTGAAAATCTATTAAATACAACTTAAACCCATTTACATCCGCGCGCACACAACTCGCAAGATAACACTGTTTGTTTGAAATCATTATAAACACGTCATATCCTAAATTTCACTACGAGGGCTTCTCATAAATGAATACTATAATTCAACTAAGGAGGCTCCACAGTAAGATTTTAATTCTCATTTTTAACGGAGCACACATATAACATTATTACCGTGCGTTGCTACAAAATTCCATCCGGTTACTTGATTTGCAATCATGTGTTAGTGTATATGTGCGTTTATTTGAAAACACAACATACGCCACCGCTTCCCGACGGCCTTTGTCGTTCGTCTGCCTAACATCCTTGACACGATATACATATACTACAATCAGGACATTAAAGTGTTTTTTAATGTGATTCAAAGGTGCTCCACAGCGATAAAACGATGCCGAACATATATGGGAGTATATGTGTATGTAACCACCATAAAAGGAAAAGGAAGCGACAACAATTCGCACAAGATTTGAAATCCTTGCATTTTATTATACCGATTATATGGTGACGCAATACGATAAACTTTGCGATACGATAAAAGTATAATTCGAAATAATGTTAAATAGAAATTGATAAGTAAATTACGTATACGTTAGACTGTATTAGAATTTTTAATCCCCTATTTATATAAGTTAACATCTCATATGCTAGACACCGCACAATCCATCCACTCATTCAAAACCTGTTCCCACAGAATACGGACACCCGAAACCTGCAAGTGCAACATTCTTCCTATGCACTTGCACACGCTCCAGTGGCATGATGCTGACACCGCGTCTGCAGCGCATACGACATCTAATGATAAACACATAGGCGGCAGCAGTTAAAGTTAAGTAATATTTTTTCTCTGCGAGTAGTTTTAAGTTAGTTGTATTCTGATTGTTGAAAATAAACTAGCTGAGCTCCCAGAAGAAAAAAGAAAATAAACTTTAAGTTTAGTTTTATTTAATTGGCGACCGAACAGGGACCCAGGTTAAGAAACTGTACTAACTGTTATCGCCTATTAACCCGACCTCAAGTAACGCGGAAAACGCATAAGACGACCTCAAGTAGCTCGCCATGTAAAAGTGCAGTGGGCAAAAGGCGACCTTAAGTAGCTCCTAAGAACACATAAGACGACCTTAAGTAGCTCGCCGTGTAAAAATACCGTGAAAGTGCAGTGGAAACCTGGGTCTCTTGAACGCATAGTGTAGCGAAAAAAAGCCCCTTAGTAGCCGGAGAGGACAACGCCAACCGGAGGAACAGGAGGTAGCCCACGTCTACCAGCAACTCTACCACACATCCATCCATCCAGAAAAAGACGAAATGAACATGTCCTATTTAATATTGTAAGTCTAGTTACTGTAATTAGGAATATATCCAAGTGAAACGAAAGCATTTTTCTCAAAAGTAAAACAAAGAAAAAGTAAAAATTTAATCGAACCAGAAATTTAAAATTTTAATATAAAGAGGAAAATATAATAGAAAATAATTGAATAGAAATAAGAGAAAAGAATAATTGATTAAAAGAAAATAAAAAGAAAAGTTAAATGCTTAAGTGAATAAACAAAGGTAAAATTAGGAAAAAATATAATCATTAAGAAAATCAAATTAAAAACTGAATAAAACAAAGGTAAAATTAGAAACAAATATAATTATTTAGTAAATCAAATAAAAAGATAAAGTAAGACTTCACAATCTAAGATAGGACGAAACATTTTAAAATAAAGTCAGAGGTAATTTAATCGATTGGTAAAGAAAGTCTTATAGAGACAAATTATATTCCAACCATGCCAGAACTCCGATCAGGAGCTTCCACTAGCCATGCTAGCGATCAATCTTACGAACTGAATCCATCAAATCCTCTTGATAGGAAGTCTCCCGAGAATGTTGATAATCCACCCAGAACACAGAGTAGGAGTACCGCGGAACAAAACCAGAATAGCTCATTTTTATCCAGTGCTTCCCATGTGGTTTCACACCAAGAAGTTAGAACTACTTCGGCAGTGGACTCCCTCATCTCTTCAATAGTATGTTGGACTCTCGATCAACAAGGTCCGAGCATCGTTCAAAGCGTTTCAAATCCCAACGCTCAACGGTTTCCTGGTATAGATAAAACTATCAAGGCGGACCATAGGGACAAATTAGTCGATTAAGACAAAGTGCCTGATGTTGTGAGATGTTTAAGGAATGTCTCAAGAGACGGAAGCGAATTTTCTGTGTGTGTGTGTGCTTTCACATCAACGAAAACATCAAGGGAACACCCAAATATGTATTATGGGATTCTTAACGTTGTTAGGAATAAAATCACCGGTCAGGCTGATGCAGCCCTCGAATCGTATAACACCCCATTAAATTGGGAAAGCATTTCCCAATGCCTGGCAGTGCATTACGCTAACAAGCGTGATGATAGTACCTTGGACTATCAGCTAACTGACTTGGTCCAAGGAAATAATACTGTTCAAGGCTTTTATCAAACCGTCTACTCTCACCTTACCCTCATACCTAATAAAATAACTTAGCCCAGAGTCTATGTGAATTCTTACTCAGACCTATAGCGATAAACCCCTAGACACCTTCACAAGGGTTTTAGGGGCGACCTGCCAAGGTTACTAGGAATAAAGGAAGACTTGCCCCAAGCACTACATCTCTGTTTGAAGCTAGAAAATCAAAATTTTAGAACTAGCTATGCCTATACTGGCCAAGGGTCATTCAGGAAATCTTATATCCCGCAAAATTTAATACTGTACCCGTACAACCAGTGAATCAGAGACCACATTTCTATCAACAACAACGCACCTAGATTTCCACACAATGGTGCTTATCGTTCGAGTTATAATACTTTACCGCAAAATCCGGCGTACTATGACCGGAATACCAGCCAGCCAGGAGCAAATAGCCCTAATCAGTTTCAGATAAAAACAGAACCAGTAAGTCAAGGCCCTAGTAAGCATGCTGGAGCAATCAACTGCCAGAACAGGCAACAATTCAATCCAAGGTCAGGAAAATACTGGCCACCTAATCAATAATCTGCCTGGCTTACAAGCCCAACCAGCATAATTTCCACATAGATCCAGAGCCCGAAACTCCAAATCAATCTGGTGAATTAGATCAATACGTTGAAGCTCAGAGAACGAGTGACCAGCTCTATGATCAAACGTTAGAAGAATACTCGGAGGATAATTCTTCGGAATATCAATATCCTATGGAACAAGAGTACAGTGACATACTTTTTTTTAGTCTAAGTGACTCTTCCTTGCCATATTTTGAGTGCTAGGCGAAGAGTGGCGAGATTTTAAAATTCCTTATAGATACCGGTTCCAGTAAAAACTATGTACAGCACAGTCTAGTGCAAAAGCCAATCCCTAATGATAAATGTTTTTACACAAAGTCCATAGCCAGAGATATAAAAATAACGCACGACACAGTGGTACCCCCTGTGGGATAGGGGACAGAATATACCCACGGTAGGCATGCCTGTCGTAAAAGGCGATTAAAATGCCAACCCGCCGTGTTTCTTACGGTAATAAAAATTATGCAATGAACAAAACTAACGGTATTTATACCCCAGGTGGCAGCCCAGTTCAACTGGAAAATCCACCCCCGCAAGAGGCATGCTCCACGGATTCTGGGGAAGGCTATTTATTGCATCAAAATCTAATTAACCCATTTAGGAAAAGCTCAAGGCTACAAAGATCTCCGCTTCTCCTAAAGCACAAAATGAAAGTCTCGCGAATCCGGATGTGTTAATTCGGAAAACGCAAGCTTTGGAAAAGAGGCTCGACGAAATGCAGCTGTTGTATCGAGAGCTCAAAAACAAAGTTGAAAAATTTGAATCAGAGAATAAAGTATCTTTGCTTCAAAACGAGTCTTCAAAAACGGAGGCGGCTATCCATTGTGAGCCTTCTCCGGGTAGCCATCACTACAGTACGGATGAAGAAGAACTCGCGCGCGAAACAGATTGGACACTCAGACGAAGGCCATCTAAGAAACGTAAGAACGGTTCATCGCCCAAGGTTGTTCCACAAGAGGAACCCAATCGCAAAGCGCCACCGAAACCGGAAAAGCAAATTGAAAGCAAACACGACCCTCCACCAATAAATATCACGGGCGTTGCAGACTATAATTCTCTGAGGAAATTTCTAAAAACATCGATCGCTACTGAATTTAAAGTAATTTCCTTGTGAAACGATGCATGGAAAATCAAGGTTAATGACGCTGGGGGCTATCGGGCATAACCTCAAAAGCTTAACAAGGAAAATGTTCAATGGTATACTTACGAAGACAAGTCTGAGAGACCCTTGATGGTCGCAGCTAGAGGACTTCATCCATCATGCGCTAAACAAGACGTTATAGGAGATTTACGCGGTAGAGGTTATAACATTCTCGACTCCGTGAACCTTTTCAAAAAAGAGAGAAAACGATCCGACAGTGATGAAGAGGCTATAGTGAGACGTAAGCTTTCGCTTTTTATGCTATCATTCCATAAAACGAAAAGCCAGGAAAAGTTATACAATATTCGTACAATCATGAATATGGTCGTTCAAATTGAGCCGCTTCGTGTCAACACTAAGACAACCCCTCATTGCAAGCGTTGCCAAGAGTTTAATCACACACAGGCGTACTGTTGAAAAGAGCCGCGCTGCGTTAAGTGCGCTGGGAAACACTTTTCGGAAAATTGCAGTTTAAGCAAAAATGAAAAAGCGACTTGCGTTTACTGCAAAGGAAGGCACTCAGCAAATTATCGCGGTTGCGAGGTCGCAAAGGAATTACAGATGCGACGGAAAAAAATCTATAACGCCGTTTGTACGGAGAACGAAATCGATCGGGCTCCTAAGTCGATAGAACGTGTTGTTAAGCAGACTGAGCGGGCTCGTAAGGGTTAAAAATAAACACGCGAGCTACAAATTGCATCTGTTTACTGTCTGCTGCGATGCTCGCTAGAAAAAGATGACTACTTTCATGTCTTCAATGCCCTTGATTCAAATTTCCTTATTGGTGGAGATTTCAACGCGAAGCACACCTTTTGAGGTTTAGGATGCACATCTTCTAAAGGAAAAATTCTCTACGAAATGGCATATGAATTCGGTTGTTGTTTTTATTCGACAGGAAAACCGACCTATTGGCCAACTGACTCACAAAAAATTCCCGATCTTATAGATTTTTTTGTTACAAAAGGCATTTACGAGAAGTTGATTACAGTCAAAGAATGTTTTGATCTTTCTTCTGACCACTCGCCGGTAATTTTATTACTTGGAGAAGCACTGAAGTAAGTCCAAGACTTACTAGCAATAGAACAAACTGAGAGGGCTTTAGAAATGATTGCGAAATAAATATCGCCTTAAATGTATCACTTAAAACACCTTGTGAACTAGAGGACGAAGTTGATCGTTTCGTGGAAGTAATTCAAAGAGCGGCATGGAGAAACACTCTTTCTAGAAACTATAAGATCAACCGCATCGAAAAGTATCCCAGAGAAATCATTGAACTGGTGAGGGAGAAAAGAAAAGCACGAAAGAAATGGCAAATCACACGTGTACTGCAGCATAAAACGGTCCTTAACAGACTATGCAATCGCCTTAGAGATAGTATTCGGGAATTTAATAAGTCCTCAGGTACAAAAAAGCCGAGTGTTATTCGTGTCGATGATTGTGTTGTATCTGACAAACTGGTCATTGTAGATGCTTTTAGCAACTATTTTACTAAGATAGCCACCAGTTTACAACCAGGTCCTGCCCAACCTACTTGTCTCACCTGTCTGACAACTGGTTGCTGTGCTGACCCAATTACTTTTATTTGAACCCATAACTTCACTTGAAGCGTTAAAAGTTATCGGTACTCTAAAAAATACAAAGTCGTGTGGTGCTGACGGTATCTCGAATATCTTTCTTAAAAAAGTTGCATGCTATCTAATGGACGTACTATCGCATACTTTTAATCGCTGTATTTTTGAGAAGGTTTTTCCAGAGGAGCTTAAGTGTGCAGATGTTGTTCCGTTGTTTAAAAAGGGTTCAACTATAGAAATATGTAACTATAGGGATATAGGTACCTCTTCTTCCAGCTATAAGTAAAATCTAAAAAACTGGTAAAAAAAGATTCATCTCAATTTGGCTTTCAAAAAGGGAAATCAAACCGAAGACTTCTACAGTTTTGTGGTAATGCACTGTCTAACATTGATGGTAAAAAGTCCACTGCTGGTCTATTTATTGATATCACCAAAGCGTTTGATATGGTCGATCACCTCATTCTTCTCAATAAACTTGAGAAAGCAGGATTTCGTGGCTTCATGTTAGAATGGTTCAGGTTGTATCTGAAAAACAGGTCACAAAGTGTGAAGATTGACGTAATTCGGAGCGATCTTATGGTCTTCAACTTAGGGGTACCTCAAGGCTCTGTCTTAGATCCTATTCTATTTTTCATCTACATGAACTCTCTTTTTGCACTTCATTTCAAAGGCACACCAACTGCTTTTGCGGATGATGTAGGTTTCTCATATGGTTCAGACAGCCGCCTAGACCAGATTTCAGACATTAATATTCTAAGAATCTGGTTCTCCAAACCCAACTTGGTCACAAGTCCCAAGACTAAGATTATGTTTTTTAGTTTGTCGTCTATACCGGATCTTGAAGTTAATGTCTACTTTCATTCACCAGAGTGCCAAAAATTCAAACTTCCTGTTTGTAATTGTAATTCTAGCTTCTCTTCTCGCACCTTTAATGGTACTCTAAGCTGCACTGAACATTTTTTTTCTGATCGGAAACGTCAGTGAATTTAAATATCTGGGGCTTATCATTGTCTCAAAAATGAACTTCTCAAATCATGTAAATGCTTTGAGGAATTATTTTCGTTGTACATTTAGGAATTTTTTTTCATTTGCGTAATATCTGTTCAAGTATGCTCGTAAAATTATTTATTATGATATTTTTCACTCAAAATTACAACATGGTATTGCTTGCTGGGGAGGTACATTTAAGAATAAAATATATCCTCTATTGATATTACAGAAATATATCCTACGAAAATTATGCCGTAAAGCTGTGAGACATCGTAGTCACCCTTTGTTCTATGACCTACAAATACTTCCTGTTCGTGTTTTGTATTATTTTAAGGCGTTGCCTTTTAATAAAATCTGGTAATCGTCATTTCCGATTAATTTCAAACTATTACTTACGTGGAAACTTTTCGTACTCTGTATCTGGTTCCACTTTCCATACTACTGCCTTTCGTAATTTTTATCACATTTCGTGTCATCTTTCATTCAACAAACTTCCTTCGTCGTTCAGAACAATCACTTTACCTGGAATGTTTCTTAAATTAGTAAAAAATTGGCTTCTTAAGTTCAACTTCGATGGGATAGAATCTATTCTTTCTGACTACCTGGTTTAAACTAAATCTTAAGTTTTTTCTTGCACCAGGCAGAATGAACCATTCAACATAGACGACGATAGTCAAAATTTCCGTCCACCTAACCATAACGAAGTGAGGATATCAATATCCAAGCTAAAATCCAACAAGGCTGCTGGACCTGACGTCATGCCGGCCGAACTTTTCAAGGCAGCTGGTGATGAATTGGTAGAGTGCATACACCAACTCATCTCTAAGATTTGGTCAGACGAGTTTATGCCTGATGAATGGAATCTCAGCATCGTAAATGTTTTCTTTTTTATAAATACTTCTAAATATTGATTAATGAAAATAATAATTTCAAGGTTTACCCCACATAAATAAACTAATTCTTAAAATAAAATAAAATCCTGTATAGTGAAGTGTTATTCAACACTATTTTTATTACCTACGTATAAAAAATAAAGAATGCCAAATGAATGCCATATTCGGATAAGGATGACTGAACTAATGACGACCGCAGCAAACGAAACAAGGACAACGACCTTCGGATCTGTACGTGGAATGTTCTGTCCCTTTACAGACCACGTGCAGCCAAACAACAAGCCCTAGACTGCTATAAAGCAGATATAACCGTCATTCAGGAAGTGCGATGGGATGGGCCGGGCAAAAAGAGAATGAAAAACTGTGGCATCTACTACGGTGATTGCTACAGAGGCAACAGGCAACGCTTATTCGGATGCGGTTTTGTCATACGCGGTAGACTTAGGCAAGAAGTCTTAAGCTTCCGACACGTTAGCGAGCGTATTATGACTATCCGGATCAAGGCTAAATTCGCTAACATAAGCCTAATATGAGTTCATGCCCCCACGGAAGAAAAGGACCATGCCACCAAAGATTGTTTCTACGAGCTCCTCGAAAAAACATACGAGCAATGTCCTAAATACTCGTACGACGTTAAAATCGTATTGGGCGATTTTAACGCCAAAATAGGAAAGGAGGACGTCTTTGGTAGGCAGTCGGTAAGCATAACCTACACGACACCACGTCTGATAATGGACTAAGGCTAATTGATTTCGCTGTGGAGCGAAATGTCACCATAGCAAGCACATGGTTTCCTTATCTCGATATTCATAAGCAGACATGGCAGTCTAATGATCATGTAACGATCAACCAAGTTGATCATATTGCGATCGACGCAAGGCATGTCTCCAGTATTCTGGATATCCGGACCTTCCGAGCGGCTAACATAGACTCGGGTCATTACCTTGTTGTAGCCAAGGTACAAATGCGGATATCCCAAACTGAGCAACAAAGAAGAATCACTGTGAGAACATTTAACGTCAAAAAGCTACAATCGCAAGAGACCGTCATTTCAGTCTCTTCGCTCAACGCGTATTCCGAAATCTCTCAATCACCCCTATGTCGCCAGCATCAAGTGCCGAAGACCAGTGGCAACACTGCCAGCATGACATCAGAAACACCGCGACTGATGTGCTGGGCCTCGCTCGCCCACCACCGCGAAACCCCTGGTTTGACGAAGAATGCCGGCGAGTGCATGCAGCAAAACAAGAGGCATACAAAGCGTCGCTCCAAAGGAAGACGAGAGCTGCGCATGAGCTCTACGAGCAAAAGAGACGGGAAGAATATCGGCTTCTCCAAAAGAAGAAGAAAGAGCATGCGAAGCGCGCATTTGAGAATATCGAGAGTTTATACTCCAGGAACAATGTACGGAAGTTTTCCCAAAAGGTAAAAAGAACGTGTCAGAAAAGCAATACCCGTACAGAAATCTGTAGAGATAAAAATGGAAACCTCGTAGTAGAACCACAGTCGGTGCTGAGAATATGAAAAAACTACTTCTGCAGACTGTATAACGGCGTCGAAGACCAACATCCCGCTGTCAGGCAGAATGAACCATTCAACATAGACGATGATAGTCAAAATTTCCGTCCACCCAACCAAAACGAAGTAAGGATAGCAATATCCAAGCTAGAGTCTAACAAGGCTGCTGGACCTGACGTCTTACCGGCCGAACTTTTCAAGGCAGCTGGTGATGAATTGGTAGAGTGCATACACCAACTCATTTCTAAGATTTGGTCAGACGAGTGTATGCCTGATGAATGGAATCTCAGCATCGTTTGCCCGATCCACATTTGCGATAATTATAGAGGCATCAGTCTCCTCAACATCCCATATAAGATCTTTTCTGCGATATTGTCTGAACGGGAAAGGCCAGTAAAGTCCATCATCGATCAAATCTTCACATCATCATCAAATCATGACAGCATCTATAGAGAAGAGTTGTATAGAGCCATGTTGAGTTTTGACATCCCTGCCAAACTTGTCCGTCTGTGCAGGATGACGATGGAAACTCTCGCTGCTCCATCAATGTCATTAATGACCTCACCGAGACCTTTGATGTCAAAAAAGGTTTTAGACAAGGTTAGGCGCTGTCATGTGACTTCTTTAATATTGTACTTGAACGGATTGTGCGGTAATCACAAGCCAACACCGGAGGCAGAATTTATTACAAGTCTGTACAACTGCTTGCATACGCCGACGATATAGGCATTATCGGAAGAACTCAGCGGGCTGTCACCGGTGCGTTTGCAAGCATTGAGGCGGAAGCGGCCAAAATGGGTTTAGCGATAAACGGGGGCAAAACCAAGTATATGCTGTCAACAAGAAGGGAAAGCCGACACCGACGAATTGGACGAACGTCACAGTGGGCAGCTATAACTTCGAGGTAGTAAGGAATTTTGTCTACCTTGGCTCTGCTGTAAACTCGAAAAACAACATCAGCGCAGAAATCAAGCGAAGAATAACTCTTGCCAATCGCTGTTTTTTGGGCTTATAAGGCAATTCAACAGTAAAGCCCTATCTCGAGCAATTAAGGAGTCTCTATGTAAGACCCTGATCATCCCAGCCCTACTGTACGGCGCTGAAACATGGACTTTATTAAAAGAGGATGAAGATATCCTTGCTCGCTTCGAGAGAAAAATTCTTCGTAAGATTTTCAGTCCTGTTTGCGTTGATGGGTTTTGGAGGAGAAGATTCAATCACGAACTATACGAGCTGTACAGCGACATCGACTTAGTCAAAAGACTGTGTATTGGACGTCTGAGATGGCTAGGACATGTAGAGCGATTGGACATCAACGCTCCGGCCCGCAGAGTCTTCGAATCTAACCCCGAGGGACGACGCAGTATTGAATCTCCTCGCCGTAGGTGGCGCGCACAAGTTCAAGGGGACCTCGACTAACTTGGAGTGCGCAACTGGAGGCAATTAGCTAAAGACCGAGCTAAATGGAGAGGCTTGTTGGCTGAGGCCCAGGTTCACCCCGAACTGTAGCGCCACCTAAGTAAGCAAGCAAATGAATTTCTTATACTTTATATCTATTTTAAGTTCTATTGTCATGTTAATTTTCGAATTTTAAAGTAATACTGCATTATAAAAAGCAAAAAGATGGCGACCTACCTTGACAATCTCTCCTGTGAAAGAGAATAAAAATATTCGCTTAATCAAATTAAGCGCTAAAAGGCATCTGGAAACCTCAAATGCAAGCGCCACCAATTCGGAAAAACGATGAAAACTGGGCCAAGAGCGACAAAGAAAAGCCAGAGCTTTTTGCTCTGCACTTAGAAGAAACTTTTAAGCCGTTCAACGGCCCTTCGTTAACGCCCAACTCCCTAGTCACGACATCTGACAACTTTAAAGTAAAAAAAGTTGCATTGATTGAACTCAGGGAAGAGGTCAAGAATTTAAAGACGAAAAGCGCACCGGGTTGCGACTTGATAACGGCGCAGGTGGGCAAGGATTGCCGAATAAAGCTTTTATCAAACTGCTCTACTTGATCAACGCTTCGTTCAGATTGCTCTACGTTCCGAGACAATGGAAGTCGCCGAGATAATAATGGTCCCGAAACCAGGTAAGCCCCTGTATGAAAAGAAATCATATCGGCCTATTTCCCTATTGCCGGTTAAAATATAAATAAAAAGTACTACTATTCACGTAATCGACGAAAGACGCCTCATTCCTGACCATCAGTTTGGATTTAGATTCAAACATTCTACAATCGACCAAGTCCAAAAAATAACTGACGTGATTGAGAAAGCTCTCGAAGAAGAAAAGATTTGTTGTGGTGTATTTCTTGACGTCTCACAAGCTTTTGATAAGGTTTGGCACGAAGGCTTGGAGTATAAATTGCGACTGCTACTGCCACTGCAACTCTTTCTAATCTTACGATGGTACCTCATTGAAAGACTCTTTCGTGTTAAGCACGGAAATGATTACTCTAATTTCAAGGAGATTGCAGCCGGAGTCCCACAGTGTCCTTGGCCCAGTTCTGTATTTACTCTACACGCGTGATATCCTGCAGGAAAGAAACGGTGTCGTCGCCACGTTTGCGGACGATACGGCGATATTGAGAATGGGCGATACTATTGAAGCAGTAACTGGAAAGCTTCAACACGCTATTAATAAAATCCACACTTGGAAGTATTATTGGCGTATTGTGCTGAACGAAAGCAAATCTACACACGTCAACTTTACCTACAAAAAAGTAGATAGATTGCCTATGTATCTAGACTCGGCTTAAATACCGTACGCGAACGAAGCAAAATATGTAGGAATGACTCCAGATGTCAAGCTTAACTTGAAATCGCACGTAAAAAGGAAACGCGAAGAGCTCGAAAACAAATACCGACAAATGTACTGGCTACTCGGACAACATTCGACGTTGAGCCTACATAACAAACTGCGTATCTATAAGCAAGTGCTAAAGCCAGTGTGGACGCATGGTATTCAACTATGGGGTTGTACCAAGAAAAGCAATAGAAACATCATACAAACTTTTGAAAATAAAGTTCTTAGAACGATAGTTAACGAACCGTGGTATGTACGTAACGAAGATATTCATCGGGATCTGGGAATACCCAGCGTCGTCGAAGAGATAACAAAATTTGCGCGTAAACACAAAAATCGTGTTCACGGCCATTGTAACCGTACCGTCACTCAACTGCTTTACGCAAACAATTCAATTCGTCGTCTGCAAAGGACAATATTTTTTGACCTCGCGTCATAATATATGCCGGTCATGAAAAACGCAGGAACTTTCATTCGAATTTAACCTGTCTAAGGTGCTACATTTCTTTTTAACTACATACGAACATTTTTTTTTTAAATCACGAGTCTGGTAAGCAAAAATAAAACTACTGTTTAAGCGTCGGCTTAGTTGCAGTATTACTTTTGAAGAGAGGTGTTTTTTTAGTGAGTAAAAAAACCGCACGCGCGGTCAGGCCTTATGGTGTCTTTAGAAGAATTTTCACCTGCTCTCGGCAAAAAAAAAAAAAAAAAAAAACGCAGTGGTAAATCTTTTTGGTCGTAATAACGTTAATATTAAATTGTTTCTCCTACCAACTCTGAAAACATTTCATGGCATATTAGGGAACGATAGGAATTGTCTGCTGTTATCCATACCAAGGAGAGTTTCATGACAATCTTGAACACAGTAAGAATGAACACAGTAAGAATGAACACAGTACATTTATTAGGCTTTAGGACGGATCAGATAACATACTCACAAAAGAACTTACTTGACGTAGCCATTAGACAATGTCCAGGCTTATTCTCCGAGCCAGATGAAAAACTTACCTACACAACTAAGATTATGGGAGAAATCCGAACCTGAACCGATAATCCCGTTTACACCAGATAATAGCGAAGTTGAAAAACAAATACAGAAATTGCTTGACGACGATATAATAAAACCTTCACGATCACCATACAATTCACATGTGTGGATTGTACCTAAAAAAGACGATTCCAGAGGAGCCAAGCAATATAGGTTAGTGATAGACTATAGGAAATTGATATAAACAATATCCGATCGCTATCCAATTCCAGATGTAAACGAGGTACTCGCAAAATTAGGGAAAAATAAGTTTTTCACCGACTCAGACCTTAAAAGCGGATTCCATCAGATTCCTTTAAAAGAATCCAACATCCAAAAGACCGGCACGGAAAATACGAATTCACAAGGTTACCGTTTCGATTGAAAAATGCTCCTTCAATCTTTTAACGAGCTCTTGACGATATACTCCGCGAGTATATCGGAAAATCATGCAACGTCTACATAGACGATGTAATAATTTTCAGTAAAGATGAGGCCGAACGCGCCACACATATCGAACAAATATTTAAGATTCTGCACTATACCAATATGAAAGTTCAGTTAGATAAGTGCCATTTCTTCAAAAGTGAGGTAAAAGTTCTTGGTTTCAACATATGTATAGACGGCATAAGAACTAACCCTGCTAAGGTAGAAGTAATCTCAAACTTCTCAGTTCCCAAGACCTTGAAAGAATTATGATATTTTCTAGGCCTATCAGGGTACTACCGCCGCTTCATTAAGGACTATGCGAAGCTGGCGAAACCCTTGACAGCCCTTCTAAGAGGGGAAGGAGAACACGTGTCCAAAAACCAATCCTCCAAGATATCCATAGATTTCAACACGAAAGCCATTGAATCTTTCAATTAAATCAAAACTTCCCCAAAGACGTAATACCAGCTTACCCCGACTTCAGCAAACCTTTCGAACTAACGACCGACGCTTCGAATTTTGCAATCGGTGCTGCTCTTGAGCAAGACAATAAATTCCTAACATTTATATCTAGAACGCTGAGCAAAGCCGAACAATTGAAATTATGCAGCCAATGAGAAAGATATGTTGGCCATAGTTTGGACTTTAGGATCGCTGAGAAATTACCTATACGGTTCAGCCAAGGTAAAAATATTTACTGACCATCAACCACTGACATTCGCTCTCAGTAACCGAAACCACAATAGTAAAATGAAGAGATAGACGTCCATCCTCGAGGAATACAGCCACGGAATAAAATACAAACCTGGTAGAAACAATGTTGTAGCAGACGCCTTATCGCGGTCACCACATTTATCTAACGTTTATTCTTTAACTGTAACACAACACAGTGATGAGAGTTCGTCTCAATACCTGATCCCAATCGTAGAAGTTCCTACAAAAACCAAATTTTTTTGGAAATAGGCGAAGTTCCTAGCCAATGCTTGCAAATAGTCTTTCCTACTAACGACCGCCACTTAATCATAGAGCCATAATATAACCAAAACAACCTTAAACAAATCCTGAAAATGCTCCTTAACCCATGCGTGATTAATGGTATCAAAACCGAAGAAAGAGTAATGGGTTTGATCCAAGAAATACATCTATCTGATTTCAGCAGCTACAAAATCAGATTTACGTAGGTACAAATTCAAGACGTAACAAATGCGGAAGAACAAGAATCTATCATCATTAGTACTCATAAGCGGGCACACCGCAACGATAGAGATTAGAAAATATTATTTTCCGGGGGTGAGTAGTAAAATCAAAAGAATTGCTAAACAGTGCACGGTGTGACCGACACCCAAGCAAACCTCAATTGCAGGATACCATTTTCTCCACAGAACGAAAACTGGTTCTCAACGACAAATTGTCTAAATTTGTATATGTTAAAATTCTTATGTCAAAAGCAATAGAAGACGTAAGAAAACTTTTAAGAGAGATTCTTTTTTCTTTCGGTTTATCCGAAATAGCAGTAATTGATAACGAGAATTCGTTCAATTCGATTTCTATCAGCTTTATGAACGAGGATGAATTAAATATTGAAATTTTCAAGACACCTCCGTACGCCAGCTCCGTTAATGGGCAAATTGAGCGCTTCCATTCGACACTCGCTGAAATAATGAGATGTCTAAAAATGTAAAGGCACCACCGTCCCTTCACGGAACTTTTGGAGCATGCCGTAAACGAGTACAATTTCTCACTATACTCAGTTACTGCAAAGAAACCAATAGAAGTTTTCTTTGGACGGAGAGTGAGTTCGGACCCAGCTTTAATTGAAAAAGCACGCCAGGAAAACATAAGAAAATTTAAATCTAAGCAGATTGCTGATCTTGAATTCCATAACAAAGGAGGCAACCTATCAAAGACTTTTTGCCTGGGGATATCATTTACGTTAAGCAGAACAAACGTCTTAGTTCCAAGCTAGATATAAAAAGGAAACTGTAGCTCAAAATTATATTATAGTACAACACTAGATACAACCAATAAAACCATTAAATAAGCTAAATAAATTGAATAATTATTAAATGAATTATAAGAATAAACTAGATATTGTTAAAAGAGAAGTAGTTAACATAGATTGCGCTGTAAAATGGGCTAAGGTCAGAGTCGTAAATTCATATATTCTAACAAACTCGGAAATTGATGTTATTCAAAATATTTTAAAAGACGAAAACGTGTCATACTTAAGTGTAGAAGAAGCTTTAGAATTTAGTGACACAAAAATTGCTATTAACGAAACAACGTTTCGGACGTCTGTAAGAAATCAGCGGCATTCTTGCTGCCTCTCAGCAGAAAAGGCTGTAGACAACTTATTGGCGTAGGCCAATTTGCTTTTGCCAAGCACTTTAACGTGTTAGGCTTAAGTGACACTACAATCTGCGACGCTTGTGGAGAGAGCGACGACACCGCGGAACATTATCTCTGTGAGTGTCCGGCCTTTGCTCGTATCAGGTGGCAGATCTTCGGTGCGGATGTGGTGAGTGCTGGTACTGTAAGCCTCATCACTGAAGTGCTTGCTTGGCTTTCTTACAAAGTCAAGGAAATTCCAATAAAATGGGTAAATCAGGGTTTGCTCTCTGGTAGTACAATGGACCAGTTGCATCTGAGTGCTCCAGCCGGGCGTTTCCTATCCCGACAAAAAAAAAAAAAAAAAAATAGTGCTTATATTATAAGTATGCCAATCACAGGAAAAAAACCAATCAAAAATGATTAGTTAAGCCCATCAAGAAGGGCAATTATATAAATAAAATCGACTTTTAATCTATACTGAAATGTAACAAAAGAATATCATGAATTAAGAATGATTGTAAAACATATAACACTCTTTCAATTTGTTCAAATAAAAATGTAGTATATATATCGAACTCAACCTGCTTGCCAAACCTGATAAGAAGCCAACCATCATCGTGTACGAAAATCAACAGTCAACACGTAGCAACGATTGAGGAGATCTCAACCAGAATACTATTCTTGAACCAATTCTAGGGGAACAGTCCAGATCGACGTCAACGAGGGCAACCTAATAGGATCTTTCATTATACAATTTTACAACACATCCATAACAGTAAACAAAGTCACCTATGCTGCAAAAGAGATGTCAAGCGCTAAACCACACCCTGCAATCCTGCAACCCTTGTCAAACAAAGAGGACTTTAAGGAAATACTTTACATGCCAATAATACCAAATTCACCACGATGCTAGAATCAAAAAACAAGAACAAAGAAATTGGAAATTTCGTACTTTCCACCATAATCATCATTGGAATATTGGTCATCATCATCAAGAGATGCAAAAATAAAAAAAACAATATCAGAACTGACTAACAACATAACAGTTCATATGGAATATGAGAACCCACCGAAATAGCATCCCAAAGAATCAGAGGTACTAAAAGAACCGAGAATACCAAGAATTTCAAATATAAGTCAAATACATTTGTTCTAAAAAGCAAACGAGGACGTTTGCACTTAAGAAGGGATAAGTTAACAACGCATATGCTAAACACCGCACATTCCATCCACTAATTCAAAAACTGTTCACACAGAATACGGACACCCGAAACCTGCAAGTGAAACATTTTTCTGTGGACTTGCACACGCTCCAGTGGCATGATACTGACACCGCGTCTGGAGCGCATCCGACACCTAAAGATAAACACACAGGCGGCAGCAGGTAAAGTTAAGTAATATTTTTCTCTGCGAGTAGTTTTGAGTTAGTTGTATCCTGATTGTTGAAAATAAAGTAGCTAAGCTACCGGAAAAATATTTTTTTTAAACTTTAAGTTTACTTTTATTTAATTTATATCTACATATGTAATAAAACTAAAGAGGGCCGAATGCTTTTTTTTTCTGTCTGCGCACGCTGACACTACTGCACGGATTTTGAGCAACTTGGCATAGTGATATATTATATCCTGGGTCAACATTTAGAATAATTTTATCGCAGGAAATGAAAGGATTCCTACAAGATAATCAAAATCTATCTATACATATACTATATAAGGTTGACCAGAAAGATATTGCGGTTTTTCTTCTTTGGCATTTGACGCCCTGTTTCCAAGTGAAGTAGTTGTGTCTCTAAGTTTATCTTATATACAGTTTGGAGTGCACTTTTTGCGCAAAAAAAAGTTTGTATTTTAAAACTAGTGGGTACCCGGCGTGCGTTGCTGTGCCTAACAAAAAGCAAATGCAGGTGTGACCAAACTGCTAGACCGATTTTGATCAAACAAGAAACTCTCTCGTTTGAAGTTCATAGCTATGGAGACTGAAAGGCCGTCGGAAGCTAGCGATGGGCCTATAAAAAGCCGCTGTTAAGAGGTTAAGAAGTTGGTCGTGGAGTTTGGAGCAACGAGCAATTGAGAACAAAATTCAAACACTAGCTTTCTCTAAAATAAAAAAAATAGGTCCATTGAGTACGATTGTACGATTCTTATTTAGACCATTAGAGTTCATTTTAACCTGAGATATGAGCATTTGAATTTTAGGGTAAAAAACCGAAATAACTTTCTGACAACCTGATATAAAAGGGATGAACAATATGTATGAGAGGGGAATGTGACCGCTGCCAAAAGAACAACCATTTGACCATCCTCTTAGGTATAAATGAATACATTTCTAAGAGAATAAGGAGCATCAAACCTAAGGCAAACTCGTGGTTTGACCAGAGCTGCAAAGAGGCTATCAGGTTGAAAGAAGTAAATTTCGGTATTGGGAAGCCAACAAATCTGAGGAAAACCGAAAGAAATATAGACAAGCCAGAAAAGACGGCTATACCCACATTCGACGTGAAAAATTCTTACTTCTGCTTCCTTTTTCAGCGAGGTTATGATCCGAAAACAAGGGATCATAACACTCCCACTTCACCGCATTTCTACTAATCCGCCTGTAAGGTCCGCCTATTTGACCTCAGAATATACCGATAGACCTCCCGATTTTGGATCACTCGGTTACTGAGGCCAATGAAATGCCGATGTCGTCGCATTTGTGTGATCCAGGCGTTTATAGGCCTACCTCTCCTGGCTGGCAATGTCTTTGGAACGTTCATTGATATTAACATTTTAACAGGGTTCAAGTGATCTCTTCTTTGAACGTGGCAATACCATTTGAGGCGATCGCGCTCTATCTTTTGTGCGTTCGAACATCCGTGAAGGCTTTCATGGATGTTCGAACTTCTTATTCGTTCAAGCTCTGTCGCTCCTGCTGTCATGCAAAGCATCTTCATTTCAGCTGCCGTTAATTTACTCTTATACTTTTTGTACATCGTCCAACATTGTGAACCGTATGTGAGAGCTGGACGTACAACTGCGGTGTAGGGACTACATTTCAACTTAGGTGGCATTTTTCTGTCATAGAAGATAGCGGAATTTTCTCGCCACTTTATCCACCCTACTCTTAGGCGATGATTGATGTCGTCATCACAGGTTGCTTTGCTATTGATCATAGATACACAGATATTTGAAGTTTTCGCACTTGGGAAGCACTGTTCCATTTAAATAAATGTTTGGAATAGGCCTGAGTGGATCAGAGAACGGGCAGCACAAGAACTCTGTCTTTTTTGAACTAATGCGATACCCATTTCCCTCCAGAGCGTCCACCCACACATCAAGTGCTTGTTGCAGGGATGTAGGATTCTCACTTATGATGGCTCCGTCGTCAGCAAGGAATAACGGATGTGTTTTGGGCTCTGTCACTTTACCTTCAAGCAGATAATCAAGGACTGTAATAAAGATCAAAGGTCTTAAACGCTTCCCTGGTGCACCCCGACTTTGATTGGGAACTCTTCGGTTACTCCAGCGGGGCATCTTACTCTTGTCTTTGCTCCTTCGTGCATGTCCATGATCATCTGGACATAGGTTTCTGGAACCCCTCGATGTCTTAGCGCCACCCATATCAGATCTCGTGGTTGTTTGTCGAATGCCTTTTCAAAGTCAACCAATACAATATGCAAATCCCTTAAGGAATCACGATGTTTTTCCATTATGATCCTTATACTTTGGATTGCATCTGTGGTTGATTTACCCGCGACGAACCTGCACTGATCATCAGATAGCCGTATTATTTTTCGCAGTCGGCCACCTAATACCCGCTCAACGATCTTCACGGTGTATGACATCAGCTTGATCGAACGATAGTTATCACAGTTTCGCATATCACCCTTCCCTTTATATGCAAGGAGAAGGTAACTTTCCCTTCATTGTTTCGGCATTGGATCACCTCTCACAAATTTGGAGATGAGAATTCTGAGCCATCTGAACCCGACACCTCCCATCTTTTCCGGAACTTAGAGGGCATTTCGTCTGGCCCAACCGATTTTCGTTTTTTGGAGTATTTGACCACCTCACTAACTTCTCCGACTGTAATGTCAGATATTTCTTCACAGTTAGGGGTGGCTCTTGGAAAGTATAACCGGAGAAACTGTTCATTAAAAAGTTTTTCACAATACTGCCGCCACCTCTGCAGAATTTTGTCGTCATCCACAAGAAACTGGCCATAAGCATTGTTAATGAACTTCGGCGAACGAGTCTGAAGATGATTGCCCTCTTGTTCATATTGTGTCTTCGCAACTCCTGTATAGCCTGCTTTGCATCAACAACCGAGGAAGATATTTTCTGCAGCTCCCGATACAGGCCCTCCGTACTCTCTGCTTGAAGCTGGGCGCACTTCTTCTTCGCTTTTTTCTTCCAACATCTGTATTCCACTTCCAGGCAAGCTTTTTCGTCTCTATTATTAGAGCGGCACTTTGACCCAGCTTTGAAAGCCGCTTTATTCTCATTTATCACCTTCTTAGCTTTGTCACTCCACCACCATGTTTCTTTGGCGTGTTGGTGGTGGCCTTCTGAAGCTCGTAGCAATGGTTTGGCCTTCTTTAAGCAAGTTCGCTGTAGGGAATCCCACATATTTTGTGCTCTACATTCTTCATCCTCAGCTCCGTTAATGGTGTGAGAGAGGTCATTTTTCATCACGAAAACAAAAGCCTCGCCTTTTTCTTTGTCCAGATTGTACCACTTGATTTTCTCAGAGACCATTATTTTGCTAGCCCCCAGAATCGGTATAGCTCTGACCCGAACATTTCTGCTCGGTCCAGGATCAGTACCATGCGCAGCAGTGGTAGTGCCTGGTGGGGTAGTGCCTTTCCTTTTAGCAAGTATTACCATAATGATACAGTTTTGCAATATTACCATATTGCGATGGATTTTTTTTGTGTGACACGTGCATGCTCTTGTTTTGTTATGGTTTGATCTTTCTTCTATGACACTGGTGATCTGCAGTCGTGTCAACCCACGGACTCGCATGCACCATTGTGGGAGAGTTTTTAAGGTAGTTGCTGAGCTCACTTGGGTTTTAAATTGCCTAGATCTACTTTGTCCCCTTAGTTGGTCGACAAGCGCTATTTATTGGGGGGCACTGCAGTGACATTCTTAACCTGCCCCTGCACAGGGAGACGTGTAAAATTCTTACATGACTAAAAATTGAGGCAACAAATTTTACAATGTCCCAAAGGTAGAAAAAATTGTTTACCATTCATCAAAAATATTAAAAATTCTGCTTCGTATGCTATTCCAACGCTCATTTAAAATGGCATTCTAGCTATCAGCTCCTTAGACAAGTCCAATCTGCTTGCTGCTCAATTTGCAACAAGCTCAACGCTGCCAGATAGTGCTTTGTCTCCACCTGTAGTTGCGAACATCGAGTTTTTCGTGGGGAAGTCCATTTTGGAATTGGACAGTTGCAGTAGTACAATATTAAGAGATCTCAATATTCACAAATCTGCTGGGCCAGATGATATCTCCCCCATAGTTTTCAAGAGCTGTTCTTCCTCGTTGCGAAACCTCTGCGTAAGCTTTACTGTCTATCCTACTCTTCTGCACATTTTCCGAGAAGATAGAAAATAGCATTTGTCCAGCCCGTCCCTTAATAACGCGAATCTTCCTCTCCACCCAACTACCGAATAATTGCACTTAAGTCCCTTCCTTCCAAGGTCATCAAAGCGCTGATAAATCATCAGCTTATGAAATACCTTGATTCACGAAAACTCCTTAATGATCGGCAGTATGGTTTTCGTATCTCAATGAACTAACAAAAATCCAGAGACTTGCTTGCATAGCATCCACTGGCGCCATCAGAACCACCCCGACCGGAGCCCTTGAAACAATTCTTTCACTGATTCCACTAGACTTATACGTTAAGAAATTAGTCGCGATGAGCACCCTGCACCTAAAAGAATCTCAGCTGTGGAGGAAGGGTCGCATGGGTCACCGAACTATTGCAAGGTTGGTTCACATAGACGCTACCACAGACTACCTTCTGCCATTATCCGACTTCAGCCTAAACGTCAGAATGGTCATCCCTTCAAGGGAACACTGGGCAGACGGTGGGGCTGTCAACTATCATAGCACTTCAGACATCATTGACGGGTCCAAAACATACGAAAGAGTGGATTCGGGTATTTATTCAAAAGAACCCGAGAGATTGTGAGTGTGTTCCAACCAGAAGTCCTAGCGTTAGCAGAAGTGGCACGAGAACTTTCCGCGAAGCTCGTTACTAGAAAAAAGATTGACATTTACAGTTAGTTAAGCTACTATAAAGGCCATCTCATCCCCGGTAATAAAATCATAGCTAATAAAGCGCTTCCGCAAGGAGCTCACTCATAGCTAGTACGTAGCACTCTGGTGGGTCCCAGGACACAAAGGAATTCCAGGGAACGAGATGGCAGACGAATTGGCAAGAAAGGGATCAGAACAAGACTTGAATGATGCATTGCTGAGTCTTTTCTTAACTGGATTAGAAATTACCTTTCGGACCATTCAACACAGCCTGTCTTGGACAGCTTCAAGTCTGCAATTCACCATATAAATGCTGGTGTCCCGCAAGGTTCTGTTTCGCCTCCGACTCTCTTTCTCATTTTTATAAATAACCTCTTGTCTGCAACTTCTCATTCAATTCATTCCTTCACTTATGGGAATACCCTCAGTTGTTCATATTTGTTCTCTAAATCACGTCCGCGTTCTTCGGACGTAGAAGAAGAACGACAACGAATGTCGCTCCGACCTGGGCAGCATAACCAAATGGAGTTCAATCAATAGAGTGGAATTTAATGCATCGAAAACACAATGCTGTCTTCTGTCTATCAAGCAAAAGCAAGACCCGCAACCATCATCCATGAATGTTCCTTGCATCGCTGACTCCGAAAGACTTGCCATTATCAGTACGTGTATCAATAACCATATCCGGTGGAACAATCACATATTCGAGGCCGCCAAAAATGCTGTAAAATGTCTGGGATTCCTTAAGCGGTGCTTTAATTTATCTGCAATGAAGACATCCATCTTTTGTGTAATAAATTTAGTCTCCAAATACAACCACATGCAGCCGAACAACTTGCGGAGGCTCTAGAATGTTTCAAAGCAGACATTACCGCCATCGAAGAAGTGCGATGGGATGGTTCGGCAAAAGGATAATGAAAAACTACGACATCTACTACGGTGATTGCTACAGACAACAAGGACAGCGTCTATTCGGGTGTGGATTTGTCATTGGAGGCAGACTTAGGCAAGACGTCTTGAGTTTCCGGCATGTGAATGAGCGCCTCATGACTATCCGCATTAAGCCTAAATTCGCCAACATTAGCTTAATATGCGCTCAAGCCCCTCTTAAGACGATGGACCACGCGACAAAGAAAGACTTTTACGAACTCTTGGACAAGACGTGTGAGCACGACGTTAAAATCGTCCTAGGTGATTTTAAGACAAGGCTGGGAAGAGAGGTCGTCTTTAGTAGCGTGGTCGAAAAGCACAGTCTGCAGGACATCACATCTGACAAAGGACTGGTTGTTGCTAGTACACGGTTCCCACGTCTCAATATTCACAAGGGAACATGGCTCTCCTTTCATCGAAACACTGTCAACCATATCGGTCACTAAACTTACTCAACAGTCCTTCTTTGCTATTAAGCTATCATATGCAATCCTGCTAGTCAAGACAGCGAGCAAAATCACTGCGCATCAGCAAGAAGCTGAAAATATCAAAAATCAAATGTTCATGTAATTGATATACAGATCATATAAAGCAACACAGAAGCCCTCGATATAGTGCTTACCATAATGAAACCAAATTTAAGTTGTCAAGGACTACGTTTAAGTTGTGACTAATTTAAGCAAGTCTTCTATTTTATAACAATTGGAGTAAAATCCGGTTCTGTAAAGGCTGTCATTCAGAAAACCGTCTGTACATAAGACAGTCGCACCTAGCTTAAAGCCAATCCACCCCTTGCTTCTCCATTTCAAGCGATTCAGAATTACACCCGAAAACGCCGCTTAAAGGGCTTCTGTGGACACACTGTAGTGTACGTAACCAAATGCACGCTTTCACATTAGATAATTTTGAATTGTACGGTTTATGATTCATTTTAGCCTGAACGTGCTTCGGATTCTCGTCGGCCGATTTTTTGACTTCCGGTAGGTTAGGTTAGGTTGGCTGTCCACACGAGAGTGCAGAAACACTTAGACTAGTGAAGGTCCTTTGTGATACTATGGATCAAACCGTTAGGCCACTCAGGAACTAACAAAACCAACCGGAGCTTTTGACAAAGCGATGGATGCTCATGACGTCCAAGGACGCCAGATCGCAGAGGTCGTCAAGGAAGGGGGACCCTAGATGAAGCATTCTTTTATGCGACAGGGCTGGACATGTGCATAGGAAGTGAAGGAGGGTTTCCTCCTCCTCCTCGTCCCTACAGTTTCTGCAGAAGTCGTTGAAGAAAAGACCAAGTCTTTTGGCGTGTTGACCTATAAGACAGTGTCCAGTGAGAACACCGACAACGCAGCTGACTTGTATACGTTTTAACTTGATCAGATCGGCACTACGTTTTTGATCCAGCTTAGGCCAGATCTGTCTCGAAATGTGACACGTTGAGCAGTTTACCCATCCCTCCGTCTTAGATCCGTCTGTAAAGAAGTGAACCGAACTACCATCGACAGGGGGGGAAGTGTCCCATACATCCCGGTTAGGGATGCTCGTACGGAAGTTACGGTCAAATCTCTGTTTCGGCGGGGTGTAGTCCGTGTTTTCGTGTTTGAAGTTGAGAAGATCAAGGATCGAGGAGTAGCCAAAGCGATAGCTAGTCCACTAAGAGGACTCTTTCAGGCGGATGGCCGCACTGGCAGCCATCTGTTTGCCGAAAACTTCCGGTAAAAACCGGATAATGTAAAAAGTGCCTTATCTTCTTCTATAGATATATAAAAATGAATTGGTGTCCGTTAGTACGAGCATAACTCGGCTGAACATCATCCGATTTGCATGGGATTTTTTTTGTTGGATTCGTATTGAACCAGGTAAACACACAATGGAGCCGAAAATTCCTTTTGGCCGGAAAAGTCGGAAAATCGTGAAAACCCGAAATTGCATACTTTCAGGAGTGGATGGTGGCGATATCTGAAAATTCCATTTTGTATGGGAAGGAGAAAATATTGATTCTAAGGAATTGGCGTCTAATTTTGTCCCTCACGAAAATGGGATCGCCAACAGATGGCGTTACGCTCTCAGACACACGTTTGACCATTGAATCGAAGCGGCTGCGATGGCGGTGCCAAAACGGGTAATTTGACTGTTTCTCCTGCACAGCACAATCCAGGCGTTTCCGTTGAGAACGTCAATGCAATGCAATGTTGACAGATGACATTCAATGGCCCAATATTAACAAACGGAAGATTATTGTATGCGAGTGTGGGATCATAGCGAAGCGCAGCTCGATTTAAATTGAAAGCTGGCGCACGTGTCCTTCGCTGTTCACGTCGATTGGGGTTATGTTTAACTTGATCATCATTTGCACGACGGGTGGCGCTTACTACACGATCTGCTTCCACACGATTTGCTTTTTCTTCTTGCAAAAACGCGCCACGCATGTTAGCCATGTGTTAACGGGTTTGTAAATCCGTAATTACGCAGATGATTCATGGGCCCTGCGGAAAACATAATTCAGATTCGCCATGCATGTCTTCTTCCTTTTATCAGCGAGGCCATGATCCGAAAACAAGGGATCACAACCCTCCCACTTCACCGCACCTCTACCGATCCGCATGTGGGGTTCGCCTAGATTCGCCCTGCATGGTCGGAACTAAATGTTCTAAGCGATATCCACATTCACTCCTAGCAGAGACAATCACTGGAAAAGACGGATACCCATTGTAACGGCGGCTATCACCAGATGACAATAGCAGAACAGTCGCAATGAAAGTGAAAGGATAAGATGTTTTAGTGGACAACACTTGGATTGTTCCATATTGTCCTCTTCTCTCCAAAGTATTTAAAATGCACATCAGTGTTGAATACTGCAGTTCGGTGAAGTCAAAAACGTTTGCAAGTACGTCAGCAAAGGTAGCGACATGGCTGTTTTTGGCATTGCGCACCCAGATAAGAATGACAAAGAATGAACCGTTATGAGAGTTGCAATGAGGCGATTTGGAGAATCTTTTCCTCTCCGATACACGAACGTCATCCGACTGTTCTACATTTAGCGGTTCACTTGGAGAACGGTCAAGGCGTATATTTCACGGAAGAGAATGCAGCTTAGCGAGCCGAACGGCTACCAGCAGCAACGTTAACGAGTTTCTTCTCCACCTGCACAAGCGACTCGTTCGCCAGAACGCTGCTCTACTTGGAATGCGTCGTCCAAAAAATTCCAACGCCGAAAACAAGGACAAGCTGTTGCCGGATATGCGGATGTATATTTAACTCATGCACTTTGTCGCATCTATACTGTTCGTTCGAAAAATGACGACTGCTTCTATCTGCGATTGGTTTCGGTCAATGTACGTGGTCCAACTTCGTTCAAGAACCTGTGAACTGCATGTCATGTTGACATGTTTTCCATCGAATGCACACAATATGTGGGACAAATACAAGGACCACATGGCTGACGATATTTTGCATCGAGTTCGAAGAACAACATCGAATCCCGAACTTCAAATGAAGGATTAGATCCTCAACGACGCGCTGATATTGAACGAAGACATGTGTCTGCTCATGTGCGGAATTGCAGCGCGAGCAAGATTTCGATCGAGACGCTTTGACAAAGACAGTTCGCGCAAATGTCCCACTGCTGTATCCCCAGCAAAAGAATGTGCACGATACATTGATGAAGGCGGTTGACGACGAAAATGGCGGCATATTCTTCCTCGACGCGCCTGGTGGAACTGGCAAAACGTTTCACATTTCGTTGATTTTAGCTTCAATTTGGTCAAGATCCGACATCGCGCTTGCAGTCGCCTCTTCTGGAATAGCGGCCACGTTATTGGAAGGTGGTCAGGGGGCTCATTTAGCGCTAATATCACCATTGAATCTTCAGGTGAATGACAAACCAACATGCAACATTTCAAGAAACTCTGCGATGGCACAGGTGTTAAAAACTTGCAAAAGCATTATCTGGGATGAATGGTCAATGGAACACAAGCGAGCATTGGTGGCGCTTGATCGAAAAAGGAAAGATTTGCGGAAAAATGCGAGACGCTTTGGAGGCGCAATGATACTGCTGGCCGGCGATTTCTGTCGAACTTTACTGGTCATCCCACGATCAACGCCTGCAGATGAACTCAACACTTGGCTGAAACTATCGTATTTCCGACGGTACGTAAAGAAGCTACAGTTGACGACGAACATGTGAGTTGCGTTGCAGAACGATCCTTCAGCCGATGATTTCTCAAAACAACTGTTGGCAATTGGAAATTGTCGAATTCCGATTGATACTGCAACTAGCCTGATTTCGTTCCCGCCAATTTTTTTTTTAATTCATATGATCGAAGGAAAAACTCATCAGCAAAGTGTTCCCAATGTGAGTGAACGCGCGATATTAGCTGCGAAGAATAAGGACGTCGATGATTTGAATTTCATTATTCAAAATCAAATCGCAGCCACACTGTCAAAGGCAAGTTTAAAGGCGAAAAATTTCTCATTCCAAGAATTCCGATGATACCGACCGACTTGTCGTTCGAGTTTAAGCGCATTCAGTTTCCCATTCGACTCGCATTCGCCATGACAATCAACTAATCGCAAGGCCAATTGTTGCAAATGTGTGGCCTTAATCTCGAATTTCCTTGCTTTTCGCACGGACAATTGTACGTGGCGTGTTCTCGTGTCGGAAAGCCGTCTGCATTGTTTGTTTTCGCACCGGACAACAAAACAAAGAACTTTGTTTATCACAAATCGTTGCTGTTACCTGAAATGTGTGAAATCCATTTTCCGTGCAAATAAAATCCATTGAATTCAATTTAAAAGAGTTTCATTCTTTCAATAGAGAGGCTCGACTTTCGAAAGGAGCATTAATAATTTAATCAATTTTATGCGGAACGAAGTTCGCCGGGTCAGCCAGTTCGGTATAAAGCCTTTTTGGCTTCAGTCTCAATAAAGAAATGCAAGCGAAGAAGACAGAGCAAGACTTCCATGGCAGCAATGAGAGTTCCTTTTATCACCCCTGTAACGAACGAACAGAGGTGATGAAGCTTATACAGTTGACTCCTGTTATTTTCACTGGACGGTTCAGCCTTTTCTATTTCCGGAAAAGAAATTACGCCAGCAAGGGCGCCCTTAAAGTGCCGCTACCGAATCATAGTCAAAACCGATAGACTACAATCAACATAGTTTTATAACAAGAGTGGTAGGTATCGGGCCTTACACAAAGATAATGTGCCGAAATTAGACAATGCGTGATAAGCCTGCAATAGCTCTTTTCTTCTACTACTAGAATACATCTGAAAACTTTTTTTTTATGAATCAAATCTAATATATAATGTTATGCTAACTTTAGTGGAGTGCACTGATGCTGTCACTGATTTAATTGTATTGCTTAAATCCTGAACACTAGTTTTAGTGCTCAAAACACAATATAGACCGTTAGCACTGGCGTGACGCGTGAAGTTGAAACACAGAAACTCAATAAAAGCTATCACAATGTCGCTTTGCACTTACTTCAACCTACGAATAGGAAGTAAATGTATACTACCTCCAGTTAATATACCTGACAGAGTTCTTAAACCATTCACACACATGACTGTAGTGCTGAGAATACGCCCATTTCAATTTTCCTTTCTTTACCACCTCGACAGCAATTTATCTCAAACTAAGAATGGAATTTGTTTTCAATTTGTTTCCCCATCTCCTCGCGATGTTGCCTGCCTGTGCTACTAATGTCAGTGTTCTGTTCAAGTATTTAATTCCTTATGTTTGCCATAGCAAATCTGACATTGAGCGAGATGTTGCGTTTCATCATCATGGAATTTCATCCAACAACTTAAGACGAGAGTGTTCATCTTCTTCCCATGAGATTAGAGCGGAAGAGTCTGATTTACCAAAAAGAAATGATATCAATTTGTTAGACGAACGATGCGAACAAATGCTGCTCATTGATCATAATTTTCCTCTATACTAGTTGTGAGGGTTAGACAGGCCGTTTTGTTGGTGATTGACAGTTCTGGCAGGGAACTTGGAAAACATATTCTATTATAGAAGTTATCATAAAACTTCTTAAGGAGTTTCTTGATGAATTACCAACAGTGTTACATTTGTGTGCAGGAATGTTGATTGGAACTCATTTGGAACTAGGAGTACATTCTGATTGAATGTGACTGATTTTCGTTGCAAAATTGTGAAAGAAATTCTCTATTTGAAAGCTCTAAAGTAGAGATACGAGACGTTTTTATGACATCGCCCATATGGCGAAATGAAATTTACAATCCTCACATCCGAAACCCGTTTATTGAAGGACTCCTTCCATGTAATAGTCATTTAAGTAACAAACAATAAAACTGAAATAAAAACTTCGTATTTCCCTCATGGGCCTCGGAAGCCCACTCTACAACCGTCAGATTTCTTGCGTAGAACTTTGTCCGCCGCCAGTTGGCGACATGTTTTCATAAAGCAGTTGTGACTAAACAGAAGAAAATACTAAAACTCCATAAAAATGAGGAAGCAATTATCTAAAGTGGCCTTTTTTTGCACTCATTACAGCACAATCCACCTAACAGTAGCAACTTGTGCTTTAAGAAGTACCCAAGACCGACGAGACTCATTGCAACACACCGGTTACGTTCGTTTTGTTTTCATTTTGTCATCACCTTTTTCTTGGGGGATAATTAAGTTCTCGATTTCATTACGTTGTACAGGTTGTGCAAAAGTAGGCAGAAGGTACGTAGGATTAGGTACACAGAACTCCCCCCGACACACACCATGACTTTCGACTGAGTGCTGCTGCTGCTTCTGGTGATAGAATAAGACCGTCTGTTCAACCTAGCACTCAGCACGAGCTACAAAATGAAACAAAATCAAGGAAAAATAAAAATAAACAATTGTGTGTATCCTTAAAACTTATGCTTCAGTACAAGGGGATAGCGTAGCAATTAGGAAACATGTCGGGCTGTTTTTGTCTTTTTGTACCTTTTCCATTATGAATTTCGACAAGAGAGAGAGAGAGAGAGATAGAGAGAGGAGAACGTTAACATGAAAATACACTTTTGGTTGTCTGGTAAATTGTTTAGGGTGAAGCTGGATAGATCCTACATATATGTGTATGCGGGTATATCCTGGAGGTATTGTATTTCTATTTTGTTAAAGTACAATCACTTAAAGGTTGTAAAATCGTTTTATGATTTAAACTAGTTGTGTTCTTCCAGATAGTTGAACTCTTTATGCTGAGTGAATTAACGTGCCATCCTGAAAGTAGAATCTGGTGAGCTTTACACATCGATACACACCACCCGTTTATCTTTTTCCTTAAGTTATCAGCCTGACGGAAGATAAAGTGAATGAGAACCTCGCGGCTATACATCGTTAGTCACATGCAATATTAATTTCCCAAAATATTTAGCACAAATTGTATTCCTCCTCTATTGTTACTAGTCCCCTTACTAAGCATCAACCGAAGGCTTAGAATCTTAGATAATACTTGAAGTCATCGGACTTTCCTTTGTGTCATTCAATCAAAGATTCGTATACAAATAAAGGCTAACAAAGAGTTTAAGGTAACGAAGAAGCTAACAAGGAGTTTAAGTTTTAAGGCGATTTGTGTAGCAGAAAAGAGAAAGTTTTAAGAATCAGAGGCTCGAAGAATGGTGCAGTGTATTAATACCTCAGAATTCTGGAAATTGGTTAAAAAAATATATGAAGACAAAGAACTACGTTCAACCGTCCTTCAAGTTTATTTCGAGAAGCGTCTGAACCCATCCGGCAGTACGTTCTGCCTGGCTTCCACAACGAAATTTTGGATAGACTAATTGTATTGCAGGACGTTTTTGAGGCACTTAGTAGAAAGTGGCTTCAAGGAACCCGTGATCCTTCCGATTACCGATCCTTCCAATTGCCTTTTTAGCCCATAGAAACAGCGATTGACAAGAGTACTTTTTCGTTTAATTTCCCCAATGATGTCATTTATGGAACTCAACATAGAGCAGAGGTAAACAAAGTCCTTTACTGTCTCGAAACTATATCTGTCTATTGTGTATTGTGGCGTTCTGTTCAAGACGCCGATGTTGGGTGTCGTTTTTTGTAGACAGCTTATATTTTATTTAGCTTTCATGGACCGCTAAACCCACATTTTATGCCTCGATCTCAATAGTCGCAAATACCTACTGACGGCCCGCCGAGTTCAAGTACTACGTATGTTAAAGAGATCGCATGAAAGCGCTTCCCCTTGTCTAAGACCTTTCCTGCCATCGAGCGGTTCGGTGATGTTCTTACCAACTTTGATGGAGCAGCGGGAGATTTCCATCATAATTCTGAATAAACGGACGAGTTTGGCAGGGATGGCAAGACTAGACATATCTATGTACCTATTTAACTCGTCTCTATACACTTTTTTTTTTTTTTATGAAGGTGAAAATCTCGAAAGGCACTGTGGGGTTAGGAAGTCAGAGTAGTGTGGGACTCTAACCGCACTGAAAACACATTCTTAATCATGACCAATTAGAGAAAAAACGACAAATGATTTTAATTTCAAGGTTCAGTTGCGTTTGAGAAGGTATTATAAATTAAATACGGGTTTTCATAATGTCAAATTTTAAGTTCGTGGGGTTTAGTTTTTCTTAATCTACGAATATTATATCGTACATTTAAGGTATCAAGATTAATATGCATCTGCAGGTGCTCGTTGTGACGGATTGTGTTCTTTTTAATTGCTTCCGTCACATGATCAATCTGCAAATCACGATGCAAGTCATCATTTTTAATATACCATGGGGTATTTACTATTCCCCGAAGGACTTTGTTTTGAAATGTTTGTATTATTTGTACATTTGTTTTCTTTGTATAACCCCATAATTGGATACCATACGTCCAAACAGGTTTTAGTATCTGATTATATATTAAGATTGTATTCTCAATAGACACTTCTGAATTATATCCTAACAACCAATAAAGTTTCCTATATATAATATTTAGCTCTTTTACTTTCTTTTTCACATGATTCTTTCATTTCAGTTTAGCATCCAGATTCATACCCAAATACTTAGCTGTGTTAGAATAAGGAACTACTTGATTATTAATAACAACAGGAAGATTCGTTATTTTTTTGTTTGTAAAATTGATATGAGTAGACTTTGACTCCTTACGGTTAATTCGCCATCGTTGCGTCCAATCACATATCTCGTTAACTGAACTTTGAAGCTTTTCAGTTGTTTTAGCTACGCATCCATCAGATGATAGAAGAGCAGTGTCGTCTGCGAATGTGGCTATCTTCGTGTCTTCGCATGTGGTATATCCCTAGTATATTATAAATATAAAGTCGGCCCTAGAACACTTCCCTGTGGAACACCTGCTTGTATTTCTTTAAGTTCAGAGTGCGCCATAGCGAACTCTAAAGAATCTATTTGCTATATAATATTTTAGTATCTCATAATATTATCTAGGTAAGTCCCTATGAAGTTTATACTCTAAACCCTTATGCCAAACTTTATCAGAAGCCTGTGCAAAGTCTAAGAATATTGTAGAACAAACTTATTTTTCTTCTAGTACTTTTTCTATAACTTTAGCTACGAGTATACGATGCACTTGGTCTATTGTCGAATGTTTATTTCTAAACCCGAACTGATGGGTGGGAATAAGCCTTTTTTGCTCTAAAATTCTGTCTAATCTTTTAAGAAGCAGTTACTCGAAAAGTTTTGATAATACCGGTAAGAGAGATTGGCCTATATGAGGTAGCTTCTGATAGATTTTTACCTTGTTTAGGTATAACAATAATTTCTGCTATCTTCCCGTGAAGTGGGATATATTTTATTTGTTTCATTCATATTCATTTGTTTAAAACAAGCATTAATAATAAGCTTGAATTTTTACAATGCTTTTAAGGGTAGCTCTTTAAGGATTTGGCCAGTTATAAGATCATGACCTGCAGATTTTCTATTAGATAGTTTATGAATGCATGACAATTACGTCTTCATCTACTCTATTAAAAGGTTTAAAAACATTTTTCAGGTGCTAGGAAAAAAGTTTGACCTTGTCTTTGGGTCGCCGATCCATTTCCCATCAGATGTTTTTAACGGAGGATCTTGCGCTTGAGGTCTCTTCAAATGTTTGGCAGCCTTCCAAAGGGAGTAGTCTGTGACTTTGTCAGCTGTTAAGTTACAAAGGTATTTGCTTAGAGATCTATTTTTAAATTCACCGATACCTTTTTTAAGTTTATTATTTAGTCTACTAAATATAGTTTTGTAGCCAGGATATCTTGTCATTTGCCATTTCCTGCGAGCTGTTCTCTTTTCCAATATTAGTTCCCTAATTTCTATAGGATATTTTACCGATGTTTTTTTTTTTTTTTTTTTTTTTGATAAGTGGGTGTACGATCTTCTGCTGTCTGTTGTATATTGGCAATGAATTGCTCCACTTCAATGTCAATGAAGTTTGATGTACATAACCAAAAGAGATATAAGATTAATAAATTCTTGGAGCAGTTCTTTAAATTTACACCAGTTTGTTTTTTGTTGGTAAGTCTTACGTTTTCTATCTGTTCTATTGACATGCCGTTGACCGTTAGGATTACGGGTGTATGATACGACGACAGATAGATAGATAGATAGATAGATAGATAGATAGATACAATTTTATTCATTTCCAACTTAAAACTAAAATAATAACAATAGTAGTTAGCTAAATACTGGAAGAGAATAAATAGTGAACATTCTATAACTATTAGAACGTTATGTCCTGAGTTAGTGTTGAATGATACTTCAATTTTATTTAAATAATATAATAGGGTTCTGATGTGGGGTGACAATCAGTACTATTAAAGAAAAGTGTAAAAATAAATAAAACAATTCAATAGATATAAACCAAAATACAAATAGAATTTACAAAGAATGAATTCACAGAGGAAAGAGAGAATTTTTTCAGAAAAAAAAAACAATTCAAAAATATAAATCTTACAGATATTTATGTGATTTAAGTGGTATTACTTATGCTGAAGATTAAGATATGGTGCTTAACAAAGATTCAATGCTTGCATGGTCAATGGTAAATAGCCACTTTTTTACTTTTATTAGGAATAAGTGAACGTTGTAAGTAATTCTGACAAAATAAGGTAGTTTATTGAAATACGTTGGGGCTGTAACGGTGTAAAAATGAGAAAAATGAGTCTTATGCACAACTGGTATGTTGACAAGAGCCAAGTTATTTATGCGTAAGCTATAAATTTGTGAGTTTCTACTAGGAATGTTACCACTTCGCTTGAAAAACTCCCTGAGTACTTTAAATATGTACAGATGCCTTAGTGGTAAAATTCGTAGTTTTTTGAACAAGGGCCAGCTATGAGTGAAACGATTACGATTAGAAATTATCCGAATTAAGTGCTTTTGTGCCATCAATAAAGGTCTCAACGTAGTAGAGTATGATCCTCCCCAGCTGGTCATACCATATTGCAACTTTGAGTGTGCAAGACCGTAGTAGATTTCAGCTAAAACTTTCTCAGAGCAATATGGTTTGATGAGGTAAAATTTGCGTGCCACCAGCATCAAATGGGATTTTACTTCTCGGATATGGTCCTTCCAGCTCAAGTTATGATCGATTAAAACTCCAAGATATTTAAAAATTTTCACTGACTCGATTTTAAAGCAATTAGTAGAGCATTGGTTGTAATCGAAAAAATTGTTAATACCACATGTGTGTATGGGTAAGCTAAACCTTTCACAGTCATATGCATGAAAACATAGATTAAAATCATTTAAGGCATTTCCCGATATTTTTATAGACATCAGCTTCGTTTTCTCACTGATAACCAACTTATGAGCAGCAAACCACAGTCTTAATCTCTCTAAATCTGCTCCAATCTTTACTACGCAATCAAAGAGGGTTTGATACTGATATGTAAAAGCTATATCATCAGCAAATGCAGTAGATATGCCATTAAATTCCTGTGTGAATAGAGAATTTATGTAGATTAGAAATAGAAGAGGTCCAAGCACAGAACCCTGTGGGACGCCATTTCTTAGTACACGAAAGTTACTGAAGGTTCCGTTGATATTAACTTTTTGTTTCCTACCTTTTAAATACGTTTCGAACCAATCAAATATTACTCCTCTAAATCCAGCTTTATATAACTTGTCTAGTAACAATTCATGGTCGACCATGTCAAATGCTTTTGTCATGTCAATAAGCAGAGCCATAGTTGATTTTTTATTGTTTGTACCTTCATATAACTGACTGCACAACCTAAGAATAACATCTTCTGTTGACATACCAGACCTAAAACCAAATTGATTATCGGAGAAAAAGCGATTATAATCCAAAAATGATAAGATGCGGATTTTAATAAGTTTCTCAAAAAGTTTAGCAAAAGTCGGAAGCAGAGATATAGGTCTATAATTAGATACATTTTTCCTATTTCCTTTTTTAAAAAGAGGAATTATTTCAGCACATTTAAGGGATTGTGGGAAACAACCATTATTCACACTTAGGTTAAACAAGTAACTCATGATGTCAACTACATACCAAGCAATTTTTTTCAGTAACATGCTTGTTATGCCATCGCTAGTGCAGGAATATTTGTTTTTCAAAGACATCATGAGTTTGTAGAGCTCAACCGCTGTAATTGCATTAAACACAAAACTATTTGCTTGCATGTTATCAGGAATTACATCTGAGGATAACGTACAGTTGCAAGAATTACAAGGTCCAACCGACGGCTTTAATTTTTCTGAGATTTCAGTAAAATATTCGTTAAATTTATTAGAGATGCTGATTGCGTCAGATAAATGTATTCCGTTAACTTCTAGATCATTAATTTCTAAAGGTTGCTTATGCTTCCCTAAAATGCTGTCAACAACTCTCCACTGCTCCTTACTGTTACCCTTAGTCTTTTGAAACAAATCAAAATAATAATTATTACGCGTTTCTTCAACCTTTTTACGAATGTTTTTACATAATTTGACATAGTACTTTCTTAATCTTCTATTTCGTGGGTGCTTGGTGCATTTAACTGCGAAACTATTTTTTCTTTTTACTTGTTTTAAAAGTATATTTGTCATCCATGGCTTTAAATGTCTTTTATTGTTTGAATTATGCAGGGAGACAGTAGTACAAGACTTAATATGATTTTGTAAAATCGAAGAAAACAAATCAAAAGCAACAGAAGGATTACTCTCCGAATAGACCGATTCCCAGAATTCATTTTTCAAACACTCCTTTAACCTGCTATAATCTACATTGTGTTTCTTTCTTGGAGGATTAAGATTAGTTTTTGGGTCAGTATTCGTCAATGAACTGAGGGCAACCATATGATGATCTGAGAGTTTGTAATCGAAGACTGCACCACTTAATATAATTCTATTATTTTTTTGCACTCTAGTGAAAATGTGATCAATGCAACTTGCAGAAGAATCGGTCACACGGGTTGGAACATTAATAGTACTCTTTAAACCATATGATGCCATAAGGAGCAAATAATTTTCAGCGTCTTTCTCAGAATCGTTCAAAATGTCAATGCGTAGTTTTCGTTTCGATATCCAAACGACAGCTTCACAACATCGGCGCTAGACATATTAATGTTAGAGAAATTGCAAACTAACCCATTCTTTACATACACCGCTACACCCCCAGCTGAATATGATTCATTACATCTACCAAAAATTGAATACCCCGGAATATTGTAAAAGCTTAATTCACTCTCGTAAATCCATATCTCACTTAACACAATTACTGCCGGTAAATTGTCGAGTGATTCAATTTGAGCTAGCAGGGATGAAAAATTTTTTCTAAGGCTACGTATATTTTGATGCAAGCAGAAAATATCAACAGAATTAGTAGGAAAGGCTTGGGAAATATATGCATTCGGATTAAAACGAGGCACAGAATAAACAGAATTCATAATTTATCGAAATCAGCAGCACAAGCAATTCTTACTAAATTGTCACCCTCGTTCCTGCGCATATATACCACGGCATTCCTAGTCCAGACATATTTGTAGTTCTTAGCTTTCTTCAACGATGTTGCAGTTTTAAGCAGCTGACGTGTCCGATAAGTGAGGCAATCGTTGATGTACATCTTCTGTTGGCTTGCTTCCGAGTTGAGCAGAGTAGTTGTTAGCGGTTCCTTCCTCTCTCTTTTTGCTTCCATTATTTTTTCCTTGCAGTGACGAGATGTGAACTTTACATGGAGAATATGAGTACAGCTTGGTGAGTCATTGTTTGGTTCGTTTTGATGACGATTTGCAATTTTTTTTGCGTAGCAAAGGTCAATGTCTTTCTCTGTAACATCAACATGCATACCATCACGGAAAACTTTTAGCGCCAGGTCGATGGGAGAGGCATTGCAGTTGTTGGGAGGAACATTATAGATCTCAACGGTGTTGGCAATCAATTGTTGTTCAAGTAGATTTACTCTATCTTCAAGCAGGTTAATTTTATGCTCGCACTCTTTGTTTTTAGAGCGCAGTTCTTCTATCTGCAGTCTTTGGATTTCTTTCACCTCTAGGATTTCAGCGTAAATCATGTCCAGGGTAATACTGGATGCTCCTGGAGATGTATTTTGCGGCAATGTTGGATTGAGTGGAAGTGGTTTAGCTGTCTTTTTATGCTGATGTTGGTTCGCAACAGTAGAAGCGCATGACTCTCCAGAGAGAGAATCGCGGCGTTTAGCTGTCACACAGCTCACACATCTCCAAGTTTTGCTACTTTTTCTCATAAAGTCTAAATCAGCGGGCATCAAGTTTACGCATGAAGCATGAAAAATGCATTTGCAGTCGCAACAGACCACCTTACATTCGCTCCTTTCGACTTTATTTTTACACGAGTTGCAAGACATTTTGAATTTGTTAATCGAATTGAGAAAGTTTCCGACGCGTGTGTACCCCACAACAAATCACTTGAAACTGATCATCACTGCTTTCAACTTTTACCTCTCTTCTATTGATTCCCTTGGTTATGAAGAAGTCAATAAGATCTGGTATTTTCGCTGGGTCAGATGGCCTATAAGTAGGCGAACCAGTCGAAATTAAATCGCAGCTAAAATTTCGCCCTGCTTTGTAAAGCTTCCTGTCTTTTGCCGTTGTTAATCTTGACCCCCAGTATGTATGTTTTGCATTGAAATCACTTTCAATGATAAAGTTGTTGCCTAGAATTTGAAAAAGCTCATTGAGATCTTCCTCTGTAGGCGAATGCTTGGGTGAGCAGTATATAGCCGCTATTTTAAATTCCTTGTTTTTAGTCAAAACGTTTATTGTAGCTACTTGCATGGTTTGGTTTGCTATTTTTGGGAATTCGTAAAGTTCCAAAATACTTTTTACAATCACAGCCCTACCTCCCCTGGCACTGCCAGCTAGATGGGGAGAGTGGTAACAGAGCTACCCAGGAATTCTAATCTTCGTTTCCTGTTTGAAGCGCGTTTCAGAAATCAGGCAAACATTAATATCTTCATTGCATAGAAATACCTGAAATTCTGAGATACGTTCGAGTAAACCGTTTGCATTCCTGGTTGCGACTTTCAGATTTTTAACCATTAATCTTTTGTTGTTTTTTTCCTGTAGAAACTCCTTTGCTTAGTAGTTTAATTATTTTATCTTAATTATCCAATCTTTGAATAATAGTAAAAGCATTTCTTTTACTGAAATTTCTTCTTCTTTACGTGTGTTTTCACAATTTGGGAATACGATTTGTTATTCACAATCGGTGTGTTTGTTTTAACTGCATTTGGTATTTTGTCTACTTAATTGATTTTTATATTTACTTGTTGCTTGTTTTTATTTTTGGGTGGATTTTGTTGGTGATTGCTAGCAACTCTGTTTTTCTTTTCTTGATATTGTATTGCAACTGGACGACCTCTGTTACTAGCTGGATGATTTCCATGACAAATGGAGGGAAAAAGTTTTTCAAATCTATGAGGAGTTTGTATGTCGTTTGTCTAATATCCGTAATATAAATGATGTCAATAAATCCAGATATGAGATATTTACAAAAACATATAACGCAATGAACATGAATGACGATTTCCATATAAAATTTTAAAATGTTGACGCTGGAAATTTGCCACCGTGTAAATCAGAGCTGCGTCAACTTTTCTTACGGGCTCATTATATTTCAAACATTTGGAGAAATGCATATTTAAAAAAATTCAACTAATTTATCCCCAATTGAAAATGGATGGTTGGAATCCAATGGTGTGTATGAGTTTCTTTGGTTCGACGGTGATCAATTACCTGCTTTAGTAAAAGACTTTGTAATCCAACCTCGTGATATTTATGATGAAAACAAGAATTCATCGTTTTATTTTCATAACGTTTTACCAATTTCATCTCGCTCTTTGCAATAGCGGTGTTTTCTTTTTTCAATTTCTCTACCTTAGTTTAGATAGTTTTAAATTAAATTAAAATACAATCACTGGCAGACGGCAAAGCCATGCATAAACAATTTTTATATTATAAAAAACAATCTTGTAAGTTCTTAAAAGAAAATAAATCGAAATCTAATCTAATCTAATCTAATCTACAATCACTCTTTAAACTAAAAATGAAAAAAAGCAATGAAATCGTACATGTGAAAATTGCCACAATTATTTCTGTTATGTGTGTGGCCAATACATTCTAAAGGCCAAATGTAGGGCCGCAACTGAAAAAGTAAAACATGCTTATCTACTTTATTTTAATCGTTCTGTAAAACAAGACAAAGAATGGATTCCGAAATTGTTTTGTATCTCATGTTACGTTACTCTTATCGAATGGTTAAGTGGTAAAAATAAGTCGATGGCGTTTGCTATTCCAATGATATGGCGTGAACAAGTAAATGATTACGATGACTGCTATTTTTGTGTGACTAAAGTTAAAGGGTTTAAAAAAAAAAAACAAAAAAGAATATCGTAAAGTATCTTCTGTGTCCATGCCATTACCTCAAAGTGAAGAATTTCCTGTGCCCATGCCAAGAACACCAGAACCATGTGCTTGCTATACGAAGTGATGATGACAGTGAAGAAAATGATGGGCTAGAGAAGAAATATGTACCCCCTAGAAGTTCATTGAAAGAACCACACATGATTTAACAGCAAGAGTTGAATGATTTGTTCCGTGACTTAAATTTATCTATCAGAAAGTCTGAAATTCTCGGTTCAAGACTACATGAATGGAATTTGTTATCACCACAAACTAAAATATCTTTGTCAAGGAAAAGGAACCAACATTTAGCTACCTTCTTCACACAGAACGAATCCATATGCTATTGTAATTGGTCGGTGGGATGCAGCCATGTTAGGGGGTTACTGTTGGTCTTTAATGCAAGAAGATTCAACAACTCACAAATATAAAAGCTATATCATAGAATACTATTTTATAATAAATAAGAATTACAAATATTTCGTTATGTTTAAAAATAATAATTTCCATGAATTAAATGAGTTTTCCTTTTTAAATTTTTAAGATTCAATGCCAATAAACGTTATGTGACTTCTAATTTTGTATGCATTTTTGATATTATCTCTCGTATCCATAACACGGAAACGATACGTGTTACAAAATTTTCGTTGCTATATCCTTTAATAGAATTCCGAATTAATAAAGGAATGCCTTAATTTACTAATGTTACACAAAAAAGTTGTGTATTTGTCACGCATTGTTATAATTCCGCTATGTCAGCTTTCAATGTTCGAAATTTTAAGGTCTTTTGGATCAACTTTTTTGTTAAGATCTTCTCCTGTTTTAGCACTTTTTTGTTTTTCCTTTATTTTCACAATAAGTGGCAGCTCTTTTCGGACTTCTGGCAATGGCAACACTTTTTCGTTGCTCTTGTCATTTCCTTTTTTGACAACCTCTGAAAATCATACTTGACCTTCTGTCTTTGTTCGGCGGTCTACAATTTTTTTTTACTTCACCGTATGCATTTATGTTGTTTTTTAGTTCATTACATATTTGTTCACCCTGCTCCTTAAAATTTTCGGTGATATTACAAATTTTCTTTATTTCTGTGACACTTCAAGAACAGATTTCTTGAGCCTTTTGCATTTCTTGTATTCCTTCCATATATCGAGTCTCGATTGCTTCCAGTAAGTTTTTTATTTCTTCTTCATTTTTCTTTAGGGAATCTTTAAATTCCTCTTTATATAACTTAAGATAGCTTGTATTTTTCAAAACACTTCCTTGCATCTCTCTGACAACAAGGTCCACATTCTGTATGTACGTAATGCAATCCTTACAGATAAATCTTACCATATCGTTTGTTCCAATGATTCCACTGCTGTAATTGTCCACACCCGAACATTTAACTGTCGAGTGGAACACCTTACATGTGTATGTACCTACTCCGTCACATCTTATTTCCGTTTCGCCTCGAATCGCAAAGTCACATTTATGGCACTCAGTCATTATTAAATAGTTTTTATTTATACCATATTTCGATGTTGCTAACACGCTTTCCGATATTTTTACACCAAAATTAAAAATGTAAACACTTGATTTAATATTTCAAAAAGTTAAATTAATCGCACTGCACTCTGATCTCCGTTTGAATGCAGGTTGACTAAACGCATGCTCCCGGATGTCTGTAAGAAATCAGCGGCATTCCTGCTGTCTCTCTGCAGAAAAGACTGCAGACAACTTATTGGCGTCTTGACAGGCCACTTTGCTTTTGCCAAGCACCTTAACGTGTTGGGCTTAAGTGACACTACAATCTGCAATGCTTGTGGAGAGAGCGACGACACCTCGGAACATTATCTCTGCGAATGTCCGGCCTTCGCTCGTATCAGGTGGCAGATCTTCGGTGCGGATGTGGTGAGTGCTGGTACTGTAAGCTCCTCATCACTGAAGTGGTTGCTTGGCTTTCTTAGAAAGACAAGGAAATTCCAACAAAATGGGTAAATCAGGGTTTGCTCTCTGGTAGTACAATGGACCAGTTGCGTCTGAGTGCTCCAGTCGAGCGTTTCCTATCTCGACAAAAAAATAAAATGCCCGAAGGCTCTATACACGATATCATAGGCAACTTTGAAATCGATGAAGGGGTGGTGAATATCGATTTTATATTCATTGGTTTTTTCCAAGATATTCCATAGTGTGACTTTCCGGGCCTGAAACCGCACTGTTAAGGACCCATCAGGTTGTTGACGATCGGTTTTAGGCGTTCACATAATAAGGCAGACAGGATATTACATGCGATGTTGAGGAGACTCATACCCCTGTAGTTGCCGCAGTTCAGGGGGTCTTCTTTCTGCATGGATAGGTGCCAATAATCTGCTCGAGGAATATCAAGCAGAGTTCCGGCCATGCTCTTCCACTGTTGATCAGGTGTTTATCTTAAATATTATGGTATTGTGGAGTCGTTTCTCTTGAGGAGTAAGAAACAATACTCATTCTTCGTTGACTTCAAGGTAGCTTTAGACTCAGTGGACTGAAATGCTTTATTTTACAAGCTCTTTGGCATGTGTAAGTTAACTCAATGTGTTCACAGCTGCCGCATACCGCTGACCCAACAATATTATAGACCCTACATGCCACTGACCCAGCAATAATCGTCATTACTGCTTTGTGGTCATCATCTTCAAGACGATCAACGGAAGTTGGGCGACAAAGTTGTGCGCTCGCAACATAATATCTTGCACGAGCTGCAAGATCAGCGTTTCGTTCGGGTGGTGCGACGGATCGTAGGGCTTTAGCCATATATGGCTTTGCATGTTTTTGACTATTTTCTCTAACTTACCACCTTGATCAAAAAGTTCCCAGAATAAAAACCGCGTGGCGCTCCCATCATTCCGATTTGAGTTCTGTTTTCTTTGTTAAGTTGGTACATCTGTTGTTGATATTCCCTCTAAATCTTAGCGTCATAGCTTGACATTTGCAAAAGTTACGTAGCCAAGAGTACATGTACCTCTGTGTGTGTTGGCGATTTTTTACAATTTTAGAAATGGATTTAAATTTGCAACAACGAACTTGTTTTAAATTTTGCGTAAAAAAACGGATTTAATGGTGCGCAAACGTTGGAAATGTTGGAAAAGTGTTTCGGCAACGATTCTCTAAAGCAACGGTCGTTTACCAGTGGCACGAGCGGTTCAAAAGTGGTCGTGAGTCAATCGAAGATGATGAACGCAGTTGCAGACCATCGACATCGAAAACCGACGAAAACATTGATAAAGTAAAAGAAATGTTGGTCAATAACCGCAAATTAACCATCAGAAAGATAGCGGAGGACTTGAACATTGCCTATGGATCCGTCCAAGACATTTTGGTTAATGATTTGGGTTTCCGTCGTGTAGCAGCAAAGTTGGTGCCAAAAGACCTCAATTTCATGCAAAAAAGAGGCCGTGTTGACGTCGCAAAAGACATGATTTTTTGACGAGAAATGCAACAAATACCATCCAACAGCCACCGAATTCACCTGATTTGGCTCCCTGTGACTTCTTTCTGTTCAATCGAGTTAAAAAACCATTACTGGGAACGCGTTTCAGCAGCCGAAAGGAAGTAATGGAAAAAACGCAGGAAGCACTGATGGACATACCGAAAACCGAATATAAATTCGAAAATTGGATCAAGCGCTGGCATAAGTGTGTTGCAGTCGATGGGGATTACTTTGAAGGAGACAATATAGATTTAGATGAATAACCTTGTATTTTTATTTTCTGAATAAATTCCGGGAACTTTTTGATCAAGGTGGTATATCATTCACAGTGATAAAAAAAAACAACAGATTCCTTTAGAAGGTATCCGTAGACAAAGAAAGGGATAATTTTTGTGTCTGTCATAAAACGACTGCCGAGGATATTTATGTTTGCACTCAAGTCCATCACGCTAGTGCATTAAAAAAAAAACAGTAAAAAAGAGCGACAGCCGATTTGAAATGTCAATTACTGCAATTAATCGTTAAGTGGAATAAATAAGAAAAATACTTTTGAATAGTGTATTTAATAGTGTTTGTTATACGAGTATTCTGAATAAAAAATAAGTATTAGTTTAGCTGTGCGCGCAATTTTATTACTGAATTTCTTGGTCTTTTATTTCTTTAACAAATTTTTTTTTTTACTTTTTTTTTTTTAATAAAAGTTGTTCTTACAACGAAAAGAATCTATTTTAAGCGTTTTTTTGTTTTTTTTTCTGCACGCGCAATAATGCATGCAGTAGAGGGTTAAGAAGAAATTGTATTAGTTTTAGTTTATTCCATTAACTTAACTTGAACTGCTCTCAGCCAAAGCTGGTGCAGAGAATAAATTCAAAAAAGTATAAGTGCATTTATCTTTTATTTGTATGTCACTGAAGTTCGGACGAGTGATTAAAAATCTGTACGTAGATACTAATGCAGCTGTGTGGAATGGTAAAGCCCTTAAGCCTTTGAATGGTTTCGTTCGTGATCAGGGGTAAGTGAAGGTTGTGCTCTGAGTCTAGGAGTATTTGCACTCTTCATTGAGGATATAGTGGATTTCCTACCTGGAGATTTTGAGTATGGAGGTGTGCTGATTAAAGCCCATCTCTTTGCGGACGACAACGTAGTACTTTTGGCTACTATAAAAGTATTAGCCGACTTTTCGAATGCTGTCGAATGTGGAATCTGATAGTAAATTTGAGCAAGGCTCAAATAATGATTTTCAAAAGGGGTCCAGGAGAAGCTACGCAAATGAAAAATTGCATTTTAACGGAGAAACTATCCAAGTGATAAAAGAATGGACATAAGAACCTGAGAGTGCATTTTGCGAAGAAATCTCAATATGGAAAAGCACCCTAAGGAAAAAGTGTCCAAGTCAAAAATAACCATCAGCGTTGCTTGGAGAAAATCTTTATAGGCTGTTAGCACATAGCAGCAAATATAGCATTTTTGAATCAATTTCAAAATATATTCTCTTCTACGCACAAGTATTAAAGGAAAAAATTTGAGACGGTTGAAAAACTACGCAGCTTTCAAATAAAGAGAGATGTTATCTTCCACCGAACACGCCAAATTACATGTTGATGTTGGCAGCAGGCTTATCACGTGGATTACGCACTTAAAGTGCTTAACATACCGAACTATGGAGTACTAAGGAAAGAAGTTTTACAATCTATTCGAAGGAATATTGAATGGTACAAAGAGCGGCTTGAACTAGCTATTGGATGTGGAATAAAGCTTAGTGTGGAGAATGCGAGGATTTGGAAGCCAAAACTTTACCGCGCGTGGATGAGCAGATCAGAGAAAGATTTGTAGAGAAGGCATCATGGTCACTCCATATAGCAGTCTGCAGCCAGTTATGCCACAATTTGGAGCACAATGACTACTTCCGGGATGACTATTTTAAAGAAAAACTTCCAACGGTCCCAAAGCTGCGTGGAGATCTTCCAAAACTATTATGTACCCACAGGAATGATCTACCGCAAGTTTGATGTGTAATTTGTCAGAGGAGAAGGATACTTTTCATTTTGTTGACAAGTGTACAATTTTGCGAGAAACTACGAGATTTCTTTTCGGAGAACCAAGTCTTGCAAATCCCTACTGAGATGAACGTCCCAACACTAACCAGGTGCTGCAAAACTACTGCATAATATATACAGAGAGTCTTAAATGAAAACTTGTGAAAAAAAAAAATGGAAAAGAAATAAAAAAAAAAATATGTATCTACCTTCTGATTGCTCCTAGTGTAAAAAATTACTCTAGATGCAATAGGTTTCAGTGAGAGACCAAAATGTTGCAAGGACACAAGAAGTCTGATGTATAGGCAGTGTTTACTTTTGGGTATAAGGAATAATCCTCTACAAACTGTGTGCCATACAATACAATTTCGAAAGATAATAATACCAGGATATCTAAGGATGGAGTAGAGGAAAATGCTACCTGTAAAAACAGCCGTCTAATTAGTCAGAGTATTACGATTAAAGGGTTTAGAACTCACTGTTAGACAGAGAGGAAGTGCATGAAGAGTACTTAAACTACACTTTGGAAAAATAAAATTGCATCGAATTCACAAGGGAAATTATTTGGAAGCTCAGATTTCACACAACGAATGAAAATAAATGGTTTCTTCGGAGCACGAACGATTAAAAATGGAGGTGGAGTCAATAAGCGAAAAAAAGTTGCCCCGCCAGAAAGCTGGAACATTACATCCAAAAATCGACGGAACGGCGATATGGAGAACTTAACTGATATGATCAAATTTCATTTTGGAAACCAATGGTTACAGGAAGATGTGTTATCCACCCGTTCCCATTTAGTGCTTACTACTCCTGAACCCTTTTTGTTTTGATATTGCTCATTATGTCAACATCACATATTACGGCTGTGTTCAATTATAAAAAAAAATAATAAGTCAAATACAGCGAAGGGACTGTAGCGTACTTTTTTAAAGGACGGATGAAGGTTAAGGTGTTCATATTCTGTTGTATGGCAGCTTCCGTTTCAGCAATTACCAGCATATCATCTACGTAGCACAGTTCTGTGACTTTCACTGGTCTCATTCTCCAAGATCCCACTCAATAAGACTTGAGGTTTTGTCACCTAGCTTTCAAAACATCATCACAGCATTGAAGAGTTTTGGCCTTAGTATGCCCCCCTGTTTTAATCCCGTGGAGTACCTAAACATTTCCGATTTATAATTCTTTTAGGCTCACGTAGCTCTCGGTTTGTAGGTGAAGAAGGCCCTTTATATTTTTTATTAATCCGGTGTTCATTCCTGTTTTTTTTAAAAGAATTTTTGACAAATTCTCTCTATTTATTTTATTAAATGCTTTTTCCATATACATATATGATATGTCCTTTCCTACGTTGATTGCTTTTTGACTCACTAAAGATGTGGGCATAGACGCTTCTATTTTTTCTAAATCCACTTTGAGATTCTTTTGTTATATTTTCTAGGTGTGTTTTTACCTACGGTGTTATAATACCCATTCTCCGGTCTTTCGGTTAACTTTTTCCTTCCAAAATTTGGTTAAGTAGTTCGAAGAACTCTTGTTTTATTGTTCATGTAGATACTTGATCATTTCTGCAGTAATTTCGTCGTGGCTTGGGGCTTTTCCTAATTAAACTAATTTTGCTCTTTCTAGTTCCTCTATTATTATTTCCTTTTCTCTATTTTGTACGGGTTCTCCCATTTTTCATGTGCCCCTTTACTTCACCTTCTTCTAGAAGATGTTTGAAATAGTCTCTCCATGTTGCTAGTATTTCCTTTTCTTCAATTTTTAATTTTTCCGCCCCTCATATAAATTTTACTTCGATTATTTGACTCCATAGTTCGCGTCTCACTAGTAAGTAATATATTATAGATTTTTCATTCCTACTTAGTTACTCCCTCGTATATTTGTGTATACATATCTCTATTGTTAGATGTTCTGCTAGTTATTATCATATTACTTTAAACGAAAAAAAAAAAAACTGTTGCTCTTTTTCGATTATCATTCCTGGTACTCTCTCTTGATTTTCCCGTCCATTTCAATAATTTAAATAATAAATAATAAATAGATTTTTCTTTCACTGTTTTATCATTTCTCACTCTAGCAATCCATTTTCCATAACAATAATCCTTTCCTCTTTAACATCATCCATTTCTTTCTGGAATGTCTCCCCTAATTCATCTTTTCTTTTTGGACTCTGGCAAGATCGTTCGATGCATATGTCACTTCAAAAGCGCACTCATCCCTAGTTTAATTATTGCTGTAGCAACAAAATTAGCCGATTTTTGGTCCGAGTTTACTTCATTAACGCTAAACTAGTCAACTTTACTTTCCGGCATAAAAATTCGCCTTCAACTACGAGTAACAAACCAATTTTAGCTGCCACCCCCTCATGTTAACTGGATAAGGTAAAAGACTGAGCGTCCCGGTCAGATGTTCTCTTCTGAGGCAAGAAAGTGAAGGGACCAATTTATTGTTATTATTATTAAACTTTATTAACATGTAATAAATTATAATATTAATAGAATGAAACTTACTATCAGGGCCTTGGGCTATTGAAGGGACCTAATAGTATATTAAGATTCAAGCGTAAATATCTTCTATCGCATACTAGAGCTGAATTTGCGATAGGGATTTCCCAATGTTCCTGAATATTCCGATGGATTGAAATCACTTGTATTATGCTGCCACCAAACAAGATTAAAGTACAAAGCACCTCTGTAAAGGAAAAGACTAAGTAAAGCATCTGGTGGCATGATCTAGTGCTAATGTGTTCAGTTACTGAGTTGAAGATTGTCAGTTTAAATGCCAAACAGATGTTTTTAAGTTTCCTAGTATTGCAATTAATTAGCGCGATCATACAGTAACTAGAATAATTCAACACGTACTCGAAACAAAATACTAGAAATCAGAAGCCAATGCGAAAATCAGGGGAAACACTCCCCGACGCGTTCAGACTCCACGCATGCAGTAAGCATATACTGACCCCTAATGGTAACTATGCGTGTAGGATCTAAAGATAAAATACCTTAAACATGAAAGTGACTAATAATTGTCAAGGAAGACAAAGAATTTATCCAATTTGCTGTGAGACCTGGCAATGATATTAATAAACGTTGAACAAAATAAAGCCACCCACTTTAGATGCATCTCAAATTGTTAGATAAAAAATCTAAGGATGTCAAAAGAGTTCGAACAACAAAGGTAGTAATCATAAGACTCGCGAATCTTAATAGAAAAATAAATATTTCGGAAAAATCTATGTTTTTAATCTATGTAGTGAATATCTCAAATGCACCTCATGCTCATTTCTTTGTAACTCCAATGATACTACTCTTCTAAAGCATATAATTGTGTTACACTAAAAAAAAAAATATTTGGCGCAACAGCTCTTTAAGTGCCAGGGCCCAGCTTCTCGCAACCACTCTTATGTGCGTTATATTTTTCACACGAATGGAAGGGACCTACGGTTTAGTGCCGTATCTGAAGGGAAATTTTTCTCGAGAAGCTTTTTCGAGAGACAACAATACTCACGGATGTTTGTCAGACGCTCGCAAGGCGTGGGACCGTGAAAAAGCTTGTTGTTGTTTTCGGGGATTCGAACTTGGAACCTCAAGCATAGTGATCCGACATACTAACTACTTACGCCACGGCATAACAGCATTACGGTGATTTAAAATCAGATAAGATTAAAAATATGATTACACATACAATCGCCCTCAAGACTTAGTCAAAGAAGCTATTCAAGCTAACAAGCAGTTTTACTTTTACTATTAATAAACAGCTGGTCAGGAATATACTCGTAACTATAAATACAACAAAAAGCTGTAGTTAAGGAGTCAGTGTAAGTGTTCTCATTAGACAGCATCATAGATAACCATTCTATTCCATAACCACTTTTTCAACACCCCAAACCAGGCAAACTTGTAATCCTAAACTAAATTAGATTCATTAATATAAAGTAACAAAACCCGCATCATTTTTATATCACTATTCACCCGACCGCTTGAAGCCCTCTTTTTTCTGAATGAGATCCCCAAAATTATTCACTTCACTTAAGCAGCCATAAAATGCGTATCCATTTTCGACCGTCTGTACCTCTTATTTCGTACTACAAGTAAAAACTTCCCATCGCCTAAAATCAAAATAACCCCCCACCCCCACCAATGAAATTAAATACTCATAAAAAAAACCCTTTCGTTCAGCTTTAAATTTGAGCATTTCCTCACTTTGGTTTCCCGGTTGTGTGCCCACTTTGTTGTGATGAAAGGGTTGTTTCGAAATCCACGCTGCACTAGGAATGAGTATGATTTAGTGGTTTCTCCAAGAAGCGGGCGGGGGATCGTAAAATCTGTTACAAAAGTCCCGAAAGTGATTTCATGCTTCGCATGGCATTCAGTCTTGTAGTGTAATAAAACCCAGCAACTCAACCAAAAAAAAGGGGGAAAAACTGATTTAATACTCACCACCAGCAGGAGACTGAGAAACACCGCGCTACCACCCTGCGATGTCCTCAATCAAAAATTTGACAAATTGGTTTCGTGACAATCTATGAGGAAAAGTGCCCCATAAACATGGACATGGACTTCAATGTATGTCCTTGAAAATTACATCAAATTTCGGCATAGAATGTGGTTGTGATCGATAGCATGTTGCTGTTGCTTTCAAATTTTCCAGGACGGGGTCTTGAAATTATGTCAAAAGCAACTCTGCGAAGGGATAACGTGAATTCGAGTTAAGTCGGTAAGAGTTTGGGTAGGTAATAAAGTCGAGTGAAATTGGAGCAGAGCCTGAAAAAGGAACTAATCTTATAGATAAGGGAGCTTTTTTTTTTTCTTTTTTGGTAAAATCCAACAAAAAAGTGAACCAGTGACACAATGAGGAATTGGTTATAATGAACCTCTATTGAAACAAGCTACAAAGACGTAGTAAACAACTACAACCATTGGGTTATAAATTGAAAATTCAATATAATTTCTTCAATTTACGAGCAGGGTGGGCCAACTACAAGTTTCTTTTTAAAAATGCAATAAAATGAACAAAATGATTTTTTTTCCACGTATTGTGGCTTTATTAGAAAGAGCAAACATTCCCATTAATTTTTGTAACTAGGTTTCCTATGCGGTGCACAGTTTTCGAGGAAACCATATTTTTGTGGCTTAGTTTGGATTGGCGGCAACCGCCATGCCGGGGTCGTCAGATATCGAATTTCCGACCAATCACTGATCCGTGTAATTTTTACGTCACTACAAGCGCACATGTGTGCAGAGCTCAAATCTGTGACTAGATTTCCTATGTGGTGCACAGTTTTCGAGGAAATCATATTTTTGTGGCTTAATTTGGATTGGTGGAAACCGCCATGGCGGGGAACACAACGTCGTTCAAGCGCATTCTATCACTCCAATTTTCCAAGACCTTGTTGATGGTTTCGGGCTGTAGCTCACGGATTCCTTGGATGACATTGGCCTTAAGTGCTTGAATTATTTCCGGATTGTTGGCATAACATCGGTCCTTCACGGTTCCTCACAAAAAAAAGGCCAAAGGAGTCAAATCCCAGCTCCGAGGCGGCCAATTGACATCGCCAAGGCGGCTGATAACACGATTTGGGAATTTGGTGCGCAAAAGACCGATTGTGGCATGGCGCGCCATCCTGCATGAACCAGAGGTCGTCCAAATCCATGTTTTCAATTTCAGTAAAAAAAAAGTCGTTAACGCGGCTCTGTAACGCCCACCGTTGACAGAAACGTTGTTCCCAGCCTCATTTTTGAAGAAAAATGGTCCAATGATGCCACCACTCCATAATCCGCACCAAACTGTCACTCTCTGTGGATGCATTGGCCTCTCGACAATAACGTGCGGGTTTTCCGAGCCCCAGATGTGGCAATTTTGTTTGTTAACATAGCCGCCGAGATGAAAATGTGCTCGTCAGAAAAAATGATTTTTCAATTAAATCAGCCGTACCTCGTTTGTTAGGAATGGAACGCCGTTTTCGTGCCGATTTAGAACTGCGTAACCTTTACTCCCAAATTATGAACGAGTATCTCGACCTTGATCATATGTCACGTATACCTGCACATGAAATTGAAACAGCCAAGGCACATTTTTACCTTCCGCATAACGCTTTTTTGAAACCTGACAGTAAAACCACCAAACTCCGTGTCATTTTCGACGGCTTTGCCAAAGATTCATTCGGGAACTCTCTCAACAGTAGCCTACTAATCGGTCCTCCAATTAAGCGGAATTTAGTTGGTGTTTGCTTGATTTTTAACGCCTTGTTTGGCGTGAGCATCCGTCTAATGAAATTAAATATTTTCGGTTATGTACCGTCACATATGGTACAGCTTCCGCTCCATTTTTGTCCGTTCGAGTATTACAACAACCAGCTAATGATTACCACAATCAAAACCCAAATGCAGCCCGTATTCTGCTAAACGACGTGTACGTGGATGACGCACGTGATGACAGGAGCGAAGGAGAAATGTTAATCAGTTTGCAGTCAGAGTTAGTTGCCTTAATGTCAGAAGCTCAAACTCTGGAAATGGAACTCTAACTGTTGGGCCTTACTTGCTCTCCTTCCGAAAGAAGAGTACGAATTTTCGTGGTATGATACCGGGAGATCTAAATCATTGATTTAGTGCTTGGCATGTTTTGGAATTCTCCAAGTGATCTTTCATTCAAAATGACGGAATCTCTCCCATTACTAGCTCCAAGTAGGCGTTCTATGCTATCCGAGATATCGTGAATCTTCAACCCTTTGGGGTTATTGGCCCCTTCGGTAATCTTATTTCAATTGCTGTTTAAAGAGCTGTGGCCTGCACAATTTGAACTCGACTGGGACGACCCTTTATCATCTCAATTCGCTAGCATATGGAGTAACTATCGGCATGAGCTTCATTTCTTCGAACGGATTCAGATTCCAAGGAAAGTATTCGCATCATCAGATGGAATCGAGCTACATGGCTTTTCCTTGGCATATGCAGCCGTTCTTTATGCTCATTGTAAGCTGTCTACATGTGAATTTAGGACTACTAACATCACAGTCAAAACAAAGGTAATGCCACTAAAACCATTATCAATTCCGCATCTCAAACTTTGCGGAGCTCTGCTTTTGTATCGACTTATAAACACAATAACTTCTTCTTTTTCAATCAAATTTTTAATAGTGTATGCGTGGTGCGATTCCGAAGTTGTTCTTTATTAGCTATCGTCTCCGCCTCGACGCTAGACTACCTTGTAGCGAACCGTACAGCTGCCATAATTGAAAAGATTCCCCGACATTCATGGTATCATGTAAGGTTAGAGTCAAACCCGAACCAGGTCCTCCCTGGCTATCGAAGCAATCTACCCAATAGTCGGAAAATGCACAGTTCACTTCAGAAGAAAGACAGACCGGAAATTCGAGTTCGTATCGTCCGTATAACCCAATACTATTCAAACACCCGATTGCAACGTATAGTCGTAGTGTTACCTTCATTTCGTTTCAAATTGCCGGTCAAGACATCGTGATAGAATCACTCACGGTCTTAGGTCCTGTGAAATTCAACATGCAAAGAATGTAATCATCAAATACGCCCAGAAAGAATCGTTCGGAGATAAAATTCGTCATTTATCCAGTCATCGAAGACTCGCAGCTCAATTCAAACTGTTGAGATACTCAGCGTTTGTCGACAAGGACGGGCTTTTGCGAGTCGGTGGACGTATAAAACATGCCAATGTTTCATAGGTACACTATAAAACACCCTTTAATCCTTCCTAATAACCGCCTTTCGTTTCTTATAGCTACGTACGTCCATATTATAGGTAGTAATCTACATACTGGAGTATCGCCAACATTCGAATTAATTCGACAATAGTACTGCACAATGGGAAGTTGTAATCTAATACGAAAGATTGTGCACACATGCATGTCTTGTTTTATGCAACGAAGGAGTATTAGCAACCAGTTCATGGGAAATCTACCATCACAACGCATTCATCCCAGCCGCCCATTTTCCAACACTTGATGTGACTACGCCAGTCCCATCACAATTAAGCTTTCTCGAGAGCGCAAGTCGAAGCTGTCCAAAGCATGTTTTACAATCTTCATATGTATGCGCACAAAAGCAATCCATTTGGAACTGTTAAGTGACCTAACCACAGTTGCGTTCCTCTTACTTACTTACTTAGGTGGCGCTTCAGTTCGGGGTGAACCTGGGCCTCAACCAACAAGCCTCTCTATTTAGCTCGGTCTTTAGCTAATTGCCTCCAGTTGCGCACTCCAAGTTGGTCGAGGTCCCCTTGAACTTGTGCGCGCCACCTACGGCGATGATTCCCTCTACTGCGTCGTCCCTCCGGGTTAGATTCGAAGACTCTGCGGGCCGGAGCGTTGGTGTCCATTCGCTCTACATGTCCTAGCCATCTCAGACGTCCAATACGCAGTTTTTTGACTAGGTCGATGTCGCTGTACAGCTCGTATAATTCGTGATTGAATCTTCTCCTCCAAAACCCGTCAACACAAACGGGACCGAAAATCTTACGAAGAATTTTTCTCTCGAAGCGACCAAGGATATCTTCATCCTCTTTTAATAAAGTCCATGTTTCAGCGCCGTAAAGCAGGACTGGGATGATCAAGGTCTTATATAGAGTCTCCTTAGTTGTTCGAGATAGGGCTTTACTGTTGAATTGCCTTATAAGCCCAAAAAAACAGCGATTGGCAAGAGTTATTCTTCGATCGATTTCTGCACTGATTTTGTTTGCAGAATTTATAGCAGAGCCAAGGTAGACAAAGTCCTTTACTACCTCGAAGTTATAGCTGCCCATGGTGACGTTTTGTCCAATTCGTCGGTGTTGGTTTTCCCTTCTAGTTGACAGCATATACTTGGTTTTGCCCTCGTTTATCGCCAAACCCATTTTGGCCGCTTCCGCCTCAATGCTTGCAAAAGCACCGGTGACAGCCCGCTGAGATCTTCCGATAATGTCTATATCGTCGGCGTATGCAAGCAGTTGTACAGACTTGTAATAGATTGTGCCTCCGGTGTTGGCTTGTGAGTTCCGCACAATCCGTTCAAGTACAATATTGAAGAAGTCACATGACAGCGCGTCACCGTGTCTAAAGCCTTTTTTGACATCAAAGGTCTCGGTGAGGTCATTACCGACCTTGATGGAGCAGCGAGCGTTCTCCATCGTCAGCCTGCACAGACGGACATGTTTGGCAGGGATGTCAAAACTAGACATGGCTCTATAAAGCTCTTCTCTATAGATGCTGTCATAGGCGGCCTTGAAATCGATAAAGAGGTGGTGAGTATCGATTTGGAATTCTTGGGTTTTCTCCAGGATCTGCCGAAGTGTGAAGATTTGATCGCTGGTGGACTTTCCTGGCCTGAAACCGCACTGATAGGGTCCAATCAGGCTGTTGATAAAGGGTTTCAGGCGTTCACACAATATCGCAGAAAAGATCTTGTACGCGATGTTGAGGAGACTGATGCCTCTATAATTGGCGCAGTTGAGGGGGTCTCCTTTCTTGTGGATCGGGCAAACGATGCTGAGATTCCATTCATCAGGCATACACTCGTCTGACCAAATATTAGAAATGAGTTGGTGTATGCACTCTACCAATTCATCCCCAGCTGCCTTGAAAAGTTCGGCCGGTAAGCCGTCAGGTCCAGCAGCCTTGTTGGATTTTAGCTTTGATATTGCTATCCTCACTTCGTTTTGGTCAGGTGGACGGAAATTTTGACTATCATCGTCTATGTTGAATGGTTCATTCTGCCTGACAGCGGGATGTTGGTCTTCGTCGCCGTTATACAGTCTGCAGAAGTAGTTTTTCCATATTCTCAGCACCGACTGTGATTCTACTACGAGGTTTCCATTTTCATCTCTACAGGTTTCTGTACGGGTATTACTTCTCTGACACGTTCTTTTTACCTTTTGGTAAAACTTCCGTACATTGTTCCTGGAGTATAGACTCTCGATATTCTCAAACGCGCGCTTCTCATGCTCTTTCTTCTTCTTTTGGAGAAGCCGATATTCTTCCCGTCTCTTTTGCTGGTAGAGCTCACGAGCAGCTCTCGTCTTCCTTTGCAGCGCCGCTTTGTATGCCTCTTGTTTTGCTGCATGCACTCGCCGGCATTCTTCGTCAAACCAGGGGTTTCGCGGTGGTGGTCGAGCGAGACCCAACACATCAGTCGCGGCGTTTCTGATGGCATGTTGGCAGCGTTGCCACTGGTCTTCGGTACTTGATGCTGGCGGCAAAGGGGTGATTGAGAGATTTCGGGATACGCGTTGAGCGAAGAGTCTGGCGGTCTCTTGCGATTGTAGCTTTTCGACGTTAAATTTTCTCACAGTAATTCTTCTTTGTTGCTCAGATTGGGATATCCGCATTCGTACCTTGGCTACAACAAGGTAATGATCCGAGTCTATGTTGGCCGCTCGGAAGGTCCGGACATCCAGAATACTGGAGGCATGCCCTGCGTCGATCGCAATATGATCAATTTGGTTGATCGTTACATGATCATTGGACCGCCATGTCTGCTTATGAATATCGAGATGAGGAAACCATGTGCTTGCTATAGTGACATTTCGCTCCACAGCGAAATCAATTAGCCTTAGTCCATTATCAGACGTGGTGTCGTGTAGGCTATGCTTACCGACTGCCATACCAAAGACGTCCTCCTTTCCTATTTTGGCGTTAAAATCGCCCAATATGATTTTAACGTCGTATTTAGGACATTGCTCGTATGTTTTGTCGAGGAGCTCGTAGAAACACTCTTTAGTGGCAGGGTCCTTTTCTTCTGTGGGGGCATGAACACATATTAGGCTTATGTTAGCGAATTTAGCCTTGATCCGGATAGTCATAATACGCTCGCTCACGTGTCGGAAGCTTAAGACTTCTTGCCTAAGTCTGCCGCGTATGACAAATCCGCATCCGAATAAGCGTTGCCTGTTGCCTCTGTAGCAATCACCGTAGTAGATGTCACAGTTTTTCATCCTCTTTTTGCCCGGCCCATCCTATCGCACTTCCTGGATGGCGGTAATATCTGCTTTATAGCAGTCTACGGCCTCTGCTAGTTGTTCGGCTGCACGTGGTCTGTAAAGGGACAGAACATTCCACGTACAGATCCGAAGGTCGTTGTCCTTATTTCGTTTGCTGGGGTCGTCATTAGTTGAGTCATCCTTATCCGAGGCTTTTGGTTGTTTCGGAACCATGCGGTTTTTACGTGGTAGGGAAGTTACCCCGACGGCACAACCCCCAACTTGGAGGGCCAGTTCCTTAATTATTCCCCAAGGACGAGGGGCCGGGTACACCGGTGCCAGTAGTCCACTACGGGAGTATGAGTGCTGCCGTTGGCCCATTAAGGGCTCCTCCGCCACCATCTCTATTCCAATGTCCTGACCAACATTGGAAATTCCTTACCGACCTGTGATCCGAATACGTCGAAGCAGCTCGCGCAAGGTGTTCACTAAGTTCAACCTAACTGGAACTATAGACGCCACCGTTGACTCCGTCTAGGGAATTCGTCCGCTGCCGCCTGGTACAGGAAGAAGCGCTCTAGTGAGAAAAGCACTCTTCCCCCCCTCTCTCATCTGCTGCCACCAAGAATCCGCCAAACGGGGTTGGTTACCCATTTCTTGGATTAAGGTACTAGGTACCCGGCTGTCACCGCGTGGAGGTTGAGAGTAGGAGTTGGTAGGCCTCAGCTGAGTGAAAACGCTTGTGTTTTCATATGATCGCATGCACTACCGTTTGACCAGCCGGTAGCATGCATGCGAGTTGCCTTCCTCGCTACGTTCCGAAGATTTGTCTCTCGTCAGGGGAAATGCGCAAATATGTACTCGTATAGCGATAATGGACTAACTTCCAAGGTGCACATCGTTGCCTGATGTACAAGTTAGTTCTTTCACAGACTTACAATGACAGTATTGCGGTAGCGATCCATAAAGTTGCACTTACTCGTAAGACATAACCTTTGAAGAACTTTACACTGTGTTAGCTCATATCAAAGCTATTTTGAACGCTCGTCCTCTTTACCATATCCGATGACGATTTGAATCCACTAACTCCTTCGCTTCCTTATAGGTAAACCATAATCAGCAGTTCAACTTATTGGAGACGTCGCCAAACAAGTTGCCCCATTGGAATCATTTACAGAGCATGGTCCAAGGGTTTTGGAAGTGATGGACCAACGAGTATCTCACTACGCTACAGGAACGTCCGAAGTGGCAGCAAATATCGGACAACGTGAAACCCGGCGATCTTGTTGTGAAGGAATCCAACCTCCCACATACGAAATGGTTCATTGGCAGAGTCGAAAGCGTTCATCCTGGCCCGTAAGAACTAGTCGTGACTTATTTGCTCGACCCATCAGCAAACTGGCTTTTTTCCGATAACAGATGTCATAGGCAAATCATCATCAACAGAGCGAATAATTTTTCCAGCCATATGATTATTATGGTTATGCATTCGCAATAGTGTTCACATAAGCTTTCGCAGTTGATCGGACTGACTTTATATATTTCATGAAAAATAAATATACACACGTTAATGTTTGCTGACATCATGATTTGAACCAGGAACCATTATCGTGGCAATTGACGACTTGCCACTACAGCATTGCCACCCCCTTACCACAAGATTGTAATTGATATGGTTGGTACTTGAGAGAACAACCTACTACTCAGTAACTGAATATATTACGACTACACTATGCCACCTACACTCTATGTTGAAGTTTTATCTACTAAGTTCTTCGTTGTACTGGAATGTCTTCTTTGTAATTTTTCCATAGAATATTTATAGATGATATCACTATCCAATTAATTGGATACAGTCATTCCCACTGCCAATGAAAGTAATTACATATCAGGGCAAACTTTAGTGGACAAATCATTTTACCAGAATGGATAGATAATTGAATTTGACATGTACATGACATAAATGACATAACATGTACAAAAGAAAAATTAGAATAAGAGGAGTAAAAAATAGGGTAGGGTGTCCTTTTGTAAACTGCCGTTCCGAGGAAATCTGCTTATTTCCAATGAAAATTCAAACACCGTCAGTCAATATCTCCTGCAAAATCCGAATTATGTAGCTTCTGAATAAATTTTGACTTCGAGCTATAGCTACAGGGCAAGTCTTGTAGTCATGAAAAAGTTCGATCTCGAGACTTTAATCAAAAATAGCACAACAACAAACTCGAAAAAGTAGGTCAAGCAATTCTGCTAGTCTGCAGCCTGAAAGGCTGTGGAATTTTAATTTTAACTTCGAAATTTAATTAAGGACGATATTGGAAAATGGTAGCTTTCTAGAAAATGACGAACGATTTTGTTCGAATTTTATATTATGATTAGTTTTGATACATGCTACCAGATGACCTACCGCGATACATATAACATGTCTTACTTATTAACCAGTTTTCGAAATTTGGCTATTTAGGTGTAGGCAAATTATTAGAGGAATAAGAAAAAAAAAGCCATTATATCATTTTCACTAACAAAGATTTAGATTTAATTAACAAACAAAGGCAATATAGGTACAAGAAAGAGCGATGTATAATTTTGCTAATTCTTGGACGTGTGCGAAAATATATTCTGCGTTGTAAGCATATCAAACCTATTTTCGTACCTACATTACAAATCCCCTGAAACCATCATTCCTGTGTTGTTCTTAATATGGATAAGGCTTTGAATTCAAAGGAAACTATCCTCTATGTATTTATAGGGTGCTTTTAACAACCGGCCGCCGTGACGCAAGTGGTAAGTATGTCGGATCACTGCGCGTGAGGTTCAAAGTTCGAATCACAGAAAACACCAACAGGTTTTTTTCACGGTCCCACCTCTCACGAACGTCTGACAAACATCCGAGAGTATTGTTGTCTCGAGAAAGCTTCTCAAAACAAATTGCCTTTCGGATACTGCACTAAACTGTAGGTCCCTTCCATTTGTATGAAATATATAACGCACACAACACGAGTGGTTTCGAGAAGCAAGGCCTAGGCACTTAAAAAAGCTGTTGTACCAAATATTTATTTTTTATTTTATACAATAGCACACCTTATGGGACTATGATCAGGAAGGGCACCACACTACTGATCATAAACTGGGCCCTTACTATGCTACGAATCATAAGAATAGAACCTTTACGCAATAACAGCCACCAGAAGCTGTCTCAACGTTGAGTAGGTACTCCTCCCTCTGCTATAGGCATTTCTCATACTTACCTACTTACTTAGGTGGCGCTACAGTTCGGGGTGAACCTGGGCCTCAACCAACAAGCCTCTCCATTTAGCTCGGTCTTTAGCTAGTTGCCTACAGTTGCGCACTCCAAGTTGGTCGAGGTCCCCTTGAACTTGTGCGCGCCACCTACGGCGATGATTCCCTCTACTGCGTCGTCCGTCGGGGTTAGATTCGAAGACTCTGCGGACCGGAGCGTTGGTGTACATTCGCTCTACATGTCCTAGCCATCTCAGACGTCCAATACGCAGTTTTTTGACTAGGTCGATGTCGCTGTACAGCTCGTATAATTCGTGATTGAATCTTCTCCTCCAAAAACCCGTGAACGCAAACGGGACCGAAAATCTTACGAAGAATTTTTCTCTCGAAGCGACTAAGGATATCTTCATCCTCTTTTAATAAAGTCCGAGTTCCAGCACCGTAGAGCAGGACTGGGATGATCAGGGTCTTATACAGAGTCTCCTTAGTTGTTCGAGATAGGGCTTTACTGTTGAATTGCCTTATAAGCCCAAAAAACAGCGATTGGCAAGAGTTATTCTTCGATCGATTTCTGCACTGATTTTGTTTGCAGAATTTATAGCAGAGCCAAGGTAGACAAAGTCCCTTACTACCTTGAAGTTATAGCTGCCCACGGTGACGTTTTCTCCAATTCATCGGTGTTGGTTTTCCCTTCTTGTTTACAGCATATACTTGGTTTTGCCCTCGTTTATCGCTAAACCCATTTTGGCCGCTTCCGCCTCAATGCTTGCAAACGCACCCCCTTCGGGTAGGGGTTAGAATATACCCGAGGTAGGCATGCCTGTCGTAAGAGGCGACTAAAATCCACCCTCCGTATACCGATAGTGTCGGCGCACGAACAATTGACTTCAACGAGAATTCAAAGCCTTAGGGACGAAAATATGGAACTCCGGACCAGGCTAATTTAAATGGAATTTCTCTGCGAAGAACTAAGACAAGAATTAAATGCACTTAAAGCAGAAAATAAAGCATTTAAGGATATAAAGAAACCTCGTAATGAGTCTGCTGCGAGTTCAAACGTCCCCGATAACACTGATTATCAAACGGATGAAGAAGAACTAGCTCGGGAAACTAACTGGATCCTAAAAAAACGACCAGTTAAGAAACGAAAAGCTGGTTCTTCACCTGAAATGGTAACGAGGCAAGAAAACACGCAAAGTGAGCGAAAAGATAAGGAACAGCGTGACAAAATAAACACATGTGTCGAAGAAAATCCACGAACTAAGGTACGATCACCGCCGCCAATAAACGTAATCGGAATTGCAGACTATAATAAACTGCATTCTATTCTTAAACCTCTGTTGCTATCCGATTTTGAAGTAACATCGCTCAACAACAACAAATGGAAAGTATACTTAAAGGACTCAGACAGTTACCGCTTAGTATCTAATAAACTGAATACTGGAAAAATTCAGTTGTATACTTACGAAAATAAATCTGAAAGACCGATACGAGTCGTAGCTACAGGACTTCATGCCTCATGCTTAAAGGAAGATGTTGTTCACGATTTGAAAAACAAAAACTTTAAAATCGTCGATGCAGTAAATTTAATTAAACGGGAAAAACAAAAATCAAAAGGCGAGGAAACGACGGTAAAGCGCGGGATTCCTCTTTTTATGCTAACTTTTGATAAGGCTGAGAGTTTGGATAAGATTTACGAAATAAGAACAATTCTGAATGTCGTCAGTCAAAGTCAAAATCGAACCCATGCGCAAGAATACAAGATTGATACCTCAGTGCAAACGATGCCAAGGATTCAATCATACGCAAACGTGTTGTCGAAAAGAACCACAATGTGTGAAATGCGCCGGAAATCACTTCTCCCAAGTTTGTGGAGTAAACAAACAAACCTCTGCAACATGTGTTAATTGTAAGGGAAAGTACCCGGCAAATTATAGAGGCTGTGAAGTAGCTAAGGAGTTGCAAAATCGGAGAGATGCGCTCCTTAAGCCACTAAATAGTTATAAAATTAAAATTGCAAACTAAAGCCAAGGGTAAGACCGCACCGGAGAAAGTAGGCAAACTAAAATTACCGGGTTCAGAGCACAAAAAGGTGAGGGAAAGATTGACAACAGAAAGGCCCTCGACCTCTGCTCTTAAAAGAAACGGTACTAAAAAGCTAAGATTAGTAAAGCCACCGGGTAATGACCCTCGGACAGCAGCAATGCAGTCTTATGCTCAGGCCGTGGCTTCCGAAAAACGAAAAAACCTTGAAATTTCGACCGACCCCTTTCCTCATGTTTTCTCAGTTATTCTCGCGAAACTTGAAGAACAAGGCAAAATAAATAAAATTATTCTCGATAGGCTGGTTAAGCTTGAAAATAATTCACAGAAAACGCGCACTACAACCAGAATATGAATGACAAACGAATGTTGAAAATATGTACTTGGAATGCAAACGGACTTTTGCAAAAACTTGACGAATGGGAAATATTTATGCGCCAAAAAGATATTGATATTTGCTTGATTTCTGAAACCCACGTAAAAAAGGAATCGCATATAAAAATAAAAGTCTATAATGATTACCACGCTTGTCACCCTTCGGGAAAAGCGAGAGGCGGGTCAACGTTATTTATTAAAGACTGTATCGAGCAATCGGAAGACCTAAAGATAGAGCTTGAAACTTTGCAACTTTGCACGATTCGAGTTAAAAATAGTCAGCGTACTCTTAAAATTTCGTCTATCTACTGTCCACCGCGTTCCGCGCTCGAAAAAAGTGATTTTACTAACATGTTTGAATCGCTTAAACCTAATTTCATTATTGGCGCCGATTTTAATGCGAAACACGCGTTCTGGGGCTCAAGATACAGTTCGAAAAAATGTAGAATGCTCTATGGGGCAGGTATGGAGTACAGTTGTGATTTCCATTCGACGGGTAAACCGACTTACTGGCCAACTGATACTTCGAAAATACCTGATCTGATAAATTTTTTCGTTGTGAAAGGAATATCTACCAACCACATAAATGTCAAAGAGTGTTTTGATCTGTCGTCTGATCATTCCCCGGTTATTTTAACAATCAGCGAAAAACTAGTCTATAACCTAGAGCCAGCGAGATTAACTGGTAGAACAACTAACTGGGAAGGTTTTAGGAACGAAATTGAAGATAATGTTGAACTGAGCGTTCCACTTACGACACCCTATGAACTTGAGGTTGAAGTTGATCGCTTCGCCGAGATCGTACAGCTCGCCTCTTGGAATAATACGCCCATTCCAAGGAAAACGCCGGACAAATACGGCTTACGATATCCTCCGGAAATAAAGGAATTGCTCAAGGAAAAACGAAAAGCGCGTAAAAAATGGCAACAGAGTCGTGCTCCGCAGCATAAAGCACACTTGAATCGTCTGTGCAATTCGTTGAACTATTAAGGATTTTAAGAATCGTTCAATAGGCTCTTACCTTGAAAGTTTAACAGCGAAAAAAGATTCCAATTATTCACTTTGGAAAGTCATAAAAGGCACCAAAAGGATCAAAGTCCTGGGCAAGGGAAGATAAAGAAAAAGCGGACGTCTTTGCGGCCCACCTGGAAGAAACCTTTAAACAGTACGATAGTCAAGTGGTTTACGATAACATCAATAGGCCGGATTTACCATCTGGCAATTTAACACGCACAAGTGCAACGCTATGGGAACTCAAAAATGAGATCGAGATTCTAAAACCTAAGAAAGCTCCTGGTTATGATTTAATCACCGGAGAAATTCTCAAAGTTTTACCTAGAAAAGCTTTGATTAAGCTTCTCTTTATTGTAAATGCTGCGCTCAGATTAAAACACGTTCCGAGCCAATGGAAAGTTGCGGAAGTAATAATGGTCTTAAAACCAGGAAAACCGCCAAATGAGGTAAAATCGTATATACCAATTTCGGTTCTTCCAGTCATATCCAAAATTTTCGAGAGGATATTACTAAGGCGTCTCCAACTGGTTATAGACGCAAATAATCTTATCCCTGACCACCAGTTTGGCTTCAGAAGTAAGCATTCGACGATTGACCAGGTGCATAGAATTACTGACGTAATCGAGAAAGCACTTGAAGAAAAAAAGATTTGCTCAAGTGTATTTCTTGACGTCTCGCAGGCCTTTGATAAGGTGTGGCATAATGGCTTGAAATCCAAACTACGACAAGTTCTTCCTGTGTATTTATACGATATTCTAGAATCATATCTGGGGAATAGATTCTTCCGTGTTGAACATGGAAACGAACACTCGCAGCTCAAAGAAATTCCGGCCGGCGTACCACAAGGAAGCGTTCTTGGGCCGCTTCTCTATCTGTTATATACTCGTGATATACCGAAAGAAGATGACACTATCCTTGCTACGTTTGCCGATGACACCGCTATCCTAGCAGTAGGTAAAACAATCGAAGAAACGACTGAAAAACTGCAAAACGCGCTAAATAATGTAAATGAATGGACGCGGGACTGGCGGATTGCCCTCAACGAATCTAAATCTGTTCACGTGAATTTCATTTACAAGAAAACTAATAACTTGCCAATTTTCCTAAACTCGGCCCGAATACCTTTTGCAAACGAGGCCAAATACCTGGGAATGACACTCGACGCAAGACTGAAATGGAATTCGCACGTGAAAATGAAACGTAAAGAACTCGACATCAAATATAGCGAAATGTACTGGTTACTCGGAAAACATTCCCAGCTCAGTACTGAGAACAAACTGCTTTTATGCACAAGCAAGTGCTAAAACCGGTGTGGACCTGCGGATAACAGCTTTGGGGTTGTACCAAGAAAACAAATGCAAATATTTTACAAACTTTTCAAAATAAAGTGCTAAGAGAGATTGTCCAAGCACCATGGTATATTAGAAGCGACGATATCCACAGGGATCTCGGAATTCCGACAATCGAAGCTGAAACTAGAAGCTTCGCGAGAAAGCATAGAAACCGACTAATCAGACATGTCAACAATACAGTCCTACAAATATTGGATGAGAGCAATTTATTGCGCCGACTACAAAGGACGAAACCCTTCGACTTGGCGAGATAATGATAAACCGCGTCTAGATTGCGGAACATGCAGGATCTTTCAGTGGAAAGTAACCTGCCAAACGTTTTTATTTCATTATAGAAAAATTGCTTGATAAGTTATTACTTAGTTGCGATATCTAACAAATTTATATCGAAGGGTGGTGTTTTTTTAGTCAGTAAGAATCTGACACTACTATGAGCACGCGCTTGCTATTCTCATAGTGTCTATGGAAGATTTTTCACCAACACTCGAAAAAAAAAAAAAAAAAAACCCAGTTGTACAAACTTGTAATAGATTGTGCCTCCGGTGTTGGCTTCTGAGTTCCGCACAATCCGTTCAAGTACAATATTGAAGAAGTCACATGACAGCGCGTCACCTTGTCTAAAGCCTTTTTTGACATCGAAGGTCTCGGTGAGGTCATTACCGACCTTGATGGAGCAGCGAGCTTTCTCCATCGTCAGCCTGCACAGACGCACAAGTTTGGCAGGGATGTCAAAACTAGGCATGGCTCTATAAAGCTCTTCTCTATAGATGCTGTCATAGGCGGCCTTGAAATCGATAAAGAGATGGTGAGTATCGATTTGGAATTCTTGTGTTTTCTCCAGGATCTGCCGAATTGTGAAGATTTGGTCGATGGTGGACTTTCCTGGCCTGAAACCGCACTGATAGGGTTCAATCAGGCTGTTGATAAAAGGTTTCAGGCGTTCACATAATATCGCAGAAAAGATCTTTTCTCATAGACGTACTCGTATATATTTGTAATTTTTTTTTAAGGAAACCCAAGCCCAGTGTAGTCTGAATCGCTAGTCCATTGTACTATCAGGAACCCTTCTTTGGTACAGTGGTTTGAGAAACTTCGATGTTATTCGTTTTCCTGTTTATACTCGAGTGAGTGATGACTGTTATTCGCCACTAGGGCTTGAACCTGCTTTAGTCTTAGATCAATTTACCTAGTAGTCTAGTTACACATTAAAATGATACAGGGTAAATTCATACCTGATATCAGAAATAATCAATTCAGCTAGAACTATCTTCGTACCGTTTTTCAAAAGGAGGGAATATATCGAGCTATCGATTAAATTGCACATTTGGTTCTGTGCATTTGGGTTCAGGTTCCAAAGGGCAGTAGTAATAGGAATGCCATCTTCCATCTATTAAGCCGAACTGCATGCTATCGAACGACAAGCATGCGCCCAAGAGCGCCTAAGGATAAAGACTGATGTTACCTGCACCTTTATCCTTTAAGCCAGCCAGCGGTAATGTAAAAGTTTGTTTGGGATTGTCCCAAACTCCTTCCAAACTTAGCATCTAACAAAAAATGTCACATTGATGTAAATACTGGGACATATTTGCTTCGAGCGGAATGAAGAGGGATTGCCTAGCGATAAGAGGCACCAATCGCACTTACTAGTCCCGAGCAATACTTCCTTATGCCACCGAGGAATGATCACTCTAAAATAAAACAATGAAAAATGCGAGTCTTTACTGAGCACTCGCCAAAGCTAAGGGCCTAAACCGCGCGAAAAACCAAGAACTAAAGATCTTAACCGAATTTTCGACAAAACATTGTCCGCTGGTACCATCTGAATAAGCTGAGTCTATCTGTGTCAGATACCTGTCGACTTTGCAAAAGTAAAAAACATATTCTCTATATCTTGGATGAGGCAGTCAGACAAAATACACTTCACTTGTCGCAGGTATACTGATGTCAGCTGACATTTAAAACATGGAATCGAGAGACGTACTTAGATATATAAAAATCCTTACCTTGCAAATTGCTGAAGTAGTAGTAAGTAATAGTAATGTGATTTTATTAATACTTCATTTTACTAGATTTACAACTTCACAAATAATAGCATTGGCTTTTGCCGTCAGCCGGACAAATTGCTTGATCTTCTTCTTCTTCTTCCTTTTATCAGCAAGGTTATGATCCGAAAATAAGGGAACATAACCCTCCCACTTCACCGCACTTCTACTGATCCGCCTGTGGGGTTTGCCTTGATAAATTGTTTATTATAAATCCGATACTGCTCTAGTGTTGCTGCGACGGTTTTTTTTCCAATTTATTGATCAATTACTCTGGAAGACAGATCTCCTTTAGAGCAGAAAAGTTGTAACAGACAAACGCGGGAGGGCAGTTGTGTTTAGGTAAGGTAAATTCATATGTACGAAACGACTGAAAGCAAATGGTAATCTACACTACACTAATCTCTATCGGTTTTTTATCGTTCTCTTAGTCGACCAAAAAGAGTTAAGTGCTTGAAATTTCAAAACATTATACGACCATTAACTACAGTTCTCAAACAAACTTTATTTCCAGAAGTTCCGTAAGCATAATACTTAATCACCCACACAATAATCGTGATCAGAGAGTATGTACTTAGATGCCTATTAGTTTACTGATGACTTAGTTGCTCAGCAGAAGTGCATGGTCATGGACATTGGCAATCCATATAGGTATAGTATACTCGTATATTGAGAATTTGATTGCAAAAAAGTCGGGTTTTCGTTATATTCTGCGTTCGATGTATTCAATGTGTGGCTGCATCGGGGTTTAAGCAGAAGGTTTTGGACTATTACAAGCGCGAAGACTTTAAATTTTACAGTTGATGATGTTGCGGAAGTGTGAGCGCCGTGCCAAAGTAGCACCCAAGGTTATCAACTACGTTCACAGTTTCTATGCGCCACTAACTGTATGCATAGTGGAGCACTGCCACTCGGGCAGGAATCTCTGAAAATGATATGAATCTATGGCCTGAAGCGATAACCGCTTAAGTCGAGTTATGGCGGAATTGACTTAAGGATGCTAGAAGACGCTCCAATATTATAAGTCTATGCCATATAATTTTTATTTTTCTCTCTGCAGTGGTTACCGAGTTGTAAGTAATGAAACAATACCGATATAGCAAAATCCCATTTGTTTTTTGGAAACATGGAAAATTTCAAACTCGTTTTTTGAGAAACTGTGAAAATCGACTAAAGCGGTTATTGCTTAGGGCCACAGAAATGTTCTTCCAGGGCGATTATTTGAAGATTTCGTAGCTCAACTAATTGGAATCAATGCGCGACAGTCCTCTACTCCCAGTGAGGGTTCTTCATAAAATGTTCCACGTGTTATATTGGTATTATTCGTTGGTGGTTGTGCGTTTGCAGAAATATGTTAGCTCTACGATATCTTTCCTAGCAGGAGGATAACAATATGTAATTTGTCAGTGCCACCACTAAACTGCGGAACAAAAAGCTCTAATCACATTATTTCTAGCTTCTAACCTTTACAATCTATAAGTATATTTTTTACATACACTAAGTGAAATATTAATTTCTAGACATTTCGAAGGTGCGACTTTTCAAACAAATTTTATTTTGAGGGTGGCTCGAGTACAAGCCGAGTACATTTTGTTTACTCAAAGCAAACATTCCAAATAAAGTCGATTCCCTCTCACCAGGATTTCCTCTAACTTTAATATTCGTTCGACTCGATTTTTTTTAAACTCACTTTTGCATTTGCAATATGAAATTTTCATAAAAAAATTGCCCTCTTAGTCAGTCGAAAGTTCTCTAACGCGTACAACATTTTTAGATTCTAACAAATACCTTGATAAGACGAGACAACCCTCATTCACTTACTAAACGTGAATCATTCGCTTTAATACTTTGCAATTTCTTATTTATTTGTTCGCTCGCAAATTTTGAATAAGAATTAATTTCAGTAATGGATTTCCGCTCTTCTCCGAGTGTATGGTAGTTGATGACCAAGTTCGTATAAAGGGGTTAAGAAGAACAGTAAAACGAAATGCTTACATTTCAATGCTTTTTTCTCGAATGGTTACTTGGTGCAACTTTTATAGTGTATCTAATGCACATTCGAATCTATTATAATAGCGAGACAACTCTGTCTAGTCAACATGTCTAGACAGATGAAGTGAATTATGGCTCCGAGAGGAAATTATTATTCGCCAGCAAAACGTTTACGAAAAATAAATGGATTGCACGTAATGGGCAAAATTCATTAGGAGATTAAGTGTCTATGTATTGGCAAGGACTGACTTGGTTATTTTAGGGTTATGACAATGATTTACGTTTTTATCGGTTGAGAGGGACTTACTCATAGGTGTATAATAGAGCAGAAAAGGGATGAAAGCTTTATGGTCAAAGTGAGTGTAGGCGCCACCGTCTGACAATGTAGTAAAAATCTATAGAGGAAGATTGATTTATAAGTCATCTCTTCTGAGTCTAATTTTCGTACAAAGCTATAAACAGTGTAGTTAAATTCTGATGAGATACAGCTTAGTCATCGCATTAACCAGCGACGACTATCCACCTAGACGTGGTGCTGGGGTGTAAGTAGGATAAATAGGGTGTAGGTGTAATCGTACTGAAGAATGTATGGTTTGGGAGACAAACTAACCAATAACGAGCTCCCAGAGACGACCTGCCAGGGTCTGTGTAGTGTAATGGCTTACTCGGTATAGCGGCTCTGTCGGAGCATACCGCTTTTTTCCGCCATTACTCATGAAAACATAATTGTTCTACTAAGTAATGGTCCAGCAACTACTTGCTGATCCCTCCGAGAGTCTCAAGAAAAAAAAAAAAAAGTAGCATATATACAGGTATCTCTAGGACAGATGAGTTCTGCAAGGCAACAAGTATCAAAAATGTCCTGTTAAGACTCCATTTCTCTTTCCGAAAAGGAAAAGAACGCCCTAGCTTGGGCTATGAAATTCATAGCGAATAACGCTCTAATACGACTTGTGCCGAAAATGAAAGCGATCGAAACCAAGACCACCTGCCAGGTCGCTGCAAGTAAAACAGACTGAAGAGCAACTGGAATCCTTAAAAAAATGGATTGAAGGAGAACGGGCATGCAAGCTAGCCGGGGCTACCTCGTTCACACTTAAGCTGTTAGAAAAGGTGATAGATAATCAAGTAAGAATGGTTAGGTATGCTGGAAAGAATACCTCTCCATCACAAGCAATACGCTTGCAGAGCAGGAAGACCCATCGAAACCGCGCTCTACCAACTGATAAGTTGGATTTAGGATGCACTGGAGATGAAGAAGATGGCAGTATGCAACCTCCCATGAAACTACGACCTCGACATGAAAGAAGTGAACCACACCACAAGGAATTGGATGTGTGAGATGCTCAGAACTATTGTATTTAAAACTCCAGAGAAAGAGGCAAAACAAGAAACCATCACAATAAACAGCACTAGAGGCTGCCTACAAGAAAGATAACTATAGATTCTCGCATAAACTGGTAAGAATACACCGACGGCATAGTCATTATTGCAAGAGGATTGAAGAAACGCTTCGCGAAATTATTCAAAGGGGTGTAAGAATCACGCAGAAGTGGTGTGAAATGATATCACTTACAGTGGAACCTACCCTTCACTAAGAAAAGGCAGCTAAAGCACAGGCAACCTACCGTAATGGAAAGAAACGGGGCCGACCTGCAGCGATGGATAAAGTGTCTAAACAAGCACTAGATAGCAAACTTCTCTGTAAGGAACATGTAGAAGCTGTGGTAATCAAAACCACTAGAGCACTTATGGTGTGCAGCAATATCACAGGTAAAATGAGGGGGTGCAGTCCAGGTTCACTGAAGTGGGTGTGAATGATAGGCAGACCCATCATGACATACGGTGCACTGGCGTAGGTCAACAGAACAAGGCTAAGCACAATGAGGACATCCCTAAGAAAAGTGCAAAGACCAGCCCGCGTCTGTATAACAGGAGCCATGCGAACCTGTAGAAACCACAGTAGCGCTGTATGTAATCGTATTGCAACATCATCCTCTAGTAGGCTAATCTGGTGTTAGAGACGGATCTACTTTCACTGGATCCACTTCTGATTTTCTGGTTCATCAAAGTAATTGAACTAGAGGAAGTGTACTAAATTGAGCATGCCATCGACTAGACTAGAGCCCTAGTTTGGGGGGCACAATAGATCTACCATGGGTCGCAGTGCACATACACCTCACCAATTATCATACTTATCAACATCATACACCTCATCATCATACATACATACATTATACATCTACATCTACCTTATCTTTCTATATTTTGAAGCAGAGGAACTTGTTTCAACCAATTGTTCGAGAAAGTGACAAGCACAACTCTGAAAAAGCACTTTCAGATTGTAGAAAGAGTTAAGGAAAGCCGCTGCTTATATGGTTCTTTCTCAGTGATCACTGATTTTAGTGATAGACGTCTACGCTATGCGATATCGGTGAAACTCTCGAGAAATTTAAGTGATGGTCCTGCAGAAGCTGAAACAGCAAGCAGAAGTGGACAGAAGAATCTTTTTTTGCTTAGCACTGAAACTTTCATGGACCCTTTTAGGGTTGTGGAAAGCGTTGGGGGTTATACGATTTCTGCTCCAACAAACCGTGTAATTAGTTTCTTCTTTAATCAAAATGAAACGATAGAAGTAGAAACTCCTCGCAGCGATGGAAAACAATTTGTGAAAATTAAAGCCTATAATGGCTTGGATATGCCATTTAACAACTTTTTAGTTTAGCTTACTGCTGAACGAAAACATTTGTGCAACGCTTCACGCTCGTTGCGGTTGAGATTTGGTCTGTACATTGTTGACTTAGTGTTGTACAATATATAGGTATAGCCGATATTTGTGTATTGCTTGGATTCCCGCCTGACTAGGTGAAACATGTATCACTTACTGTCATGCATAAATGCGAAACCCCTCATCAATTCATTCGATAAACTACACATGACCACCTTCTTTCACTCTATTTCATTCTACCTTCAAAGAGCCGTTAACAAAGCCGTGATTCGCCTGTATCGTGCGGTCTTTCTAATTTGATTGCGTGCATAGTACTGCTGAAAATTGCCATACCAATTAAATTTTGTGACGAAAGGGGTGTTTTATGAATTTGTTCTCGCCATTTAATCCACAGTAAAAAAATGAAAAAAGAAAAAATGAAAAATAACTTGGTCACAAGGACGTATACACATGTGACATGCATTGCCTAATTGACCGCTGCTCCAGTTCGTCAAAATGAAAATAAGGGTTACTTACAAGTGGCAATAATATGTCAGAATTTAAATTAGAAAATATCACACCCCTACACGCATTATGCGGTACAATAAAACCAGCTGTCGCATTTCATTTTACGTTTCTCAATCTTAATGATTGCCTTGTTCGCTTTAAAATATAGTAAGGGATGTGCGACACACCCTATTACAATTGCTAATTGGCAACTTTTGTTTACACTTGTAAATCTGTGCGTAATCCTTTAAAAATAAAAAAAATACCCACTCGTGCACCCTTAAACCGTGTTTACACTTGGTACTGCATGGGTGGAATACAAAATAACTACAGCTCTCGTTTTGGTAACGTGTGTCATCCCTGTCGTGACTGGTGAGGGTGTAAAAAAATGCTTGCTGCATTTTTAATAGGGCTGATAATAAACAACCGAGTCAGGGCAGCCAAAGTAAATGCTATTGCTGTCTATCACAGGGGTTGATTGTGGCATGCGTCAGAAATCATGTTTGTTTGGTTTTACTAGGTAGTGGATGACACCACCCGAGTTGGAAATACCAATTTAAAAATTCTTTATTTATGCTGAAAATAATCGAAATCGTGAGGGGTAGTAGACCCTTCCTCTTGGGCTTTTTCAGATATTTCCTGATTTTCATTATTAAAATATGGTTTGGAATGAATTTTTGAATTCGTATCGTTTTCAGCAAAAAATATCGCCACCTGGGGAATTTAACAAGAAACTGTTCCAACATCGATATGCAGTGCGCGTCAGTAATGCATCAACAAATTTTTAAGCCAAATGCTTGCTTTATTTTGGCGCGACAGCCACAGATAATAACTTGTACTAACTGTTCACAAACAAATTTTTATTACTAGGTACATACTTCTATTATAAAACAAAGTCCCCCGCCGCGTCTGTCGGTCTCTCTGTCTGGGTTCGATTTTCTCCGTAACTACCAAACGAATTTTGTTCCGGTTTTCACGATTAGATAGAATGATTCGCGAGGATTTAGATGTATAATTGATAAACGTTTCGTGTAAATTAACCAACCTATGGCGATGAATATCAATGAAGTCGGAAAAAAAGCATCATCGATGAAGTAATCCTCTCGTGTGCTGCGTAAACCTTTGAGTATGTAAGTAAGATTTATCTTACCGATAAATTAAACCGACAGCACCCGTGCAAAGCCGGGACGGATCCCTACCTAAATTATATATGCAGAAATACATCGTCTGAATGGTAGCAGACTATTGATCTGGTGTCTGGAAAAAGAGTCATATCGTCCACCATTTGTAGAATCGATCCCGGGAAAAGTTCGAATAGTACTAATTTAAGAAAAAAGGAGGAGAAAACGTTATCGCCTTATATTGATAAGTTTCGACATAGCCAGCGTCAGATAAAGAAAATGTTTTTTCCCGCTAAAAACAAAAAAAAAAAAAACAAATGAAACCAAAGAAAATTTAATTATATATTTGTGTATGCCAGGGTCGCCCATAAATCAGTTGAAAGTCGTTTGACTCAAATTTATATTATAGCGATTAGTGAACATTCAAAGTGTCAGCATAAGAATAGAACGTTTAAAGTAAACAGGAACGGTCATAAGACTAACCGACTGACCTATCCTAAAGATTGATATCAAGAACGTAATTAAAGAGATATTAAGCGCTATGTTAGGCGTAAATACATGCATTTTTTTGTGTTTCCTTTAGTGTTTTGTCAGGCTTACGAAAATGGTCTTCTTAACAATCTCCATTATCTGATTTGTCTTCAAAAATGATGCTTTCAAGCAAAGAAGTGATAGTCGCACTGCTCCGCTCGGGGATTTTGAGGAATCAGAAGATGTATTAAGAGACTCACTGGTGTTGTTTTTAAAAAAAATGTTCTTTATCTGAATTTATGGACTGAGCGGATAACACCTCAGTCGCTGGTATTTTTCTGAACTTCTTAACATGTGCTTTAGCTGTTCAAATTGGCAGGCGATCTTACACTTTAATTCCATCAACCTACTCATGAAGGCATCACCAGTAGCGCACAGTACATCGTCTCTCTTTGCCATATTTAGGGTTATCGTGAATCAATTTTCCCTATGAATTTTTCCTACGAACAAAAATTAGATATCTTCAAAAAAGGGGAAATAATTTCCCAGAAAAGAAATGGGTATCATGAATGACAATTCAAGAGAATTTTCATTGCAATCGCGATATCTATTTTGTCCGGTGAATTTTTTGCCTTTTTTTGAAGATATTCAGGGTTATCGCGAATTAATTTTCCATCGGAATTTTCCGCCAGAACATATGTTAGATACCTTCAAAAATAGGAAAAAAAATCATCGGGAAAAAGTTAAATATCGCGATTCCGTTGAAAATTCTCCAGAATTGTCTTTCATTACCTATTTCTTTTCCGCGGAATTATTTCCTCTTTTTTGAAGATACCAAATTTTTGTTCGGAGGAAAAATTCCGAGGGAAATTTTATTCACGATAACCCTGATTAAACTTTTGTTTGGAGGAAAGTTCCGAGAGACAATAGCGGTGATTATACTTCCTGTGTTAATGTTGACCTCAATATCTTGAGCATAAAAGTTCGGCGGAAACTTATCAGTCAATAAAAAAATGAATATTTGGCGGACCCCAGCTTTGACTTTCCACCTTCTCGTAGTGCTGGGGCTTAAGTAGGGCCGACGGATTTGCGGAGTTATGTGAGCAAGTGCTGAATAACTTCTGATTCTCTGGGGCTCCAAAAACTAAGAGATAGTCGCCGTAATTCTACGGGTGGTACGAGAAAACTAAAACAGTGCCGTTTGAGGGGTTAAAATAATAACCACTAAGGAGCTTTCGCAGATCATGTGGCGAGGTCTTTGGAAGAAAATGCCTAATCCCGGCATGGCGGCTTTGGCGGGGCGTACTCGTGGAAACATCTATGAACAACAAAAAAAAAACCACGAGACTAGTTCAGAGGCAGATACGCTGCCCGTAGGCGCAACAGAACTGGTCGAGCTGCAGCCACCATCGGCAGTTAGCTCGGATGGAGAGATCGGAGATCTGGTTCAGCTATTAGCAGATCTATCCAAGAGTCCCCGGAAAACGTACATGAGGGAGAAGGTCTCCCCAGGTCAGATGGGACGCCGTCGATTGTTCCGTAGAGCCTCGCACGTTAAAATGATCATGGACGCATAGGAACCCTCTTCCCTATCCTAGAAGGAAAGAACTTCCTGCTTTACGCTATTGAAACAATAACAAAGGACGTCTGACGTGGCATGCACCTTAACAGAACGTTACTGCTACAAAAGCTACCCGTATGATCGCTGTCGCCAAGGCAGGCCTCAGGGGATAGGAAGCAGAAAATTAAACCGGAAAAGCAATTAATAGGATCGTTGCTGCTAAGTCAGATTTTGCAGGTTAGCAGACATCAGTGGTTGCTGAACGTCATGATAGCATGACTGACAGATGAAAGAAGGTTTTCATTTTAATGCTACCGTACAATTTCTTTTTATTACTAATGGATATGATTAGGACTTAAAAAGGCAAATATTCCACTGAATAACTGAACAGATACCATTACACCGTGCCATCCACTAATGCATTGATAATAACCACCAATTGTTTCAGGGTTCTTTCCTTTCACAAATCATAACATGTTTTCTCTGTTCACGCTATCGAAAGCCTTCTCAAAATCAATGAAAAATTGGTATAGCGCGGACCTACACTAAATGTGTGAATAATACATACATCGAATGTGTAACCAATATCTCCCCAATTATAAATGACTAGCAAACTCATGTTCGTGTTGCTTCGGAAATTTCTTAGAAAGCTTATGTTGACTATAAAATTAAAAACGAATTTAAATGCGGTTATCGTATTCAAAATAATGAATTCCACAGAAGCAATTGTAAAAAATTAGGTATGATATTATTAATTTAATTTTTCTGATGCTTCGGGACAGACAATGGCAATACTCAACATTGATGTGTGCAGAAAAACATCTACTGAAAATGGGAGAATAGTATGGCACAACCCAGCTATGCTATTATTTATTTCGTTTGCATCTACAATAGCTACATTACCACCATGATCGAAACCACATCGATGATATTTTGGATATCCGTCATCACCGTTTTCTGTCAACTTTGCATGGGGATTAAGCTCACCAAAGAATCCATGATCCGGTATTTCAACTCTTATAATAGAATCGATCTCATTAGGTTGCATTTTCGTTGTAAGACAGATCAATATACGGACGTGTGGTAGACCTCTCTTTTGCCATTCATTAGTCAAAATGTTACATTTAACCAAAAATACCTATAACTTTCGTAAATAAAATGCATTAGTTTCTTATGTTTTAAGATATAAACCCGTGCAACTATGTCATGACGCTCAATAGATTTCTGCCCTGAAAAAAGCTCGGCTTTGATTTCCGATGCAAGACTTCCTGTTTTTTAAATAGTTGTTTATTTTTTTCTCAGGACTTAGGTTTTTATTTTTGCAATTTTTTAGGTTTATTCAAAGTTAGGAGTCAATATGTGGGTCAACCTCAATACAATAATACAATATGTATAAAAAAAATTACCATTTTCAATATTCTTGCAAACAAAAACCATTTCAAGAGAAATTTTTTTTTTTTTAAATAAAATTAACCTAACTGGCGTTCGGGCAAATAAAAAATATTATAAAATTCGTTGCCACGTTAATGAGCTTTGTATTTGCTGAGATTACAGCGACCAAAGTTTTATAATGTTTGGTATTTATATAATAGGTAATGATTTAACGACATACGTTACTTCGCCAAGGAAGTCTTACATTGTCTTGATAATGTTGACATTCAGTCATGTTTGTCTGACATTTATAGTCCAATTTATATGAATTCGTATGCATAATTTTTATATTTTAGTTTGGAAACCATAAAAGATAATGTTGATGAAAGATAATAATTTTTTATGCAATACACGAGCATGTAAATTATGTCATAGCTAACAATGTTTACTATAGTAAGTTTTAGAAATATCCTTATTATAATTTTGCATGTGTCTATAACATATAACATTTTGAGGCGGTGGAATGATTTGTTTATTCATGCGAATCACGCAAGGCAATACTGCACTATCGTGCCATTCATGAATACTTATAATCTACCCATAGAGTTACGCAAATAATAGTCCAGAATTCCCATGGAGAAAAGTTTCAAATATTCATCATCATCACCCATTCAAACACTTTTGCTAATTCGAAAACAAAACATTTTGTTCTAAAAAAAATGTCAGCTACATGTTACAACGTCAATGAAAATTTAATTTATCCCCGATGAACATTTAAAATTAATTTACATTCCGAATTAACAAAAAAAATACTGCAACCTGACATTGCCTTACAGAGAAACAATAAATTCGACGCTACTACCCACAGGGAGGCAATTTCTCAATTTAGCTTTATTTTTTTTTATTTGGAATTTTTGTTTTGTAGGTTTTTTCACGTTTTCAGATATGTAGATTGAAATAATTTCTAGGAAAAAACTATCACGTTGAATACCGGAAAAAAAAATTTTACAATTTTTTGTACCTACACCCCACTTGATTCCTGGGTAGCTTTAAGGGAGCAAAGTTGCACAAAAAAGCTGACAGAATTTTTATAAATTTGAATATTTGCGGACGAAAATTGATGGAGGTGGATGGTAGTTTCCAGGTTTATAGCGATGCAGATATGGCGCCCGGTGTTTGTGTAAAGATAAACTAAATGAAAAGTCGGCACCATACTTTTTCATAAAATATGTAGATTTATGAGTTCCATTTAATATGAATTTATACTCGACGCTCAATATCGGATGTTGGGGTGGAAAGGTGTTTTAGCCACAAGTTTAAAAAATATACTAAAATATTAAAAAGAAAATGCAGTGACCTTTAGGCTGTCAGAAACATAAACAATTTTACTGATTCTTACTTACTTACTTAGATTGCGCTACAGTTCGTGGTGAACCTGGGTCTCAACCAACAAGCCGGAGCGTTGGTGTCCATTCGCTCTACATGTCCTAGCCATCTCAGACGTCCAATACGCATTTTTTTGACTAGGTCAATGTAGCTGCATAGCTCGTATAGTTCGTTATTGAATCTTCTTCTTCACAACCCGTCAACGCAAACGGGACCGAAAATTTTACGAAGAATTTTTCTCTCGAAGCGACCAAGGATATCCTTATCCTCTTTCAATAAAGTCCATGTTTCAGTGCCGTAAAGCGGGATTGGGATGATCAGAGTCTTATAAAGAGTGTCCTTAGTTGTCCGAGATAGGGCTTTACTGTTGAATTGCCTTATAAGCCCAAAAAACAGCGATTGGTAAGAGTTATTCTTCACTCTCTTGATTTCTGCGCTGATGTCATTTTTAGCGTTTATAGCAGAACCGAGGTAGATGAAGTCCGTTACTACCTCGAAGTTATAGTTGCCAACTGTGACATTCTGTCCAATTCGTCGTTGTTGATTGCCCCTTCTTGTTGACAGCATATACTTGGTTTTGTCCTCGTTTATCGCTTAACCCATTTTGGCCACTTCTGCTTCAATGCTTGCAAACGCATCGGTGACAGCCCGCTGAGTTCTTCCCATTATGTTAGTATCGTCGGCGTATGCAAGCAGTTGTATGGACTTTTGATAGATTGTGCGTATGGTATTGGGTTCTGAGTTCCGCACAATCCGTTCAAGTACAATATTAAAGAAGTCAGATGACAGCGCGTCACTTTGTCTAAAACATTTTTTGACATCAAAGGTCTCGGTGAGGTCATTACCGACCTTGATGGAACAGCGAGCGTTCTCCATCTTCATCCTGCACAGACGAATAAATTTGGCAGGGATATCAAAACTAGACATGGCTCTATATAGCTCTTCTCTATAGATGCTGTCACAGGCGGTATTGAAATCGATAAAGAGATGGTGAATATCGATTTGGAATTCTTAGTTTTCCTCCAGGATCTGCCGAAATGTGAAGATTTGATCGATGGTGGACTTTCCTGGCCTGAAACCGCACTGATAGGGGTCCAATCAGGCTGTTGATAAAAGGTTTCAGGCGTTCACGCAATATCGTAGAAAACATCTTATATGCGATGTTGAGGCGACTGATACCTCTATAATTGGCACAGTTGAGGGTGTCTCTTTTCTTGTGGATCGGGCAAACGATGCTGAGATTCCATTCACCAGGCATACACTTGTCTGACCAAATCTTAGAGATGAGTTGGTGTATGCACTCTACCAATTCATCACCACCTGCCTTGAAAAGTTCGGCCGGTAAGCCGTCAGGTGCAGCAGCCTCTTTGGATTTTAGCTTGGATATTGCTATGCTCACTTCGTTCTGTGCAGGTGGACGGAAATATTGACTATCATCGTCTATGTTGAATGCTCATTCTCCTGACACCGGGATTTTGGTCTTCGTCGCCGTTATACAGTCTGCAGAAGTAGTTTTTCCATATTCTCAGCACCGACTGTGATTCTACTACAAGGTTTCCATTTTTATCTCTATAGGTTTCAGTACGGGTATTGCTTCTCTGACACGTTCTTGTTACCTTTTGATAAAACTTCCGTACATTGTTCCTGGAGTATAAACTCTCGATATTCTCAAACGCGCGCTTCTCATGCTCTTTCTACTTCTTTTGGAGAAGCAGATGTTCTTCCCTTCTCTTTTGCTCGTAGAGCTCACGAGCAGCTCTCGTCTTCCTTTGCAGCGCCGCTTTGTATGCCTCTTGTTTTGCTGCATGCACTCGCCGGCATTCTTCGTCAAAACACGGGTTTCGCGGTATTGGGCGAGCGAGATCCAGCGCATCAGTCGCGGAATTTCTGATGGTATGTTGGCAGCATTGCCACTGGTCTTCGGCACTTGATGTTGGCGGCATAGGGCTGATTGACCGATTTCGGGATACGCGTTCAGGTAAGAGTCTGGCGGTCTCTTGCGATTGTAGCTTTTCAACGTTAAATTTTCTCACAGTGATTCTTCTTTGTTGCTCAGATTGGGATATTCGCATTCGTACCTTGGCTACAACAAGGTAATGATCCGAGTCTATGTTGGCCGCTCGGAAGGTCCGGACATCCAGAATACTGAAGGCAGCCTTGCGTCGATCGCAATATGATCAATTTAGTTGATTGTTACATGATCATTGGATCGCCATGTCTGCTTATGAATATCGAGATGAGGAAACTATGTGCTTGCTATGGTGAAATTTCGCTCCACAGCGAAATCAATTAGCCTTAGCCCGTTATCAGACGTGGTGTCGTGTAGGCTATGCTTACCGATTGCCATACCAAAGACGTCCTCCTTTCGTACCGTGGCGTTAAAATCGCCCAATACGATTTTAACGTCGTATTTAGGGCATTGCTCGTATGTTTTGCCGAGGAGCTCGTAGAAACAATCTTTGGTGGCAGAGTCCTTTTCTTCCGTGGGGCCTGAACACATATTAGGCTTATATTAGCGAATTTAACCTTGATGCGGATAGTCATAATATGTTCGCTCACGTGTCGGAAGATTAAGATTTTTTGCCTACGTCTGCCGCGTATAACAAATCCGCATCCGAATAAGCGCTGTCTGTTGCCTCTATAACAATCACCGTAGTAATGTCACAGTTTTTCATCCTCTTTTTTCCCGGCTCATCCCATCCCACTTCCTGGATGGCGGTAGTATCTGCTGAATAGCAGTCTAGGGCCTCTGCTACTTATTCGGCTGCATGTGGTCTGTAAAGGGATTAAAAATTCCACGTACAGATCCGAAGGTCGTTGTCCTTTTTCGTTTGCTGAGGTCATCATCAATTGAGTCGTCCTTATCCGAGACTGTTGGTTGTTTCGAGGGAATTTACCCTGATGGCCCAGCCCCCAACCTGGAGGGCCAGTTCCTTTAATTATATCCCTAGGATGAAGGGCCGGGTAAATCGGTGCCAGTAGTCCACTACGGGAGTATGAGCGCTGCCGTTGGTCCTTTAAAGGCTCCTCCGGCAACATTTCTATTCCAAGGTCGTGACCAACATTAGAAATTCCTTACCGTCCTGTGATCCGAGTACGTTGAAGCAGTTCGCGCAAGGTATTCACTAAGTTCAACCTAACTGGAACTATAGACGCCACCGTTGGCTCCGTCTAGGGAATTCGTCTCCTGCCGCAGGAACTGCTCTAGTGACTAAGCACTCCTCCCCCGCTCTCTCATCTGCTGCCGCCAAGAATCCTCCAAACGGGGTTGGTTACACATTAAGGTACTAGTCTCCCGGATGTCACCGCGTGTAGGTTAAGAGTAGGAGTTGGTAGGCCTCATCTAAGTGAAAACGCTTGTGTTTTCATATAATCGCATGCACTACCGTTTGACCAGCCATTATTTATTTACGTGTTTCTTTATATATTTTTAATTATTTCTGTATTTAATTATCTATCAAATTTACCTTTTATAAAAGTAAGCAAGGATATGTTCAGTTTTTCTTTGATTGTGATAAAAATTCTGCTTCACAACCCAGATTTGTTTAAAAAAAATGATTTATAATAGTTTTTCGTCAAGCAGTTTAATGGGAAAAACCTGCATTTTATCCTTAAACAATACTTTTCAGTAGTGAGATGAAATATATTTATCATATCTCTGTGCAAGCTGTGTAGAACTCAAAAATATTGTAAATTGTACTATAAAAGGGAAAAAATAAATATCTATCTACCGATCTTCTAAACTAACAAGCACAACTTTGTATAAAATATAACAATTTACGTTTTCAGTATTAGCACTCGAAAAGTACCCAAAAACGGTCACTTGGTCGCACGTATGTACTTCTTCACATGTGTTGTATGGTATGTTGGTGAGCGAACTCTTTTCAAAGAGGATACAGGAAACCAGTAAAAGCAAATTCGATTTTTTTCAGAAATTCTCTGTCATACCATCAAGACCTGAAGTACTTTCAGTTCTCAGGACTCCAATACCTCCACTTTAGCGACTAAAAATATTTTAATCACTAGAAGCGATGAAAATGCGGGAAAAACTAAACAAAAGAGAATACATTTCTCCTTGTATTTAGAGAAATTCGTTTTATCCTTTTGCAGGAAGTTATTCACAAAAAATGCAGCACTTGCTCCATCACAGGAAATGCAGTTGTTACATTACACATGGGTAAAGTACATTTTGTTTGCCAGCAGTTAGCAAAAAAAGAAGAGAAACGTATCTCGTTGGTGGTCTATTGTCAAGGGAAATGTAAAGGGATCACAATTTAACGAGAACACTCAGTCGCCGTGCAAGGATATACTACCACAAGTGCTGGCTCACATATTGTGCAGTAGAAACGCAGTCTAGCGGATATAATTCCACAAATGAATGTTCATCTCGTTCTTTTACTTTGCGATGCGATGTAAAGTGAATGTGTCTTTTCGGAAGTAAAAAAAGAAAAAATGTTAAAGGGAATGAACGAGAGAGTCTGTAGTGTCACCAACTGTGTGCCAGCGCTGCCACTTTTGCAGCAATCACAGTAGATCTACTGCGCTCTACTCCACAGTAAATGATATCTTTCTGTGGGCTTATTTGGATTATTATTAAAAGAAAGGGTTTTCGTAGAACATGTGTATATATGTATATTTACCAAATTTCGCTATCACTAACTTCCCTGGACATCAAGATTTTTTTGCGTTATCCATTTAAGTTCGGGCAATCTTCTAATGCACGTGCCTGTGGGTTAAATTCGAAGACCTAACATACTGGATGAAAATATTGCGTCTATCAGATCTGTATGCACAAGATATCCTAGCCATTGTATTCTACTTCTTCCTTGACGTCAGTGTACAGTCGCTCGGAGTAATTGGTATATTTATTAAGCCTAACAACTTACTCAAAAAGATTGCACAAGTAAATAAAAAGCAGATTGTATACTAAACAAAAGTATGAACTAAAAATGAATATGCTATGCATAAGTCAAATATTACACTAAACGCTTTCAACATCAAGAAGTTAGTATCTTTCGTATAATTTATGTTTTAGATTTCATTTACTATAGTTGTAATCAAATTTGTCACGGTTAATATTTACTTCCTTCGCCATACGCGTAAGAGGTTCGTTAGAACCGTAGTTCGTTCGGTGGAAATTTACGCGAAAAATCTCGGTATTTCTTCTAGAAATAGCATCTGCGTTTAAAACGACTTAATTTAAAAGATCCAGCGAGTTAATAAAACCATTTACCAGTTTGTGTAAGAATACTACGTCACATACTTTCCCACGTTTCTCCAAAGAATGAAGATTTAAGCGAAGAAGGCGGTCGCAATATGATGGAAGACGTGTAGGGTCATTCCAGTTTAAATGGTGAAATCCAAATCGGGCAAACTTACGCTGTACCGCTTCAATACGGTTAATGTGTACTGCTTACATTGGAGACCAAATGTAAGATGCATACTCTAACTGCGGACGAACAAAGGTATTAGATTAGAGATTAGATTAGAAAAGACTTTATTTAGCAAATTCAGGATACATATTACACGGTACATTGTCTTTAGTGACCTAGGATAGAAACCGTCGGTCAGATTGACTTAAGCAAAATAATAGTACAATTTATCAAGTTCAGAAAATGAGAAAGATACAAAGTAATGCAGATAATTTCAATTTCAATTATTATAATTAAGTGTTATTGTTATGTTAAAGCAGAGAATAAGAAAAAGAGAGAAAAAAAGGAAAAATAAAAATATTAAAAACTTTCTGTTAAAATCTTCCTTCGATATATTAATGAGTGCTGAATAAATCTAAAATGTGTGCTCCAACCTTTGGCTCCATTTAAAATGCTTAATACCATATTTCTTCTTCTCCTAAGAAGTTCGTTTCAAATACAGCTCTCCGAATTTCACGTAATATTGGAGACTGGCCAAGGAAATGAAAAATGTCTTCTCTAACTCGCATTTTGTACATTTCGCAGCAGAGTGACAGGTCTGGCCTATGAGGAACATAATTTAAGCGCAATATTTCACCTCTAGCTCGGAAGACAGTTGAGATCATATCCAATGAATAATTCGCATTGAAGTAATTTTCTGCACAAAAATTTAAATTCAGTCTGGAGCAATATTGCCTTTGTTGCGAAGATCTTGCCAAACTAATATACTCTTCTCGTGATTTTGCGTCTATAGATGATAGCAGCTCATATAGCTGTGTACGTCGATCAGCGGTATTATTGACGACCAGCTGCAGAGGAAGTCCGTAGGACTCAGAGAGTAGTGTCCAATCATTTATGAAATTTAGATGGTTTGTGACCAAGAATTAAGCAAACCTGTGGATGAGTCTTGAAGAATCCATTTGAAGGAGCTTGATGAAAAAATGCAGCTTGAGTGTGTCTAAAAACATGTTCGGCAAATCAGTCTCAATATGTAGCATATAGTTTGGCGTTGTGGATGGTAGTTTGAAGATCCGCTTTAGGAAGAAACGAAGCACTTTTTCCACTTCTTCGTATTGTTTATAACCCCATACTTGTGCCGCATACAACATGATGGATTTGGAAACTGCTTGAAATAGCTTGTATTTTTCCGGATGTCCAATATGCCTATTTGACATACAACTTTTCCAGGATGCACATATGGCAGCTTTGGCTTCGGAAAGTTTAGACGTGAGGTGCTTTTTGAAGCTAATATTGGTTGTAAGGGTTACACCTAGGTACTTGAACTCCTTTACTAAGTTCATCTCTTGTCCTTTAAAGTACCATTTTTCATTTGCACCATATCTTCCGAGCCCTTTTTGGTAAATCATGATTTTGGACTTACTAGTGTTGATAGTTAGGTTCCAAGTCTCACAATACTTCTCCAACTTGTTGATCACTTCTTGCAGCTGCTTAGGGGAGTCTGCTAAAAGTACTATGTCATCAGCGTATAATAACACCTGTACGATAACACCTGCTACATCTACGCCTCCTCCAAGGCATTCTACGATGTCATCAATAAAGATAGCAAAGAGAAGGGAGCTCAAAACACATCCTTGCTTAAGGCCCATCGATGAACTAAATTGATCAGAGACCGATTCACTATCCCACACAGCTATCGTATTGGCCGCGTACAGAGCTCTTAGAGTTGCTATAACCTTAGAAGAGATTCCTAAATTCAACAATTTGTAGAATAGGCTTTCCCTATCTATTGAATCGAACGCTGCTTTGAAGTCAATAAAGAAGGTGAACAATTTTTTACTGCGCTGCAGATAAGACTGGGCAAGGTTCGATAATAAGAACACTTAATCTATTGTAGAATACTTAGCTCGAAAACCAGGCTGAAACTCACTGAGTGGCCTCCTTTCGTTAACCCAGGTTGTTAATCTGCGATATAGCATCGCTCCAAAAAGCTTCATTGACGTATTCAAAAAAGAGATACCTCTATAGTTTTCTGGAAGGTAATTGTCTCCCTTTTTAAATATCGGAAAGATGATTGAACACAGGAATCCCGATGGTATCTCGCAATTCTGGATGATCTTATTGTAGCAGTCAGTTAATTTCGCCATATATTCCGGAGTGGCAGTTTTAAAAAACTCGTACGAGATTCTGTCGATGCCAGCTGCCTTGTTTAGTTTGGTGGTACCTAGAGTTACCAGGAGCTCTTCTACTGTGAAATCGGCACCAAGAAATCGATCTGCTATCAGTGGCTCCGCATACTGAAACCGAATAACACTGAGCTCAATGTTGAGTAGAGAGGCAAAGTATTCTTTTAGCTCATTTGCCTTGAGAGAGCAGCCTATTGAGTAAGTCGAACAGTTTGCCACTTTCATAGCTTTCCAAAAATCACCTGACATTTGACAAGGAGGGTAATAATGCTCATGCTGTGTGCTTTCTTCTTTCCCGCGCATAACTTCTAATATTGTTTGATAGCTGCAGTGTAACTAAGCCTGAAATATGAGTTATTATAGATTCGGAGCAATGAGAGGAGAGCAAATGATTTCTTCCTAGCAACTTCGCACTCGTTGTCGAACCACTTTTCCTTAAAAAACTTTCTTCGATTTTAACCACTTAGCTGACTAGGAATTGAAGCTTTTATAATTTCGAGCATGTCCTCGATACGCGAAGAACTATTCAATGTCATCAGCTTGTTATTCAGATTCCCTTGGTATTCACTGAGAAAGCTATTGTAGTACATCGAATTACTGCTATGAGTGGCATGTGATCTGAAAACGTTTTTGCGCCAACCTTGAAGTCAGATATGATATTCAACCAGTTTCCGGCTGCTAAACAATAATCTATGACTGAGCGAGCAAAAGAACGCACAAAAGTAAATTCGCCGGCAGGATCACTTAAGATTCTGCCATTCAGCATATAAAGGTTGTAAGAGTCGCATAGATCTAATAACCGGATACCCTTATTGTCTCCTCGATTGTCTTTTGAGGCACGATAGCTGTTCAAACTGCTTGGAATTATCAAGGAGTTAGCTGGCCAACACTGCTCAGCTCCGATTCTGGCGTTGAAGTCAACCATCAAAAGGACCTTATTTTCATCCAAGTCTGCGAGGAGATCTTCCAACTGGCAAAAATCTTCATTCCAATGATTGCAGTTTAAGTATACCAGGACAAAGAATCCCTTTATACCGTCTATCTGACACGCAATAACATTAGTATCTCCATGCACGTGCGTTCATTTGGACCACGACATTGGCCATGTCTGGCCTTGTACACTTAACTTGGAGCGCCGATTGCACTGCCTCTTCTCGGGTGTCGTTCAAGACGCCATTACAAATGTTTTTTTGCCCTTGTCAGAAGATCGGGCGTGCCCTCTACCGGCAAGTGAACTATTCGATTTTTTTCGGTGTCTTTCTTTAACAGTCTCTCAACTTCAGCTTCTAGGTATGAGTTGCGGTCTTCGAAAACTGAAAGTTTGGTTGCGAGGAGGTCCTGAGAAGTCTTTAAGTCCGTGATTTCTCTACAAAGAGCTTGCATGTCCGATTTAGAGGCTAGGGAACTTAACTTGGAGTCCAAGAGACGTTCCAAATCGACAATACTCATATTGCTAACGGATGACATTGTGCAACTACTCTGGCGGCGTTTATCAGCTCCGAATTGTTCGGGAGAAGTTTCAGCAATACCTCTTTTGAATATTACCCGAAGATGGCAGGATGACTTTTATAGGTTAGGCCTCAAACCTCCAAGAGAACGTTTCAAAAAGTGAATGTGAAAAAAAAACTTACAAATTTGAATTGAATTGAAACTTTTTGGTGTGGATACGAATAAAAATATGATGTTATATCCGAAACTTTACTTTATATTTAGATATTTTAGTATAACTCCGGAGCTCTTGTACCACCAAGTGGACTTCACAATTTGACAGATCAAATGTCAATCGAACAAAGGTATTATAAAGCGTGGATGTTATAAGAGGACATTTGAATTCTTTACTCCAACGCTTTATAAAGCCAAGCATTAAATTTGCTTTATTGACAATCTGTTTAATGTAAAGATCGGAGTCGATATTTTGAGAAAAATGCACTCCTAAAACACATATTGAAGTGAGTTTGGTAAGTACAAATTTAACTTATCAAATTACGTTTTCTTGAAAAGATCATCGACTGGCATTTAGATACGTACAAAAATAAATTGTTATTACAGCACCACTCGGCGAATGTATCTAAATCATTCTGCATAGCAATACCGTCAAACTAACTGCGTACAAGTCTAAAGATTTTTATGTCGTCAGCATAGATTTAGATTCGAGAACTCTTAAGTATTGCCACCACGTCGTTGCTCGCAATGATAAATAAAAGAGGACCTAACTAACTTCATTGCGGTACACCGGATGTAGCGAGGATTGTATCGGATGTTATTCTCTGAAATAAAACTTGATAAGTTTGTTCTTCAAGGTAAGAACATATCCATCGGACGAAATGATTTAGGTCTATAATTAAATATTTCACGTCGATGCCCGAAATAGGTCGGCTAAGGGTGATGCGAAGGTATTGCAACAATATTTTGCCACAATCCGAAAAATTCCGCCAGGGCCACAGGTAGTATCGCTTGAGGGGGGGCAATGGTGTAGTGGTAACATCATCAATTGCCACGCCAATGGTTCATGGTTCAAATCCTGATGTCAGCAAGCATTTATTTATTTCTCTTGAAATATATAGTCAGACCGATCAATTGCGAAAGCTTGTGTGAACAGTACTGCGAAGGCATAACACTGGCAGTAGCTTGTCCGCCCTCTCTCTCTCTCTCTCTCTTTCTCTCTCTCTCTCTCTCTCACTCAGTGACGTTGAAGTTTTCGTTTGGTTCTTCTGCGAGTAGATTGTAGAATGTTGAAGAGGTGGGATTAGATCACCTTTTCACTGCAGCCACATTGGGCCTATTGTGATTTCCTCAATACGACGTAGCTTTTTAACACAATAATTTTTTCCTATGCTGAAATTAATTAGTTAGTAGCAGTCACTTATAAAAAAAGTATTGTATATGAAAATAGTAATAAAGTAATTATTCTTAATAACATTAGAGCAAAAAAAAACAAAATAAATGAGACATACGGTAGCAATGTTAGTCTGCTCTCTATAATAGTTAGTCTGCTCTCTTCTGGATGCATAATAGTTGGTCTAGTATTGTTTTAATAGTGATCTGTTAAACCGTTACGAAAAAATTGAGAGAACTGATTTCTATTGTTGCATGACCATTTTGTATATCCAAAGTTAGTAACAGTTTTTGGTCAAACATGGCGCGTGGCGTTGCACTATCGCGAGATCTTAGGGAGTCGATAATTAAGGCATTCCAAACGGGATTATCCAGCTATAAAAATGCTCACAATTTTAGTTTGCCGCGATCATCAGTGCAAAACATAATTACAAAATATAAAAATTCCGGAAATGTGGAAATAGGTAAAAAAACTAACCAACTATTTTGCATTCAGAAAAGTACTGGAAACATGATTTTGTTCCATAAGATCACTCCTTATCGTGTATTTATTTAGGTTACTTCCTTATTTGTTGATTATTTTATTTAAACTGAATTAAACTTTACGTTAATCATTAAATAGTGTATTATTTGCTTCAAAACTGCAAAGGATGAGCACGTGTAAGTATCAATTGCTTAGTAGACCAACTATTTTGCGTTTGGACTCGTATACCCGATATGGTGATGAACTCTACTATACTTTTGAGTGAGTTTGCACATGTCTTCTGCTTCGAGGTTGAATTTACCTAAATAACGATGACGTGTTCTGATTAGACAGTTACAACGCTGTACTATACTATACTATACTATACTAAAGTACGCTCTTGTACGCACTGCGACCTACAAGATCTATTGTAACAGCCCGGTGTTTAGCCGAGAGCTTGGTTAAGGCTCTTGATAACCCTCAACAAAGCTCCAGGCTCAATGTTCCAGGAGTCAGAGGGTCTCAATAAAGCCCTCCCGAGATGGAGAAGTCTTTTTCTTGCGGCCATGGGACATTCACAAAGAATGTGTTCTGCCGTCTCTTTTTGCTCTCCACATAGCCGGCAGGCGTCTGTTTCTGCTACTCCTTTCTTCTGCAGATGGTACCTGAGTGGGCAGTGACCAGTCAAGTAGCCTCTTAAGGTTCTTAAGGCTGCTATCCTAAGCTCGAGTAGCTTTTTAGCCTTGCAGCGGTTGAGATTAATGAACTTCTTTGCCAGTCTTAGGCCCTTGAGTTTGACCCACTAGTGGGCGACTAAGCTCAGCAGTCCGCCCGTTCCTCGAAGCTTTCGTGTCCTGGTATCCAGGCCACAGTGACCGTGTTTTTCGATGCGAGACAGTCTCATACAAGTTTGGATCCTACCGTGTAAGATTTCAGACCCCTGCACCAGTGGTACTATTTTCCAATTTGGAACCATCTGTGTGAGAGTTTGGTAAGACTACAAGCCCTTCATTCCTCCATGTGTGGCGGTCACCTATGACCACATTGAATTTGCTGGAGAACCGGTATTTCTTGAGTGTGGTATCTGGGATTTTGAGAATAGGATCATTTTGAATATACTCTAGAATCTTCAAATGACCTCTAAAGTTGCCGATTTTAAGTTTCGAGATCTTAGGCAGCCTAAAAGCACCCAGCATAGCTTCTTTTTGTACTGCAAGGTGCAACGGTGTGAGGCTACGCATTGCTCCCATTGCTGCCGTGGGGCACGTTCTTATTGCCCCTGTGATACTCAGACAGGCTAGACGATGGATTTTATTCAACTGTTCCTGAGTCTTGGCCTGCAAGGTTTTTGGCCACCAAGCCAACGATGCATAGGTGTACGTCCAATATATTATCTTGGGTTTTAGCCCCCAAGTTTTACCATCTAGGCGCTGGCACATAAGCATTCCTCTTGTCGCTTTCTCGGTAACCTTGTGTAAGTGTTTTCTTTGTTGTTATGTTATGATTTATTTTCCCGGAAAAGGGTGCAAGTATAGTTTTTTCCGGGGTTGATGGTAAGTATCTTTGTCTTGCACCAATCGGAGTTAAATTGAGGGCATCTTGCATTAGTTGGGAAATTATGTGCTCAAATTTGCCTCTGACGCTGATGACCATTTCGTCTGCATATCCTTATACTTTGTAACCCGATTTTTCAAGCAGCTCTAGGATTTCGTCAATAACCAAGATCCAGAGAAGGGAAGAGAGGACTCCTCCCTGTGGGCAACCTCAGGTAGCTTTTATATTTTTATGCGAGCCTCCGCACTCGATTTTTATTTTCCTGCTACATAGCATGGTTAGGATCCAATTTATGACCAGAAGAGCGATATTTTTCCTGATCATAGACTTTTGATAGCCTCATAGGAAGTGTTCTCGAATGCTCCCTGTATATCTATGAAGGCACATAGGTCTGTTTCTTTAGCAGCTAATGTTTTGCCAATTAATAGCGTTAAGCTGTGAATGACTGTTTCCGTAGACTTCGCAGCTTGATAGGCAAATTGGTTTGCACGCAGAGGATCATGTAAAGGAACTTTTCCCTTATATGATGATCGACAATTTTCTCTATCGTTCTTAGGAGAAAGGAACTGAGGCTAATGGGTCGAAAGGATTTAGGCGAGTGCTCCGCCTGCTTTGCCGCCTTTGGGATGAAGACCACCTTAACCTCCTTTCAAATTTTTGGTATATACCCTAGTGTAAGGCTGAGTCTTGGCCTGCAAGGTTTTTGGCCACCAAGCCAACGATGCATAGGTGTACGTCCAATATATTATCTTGGGTTTTAGCGCCCAACTTTTTCCATCTAGGCGCTGGCACATACGCATTCCTCTTATCGCTTTCTCGGTAACCTTGTGTAGGTGTGAATTCCAGGTGAGCGTCTTGTCAAGTATACCACCTAGGTATTTCGCTTCCTTGGATATGCCGATTGGGACGTTTTCCAATGTAATTTGTTTAAGAGTATGATTTCTTTTCCCGGAAAACGGTACAAGTATAGTTTTTCCAGGGTTGATGGTAAGTATCTTTGTCTTGCTCCAATCGGAGTTAAATTGAGGGCATCTTGCATTAGTTGGGAAATTATGTGCTCAAATTTGCCTCTGACGCTGATGACAATGTCGTCTGCATATCCTTATACTTTGTAACCCGATATTTCAAGTACTTCTAGGATTTCGTGAATAACCAAGATCCAGAGAAGGGAAGAGAGGACTCCTCAGTGTGGGCAACCTCAGGTAGCTTTTATATTTTTATGCGAGCCTCCGCACTCGATTCTTATTTTCCTGCTACATAGCATGGTTAGGATCCAGTTTATGATCAGAGGAGCGATATTTTTCCTGATCATAGACTTTTGATGTCCTCATAGGAAGTGTTCTCGAATGCTCCCTGTATATCTATGAAGGCGCATAGGTCTGTTTCTTTAGCAGCTAATGATTTGACAATTAATAGCGTTAAGCTGTGAATGACTGTTTCCGTAGACTTCGCAGCTTGATAGGCAAATTGGTTTGCACGCAGACGATCATGTAAAGGAACTTTTCCCTTATATGATGATCGACAATTTTCTCTATCGTTCTTAGGAGAAAGGAACTGAGGCTAATGGGCCGACAGGATTTAGGCGAGTGCTCCGCCTGCTTTGCCGCCTTTGGGATGAAGACCACCCTAACCTCCTTTCAAATTTTTGGTATATACCCTAGTGTAAGGCTGCATCTGAAAATTCTTATAAGGGTCGGAATTAACAGGTTTGCTCCTTGTTAGAAGGCAGGGAAATATGCCATCTTCACCTGGTGATTTGAATGGGCTAAAGGTAGATAGAGCCCATCTAATGTGGATGGCATTAAAGATTTCGCCAGATAGACTTTAGTTACGTGTAGAAGCAATGAGAACGTCGTTGCTCAGGTGTTCTGGAGAGACAGCACAATCGGATATACAGCCTAAAAAGTGGGTGTCAAGTAAGGCTTGACAGGTTTCCTCTGAACTGCTGCTGAATTCTTCATTTCGTTTCTTTAGGGAGCCAAGGTGGTTGGAGTGACTCTGGGCTAGAGCCTTCTGAATGCGACCCGCGGCGGGGAAGCTTTCAATTCATTCAGTGAGTTCTCCAAGATTCGTGTTTAGATTTTATAAGTTGTTATAACTTGTTAGAGTTTCTTTGTAGAGGCACCAATCGCCATTGAACACTTCTATTGGTTAATTTCCTAGTTTCACGCCTAAGTAATTCCAGTCGCTTATTCCACCAGTCGGCATCGTGGTTTTTTCTGTGTTTCGGAACAACTGCCTTCGCAAGCTGTGATGTATTTCGAAATTCATTCTACCATCGATATACCCTTACAAAAGAAAACCACCCTGTCGCTTAACGAAATTCGGAACAATTGACCTTAGTCCGTCACTGAACGATACAGCGACACATTTTTCGTTATATACCACCAATTATAAGTCTTTCTTTTTCAACTTTCTCTCGAGTAAATAAGGTTGCCTAGCTCTCTGCGTGAAGCATTTCCCCACAAAACCTTGTTTTGTCCACATATATATATATTTACTTGTATTTAAGGTTAGTACTAGCTATATTAGTTTATTTGGTTTGTGTTAAAAAGTTATTATTTCTACAGAAGCTACGATACAACCGGGCAGAAATACTCGTAGAATAAGTAACGTTGCGTGCACATACAACAAGTGTATGAACTCCACGCTTATAGGATACATAATATCCCCTTACCTCAAATTGCACAACGGCAGTACAAAGAAAAGGGGTTAGTGCTATTCCTTCTCACTTGTCCATATGCCTTGGTCGTATCGGAAGCACAATCTGGAAGTCCACCTGATCGGTCGTATCGGAAGCATACTCTGGAAGTTCACGTTTCTTGATCGGTCGCACCAAAAGCGTAATCTGGAAGTCCCAGAGAGTTACAGCATTCCTGAATAACCCCATTCTCACGGACACCAAGCGATCAGTATGCAACCGACTTAATCAGCTCCGACAATCCATGCGCAAGACTTAGTAAGCCAGAAATTTTCCTTTTACCCCAGCGCAGGGCGCTGGCCATTTCTCTATTTGCCAGTGATCGCTATCTTTTGCAAGCATCAAAACGGAATACTTCTTCTTCTTCCTTTTATCAGCGAGGCCATGATCCGAAAACAAGGGATCACAACCCTCCCACTTCACCGCATTTCTACTGATCCGCATGTGGGGTTCGCCTATTTGACCTCAGAAAATATCGGCAGGCCTGCCAATTTTGGATCACTCGGTTACTGAGGCCAATGAAATGCCGATGTCGTCGCATTTGTCTGATCCAGGCGTTTATAGGCCTGCCTTTCCTACATCGCGATGTCTTTGGAACGTGCATTGATATTGCCTTTTTAACAGGGTTCAAATGATCTCTTCTTTGAACGTGGCAATACCAACTGAGCCGGTCACGCTCTATTTTTTGTACGATGGTTTCCTTGATGTGAAAGCTTCCACGGATCTTCGAACTTCTTATTCGATCAAGCTTTGTCACTCCTGCTGTCATGCGAAGCATCTTCATTTCAGCTGCCGTTAATTTACTCTCATACTTTTTGTACATCGTCCAACATTGTGAACCGTATGTGAGCGCTGGACGTACAACTGCGGTGTAGAGCCTTCCTTTCAACTTAGGGGGCATTTTTCTGTCACAGAAGATAGCGGAATTTTCTCGCCACTTCATCCACCCTACGCTTACACGATGATTGATGTCGTCATCACAAGTTGCTTTGCTATTGATCATAGATCCCAGATATTTGAACTTTTCGCACTTGGGAAGCACTGTTCCATTCAAATAAATGTCTGGAATAGGTCTGAGTGGATCAGAGAACGGGCAGCACAAGTACTCTGTCTTTTTTGAACTAATGCGATACCCATTTCCCTCCAAAACGTCCACCCACACATCAAGTGCTCGTTGCAGGGATATAGGATCCTCACTTATGATGGCTCCATCGTCAGCAAAGAATAACTGATGTACTTTGGGGTCCATCACTTTACCTTCAAGCAGATAATCAAGGACTGTAATAAAGAGTAAAGGACTTAAAACGCTTCCCTGGTGTACCCCGACTTTGATTGGGAACTCTTCGGTTACTCCAGCGGGGCATCTTACTCTTGTCTTTGCTCCTTCGTACATGTCCATAATCATCTGTACATAGGTTTCTGGAACCCCTCGATGTCTTAGCGCCACCCATATCAGATCTCGTGGTTGTCTGTCGAATGCCTTTTCAAAGTCAACCAATACAATATGCAAATCCCTTAAGGAATCACGATGTTTTTCCATTATGATCCTTATACTTTGGATTGCATCTGTGGTTGATTTACCCGAGACAAACCCGCACTGATCATCAGATAGCCGTATTATTTTTCGCAGTCGGCCACCTAATACCCGCTCAACGATCTTCATGGTGTGTGACATCAGCTTGATTGAACGGCAGTTATCACAGTTTCGCGTATCACCCTTCCCTTTGTATACAGGGAGAAGGTAACTTTCACTCCATTCATTCGGCATTGGATCACCTCTCACGAATTTGGAGATGAGAATTCTGAGCCATCTGAACCCGATATCTCCCATCTTTTTCCAGAACTCAGAGGGTATTTCGTCTGGCCCAATCGCTTTTCGTTTTTTGGAGTATTTGACCGCCTCACTAACTTCTTCGACTGTAATGTCGGGTATTTCTTCACAGTTAGGCGTGGCTCTTGGAAAGTATAGCCGGGGAAACTGTTCATTCGAAAGCTCTTCACAATACTGCCGCCACCTCTGCAGAATTTTGTCGTCATCCGCAAGAAACTGGCCATGAGCATTGCTAATGAACTTTGGCGAACGGAATCTCCTGAGCATTCTTCCTTCTTTGGGCGGCTATTTCGAAGATAGTGGCACTCTTGCTCATATTGTGTCCTCGCAGCTCCTGGATAGCCTGGTTTGCATCAGCAACCGGGGAAAATATTTTCTCCAGCTCCCGATACAGGCCCTCCGTACTCTCTGCTTGAAGCTGAGCGCACTTCTTCTTCGCTTTTTTCTTGCAGCATCTGTATTCCATTTCGAGGCGAGCTTTTTCGTCACCATTATTAGAGGGGCACTTTGACCAAGCTTTGAAAGCCGCTTTCTTCTCATTTATCACTTTCTTAGCTTCATCACTCCACCACCATGTTTCTTTGGCGTGTTGATGGTGGCCTTTTGAAGCTCCTAGCAGTGATTTGGCCTTCTTTAAGCAAGTTCGCAGTAGGGAATCCCACATATTTTGTGCTCTGCACTCTTCATCCTCAGCTCCGTTGATGGTGTGAGAGAGGTAATTCTTCATTACAAAAACAAAAGCCTCGCCTTTTTCTTTGTCCAGATTGTACCACTTGATTTTCTCAGAGACCCTTGTTTGTTTGCTTTTCTTTGGTGTTTTCATAAAAATTTCTGTTAGCAGGAGACGGTGTTGTCGAGCGATTGCCTCTCCCAGGATCACTTTGCCATCTTTTACCCGAGGCTTCATGAAACTGGCTACCAAATGGTAGTCAATCTGAGTTTCATCTCCACCACTGCTGTAAGTGATCAGGTGTCGGCTTTGTTTGATGAACATGGTATTTAACACGATAAGACCGTGTGATTTGCACATGCTTAGGATGTCTTCACCAGGAAGGTTCCTGGTGCCATATCCTAGTCCTCCATGGCAGTCTTCATAGTCTTCGTTTGATTTCCCGACATGTCCATTCAAATCTCCTCCAACAAACAGAAATTCTTCCTTTGGGATGTCCTTAAGGAGATTGTGGAAATCTAGCCAAAATGCATCTTTATCTCTCTGATTGTACCCATCGTGGGGAGCATATGCACTGACAATATTCCACACCTCTCCTTGTATTACTAGTTTGAGAGACATCAAACGGTCGCTGGACTTCGAAATGCTCAAGGCGTTTCCAAGTAGCTCTGCCGCAAGGATGATACCGATTCCGTTCCTAGCCTTTTCCGTTCCGTAGTAGAACATCTTGTAATCTTTTGTCCTAACGTTTAAGAAACGCCAGCGATTTCCGGTGTTTTTCCATTTCGTCTCTGGACACACAAGATATCCACCCGCCTTCTATTCATCATCTCTTCCAGCTCGTAACTTCGACCGGTCATGGTTCCAACGTTCCAACTGGTGACCCTCAAATTGCGTCCAAACTCTTTCATTATTTTGCTAGCTCCCGGAATCCGTATAGCTCTGACCCGAACATTTCTGCTCGGTCCAGGATCAGTACCATGCACAGCAGTGGTAGTGCCTGGCGGGGTAGTGCCTTTCCTTTTTGCAAGTATTATCATAATGATACAGTTTTGCAATACAATTTTTGCACCATATTGCGATGGTGTTTGTTGTTTGACACGTGCATGCTCCTGTTTTAGTATTGTTTGATCTTTCTTTTATGACACCGGTGATCTCCAGTCGTGTCAACCCACGGACTCGCATGCACACTTGTGGGAGGGTTTTTATGGTAGTATATGTGTCGCTAGGCTCACTTGGGTGTTATATTGCCTAGATCTGATTTGTCCCCTTAGTCGCCTTTTACGACAAGCGCTAGTTGTTGGGGGGCGCTGCAGTGATATTCTTAACCCGTCCCTGCACGGGCGCAAAACGGAATACCTACGTATAAAAAAAAAGGTACTGGTGCTATCCAGCTTAACTCACAATCGTTAGTACGGTACCTTGACCACCAGTAATCGTCTAGTACCGTTCCAGATCTACATATCTACATCTATAAATAATCCAATCCCTACAGTTGATCACTTTCTGACAAAATTTAGATTCATTTTTTTTTTGTATGCATAAAAAAGTCTATACATAATAGATAATAATATATATACGAGTAGATACAATAATAGTTTTTTTTTACATATGAAAGTTTGATTAATATTTTTTTGTTTATTAATAAACTTATGAATTATCTTACATATACGATTTTCGTGTTCTCAATGGTATGAGTACTTAGTTAAAGTAAGAGTGGGGAAGTGATGGACATGAAGGTGGAAGTGGTGCGTTCTTAGTAGTAATACTTTTCTTGAAATCGTTTTGAGGGGCTAATTTAAGACTCAGAGCAAAGCTTAGGATAGAGATGAAGCAACCTCGCTTCGTCAGTGGATGAGGGATTGCCCAGGAGTCATCCATGGCTACCCAATTGGACGTGACACCTGACCGAATAGTTATCTTTCGTTTTCGTTCTCTCCGCGATATATTTTTTTTATTCTGTACAGGCACGAATAATTTATTTTGTTGAAGGGGTATAAGGCAGCAAACCCACCCCATATCCGTCGAGCTGATGCCGAGCAATGACAAGCGTGCCTCTAGCTGCTAGTATGGGATATTTAACACCTCTACGAAATCCCACCTAACCGACCCTTTACAAAGCGGCGGAAATGGTTTTTCGAAGATGTTCTGTCTCGAATTCCAACTCTGGAATGGTATGTATATGATTCGAAGCACGATTTAGTTCTGCCTTGTGGATGAACCTATATGAGTCCCAATTAGTGTGCCTAGGGCTCCTGTAATTTAACATGTCATTCATGGAGATCCCTATATCGAATCTAATGTGGTTATGGTCCGACATGGAGACGTCGTCAGACACGTGCCAGTTTGTAATGAAATTGTATATAAACTGGCTTGCCAAAGTGAGATCAAGTACGTCTTGGCGGATGATGTTAGTAAAAGTAGGAACGTTTCCTCTATTTACCACCACCATGTTGTTAGTACATATAAATTCAAAAAACGATTCACCTCTTTTGTTTATGTCCGAACTGCCGCAGGCGGTGTGATGGGCGTTAGCGTCACAGCTGATAATTCATGGTAACTTTTTGGCACGGCAGTAAGTCATCAAGTCAAATAGGCGAACCCCACAGGCGGATCAGTAGAAATGCGGTGAAGTGGGAGGGTTGTGATCCCTTATTTTCCGATCTTAACCTCGCTGATAAAAAGGAAGAAGAAGAGAAGAAGAAGAAGTAAGCCACCAAGTACCCTATCTCGTTCGGTGGTGCCTCTGCTGTGTCCCCGGGAAAGTAAGCGGATGCAAAGACAACATTCGTGGTTCACCTTCTTAGCGGCACTTCTGCCACTAACGCCACCAGGTCTCTAGTAATGAACTCTGCAATGAGAAATATATTATGAGTATTTTTAATTAAAATTGCTACCCTGGGATTGCATCATGGGTCAGAATAAATTAACTTACTGTTTTTCGTTGAGAGCCCTTTAATGGCTCCCTCGAGCACTACTGGCTCGAGATGCTGCCCTAGCATGGTGTAAGTTGATTTGAAGGCACTTGAACTGCCTTCTGATGAGTGGTGGAGAACTCATTATCGTTTACGGCCCCTGTCCCGGCGGGCCGTTTTTCTGGCCCTGCCGCTATTCAGTAGCACAGCTTCCTCGGGGTTTCTCCTCTCCCACTTCCTTAACCTTCCAGAGGGAGGGATGTAGCGTCTTTCGCTATACCTAGGGGTGTAATCCACCTCTCGACGCGGTTTATGTCTGGGTCTGAGTGGCGAGGGTTGTTCGTTGCACGGATGTCTTGGTAGCACGCTTGAAGCTCCAGTTGATGTCTGCTCTGGCGACCGTTTGTTTGCGGATACCACCTCAGCGCTGGTGCTAGAGCCCTGTGTGGCCTCAGTGCCGCTGGTATAAGTTCTATGCGTACAAGAACTGGCATGGTTTTCCTTTTCTACCGTGCCTGTCTGGTTTATGGCGGGTCTTGGGTGGTTCTTATGTCTTTGGCGAAGTTTTACAGACCCGAAGCCGTAACTGAGTTCACCTCCGATTTTGGAGAGTTGTAAGGCTGATGCCGGATCTAGAACTACCTTGATCTCCGCGACGGCTGGTCGGTCGACTATATTGAGCACTATCCAGTCGTCCACTCTTAGCCCTGCGTTTTGGCCTTTAATTAGACCCAACATAAGCTGGTTCGAGTATTTGCCAGGAAAGTACCCGACAAAAATTTCTGGACGCTGAAGTTTTCCCTCGTCCTCTTGTTGGTTACAGGTCTGTTTATATTTTCTCTGATGCATAGTTCTATAGCGAATACTTCGACTTGGAATACGGAGTTACTTTTTTCCATGCACGAGTGAATGAAGGTTTTCGTAGTAGCGCCGTATACTCCAGCGACAACTCCTTCATCTGTCTTGGATCCGCCTTGGCAGACATTTGTTCGTAATTGTTATTCCTAGTAGCTCATTGTTGTTGAGTTCATGCGCAATATCCGAGTAAACTAATTTGGAATTTGAGTTATCTTCTGCGATGAGCATTAAGGCGTAAACAATAGCTTCTTTCTTTATATGACGATATACAGGTGGTAGGTTTAGAATAACCTCCAGCGCTGCAGTAGGGGCAGTTTTCATTGCACCTGTTGTACATACACAGGGTAGTCTTTGTAGTTTATTGAGCCTGTCCTCTGTGGACCTTTGCTTTGTTTTTTGCCACCATACTTGTGCTGCATATGCGACAATTGGTCTTGCTATTGATGTGTAGAGCCATAGCTTCATTTTGGGGTTTAGGGCCCAATTTCTACCAATGAGACTTTTGCTGGTCCATAATGCGATCCTGGCTCTGTCTATGGCTTTACTTAGGTGAGAGTTCCAGGTGAGTTTTCCATCTAGTGTTAGCCAAGGTATTTGACTTCCCTAGAGAATTCTATTGTTTCACCAAAGAGTGTGGGTGCTTTTAATCTTTATCGCTTTCTTCTTTTGGTGAATACAACCATGGTGCTCTTTTTTTGGGCTGACGTTAAGGCCGACTTTTTGGCACTCTGGAGAAGTTCCGAGATTGTTTCTTCGAATTATCCTCTGATTAATATCGCAGTATCATCTTCGTAGCATTGGACATAAAAGCATTCGTTGCTGAGTACATATTTTCAGTAGTTCATTTACTACGATAGACCACAATAATGGGGAGAGAACTCCTCCTTGGGGGCATCCTTTCGCTGCCTAGTGAGATATTCATTTTTCAGTCTTCTAGCATGCATTTTATCCAGTTACATGTTGTACTCGTATTATCTACTCCTATGTACAGGATGCGTCTGTATATTTGGGCGTATTCGGTGTTATCAAAAGTTCCTTTGATGTCAAGGAAGCAGCCCACCGCGAACTCTTTGTATCTAAAGGATTTTTCAATCATAGTTGTGAGTTCCTGAAGAGCATGGGTCGTTGATTTTTCTGGTTGATAGGCATATTGGTTTTTATGTTGGATTAATAACGAGGGCTCCCTGATATGTCTATCAAGTATTTTCTCCATAATTTTCAAGAAGAAAGAGGTAAGGCTTATGGGTCGGTACGATTTCGGTAGCTCTGTTTGTCTACGGCCCTCTTTAGGGATGAACTTAACCGTAACTTCTTTTCAACTTTCTGGTATAAATAACTCCACGCAAAACTTGTTCTAAATAAGTTGATAAGTATCGGTGTTAGGTGTGGGGTGCCCTTTTGAAAGAGAGCAGGGAATATTTCGTCTTCTCCTGGGGCTTTAAAATGAAGAAAAGAGTTTAAATCCTATATTATTTTTCCTTCGTGGCAGATTTTCTTTGCTTACCAGTCCTCTCTAGTTGGTCTTACGATCCTGCTCTGGGAAGGATCGGCTGGAGAGATGGGAGCGATGATCGAATCTGGGAAGTGCGTTTCATCTAGAAGCTGTAGCGTCTGTAGCCCGTTTTCCGCATAGGTGCCATCTGGCTTTTTCATTAACCTCTGCGAGTAAGTTCTACTGTTAAACGCTGTACGGTTTTCGCGTTCGTAAAACCTCTTGAACACATTAAAAATTAGTGAAAAGAAAATTGCAAGTGCTAGGGTAAACAGGCTTACGCTCATCGGACAACTAAATCGAATAAGTAATTTCGTCTAAAACAATTGTTAAAGAACACAATCGGTAAAATGGAAATTCGTCTTAAAGCGCTTGAACAATATTATATTGATTTCGACCCAGTACAGTCGGTTATCGAAGAACAATGTTTCAGAAGATGAAGCAATGATTCGGGTCTCTTTTAAAGAAAGTTATTTCTCATTGCAATCCACGCTTGCGTCGGGATTTCGAAAAAAGCATTTAAGCCAATAACGCGAAAGACTCTACCGGTTTGGCGCTACTCTCGTTGGGTGAAATTGCCCAAGGTACAGTTACCTACCTTTTCCGGAGACTATATTCATTATGTGTCATAATGATAATGAATAGATTGATAATAATGAATCCCTTGATACAGTCACGAAGTTTCATTATTTACGATCTCCGTTGTCAGGCGGAGCATTACGTTTCGGACAACGGCACCAAGAGTCTCATTTGTAGCTGCAACTAATCAAAAGATATGTTTTTATTGTGGTGGAAACTATCATAACATTTACAGGTGTAAATGTCACCAAAGGAACGATTCACAGCAGCAAAGAAAAACAACATGTGCATAACTACCTCAAAGATAGTTATGATAACATCAACTTTCTTACTTACTTAGATGGCGCTACAGTCCGGGGCGGACCTTGGACTCAAGCAACAATCCTCTCCAGCCGGCTTGGTCTTTATCCAGCTGCCACCTATGGTGAGGCTTCCCTCTACTGCTTCGACCCTCGGGAATAAATTTGAGGACTTTCTCGGGACTCGGGCCGGGGTGTTGATGTCCATCCGCTGTATATGTCCTACCCATCTTAGTCGCAGTATGCGTACTCTTCTGGCTAGGTCGATATCTGTGTACATCATATGCAGTTCGTCATTGTACCTTCTCCTCCACTCTTCTCCGCTATGCAGACGGGTCCATACATCACTCGAAGAACTTTTCTCTCAAAACATCCACGCATCTGCACCATATATTCGTAGCAGGGATGGGATATTAGTGTCGCAGTTCGAGATAGGGCTTTACTACTCAATTGCCTTCTTAGCCCAAAGAAACAGCGATTGGCAAGATTGATTCTTCGTTTGGTTTCCGCCCTGATGTTATTGCTCGAGTTTATAACGGAGTCTATGTAGACAAAGCCCTTAACTACCTCAAAGTTGTGACTGCCTTTTTTGTTGACAGTACGCTTATTGGTTTGGTTTTTTTTTTTTGTATTTTTGGGTTGCTACTTAACTTTTGTTTTGTCTCGGGTAAGGAGGTTTACATTTCTATCAATCTCGCAATTAAGGAATGCGGTCAACCTATGAGGTGTGATCAACCGCCCAGTTGACAGTATGTACTTTGTTTTGCCCTCATTCACCGTTAAACCCATTTTTGCGGCTTCTGTTTCAATACTCACGAACGCACTATTGACATCACGCTCTCTCCCCCAATTATGGCAATATCGTCAGCGAAAGCGAGTAATTGTACAGAATTTTAAAATATTGTGCCTCTTATGTTGGCTTGTGAGTTGCACACAAACTTTCAAGTTCGAGGTTGAAAAAGACGCGTGGCATAAGTTTGGCAGGGATGTCAAGAATAGACATGACTCTATACCTCTATCAATAAATTTTAAAATCGATAGAGGTGGTGGGTATCGATTCTGGTTTTCAGGGTTTTTTCAAGATCTGTCCTAGTGTGAATGTTTGGTCGATGGTGAACTTTCCTGGACTAAGACTACACTGATATGAACAATGAGTTTGTTGGCAAATGGCTTAAGACGTTCACCCAACATGACGGATAAGGTCTCGTAAGGGATGTTTAGGAGTCTTTTGCCCCTGTTACTGGCGCAGTTAAGTTGGTCGTCTTTTTTAAGGATCGAACAAATGATGCTTAGGTTCCACTTATCGGGCATGCTTTCGTCTGGCTATATTTTATAGAAGAGGAGTTGGTGTATGTTCCCTACCAAACCCACTTCCGCTGCTCTAAAGAGTTCGACGGCAAGGCCCGCTCCAGCGGCTTTATTTGACTTTAGCTTGTATATCGCTATCCTCACATCATCAAGTTCGGGTGGACTGAAGTGTTATCCACCATCGTCCACATTGAACAAGTTATTCTGCCTAACACCGGGATTTTGGTCATCATCGCCATTTAACAATATGTAGAACTGTTCCTTCTATATCAACAGCACCATCTTCGTCCCCGCAGGCTTCTGCTCCAGCTTTAAAGCATTGGCATGTTTTTTTTATTTTTTGGTAACGTTTTCGAACATCATTCCAGTAGTTTAGCTGTCAATCTTTTCGATCAAACGTTTCTCATGTTGCTTCATTTTCCTTCTGAGAAGTCGATGCTCTTCCCTTCTCCACTGCTCGTAAAGTTATCGAGCCGCTCTAGTCCTTCTGTGCAGCACCGCTTTATATGCTTCTTGTTAAGTTGCATATGTTCGCCGGTATTCTTCATCACACCAGGGGTTTCTTTGTGGTGGTCTGGGGAATCCAGCATATCAGAAGCGGCATCTCTAATGGCTTACTTGCAACGTTGCCACTGGTTATCTGCACTTGCTGCTGGCGGCATGGGACATGCTCGGAGATTAACGAACACTCAATCGGCAAAGGCTTTGGCGGTTCCTTGCTATTGCAGCCGCTCGATGTCAAACATTCTCATAATATTTCGCTGATTCCCCACTGCACTGGACATCCGCACTTCATACCTTTACTGCAACCAAGAAGTGGTCCGAGTCTACATTGGCTCCTCAAAATGTTCAGACATCCAATATAATGACGACGCCTTCCATCGATCGCAATATGATCAATTTGGTTAACGGTTATATGATAACATCAGCATGCACTATATTCATTAACTTAAATGTTAAACAATAAGCTTCAAACGTAAACCTGCTTGGCTGCAAATCAACAAAATAGTTTTCAGTTCATTTGGTTCTAATAAAAGTCATTATATGTACATTCCATTATGTTATTGAGGTCATCGAAAGAAAATAAAATTCTTCCTCTATCGAAGGACACAACTTTAAAAGAAAAATATCCATAGAAAATTCCACTACCACTCAAAGCAGAAGGAATCACCTGCGGATGTAAAGGATAAACCAAAAGAGCCTCGCAGAAGCTCACCGGATAGACTTGCACTGCGCACACTACACAGCTATGTGAACTATATAGCTTTGGAAACTATTTCATTGATCCTTATGCCATTTCCGGCCCCGATTACTTCCTACGGCAGCACAGTATCGAACACTGCATCAATATCCTCCTGGTTGTTATCTCAATGAAACATCGACGATGTTTTTGTTTCGTTGGTTGGTGTCATCCTTCCTCTTCCATCCAAGGATACCGGGCAGCTGTTTTTTTTTTTTTTTCAAATCAATAGAGATATATCCTTTGTTTTCTCTGTCGTCTTGTGCTTGTTTTAGAATTTTCCTCGTCCCCTCTTTGGATGCCACCAAAACTTCACTTTGACGATATTGAGAAAAGGCACTTGTGCGTGAGGTTGTTTTTACAGCATGCCTTCTCTTAACGGTGGTGTTGCTATGAAAGTAGGTCAATGTATTCTTTAAGTTGAAAGAAAACAAATTAAAAACAAAGAATAAAATAAAAAAAATAACCCTAACGCAATTAGTAGTTAAAGAAAAGAAGATAATGGAAACTTAATTTCGGAGGGGGTACAGGATTGCAGCAAGAACACTTTCAGAGTGCGATTTAATCTTTTTTTTTTTGCATCCTTATTGTCACCTGCTAATCCAATCACTGTGATTTTGCTTTCGTTTTAAGCCGTGAAAGTTTATTTGCTTATGGTACATAGCGAGAAGAAATTTGTAGGATTTCAGAAACTTGTGAGATTTTAGGGACCTCCAATGATTAAGACCGCGAATAGGATTTATTTTACGAGTGAGAAAAGCTGGAAGATTTTTGATTCAACAGCACGGTCCTTATCAGATCTGGTGTAACCTAAGTCAGGTTCAGAAAGGTACTGGGTGGATAGGCATAGTTCATTAATAAGCTGCTTGGATTAAGGGAGTCGGTTTGTGCACCAGTTTGTCCTCTCGGAAATATAAACCCATCGTCGGTGCAGTGATCGCTAAAACGATGTCCAAACGGCAGTGCATACGATTATATGAAAACATAAAGTTCTCTTTTAGCCTGGGCCTACCAACGCCTACTCCCCACCTCATCACTGCTGACCTCTAAGTGCCTAGTACCTTGATCGCATATTATGTAATCAACCCCTTTGGAAGGTTTTGGAGGCAGCAGACGAGGGGGCGGAAGAGTGGTTTCTCACCAGAGCACTTCTTCTTGTTTCAGATTGCAGCCGACGATCTTTGGATTTGTACGTGGAATGTTTGGACCCTTAGCAGACCACGTCGAGAAATAAGCAGGGGCCCTAGACTGCTTTAAAGCAGATATACTCGCCATTCAATAAGTGCGATGGGATGGGCCGGGCAAAAAAAGGACGAAAAGCTGTGACATCTACTTCGATGATAGCTACAGAGACAACAAGCAGCGCTTATTCGGATGCGGATCCGCAATGCGCGACAGACTTAAGCTTCCAACACGCGAGCGAGACCTAACTTCCGAACGGAATAACTAAAGATTTTGGGAAATAAAACAACCGTTTCCTTTAAACTCCAACAATCAACTAATTTATTTCTGCTTCTATCTAATAAAATCATATTCTTGAAAAACAGAATTATCATATTATAATACAAGTGAATAACAAATGTTTCGTATTTCGGCATGTGCATCTTGCACTTGCATATTCGGAAAAACAAAATTATAATATTATATTACAATGTGAATAACAACGTTTCATATTTCGACATATGCGTTACTTTAAGGTTTTAAAAATGAACAGCAAATTTAGCATTACTTTAGGATTTTACAAAGGTCAATGGCAATACAGGGATGAATGGCAAGCTTCATGTTACGGCATATGTTGAGGGTATCATTGGATACGTAACTCCTCCCCCTTAAGCCTTAAGCGACTGACCTAGAACATGTGTCCTTGAAAGAGCGATCGGTGTTGTGCGATTGTCCGGGGATGATTCTTGGTTGTTTATATTTTGAGGAGTTTGTCTGTTGGTTGCCTTTGCTTCCTGTTTCCTATGACGGTGCTTCACAACGTAAATGATGGTACCTATTAACAATATCATCACTAATATTTCCCATGTGGAATAGGTGTTGTGGTTGGTTTATTTTTTTGGGAGGAGCTCTATTTTTCCTCTATTATATAGTTGATCGGTGTGTAGGTTCCCCAGTGTGAGGTAATATGTTGTTGCTGACAGGTCAATGCTGCTACGTGTCGGTAGGTGGATCACTATGCTATCCCAGAAGGTATTTGCTCTGGAATCATAGATTTTATTATTAATGGATATTGTACAATTATTAAAATGGATCAGTGCGGTTCCGTATATTATGTACTGCTGAATTCCGCAGGTTGTCTTTAGGGTAATATTTGGGACGTTGGTTAGGAGGATGTAGTTAGGCTTTGGTTGGTATATAGAAGTACCTTCAGATCCATTCACCATCTTGCAGTTAGCTGGCAAGTTGTTTATGATGTTTGGTACGCAATTCGGGTGGTTAGTTTGTAGGTTATCCTGTCTTTTGCAGTAGTAGGTTCCTTCTAGTAGATCGGACTTCTTGTTGTTAAATTGCGTTTTAAGTTCGTTAAGGAAGGTGTAGGGGTAGGTTGAGATAGTTAGGGTTTTGTTAATAGAGCACATCCCAGAGCACTCAGACTCTCCGGTTCATTGTACTACCAGGCAGGAACCTTTCTTTGATGCGGTGGTTAGATGATGTTGATGTTATTCGTTTTCCATTTTATACTAGGGTGGCTGGTGATTGCTGTTCCCCGCTGGGGCTTGAACTTGCACACATCGGTTAACGAGCAAACACACAATCCACTGCACCATTGCCACCCCAGTTAATAGGGTTTTGAATTGGGTGGAAGGGGGAATATGTGCTGTTAGAGATAACTGGTATACCAATGCTAAATACATATAATGCTGGTGTCATTATAGTAGGCCTGCAAGTTCAAAAACTCGTAAGCCTGCTCATCAGATACCAGGTGAATAGATTGTGGCCTGAGGAAATATCTTATTTTTTTCAATTCTGTTTTACTTAATATTTCTTTAGAAATAATATGTAAACGGGCCAGGGTAATGGCCTCTGCGATATCGGTTAGGTGATTATAGAGAAGATCTATATTGAAGTTAATTCTATGTATATACTGCAGTTGTTTCAAGACTTTTTCTTTTGTCCTACGAGCGTTGCTTAGATTTTTGTGATATGTGTTTAAGAAAGCTTCTATTACTTTTTGCTATTTATTGATATGACGAGTGATATTGTCGGACCCCTCTATCATTTGTGTGTTGATGCCAATTTGTTTATCGGACTCATTTTTTAGTATGTTTTGATTTAATTCTATGGTTTAATTTTAGTGCATCGTTAGAATCTATATTCCCTGTTATGGTCTTTATTAATGTGCCTAATCCGTCGATTAATCCCCATTTCTGTCGGTGGTTCGGTAAAAGTGTATATAACATCTGTTCTAACACTTTGAATTTCATTTTTGCCATGTCAATTGTATCACTGTTTATTTCTTTATGTTTAAGGAGTTCTAAGGATTTGCCGGTTTTGTTCACGCTGTTTTCGTAATTTAGGAGGTTTACTATATGAATACATTTTTTTTCGTTTCAATAGTTCTAGCTTGTCCCAGTCTCAGTGGTAGGAATCCATAGCTGCCCGTTAAGTTCTAGATCTCCATGCTGTGTGCGCCTGGGATTACCGTCAAACCGTGGTGAATCCTTTATGGCGTCCGGGTTTCTGAGTGAGTTGAATAAAGCATTGACAGACATGATTGGCAGATTCGGTGTCCCACACGCAGTAACAATCGATGGTGTCGATGTAGAGGAAATATTTAAATTACATGGTTCACTTTCGTTTATAATTTTTAAATTGGATAAAGCAACCGGTTCCCCATGGTCGGAATTTTGACGCCCTAATTCTGTATTTTGTATTAAATTTAATAATGGATTATCTACGTTCAATAAGGAATTCTTGGCATGTCAAACGGTAGTGCATGCGATCATATGAAAACACAAGCGTTTTCACTCAGCTGAGGCCTACCAACTCCTACTCTCAACCTCCACGCGGTGACAGCCGGGTGCCTAGTACCTTAATCCAAGAAATGGGTAACCAACCCCGTTTGGCGGATTCTTGGTGGCAGCAGATGAGAGAGGGGGGGAAGAGTGCTTTTCTCACTAGAGCACTTCTTCCTGTTCCAGGCGGCAGCGGACGAATTCCCTAGACGGAGTCAACGGTGGCGTCTATAGTTCCAGTTAGGTTGAACTTAGTGAATACCTTGCGCGAGCTGCTTCGACGTATTCGGATCACAGGTCGGTAAGGAATTTCCAATGTTGGTCAGGACATTGGAATAGAGATGGTGGCGGAGGAGCCCTTAATGGGCCAACGGCAGCGCTCAAACTCCCGTAGTGGACTACTGGCACCGGTGTACCCGGCCCCTCGTCCTAGGGGAATAATTAAGGAACTGGCCCTCCAGGTTGGGGGTTGTGCCGTCGGGGTAACTTCCCTACCACGTAAAAAACGCATGGTTCCGAAACAACCAAAAGCCTCGGATAAGGATGACCCAACTAATGACGACCCCAGCAAACGAAATAAGGACAACGACCTTCGGATCTGTACGTGGAATGTTCTGTCCCTTTACAGACCACGTGCAGCCGAACAACTAGCAGAGGCCCTAGACTGCTATAAAGCAGATATTACCGCCATCCAGGAAGTGCGATGGGATGGGCCAGGCAAAAAGAGGATGAAAAACTGTGACATCTACTACGGTGATTGCTACAGAGGCAACAGGCAACGCTTATTCGGATGCGGATTTGTCATACGCGGCAGACTTAGGCAAGAAGTCTTAAGCTTCCGACACGTGAGCGAGCGTATTATGACGATCCGGATCAAGGCTAAATTCGCTAACATAAGCCTAATATGTGTTCATGCCCCCACAGAAGAAAAGGACCCTGCCTCCAAAGAGTGTTTCTACGAGCTCCTCGACAAAACATACGAGCAATGTCCTAAATACGACGTTAAGATCGTATTGGGCGATTTTAACGCCAAAATAGGAAAGGAGGACGTCTTCGGTAGAGCAGTCGGTAAGCATAGCCTACACGACACCACGTCTGATAACGGACTAAGGCTAATTGATTTCGCTGTGGAGCGAAATGTCACCATAGCAAGCACATGGTTTCCTCATCTCGATATTCATAAGCAGACATGGCGGTCCAATGATCATGTCACGATCAACCAAATTGATCACATTGCGATCGACGCAAGGCATGCCTCCAGTATTCTGGATGTCCGGACCTTCCGAGCGGCCAACATAGACTCGGATCATTACCTTGTTGTAGCCAAGGTACGAATGCGGATATCCCAATCTGAGCAACAAAGAAGAATTACTGTGAGAAAATTTAACGTCGAAAAGCTACAATCGCAAGAGACCACCAGACTCTTCGCTGAACGCGTATCCCGAAATCTCTCAATCACCCCTATACCGCCAGCATCAAGTGCCGAAGACCAGTGGCAACGCTGCCAACATGCCATCAGAAACGTCGCGACTGATGTGCTGGGTCTCGCTCGCCCACCACCGCGAAACCCCTGGTTTGACGAAGAATGCCGGCGAGTGCATGCAGCAAAACAAGAGGCATACAAAGCGGCGCTGCAAAGAAAGACGAGAGCTGCTCTTGAGCTCTACGAGCAAAAGAGACGGGAAGAACATCGGCTTCTCCAAAAGAAGCAGAAAGAGCATGAGAAGCGCGCGTTTGAGAATATCGAGAGTCTATACTCCAGGAACAATGTACGGAAGTTTTACCAAAAGGTAAAAAGAACGTGTCAGAGAAGTAATACCCGTACAGAAACCTGTAGAGATGAGAATGGAAACCTCGTAGTAGAATCACAGTCGGTGCTGAGAATATGGAAAAACTACTTCTGCAGACTGTATAACGGCGACGAAGACCAACATCCCGCTGTCAGGCAGAATGAACCATTCAACATGGACGATGATAGTCAAAATTTCCGTCCACCTGACCAAAACGAAGTGAGGATAGCAATATCCAAGCTAAAATCGAACAAGGCTGCTGGACCTGACGGTTTACCGGCCGAACTTTTCAAGGCAGCTGGGGATGAATTGGTAGAGTGCATACACCAACTCATTTCTAATATTTGGTCAGAGGAGTGTATGCCTGATGAATGGAATCTCAGCATCGTTTGCCCGATCCACAAGAAAGGAGACCCCCTCAACTGCGCCAATTATAGAGGCATCAGTCTCCTCAACATCTCGTACAAGATCTTTTCTGCGATATTGTGTGAACGCCTGAAACCTTTTATCAACAGCCTGATTGGACCCTATCAGTGCGGTTTCAGGCCAGGAAAGTCCACCATCGATCAAATCTTCACACTTCGGCAGATCCTGGAGAAAACCCAAGAATTCCAAATCGATACTCACCACCTCTTTATCGATTTCAAGGCCGCCTATGACAGCATCTATAGAGAAGAGCTTTATAGAGCCAAGTCTAGTTTTGACATCCCTGCCAAACTTGTCCGCCTGTGCAGGCTGACGATGGAGAACGCTCGCTGCTCCATCAAGGTCGGTAATGACCTCACCGAGACCTTTGATGTCAAAAAAGGCTTTAGACAAGGTGACGCGCTGTCATGTGACTTCTTCAATATTGTACTTGAACGGATTGTGCGGAACTCACAAGCCAACACCGGAGGCACAATCTATTACAAGTCTGTACAACTGCTTGCATACGCCGACGATATAGACATTATCGGAAGATCTCAGCGGGCTGTCACCGGTGCTTTTGCAAGCATTGAGGCGGAAGCGGCCAAAATGGGTTTGGCGATAAACGAGGGCAAAACCAAGTATATGCTGTCAACTAGAAGGGAAAACCAACATCGACGAATTGGACAAAACGTCACCGTGGGCAGCTATAACTTCGAGGTAGTAAGGGACTTTGTCTACCTTGGCTCTGCTATAAATTCAGCAAACAAAATCAGCGCAGAAATCAATCGAAGAATAACTCTTGCCAATCGCTGTTTTTTTGGGCTTATAAGGCAATTCAACAGTAAAGCCCTCTCTCGAACAACTAAGGAGACTCTATATAAGACCTTGATCATCCCAGTCCTGCTTTACGGCGCTGAAACATGGACTTTATTAAAAGAGGATGAAGATATCCTTGGTCGCTTCGAGAGAAAAATTCTTCGTAAGATTTTCGGTCCCGTTTGCGTTGACGGGTTTTGGAGGAGAAGATTCAATCACGAACTATACGAGCTGTACAGCGACATCGACCTAGTCAAAAAACTGCGTATTGGACGTCTGAGATGGCTAGGACATGTAGAGCGAATGGACACCAACGCTCCGGCCCGCAGAGTCTTCGAATCTAACCCCGAGGGACGACGCAGTAGAGGGAATTATCGCCGTAGGTGGCGCGCACAAGTTCAAGGGGACCTCGACCAACTTGGAGTGCGCAACTGGAGGCAATTAGCTAAAGACCGAGCTAAATGGAGAGGCTTGTTGGCTGAGGCCCAGGTTCACCCCGAACTGTAGCGCCACCTAAGTAAGTAAGTAATAAGGAATTCTTCAAATCACCTCTATTACGTGTTGGTTCACTTCTATTGACCTGGTGTATGGTCTAGGTCTTAACTTATTCAAATAGTTATGTGCGGTCTCTGGCATTGGTATGCCAACTAATCTAATTTATTTGTTAGTTTCTTAAATAAAAGAATTAAGGATTTATCGAACTTGACTCACAGGATGATGATCATGGTCCGGAGTTGATTGGGTTGTTGATCCTCTGAACTAAAGAGTTGAAACTCAGCAAACAGTTGGCAGGAACTTTAGTAAATCTTTTCGGTCGTTACACTTCCGTGTTATGTGATATTCGATACGTCACTTCTATCAGTTAGCCACTGATAGTGAAAATTATTTCGATTTGCCTTCGACTCTTCACAACGTTTCTGTTTACACTTCCGTGTTATGCGATATTCGATACGTCACTTCTACCAGTTAGCCGCTGATATTGAAAATTATTTTGATTTAAAGTGCGGTTATCGCAAAATCTGTACGTGTATATGCTATTATAACTTTTTAACTAACACTTTGAGAAAAACAAGTAATACCTCAAATTAAAAGTTATTTATTTAGCTTAAATTTAACAAATTTAAATCAGTCAGTCAAACTTAACATATGTTTCATCGTCCATAACTAAGCAGCCTTTGAATTTAGTTAAAAGTTTGTCATAAAGACAAACTAGCCCGTTTTTTCGCTACTAAATTTTGTTTGTCAGACCGGTTGGGGTATTTTATAGCACGATACGATTTAAACTCTGTTTTTAAACGTGTACGCTGCTGTTTTTAAACGTATATGCTGCTTGCTGTACTCTTGCCCGGGATCACGCTTTAGAGATCTCATTACCTTTGCGACCAGTTTTGAACTCTTACATCCCGTTTTCTAAAATTTTTTGTAACTCTTTGGATACTAAGTGTTCTTTTTATACCATTTTATAACACTCCACACAGTAGTTCTAGGTAATTTTAACACCTTTGCTATCTTTGATCCCGACGGCGAAGGATTTTCAGGAAATTTGTTCACTATTATTTTGCGACTTTCAACTTTCATTGCGCACAGAACCACTGATAAATATTCAATCGAAACAAGAAATGCACCAATTAACTCTTAAGCTTTACTGAAAAAATGCGTGTCACAATAGTTCGTTACGTGTCATTAGGGGCGCTGTAATAATCATCAAAAGGCGTACAGATTTTGAACCGCACTTTGCCTTCGAATCTTCACGACACAACGTTCTTTTATCGTTTTTCCTACTATGTTTGCGTTCAATATCACTTATTTATTTTCAAAACGTTATGTGCTTTGATAGTTTTCCTATCCTACCGACTGCGCCACTTAACTTCCGAACGGAACAACTAAAGATTTTGGGAAATGAAACAACCGTTTCCCTTAAAATCCAACAATCAACTAATTTATTTCTACTTCTATCTAAATAAAATCATATTCTTGAAAAATAAAGTTATTATATTACAATGTGAATAACAATGTTTCATATTCTGGCATGTGCATTACTTTAAGATTTTAAAAATGAATTGCAAGTTTAGCATTACGTTAGGATTTTACAAAGGTTAATGGCAACACAGGCATGGATGGCAAGTTTCATGTTGCGGCATGTATTGGCGGTATCATTGGATACCTAACTCGAGCGTATTATGTCAATCCGCATCAAGGCAAAATTCGTTAACATAAGTCTTATATGTGCTCATGCCCCCATGGAAAAAAGGACCTTGCCACCAGCGATTCTTTTTACGAGCTCCTCTATAAAACATATGTACTCGAATGTATGAGCAATGTCCTATATAAGTACGACGTTAAAATCGTATTGAGCGATTTTAAGGCCAAAATAGAAAAGAAGAAAGACTTTGGTAGGGCAGTTGGTAAACACAGCCTACACGACACCACGTCAGACAATGGATTAAGGGTAATTGATTTCTCTGTGGAGCGAAATGTCACTATATCAGGCACATGGCTTCCTTATCTTAGTATTCACAAAGAGTTCGAAGATCCCCGTCAAGGAAACCATCTTAGACCAAATAGAGCGCGACCGGCTCAGTTGGTATTGCCATGTTCAAAGAAGAGATCATTTGAACCCTGTTACAAAAGCAATATCAATGAACTTTCCAAAGACATCGCGAGGCAGGAGATGCAGGTCTATAAACGCCTGGATCACACAAATGAAACGCAACCAGCATTTGATTTGCCTCAGTAACCCAGTGATCCTAGATCGGGAGGCCTGCCGATATTTTCTGAGGTCAAATAGGCGAACCCCACATGCGGATCAGTAGAAATGCGGTGAAGTGGGAGGGTTATGATCTCTTGTTTTCGGATCATAACCTCGCGGAAATAGGAAGAAGAAGAAGAATATGTATGTGCTATCAAAACTTCGTGCAATCCAGAGATTTGACAACATGTGCGTACATACATGTATAGACACAGAAACCTTGCAATATTTTTCTATCTTGTTAGATGAGATGTTGTTGCTCGTTGGATTTCTCCACATTTTACAATGTTTTGATAGATTAAAAATATATGTAAATTATACTGGACAACAAATAAAATATTTTTTTTGGAAGTTCTTCCAAAATGTATTTTTTTTATACCTTGCATGAAATTTTTTAAAATACGGGTGTAAACAATTTACGAAACATCCAGATTTTTATCAAAATCTGTTAATCTAAAAAAGTGAACATGCATGAAAATTTATAGATATTCATTTTTTTTTTGTTATTCTGAAGAATTTTTTATGCGTTTTGCTTGTCTTTTATACAAGTATGATGGATGATCTCGTATCGAGGTCCAACAAAAGTCTGCGAGCATTCTCGACGACCATTTTCCTTGATATCGCTTTTCCATCACCATTATGTCTTGGTGAAATCTCTCCGCATTCTCGGCATCTAAGTTTTCAAAACTCCACTAAGAAAAAACTCCAAATGGGAATCAAAGAAATGAATCTTAAAGAACTGTTTGCATCCCAAGCTTTTGTAGTTTTGTAATAGCTTATAAATGATTTCCTTATAGTTTGGTGACTTTGTATTGCCAAAAAAATGTTGTGTCACTTCAACAAAAGAAAGCCATGCCCTTTTTTTCGGTATATTTAATTTGTCAATAAAATTGAAGTGCTTCATGACTTTTCTTATATCTGGCCCTATAAAAAGCCTTCTTTTATTTTAGCTTCGCTTAATCCGGGGAACAAAGTTTTTAAATAGAGGAAACCTTCTCCAGTTTATCCATGGCTTTAACGCAGTTTTTCATAAGTCCCAATTCTATGTGTAATGGCGGCAAAATTATGTTGTTTGGCTCTACTAAGGGGCTTTGAGCAATATTTTTTTTGTTATCGTTAGTTCTTTAGTGAAGGTACATAGTTATAATACTCCTACGCGATAAACTGTCAGTAACCAATATCAAGTAAATGGTGAGCCAACAAATAGTGTGGAAGTTTTTATTAAATTAAACACATTTGTGTATAAATATAGAACTTTATTGATTAATGTATTATGAATAGAATAGAACATTGTTCATGCGACTACAGATTGTTCCAAATCACTTGACTTTTTTCTGTGCAGGTATCTTTTATTTGTACGACTTTTACTCATTTTCATTCCTAAGAGATACAAGCAACAACAACTACAGCTAATAAAATTAAAATTCGAGACAACGAAAGAAAAAGAGGAGGAGCAAAAGGAAAACAGGCTGTATACCCATACCTTGATATCTTTCATCGCATAGCTGCGGAACTACTGACGAATCAGAATCAAGTTGCGTGATGGGTATACCGAATTTGAGAAAAGGACCAAAGGTAACAAATTCTAGCTTCTCAGATTTACTTGCTTGAACGATGCATATCAATTGAAGTGCATTTTTTCAGTTGTTGTTTTGTATGCCGACTTTATTTGGTTTTTAAATAAAAACATGTATTTTATCTGTTGTGTTTATCCTATTTTGGAAAATTTAAGAAACAATTTTATTTCGGCTAATCGAAATATAATATACAATACATGCCTAATTAACTAATACAATAAATAAATAAATTAATACATAGTAAGAGCATCATACAGAGTAAAGTGGAGAAAATCATTAACCATTCTTAGAAGAATGAAGAGAGATTTCATCCCCTTTATTTTTAATTTTTTTTGGGAAATTTCTCTCTGCGCACGGTAGGTAATTTCAAGTGACTTGGAACAATCTATATCATCGCTTCTGTTGCAAGTGACCATCTGAAGGTCAAAATTACTAATGACTTTTTGTTGAATGTCTGAGATCCATTCATAATGCCATGGACCGAACTTCATTAACCAATAAAATTCTGTATTGATTTCGTGACAAATGTTTAATTTAATGAAAACTTCCACACTAGTTGTTGGCTCACCCTTTATACATTTTGTCGTGTATTTAGATAATTCGATGTAGTAAACTATTTCTGATATTTTTTGTTAATTATGCATGTACGATTCCAAAGATGTATAATTTAATTAACGGCAAAAAATCGTGTTGACCAGAGTTATTAGGAGGGTGGCGTAGTCAGTATATTGCGGGTAGTTTTGATATTCTTCGGTTTCCTTCTCTGTTATACGTATATCTGTGGGCTATTTCACGAAATTACAATTATAATTACAAATTTGTTTACTGATTTTCTGTTTCACAAACTACAAACTTAATTCCAACAAATTTGTTAAAAAGAGAAAAAAATTAAGGGAAATTGTATTTGTTATTTACAAATACACAAAAAAATCGTTTCACCGTTTATTTTTCAGAGTTGTAAACAATAATTGTTTTTTTTTTATAATTTTGTAAGTCCTCTAACTGATAACATCAAAGAACAAAATGTATATACAGAACAAACATTTTACCGCCGGTTTAATTCGCGATAAGAAAAATGTTTTATTCGGCAAATTTTCTAATACCATAACATATTTCTTTTTTTTTCCGAGGGTAGGTGAAAATGTTCACTTCTTTCCATTTCAGCTTTGCATCAAGTGTCATTTCAAGATACTTAGGCTTGTTTGCAAACGGAATTTAAACCGAGTTTGAAAAGATCGACAAATTATTTATTTTCTTATAAGTAAAATTTACATGAACAGATTTGGTCTCGTTAAGTGCGATTCGCCAAATCTTTGTCAATTTATTTACTCTATCCAAAGCTTCTTGCAGTTTTTCTGTAGTACCTTCGACCGTTTTACCTACCGCTAAGATAGCAGTGTCGTCGGCAAATGTAGCTAGCTCAGTGCCTTCTACTTGCGGTATATCGAGAGTGTATAATAGATAGAAAACTGGACCAAGAACGCTTCCTTGCACCACCCTAGCCATTATTTCCTTAAAATCTGAATATTCGTTTCCACATTTGACGCAGAATAGTCTATTCGTAAGGTAGTTCTCCAAAATATTATTATTGTTCGTATTTGTTCGTATTATTTATTATTTCTTATAATTCAGAATAAAAAAAATATATATATATATATATATATAAAACAATTCAGTCCTATCAGAAATATAAGAAATATTGTGACATCCTATATTTTTGATATAAGCTATAAAAATAGATTAGAATGCCACTTCAATAGGCTTATACAATAAAAGGAAAATTTTAGGCGGGGTGACCTTAAAAGTTCAACTTACATAGCAACAATATAAGATTATTAGTTAGTTCAAAACAATAAGAAAAAAGAAAGTAAATGCAAGTAAAACAAGTAATTGCTAAATATGCAATAGCGAAGTAAACATAAGAAAAATAAAAATCAAGTTAAACCAAAATATCAGAGAATAAGAGATTCCAAGCCAACGTACTAAAAGCGGAAGAGCCACATTTTAACGCATTTTAAAAACCTTCCAGATATTGATATTGCCCTAATGTACTGTGGGAGTTTATTAAACAACCGATGAGATAAAACAGAAAAAAAAATACGGAATGCAGTGGTACGGAAATTGGGTACAGATAACATATTTGAAAAGTTTCTAGGTATAGGTGCTCCGGCAATACTTGTGATAATTTGAACTTTAAGCCTTCGTGCCAGACCTTGTCAAAGGCTTGAGAGACGTCAATTCTTCAAGTGATTTTTCGATTACATGTGTTGTTCGATGTACTTGTTCAACTGTAAAATGCTTACTTCTGAATTCGAATTGATAATCCGGAATGAGATGCCCGTCTTCTATTACCGGCTGTATTCGCCTAATAAATATTCTCTCGAACACTTTGGATATAATGGGAAAAACGAAATTGGTTTATGAGACGTTTTTTCATTCGGCGGTTTTCCGGGCTTAAGGACCATTATGACTTCGGCGACTTTCCATTGACTGGGAATTCCATAACACATAATGTTAAAGTTAGTGAGTGGATACAATTATAAATTTTTTATTTTTAACGTACAGTATTTTCAAAGAAAGCATCAACAATGGCTAAACAAACACGATGGACAGCTCTGCATACCGTAGATTTAGATATACCGTGCATGTTTGCGATACTGTCCTCCATTTCCAAGCCAATGTAAAACTGTTAGAAATTGTTGTATCGGTGTCAGTGAAAACAATTTTTCAGACTTATTTGCAATCCGAGGTCCAATTTGTTTTATTATTTCCTCTGCCTTAGGACGTTTTAACCGAAACTTTTCGTTGAAAACAAAAGAATCTGAAATTTCGTAGTTGATTCGCTGTCGATAAATTTTTCTTCGTCTATTTAGCACAAAATCTTCACTTATATCACTAACGGTGCTACTATGCCTTCGACGGTTATAGGTTTGGAAAGCGATTCCTTTCGAAAAGTACAAATTGTTTTTAAACCGACACACGATCTTTCTATTGTAAGAATTTTTCAGTAATTCAACAAATTTGTAAAATTTCTTGATTTGGTGAAACACAAACTTACAAAAAAATATGATTTTTAACAAATTTGTAGTTGTAAGCAACAAAGAAAATTAACTTTTGGTGAAACGGAAATAATGAAATTTCTACAAATTTCCCTTTGTAAACAACAAATACATTTTGTAACACAAAAATTTTCTGAAACAGAAAAAATCGATTTTTCCACAAATTTGTTAAAAAAATGTTTGTGAACAACAATTTGTAAGTTGGTGAAATAGGCCACTGGTTGACGGATTGTGTTTGTGTGTTGTGAACGGGTTTGTGTATGCTCTGGTGGGGATTCCCCGTGGGCGAGGCAAGGCGAGCACTGATCAGCTAGTTCGTAGTAAAAATGAAAGAGGTAATATCTGGATAAAAGTCGTTCTGGGCGTCCGAAGAAACTTAATGCACGAAATGTTCGGACCATCCTTCGTAAAATCAACGCTCCAAAATCGGCTCAAGACATTGAAAATTCCGCCTATAAAGAAGTTCATCATGAAAAGGTTCAAAGAGTCCTAAGATCCGAAGGATTTGATGGAAAAGCTTCTGATCAATTAACAAAAACTCATCGAGTTTGCCAAGCGCTGTATTTCTAAAAGTCACTAGTTTCGGAGAACGGTACTATTTACGGATGAAAGTAAGTAACTATTTTCAGATCCGATGGCCGGGACAAAATTTGGCTACGACCAAACCAAGAAATGACTAAGCACAATTTGGTGGCAACAGTGAAACATGGGGGAGACAATATTATGGTTTGGGGCTCAATAGTGGCTTCGCTGGTTGCTAAGCTAGTGTTTATTGAGGGCGTTAAGGATTAGCCCAAATATTTGGACATTCTGCGTAATAATTTGCACAGGTGTGCCCAATGTTTAGGCTTAAGAAACTACTGGGTGCTACACCAAGTCAATGATCCAAAGCAAACGGCAAGGAATGACTTCTGTACCGTATGCCCAACCAGCTGCATCCACCCCACAATCACCAGATCTTAACGCCATCGAGCACATTTGCGATGAACTCGACCACAAAATTCGTAAATGCACAATCAGCAAAAGCGAGTTCCTAAGGGCTGCTGTAATGAAGACTGTCCGAAATAACACCGAATGTTACCCGTAATCTCGTTTTTTCGGAGCCTAGAAGACTGCAAGTAGTCATAGAAGCAAATGGAGGGCCGACAAAATATTAAATGTTATTCTTTCTTGTACGTTATGTAGTCTTTTATGAAGTCAATTTATTTGTTTATTTCACGTTTTCCTTTAATTGCGGTCTTTACCATTATTTTTTATTTATTTTGCTCAGATCGTTTTTTTTATATGAAGTAATAAATTATTGAATAAAGAAACTGATATTGAATTCTAGTTTTTAGATTTCTGCACTTAGACTTTTATATGACCGCGCTAATCTCCAGAACCACTAAACGGATTTGGATGCGGCTTTCACTGTTATGATCTGCTGTTCTTAGGGTGGTTTATGTGTATTACAAATTACTCCACTAATGAACATTCCAGGTCTTAGTGGCAGAAAAGTGGTTAAAATCGATTTCCCGTCATTAAAATGTGATTACACAGTCCTAGCTCAATAATGGATTATTGAACTTAAAAGCAAAAGAAGTAGTTTCTAGTAAATTTGCCCAAGATTAATTTAAGCTAAAAAACATCCTCCTGCGTTTTGTTTGTAAGCGGAGCTATGCTCAAAGCAGTTCATAAAATGATCGCCAACAATTTTCCATCAGCGAAAACCACAGCCAGCAGTCATGCAGCTCCTCAAAACAAATTGCCCTTCAGACACGGAACTAAACTGTAATGGAATAGAACCATTTGTGTGAAAAATATAACGTACATAACATGAGTGGTTGCGAGAAGCTAAGCCCAGGCACTTAAAAAGCTGTTGCGCCAAATATTTTTTTTTAATCAATTTTGCCCCGCTGTGCGATGGTCTACAGGGGCCCTACTGCTTTGGACTACATCCTCACAATTAAAAGTAGTCCCATTCACATAACTGGTTTTTTTATTTGCTTCCATGCAAATAATACAACACAACTCCTGAAATTAATTTTATTCACCAGAAAATGAAGTACCCACTCGTAGCTGCATTTGCTTTGTTAATTGTAAAGACCTTCCTCAGAAAAATAAGAGAACATTCAACTCTAATCATATTTATTGCGAATAAAAAAGCAAAATCTTCATTGAAAGGATAATCGGAATGCTCCACTCAAAATGCGAGATGGATTTCCTAGAATTTGTACTATTCTTATCGTAAAACTGTGTTGAACTTCCTTGCATTAAATATTATATTTTTCTTTTATACATTCGACATACCTACACACAGAAATGCACTAGTAGTTACTGGGCGGAGCAGGGCACTCATCTATTCTTAATTTATCGCCATAAGCCTATTTGTGGACCGTTAACTTTTCATTCTAGTTCTCTACACTTTTATAATAAAAAATAACGGTTTCTGAAGGAATTAAGTTTATGCAGGTTCTAGCGGAATTATCGGTGCATTACATTATACTATATGCAGCCGAAAATTATGGATACATACGCTTAACGATACAGATAAAACAAAAGTATATAAGGAGCCTTAAGAGCTGGAGCGGTAAATACTAAGCAAACAACCCTTAGGACAACACAAAAAATATTGGACATACCTGATACGCCATCTGGTAGCCTAACCTAACTCAAATATGAAATTTTAAGAAAATCGTAAGAACTGTTTTTGAGAAAATTATTTTTTTTTCCAATTTCGTCCCTAAGGTACCATTTGGGGACATTACCCACAGTATTTGTTCGTTAAAAAGAGATTCTCAAACTTTCAATTTCACAGTCTCTTAAGAGGCTTTATAATAGGTATATTAAGATTTATAAAAATCTCTAATTGGAAAATGTTTCCAGTCCTTGACCCGGCGAAATTGTTAGTGTCTAGAGAGTGGTCGGGTGAATGAAGACAGTTTCGCATGCATTTTTAATACTTGTAGCTTAGATAAATAATATGCATAGCCCACATAAAGTATATATGTACATACGTCAGGAATTAGAAACAACTGTTATTTTGGAGTTGCTTTTTAGATCTTACTTACCTCTTTAGCCAGCCCAGTTATGAGCGATCTGCCTCCAGTTTGACACGCCAAGTTAATTGAGGTCCCCCTCCACTTGCCTGAGCCACCTACAGCGAGTTCGGCCTCTATTGCGCCGTCCATTCGGGGTCGAGTCGAAGGTTTTCAAATGATGGGCTCCATCGGCTCTACATGACCCAGTCATCTTACTCGCTGTATGTCGATGTCATTGTATAGGTCGTATAATTCGGCATTGTACCTCCTCCTTTACTCGCCGTCTATTTAGAAGAACTTTTCTCCCGAAGTAATCAAGGGCATCTTCATTCGATTTTGAAAAAGTCCATGCTTCTGCGCCATACAGCAGAACTGGGATAATTAGTGTCTTATAAAGAGTTACTTTAGTAATTCAAGATAGGGCATTGTTACTCAATTGCCTCAGCAGCCCATAAAAACAGCAATTGGCAGGAGTAATTCTTCGTTTGATCTCTCCACTGATGTCATTTGCGGAGCTCACCATAGAGCCTAGGTAGACAAAGTACTTTACTACTTACTTACTTAGGTGGTTCTACAGTTCGGAGTGAACCTGGGCCTCAACCAACAAGCCTCTCTATTTAGCTCGGTCTTTAGCTAATTGCCTCCAGTTGCGCACCACCTACTTGTGCGCACCACCGACGGCGTCGTCCCTCGGGGTTAGATTCGAAGACACTGCGGGCCGGAGCGTTGGTATCCATTCGCTCTACATGGCCTAGCCATCTCAGACGTCCAATACGCAGTTTTTTGACTAGGTCGATGTCGCTGTACAGCTCGTGTAGTTCGGGATTGAATCTTTTCCCCCAAAACCCGTTAACGCAAACGGGACTGAAAATCTTACGAAGAATTTTTCTCTCGAAGCGACCAAGGATATCTTCATCCTCTTTTAATAAAGTCCATGTTTTAGCGCGGTAAAGCAGAACAGGGATGATCAGGGTCTTATACAGAGTCTCCTTAGTAGTTCGAGATAGGGCTTTACTGTTGAATTGCCTTATAAGCCCAAAAAGACAGCGATTGGCAAAAGTTATTCTTCGCTTGATTTCTGTGGTGATCTTCTTTTTCGAGTTTATCGCAGAGCCAAGGTAGACAAAATCCCTTACTACCTCGAAGTTATAGCTGCCCACTGTGACGTTCTGTCCAATTCGTCGGTGTTGGCTTTCCCTTCTTGTTTACAGCATATACTTGGATTTGCCTTCGTTTATCGCTAAACCAATTTGGCCGCTTCCGCCTCAATACTTGCAAACGCATCGGTGACAGCCCGCTGAGTTCTTCCGATAATGTCTATATCGTCGGCGTATGCAAGCAGTTGTACAGACTTGTAATAGATTGTGCCTCCGGTGTTGGCTTGTCACTTACGCACAATCTGTTCAAGTACAATATTAAAGAAGTCACATGACAGCGCGTCACCTTGTCTAAAACCTTTTTTGACGTCAAAGGTCTCGGTGAGGTCATTACCGACCTTAATGGAGCAGCGAGCGTTCTCCATCGTCAGCCTACACAGACGGACAAGTTTGGCAGGGATGTCAAAACTAGACATGGCTCTATAAAGCTCTTCTCTATAGATGCTGTCATAGGCGGCCTTGAAATCGATAGAGAGTTGATGAGTGTCGATTTGGAATTCTTGGGTTTTCTCCAGGATCTGCCGAAGTGTGAAGATTTGATCGATGGTGGACTTTCCTGGCCTGAAACCGCACTGAAAGGGTCCAATCAGGCTGTTGATAAAAGGTTTCAGACGTTCACACAATATCGCAGAAAAGATCTTGTATGCGATGTTGAGGAGACTGATGCCTCTTTTTTTTTTTTTTTTGATTGGGAGGGGTAATCTTCAAAAGACGAAACTCAGTACGTCCCTCTCCTACAACCGCCGTATTCCCCGCGGTACTGCCGTCAAGCATTTCATCGCGGGGGGGGTTAGTCTGATGTATTCGACTAGTGCATGTTTGCGTTTTCCTGCTCAGCATTTATTGTATTTCGCCGGTCTGATTCCTTCCTTTCTCTTTCTAGGGTTCTTAGAATCTTCATTATGCGCATTGTGCTCCCAGCGACTGCGTCCCATGCCTCCTGGCTTTTAAGCATTTCGCCAACGATGTTTTCTGGTCAGTGGATGGCCGAGTTCACTCCTTAGTGCATTCCTTTCGTCGAGGAATCAAAAAATATATGTTCTGCGTTTTCTACGCAGTCAAAGCAATGCGGACTTACTGTCCGGGCTATTGTCGTGTTTATACTTATGTAAGTACGAACGAAAGCATCCATGGCCCGTTAGGAACTGCGTTAAGTAGAACTCAAGTTCTCCATGTTGCCTGTCAAACCATGGCTGGATTTGGTGTATGAGCCTATGGGTCCACCTGCCTTTCTCAGAAGCATTCCAGCATTCTTGCCATTCTCTTAGGCTTTCTGCTCTATAGAGTCGGTTTTCGCTGGCCTCGTTTCTTTCTCTTCTTGCGCAGTACTGACGTTGTTGTTCTACTGCCAGGATATCTATTGGGAGCATTCTCGCTACCACGCAGGCTGCATCGCTAGAAGTAGTGCGAAATGCGCAGCTAGCTCTCAATGCACATATTCGATACACAGATGTGATATGTGATCTGTATGTTTTAATTGCCATGGCCCCGGTCCAAATTGGTGCGGCGTATAGGATTATAGACGTAACCACTCTAGCCAGCAGTAACCTACGGCTATGTCTTGGTCCTCCTATGTTGGGCATGATACGCGCGAGTGCAGTACTTGCTATTGCACCTTTTCGGCCTACATACTTAAGGTGATCTCCAAATGAAAGTCTCGTGTCTATCATGATACCTAGGTATTTTATATGCGGTTTAGATGTGATTTCATGGCCGCCGACTATAATGGTGAGAGTTTCTACCTTCTTCCTACTACTTATCAGGACTGCTTCAGTTTTATGCTCCGCCAGTGTTAGACCAACTGAGGTGAGCCATTTTCGTATTATCCTTATTGTCGCATTGCTTATCTGTTCCACCTCCTCCAACAGTTTAGCAGTGACAATAATGGCGATATCATCAGCAAATCCCACTATTTTTGTTTCTTCGGGTATAGTCGCACTATACCGTCATACATAATATTCCAGAGCAGAGGGCCAAGGACTGAGCCCTGTGGTACTCCGCCTGTTCCTTGGGGCCGCGGTCTGTATTGTATACCAAGATTCTGCACCTGAAGTAGTCAACAATAACGTCTATGAGGTATTGTGGAACTCTCATCCTTCTGAGCGCTTGTAAGATGTGACTCCAATTTGCCGTATTGAAGGCGTTTTTTATGTCAAGAGTTATAACCAAGCAGTACTTTTTGGAACCGCCTCTCCATCTTCTTCCCTGTATAACCTCTGTGCCGTTTTAACTACCACATTGATTGCATCTGTTGTTGAGCGCGCTTTTCGAAAACCGTATTGGTGTTCTGAAAGAGATCTTGAATTGCTGCCTCTACCCTGTTACAGATGATTCGCTCCAATATTTTGCCAGCCGTATCTAACATACAGAGCGGGCGGTATGATGATGGTTGATTTGGTGGTTTCTTACCTTTGGGAAGAAGTACCAGGTTTTGCCGTTTCCACTGATCCGGGAAGACTCCTTCCTTCAGGCACGAGTTGTAAATGTTAATAAACATTTCTGGGCTTAGTTTTATAGCTGTCTTGAGTGCTATATTTGGGATACCATCTGGTCCAGGTGCTTTTTTATCTCCAATTTTATTGCAAATCTCGATTATTTCTTCTTTGGTTACCTCTCGGATTGTTGGTGCCTCTACTATTGAATCATCCGAGAATGCGTTCTCTTGTTGCTGAGGAAATAATCCGACCACGATGTTGTGTAAGAACTCTGGGCAGGTGGAAATCTGTGGCTGGCACCTTTTCAATTTTTTCATGACGATTTGGTAGGCTTTGCCCCAAGGATTTTCGTCAGCTTCATCACACAGCTCGGCGAAACACTTCCGTTTGCTCTTAAGTATGGCTGTTTTAGTTCCTTTCGAGCCACCCTGTAGTCTTCTTGCAGTTCACTGGAGACGGCAGTCGCTCTAGATCGCATATACGCCCTTCTCGCTCGATGACACTTAGTACGTAGCTGCGCGATTTCTTCATTCCACCAGTAAACTGGGGGACGATGTTCCATAGCCTTTCTTCTCCTCATTGTGGCGTCACATGCCCGTGTAACCTCATTTATGGCCTGCATTGCTTTACTGCCCGCACGACCCGTCAGTACTGCGTTTCTGTTGAAGATACATGTGAATGCTTCCACGTCGAAAGAGTCTGATTTCCAGCCTTTTTTCTGGGGTAGCCTGGCTAGCGGTGTTTGTCTTCTTGCTTCCGGCAGTACTTCACATATTATCGCCTGGTGGTCGCTATGAGTATAGAGGTCACTGACTTCCCACTTTGTTCTTCCTATGAAGGAGCTACTTACGTATGTGATGTCTATAATAGAAGCGCCGCTTCCTCTGCAAAACGTGGGTTTATTTCCGCTGTTTACTAGTACCACGTCTAGGGCTGTAAAAGCCTCCAGTAGGGATCTTCCTCGTCTGTTCGTTTCTTTGCATCCCCATTCAGCGGCCCATGCATTAAAGTCGCCAGCAATGATCGCCGGTTTTCGATCTAAAGCATCGTTTACGAGTTTGTCCAGCAGCTCTTCGAACTCTGCTATCGAGAGGCTTGGTGGTGCATAGCAGCTATAAATATATATTCCGTCGATTTTTGCCCATATAAAACCATCTCCTGATGTTGGCATTCTCTCTTGGAAGGCGGTTTTCCCACAGGTCCATATGGCCGCTTTTCCCGTAGTGTCCGTTATCCACGCGTTTGCATCGAATTCTTTGTAGGGCTCACTAAGGATTACGACGTCTACTTTTTGTTCGCGCACAGATTGTATGAGGAGATCGTTCGCAGCTTCGCAGTGATTGAGGTTGAGCTGTTTTATCTTCATATAAGGTGTTTTAGGTCTCTCAAGGCTTTTTGGAAGGCTGGGCATTTGCCGCTTCCTGTGACATGGTTGCTATTTGTGTCCTTTTTGTCACAACACAGCAGGCATTTTGGCTCTAGGGCACAAGATTTTGCGGTGTGTCCACTCGCACCACATCTAATACACCGGTCAGAATAATCCACCGCACTTTTGCATGCTCTGGCAGTATGTCCGAAGTCCATACATTTGTAGCATTTTGTTGGAGTGATTTTTTCCCGTATTCGGCAGACCACCCAGCCAATACGCACTTTGCTGGCAGTCATCAGCCTCTCAGCGACTTCCGCTGGCAGGCTCACTGTCGCTATCTGTGTCCCTAAGTAAGCTTTTCGCAGAGACTTTATGGCACTTGTTCCGACATGGTACTCTTTGGATCCCTCTAATTGCTTGGTTAGGGCTTCGCAGATCTCCTCCTTCATTGTGATTCCGTCCAGATCTTTGACTTCTATGAGTACCTCGTGCGTTAGGGTTTTCACTTCCGCTTCTATTCCCAAGGCCTTTTCCACGGATGCATGAAGCTTGGTCGTTTCCGTTGTTGGGAGGCTACTTAGTTTTAAGAGTAGGTCTCCTTTGGCCGTCCTCCTGATTTGGTTGACCTTTTGGCCGAGCTCTCTCAATTCAGGGTTGTCCTTTACCTTGTGCAGCATTTCTGCATAAGAGAGACCATCCTTAGCTTTAATCACTAAAGCATCTGGGCGCGCTTTCAGCCTTTTTTTGGTACTTCCTCTTGGCTTTTCCCACTTTTCGGCTTTCGTGTTATGGGTTTCCACCTGGACGGGTTTTTCTTTTCCTATCGGGACCACGGTCTTTTTCTTCTTCGCGGCTGGGAGCTGCTGGCTCGTAATTTTGCTTTCCCGCCTGCGTTTGGGCGTTTGTGGTCGTATCTCACAGCTATCTATCGCAGGCTTTGACGCCTCAGTGGTCTTCAGGACTGCTGCTCAGTAGTTTAGCGGTTTTGACTGTATGGTTTGTGTAGTCTTATCCTGCCTTTCAACGTGTAAATGTTCTTGTCGTTCGTTTTCAGGGTCCAATGCCTTTTCATACGTGGTACGAATAGAACTCACCAGTTTACGAATCTCGTGATGCACGTTGTTCTTATCCTTGATGAATTCAGCAAGTTCGGCTATTTTTTTGCCCAGTACAGTCATCGTATCACACTTGCCTATCTCTTCATTGGAGCGTGGGTTGTTTTGAACCTCGGCTAAAGTTATGGTAGCAGTGTCCACGCGTACGATTTGGGGCGATATTATCGCCGCCTGTTCCTTTTCAAGCGGAGTATCAACTGGCGATCGAGCCAATAGTGCTCCCCTTCGAAATGGGTCTTCTATGGTTGGGGTTTTTGGCTCCCCATTTTTTTGGTTTTTTTTCCGTTTCTTTTGTTATTTTTATTTGATTTATTTTGGTTTGTTTAAATTTGTTCATTTTGAATCCCACGAGTAAGGGGGAATTGATATCGACCACGCCATAGCCCCCTGTAGCGTGGTAAGGCTTTATTTCAACCAGAGGTCACCAGGTATCTGGAGGGCTCCGTTAGAGATGCTGTATTGATTTTACATCCCCAGCACCATTCAGGCCTCAGCACGGGTCGCGTAACACCTTGCCTTCGGGATAGGACACTTATTTAAGAGCGGCGTCTACTCGCTCTGTCACAGATACTTCACAGGGCTCATGTGATTTTTTCCCTCACACCCTCCATTCTGCCGCTCGTGGTCGGGGACTGCTTATTGGTTATTCGCAGCTAGCCTACATATCTGAAGGCCGTTCAGCTTTCCGCCACCTTGCTGACCCCCCTGGTAGCCTAAGCGTGGCCCCAGGCGCCTTAAGTACTTGGTTTAAGGGCTTGGAGGTAGTGTTGGCAAGTACTACCTTGGTTTTTGTTTTGCTAAGGTGGGAGGCTCATCCTGAGATCTTTGGCGTTTGGACGATAAGTCCTTGTTGGATGAGTCGGAGGGGAGCTGGACACGTTTAGTAGCCCAGCTTAAGGACGTTTTATGTTTTTGTGTTCTCTCTCGTTCAGGGATAGCCTGAATGCGGCGAATTAGCCGTCAATCTTGGTAAGAGATCTTGGAGGGAGCGACGTTCCGCGAGCTCGAAGCCGAGCTGTCCGTCGCCCCTGAGAGAGATTTAAGAAGGGGATGTGGATCCATCGAGGAGGAGGGAGCAGCGTGCTGTAAGCTCGAGGTCGAACAGTTAGCTGTCCCTGAGGGTAAAGAGCTAATGTGGGGGTTGACCCCACGCGCTACATGGTCTGGCTTTACGATGGGACCAGGTGTTGAGACCACTGTCCTATCCGCCAGCGTACCAGGCGCGCGTTCAGCAATCATGGGAGCGACCACTTGCTTACAACTGCTCGCATAGCTAGTGCTAGGCTTCAAAGCCAATGCGCCAGCAGGAGTTGCAATAGCAGAGCTTGCAGGTGTGCTTTCCAGGAGGCTGGAAGACGGTTTTTCAAGAGGACCGTCCTCTTTTTGAATATTTATTTTTGTTTTTTTTTGCTTGTTTTGGTTGTTTTGTTTTTTTGTTGTTCATTTTAGGACCCACGAGTGGCGGAGAATGGGAAGGTCGACCTGCATAGAGATCCGCATTGTGCAGGTAAGGCAGGCTAATCCGGAGGTCGCCAGGTATCCGGATACTCCGTTAGCGACTGGGCTATTATTTAGAGTGGACCCCCAGCCAGGCTGATCCTCGGCACGGGCCGTGTAACACCTTGATCCACCGGAAGGGAGAGGGGAATGGATAGGATATGACAGGGGGGTAAGGACGACTGCAACTTAGCTTCATGTTTCATCTGGGGATAGGTACCCGAGAATCCTTGACCTTTACTAGGCCCCTACACCACGGCGAGGTGTGCAGTCAGATAGGGGATCATCATTCCACAGCTCATTTATGAAATCAAGAGCTTCTTTTGCACTTAACGGTCTATAATTTATAAAAACACAGAAATGAATAAATAAATATGTAGATGGAAACTACTAAATCTAAAATAAAAAGATCCAAATATCTAGTAGATCCAATAATATCTACTATGTAACCCAGCGTAACCATATGGTCACACCTACCGTCACGGTTAATTAAACCTACTAATATGTTCGAAATCACAGAAACTAAGTTTAGCTTATAAAACTACAATTTATTAACTAATAAAATACGAACAATTAAAAACTTATGAAAGATATTTAACAGTAATAAATTAATACTTACTTTTTGTAGTAATCAATTTTCAGTATTTTTGCCATTTTTTTTCTTTACTAAGTATTCGCAACGCATCACTTTCACAAATAGACAATAAATGGTGCATAGTTTGGAACAATAAATGCAAACATACAACGAGAATGGGAAATTGAGGAAAATTTTAAAAATTCGTTACCCGGAGACCGTTTAAATCATGCAAAGCTATACCTCCTACGTATGTGACCATGCGGTCACGTTGGGCAGATTCGGGTTAACCCGGATGTATTATAAATTTTAGCCCGGGTTAAAGTGAGTGAATAGTATGGCGGTAAGACTCACTACACAAAATTCAAGCGATCCTCAAACAAGCCTAATTCGTTGCAAGCTTTTATTGCCCCTAAATATTTAACCAGCCAACCATTATCGCTGCTCAACCGCCAACATCATCTATAAATCGCTAAGTAGAAATTTGCACAACCAACAAATCGTCAAATTAATTTCCGCCACCTGTGACCCGCCAGAAATTTCGGCAAGAGCACGCTGCCAAAAATGAGAAAACACAGCAAACTGACGTAAAATCATTCAGGATGTTTTCGCAGAACTGCTCTACAGCAGCACAATCAAAATAATATGTATTTGCCTTTGACTTTTATTAAATTAAAATGCGCCTCCCATGCTCCACTCCGATTAGAGGACACCATGGGGGTGGATTGGACCGTGGAGGACGCATTGTTTTACTTTTACAAATTTTTGGTTTAAACCTTGTGCAAAAGATTTCTTTGAACTTTGAAACTCTATTGCGCTCGCCGTAAATATTCGCTGTGAAACAACCAGTAAGGAACATGCCGTAGGCAGTGTTGCCAGCCTTACTACTAATATGAAGTGCATGTACCTACTACTACTACTTATGTACTATCACTAAACAATAGTGACTTAATAGAAGCAAAGCTCGGGTAGATACTTTATGAATACAGAACAAAGTCCTTATAATCTGTGTTGTCCCACTCTTCACGGATTTCGAGATGAACAGCTCCATTCTAAAAAAAAAGTTGGTAGTCCAATATACCGTAATATTCTTGTTGGGGTTCGTAATAATAAGACCGTATTCTATGTATTTAAACTGTTTAGTTATAAACAACTACCAAAATCACTTTCGTATGCTTAAAAATGATCAAATCTCTTCATTCATTATTAAGATCAACCTAAACTCTTTTTAAAATTAACCTTTAATCAAAATATCGTTTATTTTCAACACAAATTTTCGAATAATTAATTTTTGAGTAATTGTGCTTGTTAATCTCTGTATTTCGTTCTATCGAAGGTGTCCCATCTGCTGGTGGTACTCTAGACCATGTGCGAGTATGCCTGAAGTCTCTGTCCGAAATCGCAAGATGTCTCTAGGAGTGAATTGTGGAATGTGGAACAAACTGCTGTGCATGATGACAGTTTTGACAGATGGCGGATTAACAGTAGTGTTTCCATACTGTGCTCATTGGCAATGCAGTGCGAAAAGTACTTTATCTGGATGCTGCAATTCTAAAGTCCAGCACGCTGTTCGGCGAAACGAAGTTTTGGTAATTAATTAGAAAAAGAGCATCGATACCAGAGTTTGAGGATCATTTTAATGTGTGGTATTGTCACGTTCAAAGAAGAGATCATATCAACCCTGTTAAAAAGGCAATATCAATGCACGTTCGAAAGACATCGCAATGTGGGAAAGGCAGGCCTATAAACGCCTGGATCAGACAAATGCGACGACATCGGCATTTCATTGGCCTCAGTAACTGAATGATTCAAAATCAGCAGGCCTGCCGATATTTTCTGAGGTCAAATAGATGAACCCCACAGGCGGATCAGTAGAAATGCGGTGAAGTGGGAGGGTTATGATCCGTTTTCCATTTTCGGAAGAAAATAGAAGGCATTTCCTGAGAATTCCGGTGTACATACATATATATGTACTTAAAGTCGAAGCTATGTGCAAGTCAAACATATCGATCCCTCTGTCCACATATGCCAACTCAACATAAAAAGTGCCAGCAAGTCAAAGTGTCATCTGTTTAAACTGCTGGAAAGCAAGAAAGTTCACGTAGTAGTGGTACAAGAAGCTCATGCCTTATCGGAAACCAAACTCTAATCAAGGGGCAACATTCACGGATACAATGCGTATGGTATATCCACTTACTTAAGAAATGATATCAACGGAGTTAGGTTGATTAGTAGAAGGACATCTGATGACATACACATCGTGATTATCGAATTTGGCGGCACACACATTGCCAGCATCTATACGCCTTCAGAAACACCATGGCCAAAGTATGTCCTCCGTATATGTGATTGCCTAACAGTTTATATGGGCGACTTAAGAAGCCACCACAGCCTCTGGATAGACTGGACTGACAATTACAACTTATATCTGGCATTTGATGCCACGTTTTAAATACTCTCGGAGATGGAGAGGCGACCATAATCCCGATATTTGCTTAGTCACTTATGACAAAGAAACTGTCCACTCCAGCTGCTAGAGTCGTGCTTTCAAATTTCCGAAATAGTCAATACTAACCCACAATCGTCGAAAATGGAATCAGATCCCCATAGTAAGCTCAACACTAAAACCTCGTTTTTATTTTATTTAATTTATTTTTCAAATAATTCTGCCAAGAAGAGTGCCTGTACATTGTTGTAAATATTACAGATTCAAAAGTAACAAGATTAACAAGATTACTTTCTCAGGAGATTATAAAGACTGGCCGGCATTTCGACATTTGTTCATTGAAACAATCGATTCAAACGTGTCACTCACGTGCACGCAAAAATTTCATTATCTGAAATCCTTTCTAGGTGGAGACGCGACAAGGTTGATTAAATATACGAGTATAAGCTGCTCTGAATCAAATTACATCGAAGCCTGGGACAAATTGAAAAAGCGCTACGATCAAAAGCATTTTATTGTACAATCTTTTATACAATCGTTTTTATCGCTACCCTCGTGCACAGCATTAAGTCTTCAACTTCTTCGGAAGATTGCGGACGGTGCGGACGAATCAATTAAAGGCCTTAATGCGATAGGATCTACGAAGAGAGACCCGTGGCTCTGTATGTATTGGTTCAAAAATTGGATCAGGAAACGCGTCAAGTGTGGGTAAAGGAAATCGGATCAAGGGATGACGGTATTATCATGGAGTTCTTAGAATTTTTACAAACGTGGTGTAGCTGTTTAGAAACCTGCTATTCATACTCTCGACCTAATCAAATTCGTTCAAAGACTGCAAGTCATATTGTTGCAATCGGTTCAACATCTGCAGGTGTTACTAGCGGACTAGTAACCTTAAATCTATTTTCACGTTATAACTCGGATTCACTTAACATCGATTGCTTTGTTCTGCCAAATATAACTTCGTCGCTCCCACCATTCTCGATTAAATCGAATTGAATTCCAACGAACTTTTCTTCACGCGAACTTGCGGATCCGAATTATCGCAGGCCCTATCGACGTATTGATAGTGAAATATCAATACCGCACCGTGTTTTACCTTTATAAACGGAAGAAGAGTACGTACCGGAGAATAATATGGTAAAATAAAACAAATTGTATTGAATTCTACTACTGATTTTATTTCCAACTCTAGGGCCCGCTGTCTCCAATGCATTGGCTGCGACCGCTAGAGTGGACATGCAAATCTATAATGTCTTTATTCTACCATCCTCCGCCTTATATAGTATCGATTGCATCCCTAACATCCACATAAGACATTCGGTACCTTCGATCCTTACGTACGGCGTACCTGATCATAAACGTATCCCGTCGTAAATGACCTACGTATTTACGTAGGTACTATTGAGAAAACCCATCAGGGGTTTTCTAGCATGTGGTGCCATGACCGTCATAAACCATTTCCTGTGATCATGTACCGTCGGCGATCCGTTCTTATGTTTATTGTTTGAGGAAAACCCGGATGTAATAAGCCAATTTAAGATTTGTTAAGGGATGGAAGTCGATATATGTATATGGTTAGCGTGATATTTTATATGGGACGCATGTAGTTAATCACTATAATAGGTGATTACAAAGTTTTCGGAATCATCAAAGGAGCAGCAAGCTCCGATACAGAAACCAATTTCACCTCGATTCCCACCATATTCGGACGGGTTATTTCTGGAAGAGAATCGCATTTGTCAACTGGCAATGCAGAATTAAACACGTTTTGTACCCACTTGGACTACAGCCAAGAATTTGAACTTGAAGAGTTTTGCAAGCTTGAGGAAGTTTAAAATGATTTGCTGTTATCCCTCGAAGACCAGCTTGCAGAAGAAAGCTTGCCAAAACTCACACCCGACGTTCAGATGGTAGATATGAAGCTGAGCTACCATTTAAATTTAAACCTTCTAAAAATCTTGAATTTGGAGACTCGTATCATACTGCGTTGCAACGTTTTTACTCAATTGAAAAAAGATTAAAATTCAATAATGATCTTAAGGTGCAGTACTCAGTATTCATTAACGTATACCTTTCTCTTAGTCACATGGAAGAAATTCCAGCAGGGGAAATCTTTAAACCTACGCCCACGTATTACCTGCCACATCACGCAGTTTTGAAAAGCGAAAGGAGCACAACCAAAATAAGAGTAGTTTTTGATGTGCCGAATCGCTTCTCGTTGGGCCCACCACCTAATGCGAATCTTTTCGATTTGCCTTCGTTATCGTCTTCATTTGTGTGCCATGTCAGGTGATATCGAAAAGATGTACAGGCAGGTTTGGATCGCTCGAAAGCATATTGACTTCCTAAGTATAGTTTGGTGCCAGAATGCAGAAGATCCTCTAAGACACTACAGACTGTTACCAGTGACCTTTGGAACGTTCGCAGCGCCATTTTTAGCCGCTCATACCTTGAAGCAATTAGCTCTGGATACACCTACAACTCATCCTCTGGCATCAACGATTTTGTTGAATGACTTTTATGTGGATGATGTCGTAACGGGTGCTGACACTATAGGCGAACTCAATACTCTTCAGAAAAGTTCAATAAAAGTCCTGAAATCCGGAGGTTTCCACCTGCGCAAATGGTCCACCAACTGTTGGCCACCTCTAATGTCAATACCAGAGGATCAACGAGTAATCTTTCTAGTTGATTTCGAAGAATCTAATTCGGTGAAAATTTTAGATCTACTGTGGTGTCCATCTAAGGATTGTTTTTCCTATCGGGCAACTTCAGCGGGTCAAACACCTTTATTAAACGTCGAATACTATCGGACGCGTCACGTATATTTGATCCTTTAGGATTTCTTTCGCCAGTCATCATAGTAGTAAAAATATTGTTCCAGGAATTATGGAGAAAAAAGCCGAAGTGGGATGATGAAATCTCTGGAAAATTGGCACATCAGTGGGCTGTCATCAGAGATGTGCTCCATATCGTCCAATCTGTTTTAGTGCCAAGTCTAATGATAACAAACAAATGCAACCGGGAGTTTCATGGATTCTCTGACGCATCTTTAGACGCCTATGCTGCAGTGGTATACTGTCGCAGCATTAATATGGATGGAAACATTTTAGATAGGCTTGTTGCAGCAAAAACAAGAGTCGCTCCCCTAAAAGTCTTGTCTTTTCCGAGACTTGAGTTGTGTGGAGCCGTATTACTAGCACGTTTAATATGCCTCCTATCCCTAAACTGAAAACTTGTTTAAAGAGGATTGTTCAGTTGTTAAATCGGAAGTAGTTGCCGCTTATAATAATAATAATCAATTTAAGTCTGAAGATATGTTTTCCAATTCGAGTGTTGCTATGGATGCATTCAATTCTTTGCGAATCCCGGATGCTATCAAAGACATTTCCACGTTTGATGGTAATCCGAGGGTACTTTTTGATTTCATTTGTAATGTGGAGGAAATTCTATGCCTTATGCCGCATTTTAATTTAAATATTAGCTATAAAACTGTTATCATTAGAGCAATCTATATCTATATAACTGAGTTGCAAAATGCGTATGTTTCCCTCTACCGCTCGTAATTTTCAACCAATTTAGTTGCTTTTTTTTTTAAATGTAGATAATAACATTTATAATAATTATAGGTACAAAGGTCATAGGCAAACAAAATTACAAAAACATTCAAACACATTGAAAACAACTTAGACATTTTTGTGTGCCCGGTGAAGCGGGCGGGGTTTAAGCTAGTTAGAAATAAAATTATTGGCCATGCAAATAAGGCCTTGAATATGTACGGTACAGCTGTAGACTGGGAAGAAATTAAAAGCAACTTGATCACTCACTATGCAGATAAGAGGAACGAAACATGTTTAATTAGGGATCTTCATGAGCTCAGACAGAATCATTCTAGTGTACAAGTGTTTTATTCCAAAATAATCGAAATTCTATAGACAATGTTAAACCATGTTAAAGTACATGAAAAAATACAGTCGGTTATTGTTGCAAAACACACTTTATATCAAGAAATGTGCTTTATCGCATTTTTGCCTTTTCTTGGAGAACATTTAGGTTCAACTATTAGAGCGATGCGACCAGCAAAACTAATGGACGCATTTAATTTCTGCTTACAAGAGCAAAACAACACCTACTTTCAAAGTACAAGGTAAAGATTTCCGGCTCCCCGAAATAGAAGGTTTCAGAACAGGCCAATGAATGAATATGCAACACAATCCTTTAATAATAATTCACAATATCCTTTACATGCTTTTTCAAATGATCCTTCTACACAACAATACCCTAGGCATCAAAATAATTCAGCACCCTATGAGCAAAACAACAACTTAGGCTATAACAACAGGAGCCAACAAAATTGCAGTGGTAATTTTGTTCAAAGTGGCCGGCATGGGCAGGGGGGTTCTGGTCATGCCCGTAGTTCTGCTTTTAGTAGGTATCCACCTCCAATATCGATGGATGCTTATAACAGAAACAGAAATAGGAATTCCAACAACAAGTATCAACAATATCAAGTGCATAACTTGGAGGGCAGAGCTTCTGGTAGCTCTGGCCAAAAACCAATCAATTCCTCTCGGACCACCGAGCAGGTACTAGTCATATTATAGATTACATACATTTTCCCCTGCAAGCCTCGGACAAATACAAATATTTGGCGCAACAGCTCTCTAAAGTGCCAGGGCCTAGCTTCTCGCAACCACTCATGGAAGGGACCTACAGTTTAATGCCGAATCCGAACGGCGATTTGATAAGCTTTTTCGTGACAACATTACTCTCAGATGTTTGTCAGACGTTCGCGAGAGGTGGGACCGTGAAAAAACTTTTTAGTATTTTCTGGGATTCGAACTTGGAACCTCATGCGTAGTGATCCTCGGACCTCGGACAATCAATTGGATATTAAGATGTAAATACCCATAATAGGTATCCTCTACCATACATTATAATTCAAAGCATAGGTAGAAATAAGCTTAAATTTCTCATAGACACGGAAGCAATAAATCGTTTATAAAGGTGTTATAAGCAGGAGAATGTAAAAAACTATAGAACCAATTGAAATACGTTTCAAAACTGTTTTTAGAACGGAAGTTAGTATTATGGGCCTTTTTAAATTCAAAATAAAAGAAACTTTGCATTTCTTAGTATTTACATTTCAGAATTATTTCGATGGTTTAATTGGAGCCGACATAATGAGGAAACTTCAAATGAACATTAACTTAAAAGATTCCTCACTTGAAAATGCAACCGTGAAAGTCGCACTTATTTATAAACCTAATTTGATGTCGAAGATTTATGAGATTCCAGGAATAAGCAAATTATCATAATTTGTTATATTCCAGTAGACATTTATTTAAAATCTGTAATTATTCAGGAAAATTTGTTAATACCTAAAGGTACCATATGTATACTGCTCAGGATTGGTACTCATACGTTGAAGTAATTAATACTTCCGATAATCCTCAGTATTTCCTAGTTGAACAACCAATTGAGACCCAATTAGCAAGTAAATTTACTGAAATACATAATTTTTCCATTAGCAGTAGCGGGTTCTTGGAAAATACAGACATATATGATTTACTTACCACTAGACATCTAAACTCCGAAGAAAGAAATGTGGTACACAAATTGTGTAAGAAATATGAGTACATCTTTTTTAGGGAAGTGCACAATCTAACATTTTCCAACGAAATAAAGCATTCGGTTTATACAAAAGATGACATCCCTGTTTATACTAGGTCCTATCGCTATCCTTACTTTCACAAGGAAGAGATGCGGAAACAAATTTCGGATTTACTTAATCAGGGCATAATTCGTCCTAATTTCTCCCCTTGGTAATCCCCTATTTGTATAGTGCCCAAAAATAAGGATGTTGATGGAAATCAGAAGTGGCGGTTAGTAATCGACTAACGCAAACTTAATGATAAAACCATAGAAGACAGGTATCCATTGCCTAACATTAGCGAAATTTTGGACAAATTAGGGAAATGCATTGTTTTTTCGACCTTTGATCTCGCATCGGGTTTCCATTAAATTGAGATCGATGAGAAGAACATTCCCAAAATGGCTTTTCCAGTGGACAACGGCCATTACGAATTTATCCGCATGACATTTGGCTTAAAAAATGCGCCCTCGACCTTTCAAAGGGTTATGGATAATGTCCTGCGAGACCTCCAAAGCAAAGTATGCCTTGTGTATGTGGACGACATAATCGTTTTCTCGACGTCGCTTTAACCCATGTCAAAAGCCTAAATGCGGTCTTCGAAAGGTTGAAAAATACCAATCTAAAAGTCCAACTGCAAAAGTAAATTTTTTTCCAAAGGGAAGTTTCTTTTCTAGGCCATTTAGTAACGGCTGAGGGTGTAAAACCTAATCCGGAAAAGATCCGGGCTATAAAAGATTTCCCAATACCGAAAACGGTAAGACAGATAAAATCTGTTCTCGGGTTACTAGGTTATTATCGCAAATTTATAAAAGATTTCACGAACCTGATGAAGCCAATGACTGAGTGCCTTCGTAAAAACAACAAAATTAATGTGGATGCAAGGTATACCAAATGTTTTGAAACCTTTAAAGCATTGTTATGTAATGATCCAATTCTGCAATATCCCGACTTTGCCAAACCTTTCAACGTCACTACAGATGAGCAACGCTGCATTAGATGCGGTATTGCCCCAAGGTTCTGTGGCGGAATACCAAGAGTGAAAAAAGTACAGAACTGTAGAAAAGGAACTCTTAGCGGTCGTCTGGGCGACAAAGCATTTTCGACCGTATTTGTTCGGGAGAAAGTTCCAAGTAATTACGGACCATAAGCCCCTTACGTGGCTGTTCTCCTTAAAAGAACCAAACTCGAAGCTCATTCGCTGGATGCTCCAACTAGAGGAGTTTGAGTTTACCATTATATACAAAAAGGGAAAACGAAATCTTAACGCTGATGCCCTATCGAGCGTGGAAATAAACATAAGCGGGGCTAATGAACCAACAGAAGAAAACGAACACTCAGATCCTATCTCAATTCAAAACAACTTAAATGAACATGACAGGGTTAGTACTATACACTCTGGACTGGAGATATGGGCGATGGAATACCAATTTCTGAGGGTCCGCTTAATGAATTCTCGAATCAAATTATTTTAAAAGTAAGTTAAAGTCGAAGCGAATCAATTCCAGTATTTCAAATTTTATTCAAGCGGAAAAAGAGATATAAATATTGTTGAACATTCCGAAGTCGGCAAGGAACATTTTATAGTTATTCTTTTCAGGAATTATTTAAACACGAAATAAATTTCAGCTGTACTAACAGACGGTAGCACATTTAAAATAATCCAATTTGTTTATTCCAAATATTTCTGTAGTGTCAACTTGAAATTAGTGAGGTGTACAGCGTTGTTAGAAGATGTTACCGAAGTTCATGAACAGGAACAGCTAGTGAGAGAGTACCGTGTGAGTTCTAATCACAGAGGTATCAGTGAAATTCTAGAGCATTTAAAAAGATCGTCATATTTTCCAAGTTTGAAGCACACTATAACACGCATTATAAATAATGGTTAAAAAAATATAAATATGAAAATACTAAATACTAAAATTCGAGCTTGCAGAAACACCTTGTAAGCTTAAAATAATTCATGTATACATATACTCAATTCACAAAGAGAACATTTCACTATCCTATATAAATTCAGTAAGTTCGCATTTCCGCTAGAAATTGCGTTGATATCATTAGGTCTTTAAAACACTTCTTTATTTATTTATTTTTTATTTTATTTTTTTCATATAATTCTGCCAAGAAGAGATTGCTCTCATGAGTGGCTGTAAATTGTTGTAAATATTATAGATTCCAAAGTAACAAGATTAACAAGATTATAAATTAATATTGAAAAATAGAAAAACAAAAGGAATTTAAAAACGAAATAAGAAGTAATAAGATATTGGCGAAAGAGATAACAATCATCAGCATTTTACAAAAAAAAAAACAACGAAAGAAGACAAGTTTAACAGATTAACATTTTTACATTAAACGTTAGAAAAGAAAAATATCAAAAATTAGAAACAGTACTTAAGTGACAATTTGTTTTTTAAATAGGCTTAGAATTCGGTGGCAATGACTTAACTTCAAGTGGTAAACTATTATACATTTTTATTGACTTAAACAGTAAAGATGAAGTTCCATACTTGCAGGTTTTCGGTTGGTCCTGGTGAATATGATTTCGGCTGCGAATGTTATGGTTGTGGATGTCCCCTCTATGAATAAGTTCAAGTGCTGAGTATGTTGACTCTGCTTAGATATTGTGGATGTTGCTTATCAGGTTAAGTTGAATGGTAACACGAACCATTAATAACTTCAACTGGTTGTGCATTTCGATGGAATTAGTGAACTAGTTTAGCCGAAAGAGCCCTATTTTGAATCACTTGAAGATCATATGTAAGTTCTTCACAGCAGCAACTCCAAACATTGATTCCGTATACCAGATGACTGTAAAAGATCGCGTGGTATAAGGATCTTTCGATTTTATAGGGTAGGTAGTCAGAAATCCGTTTAAAAACTCCAGCGAATGATGACAGTTTTCGCCCTATTTTAGTACAGTGATTTCGGAAGTTTAGTTCTGGATCAAACCACACCCCCAAGTATTTAAATTCATCAACCCTTTCGACTACATGCTCGTTATATTCAATATTAATGTCAGGAGTGTTTTTGCCTAGGATCATGTATTTCGTTTTTTTTTTTATATTCACGGCTAGTTTATGAGTGGCTATCCAGCATCCGAGTTTCTCAAAATCTTCATTAATACTTTTTTGAAGGGAGCAAGTACTGCTTTCATTATTAACCAGGCATATATCATACGCGAACATGAATAATTTTCCTTTTATAGATAGTTTGCAGATATCATTTATATAGATGCAGAATAGTGTTGGCCCAAGCACGCTTCCTTGCGGTACACCGCAATCAACCCCAGACTCAGAGCTTCTAATCCCATCTAATTGTGTATATTGCTGCCGATTTCTTAGACAAGAGCTAAACCAGCTATAGCTAGTTGCTTGTATACCAATTGACATAAGCTTGAAAAGTAGAATTTGATGATCCACTGTATCAAAAGCTTTGGACAAGTCAATAAAGAGCAGAGAAACCATCTTGTTTGAGTCTTTTTCTTTTTGAATATGTGAGACTAGGTCCACAAGCGCTTAGTTAGTGCTTAATTTCTGTCGGAATCCATACTGCCCCTCAAATTTCAAATTGTTTTGTGTAAGCAATTCTTGTATTTGGCAGTTAACTACTTTTCGAGTATTTTTGATACAACAGGAAGAATGGATATGGGACGATAGTTGTTGAAATTGCCAACCCCGTCTCCTTTGTGAACTGGTATAATTTTCCTGACTTTCAACTCGTGTGGTACGCAACTTAAAACTTTTTATGGGATGCGGAGATAATCGATTTCGATCTTTTGATTTGAATGGTTTATGATTATTGATAATTTTTTTTATTTTATTTCGATGGGTGAGTTCAAACCTAAAATTACCGACACAGTTCCTTCCAGGATAGAAAATTTCAAGGTTGCCGTTACACACCGCAACAGTCTTTCCAATAGTTGCAAAGTAATCGTTAATTTCGGTATTGCATTTTTTGAATAGTGGACATTGAACAATATTGTTAGTTCTACTGTACAAAAGATTATTAATGCATTGCCAGGTTTTCGCATTTCTGTGCAAATTTTGGTTAAACATATTGTGGTAATAATTTTACTCTTGCTTCCTTTTCGCGCTGGTAAGTAGATTCCTGTAGTATTTATATTGGATTAAGATTCTTACATTCTAGGGATCCTTTCTATGTTTACAATACTAAAAGTTCTTTGAACGAACTATTCTTTTTAGATTTCCATCTACCCATGGAGTTTTTGGGTCCTTTAATTTTGGCTTGTGCGTTCTAGATAATTTGTTTATTTTACTTACTTACTTACTTAGGTGGCGCTACAGTTCGGGGTGAACCTGGGCCTCAACCAACAAGCCTCTCCATTTAGCTCGGTCTTTAGCTAATTGCCTCCAGTTGCGCACTCCAAGTTGGTCGAGGTCCCCTTGAACTTATGCGCGCCACCTACGGCGATGATTCCCTCTACTGCGTCGTCCCTCCGGGTTAGATTCGAAGACTCTGCGGGCCGGAGCGTTGGTGTCCATTCGCTCTACATGTCCTAGCCATCTCAGACGTCCAATACGCAGTTTTTTGACTAGGTCGATGTCGCTGTACAGCTCGTATAGTTCGTGATTGAATCTTCTCCTCCAAAACCCGTCAACGCAAACGGGACCGAAAATCTTACGAAGAATTTTTCTCTCGAAGCGACCAAGGATATCTTCATCCTCTTTTAATAAAGTCCATGTTTCAGCACCGTAAAGCAGGACTAGGATGATCGAGGTCTTATATAGAGTCTCCTTAGTTGTTCAAGATAGGGCTTTACTGTTGAATTGCCTTATAAGCCCAAAAAACAGCGATTGGCAGGAGTTATTCTTCGATTGATTTCTGCACTGATTTTGTTAGAAGAATTTATAGCAGAGCCAAGGCAGACAAAGTCCCTTACTACCTCGAAGTTATAGCTGCCCACGGTAACGTTTTGTCCAATTCGTCGGTGTTGGTTTTCCCTTCTAGTTGACAGCATATACTTGGTTTTGCCCTCGTTTATCGCCAAACCCATTTTGGCCGCTTCCGCCTCAATGCTTGCAAAAGCACCGGTGACAGCCCGCTGAGATCTTCCGATAATGTCTATATCGTCGGCGTATGCAAGCAGTTGTACAGACTTGTAATAGATTGTGCCTCCGGTGTTGGCTTGTGAGTTTCGCACAATCCGTTCAAGTACAATATTGAAGAAGTCACATGACAGCGCGTCACCTTGTCTAAAGCCTTTTTTGACATCAAAGGTCTCGGTGAGGTCATTACCGACCTTGATAGAGCAGCGAGCGTTCTCCATCGTCAGCCTACACAGACGGACAAGTTTGGCAGGGATGTCAAAACTAGACATGGCTCTATAAAGCTCTTCTCTATAGATGTCATAGGCGGCCTTGAAATCGATAGAGAGGTGGTGAGTATCGATTTGGAATTCTTGGGTTTTCTCCAGGATCCGCCGAAGTGTGAAGATTTGATCGATGGTGGACTTTCCTGGCCTGAAACCGCACTGATAGGGGTCAATCAGGCTGTTGATAAAAGGTTTCAGGCGTTCACACAATATTGCAGAAAAGATCTTGTATGCGATGTTGAGGAGACTGATGCCTCTATAGTTGGCGCAATTGAGGGGGTCTCCTTTCTTCTGGATCGGCCTGAGATTCCATTCATCAGGCATACACTCGTCTGACCAAATAATAGAAATGAGTTGGTGTATGCACTCTACCAATTCATCCCCTGCTGCCTTGAAGAGTTCGGCCGGTAAGCCGTCAGGTCCAGCAGCCTTGTTCGATTTTAGCTTGGATATTGCTATCCTCACTTCGTTTTGGTCAGGTGGACGGAAATTTTGACTATCATCGTCTATGTTGAATGGTTCATTCTGCCTGACAGCGGGATATTGGTCTTCGTCGCCGTTATACAGTCTGCAGAAGTAGTTTTTCCATATTCTCAGCACCGACTGTGATTCTACTACGAGGTTTCCATTTTCATCTCTACAGGTTTCTGTACGGGTATTACTCCTCTGACACGTTCTTTTTACCTTTTGGTAAAACTTCCGTACATTGTTCCTGGATATTCTCAAACGCGCGCTTCTCATGCTCTTTCTTCTTCTTTTGGAGAAGCCGATGTTCTTCCCGTCTCTTTTGCTGGTAGAGCTCACGAGCAGCTCTCTTCTTCCTTTGCAGCGCCGCTTTGTATGCCTCTTGTTTTGCTGTATGCACTCGCCGGCATTCTTCGTCAAACCAGGGGTTTCGCGGTGGTGGTCGAGCGAGACCCAGCACATCAGTCGCGGCGTTTCTGATGGCATGTTGGCAGCGTTGCCACTGGTCTTCGGTACTTGATGCTGGCGGCAAAGGGGTGATTGAGAGATTTCGGGATACGCGTTCAGCGAAGAGTCTGGCGGTCTCTTGCGATTGTAGCTTTTCGACGTTAAATTTTCTCACAGTAATTCTTCTTTGTTGCTCAGATTGGGATATCCGCATTCGTACCTTGGCTACAACAAGGTAATGATCCGAGTCTATGTTGGCCGCTCGGAAGGTCCGGACATCCAGAATACTGGAGGCATGCCTTGCATCGATCGCAATATGATCAATTTGGTTGATTGTTACATGATCATTGGACCGCCATGTCTGCTTATGAATGTCGAGATGAGGAAACCATGTGCTTGCTATGGTGACATTTCGCTCCACAGCGAAATCAATTAGCCTTAGTCCGTTATCAGACGTGGTGTCGTGTAGGCTATGCTTACCGACTGCCCTACCAAAGACGTCCTCCTTTCCTATTTTGGCGTTAAAATCGCCCAATACGATTTTAACGTCGTATTTAGGACATTGCTCGTATGTTTTGTCGAGGAGCTCGTAGAAACACTCTTCGGTGGCAGGGTCCTTTTCTTCTGTGGGGGCATGAACACATATTAGGCTTATGTTAGCGAATTTAGCCTTGATCCGGATAGTCATAATACGCTCGCTCACGTGTCGGAAGCTTAAGACTTCTTGCCTTAGTCTGCCGCGTATGACAAATCCGCATCCGCCTGTTGCCTCTGTAGCAATCACCGTAGTAGATGTCACAGTTTTTCATCCTCTTTCTGCCCGGCCCATCCCATCGCACTTCCTGGATGGCGGTAATATCTGCTTTATAGCAGTCTAGGGCCTCTGCTAGTTGTTCGGCTGCACGTGGTCTGTAAAGGGACAGAACATTCCACGCACAGATCCGAAGGTCGTTGTCCTTATTTCGTTTGCTGGGGTCGTCATTAGTTGAGTCATCCTTATCCGAGGCTTTTGGTTGTTTCGGAACCATGCGCTTTTTACGTGGTAGGGAAGTTACCCCGACGGCACAACCCCCAACCTGAAGGGCCAGTTCCTTAATTATTCCCCAAGGACGAGGGGCCGGGTACACCGGTGCCAGTAGTCCACTACGGGAGTATGAGCGCTGCCGTTGGCCCATTAAGGGCTCCTCCGCCACCATCTCTATTCCAATGTCCTGACCAACATTGGAAATTCCTTACCGACCTGTGATCCGAATACGTCGAAGCAGCTCGCGCAAGGTATTCACTAAGTTCAACCTAACTGGAACTATAGACGCCACCGTTGACTCCGTCTAGGGAATTCGTCCGCTGCCGCCTGGAACAGGAAGAAGTGCTCTAGTGAAAAAAGCACTATTCCCCCCCTCTCTCATCTGCTGCCACCAAGAATCCGCCAAACGGGGTTGGTTACCCATCTCTTGGATTTAGGTACTAGGCACCCGGCTGTCACCGCGTGGAGGTTGAGAGTAGGAGTTGGTAGGCCTCAGCTGAGTGAAAACGCTTGTGTTTTCATATGATCGCATGCACTACCGTTTGGCCAGCCAGTTTATTTTACTACACAAGTTTTCAATGAATGATCCATACATGTTTGTGCATTTAGCGTTGGTGCATTTTAAAGGTTCCTGATTGAATAAGTACTTTAGTTTATCATGGCATAATTTCTTAATTTTTGTTGTAGTCTGACTACTAGCTAAGTTATTCGAGGATGAGAATTCATTGATTTCGGAGACGATTAAGTTGTGGTCAAAGCAGTCATCTTTAAAGATGTGTGAGTGAAGCTTATGTGTTATGACATTAGTAGAAATATGATCAATGTTGCTATTTAATCTTGTACTAATTTCAGTGTTGCATAGGTGAAAACCGTGCATACGCGTGTATTTAGATATTTGATTTTGAAAATCATCTGCTTCGTTGAAAATATTTAAGTTGAAATCGCCGGCAATAATAGTATTGCGTTTAGAAGTTTTTTGTAAGCATTCATCAAAATTTATTAGGAATTTTTGCTTAAGTCGTACTATATGTATGGGTCCTCTATACACACACAACATGAAGGTTGAGATTGTTTTTGGTCGTAACCATCGCAGAACATATACTATCTATATTGTCACTTGTTTTAAATGTTTCAGTATAATTATGTTTTTTATTAACAAAAATGACAACACCACCACCCTGTTTATCCGGCCTGCAAGAGTATACTTTATCATAATCTAGGAGATTATAAAAGCGTTGATCATAGTCCGTCAACCAAGTTTCTAACTAACACAAATGATATCTATGTCGCAGTCAAATTGATTTAAGAGAAAATATATTTCATCTATTTTGTTACGCAGGAATCGTGCATTCAAATAAAAGAGTTTCAAAGATGTTTTACTGTCAAATGTAATCATGCTGATGTTTTCGTAGGATGTATTGCGTTCGCGAAAATGCATGCTTTTACTTTGCATTTTCCAGTTGGTCAATACAGTGCAGTTCGATAATCTCGCCGGCGGGAGTGCGTCGAATTAACACTCTTCCATCGTTCATCCACGCAAACGCAATCTTTTTCTCCCTCTTGAAATCTCGCGCTCTCTTAAATAAATAGCTGTAGTGCCTTGTCAATCTTTCTTCGACATATATTGGTTCTCTGTTGTTGTTATTGAAGATCGTGTTATTGTTAGCGAATTTCTTTTCGCGATTATATGTTTCATATGTTTTAATCAAGCTATCCCTTACTTTTTTATTCATAAATTCAACCGTGAGTTTGTCGCTTCTTAATACTTGATTCGGTTGAGCTTGAGTAATGTTAGCTGATCTCTGAAGTTATTTAATGTCGGATAGGTTGATATTTATTTTAAAGAATGACGCGACTTTTACGACAATATCTTTCAGATCCTCTTTTTATGTTTTTGGAATTCCTGATATACAGATTTGGTGATTGAGGAGTGATTGCTTATGCTTTTCATTCCTAGTTTTATAGTGTTGGAAGTTTTCTTTAAGTTTTTTCTATTTCATTGTGTAGAGTAGTGGTTTCTTCTATGAGTGTATTAGTTAGGTCTCTATAGTCTTGTACGGTTTTCTTTATTATAGACAGTTCCATTTGAAGATATTTTTGATGACTTAAAATTAGATTTATCTTATCGGCTAACTCCCTATTACTAATACATCATTGTTAAAGGTACATGCGGTTTGAGCTGGGCTATTGTTGGGTGTGTTAGAGATGTTTGTTCGTTGTGGAACTATGCTACTGCGGCGGCGATCCCTCGAAGTTTTGCACTTGGAATAGAACCAGATTTATTTATTCTTTTGGATTTTAGTGAACTTCGGTTTTGTTAATCCAGAGCAAGTAGTATTCGAGCGAAATGCTTTTCTGCAATCTCCGTCACAAAATATAATATTTTTCGCTTGTAAATTTATTATTTTGTTGCACTTGTTACAAACACTTTCTGATTCAGACGCCATGTTGAAATGAACTTTTTTCTTTGATCATCACGGAATCCCTAACCTATTAGTATCCGACAACGGCAGTGAATTTCTATCTTCACTTTTCAAAGATTTTTTAGAAACTTACGGCATTCAGTCTCACACAATATGCGCAAAAACTTCCAATGGCTACTCTCCAGCGGAAAGATTTCATTCCACATTAACAGACCTAATAAGAATCATAAAATCTCAAAACAGCAACAAGCCTATTGGGGAAATAGTCGACGAAGCTGTCATATCCTATAACAATAGTATCCATTCAACAACAAAATTCTTTCCATTTGAATTGCTTATCGAACACATAAATAAGACTAACCCACTATCGATCAAGGAAACTCACAGAACAAAGCAAGATTATTTACTTTAGCACATTAGAGACTACGACAATTTAGCAAAGTTAGTTCACGAACGAAGTTTAAATCAAAAGCAAGGGGTCATGGATAAGCTTATTGAAAAACGAGTGAATCAATCTGATTATAGTAAATGCGAAACAATTTATGAAATGGACGATAGGAGGAACAAGTTGGCTCCTAGATATAACTTTTAAGCATAAATTACTTAAAAACAACAAAATTACTGTTGACACCGATAAAAGGAAGGTATACAAATAAAAAATGAAGACAAGGCTTGCTTGTGATGAATCTTGAGTTGCTTACGTAGATTCATTTCAGTCTATAGGAAAGTTAACTAGGAAATTTTATCTAATGGTTACTTAAGCTAATATATTCCTTTTTTTTTCATTTATTACAAAAACCATATCCTTATTTTTCTATTATTGCACAAAAGATGCACAGCACTACACTCAACTAGCATCAAACATAATGTGTACCTATCATACCACTGCATACACGAAAAAGCTTCTTCACCAACTAGCATAGCAAGCTCTACTTGCCATCAGATTTGACATTTATTATGAGTATGACCAAACTGGCATACTGGCATACTGTCGAACACGTCTGTAATGCACATCAACTTCTGAAAAACAAACATGCATGGATTAGATTGTATTGCAGTTGTTGCTAAGCAAAAACAGATTGATTACGAATAACAATTAACTCTAAAAAAAATGTACATAAGTGTTAAAAACATAAATTATGTATGTAGTAGTAGTAGTAGTATTTCGTAGCGTCTGTTATGATTTGAGATCAGTACAGTCGGCAGTCGGAATTTGGTGTGATGCATAAAGTTGTTTATCAGAAAATGTTGAATATTTGTTTTTTCTCTCCGTAGGCATATTTCAATTGAGCTTAAAAGTATAACTCGCGCAAATTATCAAAATAAAATAAAAAAAACAAATAAAAAATATGCTGCTTTCATCTATCAAGCCAGCGAGTGGAAACTAAGGTTTCAGTCTCGTTCAGCAACAATACCCTAAGACGCAACCCATATCCAAAACACCTACGAGTAACGCTGGATAGATGGCTAAATTCGCGCGAAACAGCTTAATACAAAAAATGAACAGGTATAACGTGGGGTGCGTGTGCAATTTCGCTGCGTACTGCATCCCTAGCTCTTGTTAATCACGTAGCGGAATACTGCGCTTCTGTATGGATGAACAGTCCACATACCACAAAATTTGATGTCCAATTAAATACAACCGTGCGTAAGATAATGGGAACTATTAGATCTAGGTACTCCAGTAAACCGGCTCCCACTCCTCAGTAATATCTAGCCCCACATCTGCGGCGATCTAATTAGTTACTGAGAGAATATACGTATATGTAGCAAAATCACCAATAAAAGGTACTTGTTCATACACGAGGACATCGAACTCCTACAGTACTCCAATCTGAGACTGACATCGTAACGTCATGCGATCAAACAAGCAGATATTGTAGCTACAATACAAACGGTTTCAACTTGAATGACGAATGGTGAAAAATATGGTAATCTTTAGCCTATACGTCCATAACTCAAAAATTAAAATTTCTGCTCTGCCAAGTCTGACTTCGATCTGCCTAGACACCTGTGGATGCAACTCAATTGTATTCGAGCAAACGCAAGTAAATATGGAGACTTCCTGTTCCGTTTGGGAGTTTTGGATACACCAACATGCTACTGTGGACCGGCAAACAATCACACATATTATCCAAGAATGCTGCAACCGAACATATGGTATCAAGGCAATCTCACAGATTTCAACGAAGTAACCCCAGGAGTAGTGGAATGGCTAAGCAGCTTAAACATTGCTATCTCACTTAACACGGAAAAACTGTGTAATATTTTGCGTTAACATTCCTATGCATACATGATAATAATAGGTGCGTTTTGGTGAGACGTCACTTCCCAGTGAAGTAAGATTTAACACGGAGTGCAACAACAAAAAGTGATTTGGCACCACTTTAGCTTTTTTTTCTCATACAAAACTGAGTTGGAGTGTTTAGTTTTCGCTACTCCATTTCAGAGGGCACTGAAAAGAGCTCTTTCAGACATGTTGAATGATTCAGTAGTATTTGACAAATTTAAGCACAACTTTTTCATACTTTTTAATTTAATTTCAATTCAATCACCAATCTTCAAACAATAAAAAAAAGTTTTAAACCACATTGACTTGAGATCGTTTTGTGGAGAATCTTTCATTTGGTTTTGCATAATCCTCACCAAAACGCTCCTAATGTATACTTCAATTTTCGGTTTAATTTAACTTACAAAAAACTTTATAAGTTTTTCATTCACAATAGTATATTAAGCTAAAATTAACTAATCTTAGGTTGCAATTACACTGGGAAACCTAGTGGGTTAAGCTCAAGGGTTAAAGTGAAGCTCCGGGAATTATTGTATCAACTTCATTTATTTAGATCCTCCTTTAATTCAAAAACCGCTTAAATTTGACAAAAAAAAAGTATAATCTGACATCATACTGATGTATCCACAATAAATTTTTCGATGGAGAATTGAATACTCTGTTTTGTCCATACACACTCTCTGTAAAATAATTTATCTTAAATAAAAGTTTTAACGCAAGGAAAAAGACTTGTTTCCACTTCTGTGTATATTTCGATTTTAATTATATTTAGTGCAAGTAAGTATATAACAATTTGACATTTAAAGTTATTTAAGAAGTTCAGTTTTCTTGTGTGTGAGCTTTAAGAGTTAATAGATTTTACATTGCTTACGTTAATATTACGTTAATATTTTTAATTTACTTTATTTGTAAAAAATATAATTTATGAAGCTCCAACATACCCTTTTTGCAAAAGTCAATAAGTACACTTTATAAATTTTTCAGGAGAATGTTTTTTATTGCTTAATAGAAAGGGGAAGAAATTATTAGAAAAGTAAAAGTGGCAAAATCATATTTGATGTCCATGTCAATAAAAAAAATAGCACAACTTTAGAAAAAAAGTAGTGGATTCAGTAGATACTCGTATTGCTGCTTAAACTAACAGTTTTTTTTTTTAAATCCGAAACAAACATATAGGCGCAAAATTTTAGTTGGATAGAATGAACTTTGAAATTATATTAGTACGTACCAAAATTAAAATTTGTCTTATCTTAATTATAGTCGATATAATACCCACTTTATCTTTATAGCCCTGTACTTAACTTAAAACCATCGAGAGCCCATATTATCTTTTAGTATCGATGTTGAAACTTCTGTCATTTTTTGGGATTGTTTGACGTAAATTCATTTCGGATTCGTTCGAAAGCTGATACTAGTTGTAAGTGGGTTAAAAAGTGTTTATAATTAGATACAAAGTTAGGTTTTAAAGTTTACAGATACGACTTAGTATGCACTTAACCTCCTTAAAAAAACAAAAAAAAAAAAAAACAACAACGGTTGATTATGATGCAAGTCAAAACCGATATCCAATGCGGATAAATGTGAGAACACTGCAAAACGGTTTCATTCCATATCGAACAACTAAGCCCCTTACATTACATCTGTTTAGTTTTGCAACAATTTCGTCAACCTTAACGATTTCAACATTTTTTTGTGACGCGCCTATTGATTACAAAAATAAAATGGGCCTCAGTTGTAGACGGCGGATAAATTTTGTTTTGCTTGAATAACGCACTAGGCTTAACTAATAAATAGTACATCTAACTAGATATACACTTATTTAAAATGCAGAAATCCGATTCGAAGCATCCTGTAGAGCTACGAATCCACTATTCGAAAAAATGTGAAATGTTTGACGCTTTTCGATGTCAAAAAGTGTCACATAGTGTAATTGTCAAATTCCTTCGAATTTCGGCGATTTGAAAGTGTTTAGCAGCGAACGAGAATTTAAAATTTTGTCAAATAGTATAGTCGGGTGGATGTGGCTGTATTTGATAGAATTTAATACTAAATGATATTTTATAAAAACGGAAAGTGTTAAATTGGTCAAATTATGGAAGGGTGGGAAAATCAGATCAAGCGAACGGTGACAGAAGTTAAAAGTAATTAAGCGGGCCATCAAATTTGCGGGCTTATCGGAATTTTTGAGTTACAATAAGAGTTCTGGAATGTTGGCAGATCGCATTTTAGGGCTAAAAATATTGTAAAAGTGCCAACGGTATTGACTGATTATGCAAACGGGCAGGACTGCTGGCCAAACTGGCGAAGTTTGCGATCAAGCGCCAGTCGGCCAGTCACCTTCATGCTTTTCGAAATCCTGTTTCCTTTTATGTGCAATTCGCACGAAATTGCAATCTAACTGCTTTCAGTTTCAAAATACTACTATTTCTTCCTTGACTCAGTGCATTATTTTATTTCGCAGTGGCAACATTGGTCGCTTCGTATTATCATGGCTGGCATTCGCAGTCCACATAGATGTGATATGAAAATCATTTATAGCGGAAATCCTTAACAAAATAAATCCGAAAATCTCGGATTACCACTTTAGGCTCAGACAGTAGTGGGCGTCTCTGCTCTTCAGATATACAATTTTCAAAGGCAGGTACAAGAGTAAGCCAAGCAAGTGCTTAAGAAAAATGAAAAGAAATAACTTAATCGAGAGACGGGGTATTAATAGTAATGAATATTATTGTTCGCATCGAAGATATGATGCTTCTGGAATGACAAAAGGAACTGGCGCTCCAGGCTCGGGGCTGTGCAGTCGGGGTAACTTCCTCTGAACACTGGTTTAGAAACAAAAACAAGCGTCGGATAAGGTAGATTCAGGTAGATGACCTCAGCAAACGAAGTAAGGACAACGACCTTTGGATCTGCAGCCGAACAATTTACAGATGCCCTAGACTGCTATAAAGCAGATATAACCCCCATCCAGGAAGGGCAATGGGAAGGGCCGGGCAATAAGAGGATGAAAAACTATGACATCTACTACGGTGATTGCTACAGAGGTAACAGGCAGCGCTTATTCGAATGCGGATTTATTATACGTGGTAGACATAGGCGACAAGTCTTAAGCTTCGGACATGTGAGCGAGCGTATTGTGACAATCCGGATCAAAACTAAATTCGTTAACATAAGCCTGATATGTGCTTATACCTTCACGGAAAAAAACGATCCTGCCACCAAATATTGTTTCTACGAGCAGTATCCTAAATACGACGCTAAAATCGTATTGGGCGATTTTAACGCCAAGATAGGAAATGAGGTAAATATAGCCTACACGACACCACGGACTTAGGCTAATTGATTTCCCTGTAGAGCGAAATTTCACCACAGCAAGCGCATGGTTTCCTCATCTCGATATTCATAAGCAGACATGGCAGTCCAATGATCATGTATCAATCAACCAAATTGATCATTATGACGCAGACATGTCTCATGTATTCTGGATCTCAGGCCCTCCAAGCGGCCAACATAGACTCGGATCATTACCTTGTTGTAGCCAAGATACGATTGCTGATATCTCAAACTGAGCAACAAAGAAGAATAACTGTGAGTAAATTTAAAATCGAAAAGCTACAATCGCAAGAGACCGCCAGAGTCCTCGCTAAACGCGTATCCCGAAATCTCCCAATCAGCCCTATGCCACCAACATCAAGTGCCGGAAACCAGTGGCAACGCTACCAACATGCCATCAGAAACGCCGCGACTGATGTGCTGGGTTTCCCTCGCCCAACACCGCGAAACTCCTGGTTTGACGAAGAATGCCGGCGAGTGCATGTAGCAAAACAAAAGACATGTAAAGCGGCGCTTCATAGGAGCAAAAGAGACGGAAAGAACATTGGCTTCTCCAAAAGAAAAAGAAAAAGCATGAGAAGCGGGCGATCGAGAATATTGAGAGCTTATACTCCAGGAACAGTGTACGGAAATTTTACCAAAAGATAAAAAGAACATGTCAGAGGAGCAACACCCGTACAAAAACCTGTAGAGATAAAAATGGAAACCTCGTAGTAGAATCACAGTCGGTGCTGAGAATATGGAAATACTACTTCTGCAGACTGTATAACGGCGACGAAGACCAACATCCCGCTGTCAGGCAGAATGAACCATTCAACATAGACGATGATAGTCAAAATTTCCGTCCACCTGCCCAAAACGAAGTGAGGATAGCAATATCCAAGCTAAAATCCAACAAGGCTGCTGGACCTGATGGCTTACCGGCCGAACTTTTCAGGGCAGCTGGTGACGAATTGGTAGAGTGCATACACCAACTCATCTCTAAGATTTGGTCAGACAAATGTCTGACTGATGCATGCAGCATCGTTTGCCCGATCCACAAGAAAGGAGCCCCCCCCCCCCAACCACGCCATTTATGGAGGCATCAGTCTCCTCAACATCGTATATAAGATCTTTTCTGCGATATTATGTGAACGCCTGAAACCTTTTATCAACAGTCTGATAGGACCTATCAGTGCGGTTTCAGGCCAGGAAAGTCCACCATCGATCAAATCTTCACACAACATCAACTCTTTATCGATTTCAAGGCCGCCTATGACAGCATATATAGATCTATAGAGAAGAGCTATAGAGAGGCATGTCTAGTTTTGACATCCCTGCCAAACTTGTTCGCCAGTGCAGGATGACGGTGGAGAACGCTCGATGCTCCATCAAGGTCGGTAATGCCTCATCGAGACCTTTGATGTCAAAAAATGTTTTAGACAAGATGACGCGCTGTCATGTGACTTATTCAATATTGTACTTGAACAGATTGTGCGGAACTCACAAGCCAACACCGGAGGCACAATCTGTCAAAATTGGGTACAACTTCTTACATATGCCGACGATATTGACATAATTGGAAGAACTCAGGGGGCTGTCACCGATGCGTTTGCAAGCAGTGAAGCAGAAGTGGCCAAAATGGGTTTAGCGATAAACGAGGGCAAACCCAAGTATATGCTGTCAACAAAAAGGGGCAACCAACACTGACGAATTGGACAGAACGTCACAGTGGGCAGCTATAACTTCGAGATAGTAAGGGACTTTGTCTACCTTGGCCTTGCTATAAACTCGACAAACAACACCAGCGGAGAAATCACGCAAAGAATAACTCTTGTTAATCGCTGTTTTTTGGGCTTATAAGACAATTCAACTGTGGGCGCCGTGGCGTAAGTGGTTAGTGTGTCGGATCACTATGCGTGAGGTTCAGAGTTCGAATCCTACAAAACACCAAAAAGTTTTTTCACGGTCCCACCTCTCGCGAGCGTCTGACAAAAATCCGAGAGTATTGTTGTCTCGAAAAAGCTTCTCAAATCGCCATTCGGATTCGGCATTAAACTGTAGGTCCCTTCCATTCATGTGAAAAATATAACGCACACAACATGAGTGGTTACGAGAAGCTAGGCGCTAGCACTTAAAGAGCTGTTGCGCCAAATATTTATTTATTTATTTTTTTTAAGACAATTCAATAGTAAAGTCCTATCTCGAACAACGAAGGAGTCTCTGCATAAGACTCTGATCATCCCAGTCCTGCTTTACGGTGCTGAAATATAGAATTTATTAAAAGAGGATGAAGATATCCTTGTCGCTTCAAGAAAGAAATTCTAGTAAGATTTTCGGTCCCGTTTGCGTTGACGGGTTTTGGAGGAGAAGATTCAATCACGAACTATACGAGCTGTACAGCGACATCGACCTAGTCAAAAAACTGCGTATTGGACGTTTGGTATGGCTAGAACATGTAGAGCGAAGGGACACCAACGCTTCGGCCCGCAGAGTCTTGGGGTCTAACCCGGAGGGACGGCGTAGTAGAGTGCCTCCTCGCGCTAGGTGGTGTGCACAAGTTCAAGGGGATCTTGACCGACTTGGAGTGCACATCTAGAAGCAATTAGCTAAAGACCGAGCTAAATGGAGAGGCTTGTTGTTGAAGGCTCAGGTTCACCCCGAGCTTAGCACAACCTAATTTTTTTTTTTTTATAATTTGGGCGCACTCAAGGGGTTAACTCTTAAAATTTTTTCACACGGTGCGGGCGTTGGAAAGGATAGCTAGAGACAGGGAGGAAAAGATTTGGTGTAGTGGTTTGAAGCTTAATTCTTTATGCTTCGGAGAAACTCCAGATTACGCGATTAATCGGACTGACTTTACGTATTTCATGATACATAAATAAATGCTTGCTGACATCAGGTTTTGAACCATGAACCATTAGCGTGGCAATTGGCGACGTTACCACTAGACCATTGCTATCTTTAAGTAAAGTAACTAACTATAAGCAACCAGTTTTGTTGCTTCCACCTTAGTTACTGAAAAGCCCGAAGAGAACTGCACGAGTTTATCGATGGTGTCTACCTGGGATATAACTTTACCCTCAAAATCCTCAGATATTACCCTAAATAAAACCGTAATCCATAAGCCACCCCTAATCGAAGTATTAGAAAAAGTAAATATAATACAATGAACAAAGTGATCTAAAAGCTTGCAGTCATCACATCAAAAAAAGCGACCTTCAATTAAATACCACAGTGAAGTTAATATAGCTACGCAAAAGTCAGTACAAATTGAGTAGCTACTAAAGAAGATAGCCCGCCAGAGCTGAGAGGAAAACAGGACCTCCTCAGAGAATTCTCGACGATCTCAGGAAATACGAGAATCCCACTTTGTGAAGATTTTCATGATACTGCTCCCTGAAAACTTCGCTCAAGGCACCTTCTATTAGAACTTGCCACGAATCTGAGTGCTGAAATCATCTCACTAGTAGTATCAGGGTAGGGTCATCCATCACGGGTAAATTTAATTTGTTAATATGTATGTGCGTATGGCGTTACTTATCCGTGGAAAGAACTGCCATTACTTATTTGTATCAAGTCTGTACTAAAACCACTTAGAGCACCGTGTCTTCAATTCAATAAACTTAGTTCATACTCCTATGAAACTCAAAACAAAATTCATCTTAAATGTTAATGACCGACAACATTTACAATTCGGAAAAGTCACAGAAAAATCTTGTTTAATATTCAACAATCAAATGAATGGTTTCAAAACTACATACCTATACGACAACCACTACGATTTGAACGTATATCCATCCCTCCAGCAAACTCTAAGAAATCCTATGAACTTTTTAAACCGGAAATAAATAATCCACTTTTCAGCAATTCGATGGCAACATAGTCTGGCTGGCATACCGCATCTGAAGAGCACCATAGTCAACGCAGATACACCAGTAGGTACGTCAACTTGTGCTGCTTCGCTCCATAAAAGAAAACTAAAAACATTTCAGAAGTTTCCAGTATGACATTTGAGGCTTTGTTGTTATTCCGAAGGAAGTGTTCGCCTCCGTCACATGTGTGTACACAGGCAGAGGCAGAGTCACACAAAACATTGTTTGGGGCACATAACCATCTTTGGAAGCACAATGAGAAAAAAGCGGCGCAGCATGAGATGAGATTCCCTCCACCATGCTTTCCAGTTAAATGCATAAATTGCTTCAAAGGGATGTATAGCCAGCCAAGCCATCTCCACATTTCCACATTCTAAAAAGAATGCAGAGTTGCACTGTGACTGGTATCTGAACCCAAAGTTTGGTCTGATTTTCTTCGTCTACAATGTGTGTGCGATGGCTTGAATACGATCGAATATAATGGGTCGTTGTTGTATACATAAAGCTTTTAGCTAAAGGAGCCAGATTAAAATGGGATTCCTGGATATCCTTTTGGTTCTACAGCCAGGAATTCTTATATAAGAAGACACTTGCCAATTTGCCGAAGCGAATGCCGTTCATCGTCGTCATTGTTGTTGTCAACAGTAACCCTGTCAACCTATTTTTAGAAGGCACGAAGTTTGTATTCAATAAATCTGGCGAAAAGGAGTAGATGTTATTCGTTACTAAATTTGTACCAGAGATCTGCACAGTTGTGCCAGTTGGGGCAGAAGAAATATTATTACTTTCTTTTTTAGCTGCTATTTTGAAATTGCAGGCAGTTCAGCTGAAGGGGTTTTATGTGATTTGAGAGTTATTTACATTTGTGATACAGAAAGTGTTTGACATTGCGGCGGAATTCTTTGCAAGTGAATGTGATTTTATTATAATATTACATTATATCGTTACCTGATTTCAATAACAAGGTAACTTGAATTTCTGCATTTTTGAGTAAACAACGTTTTTAGTTACCTATGATGTATGAAAATGTAATTCAATGCAATAGTTGAAATACGGCAGTTCTCCTCTGGTCTTGAATATACACGATATCGTATCTCGACTGAAGTGGTCGTGAAAGTAGCAGTAAACTGGGGCACATACGGCACAAAAAATGCAAAGCTTGGTATTACCGAAATTAGTCAACATATTTAGAAACTTGAAACACTGTATCAAACGTTGTTATTTTATCTTTGAAATAAATTACACATTTTTTCTGTAGAACTTATAAAACCCTTCGTTTTTTTTTAATTATAAAAAAAGGCGTTTCGCCGAATGTGGCTCGTTACGGGGCATTTCGGCATAAAAACTTTCTTGATCCAAAAGCAAGAATCAACGTTATTTATGTTTATAACTTCATAACAATAAAAATATTGTACAAGCACGAAATCATTTAACGTAGGAATTATTCAATTTAATGTTAAAACAATATTTTGTCTGACATCGAGATGCCGATTCCGATTTTTCTGTCTCACAATTTTGTCTTCCGAAAATGCACCATCTGACTGATCTGAATCATCATCGCTTTCACTTTCGTCAGATAATGCAGCTATTACACATATTTTCTTTTGATTTGCTGGAAACTTCACAACTCTTTTCACGGCCTCGGATTTTTTTCCAAAACTTGTTTCGGTTTGCTTAAACCCCTTTCTGGCATCATTGTCCTCTGGTCTGCGCTTTTCCGTTGAGCTTGTTAAGATCCGAGAAGATCTGCTCCTTGCTGTAGCCTTGACAGTATGTAAGCGATGAATTAGGCGAATCATTTCAGGCGTTATATTTGCTTGGACGCTTGTCAGTTGCTGTGGCTGTATTTGTTCTAGTGTTAAAGGTTCAAATGCGGTAACATTTTCATCTACCTGAACGTTTAAATCATTTTCTGTTACCTATTCCAATGCAAATTCTTCTTCTTGAAGTATTTGCGAATCCAGGGGATATATTCCAGTTGTTCTAAACCCGCCACATATATTTTGCGTTGAAAATTACTTCTGGAACGGCAGATTAGTCAGTTTGGCCGCATCATAAATAGTTAATAGTTTCCCTTTATTGGCGCATAAGAAATTGAAAGATGTTCGGCAGAATTTCTTGAAAGGGCCAAATACTGAAACGTCAAGCGGTTGCAGGCGGCGTGAGGTATGAGGTGGAAAAGAAAGCAATATAATGTCATTATCTCTGCAAAAATATATGCTTTCGAGGCTACAGTGCGATGAGTGATTATCGAGTACCAACAGAATAGGTTGATCTTTAGAGCAGTTTGTATGGTGCTGGATATGTTTAAGGAAATCGAAGAATAGCTCTGAAATCATCCAACCACTCTTACTTACTATGCCTAGTGAGCCTGGTAAGCATCCACTCAAAAACCTTTCGGTGTGTCGCTGTCATGGAAAAACGTAAACGGACGGAAGATGATTTCCAATGGCACTCACTATGCCTACAATCGTTACCAATATTCCACGTTTAGTAGACATTATATGACATACTGATCTCTGGCTTTTTTCACCAAGAACCTAGAAACACAAAATATATACAAAAAAAAACTTTAGATTGACAATCAAAGAAGAAAATTATATCAAAACATATATTATGTAATACTTTTGAAGTCTCCAACACAGTAGTTATTCAAGATTCATCCAAATTGAAAATGTCCTTCTGTTAAATAAGTGCCTCTCATACAACGTTCTTAGATTGCCATAGAACCGATTCACTGCTATTTTGTTGAGGCCTTTTACACGCGCTAAGCTTATCTTTTCTGGTTTTCGCAAAGAAAGGGTTTGACTTCTTTTTAGAAAACTAAAAAGCCAATCGTTAGAAGCTTATTTGCTTTGATCCCACTTCTCCGGATGCGATATTTTGTTTTTAGTCATAAACTCATATACGAACTTTTTACATGTATGATAAGATAGTTCGTGTTGGTAAAGTGCGAATTTTTTTGTATATGCTACCAAATCTCTTTCTTGATTTTATGTCAGAACTTGTCGGGATGCATATTTCGGCTGAAAGGTGCCTCCTTCTCCATCGCATCCTGAATCTGTGCTATCTCCCAAAGGGTCGCGCTTCTTCAATCTAGACTGCAACGTCGTGCGCTTGATGCCATACTTTAAGGAACCTGAACTTAATGTTTCTCGACCATGTCTCACGCCAGACAAAGCCTTTTTTATGTCCGTTTCATTTAAATTGGCTCTGTCTGTTTTTTTTTTTTTTGTAGTTGCGATCCATATTTACGCTAAAGCAAACAAAAAGTGTATGTAGGTAAACTACGTCTTATTATTAAACTTACCCTTCAACAAATGCCGAATGTACCCCAGTGTCTTACATTTCCTTCTTTAATATATTTTCCAAAAAAATAAATGCCAAAGCTGATTTAATTTACATAACTTAAAATTCAAGATTTCACTTGTATTTTCACAAAAACAAAATAAAAGGAGGATGCCTTCAGCGTTTAAATGCTTTGTTTACACTTCGGCGATCTTAGTAAAATCTGCAATGCCGAATGTGCCCCGATGGCGAATGTGCCCCAGTTTACCATATTCATAACCCCTTGAGTGCGCGCAAATTATAAAAAAAAGAGTATCCGATATGTGTGGCTTGTAAGTCATGAGACATTATCTTCGTTGATTATCCTTGACCACAAAAAGATCCCAATATAACGAGACGGCTTAGTTATAGCATACTGTCCAGAAATGAAATTGTAAATTAATACCATTTAACGTAATTTAATATTGCAGTTAATCATTTAACTTTAATAACTTGAATTTATTTAACTTTATTTGCGTACCAACAAACAATGTATAGCTTACCTTATATAGCTTTTCTATATTTGTTGTTACCAAGAGCAAAGATGTTCAGTTAATTCTTTTCTATGATATTCCTACATTATGTATGTACACTTGTAAATCTACTCGCCCAATTTTCCACGGCCCACGCATATTGCAGTGCAAAAGCTAACGGAGCCAAGTGGGACTTTCGTTTGCACCAAACTTGCGATATTTGGCAGTGAGTCGATGGTAAATCCTTTACTCTTCCCTTTTTGATAGTAACCACCACTGAGTTAACATCTTTGCTCGTGTCATTTTCTTGACGAGATTATACTTTTGTTAGATCCAAAAAAACTATTTAATAACGTGGTAGCTCGGGTTTTATTTGGAATTGTTTTTATATAATCACGATCAAAACCACTCGATTTAGCTTCCAATGAACTGGATTAGATATACGTAAGGTATTGTTCTTCGTAATATGGGTTAAAAAAAAATAAATATATATATATTTGGCGCAACAGCTCTTTAAGTGCCAGGCCCTAGCTTCTCGCAAGCACTCATGTTGTGTGCGTTATATTTTTCACACGAATGGAAGCACCTACAATTTAGTGCCGTATCCGAAGGGCAATTTGTTTTGAAAAGCTTTTTCGAGACAACAATACTGTCGAATGTTTATCAGACGCTCGCGAGAAGTGGGACCGTGAAAAAACTTTTTGGTGTTGTCTGGGATTCGAACTTGGAACCTCACGCGCACTGATCTGACATACTTACCAATTACGCCACGGCGTCCACTAAATATGTGGTTAAGGTCCCGTAATATTTGAAGACGAGATTCTTTCGTATTGTAATATTCTTGCTGAGGTTTGTAATAATAAAACCGTCTTCAGTGTATTTAAACTGTTCATTTATAAAGAACTTTCAAATTCACTTTCCTTATATTGTACATGTTATACTTCAAAATTATCAAATCAATTTATTCTTTATTAATCTTAACTTGAACTGTTTCTATAAATGCACTTTTCATCACAATTTCGTTTATTCTCAACACCAATTTTTTAGATCTGTGGCAACAAGGAATAACAGCATAAGTATACTTATGCCAAAATTGAAATATTTTTTGTTTTTAATATATTTTATATAATATTTTCTCAGGAGAAGCGAAACTATAACGCTGAAACATTGCCTCGATATGTCTGGAATTTATTATATGAAGCGGTTACTAAATTAAGGGCAGGAACATTTTTTTTTTTTACGTTTATTTGGCAAATTTTGCCATTTAAAAAATTCATAACAAATCAATTATTATACATTTTATATTAAATAAATCTATTTTTAACATATCCAACTAAACGTTTTTTAATTCTTATTAAATTTTATTCTATTTTAATATCATTCGGTAAGCTATTATAAATATCTAAACCTCTATGAAGGACCATATTCATTGTCCTTAAATTCCTATATTTCTGTAATCGGAAATCACTAGCATTACGTAACGCATAAGGCTGTAGTTAAGTCAAGTAGTTAGGTAATATATTGAATTCAATTTTAAATACAAATACAATAACATTATATAAAATTCTTTGGCTCTCACTCATCCAAGATAACTTGATTAACATTTCTCTTATTCGAGTTAATCCATTGCACATTAATATAATTCTCATTGCCCTATATTGAAGTTTTTGCAAGCGATTCAACATCTGATTATTACACATAAACAAAATACTTGAGCAATACTCGAAATGCGGTTTTATCATCGTATTATATACTTTTATTGGTGTTTTTATTGTAAGTTTTTTCCTTATTCTACCTTACAAGTGAATTTTTTTGCTTTCCTTTTGCATACATAATTCATGAGCATCGAGACTTAACTTATTATCAATTAAAACACCTAAGTACTTGAATTCACTAACTATCTCTATCTTGTGATCGTTTATGTTGATGGCTCTATTCGTACTATCATTAAATATCATGGCTTTGTGTTTAAATTACGGGGAGAGCTTCTAAAGCTTAATTATATTCCACACAGAGCAGACCTACCAGTGCTATGTGCAACTTGTGCAACTTGGCAGAAAGAGAAGATGTCATACATTTTGTTGGGAAGTGTCCAGTTTTAAGCGAAATTAGGAGACATATCTTTGGAAGTAATGTTCTGTCGGTGGATCAAGTTTCTATGCTTCTGAACGAACCAAACGTATTTAAGCTAACCCAGTACTGCAAAATTGCTTTAAATTATCGTGAAAGGATCATTAATGAAGATTTCTAAAATCGCTTAAAATAAAAGAAATACACAAATATACATACATGTTTTAGTCAATTTTTAATTTTGAATTTATTTAATGTTGTCAATCAGGCAGACGGCAACGCCATGTTTATTGATTTTTTGTTAAAACTTTGTATTAATAGTGAAGTACATAAATAAAATCTATCTATCTATCTATCATGGCTTTGATTTTATTTACATTTAATTTTAACACGTTACCGTCAAACCACTCTTGTATATTTTCTAAATCTGAATTAATTTTATTTATATACTCATCGACATTATTACCAGAAATAAACAATAACGCATCATCAGCAAACAGCACATTTTTTTAAAAACGAACAGCACTCTTCATATCATTCATATACACCAAAAACAGCATCACGCCAAGCAAGGATCCTTGAGGGACGCCATAAAGTACAGGAACCGGATTCGAAACAATATCACTGATTTTAGTTTTTTGAGTTTTGTTTTCAAGATATGATTTAAACCATTCAAGTTCTATATTTCTAACCCCATACATTCTTAGCTTTTCAATTAAAATGAATTTGTCCACAGTTTCGAACGTTCTTTTTAAGTCTAGGGAGATGGCCACAACCACTTTCTTGTCATGAATGTCAATTTTCCACTTAGTGATCACTAGATTTAAAAGTGATTCACAATTATGGTTTTTTCTAAAGCCAGATTGATAACAAGATATTAGATTGAAGGATTCTAAATATGCTTGTAGCTGATTATACACAACCTTTTCGATAATTTTGCTTTCAAGGGGCAGCATATTGACAGGTCTAAAATCTTCCACTTTCTTTGAGTTTTTAAATTTTTGAATAGGGACAATAAGGGACTCTTTACAGCAACTTGGAAACATACCACTAATTAAAGATAAATTAACGATGTTAAGCAACACATCACCACATAACTCAAAAACGTCCAAATACATTTTAACACTGACTCCATTTGTACCTTTTTGTATTGTTCATTGATTTGAATACCAATTTTAAGTCATTAACACTTATTTCTTTGAATTTAAAATTTAAATAATAATTATCAAACACTGAATTTAAATACGGCTTTTTTGGAATGTTGTTTCTGATATCAGCAATACTAAAACATTAGACACTTCGTGACAATTGCTATATTTAATGTTGTTGCAAATCACTTCACTAATATGTTTTCTATTTTCTTTTAGTACCAATAGTTTAAAAGTCCTCCACATAGTTTGTTGATCACTACAAGTTTCAATTTTGTTGCTAATGTACTTGTTCTTTGCACTATCTAGAGCGGATTTAAATCTGTTTCTACAAATTGTATAGTCATTCTAATCTCCTTCAAGGCAGGAGACTTTCACTTTTGCGTACTTTACAACCTTTTCATTTTTAAGCACCCGTAGATTTTCATTAAACCAAGGATTGTGATTATCATTAACGTTTTTATAGGTTAAAAAACTATTAACTGCCTGAACAATGTTATTTGAAAATTCCTTAGTCCATGCGTCAACTGTCAATGTATTTTGTATAGAAAAATCATAATTACATAACTTGGCGACAATACAGAGCCTTAATACTAATTATCACAGATTCATGATCACTAATTTTTAATTTGCTATCAGACTTTGCTTTAACTCTCTCCGTATTATTTGTCATTACATAGTCAATTAAACTTCTAGTATTTTTGGTTATTCTTGTCGGTTCCTCAATTAATTGAGTATATGAGTTATCACTTAATATTGCACTTATTTGAGTTTGTATAGAACCGTTAAGTTAATATTTACATCACCCATTAATATCACAGTTTGAAAATTGCAGCTTAAGGTATCCATCCAACTAGAGAACCGCTCCATAAATATCGAGACCATAAAGACATCTTTAAATATCTACGTTTTCTGAATTGTGTAAATGCACTTATGCTGTTATTCCTTGTTGCCATAGAAATAATTAACTCTCACAGCAGTCGAACTTGGTAACCGCTATCTTTCATTCTTTCAACTTTGTTTCCTCTGCTGCTGGTTTAACATTTTCTGGAACATTTTGGAATGTATACATAGTATTTGAAATCTCTGTCCAAAAACGCTAGATCTTTCTATGGATGAATTGTGGAATGTGAGATGTAGAATAAACTGAGGTGCATGATGACAGGTTTGAGAGATGGCAGATTGGCAGTAGTGTTGCCACATTGTACTTACTAGTTGATTAGTGCTCGCCTTGTTTCGCCGCATTTTAGTCGAAGGTAAGTAAATTGTTGAAATATAATTGCCAACTGAATACCGCAAATGTGCAAACTAAATTTTAACTACCACCATAGCAATCGCCACCACCGCACACAAATCGATTAAAACATTTTAAAATATGTACAAATCCAATGATCAACAACATTTCATCTAACAAAATGAAAAAAATATTGCAATGTTTCTATGTCTGTACGAATGTCTATGCATGTTCGCGTATATTGTCAAATCTCTTAATTGCACGAAGTTTTGATAGCACATACATCCTTCTTCCTATTTCGTATTTCGGCGCGGTTATGACCCGAAAACAAGGGATGATAACCCTTCCACTTCACTGAATATCTACTCATCCGCCTGTGTGGTTCGCCTATTTGACCTCAGAAAATATCGGCAGGCCTCCCGATTGTGGATCACTTGGTTACTGAGGCCAATGAAATGCCGATGTAGTCGCATGTGTGTGATCCAGGCGTTTATAGGCCTGTCACGCGATGTCTTTGGAACGTTAATTGATTTTTTTTTAACAGGGTTTAAATGATCTTTGAACGTGACAATACCAGCTGAGCCAGTTACACTCTATCTTTCGTAGGATGGTTTCCTTGACGTGAAGGCACGTCACATACATCCTAATTAATAGAATTTAAAATGTCTTAGATTTGGCACTGATAACGATTTTTTTCAATTTTTACTCTATAAGAGATCACACACTAAATTTCAAAACAATTTCAATTGTTTTTAGCATTGCTCAGTTTCAGGATAACGCAGAAGGATGTTTTATACTTTAAATGAATCAGCAGAATTTAATTCAGATGTTTTTTTATTTTTTCAATCCGATGCACATAGAAGTATTTCGGCCAAAAGTCCATTTTTCGAAAAATAAAATCAAGAAATAAATGTTTGAAATAGCGGATCCTAAATATATATGGGACAATATGATACCGGCTTTTTTTCTCAGAGATCGTATGTTGTGATAAAATCGGTTCAAAGTTAACTGTTGCACTTACTTTCTGTGCGTGAAAATTATCGCGGTCAGTGTTATTCAGCAAGTGATTTTTGCTAGTTGTGATAAGAAGTTAACAATATTATTAAATGAGGAATTCTACTGCGGGTATGTATTAACATTTTAAATTCATTTATGAAACATTTAGCGGTTTTCTGTTTTCAATTAGACTGTTTGCAAATTCTATTAAAAAAGTTACATATTTTTGTGAAATTATTTAATCTCGAATGAGTTTACTTTATAATTGCACACTATTGTGCAACAATACAAATACAAATATTTGGCGCAACATCTCTTTAAAGTGCCAGGGCCTAGCTTCTCGCAACCATTCATGTTGTGTGCGTTATATTTTTCACACGAATGGGAGGGACCTACCGTTTAATGCCGACTCCGAACGGCGATTTGAGAAGCTTTTTCGAGACAACAATACTCTCGGATGTTTGTCAGACGCTCGCGAGAGGTGGGACCGTGAAAAAACTTTTTGGTGTTTTCTGGGATTCGAACTTGGAACCTCATGCGTAGTGATCCGACACACTAACCACTTACGCCACGGCGCCCACTTCTGTGTAACGGTTTAAGCATTTTTATACAGTAAAAATGTTCTTAAACCTAATACAAAAAGAATTAGCTGCAACTATTTGCAACTTTTAATTTTATAAGCGCAGTAGTATTCCACCTTCATATTAAAATAATGCTCATACGCCATACATAACTTTTTAAAGAAAAAAATTTTACTATTAGGGCTGGCCGGTATGAGGGCTGTGGTGGGAGATATTTATTTAACATTATGGAAGAAAGTGGGGAAGGAGATATAACGGAAAAGCTCAATTTTTTTTAAAAATTTCATATGAGCAATTAAAACATTTTAAGTCGCGCAGCTTTTGTTTGACTTGAAAAGAAAATGGTTAGAATCCCACAGGATTAAGCATATATTTTTAAAGAATAATGAAACGTGCCTTCAAGGAAGTTTTGAATTCCCAAATAAAGCAGCCAGCTTTGGACCAAGACGACCTGCAAAGTCTTTCGAAGAATCGAGTGTCAGAAGTCAGAGAAGAAATACATAAGGTATTCGAGAAGAGTTTGAAACTGAAGAACTAACGTTTGCCACTCATATGAAATTAAAAGAATCTGGCAAGGTTGTTGCTTCAAAACTATTGACAGAAATAGTAAAATCTCCCGGCGAAGCGCAAAAGAAAAAAGAAGCATACTGTGATAGCATTAAGGAAAAAAAGAAAAACTGTCAACGCTTTCCATATTTCTTGAGGCAGGATTATCAAGGAAACAGTATGAAATCATTGCTACAAGTGATAAAAACTTGCTTCTATGTTACAGCATACTCCATAAAGCTAAAAAAGATTGCCATCCTGCTCCAGAGTAACGGAAACCTTGGCCAAAATAAACGTTCAGGATTTGTTGGAACACACTATAGCCCGGTTATTGATGTATTTGCAGGATGTCACAGAAAGCCTAAGTGCAAACGAATGAAAGTCCGTAGAGCTTATTTCAAAGTGGGGTTGTGATGCGTCTCAGCAAACTCAATACAAATAACGATTTGAAACTTGTTCGGAGTCAGATGCTTATATATATCAAAGCTCATTGGTTCCTCTGCGACTGGTTTGTGGTCGAAAAATCATCTGGCATAATCCAAGACCATCTTCTTCCCGATTTTGTCGACCTGTTCGAATCAATTTCATTAAAGAAAGTACAGATGTAATCAAAAACGAGATTAGTCACGTCCAAAGAAAAATTAATGCACTCGCGAAAACAGTTATTACTTTTGACAGATACATGGAAGTGAAGCATACATTGACGTTAACTATGGTTGATGGCAAAGTGTGGAATGCAGCCACAGATACTATAATAAATCAAGGATGTAATGTTTTGTATGTGGATCTACTCCAAAAGATTTTAACGATTTGAGTAAATCCAAAGAAGTCAATGCAAGTTACTTGCAATTCGGATTGTCAATTCTGCATGCGCGAATTCGACTTCTTGAGAACCTTCTTCATTTTTTTTTTATTCCAAACATAATAAGCTGCAAAGGATTACAAATGTTTGTTAACACTGCGACTAGTTATGAAACCAGCTAGCAGTTTGCTTTTCAGTATAAATAGTGAGAGAGTAAATGGCTAACAGTTTACTATTTTTAAAGTACAATATAATTTTAATTTGTTGTATGTCATTCTTAACTCTTAATGACAGTAATAAGAGCATAGATGGGATTTAATCCATCCAAAGCGTTGGAGGTTAACTTCATTCCGAGCGCCTCTTTTCGCTCGTTGTTGTCGCTCTGTCACTATCTGGTACAGAATGTGGTAAGTCGTATGGTTTGCGGTTGCCTTGCAAAATCTGACGGTCTTATACGTTGCAGTCGTCTCACGCCATATACGTTTAGAAGAATTGTTGCTTCCTCGTTAATATGTTCCTGGAGACTCTTCTCGTGTGCTTTGGCCCTAGTGTTGATTTCTCCAAGAATAGTAGGAATCCCTAAGTCCCGATGGAGGTCGCTGTTTCTGATGTACCATGGAACATTCACAATACTTCGAAGGACTTTATTCCGGAATCGTTGGATGACTGCAATATTAGTCTGGCTGGCACATCCCCAGAGTTGAGCGCCATAGTTCCACACTGGTTTTGGGATCTGGTTATATAAAAGAATTTTATTATTAATTGATATCCTGACTTCCTGCCAATAAGCCATTCTAATTTTCGGCATTTAATATCTAATTCTTGTCTTTTCATTTTAATATGCTCTTTCCAACGAAGCTCGGCATCTAGAGTCATAGCTAGATACTGCGCAGTATTAGCGTAAGGTATTGTCGTGCCTGATATTGCTATAGGGGAGTACGAGATAGACTTATTTGTGAAGTCAATATCTACAGATTTGCTCGAATTTAGTTTTATACGCCATCTTTGAGTCCACCTGATAGTTTGGTCTGTAGCAGCTTGTAGCTTTTACGTCGATTCTAGCGTTGTATCTCCCACTGCTAAGACTACCGTGTCGTCGGCAAAAGTTGCAGTTTTGTTGTAGGGCGTTGTAGATAGGTCTTTAGTATAAAGGAGGTATAACAGAGGTCCGAGGACGCTTCCTTGAGGAACTCCGGCTTCGATCTTTATTAGCTTAGAGTTGTAGTTTTCTTGTTTTATACGGAAGTAACGCGATGTTAAATAAGACTCCATTAGGTGGAAGTACTGTTGTGGCAGGTACACTTTTAGTTTATTGAGAAGACCTTCATGCCATACTCTATCGAAAGCCTGTGCTACGTCTAAAAAGATTGCAGAGCATACTTTTTTTTCTTCTAGTGCTCTTTCGATTTCAGATGTTATTCTGTGGACTTGTTCTATCGTGGAGTGTTTGCTTCGAAAGCCAAACTGATGATTTGGGATTAAATTTCTTGATTCTACGATTAGTTTGAGACGCTTAAAAATCAATCTTTCAAACAACTTTGAAGTTGACGGAAGTAGCGATATTGGTCTATATGAGGATACCTCGTGAGGGTCTTTACCTGGTTTAGGGATCATTATCACGTCAGATACTTTCCAGACATTTGGTACATACTCAAGGCTAATTATTTTATTCATTAACCGTAAGAGTTTCACTAACCCTTTGTTTGGCAGTCGGAAAGGTTGCTTATAAAATTCCAGGAAAAAAGTGGCAACTTCTATTACATGCTTCGCCTTATTGTGGATGTTTCACGAGCTGGTTTCTGGAATACAAATGATGTAAACACTAGTCGCAGATTTTTTGATAATCCGGAAACTACAGCTGAAATAACGGGAACTGATTTTTAACTGATTTTCTGCTTTAAAATTATTTTAGAGACAATTTCTAGTTGATACAAAATTGATGTCTCAAAATTTGGTCTGTACACAATGGATACAGCAAAACTTTATGTAAAGTTATATCCATCGCACCCTATGAATCCGACTATGTATACAGTTTTAATGCACGGGCCCATAATTATAGAAAATATTCTGCTTCCAATAGGTCAGCTATCAGAGGAAGCAGTCGAATGCAGGAACAAACACTTAAGGTAAGTTTATCAGTTCAGAAAGAACCATTACGGAAGTGAAACGATTTCTTTTCTTCTTTGACTTGCAGGCTATACAGGGTAAACTATGCAAGAAAAAAGCTATAACAATATGTTAAAATCTATATACCCACAATTTTTCTTTGCTTTTTGAATAAAAAATTCCAAAATTGATAAAAAAAGTTAAAACATTATTTTATAGCATCATTATGCATTTCAATCATAACCAACGACAAAAAGAGTGGAAAATAATTTTGGACAGGTTTTCGGTGCAAATACTCCTATGTGCGATGAGGCATTACTGAGCTAGGGCTGTATTATCACCTTTTAATGACGGAGAATTCGATCTCAACCCCCTTTATGTCACTTAGACTTCGAATTTCGGAAAATTTCTTAGCAGTTGAATGGATTTGGATGAAACTTAGTGGATAGGTAGCAAGTAGTAGCAGTAGGGTAGAGCGCGGTTGGGCGATCGCCCAGGGCACCAGACATAAGGGGTCGCCAAAGGCGTCCACTCATTTCTGCCGGCTCATTTAGTTGAACATTGTGACAAGTTGCATTTTAGGTAGCGGCCAGGTCACCTTTAAGTGTCTTAAATTCTCTATAAAAAATAAAAATAAATATTTAGCGCAACAGCTCTTTAAGTGCCAGGGCCTAGCTTCTCGCAACCACTCATGTTGTGTGCGTTATATTTTTCACACGAATGGAAGGACCTACAGTTTAGTGCCGTATCCGAAGGGCAATTTGTTTTGAGAATTTTTTTCGAGACAACAATACTCTCGGATGTTTGTCAGACGTTCGCGAGAAGTGGGACTGTGAAAAGATTTGTTTGGCATTTTCTGGGATTCGAACTTGGAACCTCACGCACAGTGATTTAACACACAAATCACTTACGCCACGGCGCCCACATTCCTTAAATTCTCTGCTGAAAATGACGTAATTTTAAAATTAAACGTATCTTAATGAATGAGAGTTCATTTTGTGGCCATTTTCACGAGGAATAAGACTATTTTATAAGACCATAACTTAAAATTAGTTTCCACCCAAACGGGACGGACAAAAAAATAAAAACCACCTCGTGCATGGGTTTTCTCGAAAACTATAATAGATAGGGAAAAAATGTTCAACCAAAAATTGTTTATAGCAAAATTTTATGAAAGAAAAGTACAGATGTATTTTTTTTTTCATATTTCTTATAGGTAACTAGTTATGCGCGCTCAGTGAAAACTCAGTGAAACGCGTTGGTAATCAAGAATAAGCAGTGTTAAGGCATTCCGTTAACAAATTAGAGTCATACATGACGCTCTAGTTACTTTCGCCATTGGAACTGAGAAAACTTATGTTCAAGTCTATCACGAGGCCACTAGTCTACCCGAACAGTTAAAAGATTTCAGTTTCATAGTTTCATTGGTTGTTTGGTATGAGATACTTTTTCATATTAATGTCGTTAGTAAATCTCTACGATCAGTAGACATGGATCTTAGTAAATGCACAGAAATGTTGAAAAAAAGTGCGCCTTCTTGGAAGACTATAGAAAGACGGATTTTTAAAAGCGCCATTTTAACAGCGAAGGAATTGGCTGAAGAACTTGAAATGCAATCTGTGTTTAAAGCCCCAACAAGAATTCGACGTGTTAAACCCCAAGCTGGTGAAACTGCCCAAAATTTGAAGTTGTATTTTTCAACTGCCTATTGGACACTACCTTAATCTCACTCAATGAAAGATTTGAACAGTTAAGTAAATGAGTACTCTGAATCCTAGTTATTTTTGGACAATTTGAAAAACATTCCAGAAAAGCCAGACCTTCTCAAACTCTGTGGTTATCTCCAATTGAAATTAACTGTAGGCTCAAAATAAGTTGTAGTTAGTTGTATGTTGTGTGATGAACTCATAAGCCTGAAATCGTTTTTGCCTGATCAAGATGATGTTGTTACTCCTGTCTATATTTGAAATTCATTGAAGATCACAACATACAAGAACTGTATCCAAATGTATCGATAGCATTGGGAATATTGATCACTGTACCTGTAACGGTTGCTAGTGGGAAAAGAGTTTTTCAAAGCTTAACCCTTTCGCACCTGTTGGGACACATATGTCCCACTCAATGTTCGCATAGCCCTAACATCGAAAATTTATATCCAAAGTAGGTGAATTACATCCCATGCCATACTTTAAATATTTTTAACGGATTATTTTCAAACTTAGTGCCAATTGTGCCAATATTATCACGTTCATTCACGGTTATAAGATACTGGAATGTTTTTTTGGGCGAGTGAAGTGAGTGAAAAAAATGTAAGGCTTTTTTGTGTTATTATTTGTTCCTGTGTAAACATTGGAGTAATAATTGCAAGTAGAGATTCTTTCTGTATTTTATGCTATAATGCCATTTTTGTGTGCTGGGACACAAATGTCCCATCCATCTTTCAGGTGGGACATATATGTCCTATTCGGCAATTGCTACTTGATTTCGCAATATCTAAATTTGTTTGCAGTTCCTAAAATGGCGAAGAAACTTGTTCAAGTGTAATAGCGAATTTTATAATATATATTAATGTCTTACTTCTTTTTCCTTCGTGTATGTACCATAATAAATGAGTTGATAAAATATTTTTTTTTTTTGAAAACGTGTTATTTTATATTAATTATTTTTATATATATATAATACCTACCAACAATTTTGGAAGTTTTCTGCTAGAAATGTGCTCAGGGTAAGTCATTTGATCGACATCGACGGCGCGTTCAATTACACTGGTTACAACTCGATCGCAAGGGCGATTAGTAGGACAGGTATCGAAGAATCGACCAACCAATGGATTAGGGCCATGCTGGTAAGCCGATTCATTACCTCCTCCTTCGGGGGATGTCGGTGTCTAAAACTGCAGCCGAGGGCTGTCCTCATGGAGGAGTTCTTTCCCCCCTGTTATAGTCTATAGTCATCGATTATTTGTTAGTAAATCTTCATAGATCAGGCTACACCACAGTCGGTTATGATGATGACTTGGCGGTTTGTATTAGAGGTAAACACGGCACGACAATCTTTAACGTCATACAAAGTGCAACATCGCAATTTTTAGAATGGTGTAACTAGAAAGGATTATCCATCGATCTTAGTAAAACCATTCTGGTGCCTTTAACAAGGAAGACTCAGGTCAACCTTGAACCTATTACAATCCGAGGCACTACACTAGTTTATTCCAGCGAGGTCAAATATCTTGGTGTAATTCTTAGGAAATGACTTAACTGGAATTCACATATCAAGTCCACCACAGAGCGTGCTACTAGAGCACTGTGGGCTAGTAAACGCCTATACGGCAGAAGCTGGGGTCTCTCTCCTAAGATGATACATTGGTTGTATATAATGATGGTTAGACCCATTATCACATATGCGGCCAACGTCTGGTCATCAAGCTGCAGCTGGATTATGAGTATAAACCAGGTGACCTTGTGGGACATTTAAAGATACTCAACTCAATCTCTAAAGAGACATGTTCTGCTCTTTACCAGATATTATGGCCAGGCAACATTGCTTCGGTAGGTTATTCGAGGTTCAATTATTGGACCGCGGAAATTGGTCCAATGCTGCTCCAACACTGGACCTTAGAAGTCTGGTTGCAAAGGAGGCGAACGTCCCGTTGAGGGTCCTTTACCCATCATCTTCGCACACTATCTGCTAAAGGCTGATAGCAGATGGCAGCGGTGCCGAACTGTGTTATATCCCGGCAGATGTGGCCCTAATGCTCCCATAAAAGAACGCAAAATCTACTAAACAGAAACCGTGCAAATATCGCAAGAGTTCTGGCAGTTAGTACTGGCCACTGGCCCATCGGGGTTCAGGCGACCAGAATAAGCATTACATTTAATGCACACTGTCGCAGCTGCAATTCTGATGCCGAGATAGAAGCCATCTTACACTTCCTCTGCAAGTGTCCGGCTTTAGGCAAGGCCAGACAGCGCACCTTAGGTAAACACTTTTTCGACAATATAATAGAGCTAGCGGAGATAAGCATTGGTGATATTATCGGTTTCCTCAATGTAACGGGGTGGATTTGAATAATCCTCACTCCTTTCTCTTTTCCTTTTTCCCTAGCAGTTAACGTCCTTTTTACATCCGATAGGTCACTTGAGTTGTGATATTAAAACGACGCTTCTGCGCTAATAAAGTGTCGGCATGGTTTTGCTGACACAACCGTTTCTACCTACCTACCTACCTGGTCTGGTTTACCGACGGTTCGAAAATGGATTCTAGAGTTAGAGCTGGGGTCTTTGGACCAAACACAAAGATTTCGGTACCTATGGGTACGACTCCCACTGTGTTTCAGGCTGAAATCCATGCCATTGCGATCTGCGCCAGACACAACCTCCGCAAGGGGATCAAAGGCGCTAGAATACATATCTTCTCAGATAGCCAAACAGCACTTATGGCACTATCGTCCAACCTAATGGACTCCAAAACCGTAAAATGCTGCTACGCCAAATACAACAGGGTAAAACTCGGTTGGGTCCCTGGACACCAAGGTATTGTGGGCAACGAATCTCCAGATGAGGTTGCTGGGGCTGGCTCAGAATCTGCGTTCGTAGGTCCTGAACCTTATTGTGGCGTCAACTGGGCGACAGCTACAATGCTGATTAACGAATGGGAAAACAAACTTCGTCTAGACCACTGGACTAATGGTCTAAGACAATCCAAACGATTAATCAAGCCTTACTCTTATAAGGAAATCCTTAACTTAGATAGGAAAAGCATTAAGAAGCTTGTGAGCTTTCTAACTGGCCATTGCAGTCTGAGATACCACCTTAACAAGTTGAACCTGTGCCAAGAGAAGAACTGCCGGTTATGTTTAGAGGAGAATGAAACATCCGAACATATTCTTTCTAATTGCCCGGCACTACACTAGTTAAGGATACGCATTCTCCATAAGGAGATACTTACTTCTGTGGAACTGAAATGCTCCACTACTAAAGACATATTCACTTTCATAAGAGAGGTAGTACAACTGTTAGATTAACTCCAACCCTCCGATACAACAGGTCTTTCAGGTCGCAGGGTCGTTGCCACGCGGGCATGGGTTGTACAAGAGAAAAGAAAATGGCATTTGATCAGACCAACATAAAATTGTTGATGTAAGTCAACCGGCTGCTATCCGGGTGGAAAGGGTTAAGTTGTTAAAAACTGATCAACAATATCTCAATTTAGATGGACAAACTTGACAGCTTTGTCAATCGAAAATGAAATTGCGGAAAACATAGACTTCGGTGTCTTAAGAAGAGAGTTTGCCTATAGTATAGCAAGGCCAGAAAAGTAAAAATCTGTTAGTTTTTTTTTTTTTTTTTTGATAATTTATTATTTTATTCTTTTCCTTGTTTTATTTTTTTATTTTTTTTTGCAAATGGGTTTGGATAGCAGCGCCGTAGAAATCTCGGCCAGGGCGCTGGTAGTGCCAAAACTTGCACTGTAGATAGTCCATGTCTTGGACGTGTGCGCACGTATACTTGCGTATCCGCGTGTATGCGCGCGTATTGGACCCAACGTATTCATTTTATTTCAGTAGAACTCCTCTCTATTTCAAGAATTTTATTAGAGTAGAGGTGTGTTGTTTAAAAGATCTCTGGCAATAAATCTAACAGATGAGCTTAGAATTCGATGAGGATGTGGAGAGATGATTTTTCGTGCTGGAGACTAAATCTGCACAGTAAAATTGATGCATAACTTAAGGCATCTTTCTTTCTATATAAATTGGTGTTTAAAATTGCGTATTTTCAATAAAAATTTCGGCGAACTAGTCTTGATGATTTTTTTACAGGTTCACCTTATTATATTATACATTATACAGCATATCATATTTGGATTAGTTTAAGCATGAGCTACTTACTTACTTATTTAGGTGACGCTGCAGTCCGGAGTGGACCTGAGCTTCAACCAACAAACCTCTCCGGCCAACCTTGTTACGAGCCAGCTGCCTCCAGCTGCGCACGCTAAGTTACTTAAGGTCCCCCTCCTCTAGGGCATATTTTACTAGCACGAAATGTTGTACCAATTTTTTCCGGATAAGTATGTATAATGTTAACTAACCGGTTTTTGGACAAGGGGTTACAGAAAAGTCTTGATTTGTCACAACGAATTTATTGGCTTCATTCGATAAAAATTACTTGGACGTGATTATTATATTGCAAGCCTTTAAATAATGAATATGTATACTTAGATGTAGAATATATCATCAGATTTGTTAAAATGCAATAAATTCTTATAAATAAGCGATGAGACACACGCACATGGGGGTTGGATGATAATTCAATGGTTTCACATTTTACATATGTAGTAGGAGTAGGTAGGTCATGTCAAATTTTCGAATTGAGTGTATGGTATGGTAAGCATGTCAAGCACGATAGGTATTTCTTGGCCTTTAATCGTTACGGCTAATTAGTGGAAATCACATATAATTAACCGTTAATGAACATTGTTTCCAGAATATTTTGCGGTTATTATTACTAATATTGTCAATGAAGGTAATGAGGTTATTTGGAGCACAACCTTGGAGACTATATTTAGAATTTCGTATTTTCTGTATTTTTGTTCAATATCGAAGTCAAGTGCTTGATTTCAATTAACATGCATTAATAATAACTAGTTTAAGTGCTGTGTTGAAAGCAAACCCGTCAATTACAATTTTCTTATCGGGCCAAAGCCCTAGACAAGTCTTCTTTTTGTTTTACTTATGCAAGTTAATGAATACACGACACAGTACAGGGCAATAAAGAACAATCAACAATGTCCACTAAACGCTCTCTATACATCTCGATTAATTTAATCTGGCCGAAATCCTTGTTCGACAAGACGCAAAGATGTCGACGAACCCTAAAGAATACCTACACTATTTCATTAACGTCAACTGCCACTTGGGATAATTTACACACGTACTAATCCTTCTAATACTCAGCAGGTTTTCTGTTAGGTTTTTTTCGATCTGTTTCGAAGACAAAGTGCGGGTGGAGTATTTTTCTAGGAGGGAGAAACTTTTCCTTCATGTGGCTTTGGTTTCTTTACGTTGAATGGGATTCTCGTTTAAAGAGTAACTATTGAGTGAAAATCGATATGGTTGTACTCATGTCAGAGAAAAAGTTATTGGTTACTCTCCAATGATGTGGATTTAGGTGAAGGAAATGTTTACTAAATTCCATTGTGAATGTAACATTTGGTTTATATAGAATGGCAGCTAAGACAACGCCCTTTTAGACCACCACAGAATTTCCCACGCCGTTTGTTCTATGAACTATTCGATATTGGTATATTGCGTTTCAGATTGTACCCACCTTTTCTCGTTTCTTTCGATTTAATTCAGATGATATTGATAAGGCAAACCTCTTCATGATCCAGAACGAAATTACGTTGTATGAACTACCACTTGTATTTGGTACAACTATAGTATAAACATAACTATATATAAGGTAAACAATTCAGACAGAATGCGAAAGAATATGTTCGCAAATTAAGGGTTCTATATGACTTCATAATTCTTATATATGCCTTATAATAAGGGATATATAAGGCATATTTTTGCGAGGATATTATAAAAGAACGGACAAGTTTTGAAGTGCTAAAGTTAAAGCGAAGTTTTAAATAAGTGAAATGTATACATTGGGGTTTTCTAAATGCCATTATATTGAAAGAAGGCAACTTAAAAAAAGAAAAACAAAAAATTACTATCAGTAAGATCAAGAACTGGAAACTTTGAATGCCAGTTCTTACAATTTTATAAGTAACTAGCTGAACCCGTGCTCGCCTTGCTTCGCCCTCTAAAGGCTTCCTCATGCGAAAAAATATGTTATATCAGACCGAGTAAAGAAACATCGAAGTATTTGTCTAAGTCCATAAAATTGTTGTGTACAATAAAGTTTGTGGATTAATAGCATTTTATCAATATCGTTCCAACGGGTAAATTTCATAGTTCTCAAAGACCAACATTATCTAAAATATTATCAAACGTAATAAAAAATACAATTCTTTAAATAATGGACAATTGTATTTTATTATAGTAAACAAATTTTACAAGCCTTCTTTGTAAACAATGTTTGAGGCTGTTTGTTTGTGACGCACGAGTCGTACGTAGCAAGACGTTCGTCTTCAGTTCCTGACCTACTCTGACGTTCTTCATTTGTTTGATGTGGTCGAGCTTGGCGAATTGTCTTAGCACGTTTTGAGCTTCGAGAAAGATAAAATTTTTTCCTCAAAGGAATATTTTATAAAATAAACGGCGTTACCTAAAACAAAATGGTAAGCTCTGTATCAAGCAATATATAAAGAATATTAGCTCACCTACGAGTAAAAGAAAAGCCAACGTAAAAAAAGAAACTGGAAAATGATGGTGGTGGTTTGAGAAAAAATAACATTCCACGTAGATTCTATTGAGGACACTGAAAGAAGATTCATATGTACACTCACTAAGGGGAAACACCCACTATAAGGTTCCAACATTATGTGAGTGAGTAACAGATTTCCATTAAACTTGACGAAAACAATTTTTACTCATACTAAATAGAGTGTTTCTTCAAAAATAATTGGGAATACACTTGCACTCAATTTGTATTTACACCACCACACGTGTGCATAATTCTCTTTCGTTCCGATCCAACAGAGAAACGACACACAGTATTTGTTGAAGTGAATGTGCTTTCGATGTGCGCCCACCACCCCAAAGCAGATCAACGATCAGGAACAATCGTTATTAGTTCCTTTAGATTTGAGAAAGTAAATTTAATTTGATCATGTTAGATTTTGATCTGTAGCTCAGCTTCTAGATAAAGCAAAAAGCTGATGGATAGCTTAAAATATTGAGGGAAGTGTTGACCCCATTATGTATTCCTTTTGTTTTTGTCTTGATTATGAATTACCCGAGTAATAGGAGGTTAAAGGCAGTAAAGTCTGTAAAAAAAAATAAAATCTACAAAAACGCTCCCAAAAAGTAATTTTACAATTTTACAATTTATTTATTTATTTATATGCTGACACATTAAGATACAATATCTTATAAATTTGTGGAGCTTGGCAAAAAAGAAAGCAAAAATAACACATAATTTCAAACATCAAAGTTCAATGCATTAAACGTAAGGAAAAATTAAATTAAGAAAAAAAGAAAGAAGAAGAAAAACAAAAAAGCCATGAACAGAGAACATAAAAATTATGTTGGTTCAGAAAGGCCGGAAAGCTAATCGGATGCAGAGAAGAATAATTGCAGTCGTGTCCTAAATTCGGTGAGATTACTTGTTCTTCTTACAGTGGGTGGTAGAGAATTTCATAAGCAGGCGGCATTGACGAGAAATTGCCTTTCGGATGTCAAACACAAAAACCGGGGAAGAATGAGCTGTGAGAGTCTGTTTGATGCTGAGAACTGAATTAAAGATGCTCTGAATTATATTAAATAGTAGCAAAAGTGTTCGAAAATTTAAGAGGTTATCGGCGACATACCATAGATACTTTTAGAAAATCTCGAGACATGATCGTACCTCCTTAAACCGTAAATATATCGCGCGATATTGTTATATGCCACATTAAGTTTTCTCTTGCTCACAGCATTGCTTTTGCAAAAGATTTCACATCCATAAGTAAGGATAGGTATAACTAATGTCTTAGCGAGCATTTTGCGTGTTTTTAGAGGAGTGAAATCTTTTGTGACCCAAAGCGATCGAAGAGCACCATATACTTTACCGACAATGGAATTAATGTGGTCCTTCCAGGTTAAATTTCTATTAAATATAATTCCCAGGTTTTTTGCATTGTCAACAAATTCTATAGGAGCATTACTTAGGTAGATTCGAGGGAAGTACGATAAGTCTACAGATTTCTTAGAGATCACAATGACTTTAGATTTTTCAGGATTTAGTACTAAACTATTGACTCGCGGCCAGTTATAAATATTTTGAAGGTCCTCGTTTATGGTCTGAGCACAATGTTCTATGAGTCCCAGAGGACTCATAGGATTTAGTACTAAACTATTGACTCGCGGCCAGTTATAAATATTTTGAAGGTCCTCGTTTATGGTCTGAGCACAATGTTCTATGAGTCCCAGAGGACAACTTTTATATAACTGGACATCATCGGCGTACATATGTATAAGAGATTGGACAGCAACTTCAGGAATTTCATTAATGAACAAACAGAAAAGAAGTGGCCCCAAGTGGGACACCTTGCTTTAAACTTAATGATACTGATGTCTTATCTCCAATTACTACAGCTTGCTTTCTACCTGATAGATAAGAGAAAATTAATTTCACTGCTTCAGGTGCGAAATCGTAAAGATTTGATAGTTTGCTGCATAATACGGGATGACTTATCGAATCGAATGCCTTCGAGAAATCAAGAAGCACCAAGAAGGTTATCTGATCGCTGTCTACTGCACTTCTAATATCATCAACAACGTTCAGAACTGCTGTTGTGCAGCTTCAATTGGGACGAAAACCTGATTGAAATTTGGAAAGCAAACCCTTATCGTTCAGATACGTATTAATCTGTTTTTGAATGATCCTCTCGAACACTTTAGAGAGGAATGGGAGTATTGATATAGGTCTGTACTCATTCTTGTTTCTTCCTTTAGGGATGGGAATGACCTTTGCAAGCTTCCACTGTGTAGGAAATACAGACGTTGTTAGGACCGTGTTTAGCAAATGTGTTAAAAAAGGTAAAAGCTTGGGAAGGAGAGCTTTTACGAAAACCGGGTGAACGTCGTCCAGACTTACTGCATTCGATTTGATCGATATCACACTTTCAACCACATCAGCAGGCTCGACCCTTGAGAAGCTAAATCCTGTAGACGATTGATTTTCATACGTGAGGGTTGGAGGATCAGACAAGGGCTGTGGGACTTGGGAGATGAACTTTAAATTGAGTTCATCACCCAGTAGGCTGGGCAAAAAACGACATAGCCCCTTCCCGGAGTCTTAAGAAACATTTCACCATTAGGTAACAAAAGAAAAACCCTACAGTTTTATTATATGTATAGATAATATTTTTATTTTTTTTGTGAATTTCCGATTAATATTTATTATTTAAATAATGTCATGAAATAAATTATATTTTAAGTTTTTAATTAAATTTAATAAAAATATAACTGTTTGTAATCAAATCAGTCTTAATAAGATTTTATTTAATGCTTATGCTAAGCAAACAAAAAACTTATAATAAGTCTTAAATAAGGCTTATGCTAAGCAAAAAATAAGGCATGTTAAAGATATGCCAACGTATACCTGATTTTGTAATTAGTGGCCTGTGTTAGAATAAGGCATAAAATGAGGAATGTTGTATGTTACTCACTATTCCTTATGAATAACAACCCTTAGATGCTAAGGAATAAATTGCATTGCACCAAGCCTTATATAAGTCTTATGTTGTTTGCTGGGTATAATCAATGTACGTACTTTGTGCATGCAAATAGTCTTTAGTTCTTTGGCGATCCAAGGATCTGAAGAGAACTACCACTACTAACACAAAATATTCAACAAGAGCAGTACATGGTTTCCATAAAAAAGGGGCCGAAATCAATAACCCATAGTAGGGTTACACAATATGTACCTACATATGAGTGTGTTAGTCAAATTGAAACTCAGCAAGGACCACATTCCATCTATTTATCTTAATCCAAACATAGATAGGTAGTTTAAACAGGTTTTAACAATCCTAGATGGAAGCCTAAGTCCTTTTGGAAGACTGCATTTATAATACTACTGCGGGAATGGCTCAGGTGGTGTATGGCCACTATCTAACGAGTTTCTAGAATAATTAGGGCTAGGAAAAGACATTTTCAAATCCAGCTCGATCCCTGCAACATAAACGCACAATGATTCCTCGCATACTCCTGATTGAAATTATCAATTCTGAAAACATCAGACGCATCCAGTAGTCTCTTATTAGAGACATAATAAGGTCGGAATGTACCATTGTGTACATCAGGGTGCAGATTCTGAATCATTTTCACTCAATACTACGAGGTTTTTCCATATGCGAAAGACTTGTTTTTCAATATATTGAACTCGCATTAGTCATACTTAAGATTTTAAATAGTTGCAGTACAAAAGTTCGTTTAGGGATATACGAGTAGCGGTTTGCAATTAAATATTTATATGATTCTTGTAGGATAGAAATTTATCGAAATAATTACCCAAGTACTTACTTAGCAACTGTCTTCGAATCGATGTGAAGCCCATAGCGACTAATTATTTTCTTCCAGTTACGTCTCGAGTCTAAAGTATCTCGTCTTATTGGGGTGCGGAACGATATTATTTCACATTTTTGAAAGTTAATTTTTGGTTTTCGATTCTAACAGAATTTTTCGAATTTAGTTTTCAGTTGACATTAGCACTTCGGTTTTTGAACGAGATCTGCACAGGATAAGATCATCGGAGGATCTTATGAATTATCTTCAACCGCTGTTACTGTGCCCTCCAGCAGACTGTGGTGTGTTGTATTATATTTTCCATCTTTTAAAATAGATATAATATAAAAGTATGCGTGAGGAACAAATTCGTCTAAATTCATAGTTTTGATTTGAACCATCTTCTTCTTCCTATTTCGGCGAAGTTATGATCCGAAAACAAGGGCTCATAACCCTCCCACTTCACTGCATTTCTACTGATCCGGCTGTTGGGTTCGCCTAATGTTGTAGGATCATACTACTTTTTAATTGAACCATACTATGAATATAAAGTTATATTATTTTTTCCCTCCAAATTAAGTAAGAACAAGGATGTGTTTTATAATATAAAAGTTTTTGGACAAATTTTTTCAGTACGTCAAAGGGAATTTCATCAAACCAATTTTCTGATAAATTATTCATCACAATTATTATTGATGACATTTCAAAATATTGCTCGCAGAAATCGCTACGAATCAAGTGCATCCCCTCGTACATCTGATAAAATTATGGAAGCGATTATTCGGAGTAGACGCACTCAATTATTAAGCTGTAGTAATAGCTACAACTTTCGTTAGGAGACGCAATCCCCCAAGGCGGAGTTCTCTCTCCCCTTGTCGTAGCTGAGATCCTGGTACTACTGTAGCATTCACATCATCATCGCCGCTAGTGACATCTGGCATGTTCGAAAATGTTCTAGAGGTTCTTGTATTTGGTATAAGTACAGCAACTACCTACGCAGTCGATACAGTCGAAAAGGATGAAAATAGCGATGAACGAGTGCGATTAATGTGAGATTAATATTTTAAAATTGATGTTGAGGATTAACGATATTGTGATTAAAAGTGATTTGATTATTTTGAAGTATGAAGAAAGTATGGTTGGTATTAAGGTTTTTATGAATAAACAGTTCAAATACACAGAAAACGGTTCTATTATTACGAACCCCAGCAAGAATATTACAATACTGAAGAAAAATAGCTTCAAGCGGCGGACAACGCTGCTGACGTGGTCATACTGGCATCAGGGAAATTTTCTCCGGTCCTAGATGAAAGGCTTAATTTCGCATTATAACTAATGGATAATTGGGTCAGCAGCAAAGGACTAGGAATAAACCCCTCAAAGATAGAGATACGAGTAGTTTTCTTCACTCAGAAGAGATCGATCCCTACCTTAAAACTCCCAAATATCAGTGGTGCTGATATCTCAAGTTCAGCACAATGCCTGTACGTAATTTTGAATCCCAAACTAAACTGGAAGAACAACATTGATGAACGCATTAAGAAAGCAAGGGTAGCTTTCTACTCCTGCAAGAAGGCGTTGTTAACACATGGAGCTTGGTATAGTGGATATATACGGCGGGTTGTAAGATCCATTCTTACATATGGCTCGTTAATATGATGAAAGGTACTTGAGACGGAATACCAGCTTTCACACCGACTCATGGGATTAATGAAAACATCCCCAACTGTGGCAATGGAAACCGTGCTCAGTTTAATTCCTCTTCATCTATACTGCATTATCCTGGCGGGCAAAACCGCTGTAAGGATGAGGGAAGGGGGACTATGGTCACCAAACACTTATGGCCATGCTTCCATACAATAGCGATGGAATGCGACCAACGGATCGACGACATCTGATCATATCACCCTCTTTGAAAGGAGATTGCTATAAGAATTCCTGACCGAATATACTGGAGTTTATTGTGAAGCTCTAAAATAAACGGCGACTGCAATTACTTTCAAGCCGAAATTACAGCCCTTTATACAGGCTGCGGAAATTGTACCCGAGAGTTATATATCGTTAGTAAAATGGTAGCTGTCTGTATAGACAGCCAAGTAGCCGTTTAGGCTCTGGACTCTGCTGTAATTACATCGAAGCATCTGAAGATCTAAAAATCGCTTTCAACCAAGATGTCTAGAGCCAATGCGGTGACCCTCTGCTTGGTAGCAGGGCGTAAGGAAACGAAAAGCTGATGAGCTTGCAAGAAAGGAACCAGCGGTGCACGCATCGTAGGCTCTCCCCTTTGCAGCGATCCCAATTTGCTTTTTAAGGAAGAAAATAGAAGATGAAGCCAACGATCGAGCTAGCCGAAGCTGTGTTTATCTGGACACATGTAAAACGGCCAAAGCACTATGACCGGTCCTTAGCAAGAAGAGATCTACTTCTCTGGTGAAGGTTAGGTTAGGTTAGGTTGGCTGTCCCCACGAGAGTGCAGACACACTTAGACCAGTGAAGGTCTTTTGTGATACCATGGATCAACCCATTAGGCCACTCAGGGACTAACAAAACCAACCGGAGCTTTTGACAAGGCGATAGATGCTCATGACGTCCAGGGATGCCAGATCGCAGAGGTCGTCAAGGAAGGGGGACCCTAGATGGAGCATTCTTTTATGCGACAGGGCTGGACATGTGCATAGGAGGTGAAGGATGGTTTCCTCCTCCTCCTCGTCCCTACAGCTTCTGCAGAAGTCGTGGGAGAAGAGACCAAGTCTTCTGGCGTGTTAGCCTATAAGACAGTGTCCAGTGAGAACACCGACAACGCAGCTGATTTGTGTACGCTTTAGCTTGATCAGATCGGCACTACGGTTTTGATCCAGCTTATGCCAGATCTGTCTCGAAATGTGACACGTTGAGCCGTTTCCCCATCTGAGGTTGGTCGTGCTAATACCGTTCAGCTTTAGTAGATACTTACATGTAGCGAGGGGCATACCCAGGGCTTGCCTTTCAGGCAAAATCCTTAGAGTGGTACCCTGTCTGGCGAGGTCGTCAGCCCTGCAGTTACCTGGAATGTCTCTATGGCCCGGCACCCAGCAAAGGTGAATGTTGAACTGCTCTGTCATCTCCATAAGAGATAGACGACAGTTTAAGGCAGCCTTTGAAGTGAAGGAGAACGATTCCAAGGACTTGATTGCCGCTTGGCTGTCAGTGAAAATGCTAATATCCCTGACAGATAATACATTACATTTCAGCCAGGACAAGGCTTCCTTAATCGCTATGATTTCGGCCTGGAAAACGCTACAATGATCACACGTGTTTTCGTGTTTGAAGTTGAGAAGATCAAGGATCGAGGAGTGGCCCAAGCGATAGCTAGACCACTGAGAGGAGGCTTTTAGGCGGATGGCCGCACAGGCAGCGATATGTTTGCCGAAAATATCTAAAGGTAGCAGATGGAACAAAATGTCCAGTGCCGCGGAGGGAGTAGGTCTCAGTGCACCACTGATGCAGATGCATGCAGGTCTTTGCACCTTAGATAGTTGAGGGAGGTGGACAGCCCTGTCGAGAGCAGGCCACCATACGATCACGCCGTATAGTAGTATAGGCCTGATAACGGACACGTATAGCCAATGAGTGATTTGAGGTTTGATACCCCAGCTCCTACCTATAGCCTTTTTACAGGAATAGAGAGCTACATTAGCTTTCTTGTCGCGCTCTAGTAGATTGGCCTTCCAGTCTAATTTCCTATCCAAAATAAGACCCAGATATTTTGCGTTTTCAGAGAAGGTAAGACTGGTGCCATTTATCATAGGAGGGTCTATGAGGGGAACTTTATATTTCCTCGTGAAAAGAACGAGTTCCGTTTTATGGGGGTTAACCCCCAGTCCACATTTGGAGGCCCATTTGGTGAGCCGAAGAGAGCATATTGGAGGATATCCCTGAGAGCGTCCGGGTGTTTACCAGAGGCAGCAATAGCAATGTCATCAACATAGGCGATCACTCTACAACCTGACGTATCCAGGTCCAACAGTAGTTCCACAGAACAGGTGACAAGACTCCACCTTGAGGTGTACCGCAGCGAGCAATTCTTCTGGCCGATGCTCCGCCCAGCTGTGTGTTAATAATCCTGCATGTAAGCAATTGATTGATCAACACTCCGAGCGAGGCATCCACTTTCAGATTTTCAAATGCGTCGGTAAGCGCCCTTAGTTTGACATTGTTAAAAGCTCCCTCAATGACAAGGAAAGCCACCATGGTGTATTCTTTGACGCTCAATGATTTTTCGATGGTGCGCACAAGCGAATGTAAGGCTGTCTCAACCGATTTGCCTTTGCAGTACGCATGTTGGGACGGCGAGAGCAGAGCTGGGCTAATACTTTGCCGAAGATGGATATCAATTAACCTTTCTAGAGTTTTGAGCAGAAAGGACGATAGACTGATAGGTCGGAGATCCTTTGGTTCCACATGCGAGCTCTTTCCTGCCTTATTTATGAATATGACTTCAACCTCGGTCCATAGTTTGGGAATATAGACCAGATTTAGACAGCCCGACAAGATGACTTTGAGCCATGGAAGCACAATGTCCTCGCATTGCTGAATTTCAGCTGGAATACACCGTCAGGTCCTAGAGACTTGAAGGGTTTGAAACTGCGCATGGCCCATCGGATCTTTTCTGTAGTTATCAAGACTAACGAGTTGCTGCAAGGTTGAGGGGGGGGGATTTCCCTCTTGCGATAAGCAACAGGGGAGCTACCAGGAAAGTGAGTATCCAGTAAGATGTCAATGGATTCCTCAGTAGAGGAGGTCCAGTAACCATCCGGATGCAAAAGGGAGCTGGGTGTAGCAGGGCTTTTAGAGAGGATTTTCCGCAACCTGGAAGCTTCCGAGGACTCTTCAATGCTGCGCAGATAGGTCTCCAGGAACGTCGTTGCTTCTTCCTCAGTGAGATTTTGTATTTTCTGAGAGACAGTTTATAGGAGTCCCAGTCGGCCGTCTCACGGGAGCTTTTAGCAGTATTAAAAAGGACCCTACTGTCTTTCCTAAGAGTACTGAGATTTGCGTTCCACCAGGGAGGTTTCATTTTACCTCGAGGTTTGCGGAGTGGGCAGGCCTCGGCCATGGCACCATTTAGTGCCGATGTTAGGATGTTGACTAGATCGTCAAGGTCTTCAGTGCAAGAAGGTTCAGTAGGCAGGTGGGAGGGAATAAGCGTTAATAAACCTTTCCTATAAAGGGACCAGTTGGTTTTCCTATAATTTCTAAAAACCTTCTGATTAGGCAGATAGTCATCAAGACTAAATTGGAGGTAACGGTGGTCTGAAAAAGAGTGCTCATCAGAGACTCCCCAGTCCTTAATCGAGTTATATAAATGATCGGAGACAAGAGTGATGTCGAGGACTTCTTATCGAATACGAGTAATGAAGGTCGGTTTGGACCCCCTGTTACAGATTAGGAGTTTAGTACTAAGGATAAAGTCAAAAATTGCTCACCTCTTTCATTTATGTCGGAACTGCCCCAGATTGAGTGATGGGCATTCGCATCACAGCCAATGATGAGACCAGTGTTTCGGCTCTTTGCTACAGCAATTAAGCTCCCCAAGATGTTCGAGGGGAGTGTGCCCACAATATCGTGACCTAAATAAGCCGATACCAGCCAGTAATTTCTTGATCGACATTCCAGGTTGGTAGCGACTATGTCTTGATTACCGAAATTAGAGGGTAAAATAATGTTTAAATGGGTCTTCGCAAGGATACAGGATCTCGGTTTACCTTCCTTTCTTGCGTAGATTAATTTGTAGTTTGGAGTCTTGAGTCCACAAAACTCGGTTTCTCTGGTGAAACTTAGTCGTCGTAACAGACGGCATAATTAGGCGTGCATAATTAGGCGTGCTATTGGTATTAATGCGGAACTTCTCGGTTTAAAGCACAGTGACTGTTGCAGAAGCTGCAGGGAGGACGAACAAATTTAATCTGTTCACCACTTGTTGTGTAATTGTCCTACCCTGTCATTCAGAAGAATTAGCACTTTTGGTCAATACCGGACGCTAGGTAGAATAAGGTAATGTTATACCAAGCAAAAATCTTAGTGAGCTTAAAAGTCATCTGAAAGTGTACGAGAAATGTCGAGGCTCTAACCCGCAGTCGTCATACTCGGGGGCGAACCAATGACCATCGTCGATTCCCCCGCAGGTAACAAAGCAGGAGAGAATGGAGAGTGAGAGTGTTTCAGGTGTGGTCAGTCAACACATATCGCAAGGGATTGCTAGGCCAGAACCTGGAAGTGCTACAAGTGTGGTCAGCAAGGACATCGGCAATTTGAATGCAAAGTGGAAGCTCAGTTCGTACAGCGACGTAGAGAGACAGGAGCTAGCATGCCTCGTCAACGGGTGCCGTAGCTAGTTATGAGGCAGAGGCAAGAGTTTGTATGGCAGTTGGCTCAAAGCGAGTATTTAGGAACATTACGGTGAATGGTCTTACCATGTCCACATTATTGGACACGGATAGCGATTTAAGTCTCCTTAGGTACGACAATCTGATGATGATATAGTATGTGGAACTGAAACCGATAAAGAGGAGTTCGGTAGGGATTGGCCAGAACAGAGTGATGACGATGGGTAGTTTCGAGGCAGAAGTCGAAGTTGACGGCATCAAATTAAAAGTAAACTGGCATGTAGTGAGAGAGGCGGATCTGCAGTACGCAGCCGTAATTCGGAATGATGTCCTCGAAGAAGTTGACTTAGACATATCAGGAGAAAGTGTTCATTATCGGAGGAAGAAGAGCCGTAAGTGCTGAAGGAGGTAATCGCCTCGTATGACCAGAAAGGGTCGGTGAAGGAGGTAAACGTATCGTAGGACCAAGGGCGATCGATGTAATGGACCATAAGAGTGGGGTTGGCGGTAAGAAGTACCGTAACAGTGTGGTTGGAGGAAGCTGCAGGGGCTGTGTCAGACGTACAGTCGGCGGTAAAGGGGCCGTAGAGAAAGGCGTACGCCGTTCGTATACAAGTCAGCACATGCAGAGCGAGGATAAGCCGGAAACCTTCGAATTAGCTGTAGAATTCAAGAGGTTATGCCTATCAGCGGAAGAAGAAACTTTAAGGGGTGAACAGGGCATAGACGATTTAGCCATTCCATCGAAGGACGAAGAGGGGGGCATCGAGAGTTTAAAGATGGTACTCGGGGTAGCAGCAAGATATCGTCTACGTACAAAATGGAAGAAGTGCAAATCCTTCAAAAGGCGGATAGAATACCTCGAGTATATTGTAGAGGACAGCAACATCCGACCGGCGACAAGGAGAACGAGCGCAGTAAAAGAGTTCCCTGTACCAGTTAACAAGAAATCGCTCCAACGATTCTTGGGTGTAACTTCTTATTTTAGAAAGTTCGTTGAAGGGTTGGTGATTATCGACAAGCGATTTTCAAACTTGCTGCGAAATGGGACAGAATTTAAGATGGAACTTGAAGAACTGATAGCTTCCGAACAATTAAAGGATGCATTGGTCAATGCACCAGTGCTGAAGCTGTTTGATCCCAAGGCGCCAACCGAGGTCTGTACAGATGCCAGCATGCACTGCTATGGAGCAGTTTCGCTACAAAAGGATACAGATGAACAACAATATCATCCCGTGCAGTACATGAGCAGGATGTCATGCCTGATGGTGGAAGGCTCACAAAACCATCGTATCAGGGAAGCTCAAGCGAAGGATGTGTCGATAAGAGCTATGAAAAGGATTTTGGAAAAGGATGCGTACGAGGACTATTATTTGAAAGCCGGCGTGTTGCATAAGGATCCGGTCAAAAAACTCGTCGTTGTGCTGCCATCAGTGGAGAAGTTGAAACCTTGGGATGAATTACCAGTTGCACTTGACAAAAAAATGCTTCAACGTTTCTTGAGCTTAACACTCGGTAATCCAAGTGGAATAATCTCGGACAGAAGAACGGGTTTCACATCGAAAGAATTTACTTATTTACTTATAGTCGGAGAGCTGGTGAACGTTTTTGAAACGTCATTTTAGCACAGGAAATAAATATATTTTTTTGTTAAACTTGAGCTGATGATCACAAATATCAACGTCTGGCAGCTGTCTGTTGGTGCGTTTGGGGAAGGCTGGGCCCCAAAGACGTCGAAAAAAGGGATGCGGTCACGTCATTTCAGCAAAGCTAAATTTTTGTATATGAGTGCTTTACTTGTTTATATAACATATTTTACCACTGCCAGACATTTTGGCCGGGTCTAACATCCTGCCAGACGCAAGCGAAGTTTGAATGTCGCTACTAAAGCGATGTGCGACAAATGTACCTAATAGCCGATTTTCATCGAAACTATTGAAGCATTTGAAAACCTAAGTGTGTCTTATAGGAAATTAAATTCTAAATAAAATAGTATATACACAACATTTTCATATATCCAGTAGAACAGAAGATATTTTAAAAAGAGTCAGTAGCCGCGATACGAAACCATTTGTTTCGTATTAAGATATCATTTTCCTACAAAATGCATCATATGTCTTCTCCCTTCGGCTGTTCTACCTGGGAAAAACAAAACAATCATGCTTTCAATAATTTTCGGTTTTTTTATTGGGTTATATAAATGATTTGGAAGAATGTAATTTCTTGTATTACGGTATTTTAATCTTGTATATCATGGTCTTCTTCGTCGTCAGGTTCAGATCCATCATCACATAAATTAAAGAATTTAACAATTTTTTTTAGTTTGCATGGAATAATCAATATGCAATAGTATTGCAATAAAAATAATGCATTATAATATTCATAATGTATGTACTCTCGTTTTCATCATAAATATCAGGAGGTTGGATTACAACGTCTTTCACTAAAGCAGGTAACTGATCACCGTCGAACCAAAGAAACTCATATACACCATTAGATTCCAACCATCCATTTTCAATTGGGGATAAATTAGTTGAGTTTTTTAAATGTGCATTTCTCCAAATATTTGAAATATAATGAGCCCGTAAGAAATGTTGACGCAGCTCTGATTTACACGGTGGCAAATTTCCAGTGTCAACATTTTTAAATTTTTAATGGAAATCGTCATTCGTGTTCATTGCATTACATGTTTTTGTAAATATTTCATATCTGGATTTATTGACGTAATTTATATTACGGATATTATACAAACTCCTCTAAGACCTCAAAAACTTGTTCCCTTGAGCCTTATACATGTACATCCTAAGTACCAAGCAAGATCAGTAAATGCTTTTTGATATTTGTGGGATTCATTCAATTGTATAAAAGGTCTTCGTTTTCCTTTTCTGTAAAATGTAGCATAATAATCGCAACCAGTTGCTGCATGAAATCCTAGTAAAGAATTACACAAAGACTCTCCTAGAGCATTAAACAATTTGGATAAATCTACAAATCGTCGTGAATTTCCAACGCCAACCTCCTTCCAAATGTTCAGACAGCTCTTTAAATGTTCCATGTTACCTAACATAATCACAATAACGTCTGTATCTGAGCATTTTATTAAAACATTGGCATCTTGATCAATGTTGCAAACATGGTAGACGATTTTGGTGTCAGCTTCTTCATGTTTTTCACAAGATAAATTGTCTTCCACAGTTTTTTTTCACTTTTCCATTGTCAGTTTTAAAACAGTAACAAAAGTCATAATTTGTTGAAGTTGTCCAAGCTATCTCTCAGAAGATGTTCGCTATCTTCGATAGATGGTGAAAAATAACGATCAAAATGATATCAATTCTGGATTCAGAATACCTAGTAGCCACTTGCAATATTTTTTTTGAGATGTTGCCGAATGTTTTTGGAACTTCCTTTAAGAAATGCAGCATGAAAAAGCCATCGATAATTACAATATCAATATTGCGTACTGCCTGACTATCAGCTTTTGCCTCCAACAATTTCATGAGAACATATTTATCGGTTTTACAAACTGTTCCATCTAAATGTCACATTGATAAAGGAACAGGCATCAAAGGATACGATAAAACTTTTGCAATATCTATATATTGTCCCAGGGTATTGCTATAGGGTTTGGTGCTGCTCGTGCTGTTGCAATGTTATATAAGAAATCGTTACTCAGCTCTGGTGCAAAAGGATTTATATTTTGTTTAAAATTCTGAAGCTGCACGCAACTTTTTTTCTATTCTACTTCTTTCCAAGTCTGCTGTAATATCTTGAGCTTTATACAATCCACATTCCTCAAATACGTGCGATATTATCGTTGATCTTATGCTGTGACTTTTAGACCAGCGTTGACGAGCAGATGTCGAATTGGATAACTCCTGTCAATCTTTTTGCAGCATCTGCATTTATTGTCTGTTCCAACGTCAAATCTATTGGCTGTATAGAGAATGCTTTTTCGGTTCTTTTCACAACGAAGGACCTGTTCTCAAAAAGTTCTCTTAGTCCTGGGTGAGGTTCGTCGATTTTTAATAAATTATCGTGGTACTTGACCAACCACCGTGCGTGCGATTTTGGGCAATATGTATTTAAATAATTCGAAATCTGCAGTACGAATGCTTCGTGTCAAAATTAAATAATAATTAACATCATCTACATAAATCATGTAGAACTGCGTTGTTTTGCCAAATTGTCCATTAATCGTTGCTTCTTGATATGCATTATATTTTCTAAACAATTGTATAAGGTAAGGATGGTCAATAGTGGGACTTGATGTCTGTGTAGATTGAAAGTCATTAAGATAACTGATTATATCATCGCCAATTTCTATTTGTTCTTTCTTCATAAAACTTTCAAAACGTAGGATCTGAAAGCCCAAAGTCATTAAAGGATGCAGTCTCTTGCACGTGTTAAAATGCTTTACAGCTATAAATCCAGCTACTGAACCATTTGCTAAAAGTTCACTATCCACCATTACATAAGCCAATCCAGAATCATCTATAAACTTTCCGATGGCTTTGAAATAAGCCATCATAATGTGGAAGCTGCCTAGATGAATAAAAAAGGTCTTGAATCTTGGCTTTTTCAGTTGCTTGAATTTGAATAGCGGCTACTGACTCTTTTTAAAATATCTTCTGTTCTACTGGATATATGAAAATGTTGTGTATATACTATTTGATTTAGAATTCAATTTCCTATAAGACACACTTAGTAAGTTTTCAAATGCTTCAATAGTTTCGTTGAAAATCGGCTATTAGATACATTTGTCGCACATCGCTTTAGTAGCGACATTCAAACTTCGCTTGCGTCTGGCAGGATCTCAGACTCGGCCAAAATGTCTGGCAGTGGTAAAATATGTTATATAAACAAGTAAACTACTCATAAACAAAAATTCAGCTTTGCTGAAATGACGTGACCGCATCCCTTTTTTCGACGTTTTTGGGGCCCAGCCTTCCCCAAACGCACCAACAGACAGCTGCCAGACGTTGATATTTGCGATCATCAGCTCAAGTTTAACAAAAAAATGTATTTATTTCCTGTGCTAAAATGACGTTTCAAAAACGTTCACCAGCTCTTAGACTATTATGTCCTGTATCCCCTTGTGGGTCCTAGGGCCTCTACTATGCCTACTCGCCATCGTGTACGGTTTCTGGCAATGTGTCTGAGTTCTCCCCAACTTTTCCCTAACTGCCGTGCCTCCTTCTCGACTGTTCTGCGCCATGTTCTCCTCGGACCGCCAGGTCTTCTGCCATCCTGAGTGAAAGGGTTCCATTGCATAGCATGGTTCGCTATGGAACTGTCACCCTTACGGAACGTGTGACCAATCCACTGCCACTTCCGCCGTTGAATAGTTGTGCCTATTGGTTCCTGACCCGTTCTCTCGTAAAGGTGTTCGTTAGAGATACGATTGGGCCAGAAAATCCTTAATATATTGCGGAGGCACCTATTAACAAACGTTCGCAGCTTTCTGGTGATAGTAGTGGTCACTCTCCACGTGCTGCAACCATATAACAGCCCGGATTCAACGTTGGAGTGGAACAGTCTTACTTTGGTGCTCAAACTGATTGCATTGCTTCGGCATATTTTGGACAACATCCCGATCGCGGACTTTGCTTTGGTGATCCTGTTGGCTATATTCAGTTCGGTTCCACCATCGGTCGAGACAATACTCCCAAGATACTGGAAGTCCTCTACTCTCTCTACCGGTTGTTCAGCTATGCATATTTGAGCCAATGAGTTTGTTCCAAGGCTGATAATTTTAGTTTTTGCCGTATTAATTTTCAGCCCGACGACACCTGCCTCCCTCTCCACATCTGCTGTCATTTGGTTGAGGTCCATAATTCTGTGGGAGAGTAAGCATACATCGTCAGTATAGTCAAAATGTTTCAGTTGAGATGTAAGAGCCCATCGAATTCCTCAGTTTCCCGTCGACAAACCTGCATGAAGTACATCACTAATCACCAATAGGAATAATATTGGTGAAAGGATACAGCCTTGTCTTACCCCACTTTGGATCTCAAATTCCTCAGACAACCTCCCCCTGTGCAGAACGTGACATTTGGAGCCTTCATATGTAGCTCTGGTAATAGCAATTAGTTTATCGGGAATACCTCTCCTGCGTAAGGTACGCCAAATAAACTCCCTGTTGACACTATCGAGCGCCTTCTCAAAATCGATGAACAGTAGGTGCAGTGGCGATCGATATTCAACACACTGTTCGATGATAATCCGCAGGGTGTTGGTATGGTTAACACAGGAGGATCCAGAGCGGAAACCTGCTTGTTCTACATCGAGTGTGTCTTCGAGATGTTGTTTGATTCGCTCCAGGATGATTGTAGCTATTATCTTAGCTACAGCAGGCAGCATGCAGATACCCCTCCAGTTTCCGCACTCCATTAAATTTCCTTTCTTAGGAAGCTTGACGATCATTCCCTTTTTCCACTCGTTAGAAAAGCTCTCAGCTTCCCAAGCTCGCTCTATAAGTGGAAGCAGAAGCTCAGCCGATGTTGTTGGTGCTGCTCGTAAGAGCTCTGCTTGAATACCGTCAAGTCCTACCGCCTTGTTGGTTTTGAGTGCCTTGATCGCGATAATGATCTCATCTTTACTGGGAGTCGTGGTGCGTATTCGGGAACTTCTCACCTCGGGCAACTCAGTTTGATTTGGGAGCATATCATTGCGAATACACGGTTTAAAACCGTAGCAAAATGCTCTTTCTATCTATTGAGCTGGTCCTCATCCGAAATGAGCAAGGACCCGTCTAGGCTTTTCACTGGGTGTTGGCTGGAGCTGCGACCACCTGTCAGCTCTTTCGTGATTCTGTAGACAGTCCTGCTATCGCACCTCCGTGCTGCTTCTTCTGCTTCTGTAGCCAGCGCGTTGATGCAGTTGCGCTTGTCACGTCGCACGCTACGCTGAACTTCTCTTATCTTCATGCGATATAGGGACTCTAGCTCGCTTCTCCCTGCTGCTGGGATAGCTGCAACGCGAGCTTTCAGCTGTTTTCGTTCGTCAATCCGTCTCCAGGTATCCTCGGAAAGCCACGCCCTATGTCTTCCCTGCGATCGACCGACAATACTTTCAGCACCAGATGTAAAAACATTTTTCACAGCACACCAATGGTCTTGAATGGTTGCGGGCATTGAGCTGCTGATTGCTTCCACACCTTGCGAAAGGTGCTCCCTTAATTGTTGGCGCACTGAGGGATCACTAAGTCTATCGATGTTGAACCTGGGCATTCCTGTGTTGTCGTGGGACCTTCGAACTGCAGCAGTGCGTAGTTGGAGAGTAGCTATCATAAGATGGTGATCACGTACTATCCCCACATCTGCCCCTCGCCTGTTTCGGACGTCCAGGAGACTACTTCTAAAGCGGCGGCTGATGGCAAAATGGTCAATTTGATTGGAGGTTGCTTGCCTGTCGTTGGAAACCCAGCTGACTTTGTGGCAGGTCTTGTGCTCAAACATGGTGCCACCTATCACAAGGCGGTTGGCATTGCAGAAATCTACAAACCTTTCGCCGTTGTTATTGCGGTTGCCTAGTCCATGCTTCCCGATTACATGTATGAGCCCTTCGTTGTCGTTGCCTACCTTGGCATTCAAATCCCCCATCACTATGATAATGTCTCCACTTGGTATTGTGTTGAAGACGGCACTTAAGAGGTTGTAGAAGCTCTCCTTTTCGTCCTCGGACGAACTATTCGTTGTGGCGTAACACTGTATGATGGTGACGCGTCGTACTCTAGTCCGGAATCTGGCCGTCAAAATCCTATCACCATGGGGCTGCCAGGAAATTAGGCCCTGGCATTCTGTTGTTGTTAGCAGTAGTCCGACGCCATATTCCCGCGGACTTCCGGATGGTCTTCTAGAGTAGAGTAGTACAGTGTTACGCGTTGGGGACTGGTACTCGCCTGCTTCTAACCATCTTACTTCACTGTCCCCCAAAATGTCCAGTTTATATCGCATGACTTCCTTTTCCAGTTGGAGGAATCTGGCATTGTAAGGACCTTCGCTTCCCGAGTCGCGGAGCGTCTTTACATTCCAGAAACCTATCTGTGTCCGCGTACAATAGCCAAAAGTCGTCAACATGTGATCATTCCTTATCCGAGGCATAGTGTCGGTTTCTGTAGCGAGAAATTCTCGGTAACGCAGGTTGCTGGCCCACGTTACCTAGCTTAGAATCAAGGGCCTAGACAACCCGCACTTACAATTTTAGTCTACACGTATAAGGGTTTATACGTATAGTTGCCCGGGGACCACCACTAGGAGGTAAAGTAAGCACTTCATCACGAACTTGATTGTTGCGCTACTGGCCCAAGCCAAGTTTTGGGCAGTCAGTAGTTTCCCGATCAATCGCAATGCAGGTCCCCAAAGCGAGTCCATCGGATAGTCATGCCGATGTTAACGAAAGCTTGCGTGGGGAGCAGCCAAGATTGGTATCGGCACGTAGGTCGGGTGCAACAGGTACTGAACAGTACTCCATCAAGGGTAACAAAATTCAGTCCGTTCCGGATACTAAGAGGCGTGAAGATGAGAGTGGGTGAACATGCAGATCTGCGAGAGCTACTAAGTGAAGCGGCCATGGATGAGCTAGATGAGCAGAGAGAAGCTTTGTGGGACGAGGTTCGCGAGAACATTGCGGTGGTACAACTGGAAAACAAGAAATCATTCGACAAGAAGCGTAGAAGCCCAAGCTCAACCAGTTAGTCGCCATCAAGCGCACACAGTTCGGTAGCGGGATGAAGCGGAGGCCGAAGTACCTAGGACCGTACAAGCTATGGAAGGTACGACGTCCAATAGTTAGTAATCACGAGGAGCCATTCAGAACTACGTCTGTAGCGGAGAACATGAAGCTGTGGAACCCTTCATTCGGGGCAAATAAAGCGTCAGGATAGCTGAATGTAGGATTGGGGGCAAACAAAGGACAACACACGCTACAGGCAACAAACCAACCACCTAATATACACACATTAACCTAGAAGTACATAAGAACCAATAACGTTGACAGATGGACGACAAGAACATTACGCAGCTGTAGCATCACACCAGTGAATAAGCAAACGAATGGACGAAGGAAGAGACAAAAAAACAGACACACACGAACACGAGAGCTTTTACTTGTTCTTTCCTTTTGCATAGTCGAGTAAATCTACAGTCTATGAGTTAGCGTGTAATGGGCAAAAACTCTCTCGTGTCAATTTAAACAAATTATAAAAAAGTGCTATCAAATCAATATCACAATTGAATTATTATAACGTAGAGAGAGTGTTTTTTTCGAGACAACGAGCGAGCGAACAGGATCGTAGGATCCTGTCCAAGAAATCCTACATAGTTTTCCAATGCCCTTGTTAACTTTTATTATCTTTTTCGCTCCAATTGAAAAATAAATATAAAGCACAGCTAAGATGTCTACACAAAGACCACAACAAGGTATTGTTTCGGAATAACTCAGAAATATCTTCAATTTTCAAATTATTCCGAAGATGGTTTTAAAGCATTCAGCAATGCCACGGATATAGTTCAGTCTTCAATTGAGACGCAGATACTTCGGAATTAGAACATTCCTACAATATAAGTAGTTTATTGAAAGTTATGATAAGAGGTTTTTCTTACAAATTCACACATTTAATGCCTTTACGTAAAAAATATTGTGATTACTTCTAATTCAAAAAAGGGAAAAGATATTAAGTGTAATTCTTATTATTATTTTTATTTTATTCTTCTTATTGCCAGGACCTGCAGCCATGGCTTTTTCATAAGACTAACAGTGCTCCACTGGGACAAACTTCATTTTATCCGTCCTTTTGATTTTTCCACTGATAACTGCTTCAATTTTTTTTTCCAGGTAAAAAGTCTACGTTTTTATACGACAACTTTTTTTTCTTCGCGATGATTACTTTGCTGAAAGGTGTTTTTTCATCGTAGCATTTTTTGTACAAGTATGATCCGTATTCTTCAACACGCATCCACTTAACGTATACCGGAATTGTGCCTTTTCATTTGATTCGTTTTTGGTTGCATTTTTACACTAAGTTTAATTCATTCAGAGAACGAAAATGATTTTCCATATCGATCACGGCCATATATCGGTAGCTTGTGGTCCTTTATATGTATCGATATATTCTCGGTGTGTCCAAAATCGCGATGGTTATCTAAAAATGAATGCCCAACTTCTGTAAAGTGCGATCAATTACATCAAAATAGTATTGCAAAATGAGGACTTGATACAGTCAGATCATGTTAAAGTTTTTATTTTAACCAGCACATAAACCTAACCAGATTATTAAATGCTTTCTACTATTTAAGGCATTATTTTGTTCAAAAAAAGTCCAATGACGACAAACTCCGCGGTCCTTCTGCTAGCGACATCCTCGGTCCATGTATGGCCTTTCGCCATCGGACGTAATGAATGAATTCCCAAATTGTAAAACCACATCAGTCTTAAATAGAAAACCTTCAATGTCGTAAGTTTATACAAAGGCATAGTTTGTTCTAAATCGACTGCTAAATCTTGTGTACGTTCTTTTACCATACATATAGGTTGTACATTTTTGAAACATTAAACAAAGGTGAAAGATATCGCTTAAGGGTTTTTGTTTCTCGATTAATGAGATTCTTTAGCTGGAATCTGGCATATGAGATCAGTAATAAAACACGTTTCATCCTCAGTGAGTTTGTTCGGTCGGCTTTCATGACGTCCATCTTCTATCCAAAGATGGAACAAATTCACAGACTTTAACTTATTTTGAATGATCTCTTTTTTTTTCTACCAACCTGATATAGTGAACAAAGAGCACCTTTACAGATCCTGATTGATTTTCCATCGACAATGACATAATATTCATCAGCAAAGTTCCTCTGCCTGGTGCTAATAGTTTTTTTCTTTCCATCTGGGACTTCCATAATAATACTTTTAAAAAGCAGAGCATTTCTAGAGTTGATACCAAGTATTTCATATTTAATATTTCAGTTAATAACTTATTGTTTGGTCAAACGGAATATCTTGTAAACATCGTAATCGACAATATGTATTTCCTGGGTTCACAGAGGTTTCCCTCTAGTTCAAGAGCTTACACGCACATACATATTTGGCGCAACAGCCCACAAAGGGCAAACACCTACTCGTAGCTTCCCGCGACCACTTGTGTTGTATGCGTTATATTTTTCGCACGAATAGAAGGGACCTATGGTTTTTGTGCCATGTCTGAGGGGAATTATTTTTACATTTTTTTAGAAGCTTTCTTGTGACAACAATACTATCGGATGTTTGTCAAACATTCGCGAGAGGTAGCAAAAAAACGTTTGGTGCTTTCTGTGATTCGAACATTAAACCTCACGCGCACTGGTCCAACAGACTAACCACTGCGCCACGGCGGCGCTTAATAATTATCTTTTAAAGATATAAGACTAACAAGGAATCTTACAAGTGCTTATAAAATATATGTATAGTCAACTTAACAATAAACATACTTCTTCCTAAAGCGAATACTTGCCTGCTGCCAGTGGGAACAGAATTTTTTCACTATTTCCTTGCTTTGCTCTAAAAACTTTATACAACATTTTCCTCTTTGTAACATTTTCAAAATATACATACATACATATACTTGGTCAATTATTATGGCCTAATTACTAGTCATATGTAAAAAATTTCCACAAGAATAAATTTCAACTTGAGCCTGTCCTGACTGCAAAGGTAATGCAATACGGACAACATTCTGAATAGTCCACTCGACTAATAACTGAGCCATAGCGCCCTGTAATTCCAACATAACCCGCCACAGAACTCCCAATATATGGGAAAACTTTTTTGTGTGGTTTTATTACATTCAAAGCTAAGAATTAGCATAGTGCTTGTCTTTTGTTCCACCGCGTTCGTCTTGCCAACCCTGTACTTAAAAAAACAAAACATACAACAAACGCGATGGAAGAGAAATATGTATAAAAATTAAATCAGTCTTTTTCAGGGACGAATTTTATTTACATTGCGGCATTCTTGATTGGACTGCATGCACATCACTTCAGAGATTACCTTCATCTGACCTGTTAAACGTATGACGGCATTGGTCCTTGTGCAGTTACTCTTCTTCAACCCTTGTACAAACATGAATGGAAGTAGTTATTCTGTGCGTATCCTTCCCTTCTCTTGGCCGTAATGTAATATTCTGGAAGGCAATGATGGCACTGTTCAAAGGATGACATTGTACGCATATTACACTTTCAATTTTGTAATCGAAGGAAGTTTTTTTTTTTTTAAGGCGTCAGTGGGTGGAATAATTTTAAATTGCAATTACTTTGCAGGAAATTTTGCAGGAAATTCTTAAGTAAATATTTACTTTAACTGTTTCCCTTGTCAACGTCTATAAGTTCTTGAACAAACAGTTTAAAAAAAATTGACCAACAGATGGGTACAATGAATCATTACACAGGCAATTTGTCCAATGTATTTCTAGTTTATTGAAATTATTGTTGAAATGATTAATGAGAAAGGTGAAAATAAACTGAGAAAAATCCGATTTAAGTTTCTGAGGTGGATATCCCTGAGGAGTAAAGAAAGATGATGCTCGGACTTCGCAATCATAAAAATTCTACTCCTGGACGAAAAGAGGTACATATCAATTGTAGTAGTAATCCTGGGGCCAAATCGTCTCTTCCGTCTACGGATCTAGTTTCGTGCGAAAAAAAATTCCGTGATACGTCATTCGAACAAGAGAATTTGAATCGTGAAAAGCAATTACTTACGGAACATAATTTAAAAAGTTCGAAGAGAATATTGTAATAGATTTAGCTTCGAAAATGTAATATCAAATGTCACCGGAACGTCAAAAAGGTGTCTTTTCGACGTAAACAAAACAAAAATATATTTATTTAAAAACAAAAATATATTTATTTAAAAAAAAAAATTATGGAAAAAAGCTATTGTTTCTTTTATCAAGCTCTGATGAAAGTGAATAGTACGAAAAAATTACAGGATATCTAAGGGATGGAAGCAATCCATTGTCATTTGTGATGGTGAAATTAGAAAAGAAATATTTTGACGCCACCTTGTCCACGCATCCAATGTGGAATTCCATTAGCTCAATCTCACAAACGATTTTCTACAAGCCTATCTGTGGCCATCCCGGAAATCGCTTCTAATAGGAGCAATGAAAAAAAGAAAAACCTCTTCTGTAACGAAGCTAACATGCTTCTTTCTCTTTGGTTTCAACCTCCCACGAGTGTGAACGTTTTCTGCTGCTTAATATTTTCCGTAAACATTACTGATAAGTTTTTATTATTGCGTAAATACCTCTTTGTGCTGCGGCCTAAACCCAAACTTAAAATAATACCTTAAATTAACGAAAAAAATACCTAAAGTTATTTAATTTTACGTAACTATCTTAACATTTACTGTTAAAAGACCAAAAAACCATCTTATCTTATCTAATAAAATTGGATCAGTGTTTCCTAACTTAACGAAAATACAATTTCGACCTTAAATAAATGTGTTTCTCACAAGACAATTAAACTTTTGTGCCTCTAAAGCAAATTAAACACATGATCTACGATCAGAGAAAATCATCCCTTCAAAGACACATAATCGCATTAATCAAGTGAAAAAAAAAATTTCCGCTCAATCAAAAAAGAAAAAAAAATCATCATCATCATCAATCGAAACTGAAAACTAATCGCTGATTATCCCCGGTCTCTATCACCGAAGTTCCGTTAAATGACCCAACATCGCCAAAGAACTTCCCTACATCGATCCACCACCGTCAATGCATCGAGGGATTCGGAAGCATCTGCATTTAGACGATCCAGTATCATTTCTGTTTCGAAATTGTGGTTTGTTTTGTGATTGTTTCTTTTTGTTCTATTTTTATATTTAGACATTAGTTTTAAATCTATGAATTAAACCTAAGCTTAATTTACCTATTCATATACAAAAAAAAAAGAAAATAAATAAAATAAAAGGTATATAAGAGAAAGACATAGATTAATGATAAATTAAAGAAAACAATAATGGTCTAAGAGCTCGCAGTATAGATTTGGCAGTGAAGGATAACCAAAAAATATGTACATTCATAGGTAGTATTTATTAGTGTGATATCAAATAAGGCAGTCTGGCAGTCCTCACTGGCGGCTGAGGAAAAATCCCAGTACTTTTAAAAAGCCAAAATATGCCCAAAAGGAATATTGGAGATAATCATTTAATTTTGATTGAAAACAAGATTCAATTATGCCAGACGTTTAGGATGCGGCTAAAGCCACGCCAGACGCCATCAAGGTGTTTGAATCAAAAGATAGTTCAACTCTTCCAGATTACATAAATATGAACGCCAGACGTTTTGCGCGTGGCCAAGTTCTTGCCAGACGCGTCCAAAGTAACTAAGGTAACAAAAAACATGAAATGTACCCGATCGAAAATAACTTACAAATTTACCTTTTTTGTGCGTAAAGACTAGAAATTGATCAATAACATAATAGAACACCCGTTCTTTATAAATATACCAAGCCCAGATACTTTAAGTATCGCCAAGTCCTTGCAAGGCGCATCCAAAGTATCCAAACCTAACAAAATCATCCAACCTTCGCTTAAACTACCAATCATACGTCTAATAATTCATGTTGCCAGCTGAAATTTCTAACAAGTAAAGAACTATTTCCACCGATTACTAACACATTACATTGTAGTACTCCACCTCCTTCACTGCCAAATCTATACTGCGGGCTCTTGGTCTAATAATAAAATATTGTTGCAGGAATCTTGGGTACCTTCTATTACATTTATCGCAGCAGCACGGCAGCGGCACCGCAACTGCACCGCAGCTCCATCGCAGCGGCACCGCAACTGCACCGCAACTGCACCGCAGCTCCACCGCGGCGTCATTGCGACTGCAACGCAGCTCCACCGCAGCCGCACCGCAGTTCCAAGGCAGTTGCACCGCAGCTACACCGCAGCTCCACCGCAGCGCACCGCAGCGCACCGCAGCGCACCGCAACCGCACCGCAGCTGTACCGCAACTGCACGGCAGCTCCACCGCAGCTCCACCGCAGCTAAACCGCAGCCGCACTGCAGCTCCACTGCAACCGCGCCGCAGCTAAAACGCAGCTCCACCGCAGTTGCACCGCAGTCGCTCCGCAGCTACACCGCAGCTCCACCGCAGCCGCACCGCAGCTCCACCGCAGCTCCATTGCAACCGCGCCGCAGCTAAAATGCAGCTCCACCGCAGTTGCACCGCAGTTGCTCCGCAGCTCCACCGCAGCTCAACCGCAACTGCACCGCAACTGCACTGCAGCTCCACCGCAACTGCACCGTAGCCGCACCGCAACTGCACCGCAGCTCCACCGCAGCTCCACCGCAGCAGCACCGCAGCGGCACCGCAACCGCACCGCAGCTGCACCGCAACTGCACCGCAGCTCCACCGCAGTCGCACCGCAGCCGCACCGCAACGGCACCGCAGCTCCACCGCAGCTGCACCGCAACTGCATCGCAGCTCCACCGCAGCTCCACGGCACAGTCCCTGAATATGGTGGTACTGCAGTTGATAATTGACAGTGGAAGCTTAGTAAAGACAACATGATTAAATGCGTCTTTATTTAATCGAAACGAAATCTTTTAATAAATCTGCAAATAAAAAATGTTATATACACATTTCAAAGGCTTTTTGTTATAGTCATATGAATTTTTGGTCAATGTGTGATAAACTTTGTTGACGTATCTGGAGAAATGGGTTGCACGCCTAGCTTTGCTCTTGCTAGCTCGAAGGGAATGTTGGTAGGTTCTTTTTTCCTCCCGATGACCTCTCACCTCACCAATTAAATTTACGTGCATAAAAAAAACAGTAAAATAAACTAAATAAAATGAACCCGGAAAAGAATAAAACAACAAACTATAAACGGGAGTTCCACTTCCCTCTCCAACGAACGAATATGTTTATAGTTCCTTTTACCCGCCCATCCGTGTACAAATGAAAATATTGTACCCATGTATCTACCCCTGAATCCGTATACTAATTACCTTGCATGACCTTAGAATCAAACGCCACTGTTTTGAGCTAACACATGTTAAATTACATTTATTTCAATAAGATAGCCAATTAAATAATTCATTCATTTTCAATGGCCCGCTAATCCTTCATGAGGGTCGCGGGGGTAGGATGCTCAGGTGGACTATCCATCCTTCTCGATCCTCCGCCATTGACTCCAATTCAAGAGGAGGAATCCCTAAGCGGCTCCAGGAAAGAGGTTGGACTTGATCCAACCATCTATTTCTAGGCCTTCCGCGAAGTCGCCTACCTGATCGCACGGCAACCATGGCGCGTCTTGGAAGCCAGTCTGGGGGCATACGCACTACGTGACCAAACCATCGAAGCATAGATCGTTCCGTTCGGAGAAGTAGCTGCTCAACATTGAGCGCCTCGCGTACTCTGGTGTTGCGTACTCGATCCCTACGAGTTATTCCAACAACACCGTGAAGGAACCTCATTTCGGCAGCTTGTATCCGCGATCTTATTCTTTCGGTTACTACCCAAATTTCATGACCATAGGTGAGAGTTTGAACATACATCGAGTTAAAAACCGAAAAGTCGAAAGTCGAAAGCCGAAAGTTCGGCCTTCCTTGTAAATAAATTGACCAAGCTCTCTCAAAATTGATCCAGCCTGACCAATTCTACAGGATAACTCGGCATTGCTCCTCCCATCACTCGTGAATAAAACCCCGAGGTACTTAAACTTATCCACCTGCTTCAGTGGAACTCCACTAACATGCAGAGTGCACTGAATGGGTTTTTTGGATATGACCATTACTTCCGATTTGTTCACGTTGATCTTCATTCCAGCATCATCACAAACATATTATTCTTTTCATAACTATGTACGAATATGCATATATACTTTAAATTCAATGTTTTTATTAAGTAACTATTAACTCCAATATAATACTTATAACAAAAATAAACTTCAATATAAACTTAATTATCAACTCAGATCGTACAAATCAAATTTATATGAGAGAGGAAGAGTAAATTGTATTTGACCGGTATATTTAGGAATACTAGATTAATTAGTTGTTTTTGGAATGATTTGTACATATATTTCACTACCTAACAAACCTGACGGCGTCATCATATTTATTAGTAGAAGACAGCAAAATATAAATGAGAATAAAAAGAAATCAAACTCTGCTATTCCTTCCTAAACCTTTTACTATTGTGATCTCTTATACTCTCTCCTTACTTATCTTTTTCTTTTACTCTTCTTATAGACCAAGAGCCCGCAGTATAGATTTGGCAGTGAAGGATAACCAAAAAATATGTACATTCATAGGTAGTATTTATTAGTGTGATATCAAATAAGGCAGTCTGGCAGTCCTCACTGGCAGCTGAGGAAAATAACAGAACTTTTAAAAAGCCAAAATATGCCCAAAAGGAATATTGGAGATAACCATTTAATTTTTATTGAAAACAAGATTCAATTATGCCAGACGTTTAGGATGCGGCTAAGGCCACGCCAGACGCCATCAAGGTGTTTGAATTATGCCCAATTTTGCATAATTAAGGTAACGATGTCAATTTTACACAAAACATAGAACAGAGTTGTATTATTATGAATATACGGTTCCAAGACGTTTAGGGTGCGTTGAAGGCAGTGCCAGACAACGTTAAAATAAGCAAATATTCGATTTTTGTATAACTAACATAACCAATTTTTTTTTTCTCAAAAGATAGTTCAACTCTTCCAGATGCCAGACGTTTTGCGCGCGGCCAAGTTCTTGCCAGACGCGTCCAAAGTAACTAAGGTAACAAAAAACATGAAATGTACCCGATCGAAAATAACTTACAAATTTACAATTTTTTTGCGTAAAGACTAGAAATTGATCAATAACATAATAGAACACCCGTTCTTTATAAATATACCAACCCCAGATACTTTACCTATCGCCAAGTCTTTGCAAGGCGCATCCAAAGTATCCAAACCTAACAAAAGCATCCAACCTTCACTCAAACTACCAATCATACGTCTAATAATTCATGTTGCCAGCTGAAATTTCTAACAAGTAAATAACTATTTCCACCGATTACTAACACATTACATTGTAGTACTCCACCTCCTTCACTGCCAAATCTATACTGCGGGCTCTTGGTCTAATAATAAAATATTATTGCAGGAATCTTGGGTACCATCTATTACATTTATCGCAGCGGCACCGCAACTGCATTGCAGCGCACGGCAGCGGCACCGCAACTGCACCGCAGTGGCACCGCAACTGCACCGCAGTTCCACCGCAGCTCCACCGCAGCTGCACCGCTGCTGCACCGCAACGGCACCGCAACCACACCGCTGCGGCAGTTGCGGTGCGGCTGCGGTGGAGCTGCGGTGTAGCTGCGGTGGAGCTGCGGTGCAGCTGCGGTGGAGCTGCGGTGCCGTTGCGGTGGAGCTGCGGTGCGACTGCGGTGGGGCTGCGGTGGAGCTGCGGTGCAGTTGCGGTGCCGCTGCCGTGCGCTGCAGTGCAGTTGCGGTGCCGCTGCGATAAATGTAATAGAAGGTACCCAAGATTCGTGCAATAATATTTTATTATTAGACCAAGAGCCCACAGTATAGATTTGGCAGTGAAGGAGGTGGAGTACTACAATGTAATGTGTTAGTAATCGGTGGAAATAGTTATTTACTTGTTAGAAATTTCAGCTGGCAACATGAATTATTAGACGTATGATTGGTAGTTTGAGTGAAGGTTGGATGCTTTTGTTAGGTTTGGATACTTTGGATGCGCCTTGCAAGGACTTGGCGATAGGTAAAGTATCTGGGGTTGGTATATTTATAAATAACGGGCGTTCTATTATGTTATTGATCAATTTCTGGTTGTGGTTAAGCGAAATGTGAAGAGTCGCAAGATATGAGCGAACAATGAAAGACGATCAAAGAAAAACTATGGTCAATCACATAAAACAGTTCACTTTATTTCAACTTAAATACTTAACCAACTATTCTATATATAGGGTAGATTTTAGAATGAGGCGTCATGCGGCCACGAGGTTTGATGATAAAAAAGGGAAGAATTCATTTTGTAACTATCTTATATAACATATATGTCAACCTGTCTACCGATTTTCCGGCAATACTAAATAAAGTGTAATACGATAACAAATGTTATAAAGGTACAATAAGAATAGAAATTATTATAATGTCATTGTCAAAAACTAGGGATCGCCACATCACTCCCCCTTAAATTAACTAGGTACTGGATGATAGTTAATTGAAAAAGATTAGTAACCCTTACGTATCTGGACTCTTCTTCCTGATCTTGTGATGTAAGTGGGCTCCTGTTGATGGTCGTCTGTCGTAGGCTTGTCCGCTGTTTTCCGGGAGTTTGACTGTGTTGTTTCGTTGGGAAGAAAGGCTGTTTTGAGACGGTCGATCGAGATGTTCACTGTGCGCTTTTTGATCCTCACCTTGAAGTACTTTTCATTCCTGTCGATAACCTCGTAGGGCCCATCGTATGGTTGTTGAAGCGGCGCCTTGACCGTGTCGTTGCGAACAAATACGTGGCTAGCAGTTTTCAAGCTTGGTTGGATAAAGACCTTCGTGTTGTCGTGTCCCGATGTCGCATTTGGGTGTACCTTACTCATTGCCCCCAACTCCTTACGGCGGCAGCGATGTCCTTTCGCATCCCCGGCCAAACATATCGTTCTTGGATGATCTTCAAGGTTGGTTTTCTGCCTGGGTGAGACAAACCGTGTAGCTGCTTTATTACAGGAAGCCGAAGTGCGGTAGGTAATATGGGTCGGGTCCGAGTAGATTTAATGTCGCAGTAGAGTAGTGTATTACACTCTGGAATTGGAAAAGACTTGACTGTTAGTGATGTTGATTCAAAATTACCTTCTTTCAACTGCTGCCTGAAGTTTTCATCGTTCGCTTGCTCTGCGGCAATAGTCGGGGCGTCTATTACTGTGTGTTTGCAAATTTCGGTTATCCTCGATAACGTGTCGGCTACTCTGTTGTCATCGCCTTTGATGTATCTCATGTCGGTGCTGAACTGTGCAATAAAATCCAACTGTCGAAGCCGCCTGGGTGACGCTTTCTCAAATTTTTGCGTAAATGCAAAAATGAGAGGTTTGTGGTCGGTGCAAATGTAAAAGCTGCGTCCTTCGATAAGGTGTCGAAAGTGTTTCACCGCCTCATATACAGCTAAAAGTTCGCGGTCGTACGTGCTGTACCTCTGCTGTGCGTTATCCAGCTTCTTGGAGAAGAATTCTAGTGGTTGTGATGCGCCCTTAACAACTTGGTGTAGTACTGCGCCTATCGCTACATCCGACGCGTCCGTGATGAGAGATAATGGAGCGTTGATAGCTGGATGTGCTAACAGTGTTGCTTCGGCCAAGTCGTTCTTACATCTCTCGAAAGCTGATTCGGCATCGAGCGTCCACTAGATTGTTGTCGTATCATTTCGCCTATTGCCTCGTATGAGGCGTTGCAAAACCAATTGGTTTTCGACTGCCCGTGGTAGGAAGCGCCGGCAAAAGTTAAGCATGGCCAGGAATCTTTTAAGCTCCTTGGCAATTCTGGATTTCTTGTACTCCCGGATGACCTTAACTTTCGCATCGAGTGGTTTAATTCCCTCGCTGCTAATTGAGTGACCAAGGAACTTGATCTCTCGCTGACCCAGAATACATTTCGAAGGGTTAATTGCCAGTCCAAAATCTTTCAAGCGCTGCAAGACTTGCCGAAGGTGTTGCTCGTGCTCGTCGTTGTCCCGTGATGCTACGCAAATGTCATCCAAGTATGGAAAGGCGAAGTCCTCCAAGCCTCGGAGTACGTCGTGCATATGCCGCTGGAACGTTTGTGCTGCATTTCGTAGCCCAAACGTCATATACTTGAATTCAAATAACCCGAACGGTGTCATGATTGCCGTTTTCGGGACGTCCCGCGTCTCGACGGGTATTTGATGGTATGCTCTTTGTAGGTCGATGGTTGAAAATACCTGGCGCCCATGTAGAATATAGGAGAAGTCCTGTATGAAGGGTATGGGGTACCTGTCGGGCTTGGTGATGGCGTTTAGGGCACGGTAATCACCACATGGCCGCCACTCTCCATTTGGTTTTCTCTGCATGTGCAGTGGACTGGCCCAATTACTCTTTGAAGGTTGGCAAATACCTTTTTCCAACAGGTATCGGAATTCTTCTTGTGCCGCCTTCAACTTTTCAGCATTCAAACGACGAGGACGGGCGAATACTGGTGGACCCTTGGTCTCGATGTAGTGAGAAGTGCCCGTGATGATATTCGGCTGCTTGTTGGTGTTAGCCAATTGCTCAAATTCGGCTAAAATATGTGCGAGAGGATGATTAATGTCGAACGATTTTATAGTTACCTCATCCGCGATAGCTTTTGTTGCCTTTGTGTCAATCCCAGTAATGCTGTCTATCAGTCGGTTTCGTTTGAGGTCGATTAAAATGCCAAACTTTCTGATGAAATCCGCCCCGATGATCGGCCTCGTAACTTCGGCTACTATAATCGTCCACGTAAATGCACGCCTTAGCCCCAAGTCTATCGTTAATCGCTTTTCGCCGAATGTCTTTATTGTGCTACCATTGGCAGCAAACAAGGTTATGTTTGCCGGAGAAAATTTGTCGCTGTATGAAGGTGGTATAACGGAGATGTCAGCGCCGCTGTCAATTAGGAATCTTCGTTGGGAAGTCGAATCGTAAACAACTAATCTGAAACTTTGTTGACCAATGCGTTGTTTACTTGCTGTGACATTGGCCAACGGTTTGCGATTTAGTTTTTTGATTCGTTTGGGAAGGAGCACGGTTCGCGGCAGTTTGTTGCATTCGCACCGAACCTTTTGTGGTACCAACAGACGTCTCCCTTTGTAGCTGAGTGTGGATATGAATTTATCGAATGGCGAGTGCTCACACTGCGACTGCGATGATTGCGATAACCTCGAGTTATTTTCATTAGCTCATCAATGTGACGGCTGATTTGTTGCACCTGTTTTTGTAATGACGGTTCTATGGTGGTGGTCGTTGTGGATGTAGGCTGCTTGCCTTCTCGTTGTGTTGCGTTGATGCTCATAGTATTTGAGAAGTCACCAATTTCCATAACTTTGTCAGCTAATTTAGATAACGCCGATAATTCTTCGCTGGATGCTTGGAGAATAGCACGTACCTGTGGTGGAAGCCTCTGTAGCCACAAGGATTTCAGGAACTCGTTGTTGATTTGATTGCTTCCTAGGTCCTTTAGTTCATTTAGGAGTTGTGAAGGTCTCTTGTCGCCCAAATCAACCTCAGAGAGTAGCTTCTTTATTTTCCGCTGCTCGGAATCCCCGAAACGTTCAATTATGACCGCCTTTAGGTTATCGTATTTCTTGTCTTCAGGTGGGTTTAGTACGGCATCGGAAACCTGCGTCAGTACTTGAGATTCTATCGCGCCTATTACGGTGTTGAATTTCGCCGAGTCTCTTACTATCCTCGCTGTCTGAAATTGTGCCTCTATTTGGGCGAACCATATTTGCGGCTTTTCATGCCAAAACGGTGGAATCCTGACCGCTACTTTTGCAATCATCTCTTGTGGACTTTCGGTGGTCACGTTGGCTTGCGGAGCAGTGGATTCTTTCTTGTCGTTTCCGTCTACCATGTCGTTTTTTCTGCGTGAATTCGGGGTCACCAATTGTGGTTAAGCGAAATGTGAAGAGTCGCAAGATATGAGCGAACAATGAAAGACGATCAAAGAAAAACTATGGTCAATCACATAAAACAGTTCACTTTATTTCAACTTAAATACTTAACCAACTATTCTATATATAGGGTAGATTTTAGAATGAGGCGTCATGCGGCCACGAGGTTTGATGATAAAAAAGGGAAGAATTCATTTTGTAACTATCTTATATAATATATATGTCAACCTGTCTACCGATTTTCCGGCAATACTAAATAAAGTGTAATACGATAACAAATGTTATAAAGGTACAATAAGAATAGAAATTATTATAATGCCATTGTCAAAAACTAGGGATCGCCACATAGTCTTTAGGCAAAAAAATTGTAAATTTGTAAGTTATTTTCGATCTGGTACATTTCATGTTTTTTGTTACCTTAGTTATTTTGGACGCGTCTGGCAAGAACTTGGCCGCGCGCAAAACGTCTGGCATCTGGAAGAGTTGAACTATCTTTTGAGAAAAAAAAATTGGTTATGTTAGCTATGCAAAAATCGAATATTTGCTTATTTTAACGTTGTCTGGCACTGCCTTCAACGCACCCTAAACGTCTTGGAACCGTATATTCATAATAATACAACTCTGTTCTATGTTTTATGTAAAATTGACATCGTTACCTTAATTATGCAAAATTGGGCATAATTCAAACACCTTGATGGCGTCTGGCGTGGCCTTAGCCGCATCCTAAACGTCTGGCATAATTGAATCTTGTTTTCAATAAAAATTAAATGGTTATCTCCAATATTCCTTTTGGGCATATTTTGGCTTTTTAAAAGTACTGTTATTTTCCTCAGCTGCCAGTGAGGACTGCCAGACTGCCTTATTTGATATCACACTAATAAATACTACCTATGAATGTACATATTTTTTGGTTATCCTTCACTGCCAAATCTGCGGGCTCTTGGTCTATAAGAAGAGTAAAAGAAAAAGATAAGTAAGGAGAGAGTATAAGAGATCACAATAGTAAAAGGTTTAGGAAGGAATAGCAGAGTTTGATTTCTTTTTATTCTCATTTATATTTTGCTGTCTTCTACTAATAAATATGATGACGCCGTCAGGTTTGTTAGGTAGTGAAATATATGTACAAATCATTCCAAAAACAACTAATTAATCTAGTATTCCTAAATATACCGGTCAAATACAATTTACTCTTCCTCTCTCATATAAATTTGATTTGTACGATCTGAGTTGATAATTAAGTTTATATTGAAGTTTATTTTTGTTATAAGTATTATATTGGAGTTAATAGTTACTTAATAAAAACATTGAATTTAAAGTATATATGCATATTCGTACATAGTTATGAAAAGAATAATATGTTTGTGATGATGCTGGAATGAAGATCAACGTGAACAAATCGGAAGTAATGGTCATATCCAAAAAACCCATTCAGTGCACTCTGCATGTTAGTGGAGTTCCACTGAAGCAGGTGGATAAGTTTAAGTACCTCGGGGTTTTATTCACGAGTGATGGGAGGAGCAATGCCGAGTTATCCTGTAGAATTGGTCAGGCTGGATCAATTTTGAGAGAGCTTGGTCAATTTATTTACAAGGAAGGCCGAACTTTCGGCTTTCGACTTTCGACTTTTCGGTTTTTAACTCGATGTATGTTCAAACTCTCACCTATGGTCATGAAATTTGGGTAGTAACCGAAAGAATAAGATCGCGGATACAAGCTGCCGAAATGAGGTTCCTTCACGGTGTTGTTGGAATAACTCGTAGGGATCGAGTACGCAACACCAGAGTACGCGAGGCGCTCAATGTTGAGCAGCTACTTCTCCGAACGGAACGATCTATGCTTCGATGGTTTGGTCACGTAGTGCGTATGCCCCCAGACTGGCTTCCAAGACGCGCCATGGTTGCCGTGCGATCAGGTAGGCGATTTCGCGGAAGGCCTAGAAATAGATGGTTGAATCAAGTCCAACATCTATCCTGGAGCCGCTTAGGGATTCCTCCTGATGAATTGTAGTCAATGGCGGAGGATCGAGAAGGATGGATAGTCCACCTGAGCATCCTACCCCCGCGACCCTCATGAAGGATTAGCGGGCCATTGAAAATGAATGAATTATTTAATTGGCTATCTTATTGAAATAAATGTAATTTAACATGTGTTAACTCAAAACAGTGGCGTTTGATTCTAAGGTCATGCAAGGTAATTAGTATACGGATTCAGGGGTAGATACATGGGTACAATATTTTCATTTGTACACGGATGGGCGGGTAAAAGGAACTATAAACATATTCGTTCGTTGGAGAGGGAAGTGGAACTCCCGTTTATAGTTTGTTGTTTTATTCTTTTCCGGGTTCATTTTATTTAGTTTATTTTACTGTTTTTTTTTATGCACGTAAATTTAATTGGTGTGGTGAGAGGTCATCGGGAGGAAAAAAGAACCTACCAACATTCCCTTTGAGCTAGCAAGAGCAAAGCTAGGCGTGCAACCCATTTCTCCAGATACGTCAACAAAGTTTATCACACATTGACCAAAAATTCATATGACTATAACAAAAAGCCTTTGAAATGTGTATATAACATTTTTTATTTGCAGATTTATTAAAAGATTTCGTTTCGATTAAATAAAGACGCATTTAATCATGTTGTCTTTACTAAGCTTCCACTGTCAATTATCAACTGCAGCACCACCATATTCAGGGACTGTGCCCAAAATACTCGTACATTGTACTTATTTGATCCCCAGAATTCGAAGAGGTGCAAACAATGGTTTATGACCAAATATAACATTCCAGGAAGTGAGACATTTTGAATCTAACTTGTACAATGTTTGTCTTTAGTAACAGTATGTGTCGACGGACACAAAACAATAAAACATTATACTTCTTGTAGTTTCTATTGCGAGAATGTCTCGTTTAAGATCAAAACTTTATTTTTTTTTGTCGGGATAGGAAGCGCTGAACTAGAGCATTCAAACGGAACTGGTCAATTGTGCTGCCAGAGAGCAACCCCTAGTTTACTCATTGTATTGGAATTCCCTCGTCTTTCTTAGAAAGTCAAGCAAGCACTTCAGTGATGAGGAGCGTACTCAGCACATCAGCACCGAGGATCTGCCAACTGATACGAGCAAAGGCCGGACACTCACAGAGATAATGTTCCGCTGTGTCGTCGCTCTCTCCACAAGCGTCGCAGATTGTAGTGTCACTTAAGCCTAACACGTTAAAGTGTTTGGCAAAAGCAAAGTGGCCTGTATGTCCACAGTCTTTTCTGCTGAGAGACAGCAAGAATGCCGCTGATTTCTTACAGACGTCCGGGAGCATGCATTTAGTCAACCTGCAACCTGGAGAGTCATGCCACACACAATTGTGCTCGTGAGAGACCCAATCGGCAATGGAAGCCCTAACCGAGGACGCTGGAAGACCCAGCGCGGGTCCGGGACCTGAGAAAGCCTCCTCTGAGCCTTGTCTAGCAATCTCATCGGAGATCTCGTTCCCCAAGATCCCAGTGTGACCTGGGACCCAGATAAGAGACAGAGAATTCAGCCTTGCGACCGAGTTCAAAGAGTTTTTGGTTTCACGAACTATTTTGGAAGTGGTTAAAGGGTTAAACAAGGCCTTAAGCGCAGCCTGACTGTCACTACAGACACAAATGCTACGTCCCTTCCACCTGTTCTTCACAACATAGTTCATGGCCATTAGGATTGCATAAGTTTCCGCTTGGGAAACAGACGCATAATTGCCTAACGAGAAGTGAAGTCTAATGTTATCGACTTCCACGAAGACCACAGCGCCAGACCCTTGACTGGTTTTGGAACCATCCGTGAAAATACGACTACATTCCATTCCCAGCTCAGACTCTGACCGAAGCCAGTCCTGGACACAAGGAAAGTCGACTCTGAATTTGTGCATCAGCTGGAGTTCTGGTGTCATTGCATCAGACGGCATATCCATAAGACAGGAGTCGTAAGATAAGTGTCGCGCAAGTTCATCAAAGTTCCAGTGTGGAGTATGCCAAAAACCGCCCCGCCTAAGACGATGGATGGCTTTGATAGTGCAATCCATGATATAAGTATTAAGGAGAGGTAAGTTTCGCAAAGCGTCTAGAGCAGAGTCAGGCGTACTCGGGAAAGCTCCCGAGCAGCCGAGACAAGCCGTTCTTTGGAGTTTCGTGCAAAAAGCAACCACATATTTACGCGAGAGCCCCTTCCACCAAACAACCGACGCATATGCGAGGAATGATCTTATCATAGCCGTGTAGATCCAGAGAACCTTATTCGGTGATAAGCACCAAGTCTTGCCAAAAGCACCCTTACACTGCCAGAAGACTGAGAGCGCCTTGGATGTTTTCGACTCGACGTGTTTAGACCAATGAAGTTTCTTATCTAAAATCACTCCCAGATGTGTGGCTTCATTGGAAATGCGAATGGTGACGCCTTTTAGTACTGGCTGAGTCAGACCGGTCAAAATTCTCCTTCTCGTAAAAAGCACAACCTCAGTTTTAAGAGGATTCACGGAAAGCCCACTCCTGGTACACCATTCATCGATCATGTCCAGCGCCGCCTGCGCGTTAGCACAGACCGTCGCCAGGCATGGCCCGACAGAAAGTACGGCGACATCATCCACATATGCCTGAGCGTAGACGTTAGAACTATTTGGAGTGTTCAACAGAGAGTCGACCACCATGCACCATAACAATGGAGACAGAACGCCACCTTGCGGACAGCCCCTGTTTACCCCTGTCATAACATACTGGCCACAATCCGCATCCACTACCAAAGTTCTATTCATTAGCATTGCTTTAATCTACAACACTAATGTTTCATCTACCCCGTGTTGTCTGGCAGAGTCGCACATGCAGTCAAAAGTCGCATTGTCAAAAGCACCCTCAATGTCGATGAAGATACCCATCGTGTATTCTCTCCTATCAAGCGCGCATTCAATTCTGACCACTAGATTTTGAAGTGCGGTCTCACAGGATTTCCCACGCTGATAGGCATGCTGCATCTCCGATAGTGGATGCAGTTTCAAAGCAACTTTGCGCACGTGAAATTCTACCAGTCTCTCCATACTTTTCAGTAAGAAGGATGTCAAACTTATAGGTCTGAAACTCTTGGGGAGCGAATAGTCTTCCTTACCAATTTTCGGTATGAAAGCTACTCTGACTGTCCGCCAAGGTGTAGGAATATATGCCAACGCCAAGCCAGCGGTGAAAATTCTTTTCAGAGTTGGCAATAGCTGATCTATACCCTGTTGCAGCATAGCTGGATATATTCCATCGGTGCCAGGCGATTTGAAACCATCAAAAGATGCCACAGCATATTTGATGGCCTCATCTGTTACCACGGCTGATCCAATGTACCAGCTGCGCCGAGTTTCCTGACTTAGATCAAGCTCAGCCTGGGTAAGCGGGTCAAGCTGCGACCTAGTGGTTGTCTGATTGCCAGGAAAGTGAGTCTCCAGCAGAAGACTAAAAGTTTCCGCTTTTGTCTCAGTAAACTTGCCATCAGACTTTCTCAATGACTGCGGTTTGGTCGGCTTGCCCCTTTTGAGAACCTTAACCAACCTGCTGGTTTCACCGAGTGTCTCGATCTTTTCACAAAAATCTCTATAAGAAGCACTTTTCGACAACCGAATTAGCTTCGTGTAGTCTTCTTGCTTCGATCTAAAAAGATCCCAGTCACCTTCTAAATTTGTCTTGAGTGACCTATTTAGAAGTTTTCTGGATTCTTTCCTAAGTCGCTGCAGTTCTGGGCTCCACCAGGGAACCGTCGTTCTGCAGGGGGTTTTTGTCAATAAGCACGTCAGTTCAAAACAGCTGGTAAGGACACTGGTCAGGTTTTGAACAGCATCCTCAACCTTTCGTTTCGTTCTGAATTTAGTTGGAGTTTTGACAGATCTGTCTAGCTCTTCCCTAAACCGCACCCAGTTGGTTTTCCTCGGATTCATCCTCTTCTGCAAAGTTATAGCCTCGCATTCGATTTGGAAAGCGATGTATCTATGGTCTGACAAGGACAACTCCGGCAGTACCCTCCAGTTAGTAATTGACTTGAAATACCTATTAGATAAAGTCAAATCAATTACCTCCTGCCTCCTTGCCATAACAAAAGTTGGCTGGGAGCCAACATTGTTAATTACCATGCCAGACGATAGTATAAAGTCTAGGAGATGGTTTCCTCGTATGTTACATTTGCTGCTGCCCCAGACTGTATTCTGAGCATTAGCGTCGCAACATATGACTAGTCCCGTCTCCCGAGTGTCACAGTACCTTATGAGTTCGGCAACCGCCTTCGGTGGTGGAGGCATTATCGAATCATAAGGGAAGTAAGCCGACACAACGACGAAGGTTTTCCAACTTCCAGTCGTTTCGTAGCTTACAGCTGCAGCAACCAGGTCCTGTCCACAGAATTGTCCAAGCTTGGTTACTGAGAGGAAATTCAGCACAATTAGACAAGCTCTCGGTCTTTCAGATCGCTCGTCACATAGCACCGTTACTCCACGAACACCCCCAAAACCACATATGCGCTTGTTCCGCACGTATGGCTCCTGGATAGATGTTATGTGGGGTTTTGTACGCACCACGGAAAGTCTGCTACTTAAGAGAGCGGTAGCAGCCTTTGAGTGGTGGAGGTTTATCTGCGAAAATATCAAAGACATAGTCGCAGTTTTATTAGCAGAAGGGCGCACACCAGGTGCGCACATGCTTCCGGCGAGGCGAGCGCCCCTACTGGTGGCTTTGCCTGCGTCAGCCATTTTCTGTCCGCTAGTGCTGGGACCTTTAGGGGTAACAGCACCAAGAAGAGCAGGCGAAACTTGCTCCGTCAGATTGGACCTGTTCGAGCCGACCGAAAAGGAGCCAGTGTTAGGTCTGAGGGATTAATCGGCTCTAGTTGGAGTACTTTCTGGCGACCTAGGCTTCTTTCCTGTTGCTACTCAAGGATGACTGCTTTCCGCGCTTGCGCCTTCAGCTGACTATGCAGCCTCTTTGCACCGCGCCATCGCCACCTTCCTTCTTCTCCTTTTCAGTTGACTCTTAGTCAAGAGCCCATCAGAGTACGCCGCTTCGGGAGCTCGTTCAGCCTTATTGGTTTCCCGAGTCAAACCGTCACCGACACAACTTCGACCAGCTACCCTTCTATTGAGGCAGAGATTAGACGTTCCAGCCGAAGCCTTTCCGCCACTTTCTTTGCCATTCCAGCCCAGTCTACCAAACGAGTCAGAGACAGAGCTGCAGGAGTCTTCTGAAACAAGCGTCGCTACTACTTCTGATTCAACGCCAGAGGCGGGGGGTAAAAGTATGGTGGTTGGGACCTCCAGAATCCTCGTCCCGGCCGTAGTCAAAAAGACCACGGGTGGATTATCGTTTTCACGAGTACCACCTGGAGTAGATACCGTACAAGTTTCTTCCATCATACTGTCAACAGGATTTGCGTCACAGTCAAGACGTCTTCAGCCTTTAGTTCGATGTCTCACCTGGGGTCCTTTCGGACCCTTAGGGTCATTGACTCTTAAGCCGTTCCGCCACGTCAAGGCAGCTGAAGAATGGGAACGGTATATACACTCCGTCTCACTTGATTACGAACAGGCAGTTTTTTTTTTAATGTTACGATATTTTTCAAACCCTTCGCTAATCTGGGAAAAACCAATTGCACAAGGAATGAAGGATGTATTATGTTTATATTGTAAAAAAAAATGGGAGGAAGTTGATAAATGCAACTTTTATGACGCTTTTCCCAAAAAGGTCATGAAATTTACCTGTTTTTTTTTTGTCTCACTTGATTACGAACAGTAGCTTAATCTACCTGTTACCGTGTTTTAAATCAAATAAAAGGATACTTTGAGTATTAGGGAGCTTAGTTCAAGAAATAACTTCATAAAAACTACAACTATGGGTAAAGGAAAGACATTAACCAAGGAGCAAATAGGCCAAATTCGAGCTTACCGGGAACAAGGAAAATCCATCCGTTTCATAGCCAGCAAGATTGGAAGAGGCACCACTGTTGTACACAGCTTTATTAAGGACCCGGAGAAGTATGGAAAAACCGCAAAGGAAGAGTCAGCAAAGCAACAACATGTCAGGAAAGGCGGGTGATACTGAGAGCTGCTTCAAATTCAAGGCTCTCCGTAAGTAAAATTAAGGCAGAAACTGAAATTACAGCTATTAGATCGACTGTTCTTCGCGTGATACAGAAGGCCAGCCATATTCGCCATGAAAAAATGAAGAGGAAACCACCATTGAATGCGGCACGCAAAATCCAGCGGCTTGATTTTGCAACAAGTCACATCAGGTGGAATCGAACGTGGCATACCGTCGTCTTTTCTGATGAAAAAAAATTTAATTTGGACGGGCCTGATGGATACAGCTGTTATTTCCATGATTTGAGAAAAGAAGAAATGCATCTTCAAATGCGGCACAGCAAATGAGGTGGTGTAATGGTATGGGGAGCAACAAGCTATTACGGAACTGTGGAGCTGGATTTCCAAAGTTCCAAAATGACGGCAATCACTTACAAATCGATACTGCTAAGAGCTTTTCCGCAGTTTTCGGAGATGTTTGGTGGACACCGATGGACTTTCCACCAAGCCAATGCACCGATACATACCGCACGGACAACAAAAGCCTGGATTCAGAACCAACATTTAAACCTACTTTCATGGCCGCCATATTCACCCGACCTGAACATCATGGAAAACGTGTGGGGTTGGCTTTCAAGAAAAGTTTACAAAGGAGGAAAGGAAGAAGGAAGGAAACGGAAGAGATTATTGAAGCCATAAAATGAGCCTGGTCCGAAATTTCGCTAGATTATTTGACAGCACTCTATGAATCTATACACAGCAGGCTACTTGAAGTGATTCAGCGATCAGAAGGTAGTACCCATTACTAAAAACTATTGCTACTCTTTGAATTAAACCAACATTTATTTATACAAACAAATTTTGTATTATTTTTTTTACCTTTTAAGCTTCTAACAGGTAGATTTAGCTACTGTTCGTAATCAAATGAGACAAAAAAAATAGCTAACTTTGATGACCTTTTTGGGAAAAGCGTCATAATAGTTGCATTTATCAACTTAATCCCATTTTTTTTTTACAAATTAAACATAATATATCCTTCATTCCTTGTGCAATTGGTTTTTGCCAGATTAGCGAAGGGTTTGAAAAATATCGTAACATTAAAAAAAAAAACTGCCTGTTCGTGTGAGACGGAGTGTATATTAAAGTGGTATGTTTTGCTATGTATTAATATATTTATTTATTGTATTAGTTAATAAAGTATGTATTGTTATATTTCGTTTTTCTTTAATTTTTCAAAATAAGATAATTACAACAAATACAATGCGTGTTTTTATTTAAAAACAAACTAAAGTCGACATACAAAACAACACCTGAAAAAATTCGCTTCAATTGATATGCATCGCTCAAGCAAGTAAATCTGAGAAGCTGGGATTTGTTCTCTTTGGTCCTTTTCTCAAATTCCGTATACTCATCACGCAACTTGATTCTGATTCGTCAGCAGTTCCTCAGCTTTGCGATGGAAAATATAAAATTACGGGTATACAGCCTGATTTCCTTTTGCTCTTCCTCTTTTTCTTTCGTTCTCTCACATTCAAATTTTTTTAGCTGTAGTTGTTGTTGCTTCTACCTCTTAGGAATGAAACTGAGTAAAACTTGTACAAATAAAAGAGACCTGCGCAGAAAAACGTTCAAGTGATTTGGTTCAGACTATACCTTTTGCTTTGAAGAGTGCGATATGGATTTGTTTTTACTGCACCGACCCCAAACAGAACAAATTACACGCTTAGGTTCGGGCAGTTTATTCCCTAGATGTTAATTCATGTTGAGTACAATTCGTGCGTACAATTTCGACATGCTCTCCTTGATAAGACCACTTTTCGGTCCGCGAAAATCTACCTCCACCAAGTCTAAATATCATGATTTTAGATCCAAGTTGACAAACTGATTCCAAGAGTTGCAGGTCGCCTATTGATCATCAACTGAACTGTAAGCCGACCACTGTGTCTGCCAGGAACACCATGTCGTCAGCATACTTAAGTAAAGTGATTTTTTATATTTATTTTATATATTTAATATGTATTTAATGTATTTTATATATACGAGTATGTGCAATGCATACGAATATATAAATATGTAGAACGAAAAAGACAAACATTTTATTTAATAATAAAATGTTTTGCAATATTCGTAGCAAAGCGAATCAAATGAAATGAAATGAAAATGTAATTTATGTATTATACATATGCATGTGCAGTTATGACTCATGTATCATATGTAATTGAAGTTTCTTTATTAAAGTTTTTAATATTCGAATGTTTAGTTAGAAATTCATTTCCTCGCTAAAATTTCACCTTACTTACTTTCCTTCGTTGTGTTACGCAAGAGTGTACGAAATCATTGTGTCAGATTATAGGGAACAACTTCCCCTTCGGTAAACTATTCCCAACTACATAAGCCTAACCTATAAGGAGGTTGCATCAAAAGTGATTCTCATTTTGACTGTCGACGATATGTGGCATGTGTACCCACCGAAAATTAAGCCAATCCACTTGGAATTAAATTGAAAATTCCACAACCCGCACCGTCACCACTACATAAGCTAATCCACTCCTTTTAACGTTCCCTCTTACATGCAATAAAGTTCATACAGAGCGAAGGAGCTGCTGATGCGGTAACACTGTACTGACAGTATGAAGAAGAGGAAGAATAATCAAGCAACTTCACCAGTATAGAGTGATCTAATAATGGCATATAACACGTAATACCCCCTCCGTTCACATAATGAGGAAGTTGGCAAGTGTATATTCTTCCTCTTAAGTGGTAGATTCGGGGAAGAATGTGTGTTCACCTAGTACATATTAGGATTTACTTCTACTATTAAGGTAACTATGGGAGATGTGATACTCATACGGAGGTTTAGTGAAGGGTCGATTCGACACAACCACTGTATACTGCCCTGGGATTGCCTAAGTGATTGGAAAATAAATGTGATTACTTCTTTATCAATGTTTGTTTGGCAAAGTTGGCGAAATGAGGTTACATTTTTTTGAAAAACCTGCTGGTTGTCAGTGGCTAGTGTGAGAGGTAAGTAGATGTTGACAGAGTTGGGGTGACCTTAAAGATAAAAGATATTCTTTTGAGAATATACCTTCCTTAAAGAAATTCAATTAAAGAATTAGTAGCCATTCAGGCAATGATGCTGTGCACAGGAAGAAAGAAATAGTACTTGAGTTTGACGTCAAAGCACGCCGGCAACTATGGTGCAAACACAATCTCCTATACTAATTCTTCGTCGAGTAGGCGCCAGTAGTTTCCAAAGAGAGTGCCGGTCATGAAGCAGATGTAATAAGACGGATACCTGGCTGTGCAACTTTTTTCTTCATGGACCAAATTCCAAATTATTATTTTAACCAAGTTAAAGAGGTTTCGCATTCCCTCAAAAAATGATACTGCTCTTATGTCATTATATTGTATGTAAGAGTGAGCCATAAGAAAAAATCTAAAACATGTTTGCAGCACTCGAGTCGTTGTTTCTTGTCGAATGGCGTGAACATGTTCGGTACCCAGCGGGCACAAATTTTTTTCATGTTTTCATGTTTAAATGAAATTCGTTCTTTGCTGATGTACTACACGTCCGCTATCTGCTACATTTTTATTCTTCGGTCAGTCAGAACTAGTATTTCGACTTTTCCGATGTTTTCTTTAGTGCCCACTGACACAGGACTCCTTGGGCGGGCATCGTCTTCACAGCTCTCTCGCCCTTGTTGAAAAAAGCAAGCCGAGGTGTGAATAAAAATGTCCGAGGCATTTGAATTACCAACAACAAATACCCGTGCAGTGCTTCAGCATTGTTTCGTACTCAGCTACTATCACTCAGCGATTTTTTTGACATAGTGCTACAGCTTCAGCTTCACCATTGTGTTTCGCCAGGTATACTACTAAAGAGTAGTATATATCTAGTATATCACTAATGAGAAGATGACTTGTTGTTGAATATGTATGTCAGGCTGATTAGCCGCCACTCGTTAGATAGTTAAAATGGGACAACTTTTGAGAATTATTTTTACTTATACAGATCATTCTTTTCGTTACAAATTCGATGAGTACATCTCAAAGTCTATACTTTTAAGTAACTACATTGTATAAAAATATTATTAAAATACATAGAAAATTATGGCGTAGGGGATGGAATTTTTATTAAAAAAAGTGTTTGTTTAAAAAAAAAAATTACAAAATGTACCCTATTTTAAGTACACGATAACCTAACATTTTCTGAAATTAATATTTTGCTCCCAATCAGCACAGATCGTCTGTGTCCGATTAAATTTCTGTTGGAGATCATCTTACATTGCCCTCACCTTCGTTCCATGAGAGTAGATTATAATACCATCGACAAAGGCTATTTTCTTGTTAGTATCACAATGGACCTACGAGAATGTATATACAGCGACATATGTAGATGCGTTGGCTTAGTCCCCCTCTTGGATTTATGAAGATGTATAAATGTAAGCGCCTTCTATCGAGAAACTTACAGAGGACTACTTTCTATCTGTCTAACTATTTGGCAAATTTAAATTCCTATTTAGTCGTGTACCTATTCATTTCACCCTGGCACATTTACAAAAAAATATAATGAAAACCCTCACCTTTTCTCATTATATTCCCATTGTCACTCAAAATAAATGAGGATAAGTTTTTTCCTTGTGAATTTTTTGGCTGTGTCTGCAAATGCCTTTTATTTTCTTTGTAATAGCTCAACGACAACTCATTCAGTTGAATGAAAATATGTTACAAGGACGTCCATGGTGAAATGAATTAAATTATATACACAGACAAAAATAGAGGCGTGCTGAAGGGAAAAGGGGACAGAGAGCGTTTATTGCAGTAAGGCAACGTTATTTTGTAAAGAAGCAGGGGTAACATCCACGCTTTAATGTAATATTTTTCTTTCGCGAGAAGACATAAGAACAAAGAAAGAAGCTGCAAGGAGGTCCTGGATTGCTCGCAGTATAACAACCCCATCTTGATTGATGTTCTTCTGGATGTTGGATGGCATATTCCCCGAGGGGCAATAAGGGAACCTATTTTATCAAAAATTCCTTTTGCTAAAAGTTGAAAATATCCTTGGATATTCACATGCTGACGTTCATATATAAATGTGCGCTAAGTCGCTTCTCGCTTGATGACACAACGAATACTTGAGGCAACCATTTGGCGTTGTTTTTAAAATATGCGCTACAAATTGAAACAAAATATGTCTCTCTTTTTTTTGTGCAATAAATCGCGTGATGAAATGAAACACTCTTCAAGGTGAATCTGGGTTATTAACCAGCTGGTAAACGTAATACAGAGTTTCATTTGTTATTTTTGTTATATATAATCTGCCACCTAGCGGAAATAACGTCCCTGGGTGACCGCGCGTTCAAAACGTTAAAATTTTTGCAAAACCTACCGTCCCATAGGGTCATAAGGAAATCCTAATATGTCTGCCATGACCTGCCACACGATAAAGTGATCCCGCCAACAGTTTAGGGACGTCAATTTTTCGCAAGGCTGTTTGTGACTTCTAACAGCTCTACCTCGATAAGGATCCATACACTCCCAACTAACCTTTTTTACAGAAAATGTTATCCTAGACATTCAAGTCCATCATATGTTCTTCAGAACAAGTATTGTAATCAGTTATAGAAGTAATAGTGAAATTTGAAAGAGTGGTTCTCGCAATTCTTTCCGTATGTCTACCTGTCCATCTACCCACCTGTACTGTGGTCTACAGCCTGAACGGCTAAAGGCTTTACTTCAAACTTTATATTTGTTGTCGGTAGGCTTATACCCCGAAGCGACATCCGAATTTGTATTCTTATCTTAAAACGAATGGTACTTCACTTAAGGCCGACTTAAAAAATTGCAATTTCATTAAAATCGGTCGGACGATTTTGTTCAAATTTTGCATTTGGACTAGCTTAGGTATATGCTGCAGATGGTATACCAGGCTTTTCGTTAAAAATTCGTATAATGGTACTAGAATGTCATGCTCAGATACACATTGAAACTACAGACAGTTTGGTTGATATTATACATACTATATATCAGTTGGGTCTGAATCATCTTTTTTTTATAATTTACGCACACTCAAGGGGCTATGAATAACCTTAAAGTAATGCAGGCGTTGGAAAGGATAGGCAGCGAGAGAGAAATATTGATGTAATAGACGCAAGGTTTCAGAAAAACTCCAGAGGTGGTGTCAAGATAACTGGGGAGTTTTTTTTTTTTGTTATTTTGTCCTTGGTTCAGATCCACAGTATTTTGTACGCGGCCACCTGATGTCATAGGCATATCAATCACCAAATACAGCGAAGAATTTTTCCAACCATATCACCAACCTACTGTGGGTTTGTATTACAGTAGTTGACTCGCGTCCAGATCCACCAGTAAGCCTACTCAGTGAAACTCCCTTTTGTCCTATTGTCCTTAGTTTATTTGGGTCGCTATAAAAACCGCTTCCATCAGAATTAAATACGAAGTTCGATTTTTTCTCGTCTAGGCCATGCTCCGTTACAACCTTTTTCAACTTATAATAAAAACCATAAATACAGGTTTTCTAGCATTTTTTTTTTTGCACTTTTGTAGAAGCTTTGGTTTCAGGGATAGGGTGGATGTCTTTTCATAAAATGTCTATACCATTTTTCACCAGGCTTAGAATTATGGAACGGAGTCTTTAAATTGTTATTAACAACGTATTGGGCTACCAAATCACTCAGTTTTTTTTTTTTTTATCGCATGGATAACCACTCGAAGATAGTTGTAGGAGGAACCTCACGATTTCGTTCGCGACCTCTAATGGTAATGCATTACCGCGGCCTTGCCCAATTTTTTCCAACGAGTATTTCCTGTCATTTATTCTATGGAGTACCAGTATCTATACGAGTAACAGATACTGGTACTCCATAAGTCACCTCGTCTGCTCTGAAAGTCACGTTTCTGTTTTTTACATCTTCAACTGCTTTGACAATATCATCTAACGAATATATGTAACGGCAGTAATTTTTTAAATATATGCTTGCGAGCCATATTAACAACTGAAAATTAATTATGCAATATAATCTTTACAATACAACACATATCTTATCCAAACCGATGTTAACATTGACTCACATCAAAATATTTTCTGGGGTAAATATAAACACAAGAAAATAGGTCGATCTTTAATGGATTACTTAAATATTTTATTTTAAAAAGAATATTAATCAAATTTTATAAGTAAAAAGTACATTAAATAAGACTTACCTATTCAAATTTTTCAAAATAGCTCACTATTTCTTAAAGCCACCCGATTAGCACAACACTTTACAAAAGAACTTCTCACGAAAAATGCCACCGACAGTTGAAATCGATTTACAACCGATTGTAGTAAATGTACGAGTATGTGGTATGATTTAGATGCAGGTGTCCGTCATTTCACTCAATGTTACCGTTATAGAGGCTATAGTGGTGTGCAGTATGAGTCGTTTACATTTACCTACATTGACCTTAACACCGAGTCTCCACGAGACATATTTATTTCAGACTTTATGTCAGAAATTTTTATTTTTTTATGCGGTGGGTTTTTTTAATGTCAAGATTTTTCATTTTTAACCATATCACGAAGAGAAAGCAACGACCATTTAACCAATTCTTGCCTTGACACCGAGTCTTTACGAGACATATTTATTTCAGACTTAATGTCAGGCACCAATCAGCCATGTTTTCTTCCCAAATTGTCAAATATCTACTCTATCTCAACATCATTTACTTGATCCACAAGAAATGAGACCCCTCCTCAATATTGCATAAAAGATATTTTCTGCGATATTTTCTGAACGCCTGAAACCTTTTATCAACCTGATTGGCCCCTATCAGCGCGGTTTCAGGCCAGAAAAGTTCGTTCACACTTCAACAGATCCTGGAGAAAACCCAAGAAGTTCAAATCGATACTCATCATTCTTTATCGATTTCAAGGCCATCTATAATTGGAATGGGTATCTTGTACCCTTACATACATTATGGCCCATTTATCTCCACCTAATGAAACCATCTAGAACTTAACACAAACCGTTGGTGCGTGTGTCCAACGGAATATGAAATAACCCCCCCAAAATGTTTATGGAACTGGGCAGTTATTTCATATAAAATAAGTCCTCAATATTGGGGAATTGTTTCATGTTTTAATTTGGGGGTTTATGAAATTCAAATTCACCTGTGAAATCAATCCCGAAATTTGGGTGTTATTTTATCTTCCGTTTGGGGAGTTATTTCATTGGGGATTCTTTCCCGAAGCCCTTTACTCGTATCAGAGGGAATTTCTCTATCCTCAGCGAAATCTCGACCTACACCCTCTTTTACTAGCTCGCCCGCTGTGCTGGAGTATCTCTATGCCGTAGTACCCAAGTTTTTGTTTATAAGACTAAAACCCAAATCACAGAGCACTCAAACTTGTTGCAGTCTATTGTATTACCAGACAGGAACCTGTCTTTGGTGCAGTGGTTGATAAAACTTCGATGACAATTGTTTCTTTTTTATGCTCGAGTGGCTGCTGGTTATTATCACCTGCAGGGGCTCGAACCTAGACACACCCTATTACTTGCTGGAAGCCAGCATAGGGAGAGTTCGCATCTGTCAGCGATCTCGTTTAGGAATCCACAGCATTGCCCAAGTTAGTTCCATCTATTGGCATGACTTTAATTGCTGCCTTTCGGTGTACATTACGAAAGTAGGACCTTCTACTGTATATACAGAAGGTCATTTTATCATCAGATGAACTGAAGGAAACACCCAGTACAGTACCGCTTTACATTTTGGATTCGTCTGCATATATCATTGGATTCCTATTCAGTTCTACTTGGAATTCTAGAATTTGTACAACGTGGATTGACGAAGCATTTGTCAAAACAAATAAATAAACACAAAACTCTACCTGACGAAAAAATTATTCCAAACCCAAAATTGAATTAAGCACTCAAATCTTAAACATAATCAGAAGAAATATTAATGCCAATAGTGTAAAAAAAAAAATATTTTTAATGATGTTCAAAGTGTCGCTGCCAATCAAGTGTATTTATTCGGCAGCGTTTAGCTGTAGATGCAAATAATATCTTAGCAATTTATGACATAGCATAGGTACCAAGTTTTGGAAAATTGTTAAGAAAAAGTTTTTCGTTTGTCAGTACATATACATAATAATTTAAAAATAAATAAAGTGTCATTGTATCCATTTTACTTATGTACATACTCGTAGATTTAAAATCAATTGCAAAAGCCATACAGCATACAGCTGTATCGCACCCAGTCAAGCCATTTATTTCAATTATTTTTAATTTCAAAACCTTTTTCTTCTCAGACGTCTGGTGTAAACAACGTTGCTTGAATTTCAAGTCTGAGTCTATTACAAACGAACGTGGTTTTATTTTAATGTGGATTCTCAGTGAATCTTTTTTCTTCAGTTGTTGTTAAATGTTAAACGCCCTCTACAGCTAAGCTCTTCAATTTGATACCTTTCTCAGGCCCTCTTCAGGGGAGCATAATACACCAGTGTGCATATACTTAATATACTATACTTAAACACAGCTAAATATTTGCGTATGACTCTTAATGTAAAATACTCGTAGATGTAAAGAAAAAAAAAAACAAAAGCAGCTAGACACACGTTATAGAAATATTTGTGTCACAATTACTTAATAGTTTAACAAAAGCTTCGCTTAACGGCTAAACTAAAAAAACTTTGATTATAAATAAAGGAGGAGCGAGAAGCGAAGGCAAGCCGCGAAGGGCATTTCTAGTATTCATATTCATACCATATTCATGTTCAGCAGTATTCTGGACATTGGTTCGTTCATTGCAGCCGTAATTGGTGCGGTAACAATTTATATGGAAGAGGGGTACGGATTACAGGTTGCATGGATTTGTGTTAAAAGAGATCATATGCAGTAAAGCAGGATATTCATATATTCATATATTATAGCAAATAGAATGTCGGCAACTTCTCGGCGGTTTTCAAGTGATAGTAAATTAATTAATCTCATGCGATTTTCACAGTGGAAAAGGTTAAATATGTCAAACCAGGGAAGACCGTGTAGGGCAAAACGGATAAGCCTGCGTTGCACAGCTTCAATTCGAAGAGAATAAGAGTCGTGATCAGACTTGGGGGTTCAGGCTATTCGAAGATTGGTTTAACAATTGTGACCTAGAGGGACTTGGAGACATAAGGGTTGGATAACTCCTTCAATCAGCGTTTAACAAAACCGAGTGTAGAGTTGGCATTGCTAATGATGCGATCAATTTGGGAGCGAAAGTTACGTTCATAGATAACACCTAAATCACGCAATGAAATAAAAGAGGGGATAAGTTCATTACAAATGAAATAAGGTCTATGAGCCGGTGGGAAGCGCTTTCGGGAATAAATGATAGCTTGGAATTTTTCACATTGACATTAAGAAAATTTCTTTGCACCAAGTAAAACAGTTGTTCAAGTAATCTTGGAGTGGGTGGGAGCCTGCGGGGTTGATACGTACCTAAAGATCTTCATATCATTAGCGTAGACAGATGGATGAGAATATTTAGTGATACAGTCGCCGTCATAAATCGACAATACAAAAATCAGTTCTCCGAGATGGCCGAAAGAGAGCTTTATATTGCCATTCTTCGAGATATGATTTGATCCATGCAATGAAACCCGATTTAAATCCAAGAGCATTACGTTTAAAGACAACTATTCTATGCGAAATTTCATCCGAGGCTTTACTTAAGTCAGTCGAAATAAAATTGACTTCTTCGCACATAAAGTACAAGATACGAATTCCGTTAGGTTAAATTTTACTGATCTCCCCTTAAGAAATCCATCTTGGTTCAGTAAGAAGATGCCCTTGCATTGAAAGAACATTGTCTCGTAGACAGTGCTCTCATTTTTCAGACCTTTTTTATGAAATCTTCTTCTTTGATGGCGCTACGGTCCGGGGTGGACCTGGGCTTCAACCAACAAACCTCTCCAGCCAGCACGATTACGAGCCAGCTGCCTCCAGTTGCGCACGCCAAGTTGGTTGAGGTCCCTCTCCACTTGTTTGCGCCACCTACCGCGAGGTCGTCCTCTACTGCGTCGTCCATCCGGGGTGGATTCGAAAACATTCTAAGCGGGAACGTTGGGCTCCATCCGCTCTAAATGACCCAGTCATCTTAGTTGCTGTATGTGAACTCTTCTGGCTAAGTCGATTTCCTTGAACAGGCCGTATAGCTCGGCATTGTACCTTCTCCTCCACTCACCGTCTATGCAGACGGGACCAAAGATCGCTCGAAGAACTTTTCTCTCGAAATAACCAAGGGCATCCTCATCCGGTTTTGTCAAAGCCCACGCCTCTGCGCCATACAGCAAGACTGGGATGATTAGAGTCTTATAAAGAGTTACCTTAGTAGTTCGAGATAGGGCTTTGCTACTCAATTGCCGTTTTAGCCCATAGAAACAACGATTGGCAAGAGTAATTCTTCGTGTGATCTCCCTACTGATGTCATTTGCGGAGTTCACCATAGAGCCTAGGTAGACAAAATCCTTTACTACCTCAAAATTATATCTGTCTATTGTGGCGTTCTGTCCAAGACGCCAATGTTGGGTGTCTTTTTTTGTAGACAGCATATATTTTGTTTTGCTTTCATTGACCCTCTTTGCTGCCTCGACCTCAATACTCGTAAATGCCCCATTGACTGCCCGCTGAGTTCTTCCGATTATGTCAATGTCATCGGCGTAAGCGAGTAGTTGTACAGATTTGTAAAAAATTGTACCTCCGGTGTTGGCTTGTGAGTTTCGTACAATTCTCTCAAGTACTATATTAAAGAGATCGCATGATAGCGCGTCACCTTGTCTAAGACCTTTTCTGACATCGAATGGTTCGGTGATGTCCTTACCGACTTTGATGGAGCAGCGATTGTTCTCCATCGTCATTCTGCACAAACGGAAGAGCTTGGCAGGGATGCCAAGACTAGACATGGCTCTGTATAACTCGTCTATATAAACGCTATCATAGGCAACTTTGAAAGCGATGAAGAGGTGGTGCGTATCGATTTTGTATTCATGGGTTTTTTCCAAGATCTGCCGTAGTGTGAATATATGGTCAATGGTGGACTTTCCCGACCTGAAACCGCACTGATAAGGACCTATCAGGTTGTTGACGATCGGTTTTAGGCGTTCACATAATACGGCAGACAGGATCTTATATGCGATTGTGAGGAGACTTATACCTCTGTAATTGGCGCAGTTCAGAGGGTCACCTTTCTTCAGGATCGGGCAAACGATGCTAAGGTTCCATTCATCGGGCATACTTTCGTCCGACCAGATTTTACAGATGAGCTGGTGCATGGTCCTTACCAACTAATCTCCTCCTGCCTTGAAAAGTTCAGCGGCAAGGCCGTCGGCTCCAGCAGCTTTGTTGGAATTGAGTTTAGATATCGCTATCCTCAATTCATTCTGATCGGGTTGACGGGAATCTTGACTGCCGTCGTCACTGTTGAATGGCTCATTCTGCCAGACAGCGGAAAATTGGTCATCACCGCCGTTTAACAGTCTGCAGAAGTGTTCCTTCCATATCCTCAGCACCGACTGCGATTCCACTACTATGTTCCCATTTTCGTCCCTGCAGGCTTCTGTTCTGGCTTTGAAACCCTGGCATGTTCTCTTTACCCTCTGGTCAAATTTTCGAACATTATTCCTGCAATAAAGTCTCTCAATCTCCTCGATCGAGCGCTTCTAATGCTCTTTTTTCTTGTTTCTGAGAAGTCGATGTTCCTCTTTTCTCCTGCGTACGTAGAGCTCATAAGCAGCTTTAGTCCTTCTACGCAGCGCCGCTTTGTACGCCTCTTGTTTAGCTGCATGTTCTTGCCGGCATTCCTCATCAAACCAGGGGTGTCGTTGTGGTGGCCGAGAGAAACGGCATCTCTTGTGGTTTGTTGGCAACGCTGCCACTGGTCTTCCGCATTTGCTGCTGGCGGCATAGGAGTTAGATTGAGATTAGAAGAAACACGATCGGCAAAGGTTCTGGCGGTCTCTTGCGATTGTAGCCGCCCGACGTCAAATTTCCTCACAGTATTTCGTTGATTTCGTTCCGTTCTGGATATCCGCATCCGTACCTTGGCTACAACTAAGTAGTGATCCGAGTCCACGTTGGCTCCTCGAAAAGTCCGGACACCCAGAATACTGGAAGAGTGCCTTACGTCGATCGCAATGTGATCGATTTGGTTGACAGTTTTTCGATCAAAGGAGAGCCATGTTCCGTTGTGAATGCCGAGACCTGGGAACCGCGTACTAGCTACGACAAAGTTTCGCCCCGCTGCAAAATCGATTAGCCTGAGTCCGTTGATGGATGTGTTGTCGTGCAGGCTGTGCTTTCCGACCACGCTACTAAAGACGTCCTCTCTTCCTAGCTTTGTGTTAAAAGCACCTAGGACGATTTTAAAGTCGTGGCTAGGGCATTTCTCATACGTCTTGTCCAAGTGCTGGTAGAAGTCGTCCTTTGTCGCGTCGTCCTTCTCCTCATGAGGGGCGTGAACGCATATTAGGCTAATGTTGACAAATTTAGCCTTGGTACGGATAGTCATAAGGCGCTCGCTCGTTCACATGCCGGAAACTCAAGACTTCTTGCCTAAGTCTGCCTCCAATGACAAGTCCGCACCTGAATAGACGCTGTCCTTGTCGTCTGTAGCAATCGCCGTAGTAGATGTCTCAGTTTTTTATCCTTTTTTTTACCCGGCCCATCGTATCGCACTTCTTGGATGGCGGTAATGTCTGCTTTGAAACACTTTAGGGGCTCCGCAAGTTGTTCGGCTGCACGTGGTTTGTAAAGGGGCCTAACATTCCACGTGCAGCCACGAAGATCGTTGTCCTTTTTACGTTTGCTTAGGTCGTCAACAGTAAAATCCTCCGTATCCGAGGCTGTTGATTGCTTCGTAACCGAAGGTTTTTTACGTGATAGGGAGGTTAACCCGACGGCACAACTTTTTTTTTTGTACCCCTAGGATAAGAGGCCGGATACACCGATGTCAATAACCCACTTCAGGGATATTAGAGCTGCCGTTGGCCCATTACGGGTTGATACGCCACTATATCTTTTTCAGTACCCTGACGTAGTATTGAAAATCCTTACAGACCTCAGCTTCAAATAAGTCGAAGTAGCTCACGTAAGGTATCTGCTAGCCTGCAGACGTCACCGTTGATTCCATCGGGAGAATTCATCCGCCGCACGTCCTCTTCCTGAGGAGCTCTTGCTAGACTTCTGAGACGCATACTTCGTCCGGTTAAACATATGCGTGGTGAAGTTCACCGAAATGTGCTTACGCAGGTCTGAGTGTTCAGCTGCACATATATCGTCAGACTCAGCACGCTCATCGTTAGTTCGCTATCAGATAGCTATCCAGCGGGTACCGCGAGGAGGTGATGATGCGATTTTACCACGCCTGTAAATATAGATACAATATTCAAATTTGATAGTGTGTGCTATATAATGAAATGCATTTTTATCCAACTGGTCGAGTCTTATTAGTAACAGATTGGTATTTTAAGTGTTAATGCTATAATATTTATGCATTTCTAATAACCGACTTTTGATACTGATTCCCAGTGTGTTTGTTGAGGCAATGACAAAATGATCGACCCCTGCAACCGAAGACGATGAGATTCACTTCAACTTTCTCGAGTGAATTCCACATTTTTCTAGCTTTATTAACATCAACTTGTGGATAATGGAGTTAAAGTCTTTGCTAAAGTCCGCACATATGTCATGCTTCTTTCTTCGTCAACATTAATTACCGAAGATATAAGATGTCGAAGCATCTGAAACATAACCATGTTGAAGCTTGATATATGTTCTTTAATCTGAAAATTTAATTAATTTATTTTTAATCGAACTTTCGCCGTAGTCACCGTGGATAAACACATCCACGAAATAGAATCAGCAACAAACGAAGCAATCGAAAAAATTAAAGACTAGCTGGGATCCGCCGGCTTAGAATTAGAAGGCCACAAAATTTAAGCTGTTCTTGTAACAAGTTGAAAAGTTGCTGAATATGCGAATATTCGAGTCGGAAATAATACTAAAAGAACAACAATAGGTTAAGGCTTAAAATGCACGTGGAATACTCGAACAAGAAGGCTTCACTACTGCAGGCAGTCGTTTCTCGAATACTGCCAAACATCGGTGGACCTAGATATGCTAGACGGATTCTACTATCCAGAGTGGTTAGCTCGGTTCTTCTATATGCTGCGCCGGTTTGGCCGGCGGCGTTAGCGACGATAGAAACACGGAGAAAACTATCATAAACATATGTACAGGCTATGTGCGATAAGAATAATCAGCGGTTTCCGAAATATCGGCCGAAATGATTTCCATCGACATCCTCGCAAATTAGATGGGATCTACAAATGAAGAACCTCGAGTCATAAAGAAGCAGGTATTGTCAAGAAAATAAAAGAGGAATAAAAGGCAACATCAATAGCTATGTAGAAAGCCAGGTGGGATAATTGTACAAAAGGTAGATGGACCTACAAGCTGATCTCCTCCGTTGAGGTCTAGACCAAGCGAGTGTATGGGGACTGCAACTACCACCTTACGCAGTTCCTTACGGACGTAGAGGAACGGATCAGCAGGAAACATGGAGAAGTAAACTTCTACATGACACAGTTTCTATCGGGTCATGGACGCTTTCCGGAGTATCTCCACAAATACAAACACGTGGATGACCCATACTTCCCGCACTGTGAAGGTAAAATCCAGAACGCGGAACATGTTTTGATGGAATGCCGGATGTATACGACGGCCAGAAACCCATTAGAGAGAGAAACCTGAGGCCAAGTGGCTCCGAGAAGGCTAATAACATTCATGCTGACGACGAATGAAGCCTGGAACACAGTAAACGAAATCATCACCAGCATGATGCAGTAACTACGCCTGGAGGAACGAGCAGCAGCGAGAAATGGGAAATATTGGAAGTGGAAATATTGAAACTTAATAAAGTAGAAACTTACAAACAGACACATAATGACATATGAACACACGCAGTAACAGAAATAGGCGCATACATTATGAATGTGCAAATTGAGCAGCATAAGCAGAAGAAGGAGCAACAGCTCATGTGAGTCAAATAGCATGACATGCTAACCAGCCCCGCGAAGTAATACCTAACGGCGCAGTCGCCCGGGGGGAGAATGGTAGTAGTGTGCAGGATGTAGATTAGTACGTAGGCGCACTCCTGGCATCGATTATTCGGGCTTGCGAATGGTGCATGCTAGCAGCCCGGGCTACTATTTGGAAGATTACCACATCTCTTGGCGCAACCAAAAAAACCTATGTGGAATGATTTACCAGGCTCTGTATTTCCTCATCATTATATCCTTCAAACATGTAAAGACAACGGAAACTGACATTTTCTCTGTCCCTCTCCTCCCTTTTCCATCCACCCTGAGAATCAGGTAAAAACAGTTTGAAGATTGAAAGGAAAACGTGAGTCAAAACCGATGTGTTAAATATTTTAAACAAATGCTTATAAGAGTTCATATTATTATATTTATTATATTACATAAAGAAGTGGATAATTAAAATATGACTTTAATTTTATTAATTAATTTTACATGTAGGAATATCCTTTCTTGCAAGAGAACATTGAATTCTCTATATCTTTTTCTTTAAACGCATAGTATAATTTAAAGTTCAGTATTTTTTGTTTAAAACACAGTTTCGGATTATAAAAGATTCGTGCACAATGGGAGTAGCTTAATTTTAAGGGGAGTTGAACTAGTTTGGAGATACTTTACTTGGGTGACAGTAAGAATATTGGTGACTGTGGTGCATGCCGAGTCAAACCGTATTTGAGCTGTTTAGCATTATCGTCTGACCGTTCAAATTAATAAGTACTTTCTTCTTTTAATTTCATTACCTGTAACGCACTACAAAGAAATAACAGGTTTCTACAAAGTTTTTTTTAAAGAATACAATATCGCAAGAATACCATCAGCGCCTGGCTTAGGATTAGGTATAAGGTGACCAACGGCAGAATCAATAGTGAATCCCCAAACATTATTAGTCTCTGTTGCTATAACCGTGAGACTCGCAAGAGAAAAGAGGAATAAGCTCAAATACGGATATTCCGCTGGTCCTGATGGCCTACCCCCCATAGTTCTAAAACAATGTATGAACTATCTGACTCAACCCCTAATGGCTCTCGTCCAACTTTCTATCTTATTGGGAATCTTCCTCATACTTTGGAAAAGCTCTTATACTTGTATTTAATATACCCCTTCATAATGGTGGGCAAAATCGTATCATCACCTCCCTGTGGTGCCCGCTGGATAGCTATCTGATAGTGAACTAACGATGATCGTATGCTGAGTCTGACGATATATGTGTAGCTGAACACTCGGACCTGCGTAAGCACATCTGGGTGAACTTCAGCGCGCATATGTTTAACTGGACGAGGCATCACTTGTTGACCTGATCGGCTGATATATGCGTCTCAGAAGTCTAACAAGAGGTCCTCAGAAGGAGGACGTGCGGCAGATGAATTCTCCCGATGGAATCAACGGTGACGTCTACAGACCAGCGGAAACCTTACCGGAGCTACTTCAACATATTTGAAGCTGAGGTCTGTAAGGATTTTCAATACTACGTCAGGGTATTGAAAAAGAGATGGTGGCGGATGAACCCTTAATGGGTCAACGGCAGCGCTCATATCCCTGAAGTGGGTTACTGACATCGGGGTATCTGGCCCCTCGTCCTAGGGGTTGCTAAAAAAGGATCTGGTCCTCCAGGTTGGGGGTTGTGCCGTCGGGTTAACCTCCCTACCACGTAAAAAACCTTCGGTTATGAAGCAACCAACAGCCTCGGATACGGAGGATTTTACTGTTGACGACCTAAGCAAACGTAAAAAGGACAACGATCTTCGTGGCTGCACGTGAAATGTTAGGTCCCTCTACAAACCACGTGCAGCCGAACAACTTGCGGAGCCCCTAAAGTGTTTCAAAGCAGACATTACCGCCATCCAAGAAGTGCGATGGGATGGGCCGGGCAAAAAAAGGATAAAAAACTGAGACATCTACTACGGCGATTGCTACAGACGACAAGGACAGCGTCTATTCAGGTGCGGACTTGTCATTGGAGGCAGACTTAGGCAAGAAGTCTTGAGTTTCCGGCATGTGAACGAGCGAGCGCCTTATGACTATCCGTACCAAGGCTAAATTTGTCAACATTAGCCTAATATGCGTTCACGCCCCTCATGAGGAGAAGGACGACGCGACAAAGGACGACTTCTACCAGCTCTTGGACAAGGCGTATGAGAAATGCCCTAGCCACGACTTTAAAATCGTCCTAGGTGCTTTTAACACAAAGCTAGGAAGAGAGGACGTCTTTAGTAGCGTGGTCGGAAAGCACAGCCTGCACGACAACACATCCATCAACGGACTCAGGCTAATCGATTTTGCAGCGGGGCGAAACTTTGTCGTAGCTAGTACGCGGTTCCCAGGTCTCGACATTCACAACGGAACATGGCTCTCCTTTGATCGAAAAACTGTCAACCAAATCGATCACATTGCGATCGACGTAAGGCACTCTTCCAGTATTCTGGGTGTCCGGACTTTTTGAGGAGCCAACATGGACTCGGATCACTACTTAGTTGTAGCCAAGGTACGGATGCGGATATCCAGAACGGAACGAAATCAACGAAATACTGTGAGGAAATTTGACGTCGGGCGGCTACAATCGCAAGAGTCCGCCAGAACCTTTGCGGATCGAGTTTCTTCTAATCTTAATCTAACTCCTATGCCACCAGCATCAAATGCGGAAGACCAGTGGCAGTGTTGCCAACAAGCCATCAGAGATGCCGCCTCTGATGTAGTAGGATTCTTTCAGCCACCACAACGACACGCCTGGTTTGATGAGGAATGCCGGCAAGCACATGCAGCAAAACAAGAGGCGAACAAAGCGGTACTGCATAGAAAGGGTAGAACTGCTCGTAAGCTCTACGAGCGGAGGAGAAAAGAGGAACATCGACTTCTCAGAAAGAAGAAAAAGGAGCGTGAGAAGCACTCGAGGCAGCTGGTGATGAATTGGTAGAGTGCATACACCAACTCATCTATAAGATTTGGTTAGGCGAGTGTATGCCTGATGAACGGAATCTCAGCGTCGTTTGCCCGATCCACAAGAAAGGAACCCCCCTCAACTGCGCCAATTATAGAGGCATCAGTCTCCTCAACGTCGCTTATAAGATCTTCTCTGCGATATTGTGTGAACGCCTGAAACATTTTATCAACAGTCTGATCGGACTCTATCAGTGCGGTTTCAGGCCAGGAAAGTCCACCATCGATCAAATCTTCACACTTCGGCAGATCCTGGAGAGAACCCAAGAAGACCAAATCGACACTCACGATCTCTTTATCGATTTCAAGGCCGCCTATGACAGCATTTATAGAGAAGAGCTTTATAGAGCCGTGTCTAGATTTGACATCCCTGCCAAACTTGTTCGTCTGTGCAGGATGATGATGGAGAACGCTCGCTCAAAGGCGGTAATGACCTCACCGAGACCTTTGATGTCAAAAAAGGTTTAAGAAAAGGTGACGCGCTGTCATGTGATTGCTTTAATATTGTACTTGAACGGATTGTGCGGAACTCACAAGCCAACACCGGAGGTACAATCTATCAAAAGTCAAGTAGGGCTGTCACCGGCGCGTTTGCAAGCATTGAGGCGGAAGAGGCCAAAATGGGTTTAGCGATAAGCGAGGCAAAACAAAGTTTATGCTGTCAACAAGAATCAACACCGACGAATTGGACAGAATATCACAGTGGGCAGCTATAACTTCGAGGTAGTAAGGGACTTTGTCAACCTTGGCTCTGCTATAAACTCGAAAAACAAGATCAGCGCAGATCTCAAGCGAAATATAACTCTTGCCAATCGCGGGCTTATAAGGCAATTCAATAGTAAAGCCCTATCTCAGATATCTAAGGAGACCCTGCATAAGACCCTGATCATCCCAGTCCTGCTTTACGGCGCTGAAACATGGAATTTATTAAAAGGGGATGAAGATATCCTTGGTCGCTTCGAGAGAAAAAATGTTCGTAAGATTTTCGGTCCCGTTTGCGTTGACGGATTTTGGAGGAGAAGATTCAATCACGAACTATACGAGCTGTACAGCGACATCGACCTGGTCAAAAAACTGCGTATTGGACGTCTAAGATGGCTAGGACATGTAGAGTGAATCGACACCAACGCTCCGGCCTGCAGAGTCTTCGAATCTAACCCAGAGGGACGACGCAGAAAAGGAACTCCTCGCCATAGGTGGCGGGCAAAAGTTAAAGGGGCCTCGACCAACGTAAGTGCGCAACTGGAGGCAATTAGCTAAAGACCGAGTTAAATGGAGAGGCTTGTTGGTTGAGGCGCAATGCGCTCGATCAAAGAGAATGAGAGACTTTATTGCAGAAATGATGTTCGAAAATTTTACGAAAAGGTAAAAAGAACATGCCAAGGTTTCAAAGCCAGAACAGAAGCGTGCAGAAACGAAAATAGCAATATAGTAGTTGAATCAGAGTCGGTGCTGATGATATGGAAAGAACACTACTGCAGACTGTTAAAAGGCGGTGATGACTAATATTCCGCTGTCAGGCAGAACGAACCATACAACAGTGACGATGACAGTCAAGATTCCCGTCAACCCGATCAGAATGAATTGAGGATAGCGATATCTAAACTCAAACCCAACAAAGCTGCTACAGCCAACAGCCTTGCCGCTGAACTTTTCAGGGGGGGATGAGTTGGTAAGGAGAATGCACCTGCTTATCTGTAAAATCTGGTCGGACGAAAGTATGCCCGATGAATGGAACTTCAGCATCGTTTGCCCAATCCTGAAGAAAGGTGACCTTCTGAACTGCGCCAACTACAGAGGTATAGGTCCCCTCAACATCACATATCCTGTATGCCGTATTATGTGAACGCCTTAGACCGATCGTCAACAACCTGATAGGTCCTTATCGGTGCAGTTTCAGGTCGGGAAAGTCCACCATTGACCAAATATTCACATTACGGCAGATCTTGGAAAAGACCCACAAATATAACATCGATACGCACCACTTATTCATCGATTTCAAAGTTGCTATGCTGGCGTGTATAGAGACGAGTTATACATAGCCATGTCTTGCCTTGACATCCTTGCCAAGCTCATTCGTTTGTGCAGAATGACAATGGAAAACTCTCGCTGCTTCATCAAAGTTGGTAAGAACATCACCGAAACGTTCGATAGCAGGAAACGTCTTCGAGAAGGTGATGCGCTATCATGCGATCTCTTTAGCATAGTACTTGAAAGAATTGTACGAAACTCACAAGCTAACACCGGAGGAACAATCTTTTACAAGTCTGTACAACTACTCGCTTACGCCGATGACATTGGAATAATCGGAAGAACTCTGCGGGCCGTCAATGGGGCTTTTGGTAGTATTGAGGTCGATAGGTTTAGCAGTCAATAAAAGCAAAACAAAATATATGCTGTCTACAAAAAAGGACACCCAACATCGGCGTCTTGGACAGACTGCCACAATAGACAGATATAATTTTGAGCTAGGCCATATGGTGAACTCCGCAAATAACATCAGTAGGGAGATCACACGAAAAATTACTCTTGCCAATCGTTGTTTCTATGGGCTAAGATGGCAATTAAGTAACAAAGCCCTGTCTCGAACTACTAGTGTAACTCTTTATAAGATATTAATCATCCCAGTCCTGCTGTATGGCGCAGAGGCATGGGCTTTGAAAAAACCGGATGAGGATGCCCTTGGATATTTCGGGAGAAAAGTTCTTCGAGCGATCTTTGGTCCCGTCTGCATAGATGGTGAGTGGAGGAGAAGTTACAATGCCGAATTATACGGCCTATGCAAAGACATCGACTTAGCCAGAAGAGTTCACATACAGCAACTAAGATGACTGGGTCATTTAGAGCGGATGGAGCCCAACGTTCCCGCTAAAAAAGTCTTCGAATCCACCCCGGATGGACGACGCAGTAGAGGACAACCTCGCGGTAGGTGGCGCAAACAAGTGGAGAGGGACCTCAACCAACTTGGTGCGCAACTGGAGGCAGCTGGCTCGTAACCATGCTGGCTGGAGAGGTTTGTTGGTTGAGACGCAGGTCCACTCCGGACCGTAGCGCCATCTAAGTGTCTGTATTAACAAGTAGGTACTACTGTTGCTACATAGCTCAAATTCAAATAAAGGTTAAGAATCACGCATCTGACACTAAAAAAAAACCTAAAGAAATGTTCTTACCAACCCAGCCAGTAGCACCTATCACACTGTCTAATCATGAAACTATTTCAAGTTCCGGGGTGAAAAGGTAATATTTACTATGAACTCGAGGGCAGTACTATACAAATGCTGATGTTACTGACCATTATAACCACTCATTCGCAGAACAGTTTTAAATTAACTTGACCACTGGGCACACCGTTGCATTTCCACAGCCCCTAAAGGAATGTTTACTACTCTGCGGAAACCTTTTTGGAGTGCAGGCGTTTACTACTCAAAAGCACATTTGGTTGTGAGGAATGTATTTAACATGGATCAATGTTTGTTCTATGAAGAGGCACCAGCAAATGCAAGCGAGCTCGCGATACATCAATTAGTGCTCATCGTTGGCGCACAATTCCTTTTTTCAACTAGCAGCAACGCTGATGTCAAAAAACCCTTGAGCAATTTAATCCATAGAATGGAGCAAAACCTGTGTGTACAATTAAATTCAATTTCCTTCCATGATTGTCCTTGTAACAGATTTTTCATTGAAACACACGGAATAGCAATGGGAATTCTTCCACAAAATGTGCTCCACCATTCACTACAATCTGGTGCCAACACGACGACGCGACCCGTTTTCCCTTGCAGGGATGTCTTTTACACCCCAGTGCTCTACATCAACCTTTTTGGCGTACGCTGTCTATTTCCATTGAGTGAAGTTTCAATGCAAATTCACAGAGGGATTTCCGGCTAAGATTTTTACAAGTCCCGGTGGAAGCTGAAAGTACCTACAGATGATTATCGCGAGGGGAAAAGATACGTCTTTTGTGTTGCGAATGAGCAGAGGAAATTGTCAAGCATAAACCGAAGGCAACATCCGCACTTGTACTGGAATTTAAATACATATGTATAGGAAATCTAAGGATATTTTTACGTATATTTTTTGTAAGCCTTTGTCCACTTGCTTTAAGTCAAGAGCCTCAAAGTATCTGCATGCAGGCATGCAAACTATTTTGCTGTAAATTTATAACCTACAGGGGATATGTACTCATATCCACTACCGTACCATTTATCTACGTATACGTATACTCCATTTTTTTTTTTTTTAACTTTCACGTGTAAACCTCTATAATGGGGATTTCAGAAACGTATGAGTGCATTTCATGAATAATGACGAGAGTAATGTCCGACTATGTAATAGTGATGTGCTTCCACAGGTTAAGTTACACTGTAGCTTTTAGCTGCTACTTGATATCATTTTGATGAAAGGATATTGCCCACACGTGGATGTATATTGTGTAACCATTTATGAACACTTAACTCGTATGAAGAGATTAAATTTGTTGATTGTTTACGAATTTATCATGAGTGGAGGCAGTAGTGCAATACATTGTTGCCATAATCGTGAGTATGGGCATACATATAATGAATACACACACTTCAGGTAGGGACACAACCCATTCTCGTCTGAAGAGTTATCGACATAATCTTGATGTAGGCTTAGTCAAATAGTCGCTATGTTTCGCCTTGCCTGATGGGCGACTGCATTCAGGGTGGGATTTGAAGTGATGATTGGTGCGTTTTGGTGAAACGTCGCTTCTCAGTGAAGTAAGATTTAATACGGAGTACAACAACACAAAGTGACTTGGAACCACTTTAGCTTTTTTTCTCAGTCGAAAATGAGTTGGGATGGATGCGCTTTTTCGCTGAGAAAAGCTTTTTCATTCAACTGGAATGATTCAGTAGTATTTCACACATTTAAGCACAACTTTTTCATACTTTTTACTTCAATTTCAATTCAATCACCAATCTTCAAACAATTAAAAAAGTTTTTAACCAGATTGACTTAGAATCGTTTTCTGGAGAAGCTTTCACTTTGCTTTGCATAGTTCTTACGAAAACACACCAATTATCACTTCCTCGGATAACATGTTCCGCAGGTGAGTTGGACTACCACTATCAAGTATTAACAGTGGCAATGTACCATATAGATCACCAAAACTCTCCGAATAAGATTTTTGTGAAATTCTTTTCAAGAAATACCGAGCAACATTTTAATAGTCGGGGATTTCAATATCAATTGGTGCAAAAACGAAGAACAAACAATTGTGCAAAATGCCATAAAGAAAATACAGATATGCCCAAATAAAATTTTAAAAATTATGGTTAATTTACCGTGGCATCACTCTACCTTAGACCTGCACAATAAAGCGAATGCATAACTGATTTACCAAAGAATTCAAACCTTACATCGAAATTTGTCGATGGTTGTAGTTTGAATTATGTACCAATTAAATTCAACCAAACAGTTAAGAATTAAGGGTTCATTATTTTTATGTGGGCACCGTGGCACAAATGGTTAGTGTGTCGGACAACTGAGGGTTAGGTTCCAAGTTCGAATGCCAGAAAACACCATTTCCATTCGTGTGAAAAAATATCATGCACACAGCACACGTGTATCCGGTGCGGAATAAGTGTGAACGCTCTCATTGAATTCTATTTACTTTGAGGCGAATACACGGCACTGTTATACGTCATCCGATATGTGCGTACAACGCAGTGTATCCGGCGCCGTGTATCAGATACCGGATATGTGTGCAACGGCCTTATGGTTGAAGTACACAACCTCCACTAAGTTATTGAAAATGAATCTTCCAATGCACCTTAGCCTACTCCTGGCAATGCCTTGGCGTTAACAAAGTATGTGTGTTATGTCCTCTGAGACATGCGGGTCATTGCAGTACCTGCATACGTCCGTATTGGATAATCCTTATTTCATCGCGTGCTTCCTAAGAAGACAATGGCCAAAGGAATTCGTATCGTTGATCTTAACCGTGATCTTCATAGCTTTATAATTTCCCAGATTTTCTGCGATCTTACACAGGCCATAAGGCTTTGGACACACTCTATGGCCTTCTAAGTAGAACATAGAGTTAAAACTGAATAAAAACTGTGAGATGGCCGACCACGAAAGTGTAGAAATTAAATAAGAGGTGTAGATACGAGAAAGATAAATGAAAACCGCAAAGAATTATTCTCTAAGTTCGATTAATACAGCATGCGACGTAACGGACAATATAGCATTTACAAATTTATTTAACCTAACAGCAAATAAGTTTAGCCCAAACCCAAATATATTTAGCCCTTTAGCAATTAACTTTAACACAAAATCAAATATATTTAAACTTTTAGCAAGTATGTTTAACCAAAGAACAAATATATTTAAACCAAAAGCAAATCAATTTAACCAAGACACAAATTTATTTCAACCCATCTGCGAATTTGTTATCTTTTTAAAGTTACTCTAATTGCTGCAATTAGTAACCAAGGAATAATGCATTATAAGATTTTGACAAACACCACTTGCAACTCTAATAAGTTTTGTTCATTTCTCCATGAACTTACAGAAAAACTGAAAGATACACCCCTTAATGATGGTTTGTTAATTATGGATAATGCTAGAATCCATAAGACAGTAGAAGTTCGGAGCCTATTATGTACAACGAATTTCAGATTGAAATTTTTGCCTCCTTACTCTCCCATGTTAAACCCCATTGAAAAATCTTTTTCTAAAATGAAGTTTTAACTAACTTCAGCAGGGACCATAACTTGGTTGCAGTTATTGAAGATAGTTTGCAACAAATTACACAAACCGATTGCGTTAGTTATGTAATGGATATGGTTTTACTCATTCCAAAGGCAGCGAATAGACTAAACATATTTTTAAAATATAAGTTTCGTTTTAGAAGGCTTCTAAATTTTTCTACAATTATTGTTAGCGCCATCAACGCACAAATGGCTGAATCAATTTTGTATCACCACCTTAACGACGTGAAGTTAGCCACTGTGATTCTTGACAGCATGCTGGGTACTCGCATAACCTATGTAAATCCTTCCCTTTCCTTTTCAACTTTGGCGCCGACCTGGTCGGACTATTAAATACCTTTTTTTTTTGTTGATTTATACCTATATGTATATCTTTGTTCACTAAGGTAAAAAATTATTATTATTCCAATGTATTTATAATACTTACTTAATTAAGTTTACAGAATTTTTTAAGCCACAGCAAAATAAAATACTTGGCTTTAAAACGCTTAGTGCGAACAATTCTTAAAAAATTCTTATCTCCATACATCGATGCCGAAGAAACAAAAAAAAATAAAAATGCCGAGTACAATTGTAAACTGTGCCAGCAAGCTGACACGCTTGAGATGGTTGCTTGTGATAAGTGTGACGGCTGGTTTCATTACGAATTTGTCAAGGTCGATGCAACAGTTGCAGATGTAAGTTGGCATTGTGATATGTGCGCCGAAAAGGAATTGCGAACCTCGACACAAGTCTCAGCACAGGTTCTGGCACAAGCAGCAGCAGCAGCACCAAATTCACAGCAGACCTCAGCGCAAGCTTTGGCGCAAATACCTAAGTCCAACGACCCCCCAAAATCCGTAACGATCTCATCGGTATCGAAGACATCAAGAAGACAAAAGCAACTGCGAATTCAACAACTAGAAGAGGAAAGGCAGCTCCGAGAGAGAAGCGACCAAATATACCTGCAAAAGAAATATCAAACTTTGGCAGACGCAGCTGACTCCGAGAATGAAGAAGATATCTCAGGTAAGTCGGTAGTAATAGATCGCAGCCAATTTATAAATCAATGGGTAGAGAAAACAAATTCCGCCACTGCAACCAATGCTGTGATAAGTACACAGCCGAACCAAAAGCAAACTGTACCCCGCAACCAAGCTCAATATACACCCCCGCAACCCCAGGCACCTGCAACACGAGCGACATCCTCCCCCCAGGCTCAAACGGCATACCGTCAACCCGCAAATGTGCACCATGACACTGCGTTTAGCTTCGTAAGGGAAATCAATGATCTCTCTGCCACTCAATTAGCGACCAGACAGGCAATTCCTAAAGAGTTGCCCTTGTTCAACGGTTCCCCAGAAGAATGGCCTGTTTTTATTTCATGCTTTGAGCAAAGCACGCTGCTTGCAGGTTTCTCGGATGCGGAAAATTTGATAAGGTTGCAGAAATGCCTGCGTGGCCAAGCTTTGGATGCTGTGAAGAACTGCCTTCTACTCCCAACGATGGTTTCTGATGTCATCAAGACTCTCCGTATGCTCTTTGGGCGACCAGAACATATTCTTCACGCGATGATTGCCAAGGCTAAAAACCAGCCACCTCCCAAGGCCGAAAAGATGGAAACGCTAATTGAATATGCATTGGCCATCAACAATGTGTGTGCGACAATGGAGGCGTCCAGCATGACCGCCCATCTTAACAACCCCATTCTTCTTAAGGAATTTGTTGACAAACTCACTCCTCACCTTTTGCTCAAATGGGCAATATATTCGAAGAATTTACAACCAGCTACCTTACGTGATTTCGCGAGTTGGCTATACGAAATAGCAGAAGCAGCCTGCACTGTTACAACTTTACCAGTAACCAATTCTTCCGAGAGGCGAGCAAGCAGACGAGGTGGTCAGCTGTGCACACACACCGAAGCTACTACAGTTATGCAAAACAACTCTCGCACAAATAAAATTTCCAAAATGTGTTTTGTGTGTCAGGGCAAGCATTTAGTGAATGTATGTGATATATTTCAGAAAGCTTCTCGTTCAGAAAGGTGGAACTTAGTTCGACAAAAAAATCTGTGTCACGTTTGCTTAGGAAAGCACCCACACTCTGCTTGTAATAGGTCCACGCTGTGTGGTGTAGATGGATGCTCACTGAAACACAATCCACTTTTGCACAAGTACGGCAATCCAAGAACCGGTTCAGAAAGACAACCTTGCACAATTGCCGCTCAAACTTTTCTCAATCGGCCGGTTAATAATAAACTTGAGTCCACATTGGGGTATCATACTTATCAGTCCCATTCCAATTGCGATCTTTCGAACGTGCTACTTAGTATTGTGCCAGTAACTCTATATGGCAACAACAAAGCTATCGATACTTTCGCATTCCTTGACAGTGGGTCATTATTGACACTACTCGATGACAACCTTGCGCGCGGACTTGACCTGCCTGCTAGAGCTCAGGAGCTTTGCTTACGATGGACCCCGGATACGACCAGAGTCGAGAGCAACTCGAGGGTGGTTTCGTTAAATATTTCGGGGCAATCTGATGGCTGTCGAAGATTTAGGCTACGGGAGAGAGAGTGAGCAGCAGCAATTCCGGCATCCAGAATTTCAGTCTTCATATTTGTGAAACCTGCGATGATAAAAATCTTCACCAGCTCGTTGAAAATTTTTTTTCCATCGAAAATACCTTTAATAAATTTGTCACCACAACCAATGAACTCAACGAGGTTAAATGCTCACTTCGTACACAGGAGAACAGACTGGTTGCCTGCGATGCATTCTTATCTGGCATCCCGCACTCACCGGATGAAAATCTTAAATTGATATTCAACTCAATTTGCCACGCAATAAGCATTAAACCGCCAACCCTACAGAGCATTTTCCGCACTCGGCCTAAAACTAACTCTAATGACACCGCAATAATGGTTAAATTCGTCTCAGCATACGAACGGAATTATGTTTTAAAATCTATCGCGGCGTTTCGTAAGAAAACAAACCGACAACTTTGCTTACGAGATGCTGGTTTTCCTTCTGACGTCACTATCTATCTGCGGGAAAGTTTGACACAGCAGAACAAACATCTGTTACAGCATGCTCTCCAATTAAAAAAACAAAAACAATTGGCATCAGTGTATACTGCAGGGGCTGTGTTTATGTAAAACGTCACCAAGCGGAGTCAGCTGTTTTAATCGACTGCATCGATTTATTGGAAGGAGTTGCCAGACCAGATTAAATTTGATAATTATCATTTTAATTTTTTTTTTTTTTTATATTTTATTTATTCTTTTTCTCTCTTTTCTCATAATCAATTATAACTTTTTTTCTTATTAATATTTTGCTGCATCATTTATTTTCTTGTATTTTTATATATCGCGTAACAATCCTATTTGTTGAGATGGATGATAGTAGAACATTGCATACGATGGTAAGGGTATTAAGTTATCAAAACGATGGTCTTAAGGTATGCCATATAAACGCTCAAAGCATCATACCGAAAATTGACGAATTTCGTGACCTGTTTGAGGACTCTAAAGTTCATGTTATATGTGTTTCCGAGACATGGTTGTCAGAAGGTTTGAGGGATGAATTGTGTTGTTTGAGGGGATCCAGAGTTTTCCGCTTTGATAGAAGGGGTCGTGTGGGTGGCGGTGTTGCGATATACGTTAGGGAAGATATCAAATGCAGGTTGAAGTGTGTGTCTCAAGTCTATAGTGACATCGAGTATGTTTTTGTTGAACTAGCTGGTGATGAGAGTAAGCTACTTGTTGGTACTGTTTACAAGCCGAATAATAATATCGATATCTCCCCTTTTATAGCACTAATGGAAGAAATATCTTTAAGTAGTCCTAATATGATAGTGTGTGGAGATTTTAATTCAAACATTTTAAGAGATCATTCCCTTCTCGATGCTATGAGTGCGTTCAACTTACGTGCGGTAAATACAACCCTACCGACTCATTTTTCTTGCTTTCTTCCAACGTTGCTAGACTTGTTCTGGGTCAGCGACTTGGGGAAAGTAGCTTTATATGATCAACTCACAGCAGCAGCTTTCTCCAAACATGATTTGATTTATCTTTCCTTCGATTTTAATTTCATTCCTGCTGTCAAAACTATTCAATACAGAGACTTTAAACATATAAACTATACCTTATTGGAAGAACATGTTCGAGGCATAAACTGGGAGACAATTTACTATATGACATCCCCCAACGAGCAAATTGATTTCATTAACTCGAACATTTTAAAACTATATGATCGACACGTTCCTTTAAGAACAAAAGATTGCATACCCCAAAGCAAACCTTGGCTCAACCAACAGCTTCGGACACTAATGCTTCGACGTGATCAAGCCTTCAATCGTTGGAAACGATAGTGGAACACCACCTATCTTATCGCTCACTCCGGAACAAAGTCGTCATGGCGATTCGTACCGCAAAGTTCCAGTTTTACATCAATCGATTTAACTCATCACTGGACGGAAGGCAGCTGTGGCACAACCTACGCCAAATGGGAATTGCTAAATGCAAAACCAACTGCATAGATGATATTGACTGCAATGACCTTAATCGAAAATTTGTTTCTTTGCCAGCAATCCCTGTACCGAACATAGGTCCAACAAATGCTTCAACTAGCGATCCTCACAGATTCCGCTCTAGTACTAGCTTCACCTTCAGAACGGTAGACAGCGCAGAGGTGGTTGCCAGTTTACTTTCAATTAAGTCGAATGCGGTTGGATTCGATAGGATGCACCCTTCGTTTTTGAAACTGATTCTTCCGATCATACTCCCCTTCCTAACACACACTTTTAACGCCATACTCACCACAGGAACATTTCCGGTTCAATGGAAGTTGGCTAAAATACTACCTGTCGCTAAAAATCCCAAGAGAGATGAATTTAGACCTATTTCAATATTGCCTTTCTTATCTAAGGTGTTTGAAAGAATCGTGCAACAACAAATGTCTCTTTATCTTGGTACCTCGAATCTACTTGCACCAAAGCAATCTGGTTTTCGGAAGAATCACAGTTGCATTACAGCCCTCGTAAGTGTCACCGAAGATCTACGGCAAGCAATGGATAGGGATAATGTAACATTTCTAATCCTTCTCGACTTTTCGAAGGCATTCGATACGGTGGATCATTCCATATTATGTGACAAGCTCCACCAGTTGTTTAATTTTTCACCATGCGCTGTTAAACTCCTGTACTCCTATCTTACAGATCGGATGCAAGCAGTTGTATGCAATGACAAAATTTCAAGCTTTTTACCAACAACACGTGGTGTCCCCCAGGGCTCCATTTTGGGCCCTCTTTTGTTTTAGCTCTACGTGAATGAACTGCCGTCAGTTGCAAAACACTGTTCAATCCACATGTATGCCGATGACGTCCAAATGTATTTGAGCTGCCGACTTGGTCTTCTCGATCATTGTGTTAACTGTATCAACGAGGATTTGGAAAATATTGCACGTTGGTCTCAGCAAAATGGTCTTCTGTTGAATCCTCAGAAATCGATGTCTCTTGGCGTCTCAAAAAATGCTGTTGACCTCTCGTATTTCCCCCCCGTCACTCTGAATAATGCTCCAATAACATATGTCGATACAGCTAAAAATCTTGGTATGGTCTTTAACCGTACACTAACCTGGAGCAACCATATAAACATCGCTGTGGGGAAGACTTATGGTATCCTTCGGACCATGTGGATAACTCAATCTTACACTCCCATAAGAACGCGTATAATGCTGGCAAAAACACTAGTAATACCCACCCTGATCTATGGATGCGAAATATACTCAAATTGTGACTCTGTAAGTAAACGAAGACTCAATGTCGCATTTAATAGCATTATCAGATACATTTTCGGCTTACGAAGATATGATAGGGTGTCAAATCTTTCCAAAAGTCTTCTAAACATGACCTTTGACAATTTTCTTCGGTTCCGCACACCTACTCTGCTCTCAAACATACTACTTAACCAACAACCTCCCTATCTCTATGAGGAAATAAGAATGGCGTCCTCAAACAGGTCGCGAACGTTAATCCACCCGCGCTATGCTTCCCTTACATCCGAACGTCAATTTTTTGTTCATGCCACGCGTTTGTGGAATTCTCTACCACGCCCCGTAAGAGAAATAGATGATGCCCCTAGATTTAAAAGAAAGATAAAAATTCACTTTGCCCAATAGTTATTATATATCAACTTAGTTAAGTAACACATTCTCTTTTTTTCTCTCTTTCTTTACACAATGAATTGTTATAAATATTAAAATGAAATGAAATTGAAAACACTATAGTAGAAATGATGTATTTGTACTTTCATATAATATCAATTAATAGCTTATCACTAGTTTATAAGATACTCTAGCTTAATGTGTATAAGCTGTTCAAGTAAATAAATAAATAAATAAATAAATAAATAAAATAAATAAATAAGTTTTTTTCCATTACTTTTTGATATCGGTCGAGTGGACGGCGCGTGCCGCCATTGTTGATGACCATTTGGGCTCTTTTTATCACATTTTCAATCGTTTTGGCGAGAACTTCGGGCGATAGGTTCTCGCACTCGAGTTTCCAGAGTCTGTGGCTTATTCTCATAGACCCGTGACTTCAAAAAACCCCAAAGAAAGAAGTCGGGAGCAGTCAACCTTGTCGGCCAGTGCAAATCGTCAAAACGAAACATTAGGCGGCCCGGAAATGCATCCTTCAAAATCTCCATTTTCGCGCGAGCTATATGTGCGTCCAGTTGGAACCACATGTCCTCCAGTCCCAATTCATCAAGTTGCGGCAATAAAAACTCGTTGCTCATGGTTGTTACCAATGGCGTCTACGAAAAAATGAGACCCGATGACACCCCGGCGTAAATGACGCATCATGTAGTGACTTTGAGTGGATGTAAAGGCTTTCACACACCGTCGCGATAGGGATATTGATAGTGATAGCGATAGCGATCTATCGCAACACGTGTATTCAAGTTTGTTCACGCACACCGAGTGCGATATACACCGGCGATTGTCGCGAGAGATTGCGATTGAACGTGGCTATCGCTGCATGTTACATTCTATCGCTCTTTCGCGCAATAGTGGATGCGGAAAAGTTGATTTCTTCATACAGATCCATAGGTAGATACTTTCGTTTGCTTAAATAAAACTGAGCAAAAATTTAAAACAAGACTTCCATCGCTATAGCGTTGGTGTGCTTAGTTGTTTATCGCTATGGCGATTGTAATCGCTATCGCTATCGCGGCGGTTTTTGAAAGCCTTAAGTTTAGTTACTATGGATAGTACGATAGTTTACTTAATTTGACTTAGAATGATTTTTGTGTATGTACTGTACACTTTGATAGAAAGATTTTTGTGTATGTACACTGTCTGACTCTGGCGATGGCTGCTCGCCAAAATTTGTTGTTGCCATTTGGTTCAATCACCTTACTCCAGACTCCAGAGATTTTTGTGTATGTATGACGTATGGCAATAGATTGGTTGAACTTTGGACTATCGGTGGAAAAACATTTGAATGAATGATTATTTCGTTCGTTTGGACTTTAAACTAACGGACTATTTGAATGTTTTTACATAGCAGTAAATAAAATAAATAAAAATAAATAAATAAACAAATATTTGGCGCAACAGCTCGTTAAGTGCTAGGGCCTAGCTTCTCGCAACCACTCATGTTGTGTGCGTTATAATTTTCGCACGAATGGAAGGGACCTACAGTTTAGTGCCGTATCCGAACGGCGATTTGAAAAACTTTCGTGACAACAATATTCTCGGATGTTTGTCAGACGCTCGCGAGAGGTGGGACCGTGAAAAAAACTTTTTGGTGTTTTCTGGGATTCGAACTTGGAACCTCATGTGCAATGATCCGACACACTAACCACTTACGCCACGCCCCCACAGCAGTAAATAAGCTTCAATTGTATTCATCAGAGTAGTTTAGCGCATATTTTCCTTTTTAAGAAAGATTTTAGTTTCAATAGAAAACGCGCTGTTGTTTATTGCTCGCTTGAAATTGTTTAAAATCATGGATTGCATTCGTCGGTCGTAAATTTAAGTTTTCCGATTGCAGTTTTCGTGAGCGGCTATTTTCTTTTGCAAGCCAGGTGAAAGGTGTTTGTTTTGTTCAGTGTTAATTGTTTAAGTGTTACGTGTTTCATTTGTGGTTGCTGTGCAGCATTTAATACTTTTTGTGTTCTAAGTGTGTCGCTTTCAGATTTCTTTGAGTTTCATACTGCGATTCATAAGGGAGAAAAACTCAAATTTTTCTAAATAGTAATTCCGCATTGTGGATGAAAAAGCAAGATTAAACAACTGGATGAGGAAAACCCTGAATGTGAATAGTTTATTTGTATAGTTATGTACATAGAATTTTCAAACGTTTTTTTTTTTTTTGTGACAGCACAGGGAACTCACATTAAAAAAGCACCCTTACAGTGAGATGCGTGTGGAATTCACTTAAAATTTAATTACCTTTCTTTTTTTTAAATGTTTGTATGCATTTTTTTTTTAAGTTAATTACATATTTATTGTATGTAATGGAATTAATTAAGAACAACCCAAAGGAAAAGTTTCTGTTTGTTGGAGGAGATTTGAATGAACATGTCGGGAAGTCAAACGAAGACTATGAAGACTGCCATGGAGGACTAGGATATGGTACAAGGAACCTTCCCGGTGGAGACATCCTAAGCATGTGCATATCACATGGTCTTATCGTGATAAATACCATGTTCATCAAACAAAGCCGACACGTGATCACTTACAGCAGCGGTGGAGATGAAACTCAGATTGACTACCATTTGGTAGCCAGTTTCATGAAGCCTCGGGTAAAAGATGGCAAAGTGATCTTGGGAGAGGCAATCGCTCGGCAACACCGTCTTCTGCTAACAGAAATTTTTATGAAAACACAGAAGAAAAGTAAACAAACAAGGGTATCTGGGAAAATCAAGTGGTACAATCTAGATAAAGAAAAAGGCGAGGGTTTTGTTTTCGGAACGAAAAATTACCTCTCTCATACCATCAACGGAGCTGAGGATGAAGAGTGCAGAGCACAAAATATGTGGGATTCCCTACTGCGAACTAGCTTAAAGAAGGCCAAATCACTGCTAGGAGCTTCAAAAGGCCATCATCAACATGGTGGTGGAGTGATGAAGCTAAGAAGGTGATAAATGAGAAGAAAGCGGCTTTCAAAGCTTGGTAAAAGTGCCCCTCTAATAATAGTGACGAAAAAGCTCGCCCCGAAATGGAATACAGATGTTGCAAGAAAAACGCGAAGAAAAAGTGCACCCAGCTTCAGGCAGAGAGTACGGAGGGCCTGTATTGGGAGATGGAGAAAATATCTTCCCCGGTTGCTGACGCAAGCCAGGCTATCCAGGAGCTGCGAAGACACAATATAAATAAGAGCTCAACCATCTTCAAAGTAGCCGCCCAAAGAAGGAAGAATGCTCAGGAACGTTTGCCAAAGTTCATTAACAATGCTCATGGCCAGATTCTTGTAGATGACGACAAAATTCTGCAGAGGTGGCCGCAGTATTGTGAAAAACTTTTAAATGAACAGTTTCCCCGGTTATACTTTCCAAGAGCCACCCCTAACTGTGAAAAAATACCCCGACAGTCGAAGAAGTTAGTGAGGCGGTCAAATACTCCGAAAAACGAAAAGTGGTTGGGCCAGACGAGATGCCCCCTGAGTTCTGGAAAAAGATGGGAGACGTCGGATTCAGATGGCTCAGAATTCTCATCTCCAAATTTGTGAGAGGTGATCCAATGCCGAGTCAATGGAGGGAAAGTTACCTTCTCCCTGTATACAAAGGGAAGAGTGATACGCGAAACTGTGATAACTACCGTTCGATCAAGCTGATGTCACACACCATGAAGATCGTTGAGCAGGTGTTAGGTGGTCGACTGTGAAAAATATTACGGCTATCTGATGATCAGTGCGGCTTTGTCTCGGGTAAGTCAACCACAGATGCAATGCGAAGTATAAGGATCATAATGGAAAAACATCATGATTCCTTAAAGGATTTGCATATTGTATAAGTTGACTTTGAAAAGGCAGTCTACAGACAACCACGAGATCTGATATGGGTGGCGCTAAGACATCGAGGGGTTCCACAAACCTATGTACAGATGATCATGGACATGTACAAGGGAGCAAAGGCCGTTCGAGCACTGTAAGAACTCCGAGTAGCATCAAAGCATCAAAGCCGTGCAGTTTCGTACCAGGCGCTGCGAAAACAGAAAATCTTGTCGTAACGGATGAACATTTTACAAAAATTCATGCCTTGCATTATCAAAGAAGACTGGGCACTAGGTGCATGCAAAAAAACGCACTGTTCACCTATTTACAGTCGGATTGAAGCAAAAATTGAAAGCTCTGCGCAGTCGGTACGCGAAAAACGGTTACCGACGCGTTCTGTTTACTGACGAGAAAATCTTCAACCCGTTGAATTTCAAGCTATAGTTTAAGAGGGCATTGTCTACTCGACAAAGATATACTGAGGCTTCAAAGTGACCCCACCGAGCAGTGCACAATTTAGCCATGCATGTGGGGCGTGCTCCGATAGTTGACTGGCCAGAGCGTCTCAGGTCATGCTGAAAGGCAAATGGCGGCCATTTCGAATTATGTGTTCTACGACTTTTAGCTATTGAGTGACGCAATAAAGAAAATAAAAATACTTGAAACATATTTACTCGTTCTTATTTGGCACCGATTTTTCTTTGTATTTACTAGTGTTCATGACTGAACGCAAAAATGGTTAATAGCATCGAAAGTTGGAAAAAATGTCAAATCATAAGACAGCCAAGCAAACGGACAAAATCTGATGTGGCAGAATATTGGAAATAAAGAAGTTAGTTTTGAGGCAGGAACGTAATAAAATAAAAATGTAACCTTTGAAGATGGAGAATACTCGTACATTGATAAGTTTACTCGTAAAATTGTAAATAAATTTAAAATACAATATTTTGTAGGAACTGTAAAGGAAATAATAAAATCTATTGAACACGGTGAGTACGCAAATTTTATAAGGAGAGCAAATTTAAATTTCCTCAAGTAACATTGTTTGAATTGAAAGAAGTACGTAAAAGCATAAAAAATAAAGCAGACTTTGATAAAATTCGTCCACTGCGCGTGAAGTTACAATTTCAAATCCCAGAAAACACCAAAAAGTTTTTTCATGGTCCTACCTCTCGCGAGCGTCTGGCAAACACCCGAGAGTATTGTTGTCTCCAAAAAGCTTCTTAAAACAAATTGCCCTTCGGATACGGCACTAAACTGTAGCTCCCTTCCATTCGTGTGAAAAATATAACGTACACAACAGGAGTGGTTGTGAGAAGCTAGACCTAGGCACTTAACGAGCTGTTGCGCCAAATCTGTATTTTGTATTTTTTTTTGAATATACTTGTACATAACTGGTATTTCTTGAGGCAGAGACTGTTAGATAAAGTAAACAAATCGCTTCAGATGGGAGGACTAAATGATCCCACCGTTTGAAAAATCTCCGAAAACCCTATGCAACGAATTTTGACGACCGACTGATGAGATACATAGTAATTAATACGCTGTAGAACGAGCCGAATGTGCTCAAACTCCGGCGGCGGCCACTTGACCAATATTATCTTTGCGACCTTATGAAAAAAAATGTATTCATCTCAATAAATATGTTTAATTAACAGACAGTATCAGCTCGTTTTATTTAAACAAAGTTAACGCCTTAGGAAATCAAATGAAGACTTTTGCGTCTCATTTGCGCATCCATTGGACCACCCCTCTGAAACTCTCCGACAGGGTCAAGTGTCAACTACAAGTTTTAGATAAAAAACTCAATAGGAACATATCATAAGAAAATAAGCAAGGAATGCTATGATAGATCTCTACACTTGCACCAGCTTGTTGAGTGTATGACACCATACTTAGACTTTCATACGCCGCACCGTTTCTTTTCACTAGTCTATCATCTACAAGTAGAGTTTACAGAAGCAAACTGCGAGATTGAGTATTTCTATCTGTTTTGGAAAAGCAGATTATATGGAGGTTGAAGGTTTGATGCTTCGCCTAAACATCTGGAAAGTCCAATTTATAAGGGAGGTATCAAAAACCACGCCACTAGTAATGCACATGTCGAAAAAAAACTAACGCGCATTGGAAGCCGGATGTATACAGCGTCACATACTCTTTTGAAGAAATGTCCCAGTACATCAGAGTGTGAGCAAATTGAAGTCGTAGGTACTCATAAATATCTAGGTATCATCATTGACTGCCATTTTATTTGGGAGCCACACATACATCATATACGAAATGTATGAGACCTTGTTTGCGCTCTCTTGTCTGCACCATCAAATCATGATGTGTATACAGAAACAGGTGTTCTACACATTTATAGAGTCGCTTCTACGATATGGAATACTAACGTGGGAGCAGGTGTAGGTGCTCACATAGAAAAACTGCAAAATATTGAAAACAGTGCGGTCAAATTGCTATTGAGAAGAAGCGTCTCTAACGCAAATGTGCTGAAAAAAAGGCAGACTTTACACATGCGTGTGGCACTGTGGTACTATGACGATACAAATTCCCAGGCATAGAAGAAAAGTCGAAAGAATGTATCAACTCAAATCCTTTATCAACGAGTACGGCATGAGAAGACTGACGTACTACGTACCGTATGTATTGAATAATGTTCCTCAGCACTACTTACTTATTTATGTCCTGTATCCCCCTGTGGATCCTAGGGCCTCTACTACGCCTACGCGCCATCGTGTACGGTTTCTGGCAGCACTAGAGAAACATTAACACATTTAATGTATGAAAACAAAGTAATAAATGAATCTCAAATAAAATCAAACCAGTAAATTTCATTACAAATATTTAAATTTTTCTTTTCAAGAAATATACATACTCAGATTGAAATCATGTATTAAAGTATAATAATTCGAAATCTAAAAGGAACTTAATTCAAAGTAAATTTACTTAATTTTGTTCAGTCACAATAAGTCAAAATAGATGATTTATTATTGTAAGAAATCCTGCAAATAATCACCTGCCCGATCCGCAAGAAAGGAGATCCACTCAACTGTGTCAATTACAGAGGCATCAGTCTCCTCAACATCGCATATAAGATCTTCTCTGCGATATTGTGTGAACGCCTGACACATTTTATTAACAGTCTGATTGGCCCCTATCAGTGCGGTTTCAGGCCAGGAAAGTCCACCATCAATCAAATTTTCACACTCCGGCAGATCCTGCTGGAAACCCAAGAAGTCCAAACCGATACTCACCACCTCTTTATCGATTTCAAGGCCGCCTATGACAGCATCTATGGAGAAGAGCTTTATAGAGCCATGCTAGTTTTGACATCCCTGCCAAACTTGTTCGTCTGTGCAGGATGACGATGGAGAACGCTTGCTGCTCCATCAAGGTCGGTAATAACCTCACCGAGACCTTTGATGTCAAAAAAGGTTTTAGACAAGAATATGGCGCGCTGTTATGTGATTTCTTTAATATTTTACTGGAATGGATTGTGCGGAACTCACAAGCCAGCACCGGAGGCACAATCTATCAAAAGTCTGTACAACTGCTTGCATACGCCGAGGATATTGACATTATTAGAAGAACTCAGCGGGCTGTCACCGGTGCGTTTGCAGGCATTAAGGCGGAAGCGGCCAAACTGGGTTAAGCGATAAACGAGGGCAAAACCAAGTACCATATATGCTTTCAACAAGAAGGGACAATCAAAACCGACGAATTGGACAGAACGTCACAGTGGGCAGCTATAATTTGAGTTAGTAAGGGACATTGTCTACCTTGGCTCTGCTATAAACTCGAAAAACAAAATCAGCGCAGAAATCAAGCGAAGAATAACTCTTCCCAATCGCTGTTTTATTGGGCTTATAAGCCAATTCAACAGTAAAGCCCTATCTCGAACAATTAACGAGACTCTGTATAAGACCCTGATCATCCCAGTCCTGCTTTACGGTGCTGAAACATGGACTTTATTAAACTATTAATGCTCTAAATCTTTCAGGAACAGAACTACATATTCCCCAGTCTATTCAAAAATTATCCTCCAGCAAACCCAGTGGTTCGTGTGTCGGATCACTGCGCGTGAGGTCCCAAGTTCGAATCCCAGAAAACACAAAAAAGTTTTTTCATGGTCCTACCTCTCGCGAGCGTCTGACAAACACCCGAGAGTATTGTTGTCTCCAGAAAGCTTTTTAAAACAAATTGCCATTCGAATACGGCATTAAACTGTAGGGCCCTTCCATTCGTGTGAAAAATATAGCACAGACTAAAGAGTTTTATTTATAAGCCTTGCATTAAAACACATTGTGAGCAAGACACTGATTAAACAGGGCAAAAAAAGATGTATGTAGATTCGTCAGGTTTGAGATAGAGTGAGAGAGTGATGAACTAAAGTCTTATTAGTTGCTTGCGCTCTTTCTTGTGATTTGTAAAGGATAATCAACAATTTGAGTCACTGCGCCTTTCCAGACGGCTGGACGTCATCAAGTCTGGAAGATGCATTTAAATGAGCTTATAAGAGTTGTGAGCAGTAAGTCACGAAAAGGCTACATGAATAACGCAAAGTCATCAAAGCAACAGAGATGGTACAGATTGTCGGTGTTCAACCCGACGAATGTATTTATTAAATATTTTCATTGAAATGAAATGCCGGACAAAAGAATAACATCAGCAGAGATAAAAGAAATTGCATTCAAAGCTAAATTAAATAAGACGCCAGGTGAAGATAGTATATTCTACGGATTCCAAAAAAATCCCGTAAGGGAATCTTTTTATTGAAAATAATTTTCAATAGGCTTTTTGATAAGAGAATATCTACTAGATGAAAAGTTTGCAAAATTTTTCCAATATTGAAGAAGGAAAATTCACATAAACGAAGCAATTTCTTAGGAATTTCTTTTATGCACTATGTACGAGTACATAGCAAAAGTTATGATGGAAATTCTTAATAAAACACCCGCTTGCTACTGGGGCTTTACGAAAAATACTCTATGGTAGATAACGTACACAACCTGACCACAATAATTTATTTCATATATGAGGAAATAAAAATTTGATTTTTAGACGTCAAAGCGGTGCCTGATAGAACAGCAGTAAAAGAAGATCTTTTATAAATACTGGTATCACCTGTGGTCGAAATTCCACCAATTATCCTTGAAAAGTAACGAAATTCAACTTATTTTCCACGTAATTAATTGAAATTTATTTATATGAAAATTCTTTATTCTTCATTCTTACATTGACGTTATGATGAAAGGAGGGGGAAAAGGCAAAGAGAAAGCATGAGGGAATTAATGACAAAAATTTAGCAAACATATGAAATTCCTTAAAGGTAAACAATTCAATTATTATACGGTAGAATAATATAACCGAAAAATAAAGGTAAATGATAGTTCCATTTGAAAGAAATGGTGGTAAACCACTTACAGACAAAAACACTAATGGATAGCTATTGATTGCATAATCATTATCACAAATTATCTTATCATAGGTGTGATCAATTTTCGCTACACCCGGCATACGATTGAGTATATCGTTATTTATTAAAACGCAATCCTGATTTTTTGGTGCTAAAACAAATTTATTTAATACCATATGCGTTGTGATAAAATCTTTTTTGCAATGTTGCCATATATATCATTCATTATATTATTGTGATCGCCAAATAATTCCTGTGGTATTTCAATAATATTTTCACCAAACTGAGGAAATTGCATTGCTTCCGTTACCAATTTGTTTGAAAAATTCAACTAACAACTCTAATTCATGTTTAACTCACTTGCTTTTGGGTTAAAGTGACACGATAAAATGTAGCAAACTCATTCCAACTTGTAACGCAGTTTTCAAGTAATGTTGCACGTGATTCATGTGAAACAGCCGGTAAAATTTGTTGGAAATCACCGCACAAAACAATAATTTACATACATATGTTAGCTTCATCCGTACAAACATCTCTAAATAATCTGTCTACAACTTTAAATACTTGAAGTGGACACATGGAAACATCATCAATAAGAATCAACGAAGATGAATAATGTATTGTTTATAATTACTATTTGTTTTAATATTGGCCACTGAAGTTTCCAAAATTGGAATGGGTAATTTAAACACATTGTGTAAGGTTCTTCCTCCAATTAAAAGAGTTAAAGCTATGCCACTAAAAGCAGTTTCAATGCAACTAAGATTAAGTGAATTTAGTTTATGAACAAACGCAGTATGCAAGAGACCGCCAGAACCTTTGCCGATCGTGTTTCTTCTAATCTTAATCTAAGTCCTATGCCGCCAGCAGCAAATGCGGAAGACTAGTGGCAGCGTTGCCAACAAGCCATCAGAGATGCCGCCTCTGAAGTACTGGATTTCTCTCGCCCACCACAACACAACCCCTGGTTTGATGAGGAATGCCGGCAAGCACATGCAGCAAAACAAGAGGCGTACAAAGCAGCGCTGCATAGAAGGACTAGAGCTGCTTACGAGCTCTACGTGCGCAGGAGAAAAGAGGAACATCGACTTCTCAGAAAGAAGAAAAAGGAGCATGAGAAGCGCTCGATCGAGGAGATTGAGAGACTCTATTGCAGGAATAATGTTCGAAAATTTTACCGAAGGGTAAAAAGAACATGCCAGGGTTTCAAAGCCAGAACAGAAGCCTGCAGGGACGAAAATGGCAACATAGTAGTGGAATCGCAGTCGGTGCTGAGGATATGGAAGGAACACTTCTGCAGACAGAGCCATGTCTAGTCTTGGCATCCCTGCCAAGCTCTTCCGTTTGTGCAGAATGACGATGGAGAACTCTCGCTGCTCCATCAAAGTCGGTAAGAACATCACCGAACCGTTCGATGTCAGGAAAGGTCTTAGACAAGGTGACGCGCTATCATGCGATCTCTTTAATATAGTACTTGAGAGAATTGTACGAAACTCACAAGCCAACACCGGAGGTACAATCTTTTACAAGTCTGTACAACTACTCGCTTATGCCGATGACATTGACATAATCGGAAGAACTCAGCGGGCCGTCAATGGGGCATTTACGAGTATTGAGATCGAGGCAGCAAAGATGGGTCTAGCGGTCAATGAAAGTAAAACAAAATATATGCTGTCTACAAAAAAAGACACCCAACATCGGCGTCTTGGACAGAACGCCACAATAGACAGATATAATTTTGAGGTAGTAAAGGATTTTGTCTACCTAGGCTCTATGGTGAACTCCGCAAATGACATCAGTAGGGAGATCACACGAAGAATTACTCTTGCCAATCGTTGTTTCTATGGGCTCAAACGGCAATTGAGTAGCAAATCCCTATCTCGAACTACTAAGGTAACTCTTTATAAGGCACTAATCATCCCAGTCCTGCTGTATGGCGTAGAGGCATGGACTTTGACAAAACCGGATGAGGATGCCCTTGGTTATTTCGAGAGAAAAGTTCTTCGAGCGATCTTTGGTCCCGTCTGCATAGACGGTGAGTGGAGGAGAAGGTACAATGCCGAGCTATACGGCATGTACAAGGACATCGACTTAGCCAGAAGAGTTCACGTACAGCGACTAAGATGGCTGGGTCATTTAGAGCGGATGGAGCCCAACGTTCCCGCTAAGAAAGTTTTCGAATCCACCTCGGATGGACGACGCAGTAGAGGACGACCTCGCGTAGGTGGCGCAAACAAGTGGAGGGGGACCTCAACCAACTTGGCGTGCGCAACTGGAGGCAGCTGGCTCGTAATCGCGCTAGCTGGAGAGGTTTGTTGGTTGAGGCCCAGGTCCACCCCGGACCGTAGCGCCATCTAAGTAAGTAAGTAAGATATAGAGGTAATCTATCCACTTTTTTATAGGTAAAGTTGACGTGAGTAGATTTGCTTTCGTTCAATACAATACGCCAAGAATTCGTCCAAGCGTGGACTTTATAGCATGTTGCAGCTTTCGAGTTGCTGCTTCAATAGTTTCGCCCGTAATCAATATCGCCGTATCGTCCGCAAACGTGGCGACGACGCAGTTTCTTTCCTGCGGGATATCACGCGTGTAGAGTACATATAGAAGCGGGCCAAGGACACTTCCTTGTGGAACTCCGGCTGCAATCTCCTTGAAGTCAGAGTAATCGTTTCCGTGCTTAGCACGAAAGAGTCTCTCGGTGAGATACGATAGTAAGATTAGAAAGAGTTGCCGTGGCAGTAGTCGTTGCAATTTATAGTCCAAGCCTTCGTGCCAAACCTTATCGAAAGCTTGTGAGATATCAAGAAATACACCACAACAAATCTTTTTTCTTCCAGAGCCTTCTCAATCACGTCAGTTATTTTGTGGACTTGGTCAATTGTAGAATGTTTAATTCTAAATCCAAACTGATGGTCAGGAATGAGACGTCTTTCGTCGATTACGGGCTGTAGACGTTTGGAAAGAAGTTTTTCAAATATTTTTGAGATAACCGACAATAGGGAAATAGGCGATATGATTTCTTCTCATTTAGCGGTTTTCCTGGCATCGGGACCATTATAATCTCGGCGACTTTCCATTGCCACGAAACATAAAGCAATCTGAACGAAGCGTTGATCAATTAGAGCAGTTTGATAATAGCTTTATTCGGCAATTCCTTGACTACCTGCGCCGTTATCAAGTCGTAACCGGGAGCTTTTTTTGTCTTTAAATTTTTAATCACTTCCCTCAGTTCAATCAATTCAACTTTTTTTACTTTAAAGTTGTCAGATGTCGTGACTAGGGAGTCGGGCGTTAACGAAGGCCCGTCGAACTGCTTAAACGTTTCTTCTAAGTGCAAAGCAAAAATTGTTGCCTTTTCTTTGTCGCTCTTGGCCCAGTTTCCATCGATTTTCCGAATTGGTGGTGCTTGCATTTGAGGTTTCCGGATGCCTTTTAGAGCTTTCCAAAGCGAATAATTTATTCTCTTTCACCGGAGAGATTTTCAAGGTAGGTTGCTATCTTTTTGCTTTTAAATTCCCGAATACTATCTCTAAGCCGATTGCATAGTCGGTTAAGGACCGTTTTATGCTGCGGTGCACGAGTGATTTGCCACTTCTTTCGTGCTTTTCGTTTCTCCGTCACCAGTTCAATGATTTCTCTGGGATACTTTTCGTTGCGGTTGATCCTATAGCTTCTAGAAGGAGTGTTTCTCCATGCCGCGCTTTGAATTGCTTCCACGAAACAATCAATTTCGTCCTCTAGTTCACAAGGTGTTCTAAGTGATACATTTAAGGCGGTATTTGTTTCGCAATCATTTCTAAGGCCCTCCCAATTTGTTCTATTGCTAGTGAGTCTTGGATGTCCTTTTTTCTTGATCAGCGCTTCTCCAAGTAATAAAATTATCGGCGTGTAGTCAGAAAAGAGATCAACATTTTCTTTGACTGTAACAAACTTCTCGTAAATGCCTTTTGTAACAAAAAAATCGATAAGATCGGGAATGTTTTGTGAGTCAGTTGGCCAATAGGTCGGTTTTCCTGTCGAATAAAAACAACAACCGAATTCATATGCCACTTCGTAGAGAATTTTTCCTTTAGATGAGGTACATCTTGAACCCCAGAAGGTGTGCTTCGTGTTGAAATCTCCACCAATAAGAAAATTTGAACCAAGAGCATTGAAGACACGAAAGCAGTCGTCTTTTTCTAGTGGGCATCGCGGCGGACAGTAAACAGACGCTATATTGTAACTCAGGTGCCTATTTTTAACCCTTACCGCGCACAACTGAAGTTTTTCCAGCTCCATGCTTATATCGACCGAATGTTTGATGTTAGTTTTAATGAATAAGGACGAACCGCCCCGCGCTCTATCAGAAGGATGGAAGGCGTGATAACCAGCGTAGTATCTTATCTTTATTTGCGACTCCCTTGTTAGATGGGTTTCGGAGATCAAACATATGTCGATATTTTCTCTTATTAGAAACATTTCTAATTCGTTAGATTTTTGTAAGAGTCCGTTTGCATTCCATGTTACTATTTTAAGCAAAGCGTCCATATTTACTTAGATTTAGATATAAGGTTAGCCATACATACTTTCGACGTTACTAAGACGTTCGAGAATCCGTTTGTTAACTTCACATTGTTCCTCGAACTTAGCGTAGATGCAGTTCAGGATTTCATTCAATGGATCAGAGGGTGGGCCGTCGTTTCGTTTGGTTGCTTTGACTGCAGCCTGAGAATACATCAGACGTACGGGGTTCGCTGGCTTATCCGAGGTTATTGTTCGTTCAGCCTTTTTAGTGGACGACTTTGACGTACGTTTAATCGGCTCAGAAGGCTGGTTGACTGTTGTAAGAGTCTGCCCTGCTGATGCAAGCGTCCTTTCAGTCGGCTTAGTAGTTTGAACAATTGGTTTACGACCCCGCTCCGTCTGCTTAGCAATACGTTCTATCGACATAGGAGCCCGATCGACTGATTTTGTTCCCTGTACGATCGGCGTTGTAGATTGTTTCCGTCGCATCTGTAATTCCTTAGCGACTTCGCCACCGCGATAATTTGCTGGGTGCCTTCCTTTGCAGTTAACGCAAGTTGCCTTTTTATTTTTGTTCAAACTGCAATTTTCCGAAGAGTGTTTTCCAGCGCACTTAACGCAGCGCGGCTCTTTCCGACAGTACAACTGTGTATGGTTAAACTCTTGGCAACGCTTACATTGAGGGATGGTCTTCGTGCTGACACGTAGCGGCTCGATTTTAACGACCATACTCATGATTGTACGAATGTTATATATCTTTTCCTGGCTTTCCGTTTTATCGAATGACAGCACAGAAAGCGGAAGTTTACGTTTCACTATAGGTTCTTCTCCACGCTCGGGTCGTTTTCTCTCCTTTTTTAAAAGGTTCACGGCGTCGAGAATGTTATAACCTCTATCGCGTAAATCACCTATAACGTCTTCTTTAGCGCATGATGGATGAAGTCCTCTAGCTACGACCCTCAAGGGTCTCTCAGACTTGTTTTCGTGAGTATGCCATTGAATTTTTTCGTTGTTAAGCTTTTGAGATACAGCCTGATAGCCCTCAGCGTCATTAACCTTGATTTTCCATGCATCGTTTCGCAAGGAAGTTCTTTTAAATTCAGTAGCGATCGTTGTTTTTAAAATTTTCCTCAAAGAATTGTAGTCCGCAACGCCTGTAATATTTATTGGTGGATGTGCGTGTTTGCTTTCAATTTTCTTATCAGGTTTTGGCTGCGCTTTCCGATTTGGTTCGTGTTGTGGAACAATCTCGGGCGATGAGCCGGCCTTGCGTTTTTTAGATGGTCTTCGTTTAAGTATCCAATCCGTTTCGCGAGCGAGTTCTTCTTCGTCCGTACTGTAGTGATGGCTACCCGGAGAAGGCTCACTATTAGTAACCGTATGAGTTTTTGAACACTCGTTTTAAAGCAAAGAAACTTTATTCTCTGATTCAAGTTTCTTAACTTTGCTTTTGAGCTCCCGACACAACAGCTCCATTTCGTCGAGCCTCTTACGGAGCACGGCGTTTCCCTTTTTCAGAGTACTCTCTTCCAAGGTTCGTGTTTCCCGAATTAACACATCCGGGTTTGCGAGACTTTCATTTTGTGCTTTAGGAGAAGTCTTTTGAGGCGGAGATCTTTGTAGCCTCGCGCTTTTCCTAAATGGGTTTATTAAATTTTGGTGCAATAAATATCTTTCCCTGAATCCGTAGAGCATGCCTCTTGCGAGAGTGGATTTTCCAGTTGAACTGGGCTGCCACCTGGGGTATTAATACCGTTTGTTGTGTTCATTGCATACAATTTTAGTACCGTAATCTAAAGAAAGACGGCGGGTGGCATTTTAGTCGCCTTTTACGACAGGCATGCCTACCGTGGGTATATTCTGACCCCTTACCCACAGGGGGACATGGTCTTTGACCAAACGCAAATGGAAAAGCTTTACGTCCTTTGGAGACAGTGCATAGATGCGTGTAATAATTTTATCACCCTCTTCTTCCATTTTTCTTTCACCATCATTCCATACATAGTGCAAAAGAATTTTGGTATAGTGGTATACATTCGCCAATGGATCATTTTCATTTAATGCTAAGAATCATAACAATTTGGTTTGTTCAGCAGTTTTAACTGCATCCCATTCTTGTCCCACTCTAAAGTTAACATCCTGTCTACGTGGTAAATAATGATAGTCTGCGATTGAAAATGCATTGGAAATTCATATATATGCAATACCGCTTCAGTTAATTCGACATATTATTATTATTTGCGTAGGGCTATTTTGCACTGCGACCTAATGGTCTATTGTGCCCCCTGCTAATACCTTGGGGAGGTTTGTTTCCTCGATAGAGTCCCCTTCGAAATTGCCATTCCTGAGGAATTGTTTTTGAAGGTCATATGCTCTTACTTTGTCTTGGCGAGAATAGTTCACCTTAGAGCTCTTTCTCCAGACCAGTTTCTTTTAAGAATCTAAGAATGAGAAGTGGGTCCATGGTTGGCATATCCTCTTCTGATACTTGGTATTTGCCCAAGTATTTCAATCTTTTGTGGGCCAGTGCCCCACAGGACTCCAGTAGGTGTTCCGGAGTCTCACATGACTCGTTGCAGAATCTGCAAAAGCCTTCATTTGTTATACCTAGTTTCCGTTTATGCTCCCTGAGTTTGCACTGCCCCGTTCCACAGAATGGTTCGGGTCCAATGAAGGGTTCTGCGGCCCCTTGTCTTGCCAAGGCGTCCGCTGCTTCGTTACCTTTTATCCCGACGTGACCGGGTATCCAGTAAAGTGTAACTTTATTGTTTCTGCCCAGCTCATTAAGTTTGCATAGGCATTCCCACACAAGTTTTGACTTAATGACATAGGAGTCAAGTGCTTTGATAGCTGCTTGGCTGTCTGACAGTATTGCTATGTCGCAGTTGCTGTATCCCTTTTCGAGATTGAGTTGGATGCATCTGTTTATAGCACATATTTCAGCTTGAAAGATGCTGGTGTACTTGCCCATAGGTTCTGAGTGCTTGGTCCTTGGCCCAAATACGCCCGCCCCTGTTCCCTCTCCAGTTCACGAATCGTCTGTATACCACTTTATCGTGTGGCTGCCCAGTCCGTACATCGCGGATTCGTTGCTCCACTCTTTCTTGTTACTTAACTTTGTACTTAAGTTTTTCCCAAAGTTAAATTTCCTGATACTGTCGTCTCTGGGGACGGCCAGAAGGGGAAGTTTTTTGAGAAGTGCATCGTATTCTCTCATACCAACACATTTCTCCCTTCCGATATTTTCTTTTGCCATCCTTACGATCGTTCGCTGTGCATTTTGCTCCACTACAAGATGGAGCGGTGTTAGCTCCAGGAGTGCTTCCATGGCTGCAGTTGGACACGTTCGCATGGCTCCAGTGATGCAGAGGCACGCAAGTCTTTGCACTTTAGTGAGTGTCTCCCTCGTAGTGACTAGACTAGTTCGCTTTGTCCATGCTATTGCTCCATAAGTGATCATTGGTCTCACAATGGCAATGTACATCCATCTTAGAATATTTGGACTAAATCCCCAAGACTTACCCTCTAGGCTCCTGCATATCATTAGAGTACGGGTAGCTTTTTTGGATATCTCCCCTGTGTGTTTCTTCCACAAGAGTTTGCTATCTAGGTGTAATCCAGCATCGTGCCCGACAGTCGGATTGGCTTCAGTTCAAGTTTTCTTTTCCTCATGAACGGTACTATTGTGGTTTTGGCCGGGTTTATATTAAGCCCAGCCGTGCTGCGCCATTCTTGAGTTACTGTTAGGCCCCTTTGTATAATATCACATAGGGTTTTCTCGAATTTCCCCCTCGCAATCAGTACAATGTCATCAGCGTAGGCTTGACAGTTAATTCCAAGGCTTGCTAATTTTTCAAGAAGCTCATCCACAACAAGACTCCACATTAGGAGAGATAACACTCCTCCTTGTGGGCATCCTCTTGTTGTGTTGACCTTGATAATTCCATGTGAAGTTTAAGTTTCTGCTGATCTTGTTCTCAGCAATTCATACATCCACTTAGATACTGTTCTGCTAACTCCCTTTCTGTCAAGGGCTCGTTTAATAGCTTCATGTGAAGTGTTATCAAATGCCCCTTCAATGTCTAGGAAGGCGCAGATTACTATCTCTTTTGTTTCAAGCGCACTTTGGATTGTTTCCGTCAGCTGATACAGAGCAGTCTCGGTGGACCTGCTCTGTATATATGCTGACGATAATGCAGTGGGGATGTATTAAGTACATCCTCCCTGAAATGGTTGTCCACAGCTTTCTACATCGTTTTAAGAAGAAACGATGTTAGGCTGATCGGTCTGTATGACTTAGGCTGTGTTGGATCCTTCTTCCCCATTTTTGGTATAAACACAACTCTCGCCCGTCTCCATTGGTTTGGAATATATCCCAGTGCAAGACTGCTTTTTGTTATTCTGACCAGGTGTGGTAGTAGTTTTTCTTGCCCCCTTTGCAATAGGCCTGGTATAATACCATCCGCACCCGGTGACTTGAAAGGCTGGAAGGAGTTAATTGCCCACTCGATTCTCACTCTGGAACAGATAGCCCCTGCAATCTCCCAATCTTGCTTCCGAGGTCTGGTCGTGTTGGTCATGCTCCCGTCACAGGTGCTCTGCAAACTTCCGGGGAAGTGAGTTTCTAAGAGCAGTGATGCTCTTTGTTCTTCATCTTTAGTAAAGTTGCCGTCAGGTTTTTTAAGGAATGTTGGCATTCCCTTCGATTTTGCAAGGGCCTTATGTAACCTGGCTGCAGCAGGAGTGCTGTTTATTGTCTCACAGAACTTCCTGAAGCTTTCTTTTTTCGCCCTTCTTAACTTCTTGTTGTAGTTTGTGAGTGCCGCTCTGTAGCTTTGCCAACCCCCATTACGCTTTGCTCTGTTAAACAGCTTGCGTGTATCAGAGCGTAATTTTGTTAGGTTGCTGCTCCACCATGGCACATCTTTCCCACCCTTTCTGTTGCTTATGGGGCAACTCGATTCGAACGCGTTTGTAATCGCGGTGCTAGTGCCCTCTACCGCGTTTTCTAACTCTAGATAGTGTGCTGGAGCCCACCTCAGATCAATATGCTCCAGATTACTGTCTAGGGTTTCTTTAAAAACAAAAAAAATTGTTTTTCGTGGGTTCCTGACTGGATTTCTTGTGATACATGCACTATCTAACTCAAACACAATAATTCTATGGTCAGATAATGACGACTCATCTGATACTTTCCAGTTCCTGACTAACCTACTGATGCTCGGACTACCCAGCGTGAGGTCAAGAACTTCCTGTCTAACTCTAGTAACAAAGGTTGGGGTATTCCCTACATTATATATATCAAGGGATGAACAAAGAATGAATTCTAGTAAAGACTCACCCCTGGTATTGGTGTCGGTGCTCCCCCATATAATATTGTGAGCATTGGCGTCACATCCAATCAGCAGCGGCATTTGGAGCTTGTTACAGTGCTCCACTAAGCGCTGCAGTTCTGTTGGGACAGCTGGTTCATCCCCAGCACAGTAATCAGAGGCGATGATGATGGTGCGGTGTACTCCATCGATGTTCAGGGAAACCTGTAATGGCACCAAGTCTCGCGTTGCAAATTCTGAATTCGACATAACGTACATTCTAAAACATTCCAAAATTTCTCACTTCAAAGCTTACACAGCTTTCATTTGCTATGTTGTTGAACGATGCGAAGGGAAATAAACAAACAGCGAGTGAAACAACGCATGCATAACTTTTTGTTTTGTTTTTGTTATATTTTCCGGTGCAGGAAAGGCAAAGGGATCAAAGCTCAGATAGCTTTCATTTAATTGTTAGAAAAGCGTTTTGCATGGGGAAATCGTGTCTGTATGTTCACTTTATTTGACCTGACTTAACGATAACATACACACAGAATTTTTTTTGTGCACATTTATGTCACAGTATCTTTTGTATGATATAAGTTTCATCCCCCTCTTTTTAAAATAAATAAATAAAAAAACGTACGATAAGTTTCGTGTTCACGTATTAATATACATATAAGATACAAACTTAATGAAATGAAAATTACAGCAAGACTGTAAATTTAACTAAAATTATTAAAAAAAAGAGTTTTTATATCTATTACTATTTCGTGTTTACTTGAATCGCTTACATAATTTTTAACAATTGGTACAAACAGGGTATGTACACCCAAAGAAAGAATTATATAAAATAACTTAAGGTCGTTTTGAACTTGGTAAGTTTTAAGGCAAGTTACCTTTAATTTTTTAGTTTTTGAAAAATCACCTTAGGTTTTGGTTAATATAGGCAAGATACAATATATGCATATATACATTTTTCCTAAAACCAGGCTAAATTTAGCCTAACAATTTAGCTAAGGAGGGTGTTAACTTACCTAAGGCGAAATAACTTATTTTAATCAAAATATATGCATACATTAGGATATCTAATAACTTGCCTTATTTCTTGCACTATAAGACGCTTCCAGTTAATGTGAAATATAAAAAAGAAAGTTTGTTTTTTTAACTCTTGATTTTTTCTATTGTCATCACTGTTTATCTTCTCTTCTATAATATCTATTATATGTATATTGTAACAAAAATCGCCGATCAAGCCGAATACGTTGAAAGTTGCGACGGATGATGGAAACAAAAAAACGAGAATTTTTCTGGTTCCCGAGAGGGTTTTTATAACTTCTTTTATTAAAATTATTTGCAACTAAAATAGTTTCATTACAAAAAAAATCGACTACAATTTTTCTTGGCTTAAACTGTGCACGTCTCTAATAGCCGCTGTCATCGCTAACCAAAACAGAACAGAACTCCTCCCTAGTCTTCTGTCAACCTCCTTTTATATCCGACTCTGGATTTCCAGGCAAATGCCAAATTTTCCAGTTCGCCGCTTAAACTTTATTTGTAGAAAGTCTGGCAAGTTCTACAATCTTCGAGTTGACAGCTTCTAGGGCTTTCGCGATTGTGCTCGGCTTTGGTGTTATGTTTCTGATCCGGTTTGTGCGCTCGCGTAACAATATTCTAGAAGCTATATTTTGGGTTTGTCCGCAAAAAAAAGTAATTAGGCTACCGAAACCCCAAGGTTATTACATATCTTTCGATTTGTATTAAAAAGAAGAAGGGCAAAAAATAAATTCTAGAATCCGAAATTGTGTGTTTTGCTTTCTGAACACATTTATGTATCATTTTATGTGCCAAATTTATTGCTTTCGACGCCTCTAACTAAAAAAGGAAAAGCCGCCGTTTGCCGCCGGATTTCTGCATTTTTTTTATGTTTGAAATTATTAATTTCTTTGAGATACTCACCCTGACTGTCGTTGGCATTTGTCGCTTTTCGACGATTGTCGTTTTATTCTTCAGAAGGAGCACGAACCCATTTTCATAACTTTTTCACTGTGAAAGAGTTGTAATAGTATTCTACACGACAAACAAAGTGCTTAGTAATATTTAACGGTCAGTAGGTCGTGGCTATGAATAAAATGACAATCGTCGAAAATCGCTATCCCCAGCTATATCAAGGGGTTTTACCCATCTTAATCTCATGATTTTTTTGTCAGTATTTATTTCATATTTATTTATTTCATATTTATTTATTTAAATAGTTTCACGGTAAGATTACATCATCTCATTATTTGTGAAAGGCTTAAGAAATCATTCAAGTGCTAACATAAATAACAATTTAAAAATAAATTAAGAACTAAGAAGTACAATTTGTATTTAATATTGAAAAATGGTACATTTTACAAACTACCTGAACTATCCAAAGATTGATTTGATCTAATGTTTATTGTGTTTCACTGGCCAAGTGATTAAAAAGATTAGTTTTGAAATTGTTTGCGTTTGTGACTCTCCTAAGTGTCGTCGGTAATGAGTTCCATAAGCGAGTGACGTGGACGAAAAATGTACGTTCAGATTGTATACAATTAAATCTGGGCTGAATCAGAACAGCTGTTCTTTGTGAGCTGGCAAAATTTAGTCTGCTGTATAGATAATCGGGCTGTCGAGTTTGCGTAATTTCATGCAGTAGAATTAACGACCTGAATTAGGTTATCATAACTGAGATTCATTATCTGATAAGAGTAGCTAGATATATGGTCATGATATCTCTTGTTAAAGACGTACCTTGCCAAATTGTTATAAATAACATTTAGTTTACGTCGAGTATTGCAGTCAACATTGCAAAAGACTTCGCATCCATACAACAATATAGGTAAGAGCATAGTCTTAACAAGTAGCATCTTGGTTTTAACAGGCACAGAGCTTTGGGTGAGCCATAACAAACGGAGACCATTATAAACCTTTCCGATTGTGGCAGTTGCATGATCAGTCCAAGATAGGGTATCATTGAATACTATCCCCAAGTTCCTTGCCGTATGAACGTATTCTATGGAAGATGTTCCCAATTTTATGGGCGGAAAGCTGGATGTATTCGATGTCTATTTGTAGATGCAAAGAACTTTTGATTTTACTGGATTAAAGGACAAGTTGTGCTTTTGTGCCCACTGCTGAATAATTTCTAAGTCTTCGTTCATGTTATCTATAGCACCACTTATTCTGTCTAGCGGACAACAAAGATAAAGTTGGACGTCGTCTGCAAACATGTGGACACAACAATGTTTTACTATTTGAGGGAGTTCATTTACATAAAGCGTGAATAATAACGGCCCTAGGATGGAACCCTGCGGTACTCCTGCAGCTAATCCAAGGAAGGAAGACATTTGATTCCCAACTGCCACACATTGTTCACGATTTATAAGGTAGGAGTGCATGAGTTTGACTGCAAGAGGAGAGAATTCGAAATTATACAGCAGCTTATCGCAAAGAATAGTATGATCTACCGTGTCAAAAGCTTTTGAGAAATCCAATAATGTTAAAAATGTACGACAGTTTGCATCCATGGCTTTGCGGATATCGTCCACCACCAGTAAAAGTGCGGCTTTGCAGCTCCTTTTCACACGAAAGCCGGACTGGGAGGTACCTAAGAAGTGCTTGCTGATTAAGTGCGCTTGTATCTGTTTTAGAATAGTCTTCTCAAAAACTTTAGACAAAAACGGTAGTATAGCAATTGGTCTGTATTCAGAGCTGATTCCATTTTTATTCTTGGGTATCGGAAGTATTTTTCCCTTTTTCCATAAAAGAGGATATTCGCAGGTGGTTAGAATGGAATTGAAAATATGCGTTATATATTTAAGAATAAAGGGGAGAATAAGTTTTAGAAATTTTGGATTTATTTCGTCTAAGCCTGTTGCATTTGATTTGATAGACAACAGGGCTTCAACGACGTCTTCATCTGTTAAACGAGTGAAATTAAAATTTCCTTCAATGCTACTTATTGCACTTGACTGAGTCACAAACGCAGGAATGTCATGATTTTGGGATAGCGGCGCAGCGACGGATACAAACTGCGAGTTGAGGACGTTGCAGTCTACATCTGTCGGTGCATCCAATTTTGCTTACCATTGCCCAACTTACGCAGCTTTTGCCAAAGCTCTTTCCCATGTTGAATGACAGGATTCAAATAATTTTCATAAAACTCTCGTTTCGCAGTTTGGATGCGTAGAACAACCAATTTGCGAATAGAGCGATATATATCGTAGAGCACATGAAGCTTATAACGTTTCCAGCGAATGTAAGCAAGATTACGTTTGTGGATCAGTTCTGCAATACCTCTGTTAAACCAAGGAGGAGAACTACTTTTAATTGTTCTAGGTCGTAGCGGAACGTGTTCATTGAAAAGTGTTCTCAAACTAACTTCTAGAAATGATACCTGCTGATTAACTGAGGGCATAAGGTAAATGCTGTCCCATTGTATCTCCACAACGTCAGACCGTAAATTTTGATAGTTAATGTTCTGGAAATCTCGGTAAGAAAATACTGTTTCAGTCGTAACTATCTGCATATCATATGTTAGGTAGATCAAGTCGTGCTTCGAAAAGCCCGCCGCTGTTAGTTGACTGTAAAACAGAGCTTTATCAGAATCACCTACAAAGAACACATCGAGGAGAGTGGCAGAATCATTTGAAAAGTGAGTAGCTGCTGAAACATTAACAGGCGTTAGGTCAATGCTCTTAAAGCTTTCAACCAGTTGTGCAGAGGAATGCTCATTAAGTAGATTGCAGTTTAGGTCACCACAAATAATGATATTAGGAGTCGAACATGTTATTCCTTCTAGGGTTCTGAAAACGGGAGTCATATCTATGCTCTTTTTGGGTCTGTAGATTACTCCAAGTAGCAAATGTTCAATACCACATTAAATATTAAGGAGCAGATAATCGGAAGTACTACTATGGTTTGACTTGCAAGCAATTGTACATACTAATCCGTCGCGAACATAAGCAGCCACACCCCCACCCCCTTGACCAATCCGATCACCACGAAAAAGCTTATAACCATCAACCTTGTAGGCGCTATCTCTGATATCAGAACTAAACCACGTCTCGGATATACAAATAACGTCAACCCCAGAATCAACAAACAGCAGACGAAATTCATCCAATTTAGGCGTCAGGCTTTGTGCATTTATGTGACAAACATGTAGGCCTTTTTTTTGGGAATGCAAAATCCGAATCATCCGATACGTATTTCCATCCATATCACTCTCGCTAGAACCGATCCCACCACGATAAACACCTGACTCCACTGATAAAGTTTTTAAAAAAAGGAGATTGTAGAGAGACAAAAACACAAACAAAAACAAACAAAACTTTGGCCATCGATAAACACAAAAGAGAAAATTTAAAATAATCAACAAAAGAGAGGTTACGGTAATTATTGTAAAATGAAAGATTTCTTTTATATCAAACGGTGTCTTCTTGTTCTCTCAGCTGAAATCTTTTGGCAGCGGCATTTAAACTGTCAAGGTCTTCTACGGCTACAGTTTCCCCGTCTTTGTTGAATTTGACTAACACTGACCCAAGATGTGTGTGCACAGAAGATAACTGCCCTTTTTTCTTCATACGTACTGCGTGTTGAAGAATAGTTCGATTCCGTGGCGTCAAATTCTCATTCACGAACACATTGCTGTTTGAGTTCAGCCCAAAGTCTCTTAACGAAATCGGCCGCTTTGACTGCTTGCGGTAGTTAGCGAGGGCTTTCAGCATTGAGTTTCGCTCTCCGACTCTCTTAAACTGAAGAATGACAGGTGGCTCGTCTTTGCTGTTTCGATGGTTGGTGCGAAAAACATTCTTCAGCGCTGGTGGTGTTACGCCGATGGTATCGCAAAGTTTTTCGAAAAGATTGTGTAAATTTTTATCGGCGAGGTGTGGGATGCCAAAGACAACAGCGTCGGTCAACAGTTCTTTTCTTTCCAGGATATCACAGCGCTTCTGCAGTTCGGAAACCTCGTCACTTAGAACTTTGTTGACATTGGCTTCGATTTGGTCGACCCGTTGAGACAAATTGGAGATGGCAGAGTTGATGTTGTTGATGTTTGCGCTCAATTGGTTTTCGATGTCGTGTACCTTAAGCAATAATTCTTTGCGTGTTTTTTTCATCTCATCTTTAAAGGTCGCTATAATAGAAACGACATGTTTTTTTAGCTCTTCGTGTAGGGTTTCTAGAGAGAGGCCTGTGTGTGCAGAAGTAGTTTGCGTGCACGGCGGAAAACTCAACTCGGGTGCAGTGAAGAGGTGAGCTGTCGCTTGGCTTTGCTTGAGCGGCTCAGTCAGGATAGGAGGTCGGTCTGTTACCTGTTTTTGTGCGAGAGACTTGGAGTGCTTCTTTTCGGAAGCTCCTGGTTTACCGTCAATGGGTCTGTGGTTGTTTGGTGAATTCGTTGAGGTTGAATGTTGCTGTTGCGCTCGAGCTAGGTTTGCCCTGGTGTTGATCGAAGACGACAACGTGTGGTGTATGATTCGATATACGTATGTATGTTAATGTTAATACGGGAAACACAGTAGAATTTTAGGATTTGGATTTTTCTTGTATTTTAGAGTGGAAAAGTAAAAGTTTTCAACTCAAAATAAGGATTCAGAGCGTAGTGTTCGTTCCCGCACAATTTAATTTGGAAAGAATAATAAAACACACGAGTTTAAATGGTTTTGCCGGCAGAGATAAATAGCACGACTATTCACTTTCGAACATGTTATTACTATCAAGAATAAGGAATTTTAAGCTAAAATACAGCTTGCTCAAACAGTTTACTGTTAACCTGTTGTTGTATTTAATACATAATTGTGTTATTTCTAAATTAACGTGATTGAGAAGTCTAATTCTGTGTCTTTGAGCAATTTTTAATTTCTTCTTCAACTATTTCAATACATACATAGGTCTCTAAGCAGATCATCAGTTTGTACCAAAGTGCATTAAGTATATTTCTCACTACTTTATTTTGGAACGTATATTTTAAGCACATATATTTCTCACTACTTTATTTTGGAACTGACCAGACCTACGGGCTCGGTCCATACTGATTTCAAAACTTGCTTATATATCAATAACTTATTGTACTTGGGCAGGAATGAATATGTATCTCCCAATAAGCCAATACATTTCATTGTAACGCATGTTTAGTTCATCTTTTTTTCTTTGCATGTGCTTTTCAGTAGACGTAGTTTAGCGTCTAGAGTCATACCTAGATATTTGGCTGTATTTGAATATTCCACTATATTGTTATTTCTGTACATATACTGAAATGAGTGGTACACTTTTATACGTAGAACGTATACGGACTGACATTATGTAATTTAATCTGATCTGCCACAGCAAGTATTGTACAACAGTATTATCTGCAAAAGTTCTAGTGATGTGTCAACTCGAGTTGATTAACCGGTTCAAACCGAGTTACAGCTAAACCGAGTTAAACCGAATTACATTAATTTCAAACCGAGTTTGCCAACCCGAATAAAAATGCCAAAACAGCATTAAACCGAGTTGAACACACAATTGGGTTTGAGTTGGTTAGGATAAGTATACACAATGCACTAACACATTAATGTACCCGTATATAAGTCGAGTTGGATAGCATTCTGTTGTTGTTGCAGTTGTCTAGGCACATTATACAACAACCAGAGGCGAACGATCTCAGCGGTATGTTTTGGATCGTTATCTTGTTGGAACCGAAACTCAGAGTCTAGTTGAAGTTTATCTACACTTTTCATTACATTTGTCTTCAGAATATAAAGGTATAAATATTTGTCCAATGTAGACTCAATAAATTCCATTTCTCCAACTCATCCACTTGCCATACACCCCTACGCCATCGCATCTCCACCACCGTGCTTAACTGTAGGAGCAACACCGTCTCCTGCTAACAGAAATTTATATGAAGACACCAAAGAAAAGCATGCAAACAAGGATCCCTAAGAAAATTAAGTGGTACAATCTGGACAAAGAAAATGGCGAGGCTTTTGTTTTCGTGATGAAAAATTACCCCTCTCACACCATAAACGGAGCTGAAGATGAAGAGTGCAGAACACAAAATATGTGGGATTCCCTACAGCGAACTTGCTTAAAAAAGGCCAAATCACTGCTAAGAGCTTCAAAAGGCCACCACCAATACGCCAAAGAAACATGGTGGTAGAGTGATGAAGCTAAGGAGGTAATATCTGTGGCAAAAAGGAATAACAGAATAAGTGCCTTTACACATTCCAAAAAACGTATTTAAAGATGTCTTTATCGTCTCATTTCCCTGCCCCTAATTCAGTAACCGCTTCAGATAATGAATTCCAGACATATCGAGGCAATGTTTCAGCGTTATAGGTTCGCCTTTCCTGAGAGACTATTATATAACAAATGTTAAAAACAAATAATATTTCAATAACGACATAAGTATACTTATGCTGTTATGCCTTGTTGCCACAGATATATCGCGAAAAACGCGGACAATGTTGGCTTCCAAAGACTCAATCGTCGTTAGTTTATAGGCTTAAATCAGTGACTTCACATATCCTCACAAGAAAAAATATTTATATTTAATAAAAATGCCCGATGATGGTACCAATTTACATGGCACCAAACAGTGCATTTCATGAACCTCTTGTGGGTTACTTTCACTCCAGAAGTGCATTTTTTTTTTGTTTACATACCTACCATGAATGCATCTCGTCGTTGAAGAAAATCGTACAATAAAAAAGAAGGATCCATTTTCAGCACATTTAGGGTCCAAGTACTGAAATACTGAATCTTGAAAGCGAAGTGGCCACCTAAGTACTGGTAGGATATATGCGCCTGCCAAACAACGGAACTAACGGAACTGTATGTCTATGACCCACTTCGCGGGTTAAAAGGATTTCAAACTATGGGATATTCTTCGACGGCCGGCGTTCGACTTCACATGCAGGTACTCAGGGCGCCGTTACGCGGCGTGTAATCCAGTAACCCCTTCTGCAGACTTATGGTATCTACGTATTATCTGTGATAGAATGTCCATGGACGTTATGACGATGGAGTGTTTTTTCGCCTCCAGAAATTTATTTTGCGATCTTGCATACTATTTCAATTAAATTTTTTTAGATATTTTTTTTAATTTTTGGGGCTGTTGTGGAACCATAAAGTAAAATTTTCACATGTAATTCTTAACACACCAAATGTAATCCTGTGTTTCTCTTAATAATACTTAGAGCGATCCTTTCATTTAGAATCCCGTTAAACATTGTCATACACGACAAATATAATCTTTTGTAAGTCATTAAGAAAAGAGCCATCGAGCTGTGCAAATCAATAAATGGAATTGGCATATCAAACTGTTTTTTTTTCTTCTTTTTCTATTTGTTTCGTTTAACCTTCAACAGGGGCATTATTTCCACATTAAGTATGGGGCCTTATTTCATTACGAGGAATCCTCCTATTTTTCGGGGCTTATTTCAAGTTTTACTTTGGGGTTTCGTTTCCTGGGCCCTATTTCCGCACAGTCAATTCGGCATAGTCTGAAAGTTATTTTTTGGGTCTTATTTCATTTATATTTTGGGGCGTTTTTTATTTCATTGGGGCATTATTTCCACATTTAAAATGGGGCCTTATTACATTATGAAAAATTGAGCTTTATTTAACTTTTCCTTTGGGGCCTTATTTCTTGAGACCTAATTTCGGACAGCCGGAAACAGTTCAATAGGATTTTGAAATCTTTCTTTTTAAAAACCCTAACTTCGTTCAGGTGGAAATTTAATAGCGGAATATTTATTAAAATTGTAGATTGTTGTTTGTGAATTTTCTTTATTAGAATAATAAAAAAAAATGGGTTAAGAAAACTTTGTATTTAGAAAATTATCATAAAAAATTAACATCAGCGTTTTGCGGGTTAGCGACAGAAAATACGGCTTGACTCGGCGTGCACCACAGTCTCCAATATTTCTGTTGGCACCAGACGAAAGTTCACTCAAGTCAAACACTAATCAGTCCAATGAATGAACACTCAGGTCCATGTTATTATTTGGCTGGCGGAGATACGTACTTTTCGTTTGCGAAAACCGGAGTGACTTTGACCCGATAATCTCCTCCTTTTATACAAATGCTTGGCTACAAAGATCAACATAAATGAAATTAAGCTACACCCCATTGTGCATAAACGTTTACAATACAAAAGCATACCAAGCAGCGTTGCCGTTTATACTCCAATCGAAGTATTTTACTTCGTTTTCATAGACAACACTTCGACACTTCCTCTTTCGCAAAAACACTTCACTTTTTGTAGACTTTATATTTTCCCTCTTAAATGGGAAATTGCATTATATACGCAAACACATCCATTCGATAACTACATACATTGATAACTACATCGATAGCTACAAGTCTACAATTCTACCCAAAGAAGAAAGTCTTTAAGTCTTTTGGCATTCTGTCTTCTGCATCAAAATTACTTTGTGGCAGATTATGTACCCTCATTTAAAAGAGTTTATAGGAGCCTTGTTGTGTCTACCTCATAGTAGTGCAACTACTGATAGGGTGTTTCCCTAAACTAAATTCATTAAGAGTTTTGCCGAGATAGCACTGCTAGTACTGTTAATTCGCTGATGCTTGTGAAAGGAATTGTTTCTAAAAATGGTTTCAAGAACTGGGTATCGCCAAAAGATGTTGTATTAAGATGCCACAAAGTTAGATTAAAGCTCCCTACTTAGTAGTGGGTTTAGGGGGCTTCTAGGACAGGAGCTATGGGGTGCAATGTGTTAGAGTGAGAGCCCTTGGGGTGCTGAGGTGCTATTCGTGCAATGGGTAAGAGTGAGATGGAAGAGATCGATTCCTGGAATTGATTCATCATCGGAGCGAGGTGTCATATTTCACGTTTGTTTATTTATTTGTTTTTGCATTGAGATCAAAATTTGGGAGCGAGGTGTCATATTTCACATTTGTTTATTTATTTGTTTTTGCATTTAGATCAGAATTTGGGAGCGAGGTGTCATATTTCATAGTTGTTAGTGTTTAGCTGGGGGAATCATCATCGGAGCGGGGTGTCATATTTCACATTTGTTTATATTAGCTTTTGCATTGAGATCTGAATTTGGGAGCGAGGTGTCATATTTCATAGTTGTTAATGTTTAGATGGGGGAATCATCATCGGAGCGAGGTGTCATATTTCAAGTTTGTTTATTTTTTTGTCTTTGGACTGAGATCTGAATTTGGGAACGAGGAAATGTGTGTGTGTGTGTGTGTGTGTGTGCGTGTGTGATTGGTTTGGCTGATTCCTGACGAATTGATTTTAGAGGGAATTGTGAACATGTTCAATCATGTCTATGAATTCGATTTGGAATTTCACAATGATTTGGTGGAAAAAAGTATGAGTCATCGATATAAACGGCAACGGTTGTATATGTTTATGAAATTGGAGAAGGGAATCAGCAATTGGTTTGATTGAGGAGAATCGATCGATTCCTGGAATTGGTGGAATGTGTTAGAGTGAAATGGAAGATTTGGAGTGTGGCCTGTTGGGAGTGAGGTGTCAAATTTCACGTTTGTTTATTTTAGCTTTTGGATTGAGATCTGAATTTGGGGCGCGAGGTTTCATATTTCAAGTTTGTTTATGTTTTGCTTTTGGACTAAGATCTGAATTTGGAGCGAGGGGTCATATTTCATATTTGTTAGTGTTTAGCTGGGGGAATCGTCATCGGAGCGAGGTGTCATATTTCACGTTTGTTTATTTTTCGTCTTTGGACTGAGATCTGAATTTGGGAACGAGGTGTCATATTTCATATTAGTTAGTTTTGACTGGGGGAATCGTAAGATCAGAGTCAGGGAGTGAGGCAGCATTTAGTATATGTGAGTGTGTGTGGAGAGCGATTTTTATATTTGGTTTGATTGATGAATTGCATATTCCATAGATGGGTTATGATTGCTTAGAGGGGAGTTTTTTATTGCTGCTGATCTGTGTGTTTTTGTGTGATTATATTTGATGTTGAGAGCGAGGTATTTGGATTTTATTCTCTGGGTGTGATGTCATTGGGGTTGGAGCTTAGACTGGGTTGATTTGGGAAATTGGTATCGGATTCCATACATGGGTTATGATTGCTAAGAGGAGATTTTTTTTATTTTTTATTTCTATTGATCAGTGTGTGTCTTTTTCGTTTAGGGTGGTTGAGAGGGAGAGGAGAGAGGGGGTTTGGCTGATTTCAGGAATTGATTTTTGGATTTTATAGAGGAGTTATGAACACATATAAGAATTAGAGAAGAGTTTTGGGCTACGAGTCAGGCTGATTCATAGCTGTGTGTTTCTTTTTGAATGCTGACCCGGAGTTAGTAAGTGTTTATCCCAAAGCAAATGTTGGGCACTACAAATGTTTATCTGTTACTTACTTACTTAAAAATGTATAATATGAGTAAAGAGGATGACATAAGGAAACAAAAGTAAAATCTGAATTATGTGAGTCAAATTGATTTGTTTGCTATTCGGTAAAGAAAAAGGGATCTATTGATCTGGGTGTGTGTGACGTCATCGGGGTGGAGCTTAGATTGGTTTGATTCGAGAAGTTGGCAAATTCCATAGATGGGTTATGTTAGCTTAGAGGTTATTTTTTTATTTCTATTGATCTGCGTGTGTGTGTGATTGGTTTGATTGGGGAAATTGGCAAATTCCATAGATGGGTTATGATTGCTTAGAGGTTATTTTCTAATTTCTATTGATCAGTGTGTGTCTTTTTTCGTTTGAGAAGAATGAGAGGGAGAGGGGAGAGGGGCTGATTCCAGGAATTATGAACACTTATAAGAATTTGAGAAGAGTTCTGGGCTACGAGTCAGGCAGATTCATAGCTGTGTGTTTATTCTTGAATGCTGACCTTGAGTTAGTAAATGTTTATCCCATAGGAAATACTGTGCAGTATAAATGCTTATCTGTTGCTGTTCCGTAAAAAAAGTATAATATGAGTAAAGAGGATGACATAAGGGAAAACAAAAATCTGGACTATGTGAGTCAAATTGATTTGTTTGCTATTCGGTAGAAAAAAAAGGAATTTTATTTCTATTGATCTGTGTGGGTGTGACGTCATCGGGGGCTGGAGCTTAGATTGGTTTGATTATTCCATAGATGGGTTATGATTGCTTACAGGTTATGTTCTAATTTCTATTGATCAGTGTGTATCTTTTTTCGTTTAGGAAGAATGAGAGGGAGAGGGGAGAGGGGCTGATTCCAGGAATTGGGTTTTGGATTCCATAGAGGAATTATGAACACGTATAAGAATTTGAGAAGAGTTCTGGGCTACGAGTCAGGTTTTTTTTTTTTTTTTTTTTTTTTTTTTTTACACTTATTTATTTCCAGTAAATATATAACATAGTTTTTATTTTAAGTATAAATAAGCTAAATACTAAAAACAATAACTTTTAATAAAAGTAAATGACTGTTTTTGACAATTCTCGTTACTTAACTTATATGTTAGTCTATCTATTATTCTATATATTTATAATTAAGATACATTTTAGATGTCTGTATTTTAAAATGTCGAAAAGAAAATGCGGAAATTTAAAAAACTTTTCTGTCATATAATTTTTTGTTATATAGTCTACCTTAAAAATTAAATGAAAACTATTTACAACAATAAAAAACAAAACGAACAAACAGAAAAACTAAAACTAACTTAATCTAATCTAATCGACGTATTCCATATTCCCCGCCAGCGGTAGTCGAAACAGTACCCCGGGATCCGCTTGACAACCTGTCAGTAATGAGTCTGGCACCCGCTAGCTGAAAAGTTGTCATCGCGTACAGGGATACAACTTCCACTAGCGCCAGCGGGGTGCATGGAATGCGCCGAATCTAAGCATCAGCTTCAACCCAGTCAAGCCACCAGTATTTTTCTTTATTTAACCGGTAAGTATTGCATACATCCCTATCAGGTACACTTACGCAGTATTTCAGTATAGCATTGCCATTCCTAAAGAATGTAGGATCATATAGAATTTATGTTTATCTATTGGAAAAGTTTTTTTAAGTGGATACAAATAAAATAAAAAATTCTTTTAAAATATGAATTTGTGTGTTTATAACATATCATTTGTTTTCAGATTTAAAAACGGTCAGTTTTTCTGCTCTGGGCTTGTACGTTTTATTTTCACAATGGTGATTATTCGATAAAATTTGTAATTTCAGCATTAAGTACTGCTTCCTTGACTATCTGCCTGCTTTTAGGTAAATGCGTCATGAAGAGATTCTGGATGATCTAAATCTACTTCTAATACATACATATTTTCTCCATTATCATCTAGCACTTTTATATAGACAGTTGTTAATTTTTCCAGATTTGTCCACTCAAAGGCTTTATAAGGAAGTTATTGAGACATTACCCAAGCGTACAGTATCTAAATATACAGTATATTGCGTAGGTTTATCACCGATCAAATGAAGAAATTAATTCATTATTTGACTTTGAATATATGTGACTGCATTGCGTTAACGTTCTTACTGAAGGAAATCACTAAAGGCGATGCTTTAGTTGCCATTAAAGAATCCCTTAGTAGCATTATCTTTCTTAGAACATTCCTCATTAGTTAGTTTATTTAAAAATTCTATACGTAAGAGATAATTCAGCTTAAATAATCATAAGGTAAGACGTCCCTTCTTTTGATTAAGTCCATGCTTTGATAATTGCAAAAACCGAGACTTTGCATTAATCATCTTTTACTCCTTAACAACCCCTAAGTTACCCTCCACTTCACCTGTTTGTTTCAATATTTTTAGCTCTGCTCTGATAAAACATTAACTATTGTTCGTCACCTTTTTATTTATTTATCTCCTTTAAAGAGCTAACCTACCTCAATATTCTATATCTCACATTGAAATTACTAACTGAAGTCTGGCGTTTAAGAATAAACAATCAGTTTGCTTCACAGAGTCCAGATTTTTTATTCCTTCCTCTTTAGTCATATCATACATTTAATTCTTTTATTTTTTCTCTGCCGATCAGCAAACAAATCAATAGTCCAGATTTTTTTTTTGTTCTTATGTCATCCTCTTTACTCATATCGTACTTTTTTTCTTTATGGAACAGCAACAACAACAGTATTTGTAGTGCCATCCATGTAGCCCTTCTCACTCCAGCAAATGATCAATAGCCTAGCTATTTACTGCCAATTAAATCAAATTAATCTCTGAAATATGATCGTACACATACACAGAGATCAATTGAAATAAAAAAATAAAAAATCTCCTCTGAGTAATCACAAGCCATCTGTGGAATCCGATACCAATTTCCTGGAATTAGTCAATTTCGCCAATCCAACCAATCTAAGCTCCAACCCCCGATGACGTCACACCCACACAGATCAATAGAAATAAAATTCCAATTTTTTTTTTCTACCGAATAGCAAACAAATCAATTTGACTCGCATAGTCCACATTCTTGTTTTCCCTTATGTCATCCTCTTTACTCATATTATACTTTTTTTACGGAACAGTAACAGATAAACATTTATACTGCACAGTATTTCCTATGGGATAAACATTTACTAACTCAAGGTCAGCATTCAAGAATAAACACACAGCTATGAATCTGCCTGACTCGTAGCCCAAAACTCTTCTCAAATTCTTATACGTGTTCACAATTCCTCTATGGAATCCAAAACCCAATTCCTGGAATCAGCCCCTCTCCCCTCTCCCTCTCATTCTTCCTAAACGAAAAAAGATACACACTGATCAATAGAAATTAGAACATAACCTGTAAGCAATCATAACCCATCTATGGAATAATCAAACCAATCTAAGCTCCAGCCCCCGATGACGTCACACCCACACAGATCAATAGAAATAAAATTCCTTTTTTTTCTACCGAATAGCAAACAAATCAATTTGACTCACATAGTCCAGATTTTTGTTTTCCCTTATGTCATCCTCTTTACTCATATTATACTTTTTTTACGGAACAGCAACAGATAAGCATTTATACTGCACAGTATTTCCTATGGGATAAACATTTACTAACTCAAGGTCAGCATTCAAGAATAAACACACAGCTATGAATCTGCCTGACTCGTAGCCCAGAACTCTTCTCAAATTCTTATAAGTGTTCATAATTCCTGGAATCAGCCCCTCTCCCCTCTCCCTCTCATTCTTCTCAAACGAAAAAAGACACACACTGATCAATAGAAATTAGAAAATAACCTCTAAGCAATCATAACCCATCTATGGAATTTGCCAATTTCCCCAATCAAACCAATCACACACACACGCAGATCAATAGAAATAAAAAAATAGCCTCTAAGCTAACATAACCCATCTATGGAATTTGCCAACTTCTCGAATCAAACCAATCTAAGCTCCACCCCGATGACGTCACACACACCCAGATCAATAGATCCCTTTTTCTTTACCGAATAGCAAACAAATCAATTTGACTCACATAATTCAGATTTTACTTTTGTTTCCTTATGTCATCCTCTTTACTCATATTATACATTTTTAAGTAAGTAAGTAACAGATAAACATTTGTAGTGCCCAACATTTGCTTTGGGATAAACACTTACTAACTCCGGGTCAGCATTCAAAAAGAAACACACAGCTATGAATCAGCCTGACTCGTAGCCCAAAACTCTTCTCTAATTCTTATATGTGTTCATAACTCCTCTATAAAATCCAAAAATCAATTCCTGAAATCAGCCAAACTCCCTCTCTCCTCTCCCTCTCAACCACCCTAAACGAAAAAGACACACACTGATCAATAGAAATAAAAAATAAAAAAAATCTCCTCTTAGCAATCATAACCCATGTATGGAATCCGATACCAATTTCCCAAATCAACCCTGTCTAAGCTCCAACCCCAATGACGTCACACCCAGAGAATAAAATCCAAATACCTCGCTCTCAACATCAAATATAATCACACAAAAACACACAGATCAGCAGCAATAAAAAACTCCCCTCTAAGCAATCATAACCCATCTATGGAATATGCAATTCATCAATCAAACCAAATATAAAAATCGCTCTCCACACACACTCACATATACTAAATGCTGCCTCACTCCCTGACTCTGATCTTACGATTCCCCCAGTCAAAACTAACTAATATGAAATATGACACCTCGTTCCCAAATTCAGATCTCAGTCCAAAGACGAAAAATAAACAAACGTGAAATATGACACCTCGCTCCGATGACGATTCCCCCAGCTAAACACTAACAAATATGAAATATGACCCCTCGCTCCAAATTCAGATCTTAGTCCAAAAGCAAAACATAAACAAACTTGAAATATGAAACCTCGCGCCCCAAATTCAGATCTCAATCCAAAAGCTAAAATAAACAAACGTGAAATTTGACACCTCACTCCCAACAGGCCACACTCCAAATCTTCCATTTCACTCTAACACATTCCACCAATTCCAGGAATCGATCGATTCTCCTCAATCAAACCAATTGCTGATTCCCTTCTCCAATTTCATAAACATATACAACCGTTGCCGTTTATATCGATGACTCATACTTTTTTCCACCAAATCATTGTGAAATTCCAAATCGAATTCATAGACATGATTGAACATGTTCACAATTCCCTCTAAAATCAATTCGTCAGGAATCAGCCAAACCAATCACACACGCACACACACACACACACACACACACATTTCCTCGTTCCCAAATTCAGATCTCAGTCCAAAGACAAAAAAATAAACAAACTTGAAATATGACACCTCGCTCCGATGATGATTCCCCCATCTAAACACTAACAACTATGAAATATGGCACCTCGCTCCCAAATTCAGATCTCAATGCAAAAGCTAATATAAACAAATGTGAAATATGACACCCCGCTCCGATGATGATTCCCCCAGCTAAACACTAACAACTATGAAATATGACACCTCGCTCCCAAATTCTGATCTCAATGCAAAAACAAATAGATAAACAAATGTGAAATATGACACCTCGCTCCCAAATTTTGATCTCAATGCAAAAACAAATAAATAAACAAACGTGAAATATGACACCTCGCTCCGATGATGAATCAATTCCAGGAATCGATCTCTTCCATCTCACTCTTACCCATTGCACGAATAGCACCTCAGCACCCCAAGGGCTCTCACTCTAACACATTGCACCCCATAGCACCTGTCCTAGAAGCCCCCTAAACCCACTACTCTAATTTAAAAAAAAATTATGTTTTTTTTTCCCATAAATAGTCGATTAATACTATAAGAAACTCAACTTTTATAATGACACTTCAGTTTTCAGCAAACACTTCTATTTTTTCCTGAAAACACTTCACTAAAAACTTGGCAAACGGCATCACTGATACCAAGTGTGGGCTTTGCTACAATGCGTGTGTGTGATTTACAAAAACAGAATTACACTATGCGTTTGCAAGAAAGAAATATATTAAATTACATTGTGTGTTTGCAAGTTATTACATATTGAATTTACTGTGTAAGAGAATACATATAATAAGAATAAGAAAGTAAATAATAATACATTCAATTTAGTGTGTAAAAGAATGCATTTAATAAGGATAAGTATACTTATATACGATAAACAGGCCCCTACAAAATCTATTAAAAAAAAGGAATTTTGTAAGAAATGGGAGAATTTAAAAACCTCTTAAGCTCTTACTTTTTCGAATTGTAAAATATCACCTCCCTTGCTCAAAATTTAAGGCCCAAAAATGAAATAGCCGTATCGCGGTGTCCCTGCGGTGCGGTTGCGGTGCGGCTGCGGTGTCCCTGCGGTGCGGCTGCTGTGCGGCTGCGGTGTGGCTGCGGTGTGGCTGCGGTGTCCCTGCGGTGTGGCTGCGGTGTCCCTGCGGTGCGGCTGCGGTGCGGCTGCGGAGTGGCTGCGGTGCGGCTGCGGTGACCCTGCGGTGCGGCTGCGGTGTCCATGCGGTGCGGCTGCGGTGCGGCTGCGATGTCCCTGCGGTGCGGCTGCGGTGTCATTGCGGTGCGGCTGCGGTGTCCCTGCGGTGCGGCTGCGGTGCAGCTGCGGTGTCCCTGCGGTGCGGCTGCGGTGTGGCTGCGGTGCGGCTGCGGTGCGGCTGCGGTGTCCCTGCGGTGTCCCTGCGGGCGGCTGCGATGTCCCTGCGGTGCTGCTGCGGTGCTGCTGCGGTGCGGCTGCGGTGTCCCTGCGATGCGGCTGCGGTGTGGCTGCGGTGCGCTGCCGTGTCAGTGCGGTGTGGCTGCGGTGTCCCTGCGGTGCAGCTGCGGTGCGGCTGCGGTGTAGCTGCGGTGCGGCTGTGGTGAGGCTGCGGTGTCCCTGCGGTGCGGTTGCGGTGCAGCTACGGTGTCCCTGCGGTGCGGCTGCGGTGTGTCTGCGGTGCGGCTGCGGTGTGGCTGCGGTGCGGCTGCTGTGTCCCTGCGGTGTTCCTGCGGTGCTGCTGCGGTGCGGCTGCGGCGTCCCTGCGGTACGGCTGCGGTGTGGCTGCGGTGTGGCTGCGGTGTCCCTGCGGTGCGGCTGCGGTGTCCCTGCGGTGCGGCTGCGGTGTGGCTGCGGTGTCCCTGCGGTGCGGCTGCGGTGTCCCTGGGTTGCGGTTGCGGTGCGGCTGCGGTGTCATTGCGGTGCGGCTGCGGTGTGGCTGCGGTGCGGCTGCGGTGTCCCTGCGATGCGGCTGCGGTGTGGCTGCGGTGTCCCTGCCGTGCGGCTGCGGTGTGGCTGCGGTGTCCCTGCGGTGCGGCTGCGGTGTCCCTGCGGTGCGGTTACAGTGCGGCTGCGGTGTCCCTGCGGTGCGGCTGCGGTGTCCTTGCGGTGCGGTTGCGGTGCGGCTGCGGTGTCCCTGCGGTGCGGCTGCGGTGTCCCTGCGGTGCGGCTGCGGTGTGGCTGCGGTGTCCCTGCGGTGCGGCTGCGGTGTCCCTGCGGTGCGGCTGCGGTGTCCCTGCGGTGCGGCTGCGGTGCGGCTGCGGTGTCCCTGCGGTGCGGCTGCGGTGTGGCTGCGGTGTCCCTGCGGTGTGGCTGCGGTGTCCCTGCGGTGCGGCTGCGGTGCGGCTGCGGTGTCCCTGTGGTGCGGTTGCGGGGCGGCTGCGGTGTGGCTGCGGTGTCCCTGCGGTGCGGCTGTGGTGTCCCTGCGGTGCGGCTGCGGTGTCCCTGCGGTGTGGCTGCGGTGCGGCTGCGGTGTCCCTGCGGTGCGGCTGCGGTGCGGCTGCGGTGTCCCTGCGGTGCGGCTGCGGTGTGGCTGCGGTGTCCCTGCGGTGTGGCTGCGGTGTCCCTGCGGTGCAGCTGCGGTGCGGCTGCGGTGTCCCTGCGGTGCGGTTGCGGTGCGGCTGCGGTGCTTCTGCGGTGTCCCTGCGGTGTGGCTGCGGTGTCCCTGCGGTGTGGCTGCGGTGTCCCTGCGGTGCGGCTGCGGTGTCCCTGCGGTGCGGCTGCGGTGTGGCTGCGGTGCGGCTGCGGTGCGGCTGCGGTGTCCCTGCCGTGCGGCTGCGGTGTGGCTGCGGTGTCCCTGCGGTGCGGCTGCGGTGTGGCTGCGGTGTCCCTGCGGTGTGGCTGCGGTGTCCCTGCGGTGTGGCTGCGGTGTCCCTGCGGTGCGGCTGCGGTGTGGCTGCGGCGTCCCTGCGGTGCGGCTGCGGTGTCCCTGCGGTGCGGTTGCGGTGCGGCTGTGGTGTCCCTGCGGTGCGGCTATGGTGTCCCTGCGGTGCAGCTGCGGTGTGGCTGCGGTGCGGCTGTGGTGCGGATGCGGTGCATTGCGGTGCGGCTGCGGTGTGGCTGCGGTGCGGCTGCGGTGTCCCTAAGGTGCGGCTGCGGTGTGGCTGCGGTGTGGCTGCGGTGTCAATGCGGCGCGGTTGCGGTGCGGTTACAGTGCGGCTGCGGTGTCCCTGCGGTGCGGCTGCGGTGTCGTTGCGGTGCGGCTGCGGTTTGGCTGCGGTGCGGCTGCGGTGTGGCTGCGGTGTCGCGGCGGTGCGGCTGCGGTGTCCCTGCGGTGCGGTTGCGGTGCGGTTACAGTGCGGCTGCGGTGTCCCTGCGGTGCGGCTGCGGTGTCCCTGCGGTGCGGTTGCGGTGCGGTTGCGGTGTGGCTGCGGTGTCCCTGCTGTGCGGCTGTGGTGTCCCTGCGGTGCGGCTGCGGTGTGGCTGCGGTACGGCTGTAGTGCGGCTGCGGTGCGGCTGTGGGGCGGATGCGGTGCAGCTGCGGTGTCCCGGCAGCGGTGTCCCTGCGGTGTGGCTGCGGTGTCCCTGCGGTGCGGTTGCGGTGTCCCTGCGGTGCAGCTGCGGTGCGGCTGCGGTGTCCCTGCGGTGCGGTTACAGTGCGGCTGCGGTGTCCCTTCGGTGCGGCTGCGGTGTCCCTGCGGTGCGGTTGCGGTGCGGTTGCGGTGTGGCTGCGGTGTCGCGGCGGTGCGGCTGCGGTGTCCCTGCGGTGCGGTTGCGGTGCAGTTACAGTGCGGCTGCGGTGTCCCTGCGGTGCGGCTGCGGTGTCCCTGCGGTGCGGTTGCGGTGCGGTTGCGGTGTGGCTGCGGTGTCCCTGCTGTGCGGCTGCGGTGTCCCTGCGGTGCAGCTGCGGTGCGGCTGCAGTGTGGCTGCGGTGTGGCTGCGGTGTCCCTGCGGTGCGGCTGCGGTGTCCCTGCGCTGCGGTGGCATTGCGGTGCGGCTGCGGTGTGGCTGCGGTGCGGCTGCGGTGTCCCTGCGGTGCGGTTGCGGTGTCCCTGCGGTGCGGTTACATTGTCCCTGCGGTGCGGCTGCTTTGTCATTGCGGTGCGGCTGCGGTGTGGCTGCGGTGTGGCTGCGGTGTGGCTGCGGTGCCCCTGCGGTGCGGCTGCGGTGTCATTGCGGTGCGGCTGCGGTGCGGCTGCGGTTTGGCTGCGGTGTCCCTGCGGTGCGGCTTCGGTGTCCCTGCGGTGCGGTTGCGGTGCGGCTGTGGTGTCCCTGCGGTGCGGCTATGGTGTCCCTGCGGTGCGGCTGCGGTGTGGCTGCGGTGCGGCTGTGGTGCGGATGCGGTGCTTTGCGGTGCGGCTGCGGTGTGGCTTTGGTGCGGCTGCGGTGTCCCTAAGGTGCGGCTGCGGTGTGGCTGCGGTGTGGCTGCGGTGTCAATGCGGTGCGGGTGCGGTGTCCCGGCGGTGCGGTTGCGGTGCGGTTACAGTGCGGCTGCGGTGTCCCTGCGGTTCGGCTGCGGTGTCATTGCGGTGCGGCTGCGGTTTGGCTGCGATGCGGCTGCGGTGTGGCTGCGGTGTCGCTGCGGTGCGGCTGCGGTGTCCCTGCGGTGCGGTTGCGGTGCGGTTGCCGTGTGGCTGCGGTGTCCCAGCGGTGCGGCTGCGGTGTCCCTGCGGTGCGGCTATGGTGTCCCTGCGGTGCGGCTGCGGTGTGGCTGCGGTGCGGCTGTAGTGCGGCTGCGGTGCGGCTGTGGGGCAAATGCGGTGCAGCTGCGGTGTCCCTGCGGTGCGGTTGCGGTGTGGCTGCGGTGCGGCTGCGGTGCGGCTGCGGTGTTCCTGCGGTGCGGTTGCGGTCCGGATGCGGTGTCCCTGCGGTGCGGTTGCGGTGCGGCTGCGGTGTCCCTGCGGTGTGGCTGCGGTGCTGCGGTGTGGCTGCGGTGCGGCTGCGTTGTCCTGCGGTGTGGCTGCGGTGTCCTTGCGGTGCGGCTGCGGTGCGGCTGCGGTGTGGCTGCGGTGTCCCTGCTTTGCGGTTGCGGTGTCCTTGCGGTGCGGCTGCGGTGCGGCTGCGGTGTCCCTGCGGTGTGGCTGCGGTGTCCTTGCGGTGCGGCTGCGGTGCGGCTGCCGTGCGGCTGCGGTGCGGCTGCTGTGTCCCTGCGGTGTGGCTGCGGTGTCCCTGCGGTGCGGTTGAGGTGTCCCTGCGGTGCAGCTGCGGTGCGGCTGCGGTGTCCCTGCGGTGCAGCTGCGGTGCGGCTGCAGTGTGGCTGCGGTGTGGCTGCGGTGTCCCTGCAGTGCGGCTGCGGTGTGGCTGCGGTGTCCCTGCGGTGCGGCTGCGGTGTCCCTGCGCTGCGGTGGCATTGCGGTGCGGCTGCGGTGTGGCTGCGGTGCGGCTGCGGTGTCCCTGCGGTGTGGCTGCGGTGTGGCTGCGGTGTCCCTGCGGTGCGGCTGCGGTGTCCCTGCGGTGCGGCTGCGGTGTCCCTGCTGTGCGGTTGCGGTGCGGCTGCGGTGTCCCTGCGGTGCGGCTGCGGTGTCCCTGGGGTGCGGTTGCAGTGCGGCTGCGATGTCCCTGCGGTGCGGCTGCGGTGTCATTGCGGTGCGGCTGCGGTGTGGCTGCGGTGTCCCTGGGGTGAGGTTGCGGTGCGGCTGCGGTGTCCCTGCGGTGCGGCTGCGGTGTCATTGCGGTGCGGCTGCGGTGTGGCTGCGGGGTGGCTGCGGTGTCCCTGCGGTGCGGCTGCGGTGTCCCTGCGGTGCGGTTGCGGTGCGGCTGCGGTGTCCCTGCGGTGCGGCTGCGGTGTCATTGCGGTGCGGCTGCGGTGTGGCTGCGGTGCGCCTGCGGTGCGCCTGCGGTGTCCCTGCGGTGCGGTTGCGGTGTGGCTGCGGTGTCCCTGCGGTGTGGCTGCGGTGCGGCTGCGGTGTGGCTGCGGTGTCCCTGCGGTGCGGCTGCGGTGTCCCTGCGGTGCGGCTGCGGTGTCCCTGCGGTGCGGCTGCTGTGCGGCTGCGGTGTCATTGCGGTGCGGCCGCGGTGTCCCTGCGGTGCGGCTGCGGTGTCATTGCGGTGCGGCTGCGGTGTGGCTGCGGTACGGCTGCGGTGTCCCTGCGGTGCAGCTGCGGTGCGGCTGCGGTGTCCCTGCGGTGCAGCTGCGGTGCGGCTGCAGTGTGGCTGCGGTGTGGCTGCGGTGTCCCTGCAGTGCGGCTGCGGTGTGGCTGCGGTGTCCCTGCGGTGCGGCTGCGGTGTCCCTGGGGTGCGGTTGCGGTGCGGCTGCGGTGTCCCTGGGGTGCGGTTGCGGTGCGGCTGCGGTGTCCCTGCGCTGCGGTGGCATTGCGGTGCGGCTGCGGTGTGGCTGCGGTGCGGCTGCGGTGTCCCTGCGGTGCGGCTGCGGTGTGGCTGCGGTGTCCCTGCGGTGCGGCTGCGGTGTCCCTGCGGTGCGGCTGCGGTGTCCCTGCGGTGCGGTTGCGGTGCGGCTGCGGTGTCCCTGCGGTGTCCCTGGGGTGCGGTTGCAGTGCGGCTGCGATGTCCCTGCGGTGCGGCTGCGGTGTCATTGCGGTGCGGCTGCGGTGTGGCTGCGGTGTCCCTGCGGTGTCCGTGGGGTGCGGTTGCGGTGCGGCTGCGGTGTCCCTGCGGTGCGGCTGCGGTGTCATTGCGGTGCGGCTGCGGTGTGGCTGCGGTGCGCCTGCGGTGTCCCTGCGGTGCGGTTGCGGTGTGGCTGCGGTGTCCCTGCGGTGTGGCTGCGGTGCGGCTGCGGTGTGGCTGCGGTGCGGCTGCGGTGTGGCTGCGGTGTCCCTGCGGTGCGGCTGCGGTGTCCCTGCGGTGCGGTTGCGGTGCGGCTGCGGTGTCCCTGCGGTGTCCCTGCGGTGCGGCTGCGGTGTCCCTGCGGTGCGGTTGCGGTGCGGCTGCGGTGTCCCTGCGGTGCGGCTGCGGTGTCATTGCGGTGCGGCTGCGGTGTGGCTGCGGTGCGCCTGCGGTGTCCCTGCGGTGCGGTTGCGGTGTGGCTGCGGTGTCCCTGCGGTGTGGCTGCGGTGCGGCTGCGGTGTGGCTGCGGTGCGGCTGCGGTGTGGCTGCGGTGTCCCTGCGGTGCGGCTGCGGTGTCCCTGCGGTGCGGTTGCGGTGCGGCTGCGGTGTCCCTGCGGTGCGGCTGCGGTGTCATTGCGGTGCGGCTGCGGTGTGGCTGCGGTACGGCTGCGGTGTCCCTGCGGTGCGGCTGCGGTGTGGCTGCGGTGTCCCTGCGGTGTGGCTGCGGTGTCCCTGCGGTGCGGCTGCGGTGTCCCTGCGGTGCGGCTGCGGTGTCCCTGCGGTGCGGCCGCGGTGTGGCTGCGGTGTCCCTGCGGTGTGGCTGCGGTGCGGCTGCGGTGTCCCTGCGGTGCGGCTGCGGTGTGGCTGCGGTGCGGCTGCGGTGTGGCTGCGGTGTCCCTGCGGTGAGGGTGCGGTGCGGCTGCGGTGTCTCTGCGGTGCGGTTGCAGTGCGGCTGCGGTGTCCCTGCGGTGCGGTTGCGGTGCGGCTGCGGTGCGGCTGCGGTGTGGCTGCGGTGCGCCTACGGTGTCCCTGCGGTGCGGTTGCGGTGTGGCTGCGGTGTCCCTGCGGTGTGGCTGCGGTGCGGCTGCGGTGTGGCTGCGGTGCGGCTGCGGTGTGGCTGCGGTGTCCCTGCGGTGCGGCTGCGGTGCCCCTGCGGTGCGGTTGCGGTGTGCCTGCGGTGCGGCTGCGGTGTCCCTGGGGTGCGGTTGCGGTGCGGCTGCGATGTCCCTGCGGTGCGGCTGCGGTGTCATTGCGGTGCGGCTGCGGTGTGGCTGCGGTGTCCCTGCGGTGTCCGTGGGGTGCGGTTGCGGTGCGGCTGCGGTGTCCCTGCGGTGCGGCTGCGGTGTCATTGCGGTGCGGCTGCGGTGTGGCTGCGGTGTGGCTGCGGTGTCCCTGCGGTGCGGCTGCGGTGTCCCTGCGTTGCGGTTGCAGTGCGGCTGCGGTGTCCCTGCGGTGCGGCTGCGGTGTCATTGCGGTGCGGCTGCGGTGTGGCTGCGGTGCGCCTGCGGTGTCCCTGCGGTGCGGTTGCGGTGTGGCTGCGGTGTCCCTGCGGTGTGGCTGCGGTGCGGCTGCGGTGTGGCTGCGGTGCGGCTGCGGTGTGGCTGCGGTGTCCCTGCGGTGCGGCTGCGGTGTCCCTGCGGTGCGGTTGCGGTGCGGCTGCGGTGTCCCTGCGGTGCGGCTGCGGTGCGGCTGCGGTGTCATTGCGGTGCGGCTGCGGTGTGGCTGCGTTGCGGCTGCGGTGTGGCTGCGTTGCGGCTGCGGTGTCCCTGCCGTGCGGCTGCGGTGTGGCTGCGGTGTCCCTGCGGTGTGGCTGCGGTGTCCATGCGGTGCGGCTTCGGTGTCCCTGCGGTGCGGCTGCGGTGTCCCTGCGGTGCGGCTGCGGTGTGGCTGCGGTGTCCCTGCGGTGTGGCTGCGGTGCGGCTGCGGTGTCCCTGCGGTGCGGCTGCGGTGTGGCTGCGGTGCGGCTGCGGTGTGGCTGCGGTGTCCCTGCGGTGTGGCTGCGGTGTCCCTGCGGTGCGGCTGCGGTGTCCCTGCGGTGCGGCTGCGGTGTCCCTGCGGTGCGGTTGCGGTGCGGCTGCGGTGTCCCTGCGGTGCGGCTGCGGTGTCATTGCGGTGCGGCTGCGGTGTGGCTGCGGTACGGCTGCGGTGTGCCTGCGGTGCGGCTGCGGTGTCCCTGCGGTGCGGCTGCGGTGTCCCTGCGGTGCGGCTGCGGGGTGGCTGCGGTGTCCCTGCGGTGTGGCTGCATTGCGGCTGCGGTGTCCCTGCCGTGCGGCTGCGGTGTGGCTGCGGTGTCCCTGCGATGTGGCTGCGGTGTCCCTGCGGTGCGGCTGCGGTGTCCCTGCGGTGTCCCTGCGGTGTCCCTGCGGTGCGGCTGCGGTGTCCCTGCGGTGCGGTTGCAGTGCGGCTGCGGTGCGGCTGCGGTGTCATTGCGGTGCAGCTGCGGTGTGGCTGCGGTGCGCCTGCGGTGTCCCTGCGGTGCGGCTGCGGTGTGGCTGCGGTGTCCCTGCGGTGTGGCTGCGGTGCGGCTGCGGTGTGGCTGCGGTGCGGCTGCGGTGTGGCTGCGGTGTCCCTGCGGTGCGGCTGCGGTGTCCCTGCGGTGCGGTTGCGGTGCGGCTGCGGTGTCCCTGCGGTGCGGCTGCGGTGTCATTGCGGTGCGGCTGCGGTGTGGCTGCGGTGCGCCTGCGGTGTCCCTGCGGTGCGGTTGCGGTGTGGCTGCGGTGTCCCTGCGGTGTGGCTGCGGTGCGGCTGCGGTGTGGCTGCGGTGCGGCTGCGGTGTGGCTGCGGTGTCCCTGCGGTGCGGCTGCGGTGTCCCTGCGGTGCGGTTGCGGTGCGGCTGCGGTGTCCCTGCGGTGCGGCTGCGGTGTCATTGCGGTGCGGCTGCGGTGTGGCTGCGGTACGGCTGCGGTGTCCCTGCGGTGCGGCTGCGGTGTGGCTGCGGTGTCCCTGCGGTGTGACTGCGGTGTCCATGCGGTGCGGCTGCGGTGTCCCTGCGGTGCGGCTGCGGTGCGGCTGCGGTGTGGCTGCGGTGTCCCTGCGGTGTGGCTGCGGTGCGGCTGCGGTGTCCCTGCGGTGCGGCTGCGGTGTGGCTGCGGTGCGGCTGCGGTGTGGCTGCGGTGTCCCTGCGGTGTGGCTGCGGTGCGGCTGCGGTGTCCCTGCGGTGCGGCTGCATTGCGGCTGCGGTGTCCCTGTGGTGTGGCTGCGGTGTCCCTGCGGTGCGGCTGCGGTGTGGCTGCGGTGCGGCTGTGGTGCGGCTGCGGTGCGGCTGTGGTGCGGCTGCGGTGTCCCTGCGGTGCGGCTGCGGTGCAGCTATGGTGCGGCTGCGGTGTCCCTGCGGTGCGGCTGCGGTGCAGCTGCGGTGCGGTGTCCCTGCGGTGCGGCTGCGGTGTCCCTGCGGTGCGGCTGCGGTGTGGCTGCGGTGTGGCTGCGGTGCGGCTGCGGTGTGGCTGCGGTGTCCCTGCGGTGCGGCTGCGGTGTCCCTGCGGTGCGGCTGCGGTGTGGCTGCGGTGTCCCTGTGGTGTGGCTGCTTTGTCCCTGCGGTGCGGCTGCGGTATCCCTGCGGTGCGGTTGCTTTGCGGCTGCGGTGTCCCTGCGGTGCGGTTGCGGTGTGGCTGCGGTGCGGCTGCGGTGCGGCTGCGGTGCGGCTGCGGTGTCCCTGCGGTGCGGTTGCGGTGTGGCTGCGGTGTCCCTGCGGTGCGGCTGCGGCGTCCCTGCGGTGCGGCTGCGATGTGGCTGCGGTGCGGCTGCGGTGTCATTGCGGTGCGGCTGCGGTGTCATTGCGGTGCGGCTGCGTTGTGGCTGCGGTGTCCCTGCGGTGCGGTTGCGGTGTGGCTGCGGTGCGGTTGCGGTGTCATTGCGGTGCGGCTGCGGTGTGGTTGCGGTGTGGCTGCGGTGTCCCTGCGGTGCGGCTGCGGTGTTCCTGCGGTGCGGTTGCGGTGTCCTTGCGGTGCGGCTGCGGTGCGGCTGCGGTGCGGCTGCGGTGCGGCTGCGGTGTTCCTGCGGTGTGGCTGCGGTGTCCCTGCGGTGCGGCTGCGGTGTCATTGCGGTGCGGCTGCGGTGTGGCTGCGGTGTCATTGCGGTGCGGCTGCGGTGTGGATGCGGTGTCCTTGCGGTGCGGCTGCGGTGCGGCTGCGGTGCGGCTGCGGTGTCCCTGCGGTGTGGCTGCGGTGTCCCTGCGGTGCGGCTGCGGTGTCATTGCGGTGCGGCTGCGGTGTGGATGCGGTGTCCCTGCGGTGCGGTTGCGGTGTGGCTGCGGTGCGGCTGCGGTGCGGCTGCGGTGCGGCTGCGGTGTCCCTGCGGTGCGGTTGCGGTGTGGCTGCGGTGTCCCTGCGGTGCGGCTGCGGTGTCCCTGCGGTGCGGTTGCGGTGCGGCTGCGGTGTCCCTGCGGTGCGGCTGCGGTGTGGCTGCGGTGTCCCTGCGGTGCGGCTGCGGTGTTATTGCGGTGCGGCTGCGGTGTGGCTGCGGTGTCCCTGCGGTACGGTTGCGGTGTGGCTGCGGTGCGGCTGCGGTGCGACTGCGGTGCGGCTGCGGTGCGGCTGCGGTGTCCCTGCGGTGTTGTTGCGGTGTCCCTGCAGTGCGGCTGCGGTGTCCCTGCGGTGCGGCTGCGGTGTGGCTGCGGTGTCTCTGCGGTGCGGCTGCGGTGTCCCTGCATTGCGATTGCGGTGCGGCTGCGGGGTCCCTACGGTGCGGCTGCGGTGTCCCTGCGGTGCGGCTGCGGTGTCCCTGCGGTGCGGCTGCTGTGCGGCTGCGGTGTCATTGCGGTGCGGCCGCGGTGCGGCTGCGGTGTCATTGCGGTGCGGCTGCGGTGTGGCTGCGTTGTCCCTGCGGTGCGGCTGCGGTGTGGCTGCGGTGCGGCTGCGGTGTCATTGCGGTGCGGCTGCGGTGTCATTGCGGTGCGGCTGCGGTGTCATTGCGGTGCGGCTGCGGTGTGGCTGCGGTGTCCCTGCGGTGCGGTTGCGGTGCGGCTGCGGTGTCCCTGCGGTGCGGCTGCGGTGTCCCTGCGGTGCGGCTGCGGTGTCCCTGCGGTGCGGCTGCTGTGCGGCTGCGGTGTCATTGCGGTGCGGCCGCGGTGTCCCTGCGGTGCGGCTGCGGTGTCATTGCGGTGCGGCTGCGGTGTGGCTGCGTTGTCCCTGCGGTGCGGCTGCGGTGTGGCTGCGGTGCAGCCGCGGTGTGGCTGCGGTGTGGCTGCGGTGTCCCTGCGGTCCGGCCGCGGTGTGGCTGCGGTGCGGCTGCGGTGTCATTTCGGTGCAGCTGCAGTGTCCCTGCGGTGCGGCAGCGGTGTCATTGCGGTGCGGCTGCGGTGTGGCTGCGGTGTCCCTGCGGTGCGGCTGCGGTGTGGCTGCGGTGTCCCTACGGTACGGCTGCGGTGTGGCTGCGGTGTCCCTGCGGTGCGGCTGCGGTGTCCCTGCGGTCCGGTTGCGGTGCGGTTGCGGTGCGGCTGCGGTGTCCCTGCGGTGCGGCTGCAGTGCGGCTGCGGTGTCCCTGCGGTGCGGTTGCGGTGCGGCTGCGATATCCCTGCGGTGCGGCTGCGGTGTCCCTGCGGTGCGGCTGCGGTGTCCCTGCGGTGCGGTTGCGGTGTGGCTGCGGTGCGGCTGCGGTGCGGCTGCGGTGTTTAGTAGCAACCGACATTTTTTTCAATTCTTTAATATTACCTAACTGTAAATCGTGTAGGAATTCTACGTCCAACTTTACATCTTTCACTGTTATATTTCGTTGAATTATGGATGGCAAAATCTGGAAAGTTCTGATTTGGGCATTCGTATAGTTTCTATCATCAATAGTTATGGTGTCATTGTCAAACTGCACTAAAAATGTCCCGCAAAGCATTTTACTTTCATTACTGTGTTTGAGCGTTCCGTTTAAGTTGGTCAGGAAAACTGAGGTCGGCTAGAAGTTCGATAATAGGTTTTTTGTAGAACTGGTAGTCACACCTCGCATCTGTTCCTCTTATCAATTGGCTAATACAGTGATCGGAAGAAAACTTCTGGAGTTGATTTTCACTGCAGATTATTGAATCCCGGATCTTGGGACATGTCTCTTTAATTCCATAAATTTCGTCATGGGTTACAAGGAGCTCATTCGTGTCTAGGTGGATCCTTCTATAATCTTTGATTGTGGATTTGGCAATGACGTGGTTAAACTCTTTTGGCCTGGTTTTCGGTAGCGATATAGCGTACAGTATTACTGAGTCTTTCTGCAACATAATCGGCTCCGCATATTCGATTGCTTCTATTTCGTTGTCGTATGGGAGTGTTTCGATTTGAGAAAGTATATTTTGAACTTCCTCTCTGTTCAGAAGATTGGTGTTTATGACTCCTTTCTTCGCTAGTTGGGCTGCTGAGATGATTTCACTGAGCTCTTCCTTGATAATTGCAAGTTTGTTGTAAAGCATCTGTTCTTCTTCCTTTTATCAGCGAGGCTATGATCCGAAAACAAGGGATCACAGCCCTCCCACTTCACTGCATTTCTACTGATCCGCCTGTGGGGTTCGCCTATTTGACCTCAGAAAATATCGGCAGGCCTGCCGATTTTGGATCACTCGGTTACTGAGGCCAATGAAATGCCGATGTCGTCGCATTTGTCTGATCCAGGCGTTTATAGGCCTGCCTTTCCTACATCGCGATGTCTTTGGAACGTGCATAGATATTGCCTTTTAACTGCCGAACCAATCGAACTAATTGATCTTGTCTGTCTTGTACTTTTTCCCTGTAGGTTCGACAGTAACTGTCTTATTTGTCCAAGCTGGTGAATCAGTTGCGGTCGTAGAATGCTGGTTCTGTCTAGGTGACTTTCGATTGTGGGTGCAATTTCATTTACTATGTCTTCGTAGTTCGTCAAATTGATCATATGTACCATTTTGAATGCTCCACTAATTATTCTGCCCTTTCCAACCTTTAATGTTGTTATAGGTGCGTTGTATTCGAATATGTTGACAGCTCCTAATGCCAATCCTTGCATCAACCTGGAATTCAGAAGGAAATTTATCTTATTGAATGTTCTTGATTTGGGATTTGTGAATCTTTTTTCCCGTTTCCGTAATAACGGTAACCCTATTGTCACGCAGCACCTTTTCTTTAGTATACAGAGGTTTTTGCTTACCGCCGCGGCGTTTGATTGCCGCTTAGATGGTCTGACCTGCATTGCGATTGATCGGGAAACTACTGACTGCCCAAAACATGGCTTGGGCCAGTAGCGCAACAATCAAGTTCGTGATGAAGTGCTTACTTTACCTCCTAGTGGTGGTCCCCGGGCAACTATACGTATAAACCCTTATACGTATAGGCCAAAATTGTAAGTGCGGGTTGTCTAGGGCCTTGATTCTAGGCTAGGTAACGTGGGCCAGCAACCTGCGTTACTGAAACCAGCTCGCTACTGAAACCGACACTATGCCTCGGATAAGGACTGATCACATGTTGACGACTTTTGGCTATTGTACCCGGACAAAGATAGGTTTCTGGAATGTAAAGACGCTCCTCGACTCGAGAAGAGAAGGTCCTTACAATGCCAGATTCCTCCAACTGGAAAAGGAATTCATGCGATATAAACTGCACATTTTGGGGGTAAGTGAAGTAAGATGGTTAGAAGCGGGCGAGTACCAGTCTCCAACGCGTAACACTGTACTACTCTATTCTGGAAGACCATCCGGAAGTCCGCGGGAATATGGAGTCGGACTACTGCTAACAACAACAGCACGCAAGGGCCTAATTTCCTGGCAGCCTCATGGTGATAGGATTTTGACGGCCAGATTCCGGACTAGAGTACGACGCGTCACCATCATACAGTGTTACGCCCCAACGAATAGTTCGTCTGAGGACGAAAAGGAGAGCTTCTACAATCTCTTAAGCGCCGTCTTCAACACAACACCAAATTTAGACATTGTCATTTTTTTTTTTTTTTTTTTATAAAAAAGGAAACCCAAATCCCAGAGCACTCAGACTCTCCGGTCCATTGTACTACCAGGCAGGAACCTTTCTTTGGTGCAGTGGTTGGTAAAACTTCGATGCAATTTGTTTTTCCTTTATACTTGGGTGGCCCATGATTGCTGTTCCCCGCTGGGGCTTGAACCTGCACACATCGGTTAACGAGCAAACACACTACCCACTGCACCATTGCCACCCCCTAGACATTGTCATAGTGATGGGGGATTTGAATGCCAAGGTAGGCAGCGACAACGAAGGGCTCAAGCATGTAATCGGGAAGCATGGGCTAGGCAACCGCAATGACAACGGCGAAAGGTTTGTGGATTTCTGCAATGCCAACCGCCTTGTGATAGGTGGCACCATGTTTGAGCACAAGACCTGCCACAAAGTCAGCTGGGTTTCCAATGACAGGCAAGCAACCTCCAACCAAATTGACCATTTTGCTATCAGCCGCCGCTTTAGAAGCAGTCTCCTGGACATCCGAAACAGACGAGGGGCAGATGTGGGGATAGTACGTGATCACCATCTTATGATAGCTACTCTTCAACTACGCACTGCTGCAGTTCGAAGATCCCACGACAACACAAGAATGCCCAGGTTCAACATCGATAGACTTAGTGATCCCTCAGTGCGCCAACAATTAAGGGAGCACTTTTCGCAAGGTGTGGAAGCAATCAGCAGCTCAATGCCCGCAACCATCCAAGACCATTGGTGTGCTGTGAAAAATCGCAGGGAAGACATAGGGCGTGGCTTTCCGAGGATACCTGGAGACGGATTGACGAACGAAAACAGCTGAAAGCTCGCGTTGCAGCTACCCCAGCAGCAGGGAGAAGCGAGCTAGAGTCCCTATATCGCATGAAGATGAGAGAAGTTCAGCGTAGCGTACGACGTGACAAGCGAAACTACATCAACGCGCTGGCTACAGAAGCAGAAGAAGCTGCACGGAGGTGCGACAGCAGGACTGTCTACAGAATCACGAAAGAGCTGACAGGTGGTCGCAGCTCCAGCCAATACCTAGTGAAAAGCCTAGACGGCTCCTTGCTCATTTCGGATGAGGACCAGCTCAAGAGATGGAAAGAGCATTTTGCTACGGTTTTGAACCGTGTATTCGCTAGCGATATGCTCCCAAATCAGACTGAGATGCCCGAGGTGAGAAGTTCCGGAATATGCACCACGACTCCCAGTAAAGATGAGATCATTACCGCGATCAAGGCACTCAAAACCAACAAGGCGGTTGGACTTGACGGTATTCCAGCAGAGCTCTTACGAGCAACGCCAACAACATCGGCTGAGCTTCTGCTTCCACTTATAGATAGAGCTTGGGAAGCTGAGAGCTTTTCTAACGAGTGGAAAAAGGGAATGATCGTCAAGCTTCCTAAGAAAGGAAATTTAATGGAGTGCGGAAACTGGAGGGGTATCTGCGTGCTGCCTGCTGTAGCTAAGATAATAGCTAAAATCATCCTTGAGCGAATCAAACAACATCTCGAAGACACACTCGATGCCGAACAAGCAGGTTTCCGCTCTGGATCCTCCTGTGCCGACCACATCAACACCCTGCGGATTATCATCGAACAGTGTGTTGAATATCGATCGCCACTGCACCTGCTGTTCATCGATTTTGAGAAGGCGTTCGATAGTGTCAACAGGGAGTTTATTTTGCGTGCCTTACGCAGGAGAGGCATTCCCAATAAACTAATTGCTATTATCAAAGCTACATATGAAGGCTCCAAATGTCACGTTCTGCACAGGGGAAGGTTGTCTGAGGAATTTGAGATCCAAAGTGGGGTAAGACAAGGCTGTATCCTTTCACCAATATTATTCCTATTGGTGATTAGCGATGTGCTTCATGCAGCTTTGTCGACGGGAAACGGAGGAATTCGATGGACTCTTACATCTCAACTGAAACATCTTGACTACGCAGACGATGTATGCTTACTCTCCCACAGAATTATGGACCTCCACCAAATGACAGCCGATGTGGAGAGTTAGGCAGGTGTCGTCGGGCTGAAAATTAATACGACAAAAACTAAAATCATCAGCCTTGGAACTAACTCATCGGCTCAAATATGCATTGCTGGACAACCGGTAGAGAGAGTAGAGGATTTCCAGTATCTTGGGAGTATTGTCTCGACCGATGGTGGAACCGAACTGGATATAGCCAACAGGATCGCCAAAGCAAAGTCCGCGTTCGGGATGTTGTCCAAAATATGGCGAAGCAATGCAATCAGTTTGAGCACCAAAATAAGACTGTTCCGCTCCAACGTTGAATCCGTGCTGCTATATGGTTGCAGCACGTGGAGAGTGACCACTACTATCACCAGAAAGCTGCAAACGTTCGTTAATAGGTGTCTGCGCAATATCTTAAGGATTTTCTGGCCCAATCGTATCTCTAACGAACACCTTTACGAGAGAACGGGTCGGGAACCAATAGGCACAACCATCCAACGACGGAAATGGCAGTGGATTGGTCACACGTTCCGAAAGGGTGACAGCTCCATAGCGAACCATGCTATGCAATGGAACCCTCTAACTCAGGATGGCAGAAGACCTGGCGGTCCGCGGAAAACATGGCGCAGAACAGTCGAGAAGGAGGCACGGCAGTTAGGGAAAAGTTGGGGAGAACTCAGACACATTGCCAGAAACCGTACACGATGGCGCGTAGGCGTAGTAGAGGCCCTAGGACCCACAAGGGGATACAGGACATAAGTAAGTAGATGGTCTGACCGGGTTGGTAGGTCTTCGCCGTATTCCCTTTATGGTTTTCCCTACTAATTTTCCTCCTTTGGTTTCTTTTGATAAGTTCTATGAGATCTTCTTTCACTTTGGATTGGAAATCAACAAGATTGCGATAGTTGATCCTTTGGCTTCTTCCCAAGAATATGTCGCTTGGCTTCTTTTTTGTAACGGAGTGAATGGTATTATTGTATCGATCAACTGCTATATCTATGACATCCTTTAGTGTTAAGTCAGGGTATTCCTTTCGAAGACACCTGGTTATTTCTATTATAGTCGAATGTACCATTTCCACTGTTCCGTTGACCTCGCTCTTCTGGGGCGGTGTTAAATAGATCTTAACCCCAAGCGACTTAATATAATTTGAGATTATTGGACTTACGAAACTACTTTCATTATCAGTTACAATAGATTTGGGCACAGTGAAATAGTGCAGGATTTTAACCCTTCTGTCAATGAGTATTTCTGGCCAGACCTTTTCCATTTTCGAAACAATTTTTTCCTAATTGATTGTGTAGCTATCTTTACCAAATTTCCTGACTTTGTCAGCGTACATATTTTGAATGCTTTAGTGTGGACAATAAATTGTAAATCTAAGTGGGTGAGAAAAAAAATAAAGTTTTTCTACAACAACCCCTAGAATCAATGGAATAGGTCTGGCTAGACCTTGTTACATATTGTATGGAGAAACGTATTTATTTAACATTTCATCCAAAAAAAAACTCTTTATACCTTATTCCGTCAAGTAATTATTAGTTTTGTTTAGTGCATTATATATAAACAAAATAATTTATTACGGTATTTGGCAAAAATATGCAACTGCCTGGAGTTTTCCACTAATTACTTATGTTTATGACGTATGCAGGCCATTGGGTCACTTGAACATTCCGTATTTGATTGTAAATCGTTTATTGCCTACGACTTCCAGATAATTAGTTCATTAGTGAATCTTACAGTTAGTTATTTTCGTTCAGTTTGTGGGTATATATGAGTGAAGCAATTCTGTTTTACAACCAGCATAAAGTTGGTGTCGACGACATAGATCATATGTTGGGAGAATATACATGTAAACGACAGACGAAGCGATGGCCACTGGTTTTTCTTTACAACATGTTGGATATCGCAGCATTAGCATCTTTCATAATTTACAAAAACGTAAATGATATGAGTGCAATGAACAAAACCAATGCACGTCGACAATTTTTGCATTCTTTGTTTGAGCAGTTAGTGACCCCTCAGATCGAAGCAAGGATGAACGATCCAATGATAATAGGGGTGTTTTCCGTTAGAAATGGCATCGAATCTTTCTTCGGAGCACCATTGCAAAATAGGATTTCACAGCCCAGCAGTAGCCAGACAAGAAAATACTTCGTATGTAGTGGTTCTACCTATACTATGAGCAGAGGGGTTTGGTATTCAAGCGTACCACGCTATATTGATAGGCGATTTCTCGCCGCAACTTCGAGATCTCAATAGAAGCAAGGCATTACTGCCGATTTGAATTCCAAGATAGATCTAATTTTATTCTTGACATTTCATACCTTAAATACTATTAACATAACTGTTATACTTATCTTCTATCTTACTTCTACTTACACTAGCGCTTATGGATATCTTATTCTAGATTCTTATTGGCTGTACACTATTCGATAGGATCTTATTACTATTGAGTGACGTTCAGTGCAATTGAGTGCATGACACACCAAGAATGTGTGACCCAAGAGGAATGAACTCGATTGCACTTCACATGCTTCGTCACTTTGTTATTGTTTATGTTTTGGGCAGGCAGTGGCGTCAGTCAGTGGATACACTACACGTAATATTATTGTTATGTAAAAAAAAACTTTAAATTAAAAATAAAAATAATAACATGTCCAAAATAACAAAAAAAACTTCAATTATTTCATTGAGTTCCATCCATTTTCATACAAAATGTATGAAGGTCCAGCCAGACCTATTCCATTGATGGGAAGGTTTTAAAACATCCATTGACAGAAGGGTTAATTATCTTCTTCCTTAGATAGAGAGCCGATTTTTCCTTAATATGGAAAAACTTCGCAAACTTCGAGAATTTGTCCACACAGGTAATAAATTTCTCCCGATCCATTTCAAATATGTCCATATGAACTATTTCTGTGGGATAAGTGGGATTAGGTGTTTCTTGAAGTTAGGGTTTCGAAGGGTGTCTGTCGTACTTATTGATTTTACATACTTCGCATGTTCTCGTAACTTTTTTAATAAGGCTGGCCATCTTTGGGATGTAATTCCGCTCCAGGACTTGTTCTTTATTCTCTCGATGATTACGGTGAGCTCTGCTATGTTCTTCCTGGATGATTTTAATCTTATTTTCCTCGTTTCGCAAGTCTTCCACTACCCTTTGCGTAGTGCGGATTTTAAATCTGCTGAAGTTTTCCTTGAAGATATCCTGTAGAAGAGAGAGATATGCCTCTGGTATTTTGATACCGTTTAGTATATTTGGGTTTAACTTTTCTTTTAAGGCCTTCGTCAAGTTTTCCTTCGTGATTTGCTCAAATCGTATATAGTGTCTATGGAAGGTAGGATGGGGTTCTTCATAAGCATGTATTTCACGTCCTTCCGAGAAGATTAATTAATTCCTGAACACGTTCAATGGTGCTTCGCAGTGTGGGATCGAGTCTGAACCGTCCTCGTCAGCGCTGTGCATGGTTTGTGAATCAGACGATAAACTGTTGATCTCTGTTTTTAGTCTAGACAACGCGTCTGCTACGAAATTTGTTTTCCCCGGCTTATAGACTAACTCATAGTTATACTCTTCGATCCTTGCCTTCCACCTTTTGAGTTTGGCGTTTGTATTCAGGTTGCTTAGCGCAAAAGTCAGTGGTCGGTTAAAATTCGCACCTTTTTTGCCCCGTACAGGTAATTTCTTAAATTGTCGAGAGCCCAGACTATTGCAAGCATCTCCTTCTCATTCGTGGCATAGTTCTCTTCTGCCTTGCTGAGGGATCTGGAGATGTAAGTAATCGGTCTATCCTTTCCGATTTCGCCCTGCGAGAGCACTGCTCCTATCGCTGTGTTGGAAGCATCCGTTGTTAGGATGAAGGGCTTCTCGAAGTCTGGAAAAATTAGTATTTCTGATGACGTTAGGAGTTCTTTCAGGTTTTCAAAGGCTTTAAGCTCCTCGGTGTTAAGTTGGATTTGAACCTTTTTTGAAATATTGGCCCTGACCTGGGCCCTCTCCCCTCTCGTAAGACTTGTCAGGGGCTTTGCAACCTTAGCAAAGTCTTTGATAAATCTTCTGTAACAGGAAGTAAGTCCGAGGAATCCTTTTAGTTCTTTGAGATTTTCCGGTGGTTTCAACTTGCGAATCGCCTCTACCTTCATTTTTTCGGGTCTTACTCCCTTATTAGTTATTAGATAACCTAAGAATTCCGTTTCTCGCGTTAAAAACTGTGTTTTGTCCAAATTCACTCTAAGGTTTGCCTTTTCAAGTGCATGGAGTACGGTGCCGATATTTTTTAGATGTTGCTCCTCATTTTGTCCAAATATAATTATGTCGTCAATATAGACATAACATATCTTCCCGATGTATGTCTTCAACACGTCATCTATTGTCCTTTGAAAAATTGCCGGTGCATTCTTCAAGCCAAACGGGAGTCTGGTAAACTCGTACTTTCCATTCATGGTAGAAAACGCAGTTTTAGCAATGTCACACTCCTTCATTCGTATCTGGTGAAAACCTGAGGTGAGATCTAGTGTTGTAAAGAATTCTGAATTGCCTAGGCTAGCTATAGTGTTACTGATATCTGGTATTGGATACGTGTCGGATATTGTGACAGCATTAAGTCTCTTATAATCAATAACGATCCTGTATTTCTTCTCTCCTGTGGTATCCGATTTCTTCGGGACTATCCACAGTGGAGAATTGTAAGGGCTTTTTGACGGTCTTATGATACCGTCCTGTAGAAGCTTCTGTATTTGGGTTTCCACTTCTGACCTTAAATATACAGGATATGGATAGGACTTTGTATAGATAGCTTCTTCTGTTGTGGTCCGAATCTCCGCTCTTATATTAGTGTCAATGAGTTCGTCGTCACTGATTGGACCAAAAACCTTCTCATATTTATTGATAATGCAACGAAGATTCCTTTTGGATTCTTCTGGTAAGTGGTCATCTCTAATTTCGATGTTATTTACCTGGACTGACCTTTTTTCTTCCAAGGGAATTTGTATGCCTGGATTGATTGACAAGATGTTGTTCTTCCTGTCTATGACTGCCTCCAGTTGTTTTAGTGTATCATCGCCAATGATACCGTCGAATGGTTTTAGGCCTGGTAGGACGAAGAACTCTAAGATGGTGTCATTTCCTACTTTTTCAAAAAATTTCCCAGATACCTTCCTATCTATTTGGATTTCGCCTCCGGCTGACTGGATTTTAAATGATTTTTGGGCTGGCTTCGCATAGACCGCCAATTCTGATCGTATGAATTTCTTATTTGCTCCGGTGTCAATGAGAAATTTAAGGACGGAGCCATCCCTGGTAATGTATTTTATGTAAGGAATGCTGGATAGGCTCCTATCATAAAATTTAGGTCTGTTTCTGCTGGTTCTTCTTCTAGATTTTCCGTATCATAGCCAACAGAGGTGTACTCCTCGACTTCCTGTTCGTATTCGTCCAAATATTGCTCTTCTTCTTGAGGTTCTGTGTTGAACAATCTTTGTTGTTTCAAAGGATGGTTGTCTGAGTGACCCTTGAACGGGTTATGCTGATTGTAGGACTGGTATGGTCCGGATTTTCCAGGTCGGTTAGGAGCTGTACGGTTGATGTAGTTAACCTGTCTTGATTGAACAGACTGATCCACTGACATTGGTACTGGGGGCTTTGGTCCGGTTGGTCTAGGTTGTACTGGTATCTGATTTATTGGTGCGGTCAAACTGTAATTTCCCCTTGGATGTATTGTTACGCTCCTGTAATTCAGGTTCTGAATTTCTAAGCACGACGCATATGCTTCGGGCAGTGTCTTTGGCTTTTGAATGATTAATATTTTCGATAATTCGCCGTTTAACCCTCTTATAAATATGTCCAAAGCCCGATTACGGTAATTCTCGATTAGCGCGTTGACCGTTTCCGCACTGTAATCCTCTGTTTTGATCTTATTTATTATGAGCGAGAACTGGTGGTTAACACTATCATAATATTCGTCAATGCTCATTTTTCCTTGCGAAAGGGTGCTAAGTTGGTGTTCAAGTGTTCTCACATCTCTTTTGTCGGCGTAGTGTAGCGAGAGACACGTCTTAATGGCCGACCAGTCGTCGCTAAATATGTTGTACGAAATTAGGGCTGCATCAGCTCCGCCTCTTATTTGCTGCCGAATGCTTTGCAGAATAGCGCGGTAAATTGGCTTCTCCTGCACTATCTCGTAGTCCTTTAAGAAGTTTACGACATTGTGGATCCAGGACACGTACTCTACCGGATTTCCATCGAAAGTTTGCAGGTCTTTCACGCTGTCGGGTAGTTTACTGATTTCCTTCAGGTCTTGCTCTGTTTGAGGTGATCGCGGTGTTCAAGAATTCGGGGAAGCGGGGGTTGTTGCACTTTCGAGCGATCCTAGCCTCCGCCCTAAATCTTTGATCCTCTCGATCTGGGCGTTTACCGCTCCAGTGAGCTGGGTAATAGCGGTTTGAATCGCTTCCATTTTGCCAAATTTTATTAGGTTATGAAGATGTTTTTTATCAGATTCTTCTATTTTAAATAAGTTTATTTAGTTAGCTTAAATGGTTTGTGTTTGTGTGACAATATTGCGTGTACTTAATAATAATCAGTTACTATAATGCTTAATATACTATTTAGTGGTGGTTGTGTGACAATATTCTGTGTACTTATACGTATTTTCTACCAAAAATGTTTCTTTTCTCAACAGTTATTTATTTCAGTTTCTTAATATGTTACCAACTGGTTTTTGTCTGACAATTATGTGTATATTTTATTTTTATTTTATTTTAGAAATTTTAAGACTAATGATTAAAATGAGATTTAAGTAGTAGACTTACGAGAAAATTATGAGTAAATTCATTTCTCTTCGGGTTCTTCCGGTATGGGACGCTTCAATGCTGCTTATGCACTCTGGAAGGGATGTATTTCCCCTTTTTGGCTGCTTCGTAGAGGTGTTCTCTTTTGTAGCGGCTTACTGCGGTACAATCACACTATCACTTGTGCTCCTTATCGTCATGCACTCTGGAAGGGATGTATTTTTCCTTTTTGGCGGCTTCGTAGAAATGTTTTATTTAGTAGCGGCCTACTGCGGTACATTCACACTATCACTTGTGCTGTTTTACCTTTCGCTTTTCCTATGGTAAACTATTTTGACGAGATTATCGCGCTGTCCCTGCTCGGGTGCCAGTAAACGACTTTATGTCGATAAAGAATAAAAAAATATTTTTTCAGGAAACGTATGTCTCTTTATTGAATGCCAAACTTAAAATCTAAATACAAATTTTTCTTAACTACTACTTATGGCTACTTATTGCTAACAGTGCAATTCCGAAAGCGACACATGCAGCCGAAACAATACCTTAGCTTGCATAAGTTATTCATTCGAACCGGCGCATGCACACGGGTCAATGATCTAACCTAAGCGAACAATTTATTTGGATTGGCGCGTGTGCTGAATCCGCACAATTGACTGTGTTAACTTCCCCTACGGCGGCGAGAAGATCCTCTACTGTGTTGTTCCCCGCTTGAGTTCTATGCTGGAACTATTGTCAGTTTTAATAGAAGAGCCAATGTAGACAAAGTTCCTCACTTCCTCGAAGTTGTAAATGCCCACTGTGACGTTCTGTCCAATTCGTTGGTGTTAATTATCCCTTCTTGCTGACTACATATATTCGGTTTTGCCGCTAAACCCATTTTGGCCGCTTCAGCGTCAATGCTTGCATTGCATCTGCGAATACGTATAGATGACGTGAAAACATGCGCAATGTTCGCCAAGAGATCGTTTTATTGCCATTGGTATTGGGAAGGAAGGAAGGTAGGAAATAAATAACAAAAAAAGGAAATTAACTGGCGCCGTCATTGACACCGCCACCACCGTAGAGGTTCTCTTTCGCTCCCGACTATGCTTAACTGCCCGAACGCAATTAAGTAGCTGTAGCGTAACGCTTCGCGGTAGTAAGGACTGTCAAAAGTAGAAATATATACAAAGTTAATAGTGCGCCCACAATGAGTAGCTATAGCGTTAGTACGAGTTGGTTTACTTTTAACTTTTGTTGCGCTACAAGTTTGACAGATGTAGGAATGGAAGACTGCATAGGGAAAATTATCGAGCTCGTCAAAAATAGAAATTGTTTAAGATATTTATGCCAATAAAGCCAAAGCCAAAGTAAATAAGCAAAACTTTATCATTATTTTTTGTTTTTGGTTTCGTTTTGTAAGCATTTTTGGGTTGCTACTTAACTGTTGTTTTACCTCGCTTTAGGGGGTTTACACTTGTACCGGTCCCACAATTAAGGAATGCGGTCAACCTATGAGGTGTGAGATATCAGACCGCCCGCACTATATCATTAAAAATATAGTTCTCAATAAAAACATAATAATAATTTCAATACGGTGGCTTTATATGACGTAAGCGCGACACACCATTGTGGGCACATTTTATGGTTGTAGGCCTACACCATTTGACAGATTGACTTTTCTACGAGTATAAGCCGACATTGTGTTAAAATTTATTTATTTTCAATATCAACTTAATAAATTTTTCACCAGAACAATTCAAAACTAATAATTTTATACAGTGTGTATGTTGCATACGATCTGAAATATCGATTGACTTAATAACGAGCATCGTCACTTCACTGACTCAAAAGTAATAATGGGTGGAAGTTTCCAGATGTGGCGAAACGATCATAAAATAGCAGTGCACCCGACTCCGTCACGCGTACGACATCATAAGCCCGACTAGTTGAAAGGAATTATTTGTTTTTATATTTTCCATTTTTAATTTTCGAGTTGCAAACCCGAAACTGTATCCCCTGACTTAGTTATCATCTGATTTTCTGTTATGGTCCCAGTACAAGAGCTAATTAGACTTATTCATGTAAAAACGCACACGATTTAGTATGTTTTAGTTGACCCGGCAGTTGCTACTATGCAGCCTCTCTCTTCTTACTATAAATTAGGGTGTAACCGGCGTGCGTTGCTGTGCCTAATAAAAGAAAACAATTTTTTTTTGCATTAACGTACTGTAATACCAAAGTAGTGGGCAAAGTGCTGGGCCGACGGGTACCCGGCGTGCGTTGCTGCGCCTAACAAAAAGAAAAGTTTGCTTGGCACTAAAGTACTATAATACTAAAGTTGTGGGCAAACTGCAGGACCGATTTTGACCAAACTTCACAGGAATACTCTCGGGTCAATACTCGGTTCAGTGGTTTCAGATTCCATAGCATACAAACATAGTTTATATATATGTACTACTAGCGGGTACCCGTCGTGCGTTGCTGCATCTAACAAAAAAAAAAAAAAACAGCTGTCAGGCAAGTGCCTGACGCAACAACTGTCAGGCAAGTGCCTGACGCAACTACTGTCAGGCAGCGCCTGGGGCCAAGTATATTAGAGAAGGTTTTTTTTAGGACTATAGTACTATAATACTAAGTAGTGGACCGATTTTGACCAAACTTCACAGAATCGCTCTCGCCAATACCCAAGATTGCCTGAAAATTTGCCCTCAATCGGTTTGGTGGTATTGGAGTCCATAGCATACAAACAAGCAAACAAACCAACAAACAAATAACCAAACATTGATCTTTCTGTATAAAAAGGTATGTCAAATCAATCTACCTTACGGAATAGGGTATACAAGACCTAAGTGGATTATATTCTTGTCTACTGTAACGTTACATTCGCAAAAAAAAAAAAAAACCGTACAAAGGGCGATACAAACTTGTTTCCCCCTATTTTGCATTAACCCTTAATCATCACCCTCTACTCTAGTTTTTAGCGTGTCAAATTTGCACCTTCAATAAGACCTTCCCAACATTCAGATATCATCAACCTACATCAACATTCTGGACACCTTCATCCATGGATAAACGCCACTTTTATGACACCAATAAATTTCTAGTACCACCTGACTCTGTGACCTATTATCACCAATTTATCGCAGCTCTCCTAGAAGGTCATAATAACGGTGTGTCGTCGTCGCTACCACCACCACCACCACCACTACCACCTGTCGAACGACAATATAGCACGCCTAGATTTGATAAGGGTTTACCTTTTCGGACACAGGGGAGAAGAAAGTAAAGCCAGTGAATGTCAGAGGAACGGTTTAATATTCATTAAGATTCAATATAGAGCCGTGTAGCTAAAAATTATGGCCGTCTAATAGCTCAAACAGATGTGCGACGACGGATAAGGGCATCGCTGCGCATTAAAGTTTAGGTTGACGAATACGAACGTTATGGTTGGTAAAGTATAAGTGAATCAAAATTCATTTAATCGTCCCTGTAGGATACATTTTTGATGGCCAGGATAATATAAGTTATTGACAATATTGTGGCGGGTAATGTTTTAATTTGGTAAACTTTGTAAGGCTGATCGCTATTTTTTTTTTACCTATCGAATGTAGATGAGAGAGATGTAGATGAGAGGTACATTATCGATTTGGAATTGAGATAGAGGCAGATTGTAAGCAAATTGGGGGAAAGAATTGGTGGATTGCTGAATTATTGTAATTAAAATATTACAAGTATCAGTTAGATTCATATGCGATTATTCACGTTAGAGAAAGTGTAATCGCAAAATATTAACATTTTGGCTATTTAATATCGATACTATTTTATTTGTTGGTAAGGTGCTTTTTCTCCAATGATTTCTTCTAATTACCTTTAGTATGGGACAGATTCCGATGAGGTGGTGAACGTCTTCTTTAAGTCGCAAATTACACATAGAGCATTCCACACTCCGCTCCGTTCTATATAGTATATATTTCAAATGCAGAAGTTCACCCTTAGCGTTGAATATAGACGAAATCGCTTCCAGGCAGTTCCGATCATGAGAAACCTTTCTACTCCAAGGTAAGGGTAAAAATCCTTAATGGATACTTCTAGCCCTTGCTACGAGTTACATATGCCCGACTCCATGCTCCTGCCTGGTTACGTGCTATAAAAAACCCCTCCGTTTCTTTTTCCCTGCGGCACCACCAGTCGAGGCATTCTTTCGCAGGGGGTGGTTTGACATTTCGTCATTTCTTTTAAGCTGCCAGAGTTGGCAGGATCTTCGTTTCTTGCGTTTCTTGTTGCTCGTTTCTTTATACGCAGTTGCTGCATCATACTTTTGATTTCTTTATTTGCAGTCTCCCAGCATTCACTACTCGCCAACATAAATATGGTCAGGCTTCCTTGGGTCACTTGCCCGCAAATTTCTCTTTCTAGGATGTTTCTGGCCCTGGTGTAATTTTGGCATTTCATCAGAACATGCTCCGCGTTCTGCACTTTTCCTTCACATGTAGATATACTCCCGGAAGCATCAGTGCAATTGTGTTAGGTAGTACCTCCCCGTGCTTTCTCCTAATCCTTTCAACAACTTCGGGGATCAATTTGTATATCCATCGCCCTTTGGTTGTGGTGTTCCACCTATGTTGTCATTCTGCTTTTATAGCTTGTTCCGTCATCGTGCTCATTTTCACGTAGGGCCGCAGTCTTCTCGCGTCCACATCGATAGCCATTCGGCCTGATACTACGCTTATCGCATCCGCTGATACAGTTCTAAAGGCACAGCATAATCTGAGAGATGCGCTTCTATGCGCCGAGTTCATCGTTCTAATGTATGACTTGCGATGCGTCGCTGATGCCCATATTGGGGCCGCATACAAGAGTATTAATACTCTCGGTTGTTAAGAAATTTCTGATTGGGTGCCTTAGTCCCCAATATTTGGCATTAGTCTGCATAGTGCATAGTGAGGTGCTCCACTTTTTTACGGCTGCTTATGAGAACGGCTTCGTTTCGGGGTCCGCTAGCTCTAAACCTGATGTCTGTAGCCATAGCTTCACGTTTGCGATTGTTTGATTGCAGTTTTGCACAATTTCCTCTAATTTTTTGGCCACTACTACAATTACGATATCGTCGGCGTAACCGATGTTGTCTGCTCCGTTCGGCCTTCGTGTTCCTAGAATGCCATCGTACATTATGTTGAACTGGTCCCAGGACCGATCCTTATGGAACTCCTCCCGTACCTCTTTGGTCACTCTTCTGTGTCATAATAAAGGTTTCTATCTTCGAAATAGCTCACAATTATCCGCAGTAGTTAGTTTGGTACCTGCAGGTCACTCAGTGATTCTAGTATACGACTCCAGTCGGCTGAAATGAACGCGTTCTTGACATCAAGTATCACCACATCACAGTACTCTTTTGTTCCTCCGAGCCATCTTTCTCCGGCAATTGCCTCACGTGCTATATCGCGCACAGCTTATATTACGTGGTTGGTGCTTCGTTTTTTTCGGAATTCAAATTGTCGATTACAAAGCCCCGAGTCCCCTTCCGTGTATTGCTCTAGTCTTGTCTGTATAATTTTCTCGAGCACTTTCCCCAGTGCATGGCGTGGCAAAATCGCATCATCACCTCCGCGTGGTGCTCGCTGGATAGCTATCTGATAGTGAACTAATGATGAGCATATGCTGAGTCTGACGATGTATGTGAAGCTGCGTAAGCACATCTGGGTGAACTTCAGCGCGCATATGTTTAACCGGACGAGGCATCTCTTGTTGACCTGATTGGCTGAAATATGCGTCTCAGAAGTCTAGCAAGACCTCCTCAGAAGGAGGACGTGTGGCGGATGAATTCTCCTGATGGAATCAACGGTGACGTCTACAGACCAGCGGATACCTTACTTGAGCTACATCAACATATTTAAAGCTGAGGTCTGTAAGGATTTTCAATACTACGTCAGGGTATTGAAAAAGAAATGGTGTCGGATGAACCCTTAATGGGCCAACGGCAGCGCTAATATCCCCGAAGTGGGTTACTGACATCGGTGTATTTCAGCCCCTTGTCCTAGGGGTTGCTAAAAAAAGGATCTGGTCCTCCAGGTTGGGGGGTTGTGCCATCGGGTTAACTTCCCTACCACGTAAAGAACCTTCGGTTACGAAGGAACTGACAGCCTCGGATACGGATGAATTTAATGTTGACGACCCAAGTAAACGTAAAAAGGACAACGATCTTCGTGTCTGCACGTGGAATGTTAGGTCCCTCTACAAACCACGTACAGCCGAACAACTTGCGGAAACCCTAGAGTGTCTCAAAGCAGACATTACCGCCATCCAAGAAGTGCGATGAGATGGGTCGGGCAAAAGGAGTATGAAAAACTGCGACATGTACTACGGCGATTGCTACAGACAAAACGACAGCGTCTATTCGGGTGCGGATTTGTCATTCGAGGCAGACTAAGGCAAGAAGTCTTGAGTTTCCGGCATGTGAACGAGCGCCTCGTGACTATCCGTATCAAGGCTTAATTTTCCAACATCAGCCTAATATGCGTTCACGCCCCTCACGAGAAGAAGGACGACGCAGCAAAGGATGACTTCTAACAGCTCTTGGACAAGACGTTTGAGCAATGTCCTAGCCACGACGTTAAAATTATCTTAGGTGATTTTAACGCAAAGCTAGGAAGAGAGGGCGTCTTTAGTAACTTGGTCGGAAAGCACAGCCTGCACGACATCACATCCGAGAACGGACTCAGGCTGATCGACTTTGCGGCGGGGCGAAACTTTGTCGTAGCTAGAACGCGGTTCCCACGTCTCGATATTCACAAAGGAACATAGCTCTCCTTTGATCGAAAAATCGTCAACCAAATCGATCACATTGCGATCGACGCAAAGGCACTCTTCCAGTATTCTGGGTGTCCGGACTTTCCGAGGAGCCAACGTGGACTCGGATCACTACCTATTTGTAGCCAAGGTACGGATGCGGATATCCAGAACGGAGCGAAATAAACGAAATACTGTGAGGAAATTTGACGTCGGGTGGCTACAATCGCAAGAGACCGTCGGAGCCTTTGCCGCTCGAGTTTCTCTTAATCCTAATCTAAGTCCTATGACGCCAGCAGCAAATGCGGAAGACCAGTGGCAGCGTTGCCAACAAGCCATCAGAGATGCCGCCTCTGATGTACTGGATTTTTCTCGGCCACCACAACGAAACCCCTGGTTTGATGAGGAATGCCGGCAAGCACATGCAGCAAAACAAGAGGCGTACAAAGCGGCGCTGCATAGAAGGACCAGGGCTGCTTACGCGCTCTACGTGAGCAGGAGAAAAGAGGAACATCGACTTCTCAGGAAGAAGAAAAAGGAGCATGAGAAGCGCTCGATTGAGGAGATTGAGAGACTTTATTGCAGGAGTGATGTTCAAAAATTTTACCAAAAGGTAAAAGAACATGCCAGGGTTTCAAAGCCAGAACAGAAACCTGCAGGGACGAAAATGGGAACATAGTAGTAGAATCGCCGTCGGTGCTGAGAATATGGAAGGCAAATTTCTGCAGACTGCTAAACGGCGATGATGACCAATTTTCCGCTGTCAGGCAGAAGATTCCCATCAACCCGATCCGAATGAAGTGAGGATAGCGATATCTAAACTCGAATTCAACAAAGCTGCTGGAGCCGACAGCCTTGCCGCTGAACTTTTCAAGGCAGGAGGAGATGAGCTCTTAAAGACCATGCACCTGCTCATCTGTAAAATCTGGTTGGACGAAAGTACGCCCGATGAATGGCACCTCAGCATCGTTTGCTCGATCCTGAAGAAAGAAGACCCTCTGAACTGCGCCAACTACAGAGGTATAAGTCTCCTCAACATCGTGTACAAGATACTGGAAAAAATCCATGAATATTAAATCGATACGTACCATCTCTTCATCGATTTCAAAGTTGTCTATGACAGCGTGTATAGAGACGAGTTATACAAAGCCATGTTTAGTCTTGGCATCCCTGCCAAGCTCTTCCGTTTGTGCAGAATGACGATGGAGAACTCTCGCTGCTCCATCAAAGTCGGTAAGAACATCACCGAACCGTTCGATGTCAGAAGAGTCTTAGACAAGGTGCGCTATAATGCGATCTCTTTAACATAGTACTAGAGAGAATTGTACGAAACTCACAAGCCAACACCGGAGGTACAATCTTTTACAAGTCTATACAACAACTCACTTACGCCGATGACATTGACATAATCGGAAGAACTCAGCGGGCCGTCAATGGGGCATTTCCGAGGCAGCAAAGATGGGTCTAGCAGTCAATGAAAGCAAAACAAAATATATACTGTCTAGAAAAAAAGACACCCGACATCGGCGTCTTGGACAGAACGCCACAATAGGCAGATATAATTTTGAGGTAGTAAAGGATTTTGTCTACCTAGGCTCTATGGTGAACTCCGCAGATGACATCAGTAGCGAGATCACACGAAGAATTACTCTTGCCAATCGTTGTTTCTATGGGCTAAGAAGGCAATTGAGTAGCAAAGCCCTGTCTCGAACTACTAAGGTAACTCTTTATAAGACTCTAATCATCCCAGTCTTGCTGTATGGCGCAGAGGCGTGGGCTTTGACAAAACCGGATGAGGATGCCCTTGGTTATTTCGAGAGAAAAGTTCTTCGAGCGATCTTTGGTCCCGTCTGGATAGATGGTGAGTGGAGGAGAAGGTACAGTGCCGAACTATATGGCCTTTACAACGACATCGACTTAGCCAGAAGAGTTCACATACAGCGAATAAGATGGCTGGGTCATTTAGAGCGGATGGAGCCCAACCTTCCCGCTAAGAAAGTCTTCGAATCCACCCCGGACGGACGGCGCAGTAGAGGATGACCTCGCGGTAGGTGGCGCAAACAAGTGGAGGGGGACCTCAACCAACTTGGCGTGCGTAACTGGAAGCAGGTGGCTCGTAACCGTGCTGGCTGGAGAGGTTTGTTGGTTGAGGCCAGGTCCACCCCGGACTGTAACGCCACCTAAGTAAGTTCTCCAATGTATATAGCATGCACAACAGTCTTTACAACGATGGTTTGTCGCGCTTTGGTACAAGGACTAGTCGTTGCCGTTTCCACTGAGACGGGAATTTTTATACTGTTAGGCACGCTCTGTAGAGGTGTGTAAAGACATCTGATCTGCTTTTGGTTGCCTCCTTCAGAACAAAGTTCGGGATCCCGTCTATCCCTGGCGTCTTGTTGCTTTTAATAGCTGCTGTGGCTTCTACAACTTCTTCAGTTGTAACTGGTGACATAGTCTCCATTTCATCTGCTATGCCTCGTGGCAGTGTGAATGCATCTTTTCTCGGGAATAGGCTGCTGCCAATTAAGTTCATGATGTGTGGGCATATCGGTTCAGCTGCCGTGGTGCTTTTCAGTTTTTTCCTGACTATTTTATATGCGCTTTCCCATGGGTTGTGTTGTAGTTCCTCCCTGCGTACCTGGAATGATTCACTTTTGCTCTTCTCAATCATATTACGGAGTTGCATTCGCTTCTTCTGGAATTCTCTTCGGGGTTCTTCATAATTCTCTGAGTCTCTGCCTCTTGGCCTTTGCTGGCGCCTTCGCATTCTATGGCAGTCGGCTTGGATCTTGGCGATGTCGTCGTTCCACCAGTATACCGACGTTCTTCCATTTCGTGAACTAAGGCCATATGAGCTAACGCCATAATGTTGTTAATTCATTTTCAAATGCGAATTAACGCCATAATCCACTTATGGGCTTATTTCACTTTCAAATGAGAAATAAAGTCATATGGTGTTAGTTCGTTTTAGAAAGTGGCCTAAGTTCTCATTTGAACGTGAATTAAAGCCATGTGAAGTTATTTCTCACCTATAAAGGAAGGGACGAACTTCACTTTCTTATGGGAACTTGGTACACACTCGAAAATAGGAAGAGTTAAGTAACCTACTATAACTAATAATGTATGTTTCTTAATACATACCACATGTATATCGACACAGATGCATGCATAACTATATACATTTTACGGCGTACAAACAGTGAGGTAGGTATGGGGTGCCATGCTGCCCCCCTGCGACCCCCCTGCTTGGAGTCACTGTTGGATTTGAGATGGGTGCGAGGTTGGGTGAGAAACGTGGAAATAAAGGAACTTTACATAAATCCATGCTCGCAGCCACCTCAAATACAGCAGTGACCCCAAGCAGGGGCGTTGCAGGGTGACAGCAGACCCCTCCCCATACACATTGCACTGTTTATGCATTGTGGAGTTATGTATGCGTTATCTTCGACAAAAAAAAAATCTTGACATATATCCCTGCGCTCATATTATATTCATTAAAATATGACGCCTAATGGAAATCCACTGTTTTTTGAATAGATATTAACTCGCCGAAATTTCGGGACTTAATGTCTTGATGGGGTGGGACATAAGTCCCAAAAGAAAAATTTGGGGCTTATGTCCCTGCGCCATATAAGTCATAAGAATAGTTGTGAACTTATGGCCCACTTCATCTTTAAGATTGTGGAATTATGGCCCAAAATGTTGTAGTCTGTTGGCCCAGGTGGGTCAAAAGCCCATTGTGGAGTAAACGTGAGCCGATTGTGGTGTGACATTGGACTGATAAAGTTTTATCAAAACTGTTGCATTGCACTGGCTGTGCTCCAGAGCTCAAAAACATTTGATGGCATTAGTTCACATTTGAATGTTAATTAACACCATATTTCGTTAGTTCACATTTAAGTGATGACTTAAGTTTTCATTTGAAAGTGAATTAAAGCCATAAGTGGATTATGGCGTTAATTCGCATTTGAAAGTGAATTAACGATATTATATTATTTAGTTCAGGCGAACCCCACATGCGGATCAGTAGAAATGCGGTGAAGTGGGAGGGTTGTGATCCCTTGTTTTCGGATCATAGCCTCGCTGATAAAAGGAAGAAGAAGAAGATATTATTTAGTTCATATGGCCTTAGTTCACGGTACCGGCATGGCTGCATCACACCCGCTGGTTAGAGATGTTGTCACTTCTTTTGCTTGCTCCTCTGCTGTGCCGCTCGTTATTTCGATGCATGTCGGAGTCTAAGTCGCTCGTTTTCCAGCCCTGCTTTTGTACTTTACTAGGCAGGTTGCAGTATTGGAACCGTATTTGCTCTTCTATATCGAATATTATGGCCTGGTGGTCGCTGTTCGTGTACAGGTCTGAGACGTGCCATTTTATTCTTCTTGCTAATGATCTGCTGGCGAATGTCAAGTTTACTCCGAGGTTGTATTGAAGTACGTGTCCCTGGTTTAGCTTTGTTGATTTTTCTACAGCAGCTCTTTCAGCTTCATTTGGTAGTGATATTACCTTCAAAATAAAAACGAAACTTAATCGGCAGGCCTGCCGATTTTGGATCACTCGGTTACTGAGGCCAATGAAATGCCGATGTCGTCGCATTTGTCTGATCCAGGCGTTTATAGGCCTGCCTTTCCTACATCGCGATGTCTTTGGAACGTGCATTGATATTGCCTTTTTAACAGGGTTCAAATTATCTCTTCTTTGAACGTGGCAATACCAACTGAGCCGGTCACGCTCCATTTTTTGTACGATGGTTTCCTTGATGTGAAAGCTTCCACGGATCTTCGAACTTCTTATTCGATCAAGTTTTGTCTCTCCTGCTGTCATGCGAAGCATCTTCATCTCAGCTGCCGTTAATTTACTCTCATACTTTTTGTACATCGTCCAACATTGTGAACCGTATGTGAGCGCTGGACGTACAACTGCGGTGTAGAGCCTTCCTTTCAACTTAGGGGGCATTTTTCTGTCACAAAAGATAGCGGCATTTTCTCGCCACTTCATCCACCCTACGCTTACACGATGATTGATGTCGTCATCACAAGTTGCTTTGCTATTGATCATAGATTCCAGATATTTGAACTTTTCGCACTTGGGAAGCACTGTTCCATTCAAATAAATGTCTGGAATATGCCTGGGTCAGAGAACGGGTAGCACAAGTACTCTGTCTTTTTAGAACTAATGCAATACCCATTTCCCTCCAAAACGTCCACCCACACATCAAGTGCTCGTTGCAGGGATGTAGGATCCTCACTTATGATGGCTCCATCGTCAGCAAAGAATAACTGATGTACCTTGGGGTCCATCACTTTACCTTCAAGCAGATAATCAAGGACTGTAATAAAGAGCAAAGGACTTAAAACGCTTCCCTGGTGTACCCCGACTTTGATTGGGAACTCTTCGGTTACTCCAGCGGGGCATCTTACTTTAGTCTTTGCTCCTTCGTACATGTCCATAATCATCTGTACATACATAGGTTTCTGGAACCCCTCGATGTCTTAGCGCCACCCATATCAGATCTCGTGGTTGTCTGTCGAATGCTTTTTCAAAGTCAACCAATACAATATGCAAATCCCTTAAGGAATCACGATGTTTTTCCATTATGATCCTTATACTTTGGATTGCATCTGTGGTTGATTTACCCGAGACAAACCCGCACTGATCATCAGATAGCCGTATTATTTTTCGCAGTCGGCCACCTAATACCCGCTCAACGATCTTCATGGTGTGTGACATCAGCTTGATCGAACGGTAGTTATCACAGTTTCGCGTATCACCCTTCCCTTTGTATATAGGGAGAAGGTAACTTTCCCTCCATTCATTCGGCATTGGATCACCTCTCACGAATTTGGAGATGAGAATTCTGAGCCATCTGAACCCGATGTCTCCCATCTTTTTCCAGAACTCAGAGGGCATCTCGTCTGGCCCAACCGCTTTTCGTTTTTTGGAGTATTTGACCGCCTCACTAACTTCTTCGACTGTAATGTCGGGTATTTCTTCACAGTTAGGGGTGGCTCTTGGAAAGTATAGCTGGGGAAACTGTTCATTCAAAAGCTCTTCACCATACTGCCGCCACCTCTGCAGAATTTTGTCGTCATCCACAAGAAGCTGGCCATGAGCATTGCTAATGAACTTTGGTGAACGTATCTCCTGAGCATTCTTCCTTCTTTGGGCGGCTATTTTGAAGATAGTGGCACTCTTGTTCATATTGTGTCTTCGCAGCTCCTGGATAGCCTGGTTTGCATCAGCAACCGGGGAAAATATTTTCTCCAGCTCCCGATACAGGCCCTCCGTACTCTCTGCTTGAAGCTGAGCGCACTTCTTCTTCGCTTTTTTCTTGCAGCATCTGTATTCCATTTCGAGGCGAGCTTTTTCGTCACTATTATTAGAGGGGCACTTTGACCAAGCTTTGAAAGCCGCTTTCTTCTCATTTATCACTTTCTTAGCTTCATCACTCCACCACCATGTTTCTTTGGCGTGTTGATGGTGGCCTTTTGAAGCTCCCAGCAGTGATTTGGCCTTAATTAAGCAAGTTCGCTGTAGGGAATCCCACATATTTTGTGCTCTGCACTCTTCATCCTCAGCTCCGTTGATGTTGTGAGAGAAGTAATTTTTCATTACGAAAACAAAAGCCTCGCCTTTTTCTTTGTCCAGATTGTACCACTTGATTTTCTCAGAGACCCTTGTTTGTTTGCTTTTCTTTGGTGTTTTCATAAAAATTTCTGTTAACAGGAGACGGTGTTGACGAGCGAATGCCTCTCCCAGGATCACTTTGCAATCTTTTATCCGAGGCTTCATGAAACTGCCTACCAAATGGTAGTCAATCTGAGTTTCATCTCCACCACTGCTGTAAGTGATCAGGTGTCAGCTTTGTTTGATGAACATGGTATTTAACACGGTAAGACCGTGTGATTTGCACATGCTTAGGATGTCTTCACCAGGAAGGTTCCTGGTGCCATATCCTAGTCCTCCATGGCAGTCTTCATAGTCTTCGTTTGATTTCCCGACATGTCCATTCAAATCTCCTCCAACAAACAGAAATTCTTCCTTTGGGATGTTCTTAAGGAGATTGTGAAATCTAGCCAAAATGCATCTTTATCTATCTGATTGCACCCATTGTGGGGAGCATATGCACTGACAATATTCCACACCTGTCCTTGTATTACTACTTTGAGAGGCATCAAACGGTCGCTGGACTTCGAAATGCTCAAGACGTTTCCAAGTAGCTCTGCCGCAAGGATGATACCGATTCCGTTCCTAGCCTTTTCCGTTCCGTAGTAGAACATCTTGTAATCTTTTGTCCTAACGTCCAAGAAACGCGACCGATTCCCGGTGTTTTTCCATTTCGTCTCTTGGACACACAAGATGTCCACCCGCCTTCTATTCATCATCTCTTCCAGCTCGTAACTTCGACCGGTCATGCTTCCAACGTTCCAACTCGCGACCCTTAAATTGCGTCCAAACTGTTTCATTATGTTGCTAGCCCCCGGAATCCGTATAGCTCTGACCCGAACATTTCTGCTCGGTCCAGGATCAGTACCATGCACAGCAGTGGTAGTGCCTGGCGGGGTAGTGCCTTTCCTTTTTGCAAGTATTATCATAATGATAAAGTTTTGCAATACAATTTTTGCACCATATTGCGATGGTGTTTGTTGTTTGTCACGTACATGCTCCTGTTTTAGTATTGTTTGATCTTTCTTTTATGACACCGGTGATCTCCAGTCGTGTCAACCCACGGACTCGCATGCACACTTGTGGGAGGGTTTTTATGGTAGTATATGTGTCGCTAGGCTCACTTGGGTGTTATATTGCCTAGATCTGATTTGTCCCCTTAGTCGCCTTTTACGACAAGCGCTAGTTGTTGGGGGGCGCTGCAGTGATATTCTTAACCCGTCCCTGCACGTGGTAGGATTTAATTGTGAGTGAGTATTTATTGTTAAGACTCTGTAGCCTCCTTTGAAGAAATTGTCCATCCATTTCACACGATGGTCGAGCCATCACTGCCCGCAGAATATTTAACTACGATTCCTTTTCTTTTGCTGATTAAAAGAAGTGCATATTAAAGAAAACCCCGCTTGTGGTAGCCTACTATTATTTGCAAGTCTTCACAAGAGATACATATGTATGTATACATAATATGTAAGTTTCTTGTAATCAATATTTACGAAGAAAGCTGGCAGTCGTTCTGAATTATGAGCACCTAGTCCGTTATCAAAGTCTGGGAGTTTGAGGAACGGGTTTGTGCGTAAACCTAAATGGAATAGTATTTCTGTCCTTCTTTAACTGGAGTGAATTCAACACAAAACAAAAGTAAAGTCTCCGCCTTTTAAAATATGATGTTCGTATCGAACATGTGTGCCAGTCAAATGCCTCATCTTATATGGATACGTTTTCGTGCTGTGTTAGCATTCTTTGTGGTCCAATACTTCGAAAGGATCAAAACCAAAATACTTTTCCAACATTTCTGGCAGCCTAGTAGAAGGAATCCATTTTAAACTGTTACGGGACTAGTTGAGATTCATTTGAGATATGAAATGAACCACTGTAAAGGCCAAAGAATGTTGTCGGTTAAATCAAATAATTTATCTTCTATATGTTCGTTTCAAACGAAAGGTTTTTTTTTAGGAATTTGATTAGGCTAGCTGAATGAGAGATATAATATGGTGGATCTATTAGGTGACAAGGGATGCCGGAAGACCTGTGTGTATAAGCAAATTTCTCCAACTTCTTAGGAGATTTACTCAAAGAGAGAGAATTTAGGTAAACATTCTCTAAACTCTGTGTTGACTACTGCACAACGCAAAGCTAATATTATAGAAATACGTATACATTTGACTGTAATAGTTGAGTAGACAGGGGCTACATTGAAGCAGCAAGTCTCAGCAAGCAGTTGAGTAGTGTGTGTTTTTTCTTTAATGGTGATGTTTATTTTTTTATATATATACTTATGGGCACAAGAGAAGGTAAGAGATTGCATGGAAGGGGTAATTATGAAAGGACATGGCCATTAGGAAGGAGAACGTGCTGTCGCTGATCACAGTGATTGCGGGTCCACAAATTATATTTATGGCTCAGAGAATATGTCGGACTCAATCATTATTTGGAGAAATTTTGTCAATGTAATAAAACAGCATCAATATCAATAAAAGGACACATCTAACAAGGTTACTTAGTTTTTGTAAGACGAATGAAACAAAAGCGAAATGGGTTCTTAAATAATTGGTAAAAGTAAAGTACTTTATTTTTAACCGTTCAGTTACCTATTCTGTTGGCCTAGTATTTTAAAATGGGTGCAAGATCTCACTGTAGACTTGTTTGTAGGTATAAGAAAAATATTTTGAAATATATTGTTTTTGTCGAAAAAAAATGGTAGAAGTTTTTCTGTGGTAAGTATTAATGAAGAAAAATTTGGCTGAGGTGTTCAATTTTGTCGGTAAGCCATTGAATTGGTAAAGTTACTCCTCCTACATTTTATGTACGAGTATTGGTAGAAAAAAATATACTTACTGCAACTGTGGCGCTGTAGTAAAGCTGCGCATGATTAAAGAATCAAATGTGAATGGTAACATCCCAATTTCAACATCATCAGCAGTTTGTTTCACAGTGCGTCCATAGTGGGATCTCGATTAGTTTGAAGATTCACCGTAAATCTAATATTTTTGAAAATATTCTGCGTGCTCTGTATTTAATATAAATATAGGAAGCGGAAAATGGACACACTCAGTCGATCTAATTGGAAAACAAGAATATAAAAAAAATATGTAAGAAAGCTTTTATTTAAAAATAGGTAATCCGCCATCTTGTGTCCGTCATATTGGGTCATATAGCTTGTCGTAGTGGGCGCCTTGGCGTAAATGGTTAGTGTGTCGGATCACTAAGCATGAAGTTCCAAGTTCGATTCCCAGAAACCACCAACAAGTTTTTTTCCACGGTCCCACCTCTCACGAGCGTCTGACAAACATCCGAGAGTATTGTTGTCATGAAAAAGCTTCTCAAATCGCCATTGGGATACGGTACTAAACTGTAGGTCCCTTCCATTCGTGTGAAAAATATAACGCACACAATACGAGTGGTTGCGAGAAGCTAGGCCCTGGCGCTTAAAGAGCTGTTGCGTCAAGTATTTATTTATGTCTTTATTTATAGCATGTCGTATTCTACTCGTCAAGCCCTTTCACACCCATGAAAAGTGGGTTGTGAAGGAAAGGGTATTCCGCCATCTTGGAGCATATATTGGATTTATAGGAATATTAGGCATACTGCATTGTATTGTCACTGGACTTGTAAACGCGTGCAAAATTTCAAAGCTCTAGCTCAATTAGAAGTAGTCGAATCCTTGATGGCAAAATTTGTAGCAGACAAAGGATAATAAAGCAAGTTAAATAAAAGCTTTTAATTAAAAAATTAAAAGCACAGAAACTAAAGGGCCCGTGAAATTAAAAACAAAGAACTTTTTCTTTTAATAAATATATATTGGATAAATTCACATAATTGTTTTATTTAATTCCCTGCTATCGATGACAGAATTGCTGAAAAACTATGTACGCATAAGATCCGATACCAGTAGGTATCGATACTTTACTCAGTACTACAGCCGAAGGTGCGGTGCGATTGCAATCCCACTGTGGTTTCACTCAATGCCAACTGCATCTGTTTCTGTTTTATCAGCATTTTTAAATATTTTGGTAAATTTTTTCAATGGAAAAAACACGTATTATTGGAACGAAATACAATTTCGTCATTTAAAAAAAAACGTTCCTTAATAAAAATTTTAAATTTAAGGAAAAAGTGGATAGAGCCAAAGTGTTACATTAATTCTCGTCTCGTAGTGCTCAAAACTGCAAATTTCTACTAAATTTGATGGAAAATTGTAACTCCTGTTAGCCAATTTTTTTTATAGTTTTTCGTAGAAGAGAGAGCACACGAGAGAGTAAGAAACCCCACATGCTGCGAATTTTAGCCCAATAAATGTCCTTGGGCAGATTTATGAAATCTGTAAATTGAAAGTTTGTGGTTATGTGTATTTGTTGGTTGGCAAAAAATTGGAAACAATACAGAAAAGCCACAATGAATTGTTCAAAGAATGTTGTTCTAATATTATATACGAGTATGTACATTACAGCATATGCAAAACTTTTAAATCTTTAGTATCATATTTAACTTATTCATGCATGTACATATCTAAATATTCACTATTTATTTTTTTTCCAACAAATATTTCTAACGTTTAAAAAGAGGTTTTTTTTTGCTCAATCCGTTGCCGTACTTTTTTGTAAATTTGTTTCTCTCTGAGAGATTTTTACGGCGACTCCTTTAAATGTGACAAGCTGCGAATTTTAGTGCAGAAAGTACGGGAACAGACCTATTATCGCATGAGCTATTAGATAAGCTCAGTGCCTAATTATACTATTTTACGGTGTTCGGTAAAACTAATCAATTGTTGAACAAGTGAGCACGCATTTTGGTGACATTATTTTAAGATTTTGTGATTCTAAAAACAGTATCTTAAACATAAGTTTTTCTCTTTTTTGAGACAGTTTCCCCTTTTCCTCTTTTCCCCTTTTCTACGCAAATAGGGCCAAAAAAGACGGAACACTGCCTTCACTACACTAATAGTTAAATCTTTCGAGCCTGTCCCAATGAGACAGATGGCGGGAAACAGTTGAAAATGTTGATATAGAACAACGTGAGTGCACTATCAAAAGCAATGTGTGATTTGTCGAGAAAAAGCTTGAAAATGGCGTTACTCAAAAATGGTTGTTTAGCTTTCAAAAGTCAACTTGACGAAAATTGAATATGAACATTTGATAAGAGTATTATTACCGTTGTTGTAACCAAATGTTAAAGAGAGGTGCATGGTAGCGGTCTGATTTGAAGAGAAGATGGTTGCTCGCTGAAACGACGCAGTTATTGGCGTCTGATGAGATAATAAGGTCTACCTGAGTTGTTAGTAATGACACTTAACTGGTGAAGGCCGGAGTGAAAGACAGTCAATAAAGAGGACCTCCTTGTCTGAGGAAAGATTTGTAGGGAAAGGTAGGACTCGTCATCAGACAGAGCCCATAACCGGCTGGCGAAATTAGGTTCCCCCAAAATTATGACAACGTCACAAGGGTCTATAATTTTGAACACAGATTTCGAGTAGGTAACATTGAATGTACTCAAATGGGCAAATGTAGCAGCACAAGGTGTAAATGTTACGTTTTGAGATAATAACGAATATTTTGACACGAATAAACTCGAAGTTAGAGGTGTGTAAGGTTTTAATAAGTGTACCCACATCTATACAATTGTGCATTGCCAACAGAACACTGCAGCCAGGAGAATTATCATCTCTCTCGAGACTGTCATCCAAATCAAATCAGCTGAACTGACTTTAAAGTTAACTTGATACTACTTAGTAAGCACTTAACATACTGAACATATGGGGACTATAATTTTGCGCCAATATCTTTCATTGCCTACAAATTTATTTAAGTTCAGTTTAGAGGAGAAAAAAAAAAGTTCAGTTTACTTAAGTTTAGCTTAGGTCAATGCATTTAAAATAACAACATATAGAACCTTTCGGAAATAATTTGGGATCTCTTTTGAATAATGCTCAGGAAAATCTCATAAATGCGGTCGCGAGTTTGCCACAATTTTCTTAAGAAATATGTACTCCAAATATTATATGGAACATGCCAGTAAGGCTCACAGTAGAACACAAAGGTCACCGAATTTAAAGATTTGCATGGCTGTACAATACAATTGAACTTCAGAGCACTTATTGGTTTATTTGGTTTATTCCAAAACTATGGAAGAATACATGTAGAAAATAAGTAGACATACATCTTTTAGCACGGTTTAATGCATTAACTATTAATCATTATTTTTCTAATATCGTTTAAAATAAACGAACTATTGGACCCATGTACGCAGCTGCAATTAATCCTACATCGCAATTGTATTCGTGGTACAGTATACATACCTCTCCTTAGAAGTCCCAAAATGCCCGCTACGGGTTTGCTGCCACTTTGAAAATTCGATCCGCTGTACTGTATTATTTAACAAACATAGTCTGCTACGGATAACTTACGAGCTTGGAGTGTCATGAATAATGCACCAAAGGATTCCGCAGACAAAATACTAAAAGAACCTTACGGACACTTAAACTATTATCTCGGAGGTACAAGTAGGGTACTCAAATTATTAAAAAAAGAAAAAGAAAAATATTTCGGGTGGAAGGAAATGGGAATAAGGATTGTAATTAAATGATGGTCCACTATATTGCACTGATAAATAATATCGGAACATTCATTACGTCCTTAATTCCCCATAGCTGCCGCATATCAACGTTTATCATTTCAATTTTCGAACTTTATTAAAATGAGTAGTAGTAGGATTAAATCTTCAGAGGAGGCGCAAATGCAATTTCAGCCTTGCGCATACATACATAGATCCGGTTACCCAAAATCAACGATCTGGGTATGCCATTTTCTGCCTCTTGATCTGTGCCATAAGTATGCAGGGTGTCAGCTTTCTACGTTATCCACTAACTACTGAATAACGCAAGTAGTGACAAGTGTATCCTAAAAACTATTATTTATTTATATGTTCAGCCAAGCTCTTATCATTTCAGTCAGATCTGATAGGAAAACAGTCAAAGGTCAATTGACACATTCCACATTTTAAGAGATGTTCGTTTGTGGAAGTTATTTGACATTTACTATTGTTCATTTTCATGCCCTGGACGTAACTCGTACAAGACTTAGTGTTCCGACGAAGTGCTGGTACCTACTAAGGAGATTTCCATTTTTATCCATTTTTATTACATTTGTTTTAATAACTCATTGTTATAACATTGTGCAGAAAAAGTTTAAGATATTTTATCAGAAACACAGCTTCTTCGACTTTTTCGTAGGACAAAGGAATTGGGTGGGTGTGGCTGTAAAGTTTGAAGCCAAAATTTGTGATTATAGTTGAAAATATAAGTTTAATACTACTATGAGTACTGCTATTAACGTTAATACTTCTTTTTCAAGAAAGCTTTTAAGAAAAAGAGATACGTTTTTAAAAAAATGGCCGTGTTCTTCAGAGCGGGTTTCAAAAATATAGGGTTTCACCTGCATTGTGTTTGATAGCAATTTTTAAGTTTATACATTTCTTTTCGTTACGCCTGTGTCTTGAGAAAAACTCTCAATCTATTCTGCATCACTATGCGGTGGTCAACAAGAATCCTACTGCTTTGGAGTAAATCCTCGCAATTAAGAGTAGCCTCATTCACATAATTAGTTGCTTTACTTGCTTCCACGTGCATTTATAATCAACTACTCCTGGAATTACCTTTATCCACCAGAAAGGCCACTCATAGCTGCATTTACCAGCCATCGTTAATTTTAAAATCCTTTCTCGGAAAGTTCAAAGAGAGAAAACAAAATTCACCTGTGATCCTATTTATTGCTGTTGAAAAAGCGAAATCCATATTGTGAGGATAATTGGAATGCTGTACTCAGAACTCGAGCTGAATTTCCTAGAATTCGCATTAGTCCTATCGTAAAACTGTGTTGATGTTATTTGTATTAAATATTATACTTTCCTTATGTGCATTCGACATACCATACCTGCACAAAGAAACGGACTAGTGGTGACCTGGAGGACAAGGACACTCATCTATTCTTAATTTATCAGTTAAATCGCATAAGCCTTTTTGTCGACAGTAAAGTTTTCATTTTAGTTTACTACACTTTTATCATAAAAAATAACTAATTAGAATTAAGGTTATGAAGGTTCTTGCGGAAATATCTGTGTAATACATTATGTGCAACATAATGTATTACACGCTCAATGATACAGTTACAACGAAAATGTATGAAAAAGTTAAAAAACTGTGGCGATAATAATTAAGCCAACAAGTCTTAAGACAAAACAGAAACAACGCCAGACTGCAGAGGTGTGTAGCTTAAAATGATGGCTGCGTAAAAGGGGCATATATCCGTAGACACTAAAACATGGTACGCGTACCATGTTGAGTGCTTAACGTACACACACTCAGGCCATGTTGATCACCCGCAGTTTGTGTCATGATTTCAAGTGCTGAACAATGTCCCACGATTGTCTTTTTTTTTCGGTCTTTGAAAATGTCTGCTTTGGTCTCGCCAAAAATTCGCACTCGAATGATGTTCGACTAAAATGTTGATCAACTTCTGTACACACAAAAATCAAATCATGAAATTGCCTACAGACGAGCAACATTTACTCAGACCGTACCATGTTTTACTGTCTATAGGCCCCTTAATAGCTCAAAAGATGTGCGACGACGGATAAGGGCGTAGCTGTGCATTAAAGTTTAGGTTACCGAATACCAACATTATGGTCGGTGAAATACGAGTATAAGTGAATCAAAATTCATTTAGTCATCCCTGTAGGATACATTTTTGATGCCCAGGGATAATATAAGTTATTGACAATATTGTGGCGGATAATGTTTTAATTTGCTAAATTTCATAAATTTGGTGAAAGGGTTGGTGGATTGTTTTATCATTGTAAATAATTACTACAATAAGAAGTATCAGTTAGACTCATGTGTGATTATTTACGTTAGAAACAGTGTATTCGCCTTCTTCCGGCTGAATAATAACGCAACAGAAATCATGTACTCATTATGATTGATTAAGTAATCAATAATTTAGTCTTCATAGATGTCGCAGACGAATTCCAATACTGTAAGGCGAACTTGACTCAGCGCTAACACTTCGACTGCAATCGTAGTACATCTACTGCGTTTACCTCAAAATTAAATCGACTGCCCTGTTAATTTTTCTATTACTGAATCACCGGGTTTCCGTAGGTATATATGTATATTTACCGAGTATCTGAGAAGGAGGTAGTATGCTACCCCGAACTTTTTGCGGACAATCGGAAAGTGTTGCGTTCGTTTGTCACTAGATGGCACTAAAGTGAAAATCTCTGGCAATAGTAATCCGATTTGGCAACTCTTACCATTTTGTAAATCAAGAAACACAGCCGGCAACATTTGATCGTTCAATGAGCTGTTGTCACATAGTAAAGATGAGTGAAATTCGACACATTTTGCAATTTTACTTCGAAAAAGACGAAAATGCTGCGAAGAATCGTGAAGAAATTTGTGCTATTTACGGTGAAAGTACTTTATAAAAGGAAATTTCGATGTCAAAAATGCACCCTGCTATCGTCGCCAACGGCTGAAAAAGTAGAAAAAAAGTTCATTGATCAAAATTCACAATATGTATTTGTTTTAACAAAATTAATTCAAAATATAAAAAAAAATATTTGAATTTCACTACAAAAGGCTCAATACTTTCATTCAAACCCGTATCCACATTTCTAGTCTTGTAGCGTAGTTTGAACCCAGACCATATCCAAGAAAGCCCGTTAGTTGCGCACCCCAAACTAATTGATGACTCCTTTGACTCTTGCGAGCCTTAGGATGGTGTAGTGTAGTCTATTGAACACCGTTTCTTCCATGAACTATGATGTTGTCATATACATTGGTTGTCAACCAAAAGTCTCGGATAAGGACAGATGACGATCCCAGCAAACGAGATAAAGACAACTACCTTGGCATCTGTAGGTGGAATGTTTGGATCCCTAACAGACCACGTGTAGGTGAACAATTAGCAGAGGCCCGCCAACCAGGAAGTACGATCGGATAGGTCGGGCAAAAAAAAGATGAAAAACTGTGAGATTTACTACGGTGATTACTACGGAGACAACAAGCAGCGCTTATTTGAATGCGGAATTACTATGGTTGCTTGGTTGGTTACGATCGGCCCTCGATGAAGATGCACTTAGACCAGAAGTAGGTCCATTGTACTGCCGATATATAAGGTAGGTGAGTCTCCCTCTTACTCTGGGAACCATTTGGTTCGTTGTATGAAAGCGTTAATTTTAGCCATGCAGGCATTGCTGAGATCACTAAGATCATGGAAAAAGTATTCGCCTAGGGTGGCCTTCCTTATATTGGCGAGCGCAGGACAAGCGCATAGGAAGTGACTAATGGTCTCTTCCTCCTCTTCATCCCTACAGCTTCTGCAAAAATCGTTGTAGGGGATGCCTAGTCTTTCGACATGTCTTCCTATGACGCAGCGTCCGGTGAGAACGTTTGCTATTTTGGAGAGAGTACCTCTCTTGTGTTTCAAGAGTCTGATGGACCCGGATTTGTTAAGTGTTGGCCAAAGTTGCCTGGCGGTGTTGCATTGACCTACACTTAAGAACATTCAGTTTCGTACGAAGAGAATTTTTGCAAATTGTTCGTTATTTTCAAAAAAATATAAACTTTTTTCTAGCTTTAATGTTATTTTTTATTGAAGTGTAATATAAATACCAGGAATTATCAAAAATAAAATGGTAATTCAATAAAATAGAGAAAAATTAGGAATTAGTTCACATAAAGTAGAGATTTTAGGGTACATTCAGTTTCGTACGAATTCTAAAAGTTAAGATTTTTTACGTCAAAAAACAAAAATTATTAAAAATAATAGGAAGTTTGATTTCCATTGTGCTTTAAAATAGTTGCATGTCTATTTTGAATTGATGTAAACAGCTTTTTTGTAACATCGGATGGAATTTTATTCCACTCTTTCGAAATTAGCGCTTTAAGTTCCTTTTTGTTTCTAACAGCATTTGTTTTCCTAATTTGTCTTTCCAAGTGCTCCCTCAGATGCTCTATTAGATTGATATCTGGGCTCTTGGGGGTATTTCAATGCATTTTGGGCAGTTATAAAGGAGCCAAAGACGAACGTCCAAAGCCATGTGCTTTGGGTCTTTGCTTGGTACAAGTGAAATGAGTTCTTAATGCCTAATTTCTTAGATGAAGGTTGTAGATTCTCTTTAAGAATATTAAGATAAATTATTTTTTTCATATTCCCTTGAATAAAATTTAAAATTTCCAACACCTCCATATCCCATAGCACCACAAACCATTATGCTTTGTACACCGTGTTTTACAGTCGCCGATAAGTTTTTCAAAAGATAAGCCTCGTTACGCCTGCGGTATACTTTTTCTTGTTTTTTGTCGTTTCGGAAGAGTAAGAATTTACTTTTATCAACGAATATAACATTTTTCTAATAATCTAGCGACTTATCTTTGTATGCTTTAGCGAAATTAAGCCTTTTTGTTTTAACTTCGCTGACCAAAGGTTTTCTGTGCCATACTCGTGAAAAGTAACCATTCTCTTTAAGCGTAGGTCCAATGCTGATTGGCTGTACATCAGTTCCGTTAAAATCAGCAAGCATTTTACATGATTCGACTGAAGACAACTTTAGATTTCTCTTTATTTCGCGCAAAATAAATTTTTCAGAAGACATAGTCATTTTTCTGGGACCTTTGTTACTACACACTTTCTCAATTCTTCCTTCCTCAAGGTAACGCTTATAAATATATTGTATCATAGACTTATGTAGCTGTAGCATTTTAGCTTTTACACCCAAAGATATTCCTTTCTTTCGATGAAAAATTACCAAAGATAGTATATCTTCCGTTTTGTTTTCACCCATTCAAAAAAATTAAATAACTTCACAAAAAAAAACACATTCTAAACAGAAAAGTGCCTCAAATTCTTAGCAAAATAGTATATTTTAAATAAAACAAACAATTTCAGTTCTAAAATGTTAACACTCCGAACTGAACAGGAGCTTAATTGTTTCGTACGAAACTGAATGTTTGCTCTGCATTCGAAGGAGCTCACATAACACAGACAAAATTTACAGTTAGATTTCTTTTTTAATTTTTTGTCTTCATTACTGTAAAGAATACAAGAAATAAAATGATTTTAAGAACATCTATGAACGCAATTGAAATTCGTTTGTCCTGAATTAAGTGTATTTTAGTAAAAACACGCTCCGTACGAAACTGAATGTTTCTAAGTGTAGATGTTACCATCGGAGGTTGGCCATTTTCTCCGCGTCGGTCGGTTTGAATAAGGTAATTAACGCAAGACGTTGGCGCTTCGATGCAGATAATGCTTATGCTGTTTGCACAAGAGGAGTCTTGTCGGGCCACTTCATCAGCTGGACTATTGGCGGGATGTCACAGTGGGCTGTGCGAATAACCGCCCAAATTACAAAAATGAACAATCGCCAAAAAAAAACCTGAACATTTTTTGGCCGAATATTTACTTTCATTTGTGTGTTAACGCATTTTTATATATTGGGCTGTTGTTCATAGTGAAAGATCGCCCAAAATGCCAAAAGTGAAAATATGTCAAAATGTTATGCGAATAATCACCCAAAACAAAATCGCAGAAAACTCATAAATGAACAATCGCCCAAAAGGTTTTAAGCAATACTTTGCAACCTAGGTCAAAAAAAAAAACGACCATAGACCAAAATGATTACCTTTAGCGGAGCGGCGCAGGGTCATAAGTCCCAGGGACATAAGCCCCAAATTTTTCTTTTGCGACTTACGTCCTAGTTAAGTATGACATGAGACCCAAATCGAATTAGGGACTATATCCCACCCCATCGAGACATAAAGTCCAACATTTTTTTGATGAAAATGGGACATAAGTCGCAAATTTTCTGAGAGTTAATATCTATTCAAAAAAATGCGGATTTCTATTAGGCGTTGTATTTTAATGAATATAATATGAGCGCAGGGACATATGTCCCATCTTATTTGGCCGTTGTTTTCCTTGAAAGATTTACATTGTTTTTCACAAATTGCTAGTAGCTGTATTTTAGTTGTAACTTTAAGTAATGCGAATAACTAAACCAAGATAACAGAGCAAAAGCCAGTTTGACTGGTTATATGTACTTACTTGTTCTTACTTATTTGAATTCTCTAAGCTTACCTAAAAAAAAAAAAAAATAGGCGGGACATAGCTCCCGAAAAAAAAATTTGAGACTTGTGTCCCGGGGGCTTATAGCCCTGCACCTAGCGGAGCAACGAACAGACCCATGGGCCCAGGCGCCTGCCTGACAGTTGTTGATATACTCTTAGCGGAGCCGATGTGAGCGGCTAAGCCTCTCCGGAAAGTAGAGTTTAAATAAATGAATTGCGCGAAGCGCGCCACTTACTCGCTGTTGGCCCGCACAAAACTGTTCTCGAATAGACTTAGCCCCATGCACCTGCATGACAGTTGTTGACATACATCTAACGGAGCGACGAAGTCGCATGAGCGGCTAAACCCGCCCGGAAAGCGGAGTTTAAATAGATGAATCAATAGGTTGGCTCTGAGTGATACTTTGATCAGATTAATGTAACAAACAACACAGCTTGCTTACAACTTAGGAAATACCAGTTATTTACTATTATTGATAATATGATTTTCTGACTATCGACGTATATACCATATATAGCGATATCCAGTGTTGATAGTGTATTAGTCGCTAGCAAGTCACCGACTTGGCGAACAGCTGTAACTTCGGCTTGAAAAACCCTGCAATGGTTTGGAAGGTTAAAAGAGAGGTGTATGCCCAGGTCTTCTGAAAAGATTCCGTCCTTGGTTTTGGACCCGTCCGCGAAAATTTACAGCGATTCGTTGTACGAGTATAGAACATCTCGTTGCGTCCACTCAGCTTTGTCCGGTATCGAGTGCAAGTAGGCCCTGTTAAAGTTATATTCAGTGGGCAGGTGGTCAGTGGAAGTGAGAAGATGACAGTGCATCGAAAGTATTTTGGCATGTCATGTTTGTTGCTCCTTCCACTGTTTGGAGCCTCTCAGTCTTATTGCAGAGTTTATAGCCAATTGTTTACTGACGATGTTAATCGGAAGTAGTTGGAGGATGGTTTGGAGCGCCGCTGTGGGAGAACTTCTCAGTGGTGAGACATGCTACTCGCTGAGTTTTTTTCCATTACGGATAGGTTGGATTTCTTCTCCATGGCAAGCCACCATACCTGTACTCCATGCATAAGAATTTGTTTTATTACCGACGTATATAGCCTGTGCATAATGCTTCCATTACGGATAGGTTGGATTTCTTCTCCATGGCAAGCCACCATACCTGTACTCCATGCATAAGAATTTGTTTTATTACCGACGTATATAGCATGTGCATAATGCTCTGTTGTAGGCCCGAAGTGGAGCCCACTGTGATTTTGCAAATGTATAGGGCCGCCAGCGGATTTGCTATACGCGGCAGACTAAGGCAAGAAGTCTTAAGCTTCCGACATGTGATCGAGGATATTCTGACTATCCGGATCAAGGGTAAATTTGCTAACATAAGTCTGATATGTGCTCACGCACCCTCGAAAGAAAAGAACCCTGCCACCAAAGATTGTTTCTACGAGCTCCTCGACAAAACATAGGAGCAATCGTAAAATCGTATTGGGCAATTTTAAGGCCAAGATAGGAAAGGAGGGCGTCTTTGGTAGGGCAGTTACTAAACATAACCCACACGAAACCACTTTTTTTTTTTTTTTTATGATTGCGCCAAAGGGTGTGTAATCTTCTAAAGATACCAGTAGCCCGAGCTACTGGCATGCACAATTCGCAAATCTGAATACTCAATGCCAGGAATACGCCTACGTACTAAACCACACCCTGCACACTTCAACCACTCTCCCCACGGGACTACCGTTAGGTATTACTTCGCGGGGCTGGTTAGCTATTTATGCTCTTCATTCGCTGTCTTCCGCTCCTTGTTCCAAAAGTGTTGCCGGTTGGACTTGGTTGCTCTCTCTGACTCTTTCCAGCCGCCTAAGTTCCTGCACGATTATCGCTGCAACTTGTTTCACCGCGTCCCATATTGCATTCGATGCTATCATATGGTGCACAATGTTTTCGGGGGTTGGCATTTCTCCAATTGTTTCCTCCAGTTCTCTGTGCTCTATATGAAAACGTGGGCACTGAAAAAATACGCGCTGAGCGTCTTCTGAGGCCTCTCCGCAATTTGGACAGTTAGGAGATTCATCGAGCCCAAACCTGTTGAGATACGCTCGAAAGCACCCATGTCCGGTTAGGAACTGGCTAAGATAGAAATCTACCTCTCCGTGTTTCCGGTCCATCCATTTTTGGATATCCGGTATAAGTCGATGGGTCCATCTTCCCTTTGACGACTGATTCCATCGCTCCTGCCATGCTCTAATGCTTCGCTGTCTTCCTTCCAGCATGATATTTTTGACTGACGCTTGAGGTTCCTGAATTTTGGCATCGTAGGTCCTTTGTAGCTCGATAGCCAAGATATCCGCTGGTAGCATTCCCGCGATGACACATATTGCCTCGTCTGACACCGTACGGTAGGCACAGCATACTCTCAGCGCACATAGTCTGTTGACAGAGTTATTCCTTCTTTTTTGTCATAGCTTTGGCCCATATGGGTGCCGCATACATAAGGATGGACTGTACCACCCTTGATAGAAAAAGTCTCCTTTGTTGCCTAGGTCCTCCTATATTTATCATTATTCTTGATAGGCACCGCTCACCAGGGCCGCTTTGTCACACGTTCTTTCAAGGTGCTCCTTGTAAGTGAGCCTCGCGTCGATCATCACACCTAGGTATTTGATAACCGATTTTGATGTCGTATTATGATCTCCTACTCTGATGGTGATTTCCTCTCTTTTCTTGTGGCTGCTTACTAATACTGCCTCTGTTTTATGTTCGGCCAGCTCTAACCCGACTGCTGCCATCCACCGTTTGACTTTTCGGATACATTCATTTGCAATATCCTCTATTTCCTCTAGACGTTTTGCAACCACGACAATTGCAATATCATCGGCGAAGCCTATGATTTTTCCCTCATTTGGGATTCCAAGCCTTAGAACCCCATCATACATAATGTTCCAAAGGATAGGGCCTAATACCGATCCTTGTGAAACTCCGCCAGATATGTGGTACTGCTTTACTCCATCGTCGGTATCGAAGAGCAGAAACCGTTTCTCGAAGTAGCTCAGTATTATTTTAATTAAGAACCATGGCACCATCATTGACCTAAGCGATTGCACTATGAGTCCCCAATTCGCATAATTGAACGCGTTTTGACGTCCAATGTTATTACGGCACCGTATTTCTTTGCACCGCTTCTCCATCTCCTGCCCTGAATAGCTTTTTCCAAGGTTGTAGTTACCCTTCTTATTGCGTCTACTGTAGATCGAGCTTTCCTAAAGCCGTACTGTTGGTTGGAGAATCCCCCGGCTTCATCAATTGCCACTTCTAATCGGTTGCATATGATTCGCTCCAGTATTTTACCCATTGTGTCTAACAGGCATATGGGACGGTATGAGGAGGGGTCGTCTGGTGTTTTTTTCCCTTCAGACAGCAGCACTAGACGTTGCTTTTTCCATTGGTCTGGAAAAACTCCTTCCGTTAGACACTTGTTGTAGAGTTCCACAAATGGTTGCGTATTTGTTTTAATGGCTAATTTAAGGGCCTTGTTCAGTATGCCATCCAATCCAGGTGACTTGGTATCATCGAATTGTCTGCATACATCCAGGAGTTCCTTTTGCGTGACAGTTGGGATGTCCTGTACTTCCGGATGTGGCTCTATACGCTCTGCTGGTATTTGAGGTGGAAACAACCCCGATACAATTTTCTGCATAAGGAGAGGGCATGAGGGGGAGGGTGCCCTAGTGCCTTTGAGTTTTGCCGTTACTGTTCTATAGGCGGTGTCCCAAGGATTTACATCTGCCTGCTCGCAGAGTTCCTTAAAGCTACTGCTCTTACTTCTGCGGGTGGCTAGTTTTAGCTCTCTTCGCCTATCTTTGAATTGCACCCGTAGGTCCTGATGTGTGGACAAACCTCTAGATCGCTGGAATAGTTTTCTGGCTCTATGGCACTTGCTTCGTAGCTCTGCTATCTCTTGGTTCCAACAGTATACTGGTGGCCGGCGATTTGTTGACGTTTTCTGGGCTATGGATGCGTCGCAAGCCCTAGTTACTTGTTTGGTAACCTCAACGGCCATAGCGTTTGCTGTTCCTGGGCTTATTGTTGACTCTGCTAAAATCAGGGCAAAAGTGTCTTTGTCCATGGTGCTTATTTTCCACCCCATTCGTTGCGCCTTCTTTGGGCGTTCCTGGGTTGGTCTCCTAGGTTGTACTTCAAACAGGATGGCAAGGTGGTTGCTGTGAGTATATTGATTACTGACTCTCCAGTTGGCGCCTCTCGATAAGGAACTAGTTGCAAATGTGATATCAACTATGGAGCCTACACCATTTCTACTAAAAGTGTGCTTACTTTCTGTATTTAGCAATATTAGGTCTAGTGACGATACGGCTTCTAGGAGAGCTTCTCCCCTTCTATTGGTCCGTGCGCTGCCCCAATCAGTGGCCCATGCATTGAAGTCTCTAGCTATAATCGTTGGGCTACGACCTCTAGCATCATCCACGAGTCTATCAAGCATACTTTGGAACTCCTCAATGGTGTTGTTTGGAGATGCATAACAGCTATAGACATGCACTCCTTTGACCTTTGCTCGCACGAAGCCTGTTCCGGGTGTCATCATTTTTTCTTCAAAGCCGCAATCTCCACAGGCCCAAATAGCAGCTCTTTTTGAGTCATCCGCAGCCCAAACTGTATCATCGAGATTTTTGTACTACTCGTATAATACGGCAACATCTATCTTTAACTCGCGAACGGTTTGTGTCAAGATGTCCTGTGCCGCTTCGCAGTGGTTTAAGTTTAGTTGCAGCACTTTCATATTCTTCTTGCGACTTTTGCAGCTTCTTGGTATACCGGGCATACTATGCTTCCTGCCGCGTGTTTGATGTTGCTACTTCCCTTTTCTTCGCAAAGGACGCACCTTGCATCATTGCTGCAGTTCTTGGATACATGGCCTTTCTGTCCACACCGAACGCAATCCTCACTCCTATCCAACGTGTTTTTAGCGGTATTATTTTCTCCCGTATTCGGCATACCGTCCATCCGATTTTTATTTTTCCAAACTCCAGAACTTTTTTGGCAGTATTTATCGGGAGGCTAATGACGGCAGTTTGCGTCCCTGCATAGGCTGTCCTCATAGATTTGATGGATGAGATCTCTATGCCTTGTGCTTCCTCGAACTGCTCGGAAAGAGCTTGGCAGATCTCTTCCTTTGTGGTGACGCCATCTAGGTCTTTGTACTCAATGAGCACCTCTTGCGTTAGGGATCTCACTTCCTCTATTTCACCGAGAACTTTTCCCACTTTACTTTGGTGCTCTGATGTTTTTCCATCAGCTGCTTTCTAAAGCTCAAGCAATAGCTCTCCCTTGGCTGTCCTTCTTATGCGGGTTACATCACACCCCAATCCATTCAACTCGGGGTTGGTCTTCACCTTTCGGAGTATGTCGCAATAGGAATTTTCTCTGATCTTTTTAATCACCAGTGCGTCAGGCTTAGCATATATCTTGCCTCGACTTTTTTCTACTCTTGTCCAAACGACTTTATTAGTAGTTTCTGCACCTGGTTCTTCGATCCGAGGTTTCACTGTCTGTCCATGGTTTTTCCCTGTGGCCTTTTTTTTATCTCTTTCTGGTCCTTATGCACGCTTTGTTTCACCTCCATTTCCGTTTTTTGTGCAACAATTTCGGCGTATGACAGTGTGGAGGGTTCTTCGGTATTTGGAAATCTCGTCCTTTTTCGCTTTGGGTCTGGCAGTTGTTCCAACGAAGAAGGGAAAGCCAACTCACTCATTTCTGGAGAGTGGATGGTTTGAGTGGCTTTAGACACTCTACTGCATACCACTTTATCTATTTCGCAATCTACTGCGCAGCTGTAGTGTTTACGAATTGCACTAGCCAGTCTCCTAATCTCATGATGTACATTGTTTTTTCCCTTAATGAATTCCATGAGTTCCGAGATGTGCTTTCCCAGGGAATGCATGGCTTCACGTTTTTCTCTCTCTTCGCTGGTTTCTTTGGCCTTTACTTCCGTGTTGGTTTCGGACTTCAGACTACCAGTTAATATTTCACTGGAGAGAGATTTCGACGGCATTTGCGAGGTTGTCTGTTCATTTATTGGTTCAGACGGCATCTCCGCGTTTGTGTTGTGTTCTTGCGTCGGTCCATCCGTTATTTTTAACGGCGGTGATCGCATCAGTACCGAGCTTCTCCTGAACGGATTTTCCTCTGTACTTTCGTCTCCTGAGTTTTGTACTTTTTTTTGTTCTTTTTTTTCTGTTTTATTTGTATTTGTTTTTGTTTGATTCATAGTTGGATCCCACGAGTATAGGGGAAAGAAAGGTCCACCACATCAGAGACCTCTGTAATGTGATAAGGCTATATTACAACCAGAGGGCACCAGTTATCTGGAAGGCTCCGTTAGCGATGCTGTATGGGTTTTACGTCTCCAGCACCATTCAGGCCTCGGTACGGGTCGCATAACGCCTTGCCTTAGGGACAGGATGCTTATTTACGGGCGGCATCTACTCGCCCTGTCACAAAAATTTCCCTGGGCTTATGTGTTATTTCCGCACACCCTCCGTTTTTGCCGCTTTTGGTCGGGGACTGCTTATTGGTTATTCGCAGCTAACCCACATATCTGTAGGACGTTCAGCTATCCGCCACCATGCTAACCCCCCTGGTAGCCTAAGCTCAGCCCCCAAACCACGTCTGACAACGGAATTAGGCTAATTGATTTCGCTGTGCCGGCGAGTGCATGTAGCAAGACAAGAGGCATGTAAAGCGGCGCTGCAAAGGAAGACGAGACTTGTCAGACTTTCGCGAGAGGTGGGATCGTGAAAAATCTTTTTGGTGTTTTCTGGGATTGGAATATGGAACCTCACGTAGTGGTCCAACACACTAACCATTTGCGCCACGGCACGCGCCTCGCTTAAGGGCACAATTCAACTTTATCTTATCGTCCGCTCAATCGGTTGGATAAAGTAGGCAACATCTTGAAACGAATAGTATGCAAGAGATTTTAAACATCTATTGAAGTTGTAGGAACAATAGGAATGTATCCAGATATCTTCCCTAAAGCTCGTTCTACGGTGGACCTAATCAACGTGCAAACGTGGAAAGAAAGTGAAGACGATGAGCTAACGACATTCATTTAGTCGCAAAGTATTACACTACACCACATGATACAACTACGTTTCTAGCTTAAGTTGGTTAGGCGGGTTGTCTCGTATTTAGAGATATCCACCTCCCTCTGATTTCCACTTTCAGCAAAAGATACTTGAAGACAGTGATGTTCGTGTTAGCATTTCATTGACTTCCTGGAAATGTGTGCTATAGTTGTACCCACAGTCAAGGTATATTTTGTCACATCCTACGCATTTTCAAAGCAATAAAAAACTGTTTTGCCCAGTATTTGCTCAGGTATAAAAGCAGTTTTTAATTGCTGAAAATCCCAAAAGATAATATCAGGGATTTTTCTTTTGCTCTAATTACATGTTTATTGATGCCATAAAATAAAATAATAATGAATGTAGATTTTGTTGCTGATGAGATAGATAGTGCAATAGAGGTCAACTTTGACCCGTCAGAGCTACTTGACATACTCAATATGACGGCGGGGTCCAAATGGACTTGTACTGTGGTCGACAACTACTTAAACCTGGAGATTAGAAGAGCTTAAAGAGAATCTTGGAAATTTTTCTGCCAGGGGCTTTCTGATATTCCCAACAGTGCACCCATCCACAGACTTCTCTCTAAACAGCACACTAATCAAATCGGGTTAATGAAAAAGTCAGATGGCACTTATGCGGAAAACGATCTACAGATGCTACAGCTCCTAGCCAAACACACACTTCCCAGATTCCATCATCGCTCCCATTTCTCCAGCCTATCCTCCCCAGAGCAGGATCGTAAGACCAACCATAGAGAACAGGCAGAGATCAAAGGAAATTTTCCATGAAGGGAAAATAATATGGGCCATAAATTCTTTTCTTCCTTTTAAAGCGACAAGAGAAGACGGAATATTGCCTGCTCTCTTTCAAAAAGGCACCCCACACCTAACACCGAAACTTATCAGCATATTTAAAACAACTGTTGCGTGGGGTTATATACCAAAAAGTTAGAAAGAAATCACGGTTATGTTCATCCCTAAAGCGGACCGTAGACCAGCAGAACTTCCAAAATGGTACCGGCCCGTAAGCCTTACCTCTTTCTTCTTGAAAGCTGTGGAGAAAATACTTGATAGTCATATCAGGGACAGAGCCTCGCTATGAATTCTATACATAAAACCAATATGGCTATCAACCTAAATGAAATTGTGACTCGTGAATAGAAGCCAGACAAATTATGATCATTAGCAATAGCAGTTTATTTATAAGTCGTTAACAGATTGCGAAGGTGTATTTTCATTAGCAGTAAATGATTAGCAGGTTGCGATTTTTTGTTCATCGTTCATCATTGCTGTTTCCATGTGGGGCTTTAACTTGCATAAATCGGTTAACGAGCAAACACACTATCAACTGCATCATTGGCACCCTTAAAAATAAATACTAATACAAAGGGAATAGAAAACCTGGAACATGCAAGTTAAAGGTTAGATTCTAAGATCTTTGTATCTTATACAGGTTTATGCCACTAAGTCTATGAACACGCCTATTTAAAACTTGGTTTCCTCTCACCACTTTTCTAATTGGACTTCATTTGGTTTCATTTTGCGTATGACCAACTTCAGGAACCTCATTCCCCTCTCATTCGTTACGCATCTTGAGGACCCTTGAAGGATGAAATAACAAAATCTTCACGTGACTAACTTTTCTACCGATGAAAAAAATCTTCCATTCCTCATAACTATTTCCATGGAGTACGAGTATATAAAATCACCCGCAAAAAAAAAAACACAAACACACAATTCTTGGCTCAAAATGTCGGTTTTATATAAACTCCACGCCTCATTGACTGCAACCCACATACAGTTTCTCTATTCTAAACTCCCCAACAAAACAGTGGATACAAGGTAAGTGAAGCGGAAGCTGAATTCGAAGGAAATTGAATGAAAACAAAAACGAAAAACATACACAAAATGTCAAACTAGATACTCTTACTTTTATCCCTCCACACATGTGCATGGAACAGAAACAATTTATTTAACCTGGCAAGCATCTCCTACTACTTTCCCTTTTACCCCATTCAACCCCGAAGAGTAGGTGGCTGGGTTGAAAGAACTGTGTTGAAAGAACTAAATATACCCCAGCAGTAGAATTACGTCTCAGATACTTCAGTAAACCTTCAGGGCTGTCGTCATCGTCGTCGTCGCGTATGCTTCTTGTTCGAAAATTTTCCACTTGTACGGTTTCGTCAAAGCCAATCCACTTGGAATAAATGAAAAACACAACTATATACCTAGAGTCGTTCTTCCGTTCCGTGTGTATGTAGCAAGATAAGAATATCCCAAAGCCTTCCATTCCGTCTTATAAATAGGCTCACGTGAAAAAAAAGTTAATAGTGGTAAGAGGAATGGAAGAATGAGTAGAAAGAAAAGAGCAATATAGAGACGTATTGGAAGGCCATTAGAACTCCTCACTAAGCGTTATTGCAGAGGAAACTGAACTTTAATAATAGAAGTCTTCAGGTGTACAGAGTGGGTGCCCTATATCCATCCACTATGCCTGCACAGGAGGGTTAAATTAAGTCACGACACGGTGATGATTGCTTACATGAACAGGTAATAATTGCAATTACTCCTCTTTTACATCTCCTTCACTTTTGCTGGGTTAATGTAACAGACGCCGGGAATGTTGTAGCCGGGTGAATATTATAGCCACGGAAAGTTGAGACGAACTTTTCTATTCACCGGTTGACGTAAAGAAATCTGAATAGCAAGACATTTTAATAGAAGCTTAATGGACTAAAAAGTGTGAAGTTGAAAACACGAGGTATTCGTGTTGGACATTTTTCACGTGATTCTGTTGAAGTGTGCCTTTAAGTGAGCAGGTATTTTTCCGGAGCTTTAAAATTATATAGATAGCACATCGGGGTTGCAATAGAAACATAGTACAGGGATTATGTGTTTACTCTAGGAAATATTTATATGCACCTCTTTGCATGCATTTTTTGCATCAATATGCACCGAGTTAAATTATAAAAGTTTTATAGAGGAACACTTTTGGCTACTTTTGCTCTAAATACTATGAACAACCCATATAGACTAAGAGCCCAGAGTAATTTTTGGGTGTGATTGAAAACAAAAAATGATTGGTATTATTAAATTGTTCTAAAGTTTCTATTTTTAAATGTTACCGTCTTGCAGGCTCTAGTGGGGGCAATGGTGAGTAATACTACATCAAAAAGGCAGTTTTTTCGAAAGTAAAAATAATTAGTATAACAACTTTATCATCATTTCAAAATGTGGAGTTTCGCGCCCTGATTGCAAATATGGTGGTCCAAGACGTTTTGCACGCGGCATTATGCCTGCAAGACGCGTGCAAAGTATGCGTGAAATCGAATTTTTAAATAATTGTGATAACAAAAAATAGTTTGTTCCTAAATGTAAAGCTTACCTTCCTGATTACAAATATGTTGGTCCAAGACGTTTTGCAGGCGGCCTTATGCCTGCAAGACGCGCTCAAAGTATGCTAGAAATCGAATTTTTAAATAATTTATCAGTTTTTATTCGATGAGAATGAACTTAGTGGGTGGAGGCTTACAAATAATGTGTATAGGATTAATTGGTTTGAAGGTCAAACTACACCGGACAAATAGGATGACATTGTTCAATATGCTCTAGGAGAATTTGACAGCGACAACGATGTTTTCAGTAGCGACTCATCGAATGAAAGTGAACATGAATAAAATGTTTCATTTTCCATACTCACTTTACTTAACTATTACAATTATTATCATTTGTTCGAATAAAAACTGATAAGTTATTTAAAAATTCGATTTCTGGCATACTTTGAACGCGTCTTGCAGGAATAAGGCCGCGTGCAAAACGTCTTGGACCACCATATTTGCAATCAGGGCGCGAAACTCTACATTTTGAAATGATGATAAAGTTATTATACCAATTATTTGTACTTTCGAAAAAACTGCCTTTTTGATGTAGTATTACTCACTATTGCCCCCACTAGGGCCTGCAAGACGGTGATATTTAAAAAAAGAAACTTCAGAACAATTTAATAATACCAATTTATCTTTTGTTATCAATCACACCCAAAAATTACTGTGTTCTTTTTTTTATAATTTGCGCGCACTCAAAGGCTTATGAATACCTTTAACATGTTTATACACACAGTGCGGGCATTGGAAAGGATGGATAGAGCAGAGAGAGAACGATTTTTGGTGTAGTGGATCTTGAAGCTGAGTTATTTTATGCTTCAGCTATTCTCCGGAGGTGGCGTCCAGATAACTGGGGAGATTTTTGTTATTATTGTCTTTGCTTCTGATTCACAGTACTTTTTTCCCAATAACCGATGTCAAGGGCAAATCATCATCAACAGAGCGAACAATTTTTCCAGCCACCTGACTAAGCTACTGCCAGTGTTATGCCTTCGCAGTAGTGTTCATACAAGCTTTCGCAATTGATCGGACTGACTTTATATATGTCATGATAAATAAATAAATGCTTGCTGATATCAGGATTTGAACCATGAACCATTTTCTCTAACTATTATCAGGAGTGACGGGATAATTTATTAAGATACTTGATCTTAAAAATGAAGAATGCCGGCAACCACATATAAGAAAATAAGGGGCGAACAAAGCGTCGCTGCATAGAAGGATTAGAGCTGCTTGCGAGCTCTTTGAGCGGAGGAGAAAAAAAGGAGCACTGAACTCTCAGAAAGAAGAAAAAGGAGCATGAGAAGCGCTCTATCGAAGAGATAGAGAGACTATGGCAGGAATAATGATTGGAAATTTTACCAAAAGAATAACATGCCAGGGCTTCAAACCCAGAACAGAAACCTGTAGGGACGAAAATGGTAATATAAGTAGTTGTAGAATCGCAGTCGGTGCTGAGGAAATGGAAGGAACACTGCTGCAGACTGTTAAACAGCGGCGACTATATTCCACTGTCAAACAGAACGAGCAATTCAACAGTGACAATCGGTGAGTTTTGGTGAGAATTATGCAAACCCAAGTTAAGGCTTCTCCATAAAATGTTCCCCAGTCAATCTGGCTTACAACTTTTTTTATTGTCTGAAGATTGAATATTGAATTGAAATTGCATTGAAATTGCAATCACCTTGAATCAAGTGGAATGAAAAAACTCTTTGCAGCGCCCACTGAAATTTAGTAGCGCAAACTAAACATACCAACTAAGTTTTGACTGGGGAAAAAAGCTAAAGTGGTTCCCAGTCACCTTTTGTTGTTGTATTCCGTGCTTAATCTTACTTCGCTGAGAAGAAACGTCTGACAAAAACGCACCTAATGACAGTCAAGATTATCGTTAACCCGAAATGAATACAGGTGTTCCACAAGGATCGGTCCTGGAACCACTCCTGTTTTCTGTATTTGTAAATGATCTCCCTGATATTCTTGTGAAATGGCATGTACACCTTTACGCAGATGATGCTAATATTTATCTTTCTAGAAGACTGGGATTAATAGATGATTGTGTGGCTAGAATAAATGAAGATTTGTCACTCATTCAGATATAGGCTGATTTAAATAAACTTTTTCTCAATCCACTTAAATCTGAGGGAATGGTATGTGCCAGAAGTGAAGTATGCTTACTCAATGTCCCTCCCCTTGGTGTAAATGGTGTTACTATACCTTATGTAGAGCACGTGAAATATTTGGGTCTTAGGATAAACAGGAAAATTAGTTGCTGCGATGCTACATCTGATACAACCAGTAAAATCTGCTGTGGATTGCGCAGTTTGAGAGCTTCTTCGAGTTTACTACATCCGAAGGTGAAATTGCATCTTGTAAAAAGTTTAATACTGCCATTTTTCTCCTATAATTGTATAGTATATCCCTGCTTTAAGTATGAATGTAAACATAAAATCAATGTCGCATTTAATGATTGCTTACGGTACATATTTAACATCCCAAGGTATGTAAGCGTTTCACAGCACAAGAGGTCCCAGCTTGGAATGAGTTTAGATGAGTACTATGACTTCAGATCCATCCTTAAACTCCATTCACAAAAAATGTCCTGAGTATTTACTAGAGTATCTTAGATTTGTACAGTCACCCAGAGGCCTACGACTAATTTTGTCACGATTCACACACACAGTGGGAGAGCGGTCTTATTTTGTTAGAGCTATTCGGTTGTGGAATAATCTTCCACATCAATTACAAAGGATTTATTCGACAGCTGTATTTCGGGGGAGGCTATTCTTATACATGTCGCAATAAATTTAAAATTATTTAACAATAATATCTCAATTCAATTATATACATATAATATTTACGTACTCGTCAGTGTATTTACTTTTTATGTTTATAAATACTTTTATTTTTATTTTTTTTATTTTTATTCACTACAGTTGTAAGTAATTCAATTTTAGATGCTTTATTATGAGAAAGAATTTCTTGAAGTGTCATGTTAATCTAAGTTTAAATAAATGAAAAGTGAAAATGAATTAAGTGAGGATAGCGAAATCTAAACTTAAATTCAACAAATCTGCTGGAGCCATCGGCCTTGTCGCTGAACTTTTTAAGGCAGGAGGAGATGAGCTTGTAAGGAGCATACACCAGCTCATCTGTTAAATCTGATCGGACGAAAGTATGCCCGATGAATGGAAACCCAGCATTTTTTGCCCGATCCTGAAGAAAGGAGATTCTCTGAACTGCGTCAACTGCGAGGGTATAAGTCTTCTCAACATTAGTTATAAGACCCTGTTTGCCGTATTATGTGAACGCCTTAAATCTATCGTCAACAACCTCGTAGATCCTTATGAGTTCGGTGTCAGGCCGGGAAATACTTTCAGTACGGCAATTCTAAATCGATACACACCTGCATCAATTTCAAAGTGTATAAATACGAGATATACAGAGTCATGTCTAGTCTCGTCCGTTACATGATGACGATGGAGAACTCTCGCTTCTCGATCAAAATCGGTAAGAACACCACTGAAGAGTTCGATCTCAGGAAATGTTTTATACAAGGTGGTGTGTTATCATGCGATCTCTTTGACATAATACTTGAAAAATTGTACGAAACTCACAAGCCACACACACTTACGCCGATGACATGGACATAGGAAGAACCCAACGGGCGAGCATTGAGATCCAGACAGCAAAGATGGGTTGGCGCTCAATGAAAGCAAATCAAAATATAGGCTGTATAAAAAAAAGGGCACACAAAATCGGTGTGACCTAGCCTCTGTGGTGTACTCTGCAAATGACATCAGTGCAGTGGATAAATCGAACGAATAATTACTTTTGCCAATCGCTCAGATGAACAAATACACAAGTACAAAAGCAGCCATGGTACGCCGGCGAATGCGAGCAGCTTAGAAACAAATCTTCCAGATCTGAGCTAATATCATATATTAATATGGCAATCGTAAATAACCAATAATAATGAAAGTATCCAGAGAAAAAAATTCAGTTTCGGAAAAACACGCCTCTCAAAATTTCCCAATGCAGGGATACAGTGAAACTTTGGTGACTGCTGGGGTAGAAAAATGAAAAAAATAAGAATATAAGCCTTGGGATAGCCTTAAAGTAATATTATATTTGATCGTAACTGATACAAACTATTGGTCAGCGTATAGACTACGGTCCTTAAAAGAATAGGAAGGAATTATGCGAAGAGCAAAAATAAGTTATCAAAAAGTATAATCATCTAACTGTCCATATCTCCAAAAGCATGAATATGGGGGATGATTTTAGGGAAAAGCTTGTTGCAAGTAAGACAGTCAATAGAACAGAATGGAAAAACTGTCTGCAGGACTGTTGTATACATATTAATACCTCAAATGTTTGAGTTATTGAAAAGCTTTTTGAGCGCACAATATTACAAGGTAACTCAACAAAGTGGACCCCAATTCTATCTGTATGTAAGCGTATAACTAACTGCAGCCTAAGGGCCTGGACGAATTTACTTCATACCTGGGATTTTTGGTTAGTTAAGGCAAGTAATATCAGATGGCATATCAAAAAATTATTGTAACAATACCTTACATATTCACGAATATCGTAGATCTACTATTTATCAAACGATTTTGCTTAAAATTGATATGTAAGCAATCTTTCATAAATTCAGGAATATAGGTATTTTACCTTTGTTTGACAAAATAGAAGAAAGAAATTTAATGTCACTTTGCGTTAAATTTATAGTCAGATTTGTATGCAACTTAACAGGATACCAGTATACATAACAGGTGAGGCAAAAGTAATGTCATAATGTAAATATGCCATAATTTTTGCAAATGGCTTCAAATGTCATTGTGCTTTGAGACCTGTTTTGTAGGCAGATTGAGGATTAGTTGACATCAAACAATGGAGCGATACACACCTGAAGAACGCGGAATTATCGTTACTGCTTATTTGACTACTTTTCGGTCTGTTGTTTTTCGCAACGTGAATTTCGTCGTCGTTTTCCTCGTCGTCCTGCACCATCTGCTCGAACATCCGTATTGCTCGTTTGGCCGAGAATATCACTGCTCTGGCCGTGGAAGTCTAAAAGAGTCCACACATATCGGCGAGACAACGATGCATACAATTTGGCATCAGCAGACATTCGTTACGTCGAATTTTTGTGAAAGACTTGAAGATGTTCCCTTATAAAGAGCAACCGCTCACACAGATCGGGAAGATTTTGAATCGCAAATTTCCGGGCTGTGTGACCCTGAGTTTGGCGATTTGATCAGGCCGGGCAGATCGCCAGATCTGACGGAGCCAGACTTCTTCCTTTGGGGCTTTTTGAAATTTCGAGTTTACCACAACCTACCACAACCACCCACAAACCTCGCAAGCCGACATTGAAGAAGAAATCGCCAATTTGGAGCCAGATATTTTGCGAGCAACAATTCAAAATACAGTAAAACGAGCACAAACATTCATCTCCTCAAGAGGTGGCCATTTGTATGATACGAGTATCATTTTATCAATTTAATTTCATCAATTTTACACATTCAAATAAACTTTTCGTAAAAACAGAGCCCGATTTTTTTTCATTTCTAACAAAATGGCAGTCAATTCACATTATGGCATTACTTTTGCCCCACCTTGTATGTAGCCAGTACAAGTCCTTTCGACCTGCTCCTGCCTCTCAAGCGTATACGCAAAATTCCAAGAGAATATTGTAAATCCTTAAAGGGCACTTAAAGGATTGAAGTAAGGTAGTAAGGATCGGTGATCCACCAGCAAAGAAATATTTAAACCTGTATAAGACTGAAGTAAGTTCTACCAGTAGAGGTACTCGCGTGAATAAACTATTAAAGTGACTGGTCAGCTGGGTCTAACACGTGGCACAGCAAACAACATCCATTGTCATGTCGATCCTTCCGAAATAAGATCTTTTGGACATTCACACAAGAATAATGCGGGTTAGGGTGGAGTTATCATAAATGGGTACCAAGGTACGACTGCGACTCTTACAGAAAAGCCGACTCTAGCAGACGTATCTTCTGTGGACTTCTGTGATAAGAGACCACATTGAATTGTACATTTTTACAAAGACGTAAAATCGTAGAAGAAGAAATCAAAGCTTTCAAATGAGTTGAACAGTCAGTCGCTCCTTAATGTCTAGCTTCTTAATGTCCAACCACAATTACGAGTAGAAACATTTCATTTCTCACCGATGTTTTACATAATTCGTTGCGTAATTCGAAATCATTATAATTGCATTCATTTGATTTTCCACATGAAAAGACATAATACCAAAATGCGGCAGTTTAATAATTAGTCACATCACATTGAATTGGACTTTTAAGCTTTCCACAAGCAAAGTCATAAAACCAGCAGATAAACCAGGTGGCAGTCACAGGATAAAGGCTAGTTCTTGCCATCGCTTTGCATATGCGAAGTCAAATAAATCCTCTCCATGATATTTTCAATTTTTTTTTTGTTCATTGATTCAATTTCCAGTACAGTTTATGTGTCATAATATTATAATAACACAGCTATTTGCCGGAAGATTATTTGGGCATACCCCGCTTAAAAGCGGTGCTATTGTACGGATATTTGATTGAACTCAATTACGTTATGTATGTTCATGAGAGATTGAAGTGTAACATCAAAGATAAATGGAATTACTTAGGTGCCCCTGCAGTCCGGAGTGGACCTGGGCCTCAACCAGCAGACCCCTTCAGCCAGCCCGGTTACGAGCCAGCTACTCGTACCTCCAGTTTCGCACACCAAGTTGGTTGAGGTCCTTCTCTACTTGTATGCACCACCTATCGCGAGGTCGTTATCAAGTGCGCCGGTCATCGGAGTTGATTTGAAGAATTTTTGGCTGGAACCGTAGGTTTCATCCACTCTAAATGATCCAGCCATATTAATCCCTGTACGTGAACTCTTCTGGCTAAGTCGATATCATTATAAAGGCCGTATAGTTCGGCATTGTACTTTCTCCTACACTCATCGTCTACGTAGATAGGACCAAAGATCGCTCGAGGAACTTTTCTTTCAAAGTAACCAAGGGCATCCTCATCCGATTTTGATAAAGCCCATGCCTCTGCGCCATACAGCAGGACTGGGATGATTAGTGAGCTTTGTTACTCAATTGCCTTCTTAGCCCATAAAAACGACGATTGGCCAGAGTGATTCTTCGCTTGATATCCCCACTGGTATCATTTGCGAAGCTCACCATAGAGATTAGGTAGACAAAGTCCTTTACTACCTGAAAATTATATCTATCTATTGTGGCATTCTGTCCAAGATGCCGATGTTGACTTTCCCGGCCTGAAACCACACTGATAAGGACCTATCAGGTTGTTGACTATTGGTTTTAGGCATTCACATAATACGGCAGACAAGATCTTACATATATGCGATGTTGAAAAGACTTATACATCTGTAGTTGACGCAGTTCAGATGGTCTCCTTTCGTCAGGATCGAGCAAACGATGCTGAGGTTCCATTCATCGAGCATACTTTCGTCCGACCAGATTTTACAGATGAGCTGGTGCATGCTCCTCACCAACTCCTCCCCTCCTGCATTGAAAAGTTTGGCGGCAAATCCGTTGGCTCCAGAAGCTTTGTTGTATTTTAGTTTAGGTATCGCTATTCTACTACTATATTTCCATTTTCGTCCCTGCAGGCTTCTATTCTGGCTGTGAAACCCTGGCATGTTCTTTTTATCTTTTGGTAAAATTTCTCAACATCATTCCTGCAATAAAGTCTCTCAATATCCTCGATCAAGCGCTTCTCATGCTCCATTTTCTTCTTTCTGAGAAGTCCATGTTCCTCTTTTCTCCTCCACTTGTAGAGCTTGCTTGCTCTAGTCCTTCTCTGGTCCTTGTGCGCTTCTTGTTTTGCTGCAAGTGCTTGCCGGCATTTGTCATCAAACCAGGGGTTTCGTTGTGGTGACCGGAGTTCTCTTGCGATTGTAGCCATCTGACGTCAAACTTCCTCACAGTATTTCGTTGATTTCGCTCCGTTCTGGATATCCACATCCGTACCTTGGCTACAACTAGCTTGAGATCCGAGTCCATGTTGGCTCCTCGCAAAGTCCGGACACCCAAAATACTGAAAGAGTGCCTTGCGTCGATCGCAGTGTGATTGATTTGGTTGACGGTTTTTCGATCAAAAGAGAGTCATGTCCTCTTGTGAATATCAAGACATGGGAAGCGAGTACTAGCTAAGACAGCATTTCGTCCCACCGCAAAGACGACTAACCTAAATCCGTTGTCGGTGTGTTGTCGTGCAGGTTGTGCTTTCCGACCACGCTACTAAAGACGTCCTCTCTTCTTAGGTTTGCGTTAAAATCGCTTAGGGCACTGCTTATGCCTGTTGTCCAAGAGCTGATAGAAGTCAACCTTCGTCGCGTCGTCCATCTTCTCGTGAGGCGCGTCAGCGCATATAAGGCTAATATTGACGAATTAAACATTGATACGGATAGCCATGACGTGCTCTTTCGCATGCCGGAAACTCAAAACTTCTAAGGTCTGCCTCTAATAACAAATCCGCACCAGAATAAACGTTGTCCTTGTTTTTGTGCAACAATAGCCGTAGTAGATACGAAGATCGTTGTCCCTTTGCGTTTGCAATTGTCGTCAACAGTATCCGAGGCTGTTGTTTGTTTCGCAATCAGAATGTTTTTACTTCATAGGGAAGTTAACCCGACGGCATAACCCCCAACCTGGAGGGCCGGTTCATTTTGTTATACCCCTAAGTCTCGTGGCCGGGTACACCGGTGACTGTAGTTCACTACGGGAGTATGAGCGCTGCCGTTGGCCCATAAGGGGGTCCTCCGTCACCATCTCTATTCCAATGTTTTGATTATCATTGGAAATTCCTTACCGGCCTGTGATCCGAATATGTCAAAGCAGCACTACCCACCTTTACCACAACCTCGGGTTGACCTTACTCTCATTCATTATATTTTTTTGAGCAGTTATTCGCTTCAGAAATTAAAAATCACTTTGTACTCGTAGTATTCCACACTAGCTTCATTCGTGTTGTGTAGAACAGACAATAAAGTAAAAAAAACCCTTGCGACACAATATTCGACACATCTAGATTTAAAAAAAAAAAAACACACAAGCCATAAAAAGCTATGTCAAACATATTTTCCCAGGGTATGGCTGGCAAACCATACAGGGTCGGCCTGCCGTAACGAGTGGGCTTACGGTGAATATAACGATCAAACTTAAAGCTATGTGATCGCAGAACTCGTTTGTGCAGAAAGCCCGCCTATGGTCGATAAGTTGAAGTGGAGTAAATAGCCAATCGCTATTAATTACAATATAACGAAAGATTATTCGCAGTTAGTCAAGCGACTCCAGTTTCAGTTAGAACGAACTGCAATACAATAATTAGTGAACACCTTGAATAACTCGGACGTGCCGGACGAATAAGGATCAGTATACCCGGTGCTTTTCGTCCAAGGGGTACACCAAAGGATTTGGCCCAGTTAGGGGGTTGTATCGCCGGAGTAACTTTGCACCACGGAAAAAACAACCGGTTCCGGAGGCTTATGGCCTCGGATATTGATGATTTGAACATTGATGATGCCGGCAAACGAAATAAGGACAATAATCTTCGGATATGCACGTGCGGTCGAACAACTGACAGAGAGCCTGTACCTTAATAAGGCAGTCGAAAGCCCAGCCTGAAATGATATTATCTTTGGAAACGCACTCAGGCCAACTGACTTTGGGACGGGGCGAAACATCATCATTACTTGCACACTATTATTCATACACATCCCAATATCCATAAGGGTAGTTGGCGGTCTCCAGATGAGCAAACCATCAAACAGATTGATCACGTTGCGATCGACGCCAGACATTTCTCCAATATATTGGATGTTAGAACCTTTCATGCGGCTAACATAGAATAGGAACGTTACTTGGTACTGCTGAAGGGCATTATAGCTCTATAGAGCTAGTGAGGCTGCAAGCAATACCACTTACTTGGAGGGCTGTTAAGCTAATGGTCAGTCCAAGACCAGGAGAGACGATGATAAGTGATGAAGTCTGGTTTCAACAAGTCTACCAGAGAGAGCAGTTGACAGTTGATTTATTTAGCTTAATACAAGCTTCGCTTACTAACTAAACTTAACCTACAAGATTCACTTAATAACTTAACTAAGAACTTAAACTAAAAAAACTAAACAAAAAATAAATAAAAAATTACGAGTATGGAGGGCCGGAAAGCAAAGAACATTTTCGGAGGGCATATTTAAGTGTAAATCTATTACACTGAAAGTCGAAAAAGCTTTGCATGCCGTTAGCCACGCGCAGAATTCTGGACATTGGTTCATTGCTGCCGTAATTGGTGCTGTGAAAATTAAGATGGAACAGGGGTACGGATCTTAGGTTGCGCGGGTTTGTGCTAAGAGAGATCAAATGCAGCAAAGCAGGGCAATCGATGTTACCCGCTAAAGGCTGATGAACAAATGGAATGTTGGCAACTTCTCTGCGTTTTTCTAGTGAATGTAAGTTAAATAAACTCCTACGATCTTCATTGCGGGGTGTATTAAATATGTCAGACCAGGGGTGACTCCGTAGGGCAAAACGGATAAACCTTCGTTGTATAGCTTCAATTCGAAGAGAATAGGAGTCATGATAGGGAGTCAAGACTTGGCTACCATTTTCGAAGATTGGTCTAACAAATGCGATGTAGAGGGACTTGGATACATATGAGTTGGAAAATTCCTTGGATTAGCGTTCTGCAAAACCGAGTGTAGAAATGGCTCTGCTAATGATGTGATCAATACGGGGGCGAAACTTAAGATCAGATAACACCTAAATCGCACAATGAACTGACAAAGGGGATAAGTTGGAATATCTTGACCTTTTTTTTCCCAATGTAGTAAATACATCTGTCTTAGAAAAAAACACTTTATATTTGTTTTTACAATTAGACATTTTGCCTTTGAGACTGAGCTCAAGAAAATTGGTTTACCAGCATGTTGAAAAGTTGGTTTTGGAGTGGGTGAGAGTGTTCAGGGGTTGACATGTGCCTAAAAATGTTCATATCGTCAGCGTAGATAGGTATATGAGAGTATTTAATGATACAGTCGACTTCACTAATTGGCAATATAAAAGTCAGAGAACCGAGATGGCTACCTTGAGGAACTCCTGAGGCGGGTATAATCGGTTAGATACGGTGGATCGAAAGATAACTTTATATTGCCGTTCTTCGAGATATGAAGGTAGTTCATACTTTTTTTTTTTAGAACTTTGGGGGAGGACCGCACTTAAGTTTATTTATCTTTTCTCATCTTATCAACAGAGGCTAATGAGGTTTGGACGCAGCTAGTTATGTAAGAGAAGTAATTGTGATCAATATCCGAGGTCTATTTGCTAAACGGTTGACTAAGAAAATGGGCGAATAAGTATGCAATTATTTTTGGATCACCCGAAGATGTATTGGACGATTCATAGTGGATGGATAGTTGTGACTTTTTTTTAAATGTTAACGAAGTGGAAGTATCGCTTTGAGTCGGATATCATTTGAAATTGCATTTGGTTGAGATTATCGAGATAAAAATATTCGCAGAGTTCAGAAAGAAAGGAGATATGAATGGAGATAATTGAAAAGGCTATGTTCGAAGGACAAGAAGGTAGATGTGCCAGAGTTTATTTCTCCTATTACAGAGCGAGCCCAAATTGTTTAGTGAATCGGGAAGGGGACTTACTTACTAAGTTATGTGCCGCTATAGTTCGGGGTGAACCTGGGCCTCAACCAATAAGCCTCTCCATTTAGCTCCGTCTTTAGCTAATTGCTTTCAGTTGCGCACTCCAAGTTGGTCGAGGTCCCATTGAACTCATGCGCGCCACCTACAGCGAAGATTCCCTCTACTGCGTCGTCCCTCGGGGTTAGATTCAAAGACTATGCGGGCCGGAGGGTTGGTGTCCATTCGCTCTAAATGTCCTAACCATCTCAGACGTCCAATATGCAGTTTTTTGACTATGTCGATGTCGCTGTACAGCTCGTATAGTTCGTGATTGAATCTCCTCCTCCAAAACCCGTCAACGCAAACGGGACCGAAAATCTTACGAAGAAATTTTCTCTCGAAGCGACCAAGGATATCTTCATCCTCTTTCAATAAAGTCCATATTTCAACGCCGTAAAGCAGGACTGTGATGATCAGGGTCTTATACAGAGTCTCCTTAGTTGCTCGAGATAGGGCTTTACTGTTTAATTGCCTTATAAGCCCAAAAAAACGGCGATTGGCAAGAGTTATTCTTCCCTTGATTTCTGCACTGACGTTGTTTTTCGAGTTTATAACAGAGCAAAGGTAGACAAAGTCCCTTACTAGCTCGAAGTTATAGCTGCCCACTGTGACATTCTGTCCAATTCGTCGGTGTTGGCTGTCCCTTCTCGCTTATCGCTAAACCCATTTTGGCCGCTTCCGCCACAATGCTTGCAAACGCACCGGTGACAGCCCGCTGAGTTCTTCCGATAATGTCTGTATCGTCGGCGTATGCAAGCAGTTGTACAGACTTGTAATAGATTATCTATAAGCAACTGCTAAAGCTAGCGTGGATGTATGGTATACAACTATGGGGTTGTACCAAGAAAAGCAATAGAAACATCATACAAGCCTGGTGGAAGCCGATTCATCACTCAGAGAACTTAAGCAAAGATGGATCTTATCTACACGGTTTATAAGAACAGTTATTTAAGTGGTCAACGATTCGATATTAAGAGAATTTTAAAAATTAGAGCAGATATACAGCGACTTCAAGAAGAACATTCGTATAAACACAAGCACAGCATACTGAAGAAAGTATGTAGGAATAAGTCCTCTTGCATCGGCTCCGAGGGTCAAGTGGCCATCAAAGGTTTTTCACTCATCGGGTAGTATGAATAAAAAGGAGATGTGCTCTCTTTTTGTGCGGACATCTGTCATTAATCAGAAAAGAGGCACCTACTAAGAGGTACAGAGAATATACACAACCAAGACAGACTGTTTTATAAACGCTCATAGGAATCTAAGTTGTACAAATAAAAATTGAAAACCTATTATCCAAAGGATAAGGGATTTTATACTGACGAATAATCAATCAAAACTCCTGTCTTACCACATATCAAAAATTCACTTTGAATATTCCATTAAAGTAGGACTCTGCCGGCATAGTCAACCTTTAGTGCTCTATGATACTCTTTCTGAATGGAACTGCACTATGCCAATACTACTACCATCCAACGTGTACCCTTAGGTACACATTTGTCTTTTTGGCACATAAATTTACACAGCGAGAGGTCCTCCTTTTGCTGGTCAAATAGAAATACACGCTCTAAATATTCTTCGTACTCCTCAAACCACTGGACTAATCTTTCCTCAATAGCACACTTAAAACACAGAGCACACACACATATTAACCGTACATAGCCGTCGTCCTTTTTAAATTTGAATACACAAAACCATGTTCGTTTCAATAAGCTATTTCGCGCGCTTAAAATTATGTTGTAAATGGACATTGCCAAAATGCCCAACCCAGAAGCTCTGGTTGAATCGCCACAATCCCAGCCCTTAGCACCGGTTGGAATCTTCCTTTTCCATGAACAAAAACTAGAACCGGAAGAGGAAAATTTCATTACAACTATGGTGTCGGAGTAATACTGTGGGCGGCGTTAGTAAATGAAAGTTTCTGGAACATTTGGCCTTTTGTTCCATACTGGTGGGTTAGTTCCGCTCCGTAACACTGCATACCCAGCCACAGCTATCTTTCGCACTAACACCGCGTGCGTTGACTATTTGAATTATTATTAAAGTTTAATTTAAAAGTTTTCCTCTTGGGAATGTAATTAAGGGATTTTCTAATTCCTCTGAGGTAAGGTGTTACTAAATTACCCAGCGCATTTGGAATGAACATTTGCGAGAGAGAAAGTGGTAATTTAGTTTTATTTTGGGATTTTAAATCGAAAGTTTTGAACATACAGATGTGAGCCTGTGTGGAGTTAAATGGAATATATGGGAGATTAGTTCGATAGCTGCCTCTTAAATATTTTATTATGAATTTTGATGAAAATTGCTAATAACGGGACACTACAGGGTGAACTAGGATAAACAAACTATGCATGGAGGAACCTTGGATTCTAGTTCTTCTTGGGAAAATAATGTGAACCTTATGCTCACCATTTATTTAAAAATCTACCTATTCAAACCAGGGTCCAGAAGAAGAATTCTGTCGTGCACCTATCGGGCTTGAGATTTAATTTACATATAGTGTGTATTTCCAGTAACCAGATAGAAGACATTTTTTATTAGCAAACCCAGTCCACCATGCTTGGTTTGCTAGAGCTTAAGGCTATTTACTAAAGTGGTAAGATTAATCACCCCAATGACGTGCAGGTCAGGAAGACTTAGCTATACACGACGAAGAAAAGTCTCTAAAAAGCGCTGGCGGATCAGGGAAAACCCGTCAATTATTTGTTCATTTGCACGCACTCAAGAGGTTTTAAATACCCTTATCATGTTTACACATAGCGCGGGCGTTGGAAATGATAAATAGAGAGAGATATAAAGATTTGGTGTGGTGGTTTGAAGCTCAGTTGTTTATGCTTCAGAGAAACTCCGGGGGTGGCGTTCAGATAACTGTTGAGATTTTTGTTATTTTTTGTCTTTTTTTCTGATTCACGGTATTTTTTTGTTTTTTGATTACCGACGTCATAGGCAAATCATCATCAACAGAGCGAATAATTTTTTAGCCATATGATCAAACTACTGCTAGTCGTATACCTTCGCAGTATTGTTCACACAAGCTTTCGCAATTGATCGGACTGACTTCATATATTTCATGAGAAGTAAATAAAAAAACTTAACTTACTAATTTACGGGTTGTGGGTACTTGTGAGGAGGCGTGAATGCATCTTCTGGGCGTTGGTTGGTATGCGCGTTCTTAACTATACGCCACCTTCCGGACATAGAGTCAAAGTGACCGTAATTGGTGCTGTGGATAGCGAGAAGCAGGAGGGGTATAAGCTAATGTTGCGAAGGTTAGTATGTCGGTAGAATGTTGAAAGTAGAGTGGAACCAATTGTACCGCCTAACAACTGCTGCACAAAGAGTACGTCAGCAATGAACTTATGCTACACAGCTTCAAATCTGAGAGAAAATGTATCTTGATAGGAAAACTAGACTTGGCTAGCACATTCAAGGATGAGACTTACGGAAACTAGTGACGTAAGACTTTGAGAATTCGTTAGACCACTGTTTGATGAAACCGAGTATAGAGTTGGCTCTATTGATGAAAGATCACAGACTGAATTGGCTAAAGGGACGAGTTTGTTATGTATGTAACTGGTATTACCGGGAGGAGGAAGATGGCCTTTCATTTACTGGTGTTTAGTTATAGGAAATTATTTTTGCATCAAGTATAGAATAAGTTCAGATCACTTTGCAGTAGGACCCAATCTGATGTGGAGGAAATTATTTTAAAGATTTTCATATCGTCCGCGAAAATGTATAGTTCAAAGTCCTTTAAGATAAGATCAGCACCGGATCACAATGGACCTATTATTGGTCTAAGTATGTTGGCGTTTCTCAGCTGGCAGTAACTTCAACCTAAGATCAGCACCATTTACACTGAGAGAAAAGTCGCAGCAAGCAATTTTAGACTTAATTTAAGAACGCGATCCTTTTTAGCATAACATACTCAGTTTTACTCGATTTTTTTTTTTTTTATTTTACCCAAAAAGTACTCTATTCAACAACAAATGGAGTTAAAATGACTTCTGTACTATCAAAATAAGAAAATGCGAGTTTAAATGAAAATGTAATATCCTTGGATACAGTTTACTCTTAGTTTTGCACGAAATCGACTTATAATTCTTAAACATTAGCCGTGTTTTTTTTTAAACCTAGCCAGCCAGTAGTTGCTAGTAAAGTAAAATTTTACACATAAAACAAATACAACAACCGGTTGGCTACTACCCCTGATTTTATCTCCAGCAAAGAGTTACTGGCTGGGAATTGCGTGATGCCTAATTTCAGGCGGCGCAGAAACGAATGTTTTTTAGTTATTTGTTGTTGCTGTTACTGCGAGGTTGCTTGGTTCCAAGAGATATGTTCGTATAAAATCGGCTGGCTTGGCTGGCTGGCAAATTGTTTAAATGAACGACTGGCTGGCTAGGTTTCAAAAAACACGGCAAATGTGTGACGTATCTCCATTATTGCGCGTCAGATTTATTCCACTGCGGTGGTAAAATGGAGCAAACGGATGAAAATTGTGAAACTGAGTATACAGGGTGTCCCAGTTCTTCTTCTTTTTCCTTTTATCAGCGTGGTTATGATCCGAAAATAAGGGATCATAGCCCTCCAACTTCACTGCATTTCTACTGATCCGCCTGTTGGGTTCACAGAGTGTCCCAGTTAAGCAGTTTAATTCTTTAAGAGGAGATACCTGAAGTTCCGCTGAACAAAAAATTGTATGGCAGGGGGTCTATTCTCACCACATTTCAAGTTACATCCCATCAAAGTGGGTGACCTCTTATTTGGAGGTGTAACCGCTTTAAACGCTATAACTTCTAAACTATTATAGGTACAAAAATAGTTTTATACATTTTGGAAAGATAATTTAGTAGCGCATACAAGTTTTAAGCGCATTGGGTACAGCTGTGCAGCTAAAAAAAAGTGCTGTGCAGTCAGACAAAAGTGGTCAAACAAAATTAAGTGAGAATAATAAACTAACGTACCTATGAGCAATGCAGTTAACAGTTAATTGTCGAATAGGAAAAAAAAGCGTGACAAAGAATTATCACAGATTTGCAAATGTACCGTAATTTTGTTTCAACTGATTTACAATCGACATTTTGCTCTGTAAGGTAACAGCCGATCCCCACAACATGTATTCAAAACGTGAATACGCGGAAATAGTATTTGTATACGGGTTCTGCAATGGAAACGCTTCATTGGGAAGATTGGAGTACCAACGACGATGCCCCAATCGTAGAACACCATGTCGTCGGATGTTCGCTGATGCGTATCAGCGCCTTGTTGATACTGGGTCAGCTGCACCAAATAAAAGGGAACGGCACTCAGACGCAGCGGCGGCAGAAGTTGAGAGTGGGATTTTGCGTGCTGTGGAAGTTTAGCCTTCAGTCAGCGTCCGCAAACTAGCAGTGCAGTTGGAACTTCCCAGAAGGGAAATGGGTATCGCATTAGTTCAAAAAAGACAGAGCACTTGTGCTGCCCGTTCTCTGATCCACTCAGGCCTATTCCAGACATTTATTTGAATGGAACAATGCTTCCCAAGTGCGAAAAGTTCAAATATCTGGGATCTATGATCAATAGCAAAGCAACTTGTGATGACGACATCAATCATCGCGTAAGCGTAGGGTGGACGAAGTGGATTTAAAATTCCGCTATCTTCTGTGACAGAAAAATGCCACCTAAGTTGAAAGGAAGGCTCTACACCGCAGTTGTGCGTCCAGCGCTCACATACGGTTCACAATGTTGGTCGATGTACAAAACGTATGAGAGTAAATTAACGGCAGCTGAGATGAAGATGCCTCGCATGACAGCAGGAGTGACAAAGCTTGATCAAATAAGAAGTTCGAAGATCCTTGGAAGCTTTCACATCAAGGAAACCATCGTACAAAAAATAAAGCGCGACCGGCTCAGCTGGTATTGCCACGTTCAAAGAAGAGATCATTTGAACCCTGTAAAAAAGGCAATATCTATGCACGTTCCAAAAACATCGCGATGTAGGAAAGGCAGGCCTATAAACGCCTGGATCAGACAAATGCGACGACATCGGCATTTCATTGGCCTTAGTAACCGAGTGATCCAAAATCGGCAGGCCTGCCGATATTTTCTGAGGTCAAATAGGCGAACCCCACAGGCGGATCAGTAGAAATGCGGTGAAGTGGGAGGGTTATGATCCCTTGTTTTCGGATCATAACCTCGCTGATAAAAGGAAGAAGAAGAAGAAGGAGCACGTGTAACTTCGATCCTTAACCATACTTTTAACGAACAGTGAATTGGTCGATTTGGCCCCAACACTTGGCCACCCAGATCTGCTGATCTAACACCCATGGATTTCTTCTTCTGGGGTGCTATGAAAGAAAAAGTTTATTTTAGAGAAATGTCGAGTTTGGAAGAGCTCCATAAAAAAATCAGTGCCGTTTCAGAATAGATGAGAAGAAGTTTGCTGCTAGTTAATCTGCCATCCGAAATGCTTAAACGCGCCCGAAAGTCTATTCAAATGGAAGGAAGGCACTTCGAGCAATTGCTATAAACATTCCATAAACTGTTGTTTTTTAAAACTGATTCAGTAGGTACCTACTTTTTGACCATTTTTGTCTGACAAAATATGGCTCTTACTACAACTTCTGTTGATCGTACGTAAAAAAGTTGCTTAACATAAATTTAAGGAAATTTTTTAGGGATCAAAATTTCATAAAAAAAAAAATGTTAAGTAAAAATTTTGAGAAAAATGCATTTTAAGTGAAAAAATGGAACAACAAATTCTCATTATTTTGAGTTTAGGGAGTCATAACTTTTTTGTAGCTGCACAGCTGTACCCAATGTGTTTGAAACTTGTGTGCGCTTTGTCTTTCCAAAATATGTAAAACTAGTTTTGTACCTATAACAGTTTAGAAGTTATAGCGTTTAAAGTGGTTACACCTCCAAATAAGAGGTCACCACCTTTGATGGGCTATAACTTGAAATGTGGTGAGAATAGACCCCCCCTGCCGTAAAATGTTTTGTTCGGCGGAACTTCAGGTATCTCCTCTTAAAGAATTATACTGCTTAACTGGGACACCCTGTATAGTAGAGAATGAAATTACTAATCAATTTGAAAATGAAGAGCGTGATGATAACGAAATGCTTTTGGATCTATTAAAAAAGTTTGGTTTAATAGAAATTCATAAGCACTTGATTGGTGAGTACAATTGAATTTGTCGGTGCTGTTTCATATTGGACATATTGCACTACAAGCATGTGTTTTATCAGCTATCTGAGCTACAGCAATTACTAATTAATACGTTCTGATTTTATTTTTACATAAAATATAGCCGCCAATATAATGTATAAAAGTGTTCCATATACTCGTATATAGAAGGAGGATTTACTAGCCATACAGCATATGGGCTTAAGGGCAGAATTTAAAGAAAAGCCTTTTATTTGGAGAAGATCCTTTGTAAGTACGTTCTATAAATCGTATAGAATATTAATAACTAATGTAGACGAATTTTTTACCACAACATTGACGATGACACAGAATTCATCAACTCTACAGTTAATTCTTGGCTTTTGACAGCATATTCTGGGCGAAACTCATGTGGTAATACTTCGAACAGCCAGGGCCAATCAAGTCATTTCTCTTGTCGCTGCGTGGTAAAGTCTGCAGTTGTGAAGATGTTTATTTCAGAATTCTTAAATTTGATTTATTAGGACGTGAAAAATCTTTTATTGGCCAGCGTAAAAGGAAAGGCTCTGCTAGAATTATATAGCACTACAAAATAGCTTAGTAATAAGGATCGGGACGGCATTATTAACATAATACTGGAAATAGTATCTGTGGCCAAAATCTCTTTGAGTCCATCTAATTTCGATGAAGTCGTAGGCCAAATAACATCGATTTTTCCAACTGAGGTATACTGGAAGGCATCTTGAGGCTATATTTCTTTACTAAATAGTTTTTAACTGTAATAATAAACAAACAAAAAAAAAAACAATTGGATTATTATTACGTACCGAGAGAAAAAAAGAAAAATCCACGAAGCCGTTTGTACGACAAGTACAGAGATACCTGTGCCAAAAAAAGAAAGTTCGATAAAACGGCAAAAGCGAATAGTGATGACCTGCCGACACTCCAAATATTACAAGACAAAAGTGATGAGGTACATCATAAAAGTAAATTGGCACGGACTATAGACAATTGGGAAGAAGTCGTCATAAGGTGGTTGTGCTCTACGACAGCGAGATATTAAATCAATGAACAATTTTGAGTTTCTTAAAGCTTGGCCCAAATTGTGTGATTCAAGAGCAAGTGATTTGGTATGTTTGAAAAGTAATATAATATTCACTCTGAATAATATATACAGTGGATTCCTCCTAAGTCGAGTTCTCACGGGATACATGATTTGTTCGAGTTAGAGGGAGTTTCGACATAGAGGGAGTTTGACTTAGAGGATGCTTTTGTATGGAAAATTGAGGGGAATGCTAAAATATGGCGAAAAAATTCGAGTTAGAGAGAAATTCGACTTAGGGAGAGTTCGACTTAGGGAGAGTCCACTGTATATGTATACTCTGTTTGCAGATTAACATTGATTTCAATTACTTGCATTTAAACAAACAAAAACTAATGTTCCAGAAATGGTACACTTTCAAAGCAAAAATGAAAGCATGTTATCAGAAATCCCTTACTAATCCTAAATTTAAAAAATTGTTTTTATCCCTCCACGAAGCCATTAATATTGGTAAGCCATAATTTTACCTTCGTTTATACATAGTAATTGTTTTCCCCTTTTTTTAGACTCAGAGGACTACATTTTAACTACGCTTTTAAATTTCGTAATAAAGCCTACTGCAAGAGTCAAGGTTCCAATCCAACATCCTTACAAAAAGCAGCGGTCCTAGATGCCGAGGAAAGCCTAGCACTAGACCTGGGGCCTATTTCACTAACTACAAATTACAACCACAAATTTGTACTTGTAAATCACATTTACAAATTTGTAATTTGTGTTTTTGTTTCACAAAGTACAAATGTGTATTCCACAAATTTGTAATAAGAATGTCAAGCAAATTGTGAAAAAAATATGTTAATCATAAGTCGTAAAAATTAGCGTTGCACTAGTTTATTGTACGACTTGTAAGCTACATTCGTTTTCTTACAAATTTGTGGAATATCGTTTCGAAAAAACATTTGCTATGAACAAACAAGATAAGATTTTTGTTGCGTTTCTAATATGAGACAAAGAAAAGGAAGGACCAGAAATACCTTCGAGATATTATGTGGTAAAATTTTAAAATGGGAACCATGGTAAATGCATTAGTATCTACTTACATATATTGGTACGGGTGCTTCAGATAATCCTTTATTGTTTTAATGTTTTTGTTTGCATACATGTATACATGTGGTGTGGGTGGATTTCACGGATCGCCTACACAATCTCTGCTTTCTAGGAGTTATTGGGCAAGCAAGAGCGGGGCAACGATTCATTGGTGAACGTGGACATAGACGTGGACGACGTTGGTACCTGTATTGTCCAAGCTTAGGAAGTTAAACATTAAACCTTAAATTGAATCAGTGAGTAGAAGAACAGTACAAGCGCCAAAAATTGAATTTTGGGCTAAAATAGGCAAAATGCTCTACGTATGTATGTAAACCTGCCAATTAGCAAAATAACAGCACATTAGAGACCAGAATATATACAAAAATGGACTACGCTTTTCGCTGATTGTATGGAAGGACAAAACAAATGCGGTTAGTTATTTCTGTTTTCCTCAAAAGCGATGTTTTGTACATGTACTATTCTTCCAATCACCAATTCAATTACATAATCCTAATTATCTTTAAGTACTAAAAAGAATTAACAATTAATAAAACTATTGAATCGTAGATATTGGTGGTTTATTCATTGTTTCATTTTTGGAAAAGATCCCACATACGTACATACTTACATTTTCAATGGCCCGCTAACCCTTCATGAGGCTCGCTGGGATAGGATGCTTTTATTTTTTAACTATTACTTTTCTTATTTAACCAAAACTTAATAATCCTAAAAAGATTGGTTTAATATGGGATTTTCAAACAGTAAGTTAACAATAGATTGGAACGTGACCACCGATCTGCAAATAAGATGTTCTGGCAGACCGTCCGCCGACTCAGAGGAAAAAAGTTGAACGCGGTGGAACACCTGATGATTGGCAAATGGAGGTGATAGTTCCTCTTTTTTAAAAAAGGGGACAAAAGAGATTGCGCCAACTATAGGGGTATATCACTTTTAAGTTTTCCTGGAAAAGTCTTCGCTAAGGTGCTAGAAACGCGTTCCAGACCTGTAGTTGAGGACAGTTTGGGGGATGAGCAGTGTAGTTTTCATCCCGGTAGAAGCACAACCGACCAGTTATTCACTCTTAGAATGGTTCTTGAGAAGGCCTGGGAGTATGCTAAACCTGTCTACACTTGTTTTGTAGATTTGGAAAAAGCGATAGATAAGGTTCCTGGAGGCAAACTCTGGAGTGTACTGCAGGAGTATGGGATTGATGGTTCTCTGTTAAGGGCGATTCAGTCTTTATATACAAACTGTGGAAGCTGTGTTCGGATAAACGATGTTAAATTGATATCTTTCACTGTGGGCGTTTTGTCACCTCTCCTCTTCATTGTATATATGGATTGGATGTTGCAGCGCAGCCGTGGCGGGGAATGTTTGAAAGTGGGAGAACTAAGGATTAGTCATCTGCTCTTTGCGGATGATTTGGTCATCCTTGGGTCCTCTCAAACCGAACTTCAGCGTGCACTCGAAAGGTTTGTAGCCGTTTGTGATGATGCTGGAATGAAGATCAACGTGAACAAGTCAGAAGTAATGGTCGTATCCAAAACACCCATTCAGTGCACTCCGCATGTTAGTGGAGTTCCACTGAAGCAGGTGGATAAGTTTAAGTAAAAAAAAAAAAACAAATATTTGGCGCAACAGCTCTTTAAAGTGCCAGGGCCTAGTTTCTCGCAACCACTCATGCTGTGTGCGTTATATTTTTCACACGAATGGAAGGGACCTACAGTTTAATGCCGAATCCGAACGGCTGTTTGAGAAGCTTTTTCGTGACAACAATACCCTCGGATGTTTGTCAGACGTTCGCGAGAGGTGGGACCGTGAAAAAACTTTTTGGTATTTTCTGGGATTCGAACCTGGAACCTCATGCGTAGTGATCCGACACACTAACCACTTATGCCACGGCGCCCACCTCGGGGTCCTATTCACGAATGATGGGAAGAGCAATGCCGAGTTATCCTGTAGAATTGGTCAGGTTGGATCAGTTTTGAGAGAGCTTGGCCAATCTGTTGTAGGAAAGGCTGCACTTAGTGTTGAAGCTAAGCTTTCGGTTTTTAGCTCGGTGTATGTTCCAACTCTCACCTATAGTCATGAAATTTGGGCAATGACCGAAAGAATAAGATCGCGGATATAAGCTGCCGAAATGAGGTTCCTCCGCGGTGTTGCTGGAATAACTCGTAGGGATCGAGTGCGCCAGACCAGAGTACGCGAGGCGTTCAATGTTGAGCAGCTACTTCTCCGAGTGGAATGATTTATGCTTCGATGGTTTGGTGACCGGCTTCCAAGACGTACCATGGTGGCCGTAGCATTATTTAGGCGACCCCGCGGGAGTCCTAGAAATAGATGCTTGGACCAAGTCCGGCATCTCTCCTGAAGCCGTCTAGGGATTCCTCCTGATGAGTTAGAGTCAATGGCAGAGGCGTTCGCTCGTCAACACCGTCTCCTGCTAAGAAAAGAGACATTTTTATGAAAACACCAAAGAAAAGCAAACAAACAAGGGTATCTGAGAAAATCAAGTTGTACAATCTGGACAAAGAAAAAGGCGAGGCTTTTGTTTTCGTGATGAAAAACTACCCCTCTCACACCATCAACAGAGCTGAGGACGAAGCGTGCAGAGTACAAAATATGTGTGATTCCCTACAGCGAACTTGCTTAAAGAAGGCCAAATCGCTGCTAGGAGCTTCAAAGGGCCACCACCAACACGCCAAAGAAACAAGGTGGTGGATTGATGAAGCTAAAAAGGTGATAAATAAGAAAAAAAACGGCTTTCAAAGCTTGGTCAAAGTGCACCTCTAATAATAGTGACGAAAAAGCTCAGATCGAAATAGAATACAGATGTTGCAAGCAAAAAAGCGAAGAAGAAGTGCACCCAGCCTCAAGCAGAGAGTACGGAGGGCCTGTATCGGGAGGTGGAGAAAATATCTTCCCCGGTTGTTGATGCAAACCAGGCTATCCAGGAGCTGCGAAGACACAACATGAACAAGAGCACAACCATCTCCAAAATAGCCGCCCGAAGAAGGAGGAATGCTCAGGAGATTCGTTCGCCAAAGTTCATTAACAATGCTCATGGCCAGCTTCTTGTGGATGACGGCAGTATTGTAATGAACTTTTGAATGAACCCTTTCTCCGGCTATACTTTCCAAGAGTCACCCCTAACTGTAAAGAAATACCCGACATTATAGTCGAAGAAGTTAGTGAGGCAGTTTTGATTTTTCGATCTTGATCTTATAGTGAGGCGGTCAAATTCTCCAAAAACGAAAAGCAGTTGGGCCAGACGAGATGTCCTCTGAGTTTTGGAAAAAGATGGGAGACGTCGGGTTCAGATGGCTCATAATTCTCATCTCCAAATTTTTGAGAGGTGACCCAATGCCGAATCAATGGAGGGAAAGTTACCTTCTTTCTGTATACAAAGAGAAGGGTGATACGCGAAAGTGTGATGACTACCGTTCGATCCAGCTGATGTCACACAAATAATACGGCTATCTGATGATCAGTGCGGGTTTGTCTCGGGTAAATCAACCACAGATGCTATCCAAAGTATAATGATCATAATGGAAAAACATCGTGATTCGTTAAAGGATTTGCATATTGTATTGGTTGACCTTGAAAAGGCATTCGACAGACAACCACGAGATCTGATATAGGTGGCGCTAAGATAACGAGGGGTTCAAGAAACCTATGTACAGATGATCATGGACATGTACGAAAGAGCAACGACAAGAGTAAGATGTTATTTTGACAAGTGATAAAAGCATTGTGAAATGCTACAGTCAACTATCTGTGCCTGTTTTCCTATATCATGATCTTGTATTCGCCACCTTCAGTGTAAATATAAGTAAAAGTTATTCACGACCCGGTCAATATCGTGACTTCCGTAGTATTAATGCTCAAAATCTGTTTTGTGATTGTAGCAATTATGTCGCCTGACGTTAACAAACAAGTAGAGGTCCTAAATGTTAGTCTTGAGTATCTTTTTAACAGGCATGTTCCATGTAAAACACGTGTGCTGAAAAGCAAAGCTTGTCCTTGGTTTTCCAATGAAATATTAAACGCCATTAAGCGAAGGGACACTTTATACCGACGGTGGAAACGATTTCGCTGCACAGAAATGCATATCGAATACAAAGTTAGTCGAAACCTTGTTGTATGTATAATAAAAACTGTGAAATTTAATTAATATAATGCTAAGTTTAATTCTGATCGATCGTCTAAATATCTGTGGAACCAAGTACGAGAAATTGGACTGTGCAAAAAAAGTCGTAAGGCTAATGATGAAGACATCAACATAGATGAATTAAACAACCAATTTATCAGTACTTTTCCTCCAATAGCCATTGGCTCTTCTTTGTCATTGACACAAAATGATAGTGAAGAAGCTTTCGCAGTCAATAGATTTGATGTTTACTCGGTCGGAATGGCGATACTTGCTATCAAACGAAAATCTGTCGGCCTTGATAATATCCACCCAGATTTTATAAAAATTTTACTTCCAATAATATTGCCCCATATTACCCACATTTTCAATACCATCCTTATGACATTCGGCTATCCAAATATCTGGAAAAAAGCAAAAATTATTCCTATTCCTAAAAAAGCTAATACTCCGGTATACAGACCCATCACTATTCTTCCATTTTTGTCTAAAGTCTTCGAATTTTTAGTAAGTCGTGAAATAAAGGAATATGTCGAAAATAAAAAGCTACTAACCCCTATGCAATCGGGTTTCCGATCAGGACATAGCTGTATAGCAGCAGTATTAAAAGTATCTGATGACATTTGCCAAGTTTTTGATGAAAATAAAACGACATTGTTGCCATTACTTGACTTCTTAAAGGCATTCGATTGTGTAAATCCGTCAATTCTTTCTAATAAACTGTTAAGACAATTTAATTTCTCTAGTCCCACTAATAAGCTAATATTGTCGTATCTCACTAATCGTGTCCAAGCTGTTTCGCATAATTCCCAACTATCTAGTTTTCGTCCTGTTAATAGTGGTGTCCCGCAAGGCACCATACTTGGTCCATTACTGTTTTCTATGTTCATCAACGACCTTCCAACTGTGTTGTGCCATTGTAATTTTCATATATACGCGGACAATGTTCAGCTCTATTTAAGCTTCCCAATTGGAATGGTGGAAGACTCAGTAGCAAGATTGAATGAGGATCTCCGTTCTGTGATTAGGTGGTCCACTCAGAATGACCTCATGATCAATCCAGACAAAACCAAAGTTATCCCTTTCTTAAAACACAAACCCAACCTTCTTGATTTTCCTAAAGTAGAACTTCTCTCTACGTGTATTGAATATGTCACGCATGTTAAGAACCTTGGGATTATTTTTGATAGTGACCTTACTTAGAACGACCACATAAGCAATATAGTATCTAAAGTATGTGGATCCCTCAGAGGTCTTTCAATTAGTAGATCCATATTACCTATTGGCATTAAGTTAAAACTTGTAAAGGCACTTATCATGCCGATTATTACTTACGGGTGTGAGCTTTTCGCCGACCATGACAGCACTTCTTTTCGAAAATTAATAAGAGCGATAAATTCGGCCGCTATGTATGTGTTTAATCTCCGTAGGTACGACCATGTTTCAACGGAACGCCGCAAACTTATTGGTTGTGATTTGGAACATTTTTTAAAATATCTCTCCTGCGTTCTACTCTTCAAAGTTATTCACAAGAAGCAACCTGCTTATCTGTACAATAAGCTTGTCCTATCCCGGTCTAGTCGCTATATAACATTAATGCCGTTTACATGTACTTGCTTGACATCATGTAGACAGTTCTTCGTTCATGCTGTAAATCTTTGAAACCACCTGCCATACCAGGTGAAGTCTAAAGTCGAATACAAACAGTTTCAATCGGCATGTTTTTCGTATTTCTCCAATTTAAACTGAAATTACTCGCATTTGTTATATTAATCTTCTTAGTCTACATGGTTGCAACTATTAACTGTTTAATTTAACTTTTTTTTCCTGTTTTCAATGTTCTATTTTATTATTGTATTTCTTTCTTTTTTTTTAAATGTATCATTTTCTGATTGTATTTTTAACACACTATTTCATCTTGTATACATAAAAGTTTGCCTTTTCCTACTTGTACTCATTTTAAGTATACTCTTACATGTACTTCCCAAGTGCGAAAAGTTCAAAAATCTGGGATCCATGGTCAATAGCAAACCAATCTGTGATGACGACATCAATCATCGCGTAAGCGTAGGGTGGATGAAGTGGATATAAAATTCCGCTATCTTCTGTGACAGAAAAATGCCACCTAAGTTGAAAGCAAGGCTCTATACCGCAGTTGTGCGTCCAGCGCTCACATACGGTTCACAATGTTGGACGATGTACAAAAGGTATGAGGGTAAATTAACGGCAGCTGAGATGAAGATGCTTCGCATGACAGCAGGAGTGACAAAGCTTGATCGAATAAGAAGTTCGAAGATCCGTGTAAGCTTTCACATCAAGGAAACTATCGTACAAAAAATAGAGCGCGACCGGCTCAACTGGTATTGCCGCGTTCAAAGAAAAGATCATTTGAACCCTGTTAAATGCACGTTCCAAAGACATCACAATGTAGGAAAGGCAGGCCTATAAACGACTGGATGAGGCAAATGCGACAACATCGACATTTCATTGGCCTCAGTATAGACGGAGAGCTGGTGAAATTTTTTCATGATTATTTTGTCAACAAAATGTTGCTTATTTTTTGGTTGTCCTGTTTGGATACATCACGGATGTGAAATTCCGGCGGACCTGGGCCGGGTCGCAAACCCCTGCCAGAGTCCCGAAACATGTAACAGAAACTCCAATTTTTAAGTTATTTCGTCCACACTCAAATTTTGATATATCATCTAGTATATACTAGTGAATCTAGAACTGAAATGCCAGAGCGAAATTCCGGTCGCAACACCTTGCCAGAGCGCGTCCAAGCGCATTGTGCGTGAGGGGCCTTTTCAGTGGTTTATATAAGGAAATGTTGCATATCTTCAAAAATATGTAAACGATTAAAAATATTTTTACTGATTCTTTAATGGTCTTTAAGGCGGTGTATTAACTATAGTCCTAGCATTTATACTTTCAAAAATATTTCATTTTAAAACTCAACATTTCAAAATGAACCAAATACTTTTTCTGCTCATGATGTTTCAAGCAACATACGAATTTTTTTTTTGTTTTTATTTTCAGTAAGTCCAATCATTGTTGTTATATCTGCAATTTAGAAAATAAAAAGTCTTCACCATAAGTTAAAATACATTGCATTACTCACTTCAAGGTATGCGTAAATCTGAGATGAGTTTCTCTGTTCAATTTGCAGCATTTCTAATCTGTCTGTTAAGACAATCATAACTATAAAATTCAAATTTATTTCGAGTAATAATTAACAAAACCGATTTTTCGTCATTCTCCTTCGCTGAAGAAGTTTCCCTCAACATTGAAAATATAGTTAAATAACATTTGTAATGTGCATACATATCAGCGGATGTGAAATCAAGATATACCTAATTCAAATTCTTTTTTAGTTGACGGTTGAACGATGACATCATTTACAAATGCTGTTAACTGATCTCCTTCGAACCACATAAAATCATAACTTCCATTGTTTTCTAGCCATCCGTTCTGCTTTGGTACCAAAGCAGTAGGATTTTTAGAAAAAGCATTGTTCCAGATAGAAGTTATACATTGAGCGCATAACAGCTGTTCGCATAGTTCAGATCGACAGGGTGGCAAACTCGAAGCATTGAAACTTTTGAGCTTAACGTCAAATGATTCTTTTAGATCCATTACTTTATACGTGCTATTAAATATTTCGAATCATGTGTCGTCTACCGTTTCCATATTTCTGATGTAATACATGTGGCACACAAAGATTTCAATAGCCTTAAAGGCCGCTTCTCTAGAAACAAAATCGGTTTCTCCTAGCTTAGCGAATGCTATTTGATATTCTAAGGAATTTTCCAGTAGTTTCCACGGTTTTATAAACCTCTGGTACCAAAGCAGAACGGATGGCTAGAAAGCAATACTTACTTACTAAGGTGGCGCTACAGTTCGGGGTGAACCTGGGCCTCAACCAACAAGCCTCTCCATTTAGCTCGGTCTATAGCTAATAGCCTCCAGTTGCACACTCCAAGTTGGTCGAGATCCCCTTGAACTTGTGCGGGCGACCTACGGCGAGGAAGTCCTCTACTGCGTCGTCTCTTGGGGTTAGATTCGAAGACTCTGCGGGTCGGGGCGTTGGTGTCCATTCGCTCTACATGTCTTACCCGTCCCAGACGTCATATACGCAGTTTTTTGACTAGTATAGTTCGTGATTGAATCTTCTCCTTCAAAACCCGTCAACGTAAACTGGACTGAATATCTTACGAAGATATGCAGCGGTGCAGTTGAAGTGCAGCTGCGGTGGAGCTGCGGTGGAGCTGCGGTGCAGTTGCGGTGCAGCTGCGGCATTCGTATGAAAATTCGTAAAAAATTCGTATGTTGCTTTAGGTGTAGAAACATCATGAGCAGAAAAAGTATTTGGTTCATTTTGAAATGTTGAGTTTTAAAATTAAATATTTTTGAAAGTATAAATGCTAGGACTATAGTTAATACACCGCCTTAAAGACCATTAAAGAATCAGTTAAAATATTTTTAATCGTTTACATATTTTTGAAGATATGCAACATTTATTTATATAAACCACTGAAAAGGCCCCTCACGCACAATGCGCTTGGACGCGCTCTGGCAAGGTGTTGCGACCGGAATTTTGCTCTGGCATTTCAGTTCTAGATTCGTTAGTATATACTAGATGATATATCAAAATTTGAGTGTGGACGAGATAACTTAAAAATTGGAGTTTCTGTTACATGTTTCGGGCCTCTGGCAGGGGTTTGCGACCCGGCCCAGGTCCGCCGGAATTTCACATCTGTGATGTATCCAAACAGGACAACCAAAAAATAAGCAACATTTTGTTGACAAAATAATCATGAAAAAATTTCACCAGCTCTCCGTCTATACTGAGGCCAATGAAATGTCGATGTTGTCGCATTTGCCTCATCCAGTCGTTTATAGGCCTGCCTTTCCTACATCCTGATGTCTTTGGAACGTGCATTGATATTGCCTTTTTAACAGGGTTCAAATGATCTTTTCTTTGAACGTGGCAATACCAGCTGAGCCGGTCGCGTTCTATTTTTTGTACGATAGTTTCCTTGATGTGAAAGCTTACACGGATCTTCGAACTTCCTATTCGATCAAGCTATGTCACTCCTGCTGTCATGCGAAGCATCTTCATCTCAGCTGCCGTTAATTTACCCTCATACTTTTTGTACATCGTCCAACATTGTGAACCGTATGTGAGCGCTGGACGCACAACTGCGGTATAGAGCCTTGCTTTCAACTTAGGTGGCATTTTTCTGTCACAGAAGATAGCGGAATTTTATATCCACTTCATCCACCCTACGCTTACGCGATGATTGATGTCGTCATCACAGATTGGTTTGCTATTGACCATGGATCCCAGATATTTGAACTTTTCGCACTTGGGAAGCATTGTTCCATTCAAATAAATGTCTGGAATAGGCCTGAGTGGATCAGGGAACGGGCAGCACAAGTACTCTGTCTTTTTTAACTAACGCGATACCCATTTTCCTTCCAGAGCGTCCACCCGCACATCAAGTGTTCGGTGCAGGGATATAGGATTCTCACTTATGATGGCTCTATCGTCAGCAAAAAATAACTGATGTACCTTGGAGTCTATCACTTTACTTTCAAGCAGATGATCAAGGACTGTAATAAAGAGCACAGGACTTAAAGCGCTTCCCTGGTGCACCCCGACTTTGATTGGGAACTCTTCGGTTACTCCAGCGGGGCATTTATTTATTTATTTATTTATTTATATATTATATAATCGCTGTACATATAAGAGTACACTTAAAATGAGTACAAGTAGGAAAAGGCAAACTTTTATGTATACAAGATGAAATAGTGTGTTAAAAATACGATCAGAAAATGATACATTTAAAAAAAAAGAAAGAAATACAATAATAAAATAGAACATTGAAAACAGGAAAAAAAAGTTAAATTAAATAGTTAATAGTTGCAACCATGTAGACTAAGAAGATTAATATAACAAATGCGAGTAATTTCAGTTTAAATTGGAGAAATACGAAAAACATGCCGATTGAAACTGTTTGTATTCGACTTTAGACTTCACCTGGTATGGCAGGTGGTTTCAAAGATTTACAGCATGAACGAAGAACTGTCTACGTGATGTCAAGCAAGTACATGTAAACGGCCTTAATGTTATATAGCGACTAGACCGGGATAGGACAAGCTTATTGTACAGATAAGCAGGTTGCTTCTTGTGAATAACTTTGAAGAGTAGAACGCAGGAGAGATATTTTAAAAAATGTTCCAAATCACAACCAATAAGTTTGCGGCGTTCCGTTGAAACATGGTCGTACCTACGAAGATTAAACACATACATAGCGGCCGAATTTGGCGCTCTTATTAATTTTCGAAAAGAAGTGCTGTCATGGTCGGCGAAAAGCTCACACCCGTAAGTAATAATCGGCATGATAAGTGCCTTTACAAGTTTTAACTTAATGTCAATAGGTAATATGGATCTACTAATTGAAAGACCTCTGAGGGATGCATATACTTTAGATACTATATTGCTTATGTGGTCGTTCCAAGTAAGCTCACTATCAAAAATAATCCCAAGGTTCTTTACATGCGTGAAATATTCAATACACGTAGAGAGAAGTTCTACTTTAGGAAAATCGAGAAGGTTGGGTTTGTGTTCTAAGAAAGGGATAACTTTGGTTTTGTCTGGATTGATCATGAGGTCATTCTGAGTGGACCACCTAATCACAGAACGGAGATCCTCATTCAATCTTGCAACTGAGTCTTCCACCATTCCAATTGGGAAGCTTAAATAGAGCTGAACATTGTCCGCGTATATATGAAAATTACAATGGCACAACACAGTTGGAAGGTCGTTGATGAACATAGAAAACAGTAATGGACCAAGTATGGTGCCTTACGGGACACCACTATTAACAGGACGAAAACTAAATAGTTGGGCATTATGCGAAACAGCTTGGACATGATTAGTGAGATACGACAATATTAGCTTGTTAGTGGGACTAGAGAAATTAAATTGTCTTAACAGTTTATTAGAAAGAATTGACGGATTTACACAATCGAATGCCTTTAAGAAGTCAAGTAATGGCAACAATGTCGTTTTATTTTCATCAAAAACTTGGCAAATGTCATCAGATACTTTTAATACTGCTGCTATACAGCTATGTCCTGATCGGAAACCCGATTGCATAGGGGTTAGTAGCTTTTTATTTTCGACATATTCCTTTATTTCACGACTTACTAAAAATTCGAAGACTTTAGACAAAAATGGAAGAATAGTGATGGGTCTGTATACCGGAGTATTAGCTTTTTTAGGAATAGGAATAATTTTTGCTTTTTTCCAGATATTGGATAGCCGAACGTCATAAGGATGGTATTGAAAATGTGGGTAATATGGGGCAATATTATTGGAAGTAAAATTTTTATAAAATATGGGTGGATATTATCAAGGCCGACAGATTTTCGTTTGATAGCAAGTATCGCCATTCCGACCGAGTAAACATCAAATCTATTGACTGCAAAAGCTTCTTCACTATCATTTTGTGTCAATGACAAAGAAGAGCCAACGACTTTTTTTGCACAGTCCAATTTCTCGTACTTGGTTCCACAGAAATTTAGACGATCGATCAGAATTAAACTTAGCATTATAATAATTAAATTTCACAGTTTTTATTATACATACAACAAGGTTTCGACTAACTTTGTATTCGATATGCATTTCTGTGCAGCGAAATCGTTTCCACCGTCGGTATAAAGTGTCCCTTCGCTTAATGGCGTTTAATATTTCATTGGAAAACCAAGGACAAGCTTTGCTTTTCAGCACACGTGTTTTACATGGAACATGTCTGTTAAAAAGATATTCAAGACTAACATTATTATTTTTGGCAGTCGGCCACCTAACACGCGCTCAACGATCTTCATGGTATGTGAGATTAGCTTGATCGAACGGTAGTTATCACAGTTTCGCATTTCACCCTTCCCTTTATAAACAGGAAGAGGGTCACTTTCCCTCCATTGATTTGGCATTGAATCACCTCTCAAATGAGAATTCTGAGCCATCTGAACCCGACGTCTCCCATCTTTTTCCAGAACTCAGAGGGCATCTCGTATGGCCCAACCGCTTTTCGTTTTTTGGAGTATTTGACCGCCTCACTAACTTCTTCGACTGTAATGTCGGGTATTTCTTCACAGCTAGAGGTGGCTCTTGGAAAGTATAGCCGGGGAAACTGTTCATTCAACAGTTCATTACAATACTGCGGCCACCTCTGCAGAATTTTGTCGTCATCCACAGGAAGTTGGCCATGAGCATTCTTAATGAATTTTGGCGAACGAATCCCCTGAGCATTCCTCCTAATTTGGGCGACTATTTTGAAGATGGTTGCGCTCTTGTTCATATTGTGTCTTCGCAGCTCCTGGATAGCCTGGTTTGCATCAGCAACTGGGGAAGATATTTTCTCCAGCTCCCGATACAGGCTCTCCGTACTCTCTGCTTGAAGCTGGGTGCACTTCTTCTTCGATTTTTTCCTGCAACATCTGTACTCCATTTCGAGGTGAGCTTTTTCGCCTCTATTATTAAAGGGGCACCTTGACCAAGCTTTGAAAGCCGCTTTCTTCTCATTTATTACCTTCTTAGCTTCATCACTCCACCACCATGTTTCTTTGGCGTGTTGATGATGGCCTTTTGAAGCTTCTAGCAGTAATTAGGCGTTCTTTAAGCACGTTCGCTGTAGGGAATCCCACATATTTTGTGCTATGCACTATTCATACTCAGCTCCTGCAGATGGTGTGAGAGGGGTAATTTTTCATCGCGAAAACAAAAGCCTCGCCTTTTTCTTTGGGTAAATTGTACCACTAGATTTTCTCAGAGACCCTTGTTGTTTGCTTTTCTTCTGTGTTTTCATACAAATTTCTGTTAGCAGGAGACAGTGTTGCCGAGTGATCGCCTCTCAGAGGATTACTTTGCAATCTTTTACCCGAGGCTTCATGAAACTGGCTACCAAATGCTAGTTAATCCGAGTTTCATCTCGACCACTGCTGTAAGTGATCAGGTGTCGGCTTTGTTTGATGAACATGGTATTTAACACGATAAGACCGTGTGATTTGCACATGCTTAGGATGTCTTCACGAGGAAGGTTCCTGGTGCCGTATCCTAGTCCTCCATGGCAGTCTTCATAGTCTTCGTTTGACTTCCCGACATGCCCATTCAAATCTCCTCTAACAAAAGAAACCCTTCCTTTGGGATGTTCTTAAGGAGATTGTGGAAATCTACCCAAAATGTATCTTTATCTCTCTGATCGCACCCAATAGTGCATGTGCACTGACAATATTCCGCACCTGTCCTTGTATTACTTCTTTGAGAGGCATCAAACGGTCGCTGGACTTTGAAATGCTCAAGACGTTAATAAGCAACTCTGCCGCAAGGATGATACCGATTCTGTTCTTAGCCTTCTCCGTTCCGTAGTAGAACATCTTGTAATCTTTTGTCCTAACGTTTAAGAAACGCCAGCGATTTCCGGTGTTTTTCCATTTCGTCTCTGGACACACAAGATATCCACCCGCCTTCTATTCATCATCTCTTCCAGCTCGTAACTTCGACCGGTCATGGTTCCAACGTTCCAACTGGTGACCCTCAAATTGCGTCCAAACTCTTTCATTATTTTGCTAGCTCCCAGAATCCGTATAGCTCTGACCCGGACATTTCTGCTCGGTCCAGGATCAGTACCGTGCACAGCAGTGGTAGTGCCTGGCGGGGTAATGCCTTTCCTTTTTGCAAGTATTACCATAATGATGCAGTTTTTGCAATATTTCCATATTGCGATGATGTTTGTTGTTTGACACGTGCATGCTCCTGTTTTATTATTGTTTGTTTGATCTTTCTTCTATGACACCGGTGATCTCCAGTCGTGTTCACCAAACTACAAATTGTGATTTACAAGCGTCTTTTCACAAAATTTGTACAAAAAGTGGCAAATTTCACAAGGGGAAATTTGTGGGAATTTTTCGCGTTTTGTTTCACCAAAAATAATTTATTCATGTAGTTTACAAGTCACGAATTTATGAAATTTCAAGTTTTTCGTACGTTCTTGTTTCACCAAAGAAATTTAATTCACAACTTTTGTGTGATTTGTGAAAATTGTTCACACGAGCAACGACGTCTGTAATTTTAACTACAAATTTTGTTTTGCATCAAAAAGTGATCGGAAAATGGATTTACGATGTAGGTAGAGTACAAGTGATAGTAGTAATAGCGATAAAATTGTTCTAAATGTCAGAAGAAAAATATACCATCCATAAACTAAAACGTTTCCCAATGTTTTGATTTTAATGAGTGTTTTTCTTTCAGCCAGTCGAAAGCGGAAGAAATAATTTTCGTTTGTGGGAAACAAATTTGTCGCACAACTAAAAAAAATGTGATTATCCCCAAGGTTGTGAAAAGCTAGCCCCATGCACTTAAAGAGCTGTTGCGCCAATTTTTTTTATTTTATCCCGCAGGCAGCAATTACTATTTTACACGGGATTAGTTATTGTGGACAGTAATACGGAACTGCAGCCATGCATATAATATCTAAATCTAGCTTACGCAGATGTGTTTGTCGTTATTGTAAACTCACTGTTTGAAAATGTCGTACAAAACCAATCTTTTAAGCATTATTAACTTTTTGTTGAAAAATAGAAATAGTATAATATTTAAAACATAAAAACAATAAAGGACTATCTGAAGCATCCGGGCAAACTTGTTTGATATTACGATACGTACCAGCATAAGTACATATGTCCTTACCTTGGCTCCCCATTTTAAATATCCCACATAATATCTTCAAGGTATTTCTAGCATACGTACTTTCATGCTTTTTTCTCTAATTAGACACGCAAATAAAATCTTATAATATTTTGATTATTCATAGCCAACGTGTTTTCGAACCGATATTCCACACATTTGTGAAAAAACGAATGTAGATTACAAGTCGCACAAAAACCCAGTGCAACGCTAATTTTTACGATTTGTGATTATCAAGTTTTTTTTTTACAATTCGCTTGCCATTCCTATTACAAATTTGCGGAGTACACATTTGTACTTTGTGAAACAAAAACTCAACTTACAAATTTGTAATTGGGATTAACAAGTACAAGTTTGTGATTGTAATTTGTAGTTGGTAAAATAGGCCCCTGATGGGGATGTGAGTTTCAGAAACCCACAGAGTGCAAGGTACCCCACAGGTTTTCCCAGCAATTAAATTTATATGGTTGTTCCACGTTGGCTCATAATCACACCAAGGTTCTTAGCTGCTTCAATATAATCAGAGTTCAGTGGAATGAGGTTTATTAGAAACATTTAAACAGAAGACCATTTCTTTGAGACCAACGTGCGATGTCATCAAGGTTCTCGTTAACACAGGTAACACCAATCATACCAAGAAAACAGCTCATGTATATCTGAACATCATCGGCATATGTAAGGATATGATTGGATTGTTTGTAGGATTTTGGCAAATTTACACTATAAGTATGAAAAATAGCATTAAAAATATACGTGACGTATGGAAATAGTAATGGCAAAATCTAGTTACAAATTTAGGACTTATCTCATCTAGTCCAGCAGCATTCGATTTGAGTGAAAAGAAGATTTCTACAACATCAGCACAATCTACGGTTCTGAAAGCAAAACTAGAAACAGATGTTATGGGAGACCGATTTACAGGACGACTGGGGGAAGCCTTCACATTACTCAAGATTGGAGCTATCGGGAAAGATGTAAATTTCCGATTGAGCAAATAGGGGTCACTTTCATCAGTAGGGTTATATTTAGCCTTACCGATGCCAATGTTATGTAAATGTTCGCACCGTTAGAATTTTGTTCTACGAATTTCCATTACAACTTTGCTGCGGAGGTAGCAGTAAATCCGTCCGAGTATTTGAAATGTTGTTTTATAACACAGACCACCAACAATAGCATGAGTAGAGACAAACCAGTTTCGATTTTAATTAGAAAAATTAAAGCACTGGATAACAGAAGGATGATCCTTTGCTGAATTAGCGTCAGTGTGTAGCGTGTTTGTCATTTAGAAGCATCTTTTTGGAATGTCATTCCATACAGAAGATTTATTGAAGTAAACTCACACATATTTACACTCTTTGACCACTTCGATCATTGGAGCGTCAAATTTTCATTTTCGGTTGCAATTGTTTCTTCCTTTCCTACTTTCTACTACACTGGTAGAATATCCTTCAACAATCGATTTTAGTCTCAAAATATTTTCACTTTTCTACAAGCCTTGTCGAACTTGTCCACCGGTTGACATGAATTCTAAGTACCACGTGATGTGGTTTACTACATAGTCTTTGCTGCTCATAGTGTCCCTTTTACCTGAATGAATTCTTGTCAAATAAAAATAAAACCATACCCCTCAATATATGTAGAACCTCACCCAAGAAAAGACGCTCAATGAAAATGACACCCCGTCCTTTGTCGCATTTAAATGGAAGCAATGTAAACGATAGTTTACATTGCAGTTTGTTTGTAAGAGTGTCCGCAAGTCAAACTATAACTTCCTTACCCAGTGTGTTGTAACTGCTTTCAACACGATTTTCAAATGCACAATCATACGAAGGCAGGATAAGAAATCCACCTCCTGAGGGTAAGAAAGAAGACAAGAACAGTGAGGAGAGAGAATTTCTCACAAATTGTAATATAAATTGGCAAATGTCCAAAGAGTTTTCCGTTTTTCGTTACTCCCATCCTTGTAATCTTGGGCAGGAAGGATTCACACGAAGTTTTCCTCATCGTAGTTTTCATTTAGTTTTTGAGAGTTTCTATTGAGCGAGGATTTTTATTATATTTTTTTTAGTCCCTTTTGTGTTTTGTAAGTGCTTAACGTGACATTCGACATTCTTGCAAGTTGAAGGTTTTGATGAAGGGTCCTTCATTCATTCAAGTCCTTCTCTATCCGGGAAAGGTAGAGATTTTGTTGAGTGATGTCGTTTGCATACTTTCCTACATTGATTTAAATTGAATGTAATTTCCAGTGTATCTCTTCATTTCAAAGTAATGACTAGGCCAAACGATTCTGATTTAAACCGCGTAATCGATGGTTAGTAGAGAGAATCGTTATTCAACTAAGTACAGGCAGCAAAGCGTATGCCCCTTTCTATCTTCCTAAACGCCTTAGTGCTCTATTTTTGGTCAATAAAATACAAAATCCAATGGAGATAGGGTCACTCAAATGCCATGAAAAAATGAAACATATCGACGAACAAAGGCAAAGGATATCTTTTGCTGACATGGGAGCTTTTATATGAAAGGATATTAGGGATGGAATGGCATATTGATTCTAGCCAGCCTTTCTCCGGAATAGAGGGATAGAGTTTCTTTTGATTATTATAATATATGAAAGGATCATCAAATTGAAAATTGAAGAGGAACACAAGAGAAGAAGAATACGCTTGCTAGCAGCAAACAAAGAAGAGCTCTACAAAAAGTGGCATGTAAATATGAATCTTCGAGAGTCTTTTCATTTGTTATCTATGCAAATGCTGAACGCGATAGGACGGAGCATTTTCACACAAATATTGTCACGATTTTTCTCGTTTCGAATGAGCTATTCAGAGGGGGGATAATTGTTGGATGAATATTGAATGTAGAACAGTTGTCTAAAAACTGAACGGGAGGAAGTAAGGGTTACTCATAGATTTCATTAACCCTATATTAAAGAAGGTGGGGTTAGGTGTCAAAATTGGTGTCGCATGATGATCAAAAAGAAATCTGTAAATGTAGTGAACGTACTTAAAGAGTTCGATGCAGAAGAGTTAGTCAATAAAGCGTTTCTTCAATTTCCCACAAGAATGATATGCTGGTCTGAAAACTATAAGAATGATGGGGTGAGACAAGAGAGATTTCCGAAAGGCTATTTTCTGATTCAGTTTTGTTAAAACATTGCCTGCCAAACGATTTCAATTTAACTACTAAAGGCTACCCAATTTTAATCTCAAGGATAAGAGATCGCCATGAAATAACCAATCATATAATTAAAAATACGGTATGTTAAGTTATAGGAGCGTAAATGATGGATTCGGCTCTCAAAAACTCATCAAGTGAACGAACACAATTACTCGCGTAATTAACCCGACCTAAACAGAAATAGTGATATTCACCAGGAAAAATAAAATACCTTGTATTATTTCACTAATGTCCAACGGCACAGCCCTGAAATTCACGGAACATGCCAGATATCTAGAATTCCTTCTGGATAAGAAACTCATCTGGAACCTGAACATGCAAGAACGTGCCACGAAGGCATCAGTCGCCCTATATGATTATAGTAAGGCTCTTGGCCCGAATTAAGGTCATCAGCCTCGGTTAGTCCACTGAATGTATACGCCTACTGTCAGACCTATCCTAATATACAGTGCGTCATTCTGGTGGACGGCACTAGACAAATAATGCCTAATTGCTAATCTAGAACGTGTACAAAGGGTGGCTTGTATCAGCAAATGGGTGCAATTAGAACAGCCCCAACTACTGCATTGAAAACAATGCTTCACCGTCTTCCTGCAATAGTTATTACGAATCGATACCCGTCAGTCAAGAATTCTGATCAACTAAACTAAACTTAGCACAACGGACTACATATATTTAATTTTCATTTCATTTATTTAAACTTAGATTAACACGACACTTCAAGAAATTCTTTCTTATAATTAAGCATCTAGAATTGGATTACATAAAACTGTAGGCAATACCTATAAAAAACAAAAAGAAAAGTATTTATGAACATAAAAAGTAAAAACATACACTGACGAGTACGTAAATATTAAATATAATTGAATTGAGATATAATTGTTAAAGAATAGCCTCCCCCGAAGTACAGCTGACGAATAAATCCATTGTAATTGATGTGGAAGATTATTCCACAACCGAATCACCCCAACAAAATAAGACCGCTCTCCCATTGTGTGTGTGAATCGTGGCAAAATTAGTCGTAGGTCTTTTGGTAACTGTACAAGTCTAAGATGCTCTAGTAAATACTCAGGACATTTTTTGTGGATTATGTTATGGAGTTAAAGGATGGATTTAAAGTCATTAAAGTCTTCTAAACTGATTCTAAGCAGGGACCTCTTGTGCTGTGAAAAGCTTACATACCTTGGGATTTTAAATATGTATCGTATACAATCGTTAAAGGCAATACTGATTTTATACTTTCATTGGTAGTCAAGACAGGGATGTACTATACAATTATAGGAGAAAAATTGCAGTATTAAACATTTTGCAAGATGCAATTTAATCTTCGGATGCAGTAAACTCGAAGAGGCTCTCAAACTGCGCAATCCACAGATTTATTTTACTGATTGTATTGAATCAGATATGGCATCGCAGCAACTAATTTTTTCTGTTTATCCTGAAACCCAGATATTTGACATGCTTTACATAAGGTATAGTAACACCATTTACAACAAGGGGAGGGACATTGAGTAAGCATACTACACTTCTGGCGCATACCATACCAACAGATTTAAGTGGATTAAAACAAAGTTTATTTGAATCAGCTCAAATCTGAATATGTGACAAATCTATATTTATTCTAACCACACAATCATCTATTAACCCCAATTTTATAGAAAGATAAATAACAACATCATACGCGTAAAGGTGTACATGATTATTCATAAGAATATCGGGAAGATCATTCACAAATACAGAAAACAGGAGTGGTCCCAGGACCGATCCTTGTGGAGCCCCTGTATTGACCAAATACGGACTAGAGCTTCCTTGTTCCGTTTGAACCATCTGTAAACGATTACTCAGATAATGAAAAATCAGTTTAAGGGCAGAGCTAGAAAACTGAAAATGATTTTTAAATTTGTGCAGTAGAAATGAATGATTAATAGAATCAAAAGCCTTTGAAAAATCGAATAGTACCATCACACTGATTTCATCTTATTGCGTCTATCCAAGTCTTCTTGAATCTGTTGGGCCAAGACCTTTTCAAAGACTTTCGATAGGAAGGGTAATAAGCTTCTGGGCTTAAACTCTGCAGGGTTCTTAGGGTTTGACTTTTTCGGGATCGGAATGATTTTAACTCTCTTCCGTATCTCCGAAAATTGACTGCTATATATACAGTAGTTGAGTATGTGCACTAAGTAGGGAAGAAGTACAGGATGGATCAACTTAACGAATTTCGGATAAATATCGTTAGGCCGGATAGCAGTCGATTTAACTGCGCGAATCGCTAATTAAACATACAGGATATTGACACACTTAAATGCGAAGCACTCAGTACCGGAGGAACTATAATACTTGAATCAAACGCAGCCGCATCCGATGATGCAGGAACGAGTACGGTGCCCATTTTCGTCGGACTGAAAACACGTTTAGGCCTGTCATTATCCACGACACCTACTTCTTTTAAGTTATTCCATACAACTTTTGAGTTTAACTTTGGGTTGATATGTTTCAGGAAATATAAACGCTTGCAGGAACGTATCATAGCAGTAACTCTATGTCGAGCAAAGATGTATTGGCACCTATTGTACTCCGACGGCATTGAGCCTTCTTAAAAAGCGTTCTCATTCCTGGATTAATAATTTAAGTTGGTTAGTAAACCATGGACAACTTTGAGGCCTTAACACTTTTGTTATTTTCGGGACATAGGTTTCATACAACTCATTTATTAGCGCAGCTAGCAAAGAAACTTTGGAATCAATGACTAAAGCTACCAATATTTTCTTGCAGATGTGCAAAATCAAAATGACGAAATGATCTGTACTTCAATTTGTTTGCACTGCTGTGCCACTTATGTTAAACTTAAAAGCCAAAAATGTAATGGATAAAATCGGATGTAAGCCTAACTTGATCATTTCCAATCACTCGGTAAGTTGAACTTGTCAGGAACATATCGATAAGTGACGGGTTTTTAGTAGATTGGAAACAGGTGGGCCACCGTTTGCTGACTACGATTAAGTTCATTTTATTACAGAAGTACTGGAACAGATCAGTAATACTATTCTTCTTCAGATAGTTAACATTGAAGTCTCCACCAATCAAAATATTACTGTAATTTGGGCTGAGTCTGGATAGGGTATCTTCAAGCTCCTTCAAGTACTCCTCCTTAAATTTATCGGACGGACAGTGCACGGTCACCAACAAACATTTATCAGATCCACTTTTGACTTCAATATACAAAAAATCTACGTCAGACAGCGAGGACGAGTATACGCTTTTTGATGACAAACTTTGACGTATATACATACAGACTCCCCTCCAACCCTGTTTTTACGATCGTTCCTATGTAGAGTAAATCCTGGAATAGAAACAATTTGAATACCAGAATTTATCTACGATTCATAACAACATCCACTTTCGATGTACTGAGCATTTGATATAAAATAGTGTGTTTAGGCCTAAGACTTCCAGCATTTATGTGAAAAACGTTAAACCTAAATACTATAAAAGCAAGAACTTGTGACCTTGTGAACACGGTTTCTCGAAAACTGCTAGACGTAGGTACTTAAAATTTTGCACACTTATTCCATATTTTGCCGGTGCGAGATAAGAAAGAATTTTCCGAAATGCCAAGTCTAAGTGGCATAAGGGGGTTGAGTTCAAATTTTCCATCACTAAAAGGTGATTATACAGCCCTAGCTCAGTAATGCCTCAGCGGATTGAAAAATAATGAATACGTGATTTTAGTAAATTTTCCGCTGATTCATTCAAGGTATAAATTATCCTTCTACGTTTTCCTGAAGCTGAGCAATGCTAAAAACAATTAATCAAAACATCGCCCACAATTTTCTTTCAGTGGAGACCACTGCCAGTAGTCATGCAACAGTGGCTATCGCTGCAATAGTGTGTGTGTGAGTATATGGAAGAGCTGTCTTGAACTTTAATATGTGATCTCTTCTAGAGTAAAAATTACAAAAAAAATCATTATCAGTGCCAAATCTATGACATTTTAAATTTTATTAATTAGGATATGTCTGTGCTATAAAAACTTAATGCAATTAAGAGATTTGGCAATATACGCGTAAATATATACATACATATGCATGTACAGACATGAAAACATTGCAATATTTTTTCATTTTGTTAGATGAGATGTTGTCGACCGTTGGATTTGTCCACATTTTAGAATGTTTTAATGGATTTAAAATAAATTTTTTGTTGTGAGCGGGTTTGAGTATGCTCTGCTGGCGATTCTCACGGGGGAAGTTATAATTGAGTTTATACATTCTTGGTATTGTATTCAGTTGGCAATTATGTTTCAATAATTAAATAACCGTCAAATAAAATGCGGGCGAAGCAAGGCGAGCACTGGTCAGCTAGTATCATTATAAAATCCACACACACGTGGGAATATATGGTCCCCACATTCTGACATCGACATAAACTATAAAATAGAACTCCAAGTAGAACCGAATGGGAATCTAACAGAAGTTTATATTTGTCTGCGGCAGAGGTATGCACAGATGGATCCAAAATGGTATGTAGTACAGGAACAGAAGTCTTTTCCAGCACACATGGAGCACTGCAACATATTTCAAACGGAAATTATGGCGATTTGGTATGAAACAGCCTGCCTTTCTATGAATATAATAGGTGACCTTGCTATAGTAATATACATAGACAGCCAGTTGGTAATGCCACAGGTCTTTAAACGCGATCGCAGATAGATGCCAACTGGTCCTATGCCGAGTCCCAAGTCATGGGGTTATTCCAGGCAATTGAAAATAACGAAGCTCCATCAGCACCAATTGATGTGATTAAATTTCAACTGAATGCTGAAGCGGTAATAAATACCAATGTCAGATAGAACTATATCAGCACTTCTCTTACTATATATCTAGGCAAATTTGACCGTACCTAAGCCATAGGAAGACAATCAGATTAATTTCAATAGGTAGGAAAAAAATTAGCTCTACAATCGACAGAAGCAAGAGGCCTTGTTTGATAGAGAGACGTGCCAGTAGACTGGGTGTTCCCTTCAACGATTTGTGTAGAAGCTATAGAAATTCAGAAGAGGAGGAGTCGATTACCCATCTTCAATGATGAGAAGAAAAACCTTAGGAAAGTACTTCTATAACATCCCAGATGACCTTGACATCTGCATTGGTACACTAAATTAAAGATTCTAACACACACAAACACAAAAAGTCTTACACTTTTAGTATACAATCCCATCAGGATTATTGAAGTTTTTGATTATGAGAACCGGAGGTTCCAGAATAATTATAAATGGTACCACAATTGACCTACTTATTGGTCTAAGTGAGCTCTAGCTTTGTATAAAACAGTGTGGCAAAAAGTGACACTTTTAACCAAGCACGATTTAAATCTTAAATGTTCTAAGAGAGGTCTGATATAATGCAACTACACATGAGTCAAAGATGCGTCACCAGATTTTGGTGAAAGAAATTTGATTGGTAACACTACTAAATAAGCAACAAACATTGAGAAACTTACTTTACTTATGTCATGTATCCCCTGTGGGTCCTAGGACCCCTACTACGCTTCTTTTTTTTTTTTTAATGCATTTTATTAATTCAATTCCTTATTTCTTACGTGCTAACAAAAACGCTTAAAACTAGCTTAATTAACTTAACTATCTTATTCTAACTTACTGGCCCCATGCGGGCGCTCTAAGCTAAACTTAACTCTTAACCTATGTCTTTCGACGTAACCTAACTAAATTTATTTATTTCTACTTAACTAATTAACAAATTAAGAACTAAGAAAAAAAAAATTGTTTTATAAAAACTTAGTATATGGACTGTTTTTTGTACTATTAACTATTAGATAAAACTTATAAACTAACTTAAAAATAAACTTATGCTAACTTATCTACGAAGTGTAATTAAATATACTCTTGTTTTGTTAGCCAAGTGCTGTGCTTTATTTTTTGTTTTTTGTTTTTTTTTTTTTAGCCAAGTGCTGTGCTATTTTTATTTTTTATTTTTTTTTATTTTCTTTTTTAGTATTAGATAAACTTAAGACTACCTTAAAAACTATGTAAGCCGGCCATGGCTATTATATAATAATAAAACACGACCCGCTCTGTCCCATTACAGGCTATCCCGGATTAGGGGGAAACGACGATGGCGTTCCCTCTTCTTCAATAAGCCACCAAAATTGGTCATGCTGCCTACTAACGTCTTCAATGTCGCGGTTGGAAACCGCCCTACTGTACCGGAGACGCTATACACTACTCTGTGCGACGTCTCGGTCGTAGTTGAGTCTCCTATCCACAGCTGTTCTGGCGACGTGGAAAATTAGCGGCACCGCTAACTTATCCTGGATCAGACCTCTCTGATCAAGGTATAGGAACGCTTCTGGTGGGATAAAGCCGTTAAGGCGCACACTCTCGTGATAGAGATTGTTGGGGTAATAAGCCCCAAAGATCAGGCTATTCATCGAAGTCATTGCTCTTGCAATGTGCCTTCGAATCATCTTGATCAAGAAATTATCCACTCTGATCAGATTCGCCCTATTGTACAGGCCCTCATTAGGATAGAATTTTATGTACTCAGACTCTGGTGTTCTGTACGACGAAGGCAAGCCCTAAGGCAAGCCCTCTCAAACACCCGCATCTTTTCCAATAAGCTTGGCCCCACGTTGAACCACACGGGACATCCATATGCGAGCATAGGCCGAATGAGGGCCATGTAGGAGATTACCTTCACCCTTGCATCGAGTTGGCTGCTATAAAACAGTCTCTTTGTAAGGGCGAAAGCAACTTTGGCTCTGGCCAGAGCAACATCTATATGTTTGTTAAAATATAGATATTGATCTAGCCAGACCACAAGGTATCTGACTACACTTCGACTCGCAAGTGGCTGCCCGTGCTGTCCCACGATAGAGAACTTTAGCCAATTCTTTCTGGTGTCCCTAGAGGCCCCAGACAACGGCGTTCTGAACAGGATGGTCTCCGACTTCTGAAAGTTAATCTTCAACTTCCAGTCGTCGCAGTATCTCTTGATCTTATCGAAGTCACGCTGCAAGAGTATTGCAATTACCTCAATCTTAGGCCCTGATCTGTACGCGACCAAATCGTCTGCGTACGCTATGGCATGGTGAAGTGAACCTATGAGATCGCTCGTGTAAATATTGAAAAGGATCGGCGAATTAACCGCGCCCTGTTGCAGACCATTTTTTACTTCAAAAATTCCAGCAGACGTCACATTGCCATTCTTCACAATGAACTTCTTACCGGTGAGCATGTCATAAAGTATGTACAGCAGTGGTTTACTTATGCCTAGCCTGCTCAACTTGTAAAAGAGTCTCTCTAACCATACGGTATCGAAGGCCTTCTCCAAGTCAACCAGGCAGGCACCCGTGCATTACTTCTTGCTTTTGTTCCATTGGATATCCGATACCAGTTTAGACGCCGCATGAATTGTATCATGCCCCGCCTTGAAACCGAATTGGTTATCCGGAATTATGTGCATGTCCTCAACCCACTTAGTCAGGGCTCTATGGATCACTTTTTCGAATACCTTGCTGATGTTCGGAAGTAGACTTATCGACCGGAGATTCCCCGGATTGGAACTATCCTTATCCCTTTTGGGAATGGGCTGCACCACCGCTGTTTTCCAATGCGCTGGATAATGGGCATTATTCATTGCATTATTAAACAGGATGGTGTAAATGTTCACCGCTTCTGGAGGAATATGTCTAAGTATAATGTTGGGTATACCATCGATTCCCACGGATTTCTTTTTCCTCAGTGATTCGAAGATCTCTTGGAGCTCTGCCTTCGAAATGAACGGGGGATGTACCCTTTCATCGGCGACGGCATTGTTTGCCATGTATCTTTCATTGAACACGGTGAAACCAGTGTTCTCAGATCGCCAGTGCTCCATGTCATTTCGAAGGTAGAAGTTGTGCACAAGGACCCGATTCTCCAGGTCGTGGTTCGGGCAAACACTATCATTCACCTTATACACTTCCTGGAAGGTCGCTCCTATAGCCTCTACTTTCTCCTGCGGATCTTCGATCACAAAGAAATTGTCATCCTCAGCTGCGTTATCTGGATATATACCTGCTGTCACTAGTATTTGTACATTGTTCGTAGTTCGGGGAATTTTAAGACGCGGAAGATCGTTTTGATTATTCCTCCGAAAGATCTTGTTTATTTTCGGGAACATACTCGGGTTGTTGGATTTTACAGCCCGAATTCTCCTGTCCCAGTGCAAATTTACAGAAAGTCTGTAATTTTCTTTAATTAATTGCGAGAGGTTTTTAATCAACGATTTCAGCGTCCTAACCTCCTCCGAGTTCTGTCTGTCAGTAAACTGTCTGTACAAGGTTTTTAGTCTCGACAGCAGTCTACTTTTATGTTCGTGCAGTGCGTCAATCGTTGCATTGCGGTATATGTCCACGTTGTCAGTGTGTTGATACCGAGGTATCGTATTGTCCATCGTTCGTTTTATTGTCTCGTCCATTTGTTTTAGATATCTATCAATCTCCTCGTTTGACAGATTCCTATTAGACGGTAGGTTGAGCAAGTTCTCGTCAACTGTTTGGAGAAGTGAGTCCAACGCGTTCTACTGTAATTGTAGGCGTGCAATTGGACAAACTCCTCCAATTCCGCAATTTCGTTGGGAATCGTTATTTTGGCACTGAGTCCACAATGGTCGCTGTCATACACAAAAGTGTGTAAGCAGTTTATCGTTTGTCGGTCCATGTCGGTCAGTTGTAACCGTACGTCGAACAGCATTAGATCCAGATAAGATCCGCTTCTAGGATACGACGGACTATCCGTCGCTTTTAAATCTAGTCGATACTCAACACTGTGCAGACCCCACCAATTGAATAGTAGGTTCCCTCTAGAATTTGGTGTGCTATTTCCGCAATCTCTATGTTTGGCGTTTAAGTCACCGGCTAAAATGTAAAAGTTCTCTTCCGACTCCAGCCTAAGTATTCGAAAAAGTGTCTCGAGCTCTGAAATAAAACAAGTGGATTGAGTAGCTTCAGGAGCATAGACTGCGACCATATACATCCCCTTTCCACTATGGAGAGGGATATACACGATACATGCTTCCAGCTCCTGGAATCTACTTTATGACGTAACTCTATTCTAATGAATATTGCAACACCTCCTCCTTGTACGGAGTTGGGTCGGTCTCTTCTTATAATATTATAACTTCTGTGCCTCAACTTGTGTTTCTGGGATAGCTTAGTTTCGCTAACCAAAAGCACGGCGGGAGAATGGTCCTCAAGCAACTTGAAAAGTACGGTTCTACGTTCGATCCTAATCAGTGAATTCACATTCACCGCAAGGATCTTTAAGGGTTTCTCCGCCATGTTCGTACCCATTACGATTGGTGGTGCGTTAGGCCCGGCAGAAGCGCGTAGATCTGATCCACCCGCGTCGCCTGCTCCTGAATTTGTCGCTGAAGTTGACCCATCTGCCCCTGGATAGAGAGCAAGATAGCCAACAAATCAGGTTCAGCCTCCGGTGCTCTCGGCTTTGGGGCCTGCGAAACAACCTTCGGCTGCGACTGTACCGCATTCCCCCGGCCTGACGCCATTTGAGCGTAGGTCACTTGGGGAGTGACGGATTGTGCAGGAACACTTGGAACGGGCGGACGCTTCACTTCCACCTTCTGCTGACGAGCCAGATTTACTTTTTTAATATACTGAAACTTAGGGCAACCCCGATAGTTTGCGGTGTGCCCCGTGTTCCTACATAATGCGCACGAGAGCTGACTTTTTTCTGTCGCGCCGTCCCTACCTAGCGCGCATTCCTCTGCTTTGTGGTCTTTTCCACATTTCACGCATCGAGGCTGCATATCGCAGTTCGACGCGGCGTGCCCAAACCTCTGGCAGCGAACGCATTGTATCATGCCTTCGCTCCTCTTTACTTTTTCCCAGGTGACAACCTGGTAGTCTAGGACTTTGATACTCCTTAGACTATCCAGTTTGCTGTTGGGTGAGAGCTGAACCAGGAAGAACGGTAATTTCCGTTTCTCCCTTTTGGCCTTGGCTGTGATAAATGACTTGACCCCTACGAAACTGAGCCCATCGCACTCTTTCTCTTTGAGTAGCTTTAAGAGCTCCTCCGGTTCTGTAGACGGTTCCATCCCCTTCAAAAGCATGGTTTGCAACTTTTCCCCCTTCGGGGTGAAGGAGAAGAACTCCGTCGTCGATTCCCTCAATAGATTTTTAATTCTATGGTACTGCTCCACTGTGTTGCAGTGGATAGCATGTCTATCTACGCTAAGACTCTTAACATAAAAATTGTTACCTATGGCCGACTTACATAGTTCGATGGTGCTTTTATGGCATTTACCCTCTCGTGGAGCTGCCTGATGGTCTAGGTTAGGCTGTCTACTTCTTTCTCTTCATCGTCTGACTCTGAGGTTGCTAGATCAGCAAAGCTGTTGTTTCCGGCGGTGAATCGACCTTCTCCACCGTCAGTTCGGATTTCGAAACTTTTTGTTTTTTTTGCTGCCACTGTATTTTTCGTTGGCGCGCCTCCCTTTACTCCGACCGGCAGCCTTTCAGTTGAAGCTGACAGAGAGACGCGCTTTACCAGATTGGGAGTGGGCCTTAACCTCCTCCTCCGCTTAGAAGTGCCATCAGCCGCCCCTGTTGCCAGATGGTCTGACGACACAACTTCCTCATCGGCTGACGTTGTGCAGTCCGCTGATCCCGTAACTGGGAGAGCGAACCGCTCATCAGTCTCCATCGCCTGATCTTGTTTACTCCAAGCGCAATTCACCGCTTTGATTTAATTTTAAATTAAAAATAAAAAAACCTTTAGCTCTGGCCACGACTTGAACCAGCGTCGCTGGCTTGGCTGGCTCACAACACTATCACTAGGCTAACTTGCCTTTTAATACGATTTGTCCAATTGCTTTCTTAAGCGAGTCACTGCTATTTAAAGCGAAGCCGAAACACGTCTGAACTCCGCGAAAGTCTGTGAACGACTTGACCCCTACTACGCCTACGCACCATCGTGTACGGTTTCTGGCAGTGTGTCTCAGCTCTCCCTTACTGCTGTGCCTCCTTCTCGACTGTTCTGCGCCATGTTATCCTCGGACCGCCAAGTCCTCTGCCATCCTGAGCTAAAGCGCATTGCATAGCATGGTTCCCTATGGACCTGTCACCCATTCGGAACGTGTGACTAATCCACTGCCACTTCCTGATCCGTTCTCTCGTAAAGGTGTTCGTTAGAGATAAGATTGGGCCAGAAAATCCTCAAGATGTTGCGCAGGCACCTATGGTATTAACGAACGTTTGCAGCTTTCTGGTGATAGTAGTGGTCACTCTTCACGTGCTACATCCATATAACAGAACGGATTCAACGTTGGAGCGTTGAATCAACTATTCAAACTGATTGCATTGCTTCCCCATATTTTGGTTCGGTTCCACCATCGGTCGAGACAGTACTCCCAAGATACTAGAAATCCTTTACTCTTCCTACCGGCTGTCCAGCAATGCACATTTGAGCCGATGAGTTTTTTCCAAGGCTGATAATTTTATTTTTGTTGTATTAATTTTCAACCCGACAAACGCCTGCCTCCCTCTCTACAACTGCTGTCATTTGGTGGAGGTCCATAATTCTGTTAGGGAGTAAGCATAGATCAGCTCGGGAGCTTTCCCGAGTACGCCTGGCTCTGCTCTAGACGCTTTGCTGAACTTACCTCCCCTTAATACTTATATCATGGGTTGCACTATCAAAGCCATCCATCGTCTTAGGCGGGGCGGTTTTTGGTATGCTACACACTGGAAATTTGATGAACTTGCGCGACACTTGTCTTACGACTCCTGTCTTATGGATATGCCGTCTGATGCAATGACACCAGAACTCCAGCTGATGCGCAAATTCAGAGTCGACTTTCCTTGTGTCCAGGACTGGCTTCGGTCAGAGTCTGAGCCGGGAATGGAATGTAGTCGTATTTTCACGGATGGTTCCAAAACCAGTCAAGGGTATGGCGCTGTGGTCTTCGTGGAAGTCGACAACATTAGACTTCACTTCTCGTTAGGCAAATATGCGTCTGTTTTCCAAGCGGAAACTTATGCAATCCTAATGGCCATGAAGTATGTTACGAAGAACAGGTGGAAGGGACGTAGCATTTGTGTCTGTAGGGACAGTCAGGCTGCGCTTAAGGCCTTGCTTAACCCTTTAACCACTTCCAAAATAGTTCGTGAAACCAAAAACTCTTTGAACTCGGTGTCTCCTACTGTGCGGGGGATAATGGAGGAGCCAAATTTACTGCTTGAGGCAGATAATACATTACCAAGATCCAAAAATGTGGAGTTGGAAAATGATAACTTAGAGTAAGGCACAAATACAAGTTGTTACAAAAGTTCAAATCAAATTTTTATATTTACTTATTGGAACAACACGAAGATCATCAACAAAGCGCAAAATAAAAGTAACCGACAGTATAGAGGGTGATTTAATCGCCTTAAAAAAGAAGAGTCTGGAGTTGGAAGTGTACAATCTGCAGTTCGATGCACGGAAAAAGGAAAAAGACTTGGGCTTACCACCAAGCCATTTAACAGCAAGTTTAGGCTATGAACGCTCTAATCCTAGAGAGGATATGGAATCTGAACACGTGGTAGAGTTTTCGAACTATTAAGGAAAATATAAACGAACAACAATTTAAAAATGCTTCCTTGAGTTTTATTTTGTAGTTTTCTCTATTTGCAATTTTATCCAAGATTAACCTTGGAAACAAAGGACTGCCAATCTTACTTTCGGAAAGGAATGTGTTTAAAAGTAAGCAGAGTGAGGATACTTTGACTCTTGATTTATTGCGTAGTGAATTCATTTTCATTTTCTTTTGTGTAACACTTTTAGGACGCGAACCAATGCCTTTCAATAAATACAACAATAAAATATATACGACAAGATCATAAACCCTTTCATTATCATTTGATTTGTTTATGAAAAATAAACTCCTTAGCGAGTCTCAAGCCGGTTTTCGAAAAGGATACTCCACAGTTGATAATATCTTCTCATTAACAAGCAACGCCAGAGATTTTTTGGACAACGGGAAGAAGTGGTATGCTTTCTTCGTAGATTTTAAGGCGGCCTTTGACTCCATAGTCAGAAGAGCCTTGTTCTTTAAACTAAGCAACCTGGGAGTCTCAGCAAAAATACTTAGAGTACTACAAAGGCTATGCAAAGAAAACACAACCGCTGTACGGGACCAAAACATCGTATCTCACTGGTTTCAATCGAAAGCAGGAGTAAAACAAGGTTGCCCTCTGAGTCCTCTTTTATTCTCAATCTTTCTAGATGATTTCGTTTTGTCGGGTGAATATAAAGCTCTTACTCCATGCTGATGACATCGTCATACTAGCGGAAACTCCTAACATGCTGCAGATTATGATCAACCGACTTCAGCAATACTGCAATCTTTGAAATCTAAATCTAAACACAAACAAATCCAAAAAAAATACTTGGCGCAACAGCTCTCTAAGTGTCAGGGCCTAGCTTCTCGCAACCACTCCTGTTGTGTGCGTTATATTTTTCACACGAATCGAAGGGACCTACAGTTTAGTGCCGTATCCGAAGGGCAATTTGTTTTGAGAAGCTTTTTCAAGACAACAATACTCTCGGATCTTTGTCAGACGCTCGGGAAAGGTGGGACCGTGAAAAAAATGGGACTCTATACAAGGGAAGAAAAATGGACCTGGCATAACGAAGAAATTGAAAAAGTTAAAAAGTACAAATACCTCGGAGTTCTAATAACACCCCAGTTATCCTTTAAAAAGCACCTAAAAGAGAAACTAAGTGAATCCAAACGCGCAATAAGCTGTAGTTGGAAAGGTATCCTGAGCAGGAGAAATATTGCGCCAAGTACGAAGTACAAGATTTTTGAAGCCGTCGTCAGGTCAATCATATGCTACGCGGCACAAGTCTCGGGCATTTTCCAGTTTGATGAGGTAGAAAAAATGCATAGATACTTCATTAAGAAAATGTTCAGACTACCAGAAAACACCCCGACGTACATGTTGCATCTGGAAACTGTTCTACCACCGCTGTACATTCACACTCTGAGATTGCATTTCTTATATATTCTAAAAATCATTGGACAACCAAGTCATCGGCTCCCGAATAAGATTGTTAACCACCTTAACAATAGAAGTCTTCAATTCTTTGATGAATGGGTAAGGCTGGGACGCGAATATAACGTTGCCTTATACACTTCAAGCAATACCTTGGAAAGTGCTCTTCAGGAGTTATTAGTAAAGATCAAGGAAGGCACGCGTGAAACATTCAGGGCACAAAGCCAAACAAGAAATACGTATAAATTTCTTCAGCACGACCTTTATGATAAGAACTATTTCCATGATCGTAACAGCTTGGATGTAAATTCAACAATTTTTAAAGCCAGAGGTGAAATGTTGCGCTTGAATTATCTGCCACACATATCCGAAGGAAATGCTGAATGTTCTTTGTGTAACCAACGAGCTAGAGAAGACGTCTAGCCTTTCATTGGAATCTGCCCTATACTCAGCGAATTCAGAAGATCCAATTGGGGGAAAAATACTCTTACGTCGGAAGAAATCATTTGCATTTTAAATGGTGAAAATTGGACTCTCGTCTATAATTACCTAAAATCCGCACTAAATGACCTTCAACAAATAATAAACCAATCGTTTTAATTAATATAAATAAACAAAATGAGATGAAAAACATGAAAGAACATATATAAAAGATTAAACAATACATTGTAATACATAGCAAAAATAATAATAACAATAATTCAGCATTTTAAATAAGTAGCAAGCTTTAAGCCTCAAATTCAAAAACTCTCTTTCTCGGCTGACGGCAAAAGCCAATGCTTATTATTGTGAACTTTTCTGTAAAATGAATTTCAATGTATAAATAAAGTCACACTATACTTACCACTTACTTATTGCATTTCTGCAGAAAACTAGTAGGACTTTGATATCGCGTAGCGGAACACTGCCATTGCCGAAATGGCTAAAGCGCTGTGATCATCATTCTCACCTCTGTGATCGAGGTTCAAATCGCGTTTTGGCGCATGCATTTTTTTCTTATTTTTTTCTTTTATTATTAATTTGTATTTTCCAATTAATTATTAACCAATTTCTAAACTTTGCAAGCCAACGAACACTTGGACTCGCTGAGAATACCCTCTCCGCACACATTCTGGATATCTCTAGCAGCTCCACTTTGATTCTGGTTTTTTCGGAACAAAAAAAAAATCCGAAAAAGAGCCGAATGTGCTCCTCCGATACAACCATTTTTAAATTCTGTTAAAAATGCTTACAATGACGGTAACACAATAAGCTTTGTACACTGAATGAGTAAAATATCCCAAATAATTATTTCAAAAACGGTTTATGCATTAAATTTATTTTGTGCATGTTATGACAATTGGAAAATAATCTCACAAAAATGAACCGCAATACTTCTGCTATCCTTCCTTCATACGTTAATATGTATGTGAAAGAAAGACTCCGAATCTACCTAACAGATTTCAATGCGGTTTTTTCCTATAGGTTCAAGATTCTTCAAACCTATAATTTCTAGACTAGACATTAAAATTTGTTCAACAAAAAATTCTTAAATAAACAAAAGAAATATTTTTTTCTAATTATTAGAATTTTCTGGTAGGTTATCTCAATTTTCTCTTGACTTTTATGAAACATATTAAAATGAAATTTATATATCTGCTTATTAACAAAACCATGGATATGTACACGTACTTATATCATCTTTGTACGTTTTCCACTAGAAAATGTATAATATAAAATAAGTATTATGCCACTGTCTGTGCTTAGTGGCTAGTAACGTGATAGACCAAACATAAAAATACGTGATCTTAGGCAAAATATTCCTGATATCAATATTGGATTGGGAAAACAATTTATGTTGATAAATTTGAATACTTGGGGGTGGCAATGTTGTAGTTGTAACGTCGTCAATTCCCACCCTAATGGTTCATGGTTCCATCCTGATGTCAGCAATCATTTATTTATTTCTCATGAAATATATAGTCCGTCCGATCAATTGCGAAAGCTTGTGCGAACACTACTGCGAAGACATAACACTGGCAGTAACTTGGTCATTTGGCTGCAAAAATTGTTCGCTCTGTTGATAATGATTTGCCTATAACATCGGTTATCGGGAAAAAATTATAAAAAAAAAAAATTGCACAAATAAATTATTAGTGGTTCGAGATATTATTCCACTTAACGTTATATGCAATATCCACAATATTCGGGCGGAGTCACCATGCTTAACACTTCAACTCATTCAAATATATTCGACATTATCGCGACGATAACACCCGTCATCATCCATCCATACACAATTCCAAACTTATTTATTTACTTAAGTATTCATATTATCCTGTTGTCTATGATATCCATCTGAATTCATCATCTGAATTGCAAAAAGTCTTTACATTTATTCCAACTGACCCTATTCTTTCTACACACTTTTATAAAAAAAAATGCATTTGGTGGTGTACGTTTTACGCGTTTTAATCACACCATATCTGGTGGCGATCATTACCCAAAACTGACAAAAAAAATGACTAAATCTGTATCCTCAGTGCAAACACAGCTTAAGTTGAAAAAGCGACGATGCAACGGAAGTCAGATAAAAAATAAAAGCTCAATGATTCCTTGCTAAAGAACCGATATCCTGTGTTGACTGTTGAAATAGGAATCGTATTTTTCAGTTTTGTCTGCTAGCCAATTTCTTGTCTATGTATGTCCAACTTGTTTGCCTAGAGGTGAAAAAAAGAATTTTAAAAGGATTTTATGTTAAATCTCCTAGGGAATTCCTTTAGGAAATAAATATTTTTTCTGCTACTACAACACATTGCGATGCAACTATTGCATCCGGTGAAGAAGGTATATAGATTGTAGATACACATAGCATAAAGCTATTGAACAGTAACGAAGTTGAGAACCACTGCATATGCCAACGGGTCCTGGGCGAATGTAATGGAAATTAAATTTTGAGAAAACGGAAGAATGATATGGTCATTAGACTACCTCCGGGGAGTTTAGCGAATTCGTAGTAACCACGAAGGCAAAATCAATGTACATATACATTTACGAGTATAACATAGGAATAATTCGCGTCTGGACCAATAGTCGATTCATTGGATTAATGAAGTATCTAGCGGATAGGGCTATGAGGAAACAGGATACAAATACAAACTACAAGGGCTAAAAGGCATAACTCTGTTCCGGAGATACACCCATAAGATGAGAGAGTTTGCAGGACCATAAGATATGGGAGAAATTTCGAAGGAAATATCTAAAAGGTTCTCTGTTTTGTTCCATCAAATGTAGAAAAAAGAATGGCAGCTGCTCTCATCGGCTGTCATTGCTTTTGCAGGACATGTTTGTGGAATAAAGTGGTTTTGGTGTAACGGCTGGTGGTGATGAAAGAAGTGCTTGCCTTAGAATACCCGGAGTTGAAGAAGCGAGCCTTCAAGGCGTGGACTCACTTGAGGAAATCCTGGGTTATGAAGATTTCAAATTTGCTGTGAAAAATCAAAAGACTAGTCTTGGAAGGAGTTTGGAGAGAAATTGCAGAATTGACAACAGATCTTTCACCGCATCGGAGAAAGGAAGTTGAACATCGTCGGAGGAGTCAAAATCAAATATGGTACGCTTCGTTCCAATAAATAATGTATTTTAGGCAGATATATCTAGCTAGCTCTTTTTAAATTTGCTCAATCTCGAAAAGAGTACCGCGGATGATATACCTCTGGTTGTGAATAGAGCGAATAGTCCCATAGCAGAGGAAGTCGTTTTAGAATCGCTGAAAGTTGTCAAATCTATAATAGTATGGATGAAATCCGGCCAGAAGTATTCTAGGCCTTAGGTAAAGAGAAAGTGCAATGGCTCTTTCATATAATTATAGTGGCCTGGAAATAATTTTCTCCCTTTCTTAGAAAGCAAACAAGAGATTGCACCAATTGCAGGAATATATCTCTCTTAAGTCTTCCGGAAAAGTCTTTGGTAAGGATGAGTCCAGATTAGAAGATGAATGTTTTCGTCCTGGCTGAAGCACAAACAAGTTCTTATTAGAATGGTGCTTGAGAAGAGCTTGAAGTATGCCAAATTCGTCCCATGTTAAAAATCATTTAGTCTTTATATATGATATGATACAAACTGCAGTAATTGTGTTCAGATAAACGGCGTTAAATCAATACCATCCATTGTGAACGTTGGACTCCGCGAGGAGTACATTTTAGCACCTCTCCTCTTCATTATATGTACCCGTATATGTACATACGAGTATATGGATTAAATATTACAGCGCAGCCATGGCAGAGAATTCGGAGACTTAAAGATTTCTCACCTGCTCTTCCTCCCAAACTTCCACTCGAAAAGTTTATAACCATCTATGATGATGCTGCAATGAAAGTAAGAACCCAGTTCGAGCAGTTGGAGAAATATAAGTATTTCGGGGTCTGATTCACGAGTGATCAAAAAAGCAATATTGAGTTAACTTGTAGGATTGGTTAGGCTGGATCAATTTTAAAAGACAATGGTCTATCTATTATAAAGAAGGCCGATCTAAAAGTCAAGGCTGTTCCAACACTTACCTATGATCATCAAATCCTGGAAGTGGCCGAGAGATTCAGATCACGAAAACAAGCTGCTGGAATGAGATTCATTTATGGTGTTGCTGAAATAACTAGCAGGGTTTGAATAAGGAACACGAGAGCAAGCGAAGTCATCAATGTTGATCAAATACTTCTCCAAGCAGAACGACATATGCTTCGATAGTTTGGTCGTGCAGTTCACATATTCACAAAGCTGGTTCTGAGATGCTCCCACCAGGTATGCGACCCCATAAAGGCAAAGGAATAGGGGTTAGATAAAGTCGGACATCTTTCCTGGATACATCGGAGTATTCCCCGCGACTGCCATAGAAGGATAAGCGGATCATTGTAACGATGATGATGAGGATAGTGATAGGTTAGGTTAGGTTAGGTTAGGTAGGGTTATGAGGTTATCATAAAACACTAGGCACCAAAGTGGGCCCATCGCGATCCCTAGGAAACCTTCACGGCAAAAGACCTAAACCCAATCCTCCAAGTAATTAATCTCCCTACAAGATTTGAAGAGATCCTTGTTATGGTTCAAGGACCTCACCTCCTCCAAGTTATCGAAGAAGTATCTACCCAGGTACTTTAGCCTTATCCTGGCAATTCCTTGACATTCAGAGAGTATATGAGTTATATCCTCTGAGACATGTAGGTCATCACAGTACCTACAAACATCCGTATCGGATAACCCTAGTCTCATGGCATGCCTCCTTAGGAGACAGTGGCCAGAGAGTATTCCTATCGCTGTTCTTAGCCTCGATCTATCTAACTTAATTATCTCCCCAGATTTTCTGCGATCTAGCACAGGCCACAAGGCCTTAGACACCCTGTGACCATCTAAGTTTGACCATCTTAGATTAGCCGTGTCAATGATTTTATCCCGGATAATTCCCTTAGCCACGCGCCCTGGTGGTTTAATACTACCAATTATATCGCTACGTGGGAGCTCCGCTCCTCTTTTAGCCAGCGCGTCGGCTTGTTCGTTGCCTTCGATATCGCAGTGTCCAGGTACCCAACATAATCTGACTCGGTTCTGCGTACATAATGCCCTAAGCATTGTGCGGCAATTCCTGATTATCTCAGATTTGGTGACGTAAGACTAGTGCTTCAGCGCAGCCTGACTGTCAATGTAGATGGCGATATTCATATCGCATATTGATCCGATCTCAAGTAATTCCGCAGCTTTAAGTACAGCTAGAGCCTCTGCGTATATCGTCCGATTCGTCAGGGGTTTCGGGAAAAGATTCCTTGAGAATGGAGCTGTATCCTATGTTATTAGTCCTGAAGAGACCAACGTTAGTGATCCGAAGCGCACTGTTGCTTGCTTGAAATTTAATTTGTAGGTCTAATGGTAAAAGATACAGGAAGATCTCGAGTGCAGCCGTAGGTGTTGTGCGTAGAGTAGCTGTGATGGCTATGCAGGCTGATCTTTGTACCATAGCCAGTATATCCCGTGTGTTTTTCGTATTCGTTACCTTTCACCACACAAGAGCCCCATACGTAAGGATGGGTCTAACTACCATGATGTATAGCCAGTGCATCATTGCGGGCTTCACTTTTGCCCCGCGGTCCGCTTACAGATGAAGAGAGCATTATATGCTTTGCGGACTCGTTCCTGTATGTTAAGTTTCCAATTTAGTTTCCTATCCAGCAATATACCAAGATATCTAGCGCGATCCGAAACGGAAAGCTCCACCCCTGCTAGCTTAGGCAGTTTGAAGGGTGGTATCTTGTATTTACTACTGAAGAGTAGCAATTCAGTTTTATCCGGGTTGACGTGTAGTCCACAGCAATGCTCATGGCCAGCTTCTTGTGGATGACGACAAAATTCTGCAGAGATGGCGGCAGTATTGTGAAGAGCTTTTAAATGAACAGTTTCCCCGGCTATACTTTCCAAGAGCCACCCCTAACTGTGAAGAAATAGCCGACATTACAGTCGAAGAAGTTAGTGAGGCGGTCAAATACTCCAAAAAACGAAAAGCGGTTGGGCCAGACGAAATACCCTCTGAGTTCTGGAAAAAGATGGGAGACATCGGGTTCAGATGGCTCAGAATTCTCATCTCCAAATTCGTGAGAGGTGATTCAATGCCGAATCAATGGAGGGAAAGTTATCTCCTCCCTGTATACAAAGGGAAGGGTGATACGCGAAACTGTGATAGCTACCGTTCGATCAATCTGATGTCACACACCATGAAGATCGTTGAGCGGGTATTAGGTGGCCGACTGCGAAAAATAATACGGCTATCTGATGATCAGTGCGGGTTTGTCTCGGGTAAATTAACCACAGATGCAATCCAAAGTATAAGGATCATAATGGAAAAACATTGTGATTCCATTGTGACTTTGAAAAGGCATTCGACAGACAACCACGAGATCTGATATGGGTGGCGCTAAGACATCGAGGGGTTCCAGAAACCTATGTTCAGATGATCGTGGACATGTACGAAGGAGCAAAGCCAAGAGTGAGATACTCCGCTGGAGTAACCGAAGAGTTCCCAATCAAAGTCGGGGTGCACCAGGGAAGCGTTTTAAGTCCTTTGCTCTTTATTACAGTCCTTGATTATCTGCTTGAAGGTAAAGTGATGGACCTCAAGGTACATCAGTTATTCTTTGCTGACGATGGAGCCATCATAAGTGAGGATCCTACATCCCTGCAACGAGCACTTGATGTGTGGGTGGACGTTTTGGAGGGAAATGGGTATCGCATTAGTTTAAAAAAGACAGAGTACTTGTGCTGCCCGTTCTCTGATCCACTCAGGCCAATTCCAGACATTTATTTGAATGGAACAGTGCTTCCCAAGTGCGAAAAGTTCAAATATCTGGGATCTATAATCAATAGCAAAGCAACTTGTGATGACGACATCAATCATCGTGTAAGCGTAGGGTGGATGAAGTGGCGAGAAAATTCCGCTATCTTCTGTGACAGAAAAATGCCCCCTAAGTTAAAAGGAAGGCTCTACACCGCAGTTTTACGTCCAGCGCTCACATACGGTTCACAATGTTGGACGATGTACAAAAAGTATACACGTTCCAAAAACATCGCGATGTAGGAAAGGCAGGCCTATAAACGCCTGGATCAGACAAATGCGACGACATCGGCATTTCATTGGCCTCAGTAACCGAGTGACCTAAAATCGGCAGGCCTGCCGATATTTTCTGAGGTCAAATAGGCGAACCCCACAGGCGGATCAGTAGAAATGCGGTGAAGTGGGAGGGCTGTGATCCCTTGTTTTCGGATCATAGCCTCGCTGATAAAAGGAAGAAGAAGAAGACGTGTAGTCCACACCCTCTAGCCCATTTTTCGAGACTATTAAGAGCTGATTCCATCATTTCACTTTATGTATCAAGGAACTTACCCTGAACTAAAATCACCACGTCATCCGCGTAAGCAGTGACGCTTCTGCCTCTATTGCTTAGTTCTTTAAGTATCCCATCGATGACTAGAACCCAGAGGAGGGGTGAGATAAGCGTCCCTGGGGAGTCCCCCTGGTAACGAATTTTCTTATTGAACTATTTCCGATAGTAGAGTTAACGTTTCAAGTGGCGAGCATATTGCAGACCCAATTGGTAATGCTATGCTCGGCATTCATAGATTCTAGGGCCTATTTGATGGCCCTTCCTTCTGCATTATTGAAAGCACCTTCCATGTCTAGGAAGGTTACTAGTGCGAATTCCTTATAGTGAAGGTTAGCTTCTATCTTCCCTACTACGTCGTGGAAAGCTGTTTCCACCCATTTCCCCTTCAAATATGCATGTTAAGCTTTGCGTAGAATGCCGTTGCAACACTTACTTCCGATGTGAATATCAAGAAGCCTTTCAAGTATCTTGAGTAGGAATGACGAGAGACTTATGGGCCTGTAGTCTGTCGCTGAAGTGTGGCTTGGTTTACCTGCCTTAGGTATGATTATAACCCGCACTTCCCTCCATGCCGCTGGTACGTAGCACGACCTTAAACAATGTTTAAAAATTTCCCTAAGCCTGTTTCTGACTTTGGCTGGAGCTTTTTGCAGCATAGCTGGCAAAATTCCATCAGGGCCTGGTGCCTTGAATGGTGCAAATGACATAATAGCCCATTGTAGATTCTTTCATGTAATGAGATTTTCTACGTCGTCCCCTATTGACCTACCAGTATACGAGGAGCTATGAATAGTAGAATCCATTGTCGATTTACTTCCTGGGAAGTGAGCTTCAATTAACGTTTCTAAAACTTCTTCGCTACTCTCTGCTCACGAGCCTTCAGAGTTTTTGATGAAGCTTGGGACAAAAGTATCTTTAGCTAGCATCTTGCGAAGTCTGGAAGCTTCACTAGTATCCGCAATGGACTGACAAAATTCCTTTCAGGACTTTCTTTTTGATTGCCTAATTAAGTACTTAAACTCCCGCTTGCGGTCCATATACTCATCCCATGTAGTATCGTCCCCTATTGCTTTGGCCCTGTTGTAGAAATGCCTAACCTGTTTTTTCTTGGAGTTAATTTCCTTGCTCCACCAAGGAGGTTGGGACACCTTGGACTTCTTTCTTAGTGGACAGGCCCTTTCGAATGCCAGGTTCATTACTTTGCCTAAGTTGTCTACCGCATTATCTATATCTTGAGGGTCGCCGCTACGAATAGGCCCATCCTTAAGATGTTTCTTTACTAGTTCTGTATACATACCCCAGTCTGTACTCTTAGGGTTTCTGTAGCTGTTGCTAACCCTAGTCTCGAAATTACTTTGAAAGCGTATCCATCTGTGATCAGACAGAGATGCCTCCTCCAAAACCCTCCATTTTTCTACCGTTAGGTGATCAGAACAAGAAGCTAGTGTTATGTCAATCACTTCTTGTCTGTTCCTATCTACAAAAATTGGCGTAGATCCCTTATAACATATGGTGAGCTTGGTCGAAAGAATGAAATCGAAAAGACACTCACCTCTTGTATTGATATCACAGCTACCCCATTGCGAGTGATGTGCATTTGCATCACAGCCCACGATGAAAAGCCAGTTGTCCTTCCTTACCAACTGCTTCATCCTACCAGATGGAATCTCCACCAGCTCGTACTGGAGATAAGCAGACACCAGGCACAGCGGTTTTCTTCCCTCTCTTTCACAGGAGACTGCAACTAGATCGTCGTCACTGAAATTATTCAAAAGAAATGCCTTTATATTATTTTTTAAAAGTATACAAGCCCTGATTTTACCTTTGTTCGCTTTGTAGAACAACGTATAATACCTATTTTTGAGCCCATGGATCTGGTTGTTGTCGTTGATCCATGGCTCTTATACCAGTATGGCCGAGACGTCATGCTTCATAATGTAGTTGATCAAGCATGCCGTCGCAGCCTTATTGTGATGCAGGTTTATTTGCATCACTTCCTTCATCTTTGGACTCCTCCTCCTCCTCCACACCCTTGGTCATGAGCTTTAGCATGACCTTCCCCATACTATATCGCACCATCCCTTTGGTCTTTTCAAGGAATGGCAGCGATTCCCTATTTAGAGCCAGCAAGAAGTGCTGACCAAACTGTTTCCGAGGACCTGTCTTCAGCACCCTCCATGTATCGGCCTTCAACTCCCTGTTCTGCATGTGGAGGAGACCAAGCAGTTTTTCTGGGTAGGTGTAAGGCAGCGGAACTCAGACCCAAGCTTTGGGCGGAGTGTTTCTAGTCAACTCCGCCACAGTCACGCACTTGAGCTGAGACCCGCTCCATACTTTCCCAACCTCCGAAATAAACTGTCTGAGGAAGTCAGCAGAGGCTTTGTTCCCACAGGCAACAACCTTCCGGCCCCCTTCCTATCCAGCACCGTTGAATTGAAGGTCGCTATCCTCAGTGGAAGACATCTTCTTCCACAGAGCATCCTGAGACTTCTCCTCGACGGTAATCCACTGGTCCATGGTCAGGCGACCGTAGGGCTCCTGCTCGTTGACAATAGCAACAAGGAGCTCGTCTTCCGCGTCGTTGTTCGGGCGCGCCGAAGGCGAAATACCAGCCTTCGCCTTTTTCGCCGCGCTCGGTTCCACGAATATCGTCGGATCTGCTCCTTTTGCTTTGGAACGCCACCTTACTAGCCCCCGCAGCTGAAGTCTATCTTCCTGGCAGCCTCATCGGCTAAGACTACCTTAGCCCGATCAAGCTGCTGTTGTTTTTTTGTTTAAGTTTACGTTTTTCTCCAATTTGGTTCCCACGAGTAGGCACGGAACAACTGGTCGATCTTAGTTTACTGGCATGCTAAGACAGGGCGCAACTTACTGTGAGTCCTGCCAGAGCGCCCATAGGAGCTCGTTAGGACTGGTTTAACCCCTAGTCTTCCATCCCTCGGCACGGATCTAAAGCTCACACCACCAGGGAGTTAGGTATCTGTTGTTACTTCATTCTCGATGACCACTGCGCACGATTGATGCGTGCGTTTTAGTCTTAGCTGACACTAACCTAGCGAACTAGGATTAGCCATTTCCAGCGGGCGCCCACGGGAAGGACTAGAGAAGAGGATTTTTGCCCACCGACGATAGTGATAAGTTAGTTCAAACATAGGTAGGAAGTACACGACCCAACCGTCGTTCAGGTTTCAGTTGTGCTGATATTGGCTATAGCATGGTATGCAGCAATAATTTGCTTACAATTTGCATGCAGGTTTCGTACAAGAAAATCATATATTTCATTAACATTGAATAGTGGTATATAGTGAAATAGTGAGTAAAACTCGTTGAATATCGCTACGCTGTAAGAAATCCTGACGGCACAAAAAATGTTTTTCTTTCGTATAACATATTCTTTCTAGATATAGCAAGATTGCGTTACAATACCGATAAAGGATTCTGAATAGAAATGTCTAGTATTTTAATAAATTTATTGATTTCAATAAGAAAATCCGTTACCAGAGGGACTCCCCAGGGAGGCGTTAGCTCACCCCTCCTCTGGGTTCTAGTCATCGATGGGATACTTAAAGATCTAAGCAATGCAGGCATAAGCGTCATCGCTTATGCGGACGACGTGGTAATTTTATTCCACGGCAAATTCCTTGACGCATTAAGTAAAATGATAGAATCAGCTCTTAATGGTTTCGAAAATAGACTAGAGGGTGTGGACTGCACGTCAACCCGGATAAAATAGAATTGGTACTCTTCAGCATTAAATACAAGATACCACCCTCTAAACTGCCTAAGCTGGCAGAGGGGCAGCTTTTCCTTTTCGATCGCGCTCCATATCTTGGTATAAAGCTAGATAACAAACTAAATCGGAAACTTGATATACAGGAAAAACTTTGCAAAGCTTATAATGCTCTCTTCAACCGTAAAAGGACGGCAGGAAAAAAGTGATGCCTGAAGCTGGCAATGATGCACTAGCTATATATTATGATAGTCAGACCCATTCTTACGTATGGGGCTCTTATGGTGGAAGGTAACGAATATGAAAAACATACCAGGGAGATCATGAAACTAGAAGGGTCAGGGCTAAGAATGGTGATAGAACCACACTCTGGATATTGTCTTCTAAGGACGCATTTTATGAGACTGGATTTATCAAAAACGGATATTTGCAGGTACTGCAATGACCTACATGTTTCGGAGGATATGACGTATATACTTGCCAGGACAAGGCTAAGGCAACTTGGAAGATACTTCTTTGATAACCTAGAAGAGGTAAGGTCTCGGAACTATAATAAGGACTTCAAATTCTGTAGGGAATTCAAGTGTATGGAAGAATTGGTTTAGGTCTTTTTGCCGTTAAGATTCCCTAGGGATCATGATGGGTCCACCTTGTTGCTTAGCATCTTATGATAACCTCATAGCCCTACACAACCTAACCTAACCTAACCTAGCAAATTTACTTCGCTCTATTTAATTTTTTATTATTGAATTTAAATTTAGTTTTCAACCAGGCAGTTCGCAAGGCCATATCAATTGATTCTTTTTTTATTATGCAATATAACGAATACTTTTGTTCTCAAATAAAATCGAACTTAATCTAATCTTAAATTGAATCGCACAGACCATGAACTTGATACAGTCCAAAAGAAAAAAGTCCAGGGGCATCAAATCACATGAAACTAAAGGACTAGGCCTTTTCTGGAAAAAACACGGTCACTGAACTTTGACTCCAATAACTTGATTATTTGGCCAGCTGTGTGGCATGTGGGGCCGTCTTGTTAAAGCCACATATGCTTTAAATCATCTTCTATTCTATCCCTATCTATAATAGTCATAAAATATGGTTCGGCAGTGATCGCTATTGGATGTGACTGTGGTGCCAGCCCAATTGACGGAGAACTGCGGGCCAATGACCCCTCCAGCAAAAAATTTACACCAAATAGTCAAATTAAGTGAGTTTAATTGTATTTCTTGAATGGCTTTGGATTGCCGACTTGCCCAAATACGACAAGTTTGCTAATTAACAAAGAAATGGTCTTCACTGCTGAAAATGAAAAAAATGGAGTAAGCGGAGGTAAAGTTGTCGCAACCAAACGCGAACTTTGATTAAAGATTTCAATAATTTGCAAACTTTTTGAAATGTGTACTTTTCCATAATTAAATGGCAAGTATAGACGAGTTGAAATGTCAAACAATACGGTAGCTAACTTCAAGCATAGCCGAGAAACCCAATTGGGGGCGGGGCGTCCCAATTGAAAAACTTTACATAATAGTGAGCGGTATGTAATGTTGATATATTATTATTGTAGTCCTAATTGTGGGGAATTGCAAATTACGAATCAAAGCTACGCTCACCACATACGTTAATTGATTGCTAGTAAGCTTACTCTTAAGACGCAGTAGTTGTGATTGGTAATCTAAAACAAACTACTAAGATGAATGTATCTGGGTAAATCATGTTTCAATGTATTGGCTCTGACCTTTCCAATAATATCATTGGTGTCTGAGTAGCTGTTACACCTTAGGGTTAATCCTTCCACGTATACCAAAATAAGATATCAATTACTCAACTTTGCTTTTGTTTCAAAATCTTCCGCAAAAACCATGAAGAATTTATGGTTCATAAACTGAATAGATATGTGTGTTGTGTATCGTTCTGCGCTTCTTTCCCCAAAGGTATAGAAGATAGAAAAAAATCATCTACTCATCCACCGCTCAGAAGCAATCATAACTCAATTCTCATTCAATATTCTTCTTTATTCCTCTCAATATTTTGTACTTTTTTTTTTTTTTTTGTCTCTGGTTGTTATTATTTCAATTTATCCATTCTCGTTGATGCACATTTTCCCACACACACACGGTTGGCAATAGAAAAACATGAGATACAGTTTTTCGTTTGTCGTAAAAAGAAAACTTTCAGATACATTCCAGTCCGTGTTGACTATCTTCTGTATTTCTTCGTCTCTGTATACTTTAGCATCGTTGTTCTTCTGGAGTTGTTGTTTTTCGAAGGCCTTCAGGATACAGGATTCCCGTAGGTTTCACGTTAAGGTAGTCAGCCGTAAGTAAAGAAACGGAAAAAGTACACAATTCGTCTCCATCGTGGTGAGAGCTGTGTGCTGGTTTATTTTTGTTTTTTTTTTTTTTTTTTTCTCCGGAAAATTCATTGGCATGGGCCTTCGTTCAATGAGCAGAACCCAACTGGTAGACACAAAAAAAAAAACTCTGTTTAGGGTTTTGCGCAGAAGGAAGGATTTCGGTAGAATATATATAGAGCACGGCTGAACGTCTAACATAATTCTCTGTAGGAATAGCGCAATTCTCAAATGGAATTCCTTTAAAAGGGAATAGTGCAGGAAAAAAGAAGAGTTCTCCTTTTGACAGGACAGCACTGCAGAAGGAGGAATATGGTATAGCTACTACTGAACTACATACTACTGCTGCTGCTGCATTCATAAAATTCAAAATTTATCACTTAGAAATATTTCAAGACTTTTAGGTCTTGGAGATTCCTACTTTTTTTTGGCAACACGACTCCAAATAGAGACGTTGAAAAATGGCGTTTTATTTGATGGCAAAGAGAATTGTGCGACGCGATGGCGAATACGTAACATTTTTTTTACTATGCACTGTGAGTGAGTAATGGTTCTGACTTGTGATGCCAACGTTGTTGGGCGGTTATGTAGTATTCCTATTTATAAAATAATTTGGTATAGGTAGACGAAATAGTATATGGGAGGTTAGCTTTGCCTAAATAATTTACTTATTTAACTCCCAATAAAAGACTTTTACACATGTAAATCGAGATTCATCGCCTTTCAACACGAGTTCCTACCGAAAGCTTAGTACCTGAAGTTCGAACAACAAGATGAGTCAGATAGAACCTTTAGATTTCAGGGAATCTAATAATTTCTAAAGACGATTTGTCACAAGGTATACAAAGACTATGGTAGGGAAGTACCTGTCATTACACCGATTAGCCCTACAGCAAAATCTAGGTAGGTAGGTACTTAGGTGTGGTGGTTCTTCTTAAAGAAAAACGCAATAAGTACTAGGTGCCGTTTTGATACCACAAATCTCGTGTACATGGATGTGAAAGTATGTTGGTGAGGGGTCTCTAGATCCAACCTGTGGAGTTTAAAAAAATTATTAAATCTTTGAAGTTTCTCTCTGAGACCTCCTCAAGGGAATTGAAAAAGAGTTTTCTTAAAACTCGTTGTCTAGTCCTAGCTAATGCCAGAAAGGCGCATAAAAAGTGGATAAGAGTTTCTTTCTCACTTGCGATGTTGCAACTGTGCGACAGTGTGTGTTGTGTGAGCTGCCTAGTTTGACTGCATGATCTCCTATAGGACAGTGACCTGTGATGGTCACCATGTCCCTCCGCATTCTGTTAAAGAAGTCTGTAGTTTTTGCTTTGTTATAGTTTGGCGACATCGTTCTAAGTATGGCAGAGTTTGTAAGCTTAGTCTATCTGATGTTGGCTTTAGCAAGTAATTTTTAAGATATTTCTACTTTGACGGCTCCCAGCGGAATCTGAACTGATCCCGCAAAAGAGCTGTGAAGGGCTGAGCATTACCTAGGCAGTTCATCAGTAAGTTCGTTTCTATAAACGTTACTGTGCCCTAGAGTCCAAATAAGGGTAACCTTGAGTTGGCCATATAGCGAAGCTAGCTCATTTTGGCATTCAAGCACTAGCTTGGAGGATGTAATAACCGAGGCAATAGCCTTGATGGCTGCTTGGCTATCAATAAAAATAGCGATCTTTTGCCGTTTTATTGGTGTGTGTTTTGATCTCGCGACAGACTTCCCGGATAGAGAGTAATTTTACCTACAACGCACTGGCATAATCCAGAAGCCTATATGATTTGGAGGTGCTTAAGGATTCGGAAAATACACCCGCACCGACTCCACAGTCCATCTTTGAACCATCTGTATAGACAGTAACGCCGAAATCCTTAATCACCTGCGCATATTGCTATTAATCAACTAAGAATCAACTAAGCCTAAGGTGGTTTGGATGTAGTATTATGAGGTTACCAGAGTAAGGCGAGTAAGCGACCATGCAGCAAAAAACAAAATAAAACTTTCTGATGTAAGCGGTAAGAAGAGAATCAGGACGACTTCCATGCACCTAGATCAACACAATCAATAAAGATGTTCCTCACAGATATGTAGATAATAAGACAACGCTTTTTTATTACACCCTAACTTTTACATTTTACATTTGGCTGGTCAAACGGTAGTGCATGCGATCATATGAAAACACAAGCGTTTTCACTCAGCTGAGGCCTACCAACTCCTACTCTCAACCTCCACGCGGTGACAGCCGGGTGCCTAGTACCTTAATCCAAGAAATGGGTAACCAACCCCGTTTGGCGGATTCTTGGTGGCAGCAGATGAGAGAGGGGGGGAAGAGTGCTTTTCTCACTGGAGCACTTCTTCCTGTTCCAGGCGGCAGCGGACGAATTCCTTAGACGGAGTCAACGGTGGCGTCTATAGTTCCAGTTAGGTTGAACTTAGTGAATACCTTGCGCGAGCTGCTTCGACGTATTCGGATCACAGGTCGGTAAGGAATTTCCAATGTTGGTCAAGACATTGGAATAGAGATGGTGGCGGAGGAGCCCTTAATGGGCCAACGGCAGCGCTCATACTTCCGTAGTGTACTACTGGCACCGGTGTACCCAGCCCCTCGTCCTAGGGGAATAATTAAGGAACTGGACCTCAAGGTTGGGGGTTGTGCTATCGGGGTAACTTCCCTACCACGTAAAAAACGCATGGTTCCGAAACAACCAAAAGCCTCGGATAAGGATGACTCAACTAAAGACGGCCAGCAAACGAAATAAGGACAACGACCTTCAGATCCGTACGTGGAATGTTCTGTCCCTTTACAGACCACATGCAGCCGAACAACTAGCAGAGGCCCTAGACTGCTATAAAGCAGATATTACCGCCATCCAGGAAGTGCGATGGGATGGACCAGGCAAAAAGAGGATGAAAAACTGTGACATCTACTACGGTGATTGCTACAGAGGCAACAGGCAACGCTTATTCGGATGCGGATTTGTCATACGCGGCAGACTTAGGCAAGAAGTCTTAAGCTTCCGACACGTGAGCGAGCGTATTATGAATATCCGGATCAAGGCTAAATTCGCCAACATAAGCCTTATATGTGTTCATGCCCCCACAGAAGAAAATGACCCTGCCACCAAAGAGTGTTTCTACGAGCTCCTCGACAAAACATATGAGCAATGTCCTAAATACGACGTTAAAATCATATTGGGCGAATTTAACGCCAAAATAGGAAAGGAGGACGTCTTTGGTAGGGCAGTCGGTAAGCATAGCCTACACGACACCACGTCTGATAACGGACTAAGGCTAATTGATTTCGCTGTGGAGCGAAATGTCACTATAGCAAGCACATGGTTTCCTCATCTCGATATTCATAAGCAGACATGGCGGTCCAATGATCATGTCACGATCAACCAAATTGATCATATTGCGATCGACGCAAGGCATGCCTCCAGTATTCTGGATGTCCGGACATTCCGAGCGGCCAACATAGACTCGGATCATTACCTTGTTGTAGCCAAGGTACGAATGCCGATATCCCAATCTGAGCAACAAAGAAGAATTACTGTGAGAAAATTTAACGTCGAAAAGCTACAATCGCAAAAGACCGCCAGACTCTTCGCTGAACGCGTATCCTGAAATCTCTCAATCATCCCCTTTGCCGCCAGCATCAAGTACCGAAGACCAGTGGCAACGCTGCCAACATGCCATCAGAAACGCCGCGACTGATGTGCTGGGTCTCGCTCGCCCACCACCGCGAAACCCCTGGTTTGACGAAGAATGCCGGCGAGTGCATGCAGCAAAACAAGAGGCATACAAAGCTCTACGAGCAAAAGAGGCGGGAAGAACATCGGCTTCTCCAAAAGAAGAAGAAAGAGCATGAGAAGCGCGCGTTTGAGAATATCGAGAGTCTATAATCCAGGAACAATGTACGGAAGTTTTACCAAAAGGTAAAAAGAACGTGTCAGAGAAGTAATACCCGTACAGAAACCTGTAGAGATGAAAATGGAAACCTCGTAGTAGAATCACAGTCGGTGCTGAGAATATGGAAAAACCACTTCTGCAGACTGTATAACGGCGACGAAGACCAACATCCCGCTGACAGGCAGAATGAACCATTCAACATGGACGATGATAGTCAAAATTTCCGTCCACCTGACCAAAACGAAGTGAGGATAGCAATATCCAAGCTAAAATCGAACAAGGCTGCTGGACCTGACGGCCTACCGGCCGAACTTTTCAAGGCAGCTGGGGATGAATTGGTAGAGTGCATACACCAACTCATTTCTAATATTTGGTCAGAGGAGTGTATGCCTGATGAATGGAATCTCAGCATCGTTTGCCCGATCCACAAGAAAGGAGACCCCCTCAACTGCGCCAATTATAGAGGCATCAGTCTCCTCAACATCGCATACAAGATCTTTTCTGCGATATTGTGTGAATGCCTGAAACCTTTTATCAACAGCCTGATTGGACCCTATCAGTGCGGTTTCAGGCCAGGAAAGTCCACCATTGATCAAATCTTCACACTTCGGCAGATCCTGGAGAAAACCCAAGAATTCCAAATCGATACTCACCACCTCTTTATCGATTTCAAGGCCGCCTATGACAGCATTTATAGAGAAGAGCTTTATAGAGCCATGTCTAATTTTGACATCCCTGCCAAACTTGTCCGCCTGTGCAGGCTGACGATGGAGAACGCTCGCTGCTCCATCAAGGTCGGTAATGACCTCACCGAGACCTTTGATGTCAAAAAAGGCTTTAGACAAGGTGACGCGCTGTCATGTGACTTCTTCAATATTGTACTTGAACGGATTGTGCGGAACTCACAAGCCAACGCCGGAGGCACAATCTATTACAAGTCTGTACAACTGCTTGCATACGCCGACGATATAGACATTATCAGAAGATCTCAGCGGGCTGTCACCGGTGCTTTTGCAAGTATTGAGGCGGAAGCGGCCAAAATGGGTTTGGCGATAAACGAGGGCAAAACCAAGTATATGCTGTCAACTAGAAAGGAAAACCAACACCGACGAATTGGACAAAACGTCACCGAGGGCAGCTATAACTTCGAGGTAGTAAGGGACTTTGTCTACCTTGGCTCTGCTATAAATTCTACTAACAAAATCAGCGCAGAAATCAATCGAAGAATAACTCTTGCCAATCGCTGTTTTTTTGGGTTTATAAGGCAATTCAACAGTAAAGCCCTATCTCGAACAACTAAGGAGACTCTATATAAGACCTTGATCATCCCAGTCCTGCTTTACGGCGCTGAAACATGGACTTTATTAAAAGAGGATGAAGATATCCTTGGTCGCTTCGAGAGAAAATTTCTTCGTAAGATTTTCGGTCCCATTTGCGTTGACGGGTTTTGGAGGAGAAGATTCAATCACGAACTATACGAGCTGTACAGCGACATCGACCTAGTCAAAAAACTGTGTATTGGACGTCTGAGATGGCTAGGACATGTAGAGCGAATGGACACCAACGCTCATCAACGCTCAACGAATCATCGCCGTAGGTGGCGCGCACAAGTTCAAGGGGACCTCGACCAACTTGGAGTGCGCAACTGGAGGCAATTAGCTAAAGACCGAGCTAAATAGAGAGGCTTGTTGGTTGAGGCCAGGGTCACCCCGAACTGTAGCGCCACCTTAGTAAGTAAGTAAGTAACTTTTACATTTACTCTGCATAGCCAATCCTTTTCAAAATTTTAAATCCTGGTTGGAATTATATTGTTGAGTTTCTACAGTCCAAAGCTCTTTACAATACATAAAGAGCTCCTTATTACTTAATTTACAAATAATATAAAGAAATCGGTTTAATGTTGTTGTTGTTCCCAACATAGCATATTCTCTCTGCCGCATTATTTAAACGCCAAAGATCGATCGTCGACAACCTGATAGGTCTTTATCAGTGCATTTTTTTGGCCGGGAAATTTGACTATGAATCAAATATTCACACTACGGCAGTTCTTGGAAAAGTCCCACGAACATAAAATCGATACACACCAGCTCTTCATCGATTTCAAACTTGCCATTGACAGCGTGTTAGAGAGTAGTTATTCAGATTCAAGTCTATCCACGATATATCCACCAAAAGTCGTCCATTTATGCAGGATGACGATCGAGAACTCCCGCTGCTTTACTAAAGCCAATAAGAACACCACCGAACCGTTTGACACAAGGAAAGGTCTTAGACAATATCACGCGCTATCATGCGATCTCTTTAACAAAATACATGAAGGAATAGTACGAAACTCACAAGCCAACACCAGGTACTATTTTTTACAAGTTTAGTCGGAAAAACTCAGCTAGGCGTCAATAGGGTATTCGCGAGTATTAAGATCGAGGGAACAAAAGTGGGTTTAACGGTCGATGAAAGGAAAACAAAGTATAGGTATTATGTTTACAAAAAAGGACAGCCAACATCGGCATCATCACCATAGACAGACATAATTTTGAGGTAGCAAAGGACCTTGTCTACCTAGATTAAGATCAATTGAAGAAGAAGGGGCAATTGAGGAACAAACCCTATCTAGAAATATTAGGGTAATTTTGTACAAGACACTAATCATCCCAGTCCTGTTGTATAGCGCAGAAACATGGACTTTGTCAAAATCGGATGAGGATGCCCTTGGTTATTTTGAAAGGAAAGTTCTTTGACTGATCTTGGTCCCGCCTGCATAGATGGCGAGCGGAGAAAAAGGTACAATGCCAAACTATACAGCATATACAATGACATCGACTTAGCTAGAAGAGTACACATATAGCGACTGAGATGGCTAGGACATTTAAAGCTGATGGACATTATCGCCCCGGCCTAAAAAGTCTTTAAATTCTCGAGGGATGACGCAGTATTAGTAAATTTAAGCCACGATATCGTACGACCCGTACGATTGCAATATGTGGCAAATGGTTAAGCGTTTGATCATATTCGCTAGCAAACGATTTGCAGTTAAACCGTTTGCCAAAGTGTCAAAGCCAAGCTGGTTAAACAAAACGAATAAGGGTCACTCATAGTGTACAGACGTATTTTATTATTTTCTCTAAAGCAAACTTATTTTTGAATAAACGATAAAATCGTTACCTAGACTTTATTGCATGCGGCGGTATTTGCGATTTAAAATTCCACGATAAATGTGCAACTTTATCGGAAGGTGCCTTGAACTTCTTAAAGTCAAGTATAAACTTTTCATGAAAGTGTAATGCTTGTGCTAGTGTCCCAGTGCTTGGCTTTATGTGTAAAGTTGCTGAACTAGACAAAACTGTTCAAACTTTACTTGAGGAAATTAAATCCCTAAAAAATAGTATAAAAATCGGGCCACCTGAAACATTTAAGCCACCACCCATTACTAATAAAGACAAAAAAAATGCACAAAAACAATAATGCAAAAACAATAAACAAACAAGTGCGTAATGTAAACAATGCAGTAATCTACACAAATACTATTTCTAAAGAACCCCCGGTTAGTTCTGTAAATATCACTGACCTCTCATCCAACGCCAATTCTAACGAGTTGAGTGAACCAGTGAATCTGCAGTGGAATACAGTGAATAGGAAACGGAACATAAAAAGACAGCCGAAAATCATCGGTAAAGACTCTGCTTACACAGAAGTTGAGGTAATATCGGCAAACAAATGGCTTCATATCTCTCACTTCTCCGCAACCACAAAAGCGGAATCAATACTGGCATATGCATTGATGAAGGCACCGTGGCGTAAGTGGTTAGTGTGTCGGATCACTACGCATGAGGTTCCAAGTTCGAATCCCAGAAAACACCAAAAAGTTTTTTCACGGTCCCACCTCTCGCGAGCGTCTGACAAACATTCGAGAGTATTGTTGTCACGAAAAAGCTTCTCAAATCGCCGTTCGGATACGGCATTAAACTGTAGGTCCCTTCCATTCGTGTGAAAAAATATAACGGACACAACATGAGTGGTTGCGAGAAGCTAGGCCCTGGCACTTTAAAGAGCTGTTGCGCCAAATATTTGTATTTGTATTGAAGAAACTTAGGGTTCCGGTAAATCTTCTCTCTTGTTTTCCCCTTTACAAAAGAGATGCCGACCTGTCGTCATGTAAATTTATTAATTTTCGCTTTGGTGTTCCTGCATGTATTATCAATGATGCATTGAATGCTGATAACTGGCCTTTGAATGTGTATGTTACAAATTTTCGTTTCGTTCCAAAAACGAGAGCGCAGACAATATGCAAATGTAAACAATGAGGAGAATTCTTCTAATTCTTCTTCATTGTTTTCTTCGTTTTCTAATGTTATCACTGTCTATTATCAAAATGCTGGTGGAATGAGAACCAAAATCATTGAAGTTTTTGTTGCTGTTTCTCCACATGAGTATGTAAGGGGACAAATCAGATCTAGGCAATATAACACCAAAGTGAGCCTAGCGACACATATACTACCTAAAAAACCCTCCCACAAGTGTGCATGCGAGTCCATGGGTTGACATGACTGGAGATCACCGGTGTCATAGAAGAAAGATCAAACAATACTAAAACAGGAGCATGCACGCGTCAAAGCACAACAAACACCATCGCAATATGGTAATATTGCAAAACTGTATCATTATGGTAAAGGAAAGGCATTACCACTGCTGTGCATGGTACTGATCCTGGACCGAGCAGAAATGCTCGGGTCAGAGCTATACGGATTCCGGGGACTAGCAAAATAATGAAACAGTTTGGACGCAATTTGAGGGTCGCGAGTTGGAACATTGGAAGCATGACCGGCCGAAGTTACATGCTGGAAGAGGTGATGAATAGAAGGCGGGTAGACATCTTGTGTGTCCAAGAGACGAAATGGCAAAACACCGGAAATCGGGTGGGTTTCTTGGACGTTAGAACAAAAGATTACAAGATGTTCTACTACGGAACGGAAAAGGCTAAGAACGGAATCGGTATCATCCTTGCGGCAGAGCTACTTGGAAACGTCTTGAACATTTCGAACTCCAGCGACCGTTTGATGTCTCTCAAACTAGTAATACAAGGAGAGGTGTGGAATATTGTCAGTGCATATGCTCCCCAAAATGGGTGCAATCAGAGAGATAAAGATGCATTTTGGCTAGATTTCCACAATCTCCTTAAGAACATCCCAAAGGACGAGTTTCTGTTTGTTGGAGGACATTTGAATGGACATGTCGGGAAATCAAACGAAGACTATGAAGACTGCTATGGAGGACTAGGATATGGCACCAGGAACCTTCCTGGTGAAGACATCCTAAGCATGTGCAAATCACACGGTTTTATCGTGTTAAATACCATGCTCATCAAACAAAGCCGACACCTGAACTTGCGAACTTGCTTAAAGAAGGCCAAATCATTGCTAGGAGCTTCAAGAGGCCACCATCAACATGCCAAAGAAACATGGTGGTGAAGTGGTGAAGCTAAGAAAGTGATAAATGAGAATAAAGCGGCTTTCGAAGCTTGGTCAAACTGCCCCTCTAATAAAAATGACGAAAAAGTTCGCCTCGAAATGGAACACAGATACTGCAAAAAAAAAGCGAAAAACAAGTGCGCCCAGCTTCAAGCAGAGAGTACTGAGGGCCTGTATCGGGAGCTGGAGAAAATATCTTCCCCGGTTGTTGATGCAAACCAGGCTATCCAGGAGCTGGGAAGACACAATATGAACAACAGCGCAACTATCTTCAAAATAGCCGCCCAAAGAAGGAGGAATGCTCAGAAAATTCGTTCGCCAAAGTTCATTAGCAATGCTCATGGCCAGCTTCTTGTGGATGACGACAAAATTCTGCAGAGGTGGCGGCAGTATTGTGAAGAGCTTTTAAATGAACAGTTTCCCCGGCTATACTTTCCAAGAGCCACCCCTAACTGTGAAGAAATACCCGACGTTACAGTCGAAGAAGTTAGTGAGGCGGTCAAATACTCCAAAAAACGAAAAGCGGTTGGGCCAGACGAGATGCCCTCTGAGTTCTGGAAAAAGATGGGATACATCGGGTTTAGATGGCTCAGAATTCTCATCTCCAAATTCGTGAGAGGTGATTCAATGCCGAATCAATGGAGGGAAAGTTACCTTCTCCCTGTATACAAAGGGAAGGGTGATACACGAAACTGTGATAGCTACCGTTCGATCAAGCTGATGTCACACACCATGAAGATCGTTGAGCGGGTATTAGGTGGCCGACTGCGAAAAATAATACGGCTATCTGATGATCAATGCTGGTTTGTCTCGGGTAAATCAACCACAGATGCAATGCGAAGTATAATGATCATAATGGAAAAACACCGTGATTCCTTAAGGGATTTGCATATTGTATTGGTTGACTTTGAAAAGGCATTCGACAGACAACCACGAGATTTGATATGGGTGGCGCTAAGACATCGAGAGGTTCTAGAAACCTATGTACAGCTGATCATGGACATGTACGAAGGAGCAAAGACAAGAGTAAGATGCTCCGCTGGAGTAACCGAAAAGTTCCCAATCAAAGTCGGGGTGCACCAGGGAAGCGTTTTGTTCTTTGCTCTTTATTACAGTCCTTGACTATCTGCTTGAAGGTAAAGTGATGGATCCCAAATTACATCAGTTATTCTTTGCTGACGATGGAGCCTCATAAGTGGAGATCCACATCCCTGCAACGAGCACATGATATGTGGGTGCACGTTTTGGAGGGAAATGGGTATCGCATTAGTTTAAAAAAGACAGAATACTTGTGCTGCCCGTTCTTTGATCCACTCAGGCTTATTCCAGACATTTATTTGAATGGAACAGTGCTTCCCAACAGCGAAAAGTTCAAATATCTGGGATCTATGATCAATAGCAAAGCAACTTGTGATGACGACATCTATCATCACGTAAGCGTAGAGTGGATGAAGTGGCGAGAAAATTCCGCTATCTTTTGTGACAGAAAAATGCCCCTTAAGTTGAAAGGAAGGCTCTACACCGCAGTTGTACGTCCAGCACTCACATACGGTTCACAATGTTGGACGATGTACAAAAAATGTGAGAGTAAATTAACGGCAGCTGAGATGAAGATGCTTCGCATGACAGCAGGAGTGACAAAGCTTGATCGAATAAGAAGTTCAAAGATCCGTGGAAGCTTTCACATCAAGGAAACCATCGTACAAAAGCGCGACCGGCTCAGCTGGTATTGCCACGTTCAAAGAAGAGATCATTAGAACCCTGTTAAAAAGGCAATATCTATGCAAGTTCCAAAGACATAGCGATGTAGGAAAGGCAGGCCTATAAACGCCTGGATCAGACAAATGCGACGACATCGTCATTTCATTGGCCGCAGTAACCGAGTGATCCAAAATCGGCGGGCCTGCCAATATTTTCTGAGGTCAAATAGGCGAACCCCACAGGCGGATCAGTAGAAATGCGGTGAAGTGGAAGGATTGTGATCCCTTGTTTTCGGATCATAACCTTGCTGATAAAAGGAAGAAGAAGAAGAAGATGAAATGAGTTATAACTTTTCAAAAGCTAATTATAATGCCTTCAAGAATTATTTCGGCTCGGTCGATTGGTCGAGCATTCTTTCTGGTCTACAACTTAAAGAAGTCTATAAAAATGTTTAACTACATTAGATTATGGATTTACTCAGTTCATGCTTCTTATAAAGAAAAGACAGTCTTGCAAATTACCGTGGCATAATCAAGGGCTACAAAATTCGAAGAATGCTAAAAACAAAGCTTTTAAATAATTCAAGAAGTCACGATCTGATTTGGACAAAATACATTTTTATCAATTGCGCCGTGAATATGAATTTCTAAATAAATTTTTGTATAAACAATATGTAATGAACACTAAGTCTCAAATTTCAAAGAATCCTAAAGGTTTCTGGGCATTTTTAAATAGGAAAAAAAAGGTAAATAGTATCCCTCAGAATATGAAATCTGAAGGTGTAGTTTCTTGAAGCATTGATTAAACTTGTGAGCTCTATGCAAAGACTTTTGAATCAGTTCATGTTGATCACTCAAATCTTAGTCTGTAATTTGACAGCAATACACAAGATTGTAATGCATGTATAGGATCGTTGTACTTTTCAATTGACGATGTTTTACAATTGAAGATGTTGGTCAAACGGTAGTGCATGCGATCATATGAAAACACAAGCGTTTTCACTTAGCTGAAGCCTACCAGCTCCTACTCTGTACCTCCACACGGTCACTGCCGGGGTGCATACTACCTTAATCCAAGAAATGGATAACCAACCCCGCTTTGAGGATTCTTGGCGGCAGCAGATGATAGAGCACTTTTTCTGTTCCAGGCGGCAGCGGACGAATTCTCTAGACGGAGTCAACGGTGGCGTCTATAGTTCCAGTTAGGTTGAACTTAGTGAATACCTTGCGCGAGCTGCTTCGACGTATTCGGATCACAGGTCGGTAAGGAATTTCCAATGTTGGTCAGAACCTTGCAATAGAGGTGGTGGCGGAGGAGCTCTTTATTGGCCAATGCAGCGCTCATACTCCCGTAGTGGACTACTGGCACCAGTGTACCCGGCCCCTCCTCCTAGGGGAATAATTAAGTAACTGGCCCTCCAGGTTGAAGGTTGTGCCATCGGGGTAACTTCCCTACCACGTAAAAAGCCTATGGTTCCGAAACAACCAAAAGCCAAAATGAAATGAGGACAACGACCTTCGGATCTGTACGTGGAATGTTGCCGAACAACTAGCAGAGGCCCTAGACTGCTATAAAGCAGATATCACCGCCATCCAGGAAGTGCGATGAGATGGGCCGGGCAAGAAGAGGATGAAAAACTGTGACATGGACATCTACTACGGTGATTGCTACAGAGGCAACAGGCAACGCTTATTCGGATACGGATTTGTCATACGCGGCAGACTGCCTGCTACAAACTCGAAAAACAACATTAGCGCAGAAATCAAGCGAAGAATTACTCTTGCCAATCGCTGTTTTTTTGTTTGCTTATAAGGCAATTCAACAGCAGGCCCTTACTCGAACAACTAAGGAGACTCTGTGTAAGACCCTGACCATCTCACTCCTGCTTTACGGCACTGAAACATGGACTTTATTAGAAGAGGATGGAGATATCCTTGGTCGCTTCAAGAGAAAAATTCTTCGTAAGATTTTCGGTCCCATCTGCGTTAATGTTTTTGGAGAAGAAGATTCAATGACGAATTATAGGAGCTGTACAGCGACATCGACCTTATCAAAAAACTGCGTATTGGACATCTGAGATGGCTAGGACATATAGAGCGAATGGACACCAACGCTTCGACCCGCAGAGTCTTCGAATCTAACCCCGAGGAACAACGCAGTAATGGACTTTCTCGCCGTAGATGGCGCGCACAAGTTCAAGGGGACCTTGGCCAACTTGGAGTGTGCAACTGGAGGCAATTAGCTAAGGACCGAGCTAAATCTAGAGGCTTGTTGGTTGAGGCCCAGCTTCACCCCGAAGTGTAGCCCCACCTAAATAAATAAGTAGATGTTTTACAAGGCATATTTGAACTCTTGCCAAAGTGCTGGTCCTGACCGTATTCCTTTTGATGGTCTTAAACAATGCAATTTATCCTTGTCTTTACCATTAAAACTGATCTTCAGTTTATCCTTAACTTCTAGTACATTTTTGGATGAATGGAAATTTTCATTTATAGCTCCCATATTTAAAGCCGGACACCGACAAAAGGTTGAAAATTATCGAGGAATTTCTAACTTTTAGCTATTCCGAAACTGTTCGGTTCTATTGTTACAAAAAAACTTTATTTCACAATTAAGGAACAAATATCATTGCTAGAACATGGATTTGTATCTGGTAGATCCACATTAACCAACTTGACGCTGTTTACAAAATATATTTTTGATTCTGTTGAGTCTGGATACCAAGTTGATGTAATTTTTACTGATTTCAAGAAGGCGTTTGACTCAGTATGTCATAGGTATATTTTTATAAAAAAACTAAGATCTTTTGGCATTCATTCGATGCTACTTAAGTGGATTTCTGGTTACCTTTTAAATAGAAAGCAATATGTTAAAATTTGTTGTTCTCAATCTAGGCTCATTGAGACCTTATCTGGTGTCCCTCAAGGTAGCCACTTAGGGCCTTTACTCTTTAATACTTTTATTACTGAGATCCCTTCATTGCTTAATCATGCTAACTGCCTGATGTACGCCGATGACTTTAAGATCTTTTTGTGTGTTAAAAATATTTATGATTTTAAAAGTCTTCAAAATGATTTGAACACAATAGTTGATTAATGTGAGTTTAATCGACTTACCTTGAACATAAATAAATGTCATTCTTTTTCTGTATACCATGTACTAGTTCCTGTTATTGATGACTATACAATTTTCGAGGCCTGTCTTTCTCGTAAAACTGAAACTAAAGATCTTGGTGTGTTTTTTTTCGTTCCACATAGATTATGTTGTTGCTCAAGCAACCTCGATGATCGGATTTCTTAAGCGAACATGTGCTGAATTTTCGAACCCATAAACTCTTAAGTCTGTTTATATGTCCCTAGTGCGTCCTTTCCTTGAGTGTTGCTCTATAGTCTGGTGTCCTTACTTACTTACTTAGGTGGCGCTACAGTTCGGGGTGAACCTGGGCCTCAACCAACAAGCCTCTCCATTTAGCTCGGTCTTTAGCTAATTGCCTCCAGTTGCGCACTCCAAGTTGGTCGAGGTCCCCTTGAACTTGTGCGCGCCACCTACGGCGATAATTCCCTCTACTGCGTCGTCCCTCGGGGTTAGATTCGAAGACTCTGCGGGCCGGAGCGTTGGTGTCCATTCGCTCTACATGTCCTAGCCATCTCAGACGTCCAATACGCAGTTTTTTGACTAGGTCGATGTCGCTGTACAGCTCGTATAGTTCGTGATTGAATCTTCTCCTCCAAAACCCGTCAACGCAAACGGGACCGAAAATCTTACGAAGAATTTTTCTCTCGAAGCGACCAAGGATATCTTCATCCTCTTTTAATAAAGTCCATGTTTCAGCGCCATAAAGCAAAACTGGGATGATCAAGGTCTTATATAGAGTCTCCTTAGTTGCTCGAGAGAGGGCTTTACTGTTGAATTGCCTTATAAGCCCAAAAAAACAGCGATTGGCAAGAGTTATTCTTCGATTGATTTCTGCGCTGATTTTGTTTGCTGAATTTATAGCAGAGCCAAGGTAGACAAAGTCCCTTACTACCTCGAAGTTATAGCTGCCCACGGTGACGTTTTGTCCAATTCGTCGATGTTGGTTATCCCTTCTAGTTGACAGCATATACTTGGTTTTGCCCTCGTTTATCGCCAAACCCATTTTGGCCGCTTCCGCCTCAATGCTTGCAAAAGCACCGGTGACAGCCCGCTGAGATCTTCCGATAATGTCTATATCGTCGGCGTATGCAAGCAGTTGTACAGACTTGTAATAGATTGTGCCTCCGGTGTTGGCTTGTGAGTTCCGCACAATCCGTTCAAGTACAATATTGAAGAAGTCACATGACAGCGCGTCACCTTGTCTAAAGCCTTTTTTGACATCAAAGGTCTCGGTGAGGTCATTACCGACCTTGATGGAGCAGCGAGCGTTCTCCATCGTCAGCCTGCACAGGCGGACAAGTTTGGCAGGGATGTCAAAACTAGACATGGCTCTATAAAGCTCTTCTCTATAGATGCTGTCATAGGCGGCCTTGAAATCGATAAAGAGGTGGTGAGTATCGATTTGGAATTCTTGGGTTTTCTCCAGGATCTGCCGAAGTGTGAAGATTTGATCGATGGTGGACTTTCCTGGCCTGAAACCGCACTGATAGGGTCCAATCAGGCTGTTGATAAAAGGTTTCAGGCGTTCACACAATATCGCAGAAAAGATCTTGTACGCGATGTTGAGGAGACTGATGCCTCTATAATTGGCGCAGTTGAGGGGGTCTCCTTTCTTGTGGATCGGGCAAACGATGCTGAGATTCCATTCATCAGGCATACACTCCTCTGACCAAATATTAGAAATGAGTTGGTGTATGCACTCTACCAATTCATCCCCAGCTGCCTTGAAAAGTTCGGCCGGTAAACCGTCAGGTCCAGCAGCCTTGTTCGATTTTAGCTTGGATATTGCTATCCTCACTTCGTTTTGGTCAGGTGGACGGAAATTTTGACTATCATCGTCCATGTTGAATGGTTCATTCTGCCTGACAGCGGGATGTTGGTCTTCGTCGCCGTTATACAGTCTGCAGAAGTAGTTTTTCCATATTCTCAGCACCGACTGTGATTCTACTACGAGGTTTCCATTCTCATCTCTACAGGTTTCTGTACGGGTATTACTTCTCTGACACGTTCTTTTTACCTTTTGGTAAAACTTCCGTACATTGTTCCTGGAGTATAGACTCTCGATATTCTCAAACGCGCGCTTCTCATGCTCTTTCTTCTTCTTTTGGAGAAGCCGATGTTCTTCCCGTCTCTTTTGCTCATAGAGCTCACGAGCAGCTCTCGTCTTCCTTTGCAGCGCCGCTTTGTATGCCTCTTGTTTTGCTGCATGCACTCGCCGGCATTCTTCGTCAAACCAGGGGTTTCGCGGTGGTGGTCGAGCGAAACCCAGCACATCAGTCGCGGCGTTTCTGATGGCATGTTGGCAGCGTTGCCACTGGTCTTCGGTACTTGATGCTGGCGGCAAAGGGGTGATTGAGAGATTTCGGGATACGCGTTCAGCGAAGAGTCTGGCGGTCTCTTGCGATTGTAGCTTTTCGACGTTAAATTTTCTCACAGTGATTCTTCTTTGTTGCTCAGATTGGGATATCCGCATTCGTACCTTGGCTACAACAAGGTAATGATCCGAGTCTATGTTGGCCGCTCGGAAGGTCCGGACATCCAGAATACTGGAGGCATGCCTTGCGTCGATCGCAATATGATCAATTTGGTTGATCGTGACATGATCATTGGACCGCCATGTCTGCTTATGAATGTCGAGATGAGGAAACCATGTGCTTGCTATGGTGACATTTCGCTCCACAGCGAAATCAATTAGCCTTAGTCCGTTATCAGACGTGGTGTCGTGTAGGCTATGCTTACCGACTGCTCTACCGAAGACGTCCTCCTTTCCTATTTTGGCGTTAAAATCGCCCAATACGATCTTAACGTCGTATTTAGGACATTGCTCGTAAGTTTTGTCGAGGAGCTCGTAGAAACACTCTTTGGAGGCAGGGTCCTTTTCTTCTGTGGGGGCATGAACACATATTAGGCTTATGTTAGCGAATTTAGCCTTGATCCGGATAGTCATAATACGCTCGCTCACGTGTCGGAAGCTTAAGACTTCTTGCCTAAGTCTGCCGCGTATGACAAATCCGCATCCGAATAAGCGTTGCCTGTTGCCTCTGTAGCAATCACCGTAGTAGATGTCACAGTTTTTCATCTTCTTTTTGCCTGGCCCATCCCATCGCACTTCCTGGATGGCGGTAATATCTGCTTTATAGCAGTCTAGGGCCTCTGCTAGTTGTTCGGCTGCACGTGGTCTGTAAAGGGACAGAACGTTCCACGTACAGATCCGAAGGTCGTTGTCCTTATTTCGTTTGCTGGGGTCGTCATTAGTTGGGTCATCCTTATCCGAGGCTTTTGGTTGTTTCGGAACCATGCGTTTTTTACGTGGTAGGGAAGTTACCCCGACGGCACAACCCCCAACCTGGAGGGCCAGTTCCTTAATTATTCCCCTAGGACGAGGGGCCGGGTACACCGGTGCCAGTAGTCCACTACGGAAGTATGAGCGCTGCCGTTGGCCCATTAAGGGCTCCTCCGCCACCATCTCTATTCCAATGTCCTGACCAACATTGGAAATTCCTTACCGACCTGTGATCCGAATACGTCGAAGCAGCTCGCGCAAGGTATTCACTAAGTTCAACCTAACTGGAACTATAGACGCCACCGTTGACTCCGTCTAGGGAATTCGTCCGCTGCCGCCTGGAACAGGAAGAAGTGCTCTAGTGAGAAAAGCACTCTTCCCCCCCTCTCTCATCTGCTGCCACCAAGAATCCGCCAGACGGGGTTGGTTACCCATTTCTTGGATTAAGGTACTAGGCACCCGGCTGTCACCGCGTGGAGGTTGAGAGTAGGAGTTGGTAGGCCTCAGCTGAGTGAAAACGCTTGTGTTTTCATATGATCGCATGCACTAGGTCTGGTGTCCAATCTATGTGAATTCTATAATTCGACTAGAACGGGTACAAAAGTCCTTTACAAGATTTGTTATAAAGCAAATGAAATGGAATCTTGATACCATGCCCCCTTATCCAACAAAAAGCGCTTTAATTGGATTAGATACCTTAGAAAAAAGGCGAAATGTTCATTGTATACTGTTTATTCATGATGACTTTTCTTATCGTATAGCTTGTGTTGATATACTCGTACTTGAAAAATGTTATTTATATGCACCAGAAAAGATTCTCCGAACAATAAACTTTTTATTGAACCCTAGACATTTTTACAATTGTGGTCTTAACGAACCAATGACTAAATGTATAAAACTTTTAAATTCTATCTGTAACCAAATAGATTACATATATGATGATAGATCAAAATTTCAACTATCAATATTTAATCTGAATATGTCCTGAAATACATACATGTAATTTTGAATTTTAATACTACTGAATATTACTTATTATTATTATTGTTATATTAATAAATTACCTATCTGAAATCTGTTAGAGTTAAACTCGGTAGATAAAATAAACTAAACTTAACATTTGCGTGAAGAATATAACGATTTCACGCTAATTTCCATTGAAAATGTCCAAACGTTTGATCATTGTCAAAAAGTACAATCGTTGCTTTAAGAAACAAACAGAATTGTAAAATACATATGTAATTTCTTAGATGAAAATAATTATTAATAACCTGACTAAAAGCTTGTTTTCCTTTGATTTGTAATCGGTACACACCGTTTCTGTACGGCCTTTGCCAAATAATTAGCATTTTATCTTACTTTAACTGTCATTCAATTTTTAAATTTCCATTCTTATACATGTTTTTCACGTGGTTACCTCCAGCTGCCTGGGACTACTAAACTGCTTATTATAATAATAACAAGTCCTCTTTCATAGCCTTCACCCAGGATGACATTAGAATTATGTATCTTTTCTTTCACAAGATCCAAAGAATGACCTTCAACAGGATGGCCAGATATCCTTTCCTACAACTTTCCTTCGTTATAGTTATGTCTACTAATACTTAACGAGAAATCTATGTAAAGCAATCCCCTGAAGGTATGAGGGAAATGAAATTCGAAAATTCTTTACTGAACTTTGCGAGTGATTATGCAACATGTTGAAGGAGCTTCCTTAATAAAAAAAAAGGCAAATCAAACTACTGGTCGCTTATTGTATGTAGTAAATTCTCCTTTCGTTTATTGTCCTGCTGGTCTGGGGTATCCTTTTTCAAAACTTTGTGGTAACCGTAAATGGAAAATAATCTCGAAAAATTATACATTTCCCCTTCTTTTCTGCATATTTTCTTCGTCTTTTGTTATAAAAGTCACGTGACAAAATTGTATGTAGGATATTAGCAAACGTGACTTGAATCATAATGATGATTAAATATAATATCACGCAGTATAGGCTCTCATCAGAAATGGAGACATTAGTTTAAGGAAACGACAGCGAAGCGTGCTTAATATTATGAAAGGGTTGGCTGGATGTCTGGATGGCACTCTGTTGACACGAATGTGGAATGAAAATTATATAAGACCTAAAAGGATAAGGAAAATTAAGAACAAATTAAATAGGATATTTTAAGAAGAATATTTTTTAGAAGGAAATTAAATGCATTGTTTATAGTAAAGTGGTAGCTTAAGTAAATACACTAATGATGACTTTCAATTAAAGCTGTAACGTTGCATGGGCACTTATGGCTTAGAGTCATCGGGATAATTTCAGCATGACTATTTTTGTCGTTTAAAATCTTAACAGAAACTGTGCTCTTATCCGTTATCATAAAAACACTTTATAGGTCACAATAGAGAATTTAAATTATAGCTTGAAGGATTGATCTAGAGGGTTTCTACGTAGGTTGTCCGATAAATTTTAGGAAAAAGAGATAAAATGTAAATTAATTAGTTTAAACCAGCTTATTATTTTTCAAGGTATTCTCTTTCACGACTTATATACTTTTATATGCAGAAGCCTGGCAAACCAACCAATGACGCCGGAGTTACCACCCCATAGCCCTCTTGACCATGTGCTATAAGATACTGAAGCAGCTGATTTATAACGGAATCAGCCCAGCCGTTAACGAAGTCATCCCAGTTGAACAAGCGGGTTTTAGGAAAAGACGCAACTGCTCGGGCCAAGTTCTGTCGCTAACAACACATATGGAAGCTGGGCCCGAGGATAGCCTTAAAACATCAATTGCCTTCATAGAATTAACATCTGCATTTGATACTGTCTGGAAAGACGGGCTTTTATATAAAGTTCAGAGAGTTTTACCATTCCTCAAAACATACAGCTTAACTAACGACCTGCTATCAAACCGGCTGTTTCAGGTATTCATCAACGACAAGGAAAGCAAGATGGAGAAACTGAGCAATGGTCTAGGTAGGGCTCAGTACTCGCTCCGCTTTTAATCAATCTTTACATCCACGACTTGCGTGAAAATAAGTCTAAGAAATTCGGATATGCTGATGACTTAGCGATTGCAACTCATGACAGACTCTTACCAACAACCGAGCATACACTGAGCGAAGACCTTGGAAAACTCAATAAATACTTCAAGTAATGGAGATTGTGCCCAAGTTTATCCCAAACAGAAGTATGCTGCTTCCACCTTACTAGCAAGCTAGCGACCTATAAATTGAACGTATTTTTCAACAACATGCTACTAACCGCAATCAAAACTCGAAGTTTCTTGAAGTAACGCTCTATCGGTCCCTAACTGTCAAACAATATCTGAACAATGTGGCAGGTAAACTAGGAACGCGAAATAATACAATACAAAAACTTGCTGGCTCCACCTGGGTGCGAGTGCAGTCTCGATCGGCACTGCTTGTCTTGGACTGGTATATCCCTCTGCTGAATACGGTACCCCTGTTTGGATGAATAGTAAACATACGCAGAAAATTGACATAGTTTGGAACGACACAATGAGGCTCATCATATCAGGCACCATAAAGTCAGCACCGACGCGCTGGCTGCCTGTGCTTAGTAATATAGCACCACCAAACTTACGTCGCGCAAATGCCTTAAAACGTAAGTATCACAAAATTATGTCCAATTCCAACCTACCAGTTCACGAGGATATCGCAGCCATACTCCAAATTAACACAAGACAACGATCTCGTTACCCACCGTTAACTCTTTCCCTCCCAGGGTAGCTATTTGGCTACCGCATACATTTTTAAGAAAAAAGTGTTTTGATTTTTTGGATAGCACCCCAGTGCAGCCATATGGCTACCATTTAGCCACGCCCACCCAATGACTTCCACTAAAAAAAAAAAGATGCAGTTATCTTTAGAATGCCCATATTATCCCTAAAACACCAAAGTTAACTTTTTACCCACACATTAGTAATTTGGGAAGGAAAGGGTTAAGAACAGTGCTCAAGCTTAATCAGAGGGATGGTTAAAAAATAGGTCAACAGGTGCCCACTCTGACGAAATGGCAATTTCCAACCCAACTAATACCACCTCAGACTCTGACCTCCCGCGGCACCTATGGTCAAAATTAAATCAACTCAGGATGAATCACGGCGTATGTGCAAATCCATTACACCAATGGGGAGTTACAACTTCTCCTGATTGTGATTGCGGTGCTCATCGGTAGACCATCAACCACATCGTTAAAGACCGCAACCTGGGCACATATCAGGGTAGTATTAATGATTTCGACAACAATTTTCCAGCAGCCCTAGACTGGTTGAGCAACCTAGACATCAACATATAAGTTTGTAATGTAAATTTGTAGTAACAATGCTAAGTTGTAATTTTATTGTAAATATATATTTTAATATTATGAATTCCATACGATAAGTAAATAAAATACTTTTCCATTTGACAGAACCCGTTTTTGAAATATATGCTTCAAACTGAAGCCAACACTTCAGAAACACGCATTTTGAATGCATCTACAGTCTTTTCTGGAAATGAAAGACGTTGATTTATTTTTCTTTTTATGAACGGGGTGGTAATACATAGTGTAGTAGTAACGTCATCAATTGCCACGCTAATGGCTCATGGTTCAAATGGCTGCAAGCATTTATTTACTTCTGATGAAATATATAAAGTCAGTCCGATAAATTGCGAAAGCTTGTGTGAACACTACTGCGAAAGCGTAACACTGGCAGTAGCTTGGTTATATGACTGGAAAAATTGTTCGCTCTGTTGAAGATGATTTGGCTATCACATCGGTTATCGGGGAAAAAACTGTGAATCAAAAGCAAAAAGACAAAAAATAACAAAAATCTCCCCAAATATCTGGACGCCGCACAGTGGGGCAAGATACCCCAAAAACTGGAAACGATTCATGTAATGGGCTAGCTATGCTGAAAACAACTTTTTTATGTAAGAATCAGTTGATAGTGCATAGAAAGACCGTATTTGGCTTTTTGAAGTTTTTTCTACTAGTTCTTGTAGTTTTTCTAAGTTCAGTAACTTATGATTTCTTAAACTTAGAAAGAAAAAAAAAAAATAAAAATATAAACAAAAAATAAATAGTTTCGCATTTTCTCGTAATACAATACATATTTTGAAAGGATGTGTAAATTGTTTAAATTTATTTACATATGTATATACTTAAAAAAAAAAAAAACAAATACGTACATACTTGCAAAAGAAAACTAAAATTAAGATTCATCTGGCGTGTAAATAATTAAACCAAATTTGCTGAAGTAGTCGATTGGGAAATACTGAATAAAAAAAAAGGAGCACATACCATATGAGCACCAGTTTCTCCATTGTATACACAAGAAGTCGAGCTATACTGACAAATAATAATCTCCGTGTGGAAGCGTGTGGAAGTCTACTTTTGTTTCAGCAATTTAAAAAAAGTACCTTAAATTTCCACGGAAAATAAATACATGTACCCAAAAAATAAATTAAATTTCTTTTACAGTTTTTAAATAAAACTAAATTTAGGAAGTTAGTACATACTTGAAGCTATCGATTTCATATTAAGGTTTAGCTTTCACGTGATTTTTAAAAAAGTTACAGCTACGCAAACACTCGCCAAATGAACTGCTTATTAAGACACACTTTGCAGGAAGAACTGAAGTGTTATTTTCAATTAGGCCGTATGAAGTGACAAAGGAAATAAAAAACATGACTGTTTTTGCAAATGATGCATTGGAATGTATAATAAGGGAAAAACAACTTTGTATACTCATCTCTTTCAATTAATTTTTTGAGATTTTCCGACTCTGGCATATTAGCTGCCCCATTGTGCGCCGCCGCCGGGGTTTCTCGGAAGCATCTAAGGCTGGGCCATCTAGTGATTTCTTTTTAAATCATAGGTTATTTTGACACTGACAGCTGTTTCCCGCTCGAAATCTTGACAGAAAGTCAGTACCATACCTCCGCGGAACGAAATGAGTCGCTTTACGCTTGAACAAGTGAGTGCTGTGTAGCCCAAACAGTGCGTTTTTTTAAAAGAAGTTTTGGCCGAAATGAAGCACCCACCGCGCCTGCTGTACGCAAGTTTGTGCAAAAAGTTCGTGAGACTGGTATGCTAGTGGACAACACTCATGGTCCCCGTCGTCATACGGTGCGCACAGACGAGAATGTGGCTGCTGTAGTCGAGAGTGTGAGACTCAATTCACGAGCATTAACTCGTCATCGATCTCAACAGCTCAACATTTCACGCACTAGCCTGAGGAGAATTCTGCACAAAGATCTGGGATTATTCGCTTACAAGGTCCAATTGATTCGGCAATTGAAAGCACATGACCATCCGCTTCGTTATCGCTTCGCAGTTTGGGCCTTAGAGCAGCTTGAATCGGTCAACGATTTTGGCCGAAAAATCATCTTTTCTGACGAGGCACATTTTCATCTCGGCGGCTACGTTAACAAACAAAATTGCCGCATCTGGGGCTCGGAAAACCCCCACGTTATTATCGAGAAGCCAATGCATCCACAGAGAGTGACAGTTTGGTTCGGATTGTGGAGTGGTGGCATCACTGGGCCAATTTTCTTCGAAAATGAGGCCGGGAACAACGTTTCGGTCAACGGTGGGCGTTACAGAGCCATGCTAACGAATTTTTTTTTTACTAAAATTGAAGACATGGACCTCTGGTTCATGTAGAGTGACACGCCAGGCCACACAGCCCATGCCACAATCGGTCTTTTGCGCACCAAATTCCCAAATAGTGTTATCAGCCGTCTTGGCGTTGTCAATTGGCCAACTCGGAGCTGCGATTTGACCCCTTTGAACTTTTTTTTGTAGGGAAGCATGAAGGACCGATGTTATGCCAACAATCCGGAAACAATTCAAGCACTTACTTTAATATCATCCAAGCAATCCGTGAGCTACAGCCCGAAACCATCAACAAGGTCTTGGAAAATTGGAGTGATAGAATGCACTACTGCGAGGCCAGCCGAGGCAGCCACTTGAACGACGTTGTATTCCATAATTAATGGGAATAATTGTTCTTACTAATAAAGCCAAAATATGTGGGAGAAATTTAATTTTGTTGATTTTATTACAGTTTTAAAAAGAAACTTGTAGTTGGCCCACCCTGTATATATCTCTCTCTCTATCTATTATTTCCAACGCCCGTCCTGTGAAGAGAACCTCTTTGTCTGAGGTTGCATTTGAAGCGCAAATAAACTCAAAATTAGCGGTATGCGATGATTTGTAAAGTGCGGAGTAATAGCGGTTATGTATAGCCAGGAGAACTCCGCGGCCCGAAGAATCATCGTCCTTGTCAAGACCATCATCGCGGAAAACGTTAAATTCAAGGGTTAATAACTCGTTACTATTGTAGGCGGGGGAGAGATTAGTTTCAGTAAGGGCGAAAACATCGTAGGGCAACTTTTGCGAATTAAGGAAGGAGGTTTTGGTGCGTAAACCGCGTTCTGGTAGTAGAAGGATAGGTGTTTAACGGTGCTATTATCTACATTAGTAGGGCATGGCGTTGAGCTATTTGGAGCGAAAATACGTTTGTCGTTAGGAGCGGTAGTAGTTTTTAAAGTCAGTATGCAATCTCTGAAGATGGGAAAGCCATTTTGAGATAATAAGAGATCGTTAGAGACATCAGTGGGCGAGATGTTGAGGCACTCATGAAAAAGGATGAATAATTGCCTCTTTAGGATTAGTAGTAAAACCTTCCTGGTTAATTAAGACCGTTACATAAGTTTTTGTTTTACCATCGATACAAATGGAATCAGGTTTGTTGTGCAGGTATGCAAGATACAACGAACATTCTCGTAGATCTTACGATCTCTCAAGCGAGACACTACATAACGGCCATCATCGCTCTGATCAACTTATTGCTTAGTTAGTTTAACCTTAGGAGGAAGCATTGGATCCAAAAGGATCCAAAAGGGTAGATGGAGCGTCGGGGGAAGCTGCTTCAATAGAGTTGTAAGCGCTAGTGGAGTCGGATGCGTTACCGACGGAGGATGACGGTGGAGATGATCTAGGGTTAAGGATGTGCGAGTGAGAAAAATTAGGATACTTGGTTTAAGTGTTGGAAGAAGTTTGCTGTGACGAAGCTGAAATACAACAAGACTGCTGGTTATGACGGCTTACCGGCTCAACTTTTCAAGGCAGCTGGTGATGAATTGGTAGAGTGCATAGACCAACTCATCTCTAAGATTTGGTCAGACGAGTGTATGCCTGATGAATGGAATCTCAGCATACTTTGCCCAATCCACAAGACAACATATCTCCTCAACTCCGCCAGTTATAGAGGCATCAATATCCTCCGCATCGCATACGAAGTCTTTTCTACGATATTGTGTGAACGCCTGAGAAGTGTTATCAACAGCCTGATTGGCCCCTATTAGTGCGGATACTGACCAGGAAAGTTCACTATGGATCAAATCTTCACATTTTGACAGATCCTGGAGAAAACCCAAGAACTCCAAATCGATACTCATCATCTCTTTATCGATTTCAAGGCCGCCTATGACAGCATCCATAGGGAAGAGCTGTAAAGGGCCATGTCTAGTTTTGACATCCCTGCCGAACTTGTCTGTCTGTGCAGGATGACGATGGAGAACGTTCGCTGATCCATTAAGTTCGGTTATGATCTCACCGAGACCTTTGATGTTTAGAGTTTAGAGATAAATGAGCTCAAAACCATGTATATGCTGTCAATAAGAAGGGACAATCAACACCTACGAATTGGACAGAACGTCACAGTGGACAGCTGCAACTTCGACGTAGTAAGGGACTTTGTCTACCTCGGCTCTGCTATTAATTCTGACAATTAAACCAGCACAGAAATCAAGCGAATAACTTTCGCCAATCGCTGTTTTTTTTTTTTTTTTTGGGGCTAACGACAAGGCAATTCAATAGTAAAGCCCTATCTCGAGCAACTAGCTTGCTTGCAACTACTGTATGTAAGACCCTTATCATCCCAATCCTGCTTAATGGTACTGGAACCTGGACTTTATTGAAAGCAGATGATGATATGCTTGGTCGCTTCGAGAGAAAAATTCTTCGTAAAATATTTGGTCCCGTGTGCGTTGACGGGTTGTGAAGGAGTAGATTCAACGACGAACTATACGAGCTATACAGCGATATCGAACTAGTTAAAAAAAACTGCGTATTGGACATTTGCGATAGCTAGGACATGTAGGGCGGATGGATACCAACGCTCTGGCCCACAGAGTCTTCGAATCTAGCGCCGAGGGACGACGCAGTAGAACGCCTCCTTATCGTAGGTAGCACACACAAGTTCAAGTTGACCTCGACCAACTTGGAGTGTGCAACTGGAGGCAATTAGCTTAAGACCGAGCTAAATGGAGATGCTTGTTTTTGAGGTCCAACTTCACCCGGAACTGTGGCGCCACCTAAACAAGTAAGTAAGTACGTATCAGTATGAGAAAGAACAAGCGACTGTGATGATGGAGAATGATACTTCGATTTAAGTTTCTTTTAGGCAATTCTTTGATGACTTTCGCCAAACAAATATTTGTTTACCAATTGGTATTAACAGTTCTTGGAACTGCAACATGACGTGATTTAGCAGAAAGCAAGCGATAATTTTTTTCGAAGTGCTTCGAGAACGCGTAACTTTTGTCGGTTTTCGTTCAATTTGAAATACATATACAGCCTGTTGTCGCTCAGATTCGGGCTCATGCGGATAAACCCGGGTTTCATCTCCTGTAGCGGTGCTGTGCACGGTTTTTTAAGCATAACGATCAAATTTTTGAGCTTTTCCTTACACCATTACATATGACCCTTTTTTTTTTTTAGGTTGCGCCAAAAATGTATAATCTTCATAGATACTAATAGCCCGAGTGCTACTACTAGCATGCACGATTCGCAAACCTGAGTAATCGATTCCAGGAATACGCCTACGTACTAAACACACACCCAACACACTTCAACGACTCTCCCCTTCTTAGCATCAGTCAATTTATGTGCAGTCCAGCTAGCACAAAGCTTCTTCACAACTACTTGTTTATGCAATATTGTTTCAATTCCGGTTTAACATGTGTCCAAATTGCTCTATATCACGGTATGGTATATTTCTGGAACAACAGCACTACAAGGACGATCTTCACGGAATTCCTCACTGACGGTAGCAGTTTTTTTTTTTTTTTCCGCGAGGGTAGGTGAAAAATCTTCCATAGACACTATGAGAATAGCAAGCGCGTGCTCATAGTAGTGTCAGATTCTTACTGACTAAAAAAAACACCACCCTTCGATATAAATTTGTTAGATATCGCAACTAAGTAATAACTTATCAAGCAATTTTTCTATCATGAAATAAAAACGTTTGGCAGGTTACTTTCCACTGAAGGATCCTGCATATTCCGCAATCTAGACGCGGTTAATCATTATCTCGCCAAGTCGAAAGGTTTCGTCCTTTGTAATCGGCGCAATAAATTGCTCTCATCCAAAATTTGTAGGACTGTATTGTTGACATGTCCGATTAGTCGGTTTTTATGCTTTCTCGCGAAGCATCTAGTTTCAGCTTCGATTGTCGGAATTCCAAGATCCCTGTGGATATCGTCATTTCTACTATACCACGGTGCTTGGACAATTTCTCTTAGCACTTTATTTTGAAAAGCTTGTAAAATATTGGCATTTGTTTTCTTGGTACAACCCCAAAGTTGTATACCGTAGGTCTACACCGGCTTTAGCACTTGCTTGTATAAAAGCAGTTTGTTCTCAGTACTGAGCTGGGAATGTTTTCCGAGTAACCAGTACATTTCTCTATATTTGATTTTGAGTTCTTTACGTTTCATTTTCACGTGCGAATTCCATTTCTGCCTTGCGTCGAGTGTCATTCCCAGGTATTTGGCCTCGTTTGCAAAAGGTATTCGGGCCGAGTTTAGGAAAATTGGCAAGTCATTAATTTTCTTGTAAGTGAAATTCACGTGAACAGATTTAGATTCGTTGAGGGCGATCCGCCAGTCCCTCGTCCATTCATTTACTTTATTCAGTGCGTTTTGCGATTTTGCAGTCGTTTCTTCGATTGTTTTACCTACTGCTAGGATAGCGGTGTCATCGGCAAACGTAGCAAGGATAGTGCCATCTTCGTTCGGTATATCACGAGTATATAGCAAATAGAGAAGCGGCCCAAGAACGCTTCCTTGCGGTACGCCGGCCGAAATTTCCTTGAGCTCGGAGTATTCGACTCCATTTCTAACACGAAAGAGTCTATTCCCGAGATATGATTCTAGAATATCGTATAAGCATACAGGGAGGACTTGTCGTAGTTTGCATTTCAGGCCATCATGCCACACCTTATCGAAGGCTTGCGAGACGTCAAGAAATACGCTTGAGCAAATCTTTTTTTCTTCAAGTGCTTTCTCGATTACGTCAGTAATTCTATGCACCTGGTCAATCGTCGAATGATTATTTCTGAACCCAAACTGGTGGTCAGGGATAAGATTATTTTCTTCTGTAACCGGTTGGTTGGAAGAAGCGAAATTGGTCAATACGATTTTACTTCATTTGGCGGTTTTCCTGGTTTTAAGACCATTATGACTTCCGCAACTTTCCATTGGCTCGGCACATGTTTTGATCTGAGTGCAGCATTTACAATATGGAGAATCTTAATCAATGCTTTTCTAGGTAAAACTTTGAGAATTTCTCCGGTAATCAAATCATAACCAGGAGATTTCTTAGGTTTTAGATTCTCGATCTCATGTTTGAGTTCCCTTAGCGTTGCACTTGTGAGCGTCACATCGTCAGATGGTAAATCCAGCCTATTGCGGTTGTCGTAAACCACTTGACCATTGTACGGTTTAAAGGCCTCTTCCAGGTGCGCCGCAAAGACGTCCGCTTTTTTTTTATCTTCCCTCGCCCATTCATTTTGATTTAATTTGATTGGCGGCGCAGGGACTTTGGGCCGTTTGGTGCCTTTTACAGCTTTCCAAAGTGAATAATTGGAATCTTTTTTCACTGTTAAACTTTCAAGGTAAGAGACTATTGCACGATTCTTAAAATCCTTAACAGTCTTCTTCAACAAATTGCACATACGATTCAAGTGTGCTTTATGCTGCGGAGCACGACTCTGTTGCCATTTTTTACGCCCTTTTCTTTTTTCCTTTACCAATTTTTTTATTTCCGGAGGAAATCGCAAACCGTATCTGTCCGGCGTTTTCCTTGGATTGGGCGTATTATTCCAAGAGGCGAGCTGTACGATCTCAACGAAGCGATCAACTTCAACCTCAAGTTCATAGGGTGTCGTAAGTGGAACGCTCAGTTCAATATTATCTTCAATTTCGTTCCTAAAGCCTTCCCAGTTAGTTGTTCGACCAGTTAATCTCGCTGGCTCTAGGTTATAGATTAGTTTTTCGCTGATTGTTAAAATAACCGGGGAATGGTCAGACGACAAATCAAAGCTGTCTTCGACTTTTATGTGGTTGGCAGATATTCCTTTCACAACGAAAAAATCGATCAGGTCAGGTATTTTCGAAGTATCAGTTGGCCAGTAAGTCGGTTTACCCGTCGAATAGAAATCACAACTGTACTCGATACCTGCCCCATAAAGCATTCTACCTTTTTTCGAGCTGTATCTTGAGCCCCAGAACGTATGTTTCGCGTTAAAGTCGCCGCCGATGATAAAATTAGGTTTCAGCGATTCAAACAAGTTAGTAAAATCAGATTTTAAGATTACGCTGACTATTTTTAACTCGAATCGTGCAGAGTTGCAAAGTTTCAAGCTCTATCTTTAGGTCTTCGGATTGTTCGATGCAGTCTTTAATAAACAAGGATGATCCGCCTCTCGCTTTTCCCGAAAGGTGACAAGCGTGGTAATCATTATAGCCTTTTATATTTAAATGTGATTCCTGTTTTACGTGGGTTTCAGAAATCAAGCAAATATCAATATCGTTTTCACGCATGAATATTTCCAATTCGTCAAGTTTTTGCAAAAGTCCGTTTGCATTCCAAGTACATATTTTTAACATTCGTTTGTTATTCATATTTTAGTTGAAGTGCGCGTTTTCTGAGAATTATTTTCAAGTTTAACCAACCTATCAAGAATAATTTTATTTCTTTTGCTTTGTTCTTCGAATTTTTCGAGAATAACCGACAAAATATGAGAGACAGGGTCCGTCGAAATTTCAACGTTTTTTGGTTTTTCGGATGCCGCGGCCTGAGCGTAAGTCTGCACTCCTGCTGTCCGAGGGCCATTACCTGGCGGCTTTTTCGATGTTAGCTTTTCAGTACCATTTCTTTTAAGAACAGAGGTCGAGGACTTTTCTGTTGTCACTCTTTCCCTCACCTTTTGCGCTCTGAACCCGGTAGTTTTAGTTTATCTAGTTTCTCCTGTGCATTTTTACGCTTTGGCTTAGTTTGCAGCTTAGATTTTGCATTTAGGGGCTTAAGGAGCACATCTCTCCATTTTTGCAACTCCTTAGCTACTTCACAGCCTCTATAATTTGCCGGGTGCTTTCCCTTACAATAAGCACATATTGCAGAGGTTTGTTTATTTACTCCACAGACTTGGGAGAGGTGATTTCCGGCGCATTTCACACATCGCGGTTCTTTTTTACAGTACATTTGCGTATGGTTAAATCCTTGGCAACGTTTGCACTGCGGAATCATCCTTAAATTTCTACGCATGGGCTCGATTTTGACCACGATATTTAGTATGGCTCTAATTCGGTAGATATCGTCGATATTATCCGATTTATCGAAGGTAAGCATAAAAAGCGGAAGTCCACGCCTTACCAAGACGTCTTTATCTATTTCCGCTTGTTGCTTCTCCTTCCTGATGATATTAATGGCATCAAGAATTTTGAAGCCTTTGGCTTGAAGGTCCGTCATAACCTCTTCTTTGGTGCATGAGGGGTGGAGTCCCCTTGCAATGACACGATGTGGCCTTTCTGACTTGATTTCGAAAGTATACCACTGAATCTTTTCGGTATTTAGCTTTTGGGACACAGCTCGGTAGTCATTGTAGTCGTCGACGTTGATTTTCCACGCATTATCCCTCAAAGATGTAACCTCATACTTGGATGTTATTATTCCTTTAAGGAGGCTTTGCAACTTATTGTATTCCGTTATCCCGACGATGTTTATTGGTGGGGGTGGACGAAGTTGCGCTCGACGTTGCTATTCTTGCGGTTCTTTGTGATTTTCTTGTTTCACGGGCTCGACTTCAGGCGATGAACCGGCTCTCCGTTTTTTACTAGGTCTTTTCTTGGGGACCCGATACGTTTCGCGTGCTAGCTCTTCTTCGTCTGTGTGATATTCCACACTAGCTAAGCGTGCTGGAGTACATTCGCGTTCTCTCTCGAAATGCGTGTTCTTTAGGACCTTATTCTCTTCTTTTAATAGGTCTGTCTCTTTCTTAAGATCTTGATAGAGTAGATCCATTTCGTTAAGCTTGATTCGGAGTGTTTCATTTTCTTCCTCAAGACTTTTATATTTCGCTGAGTCCTGAATTTCGCGCGCTGGCGCTTCCGGTGGACTTCTTTTCCCGGAGTTATTCGATCTTGGTGGAGGAGATCGACATACCCTTGCACTTTTTAAGAAGGGATTTATTAACTGCAATAACTGGCTCTCCCCAGAATCCGTAGAGCCGACCTCCGAAGAGGGTGGATTTTCCAGTGAACCTGGGCTGCCACCTGGGGTAATTAATCGTTTTGTTTTGTTCATTGCATTTGAAGTAGCAATGACGGTAGCATGAAGTGTTTGAATTCTGCAAACCAGTAACAAATTGTAGCATTGTACTGTACTTCATGCCCAAACCCTAACAAAGTTAGGCTATGCAATCTTGTTGAGTTATACTACATTTAAGATTATAAAAACATTTAAATATAAAAAAAGGAAGTACTTAGAAATAAAACATAAATTAACGAAAATGGACAAAAAGTTCATAAATCAACATTTTGCATTTTTATTATAATTTTTTTAGCGATTCTTCGTTCCTTTAGTAGGTCCTGTTGTCTTCCCTAGCATCTAACAAAACGGATATTTGCCGGGACATATCTTAGATAAGATTTGTTACAATGGTGTCGTTCAAATTGTTCCCTTCCCCAATCAGAGCAGATCTCAGGCCGCTGAGTGTCTCTGGAAAGGCAGGTTGCATCCTAATCTTTTTCCCCAGCAGGGGAATAGGATTTCAATAGGATTTCATGTCCGGGCTCTTCGCAGGCCAGGTCGTCACGTCGATTTCCACTTTTTGAAAGTACTTGGTAACGCACCTGGCGACGTGCAGTCTAGCATTGTTCTGCATCAATAAGAAGTTTTTCCCAATAAACGTGGGAATGGAACCACATATTCCTTCAGGATTTTGTTGATGCAATAGATAGAGTTTACCGATCCTTCCACGATGCACAGCTTGGTTTTTCCGCACATGGAAATTCCAGCCCACACCTTGACGAAAACCCGACTGAAATTTTCCCGCTAGGCAACTGTTGCCAAAAAGTATCTCTCACCTGATCGTCTCCATCCTCTGCTACGTCCACCTGGTGAGCGCAGACAAAACCTGGACTCATCAGGGAAAATGGCTCTACAAAAGTCGGCCTATGTCCAATCGTGGTGAAGGCAAGCAAATTCAATTCGACGTCGCTTGTGCTGTGAGCCTTGGTACACAAGCAGGCCTTCTTGCTCTCACTCCACTTTCCATTAATTGCGGCCTCACAGTTTGAACATTCACACATTTCCTTCTAATGGTTCAAAGTATGCGAAACAGCTCAACGACTGTTTGGTGACGATCCGAAGACTTTCAAGCACAAAATATCGATCAACCCTTGCAGAAGTTACTCTAAGGAGACCTGTGCCCTGACGCCGGGTATAGGAGTTGGTTTCCCTGTACCTTTTAAGGCTCTTCTTAACGCCGTCTCTGGTTTACTAATCATAATAGCGGCATACAGCACGCTTCAGCCATCCTCAACTAAAGCCAAGCCCCTGGCGACTACTTCTGTCATTATTTGCATATTTTTTCCCAAAAATATTCTGTGACTTAACCAAAATGTAGTTTTTAAGTATTTATAGGTTTTCAGCTACTTAATTTCAACCAAATTAAAAACGCTGCATTAATAATTTGTTGACGATATGGTAGACTTTACATACATAGCTACATATATAGAACCGCCCAGTGCTGTCGATTTGGTGCGGTCAGGTACGGACTCTTAGAGTAAAGTTATGTACGATTTCTATTAGGAAGACTCACTGCTTCCTCGGGGCGGCCGTCGGGCAACGAATGCTGCAGCATGATAATCTGCCTACTAACCCAGTGTCGCTCAACCGGACGTTGTGTTCTATTGACTTCCCTGTACTATACGGCTTGAATTCATTACTCTTGCATTCGGCCAAAGTGTGCAAAATGAGGAGAACAGGATACACCAAGAGATGCATGGCTAAGAGGGTGCTTAGTCGTTAGTATGCGAACTCAGTATACCCATGCGACCTCTTCCTTCATTGTATGCCTTCCTACAGTATACCAGCCTCTGCTGTGGGTGGTGTTTCCTTTCTCGACTACTCGTGAATCTAAAATTTCAGATCTTAATAACAAAAGCATACAGGGTGATGTACCCTCTATTGTACCAACTTTTGGGACAGCAACCGCGCTTGCCCCAAATCCCGAAGAGCTCGCTACCACTAAGGCCGACCCTCTCATTGTTGTCGCTGATAAGAGGCGAGATGAAGTGGATCCGTCCTCCCATGTCGACTCTGATTCAGACACTCTCTGCGGAGAGTCATCCAGCATGTCTTCGGACCAGCACTCTGTGTCCCCCAAATCTCGAGAGATCGCTACCACTTGAGCCGATCTTCTCATTATTGTCGCTGATAAGAGACGAGATGAAGTGCAGCTGTCATCACATCTCGACTTGATTCAAACACTCTCTGCGGAGAATCATCCAGCATCATCTCGGACCAACACTCAGTACAATCCGGTTGCACTGCTGTTGAACTTGATGTTGAGAAATTTTCCCTAGCCACCAGCGAATTCGTTTAACTAACTTCGGCTGAAAGGAGGCGATTTAATCGTGCCTTGAAAGATGGTATTTCTAGAGAACGTGCTCCCGAGATAGCCAAATCCTCTCAATCTAACAACGGTACCAAGGTGAAGCGTTTGCGATCCGAGGAGTCTACCCTTTCTTCTCCACAGAAGAAAAAAGACAGGACCGAGACTGCCACACTCGACAAGACCTTATATAGGAGCAAAGTAGGTATTGTCAAACTGGGTGTCATTCCTGCTGACCTGGCGCGCAGTCCCCTGAATGCCAAGCAAAAGGCTGGCGTTCAGGATGATATTATGGACGCCATTATTGAGCTATTAAGCGAGGTCACTAAGCCACAGTTTCATGGTTTCTTCCACAAATCAGGCTGGCTAATAGTCGTATACTCTGATCCCTCCACTGCAGAATGGATGAAGGTCAATTTTGAAAAAAATCAAAGGGAAATGTGGTTTGAACATGTTGCTAGTGGAAGAGGCTTCATTTCTGAAGCCGCATAGTACCGGCTTTGCCACAAGCAAAATTCTGATGCTTCTGGACATTGAGAATATCGATCTCTTCGCTAGGAACTGGAGGGTGATACAAAGAACCATAGAGAGGAATCTAGTTCATCTGGTAATTGGTGTCACTGGCTGCTCGATAGATCGCCTAAAGATGCTAAAAGGCAATGTGGCCTATTGTTTCGGTAGAGTTAGGCTGATCCTGAAGAGCACAGACAAGGTCTCAGGGGAGCAAAAACCTACACAAACTGCCGCAGGAGTAGTGAAAAATTAAGCCACCCGCCATAAAGACGCAGCACAGCAGGACACGATCGAACGTAGTAGAGCTGTGTCTACATCTTCCACCTCGGAAGTCTCGAATACACATAGTACAATTGTGTCAAGTGTAACCACATTGCAGAATTCAGCGACTTGCGATGCTAGTGCCTCAACTGTGACAGCATCTATTTCTCATATGACGGTTGCGGCATCTGTGCCCACTCCATTAAAAAAGACGGCTTCTGCTTGCTGGCCCGTTGGGATGGAAAACTTAAGAAAATAAGCAATAACTCGCCTGCCAGTAAGAGCAAACCATCCCACAAAAACACTAAGTACTGATGATGAATGACAACATCAAAGTGCTGCAGGGTAACCTGCATCATGTTAACGTGCCTCAGACATCTTTGAGCATTACGCACCGAAAAGAAGTAAACTTCAATATCAAAATGTGATGTTGATGTGGCAGCCTGCCAACTAGATAACGTTCTAATCACTTCCGTCAGGAGTGGCTGTGTCCCAAAAAATAATTATACAAGTAAACGAAGCGTACCGTGGTGGAATGACCAGCTAGAAATAATACGCAAAAAGGTGAGAAAACTTTTTAAAACCGCAAAGCGTAATACAAATTGGGACGAATATAGGTCCGCATTGACTAAATTCAACATAGAGTTGAGTAAATCTAAGAGAACAGCGTGGAGAAAGAACTGCGGAAACATTGAATTCCTTCCAGCAGCAGCCCGTCTCCAAGAGGTTCTCCCAAAGGAACATTCCAACGGGGTGGGATGGCTCATCAAACCTGATGGCACCTATACATTCGCTCGAAAAAAACTTCCCTTGTTCAACAATTTTAAGTGATTACGCACTCGTTGCTTCTGAAGGCACCACATGCGGCACCTCCATAAGAGTCAACAGCTTGTCTGGATACTTGTTAAGTCAAGATAAAATTAAGTAGGAAATCGATTTGTTTAAACCTTTTAATGCACCCGGCAGCACTTATTCAGAAAGGTCTAGGCTACACCCTGCCCGCCTTGGTTACACTATTTAAAACAAGTTTCAACCTTGGATACATTCCACAAACTTGGCGGGTGGTAAAGGCGGTGTTTATCCCTATGCCAGGTAATAAACCCACCGAGCTACCCAAATCCTACCGTCCAATCAGCTTGACATAATTTTTCTTGAAAACCATGGTAAGACTACTAGACATTCACATTGGAAGCATTCTTGAAAAGACTATACCTCCGCACTCTAATCAATATGCATACAGGAAAGGTCGCTCTACGCAAGGCACCTTTCACTATCTCGTCATGGAGATCAAATCAGCCTACGGTTCCAAGGAAATCGCCCTTTGCACATTCCTTGACATAGAAGGTGCTTTTGATAACACTGGTTATGAATCCATCACTAATGTCATGAAACGCAGGGGAATCGACCAACCTGCTGAGATGGGTAATTACTATGTTCGATAGCCGCATAACAACATCTTCATCAAGAAAGGTCTCTGTAACGGTCTCCGCAGCGAAAGGCTGTCCCAAGGCGACGTCCGCTCGCCTCTCTTACGGTCGCTCATACGAGTAATGGATGACTTACTGAATAGACTTAATAGTATATGCTTCAGAACTACATATGTGCTGCGCAGATGATCTTGTGATCATCATCAAAGGCAAACATGAAGACAATGTGTGTCAACTCATGCTAGATGCACTCCTTGCATCGATTAACCAGCTCAGTGACTCTAAATAACACAACCATTAATATTTTCGATGAGGTTAAATATCTAGGAATTGTCCTGGACAAAAAACTTAACTGGAACTCCCACGTTAAGCATAAAATTGCCATGGTTATCACTTCCATGTGGGCCTGTCGTCGTATGTATTGCAAAACTAGGGTCTATCCCCAAAGGTCATATTTTGGTTATATACCACGGTGCGGTAAGACCCATCCTTACATACGCGTCCATTGTCTGGTGGACGAAAACTTTAAAGATTAGCTTGCCGCCGGATCGTTAGTTGAGGCCCAGGTTCACCCCGAACTGTAGCGCCACCTAAGTAAGTAAGTAAGTTGCCGTCGAATCACAGGTACTATGTATACCTGTTCCACAACAGTCATAGGAGCTATAATCGTACTCATTCCGTTACATATTTTCATCAAAAAAGTGTCAATTCGCAGTGCAGTTAGTCGGGTGTTAATAGTACATGGGATCATGTGGATCACACGTATTTATTAACCGACTTCTCCGAGCTAGACATGCTCAGCACGGTTTCCGAATTTACGCTTAAATCACTGTACTTTGGATTTGAGATTGAGATCCCAGCTGTGATACGCGGAATAATAGCGGACCTTTGCTTGATCCAATAGAAAATTGTGGGGTATACCGACGGATCAAAAATGGATTCAGGGGTTAGCTGGTAATGGGGTCTGGGCGACCCCGAAGGTGTACGGGTGCATAAGAGTATTATTAGTTCCAGCTGATCCTATATACAATGTATATAGAGTTCAATAAACTTTGCAATAAATTTCTGAACATGATCGCTTACACTTACATACAAAGAGATAGTACATAGATAGACAATGTGATCAATGCCCCCTATTGTAAGCCTTGTAGTTAGACTGTAAAGCATCTATTCATGTAGTGCATCCTTTCTCTTTCCTTAATTCGGCCATCATTAATTCAGCCGTAGTTGTTTTACATGTTGTAAGCAATAAGCTTTATGATGTATGGGAGAAAGATAGCATGCATTACAAGTGGTCTAGCCTTATAACTTCACATATTTGACATTAGTTTTTCGACATGTTTACATCGTGTGTGGTTAAGTTTCGCGTGTGCTTAGTTTGATTATATTTAATTTTTGTATAAATCAAATTGGCTAATGTTCATTGAACCACCAAGTTTGCAATATGTTAGTTGCAAGTGCAACTTACTATTACTCCATATTGTACTTGGTAATTCAATGCACACAGCCTATTAATTGCATCTACGAGTAAGGTGTCAAATGTGTGAAGTGTTTTGGTTTTCATTTTTTAGTTTGTTGTGCAACAACATGCTCCCCGCCTCAGGATATCGAGTTAGTGATGTTAAGTGTGGATAAGTTACAACTGCGGTCATCGGCTTCATGTGCAGATTATAGTGATTGAGGTGATCTTGTGGACATCTATCGCAATGATGTTTAGTTCAGATGTCTTTCGTGGCTTTTGTACATCTCGATGCTAAATCGTGAGGTTTCTCGACCAAAGAAATAATAAAAAACGGTTGCATTAGAGTTTGTTTTACAGATTTCTGGTAAATTAATGTGAATATCTAGGTGAGTTGGGTGCGTTGACCTTGCTTATTGGGGTTGCTTATGCTTATATATACGGGGAAAGTTTTATGGGGTTTATAATTCATGTATTTATAAGTTCATACACGTTTATTTCACGGCTGTTTATATTTTAAAAGTTCAATAGTCCAATGTTTATATTTGCGATTCGTTCGGCGAATTGGATACCGACAAGGGGGATAATTTTGCGATCGGACGTTTTAATACCGACTTTTCTGTTTTTATGGTCACCACGCGCGTAAGACCATCTGCTCCGGAATGTAGTTCTATTACCCGCGCGAGTAACCACGACGTTAGAGGCAGATTGTCTTCCTTGACGAGGACAATGTCTCCCACGTTGATGTTTGGCCTTTGCTGATGCCATTTTGGACGATGTTGTAGAAGATGGAGGTACGTTGAGCTCCATTGCTTCCAGAACTCTTGCGTTAAACGTTGCAGGTATCTCCATCGATCCAAGCTATTGAGATTTTTGTCGTTGAGATTTCTGTCGGGAACTGTGCGAAGTGGAGCTCCAATGAGAAAATGTCCCGGTGTCAATACTGACAGATCATCAGGGTCGGACGTCATTGGACACAACGGCCTTGCGTTGAGGCATGCTTCAATTTGAGCGAGAAGCATCGCATATTCTTCGAAGGCGAAATTTTATTGACTTAACTCCTGCCTCCCAAAGTCCTCCAAAATGTGGTGATGACAGAGGGTTAAAGTGCCACATGGTATTCTGAGAAGCAAGACTTTCAGCGACTTCAGTTGACCATTCCGAGGAAATAAATCGACTATCCTTCCGAAGTTCGTTGTTCGCTCCTTTGAAGTTGGTGGCGCAGTCGCTAAACAAATTAGCACAACTTCCTCGTCTGGCCACAAATCTTCTATATGCTGCTATAAAGGCTGCTGCGCTGAGATCGCTGACTAATTCTATGTGGATGGCTTTAGTGGATAGGCAGAGAAAGATGGCAATATATCCCTTGGTAGATTTGTTGCACCTACCCTTCCACAACTTTAACTCTACGGGGCCAGCATAATCCAGACCCGTGTTGCTAAATGGTCTTGAGGCAACAATCCGCTCTGCTGGAAGGCTGCCCATGAGCTGCTGTTGCATTTCTGCGTTGTAGCGACGGCATCGGACGTGGGCGCCGTGGCGTAAGTGGTTAGTGTGTCGGATCACTACGCATGAGGTTCCAAGTTCGAATCCCAGAAAATACCAAAAAGTTTTTTCACGGACCCACCTCTCGCGAGCGTCTGACAAACATCCGAGAGTATTGTTGTCACGAAAAAGCTTCTCAAATCGCCGTTCGGATTCGGCATTAAACTGTAGGTCCCTTCCATTCGTGTGAAAAATATAACGCACACAACATGGGTGGTTGCGAGAAGCTAGGCCCTGCCACTTTAAAGAGCTGTTGCGCCAAATATTTGTTTGTTTTGACGGCATCGGACGCAGTTATGAATCTCTGATTTCACCAGCCTTTTCAGATTCGTTATCCAGTAGATGCTTCGGATTTCAGCCATCATTAGTTGTTGGCCACCATGAAGGGTACGTTGGTGCACATCGCGAACAACTAATTTTGAAAAGTGATGTGATTCCTTAAGTATTAGGGGATGTTTTTGGTTGAAGGAGAGTGGTGAATTCGTTAAACGACCTCCTACGCGTAATATTTCCTTGGAATCGAGAAACGGATTTAAGTTTCGAATGCTACTATTTTTTGTGATGGGCTTGTTAAGCTGTAACGCTTTAATTTCTTCTGGAAACAGCTCTCTTTGAACCATATTGATAAGCTTATCATGAGCTGAGCTCAATTCCTCACAAGTGATTGGATGCGTGTGCAATAGCCTCCTCTTTACCTTATGTCTTAGATTGCAGACATACCGTCGCCAGATAGCTATACAGCGAACAAGTCGTTTCAAAGTGGAAAATTTTTTAATTATGGATTCGTTTATGGTGCCGCAATGTGATGTCACGTTGAAGAGATTGGTGAGTGTATTTGTTTGTTTGTCGTCGTGAAAGAATGGTTGTTTCTACTGTTTTGTTTCGTCCTCTTGTCTCCAAATCGGTTTTAAACGGTGTTTCTGCTGAAAAGTTGGTTTCAAGGAACCCTTGAAAGAAAGAGGGGCCATTCCACCACATTTGGAGCTCATGAGCTCTTCCGGGGATAATCCTCTGGATCCGAAATCTGCAGGATTGTCCTTACTACCCACATGTCGCCAAGTAGTAGAGCTCACAAGTGCTTGGATTTCGGCTACCCGATTAGCTACGAATGTTGTACGAATTGACGGATTTCCCTTGATCCATGCTAAAGTTATCATCGAGTCGGACCATGCGAATAGTTCCACCTCATTGAAATGCATAGCCTTCTCTGTTTTACGTAGAAGCCTAGCCAATAGCAATGCTGCGCAGAGCTCTAAGCGTGGTAGTGATATACATTTTACTGGAGCGACTCTAGTTTTAGAAGTTATGAAACGAATGTGCTCCTGACCATTTTTTACAACTCTTGTGTACACCACTGCTGCATACGCCTTCTCAAATGCATCGGAGGTTGAAGCACCCTCTTGCTCATTGTTTAACGTATTGGATGTGATAACATGCAGTTGGACCTTGGCAGAGTTTTCGTACTCAATCCAGCGCGGTATTTGGATGTCTTGTAATTTGGAAAGACTACTGCGAAGGTCTCTCCAAGATTCTTCTATATCTCGAGGTATCGGACCATCCCAAGGCAAATTCTTCAGCCAAAGCTGTTGTAATATTAGCTTGGCCTTAACAATACAAGGCGAGATCCATCCTAGAGGGTCGAAAAGTCTAGCAATATCCCTCAACACGGAACGTTTGGTGTGTTTTTCTACCTTGAGTAAGTTGAATGTGCAATTGAAAACATCCTTTCCCGGATGCCATTGGATACCCAGGGTTTTTATAGCATCCAGAGAATCAAAAGTTAACGGAAGGTTGACTTCTCTTTCCGTTTCAGGTATTTGCTCCAGAACCGCTGAGAAATTACTAGCCCATTTGCGCAGAGGAAATCCCGCTTCCCTTAAAGTCGATAGAACATCTCCTTGCAATGTAATGGCGTCCTCTTTTGTTGTCGGACCCATATAAAAAATCATCGACGTAAAACCCTTCAAGAATAGCTTTAGTTACATGAGGATGTGTGGTTTCTACATCAGAAGCTACTTGATGCAGTGTTCGTATTGCTGAGAATGGTGCTGATGCCGTACCAAAAGTAATAGTACTGAGAGCAAATACTTTGATGGGCCTATCTCTTTTCTCTCTCCACAAAATGAGTTCGTATGAAGTATCCTCCGGCGCCATCCATATCTGTCGATACATCATACTTATATCTTCTGCAACAACTACCTTGAATTTCCTTCATTGAGCAATGATATCTCTGATATCTTGTTGAATCCTCGGTCCCACCATCAAGTGGTCGTTCAAGGAAACTCCGTTTGAGGTTTTGCAAGACGCATCGAAAACCACAGGAAGTTTGGTTGTGGTGCTTGATTCCTTAAAGACAGCATGGTGAGGAAGAAAGTAATGTTCTCCGTTGATCTTTTCAAAATTTATTTCAACCTCTTTCATATGACCAAGTTCTACATATTCGTTGATGCATTTGGTATATGCTTCCTTCAGTTTTGGGTTGGATTCGAGGCGTCATTCAATTTGAAAAAACCTAGCCATTGCTGCCCCCTTCGAATTTCCAAGTTTTGGGCCGATGTTGTCCTTGAATGGGAGCCGTACCTGGTATCTACCGTCATTCCTTCGCTGCACTGTTTGCTGGAAGTGTCGTTCACACCTTTCTTCCTCCTGCGTGAGTTTTCTATCGTCCAAGTTTTCTTCAATTTCCCAAAATTGCTTGAGTTGCGAATCTAGGGAATTATAGTGGGTTTGAACCGTCAGAGTACTCAAACGTGACTCGATATTTGTGGTACCTGTCAGAATCCACCCAAACGTGGTCTGTTGTGCAACCGGAGACCCCTGTTGACCCTTCACCAGGCCTTCTAAGATGATGGAAGAATACACGTCGGCACCTATCAGAAGATCAATCTTCCCAGGAACGTTGTAGGCTGGATCTGCTAATTTAAGTTCCGATAGGTGATTCCATTGCGAGACCTCCATGTGATACGTTGGCAACAAAGAGGTTAATTGAGTGAAAATAAACCCCCTGACATCGAGACCGAATGATGCATTGGTTAAAGAAAAAATCGTGAAATCGACCTGATGGAATGCGGTGCCCGTTGAAATTTGCTCTAAACCAGTAACATTTGCTAATGTCTGTCGTTTTCTTAGGTTGTGAAGTTGAACAGCATTCTCTGTAATGAAGGTAGCCTCTGAGCCAGGGTCCACCAATGCCCTAAGAACATGTTGCGTTCCCGTAGAGGAATAAACTTTCATCAAAGCTGTAGCTAGCAGGGCTTCAGATCGCATTTGATTAAAATGCGCATTAAACGTTTGATTTTCGGAGGTTGAAGCACCCTCTTGCTCATTGTTTAACGTATTGGATGTGATAACATGATTCGTATTTTGAATAAAGTGAGTGTTATACTGGGAATTACTGTTGTGCCTCCCGAAATGCGCATTATGCGGTCTAGTCTGTTGGTTATTGTTTGAATTCAATACAACTTTCGACTCAATATGTAGTGTAGTGTGGTGCTTAAGGCCACATTTATAGCAACGGTTACTGCTGCTGCAAGTTGGTGAATGGTGATCATAACCAAGGCGGTTAGAACATATGGAATTCTGCCTAACTACTTCGACGCGTGCTTTTGGTTCCATGCTCATAAATTTCTTGCAATGTCGTATTCCATGAGAGGCCTTGCACAGGCGGCAAAGAAATTGCTTGTTTCCAGCTTGCGCTTTAACGTGAAAGGCTGTAGCTGTAGCTTTGCAAAAATTAGTTGTTGGTCCTGGCTGTCTTGAAAATCCGCTTTCTTCTAAAAAAATTTCTAACGAACTGAATCGACCTTCAATAAGTGATGAAAAAGTCTTCCAGTCAGGAAGTGCCTAATTTATTTTCCCAATCTCTTTGTGTTTGAGGAGGAAGTTTGTGGTATACTACATATATAAGTATGCAATCCCAAGCATCGGTTGTTATTCCTAGATTGTTAAGTGCATGAATACAATCAGTGCTGGTATCATGCAAGGATTTGAGACCTGTGGCGGATTCATGGGTGAGTTTCTTTTGTTCCATTAGTATTCTAAGCTGTGTGTTAACAAGTTTACGCTTGTTCTGAAATCTATCATTTAGGATTTCTCAAGCAGATATATAACTTTTGGCGTCGATGGGGAGATGTTGTATTAAGCGTGCAGCTTCGTCACACACAGAGGTTTTAAGGTACTGCAGTTTCTGAACGAAGATAGATCGGCGTTTTGATCGATCATACTCTCTAACAAGTTATGAAATTCATACCATTCCTCAAATTTGCCAGAGAAAGGCTTAATGTGAATTGGTTGAAGGCGTACTTCATATGAGGATGACTTTGTCGTAATTAAACGAGACGTTTCTAAAACCGAATTGCTTTTCTCTGCGAATTTGTCGATTTCATCTTGAATCATACCGATAAAACTCAAGTAAATTCACTTGATTTTTAAAAATGTTTCGTTTTCAAAATATTTGTCTTTTATAGGATCAGCAGCGTTATTTACGATAGCACTGTGATTCTTTTTAGCCTGTTTGAAAGCATCTTCAATCTCATCGCGATACGCGTTCACATACCCCCTTGAACTTCGCGACACGATTTCTTTTTTAAATTCTTCAAAATCCGTTTGAAGTTCTTCAAGAGTTTTGTCTTGAATTTGAATGCATTTGCATAGTTTAGACATTTTATAAATAAATTTGCACTAGCACTTGGTTGATTTTTTTTATTTAGAGTAAAGTATGGGCATTATGAGTTGATTTCAATTCACATAAATTGCTTAATCTTAATCTTAATCTTAATTTATTTAAATGTATGTTTGGGTGGAATTGGTAGAAAATAAGTTGAAATTCCTACCTTGATATTTCAGTACAATGAGTTGAAAACTGAATTGATTGCCAATCTGTTGTTGCTGGATGCCGCTACTTGATCTCCATTGTAACCGCTTGGTGTCTTCAATGCTGTTCTGCTACTCCTACCCGTTGCTCCAGTACTTGCCGCAACCGGTTTCCGTTGCTGCAGGTTTGCGTTGAACCAGTTCCTGCTCCGTTGAACCAGTTTCTGCTCCGTTGAACCGGACTCGTACTCCTTTTCCTGCTCCGTTGAAATGGTCTTTTGACTCCTTGATGTGGAGTGGTATCCTTAAGGCAAAATTCCTTAAGGCTTCGCAGGACAATACTCGAAGGGCCAATGTTTCGGACTTAAGGCGTTAGTCCAAACCAAAAGAAAGTGGACCTTGCAACCGTAAGTTGTAGTTGAAAGGGGACTTAAGCTGTTAGTCCAAACCACGAATGAAGGTAACTTTACAACCTTAAGTTGTGGTTGAAAGAAATGTGGAGGGAAACTCTAACACCGTATTTCTGATACGTTATAATAACCTTTATTTATTATTAATTGACTTTGCTCGTGACACTTGATACTTTACTTGTTAACTCAAAAGGAAAGAGTGACAAAATTAGTTAAAGCTAGGTTAAATGAAACCTCTGTTTCCATATACAAGTTCCAGCTGATCCTATATACAATGTGTATCGAGTTCAATAAACTTTGCAATAAATTTATGAACATGATCGCTTACACTTACATACAAAGAGATAATACATAGATAGACAATGTGATCAATGCCCCCTATTGAAAGCCTTGTAGTTAGACTGTAAAGCATCTATTCATGTAGTGCATCCTTTCTCTTTCCTTAATTCGGCCATCATTAATTCAACCGTAGTTGTTTTACATGTTGTAAGCAATAAGCTTTATGATGCATGGGAGAAAGATAGCATGCATTACAAGTGGTCTAGCCTTATAACTTCACATATTTGACATTAGTTTTTCGACATGTTTACATCGTGTGTGGTTAAGTTTCGCGTGTGCTTAGTTTGATTATATTTAATTTTTGTATAAATCAAATTGGCTAATGTTCATTGAACCACCAAGTTTGCAATATGTTAGTTGCAAGTGCAACTTACTATTACTCCATATTGTACTTGGTAATTCAATGCACACAGCCTATTAATTGCTAAGTGTTTTGGTTTTCATTTTTTAGTTTGTTGTGCAGCAACAGAGTGCCTGATTCAATCGAACTTTTGGTGCTGCTATGCATTTGGTGTTGGGTAGGTAGGGTGACTGGTTCAATCGAACCGTATATACCTAGGCGGACTGTGGGATAGTGGAGGTGCATACGGGTAAACGAGGTGACACATTCAATCAAACCCGTATACTGTTATGCAGTTAAACTGCGGGTAATGTGGTAATTGGTTTGGCTAGGTAGGGTGACTAAATCAATCGAACCCTTAGTACTTAGGTGCACCGTGTGGTGCCGTAAAATAAGGCCAAGTGAAATAAGACCGCTTCGAAAAGTGAAATAAAGCCAAGTTTCGACAGTTAGTCATATTTCACTTTGATAAAGTGAAATAACGCCAAATTATGTTGGGACATAAGACCAATTTGACCTTATTTCTCTTTTCCAAAATGAAATAAGGCCAACTTTAATAATTTATAACTATCCGGCTCATCAAGCTACTCGTACAAGTAGTTAGGTCTTTAAAGAAGTATTCATCCAGTAGTCTCTTTCTAAGAGTAGCTGGCGCTGGGCATGTGACAAAGAGGTGAATGTTGTTTTCCTATTCTTCCTCGTCTCTGCAACTTCTGCAGAAATCATTTGATAGGACTCCCATTTTTGAAGGGATGTTGGCATTCCCCCCGATTTTGCAAGGGCCTTATGCTGTTCATTGTCTCACAGAACCTCCTGAATCTCTCTTTTTCGCCCTTCTTAACTCCTTGTTGTAGTTTGTGAGTGCCACCCTATAGCTTTGCCAATCCCCATTACGCTTTGCTCTGTTAAACAGCTTGCGTGTATCAGAGCGTAACTTTGTTAGGTTGCTGCTCCACCATGGCACATCTTTCCCACCCTTTCTGTTGCTTATGGGGCAACTCGATTCGAACGCGTTTGTAATCGCGTTACTAATGCCCTCTACTGCGTTTTCTTACTCTAAATAGTGTACTGGACCCCTCCTCTGATCAATATGCTCCAGATTACTGTCTAGGGTTTCTTTAAAGACCTCCCGATTCCTTTTTTTTGGGTTCTTGACTGGATTTCTTGTGATACATGCACTATCTAACTCAAAAACAAAAATTCTATGATCAGATAATGACGCCTCATCTGATACTTTCCAGTTCCTGACTAACCTACTGATGCTGGGACTACCCAGCGTGAGGTCAAGAACTTCCTGTCTAACTCTAGTAACAAAGGTTGGTGTATTCCCTACATTATATATATTGTATCAAGGGATGAACAAAGAATAAATTCTAGTAAAGACTCACCCCTGCTCCCCCATATAACATTGTGAGCATTGGCGTCACATCCAATCAGCAGCGTCACTAAGCGCTGCAGTTCTGTTGGGACAGCTGGTTCAACCCCAGCACAGTATGCAGAGGCGATGATGATGGTGCGGTGTACTCCGTCGATGTTCAGAGAAACCTGTAATGGCACCAAGTCTCGCGTCGCAAATTCTGAAAGTAGGAAAAGTTAATTTTGTTATTGATAAGGATACATGCCCTTAGATTGGTCACCCTTATATTCCAAATTACCTTTGCATCCTTGCATGACAGTCCTTTGACTCCTCCTTTCAAGATCCATGGCTCCTGAATCAATAAAATGCCCATATTTTGTTTGGTAAACATCCTAGCTATTGCGGCTGATGCCGCTATGGCGTGGTGGATGTTTACCTGGGCGACCGTTATTTTACTGGTGGAGGTCATCGAGCTAGTGCTCATCGGGGGCTATTGGCCCACCCTCCGCCAGCAGAATCTCTTCTTCGTCCAGGTTAATGTTCAGTGGGAGAGAGATTACTGTACTGTTTATGTCCTCCTCAGATAACGAGTCATCTGAGATGGACATAAATTCATCTGCGCTCCGAGCGTTTTGTACTGCAGTTGCAGTTGGTGCTTCGACCGTCAACGGAACTGGATGCTCCACTTCCGGTGGTGATTCCTCTGGGGCTGGTTTCAAGCTGGTACTCTGCCCTGCGCCCTCCTCCAGCTTCCCGATTCCACCCACCGTCACTCTGCCAAACCGGTAGTTCAGAGAGCAGTTTTGAGCCTTAATGGCTTCAAAATATTCTTGGTCGATTCCGAGAGCCAGTACCTGCCCAGTCCCTTCGTTGCGACCATACAAAACCTTCCATGCCTTGATGTCCAGGCCATCATTCTGCGCTTCTAGGAGTGCCAAAGAGGTTTGGTAATCCTGATCCACGCTGCGTGGTAGGAAGACGGTGATGGAATGGGCACGTGGTATTTCCACACTGCCACGTGCAGTAAGGCCCACCCCTTTCCAACCCTTTGGTTTGGGAGCTCCGGTCTTTAGCCATTCCACCGTTTGTGGAGTCTCGCAGTCGACCAGTAGCATGCCGTTCTTGAAATGAACGCCCTGGAACTTAAGCTTATGCTCCCATCCCAGGATAATTTCCGCCACGATGGCGCTCTCGAGTGCTTTGAGGCCCTCAGCATCGAGCATTTCCTGTGGGTAATTCACAGGAAGTACTGCAACCTGCTCAGCCTTTGCGGCCTCAGCATGTCTTCCACAAGCCGGAGCTGCTCCAGCAGCCACAGCACATCTTCTGCCAGCTGAGACGGAGCTAGCATTCACAGGCTCTGCCTGGGGCCTCTTAGCGCCCTTCTCGGTCCTCAGCCTTTTCTGTACATTACATGCAGGAGGTGCTATGGCATTACTGCCCGTCTTGGCTGATGGCACAGCGGTGGATTCGGGCTTTGCCCTATGCTCCTCCGCCTTTTTCCTGGCATCCTCAGGTGCAAGGCCCTTTCGAGGTAGCGCAGGTACCATCGAGATCCCGCACCGCTCAGACCCCTTTTCAGGGGGTCATCTTTGCCCCCCCCGTTGCCCAGGCGGCGGGCAAGCTCGCTTCCTCTTGGTCGGTGCGGTATTGGATTGAGGAACTGCAGGTGTCCTAGCTATGCCCGAACTCCTTGCCTCATTATCCGCTTTAGCCACTTTGCCCAAGGGTCGGGGTGCTAGAGCTTGGCGCCCACCCTCCGTTCTGGCACGTTCCAAGTGTGCTGCTGTTTTTGACGGCTCAGGGATTTTCCTTGAGGACATAGCAGCTGCTTGGCTGGTGCTTGGTTGCACTCGCCTAAAGCCTCCCTCACGGCTTGTTCCTGGCCGACTTCCACCCACTAGGTCGTCTACACAGAGTCTTTGCTCCATCCGACCCGCTAGCATAGAAGCGGTACCACCCCGCATTCTATCTAAGTTGTTTTTTATTTTTATTTTTTATTTTGTTTTTTATTTTGGTACATGATCCCACGAGTAGTGCGGGAAAGAAAAGTCAGCTGTGCTAGAGCCCCGCATTAGCGCAGTAAGATCGTGGATACTCCCTGAGGCGATCCTGTTTTAGAGAGGCTCCGTTATAATGCAGCCGGTATACCCCCTGGCTGCAAACCATCCAATAGGCACGGGTCGCGTAAGACCTTGGATTAAGGGGGGCAGATCTTGGTTCGTTATTCATCAGTCAGCTCATCCGAGAGCTAGGCTCCCAAGGCTGAGTGAGTCCTTGCAACTTAAGCTCTCGCACCACGTCAAGGTGTCTGCCAAGAGAGAGACCCACAAGGGGATACAGGACAAGTAAAGTAGGGGGTCAAAACTTTTATTCCCTTTTGTAGTTCGACTGGTGGTATGTCATCTAATCTAATATTGACCCGATATAATAAAGTAAACTTGTGGTGGGTACCGGGTCATGTAGGATTTGACGGCAATGAAGCTGTGAATCTGCTAGCTAAAAAAGGCTTCTTTGCGTTATTCACTGGACCTGAAGCCATTTGCGGAATATCGTTTTCTGCTTTTAAATGTGCCTTAAACATTTGGGAACGTAAAACGTATATTTTTCACTGGAACAACTCCCAAGGTCTCAGATAAGGTAAAAGAGCTGTCCAACGCTTCCAAGAAAAGGCAGCTGGAATCCTAATATATAGCAGAGATGATATTAGAAGGCTTGTGAGCTTCCTAATCGGTCACTGTCAATTACGTTTCCACCTTAACAAAATGGGAATTTCAGAGGATATCACATGCCGCCTCTGCCTAGAAGAGAACGAAACCGCAGAACACATACTGTGTGAGTGTGCAGCTCTGTGTGGAATTAGGAGAATCTTTTTCCTTAAGGCGATCATATCTCCAACAGACTAAAGGGACCGCAGCCGTAATTATAGCTCTCATAAGGAGAGTAGAAGTGCTGCTGCTCTAAAAGGTGGCCCCTGGCACAATAGATCTTTCTGGTCGCAGTGCCTACACGCGATATGGGAGTGGCCACAAACCTGCTAAGCAAAAAAAAAACACGGTTTTGCTTGTAGATAGAGTGTATTTATCGCAATGAACTTGTTATATTTGTACCGAATGCTGCACATTTTCTCCCTCCTTGAAATTTCATAAACTACACTCCGTCTTTCACTTGGGTTCATGCCGTCATAATTTTCGAACGTTTCCCCTGGCTTTGAAAACCAGTGAGACAGTATCCAGAGTTAACGGTCATGGAAGTACTTTTTGCCTTCGAATGCATGTTGAACTTTACGAAACGTGTCTCCTGACTCACTTTTCAGTGCCTTCTCTGTAAACTTTAGGAGCTGGTCTTCACGATTTGAATGGTGTTGAAAACCCAGCCTTGACCATTCCTCGAAGAACTGTAGTTTCCGTTGACGACGGTGATTTGTAATCATTTGGGGCAGCCGGTGACTTGAAAATGGCATTACTTTCTTTATATGAAAGCTTATCGGACAACCCGATACATTTTACACTTAGTACATTTTATCCTATTTCCCAGTTTTCATAGAAATTTATTTTGAAAGCTCTTCTTATTTTAAAAATGATTTAATCTGGTGTATTCAATACGCTTACCTCGGAAAAAAGAATTTGAGATAGGAAACTAAACTGAAAAGCTAATCAATTTGAGCGCGTAGAGAAGGGAAGTGTACCTCCTTACTCCTGCAAAAATTATTTTTTTTTGGAAGAGGGCACATAATCCCCCCTCCCCCCATCACTCTTTGGGCACGTACGTATAGTATTACTGTTTACTGTATGGGGTGATAGTCTGGTGGCCAGCTTTTTAAAAGGCTATACATGTTAGTCTTCTGGGAAAAGTGCAAAGATCTGCATGCATGCATTAGACATAATATTTCACCTGATTTCCATTGATATACCATATGTATACAGCAAACAGATGGCTGCTAGTGCAGTCATTCGTCGAAAAGCTTCCTCGCAGTGGCTTAGCTTCCAAACATGCTATTCATCGGTACTAATTAGTATAAACTTAGCATCTGAAAACGCCAACTCTAGATCGCCGCACCTCTCTCATGGAGATGGCAGAGTAACTTAGCTTTTGCTCTTGGTACAAATAGGCACCTTAACCTTACATAACCTAACCTAACTGTGTTCAATCTTAATTCTTTCAAAATAAACCACAATAAAGTCATCCTTTAGCAAATCCAGAACTGCGATTTCCACTTCTGCAGTCAACTAATTGCCTACTGTCACCCTAACTGCAATGAAATCACACTCCGTGGTCATCACTCCTCTTATATTCTTACACTCTTTTCTTCACCTTAAAGTACTCGTATGCTTCATTAATTTCAATTAGAAATTAATTTCCTCACACCTCTAAGGCGACCGCAAAGAATGCAAATGAACGTAGCGGACTCTGGCTGCAACTTTGCAATTCTCATTTTTAAGTGCAGGATTTATAGGTAAACCAATTATTGCTTGCCGCCGTCGATGGATACATTAAGCCGGTTAGATAAATCTATTTTCAGCTTTCTACTAAGCCAACTAATTGCTTTATCCTTACTTGAGTTAATTATTTTCTTAGATAGAGAAAGTGTGGGTACTTCTTAAGGAAGTATACATACCCTTTGGCATTATTACTGAGAAATGACCCTAATCCTGACAAAATGGACAGTCATTTCCATTTAAATATCTTTCTTGAGGCAATCTTGTCAATTCGTAATTATTCTAATATCCTCCGCTCATTATTATCCTTGCGAATGTGGAAAAGAGGTACACATGCAAACAAAGAATCGCAAAGATTTATTTTTAGAAGCTCTTTGAACTTAATTGCTAAATGGATAATATTACTTGGACATAACATAGAAAACGGTCCTTCCTCTAGAGAGTAACTAACCAATTAACATTATGAGTTGGAAATACGATGATCATGAAAGCGAGTGCTGCTTCAGACAGTGGGTGTGTTTTCAGTGAACAGAAAAAACCCAAGCGCTTCTACAGAAAGTCTATGGAATTTAAATAATAAACTTCTAATCATGCGACGTTGATACTTAGAATAAGTCCCATTTTGTTGTGCTTAAGGTTATTTTATCATTCGCAAATTGAATTAAAATTGTGCACTTAATATTATGATTTGCGAATCAAACAGCCTTTATTTGTCTAAATCAAATATGCAAAGAATTTGGATATATTTGGAGGTAACTAAAACATGGTCACATATGTGACATAAAACTTACTTAGAAACAATGGAATGTGTTACACTACTTTCAGAATTCTAAACAAATTTGTCAGGCGAAATTATAACATTTTTTGATAAGCGAATGTATTATTTGGGCAACAGAATTAATTAATTTAAAAACATATTTGTTTATGACAAACGCTTGCCAAAATATTTTGTTTGGTTGTAAACAAAATGTATTGAGAGAGGTTTCGATGTATCTTAGGTACCTAAAAACAATTATTCGAGAGGCATTGCCTACGCTTCGACTTCGAGTAATAAACATTTATCCGTATGTGGGGTTAAACAAACTGCCCATATACCTATACTCGCAAAAAGAAATACTCGTGTGTTTCTGACAAAAATATGTTTTTATTCGATTTACAATTCACATTTTCTTTTCGATATTCAGTCAACCCGGAGCTTTTACCTGCGTATGACGTCTCGGTCCATTGACTTCTCTCACTGTAATTAGATCTTAAAAAAAAAATTACCAAACGCGAAAGATCTCCAGATACCGAAGACAAACGTTTGTCCCCGGGGAAAAGGTTTCGAAGTAAAATCAATATGAGTGCACGTAAGAAAGATTCCAGGACTAATTACTGGAGTCCCTTCCGATGTCTTGCGGATAATGACAGTGACACCGATGATATGGACGAAGAAATTAGGCCAAGTGAATCGGTTAAAAAAATCTCCGTACCCCCTATAAAGTTATTACTTAAAACTAATGACTATGTTCATAGTTTAATGAGCGCCTTAAATGTCCATAAAAAAGTTATCCATTGCAATTAAAATTGCTTGTGACTCTATAGATTCATATAGAAAAGTGATATTTAAATTAAAAGAAGAAAACTGCCCATTTTTCACGCACGATTTGAGGAGCGAAAAAGCTTTTAAAGTAATTCTTCATGGTATAAGTGAAATGGACGTAAATACAATACATTAAAAGATACTTTAAGTAATCTTGGACTCAAGTGCATTGAAGTTAAAAAAATTATTAAAGAATATATAGTCAATATGTTGACTTTTTATATTTAATTTATTTGGAAAATGGTTCCATAAAATTACATGAGCTACGCAAAAAATGTCGTTCTATCATGCATACCCAAGCTAATTGGAGTTATCAAATAAAACTGAGAGTTTTATTTTTAGTTTAATGAGCGCCTTAAATGTCCATAAAAAAGTTATCCATTGCAATTAAAATTGCTTGTGACTCTATAGATTCATATAGAAAAGTGATATTTAAATTAAAAGAAGAAAACTGCCCATTTTTCACGCACGATTTGAGGAGCGAAAAAGCTTTTAAAGTAATTCTTCATGGTATAAGTGAAATGGACGTAAATACAATACATTAAAAGATACTTTAAGTAATCTTGGACTCAAGTGCATTGAAGTTAAAAAAATTATTAAAGAATATATAGTCAATATGTTGACTTTTTATATTTAATTTATTTGGAAAATGGTTCCATAAAATTACATGAGCTACGCAAAAAATGTCGTTCTATCATGCATACCCAAGCTAATTGGAGTTATCAAATAAAACTGAGAGGTCAACTGACGCAATGTCACAATTGCCAAATGTTTGGGCATGGCGAGAGGAGTAAAATCTAATCTAACACTGTGTCTAGCGTTGCGGTGCGATTAATGCGGCCAGATTTAAAAATCAAACTGATGTTAGGATATGCAGATGTCCAAAGTACGCATGATATTGCGGCCAACACGTGCGTTGAGACGTCCCCGAATCGCACGCATTGTTTAAAAATCAAACTGGTTTGATTATGCCCGCAGTATCGTGCGGAAATTAAAGGATGGAGGCGATAATAACAAGTAACATGTATGATTTTTAAAACATAGTCGAATGTTTTTATCCGCATTTTCGTATATAGGCGAAATGCACTTTCTCCGGTCGCAATTTCAGGTACAAGTGATGAAACTCGGCATAAATTAATCTGTTTTTATATATATTATGAGTTTTTAATTTATCACATTTCCTTTTAAGACTTCTTAATATTTTTCTTAAGGACAATTTTCCTCTAATACAACCTTACGTGCCGAAACTGAAGCCATCTGACACTGAACAACAATATAAAAGTTATTAACGCAACCCACGTGAACGCATTTATCGTATTGTAATTGGACACTTCCGCATTTCCGCAAATAAATGCGATGCGTGCGTTGCGACGTCCCCGCATCGCACGCATTGTTTGAAAATCAAACTGTTTTGATTTTGCCCGCAGTTTCGTCCGGAAATCAAAAGATGGAGGTGATGATAACAAGTATCATGTATGATTATTAAGACATAGTCGAATGATTTTATCCGCACTCTCATATAGCGCCGAAATGCACTTTCATCCGCTCGCAAATTCCGAGTACAGGTGATGAAACTAGCCATAGATTGATCTGTTTTTGTATATACTCGTATTATTACTTTTAAATTTATCACGTTTCTTTTTAAGACTTCTTAATATTTTTATTTTTTATGAATTATTTTCCAGTAATTCAATCTTAATTGTCAATCAATATCTGTTTTGTTCTCTCCTTGTCCTACATACGTTCCAGCTTGTTCTCGTGGAAGTGCTTCTGTTTTTGATCTGTTTTTTACCAATACTTCTAGTCAAATATATCAGCCAATATTGGTACAAGAATTCCCTTGCAAGTCTTACAACTTATTAGAATTCGGAACGCACATAGATGTTATTGGCAAGGGTATCGACAACCTCTTTTTCGAAATCAAGTTTATAACTTAAATAAGTGGATTTCCAAACTCCTTGACCAACATTGCAGTAAAGAGTGGAATAAAAAACCGAGTACTCTAGATAAAAGTGCAATACCCTTCTGGAATATTGTTAGAGTAGTAAAAAATGATACCAGACAAATGCCTTGTCCAAATTCTTCCAATAGTACACTGTTCACAGATCTTGCAAAAGCCAAAGACCTGGCGTTTAAAACGAAAAACTTAAGCCAAAACTTAAGCCCTGCGTTTTACTTAACTAAGCTGCGACTTAATCTCCCGAATCAAACAGCCTTTATTCGTCTAAATCAAATATGAAAAGAATTTGGATATATTTGAAGGTAACATAAAACTTACTTAGAAACAATGGAATGTGTAACATTACTTTCAGAATTCTAAACAATTTTGTCAGGCGAAAATATAACATTTTTTGATAAGCGAATGTATTATTTGGGTTACAGAATTAATAAATTTAAAAACATATTTGTTTATGACAAACGCTTGGCAAAGTATTTTGTTGGTTGTAAACAAAATGTATTGAGAGAGCTTTGGGTGTATCTTAGGTAACTAAAAGCAATTATTCGAGAGGCATTGCCTACGCTTCGACTTCGAGTAATAAACATTTATCCGTATGTGGGGTTAAACAAACTGCCCATATACCTATATTCGTAAAAACAAATATTCGTATGTTTCTGACAAAAATATATTTTTATTCGATTTACAATTCACATTTTCTTTTCGATAACCCGGAGCTTTTACCTGCGTATGACGTCTCGGTCCATTGACTTCTATCAGTGTAATTAGATCTTTAAAAAAAAATTACTAAACGCGAAAGATCTCCAGATACCGAGGACAAACGTTTGTCCCGGGGGAAAAGGTTTCGAAGTAAAATCGATATGAGTGCACGTAACGTAAGAAAGATTCCAGGACTAATTACTGGAGTCCCTTGCAATGTCTTGCGGATAATGAAAGGACACCGACGATGTGGACGAAGAAATTGGGCCAAGTGAATCAATTAAAAAAATATTCGTACCCCCAATAAAGTTATTACTTAAAACTAATGACTATGTTCATAATTTAATAAGCGCCTTAAATATTTTGGATTATTCCATAAAAAAGTTATCCATTGGAATTAAAATTGCTTGTGACTCTTTGGATTCATATAAAAAAGTGATAGCTATAACTGTCAATTTTTCAGTCACGATTTGAGGAGCGAAAAGCTTTTAAAGTAATTCTTCATGGTATGAGTGAAATGGACTCAAGTGGATTTAAGTTAAAAAAATTATTAAGAAATACGATCAATATGTTGATAATTTATATTTAATTTATTTGGAAAATGATTCCATAAAATTACATGAGCTACGTACAAAATGTCATTCTATCATGCATACCCAAGTTAATTGGATTTATCAAAGAAAACTGAGAGGTAAACTGACGCAATGTCACAATTGCCAAATGTTTGGGAATGGCGAGAGGAATTGTCACATAAAATCTTACTGCGCTTTCTGTGCTGGTCCACACAAGTCTACCGAATGCATTAATACTTCCACCAATAAGTGTGTAAACTGCAGCGGCAATCATAAACCAACCGATGTGACCTATCTTAATAGAGCGAAATATTTAGAAATGAGCGAGAGATATTTAAATGAGTATCCACTCGGTTCACCAAAAGCTGCTTACTCCCACGCTTCCAGTCACTCAACTAGTAAACCGGTTTCTTTCGCCTCATTGACTGATTTCCCTCCGCTACCGCAAAGGTCCACCTTAAAATCTAACACTGTGTCCAGCGTAAGTACGGGCAATGCAGTGCGTGCGTTTCGCTGCGTTTAATGCGGCCAGATTTCTAAATCAAACTGATGTTGGGATATGTAGATGTCCAACGTAAACACGATATTGCGGGCAACACGTGCGTTGCGACGTCCCCGCATCGCACACATTGTTTGAAAATCAAACTGTTTTGATTTTGCCCGCAGTTTCGTGCGGAAATTAAAGAATGGAGGTGATGATAACAAGTATCATGTATGATTTTTAAGACATTGTCGAATGATTTTATCCGCATTCTCGTATACCGCCGAAATGCACTTTCATCCGCCCGCAAATTCCAAGTACAGGTGGTAAATTAATCAGTTTTTATATATATTATCACTTTTTAATTTATCACATTTCTTTTTAAGACTTCTTAATATTTTTATTTTTAACGAACTATTTTCCACTAATTCAATCTTACGTGCCGAAACTGAAGCCATCTCACACTGAACTAAAAAAGTTATTAACGCAACCCGCGTGAACGCTTTCCCGCAAAATAAATGCGATGCGTTCAGGGACCGCATCGCACGTAATACTCGTGCCCGTGTTTACGCTGGACACAGCGTAATACATGTAGCAACACTAAACCAGCGAAAGTTTGAGAGAACTTCTCTCCAACAAGTTCGAATGCAACCAACTGCAACGCATCCACCAACAACAACAATACACTATTTTCTATGGAAGAACTAAACTCCTTGGTTATGGAAATGATAACAACAATTTGAAAAGTTGAACAATTTAATGCTTTCGCATATTTAGCTACAAATTTTGTTATCTTCTAATAATGTTAAGTAATATGCTAGATAGATATATGAAAATAATTACTTGGAATGCAAGAGGTATTCGAAACAAATATAAAGAATTCATATTTTTTTTTTAAATCGTAACGGCATTGATGTTGCTTTAGTTACGGAATCTTGGCCCAATCACGATAATTAAACTACCCAATTCCGTCTTCAAGTGCTATCGAGTTGATAGAAATGGTAGACGAGGCGGAGGCGTAGCAATTTTTGAAAAGAAATCTATACAGCATTCGCTTTTACCTAGTGTGCAAGCACGCTATATGGAAAATGACGGGATAGAGGTGAAGCAAAGGAATCAAAGGGTAATTAAAATGTATGCCGTTTACTTTAATGGTAAAGGTTCATCCGCAGAAAGAAGACTAGGCTTGAAGAATGACATAAGAAAGTTATTTACTACTAGAGAGGACTTTTTAATTTGTGGAGACCTCAATTGTAGGCATAGGGATTAGGGTTGCAATCAGGCAAATACGATTGGAAACTTATTTGCAGACCTTTGTATTAGGTTTCCAATATCTGTTTTGTTCTCTCCTTGTCCTACATACGTTCCAGCTTGTTCTCGTGGAAGTGCTCTGTTTTTGATCTGTTTTTTACCAATACTTCTAGTCAAATACATCAGCCAATATTGGTACAAGAATTCCCTTGCAAGTCTTAGAACTTATTAGAATTCGGAACGCACTTAGACGTTATTGGCAAAGGTACAACCTTTTTTCGAAATCAAGTTTATAACTTAAATAAGTTGATTTCCAAACTCCTTGACCAGCATTGCAGTAAAGAATGGAATAAAAAACTGAGTACTCTAGATAAAAGTGCAATACCCGTCTGGAATATTGTAAGAGTTGTAAAAAATGAAACCAGACAAATCCCTTATCCAAAATCTTCCAATAGTACACTGTTCACAGATCTTGCAAAAGCCAAAGACCTGGCGTTTACATTTAGTAAGAATCACGCAGTGTCTCAAAATTTAGGCAACTCTATTACAACTAACTTTGTAATGGAAACTGTTCGCGATTTAAACACGGTCTCAGTTGAATCTCCCTCAAGTGCTTTTGTGCGGGTGGAGGATGTAGGGCACATTATTAGCGGTTTGCTAGTTAAGAAAACAGGGGACTTGACAATATAAGAAATGTATATCTCAAACATCTACCTAGATTTGGGTTGAAATTTTTGGCACTCATTTTAAATGCCTGTATCAAGGTGCAGTTGAGGCCCTGGCCCTTAAAGAGCTGTTGCGCCAAATATATATATATAAATAAGGTGCAGTATTTTCCTCATGCTTAGTGAAAAGCGAAAGTTGTGGCAATTTTAAACGCAGGAAAAATTTCAGAAAGTCTCGAAAGCTACAGGCCAATAAGTTTGTTAACTCTAGAAAGGTAAGCATATTTTTTTGTACGTTAAAGATAAGCATTCGTCGAATCGACGAAGTAATGTTTAAATCCATTTTTTTGGAAAAGTTATGAACAGATTGTTGTTAATGTTATTAATTTATTTTATTTGACCTTTTTGTGCAATGAAACGCCATTTTTATTTTTATATTAAATATGCATATATCTTTATTTCCTTATTTTTTATAGGAACATCGGTTTTAAGAGATCTTTTTTCGTTTTTTTGTTATAAATAAAAAAAAATAAAAATATTCATTTAAAATAACGAAAACATAAACATTAATTCACAAAGAAAACAATAAAATTAACAAAAACAATTCAACAAATTATTTTTTACATTTGGTGCAAGTTTCAATTTTGTGCTGCCCACAAATGTGTATTTTGCATTTTGCACGCTTAGATTTGGTCATACGTCGTTTACTATACGTACACAATTTGCAAATCTTCCTTTTTTTCGGGCTAATTGCAGATATGTTGCCTTCTGCTGAAGGTTGCTCATTGTCGGCAGCATTAAGATGAATTTTAGCTCTGATATTTGTCTGCAAAGTTGGTGCTTCCAGTCGCTTTTTCATCCAAGGGGTAACGAGACTGGAATGCAACTTCTTCATAAAGTCTCTTCGTTTTAGAGGTTTCTGATTTCGTGAATTGACATTGTGAGTATAAGGCTTTGAAAGCACAATAATGGGTCAATTAATCCCTTTGTAGTTCTTGTAGGACCTCGTGATTGATGCACAATGCTTGCACCATAACTCTGGCTTCTCTTTTTTTTGTGGACTATACATGTCTATTCTAACCTCGTAAAAACTTTCCAGGAAATGAGATTATCTTTGAGCGCGTGTATTCTTTCAAGGTACTAAGGGGTATATTATCTTCAGCATCTTCTTCCGTATCTACTTCATCATCCATATTTTCCCAGTCCGAGCCTTCTTCTTCCTCTACATTATCTTCCACATCATTTTCATACTCGCTTTCATTGAAATTCTCATCATCGTCACAAGCTTCTATAATTTTTCTATTTCTTCAGTCGAAAGAACCAATCGCGAAGCCATTCTGAAACGTTAGGTAACGATTTTGTAACAAATACACACACATAAAAAAATTGCACTCGAATGCTAAAAGTTACGTTAAAGGTAAGCTTCGTCGTTTCGACGAACATTCATTCCCTTTTTTCCTAAAAACTTTACTTACCTGAGCACACAAGCCACCAAGCGTCCACACACAACAAGAACTAACGTATGACTAGAGCTACGCGAAGAACAAAAACGATAGCGAAAAATAATAAGAAGTTATTAAAGAAAGAAATAAATGTGCTCGTCGAAACGAAGAAGCTTACCTTTCTAGTGTTAAGCTCGATTAGCAAAGTCTATGAAAAGGTTATTAAGGAACAGATGCTCAAAATTACGCGTTAAAGAAATATAAATCCGGATAAACAATTTGGTTTTAGGTGCCACCACAGCTCCTCGCACCAAGTACTTAGGGTCTGCAATAGCATTAAAGCCAACCAGGAATTAGGAAAATCCACCGGAATGCTATTACTAGATATAGAAGAAGCTTTTGATTCCATTTGTCACAATGGTCTTCTGCACAAACTGGTTAACAATAATTTCTCCACATATCTATGTAAAATAATTCAAAGTCTCTTGTCAAACCGTTGTTTTAGTGTCTACGTTAATAATACCGCGTCCGACTTAAAGTATTTTCAAGTAGGTGTGCCACACGGGTCCGGTCTTGGACGCACACTATACAATTTATATGCAGCTGATTTTTCACATTTACCTGATTGTGAAGTAGCCATTTATGCTGATGATACTGCCATTCTTTCATCACATAAATTTAGTCTCAAAATCGAGACGAATTTAAAGAATGCGATAGAAATATTGGAAAGGCATTACACAAAGTGGAAAATTGACTTGAATGCGGTCAAGATGCAAGCTATCTATTTCACAACAAAAAGAAAGCTTTGCAATCTTCCTAGCAATCTAATAAGATTTAACGGAGCTGATATAGTATGGGCACCTTTTTTTAAATACTTAGGTATACATCTGGACACAGTTAGCCTTCCAAGTACATACCAAACAAACCCTGAAGAAAATCAATATTGCTATCAAAACGTTATACCCATTTATAAACAAAAAAACTTCTTTGTCTAATGATAATAAAACAAAAATTCATAATTTTCATTGGTCATTTTTCAAGCCATTCTTCTATATGGTTGCCAAGTTTGGGTAACTTGTTCAAAGTGTCACATTAGCAAGCTTCAAGCATGTCAAAAAAAATTGCTAAAAATGATGCTAAATCTTTCTTGGCATTACTCCACTTCAGATTTGCACAATAGAGCGAATGTTGAAATGATTGCAGACAGAATCCAAGAACTTTCAAACACATTTTTAATTAATTGTAATCTTTCAGATAATCCTCTTGTTAATCAATTAAATGTTTAGATTCTTCGCTTTAATTTGTTGTTTCCTTTTTGTTGTTACCTTGTTTGGTTACTTATTTAATTTTTTAGTAAGTTATTGATTTATTTATTTAACTTTTGCATCTATGTATTTATAACTATGTTTCCTTGTATCTATGTATGTATTTATTTATTTAAATGAAATTTCTCACTTGTTTTGTATATTTATTTACTCTATGTTTATTTATTTATTTGTATGCATATTTATTATTTATTTTATTTATTTATTTATATACTTATTTATTTATTTATTTATTTATTTATATATTTATGTACTTGTTTATATTATTATTTATTTTTTTATTTATTTATTTACTGATTAATTTATTTATTTATTACTCATCTACTTACTGTTTTTGATTTAGTATATATATATTGTGATTTAGTATATAGTATATATTATATAGTATATATATTTACTTATTACTTTTTTTTTTTTGTGATAATCTTACGTTTTATATTGAAAACAAATATCCTTTTTGTATTACAATATTATAACTACTTTTTTTTTTCTCTCTTAAATTTGTTGGTTTTTTGCATTTTGCTCCAAAAATTGTATATTTCATATATGACTTTTAAAATTGTTCGAATAATGTTTTAGTAGAAAAATAAAATGTATCGTATCTCTGAATAATTGTTAAATGTGCGGTAGCGAATGTAAACGATATTGCGAAATAAAGTATATCTATCTATCTATCTATATTTTCGATATTACGATAAGTATTATTTATGAGAAAGTTATGAAAAATGCACTGTGACCTAATAGTCTATTATGCCCCCTACTAATACATTTACGAGGTAAGTTTCCTTCGCTTTATAATTCTTTTCAGAACAATGTTTAATACTTCACCCTAGAATATTCTGATCAGTACAGTTTCTGTAAGGAATTCGATCACGAAAAGCGGGTCGATGATGGACATACGCTTACCTAATATTTGAAACTTAGAAAAATATTTCATTATTTTGTATATCAATGCCCAAAAAAACTACAAAAAATGTTCCAGAGCCTCATTGCATTCGTTGCAAAACCTGCAAAGACCTTCTTCTGCTCTACCAAGTTTCCTTGGGTGCTCCCTAAGTTTGCATTTCCCGGTTAGCAAACCTGTTAACATCTTTTGAAACTTCAAGGCTAAGGATTCTCTCGCCAAATCCAATAATATCCAGCTACCTCTATTAAACAAAAAAAAAAACAGATGGCATTTGAACTACTTCCAGCGACAATTCACTAAAACAGTTACTCTATACTCACTTCCCAGGTAACTCTCAAGTTGCTTGCAGCACTGACCTGAGCAGATTAACTCCACAAATAGACAACTCGTTAAGTTTGATTAACTTCTTTGGGACTATAAATGGCGGAGCGATAATGCGGTCCCTTTCCTGCTCGAACAGATCTTGAACAATGACAAGTTCAAACAGAACGAGCTGTATCGTCAAAATATGTCGCCTTCTTCCTTTTTGTACATTGTCCAACATTGTGAACCGTATGTGAGCACTGGATGCACAACTGCGGTATACAGCCCTTCCTTCAACGTAAGGGCCATTTTTCGGTCACAGAAGATAGTGGAGTTTTATAGCCACTTCATCCAACCTACGCTTACGCGACGATTAATGTTGTCATCACGGGTTGCTTTGCTACTGATCGTAGATCCCAAATATTAGAACTTTTCGCACTTGGGAAGCACTATTCCATTCAAATAAAGGTCTGGAATAGGCCTGAGTGGATCGGAGAACGGACAGCACAGGTACCTGTCTTATTTTTTAACTATTGTGAAACCCATTTCCCTCCAAATCGTCCACCCACACATCAAGTGCTCGTTGCAGAGATGTAAGATCCTCACTTATGATGGCTCCATCGTCAGCAAAGAATAATTGATGTACTTTGGGGTTCATCATTTTACCTTCATGCAGATAATCAAGGACTGCAATAAAAAGCAAAGGACTTAAGACTCTTCTCTGGTGCACCCCGACTTTAATTGGGAACTCTTCGGTTACCCCAGCGGAACATCTTACTCTTGTCTTTGCTCTTTCGTACATGTCCATGATCATCTGTACATATGTTTCTGGAACCCCTCGATGTCCTAGCGCAACCCATATCAGATTTCTTGGTTATCTGTCGAATGCCTTTTGAAAGTCAACCAATACAATATGCAAATCCTTAAAAGATGTTTTTCCATTACGATCCTTATACTTTGGATTTAGATCTGTGGTTGAATTACCCGAGACAAACCCGCACTGATCATCAGATAGCCGTATTATTTTTCGCAGTAATGTGTTATATTTAAGTGATCGAAGACACTATGGAAAGCTTGTAAGTAGAACTTAAATCACTAAAAAATTCAACATTATAATACTTACACTTTGAGATATATTTGAATCCTACGTAAATATTTTACTTAACCTCCTAACACCGAGAGTCACAAAACGCTACCTGTTTTTTTTTAATTTTTTTGTGGCTTATTATAGTCAGCTATATAACTGAAAAAATATGTTTAAAAAAATCGTTGGTCGTTAGAAAATGTTTTTCTCAATGTACTATCCACAGGACATTCGGCCTCTCCTTAGATATTTTCTTCTGACTAATCTTCTTCTATCTATGTATATAAAACTAAGTGGCAAAATGCGTTTGTGTCCCTCTACCGCCTGTCATTTTCAACCAATAGATAATTACGGTACAAAGGTGATAGGCATATAATAATATAATTTATATAATAATAATATTATATAATAATAATTTTGTGAATATGAATTCAAAACGCCATTTAAATCTCCGTTTCAAGATATTTATTAAAAAAAAAAAAACAAAAACAAATTTCAATAGTCTTTTCTTTTTTGGTTTTTTTTTTGTCTATTAAAGCCGTAAGTGTGACTAGTCACGTTCACTGAATCAGTGCTGCTGCTAATGATGCTACTCAGGAAATTAATCAAGCTGAACGGACTTCAAAAGTGACAAACTGGACCTTTTTCACTGAGCTTTTTAGTAAGAGTTAAAGTCCAATCACAGCTCAGCGAACTGCGAATGCCCGAATTGTGAATAAACATTTTTTACCACATTTGTAAGCACGCCATTGGACATTTTACTATTCCAAAAAAACTGAGCTTAATTTATCTATCGATTAATATAAAAAAAGTTTAATTGTAATTACATTCTGCGAAGAAATTAACAATTCGCCGATTTTTCCGCGAATGGAATAGGCGAATGCTTTTTGCGAACTGTCAAGTTTTATTCACATTCCACATATGTAGGACGCAATCCAAATTCCCGCGACCAAAACATTCGCGAGAGTTTAATCTCACAATTCTTTTGTTTTGTTCTTTGTGGGTAAGATCGTGGTTGAATTTATCGAAAGAAGATTCATCGAAGGATGATATTACCTTCTCAATGAAAGTCACCCTTTGTATTTATGCATTTGTCACGTTTAGGCAATTAGTTACACAATGAATAAAAACTGAAATTCGCGGATTGCCGCGACCAGATAAAAAAGTAGCTGTGAAAGAAATGTCAAAATTTACGAGTAGTCGCTCGTTCGCATTCGCAGGTCGCTGAGCTGTGAATCGGCCTTTAGTGAATGAAAGTCTTCTTTGGTCGCTGTGCCCGTGGGGGGTAAATTAACCGGTGAAATTTAAGATGCAATTGTACGACGCAAGAAGAGAAAAGAAAAAGAACCATGCTTTTGCGTATTGGTTTGAAGTACAGATGTCCCAGAAAATTGTTTGCAACAGCCTTGTACGTCTAAGCGTTTTATAAAAAAATGTGCCTTAAATCGTTATATTAACGATGTGGATATCACACATCGCCCTTCACTATATAAGCTATCCCCAATTACTTCTTTATTTTCCGTCGTCGAACCGATTTCACATATCACCTCTAGGGAAGTCCTATTCGACCGTTGAAATATTAATGCCAGTCATACCTATCTCCAATATGTATATCGTGGCATGAATTGTGGTTTGCACAACATTTCTAAACATATAGGTACATACATCTGAAATATTAAATTGATAATAACCTAACACCTTCGAGTATTAGCGCAGACACAATAGATTACAATTGAAAGCGAAGTAACGAAAGATGATTTCTATCCTCCCACACAACATACATTTCTCCAGTGGATCCTGACAGCTAAGATATTTCAATCAACAACGCGGTACATCCTACCAGACACCTTGAACTAATGAATTTCAGAATTCGAGTTGTGTTCGGTTACTTTTTGTTTGTTTGATTCTCGATGGTCCTCGGATACGTTTGTGCTTCGATATCGATTCCTAATGCACTCTGTATTAGAATATATTATAGCGAAAGCAATTGTTGTTGTACACTGAGAGAGCTCGATGTCCTATCCATCAACAACTACCACAGTAGTCCCTCCAAGCATCGATATATCGATGTTGATGAATTATTACGTTTCAAGTTGGCAATTACCTTGATTGTTCGATTCGGATCAGAAATGAAAGATATTCGTCGTAAATAATATCGGTGTCGAGGAATATGTAGGTATCACTGGCCGTGTAGCCTGGATGAATAATGAAGATACGGTCTTTGGTGGAAGGATCGCACGGTCAGGATGGATGACGATGCGTGCAAATTGAATTTGTATACGTGTTGAAACTAATTACAATTTCAGATAAAAGAAAGGAGGGCGTAGGTGACTAATGAGCACCATACTTTGTGATAATAACCATTCGCTTCACAGCTTAGCCTATAATTAGCGAAAGTTCCTAGAAAAAATCAAGTGTCAATCAGCCTACTCATGTCTTCTTGCCACACCAGGTTAAGCTGATACCCTCAAATCATCATTGTTGTGGTTCTCAATCTAACTTTACCCTGCTTCTCACCTGATATCCAATTAAATTGAAATTTAATTAACTTCCCAATGTCACATTGGACATTGGTAGATGAGGAAGATTATAGGGAATTCCAAAGGATAATAGTATACAAATACAAGGAGCAGGGAAACTGCAAAGTAAACGTAGCAATTAAGTACATGTCATGCGTTCTAATCCATCTATTAGCAATTCCTAACCACCCAAGATAAACGTGGGGATGAGTTTCGAGTATTCCTCATGCGGTCAATACTTATTTGTATGTCCTTTATGTTTGTGTGAGTCTTATGGAAACTAAGCATAATCTGCGACAGAAACTATGTTTAAATGCACACGTATAAAAGTGTTATTAAATGATCTACATGCTTTAGTCGTTTGCTGGGTCATTGTAGTAATTAATCATTTTTGGATGACTTTTATTCACTGAGCGTTCATTATTGCAGCTGTAGAGAAAGCAAATCAAAGGACATGTATATAAATTAAAGTTAATGTATTTACATGATAAGAATATTTAAGACCAGAAATGGAGTTAGCAATCAAAAGTCAGAAACAAATATTGCCCAGCAAAATATTGGGCAGACTTGTTACAGATCGTATCTGCTTAGTTTCAATGTGTAGTTAGTTAGTTAGTTTTTAATGACAATTTTATTCATTCAAATTATAATTTTTATTTTTTTTTTATCTTACTTTAATTCTTAGTCTAGTTTGGTTTGGCCTAAGGTCGTCTACCAGAATGACATTTACTATTTGTATCTATAATGTTTTAGAATGTCTACGATAAATAAATAGAATTCAATGAAATTGACTAACAATATTTAAAAAGATTCATTTATGATGACGAGATCTTTATCTTAGTGCATTTATTGTAAAATTTTTACAATAGATCCCAACCTCTGCTTCCATTCAGGATGTCCATGGCTTCATCTAAGACTAGTACGTGCGCTCCAAAGAAATCGTGATGGAAATCCTTAAGAATGGAACATATTGCTATGAAGTGGAAAACACCTTCTCGTTCTTTCAGGTTGCAGAGATCGCATAGAATGGGGAGTTCCGGACAGTGTGGGATCTAATTAGGGTTGATCAATTCTCCTCTTATCTTGAAGATGGTGCTTATTCTTCCCATCGTGTTATTGACAAGAAAGTATGCCTTTTCGTTTAAAAAGTGATTCATTTTGCTGTAATAAGTTCTGTATTGGGACGAACGGGCTTCATTTATAAAATCATCACACAGTTTGTGACCAATTTTCTCTAGTAAGGTTTTAAGCTTTGCCTTCAGCGATACGCACGGCTCATTAGCCACAACCGATAGACTGAGATCCCAATCAGATGCCAGCTTTATCCACCCTGCTTTAGTCCTTAGAATATGCGAAAGTACAAGTAGGGGTCAGAATATACCCGAGATAGGCATGCCTGTCGTAAGAGGCGACTAAAACCCACCCTCCTTATACCGAGTATGGCTTATACAAAACATGCAATGATCAAAACAAAAGATTGTAATACCCCAGGTGGCAGTCCAGGTACACTGGCAAATCCACCCTCCGAAGCGCAAGCGCGTGAAAAACGGAACTCAGCGAAATCAAAAAGCATTGAGGAGGAAAATGACGTATTCCGTACAAAGCTTACCGAAATTGAGCTACTCTATCGTGAGCTTAAGAAAGAAGTAGATTTACTCAGGCAAGAAAATAATACCCTAAAAAACACGTATCTACAAAAAGAAAGTACAGTTAGCCCACATCGCTCACCTAGTCACGAATACCAGACGGACGAAGAAGAGCTAACACGTGAAATGAATTGGATCGAAAATAAACGACCTAGCAAAAAACGCAAAGCTGGGCTCGTTACCGGAAGTCGAGCCACAAAAACATGAAAAGCACAAGAAGTTGCAAGAAAAGCAACAACAACAAAATTACGTCCTCCGCCACCGATAAACGTCGTTGGAATAACGGACTATAATAAGTTGCATTGCCTCATTAAAGGAACCCTGCCATTGAAGTTTAAGGTGACATCTCTGCGAAACAATACGTCGAAAATCAATGTTGATGATGCCGACGGTTACCGATCATTATCCCAAAAATTTAATGATGAAAAGATTCAGTAGTATACTTACCAAAATAAGTTAGAAAGACCACTGCGTGTTGTAGCAAGGGGACTCCACCCCTCGTGCACTAAAGAAGATGTAATGCACGACCTTCAAGATAAAGGCTTTAAAATTCTTGATGCCATCAATATTATCAAGAAGGAAAAGCAACAGTCGGAAGGAGATCATGAAAAATTGGTAAGGCGTGGACTTCCACTATTCATTCCTAGTTTCGATAAAGATGAAAATAAAGATGCTATATATGGTATTAAGACTATTCTAAACATCGTGGTCAAAATCGAACCCATGCGTAAGACCTCCAGATCGATCCCGCAGTGCAAACGCTGTCAAGGCTTCAATCATACGCAGACTTACTACCAGAAAGAGCCGCGATGCGTCAAATGCGCAGGTAAGCATCTCTCGGAAGAGTGTCACCTAAACAAGCAAACCACAGCCACTTGTATAAACTGCAAAGGAAAACATCCTGCGAACTATCGATCCAAAAAAGGCGCGATACGCTTAAAAATTCCATGCGCCCTAATCCGAAACCAATCAAGAACAGACCCAAAATAGCTACCAAAAAAGCAGCGAAAGATAGGAAATCCGTCAATATTGACTTAAGAACGGGTAACGACGAAAACCCCAAATGCAGTAGAGAAAATGTGAAGGTGCGTCCAGACCAAAGAAACATTTCAGAAACATTTCAGAAACATTTCAGAAACATTTCAGAAACAGAGAAACATTTCTGAAATGTTTCCGAAATGTTTCTGAAATGTTTCTTTGGTGTGGACGCCGATGAAACATTTCTGAAATGTTTCTGAAATGTTTCTCAGTTTTCCATTCGCGACGGAAAACTATTTTTGTTTCTCAAGTTCCACGTGCAGAAAGTGTGTTTTTTTGTGAAAATAAAAATAAAAAAATGTCAAGAAAGGCGTGGAGTAATGAGGATACAATTTCTTTAATTAAATTGTATGAAACTAAAAGAGTTTTATGGGATCCCCAAAACGAAAATTACAAAAATAGAATTTTCCCTATTTTTAAAAAAATATCTTTGCCACTCATTTTTTTCTTCTTCTTATCGTTTTCTATTTTTTTCATGATGATGAAGCACGACGCTATTAAAACTACCTCTTTTGAGCCCATCATCTTCAAGAGCAAAAATGGATAAAAAGAAACATTTCAGAAATGTTTCATTTGGCGTCCACACCAAAAGAAACATTTTAGAAACATTTCTGAAATGTTTCTGAAATGTTTCTGAAGCAAATGGGAAACAATCGGGAAAAATTTCAGAAACATTTCAGAAACAATGTTTCTGAAATGTTTCTTTGGTCTGGACGCACCTTGACAGAAGCAAAGTCTTCGAATACTGAAGCACAGTCTTATGCTCAAGCGGCGATGGAAGCTAATGGCAAGTATATGACCGTCAACCCACGGGAGATCAAGGCAAAAAACCGTCCGAACTCTAACGTAAAGACTCATGCTCAAGTTGCGACATTGGAAAACGGTGATAGAGGTAGCTCACAAAATCCAGTATCCAATGTTTTCTCTCTAATACTTGCGAAACTTGAAGAGCAATGCAAAACAAACAAACTTATTTTCGAGAGACTAGTTGCACTACAAAGCAACATTCATAACAGGCGCACTTCAACCCGAATATGAAAGAAATGCTAAGAATACTTACATGGAACGCTAACGGCCTCATACGAAGACTCGACGAGCTACAAATATTTATACGAGAAAAAGATATTGATATATGCTTGGTCTGTGAAACTCATCTGACAAAACAAACGAACGTTAAGATAAGAGGATATAGCGTGTATCACGCTTTCCACCCATCGGAAAGAGCAAGAGGCGGATCATCCTTGTTTATAAAAGAATGTATCGAACACTCAGCGGAAGTAAAGATTGAATTAGAAGCAATGCAAGTAAGCACGGTACGTGTTAGAAATGGACATTTTGCCTTCAACATTTCGTCTACATATTGTCCACTGCGATGTAAACTTGAAGAAAGTGATTTCACAAACATCTTCAACTTCCTTAAACCAAATTTTATTATTGGTGGCGACTTCAATGCGAAACACCCCTTCTGGGGTTCAAGGTACGCCTCTCAGAAAGGTAGAAAGCTTTATAATGCGGATATGCAATACAGTTGTGATTTTCACTCGACGGGTAAACCAACATATTGGCCGACTGATAGAAATAAGATACCAGATCTGATCGATTTCTTTGTTGTTAAAGGAATGTCTGGCTACTGTTTACAAGTTGAAGAAAGCTTTGATCTCTCCTCTGATCATTCTCCAATCATTATGACGATAAGCGATGCTCTGATTAAAAAAGTAGGACCGGTCAGATTAACCAGCGCGAAAACTAATTGGGATGGCTTTAAAAAAGATATTGAAGCAAATACTGAGCTGAGCGTATCACTTAAAACGCCATATGAACTTGAAGTTGAAGTAGATCGCTTCGTCGAAATCCTCCAGAATGCCGCGTGGAAGAATACTCCCAAACCAAAGGAAACGCCGGCAAGCTACATTCAAACTTATCCGCAGGAAATAAAAGAGATGATTAAGGAGAAGAGAAAAGCACGCAAAAAATGGCAACAAACTCGGGCTCCGCAACATAAAGCACATCTTAACCGTTTGTGCAACTCACTAAAAAGTTCTATTAAAAACCTTAAGAATAATGAAATGCAAACTTACCTAGAAAGCCTAACGGCAGAAAAAGATTCTAATTACTCGCTTTGGAAGGCTATAAAGGTATTAAAAAACCTCAAATTCAAGCCGCACCAATTAGGAAAAATCAAGGCGAATGGGCCAGAGGGTTAGGAATAAGTTGTTTCTCTTCCCTAAGACCGTCCATACGTGGTGAAGAGCCACACCCTACACGAGGTGCCGCTGTTGTTAACGGAATATGGCGGATCTAAAGAGGAAAACTTGAAAAAACCCGGAATCCCAGGTGTAAACTACCGTGCCTATGGAATGAATGGCACCACGTTACGGTGTCTTCTAACGGTGAACTCTGGATACCTTGGGGTCCTCCAGTTTCAATTAATTCCCCTTACCTATATACAGGGGGTGAATACAGGCGGACATCTTCTTCCCCCATACTCGTGGGACCCTACATGTCAGATTTAAAAAACAAAAATATAACTCAAAAAGCGAAGAGTGTAAACCGGTCGGGCACTCCTAGCTCTATAAAAACCGACCGGACGATAGGAGATACGGAGGAAGCTCTGCTTCGTACTTCGGATGAAGAAAGCGTTGGAGCAATCGACTTGAACCTGGAAAGGCTCTTTCTAGATGACGCTTGCTCCATCGCTAGCTCATCCCTCTCTAATGCGTCAACTAGCTCCCGACGAGCAAAAAACTGTAAGTTGACTGTCAAGAGATTAGGAACAAAGAGGTGGGAAGAGCTCTCAGAGCCAGACAGGAAGAGACTCCACAACGCACGGGCCTACCTGCAGGAGTTGGCCTTATCGGAGCGCTCGTCAGTGACGGGCTCACCGATGGGGAAATCCCTGCAGCTATCCCGAGCGTGAGAGAACCGATGGGACCGCCAAAGTCTACGATAAGCCGTAGCCAGTCGCGACCTGAGCAGCCTCCCATTGCAGCAGAGCCACAGAAACCATCCGAGGACATCAATGTAGATGTCGGGGTGACGAAGACGGATGATCCGAACGGGGCAAGCCGCAGCCAGCCTCATGAGGAAAATCGGTCAGCACCCACATCGGATGGTGAATGTAGCCCTGCTGACAATGGAAACTCTACTACCTGTAGTTTCGCAACAGTAGTCAGCGCGGGTGGACTTGGCCTGGGACTAGCCCGACCATCATCCACGTCCGAAAAGACTAGGGAGGTAAGGACACAGAAGAGGACAACGACGCTCAGGAAAGGAAAGCGTAATGCCGTTAGTCTAATTCGGCGGCTTAAAAAGCGTGATCCGAAGTCCTTCACGGACAATAAAAGGGAGGCTCTGGACAGGGCCAAAAACACGCTCAAGCTCGCAGGGTCGACTAGGTGCACCGATCAGCAGGACCGGAAGGTAAGAAGATCACCTACGGTGAGAGCGGAAAGTCGTCAGCTCCCCATCTCGACCGTAGCTGGTCTTCGGTCAGCAACCGACTCTAACCCATCTGTGGCAGGGCCGGCTGCAGACTGCTCCAAGAAGGCAACCTGCAGAAAGGACGACGACACAGCACTACGAACGGGCAAGGGTCAGATTGCGTTGAGGGGGGAATGCCGTTTGCCACCCTCCTCAGCTGCAAACAAACCTACGCCGCTCTCGACTGTTCGGGGTAAAGGGATACAACCCGTCCCCATCGTGAGAAGTTCTAGGTCATACGCAAACGCTAGAGAACGCAGCGCAGAGCAGACTAGGGGGACGGACGGAGGCCTACTCGCGAGAAGGAAGGTAAGCCTCTTGCCAACCTCCCCGATCGCGGGCAGGCTGACGCCCTTGTCAACCGAGCCGGAGTTAGTCGTTAAGACCTCATCCGAGCCGATTGCGAGCAGTTCCAAACGAGGAAGACATGACGATACGATCTCGCCGCCTACGAACAGTACCAGCAAGAAGGCCAGGCTGGCCGCATCTGCTAGCGCTGGTCTACAGGTGGCGATTGTAGATCATAACACCCCAGAGAAAAGACTCAGCAAAGATCAGTGGAGGCTCATCGAGTTGCGCATACTCGAAGCTATCAATTCCACCATTGCCGAGAAAGGGGGACAATCCCCCTTCTTTGAGCAACTGACCACCTTCAGAGGTTTTAAGCTCCTTTCATGCGATAATAAGTTCACGCTTAAGTGGCTCCAAACTTTCGTGGGCTCCATGGGCTAATGCCGACATTCGACTCGTCGAAAAGAAGGACCTGCTGGAATTTACTAGGCCAAAAGGGCGTATCCTGATACCTGGCCCTCATATTCCCAAAGAGCGTATTGAAAGGAACCTACGGCACCTTAACCCGGAGCTCCTTAGCGACGACTGGGAGTTGCTTGAAATGGGCGAGCACTCAGAAAAGGGCCGGAGATCGTGGTCCTGCCCAACCATAGATCAATGGCTATGCTAAGAAGGTTTAATAATAAAGTTCGCACTGGTATCACCCGGTGTAAAGTCCGACCCTTTACGGATAGGACAGAGAGGAAGGAAAGGGGGGCGGGTGACAAGGTAAGAAGAACATGAAATTCATTCAAATAAACCTGCACCACAGCATATCTGCTAGCGTCAATCTTATATATCTTCTAGGCGAAAGGAACATAGACATAGCTCTCGTACAAGAGCCATGGATCTCCCATGGCAAAATTAGTGGGCTAAATCATAAAGATTTAGCACTGTACAGCAGCGAAGCTGCATGAGCCAGCGGACATTGACCGAAAAGCAGAGGAAATCACTGCTGTCTTCAAAGAGGCTTTCCAGAAGGCATGTCCTGTACCTAGACCTAAGACAAAAGTCTCCCCCCCCATGATGGACCAAAGAACTAGCCAGAATAAGAAGAGAAACAAGGAAACTCTTGAACCTGGCGAAATAGACGGAAGCTGACTCTGACTGGGAGCTATACAAAGCCAGTCAGAGGAACTTCAAGAGCGCAACGCAAAAAGCCAGAAGACAGTCGTGGCAACGCTTCTGCGACGAGATTAAGGGTACAACAGAAACGGCTAGATTAAAGAAAATCCTGTCCAGAGAATCGAAGACTCTAGGTTCCCTAAAGAACACTGAAGGAAACTGGACCGAGTCCTGTTTGGAATCCCTTGAATTGCTTATTAAAACGCACTTCCCGGGGTGTACTACCGTACCAATAACAACAATCACAGCGAATCGGAAACCCCTGCGGATTTGGTAACAGAGGACAGAATAGAGTGGGCAATAAGATCGTTCTCCCCCTTTAAATCCACAGGAGTTGATAGGATTATACCGATCATGCTGCAAAAAACTGCACCAATCATTATCAATTCCAATTCTCAAAAAGCTATTTGCCAGTAGTCTTAAACAATGTCACATACCAAGAACATGGAGGGAGGTAAAGGTGGTTTTTATACCTAAGGCGGGCAAGGCTAGTCACACCACCGCGAAAGACTTCAGACCAATAAGCCTTACCTCTTTCATCCTGAAAACTTTTCAAAGATTGCTCGACATCTACATACGTAGAAGAATACGCCCGGGGGACTTATCCCCAGCCCAACACGCATACACGAAGGGTAAATGTGTGGAAACTGCTCTACATTATGTTGTCGGCTCTATAGAAAAATCACTTATGGATAAAGAGTTCACACTAGCTGCTTTTTTGGACATTGAAGGAGCCTTCAATAATGTAAATACCGAAGCGGTTAAAAGAACCCTAAGAAACTCAGACATCGACATCAGTCTAATTAACTGGATTGTTAGCATGCTCGAGGAACGACATATAACCACCGAACTTAAGGGTTCAAAGCTCAAAGCATAGGCCTCGATGGGTACCCCTCAAGGCGGGGCAATCTCCCCACTGCTCTGGGTCATTGTTCTTAATGAGGTACTACAACAACTAAGGTACAGTGGGGTCAGAGGTACAGCGTACGCGGATAACGTCGTGCTGCTTGCAACAGGTAAATTCCTGCCTACCCTTAGCGAACAACTTGACGGAGCCCTAAATATTCTTAGCATATGGGCCAGGAGCTGCGTTCTAAAGGTTAATCCCCAGAAAAGCGAACTCGTACTTTTTACGAATAAGAGGAAAATACCGGAGTTTTGTACACCTTCTGTTGATGGTATCCCACTCAGATTGTCCGATAGCGCAAAATACCTGGGCCTTGTACTTGACAAAAAGTTCAATTGGAGATTAAATATAGAGGAAAGAATTAAGAAAGCAACAATAGCCTTTTAATCATGTAGTAGAATTTTTGGTAGAACCTGGGGACCCTCCCGCAAAATCATACTATGGATGTATACGGCAATAGTTAGACCCATACTGACTTACGGCAATCTAGTATGGTGGCCAGCTGTCAACAAATCCACCAACTTAAAGGCAATCACCAAAGTTCAAAGACTAGCGTGCATTGGCAATGAGGACAACCCCAACCGCAGGACTCGAAGCTATCCTCAACCTGCTACCGCTAGACATCTTTATACGAACATCAGCTGCCATTAATGTTATGAGAATAAGTCAGTCAGCGAACTGGAAACCAAGCAGAACAGGTCACTCGATGATCCTACTCGATTACTTTGGCCTTATGCCCGTAACGGATTACATGACGCCATATTTAGACTTTACAAGGCCTTTCTCTACCGCCTACCCTAGCAGGGAAGATTGGAAAAGCGGTCATATACCTAATGCCGAATCTAAAGCCATCTACATGGATGGTTCAAAAATGAGCACTGGTGTAGGATCTGGTATCTTCTCCGACCCTCTAGGTGTATCAAAATCCATACGACTTCCAGACCACAGCAGTGTTTTCCACCCGTGAAGTCTGCGATAAGGGCAATACCTCCAGAAGGTATCACCATCTTTATCGACAGGCAGGCAGCTATAAAAGCGATTACTGCCATAGAAATTAGATCGAAGCTTGTGAAGTGTTGTCGAGAAGAGCTTAGGGTTCTTGGAACACAGCACAAGGTATCGCTCTGTTGGGTCCCTGGACACGAGGGTATCCCAGGCAATGAGAAAGCCGACGAGCTGGCGAGAATCGGCTCAGCAGCCCCAACAGAACAAGTTGACCCCCCTGTGTGTATCCCGCCTTGCACACTCAAGCTCGCTGCAGGGAATAAAGCCACTGAGGAGGCGAACACAAGATGGAACTCCATGGAAACTTGCGCCATCACTAGGAAGCTATGGCCATCTTTCGACAAAGCAAAGACCGAGAGAATCCAGGAAAGATATGAAATCCCTTTCCACCCTCGTGGGCATCATCACGGGCACAACACTCTGCGGTACCACTTGAAGAAACTACGCCTGACGGAGGAGGAACTCTGTAGAGGCTGTGGTGACGGGGAAGTTTTTGAGGACACAGCCCACTTCCTGTGCCACTTCCCGAGTCATCAACACTCCAGGAAAAAGTTCCTTGGTAAATTTTTCTTCCAGGATCTCGAGGAACTCTCCGGCGTTTCAACGGAAAAGATGTTGAACTTCATCAAATCATCAGGGTGGTTTGTATGCAGAAATGAAGTAAGTGACTGAGTAGTTTTTAGTTTCATTGGGTAAGGGATTACTTTTTCCCCCATGGGTACCACAATGGGTCAACGCTGACCTGAGTGTGGCAGAGAGCGTCGCTCCCTGCCAGCCGACATACCTAACCTAAGGTAGAAATAAAGAAACTTAGACCTAAGAAGGCTCCAGGATACGACCTAATTACGGGAGAGGTTCTTAAAGCCCTACCACGAAAAGCTCTAATTAAGCTTCTGTTCATTATAAACGCCGCACTTAGACTAGAATATGTTCCCAGTCAATGGAAAGTCGCCGAAATCATAATGGTCCTTAAGCCCGGAAAACCGCCGAATCAAAAAACATCATATAGACCGATTTCGCTTCTTCCGATTATATCCAAGGTGTTCGAGAGAATATTGATTAGGCGAATACAGCCGGTAATAGAAGAAAGGCATCTCATTCCGAATCATCAATTCGGATTCAGAAGTAAGCATTCTACAGTTGAACAAGTGCATAGAATAACACATGTAATCGAAAATTCACTTGAAAAAAAAAGATTTGTTCAAGCGTATTCCTTGACGTTTCTCAAGCCTTTGACAAGGTCTGGCACGAAGGCTTAAAATTTAAATTACGACAAGTTCTGCCAGAGCACCTATATAATATTTTGAAGAACTACCTTACGAATAGACTATTCCGCGTCAAATGTGGAAATGAATATTCAGATTTCAAGGAACTAATGGCTGGGGTGCCGCCAGGAAGCGTTCTTGGTCCAGTCTTGTATCTATTATACACCCGTGATATACCGCAAGTAGAAGGCACTGAGCTAGCTACATTTGCCGACAACACTGCTATCTTGGCAGTAGGTAAAACGGTCGAAGATACTACAGAAAAACTGCAAGAAGGTTTGGATAGAGTAAATGAATGAACAAAGGTTTGGCGAATCGCACTTAACGAGACCAAATCTGTTCATGTAAATTTTACTTATAAGAAAATAAATAATTTACCGATCTTTTCAAACTCGGTTCAAATTCCGTTTGCAAACGAGGCTAAGTATCTTGGAATGACACTTGATACAAAGCTGAAATGGAAAATGCACGCTAAGAAAAAACGCAAAGAACTTGATAATAAATATAGAGAAATGTATTGGTTACCTGGAAAATATTCCAAGCTTAATATAGAGAACAAACTCCTTTTATGTAAGCAGGTGCTAAAGCCCGTATGGACATATGGTGTACAACTCTGGGGTTGTTCCAAAATAACTAATATTAAAGTTTTACAAACTTTTGAAAACAAAGTGCAAAGAGGTATTCTTAATGCGCCATGGTATATCAGAAATAGCGATATCCATAGAGATCTTGGCATTAAAACTATAGAAGACGAAATCAAAAACTATGCGAGAAAGCATAAAAGTCGACTAGGAAGTCACGTTAACATTACAGTCCTCCAAGTTTCGGAACAAAGAAATTTACTGCGCCGTCTACAAAGAACAAAACCTTTAGACTTAGCTCGTTAAGTAACCGCATCTAAACTGCGGAGCTGGCAGGAACTTCTAATGGGAAAGTCCGTGCAAAACATCCTTATTACGTGAAATGAAAACTACTTGATAAGCCGAATACTTAGTTGTAGTAAAAATGAAAACAAGTCTGTTTTGAAGGGAGGTTTTTTAGTGGGTAAGACTACTATGAGCACGCGCTGTCGATCCTCATAGTGTCTTGTTGAAGATTTTCACCTACCCTCGAAAAAAAAAACCTTTCTCTCATACATATAATACTTAGATCTCAGAACCCCAATGACTTTAGTTGAGATTCCGAGATTATAGAACTTATAGAAGAGAGTGTCCCTAGATATGGAGTCGAAGCTGCTCGAAAATCGACGAAGAAAGCATTTAGCTTTTTTTCGATTCCTTCTGTAAGTCTCGGCAATATTGGTCAGTGAGAATATTTGATCCACGGTTGAGTAATTTTTACGAAAACCAGCTTGAAATTCGGATTATACATTTTTATTTTCGACCCAGTTGGAACGCCGATTAAAAAGCAATGTCGCAAACAGCTTTGCTGATGTATTTAAGAAGGATATACCTCTGTAATTTTCCGGTTCTTCAAAATCTCCTCTTTTATGCAACGCAAATATTATCGCTTTACGGAAACTCATAGGTACATCCGCGGTTTCGAATATTCTGATGAACTGTATTCTGAGTGCTGTTAAAAAATCCGGCGTAAAGTTCTTTTAGAATTCAGGGATTTACGGATACGTTGGTCTCCCGTGGCTTTCCCTTTTCTTGCGTTCTCAATGACAGTTTCCACCTCTTCGTAGCTTATCTCTTGGTTCAAAAATTTGGCTAGAATCACAGGGTCGGCATATTGGAAGAGTGCCGATACTTGTGGGGAATTAAGCGGGCTTGAGAAATGCTCTCTAAGTTGCTCTCCTGATGCGATACTATTGCCCTTTCCATTTAAAAACTTGACAGTTTTCCAAAATTGTGCAGATGAGCTTGTGTTATTTATAAGTTGAACGCGTTGTTGAAAGTACAATTGCTTCTTCGCCAAACAGAGACTTTTAAAGTGCTTATTCGCTTCTGGGTAGAGAATCTTTCAGAATCCCTGAAAAGCTTGAGGAAGGCAAACGATGCAGTCCTAGCTCTCGCATACTCGTTATCGAACCACAGCTGCTTGCTAGCCCTTCGGCATGGTCTTGATGGGTTGCTTAGCGGGGCTACTCTTTCAACAACTTTTGTTAAGTCATCAATACGCGGTGCATCAATATCTGCTGACAACAGCAAAAGTGCCCTAAGAGTATAGTGACTCAAAAACAATGACTAACAGATTTGTTCAGAGAATGCTGATGAACATGACGTTTTACTACTCCTACTTTCATCTGCATTTACCAAGCCATAATGCAATATTTTGCATTTGAAAAGTTCAAGCCATAAACCTTAGTTTTTAATTATTTCTTGTACATTGAGAATTCTCACTTTCTCTGATAATAATTGAGATCTTCCTCTTCCTAGTGGTTTAGTAAATAATTACGTCGGCAATCTGCTCTTCAGTTGGAACACGCGAAAGTTCAAAGATTCCTTCAGCAAAGCGATATTTTATTTCGATGTTTTGATTTCGTACAGCCCTAATAGCAAGCTTAGCACTCCATTAAGTGCCCCAAGGCCCTTAACTAGCCCAAATTCGATTGCCAATGGAATTGTTCCACTAGAGAAGAAAACAGATCAGTCAAGAAAATATTCTAATCATTGAAAAAGGGTCACAGCTGCTCTCCATAAGCTGAAGTCGGGAAAGTCAGTCGGTTTCGATGCCATATTTCCAGAATTTTTCTTGCACAGTAGCACACACTTCAAGTTATGGCTCTCGCGCTCCTTTTCAAACATCTGTAAAACAAGAAACTTTCCCGCTGAACTAAAGAAATCTAAGGCCATTGTCTTACTGAAATCCGGAAAACAGATTAACAAACCAGAAACCTACCGACCGATTGGATTACATAGCATTCCAAGCTTTTCGAAAGGTTGATATACAGCAGAATCGAACATCTCATCCACGCAGTGATAGCTACTGAACAAGCTGGATTTAGGGTTGGACACAGTTGCACAGACAATACATTTTAAAGCTTCTTCCAATTATATCCAAAGTGTTCGAGAGAATATTGATTAGGCGAATACAGCCGGTAATAGAAGAAGGGCATCTCATTCCGAATCATCAATTCGGATTCAGAAGTAAGCATTCTACAATTGGCCAAGTATGTACATCGAATAACACATGTAATTGAAAAGTCACTTGAAGAAAAAAAGATTTGTTCAAGCGTATTCCTTGACGTTTCTCAAGCCTTTGACAAGGTCTGGCACGAAGGCTTAAAATTTAAATTACGACAAGTTCTGCCAGAGCACCTATATAATATTTTGAAGAACTACCTTACGAATAGACTATTCCGCGTCAAATGTGGAAACGAGTATTCAGATTTTAGGGAAATAATGGCTGCAGTGCCGCAAGGAAGCGTTCTTGGTCCAATTTTATATCTATTATACACCCGTGATATACCGCAAGTAGAAGGCACTGAGCTAGCTACATTTGCCGACGACACTGCTATCTTAGCAGTAGGTAAAACGGTCGAAGGTACTACAGAAAAACTGCAAGAAGGTTTGGATAGAGTAAATGAATGAACAAAGGTTTGGCGAATCGCACTTAACGAGACCAAATCTGTTCATGTAAATTTCATTTGTAAGAAAATAAATAATTTACCGATCTTTTCAAACTCGGTTCAAATTCCGTCTGCAAACGAGGCTAAGTATTTTGGAATGACACTTGATACAAAGCTGAAATGGAAAACGCACGTAAAGAAAAAAAAACGCAAAGAACTAGATAATAAATATAGAGAAATGTATTGGTTACTTGGAACATATTCCAAGCTTAATATAGAGAACAAACTGCTTTTGTATAAGCAAGTGCTTGAACCTGTATGGACATATGGTGTACAACTCTGGAGTTGTACCAAAATAAGTAACATTAAAATTTTACAAACTTTTGAAAACAAAGTACTAAGAGGTATTGTTAATGTGCCATGGTATATCAGAAACAGCGACATCCATAGAGATCTTGGCATTAAAACTATAGAAGACGAAATTCAAACCTACGCGAGAAAGCATAGAAGTCGACTAGAAAGTCACGTAAATATTACAGTCCTCCAAGTTTCGGAACAAAGAAATTTACTGCGCCGTCTACAAAGAACAAAACCTTTAGACTTAGCGCGATAAGTAACCGCGTCTAAACTGCGGAGCTAGCAGGAACTTCTAATGGGAAGGTACCTGCAAAACGTCCTTATTTCGTGAAATGAAAACTACTTGATAAGTTGAATACTTAATTGTAGTAAAAAATATAAACAAGTATGCTTTGAAAAGAGGTTTTTTAGTGAGTAAGAATCCCACAGTACTATGAGCACGCGCTATCGATCCTCATAGTGTCTTGTTGAAGATTTTCACCTACCCTAAAAAAAATAAAAAGTCTGGAGGGATGGTCTGATCTGAAAGGTTCTCCAAGGCGTACCATGCATCAAAATAGCCATCGTTCTCAACAATATGCTAGGCGACGGATCATTTCGAGTTTTTCACGACGAAACTCATAGCCGTATAAAAAAACTGAGTAATGGCCTTCCTCAAGGATTAGTATTAGCATAACTGCTTCCCAATTTGTACACACCCGACCTTCCAGAAATAATCTCAAGTAAATTCGCGTACGCCGACGACCACGCGGTAGCCACACAACACTAAAGCATACCCCATACAGAATAAACCCTAACTGAGGACCTTTCAACAATCAGCGCTTACTTTAAAAATAGTGGCTATGTCCGAGCATGAGCAAAACGGAAGTAACCTATTTTCATCTTAACGACAAACTTGCCAAAATAAAACTTTTAACAACGTTCAGCTGAACCAAAATTTCATACCAAAATACCTTGGGGTCACGCTGGACCGAACGTTGTCATTCAAACATCACCTCACGAATACTGCAGCGAAACTCAAAACCCGCAACAACATAACCCAAGAACTAGCTCCAACAAAGTTGGGATCTTCCGGAGAGTTCTCCATTGTCATCCTACACAAACGGACAAGCTTGGCAGGGATGCCGAAACTAGATATGGCTCTATATAATGCGCTATTATAGGTAACTTTGAATTCGATGAAATTATGATGCGTATTAATTTTATATTCATGGGTGCTTTCCTAGATCTACCGTAGTATGAATATTTGTCAATGGCGGACTGTCCCGGCCTGAAACCGAAGGTAGGACCTATCAGGTTATCAACGAACGGTTTTAGTCGGTCGCATAATAAGGCAGACAGATCTTCCTTTGCAATGTTGAGAAGCTTTATACTTCTGTAGTTGGTGCAGTTTAGAGGGTCTCCTTTCTTCAGGATCGGGCAAACGATGCTGAGATTCCATTTATCGGGCACACTTTTGTCCGACCAGATTTTGCAGATGAGCTGATGCATGCCCCTTACCAACTCATCTCCTCCTGTCTTAAAAAGTTCGACAACAAGGCCATCAACTCCAAAATCTTTTTTGGATTTAAGTTTAGATATCGCTATCCTCACTTCTTTCTGATCAGGTTGACGGGAATCTTGATTATCATCGTCACTGTTGAATGGCTCATTCAGTCGCCGTTTAACAGTCTGCAAAAGTGTTCCTTCCATGTCATCGACACCGACTGCGATTCAACTAATATTTTACTATAGTCGTTCCTGCAGGCTTCCGTTCTGGCCTCGTAACCCTAAAAATAAAAAATAAAAAAATATTTGGCGCAACAGCTCTTTAAAGCGCCAGGGCCTAGCTTCTCGCAACCATTCATGTTGTGTGCGTTATATTTTTCACACGAATGGAAGGGACCTACAGTTTCATGCCGATTCCGAACGGCGATTTGAGAAGCTTTTTCGTGACAACAATACTCTCGGATGTTTGTCAGACGCTCGCGAGAGGTGGGAACGTGAAAAAACTTTTTGGTATTTTCTGGGATTCAAACTTGGAACCTCATGCGTAGTGATCCGACACACTAACCACTTACGCCACGGCGCCCAAGTAACCCTGGCATGGTGTTTTTACATTTTGTTAAAACGGCCTAGCTCTATTTTAATTTGACTGATAGGCAATCCACAAAAGTGTTCAGAGGGTATGAATTTGGATGGAGAGCCATATCTGGCAAGTTCATATCACTTCCCTCTTCTTTTTTTCTTCTTCTCTTTATTCCTAGTCTACTCCTTTTTCCTTATTTTGGGTCAGTTCTGTTCGTACGTAAGCGCCAGGTTTCCCTATTCTAGGTTGTTGTGGATCAACATTATTTTGTTTAGCTAGCGTACTACTCTGTATTTTCGTCGGTCTGCCAGGTCCATTTTTTTTGTTGGTATTTGAAATGATTTTTTTTTACTACGTAGTCGTCTAATTTTCGAGTTTCTCCATTATTGGTGCAACAATCAACTCCGCCTTGCATAGACATTTTTATCTTTGTAAGGTTCCGTCACCTCGGAGGCCATACCTAACATTCGCATCTGCTCGACAAAAAAATGAGCCTGGATTAAGTTACGTTCATAGTGGTAGGCACTCTTTTATTTGCGACCGGATGACGCCCAATAAAACACTTGTAACTCTCCTTGGGTAACAAATGTATGCAAACGACTACAGATAGGGTTGATAATATACACATATATGTATATTCCACTCCAATTGTAAATATAGTTCTTTTTGATCCGCCCACTACTCCTCTGTGTCCTTGTGAATTCCAAAAAATCTTAAATGTAGAAAGTTTGAGTTTTTATTTTATTATCGTTTCCTCCCACTCACATCAACTCCTCTGACAAGTTGATTACAGTTTCATAGGGATTCTTTTTCAAAGGATAGACGAAAAAATCCTCCCTCTAAGGTGTCCGGTAAACTGGCATTTAGCCTAGAAATAGACAGTAAAGTTGTTGTAGGAAAAAATCGCCTACGTTTAACCTATCCCTTAACTACTCTTGGCTAAAAAAAACATATCAAACTAAACCTAAGTACAGCTACAGCAAAGGTGGATAGTCCCAGAATCACAGGACTTAAAAAAAGAATTCGGAAGAGAAACAATCTTTGGTTTGTTATCCTCTCTCGTTGGGATTTTAAGGAAATAGAAAATTTCTTTGGCCTTGTGCCAATTGTCATACAATCTGCGAGGACTTTTCTTCTTCTGCTCGTTCATATATTTTCTTGGTAACTATTTTCGTTATCCGGTTGCTTTTGGGGTTTTCTCTTGCTCTGAGGTGTTAGGAAGTCACTGTGTTTTTTAAGTGCACGATTTTCTAACAATCAGTGCAGTGGGCTATGTATTTTTATATTTCTTCATTCGAATTGTGGATTGTGCTGTTAAGAGAAAAACGAAATTTTTTGCCGCAGATATTCTTATATATCTTACACTTAGTTGAGATCGTGTCGCGCAACACAATTATATTTTTAAATACAAATACAGAACAATCTGAAAGTGGTTTAGATCAAAGGGAACTTAAAATGAACTGGAGTGTTACTTTGTTAAGATTATCCTTGACGGTTATGTATGAAAGTTGTAGCCAAATTATGTAGTTTAATCAATGGCCCTTGTGTTGGTCCTTATGGTCCTCGTTTAACCGCTGCGCTGATTAAAAGTGGATTTAGGGATCGAATCGAAAAAGTCACATATAATTGTTTGGTTGATTTTAGGAGTACACATCAGCTTAGGATATAATTCGGAAAGTACATATGAAAAAGGGATGACTGGAAGCACAAAAGATATTTGTATCCCTCCGAATATCATTATGGCATTCGAAATTCACGTTGTTGTACGTGACAGGAAAGTAAATCCTTTGGTAAAATATTCGCGTGAGGATACTTACTATTAACAAGCAACCGAACAAAGAGATTTTCTCTCTCATTGCCTTTCAAAGATAAAATGCACAATTAATTCAAGGAATTTTGTGGGAACACTCTTTGTTTCAGACGGGTTTTAAATTATTATGTGCTAGTGGTACGAGGTCCTTTTGTCTGAAATTTGTTTCGATGCGAGACTGCATACGTTGATAATCATTATTGAGAAGTGTTTATTGAATTTACACCGAAATGAATTTACTTTGCAAAGTTAAATACTCATTATGGTACACTTCACTGTATTGTAATTATAATTAAGTAATTAAGTAATACTTTCAGTTCTTTGTACTTTATTATTTCCTTTATTGGTAAACGAAGCATTTATTTAGCCTTTATAGGGCTACCATCATACTGCGTGTAAGTAGACTTCTTTGTTTGGGGCATTGTTCCTAGCGATTGAAACATAACAATTAATTTATCAATTAAGTCGACAAAATAAAGGAATTTAATAGCTAAAGCAGTTTAAAAATAAGTCAGCTCTGTATGAATTCATCTGAATGACTGCATTAAAATATAAAGAAGAGAATACAATGGTTTGTTAGGGTTCACCACAAGTCTCACCCCCATGGTGGACCAAAGAACTAGCCAGAATAAGAAAAGAAACAAGGAAACTCTTGAACCTGGTGAAATCAACGGGAGCTTACTCGGACTGGGAGCTATACACAGTCAGTCAGAGGGACTTCAAGAGCGCAACGCAAAAAGCCAAAAGACAGGCGTGGCAATGCTTTTGCGACGAGATTAAGGGTACAACAGAAACGGCCAGATTGAGGAAAATCCTCTCCGGAGAATCGAAAACTCTAGGTTCCCTAAAGAACACTCATTAAAAAGCACTTCCCGGGGTGTACTACCGTACCATGTGGCAGTACTAATAACAGCAATCACAGCGAATCGGAACCTTCTGCAGATTTGGTAACAGAGGACAGAATAGTGTTGGCAGTAAGATCTCCCTTAAAATCCCCAGGACTTGATGGGATTATGCCGATCATGCTGCAAAGAACTGCACCAATCATTATCCCAGTTCTCAAGAAGCTATTTGCCAGTAGTCTTAAACAATGTCACATACCAAGAACATGAAGGGAGGTAAAGGTGGTGTTTGAGATTTAAATCAAAAACATAATATTTTTGTTGATCAATTGAAACTTATTTGCCTTTATATATTACTTTCAATTATTTGCTACTAATTTTCATTTGTCATTATCACACGTTAGCTTACATTTAATGATCTATTCGCAATTGGTATAAATTATGTAATTGTTAACGTAACTTACATCGCAATTTGTTACTCACTGTACTTTGATAGTACGTTATCATAATCTCTCATTAGTCTAAAAATTAACTACTGTGTGAGACGATCATGCTCAAGCGAGAGTGCGCTGCTGCTTCGAACTCCCGATCTTACGTGCTCTCGATCACTTGGATCTCGATCGTTGCAGACACCACACCCTGGCTAAGTATCTTACTAACCTAAGTATCATCTAGCTGTACTATATATATATTATCTTCAGTGAATAAATCGAACTTGTTATTGCACATATTCTATCGTTCCTATTCATTTATCTTCGGTGCAATAGCAAGTAGTCCCTTCAAATTCCCAATCATAAAATTTGCTGGTCCTTCGAGCCGGATTAATAAATTTGTGCGTGATCTTATTATGTATGCTAAACTTTATTGAAAAACCACGTTGTGATAATTTTTTGCTGTGCTGTGTGGTAGAACTCAGATAAACATTCCCTCGCTTCAGACTACTTTCGAATTATATCGCGGTTTATAATTAAGCAAGGTGTTTCTGCGCAATAACCCTCGGCGTGTTTCACCTGGTTTTTCAATTACCTACTTATATATATATATGAACAATAAGACATTGCAAAAAATATGAACTCGTTAAAAGTAAAGCGTGGAAATATTAAAGGTCGCCTAACACGTGCTTCTGCATTTGCCGAAGCCATTAATACCTCCACCACTATCGAGATGTTGGAGATTCGATTAAATAAATTGGAAGAAGCGTGGTCGGAGTTTTCTTCCATTACATTTGAGTATTTGCCCCACGTGGAGGAAACTGATATCGAAGCCTTTGAAGTTGAGTTCGGGGAATATGAAACCAAATATTTCGCAACACATTCGCGCATACAAAAGGCTATTCGCGAAAGAAAAACTCCTATACAAACCGAATCGGAGGACTCGGTACTAGACCGTCTAGCTAATCAGCAGTCCACTCTTCTAGAAAAGATTAATTTATCGGGAAACACGTGTTTCACTACCAATCTCCCAAAAATTGAAGTGCCTCCTTTCTCCGGTTGCTACAAGGATTGGCCATCTTTCCGCGACCTATTTCTGGGTGCTGTCGATAATAAATCTAATCTCACCCTTACCCAGAAATTTTATTATCTAAAATTTTTCTTGCGAGGAGATGCAGCTAATGTTATAAAGCATATTCCCGTGTCCGAAGCCAACTACATCGAGGCTTGGGACAGGCTTGAGAAGAGATATGATCGCGTAAATTTAATCATGCAATCGTTTGTACAAACATTTATATCTCTTCCATCGCTAAGTGTGCCAAACGTTCAGCTGCTACGTAAAATAACGGATGGTGCAGATGAGGTTATTTGTGGATTAAATGCAGTGGATAGAAATAGTCGCGACCCATGGCTTATTCACCTTTTGCTAGCTAAACTCGATCAAGACACGAAGCAGGCTTGGGCTGGAGAAGTAGGTTCTAGGGATGACCATCCGATTAATGATTTAATTGAATTCCTTGAACAACGGTGTATCGCGTTAGAATCATGTCAACCTTCTTGTCGTTCGGTCGCATCGCGGGGAAAACAACCTTCTCAAATTCGAGCCCACTTAGCCAAACCATTTGAAGGTAAGACTCAGTGTCCTAAGTGTAAGAAAGACCATACTTTATCACAGTGTACCCAATTTGTCTCGTTAGACGTTGAATCGCGAAGAACTTTCGTTAAAACACATTCACTTTGCTTTAACTGTCTCCGTAGTGGACATACGTCTAATAAGTGTCGGTCAACTTTTCGTTGTCGTGTCTGCAAAGCTCCTCACCATTCGCTAGTTCATCTCGAGGATCCAAAAAGCAATTCATCGTTGTCGCCCTCATATACATCACCATCGTCGTTTTCGCCTGCGGTATCGTCTATAGTACAACAGCCTCATTCACCAAGAACCACCTCCACTTCTGCCGCTGATCCCACATTGGTTAACAACCACTCGCTTGAGTTTAGTATTCGCAAGCAAACCGTGCTACCAACCATTCTTGCTAAACTTCAAGATATTCAGGGACAGCTTATCGATTGTCGTGTTTTGCTGGATACGGGGTCTCAATGTTCATTTATCTCCGAATCATTTGCACAGAGGCTAGGACTTCCGCGCAAACACTCTCGAGTTCCTGTGTTGGGCCTGTCATCCAAAGAAGCGGGGTACACCAAAGGGGTTGTATCCATTCAGCTGTTTTCGCGCTATGACTCAACACATATATCTGTCGACGCGTATATTCTTCGCAAATTGACTTCCAATTTACCTGCTAAATCGTTTGATCCTTCGACATGGGATCATATTCGGAAGTTGGACCTCGCAGATCCTTTCTTCCACGTTTCAAATTCAATCGACTTACTGTTAGGAGCTGACAAGGTCTGGACTATTCTCAAAGGAGACCAACTCCGTGGACCCCAAGGTCTTCCTTTAGCTCAGAAGACATCGTTCGGTTGGGTCATTACGGGAGAGCTACTCGATTCGAATATCCACGGCAACGAATTGTCTTCGTTTCATTCAGCTGTTGATGTTGATATTTTGCTGCGGCGTTTTTGGGAGTTGGAAGAAGTCCCTCCTTACAAAGCTGACAATACGTATAATGATCCAGCTGAAAACCACTTCAGAAAAACGTTTTCGCGTTCACCTGATGGAAAATACGTTGTATCCCTTCCATTCAAAACACCCTCTCCAAGCTTTGGAGATTCATTGCAGTCGGCCGTGTCTCGTTTGTATTCGATGGAACGTCGGTTTCGAATCAACCCGAACTTGTACCGCCAGTATTCCAAATTTATGCAAGAATACTTTGAACTTGGCCACATGGAACTTACCCTCGCGACCAAATAACGTGCAATGCTTATCACTTTTATCTCCCCCATCATGCGGTGTTGAAACCGGAAAGTTCGTCAACCAAACTTCGTGTCGTGTTTGATGGTTCGGCTAAAGACTCGAATGCACAATCATTAAACAGCCAACTCTTAATCGGTCCGCCAATTCAACGCGATTTATTCGGTGTGTGCTTACGCTTTCGGCAGCATCGGTTTGTTTTCACTGCCGATATCGTTTAAAGGTTTCGCCAAATATGGATTAATGAACATGATACTGATTATCAACGTATCGTTTGGCGTGACACTCCTGATGAACCGGTCAGACATTATCGTTTACGAACCGTAACGTATGGCACAGCATATGCTCCGTTTTTGTCGGTTCGCGTCCTAAAGCAGATTTCGGATGACTATCAATCTCAATACCCAAATGCGGCTCGCATCCTGTCAAACGATGTTTACGTCGACGATATCATGACAGGCGCAAATTCCATCGATAAGTTGCTAGATTTGCAGTCTGAATTAGTCGCTTTGTTATCGCTAGCTAATCTCAAACTTCGAAAATGGAGCTCCAATTGTTGCCCTCTGCTCGCTAAACAACTACCTGAGGACTGCGAGTATTCATTCGTCGACCCTGAGCGTTCGCAATCCCTAATCAAGGTACTTGGAATGTACTGGAGTCCCTCTAGTGATATATTTTCTTATCGTATGACTCCTTCTAAGCCATATCAATGTTCAACAAGGCGAAACCTACTTTCCGAAATAGCTCGTATATTCGACCCACTCGGACTCTTGGCTCCTTCCGTTATTCTATTTAAAATTATGTTTCAGGAGTTATGGGCATCTGAGGTTAAACTTGGTTGGGATGATCCCCTGCCTACTGACATATCCGATAGATGGATGACCTACCGACAGCAACTTCCATATTTTGAGCAGATTCGGGTTCCGCGAAATATGTTTGCATCGGAAGAAGGTATCGAACTTCATGGCTTCTCGGATGCTTCGTCGTTAGCATACGCCGCAGTCGTTTATGTTCGCTCAAAAACCATTACAGGTGATTTCAAGGTCACCATCGTGGCAGCAAAAACTAAAGTAGCACCAATCAAAACCGTTTCTATTCCCCGTCTAGAACTCTGTGGTGCACTGCTACTAGCGCGGTTATTGACTTTAGTGAAATCGGCGGTTACTGCCAATATATCAAAGACATTCGCATGGTGCGATTCCGAAATAGTACTTCATTGGCTTTCGTCACCCCCTCGTCGCTGGACAACGTTTGTTGCCAATCGCACAGCAGTCATTCTGGAGATGACTCCAAGACACTCATGGCGGTATGTCCCGTCGGAATCGAATCCTGCAGACCGTGCTTCTCGCGGTGTGTCTCCTTCCAATCTATTTAGCCACAACCTATGGTGGACCGGTCCATCCTGGCTATCATTATCTGAAGAACACTGGCCTAAATCGATCTTTTCTTCAGGAATCGCGGAAAGTGACTCGGTTAAAAAGGAAGAAAAAACAGCTTTAAGGCATGTACTGGTCACGTCGTTTGATGGTCATGTCATTCAAAGCTTAATCGACAAAATCTCTTCATGGCAACGGTTGCAAAGGATTGTCGCGTACGTTCTTCGTTTCGCATCGAATTGTCGGTTAAACAAATCTCTTCGAGTTCATCATGGTCTAAGATACTCGGAAATCCAAGCAGCAAAAATCGTCATCTTCAAATTCGTTCAACTTCAATCTTTTGCAGATGACATTAAACACTTGATTAGTAAAAAGCAACTCTCTTTGAAATCGCCGCTCTTGAGATATTCTGCATTTTTGGACAACGATGGAGTTCTTCGTGTTGGAGGACGTATAAAACACGCAACTGTGTCATACAACATCAAGCACCCAATAATACTACCCAAGACTAACCCTATTTCCTCCCTTATAGTAGCAGAAACCCACCAACGCTACCTACACGCAGGAGTATCGGAAACGTTTGCCTTCATACGACAGCAATTTTGGATTTTGGGCAGTCGGAATCTTATTCGGAAAATCATTCACCGATGCAAGCCTTGCTTCATGCAGCGAAAACAAACTAGTCAACAGATGATGGGCGATCTACCATCGCATCGAATTCAGCAAAGTCGTCCATTTTTTAAAACTGGCTGTGACTATGCTGGGCCTATAACCATCAAACTATCGCGTTGTCGGAAGCCGAAGTTATCGAAAGCCTACATTGCGCTGTTTGTGTGCATGTCTACGAAAGCTATCCATTTGGAGGTCGTAAGTGACCTAACATCCGATGCATTTCTCGCAGCTTTGCGTAGATTTGTATCTCGTCGTGGACTGTGCAGTAATATCTACAGCGATAATGGCACGAATTTTCAAGGGGCTCGGCGGTGCCTAAGTGAAATGCACAAATTAGTTTTGGCACAGTCACATAATGATGCTATCGCTGCTGCTCTTGCCAAGGATGATATATCGTGGCATTTCATCACACCATCTGCGCCACATTTTGGTGGTTTGTGGGAGGCTGGCGTCAAGTCAGTCAAACTGCACTTGCGTCGTGTTATTGGCTCTTCAATCTTAACGTTTGAAGAACTTTATACAGTTTTAACACAAATTGAGGCTGTACTAAACTCTCGTCCTCTATGTTCTATGTCTGATTCTGACCTAAATCCATTAACCCCCGCTCATTTTCTCGTAGGTGAACCTCTAACAGCTATTCCTGAACCCAGTCAACCAGAGATGTCGCCTAATCGCCTTATGCAGTTCAAACACATCCAGAGCATGACCCAAGGATTCTGGAAGAGATGGCACATGGAGTACCTAACCACCCTGCAGGAGCGACCTAAATGGCAACATTCTAGAGCCGACATCAAGCCTGGGGACCTAGTTGTCATCAAAGAGCCAAATCTTCCTCCTACCAAGTGTCTTCTAGGCCGAATAGAAGCTGTGAACCCCGGCGCCGACAGACGTACACGAGTGGCCACTGTAAGGACATCAGCAGGAACATTTATCCGCCCCATCACCAAACTGGCCTTACTACCGATATCCTGAAACTCGTTCCAGGGCGGGCGGGATGTTTGAGATTTAAATCAAAAACATAATATTTTTGTTGATCAATTGAAACTTATTTGCCTTTATATATTACTTTCAATTATTTGCTACTAATTTTCATTTGTCATTATCACACGTTAGCTTACATTTAATGATCTATTCGCAATTGGTATAAATTATGTAATTGTTAACGTAACTTACATCGCAATTTGTTACTCACTGTACTTTGATAGTACGTTATCATAATCTCTCATTAGTCTAAAAATTAACTACTGTGTGAGACGATCATGCTCAAGCGAGAGTGCGCTGCTGCTTCGAACTCCCGATCTTATGTGCTCTCGATCACTTGGATCTCGATCGTTGCAGACACCACACCCTGGCTAAGTATCTTACTAACCTAAGTATCATCTAGCTGTACTATATATATATTATCTTCAGTGAATAAATCGAACTTGTTATTGCACATATTCTATCGTTCCTATTCATTTATCTTCGGTGCAATAGAAAGTAGTCCCTTCAAATTCCCAATCAGGTGGTTTTTATACCTAAGACGGGCAAGGCTAGTCACACCACCGCGAAGGACTTCAGACCAATAAGCCTTACCTCTTTCATCCTGAAAACTTTTGAAAGATTGCTCGACATCTACATACGTAGTAGAATACGCCCGGGGGACTTATCCCCAGCCCAACACGCATACACGAAGGGTAAATGTGTGGAAACTGCTCTACATTATGTTGTCGGCTCTATAGAAAAATCACTTATGGATAAAGAGTTCACACTAACTGCTTTTTTGGACATTGAAGGAACCTTCAATAATGTAAATACCGAAGCGGTTAAAAGAACCCTAAGAAACTCAGACATCGACATCAGTCTAATTAACTGGATTGTTAGCATGCTCGAGGAACGACATATAACCACCGAACTTAAGGGTTCAAGCTCGAAGCATAGGCCTCGATGGGTACCCCTCAAGGCAGGGTAATCTCCCCACTGCTTTCGGTCATTGTTCTTAATGAGGTACTACAACAACTAAGGTACAGTGGGGTCAGAGCTACAGCGTACGCGGATGACGTCGTGCTGCTTGCAACAGGTAAATTCCTGCCTACCCTTAGCGAACAACTTGACGGAGCCCTAAATATTCTTAGCATATGGGCCAGGAGCTGCGTTCTAAAGGTTAATCCCCAGAAAAGCGAACTCGTACTTTTTACGAATAAGAGGAAAATACCGGAGTTTTGTACACCTTCTGTTGATGGTATCCCACTCAGATTGTCCGATAGCGCAAAATACCTGGGCCTTGTACTTGACAAAAAGTTCAATTGGAGATTAAATATAGAGGAAAGAATTAAGAAAGCAACAATAGCCTTTTAATCATGTAGTAGAATTTTTGGTAGAACCTGGGGACCCTCCCGCAAAATCATACTATGGATGTATACGGCAATAGTTAGACCCATACTGACTTACGGCAATCTAGTATGGTGGCCAGCTGTCAACAAATCCACCAACTTAAAGGCAATCACCAAAGTTCAAAGACTGGCGTGCATTGGCAATGAGGACAACCCCAACCGCAGGACTCGAAGCTATCCTCAACCTGCTACCGCTAGACATCTTTATACGAACATCAGCTGCCATTAATGTTATGAGAATAAGTCAGTCAGCGAACTGGAAACCAAGCAGAACAGGTCACTCGATGATCCTACTCGATTACTTTGGCCTTATGCCCGTAACGGATTACATGACGCCATATTTAGACTTTACAAGGCCTTTCTCTACCGCCTACCCTAGCAGGGAAGATTGGAAAAGCGGTCATATACCTAATGCCGAATCTATAGCCATCTACACGGATGGTTCAAAAATGAGCACTGGTGTAGGATCTGGTATCTTCTCCGACCCTCTAGGTGTATCAAAATCCATACGACTTCCAGACCACAGCAGCGTTTTCCAAGCAGAGGTCTTAGCAGTGGCAACAGCCGCCCGTGAGTCTGCGATAAGGGCAATACCGCCAGAAGGTATCACCATCTTTATCGACCGCCAGGCAGCTATAAAAGCGATTACTGCCATAGAAATTAAATCGAAGCTTGTGAAGTGTTGTCGAGAAGAGCTCAGGGTTCTTGGAACACAGCACAAGATATCGCTCTGTTGGGTCCCTGGACACGAGGATATCCCAGGCAATGAGAAAGCCGACGAGCTGGCGAGAATCGGCTCAGCAGCCCCACCAGAACAAGTTGATCCCCCTGTGTGTATTCCGCCTTGCAGGGAATAAAGCCACTGAGGAGGCGAACACAAGACGGAGCTCCATGGAAACTTGCGCCATCACTAGGAAGATATGGCCGTCTTTGGACAAAGCAAAGACTGAGAGAATCATCCGGAAAGATAGGAAATCCCTTTCCACCCTCGTGGGCATCATCACGCGGCACAACACTCTGCGGTACCACTTGACGAAACTACGCCTGACGGAGGAGGAACTCTGTAGAGGCTGTGGTGGCGGGGAAGTTTCTGGGGACACAACCCACTTCCTGTGCCACTGTCCGAGTCTTCAACACTCCAGGAAAAAGTTCCTTGGTAAATATTTCTTCCAGGATCTCGAGGAACTCTCCGGCGTTTCAACGGAAAAGATGTTGAACTTCATCAAATCCTCAGGGTTGTTTGTATGCAGAAACGAAGTAAGTGACTGAGTTAGTAGTTTTTAGTTTCATTAGGTAAGGGATTACTTTTTCCCCCATGGGTACCACAATGGGTCAACGCTGACCTGAGTGTGGCAGAGAGCGTTCCTCCCTGCCAGCCCACATACCTAACCTAACCTAGGGTTCACCACTCTGAAATGTTAACAACTATGCCAGCTTCTGCTGACTGCAGTTTACGGGCGTAGTTCTTGTTGATGTAGACTTTAACGATGGAACTATAGGCGGCGACAAAGTTCTCATCTCGCTACTACTTGCATTCTATTCCAACAAGGGGATTCACCGCCATGGAATAGCTTTCAGGCAGCTGCACGTTATCGATCATCCACAGCAGTCCGATTTAGAATCCCTCCTTCATCCTTTTCTTTGTTGACCGAAGAATGTCTCTAATTCGGACGTGCGTCGGCTTTGCTGTCGATTGGTGGTGATGGTTTTACTCCAAAGCTCTCGGTCTCGAAATACTTCGCGATCAGTTTGTGCAATGACTCGTCGCTCGGTGGATAGGTGAGAGGGCATGACGGCGTTGTGGAAGCGATCTTTGTAGTTAGGCCGAACACTACCCCGAACACTACTCAATCCACAGTTCCGTGTTCGTAACGTATGAACAATTTCTGTAGATCACTTGGAAATTATTTGGCAATCCTAAGCGACAGTGATCTGTTATCTGCCTTTGAGGCTACGAAGTTTGCTTTTGCCCAAACTTTGAATATGTAAGTTGATATCCGACATAGCATAAACGTTGATATCCGGCATAGCATAAACGTCTCGTATGCTTCTTCCGGGTGCCTGCCTATTCGTCAAAATTTATTTGGCAATTCTTATTTCGCATTTATTGAAATTAATTTTATTTGTCTCGCAATAGTTGTTTCGCAAATTTTCATTCGGTCTTTCATTTATCTTGCAGCGTGGTCATTTCGCAATGCTTTTCCTGCACTTTTCCATTTCGTTTATGATTAGACAGCAATTCGTTTCTTTGAGGTATTTATTTCGCTAGCTGTTAGTTCCCGTTTTGCTAAGTCGCCGCTTATGGAATTGACAAAATTACACTTGGCATTCATTCGTTTTCCAAACGCCAGCCGTGGTTAAAAGTGAGGTATCACTATTTCGCAAAATGAATAGTCCGGAAAACGTTGGTTTCTTATTAAAATCTATAAGAAATAAAGATAAGCTTATTGCCGCCAGTTTTTCATACGACTTTGGACAATTAAACAAAGAAAAAACTACGTTTTGTGCTTTGAACTTAGAAAAAAATATTTAATACAAGTGCAAAGGCCGCTTGGTTACTACCTACGATAATGGAGTGCATATAAAAGTAGAATTTTGTTAATAAATATGAATTGAATTCCCAAAAAATACGTATATACATGGTTCCCTTTTTATTACTTTGCATAGTGTTACTAAGCTTTGAAATTTATTAACATGTAATAGATTGTTTAGTTTAGTTTATTTAACCTACAATTTCCACAATCAACAGGTTTTTCAAAAATTAATACAATTCATTTAATTCAATTACATAAATTTAAGTAAAATTAATTATTGACCTAAGACTAACAATAGAGAGGCTTTGAAAGAGTTTCTGGGCACATAAATATCTAAGTTCGTGTAAAACAAACTAAATAACTTACAACACTATGTGATAAGTTCACGAAAACTATATATGGTAGAATGAGGAGCTTCAAATAAAAGTGGCACTTGTCTAAGAACTCTAGACGGAGCGTATAAATTTATACTGTTAAGTAAATTGCTGCTGTCGATAGATGCACATAACAAATCACGAATGAACATAACAATATACGTTTTTCTTCTCGTTTTAAGAGTTTGCAATCCTAGCAATAGACATTTAGATTGGTAAAAATGATGTACATTAGAATCATGGGCATTACAAAGAAGCCGACACAAAGCAAAACGTAAGAAATTCTTTTGTACCCGTTCGATTCCATCGATACAATTCAGAGCAGTAGGATTCCAAACAACACAAGCATATTCTAAAATTGGACGGACAATGCTGCAAAATAGAGACTTTAAGGTATAAGGATCTTTAAAGTAGTAAGAATTTTTATTAATGAAGCCCAAGATTGAATTTGATTTAGAAACCATTAACTAATATGTAAATCAAAAGCAAGCTTTCCATCAAAAATAACCCCGAGGTCCTTAAAATCATTAACAATCTGAAGATTAGTATTTTCAAACGCGTAGGAGGGACGATGTGGTGTAGTGATCGATTATAAGACACGGATGCGCACTTAGTTAAATTTCATATTAAGTCATTCATCATTCATCTTTTTGCATTAAAAAGTAGTCACGGACGGATGAAATTATTGTAAAAAAAATGTACATCATCAGCGTACATCAGGCAATGACAATGTTTTAAAATACCGGGTAAATCATTTTTTTTTTTTTGTTCGCCTGGAGGTGCAGGAATCTTCAAAATATACCAATGGTCCGTACCATTGGTTATGCCCGATTCATATATCTGACAAAGCCATCAGTGCTAGTCAGTATATGCCTACGGGCTAAACCTCACCCCTCATAGAGGCACTATGAGAACCGGCTGCGCGTACTCATAGTAGTAGGAAATTCGTTCCTCTTATTTTTTCATTTTTGTGATGACTACGACTAAGTTGCCTTAACAAGTAGTTTACGTTTCTATAGTGTTAATCGCGTTAGGTAGGTAGCTTTCCAGTGAAGGCACCTACTAATACCGTCATTTCATGCGATATTTCTTTACGGCGCTAGGTCGAAAGGTCTTGTTCTTTGTAGTCGGCGCTCAAGATTTGTCACGTCCATAGTACGGATTATTTCATTATTGCAATGAACATGAAGACGGGTACGAAGTTTGCGAGCAAAGTTTGTTACTTCGTCCCTCACGGTAGCAATTCCTAGATCTCTGTGAATATAACTATTCCTTATACAGCAAGGAGCATTCACGATTGCTATTAGTATTTCGTTTTGAAATGCTTGCAGTAGAGCCATATTGCTTGGTTTGGTACAACACCAAAGTTCTATACCATATATCCAAGACGGTTTTAGGACTTGCTTGAACAGAAGCAGTTTGTTGTATACGCTTAACTTCGAGTATCTTCCGAGTAGCCAATACATTTCTCTAAATCTGATTTCGAGCTCTTCTTGCTTCTTTTTAACATGTGGTTTCCACTTAAGTTTTGCGTCTAGGGTCATTCCTAAATATTTTGCCTCTTTGCCGAGTTAATGGATATAGGTAAGTTGTATACCTTTCTTAACGTAAAATTGACATGTGTTGATTTTGTCTCATTGAGGACTATTCGCCAGGTTTTTGTCCATTCGCATACTTTGTTCAAAGCTCGTTGGAGTTTTCCCGTTGATGATTCGACTGACTCATCCATTACGAGGATAGCCGTGTCGTCTGCGAACATTGCTACAACGGTCCCTTCATCTTGTGGTATATCTCTTGTGTAGAGCAGGAACAGGATTGGACCGAGAACACTTCCTTGTGGAACACCGGCGTAGATTTCTTTGAAATCCGAATACTGACTCCCGTGTCTAACACGGAAAAGTCTGTTTTCAAGATAAGATTCCAATATTCTGTACAACTTTTTCGGTAAGATTACCTTTCGTACCATACCTTGTCAAAGGCTTGCGATACGTCGAGAAAAGCGCTAGAACATATTTTGTTTTCCTTCTAGAGCTTTTTCAATTTCGTTCGTTATTCGATACACCTGATCGATTGTGGAATGTTTGACCGGAAAGCCGAATTGATGATCCGGGATCAAGTCTCTTTCTTCAATTACTGGTTGCAATCGTTTCAGCAGAAGTTTCTCGAAGACCTTAGATATTATTGGCAGAAGTGAAATGGGTCTATATGATTTCTTGTCATTTGCACATTTCCCCGGTTTCGGAACCATAATAACTTCGGCGACTTTCCATTGCCTTGGAACATATAATAGTCTTAAAGAAGAATTTATAATGTAGAGCAACTTAACCAGCACTTTTTTCGGTAGCTGTTTCAAAATTTCGCCAGTGATTAAATCATATCCCGGAGCCTTGTTATTTTTCATTTTTTTTATAACCATTCGAAGTTCGGACAGGGATATGGTTTTTACTTTAAAGTTGTCGGGTGCCATATTATCATTCGGATCTTCGATCAACGGTTGTCTATCGAACAGCTTGAACGTTTCCTCTAAGTGATCGGCAAATAATTCTGCTTTCTCTTTGTCTTCTTTTGCCCATTCCCCGTTAGCTTTCCTAATTGGCGGCGAGTGCATTACAGGTATCCTTATGGACTTCATAGAGAGTAGTTTGAATACTTATCAGCGGTCAGACCCTCGAGGTAAGTAGAAGTCTCGTGATTTTTTAGGACCTGCAGCACATTTTTTAGCTTGTTACAAAGGTGGTTCAGATAAATTTTATCCGGTGGCGCGCGGGACTGTTGCCATCTCTTGCACGCTCTCCACTTTTCTCGTATGAGGTCTTCGATTTCAGGCTGTTATTTGACTTTATTGTTCCGTGCTTCTGTCTTCCGCAAAGGAGTGTTTTTCCACGCTGAGCTCTGAATGGCTTCGACGAGTTTGTCGATTTCTTCTTCTATTTCGAACGGTTGTCTTTAGCGGTACATTTAAAGCAGCATTTCCTTGCAGTCTCTTCTGAAAGCGTCCCAGTTAGTTTTGTTACTAGTTAACCTAGGCGATCCTTCTTTTTTTTACCAGACTTCCACCTATTTTCAGAGTGACTGCTGAGTGGTCTGAGCATAGATCATAGCATTCTTCAACTTCCGTCAAATTTTTAGTTAACCCTTTTGCGATAAAGAAGTCGACGAGGTCAGGGATTTTATTTTTGTCAGTTGGCTAATAAGTTCGCTTTCCTGTCGAAAAAAAGTTCGCCCCATGTTTCATGCTGGCTTTGTACAATAATCTGCGTTTTGTCGAATTGCATCTTGATCCCGAGAAAGTGTTTTTCGCGTTAAAGTCACCACCTAAGACAAAATTAGGTCCGAGTGAGTCAAAGAGACGAACGAGGTCGTCTTCTACTAGCTTATATCCCGGAGGGAAGTAAAAAGATCCGATGTTGTAGTCTAAGTTATTTATTTTTACAGAGACTGAGCTTATTTGCATAGAATCAAACTCTATTTCTATGTTTTCGGTGTGCTTAATACAGTCTTTGATGTAAAGAGAGGACCCGTCTCCCGCATTTTCCGAAGGATGATTCGCATGGTAATCGCTGTAACCTTTTATTTTGGGTCTAAGTCCCTTTTTTAAGTGCGTTTCCGATAACAAACATATATCAATATTATTTTTCCTTACAAACACTTCTAACTAGCGACGTTCTAAATAAATCATTAATGAAAAGAAGAAATAGTCAAGGACCCAAATGGCTACCTTCTGGAACTCCCGAAGTAACATTTATTATTTTTGAGTACTGATCTCCAATGACGACAAATTGTGTCCGTCCATATAAATAGGATCTAAACCAACTAAGCAAAGAACCAAAAATACCAAATGCTTTAAGTTTACTAATAAGAATAAATAGATTAACCCTACTAAATGCTTTGACGAAATCAGTATATATAACATGAACTTGCTGATGATTTTCAAGCGCAGTAACACAGAAATTAGTAAATTTTACAAAATTAGTTGTAATAGATCTCCATTTCCAAAAACCATGTTTATATTTGCTGATATAAGCCTTAATTAAAACATTAAACTTGTCTTTTACAAGGCAATCAAGAATCTTGGGTATTAAAGGCAACTTAGTAATGGGCCTATAGTTTAAGACGTTATGCTTTTTTCCAGACTTATAAATGGGAGTTATACTTAAAACTTTCCAGTCATCTAAAAACCCCGCTCGATAGAGATAGGTTAAATAATGCAGTTAGAGGAGCACAAAGTGTGGTAGTGCAATGTAGTGCGAAGAACAATTGGACAAATACCTAATAAATCAGGCTTGTATTTGGGATCTACCTGGGTAAGCAAGGTTAGCACTTCCTCTTCATCGAAAGCAAACAAGGTATAGTCTGTCATGGATGGAAGGGATTTAAAGTAAACTTCATAAGTCGAATTTGTAGAATTATAAATACTTTGAAAGTATTCGGCAAACATATCTGCAACTTCTTTTGGTTCACTACTCTGTTTGTTATTATGATGCATCATTGTAGGGAATCCGATGCTTTTCCGCTTAGAATTACCGAAGCTCCAACAGAAACACAAATTCTTTCCTAAGACGAGAAAAAACCGCATGATTGGATTCTGACTTAGAAAGTTTGAACTTTTTGTGAGCGGCATTTTTGGCATTTTTCAGTCTTATTAATCTGTGATTGTACCACGCGGGACGAGAATTCACTTTCTTGCGGACTAAAGGCACACATTTATTTAAGACATCAATTGATACATTTTTGAAAGTAAGAAAGTTTTCAGATAAATTCTTATTTTTAAATTTATGTGACCAGTTGACAGAAGCAAAAAGAGAATTCATGCTATTAAGATTATTTATGTTGAAACTGCGAACAAAGGAAATGGGGTTGTTAAACTTATTGAAATTATAATTTTTAATTAAAATACAAAGCGCAGTGTGCAAAATTGAATTATGTAACAAAGGTTCACATTCAGCTACGGATGCGTTTAGATAATCAGAAACAAGGACTAGATCTAGAACATTTTAAAATGAATTTGGAACGGAATTTATTTGATTTAAGTTAAAAGAAAATAATGTGTCTACTAAAATGATTTCTTGTTCAGAACGCAATGAGATTGGCATTAATTTAGTTTCACTACACAGGACCCATGTTAAATTTCCAAGGTTAAAGTCACCAATAACACATAAATTAAAATTCTGGTATTCTGCGGAAGAAGCAACCCTGTTGATGTTATCCAGATGTTTATTGTAAACAAACGTTGAACTATGAGGAAGGATATAGTTGAGGAAAATCAGCAAACCGGTACCAGCAACACCCACTTGAACACGCAGATGGTCAATGTTCAATCGGCTCTCTTCGAAACAATGTCAATCTCAACAGCTGATGCAATTAAAGATCTCCGAACTTCCAATACAACGCCGCCACCGCGTGTTTTGCTAACATCAAAGCGATTGCAACGAAAAACGGGGAAGGTAGAGGTGTCAAAGAGTTCTTCAATCATATGGTGATCGTGCAGCTAGGTTCCAGAGAGAGCAATTATGTCATAATTGCACTCATCCATAGAAAGAGAAAGCTGTCTTAGTTTAGAAGAGAAACCTCCCGTGTTCTGATGGTAAACACTTAGCTCATTGTTACGACGTGAGTGGGAGGGCAATACACTCTCAGCAACTGTTGGGCTATTGGGAACTGTTGTTATGACTTGTTGTTGGTGTTGAATGACCCAATGTTTTTTGGTGGAAAATCGAATTTTCTGACGTAAACATTCAATGGCCAATTGTCTGCATTCAATGCAGAGCCAAATTTATGGGCAGGAAGACCAACTTTGAAATTGATATATTTTAAAGCAGAAATGTCCGTGTCTTTTTTTATCAATTTATAGCACTTAATGTCGTCTTCGGATAAATTCAGTTTCTGTGCAATATACTTTTAAATTGCAGACTCGGCAGTTGTGGATGAAAACTTTGAAACATGCAACCATTTGGCACGCGAGATGACATTCATACCATCGGGTAATACATCGACACCAACAACATGGGTGCGAAGTTTGTGACGTTTATTTTGTGCCACTTGCCAGTTGTTTTCATTCACGTTACTGCTAGGTATTTGAGTGTCAGTGACTCCGCGGACGGCTGATTTTGCCGCAGCAGGACGAACTGTATCGTTGATGGAACACTTGTATTGGTAAACACTGGATTTTTTGTTTGAAGCGGAATGAGTTTACTGGTCGAGGGGAGGGAGTTGTCTGCAATAACGTTTTTAGTTTTTTTGGGCATTGTTTTACACATATTGACAGACTCGATTGATTTCTCACGAACACTATTTAAAAGATCAGCAACATTTACTCGGAGAGAGTCCAAATCACACATTTTTTTTGTGAGTACATTTACAACGGAGACCAAATCATTGACCTTGGTAAATAATTGTCCAATAGGAAATTTAGAGCACTCAGGGCAATAATAGGCAATATTTGAATTTGAATATAACAAATTTTCAAGGAAAATTTCAGGAACCGCGGAACAAATCTTATGAAAAAAGTTTCCACAAAATAAACCGCACTTAATTCCTTCATACAGTAGAGGTTTGGAGCACTTGTCACTTACCATAATGAAAACACACCCGCACAGCTCGAAGAGTTGCTCGCAAGGCAAAACAATTTAAGAGCTTAATAATACTATGCAAAATAATAAAAAGCGAAATAATACAATGCAAAATAGCAAAATGCATTTATTCGCATAACGCAAGATGAAAATTGCGAGATAAATATTGCGAAATGATATTCTTGCGATACGATAATATAGTGAAATAAGTACTTTCTGAACAAAAATTGCTAATAAATGAAATGCGAAATGATTAGAATGCAAGACAACATATTGCGAAATGATCGCAGCGAAATAACAAAATGCGTGAAAAAACAACGATTTGTACCATACCCGCTTCATCCTTTTACCAGCTTCACAGACGTAAACGTTGACTAGCACTGTAGGCTCTTGAGTCTGTCTTTCTCCAACCCAATGCATATTTAATCTGCGGTGTTGACCATGCAGACCTAGCTCCTTCACCAATTCGGCATCCAACATGATTATTGATGATCCTTCATCCATTCAGGCAAACGTATCAACGAATTCATTTGGGGCATAAAGCGTGACTAGCAACACACGAAATAGCAAACTCTTATTTCTCACGACATCCTTTATAGCCAGCAATGTGCTACAGGAAATACTTGCAACTGGTTCTACGGCTAGCTAGCCCACTCCAGCCTCTTAGACATTGGAAGCTTGACTCCTCCAATAATGTTGGATTCGACATATGCTGATGGTCGTTCACTGTTTGGAGAAACACGGCAAGATTCTTTACTTTAGTTGCAAATGGAATTAGACGAATCACTAGTTTTCACTGATTGACGAAATCGTTCGTACCTGGTTCAATTGGTTGTGTATAAGCTGTTCTGGGTACCCGAACTGAAAACCCAACTGATCCATAATGGCATCCACATTGTCAGGGTGAATTAGGAGAGATGTAACAGTCTCTTCTGCTTCGCCTGATTTCTGCAATTGCTGGTTGTTCTCCAGGTTCGTGTTATTGTATGCGGCTGTTGTGTCGACGTGTGCGATAAGGAATATTGGCCATTCATCGGGCTATCCACTAAACGCTGGGAGATCCTAATCCTAAACCTTTCGAGTTGTAAATTGAAGTTAGTGGCTGCCCATAAATGTTATTCGACGTGCGAGTAAGAACCCCAAGGCAAGGTGCCCTCAATTTAACTTCCGATTGGTGCAGGACAAAGGGACTTACCATCAACCCCGGAAAAACTATACTTGTAGCCTTTTCCAGGAAAAGAAACCATACTCTCAAACAAATTACACTGGAAAACGTCCCAATCGACATATCCAAGGAAGCAAAATACTTAAGTGTTATACTTGACAAGACGCTCACCTGGAATTCACACCTGACCAAGGTTACCGAGAAAGCGACAAGAGCAATGTTTATGTGCCAGCGCCTACATGGTTAAACTTGGGGGCTAAAACCCAAGATAATATATTGGACGTACAGCGCCATTATCAAACCCATGGATCATGTTCTATGCTGCGCAAGTATGGGGAGTAAGGAAGTATGAGGCTGTTGAGAAACTACTGCGGTACTACGTTAAGAGAGCATTTCACCTTCCACCCAACACTCCCAATTATATGCTAATGCTGGAAACAGGATTGCCGCCATTGTACATCAAAACTTTTAAATCGCATGTGGTCTACATTCTAAAGGTTTTGGATATGCCGGATACCAGACTGCCGAAAAAAGCTGTTCTGCAAGCAATACAATCCAGGTCAGGATGGTACAGGGAGTGGTTGGAACTTGCTGAGGACTGTGGGATACATTTGGATCTGGGTAATAGCGGAGACTGGAAACCCCAACTCTACCAACTCATCGCAAGTATGGACGAAAAGGCTTGGTTCAGGCATTTAGAGCAAGCCTCGGGATCACTGCATAGAATGATCTACAGCTGCTTAAGTCATAACCTGCAGGAAAATAACTACTTCCGCGATGAATACAGTATATCGGAAATAGCGACTGTGTTTAAATTACGGGGAGAGCTCCTAAAGCTTAATTATATTCCACACAAAGCAGACCTACCAGTGCTATGCAGCCTGTGCAACTTGGCAGAAAGAGAAGATGTCATACATTTAGTTGGGAAGTGTCCAGTTTTAAGCGAAATTAGGAGACATATCTTTGGAAGTAATGTTCTGTCGGTGAATCAAGTTTCTATGCTTCTGAACGAACCAAACGTATTTAAGCTATCCCAGTACTGCAAAATTGCTTTAAATTATCGTGAAAGGATCATTAATGAAGATTTCTAAAATCGCTTAAAATAAAAGAAATATACAAATATACATACATATTTTAGTCAATTTTTAATTTTGAATTTATTTAATGTTGTCAATCAGGCAGACGGCAAAGCCATGTTTATTAATTTTTGTTAAAGCTTTGTATTAATAGTGAAGTACATAAATAAAAATCTATCTATCTATCTATCTATCTATCTATCAAACCCATGGCCACCTATGCATCGTTGGCTTGGTGGCCAAAAACCTTACAGGCCAAGACTCAGGAACAGTTGAATAAAATACATCGTCTAGCCTGTCTGAGTATCACAGGAGCAATGAGAACGTGCCCTACGGCAGCACTGGGAGCAATGCTTAGCCTCACACCGTTGCACCTTGCAGCACAAAAAGAAGCTATGCTGAGTGCTCTTAGGCTACCCAAGATCTCGGACCTTAAAATCGGCAACTTTACAGGCCATTTGAAGATTCTAAGTTATATTCAAAATGACCCTATTCTCAAAATCCCAGATACTATGATCAAGAAATATCGGGTCTCCAGGAAATTCAATGTGGTCATAGGTGACCGCCACACATGGAGGAATGAAGGACTTGTAGTCTTACCGAACTCTCAAACTTGGTACACAGATGGTTCCAAATTGGAAAATGGTAGCACTGGCGCAGGGCTTTATCGACCCAGGTTCCAACGTGCGGCTGCGCTTGGGAAATCACCAACAATATTTCAGGCGGAAGTCCATGCGATCGAGCTCTGTGTACGAGAATGTCTGCGTAGAAGAGTCGAGAGTACTCGTATCTATATCCTCTCAGACAGCCAGGCAGCACTTATGGCTCTGAAATCGTACACGGTAGGATCAAAACTTGTATGGGACTGTCTAAACCTACTCGAAGATCTCGCATCGAAAAACACAGTCACTGTGGCCTGGATACCAGGACACGAAGGCTTCGAGGGCAACGAACGGGCGGACTGCTTAGCGAGAAGAGACGCTAGTCGCCCACAAGTCGGTCCTGAACCCTATTTTGGAGTCGCACGGAGTAGCGTTAACATAAAAATAAAGAAATGGGAAGATGATCATCATGCAGAGTACTGGGCCGAACTCAAGGGCCTAAGACAGGCAAAAAAGTTCATTAATCTCAACCGCTGCAAGGCTAAGAAGCTACTCCAGCTTAGGAAAGCTGACCTAAGAACCTTAACAGGCTACTTGACTGGTCATTGCCCACTCAGGTACCATCTGCACAAGATAGGAGTAGCAGATACAGACGAATGCCGGCTATGTGGAGAGCAAAAAGAGACGGCAGAACATATTCTTTGTGAATGCCCTATGGCCGCAAGAAAAAGACTTCTCCATATCGGAAGGGCTTTATTGAGTCCCTCTGACGTCTGGAATATTTAGCCTAGAGCTTTGTTGAGGTTCATAAAGAGCCTTAACCAAGTTCTCAGCTAAACACCGAGCTGACATAATGGATCTCATAGGTCGCAGTGCGTACAAGGCCCTAGTATAGTAATAGTGATGCGATATCTTTTACGTAATACTTGAAAGAATAGTGTGAAACTCTCAAGCCAAAAACGGAGGTAGGTACAATCTTTTAAAAGTCTGTACAACTACTCTCTTATGCCGATGACAATGACATAGACGGAAGAACTCAGCGGGCCGTCAGTGGGCCATTTACCAGTATTTACCAGAAGGGTTTAGCGGCCAATGAAAGCAGAACAAAATATATGCCATCTACAAAATGGGACACCCAACATCGGCGTCCTGGACAGAACACCACAATAGATAGATATAACTGACTAGGCTCCTAGGTGAACTTAGCCTCTATGGTGAACTCCGAAAATGACACCAGTGGGGAGATCAAACGAAAAGTAAGTCTTGCCAATCGCTGTCTTTATGGGCTAAAAATCAATTGAGTAACAAAGCCCAATCTCGAACTACTAAGGTAACTCTGCATAAGAGGCTTAACTTCCCAGTTCTGCTGTATGGCGCAGAGGCGTGGACTTTGTAAAAATCCTTTGATTTTGAGAGAAGAGTTATTCGGGTGATCTTTAGTCCTGTCTGCGTAGAAGGGAGGTGGAGGAGAAGGTAAAATGGCGAACTATACGCCCTATGCAATGACATCGAATTAGCCAGAAGAGTTCACATACAGCAACCAAGATGGATGGGTCATGTAGAGTGGATGGGGCCCGACGTTATAGCCTGGAAATGTTCGAATCCACCCCGGATGGACAGCGCACTAGAGGAAGATTATTTTAGTAGTGGAACTTACTGAACAAAAACTATCATAACAATATAATTTCTAAACATTATGGCTGTACTATCAGTTGGAGCAGTTAAGTGAAAACCACGTTAGAACTATACTGATAAAGCACGATAGGCTTTGAATCAAACATCTTTGAATTTGACCGGCAGGTTCAGAATGCTTAGTGTTACAAAGGCCGATCATACATGGAAAAAAAAAAAATATAGCGCGCATTTAAATAGAGAAAGAAAAAACTTTTTTAAGTGCAAACAGAGCTAAGACAAAGAAAATTTATGATCCTCAGAAGATGCATTGCCAGCAGCAAAAGACATCCTTCTTCAACATTAACTCCTAATCTATCTGCAAGTATACGAGTACAGTGTGTGTGGGTTTGTTTCGAGGGAGAAAAGGATCCAAGTGCCAGATTTACAACAGACAACTTCCCAAGGAGTTTTTGTTCTTCTCTGGCACAAAATTTACGATGTGGATGTTGGAATTTTTACTGCAATTATTCACTAGTTCCTACCCATTTGGTCCATGTTTGTACAGTACACATACGAGGAGACATTAGTTGAGAAACACAAAAAGAAACTGTATAATCGAGGGAGTTAATTGCACAAACTGTGTGTCGGGGTTATATGCGTAATTCAAGGACCTCTTTTCATGATGAAAATTAGAGAATACTTGTGTATTTCAAGAGTGCCTCTCTGATGGTAGTGCATGGGATCATCTAACCATATTTGAGTTATGTGAAATTGCATTTAAGCTAACAGCACTAAAGGCTCTGCAAACATGTGGGGAATTTACTATCCGTTCTGAGACGAAGGATACATATAGGTACTTACATGTTACATGAGCTGACGACAATGTTTGTGTAAGTTTTCTGTTGATTTTATAATTTCGAGAAAGGATTTTGCTGGAAGTGCGTAAATTGAAATGCGAATTGCTTACTTGAGCGTAGGAGGAATTTAAAAGCAAAGCACTCTTTAAAATTTGAATATGGCTCCCCAAGCTTGACGTAGCCATATCTATCTCCCCTAAAAAAGAACGCTATATATATACATATATCCATATGTATCTCTCGGTGCGTTTGAGTGTGCATTTGATTCTCATACGCTATAACAGCCTTTAAGATAGCCATGATGGACGTAGACCAAACGGTGTGCATGTTAGATCCAAATGAATTGTGCTTTCCTAGTCGAGGGATAATTATTCTTAATATGCCACTGACATGCAGATGGAACTTGAAGTTTTTCCACATTTCAAAGGGTATACATACACATTCGCTGTACTATTAGTTGGACGGCGAATGCTCAAGACAAAACGCGGGGAAGGGAATGACATGGATATACTTTTTTAGGTGACTTGTGATTTTAGTTTCTTTCATGCCATATCGTGGAAGTCTTCTGAATAATTCAATGGTTTTAGCATTGAAATTGGTAAACCAAAATTGTAAGCATTAAATGGTGACTAAATTGATCTATTACAAGAAATTAGTGATATTTCTTCCATTTTGCTTCTCGTAAATTATTTATTAGTGCGTGATTTACTGTTACACAGTTCATATTTACATCAACAAAGAGTTACGGGTCGGCTGAAAGGGGACGGTAAGTGCTACCATTATTGCCACTACTATCTACTCTTTCGCAGTAAAGGGTCTTGAGTAATGGACACAAACATACACCTAGGCTGAGTACGAGCAAGCTAGAAAAGAATCCAAGATACAGAAATAAATAATGAAGAAGAAGACCCGTCGAGATCTTACTTACGCACTTACTTAGTAAGATGCGCTACAGTTCGGAGTGAACCTGGGCCTCAACCAATGCCGGCGAGTGCAGCAATACAATATACGGAAGGTTTATCAAAAGGTAAAAAGAACGTGTCAGAGGAATAAAATTCATACAGAAACCTGTAGAGATGAAAATGGAAATCCCTTAGTATAATCATAGTCGGTGCTGAGAATATGGAAAAACTACTTCTCCAGACTATACAACGGCGATGAAGACCAGCAGCCAACTGCTAGGCAGAATGAACCATTCAACATAGACGATGACAGTCAAAATGTCCTTCCATCTGAACAAAGGGAAGTGATGATAGCAATAACCAAGTTGAACGCCAATAAGGCTACTATTCAAGGCAACTGGTGATGAATTGGTAGAGAGCATACACCAGCTCACCTCTTAGATTTGGTCAAACGAATGTATGCCTGATGAATGGAATCTTAGCCTCGTTTGCCCGATCCACAAGAAAGAAAACCTCCTTAACTGCGCCAATTATAGAGGCATCAGTCTCCTCAATATGACATACAAGATCTTTTGTGCGATATTGTATGAACGCCTAAAACCTCTCACCAACAGCTTGTTTGGCCCCTATCAGTTCGATTTCAAGCCAGGAAAGTCCAACATCCAGATACTGGCGAAAACCTAAGAGGTCCAAATCGATACACATTAGCCCTTTATTAATTTCAAGGCCACCTATGGCTGTACTCGTATAGAGCCATGTTTAGTTTTGACATCCCTGCCAAACTTGTCCGTCTGTGCGGGATGAGGATAGAGATTACTCGCTGCTCCATCACGGTCGGTAATGAACTCACCGAGGCCCTTGATGTCGAAAAATGTTTTACACAAAGTGACGTGCTATTACATAACTTTTCTTATATTGTACTTGAATGGATTGTGCGAAACTCATAATCCAACGGCAGAGACAACCTATCAAAAGTCTGTGCAACTGCTTTCATACGCCGACGATATTGACATTATTGGAGGAACTCAGTGAGCTGTCACCAGTACGTTTGCAAGCATTAAAGCAGAAACTGCCAAAATGGTTTTTTTCGATAAACGAGCGCAAAACCAAGTATATGTTGTCAACAAGAAGGGATAATCAACACCGACTATTGGACAGAACGTTACATTGGGCAGCTATAGCTTCGAGGTAGTAAGGGACTTTATCTACCTTTGTTCTGCTATAAATTCTGAACAGCAGAGTTGTCCATACCCTTGAAAACCGTGCGTGCAGCTGTTACCCAGTGGTCACATTTTTTGAGGGCTTGCGCTAAAGCAAAAGGCTCTGTTGGATGATTCTTATTCCTTTTATGTCAGGTGGTCGTGAAAAAAATGCTGTGAATCAGAAGCAAAAGGCAACATAACAAAAATCTCCCCAGTTATCCGGACGCTAACAACGGAGTTTTTCTGATACATTACATCTGGGTTTCGAAGCACTACACCAATCTTTCTCTTTCTCTATCTATCCTTTCCTATGGCCACACTTATGTAAAAACATTTAAAGAGTATTCATAACCCTTTGAGTGAACGCAAATTAAAAAAAAGAATACAAGTTAGTAAATAAATTTTGCGAATAGTAATTCAAAACGCTTTGCTCTTTAATTTATACAACGTTTAGCACTTGAACAGAGCTTATGGTAGAATAGATATACTTTATGGGATCAACCTCAATTGTTTCTTTATGTTACTAACTCTGTCAATCTGAATGTACCCAGTGAAAGAAAATCTTCAAAAAAAAACCTACAGAGAAGAAAGAACACCGTCACCGCAAGAATCAGCATCATTGTTGCTGGTACAAATCGTCATCGCCGGCGTCGTTAGAAATAGACATACTCGTATGTACGTATATATCATATCTGCAACTCCAGTACTCACTACTGTATAATAAAACTGGAAAGAGTAAGGGATCTAGTTTTCTAGGATCAGACTTCGTAGAATCTTCACAGTGGTCTCCTAGAAAGCAAATTATGTTTGTTTTGAAGTGAAATGAGAGTAATATAATAATATATAAACTAACTGACATTTAGACATACATATGTTCCACTGTCTCTCTATGATATATTGTACTTGTATATAAGGCTTTACCCTCAGTTATTTCAATGCCGATACTTCTGTCGCGATTTACAGATATTCTTCTTCTTCTTCTTCTTCCTTTTATCAGCGAGGCCATGATCCGAAAACAAGGGATCACAACCCTCCCACTTCACCGCATTTCTACTGATCCGCATGTGGGGTTCGCCTTTACAGATATTCTGTTCACACAAAACGCTGCTATAAATTTGGAATAATTTTAGTATCGTCTAAAAAACTTAGCACGGTGCAGTACGCACATTATAAATGCTATATATGGCGGGACATGATAATACTCAGGAGTGCCGAGGACCAAACTAATTGGTACGCCAGCGGTAATGGTAAAATGGTTTGAAATTATCTAAACACCCTCATACCCCTGCTACCCATAATAACCTCCCTGGTGACAAGGGCATCACTGCTAATGAAATTGGTGACGAACTAGCTCGATTAAGTACTCAATTATTGCTACTGCGTCATTCTGTGTAATTATGCTATAAGTGCTATGAAATTCCAAGGAATTTATCAACTTCTCTTGCAAAAGAATGAAAGAAATTCTCGGAATGATAAAAATGTAATGACAAGATCTTGAATGACTTTCTAACTGGCAATTGCTCTCTCAAATACCGCCTCTCCATTTGAAATTATACCTTCCTCAGCTCAAAAAATTCTAAGCTTTCTTCGAAAAATTAAGTTCAGCCAGGATGCAAATACACGCCACAAAATATCTCAGTTAGCTCGATATGCTCTGAAAGGACTTTCCTTAGCCCTTTCGCCTTATTAATCCCCCTAAAAAAAGATGTACGTTTATTTATATAGTAATTTTCCAATGTTCGACGCTTTGTAATTTTTATTTATAATACATTGCAATTTGATTGTAATTATTACACATATGTATGTATGTACGCTGACCTAGAAAGTGGTGAAATTGTTGACTAGTGGTAATTAGTATTCCAAAGTATGCCTCAATTTTATTACAAATTTTTCTCCACACATTCATGTCTGTACTATACGCCGCGAACAGTTCTTCGCACTATGAAACACTCCCCGCCATTCCTTAATAAATGCTCCCCATAGCATATTTGAGGGAAAGTCTAGTCAAAATCGATCAGAGGGTTGGTATAATTAGATAAGAATATGTATGTATAGTATATTCATATAATGTTTTTACCAATTTGCGTATTATCCTTCCCATAGACCTTAATTAACTCCTTGAACTACATTTCTTCAAGGCAACATTGCTCCCATTCTCGCTAAGTATCGCCGAAACGTGGTTAAATCGAGCATAAACATTCGATACTATACAACATTGTTGTTTAGGGAAACTAAACAACTAACCAACTTAACCGCACTCTGTGTTCGTTTAGGACATTAACGGGGGCGTCATCATCGTTTGGAATTAACCTTAAAGTAAAGTCCTGGGTTTGGCGATGGAGTCAACTAATAGTTTTTCAATGGCATGACAAAATTGAGCTACGGAGAGAACGGCATGTTTGCATTAAATAGCAAGTTCCTGGCGTTCTTATTTAATTTTGTCGTAGATTTCCTACTCATTGCCAAAAAAGGAAGCAGTGGAATTTGGAAAAAGACTACTTAGAAGTTGAAAAAAGACAGATACTTGCATACTCAAGTATAAAACCTATATTTTTTAGTACAATATTTCAGTTACATACTCGTACAATGGAATTTTTCTATTATAGTTCTTGAAGAATTTTAACGAGCTCAGGTACTTCCGGTACTAAAGCGTTTTCAAGTATCATTCAAATATTTTAAAAATATTTGTGTATATATTTAAGGTATTGGGTTGGCCAATATGTTCCCTCCCTTTGTAAGACATCGTGTGCGCATGTTACTTCGAGCCTGAAGTTTTTTTTTTTTTCAACCACACATGTGAAATAAAGTTCGTTGCGATCGACCTTGTTTTATGCATTTTATGCATTTGCTGTGATTTAGAATATGGATACAAATAAGGAGTATTTTCGGCACACAAGGAAAAAACGCTGCGCAAATATCTAAGAAGATTGCGCGGGGATAACTCTGTCAACGTCTGGATTGTTCGTGAGTGATTCCAATGTTTTCGTGGTGGCGATTTCCCATGCTCTGATTTGCCCAATTTTAGACAACCGGTTGCGATTGATGTGGACCAAATTAAAGCTCTTTTCGATAATAATGCACCCTACGCAATCATGCGTATAGCAGAAATATTGTTTATATCGAAATCAAGAGTGGAAAATAATTTAAACTGCAATACGTAAATAGATACGATACTCGTATTTTGCTCCACCACAACTTGAGTCAAAAAATTGTATTGGATCTTGTCTCCATCAGTGATTTCCTGCAGAATCGCAACGGAAGTGTACCATTCGTAGAATGGATTCTTATAATAACGTTGAATGGAAAAGATCATGGACCAAAAGAGATCAGCCACCTTCAGAGATTCCAAAAGATGGTGTTCACCCGAATAAGATTATGCTCTGTATTTGGTGAGACTGGAAGGAAATTGTGTACCATGAGCTTCTTCCGCAGAACAAACTATTGATTCCAACAAGTATAAATTGGACAGACTGAAGGCTGCAATCAACCAAAAAACGTCCGGGACCGATTAATCGGAGGAGCGTCGTGCTTCATCAAGACAGCGCTAGACTGCATGTCTCTTTGCAGACTCGGCAGAAGTTGTTGCAGTTTAGATGTGATGTCTCACCCGCCATATTCACCTTATCTTGCACCTTCCAATTACAATTTATTCCGACCTCTGCAGAACTCACTTAAAAGAAAAAATTTCGCCTAACTGGAAGCTTGTAACATACAATTCGAGCAATTGTTCGCTCAGAAAAATTAGAGGTTCTACGTGGGCATTACGAAGTTACCCGAAAGTTCACAGAAAGTTGTAGAACTTATAAAAAATGCTCCAGCGAAATAGCCAGCTGCATTCCTCCCCTTCAAAACTTCACCCGCAATACGCGTCACTCTTCGAATGCACATCAGTTCACCCTCAAGCCCATCTTCGGACGTACTGTCAAATATAGGGATTCGTTTATAAGCCGAACAACACGTTTATGGAACGAATTACCAGCCTCTGTATTTCCTAATCATTACAATCTTCAAACATTTAAAGCCAACATAAACCGGCATCTCCTCTGTCTCCTTCCCCCCTCTTCCTATCCGCCAGTGTCCTGAGAAGCAGTATAAAGGTATTAATAATCCCTTTGGCACGCGCAAATTATAAAAAAAAAAAAAACAACGGCACCTATATAACTGACTTAAAAAAATTTTTTTTTTAAATATCAGTCTTTTATTACAACTGAAAAAACAGGGGAAACTCAACCCACTATTACTTTTTTTAATACTTCAAACTGTTCAGGTAAATTTCGCTTTAAGTACGAAATACGAGGTAGCTTAAAATTAACATAAGCTGAAATAAAATTTAAAAAAACATGCACTGGTTAATTGGGAGAACTAAAACGTGCTTCACAATGATTTAATATCTGACTTTACGGATGATTCTAAAACAAGCGAGGGAATTGATGCTGGTGTGCTCTCGGCCGACCCGAACCTAAACCTATCTTTCAGCCTACCGAGCCATTGCAAGCCGAGGTCGGTGCCATTCATGTGAAATTCATAAAATTGTAATGTACATTCACAGTCAAGCTGCAATCAGATCTCTCGCGGCATACTCAGTATAATCTGAGACAATGAAAGACTGCTGCTCATCTCCTAACAAGAAGGCAAATAGTCTAACGTAATTTTTTGCTGGATATGTACGTGGCCATTGCGATATTCCGAATTAAATATACAACGCTTATTCGATATAAACAACCAGCTCCTAAGCAATGTCATTTGTTAAGGTCCTGACTCATGCCGAAGCAGTAAACAAAACTAGTCATAGGTGAATGAATTTAAACTTCTGCGATGCTGCAGGGCGTATTTGGCCAAAAGACAGCATATCTAAACTCCCTTACATATGTTACTACGGGACACTACGTTCTCAGAAAACATGCTTTGAGATTGGGCATAATTAGCAATGTCTTTGCAGAATCTGCAAATACGAGAAAGAAGAGGAAATTATTGTTTACTTTATGTGCAGATATCCTTTCCTTGTCCAGATTAGAAAAGCTACTCTAGGAAATTACATTTTCAATGATCTACACGTAAGCACTCTACGCTTTATCAAAAGAAGTATGTGATTCCGGAAGTATTGTAGATTGGAATCGAAATCCCCGGTTCATAGTGGTATCATAATGGACCTATGTTAGTTTAAGCGCATCTCGTCGAGAACCACTTTCTTTCTAATCAATCACTCTAATTGGGAGAAGGTCGGATCTATCAATATATAACAATACATAACTAAACCTAACCTAATACATAACAAGCTTCTGCTATACCTTGAAATAGTCAAAATTCCCGTCAATATGATCAGAATGAAGTGAGGATAGCGATATCTAAACTTAAATTTAACGAAGCTGCTGGAGCCGACGGCCCTGCCGATGAACTTTTCAAGGCAGCAGATGAAATGGTAACGAGCATGCACCAGCTTATCTATAAAATCTGGTCGGACGAAAGTATGCCCGATGAATGGAAGCTCAGCATCCTTTGCCCAATCCTCAAGAAAGGTGACCCTCTGAACTAACTACAGTGGTATAACAACATCGCATATAAGATCATGTTTGCCGTATTATGTGAATGCCTAAACCCGATCATCAACAACCTGATAGGTCCTTATCAGTGCGGTCTCAGGTCGGGAAAGTCCACCAAAAAAACAAAAAACAAATATTTGGCGCAACAGCTCTTTAAAGTGCCAGGGGCTAGCTTCTCGCAACGTCTCATGTTGTGTGCGTTATATTTTTCACACGAATGGAAGGGACCTACAGTTTAATGCCGGATCCGAACGGCGATTTGAGAAGCTTTTTAATGACAACAATACTCTCGGATGTTTGTCAGACGCTCGCGAGAGGTGGGACCGTGAAAAAACTTTTTTGGTATTTTCTGGGATTCGAACTTGGAACCTCATGCGTAGTGATCCGACACACTAACCACATACGCCACAGGCGCCCACCGAAAGTCCACCACTTACCATATATTCACACTGTGGCAGATTTTGGAAAAAATCCGAGAATATAAAATCGATACACATCACTTGGGCGCCGTGGCGTAAGTGGTTAGTGTGTCGGATCACTACGCGTGAGGTTCCGAGTTCGAATCCTACAAAACACCAAAAAGTTTTTTCACGGTCCCACCTCTCGCGAGCGTCTGACAAACATCCGAGAGTATTGTTGTCTCGAAAAAGCTTCTCAAATCGCCGTTCGGATACGGCACTAAACTGTAGGTCCCTTCCATTCGTGTGAAAAATATAACGCACACAACATGAGTGGTTGCGAGAAGCTAGGCCCTGGCACTTAAAGAGCTGTTGCGCCAAATATTTATTTATTTATTTTTTTTACACATCACAATAGATAGATATAATTTTCAAATAGTAAAGGTCTACCTAGGCTCCATGGTAAGCTCCGCAAGGGACATCAGTGGGGAGATCAGACGAAGAATTACCAATCCAATCTGTGTTTTTATGGGCCAAGAAGGCAATTGAGTTACAAAAAACTATCTCGAACTACTAAGGTAACTCTGTATATGAAAGACATCATCCCAGTCCTGCAGTGTTGTCACTTGGATTTTGAAAAAAGTGGTAGATTGGACAAAAAATGTGGTAAATTAAAAAAAAAAGTGGTATATTTTAAAACAGTGACATTGGTACGTGCCACCTCCTTCCCCCACCCCTTAGGATTCCAAAATAAATTATTTGTGCATAACAAGCAAAACTATCAAAATAAATATTTTTCCTACATACATATAAATAATTCACACGAAAATAGTTGTCCTTAATGGTAATTTCCACAATAAAAGAATTTATTGCGGTCTATTTTTCGATTCACCTTCAGCAAAATCAAAAAGAGTACGATTAGTTTCTGCTAAAGAAACAGTAATTCAAACTAAATCTAAAGGATATAATAACAACAAAGTGTTGTTTTTCCAATTACGCTGGAAAGACGATGTAAATATTCGCATTCACGATACTCTACACCATGAAGAACGAATGCGTTGCATCAAATGACGTGCGGATGAAGATGACGAGAAAGGTTTTCCACACAAATGGATGAAAAATTCATTGATAGTGGGAATGCGTTGAATTTTCAAAACGGATTGGAAAAATGGCGCATTAACAATACCCCTTAGCACTTTGTTTTCAAAAGTTTGTAAGGTTTTAATATTACTTATTTTGGTACAACCCCAGAGTTGTATACCATATGTCCATACGGGCTTTAGCACTTGCTTATATAAAAGCAGTTTGTTCTCTATATTAAGCTTGGAATATTTTCCAAGTAACCAATACATTTCTCTATATTTATTACCTATTTCTTTGCGTTTTTTCTTCACATGCGCTTTCCATTTCAGCTTTGCATCAAGTGTCGTTCCAAGATACTTAGCCTCATTTGCAAACGGAATTCGAACCGATTTTGAAAAGATCGGCAATTATTTATTTCGTTGAGTGCGATTCGCCAAATTTTTGTCCATTCATTTACTCTATCCAAAGCTTCTTGTACTTTTTCTGTAGTATCTTCAATCGTTTTACCTACTGCCAAGATAGCAGTGTCGTCGGCAAATGTAGCTAGCTAAGATAAAGATGCTTCGCATGATACCAGGAGTGAAAAAGCTTTATTTGAAGATCCGTGGAAGCCCTTACGTCAAGGAAACCATCTTACGAAAAATAGAGCGCGAACGGCTCAGTTGGTATTGCCACGTTCAAAGAAGAGATCATTTGAACCCTTTTAAAGAGGCAATATCAATGAACGCTCCAAAGAAATCCCGAGGCAGGAGAGGCAGGCCTATATACGCCTGGATCACACAAATGCGACGACATCGGCATTTCATTGACCTTAGTCACCAAGTGATCGAAAATCGGCAGGCCTGCGGTCAAATAGGCGAACCACAGGCGGATCAGTAGAAATAGAGTGAAGTGGGAGGGTTATGATCCCTTGTTTTCGGATCATAACCTTGCCGAAGTAGAACGAAGAAGAAGAAAATTACTAAAAACTCACAGAAACAGACGTGCAGCAGCCTTATCCATTTTTTGTTTGCAAATGTCAAATGAAAACATCGAAAAAATTAGCGATGTATGGTTTGCTCAGCTGATGCGCATCAATAACGTTTCGGATGCGCTTAGAAACTTGCGACTTTGTCAAAACTTCTTCGTTTGACTTTTGGAACTTATGACTTTGCATCTAATACGCATCTGATGCATTTTGGAACTCACCCTATGTGTGTAGAAGTAGTTTGCGTATGAGTACGTATGTTAAGAAAGTCTTTGGCGCAACCCAGTAAGAAAAACTTTTTTATATAAACAATAAGAAATATCAGTTTTCCACTAGATTATGCGTAGTGTTATTTTCATTCAATTGGCAAGAAGTTCACATGTGAAGTTTATATATTAAGAATTTCAAATAAATATTTCAAGTAATCTCAAAAATATTTTAAGTTCTTCAAGGTATATTAAACATATTTCAAGAACTCCAAGTGTTTGAACATTTTTCCAAATTCCACGCCCGGATAATGCATTACCAATAAAAGTCACGGTACTAGTCTCGGCTGTTCTAAACATTTTTAATTTCAATGTAGACTCATCTTAAAGACACCTTTTGACTATTAGCCACCATCATCGCATCATCCGGCTACCTAATAAATATTTCTCCCACCACCACCTCTCTGATTACCCTCCTCTGAAAAAGCATCCTTTTTTTTTGTTCCACTAAACTTTAGAATTTTTTCTCGTCTCTTAAAATTATTTGCGAATTTTTTGCCACCCATCTGATACCGCAGTAATTTTTATCACAAGAAACTCCTTAATGTCCTCATTTCACACGCATCCGCAAAAATTTTCTTTTCCGTCTTCTCCACATCATGTAATGCCTCCCGCAATATCCTGTCTTTTTTGTCGGTTATTTTATGGTCTTTTATTGTACACCATCGTCGTGGCCTAGCTTCACCATTTTCGGTGAATTGCTCTTCTCGTTCATCATGGCCAAAGGAAGACCCGACGAGGCAAAAAAGGACAAAAGGAGATGTTCCACAGAGTATTTCATTGAATTCATCTCAATCGCCTTGCGTTTGTGAGAAATTTTTGCATAATGGCTTCATTCACGGGTGAGTATTCCATTGTACTCGGACATGGTGTGAATCCCTAGGTTTTTGTACCCAAAATAAGGATTCTCGTTTTTTGTATCCACGGATTGACGCGAAATTCAATGAACATTGTTGAACTACAAAAGAATATTTCAGGATACGAACAATCTCTCTGAAAGCATTTTATTAGGTGTCAGGATAGGATGTAAAGAAGAGGATCCTCCAACGACTTTGACCTGCAATGTAACAATGTTATTTTTCACAGAATGGTTAGACTGAATCAGTTCGGTTTTTGACCCAAGACAGAATTTCAAAGCACAAATCATGGACCTTCTGCAGCAAATAATCAATAAATTAGATCGATCCTTACGTTTAGAATTCGATGTCTCAGAGAATATGTAATCTCCTGAATAAACCCCTCAACACATGGACCTTGTTGGAGGCAGATGATTATACCCTTGATCACTTTGAGAGAAAAATTATTCGAAAGATATGTGGTCCCGTTTGCGACGGGTTTTGAAGGAGAAAATTCAATGACGAACTATATGAGCTGGAGCATAAAATAAACATCGCCCTGATATAAGAGCTATGGATTTTCTGTAGCAAAATACATGGATTAAGCCATAAAGACCTAATAACATACAACATTTAACTGAATCCCCACAGATTATATCAGCCGTTTACATACCGTTTGACGCCAAGGAGGGACTGCCATCCATACTTACCTGCTCCTTGTACAAAAGCGGAACAGGAAAGATGGGATCACTCTCATCACTTTCGATGGGGAAATAGCGACACCAACTTGCGTGGTGAGTCATTGTTTGAGTTTATAAATTAAACCAACCTTATTGTAGCAAAGCGAAGTAATGAACCGACCTTTGTAGTAAGGAACAGGCAGGAAGTTATAGATAAAACTTTAGCCAGCAATGTCAATACTTTAGTTATACATAAGTGGAATGTGGTGGGGGAGCACTCCTACTCCGACCACAAAATAATTGAATTACTTGCAACTAACACTCCCCTTAACCACACAGAAACCCCAGGAAAACCAACTGGGACCTCTTTGGCAACGAGGTGAAAAGTGTCAGATTCCTGCAGGAAGGTAACTGGCAATCCATCATCCATCTTTAATGAAGCTAGATACCTAGAGGTGGCGGTAAGGCAAGCCACACAACCGAGAAGGACTTTAGGTCAATAAGTCTTACCTCCGTTGAAAGATTAGCTGACATATACATTCTCAGCAAACTACGCCCTGGTGACCTATCCCCAGCGCAGCTCGCTCATATGAAAGGGAAAAGCGTAGCCACAGCACGACACTGTATAGTCAGTTCAATAGAAAAATCATTGAAGGACAAGGAATATACACTAGCCGCTTTGTTTCAAAAAAGCCTCTAAAAATGTCAGAACAGTTGCGATATATAGAACTTTGACAAGGCTTGCTATTCACATATCACTAATAAAGTGGATCGTCAATATGCTAGAGGAAAGACATATTTAAGTTAACCCTAGAACCCTACCCAGGGTACCTCAGCACCCCGTTTCCTTGAAAAATTTTAAAAATATGTTTGACGTGAAAACGTTTGCAAGTTTAAGTACAATGTGCCCAAAAATCGGGAAAAATATGGTTCGGGTTCTAGGGTTAAACAAAGATAGAAGCCTACGCCTCTAGAGGCACACCGCAAGGTGGGTTATATCCCCACTGCTGTGGGTAATTGTCCTGAACAAAGTACGTCTAAGACTCAGAAACAGCGGTGTCAAAACCAAAGTTTATACGGACGACGTTGTGCTGCTGGCAACAGGAAATTTCTCCCGACCCTAAGCAGGCAATTGAAGGAGCGCTAAAAATCATAGATTCCTGGATGAAGAGATATGGTCAATCCCCAGAAAACAAAGCTATTACAATTCGCAAGAGAATATTCGGGGAAAACTTGGGGACCGACCCCCAAAATCATCCAATGGATGTATACGGCTATAGTAAGGCACATACTAGCTAATGGCAGCCTTGTACGTTGGCAGACCGCCAGCAGAACTAACAACCTAACTGTCATCACAAAAGTACAAAGACTAGCGTGCATTCGCACCGCAAGTGCAATGAGAACAACACCTACAGCAGGACTCGAGGCCATTCTCAACCTGCTTCCTGCATAACTGGTTATTAGTGTCGTAAGATTAAGCCTAACAGATAGCTGGAGACCAAATGCATTGGGCCATACTACGATCCTATGGAGATATCTAGGCAATGTTTCTAGTATAGACTACACTACGCCTTACCTAGACAGGTAGGGAAAAATGAAAAATGATAGAACACTTAACAAACAATCCATAGCTGTGTACACCGCTGGATCCAAAGTGGAAAAAGGTATCTTCTCTGAACCGCTTGGTATCTCCTTGTCAGTCACTACAGCAAAGCTTTTCATGCAAAAATCCTAGCAATGATAACAGCAGCCCGGGAGACTGTGATGAGGGCAATACCGGGAGAGGATATCACCTACTTCATCGACAGCCAAGCAGCGATAAAAGCAATATCTGCTTCAGAAATAAAATCGAAGTTTGTGAAGTACTGTAAAGAACAGCTCAAGGTTCTTGGAACCTAGCACAAGCTAAAACTCTTCTGGGTCCCTGGATATGAGGGCATACCAGGGAATGAAAAAGTCGACGAACTGGCTAGAGGAAGCTCAGCACTAAACTAGGACCAATCCGACTCCTCAGTGTACATCCCACCGTGCACACTCAAATTTGAAGCAGGGAACAAAGCTCTAACGAAGGCGAACAATAGGAGGACCTCTTAAGATACTTGAATCACCAAGATACCCCACCTCCATTCGACGGAACACGAACAAATAGGCTTATGAATCTCTACTCTCATAGGAGTCATTACGGGGCATAGTACTATCCGATACCACATGAAAAAAGTTAAATGTGACGATGAGATTCAGAAAGACACTACCAATACTCTTTGCCACTGCCTAGGAGGCCTTTGATATCTAAGACATAAGTTCCTTGGACAATACTTCTTTAAGGATTTAGAAGAATTGTCCAACAGACTAGGAAATGACATCGCAAACTTCATTGAATCCATTCGATGGTTTGCATCTCGGGCACAGTAAGTATTAAATCCTTTCTACTAGGCTAGGTATATGTTTGTATACCATATATTTCAGTAGAAAGGGATTTGTTCTTTCTTTCTTTTCCCCCATGGGTATCATAATGGTTCTATATTGACCTGAGTGTGGTGTAGACGATTTCTACCCCTTGCACCAACCCACTTACCCTACGTAATCATACAAACTGTACAGCGACATCGACCTAGTCAAAAAATGTGCATTGAACTTTTGAGATAACTAGAATATGTAGAGCGAATGGATACCAATGCTCCGGCCCATAGAGTCCTCGAATAAAGTCCGAAGGGACAAAACAGTTGAGGGCCTCCTCGCGCACAAGGTCGAGGGGACCTCAACAAACTTGGAGTGCGCAATTGGAGGCAATTAGCCAAAGGCCAAGCTAAATGGGGAGGCTTGTTAGTTGAGGCCCATATTCACCCCGAACTGCAGCGCCACCTAAGTAAGTAAGTGGTTAGGTGCACAAATAGTACATCAAAATTCAGTACATAAATATTTAATTCGATCTACGTTCGCTTACTAACTTAATAGTTTATGATACATAGAGTGGGACAGTCAAATTTGCTTCGTTGCAATTTAACGTACGTAGGAACTAGCAAAAGTTCGCTTAGTTGATTGAATAATAAAACAAAAAAATTATTTTAACTTATTTAATCTTCATCCTTTTTTAATTTCTCCACATAATTGCCATTTACAATATTTCAATACATTTCTTCAGCCGATAGATTCATCGGCGCAAGAAATTTGTTGGTTTTTTCAGCAGTGTGCGCAGGCGCATTGTCGTGGTGCAAAAAGTAGCGGCGCAGCACTTCTATTTGTTGGTGTCCTAGTAAATTTTAGAAAAATTGTGGTAAGCAAGTTTTAGTATACCAATTAGCAGTGACTGTCTGACCAGTTTAACTTCGAGGTAGTAAGGGACTTTGTCTACCTCGGCTCTGCCATAAATTCTACAAACAACATCAGCGCAGAAATCAAGCAAAGAATAACTCTTGCCAATCGCTGTTTTTTGGGCTTATAAGGCAATTCAACAGTAAAGCCCTATCTCGAACAACTAAGGAGACTCTATATAAGACCTTGATCATCCCAGTCCTGCTTTACGGCGCAGAAACATGGACTTTATTAAAAGAGGATGAGGATATCCTTGGTCGCTTCGAGAGAAAAATTCTTCGTAAGATTTTCGGTCACGTTTGCGTTGACGGGTTTTGGAGGAGAAGATTCAATCACGAACTCTACGAGCTGTACAGCGACATCGACCTAGTCAAAAAACTGCGTATTGGACGTCTTAGATAGCTAGGACATGTAGAGCGAATGGACACCAACGCTCTGGTCCGCAGAGTCTTCGAATCTAATCCCGAGGGACGACGCAGTAGAAGGAATCATCGCCGCAGGTGGCGCGCACAAGTTCAAGGGGACCTCGATCAACTTGCAGTGCGCAACTGGAGGTAACTAGCTAAAGACCGAGCTAAATGGGGAGGCTTGTTGGTTGAGGCCCAGGCTCACCCCGAACTGTAGCGCCACCTAAGTAAGTAAGTAAGTCTGACCAGTTTTAAGCGGGATGACGGCGACCATTTCCGCCCTGATGAAGTACATCGACATCATAACTTTTGTCGCTGGCTTTTATAGTTTGGCCTTTACTGGAGGATTTGCATCTTCTGGGCTCCATACCATGGACTGCTGTTTGATTTCCGGGTCGTTCTAGTAAAACCAAGATTCATCACCTGTAACGATCTTATTGAAGCAGATTGACTCTCCATTTTCAAAATAATCCATAAAATATTGAGCGAAATGAACACGAGCCTCTTTTTGCTCTTCATTCAAAATTTTTGGAACCCATCGAGCTGACTTCTTCGAATATTTCAGTTGATAATTTAAGATTCGTGACATAACCATGGCATTCAAGCCCAGTTCATCCGCTATCATCTCCTGTGTCATCCTGGCATCTTCGTCAATTTTAGCCTTCACCAGGGCCACATTTGTATCGTCGGTCGAGGATTTGGGCCGACCTTCACGAGATTCGTCCTGCACAGAAAAATGGGCACTTTGGAATCTTCAAAACCACTTTGAAATAGTAACAAGAGACGGTGCATTTACCCCGTATGCATTTTGGCATTCGTGGAGAATTTTGACTGGCGTGAGTAGACGTCGAAATCCGAAGAGAATGGCAAAACGAATTTCTTCCTGCGTTGGCGGTGGAACTTCAACCGAGCTTACGTCACTAATTTTTCTCTTTCTCGTCTCCAGTTTTACCTATTGTTCTGAAGTTTGGAATTAAATATCCAAACAATCCCTGGTTCACCTCTGAAATCCTTCGGCTCAGAAATCAACGTGACATAGCATACAAAAGATGGAAGCGTTTCAAACTTCCTGACTTGTATAACGATTTCCGCTTATTACGCAATGAGGTTGTTTCCAAAATAAAACAGGCCAAGAAAATATTTTATTCGGCTAGACTAAATCATAATCTCCCATCCAATACCTTATGGAAGAATTTGGGCGATCTTGGTGTAGGAAGAAAGAAAAAACGAAGCTTAGGTGCGGTAGTTCCGGATGCCTTAAATGCTGAATTTTTGAAGTTTCAAACAACAAGGTCAACATCTGCATTTTCAAATATCTCAAACACAGCAGCGGCTGGACCAGATGAATTTCAATTTTCAGGAATTGAGCAAACAGATGTGGTTAGAGCTATTCTCAGCATAAAATCGAAGTCAGTAGGTATTGATGACATTCATCCACCCTTCATTAAAATTGTACTTCCCCATATACTCCCAGTGATCACACATATATTCAATTCGTTGATCTCGGCATCATATTTTCCCATAGCATGGAAGTTGGCTAAAGTTGTTCCAATTCTTAAAAATCCAGGAACTCGACTTTCACCGCCAGAATACAGGCCAATTTCAATTCTTCCGTATCTGTCAAAAGTTATGGAAAAACTACTTTTCTATCAATTGTCGAGTTTCTTGCATTCGAATATGCTAATATGTAATAACCAGTCAGGTTTCAAACCAAAGCACAGCTGTATATCTGCTCTGTTAAAAGTAAGTGATGATATAAGAACTGCAATCGATAATGATTTAATCACATTTCTGACACTCCTAGATTTCTCTAAGGCATTTGACACTGTGGATCACGTAAAACTATTAGATAAGCTTAAAACTGATTTCAGATTCTCGTCGCCCGCAGTGAATTTAATACAGTCGTACCTATATGAAAGGAAACAAACAGTCGTCATAAACAACAGTAAGTCTCAACTAGCTAACATTCTGAGCCGGGTTCCGCAAGGTTCTATTTTAGGACCCTTGCTGTTTTCTATTTTTATAAATGACCTACCTCGCTGTATAAGAACTTCATCCGTACATATGTATGCTGATGATGTACAGCTCTATATGAGTTGCCGGCTAGGACTTATAGAGGATATTGCTAGTAAACTGAACCAGTACTGATACTGAGAGTAATCGCTTGCGGCTAAATCCAACCAAATCGAAATGCCTAGTCATTTTTAGAAACAAACTTGATTTGAGCTACTTCCCTACCATTTCTCTCGGAGCCACCCCAATTGAATATATTGATAAGGTCAAAAATCTCGGCATCTGGTTCAATAGAACGCTCTCCTGGGATAATCACGTCCGTACAGTGATTGGCAAAGTTTACGGTTGTTTAAGGAACCTCTCCCTTTCTCAGCATTATACGCCTTTTGGTACCAGATTGATGCTCGTGAGAGCCCTCATAATTCCTATGAAATCCTATGGATGCGAAATATTTTGTAACCATAGTGCAGACACCAAACGGAAGCTAAATGTGGCGTTCAACAATGTAGTTCGATACGTATACGATCTCAGGCGCTACGATCATGTCTCCAGATACGTTAAAACAATACTTGGGTATACCTTGAATTCCTATTTTGACTACTGTAGTTTAAAGTTATTGCGCAAAGTAATTATAACAAGAGAACCTTCATACCTTTATAACAAATTGCATTTCTCAAACTCTTCACGTTCACTTGTTCTTATTCATCCTAATTTTAAATGTTTATCTTCCGAGCGTCAATTTTTCGTAAATGCCATTCGTCTGTGGAATTCGTTACCTCTCGACGTAAGAAGACTTTTTTGTGCGGATAATTTTGATGCTGTTTTATTCGCGTATTTGTCTAGTGAGTTACATTAGAGTTATATTAGAATTAAGGTTTATTTATGGATTTATTTGTCAAGTTTTGGCTTCATGATGTTATTACTTATGTATTATTTTCTTATTAATGTCTTAAATCGATTTTGTAGCTCAATTTTTTATTGAATTTGTGAAATAATTAACTTGTACTTTTACAATTTAAGAGATCAATTGGTCTAATGTAAAAGATTTAAACTTAAATACAATAAATAAATGAAATGAAATAAATGAAATAATTATTGCTAGATTATAAGCTACAGATATGCATCTTCCTTTTTCTTCAAAAACTACTGAATTGACACCAACTAAGTGAACTTTTGTTAGTCCCTCCGTATACGTGGATATACACAAATTTATTTGGAACATGAACTCAAAAAACTTCGATAAAAATGGAATTACATTGACCCCGTTCGACAGTTCGTACCATAGTACTTCTTTTTTGCAAAGCTCCACTTAGAAACACCGCAAAGCAGTAATCACAATTTTTTCAGACAATTTAAGAAATCACCAGGTTGCGACTCAAATCAACCCTTTTATGACACGCCATACAGTATTCCAGACCCCAGTCAACTTGGCATATGAATAGACTTCAGACTTTGTATACCGAAGTGAAATGGAAAATACTTCTTTTAGACTTGCTAACTTTTTCCTTTCCCTCGAGGTATTATTTTTCAACGCCATTATTAGATCAAAAGATTGCAAAAATGTTTTTTGACCTGAGTTTCAAGTTTCTTTTTTTTCTAGCCCGTTTCATATTATTGCTTTCTGTAGCTGCAATTACACCAACGCTTATGTAGTATTTATGCATTTATTTTTGAGTCTTTAATTAGCTTTTCGAAAAGGCAGCATAATATGTTAGCTATATACATAAATGAATTTCAAAACTAAACAGGAATCCTTTACAGACGACGACAACTACTACACTTTGTCCTAGTCAATTGATGGGCAATGGGTGGTGCTAGTGAATGGTTTGAAAAGTTATGGTAGTTAAAAACCCCCTCTGGAAGGTTCGCAAAACTTTATTTCAATTATTCATAAATAATTCATGAGATCATTTCTATCTCTCTAGCTTGAGAGAGTGGTCTTCTTTTGCAAAAAATGTTTGTCCACTTTCGGCATGAATGGAATACAGGAAGATACCACTGCATACGAGCCCAGTAGAGTACAGTAAAGTCACAGAAGCTATAGGAGGATTGCATTTTCCGAGAGAGGGAAAATATCAAGTCAGCAAATAGAGAACCATAATTGGGTTTTTGGGGTACTTGGATACTATGTCGAAGGATAGACACCACACAAACTAACAAGAAGTTCGGTGAGTGGTGGAGGAAGCATAAATCAGCTGCCTCTGACCCAACCATAATGTGTATAAATAAGGTTTTAGGGGGTTGTATGTGTGGATGTCATGCTTCATTGGTGTGTGAACGTTGTGATGTCAAGGCTAAGAGTTTTCCCAACTATCAGTAATTTGCTTTTAAGGTTTGGGATGGGGTGGAGTATGGTAGAAGATTTTAGAAAGGACACAAAATTTAGGATGAGTATGCTATTTTAGCTTTGGGAAGAGGGTGGACATTTTCTATGCGAGTAGCTGAGGCATGAAATCTAGGGTAATTTGCTTCTACGGAGATAGAGCCAGTTCAATGTAAGTGTCATATGAGGGTAGTCCTTACTGTAAGTGGGAAGTTTTTAGATTTTTCTTTTTCTTTTCCTATTTTTTTTTTTTTTTTTTTTTTGTTAAGGAAAAATTTATGACATTTTATAGTTCATGACACCCTCATTTAGCTCATCAATGGAAAGTCTGAACAGTAATGAACTCGTAATAAACAGATTGATATACTCAAGGGGGTGGAAGTTGGTCAATAGAAACTTATGGTCATCACTTTAATGCAGAAAGAAGGAAAGGTAATGTAGAAATGTATCTTTTTTGAAAGCAGAATCTGTAAGTAGGGCAAGTGCTGTATCACAGGCGTCTGGCAGATGTCAGTGCTCTGGATTACCATATTAAGTGGGATGACATTAGGATACCGACTCGTGTAGGATCTGAGATAGAATATGCGTATCCCTCTCCAAAGTCTTCACGCGTATCCCCACAGAGTCATCGATCAAATATTTAATTTCATTTTGTCTTAAAGCCAATTGTAATTAATAACATTTCATCGGCATACGATTATTAATCCCGTTGATGAGCCACAAAATCAATTTGTGTATGTATGTATTGTACATTGCTGTAGGGTCTTCATCCCTCCCAGGACTCATCACATGAGAATACACATTCACTCTATTGCTTCTGTTCTCACAAATGAGATCTCACACGAGTTTGCCATTCTATTTGGGTTCACAATACAATAACCCAACTGCCATCGATATGTCATAACATCCTGGCAATTGAATAGCAGCTCTCTTCAGTAACAAATACCCAATGACACGTGGCAATCAAGTGGACTTTCTCCAGTAAAATTGGAAAAGCATGCGATACATGATTTTGGGTTATACCATTGTATCGGTGGAATCATATTCGAATGTGAAGTTCATAGTAAGCCAGTTGTGTATGCGGCTTTGTATCCATAAAATGGCATTGAAGGGATTGAGATCTGAAATATTTCAAATAGAGTCGCGTCGAGTGGAGTTTTGACAATAGTTCCATGGGTGTTTTATAGAGACATTTGTTAACACGAGGATATACTGTATATTCATATCAGAATTTGCACTCTTTTTTATACGATAAGGGTATGGGTATGTTATGTTGAAGTAGTTGTCAGCTTACGCCAACACACTTAGACAAGAGAAAGATGCGTTGTGATAGGTTGTGAGTATGTTAATACTGAATCATTTCATATATTGACTTAACTTAAGGAATTTTGGAACAGAACTAAAAGTATATATGCCATTGTTTCCATGCAATTCTTAAAAATCCGGATACAGTTCAGATTTTCTGTGCCACTACAGCGGATTTCGCTAATAACAGTGGTGATGACGCTTGCCTAAAAGCGTCAACCTTTGAAAATACTAAAATAATGATACCTAGGCGCCCATGATACCTACCCTAGAGTACTCGGGTCTATACTAGGGGGTGAAGACAATAGAATAAAAGAATTACTTTGGTGGCGCGCAGTTTGTTTAATGCTCTCTACCATTTAGAACCAATGGCGTTCCTTAAAGCTTGAAAAGAAATTAGTGAAGTGATAGAGGTTAAACGTGGAATTTAAAAAAATATGAGGTGATGATTCATATTATTTTCGAATATTTTTCAAACAGTATACGAGTACACACTTACATACTTTGCAGAAATATTAAGGAAGACAAATCGCTCCACGTAGTGTAGACATGTGGCGATACTTGGCGCTGAAAAGTTTTAAGAAAACTCAAGCATTGTGGTCGGCTTAGGTATTGATTGTAGCCAAGTCGGTGGTAACAAACTATTGAGGCACTGGCTTTTGACGCGTTAACTTCAATTCTGTTTGAAGCACATTAATTGATGACAGCATCTATATCACATTTCAGTTCGGTTGACATTATCTGCCGCTGGCAGTACACAACTTGAGGCCGTTGTCGTGGTGTTATTTATAAGTAGGCGAATTCAAGTGTGCTGTCTTCAGCACAGGAACGAATTGGATTTCAAGTAGCAGGGTGACATTGACATAAATCAAAAACAGGGTCGAAGATGAAGACTGAAAACACCAGCATTAGCTGAAAATAGGATAGAAATTAATTCTTAAGAAACTCCCAATCCGTTGTCCTGGTTTTCCGGTAGATAGGCCATGCGATCTTCTGATGAATGCTGTTGCCTGAAACCAGACTGCTTCCGAGATGGTACTTCACAATACTTCAGGTCAGTTTTAGCGCCCTTCTTCGGAATTGGCTGAGCGTGCTCGAATTTCCATCTATTTGGATGTCTATGGTGTACAGCAATTCAGGTTACGTTAGGATAGATTTATTTTATTTTATTTATATATTATACTAAATAATTTAACTGGATACTACAAGATATCTTATCTTTAATTAAGTATCTAAAATTAAGATTACAAATATGAAATTTAACCAGAAAAAAAAGAAAGTGAAAAATAAAAATTAATGAAAATTTACGCTTTACAAACAGCATTTATGCGGTTGTTAGCTCTGATTTGACAATGCTAAAAATAATTTCCTGCGAAATGTGACTGGTGATGTAGTGCTTTGCAATTCCTGTGGAAGGTTATTCCACAGTCGAATTGCTTGGACAAAGTAGGACCGCTCTCCAATAGTGTGTTCAAAACGGGGTATTAAACATTGGTTCAATAATAATCATTGAAGTGTGTAGTTGGTTTTTAAAAGTGCTAAAATAATTTGAATCTCTTGTGGAAAAAAAAGCTGATTGCAAGATAAAATATATTATAACATAAACAAGACAGTGACTTTTTATAATTTATTGATAAATCTACTAGTAAAAGTGGTTTACATTAGTGTTTTCTTTATTTCTATTATTTAATTTTTTTGCTGCTTCATCTTCAGTTTGTTCATAGCTGTCACCTTTACCGCTCCAACTCGTACACACAGTAAGTACAATGTATAAATGAGATCACTGTTAAGATGAATTGCCTCTTGCGGGTGACTTTGTCTCTTGCCCCTTATGTTCCCGCAAAATGCACTACAAATGCGCCTCGGTGACAGAAAGGTCATGGAGATCGATGGACTCCAAAAGAGACATTTGGAGCTGCCAAATCTGCAGAAACGCCAACGAAAATTTCAGCCGCACCCCAAACGACATTTTATCACAGCCAGAAACACCAGATATTCAATCAAACAAAAGAAATAGAACCGAAATTATTAGTCCAGAAAATAATTCAAATACACACATAATCATGGAAAATGTATCAAACGTCAATGCAGACATAAACACAAGCACTATATTAGCCGAAATTAAAAACATGAAAACGGAAATAAAGAGCATTGCTGATTTCTGTAATTTCGTATCTCAAAAATTTGACGAAATCAACAAAAATATCGAGAAAAACAATACCTTCATGGACACAATGAGGAACGAAATACAAAAACTAAAAGATTCAAATAAAGAAAAAGATGAACAAATTCACAGCATGCAGGCACAAATAAACAAACTTGAACAACAACAACTAAAACACAGCATAGAAATCAAGAATATCCCACCCAAACAAAACAAAAATCTACTTGAAGTAATTAGATCTAGGTAGGTAATGTGGCGGTCCAAAAAGAACCCAATTAGCGCTTAAAGTGCGCCGTTTTGTTACCACGGACTCGTGTCTACCTGTTGTAGTGGCTAGTTAAAGATGATGTTAAGTTTAAACCCAGCCCGTTGAGTTTAGAAAGAGGATTAGTTCTCCAATTCTCGTGTCCGCTATCTCTCTCAGATCCTCGAAGAAGGGTTTGCCAAGAGTTTGTTGTCTGATCCTCGCCACGGCCGGACATCTGCAAAGGAAATGACATAGAGATTCTTTCTCATTAGTATCCTTGCAGCTCCTACAAAAGGTGGTGTGGGGGATACCAAGCTTGGCCGCATGGTCTCCAACTGGCCAGTGGCCTGTGATAATAGCTACGATTTTGGCAATAACTGGTCTTGGTTTGCCTAGTAACTCTTTTGACCTGGGTTTGTTGAAACTGGGCCACGTCTTCCTAGATATGACAAAGCTTGTGAGGCTGTTCCACCCGCGATTGGCTAGCTGGAGGAAGTGAAGGTGAATATAGCCCTTACCGGCACCAAGCGGAATGTCGACTCTTTGTGCTAGAGAGCCGTTAAGGGCCGACCCTCGCCTGGCCAGCTCATCAGCACGCTCATTTCCCTCATGGTTGCTGTGCCCTGGGACCCAAATGAGAGTGATTCTCGAGTGAGTGCTTTGTTGATTCAATTCAAACCGGCATTGCTCTACCAGTTTTGAAGAGATGCAGACTGCATCAAGGGACTTGATGGCAGCCTGGCTATCCGAAAAAATAGCGATATTGTGGTTAGATGTTGGAAGATTGTTTAGCAGGCGGCAGGCTTCTCGAATCGCAAGAAGCTCCGCTTGGAAAACGCTAGCAGAGTCTGGGAGACGGAAGGACCTGTACTTAGATCTATAGGTAAAACAATCAAACAAGATATAACAAACGCGGATATAACCGACATCTACCGCACTAAAAATAAAAACACCGAAAGATCCTCAATCATCGCCACTTTCCACAACTATCAAACGAAAACGACCTTTATGCAAAACGCCCGTGCAATTCGTCCGCTAACGATTGCTAAAATCAACCAAAACATGGATAATAATCCAAAATTTAATGAGGCTTATCACAACAACAATGTCTTCATCAATAACACGCCCACGAACATAAACAAACAGTTGCTTTGGCTAGCGAAGAAGAAGGCCAAAGAACAAGGTTGGAAATTTGTATGGGAAAATGCGGGAAAAATGTCCGCTAGAAAGGAAGAAAGGGCAGAAGCTGTGTTCGTTCAGTCTATGATTGACATAGAAAAAATTAAACGCGTTTAATTGACATGTTAGTACTCGTATGAAGAATAACTATTTTTTACATCATGATGGATAATGACAATGTAGAAGAATTGTTTGACTTAAATTATATGAAGTTTGAAAATTTCAGTCAAGCAAAAAATGAATTAAAAAAATTGAATTTTCCTTGTCTGTGTCTAAATATTAGATCATTAAGAAAAAATTGGGATATCTTCTGTGCTCGTGTATGTCCAATCTTGAGTTGTATAGATGTAATTGTTTTGGTGGAAATAAATATTAAAAAAGAGGAAAATAGATTGTACCACCTGGATGGTTTTTGCGCGGAGTTTTAAAACAGGTTACATAAAAAAGGTGGAGGCATAGCTATAATTATTAAAAAGCATATAAGATACGAACGTTTGAATACCGAAACAGCTACCTTTGAAAATTTGACTGTGAGAACTATCTCAAATGCAAAAGCAAATGTAATCAGTGCAATCTATAGACCACCGAAAAACAATCTGAGTGAATTTATGAATGAGTTTGCACTAATTACAAGCACGAGAGGAGCGCAAAACGGTCTGGCAGCTCTGGGCGACATGAACATAGATATAGGAAACGACATAAACAATTATGTCCTCAACTACCACGAAATGCTAGCTTCAGAAGGGTTGTACAATGTCATTAAAGGAGATACTAGGGTCGACTTAAATAGAGGCACACGCACACTTATTGACCATATTTTAGTGAATTTACCAAAGGTCAAAACATTTTCAGCTGTAGTAGAAAGTGACATATCTGACCATTATAGCACGCTTTACGGGATCTACGACCATACATCTGAGGAAAATAAAAATACTCATTTGCAACCAACTATAATAACGAGTAAAGTAAACCAGCTGATTCGAGCCACTGATTGGACACAAGTGGCAGAAAAAAACGACCTGGTATCGCTCTTAAGCTCGTTAATTGAAAAAATGAGTGAAATATATACAAGCTCAAAAAGCATACACAGGAAAAAAAACCAAAAGAATGCCCCATGGGTTACTAGATATATTCAAGACATCTGTAGAGATCGAGATAGACTCTATCGTAGGTGGAAAAGTAACCGGATTAACCTAACATATGAAAGAGATTACAAAATGTTACGGAATCAAGTTAACAAAAAAATTACAGTGACTAGGAATCAATATTACAAGAATAAGTTTGAAGAAGTGAGATGCGATCCAAAGAAAACGTGGGCGTTAATAAACGAAGTGCTAGGTCGAAAGAAACTAAATTTAGATGATGTTATTAGGAACAACTTTTCGCCTAATGTTAGCACGGTACAACTATCGGATGAATTTGGCGACCTTTTTACGAGTCAGGAAGCATCTATTATCCACGCGTGTAACATTGCCGAGTCTACGCATCGTAACGCTGTTCTACGAGACTCCATATATTTAGCAGATATCAGCTGCACTGAAGTAGCTAATCTATTGTATCGTTTGAATATTCGAAAGGCGCCAGGGGCTGATGGCATCAGAGCCATAGATTTAAGATCAAACGTTGATATCTTTGCTCCAATAATAGCGAAACTTATAAATCTAAGCTTTGATACTTCGACTGTACCAGAGAAACTGGGGGAAGCAATTGTTCGACCGATACACAAGGGAGGTAGCGAAAAACAGTCGGAGAACTATGGTCCGATTGCAATCTTGCCAGCTATCGATAAGATCATGGAACAGATCGTGTCAAATCGAATATGGAACTTCATCCACAAACACGATCTAATAAGCAAACATCAGTATGGCTTCCAAAAGGGCAGAAATACTAACCAGCTCCTTGGCCATTTTGCGAATGTCATCAACACCAGCCTCAGCCAACGTCACCACACCCTAGTTCTGTTTTTAGACTTCAGCAAAGCATTTGATACCATCAGGTAGCAAGTTGGGTCCTCTACTTTTCATCTTGTACACTAATGAATTGCTGAAATGTTTCAAAAAGAGTTTCCCGTTCGCCTACGCAGATGACACGGCAATTGTTGTTTGTCATCAATCCCCAGAAGAAGCAGCGAGGATAATGCAAGCCGAACTAGATGAAGCTGGAAAATGGTGGCACGACAATGGTCTAGTTATCAATGCCATAAAAACAAAGCTCATGCACATCCAGAGCCCAAACTTTCCAGCGTCGCAAGTTTTGCTGAAGAGCTACAGATGTGCGAATGCGTCCAGTTGTGAGGATATTCAAATGGTTGACACGTACAAGTATCTAGGCATCACAATTGACTGTCATTTCCTTTGGGAAACTGTTTGCGCTGGCCTGCCTACAGTACAACTAGTGCATTATTAGCAATTTTTATAATTGGGTGATTAATTCGTATTGGTTTGTTCATTAGTTAATTTATTTGTCGAATTGGACCATAAAATAATTTAGTAATTTTTACAACTGCAATTAATGTAATAAGTAAGTAGTTAATTAATAAAATAGTAATTATATTTGTTGGATAATTATATAATTTATTTAAATTTAATGAATTTTCTTTAATGTATGAATTAATATTTTTAATTGAATTTATTTCAATATTTATTGAATTGAATATTAAAATTATTTTATCAATAAATAAAATAATTAATATAATATAATTATAATTAAAGTTTTTTTTTTATTGAGATTGAAAATAATTCATTTGATGCTAATGATGTTACATAAATAAATAAAACTAATATTCCTCCAACAAAAATTAAAAATAAAATATATGAAAATCAGAATCTTTTTGTTATTAATCCTAAAATTCCACGAATTATTAAAGTTTGAATTAGGAAAATTATTCCTTTCTAAGTGGGTGAGTTAATTGTAAAAAAATAAAACTAAAAATTAAAGTTAATGAATATAAAATAAGTTGTATAATATCAAGGAATAGTTTAATTAAAATTTTAATTTTGGAGATTAAAGATAAAGGGATTTCTTTTTTCTTGAAGTTTGATTTCCTAGATACCTGACTTTGTCTACATATTGAATAATGTTGCCATTTAGAACAAGGGCGGGATAATCAGAGGAGTCAGTTTTCTGCCGTGAGCAAATCATTCCTAAAGTCTTTAAAAGATTGACTCTAAGATTATTAAAATCTGACCACCGTTGTATATTTACAAGGTCGTCATTTATACGGGCTACACAATCTTCTATTAAGCCAACAGACTGACATAGATAGATAAGGACATCGTTCGCGTACATATGCACTTGACAATTTACAATAGAGTCTGGAAGATCGTTTATAAATATAGAGAATAGTAACGGGCCCAACACAGATCCTTGCGGAACACCTGAGTTAACGGAAATAGGACTTGATGTTCCCTGGTTCGTCTTAACTACCTGTACACGATTGCTTAGATATTGTGCAAGAAGTCTAAGTGACGCACTGTGAAAACCAAAATAATTTTTCAGCTTAGAAATTAAAATTGAATGGTCAATATAGTCAAAGGCTTTGGAATAGTCAAGTAGAACCATAATCCCGATTTTGTTTAAGTCAAGTGCTATACGCTAATCTGTAGTTACTTTGATAACTGCTTTGATAAATCACCCATTGGCTATACGTGTCCGTTATCAGGCCTATACTACTATATGGCGTGATCGTATGGTGGCCTGCTCTTGAAAGGGCTGTCCACCTCACTCAACTAGCTAAGGTGCAAAGATCTGCATGCATCTGCATCAGTGGTGCACTTAGAACTACTCCCTCCGCGGCACTGGACATCTTGTTCAACCTGCTACCCTTAGATATTTTCGGCAAACAGATGGCAGCCTGTGCGGCCATCCGCTTGAAAGCCTCCTCTCAGTGGTCTAGCTATCGCTTTGGCCACTCCTCGATCCTTGATCTTCTCAACTTCAAACACGAAAACACGGACTACACCCCGCCGAAACTGAGATTTGACCGTAACTTCAGTACGAGCATCCCTAACCGGGATGTATGGGACACCTCCCCCCCTGTCGATGCTAGTTCGGTTCACTTCTTTACAGATGGATCTAAGACGGATGGTGGGGTGGGTTGTGGTGTTTTCTCCGAACAGCTCAATCTGAGCATCTCTTTCCGCCTCCCCGATCATTGTAGCGTTTTCCAGGCGGAAATCATGGCGATTAAAGAAGCTCTGTCCTGGCTGAAATGTAATGTATTATCTGTCAGGGATATTAGCATTTTCACTGACAGCCAAGCGGCAATCAAGTCCCTGGAATCGTTCTCTTTCACTTCTAAGGCTGCCTTAAACTGTCGTCTATCTCTTATGGAGATGACAGAGCAGTTCAACATTCACCTATGCTGGGTGCCGGGCCATAGAGACATTCCAGGTAACTGCAGGGCTGACGACCTCGCCAGACAGGGTACCACTCTAAGGATTTTGCCTGAAAGGCAAGCCCTGGGTATGCCCCTCGCTACATGTAAGTATCTACTAAAGCTGAACGCTATTAGCGCGACCAACCTTTTATGGGGAAACGGCTCAACGTGTCACATTTCGAGACAGATCTGGCCTAAGCTGGATCAAAAACGTAGTGCCGATCTGATCAAGTTAAAGCGTACACAAATCAGCTGCGTTGTCGGTGTTCTCACTGGACACTGTCTTATAGGCCAGCACGCCAAAAGACTTGGCCTCTTCTCCAATGACTTCTGCAGAAGCTGTAGGGACGAGGAGGAGGAGGAAACCATCCTTCACCTTCTATGCACATGTCCAGCCCTGTCACATAAAAGAATGCTCCATCTAGGGTCCCCCTTCCTTGACGACCTCTGCGATCTGGCGTCCTTGGACGTCATGAGCATCCATCGCTTTGTCAAAAGCTCCGGTTGGTTTTGTTAGTCCCTGAGTGGCCTAATGGTTTGATCCTGGTATCACAAAGGACCTTCGCTGGTCTAAGTGTGTCTACACTCCCGTGTGGACAGCCAACATAACCTAACCTAACCTTGATAACTGCAGATTCGCAGCTATGCTTATGACGAAACCCCGATTGTCACTTGAATAGGTGATTACCAGCGTCTAAAAGCCTTTTTATTTGGTTAGCCATAATCTTTTCAAAAACTTTAGCTGGAATACAAAGCAAACTGATTGGCATAAAATCGGACGGAGCTGACGGGTTAGGTTTTTTTGGGATCGGAACAATTGTAGCTTCTTTCCATTTCTCGGGAAATCGACTGCTATAAAAACAAAAATTGAAGACATGCAACATATATGGAAGTATTAGGGGCAAGACTAACTTTAAAAACTTAGGCGACACACAGTCAGGACCAGTAGCATTCGATTTAATACTACGAATCGCATCATAAACATCAATTGACTGGACACACTCAAGAATTAAACCCTTCATTTAAGTCCTCTAAACTTTCTGGAAGTGTTGATGGAGCTGTAGAGAGAGGAGCAAAAACAGAGCTCATTGTATTGGGGCTAAAAGAACATTCAGCTACATTCTTCTCGGCAGCCACTCCAAGATTTTTCAAACTCTTCCATAACTCCTTAGAACCTTGTTTAGGGTCAAGTTTTCGAACGATATATGCCCGTTTATGGAAGCGAATCATGGCAACTGTCTTATTCCGAGCAACGTTATATTGTCGTCTATTGTAGTCCGACAGATTTCTTTTAAAAATCTTAAAAAAGCATTCTCTTTCCCGAATCTGCTGTTTAACAAAATTGTTATACCATGGACAGGGCTTGGGCTTAACTATCTTAGTCACTCTTGGTACACAAATGTCATAAAGTTCATTTAATGAATTATTAAAAATAGTAATTTTATTATCTATGTCAGGTGTAAAATAGATAGAGTCCCAAATATGAGAGTCGCAGTTTCTTTGTACGTCAGTGAAATTAAAATGTTGGTAGGATATATAATTAATTATTTGGTCATTACTTGGGACAGTATGGTTATATTTAATACAACAAAACAGAAAATCGTGAATAAACTCTGATGTAGGTCTAACCTGATCGTTTCCCAATACAGTGCGTCGTGAATTTGTCAGAAACATATCAATCAAAGACGGGTTACTACTAGACTTAAAACAGGTGGGCCAACGAGAATTGACAACATGAAGACTAGTTTTATCACAGAAATAAAATCCAAAAATCCATAAAAGCCATAAATTGGCAACACTAACAACATTTGAAAATATGATATAAAGAAAATAAAAGAAACAAAAAGTATGACAAAAAAGAGATTAGTTAAAGTCATCATCAGCATTAACGGCAACGGCAGATTCATTGAAGACATCAGACATACTGCAACAATGCAAATTGGTGGCTTATCAGCTGCTTCCTTGACGTAGACTCTCCCGCTTCTCGTGAAAACAGAATGTAAACATTTGTTTCGTCGCAATTCTTTCGCTCTTCGAAAAACAGCATGATTGAGTTAAGTCAGACTCTCATAGGCACATACAAACCGGGTACTGTTGAACCCAAGATCGTTTAGGGTAACTGACTTAGAGTTGTTTTTGTAATACTCAGCGGCTTTCCTTAATATGTGAGTTTTCATTTGTGCATGTGGTAGTTTAGCAATGACGGCACTGCTCGTAGAATTTCTTGTGCGTAAAATAAAGTTCGGTGTTGCTGAATTCACGTTAATCGTTGCACAAAATTTCGTAAATATTTCGGAGAGATTCTCATCAGCAGTCATTGGAATGCCATGCAGAACAAGATCTCCCGATATGTTTTTTCTAGCCAGAGCATCAATTTGCGACTTAAGCTGTGAGTTGTCGCTTTTAAGCTGTTGTGCTCTTACCATGGAAATTTCATTTTGCAGTGCATCGATATGAGTGCATTGACTTTCCACAGTGTCAATACTTCTTTGGCAGTTTAAAACCATGGTGTTGAAAGAGGTGCATCTCTCATTAAAATCACGCTCAAGCAGTTTTAGTTTCGTGCTGAAGTCACTTTCCATCGCAGACATACGCTCCAAAACGGTGGTAAACATTGAGTTGAATTCTGTTTTCAGTTGAGAAACTACTGATGCTGTTATAGTTTTTGTAAGCTCCTCAAAACGGCTTTCAATTTTACTCCAGAGTTTGGCTGACGACAGCGCCGTTGCTGGAGACTCAGAGCGCAGAGCAAGAGAGATGGAACTTTTTCGGCCGATCTCAGTTTTCTTTGTTGTTCATTTGTGTTGGTGTTTGACATGATTGTTTGTTATATGTATGTACTCACGAATTATAATTTGAAAAATAAAATTTGTATTTTATGGAAAATAAGGAGGACTTTGTGTCTTTTTGTTGAAACAATTTGGGGTTTTTAAGTTAAATAATCACTATAGACAATGTGCAGCCCAGTACAACACTTTATTTAACAAATAAAACTAAAACTTTGTAGAGCTAAAACTTTTGCAACCTTCAATCGTCTTCAACTGTATAATACTAGATGAACAAAACAAACAAATAAACAAATATTTGGCGCAACAGCTCTTTAAAGTGCCAGGGCCTAGCTTCTTGCAACCACTCGTATTGTGTGCGTTACATTTTTTCATGAATGGAAGGGACCTACAGTTTAATGCCGAATTTGAGAAGCTTTTTCGTGACAACAATACTCTCGGATGTTTGTCAGACGCTCGTGAGAGGTGGGACCGTGAAAAAACTTTTTGGTGTTTTCTGGGTTTCGAACTTGGAACCTCATGCGTAGTAATCCGACACACTAACCACTTACGCCACGGCGCCCACTACTAGATGAAGATCTGTTTTTAATTAAAGGGAGGGATTCCATCTGGACTGAAGTTTTTATTACTCTTTCGATCATTAAGTACTCGGACTACTGAAGGGTTCAAAAAAAAAAAATTGTACCCTTAAGGAAAACTAGAAACAACTACTGTTTTGGAACATTGCAGTACTTTTACCACAGTTTCGCAGGAAGTTTGTTCGTCTAAGGATGGCTATCCGATTTTTTACGGATATTTTGGTGTTGCAGAACAAATGCCACCGCTTCTTTCGGATTGTAGTCGCACATGCTCTTGTTTTGGTTCTAGGCGCACTGAAATAAAATCTCTAATCATGTTAGCGGTTGTATATGCACTGCATCTGCTTGAAACAGAACCGTTGAGAAAAATGAAAATCGATCCTGCTACACAAGTTAAGATGAAGAGATAAAATTAGAAAAGAAATTTATTGCCAAATTATGAAAAATAATTGTTGCTGTATGTACCGGCAGATCTATTGTGCCCCCCAAACTAGGGCTCAAGTGCGTGGATCCAGAGAAGGTAGACCCGTTTCTGATGGAAGACATACTGCTAGGTGAAATCCTCTTTTATAGATTAGTGCTTCGCATTCCATAAGATGGTGTGCTGGCTTTTCTGCGAGGTCCCTGCAAAATCAGCAGTGTCAATTCACAGTTTCCTGAGGTGCTCCCTAAGTCTGCAGTGACTCCTTAGCATGCCGCTCAAGATGCGGAGTCAATTTTTTTTTGCTGTAAGGGAACGATTTCTTGCAATCCCAAAATAAAAAACGCGGAAATTACTTTTCTTTTTATCTGTAAAAGAATTTGTGTCTCTTTAGATGAAGACCGATTCACAAAGTGTAAAATGCACAGCCGAATATGAAGATGAAAAACGTTTTATTCAGAAATGTTTGTATTGAATGGTGGAGATGGGTAAGAGCTTTTCTATTTTTTTTTTTCAGTTTTAATACTATGCATAATAATAAGAATATCTTATTGTGATCATAGTACTCGTACATATACGTATGGGATGTTTTGTTTTTAAATCTATTGACCGTAAATTGTCCGCAAGACGACAGTTTAAATTCCTACTGTAAAATGCTCGATCTGAAAGAATATATTTTTATTCTGTAACTATCACGAAGAAAACGTATAAATATGTGGATGGCAATAACTAATATTAGACCTCGCAGGATCATTCATTACACCAGTGCACAGAGTTTCTGCCCTGAGAGATATCTGTGCATTCGGCACTATCTCTAGTCTATGCAGCTTGCGTTTTTCAAAAGGAACGCCTCCAATAGACATCCTTATAGTTGAACACCCGCATCAGTACTACTAACCATTACAATGAAGAACAACAAAGCTGGCCGTTGAAAACCGGCATCCATAAAAAATGCAAACGTGGAAGAATAACAGGAGCCCGAATATACCAACGAATCGGCAAGCGAACCCTAGCCCTTCCTACAATGCGGATGCTCTAACTATGTTACAGTATCGCAGTGAACATGCGGAAAATGGAATGTGATTTTAATGAACGGCACGGCAATCCAACATTTTTGCTAACTATTGGCTCAGTAGCCGAGAGCGACCGCAAAAAACAAAAATCCGGTAGTGCATCCGATTACATAAAAACGTAAAGTTTTCATTTAGCCTAGGCCTATTAACCCCTACTCTCAACCTCCACGTTGGTGCCTAGTACCTTGGTCAGAGATTGGGTAACCAATACATTTGAAAAATCTTGGCGGCAACAGTCGTGAAAGGGGGGAGATTGCTTTCTCACTAAAGCACTCCTTCTCGTTCCAGACGGCAGCGGACGATTTCCCTAGATGGAGTCTACAGTTCCAGTTAGGCTAAACTTAGTGAACATCTTGCGCGTGCTGCTTTGACACATTCGAATCACAAGTCGGTAAGCGATTTGAAAGGTAAGTCAGGACCTTGGAATAAAATGGTGGCGGAGGAGTCGTTAATGGGCCAACGCTCATTCCCCCGTAGTAGACTACTTATAGAGTGAATTCGGCCCCACGTCCTAGGGGTATAATATGAAGAGCCGGCCCTCTGGGTTGGAGGTTGTGGCATTGGGTTAACTTCCTTACCATGTAAAAAGACTTTGGTTACGAAGCAACCAGCAGCCTCGGTTACGGATGATGACGTTGACGTTACTGTTGATGACACCTCCTATCGTTAAAAGAACAACGATCTTCGTGTCTGCACGTGGAATATTAGATTCCTCTACAAACCACGTGCAGCCGAACAAATAGCAGAGGCCCCAGACTGCTGCAGAGTAAACATTACCACCGTCCAAGAAGTACGGTGGGAAGGGCGGGTAAAAGGAGAATGAAAAACTTCGACATTTACCACGGTGATTACTACAGACAACAAAGACAGTGTCTATTCGGGTGCGCGTTTGTTATTAGTGGCAGACTAAGGCCCAAAGTCTTGAGCTTCTGCATGTGAACGAGCGCCTCATGACAATCCGGATCAAGGCTAAATTCGCCAATGTTAGCCAAATATTCGCGAGAAGATGGACGACGCGACGAAGGATTACTTCTACCACTCTTTGACAACACGTATGAGCAATGCCCTAGCCACGACGTTAAATTTATCCTGTGCGATTTTTACGCGAAGGTGTTAAAAGAGGACCTGTTTAGAAGAGTGGTATTAAAGCACAGTCTGCACGACACCACATCCGACAACGGTCTATGTCCAGTCGACTTTGCGGCCGGCGGAACGAAACTTTGTCACAACTAGTACTCCGCTCCCACGTCCTGATATTCACAATGGGACATGGCTCCCCCTAAATCGAAAAACCACCATGCCGTTTTACTGACGTGGACTCAGATCACTACCTAATTGTAGCCAAATTACTGATTCAGGTATTCAGAATGAAGCAAAATCAAGAAAATACTATGAGAAAGTTTGCCGTTGGACGGCTACAATCGCGAGAGACCGCCAGAGCCTTTGCCGATAGAGTCTCTTTTAATGTCACTCTAAGTCCTATGCCGCCAGCAGCAAATGCGGAACACCAGTGGCAGCATTACCAACAAACTATCAGATATGCCGCCTTTAATATACTGGGCTTCCCTCAGCCACCACAATGAAACCCCTGGGGTGATGAAGAATGGCGGCAAGCATATGCACAAAAACACAAGGGGTACAAGGCGGCGTTGCACAGAAGAACTAGAGCTGCTCGCGAGCTCTAGTCGCGTCCTCCCTCGATCGAGGACATGAAAAGACTCTATTGCAGGAATGACATTCGAAAATTTTACTAAAAGCTAAACAGAGCATGCCAGGGTCTCAACGCCAGAACAGAAGCCTGCATGGACAAAAATGGTAATATAATATAAGAATCGTAGTCGGTGCTGAGGACATGAAATGAACATTTCTGCAGACTGTTAAATGGTGACGATAACCAACACTCCGCTCTCAGGTAGAATAAGCCATTCAACAGTAATGATGGAAGTCAAGATTCCCATCAAACCGATCAGAATGAAGCGAGGATAGCGATATCTAAACCTAAATCCAGCAAAGCTGCTGGAGTTGACGGCCTTGCCGCCGAACTTTTCAATGCAGGAGGAGATGGAGCATGATTCAGCTCATCTGCAAAATCTGGTCGGATTGAAGTATGCGCGATAAATGGAACCTCAACATCGTTTGCTCGATTCTGAAAAAAGGAGACCTGCACCAACTACATAGGTATAAGTCTTCTCAATATAGGATATAAGAACCTGTGTGTCGTATTATGTGAATGCCTAAAACTGATCGTCAAGAACCTAATAGATTCTTATCAGAGCAGTTTCAGGCCGGGAAAGTTCACCACTGACTACGACAGATCTTTGAAAAAGCCGAGAAATATAATATCGATACGCATCTCCTCTTCATCGATTTTAAAGTGGCCTATGATAGCGTGTAAAGAGACTAGATATACAGAAGCATGTCTTGTCTCAGCATACCTGCGGAGCTCGTCCGTCTACGCAGGGTGACGATGGAGAACTCTATCTCCATCATAGTCGCTAAGAACACCACAGAACTGTTTGATGTCATAAAAGATCTTTGACAAGATAACGGGCTATCATGCGATCTCTTTAATATTATACTTTAATGAACTGTACGAAACTCAGAAGCCAACACCGGAGGTACAATCTTTTACAAGTAGGTACAATTACTCGCTTAGGGCGATGACATTGGCATAGTCGAAAGAACTCAGCAGACCGTCAGTGGGACATTTGCGGGTATTAAGACAGAGGCAGTAGAGATGGGTTTAGCAGTCAATGAAAGCAAAACAAAATATATGATGTCTACAAAAATGACACCCAACATCGGCGCCTTGGACACAATGCCACAATAGATAGATATAATTGACTTTGTCTACCTAGGCTCAATGGTGAGCTCCGCAAATGACGCCAGTGGGGAGATCAAACGAAGAATTACTCTTGCCAATCGCTGTTTTTATGGTCTAAGAAGGAAATGGAGTAACAAAGCATTATCTCGAACCACTAAGGTAACTCTGTATGTTATGCGCCTATCATCCCAGTCCTGCTGTATGGTGCAGAGGCATGAACTTTGTCAAAGTCGGATGAGGATGGTTACTTTGAGAGAAAATGTCTTCCAGTTATATTTGCCGAATGCCGAACGGCAAGTGGAGCGAAACCTAAACCAACTTGGCGTGCATAAGTGAAGGCAGCTGGTTCATAACAGGGCTGCCAAGATAGGTTTGTTGGTTGAGGCCCAGTCCACCCCGGATTGTAATGACACCTAATTCTATAAAACAAAAAAAGTGTCTACATTTTCCAAAATTTAGTACGCCTCATGCGTACGTCATACTTTGCTAAGATATTAATTTTAAGAAACAAAAACCATTTAAAAATTCTCTTTGCAATTAATATTCCCTGGTTAAGTTAAAAACTTTTCGTAGTACCTTAAAGACAAATTGGGCAGAGTACGCAAATTAAGCCACATGGATATCTCATAGCTAATCTCTCTGCTGTTCAGTTAATCACTGGAAAATTGAATAAAGCCCTTAAAAAATGTTGTCCCATGTCTCGCAATCACAACCTCACCAAGGTTACAGACAGCTTAGAAATCGTAAAACAATGGTCAGAAGACTACATAATAAAGCAAACTAGAGGAAAACTGGGTCTCCTATGAATCTGCCGTTAATTTCTACACACGCGACATAAGAAGAGCAAAAAACCGTCCTGGAGCACCATCTATGAATCATTTGATAACGCGTATGATGCTGCTAGACTACTTAAAGTTGTATCTAAAGGCAAATTGTTCGTGGGATATCCTAATCGTAGTGACAGCTCCTGGACGGAAACGAGTCAATAATCGTTAGAAGCCTTAACCGATGCACACTTCCCCTTATGCAGCGAACTGGAACAGAATGAATCCATCATTCAATCCAATACAAAATCCTTTTTCGATGATGAAGAAATTAAAAACATTATTACAGAGCAAAAGAAAGCATCGGTACTTAAATTACTCAGGTCCTAAAATCAGCAAGATCGGATAGTATTATCCCTACAATGCCGTAACACGCTCTAACTAGCTATATTGAGCTAGGATACGTACCAAAAAATAGGAGAGAGGTGAAAGTGCTTTTCATTCCCAAAGCAGGAAGACCGCAAACGATTTTGGACCAATTAGTCTTTCCTCCTTTCTTTTGATCTGCATGTGAGAAACTTACCCGACCAGCACAGCCTACTTTAAGGGGAAGTAAGTGAAGACAGCCCAACATGAAGTTGTATCAAAAATCGAAAAAAGAATTTACTACAAAGAATTTATTCTGGCTGCATTTTTAGACATAAAAGGAGCATTTAACAGCGTGAGAATAGAGACAATTAAAGCAGCACTTAGTGGATTAGCAGTAGATACAGAGATAAAAAATTGGATCGATAAAATGTTCAACAGCAGAGTTATCAACTCAAAGCTCGGCAAGAGCTTCGCAGGGAAACGGTTACCAAATGAACTCTACAGGGGAGAGTTATTTTTCCTTTGCTGTGGCTTCTAGTCGTTTACAAAATTCTGACGATTTTCAAATCCAAAAAACGGTGGCATACGCGGACAACATATTAATCATGATCGGTGGGAGACCTTGTCTTAGACAATCAAGCTCATGGAAGGAAGATCCTATAGACACGGATCTATATTTCAAAGATATAGATCAACTAATCTCGAAAGAACAACATATGTACAATGTCGTAAATTACATAGACTTTCACAAGAAATACTCCACTCTTTTCACGGGAGACAGAAGGGGGAGTCCAACGCATTAACTAGTGCGCAGTACTTCCAACTCCACATTGATGGGTCTAAAATGCACACTACAGTTTTCTATGCATCATTCGACGATTCATACAAAATCCCGGGTGACGGCACTATCCTTAAGCCGAAGTCTTCGTCATTTTAAAAGCAGCACAGAATATACACGCAAAGAAACTAAACCCATCTAGGGTCAAAATCTTCGTGGATAGTCAAGCTGTACTCAAGGCAATAGACAGCGAGAGAGTCAAATCAAAACCAGTCGCCACTTGCCGACAAACTATAAATAGAGTATGCAACAGCCATGAAATTACTCTCTGCTGGGTTCCCGGGGCATACTCGTAGTAATAGAGATGCGAACGAAGCAGCAGTTGATCTAGCACGGAAAGGGCCAGCATTAAATAAGGAAATCGCTCATTCAACGATATCTATCCCTATTGGTGTACTGAAATGAAAATAGACCTTAAAGCAAGAGAAAAAAATCGACAGCTCCTGGGAAGCCAGAGGCAACTGTATAATATCTCACAACTTATGACCAACCCTGAACCTTTTTTCAGCGAATAAAAAAGAAACCAATATCATGGTAGGCGTACTAAATGGGCATTGCCCGTCTGACTGGGCATCAACTCAATTGATTACTGTAGGAGCTGTCATGTGATTGTCCTAATCTCCAAACTCGTTGCTTGTGATTGATTTATGTCCTGTATCCCCTTGTGGGTCCTAGGGCCTCTACTACGCCTACGCGCCATCGTGTACGGTTTCTGGCAATGTATCTGAGTTCTCCCCAACTTTTCCCTAACTGCCGTGCCTCCTTCTCGACAGTTCTGCGCCATGTTCTCCTCGGACCGCCAGGTCTTCTGCCATCCTGAATGAAAGGGTTTCATTGCATAGCATGGTTCGCTATGGAACTGTCACCCTTACGGAACGTGTGACCAATCCACTGCCACTTTCGCCGTTGAATGGTTGTGCCTATTGGTTCCTGACCCGTTCTCTCGTAAAGGTGTTCGTTAGAGATAAGATTGGGCCAGAAAATCCTTAAGATATTGCGCAGGCACCTATTAACAAACGTTTGCAGCTTTCTGGTGATAGTAGTGGTCACTCTTCACGTGCTGCAACCATATAGCAGCACGGATTCAACGTTGGAGCGGAACAGTCTTACTTTGGTGCTCAAACTGATTGCATTGCTTCGCCATATTTTGGACAACATCCCGAACGCGGACTTTGCTTTGGCGATCCTGTTGGCTATATCCAGTTCGGTTCCGCCATCGGTCGAGACAATACTCTCAAGATATTGGAAATTCTCTACTCTCTCTACCCGTTGTCCAGCAATGCATATTTGAGCCGATGAGTTAGTTCCAAGGCTGATAATTTTAGTTTTTGTCGTATTAATTTTCAGCCCGACGACACCTGCCTCCCTCTCCACATTTGGTGGAGGTCCATAATTCAGTGGGAGAGTAAGCATACATCGTCTGCGTAGTCAAGATGTTTCAGTTGAGATGTAAGAGTCCATCGAATTCCTCCGTTTCCCGTCGACAAAGCTGCATGAAGCACATCGCTAATCACCAATAGGAATAATATTGGTGAAAGGATACAGCCTTGTCTTACCCCACTTTGGATCTCAAATTCCTCAGACAACCTTCCCTTGTGCAGAACGTGACATTTGGAGCCTTCATATGTAGCTTTGATAATAGCAATTAGTTTATCGGGAATGCCTCTCCTGCGTAAGGCACGCCAAATAAACTCCCTGTTGACACTATCGAACGCTTTCTCAAAATCGATGAACAGCAGGTGCAGTGGCGACCGATATTCAACACACTGTTCGATGATAATGCGCAGGGTGTTGATGTGGTCGGCACAGGAGGATCCAGAGCGGAAACCTGCTTGTTCGGCATCGAGTGTGTCTTCGAGATGTTGTTTGATTTGCTCAAGGATGATTTTAGCTATTATCTTAGCTACAGCAGGCAGCACGCAGATACCCCTCCAGTTTCCGCACTCCAATAAATTTCCTTTCTTAGGAAGCTTGACGATCATTCTCTTTTTCCACTCGTTAGGAAAGCTCTCAGCTTCCCAAGCTCTATCTATAAGTGGAAGCAGAAGCTCAGCGATGTTGTGGGCGCTGCTCGTAAGAGCTCTGCTGGAATACCGTCAAGTCCTACCGCCTTGTTGGTTTTGAGTGCCTTGATCGCGGTAATGATCTCATCTTTACTGGGAGTCGTGGTGCGTATTCGGGAACTTCTCACCTCGGGCATCTCAGTCTGATTTGGGAGCATATCGCTAGCGAATACACGGTTCAAAACCGTAGCAAAATGCTCTTTCCATCTCTTGAGCTGGTCCCCATCCGAAATGAGCAAGGAGCCGTCTAGGCTTTTCACTGGGTGTTGGCTGGAGCTGCAACCACCTGTCAGCTCTTTCGTGATTCTGTAGACAGTCCTGCTGTCACACCTCTGTGCTGCTTCTTCTGCTTCTATAGCCAGCGCGTTGATGTAGTTGCGCTTGTCATGTCGCACGCTACGCTGAACTTCTCTCATCTTCATGCGATATAGGGACTCTAGCTCGCTTTTCCCTGCTGCTGGGGTAGCTGTAACGCGAGCTTTCAGCTGTTTTCGTTCGTCAATCCATCTCCAGGTATCCTCGGTAAGCCATGCCATATGTCTTCGATGCGATCGACTGACAATTCTTTCAGAACCAGATGTAAAAACATTTTTCACAGCACACTAATGGTCTTGGATGGTTGCGGGCATTGAGCTGCTGATTGCTTTCACTCCTTGCGAAAAGTGCTCCCTTAGTTGTTGGCGCACTGAGGGATCACTAAGTCTATCGACGTTAAACTTGGGCATTCTTGTGTTGTCCTGGGATCTTCGAATTGCAGCAGTGCGTAGTTGGAGGGTAGCTATCATCAGATGGTGATCACTTACTATCCCCACATCTGCCCCTCGCCTGTTTCGGACGTCCAGCAGACTACTTCTAATGCGGCGACTGATGGCAAAATGGTCAATTTGGTTGGAGGTTGCTTGCCTGTCGTTGGAAACCCAGCTGACTTTGTGGCAGGTCTTGTGCTCAAACATGGTGCCACCTATCACAAGGCGGTTGGCATTGCAGAAATCCATAAACCTTTCGCCGTTGTCATTGCGGTTGCCTAGTCCATCCTTCCCGATTGTTTGAGCCCTTCGTTGTCGTTGCCTACCTTGGCATTCAAATCCCCCATCACAATGACAATGTATCCATTTGGTGTTGTGTTGAAGACCGCACTTAAGAGATTATAGAAGCTCTCCTTTTCGTCCTCAGACGAAATATTCGTTGGGGCGTAACACTGTATGATAGCGACACGTCGTACTCTAGTTAAAATCCTATCACCATGAGGCTGCCAGGAAATTAGGCCCTTGCGTGCTGTTGTTGTTAGCAGTAGTCCGACTCCGTATTCCCGCGGACTTCCGGATGGTCTTTCAGAATAGAGTAGTACAGTGTCACGCGTTGGGGATTGGTACTCGCCCGCTTCTAACCATCTTACTTCACTTTCCCCTAAAATGTCCAGTTTATATCCCATGAACTCCTTTTCCAGTTGGAGGAATCTAGCATTGTAAGGACCTTCGCTTCCCGAGTCGAGGAGCGTCTTTACATTCCAGAAACCTATCTTTGTCCGGGTCCAATAGCCAAAAGTCGTCAACATGTGATCATTCCTTATCCGAGGCATGGTGTCGGTCTCTATAGCGAGCAATTTTCGGTAAAGCAGGTTGCTAGCCCACGTTACCTAGCCTAGAATCAAGGCCCTAGACAACCCGCACTTACAATTTCAGCCTACACGTATAAGGGTTTATCCGTATAGTTGCCCGGGGACCACCACTAGGAGGTAAAGTAAGCACTTTATCATGAACTTGATTGTTGCGTTACTGGCCCAAGCCAAGTTTTGGACAGTCAGTAGTTTCCCGATCAATCGCAATGCAGGTCCCCGCGTTACTTATGCTATATAGGAAACAGGCTCTTTCAATGGCTGGAGTATCTGGCGCAAGTCCCACTGTCGAGCATCATATAATATATTTCTTCAAGATTAGATAGATAGATTGATTGACTTTATTTATGCTTTCAGTAAAATCACCTAATTTATGTATGAAAACCATAAGCATGGCTTTACCGTCTTTCACGTTAACAATGTATAACAAAAATTTATTTCACTTTTTAAAGTTCGAATTTAAAAAAAGTCTAACAGAGAATTAGAAATGTTCGTTGATTATTCTTTCCTAATACGCTAAGGAAGTTTTACAGTAATGGTACAACTTAGAAACATCCATCTCGTTAAGAAAAGCTACTACTTGACCTCCAGATAAAAAATTGTGGCCAAATAAATATCTTCTGGCTTCTCGATGAGCTGGACACTTGCCGATAAGTGGCCAGGTTGCAGATACTGCACAATACAATTTGGAGATAATCTGATAGAGCTGAACTTTCCAGTTTGATATATTTGCAATGTACAGACTGAAAACGGATTTGGAAACAACCTTGAATACCTTATATTTGCTGCTGTGGGTTATGAGCTTATTGGCGAAACATACATATGTATTTTGCATGTAGCATTTATTAAGGTTTTAGCTTTTCCTAGTTTTTTTCGTAAATATTTGTCCATATTAAGAATTTTGGTGAAAAAAACTCCAAAATATTTAAACTCCTTAACCACTTCGATGCTAGCTCCGTTATAGTGGCACTTTTCATTAGAGCATGTTCTTCCTCTACCTTTTTATTTCTAATGGGAAAACCTTGAATTTATCGCGATTTGCATCAGGTTGCAGTATTGCTGTAACGGATAGTTTCAATGACACAAACTGATGTTTGCAATGTTAAAAAAATTGATAATTCACAATGAACACAAAAAAATAGCTCTAATGAGAGTGCAGATGATACTTTGTATGCAATCGCCTTGGGAGTCTATTGTGTTAGGTAAGCAGCATCATTTAAATATTCTAAGGGATTCACTTGGTCAAACCATTAAGCGCAATTAGCAATACGACAAAAGCATTCAATGTTCATTGCGTTTACCTGATAATCAAATATCGTGGCAATGTGCATTTGAATTGAGAACTAATTTCCAAATGTTCTCCATAATTAACCTGTAATCAGAGTGCATTATGCACAGTTATCGCAATCATCTAAACAATGGGAAATATTACTTCTAATTTAGCTAATGAACCGCTCAAATTCCCAGCTCATCTGAGAGTTGTATAATAGAAAGTCCAATTATCTAGAAAACTTTTTTAGTGAATGGTTTGAGCCAGAATAATGGGAAAAGCTATTGACTAGTCATTGTTATCAGATATTAATGAGTAAAACGAGAATAATGATCAATACTACAAAACAATGCACAATATACATCAGCGTTCAGTTTAATTTCAATTGAAACTACCGATGGACTAAATAGCACAGCGCCATTAAATAACCTTAGGTAGGCTTTTACCAATCAGAGATTCCTATTCTACCTAGTTTATGCGATTTATCTGCAGCCCTAATGCAAACTCATTATTTATAAGTATAGACTTTGATTCTACGCCTCACCCAGGGGCTTTAAAATCTCTTTCGAAGCACCAATGGTATGTGCGCATATTTAAAGTAACTCCATTTAGAAACACACAGAGAGAGAAATCCAATTGAATCTTTATCGTGCATAATCCTGCCAAGTTTTACCACATTTGTAGACATGCACAGGAGAATTACATAATGCAATCCGTATCACTGGTTATTGTTTTCCAATCAGGATTGCTGCATGTATAAGTTATTTCCTGTTCGGTTACTACACATTGGAATCTCAAGTGCAAGTTCGTTTGTACAATAAAAAGGCAAAGTAAGGAGGAGGAAAGAATGAAGTTCCCGGTTGGATTGCAGGCCATCCACACATGTTCAGTCCTCTACCAAAGGGCATGTAGGGATGTAGTTGGTTTTCAGGAAACATGACTTGTGCCTTGCAGTGAATCATGAAACGAGGTGAATGCTGATCAATTACATAAGAGAAATGAGAAATAGGAGGGTGTCAAGAGAGTGTAAGAAATAACATTAAGATAGATTCTTAGGAAAGATAATACATATGCAAATATCTGCTACCAATACAAATCAAAAACTATCTTAACCAGACTCGACAAAACCAGTCAGAAAAAGCTAAAAAAAAAAATTCCATTAATTACAATTACACTTGCATGAATTAGGTACATCTTTACATCTTTAATCTAAATGCAGCTTTATACGAGTATATGAGATATGCACAGCCTCCAATCAATGAGGCATAAGTCCTTATCAAGGGGAACTTCTACCACCAACTGGGCGTCGCCTATAGTACGAATATGGAAGGCTAATATTTTTTTGCAAAAATTTGCGATAACAGTTCCACACGATCGAATCGATGCAATGCAGCAACTTGAATGCTTCGGGAAGGTCCAGACACCAACTGCAAAATGCGCACTTCAAAGCACATCATATTTGAAACAAGATTTTTAGAAATGCAGCTCTGATCTGATACTCGTTGCATTCATCTATAAGATACGTAACTTTGCGCGGTTAAGCTTCACTGGAATAGCTAAACATTAAGAAAACTTAAAAGAATTGTGTAAGAAGTACCCTCCAGTCATATAAAAACGATGTAATGCATCTAAAAAATGATCGCATGATTTCTAATATTTTATAATTTAACCACACTTCCTACTTAGATATGCTGTCTTTGTGCATAGTACTCCGTATTTGTTGAATTTGCAGATAGTAATGAAATCCATTATTTTATTGAATCGAAAGCTAGCGATATGCACCTTAGCATTTACAAGCATGTAATGTACTTATCTTTCAGCATCTATCCGGAAAGGTCAACTGAATACAAATTCCTCAACTAATGACTGAAATTATTGTTCCCACGGACTTTAAAGTCCACAATTTGAATAAGCTGCAATATATACATAGAATGAATGACACCAGAAGACGAGCTAAATCCTTTGCCATCAGCTTTAATCGCACGAACACGGGTTGTAGACAGTCCTAGTCCCCTATCTAGGGCATGTGATGCCGAATGGTAGGCGGTTGTAGCAATACCTCCCAAACGGTGTGATGAAAGTGGTCAGCAATTTTGACTCCTCAGTGAGTTTTATTTGCCAGAACCCACTGTTTGCATCCAGCTTACTGAAGAATTTTGCCCCTGTCAGCTGTCCAAGGGTGTGCTCGACAGACGGCATAGGATGGCGCTCCCTTTTAACGAACTTGTTGAGCCGTGTCAAGTCCACACAGACACGGATGTCTCCATTTTTCTTCGAAGTGATAACCATGGGGGCGCACCAGTCGGTGGGCTTGTCCACCGGCTCGATGACCCCTTGTAGCACCATGTCGTCCAATTGCTTCTTAAGTTTATTGAGAAGCGGAATTGAGACGCGTCTGGGTGTGTGCGTAGCAAAAGGTATGGCTTGCTCTTCTAGTTTAATGTCGTAGGGCTCGTGAATTGTACCCAGCCCACTGAATAGCTTGGCGAACTCCTGCTTTGGTTTCACTTTGGTGTGCATCTCTACGTGGTTGATGCGTCTCACCAGTCCAAGATCCTCACAGGCAGGTAACCCCAATAAAGGCTGTGACAAACCCTTCACTACATAGATTGTGTCCATCTTGCGCTCCTGCAAATAAACCAACTCACCTCGAAACATGCCCATGGTACGAAGTTTGTCTTTGTTTGGCCCGCAAAGAATCTGGTCCGAAGGGAGTAGTAGTGTCTTCTTGAATTTTCGTCGAAAAATGGCAAATGGGATGGTGGTGACGTCAGCTCCCGGGTCTAACTTCCAATTGATGACGACTTCGTTGACGGCGACGTCCGCTGTCCATCGCTTGTTGCGGTTCTCGGAATCGTTGATGCTGCATATCGTTGAGATGGCTCCGAGAAATTTCGCCGCATGGTTGTCCGCCTTCGATACGACTTGCTTAACTGTTTTTGTTGTGAGGCAAGCACGTGCGCAGTGACCTTGCTTGTTGCAGTTGTTGCACGTTTCCCCTTTGGCCGGACAGTCATCCTTCTTGTGCTTTGTCTTACCTGCGCACCATCTGCATCGCCATCCTTGACCTCCTTGACTTCTACTGTCGCTGCTGCTATATTTCGGCCTTAGGTTCTTACTGCTCTTAAATTTTGATGCCACGAGGTCCACTGTTTTGTCCTCTGTGTCCCTGGAAAGGTCTCGCAACTGCCGCTTTATGGCTTCGCTTTGCCTAGCGTGCAGGGAGGCCTTCTCCAGTGTGAGAGCGTTGTCCATTTGTAGCTTTTCGGACAGTTTGCGGTCTCGCACTCCGACCACAATGCGATCGCGGATTAGTTCATCGTGTAGTTGACCGAAATTGCAGTGTTCGGCCAATGCGTAGAGCGATGTGATGAACGTGTCCACTGGCTCGCCTTCCTGCTGCTCCCTTGAATTGAAAACGGCGCGCTCGTAGATAACATTGCGTCTGATAACGAAGTAGCTATCAAATTTTTCCATCACTACTTGGAACTTCTTCGTGTCGGCATCGTTCAGTCCAAAGGAGAGGAGAATGTCCTCTGCCTGGCATCCCATGATGTATATGAGAGTGTTAACCTGTTCATCCTCCGTTTTAGCGCTCAGTCCAGATGCCCGCATGAAGCGTTCAAAACGCCTCCTCCACTTTGGATACTCTGAAGGTGTCGAAAATGTGAAGGATTCGGGGCATTGCACCTGGAATTGTCCAACTGTCGATGCTGGTTCTGCTTGCTGTTGACTTCGGAGAGGAACGTCGGCGTCGTTGACCATATTTTATTTTACTTTGCTTCTTGCAAACGAACAAATAAAACGGTTCGTAAAAAAAGCACCGCTGCCACCATGTGTTATTCTAGTTGACTGACTCGTAAGAATGGATCTTAGCGGTCAGACATGTCATATTTATTAGCTTGTCAAAACTGTACAATGTATGTGGTTAGTGTGGTCTGACTTATATATACAATTACATAGGTTAGTATTTACATGGTAATAGCATTACAATGGTGTTGCCATTGTCTTCCAACACACAAACAATTACTGAAAGCTTTAATATCCCCAACAGTTACACTCGCTACTGACTTCAGTGTTTGAGCAAAAGGACCACCATCAGCAGATTTGGAATTATAAGATGTATAAACGGAAGGCACTCTTTGATTCTTTGAACTGAATCCAATTCGACTGTCGGGTACCATACTGACACCGGTAAGAAAAGGGAAATACCTGGGACTACAGCTAGATAGTAAACTCATGTGGAAAAAGCACACGGAGGAGATATCCAAAAAGGCTACTCGTGCTATAATGATAATATGCAGGAGCAAAGCGGGCTGCAAAGAAGGACGAGAGCTGTTCGTGAGCTCTACGAGCAAAAGAGACGGGAAGAACATCGGCTTCTCCAAAAGAAGAAGAAGAAAGAGCATGAGAAGTGCTCGTTTGAGAATATCGAGAGTTTATACTCCAGGAACAATATACGGAAGTTTTACTTAAAGATAAAAAGAACGTGTCAGAGAAGCAATACCCGTACAGAAATCTGTAGAGATGAAAAAGGAAACCTCGTAGTAGAATCACAGTCGGTGCTGAGAATATGGAAAAACTACTTCTGCAGACTGTATAACGGCGACAAAGACCAACATCCCGCTGTCAGGCAGAATGAGCCATTCAACATAGACGATGATTATTATTATTATTATTTGTGTAGGGTTATTTTGCACTGTGCCCTAATGATCTATTGTGCGCACTGCTAATACCTTGGAGAGGTTTGTTCCCTCGTTAGAGTCCCCTTCGAAATTGCAATTCCTGCGGAATTGTGTTTGAAGGTCATATGCTCTTACTTTGCATCGGCGGGAATAGTTCACCTTAGAGCTCTTTCTCCAGGCCAGTTTCTTTTAAGAATCTGAGAATGAAAAGTGGGTCCATGGTTGGCATATCCTCTTCTGAGACTTGGTATTTGCCTAAGTATTTCGATCTTCTGTGGGTCAGTGCCCCAAAAGACTCCAGAAGTTCCGGAGTCTCACATTGCTCGTTGCAGAATCTGCAAAAGCCTTCATTTGTTATACCGAGTTTCCGTAGATGCTCCCTGACTTTGCAGTGCCCCGTTAGGAAGCCTGTTAGGATCCGTAGGTTATTCTTGTTAAGGCAGATGTAGGCTTCGAATCTTTTCCGGTTGTAACATCCCAGTAGTTTCTTAGCTTGCCTCAGGCCTGTGCTGTTGTTCCAGGTTCTTGCCCTGTCTTCTCTCTCCATTTTCCTGAATTTCTCGCATATGGTGTGTTCCCCCATTCCACAGAATCGTTCAGGTCCAATGAAGGGTTTTGCAGCAACTTGTCTTGCCAAGGCGTCTGCTGCTCCGTTACCATTTTTCTCGACATGACCGGGTATCCAGTAAAGTGTAACTTTATTATTTCTGCCCAATTCATTAAGTTTGCATAGGCATTCACACACAAGTTTTGACTTAGTGACATAGGAATCAAGTGCTTTGATAGCTGCTTGTCTGTCTGGCAGTATTGCTATGTCGCAGTTGCTGTATCCGTTTCCGAGATTGAGTTGGATGCATCTGTTTATAGCGCATATTTCAGCTTGAAAGATGCTAGTGCACTTGCCCATGGGTTCTGAGTGCTTGGTCCATGGCCCAAATACGCCCGCTCCTGTTCCCTCTCCAGTTCTCGAACCATCTGTATACCACCTTATCGTGTGGCTGCCCAGTCCGCATATCATGGATTCGTTGCTCCACTCGTTCTCGTTACTTAACTTTGTACTAACGTTTTTTCCAAAGTTAAATTTCCTTATACTGTCGTCCCTGCGGACGGCCAGAGGGGGAAGTTTTTTGAGAAGTGCATCGTATTCTCTCGAACCAACACATTTCTCCCTTCCAATACTTTCTTTTGCCATCCTTAGGATCGTCCGCTGTGCATTTTGCTCCACTACAAGATGGAGTGGTGTTTGCTCCAGGAATACTTCCATGGCTGCAGTTGGACACGTTCGCATGGCCCCAGTGATGCAGAAGCACGCAAGTCTTTGCACTTTACTGAGTGTATTCCTCGTAGTGACTAGACTAGTTCACTTTGTCCATGCTATTGCTCCATAAGTGATCATTGGTCTCACAATGGCAATGTACTTCCATCTTAGAATGTTTGGACTAAACCCCCAAGACTTACCCGCTAGGATCCTGCATATAATTAGAGCACGGGTAGCTCTTTTGGATATCTCCTCTATGTGTTTCTTCCACAGGAGTTTGTTATCTAGGTGTAGTTCTAGATATTTCACTTCCTTTACCGGTGCCAGTATCGTGGCCGACAGTCGAATTGGCTTTAGTTCAAATTTTCTCCTCCTCGTGAACGGTACTATTGTGGTTTTGGCCGGGCTTATATTAAGCCCAACCGTGCTGCACCATTCTTGAGTTACTGTTAGGCCCCTTTGTATAATATCACATAGAGTTTCCTCGAATTTCCCCCTGGCAATCAGTACAATGTCATCAGCGTAGGCTTGACAGTTAATTCCGAGACTTGTTAATTTTTCAAGAAGCTCACCCACAACAAGACTCCACATTAGGGGAGATAACACTCCTCCTTGTGGGCATTCTCTTGTTGTGTAGACCCTGATAATTCTATGTGATGTTTGAGTTTTTGCTGATCTTGTTCTCAGCAACTCATACATCCACTTAGATACTGTTCTGCTAATTCCCATTCTGTCAAGGGCTCGTTTAATAGCTTCATGTGAAGTGTTATCAAATGCCCCTTCAATGGCTAGGAAGGCGCGGATTACTATCTCTTTTGTTTCAAGAGCACTTTGAATGGTTTCGTCAGCTGATAAAGAGCAGTCTTAGTGGATCTACCCGCTCTGTATGCATGCTGACGATAATGCTGTGGGGATGTATTAAGTACATTCTCCCTCAATTGGTTGTCCACAGCTTTCTCCATTCCTTTGAGAAGAAACGATGTTAGGCTGATCGGTCTGTATGACTTAGGCTGTGTTGGGTCCTTCTTTCCCATTTTTGGTATAAACACAATTTTCGCCCGTCTTCATTGATTTGGAATATATCCCAATGCAAGCTTGCTTTTTGTTATTCTGACGATGATACTCCTATCCTCCATACTCCATCCACCTGACCAAAACGAAATAAGGATAGCAATATCAAAGCTAAAATCCAATAAGGCTGCTGGACCTGACGGCTTACCGGCCGAACTTTTCAAGGCAGCTAGGGAGGGGATGAATAGGTAGAGTGCATACACCAACTCATCTCTAAGATTTGGTCAGACGAGTGTATGCCTGATGAATGGAATCTCAGCATCGTTTGCCCGATCCACAAGAAAGGAGACCCCCTCAACTGCGCCAACTCTAGAGGCATCAGTCTCCTCAACATCGCATACAAGATCTTTTCTGCGATATTGTGTGAACGCCTGAAACCTTCTATCAACAGCCTGATTGGACCCTCTCAGTGCGGTTTCAGGGCAGGATCGATCAAATCTTCACAATTCGGCAGATCCTGGAGAAAGCCCAAGAATTCGAAATCGATACTCACCACCTCTTTATCGATTTCAAGGCCGCCTATGACAGCATTTATAGAGAAGAACTTTATAGAGCCATGTCTAGTTTTGACATCCCTGCCAAACTTGTCCGTCTGTGCAGGCTGACGATGGAGAACACTTGCTGATCCATCAAGGTCGGTAATGACCTCACCCAGACCTTTGATGTCAAAAAGGTTTTAGACAAAACGGCGCGCTGTTATGTGTAGTCTTTAATATTCTACTTGAACGGATTGTGCGGAACTCACTAGCCAACACCGGAGGCACAATCTATTACAAGTCTGTACAACTGCTTGCATACGCCGACGATATAGACATTATCGGAAGAACTCAGCGGGCTGTCAGCGGTGCGTTTCCAAGCATTGAGGCGGAAGCAGCCAAAATGGGTTTAGCGATAAACGAGGGCAAAACGAAGTATATGCTGTCAGCAAGAAGGGACAGCCAACACCGACGAATTGGACAGAACGTCACAGTGGGCAGCTATAACTTTGAGGTAGTGGGGGACTTTTTCTACCTTGGCTCTGCTATAAACTCGAAAAACAAGATCAGCGCAGAAATCAAGCGAAGAATAACTCTTGCCAATCGCTTTTTTTTTTTTGCGCTTATAAGGCAATTCAGCAGTAAAGCCCTATCACGAACAACTAAGGAGACTTTGTATAAGACCCTGATCATCACAGTCCTGCTTTACGGCGCTGAAACATGGACTTTATTAAAAGAGGATGTAGGTATCCTTGGTCTCTTCGAGAGAAAAATTCTTCGCAAGATTTTCGGTCCCGTTTGCGTTGACGGGTTTTGGAGGAGAAGATTCAATAACGAAATATACGAACTGTACAGCGGCATCGACCTAGTCAAAAAACTGCTTATTGGACGTCTGAGATGGCTAGGACATGTAGAGCGAATGGACACCAACGCTCCGGCCCGCAGAGTCTTTGAATCTAACCCCGAGGGACGACGCAGTATTCCCTCTACATCGCCGTAGGTACTCGACCAACTTGGAGTCCGCAACTGGAGGGAATAAGCTAAAGACCGAGCTAAATGGAGGGGCTTATTGGTTGAGGCCCAGGTTCACCCAGAACTGTAGCGCCACCTAAGTAAGTAAGTGGGAAAAGCGGGTAAGTCTTGGGGATTTAGTCCAAACATTCTTAGATGGACGTGCCATTGTGATGCCAATGATCACTTATTGAGCGATAGCTTGGACAAAGGGAACTAGTCTAGTCACAATGAGAGAGACACTCACTAAGGTACAAAGACTTACGTGCATCTGCATCACTAGGGCCATGGAAGTACTCCTAGAGCTAACACCGCTCCATCTCGTAGTGGAGCAAAATGCAAAATGGAAGATCCTAAGGATGGCAAGAGAAGGCATTGGATAGGAGAAATGCGTTGGCTCGAGGAAATACGATGCACTTATCAAGAAACTTCCCCTTCTGGCAGTGCCTAGGTAGGATAATATCAACAAATTTAACGTTGGGAAAAAATTCTGTACAAAGTTAAGTAACAATAAAGAGTGGAGCAAGGGATCTACGGCATACGGACTGGGCAGCCACACGATAAAGTGGTACACAGATGGTTCGAGAACTGAAGAAGGAACAGGGGAAGGCGTGTTTGGGTCAAGGGCGAAGCAATCAGAACCCATGGGCAAGAGTACCAGCATCTTTCAAGCTGAAATATGTATGTGCTATAGGTAGATATACCCAACTCCATCTAGAAAGAAAATACAGAAACTGCGGCATAGCAATACTGTCAGACAGTCAAGCAGCTAAAAAATCACTTGACTCCTATGTCATTAAGTCGAAACTTGTGTGTGAATGCCAACACAAACATAATGAAAGTTACGCCTTACTGGATACCCAGTCATCTTCTTCTTCTTTCTATTTCGGCGAGGTTATGATCCGACAAAAAAGATCATAACCCTCCCACTTCACCTCATTTCTACTGACCAGCCTGTGGGGGTCGCCTATTTGACCTCAGAAAATATCGGCAGGCCTCCCAATTTCCGATCACTGGATTACTGAGGTCAATCAAATGCTGGTGTCGTTGCATTTGTGTGAACCAGGTATTTATAAGTCTGCCTCACCTGCCTCGCGATGTCTTTGGAACGTTCATTGGTATTGCCTTTTTAACATGGTTCAAATGATATCTTCTTTAAATATGGCAATACAAACTGAGACGGTCGCGCTCTATTTTTCGTAATACGGTTTCCTTGACGTGAAGGCTTCGAACTCCTTATTCAATCAAGCTTTGTCACTACTGCCGTCATGTGAAGCATCGTTGAACGCACAACTGCGGTGTAGAGTCTTCCTTTCAACTTTCAACCCGATGACTAATGTCGTCATCACAAGTTGCTTTGCTATTGATTATAGATCCCAGATCTTTGAACTTTCCGCACTTGGGAAGTACTGTTCCATTCAAATAACTGTCTGGAATAGGCATGAGTGTATCAGAGAACGGGCACAAGTACGCACTCTGCTTTTTTGAACTAATGCGATACACATTTCCCTCCAAAAGGTCCAACCACATAAATCAAGTTCTCATTACAGGAACGTAGGATCCTCACTTATGATGGCTCCATCGTCAGCAAAGAATAACTGATGTACCTTGGGCTCCGTAACTTTACCTTCAAACAGATAATCAAGGACTCCAATAAGGAGCAAAGGACTTAAGACGCTTCCCTAGTACACCCCGACTTTGATTGGGAAATCTTCGGTTACTTCAACGGGCCATCTTACTTTTATCTTTGCGCCTTCGTCCATGATCATCTGTACATAAGTTTCTGGAACTCTCGATGTCTTAGCGCTACCCATATCAAATCTCGTGGTTATTTGTCAAATATCTTTTCAAAGTCAACCAATACAATATGTAAGCTAGGCAACGACAACGAAGGGATCAAACGTGTTAACGGTAAGCATGACCTAGGCAACTGCGATGATAACGGTGAACGATTTGTGGCTTTCTGAAACGCCACTCGCCTTGTGACAAGTGGCACCATGTTTGAGTACAAGACATGCCCAAAGTAAGCTGGATTTACAACGACTGGCAAAAAAACCTCCAATCAAATTGAATATTTTGTCATCAGACGCCGCCTTAAGAGTAGTGTCCTGGATGCCCGAAGAGGAGCAGATGTGGGAATAGTACGAGATCTAGAGTTGGCCGAAGTCGTGGACTTATGTTCGCAGATATAACTGTGAAGGTGATATTTAATTAACTGTGAATACAACGTGGAATATGAATTCTTGAGAATTCGAATATGAATAAGTAAAAGAATATTTTTATTTTTTTTATTCTTTTGGAAGAAAATCAAAATACTACAAATATATTAAAAATTAGTTTTGGTTTTAACCCAATAATAAGAAAAAAAATACGTAAACACAACTAAAACTTAAACAATTGAAATCCAAACCACTACACCAAATCTTTCTCCCTTTCTATCTATTCTTTACAACGCCCGCACTATGTATCAACATTTAAAGAATAATCACAACCCCTTGAGTGTGCGCAAACTATAAAAAATAAATACATAAAGAGACTTATCCTTGAAATGAATGACACCAAAGGATGCTTGACTTCCATATGCCTTTTCAAATTAAATGTGCTGGTTTTGTACGATAATTTCGCCCGCCACAAATTACATTTTGCGAAACTTTCGGCTAATTGGGTAAAAAAAAAATCCATACGAGTATAAAACTATATTTTCTTCGATTTTCTATCGGCGCGGCGGCATCTTAAAAGTATTATTTTTTTTCAAGTACGCATACTCGTAGACACTAAACAAACAATAGTGTTAATCTGTACTTTGGGTGAAATCTAGCCAATAATATACATATACATATACATACTCGTACCTATACATACTCGTACATGTTGTTTATGTACCCAAGGCATTTCGTTCACCACGTTTTGCTTTGTTCTATCATTCGCTGCCTCGCATTTCAGGACGTTAGCTGTGAATCGATTGTTGTGAATACATGGATGTGATGTGAAAAAAGAATTCCTTCCTTAACCAATTTTTTTTTTTTTTGCCGAGGGTAGGTGAAAATCTTCAACAAGACACTATGAGGATCGACAGCGCGTGCTCATAGTAGTATTGGATTCTTACCCACTAAAAAACCTCCCTTCAAAACAGACTTGTTTTTATTTTTACTACAACTAAGTATTCGACTTATCAAGTAGTTTTCATTTCACGTAATAAGGACGTTTTGCAGGGACCTTCCCAATAGAAGTTCCTCCCAGCTCCGCAGTTTAGACGCGGTTACTTATCGCGCTAAGTCTAAAGGTATGGTTCTTTGTAGACGGCGCAGTAAATTTCTTTCTTTAAAAACTTGGAGGACTGTAATATTTACGTGACTTTCTAGTCGACTTCTATGCTTTCTCGCGTAGGTTTGAATTTCGTCTTTGATTGTTTTAATGCCAAGATCTCTATGGATATCGCTATTTCTGATATACCATGGCGCATTAACAATACCTCTTAGCACTTTGTTTTCAAAAGCTTGTAAAATTTTAATATTAGTTATTTTGGTACAACCCCAGAGTTGTATACCATATGTCCATACGGGCTTTAGCACTTGCTTATATAAAAGCAGTTTGTTATATATATTAAGCTTGGAATATTTTCCAAGTAACCAATACATTTCTCTATATTTATTATCTAATTCTTTGCGTTTTTTTTTTCTTTACGTGCGTTTTCCATTTCAGCTTTGTATCAAGTGTCATTCCAAGATACTTAGCCTCGTTTGCAAACGGAATTTGAACCGAGTTTGAAAAGATCGACAAATTATTTATTTTCTTATAAGTAAATCTACATGAACAGATTTGGTCTCGCTAAGTGCAATTCGCCAAACCTTTGTCCATTCATTTACTCTATCCAAAGCTTCTTGCAGTTTTTCTGTAGTATCTTCGACCGTTTTACCTACTGCCAAGATAGCAGTGTCGTCGGCAAATGTAGCTAGCTCAGTGCCTTCTACTTGCGGTATATCACGGGTGTATAATAGATACAAGACTGGACTTAGAATGTTTCCTTGCGGCACCCCAGCCATTATTTCCTTGAAATCTGAATATTCATTTCCATATTTGACGCGGAATAGTCTATTCGTAAGGTAGTTCTTCAAAATATTATATAGGTGCTCTGACAGAGCTTGTCGTCATTTAAACTTTAAGCCTTCGTGCCAGACATTGTCAAAGGCTTGAGAGACGTCAAGGAATACGCTTGAACAAATCTTTTTTTCTTCAAGTGACTTTTCGGTTACATGTGTTATTCTATGCACTTGTTCAACTGTAGAATGCTTACTTCTGAATCCGAATTGATGATTCGGAATGAGATGCCTTTCTTCTATTATCGGCTGTATTCGCCTAATCAATATTCTCTCGAACACCTTGGATATAATTGGAAGAAGCGAAATCGGTATATAAGACGTTTTTTCATTCGGCGGTTTTCCGAGCTTAAGGTCCATTATGATTTCGGCGACTTTCCATTTCACTTTAGTTAATCAAATTAGCATTTAGTGTACCATATACATAACTTCGTTCGTCGTTCGCTGCCTTGCACTGAACAACGCTAGCTGTGTATCGTTTGTAACGAATACAGAAATGTGATGTAAAAAAAAAATTCCTTCTTCACGTTTTCACCATTCAAAGTTTATTTTGAAGACATTCACAGGATGCGAATTTCATTCGCAGTAAATAATTCACAGGCCGTGATTTTTTACGCATCTCACCATCTATAAGGTGATAGCTACTCTTCAACTACGCACTGCTGCAGTTCGAAAATCCCACGCAAAACAAGAATGCCCAAGTCCAACATCGACAGACTTAGTGATCTCGTAGTGAGCCAAAAATGAAGGGACCACCTTTGGCAAATAACATCTCACTACCTGCAACCATCCAAGACAATTGGTAAACTGTTAAAACTCTTTTTACATCTGGTGTTACGTGCAAATCACACACGAGATCCCCGGTCATCTCCATTCTTCCGCTTCTCACGCGTCCAAAATTTTCGGCCCTTCAACCTCATGTTTATTCCGTTGTCTTCTGGGAGCAGTGGCTTCATTAAGCGCCGCTGGATGATTTGACCATTCAGTGCTTATACCTCTCCGCACGCTTCAAGCGGGCAACAAAAGCAGGTACTCCAGGAAACAGAGCCCAACGGTCGGTTGGCAAATCTCTGATGCGGATGGACCGTCCGCCAACGCTTTAAAAGAGCGACGAGTGAGACGAGCAACGACGGAGAGGAGAATGTAGACTGCCCTAGTATGATGCACACAACACCACGGGCACAAGAAACACAACTCTGAGACGTAATTATTGACCATGATCAGCAGTCAACGAACTGAAGGCGGTCCGGTTCGAACCCAATAATTGTGTGTACTGCACTGCCGTAATTGAACTTTTATGGTTGAATTAGCGGTAACCAATATTGAGAGAGAGACTCCTGGTTGGTTGGGCAAAGGACTGAGGTGAGTTCGGCACTTCTTGATCGACCACGGGAGAAGTTAGATAAAGCGGTTAATTGTTAACATTTATTTTGTTCGGGATCGGTGATAACGGGCCATCCAAATGGCTACGTATACATACAGGGTGTCCGCCGGGAAGGTATACTACTTTGTTTGTTTATAATTTTTGATTAAATGAAAGAGAATGGATCTTATATTGATAAATGTTTTATTCAATGTCGGCAATTAAGTATGGAATACAATATCAGGTAAATATCTGCCTCTGCTAGTCTCACAAATGCGAGCCCTTTTGAGCACATTTTTCATTACATTCTCACACATTTCACGCGGTATTTCATTAATTTCATCACGAATATTTTGTTTGAGTTGCTCAAGCGTTTCTGGTTTGTTTGCATAAACCTTGCTTTTCAGATATCCCCACAAAAAGAAGTCAGGAGCAGTCAAATCAGGCGACCGTGGAGGCCAATCAACATCACCATTTTTTGAAATAACTTGTTGTGGAAAGAGGTCTCGCAGTAATTCCATTGTAATCCTGGCTGTATGCGATGTGGCACCGTCTTGTTGATACCACATGTTAATCAAGCCCAAAGCATGCAGTTGTGGCGTTAAACAAATGCAAATCCTTGTGCAAAATTGTGGCCAAATTCGTTCTTTGAAGACCAAGCTGCTGAGCACGGCGTCGAATTGAGGTTGATTGATTGTCTTGAACACATCCTTGAACAGCAGTAATGTTTTCAGCCGATCTTGCAGTACGTTGTGGCCCATGCTTGGGCCTATGACCTACAGACACTCTTTCTTCGAAATCATTCACTACACGATAAATAGTGCGTTTTGTTAGCACGTTGTTTCTCCCAAAAATTTCACGTAACTTTCTCATCGTCACAGTAATCGATGATTGATTTTGATAAAATGTTTTAACGATTAAAACACGTTGGTTTATCGAATATTTTTCCATAATAAATTTGCCACGTGTCTACTTCACGACTGCCAAATATGAACTGTCAAGACTAATGTTTACCAAAATGGCGGCAGAACAAAGTAGTATACGTTCCCGGCGGACACCCTGTACATATATATATATTTATATATTATATTATATATATACCTATATCAAGTAGTACAATCTGGACAAAATAAGTAATATTAAAATTTTACAAACTTTTGAAAACAAAGTGCTAAGAGGTATTGTAAATGCGCCATGGTATATCAGAAATAGCGATATCCACAGAGACCTTGGCATTAAAACAATCGAAGACGAAATTCAAACCTACGCGAGAAAGCATAGAAGTCGACTAGAAAGTCACGTAAATATTACAGTCCTCCAACTTTTGGAAGAAAGAAATTTACTGCGCCGTCTACAAAGAACCAAACCTTTAGACCTAGCGCGATAAGTAACCGCGTCTAAACTGCGGAGCTGGCAGGAACTTCTAATGGGAAGGTACCTGCAAAACGTCATTATTTCGCGAAACGAAAACTACTTGATAAGTCGAATACTTAGTTGTAGTAAAAATAAAAACAAGTCTGTTTTGAAGGGAGGTTTTTTAGTGGGTAAGAATCCCACACTACTATGAGCACGCGCTGTCGATCCTCATAGTGTCTTGTTGAAGATTTTCACCTACCCTCGGAAAAAAAAAAAAAAAAAAAAAAAAAAAAATCTGGACAAAGAAAAAGGCGAGGCTTTTCTTTTCGTAATGAAAAATTACCTCTCTCACACCATCAACGGGGCTGAGGATGAAGAGTGCAGAGCACAAAATATGTGGGATTCTCTACAGCGAACTTGCTTAACGGAGGCCAAATCACTGCTAGGAGCTTCAAAAGGCCACCATCAACATGCCAAAAAAACATGGTGGTAGAGTGATGAAGCTAAGAAAGTGATAAATGAGAAGAAAGCGGCTTTCAAAGCTTGGTCAAAGTGCCCCTCTAATAATAGTGACGAAAAAGCTCGCTTCGAAATGGAATACAGATGCTGCAAGAAAAAAGCGAAGAAGAAGTGCGCACAGCTTCAAGCAGAGAGTACGGAGGGCCTGTATCGGGAGCTGGAGAAAATATTTTCTCCGGTTGCTGATGCAAACCAGGCTATCCAGGAGCTGCGAAGACACAATATGAACAAGAGCGCCACTATCTTCAAAATAGCCGCCCAAAGAAGGAAGAATGCTCAGGGGATTCGTTCGCCAAAGTTCATTAGCAATGCTCATGGCCACATTCTTGTAGATGACGAGAAAATTCTGCAGAGGTGGCGGCAGTATTGTGAAGAGCTTTTAAATGAACAGTTTCCCCGGCTATATTTTCCAAGAGCCACCCCTAACTGTGAAGAAATACCCGACATTACAGTCGAAGAAGTTAGTGAGGCGGTCAAATACACCAAAAAACGAAAAGCGTTTGGGCCAGACGAGATACCCTCTGAGTTCTGGAAAAAGATGGGAGACATCGGGTTCAGATGGCTCAGAATTCTCATCACCAAATTCGTGAGAGGTGATCCAATGCCGAATCAATGGAGGGAAAGTTACCTCCTCCCTGTATACAAAGGGAAGGGTGATAGACGAAACTGTGATAACTGCCGTTCGATCAAGCTGATGTCACACACCATGAAGATCGTTGAGCGGGTATAAAGTGGCCGACTGCGAAAAATAATACGGCTATCTGATGATCAGTGCGGGTTTGTCTCGGGTAAATCAACCACAGATGCAATCCAAAGTATAAGGATCATAATGGAAAAACATCGTGATTCCTTAAGGGATTTGCATATTGTATTGGTTGACTTTGAAAAGGCATTCGACAGACAACCACGAGATCTGATATGGGCGGCGCTAAGACATCGAGGGGTTCCAGAAACCTATGTACAGGTGATCATGGACATGTACGAAGGAGCAAAGACAAGAGTAAGATGCCCCGCTGGAGTAACCGAAGGGTTCCTTATCAAAGTCGGGGTGCACCAGGGAAGTGTTTTAAGTCCTTTGCTCTTTATTACAGTCCTTGATTATCTGATTGGAGGTAAAGTGATGGACCCCAAGGTACATCAGTTACTCTTTGCTGACGATGGAGCCATCATAAGTGAGGATCCTACATCCCTGCAACGAGCACTTGATGTGTGGGTGGACGTTTTGGAGGGAAATGGGTATCGCATTAATTCAAAAAAGACAGAATACTTGTGCTGCCCGTTCTCTGATCCACTCAGACCTATTCCAGACATTTATTTGAATGGAACAGTGCTTCCCAAGTGCGAAAAGTTCAAATATCTGGGATCTATGATCAATAGCAATGCAACTTGTGATGACGACATCAATCATCGTGTAAGAGTAGGGTGGATGAAGTGGCGAGAAAATTCCGCTATCTTCTTTGACAGAAAAATGCCACCTAAGTTGAAAGGAAGGCTCTAGACCGCAGTTGTACGTCCAGCGCTCACATACGGTTCACAATGTTGGACGATGTACAAAAAGTATGAGAGTAAATTAACGGCAGCTGAGATGAAGATGCTTCGCATGACAGCAGGAGTGACAAAGCTTGATCGAATAAGAAGTTCGGAGATCCGTGGAAGCTTTCACATCAAGGAAACCATCGTACAAAAAATAGAGCGCGACCGTCTCAGTTGGTATTGCCACGTTCAAAGAAGAGATCATTTGAACCCTGTTAAGAAGGCAATATCTATGCACGTTCCAAAGACATCGCGATGTAGGAAAGGCAGGCCTATAAACGCCTGGATCAGACAAATGCGACGACATCAGCATTTCATTGGCCTCAGTAAACGAGTGATCCAAAATCGGCAGGCCTGCCGATATTTTCTGAGGTCAAATAGGCGAACCCCACAGGCGGATCAGTAGAAATGCGGTGAAGTGGGAGGGTTGTGACCCCTTGTTTTCGGATCATAGCCTCGCTGATAAAAGGAAGAAGAAGAAGAAGATTATATATATACCTATATACCTATACACATTTTTTCATCCATCTTCGTTTGATATTTCTTTTCTTTTCATAAAAAAATTTATTTTGAAGAGTAAAATAAATTGGCCGTGCTTTTAACGAGCTTTTATAACGCACATTCCTCGTTTTTTTTTCTACTGCGCTTTTAGTTTCAGTATTTGGACCCCTCTTTTCGCAAAAAAGGTTTCGAAATCCCTTACGCAGATCTTCAGTGGCCCTAGACTGTCATTCGTCTCTTATGTTGGGAGCCGGGGCATTGGAATATTCCGGAGAATTGTTAGGCTGACGAACTCGCAAGAATAGGAACAACTGTACCCATCCTTCCAGACAAGGATAGCCTAGGTATACCAATCACTACTTGTTTTTTTTTTTTTTTTTAATAATTTGCGCGCACTCAAAGGGTTATGAATACATTTAACATGTTTACACACAGTGCGGGCATTTGGAAAGTATGGATGCAATCGAAAGAACAAATCTTAGGTGGACAAGTGGTACAACATGTCTAGCGACTAAGCAGATTTGGCCCAAGTTGGATCTGAAACGCTCTTAAAAATTGATCTCTCTCAATCGATTGCATATTGGATCTATTATAAGTATAATTACAGGACACTGTCTAATAGGCAAGCATGCAACAAGGCTTGGTGTATATTCAAATGATTTTTGCAGAAGCTGCATGGACGAAGAAGTGGAAGAAACTATTCCTCACCTTCTTTGTGTATGTCCAGCTCTCTCTCATAGAAGAAAGCTTCACCTAGGAGCTCTTCATTATAACAATTCAGGCGATCTGAAAGATTTAGACATCAGGAGCCTCCTTCGCTTCATCAGAAGCTCTAATTAGTTCTAACGAGTAGGCTGGGATTATATGATCCTTCGTGGTACTACAACGGACCTTGGTCTATATGTATTGGCGTAAGCTGGCAGTCACCTTAACCTAACCTTACCTAACCTACACAGATCTAATGGCGTCCATTTTAGTCAGCAAAAACATCCCGTCTAAACGCAATTCCAGTGAACCCACCCCAGCTGAGTAACCAGGAAAGCAGCTTTCAACTGCTGCCGTTGCATTATCCTAATCTTCCTGGTGTTATTATCTTTGGCTTAACCCATCTATCACTTTCGACATTTTTCTTCGCGTGCGCAGGTGACATTTTTTCTTTTCTTTTCTTTTGTCTTAATTAAATTCACGCGAAATTTAATTGCCACGGGAAATTGTGCAATACTGGTGCTGAAAGAATTGTCCATCGATCGCAGGGACGACACCTGGGGACAGATCGACAAACGAAAACAGCTGAAAGCAGGCATTGCAGCTACTCTGTCATACGAGAGAAGGGAGTCAGAGCTCCTATATCGCATGAAGATGAGAGAAGTTCAGCGAACAGAATCACCACAACTGAGCTGACAACTGGTCGCAGCTACAGCAAACATCCAGTGAAAAGTCTAGACGATTCTTGCTCATTTTGGATGAGAATCACTTCAAGAGATGGAATGAGCATTTTGCTATGGTTTTGAACCGTGTATGGCCATCGACTTTGAGAAGTATCAACAGTGAGTTTATTTAGCGTGCCATAGGCTCTGCACAGAGGAAGGTTGTCTGAGAAATTTGAGATTCAATGTGGGGTAAGACCAGGCTGCATTCTTTCACCAGTACTATTCCGTTAGGTTATCGGCGATGTGCTTTTAAAAAATATTTGTGACTTGCGCTTTAAAGTGAACTAGTTCGGTTAAACTAGCTATTAACGGCGAAGTTTAGGGACGTTTGAAATAGTGTGTCCAGAAGATGGTTTTCCGACATGGCTGAAAAGGTTTGTAATATTCAGTGACATGCGTAGTCTACCATCTTAAGGAAATTCCTAATGAATCAGTATGATCCGTTTTCTAATCAATCAATCAGAGATATTTTCTTCTTTTGTTGAATCTGGAAAAATTCGCGAACATTATTTAATTCATTCATTTTGAAAATCACAAAAGAAACGCAATTCGCGTAAAGCAAACACAACTATTTTAATTTTAATATAATTTAATCAACTCTCTGTAGAGAAAACGAAGGACACATCAGCAGCACAGCGAAACGAGTTAAATTCACGTTTTCTGTCCCATGCAGCTGCAGGGATATAAAACAATATTTTCAGCAACAGAAGTAGTTACGTCGCGCACAGACACTTCTGCTTCTATTTCTTATTCAATTCCAATACAAATTTATAATTTATTTCATTTTTAATTGAAAGCGTGAAATTACAGCGACAGACATCGCTAATGAGTAAATCCTTACGAAATTCGCTCACAAATTTGAACGTCTTCTTCGGTCTCATCGTCGACGTCATCATCATTGTCGTCGTCGTCCTTCGTTGTCATTTCGTTTGCACGAGTGCTACTTGCAGCTTCTGTCTTTCATCGTCTACAACGATAAAATATTAAAATGCAAATAGTTGAAGGGAGGCATTGTATGTATACATCTTACAATCCTTACACTTTGGCTGGCTGTCATGCCTGCCTGCCTGCCTGCCTCTACCCTGTCTCAGGGGGAAAAGGAAAAATGTTGAACAAATGAAAACATCTTGGTCTTGTAATTTCGTGAAAATTACAGAATAATGCTTTTAATTTGGTGTTGCATTTGTTTTTGTAATTCGCATTAGTTGTGCATTTTGGTACCTCTCTCTGGTACTTGGGATGCTGTGTGCCCTTGCAGAAGACGTCGAAACCTTGATAAGTTATTTCGGTTTTTGAATTTTATGACTTTACAGAGTTTTCATGCTAAAGGTGGACATTTTTAATGAAAGAGAATCTTAGAGTGCACATGATTTTTCGCAATTATATTGACGGTTATTGTGATCCTTAAATGCCCTAATAAATTGTACAGTTTTTGACTTTTCAATGTGTTTAACTTCTTTAACAATGTTTGCATGCGCTCTTTCATCGAGAATAGATCAGTTGAAAACCGAGATTTTTCTATTTACCAAAACAAAGAATATTGCTAGCTTTGCACCACCGATGCTCGATGGAACTTCACTCAATCCGGAAGGAGTTCCAGAGGTACCAGTATTATTAAAAAAGCTTTTATGTTTCGTTTTCATTAACTTAAAATTATTTATTAATGTACTCTATACTGATTTTAGAAAGGCATTTGATAGAGGCAACAAACATAATCGTTGACATTGTGAACAGTAAGAGAATTGATTGAGCTATCAGTGCCTTTCAACCCTACAAGTCAGCTGGGGCGGAGAGAATAATACCCGCCATGCTTCAAAAAATCAATAAACACATTACACCAACGCTGGCGGATATTTTCCGGAGCTGTGTAAGATTAAACTATCTTCCCAGCTCTTGGCGTAAAGTCAAGCTTATCGTCATACCGAAGGCCGGGAAGGCGAGCCATACATCTGCCAAAAATTTTAGACGAATAAGTCTAAGCTTCTTCCCACTAAAAACCGTGGAGCGACTTTTAGACATACACATATACTTACGAAATAAAACGAATACCAAAGGTATATCCTGCAGCCAGCAAGCACATGTCAAAGGCAAATCGGTGGAAACAGCACTGCATGGGGTGGTATCGTCAGTGGAAAGATCTATGGAGTTTAGAGAGTGCACCCTTAGTTCTTTCAATCATGCTTAAACGGAAGCAACAGAACGCGCTAGTCAAAACTTACGCTTGCAAAGTAGTATGCGAATGGATAGTTGTAATGTTAAAAAATCTCATTGTCATATCAAACTTAGTTGGATGCATAAAGAAAGTATCTACGACAAGAGGAACTCCGCAAGGAGAGACACTTTTGTCACTTCTCTGGCAACTGGTTAAAAATGGGATCCTGACGAAATTAGAACACGACTTTCAGCCGTAAGAGTCGTTGCCTATGGCGACGATGTAGTGCTTATCGTCGACCATCGGCCCTAAGTGACTTAGTGCAATCTGGACTTAACAATCTCGACAATTGGAAAAAATTGTGTGGTCTGGGAGTAATTCCACAAAAGACTACTCGTAAACTAGTTTTAATTAGCGGTTAAACCAGAAGTGATAGAAGTCGCGCTAGTCAAAATTAGCGCTAGCAAGTAATATGCGAATGGATAGTAGAAATGTTAAAAAATCGCATTATGATATCAAATTTAGGAGAATGTACAAGGAAAGTATCTACGACAATAGGAACCTTGCAAGGAGTGGTACTTTCCCCACTTTTCTGACTACTGGTTATAAACGGGATCTTGGTGAAATTGGAAAATGCAGCCGCTAAAGCCATCGCCTATGCCGAAGATGTCATGCTGATGGTCTGTGCCAAATTTCCATGGACCCTAGGCGACTTAATGCAATCTGGACTAAATGATCTCAACAAATTGGCAAAATCGTGTGGTCTAGAACTAAATCCACAGAAAAGCAAACAAGTTTTGTTTACCTACACTTGAAGGCTCTGTACTTAACTTGACGAAAAATAAAAAGTATCTCGGCCTGATCCTCGGTACTAGAATCTTAATATCGAAGAAAGAGTATAAAGGTCGGCGAACCCCACAGGCGGATCAGTAGAATTGCGGTGAAGTGGGAGGGTTGTGATCCCTTGTCTTCGGATCATAACCTCGCTGATAAAAGGAAGAAGAAGAAGAAGAAAGAGTATAAAGGTCATTTGTAACTCTGCATACCTGCAACAGGATCTGCGGGAAAACGTGGAGACCTAACCGAAAATCATGTACTGGTTATATATACGCATTGTTGAGCAGTATATTGTAGATAAGATTCAAAAATTACCAGTTACTAACTCTAACTGGTGATGGTCTAACTATTTCGAAAGACCATCACGATAGACAGATACAACAGGTAGGTAGATAGATAGAATGGCACGAACGCGGAAATTAAGCACAATCACAATTTTCAATTACTGTTTCTTCGTGTCAAGAATTGGATGCAAAATTGTGTGTGGTACACTCTCTCGAAAGATTAAAACATTTACAAGATCTCGGCATGAACCTTATCGAGAGTAGATGAGTATATCCCAGATTATTCAGAAAGAAAAAATAGTTGGTGCGAATATACGAGTACAACGGCAAACTTTACAGGGTGTAGGGCAGTATCAATTATATTTTGAATATCTACATAGTCACAGCCATTTAAAAAGCAGTGAAATTAGGAGCGGATGAACATCACCGTAGCTGTATTTTGTAAATCATTACTTGTAATTGTTCAAATAAAACTGTTCTTTTGTAATCATTTTCCAAACTTGTGTTTTAAGCCCGAAAGGTAGGTACAAAACAACTGTACCCATTTGGGTGCACTGAACACTTGTGTATTTTTTTCTGTCTACATTCAAGATGGAAAAACGTGTGTTCAAATACTGCACTGGGTTCCAAGGATTGGAGGAACTGACTCAATTCATTGTGGATTGTGGAAGCAGATGCCGTTATTGTGCCTCCAGAACCAGACCAGTTAACAGATAATGAGGATTTTGACGACGATAACCTGTTCAACAGTAATCTAATATGGGATATTCTAGGTACAATTGAATTATTTATAAAGATTGGCGGTAATTCAGAGGAAGCTGCAAATTTAATTTGACATGTCATCTTTTGACAGCTAAGCACGCATTTTGTCTAAATTATTATTTTCTTTAATTTTACTCATTAATTTGATTAGGTACAATTTTTTGTATCTTAAAGTACTATTTAATGGCCATTGCATAAACAAGTTTTTACCACAAGTTGCATTTTTGTTGACAAACTACCTTGATAGTCATGTCTTCAGACAAATGTGCCAAGTGTTCGAACAAAGTGGAAGGCAATTACTTCGCTATCTGTAGATATTGCGGAAAAAAATACCAATTCACGTGTGCTAGTGTTTCGGGGCACTCCTTCAACGAAGCTAAAGATGACTCATCCCAATAAAAAAGGAAGTGCCCGAGCTGCTGCGATTTCCCTAGTGATACCTAATGCTGGTGTTATGAGTTAGGGTGATGTTTCTAGCCTGAACGATGTGAAGAAAGCCATGGGCAACCTTCTTGAAGAATTTACTAAGATCAGTTTTCAACTTAGTGTATTATCTGCAACTGTGGCGAATTTGCAAGAAAGCCTTTTAACTGTTGCTGCAGTAACAAAATCGATCAAGCTAGAATTTGTTACATGGATAAGATTGCAGAAAAGCAGCAGAAGAGAATGGAATACTTCGAACACGAAAGTAAACAGCATAATGTCATTGTCTCTGGAGTCCCTACCAGTTTTTTGGATGCAGGTAAACAACTTTCTGATGTTCATGTAATTCTCTTAGATTGCGAAGGGCTTAAAGTTTGCATATCAGCGGGAATGATTATGAAGTGCTACCGCATCAAGAAGAAAAATCCCTTCCTTGTCAAACTGCGTTTATCTGATCAAAAGGAATCCAGAATGAAAGTGTATTTCAAAAACAAAAAGCGACTCGCACTCAATGATATCTTCACTAATACACAAATAACATCCAGAATCTTCATAAATGAAAATTTAGCATCATACTCTTACTAGTTTTCAATCTTACAGCATTGTTAAGCTCTTAAGACGAATGGTAAAATTGCTGCTTGTTTTCGTGACAACAAGTGGTCAAGATGGTCAAGTTAGAAAGATCAATAATATTTCGAAAGTAAATTCATTGATTTCTAAACCCAACTAACTACATTTTCTTCTTTTTTTTGCAAACATATTCTTCGCATACGTACAATATATAAACAAGATTAAATACTTTATCTTTGCTAATGTTTAAACTGAGTTACATCCACTTGGGGATTTTTTTATTACCATTATTCTTATTCAATTGTTCTACTATAATTAAATAGTTTATATATTTTTTAATTTTTTATTTTTATACAATTTTTTTTTTTGCACACATTCGTAGACCGTTTTCTAACAATCATGATTTGAGCCCCTGAACATTGGCCACCTTAATGCTCAGAGCATATATCTTTAGAAACGTGTTGATAAATTTATCGAAATTAAAGACCTTATTTCTATTTCAAATTTGAAAATTGTTGGCATATCTGAAACTTGGATAAAAGAACATCGTACAAATACTCTGTTGAATATCCCTGCCTTCAATCTGTTGAGAAATGATAGGGCTGGTTTAAGGGGTGGTGGTGTTGCACTATACATATGCGATCACGTTAAGTGTAAAGTCATTCACACATCCAGTGGCACTGGTATTGAATTTATCTTTGTTCAAGTAAGTTTTGGCGCTGAAGTATGGCTTATTGGAGTTGTTTATAGCTCTAGTTGAGATCTTTCTATTCTTGATGATATCTTAAGTACTGTATCAGTCAACTACAGTAATATAATTATTGTCGGTGACTTCAATTTGAATCTACTTTTGGATCCTATTAGAGAAAGAGTGCTATCATTTTTCTAGCAATATGAGTTATTCGTAGAAACAAATAATGCGGAAACGCATTACGATGTGCATCATGGATCTACTTCCCTCTTAGATATTTTTGTGATCAGCTGTCCCGCGAAAATTCTGTTATCTAAACAATTCTGGGTAAGTAATATTTCCAAGCATGCCTTTATATTTATAGCATAGATAGTTGACTTATCGCTCAATTATTGCACAAATGATGTCAACAATCAAGTTAACTACTTGACTTCTACTACTTGGGGTAATTCTAATCGTTCCTGGTATAATATTAATGTTATTAATGCTAAAACCTTGAGGGATCTTGCATTTAATGCCTACTAGGAAGATAGGATTCATGCAAATTGGAAAATACATATACCATATGCTAAAATCCAAAATAGAGTTACTAACCTCATAAAGAAATAGAAGCTTCAACTTGGGGTGAATGAATTCTCTAATATTAGAGATTCAAAAGATTTTGCTGTAGTCAATAAAAAAAAATATTTGCGAATTGATGGATAAATTTTCTAAAATAGGAACAAAGCCCTAGAAAACTATAAACATCTTTAGTAGAGATCGGCAGTGGAAAATTTTGAGTTACTTTGAGGTTTGCATATATAACCTAAATAAGTGATTTCATTTTGTTAACGACGATATTAATGATTTCTTGAAGAATATCTATATGTTCTTTGATTGTTTCAGTTACGATGAGGATATCATCCAAATATGTCAGAATTTCCGATTTTGAAATCATTCTAACAAACAAATGCTCGAGTACTATATTACTCGAAAATGGAAGGGAAATTTTTAAGCCCAAACGGCATTCTCGTGAATTCATACTGCCCAATAAGGGTAGTAAAAGATGAGTAATTCATCGAATCGTCTTCAAGTGGAACGTGATAAAATCCGTTCCTTAAGTCTAAATACTTTTTATTTTTAAGTCGATCAATATTATCCTCAATCAGAGGTAGGGGATAGTTATCACGCAGAGTTATTTTATTCATTTTTACAAGTCTAAATTCTTTATTTTTCTTTTCCATAAGTAGGATAGGTGACGCGTATTGTGAACTAGTCTCTCGTATTATGCCCTTGCTGTGCAGGTCGCCAAGATTTTTTTCTAATTCGATTTTATGTGAATATGGTAACCTTCTTGGAGTGCAATGGAATGGAACATCTCTGGACAAAACTATCCTCATCTTAAATTGGCTTTCCTCTGAACAAACTTTATCGAAATCTGGATAAAAGCTGGCCTGACTACCTCTTTTACCCTTTCTCGAACACTATATGGTATACTTTCATTAATTTTTTTTATCTAATTCTACCTGTTTATCACATACATATGTCAATATTAAAAATTTTTTCAGCAAAATCACTTTCTTTAAAATCAAATTTCTTCTGAATGAAGGTAATCGGACTCCCTGAGTCCAAAAGGGTTGTGAGGGCGACGAACTTTCAGCATGGCCATCAACGAACTGATAAGAGGCACCCTTCTTAAAACTGCTGTTTTCCTGATACGAAACATTGTTAAAAACCGTTCAATTTATTTTGTTTACGTTGGCGCTGCTTTCATATTGAAGTGTCAAAACCGGCTGATTACTGGAGCATTTTTTGGCAATGTGTCCCGGAAGGCCACACTTGAAGCAGGTAAACTCTTTCCTCTGATACGAACCATTGGTAGGGGCACCACTTGTGTCTCGTTCGGCAGGCCGATCTTTTGTTCTATGTAGATTGGCTTGATGTTTTTTGCGATTATACACCAGAGATGTGCTAGGCTTGGCTGATAAACTATCACGGCTGTTGTTTTTGACTTTCCATACTTTCTTAGCGCGAACTTTAACTGCTCAATGTTGTTGGCGTTGTACAGTACGCTCTTGTTGACTTCGGTGTCGGAAATACTTTTGATGATAAATTGAATTAGATCTCCTTTTTCAACGGGATTATGCGATGCGATTTCTTGCCTCAACAGTACATACGTACGGTTTCATTACGTCGTTTCTTTCTTCCATTAAGTTCACTGAATATATCTGCCTTTGTCACCACACTCTTAAACTCACCCAAGAGCGCGTCTCTCAGTTCCATTCAATTTCGTAATTTCAAAGATCTTACAAACATCCTTGCGATACCAATAAGGAGTCTCTTTTTAAAAATGAACTTGGTGCGATCATTTAAACGAAGAATTTCAGCAAACTCGTCGAAATGTTCTACCCAATGGTAAATGGGAAAGTTATCACCTCTGCTAAATGGACACAACAAGCCTTCCATGTCTTTAAAACTGTGCAAAACCTGTGACTTTTGACTGGGGTCGATGCTTCCATCTGCAACTCTTTAAGTTTCCGCTTCGAAAGGATAATCTCCTCCTTCTTCTTGCATGCTTCTCAAAGTAGGTTGAGCTCCTCATCGATGTTGTTGCTTTGTAAAATTGCTGAATCATCCTCCTGCTCAGACTCGTGGTCATCGGATGACACTCCAATGTTCTTCCTACCTTCGGGCGTAGAATTGGGGTGTACATACGACATTTGTGTCGTGTATCTGATACCGAATATGTGTTCGTATACAACTTGTACCATGCGAAAACTACTAAAAAGCCAGTATCCGACATCATGTATCTGATGCCGGATATGTCAGAAACCGACTCAACTCAAAAACCAAGAAAAAATTAAGAACAATCCCCACAAGTTTAATAGTCGCTGTCTTTATTTTAACCAAAATTTCGGAAGAAATTACTTTAAATATGAGTCCCGCAGTACCCGCTTTTTGAAAACTTTAGCCGAAGACATTTAAAAGTTAGGCATTTTTCTACGAAATGAGTAACATCTTCCTCCTCGCGTATATTGCAAAAGGTACAGTCTCTGCATTCACCTTCCCGATACATTTTGCCCTTATTCTCAATAGAACAGCTAGCGTTTTAAAGGTCCATATTATTAAATGTCTGTCATTTGTCATGGAAACATGATTGGCCTTCTCAAGCGCGGACAGGGCTGCAGGTACAACTGGAAATGTTGGTGATAGAGCGTTAAGTGAAGGAATGTGAACCAGCAACACAGCTATCTGAATCAATTGAGCCATGTCCGCCTGTTCTTCCGTCCGAATATCAGCTACTTTCAAGCCTTAAATGTTTAGCTAGGATTATGAAATTTCATACACGTGAACAAGCTTTGGAAAGACCCAAACAGTGCAAATGTAAGCATCTAAATATAAAAACCGCCAATTTTGACCATTGACTTTCAGCCGTACAATGTGAGTATATACAAGATATTACACACTTTTTTGGAGCATTTTCTTCGAAGTACCATCATTTAAAATCGAAAAAAAGTTAACAATTAGGGAAGCCATGCCCACATCGGCATATACATATAATTACGCTAAAGGGACTAGGTATAAGGTATTATGCGATCCGTTTCAGGCGGATTGTAAGTATATAATATATATAAAGCTGAGTTAAATGAAAAACTCACAACTTAATGAAACTCACTTTTTATACTAACAATTTTTAGACGTCCGTTCGTCGCAAACCCACAATTCAAAGTCCCTTCTAACTACCCTCGTTCTTTGTTAACTGCCTTTCTCAAAGAGAAGCACTGGAAGAGTCGTCTTCTGCGGGATACTGGAACTTAGGCCGACGTTACATATATTTTAATTATCTTCAGTGCAATCCTTTGAAAGATTATGAAAATCGGATATTGATTAGTTTAACTTTTTCCACTTTCGTCTGTTTGATGCATAATGGATTTGCAGTCATCAACTTCCGTCTTAAAATTTGAATTCGATAGTCATCGCTCCAGCTCAGAAAGCCAATAAAACAAATTAAAAGATATTCGCAAGTACTTCAAAGTAGTAACTCATCCAGCGTTGGTTCCACACAGTGATATCGGCATTCTTTTGAAAAAGTTAATATTGCGCTACTTCAGAAGCATCGGCAAAGAAATGCAATAAATCCCATTAAAAGTTAAAATTGACTTTTAGCACATTATCCTCTCGTACTCTGTGTGCATGCAATATCAACAACAATATCAGCCGCAGCGAAGAGAAAAATGGAAATGGAAACCCCTCCATAGGGGTGTGCGGTCAAGACGAAGGGATAAAATGAAAAAAAAAGAAGTTTATTGCTAAACTATTAAGAAGGCTTGTGGCTGCAAGAGAATGATTTCCTGCAATCACCATGGCAGAGAACAATAAAACTTCCGCCAATCGTTTTTTTTTCTTTCTGCTTTCGAAAGGATCTCCGTCCGTAGATACAAAATTGGATGAAAATGTATTGTCCAAGTAGTTAAAGTCTGAAGTGAGAGCAAACAGGGCTGTCTCTTAAGCCTTCTACTTATTTTCAATATTGTATGACCTCATAACATTCCAGACGGGACCAATCGTTTTCACCGGACTCACCATCAAACTTCTCCTTTACATGGATGACGTCGTGATACTGGCAGAAACCCCATGCATGTTACAAATGATGATAAACAGGTTGTCGCTTATGAAATCTAGTAGTTAACACGAGCAATTTCAAAATAAATTCGTTTTGAAGGGGAGCAGGAAGACATGCAAAAACAAAGTGGTCCTGGGAATACGAAATACCAGAAAATGTGAAGGAGTTCTAAGTATATACGAGACATCATCATACCGCAACTGACTTTCAAAAATCACCTTCCAGCTGAGGTGGACTTTTTCTTCCGAGGGTAGGTGAAAATCTTCCATAGGCACTATGAGAATAGCAAGCACGTGCTCATGGTAGTGTCAGGTTCTTAGACTGGAACGTATTGGTCAATAAATAAATAAATGAATAAAAATAAATAAGCCAGGGTCTCATTATGGACCAGCAAAAGTCTCATTGGTAGAAATTGAGGCCTAAGCCCCGAGGTGATGTTATGGCTCTACGCGGCAATTGCAAAGCTAATTGTCATATATGTAGCACCAGTATGGTGGCAAAAATAAAGCAAAGGTCTACACAGGATAGGCTCAATAAACTACAAAGCTAGCCTGTGTATGCCCAAAAAGTGCAAGGAAAACTGTTCCTACTGCATTAGTGAAGGTAATTGTAGACCTACCACCTCTTTATCTTCATATAAAGAAAGAAGCTATGGTTAACGCCTTTATGATCATTGCAGAAGATGACTCTAATTCAAAACTAGTTTACTTGAATATTGCGCATGAACTCAATAACAATGAACTACTGGGAATAGCAATTACGAACAAATGTCTGGCAAGATTTGACTTTAGTCACAACTTCAAGGTTACATTTCCAGATCACAATAACTGGGAACTTGTTCTGTTCCCAGTTATTGTGATCTACATTTGCCAATAACTGTTGTATGGTACACCGACGGATCCAAAACAAATGAAGGAGTTCGGGCTGGCGTATACGGCACTCTCACAAAATGTTTCATTCACTCGTGCATGGAAAAAAGTAACTTCGTATTTCAATCCGAATTATTCGCTATAGAACTACGAGTATGCATCGGAGAAAATATAAACAAATCTATAACCAACAAGAACATTTATATTTTTTATATTCAGATAGCAAGACTGCTCTACTGGCAATTAAGGCTTATAAAATAACATCCAAACTAGTATGGGACTGCTCATATCACTAGCCAGCACAAACAGAGTTCATCTCATTTGGGTGCCAGAACACAGCGGATATGAAGGAAGTGAAAAATTTAAAAATTGTATGATGCCAAGACCATTCAGTGGATTACCAGTGAGTGCGGCAAAAAGCTGAATCAAAAATTGGCTAAAAGAAAAAGCGCATCATTACTGGATGGAAACTGAAGGTAACAAACAAGCCAAGATCTTTCTGCCAAATGCTTTCCTCAAAAGAACGAAACAACTCCTACAATTAACTAGGAGTCAGATTCGAATAGCCACAGATTTCCTTACAGGCCACTGTCGAGTGAAAAAACATCTTATGGCTATGAGAATAGCACAAGACAGCATCTGCAGAATGTGCAACGAAGACGAAGAATCAGCAAAACACATCTTATGACACTGTAACTGTCTAATCAGAGCACGTCATCGTCATTTAGGTAAATTCTACCTTGAAGCAGAAGATCTATCTGCAAACTCACTCAAAAACATAGTAGAGTTCATCCCCAAATCGGGTATATTAAGTGAGCTTTAAGATCAGAGGGAATCACAAATGTGATCGCAGTGATAAAGTGAACTAACCCACCTCTTCAACAATCTGAAATCTACAATAACCAACTTGTTGGACGGCAGAAATTAAATTTATTACGTGGAATGTAAGACGTTTAACCTTGACCAATTGCCTCTATCACTTAAATAATTGGAAAACCACGTTACATATGTACAAACATTTTCAATGACCCGCCAATCCTTTATGAGGGTTGCGGGGATAGGATGCTAAGGTTGACCTTCCATTCTTCTCGATCTTCCGCCATTGACTCCAACTCATCAGGAGGAATCCCTAGACGGCTCCAGGAGAGATGTCGGACTTGATCCAACCATCTATTTCTAGGCATACCTGATGGCACAGCAATCATGGCATGTCTTGGAAGCCGGTCTGGGGCCATGCGCACTACGTGACAAACCATCGAAGCATAAATCGTTCCATTTGGAGAAGTAGCTGCGCAAAACTGAGCGCCTCACGTAGGCACTCTGGTGCTGCGCACTGGATCCCTACGACTTATTCCAACAACACCGCGAAGGAACCTCATTTCGGCAGCTTGTACCCGCGATCTTATTCTTTTGGTCACTACCCAAATTTCATGACCATAGGTGAGAGTTGGAACATATACGTACACCGAGTTAAAAACAGATTGGCCAAGCTCTCTTAAAATTGATTCAGCCTGACGAATTCTACAGGATTTCACAGCATTGCGCTTCCCATAACTCGTGAATAATACCCCGAGGATCTTCATGCTAGCATCATCACAAACGGCTATAAACCTTTCGAGTACGCGCTGACGTTCGGTTTGAGAGGACCCAAGGATGACCAAATCATCCGCAAAGAGCAAATGACTCATTTTAAGTCTCCTACTTTGAAACATTCTCCGCCACGGCTGCGGTGCAACATCCAGTCCATATATACAATGAAGAGGAGAGGTGACAAAACGCATCCATGACGGAGTCCAACGCCCACAGTGAAAGGTATTGATTTAACACCGTTTATCCCAACACAGCTTCTACTGTTTGCATATAAAGACTGAATTGCCCTTAACAGGGAACCATTAATCCCATACTCCTACAAAACACTCCAGAGTTTGCCTCGAGGAACCCTATCATATTTTTTTTCCAAATCCACAAAACAAGTATAGACAGGCTTAGCATACTCCCAGGCCTTCTGAAGAACAATTATGAGAGTGAATAACTGGTCGGTTGTGCTTCTACCGGGACGAAAACCGGACTGCTCGTCCCCCAAACTATCCTCGACCACAGCTCTAAAACTCGTTTCTAGCACCTTAGCGAAGACTTTTCTAGGAAGACTTAAAAGAGATACACCCCTGTAGTTGGCGCAATCTCTTTTGTCCCCTTTTTAAAAATTTCGCACCGTCTTTGCATTTAACTCCTTCGAAGATATTCAGCTTTCTTCCTCTGAGTCGGCGGACGGTTTGCCAGAACATCTTATTTGCAGATCTCTGGTCACGTTCCAGTTTTTCGTCAAACTTCTTCCAAGACTGTTCTTTCGCTGTTTTCACACCTAATTTGCAAGTTCTTCGCGCCTCAGTGTACTGATTTCGAGAATAGGAGTTCCCCAAGTGAATCCACGCCTTAAAGGCTCTCTTCTTCTCTCTGATGACTTCTTGAACTCCGGGCGTTTTAAACCAAGCAGCTCTTTTCTCACCACCAGGAGCCACACCAAGTCGCTTCACTCAACAAACATCTCCTGCAGAGGAAAACCACGTTAGCATTGAAAAAAGGAAACGCAATGATTTAAGCTTAGCTAAAATTATTATGTACTATATCAAAAGCTTTTGTATTTTTTTTTGTAGAATTCACCAACTTATAAACGACTCTCAAAACTATCAAATATATAGTCAGTTAATAACGTTAAATTTGTAGCACATATCTACCTCGGACAAAGCCATGTTGATTATTGGAAATAATATGTTTAAGTACGAAAAAAATCCTTATTCTTAACAATGTTTTCAAACAATTTTGGGATAGCAGAAATTTATCATACGGGTCGATAGTTTCCAACTTTTTGTCTTAAACCGCTTTCAAATATTAAAGTAATGAAAGAATATTTCCATAAAAATACGAAAGATATTAATATTACCGCTGGAACTTAATAAGGGTCTCAGTAATTATTTATCTTAAGATTCTGTAACACATTTATTGAATCATCATCCGAGTATTGCAATTCACTATCAAAACGGCACAACTGTGCTAATTGGGTCTCTGTTTTTACAGAACCGCCACTTCTACCATTGCAATTCACATACATATAATCAATACTTAAGTTATAAATATTAGAGTAATTGTTCATCGTTGATTGAAGTCGGACTCAGTACACGCCAGCTCGACAAAGCTAGCAAATATGACACAAATTAATTTCAAATCTGCTGAGCTTATGTTTTCAAATTCGGATTTGTTGGATTGATCGGATCTATCGGAAAATAATATAATGTTAACAGCATACCAAATACGTAAACAGTAGTGCATGCGATTATATTAAAACACAATCGTTTTCACTTAGCTAAGGCCTACCAAATCCTACTCTCCACCTCCATGCAGTGACACTCGTAGCTAGGTGCCTAGTGCTTTAATCCAAGATATGGGTAACCAACCCCGTTTGGAGGATTTTAGCGGCAGCAAATAAGAGAGGGGGGCAAGAGTGCTTGGTGCTAGACCACTTCTTCCTGTTCCAGGCGGCAGCGGACGGATTCCCTAGATGGAGTCAATGGTGGCGTCTATAGTTCTACTTAGATTGAACTTAGTGAATACCTTGCGCGAGCTGCTTCGACGTATTCTGGTCACAGGTCGGTAAGGAATTTATAATGTTGGTCAGGACCTTGGATTAGAGATGGTGGCGGAGGGGTCCGTTGTGCCTTCCGTTCACCCACTCTTGTATTGCGCAGTATTTGCGAAATGCGGAATTACCATTGTAAGTGTATTGAACTTCAGGTGATTGCTCGCGCTGAACCCTAATTAGAGTTTAAATTGCAATGTAAGCATTTTGCTTAATTGCTTGCACTTTAATTGGGTTCAGGTTGTGCAGGTTGTGCAATACACTGGCGCTGCAGTTCTGCATGTTGCGAATAACATGCGTTATATAAGTAAGTGGGTCAATAGAATAAGAATAATTATAAGAAATTGTTAAGTATCGTAAGCAGAAGCATGAAATAAAGAGTGGAGTTGGTTTTCGACTGCGAAACGTTTAAGATGCTGTTTTATTTGTTAAATCGTTTTTCCTCGTTGTTTTCGCGTACCCGCAACAGGCCCTTAATGGGCCAACGGCAGCGCTCATACTCCCGTAGTGGATAATTGGCACCGGTTTACCAGGCCCCTCGTCCTAAGGGTATAACTAAAAGAACTGGCCCCCCAGGTTGGGGGTTGTGCCTTAGGGGTAACTTCCCTACCACGTAGAAAACGAATGGTTCCGAAACTACCAAAAGCCTCGGACAAGGACAACTCAACTGATGACGACGCCAGCAAACGAAATAAGGGCAACGACCTTCGGATCTGTACGTGGAATATTTTGTCCATTTACAGACCACGGGCAGCCGAACAAGTAGCAGAGGCCCCAGATTGCTATATAGCAGATATAACCGCCATCCAGAAAGTGCGATAGGATGGGGTGGGCAAAAAGTGTATGAAAAACTGTAATATCTACTACGGTTACAGAGGCAACAGGCAACGCTGATCGGATGCGGCTTTGTTATACGCGGTAGACTTAAGCAAGAAATCTTAAGCTTCCGACACGTGAGCGAGCGTATTATGACTATCCGGATCAAGACTAAATTTGCTATCATAAACCTAATATGTGTTCATGCCCCCACGGAAGAAAAGGACGCTGCTACCAAAGACTGTTTCTACGAGCTCCTCGACAAAACATACGAGCAATGTCCTAAATACGACGTTCAAATCGTACTAGGCGATTTTAACAACAAAATAGGAAAGAAGACCGTCTTTGGTGGGGCAGTCGGTAAGCATAGCCTACACGACACCACGTCTGATGACGGACTAAGGCTAATTGATTTCCTCATCTCGATATTCATAAGCAGACATGGTGGTTCTATGATCATGTAATGATCAACCAAGTTGATCATATTGCAATCGACGCAAGACATGCCTCCATTATTTTGGATTTCCGGACCTTCCGAGCGGCCGACATAGAATAAGATCATTACCTTGTTGTAGCCAAGGTACGAATGTGGATATCTCAATCTGAGCAACAAAGAAGAACTGCTGTGAGAAAATTTAACGTCGAAAGCTACAATCGCAAGAGACCGCCAGACTCTTCGGTGAACGTGTGTCCCGAAATCTCTCAATCACCCCTATGCCGCCAGCATCAAGTGCCGAAGACCAGTGGCAACGCTGCCAACATGCCATCAGAAACGCCGCGACTGATGTGCGTTCGCCCATCACCGCGAAACCCCTGATTTGACGAAGAATGCCGGCGAGTGCATGCAGCAAAACAAGATTCATATAAAGCGGCCGGCGCTGCAAAGGAAGACGAGAGATCTACGAGCAAAAGAGACGGGACGAACATCGGCTTCTCCAAAAGAAGAAGAAAGAGCATGAGGAGCTAGCGATCGAGAATATCGAGAGCTTATACACCAGGAACAATGTACAGAAGTTTTACCAAAAGGTAAAAAGAACGTGTCAGAGAAGCAATACCCGTACAGAAACCTGTAAAAATGAAAATGGAAACCTCGTAGTAGAATCACAGTCGGTATTGAGAAAACGGAAAAACTACTTTTGCAGACTGTCAGGCAGAATGAACCATTCAACATAGACGATGATAGTAAAAATTTCCGTCCACCTAATCAAAACGAAGTGAGAATAGCAATATCCAAGCTAAAGTCCAACAAGGCTGCTGGACCTGACGGCTTACCGGCCGAACTTTCAAGGCAGCTGGGGATGAATTGGTAGAGTGCATACACCAACTCATCCCTAAGATTTGGTCAGATAAGTGTATGCCTAATGAATAGAATCTCAGCATCGTTTACCCGATCTACAAGAAAAGAGAACCCTTCAACTGCGCCAATTCTAGAGGCATCAGTCTCCTCAACATCGCAGACAAGATCATTTCTACGATATTGTGTGAACGCCTGAAATCTTTTACCAACAGCCTGATTGGCCAAGAAAGTCAACCAACGACCAAATCTTCAAGAAAACTCAAGAAGGTCGAATCGATACTCACCATCTCTTTATCGATTTCAAGGCATCTAGAGAGAAGAGCTTTATAAAGCAATGTCTAGTTTTAACATCCCTGCCAAACTTGTTCGTCTGTGCTGGATGACGATGGAGAACGATCTTTGCTCCATCAAGGTCGGTAATAACCTCACCGAGACCTTTGATGTCAAAAAAGTTTTAGACAAGGTGACGCGCTGTCATGTGACCTCTTTAAAATTGTACTTGAACGGATTGTGCGGAACTCAGAAGCCAACACCGGAGGCACAATCTATCAAAAGTCTGTACAACTGCTTGCATACGCCGACGATATTGACGTAATTCGAACAACTTAGCGGGCTGTCACCGATGCGTTTGCAAGCATTGAAGCAGAAGCGGCCAACATGGGTTTAGCGACAAACGAGAACAAAATCAAGTATATGCTGTCAACGAGAAAGGACAATCAACACCGACGAATGGGACACAACGTCACAGTAGGCATCAATAACTTCGAGGTAGTAAGGGACTTTGTCTACCTTGACTCTGCTATAAACTTGAAAAACAAGATCAGCGCAGCAATCAAGCGAAGAATAACTCTTGCCAATCGCTGTTTTTTTGAGCTTGCAAGGTAATTCAACAGTAAAACCCTATCTCGAACAAAGTAGGAGACTCTGTATATGAGTGCGATCATCCCAGTCCTGCTTTACGTCGCTGGAACATAGACTTTATTAAAAGAGAGAATTCTTCGTAAGATACTCGGTCTCGTTTGCGTTGACGGGTTTTGGAGGAGAAGATTCAATAACGAACTATACAAGCTGTACAGCGACATCGACCTAGTTAAAAAAATGCGTATTGGACGTCTGAGATGGCTAGGATATGTAGAGCGTATGGACACCAACGCTCCAGCCGACAGGGTAGAGTAGAGCGCCTTCTCACCGTAGGTGGCGCGCACAAGTTCAAGGGGACCTCGACCAACTTGGAGTGCGCAACTGGATGCAATTAACTAAAGACCGAGCTAAATGGAGAGGCTTGTTGGTTGAGGCCCAGGGTCACCCCGAGCTGTAGCGCCACCTAAGTAAGTAAGTAAGCATACCAAATGGCAGAAAGAAATTTACCAGCTCTGGATCAATTTTTTTTATTATTTTTATTATTTATTACAACATACATACATTTACATTCATTTACATTCACATACATTTTTACAAATCATCGCTAGCTACCAAGGCGTTTACCTGGAAAACACAAAACTAAGAGATATAGTGATTAAAATACAGTAGTAATTTTAGTATGGAGGCGAAAAGGCTCTGGATTTACTACGAGTAGATCCTTTAGATTTTACGGGTTAACTAGACTAAGCAAATTTAAATCTGAGGAATAACCTCAACCGAACACCAAAGATATTTCCATGCGCAGTCAAATTCATTCCCCTATTTATGCCAGTTCATACAGTTAAATTAATCCCCCTACACCTTAATCCATAAATACAGTATCTGTTATCGGAAAACCACACGAAATGCACAGTATGTGGCATCGATAACAATTCGCGGTGATTACCCACAAATCTAATTTGTATCCCGTGTCATCAGTCATCCACATGACCATTCACATGACCGCAGCCTCATTACTCATCACCTGGTTTCACTCACTCACACTGACCTGACAATGAAATTATTTACGGATCTGACATTGCTCTATCATCTCTCTGTGGGCTCACCAAGTAAACCAACAACACACTTCAGTATGTCACATAATTCTGAAGTGTAATAACTCATCCGTAACATTCATAAAGTTAATGACACGCGTACCGCATTAACTTCTTGAATTCAATTGTTACTCTTCAATTACAAGGATACACTCTACCAGTGCTACGCAAAATCAAAGTTCAAATTATTGGCATATTATTTCAGTTGGGATAGGACTCCAATGAAGACATACTCGTCCTGCAATATTAGCTGGAAGCATTCGGGGGCCGTCGTATCTTAAACAATAATACAGCATCTGGCCGGATCTGAAAGCTAAATTTAGTTTATAAGTTATTTTCTCAAGGCTTAAAGGTGGCAATTATTCCTTCTATTGGATAAATCTACCTCATGGCATAGAAAAGTATCTGTGGACGCTTAGGTTTCATATACTCGTATGTATGTGTATATGTGGTTTCATAAACAGGTTACAGTAAGAGAATATCCTGGAAAATTATTCCATATAATTTTCGGAATTCATTCATTATCCATTAGTTTATTTTGGAGAATAATTACCGCAACTTTTTTCAGATTTCGATGGTTATAATCGTTTACGGAAGGATAGTAACATTAATCTACGATCCATAAGTCAACTCCAACTGTTAGCTATGCACCACGGCTTAAACTTTATATATTTATATATTATGCTTATATTTTGCAGCAATATCAACAGCAAGCGTAAGACTAATGGATATCTACTCAGGAACAACTAGTAGTGATGTATCCACAATTTGTAATATGTTTGTCCCACTTTAAACCTGTTTATTCATCCGTTTCTCCATCTTCCGAAGACTTACCGAATGTATCTGAAATCTTTGATTTCGGTTTACTTAATGCTGACATCAGGGAGGTGGAGAAGGCGTTTTCATTATTAGACTGCAATAAAAAAAAGAGGGACCGGATGGTCTTCCACCCTTACTGCTTAGGAATTGTGCTAGAGCAATAGCTAAGCCGGTAACTCATATTTTCAATATGTCTCTTTCTTGGGGACTTTTAGACGAGTGAAAGGTATCCTTTACATCACCAATTTTCAAATCTGGCCCCAAACAAGATATTTCAAATTATGGATCTATCTGTAAAATGTTAACTATTCCTAAGTTATTCGAAAGAATTATTTACAATAAACTTTACTTCCTCGTTAAAGAATATATTTCCGTTTATCAACATGGGTTTGTCTCCGGTAAATCCAAGACTGGAAAATTGTCTATTCTGATAAACTTCATAGTCACGGGTTTTGAAAAAATGTTGCAGACCGATATTAGCTTCACGGACTTTGTCAAGGCGTTTGATAGGGTGAATCGTACGGTCTTGTTGCATAAGTTATCTTGTTTAGCTTTTCATTCAATATTTTGAAATGGATTAGGTCTTACTTGACTAACAGGATACAATATGTGAAAATCGATCAGTGCCTGTCAACTCTTATTACTGTTACATCTGGCGTTCCGCAGGGCAACAATTTAAGACCTTTACTTTTGCTCCCTTTCATTAATGATGTCCTTCTAATTTTTAAACATTCGCTCTGCCTACTGTTTGCTGATGACTTAAAGCTGTATCATATGGTAGCTTCCGTACGCGATTGTGCACTTCTTAATGATGACTTAGCGAGACTAGTTGAATGGTGCAATATTAATTTTCTGCATTTCAACATCGCAAAATCCCAATCATTTTCTTGTTATAGATATTTAAATTCCATTAAATGTAACCATAGCATTCACAATATGCATCGATAGAGTAGATCGTAAAAAAGATCTTGATGTAATTATAGGTAGAAAGCTTATGTTCTATGCTTGGCTTTATCAAAAGGAATGCAAGTGAGTTTTCTGATACGTATGCATTGATAAAACTGTTCATAGCTCTGGTTAAATCTGTTCTGGAGTACTGTAGTTCTGTGTGGAGTTCTGAAAGGATAGAAATAATTCAACAAAAGTTCAACAGATTTATAAATTAAACTGGCCTATAGAGATGCCTTCCTATAACGCTGTTGTGCCTCCCGCTCACCAACTCTTGTATTGCGCGGTATTTGCGAAATGCGGAGTTAGCATTGTAAGTGTATTGCACTTCAGGTGATTGCTCGCGCTGAACCCTAATTAGAGTTTAAATTGCAATGTAGGCATTTTGCTTAATTGCTTGGACTTTAATTGGGTTCAGGTTGTGCAGGTTGTGCAATACACTGGCGCAGCAGTTCTGCATGTTGCGAATAACATGCGTAATATGAGTAAGTGGGTCAATAGAATAAGAATAATTATAAGTAATTGTTAAGCATAGTAAGGAAAAGTATGAAATAAAGAGTTGAGTTGGTTCTTGACTGCGAAACGTTTAAGACGCGGTTTTATTTATCAAATCGTTTTTCCTCGTTGTTCTCACGTATCCCCAACAACGCTAGATGTTTATTAATTTGACTTGTGTGTCTTGAGAAAAGATGTAAAAACGTTTCCATTATGTTTATCCGTGATCTTTTAACTTATCATATTAAATGCCCTCCGTTGGTCCAACTTATTGATTTGCATTCTCCATCTAGAATGTTGCGCGAACAGTTATTATTCTACGAGCAACTTCATCGTACTATCTATAGTCGTAACGAACCGTTATCGTGTTGCATCAGAGAGCTAATTCAATTTGTACTGAAGTAGACTTTTCAGTAGTTGTAAGCGTGACATTTTCAAATCTAAATTTATTTTTTTACTTGCCAAAAGTAGTATAAGCTATATAAATATTTATGTGTGTTAAATTGTATATCATTATTTGTATATACATATGTATTTATTTGCTTCTTGTTTATATATTCTTTTCTGATAATAAGCTTTTATTTAATATTAATTAAATGAGTAAATGTACATATTTAGTTGTATTATCATTTTCATTATACTTATAGTCTACAAGAGAAGTAACATACTCTGATCGATTAATAAAGAAATTGAGCTTTTGAATTTTGCACACGTAACATATATAAGTTCGGTGACACTGCAATATTCTTTATCTAATATCGTTCTACAATAAAACTAAAATAGCGGTCACCCGGAGGATGGCGGATTACCTTTTCTTCACAACCCCTTGATGTGGTTATCAAATGCAAGGGTTTGACGAGTAGAATACGCTAAGCTTTAGGTTAGATTAGGTTGGGTTAGGTAGGGTTATGAGGTTATCATAAAACACTAGGCACCAAAGTGGGCCCATGGCGATCCCTAGGGAACCTTAACAGCAGAATACCTAAACCTATTCTCCCGAGCAATTAATCTCCCTACAGAATCTGAAGAGATCCTTGTTATGGTTCAAGGACCTCACCTCTTGAAGGTTATCGAAGAAGTATCTACCAAGGTGCTTAAGCCTTGTCCTGGCAATTCCTTGACATTCACAGAGTATGTGAGTTATATCGTCTGAGACATGTAGGTCATCGCAGTACCTACAACCATCCGTGTCGGATAACCCTAGTCTTATGGCATGTTTCCTTAGGAGACAGTGAGCAGAGAATATTCCTATCGCTGTTCTTACCCTCGATCTATCTAATTTAATTATCTCCCCAGATTTTCTGCGGTCTAACCCAGGCCACAAGGCCCTAGATACCCTGTGACCATCTAAGTTTGACCATCTTAGATTAGCCGTGTCAATGATTCTGTCAGGAATAATTCCCTTAGCCACGCACCCTGGTGGTTTAATACTACCAATTATATCACTACGTGGGAGCTCTCCTCCTCCACCTCCTCTTTTAGCCAGCGCGTCGGCTTGTTCGTTGCCTTCAATATCGCAGTGTCCAGGTACCCAATATAATCTGACTCGGTTCTGCGTACAAAATGCCCTAAGCATTGTGCGGCAATTCCTGATTATCTCAGATTTGGTGACGTAAGACTCTACCGCCTTCAGCGCAGCCTGACTGTCAATGTAGATGGCGATATTTTTATCGGATATTGATCCCATCTCAAGTAATTCCGCAGCTTTAAGTACAGCTAGAACCTCTGCTTGGAACACACTGCATGTGTCCGGAAGTCTCAGGGACACCTGTAGGGTCGTATCTCTCGAGTAAATACCTGACCCCGTGCCCTCACTAGTCCTAGAACCACCTGTGTATATTGCAATCTCGTTATGGACAGAGACTGTCTTCCTTCGCCAGTCCTCTCTAATATGTTACAGAACTTTGTATGGTGTGTCGAAGACTAAAGTGCCAAGTATGTCGTATGATTCGTCGGGGATTCCGGGAAAAGATTCCTTGAGAATGGTCCTGTGTCCTATATTGTTAGTTTTGAAGAGACCAACGTTAGTGAGCCGAAGTGCACTGTTGCCCGCTTGAAATTTAATTTGTAGGTCTAGTGGTAAAAGATACAGAAAGATCTCGAGTGCAGCCGTGCAGGTGTTGTGCGTAGAGCACTTGTGATGGCAATGCAAGTATGTTAAGTTTCCAATTTAGTTTCCTATCCAGCATTGTACCAATATATCTAGCACGATCCGAAAGGGAAAGCTCCACCCCTGCTAGCTTAGGCAGTTTGAAGGGTATCTTGTATTTTCTGGTGAAGGATACCAATTCTGTTTTATCCGGGTTGACGTGTAGTCAAGTAGTTGATGGCCCTTCCTTCTACATTATTGAAAGCACCTTCTATATGTAAGGAGGCTGCTAGTGCAAATTCCTTGAGGTGAAGGGTAGCTTATGTCTTTCCTACTACGTCGTGTAAAGCTGTTCCACCGATTTCCCCTTCAAGTATGCATGTTGCAATACTTACTTCTGATGTGAATATCGCCAAGTCTTTCAAGTGTCTTGAGGAGGAATGACTAGAGATTTATGGGTCTGTAGTCTTTCGCTGAACTATGGCTTGGTTAACCTGCTTTAGGTATGAATATAAACCGCACTTCCCTCCATGCCACTGGTACGTAACATGACCTTAAACAGTGTTTAAAAATTTCCCTAGGCCTATTTCTAACCTTGGCCGGAGATTTTTGCAGCATAGCTGGAAAAATTCCATCAGGGACTGGTGCTTTGAATGGTGCGAATGACATAATAGCCCATCGCAGATTCTTCCATGTAATGAGATTCTCTACATCGTCCCCTATTGACCTACCAGTATACGAGTACCTATTAGTAGAAGAATCCATTGGTGATTTACTTCCTGGAAAGTGAGCTTCAATTAACGTTTCTAAAACTTCTTCGCTACTCTCTGCCCACGAGCCGTCAGATTTTTTGGTGAAGCTTGGGACAGAAGTGTCCTTAGCTAGCATCTTGCGAAGTCTGGAAGCTTCACTAGTATCCGCAATGAACTCACATAATTCCTTCCACGATTTTCTTTTTGATTTCCTGATTAAGTACTTAAACTCCCTCTTGCGGTCTATACATTCATCCCATTTAGTACCGTCAGCTATTTCTTTGCTTAGGAATTTAAATTGTTGTGCCGTATCCAAAGTGCAACTTTTATTTTGTTTTGGAGAAGTTTTTTCGTGACAACAAATACTCTCGGATGTTTGTCAAACGTTCGCGAGAGGTGGGACCGTGAAAAAACTCTTTGATGTTTTTGGGATCCTACAGATTAACCTGCATCACTCCATCACGGTTTCGGCCTCCCTTATTCTCCGGCTCAGCAAATACGGGGAAGACTTAGTCTTGATCCAGGAACCATGGGTTGTTGGAAACCGGGTTTGTGGACTCAAGACTCCAAACTACAAATTAATCTACGCAAGAATGGCAGGTAAACCGAGATCCTGTATCCTTGCGAAGACCCATCTACACATTCTTTTACTCTCTAATTTCAGCAATCAAGACATAGTCGCTACCAACCTGGAATTGCGATCAAGGAATTACTGGCTGGTATCGGCTTATCTAGGTCACAATCTTGTGGGCCCACTCCCCCCGGACATCCTCGGGAGCTTGACTGCTAAACCAGAGAGCCGAAACACTGGTCTCATCATTGGCTGTGATGCGAATGCCCATCACTCAATCTGGGGCAGTTCCGACATAAATGAAAGAGGTGAGCAACTTTTTGACCTTATCCTTAGTACTAAACTCCTAATCTGTAACAGGGGGTCCAAACCGACCTTCATTACTCGCAACCGACAGGAAGTCCTGGACATCACTCTTGTCTCCGATCACTTTTATAACTCAGTTAAGGACTGGAGAGTCTCTCATGAGCACTCTTTTTCTGGCCACCGTTACCTCCAATTTAGTCTTGATGACTATCTGCCTGATCAGAAGGTTTTCAGAAATTATAGAAAAACCAACTGGTTCCTTTATAGGAAACGTTTATTAACGCGTATTCCCTCCCACCTGCCTATTGAACCTTCTTGCACTGAAGACCTTGACGATCTAGTCAACACCCTAACATCGGCACTAAATGGTGCCATGGCCAAGGCCTGCCCACTCCGCAAACCTCGAGGTAAAATGAAACCTCCCTGGTGGAATGCAAATCTCAGTACTCTTAGGAAAGACAGTAGGCTCCTTTTTAATACTGCTAAAAGCTCCCGTGAGACGGCCGACTGGTACTCCTATAAACTGTCTCTCAGAAAATACAAAATCTCACTGAGGAAGAAGCCACGATGTTCCTGGAGACTTTTCTGCGACAGCATTGAAGAGTCCTCGGAAGCTTCCAGGTTGCGGAAAATCCTCTCTAAAAGCCCTGCTACACCCAGCTTCCTTTTGCATCCGGATGGTTACTGGACCTCCTCTACTGAGGAACCCATTGACATCTTACTGGATACTCACTTTCCTGGTAGCTCCCCTGTTGCTATATCGCAAGAGGGAAATCCCCCGCCTCAACCTGCAGCAACACCTTAGTCTTGATAACTACAGAAAAGATCCGATGGGCCATATGCAGTTTCAAACCCTTCAAGTCTCTAGGACCTGACGGTGCTATTCCAGCTGAAATTCAGCAATGCGAGGACATTGTGCTTCCATGGCTCAAAGTCATCTTGTCGGGCTGTCTAAATCTGGTCTATATTCCCAAACTATGGACCGAGGTTGAGGAATAGGAAAGAGCTCGCACGTGGAACCAAAGGATTTCCGACATATCAGTCTATCGTCCTTTCTGCTCAAAACTCTAGAAAGGTTAATTGATATCCGTCTTCGGCAAAGTATTGGCCTATCTCTGCTCTCGCCGTCCCAACATGCGTACTGCAAAGACAAATCGGTTGAGACTGCCTTACATTCGCTTGTGCGCACCATCGAAAAATCATTGAGCATCAAAGAATATACCATGGTGGCTTTCCTTGACATTGAGGGAACTTTTAACAATGTCAAACCAAAGGCGATTACCGACGCACTTGTAAATCTGAAAGTGGATACTTCGCTCGGAGTGTTAATCAATCAATTGCTTACATGCAGGATTATTAACACACAGCTGGGCGGAGCATCGACCAGAAGAATTGCTCGCTGCGGTACACCTCAAGGTGGAGTCTTGTCACCTCTTCTGTGGGACCTGGATATGTCAGGTTGTAGAGTAATCGCCTATGCTGATGACATTGCTATTGCTGCCTCCGGTAAACACCCGGACACTCTCAGGGATATCCTCCAATATGGTCTCCTTCGGCTTACCAAATGGACCTCCAAATGTGGACTGGGGGTTAACCCCCATAAATCGGCACTCGTTCTCTTCACGAGGAAATATAAAGTTCCCCTCATAGACCCTTCTATGATAAATGGCACCAGTCTCACCTCCTCTGAAAACGCAAAATATCTGGGTCTTATTTTGGATAGGAAATTAGACTGGAAGGCCAATCTACTGGAGCGCGTCAAGAAAGCTAATGTAGCTCTCTATTCCTGTAAAAGAGCTATAGGTAGGAGCTGGGGTATCAAACCTCAAATCACTCATTGGCTATACGTGTCCGTTATCAGGCCTATACTACTATATGGCGCGATCGTATGGTGGCCTAATCTCGACAGGGCTGTCAACCTCACTCAACTAGCTAAGGTGCAAAGATCTGCATGCATCTGCATCAGTGGTGCACTGAGAACTACTCCCTCCGCGGCACTGGACATTTTGTTCAACCTGCTACCTTTAGATATTTTCGGCAAACATATGGCTGCCTGTGCGGCCATTCGCCTAAAGGCCTCCTCTCAGTGGTCTAGCTATCGCTTGGGCCACTCCTCGATCCTTGATCTTCTCAACTTCAAACACGAAAACGCGGACTACACCCCGCCGAAACTGAGATTTGACCGTAACTTCCGTACGAGCATCCCTAACCGGGATGTATGGGACACCTCCCCCCCTGTCGATGGTAGTTCGATTCACTTCTTTACAGATAGATCTAAGACGGAGGGTGGGGTGGGTTGTGGTGTTTTCTCCGAACAGCTCAATCTGAACATCTCTTTCCGCCTCCCTGATTATTGTAGCGTTTTCCAGGCGGAAATCATGGCGATTAAGGAAGCCCTGTCCTGGCTGAAATGTAATGTATTATCTGTCAGGGATATTAGCATTTTCACTGACAGCCAAGCGGCCATGAAGTCCCTGGAATCGTTCTCCTTCACTTCAAAGGCTGCCTTAAACTGTCGTCTATCTCTTATGGAGATGACAGAGCAGTTCAACATTCACCTTTGCTGGGTGCCGGGCCATAGAGACATTCCAGGGCTGACGACCTCGCCAGACAGGGTACTACTCTAAGGATTTTGCCTGAAAGGCAAGCCCTGGGTATGCCCCTCGCTACATGTAAGTATCTACTAAAGCTGAACGGTATTAGCACGACCAACCTCAGATGGGGAAACGGCTCAACATGTCACATTTCGAGACAGATCTGGCCTAAGCTGGATCAAAACCGTAGTGCCGATCTGATCAAGCTAAAGCGTACACAAATCAGCTGGATTGTCGGTGTTCTCACTGGAGACTGTCTTATAGGCCAACACGCCAGAAGACTTGGTCTCTTCTCCAACGACTTCTGCCTAAAAAGCTCCGGTTTGTTTTGTTAGTCCCTGAGTGGCCTAATGGTTTGATCCATGGTATCACAAAGGACATTCACTGGTCTAAGTGTGTCTGCACTCTCGTGTGGACAGCCAACCTAACCTAACCTAACCTTTTTGGGATTCGAAGATTGAACCTCACGCGCAGTGATGCGACGCACTAACCACTGCGCTACGGCGCCCACCGATAAACTATGTGGCGTCATTCTAAAGCCATTATGGCGGACACTCCAAGATGGTTGATTATCTTTTTCTTCACAACCCCCCCGACATGGGTGTCAAATGAAAGGACTTGACGATTAGAATACGACAAGCTATATCACCTAATATGACGGACGCCCCAAGATGGCGGGTTACCTTTTCCTTCACAACTTCTTTGATATGCATATCAAATAAAAGGGTTTTACGAGTAGAATATGATAAGCTATGTGACATCATAAGGCTTAGATGTATATAGAATAATAAAACTTTTATTTGTTTGGCTCTTTTCCCATTTTCGGTAAGTTCAATTTTGTTGTCCTTGTTTTCATTACGTTTTTAGTCTCGATTTTCTACCATCTCATTGTCTTGTTTAAAACGAATTAAACTATATATTTATGATTATATATTTCTGTGCCAGAATAAATCTACCCTCATTACGATTTTCGACTTCATTTGCAAAATTTGATTACGACACAGCTGACAAATTAATGCTTCATTGGTTTATATAGTAATTAATTACAAACCACTTTTTCATTACAAACCTTGTCGTCTGTTGCAAAAAAAAAGAACGGTTCGCTAAAAGAATGATAAAATGAATTCAATAAAACAAATTAACATGGGCATACACACTTTTTAATGTGAATTTTAATTTTTAAAACAAAAAGGCGACACGCAATATAAAAAACATATTTTCAATAATAAATTATTATTTTTTTATTTTATTAGTTCTCAACCGCAGGCCGAATATTGTGTATTTGTAAGGCTCTTACAGTATGTTACATAATGACATTTGTTTTAAAATCAAGCCAACTGAAAGCTAGTCATATTAATAGACAGTCATCAAGTGCGTAAATCATTAAACGACTGATTTAATTAATTCCTTTTTTTCGAGTATGTGTTTATTGATTTAATTTTTTAATTTTTTTTTTTGCGACAGTTGGAATTGAAATTAATTTTTGTACTAATGGTGCTTAATAGAGATTAACTTATACATAGGTACTTGAATTTCAGGATTTCTTCCTCTTTTTAATTGTCACATTGTATTTATAAACTTACGATGTATTGTGAGTCTAGTTTATTTCAGAACTACACAGTCTACTGTAACAAAAGCAAATAATAATTGGCCTAATTAAATTTGATTTGTAAACTGAACTAATTCCATTTAACTGCACCGATTTCGGTGATAACAGATTCGTTTTTAAATTAACTATTTTGTTGGATAATAATTCATTGCGTGGACTTAATTAGTGTACATAAATTCGACACAAATAAATCACTATCGGCTATATCTACCAATATACAACAAGTTTTTATCGCTTAAACTCTTTTTCCATGTGCTTAGGTATGATTTAATCGGTGCTGATGTTTGGATGTAAGCATTGTTATCTGAATTACTGCAATGAATGGAAATAATATGCATATAAAACAAATAATTAGTCATAAAGATAGATATACTGTGTAAAATTTAATAATTGTTGTTATTTCTTAAAACGATTTTATCAAAAAAATAGGGATCATATGGTATAAGCAAACAAACCATTGTTGCATGTGGTAACTGCAAGAGAAAGCACACCGCTTATTATCGAGGCTGTGAAGTGGTCAAGAAGCTGCAAAAACGGCGAGGCAAACCCATTAATCCAAAAAATTAACCTCCAAAGCCGACAAGCAAGGAAAAGCCTAAAGTGCGTGCAGACATACGCTCAAGCCGCGGCATCAGGAAAAAGTAAAAGCCACAGTTCACAAGATCCGACATCTCAATTCCATTATTCTGGCGAAATTTGTTTGATGTAATAATAGCATGAGACAACTATGCATTAAATTTCTCCGTTTTGCAAGCGTCAAGTGACATACACATTGATGTGATTGCACGAGACAATTATGCAAGACAATTAGTGCAATAAATTTCGATCACGCGTTTGCAAGCATCAAATGACATGCACATCACAGCATGCTATTGTTGTTATTCATGTTCTTCTTTCATACGTAGTTCCGTATAATAATTGATTCATTCATTTGATTATTGTTTAGAATTAAGATAGAGTAAGCATAATTTGTAAGTTGAAAATATTGTATAAATACCCAGTAATTTGTTAATAAAAATTTGTCTTAGCATAACATTTGTTTTGACTCCATTGTGTTGACATCGCCTGACATTTAAGCGTGCTGCGCTTTATACAGCAATCATAGTGAAATTAGAAAACCTTTGTCCTTAGAAATTCCAGGTGCTGACATTACATGGTGACCCTTCCATACCTGAACCATTACACTTGAGGGCAAACTAAAATAAGCAATCTTATCATCGAAAGGTTAGTTAAGCTTGAGAATAATAACACGCCAATTTCAAAGAAAATATAAAAGAAAAATTCTTACGTGGACCGCCAGCGTGCTCATGCAAAAACTCCACGAGTTAGATATATGAGAACATGCTTGAATTGTGAAACTCAACTGACGAGTGAATAGCGAGTAAAGATAAGAGGTTTTAGTGCCCATCAAGCTTATCACCCGGCGGAACGGCCAAGAGGCGGATCATCTTTATTCATAAAAGAATGCATCGAACACTCGGCAGAAATAAAGGTATAGCTTGAAGCAACGCAAGTGAGCACGATATGTGTAAGAAATTGACATTACTTACTTAGGTGGCGCTACAGTCCGGGGCGGACCTGGGCCTCAACCAACAAACCTCGACAACCAGCTGACTCCAGTTGCGCACGCCAAGTTGGCTGAGGTTCCCTCCAAATGTCTGCGCCACCTACCGCGAAGTCGTCCTCTACTGCGCCGTTTATCCGGGATGGATTCGAAGACTTTCTAAGCTGAAACGTTAGGCTCCATCCGCTCTACATGACCCAGCTATCTTAGTCGCTGTATATGAACTCTTCTGGCTAAGTCGATGTCCTTATATAGGCCGTATAGTTCGGCATTGTACCTTCTCCTCCACTCACCGTCTATGCAGACGGGACCAAAGATCGCTCGAAAAACTCTTCTCTCAAAATAACCAAGAGCATCCTCATCCGGTTTTGAAAAAGCCCATGCCTCTGCGCCATACAGCAGGACTGAGATGATTAGTGTCTTATAAAGAGTTTCCTTAGTAGTTCGAGATAGGGCTTTGTTACTCAATTGTTGGGTGTCCTTTTTTGTAGACAGCATATATTTTGTTTTGCTCTCATTGACCGCTAAGCCCATCTTTGCTGCCTCGATCTCAATACTCGCAAATGCCCAATTGAAAGAAGAAGAAACGGACATTATTCGTTCAATATTTCGATTATTTATCGTCAAATGTGGTAAAAGCTTGAATCAAATATTTTAAGCTCTCTTAGGCGCAACTTCATTACTCGTGACGATTTTAATGCGAAATACACCTTCTGGGATTCAAGGTGTATCCCAAAAAAATGCAGAACGCTTTATAATGCAGGCATGGTATACAGTTGAGACTTTCACTCAGCACGTAAACTACTTTTGTTGCTAAAGGAATATCAGAGAACTGTATAGAAGTTGAAGAAAGATTTGATCTTTCTTCTTATCATTCTCCAGTCATTCTGACGATGAGCGAATCCCTAATTAAAAAACTAGGATGACCAAGATTATCTAGCAGAACAACAAATTGGGAAGGTTTAGAGAAAAATATCGAAGAAAATATTGAACTGAACCAATTAAGACGCCTAATGGAGTCGGAGTTGATCGTTTCGATCAAAGCCTACAGTGTCCCGGTTGGAGTATTACTGCCTGTCAAATGAAAATGGGGGATAACTACACCCAAAAATACCCACAGAAAATAAAAGAAATGGTTAGAGAGAAGAAAGGAACCCGTTAAAAATAGCAACAAACTCGTGCTCCGCAACATAAAAGATATATACACTAAAATGAAACGCTAATAGGACAGGGAGAAAAGCGTAATCAGGAGAACGGTTTTAAATGAAACAATTCGTTTAAGTTCGCTTATTTTTTTTTTTTCTAGGACCCGCTGTCGTTTGTTGTGCTGCGACCATTCGAATGTATGTAGTTCTAAGCGCATTCTCAATGTATTCTCAACGCTTTGTCCTTTTTATCCTTCGTCTTATACATAGCATCCGTTCCATCCGCACTATGTACACTATGTGCCGTCTCTGTCTTGAAGACACTGAAACAGCCCATCACATGCTCTGTGATTGCCCGGCCATAGCCAGACTAAAGGCTAAAGCACTTTAATAAAGGCGTTACATCACCTTCTGACGTCACCTCTACTTCAGCTCGAACTATGGTATTCTTAGCTTCATTAATGAACTTGATTTCAGCTAGTTGACAAATTCAAAACAATTAATCAGAGGATAGCACAAAAGATCTTTTTAGGTCGCAGTGCTCCAGGGGTCATTCTCTTGCTTCCTCCCCATTTACCTTAAAAAAAAAATGTACACATAACATCATGTACGTTGAGCATCTCCTGTGATCTTGTACCGACGGGGTATCTGATCACAAAGCATATTCGGCCACAAATTGCTTACTCATGCATTGCAAAAACGCGGATGCTTAGTCACAAGGAAAAGTTTCTCAAATCGCCGTTCGGATACGGCACTAAACTGTAAGCCCCTTCCACTCGTGTTAAAAATATAACGCACACAACATGAGTGATTGCGGGAAGGTAGGCCCTGGCACTTAAAGAGCTGTTGCGGCAAATATTTATTTATTTTATTTTTTAGTCACATCGAAAAGGTTTGCAAACAAGCGGCAATAAAACGATCAGGCTTCTTAGTGCCTTGGGATAGCTAAGGGATGGAAATCGATATGGTAACTAGTGTGTGTTACTAAGAACCATTTGCGTAATTTGCTGAAAAAGAGGATTAAGGATTTTTAAAATCGTGTAATATAAACTTAATTTAGCAGCTTAATAGCGCAAAAAGACTCCAATTATTCGCTTTGAAGAGCTATGAAAGATATTAAAAAGGCTCTAGTTCAGGAAGCGCTATGAAGTAAAATAACCTCAAATGGGTCAGGGATGATAAAGAAAAAGGGGGTCTTTGCAAAATATCTGGAAGAAACTTTCAAATCGTTGGATGGAGAACCGCTTATTAAAAACACCAATGATTCGCATATAACATTTGATAATGACACTAAAAGGATTGCAACACAAGCAAAAGATACGAAAAAATAAAACCTAAGAAATCTCCTGGATACGGTTTGATCATGGGAGAGTTCCTTAAAGCGTTACCAGTGGAAAGGTACCTGGCAAACATTTTCTTTCGCAAAAGAAAAACTAAAAACTTAGTTGTAGTTGGTAAAAAAATCAATTTGTTGAAGGGAGGTATTTTAGTGAGTAAAAATCTCATATAACTATGAGCACGCGCTGACGGCTTTCATAGTATCTTTTGAAGATTGTTGCCTACTTCGAAAAAAAATTTAAAATAAAAAATTGCGGCCATACACTTTTGGGTTACTTTTCCGACCAATGATGGCCACATGTCACGAATAATACTAACGACGTAGGCTTTCAAGGCGTCAACTGTAAATTTCTCTGGATGCTAAAAGGCTTGTGGGGTCTCCTTTGGATTAGTCTCATTCCATATTCGACATTTTTGCTTAACAGCAAATTCACTAAGCTAAAAATCAGCATCATCGCTGAACAGGGATTTGCGATAAAACAGCAGAGATCAGCTTGCAACTGCTCCAGGTCCCAATCAGCGAAAGAGCAACGTAAATGATGGTCTCTTGCCTTTGATTCCTGCATAAGCTGGATCCAATGCAAGTCTAGGCCAAGATCATTGCACAAACTTGTCCACTTATTGGCGGGCAGGGTCGATAAATTTGGATCTCCTTGAAATCTTTCGTTTACAGCGACGATATTTTCTTCAGTTTGCACATTCCTTAAACATGTTGCTGTTATTACATCATTTAGAGAGTACTTACTTAAATCAGCGGGTAAATGAACCACAGATACAATCTAAAGTACTATTGTAATTAAGTATTACCAAGACCATCTCCGCAGGCAACGCTTCTCGGCCTTACGGCTAAGATCAAAGTGTAGTATCTGTTCTTATCAGCTTAACAATCTAAAGTATATATAGGTAGATCATAATGGAAAAACATCCTGATTCCTTAAAGGATTTGCATATTTTATTGGTTCACTTTCAAAACGCATTCAACAGACAACCACGAGATCTGATCCTCCTTCAAAGCCCGCCAACGCAAACGGCACTGAACATCTTACGAAGAATTTTTCTCTAATAACGATCAGGTATAAACTCACCCTATTTCAATAATTTAGGGGTGGCAATGGTGTAGTGGTAACGTCGTCAATTGCCTAATGGTTCATGGTTCAAATCCATCAGTAAGCATTTATTTATTTCTCATGAAATATACAAAGTCTGTCCGATCAATTGCGAAAGCTTATGCGAACACTACTACTACATTGGAAGGCATAACATTGTCAGTAGCTTGGTCATATGTCTGGAAAAATTGTTCGCTCTGCTGGATGATTGTTGCTGTGAATCAGATGTAAAGACAAAAAATAACAAAAATAAAGCCAGCGCTTTAGCGCCATAAAGTATGACTGGAATGATTAGGTTCTACCATAGAGTTTTTTTTTAGTTCTTCGGGACATGGCTTTCCTACTAAATTGCCTTCCCAGGCTAAAGAAACAGCTATTGGTAAGAGTTCTTCGTTTGACTTGTGCGCAGATGTCACTTTTAGAAATAATGGCAGACCCAAGGAACACAAAGCCCCTAACTACCTCGAAGTCATACCTTCCCACTGTTACGTTCTGTCCGATTTGTCAATGTTGGGTATCCCTTCTTGTTGAACGCATACGAATCTATTTGCGGTCCATCCATTTTTGTATGGCTCTTATGACTCGATGGGTCTAGCTTCCCTTTGAGGACTGGTTCCATCTCTTCTGTCATGCTCTTATGCTCCGCTGCCTTTCTTCCAGTTTGATTTCTTTTGACTAAAGCGCGGGGTTTTTGAACTTTCGGCATCATAAATCCTTTATAGTTCGTTGGCTAAGATATCTGCTGACACATATAGCATCATATGATACCGTCCGAAACGCACAGCGTTCTCTGGTCGCGCATAACCGGTTGACGGAGCTAATCCTTTTAGCGTACGATTAGTACGAACGGCTGCTTTGGCTCAAATTGGTGACCCATACATTATGATGGACTGCACCACCGTTGATAGAAGCAGCCTCCTGTGTTGTCTAGGTCTTCCAATATTTACCATTATTCTGGATAAGGAGCACTCACCCGAGCAGCTTTGTCGCACAATATTTGTTCCTTGCAGGAGAGTATTCATTACACCTTACTACATATCTGATGACCGGTTTCAGTGTTATATTGTGCTCGCCTGCATTAATGGCAATTCTTGCGGCTGCTGACTAGTACTACTTGCGTTTTTTCTTCAACGAGATCTAGACCAGTTGATGCCAGCCACCATCTCACTCTTTAGATTTATACATTACAAATGTCCTCTATTTCTTCCAGATGACGTCACCACAATTCCAATATCAACGGCAAAGCCCACGATTTTAACCTCATTTAGAATTCTATCCATACATTCCACAGGATAAGTCCTTATACCAATCCTTGTGGAACTCCACCAGATATATGGTACTGCCGTACTCCATCAACGGTGTCGACGAGTAGATGTCTTGTCTCAAAAAAAACCTAGCAGTATTTTGAGAAAGAATCATGGCACCATCATTGACTTAAGGTAATGTAGTTTTAGCTCCCAGTTTGCAGAGCTAAACGCATTTCTCAAATTCAATGTTATAACAGCACCATACTTATTTGCACCCCCTCTCCATCTTGTGCTCCGAATAACAAGATAGATACCCTTCTTATAGCATCCGCTGTAGAACGAGCTTTTTTAAATCCATATTTTAGGTTGAGAGTCCCCCAGATTTATCTATTGCCACCTCCAGCCGATCGCATATGATTTGTTGCAGTATTTTCCTCATTGTGGCCAACAAGCATATTGGACGGCATTACGAATTACACTAGACGTTACTTTTTTGAATTGGTCCGAAGGCACTTGTTATATAGTTCCAAAAAGGGTTCTGTATTTCGCCACAAACACAATAGCTTACCTATCCATACCCAATATAACCCAAACGCCTACTACAAACATCAATTTTGGATGAATTATTGGATGCCGATGTCGACTCACGCTCACTTCCACCTTCTCATGCACTGCGGACGGATCAATCCTCAAAATCTCCCGCCACCCCTACAATCCAAGAGTCCAAATCGATTTCAAAGCCAACTTCTCCGGTCACCGCCCTACGCAAACTCATCAAGCATTTTGGTACAACATGGATACCTTCTAAGTGGCAACGTAAGCTGGACAAACTGTTTCCACCCTCATCATCAAAGGTACTCCTTATAAAGCTGATGTCTCTTGGATTACGAAATTCTTTGAAAGGATATACGGCATCACCGTCCCTCGATGCAAAATGATTTTGCCTTCTCAGCAGAGAAGTAATTGTAACTTCAAATTCAACCTCCAGGCTTAATATGAATGGTTATTCCGAAACCCCTCTGGTGTGAATTTCAACCTTGGAGAGATGCGTATCTGCAAGTGGACTGACAAGCCTACCAAGGAACAGTATAAGAATCATCTTAGCACTATAGATAAGTTAATTATTCATCTAATAGCACTCCGCCCATAGGCAATTACCCGATTTTCACTCACTCCCACACTCTCAATCCTTCCTCATCCTCCCCCAGCTTCCAATCCGCCCCCAGTTGCATATCTGCACATACCACGTCCACCACATCTCTTAACAACTCTACCTCGGCCAATTTGCCACCAACTGCATCTCCCCCTACTTTATATCCACTGCTTCCTCTCACCATCAAACTTGAGTCTTAATTAACGGACCCCACGTCAACGATCAATGACCTCGATGACCGCTTTATTTTGTTAAGATTGCTTGATCACCGGCTTTTTGAAAATAAATATTATACACAGCCTATAAATATTATACATTTATATTATACCCGATCCGGGTGGTAAGCTGTCGCCGGCTGATGCTCAGCTAATTTTAGACCCATACATTCAAGCCCGCGTTGAACGATCCCGATTGCGGCGCTGCTTAATTGGACAATTTCTTCCAGTAGCTTGGCGACCATGACCATCGCAATGTCGTCCGCAAACAGAAGTGATAACTAGACCCGATACCGAACTTTGTGGCACCTCTCTTGTAACGGTATACTTCTTGGCGCCATCTACTCACATATCCGGACCTTTTTCTGATGTAATCCGTCACTATCGTCGTCATGTACGTGGGTGCCTTCATACGCTTCCAGTTCGCAGAGTTGAATGTGTTTCTTACATCTAACGTGATTACAGCACAAAACCGTTTAGCATCACCTCTCCGTCTTCTGCCTTCCATAGCTTTCTTCGCCATGTCAATCACTACTCCGATTGCATCTGTCATCGAACGCGACCTTCGGAAACCATACTGATATTCCGCCAATCCTCCTGTGCCAGGTGTGTCCATCATAAAGAGTGGGCGAACTGATGATGGATCGTCAGGAGCATTACTTTCTTTGGAGATTAGTACTATTTTTTGTTTCTTCCATCGCTCTGGGAATACTCCTCACTCTGTATGCACTCAAGCATGAGCTGCCTGGTCGAGTTCTAATTGCAGTTTTAAGGGCTGTATTGGGTATTGGGCATGCATAGGTGCTTTTTTGTCTTCGAATCTGACTACTTCTTCTACGGTAACTGCAGGAATTGGGTGTGTTTCCTCTGATTGCTGATCCTCTAATGGGGTTTCCTGTTGTCTTGGGAACAGCCCACTGACAATGTTTTCCAGCAACCTTCGACAGGTGGGAGCTACTGACCAGAAGCTCTTCATTTTCTTCATTACCCGCTGATACGCCATCAGTTTTGGTCAACTTCGTTGCACAATTCCTTGAAACTCCTTCACTTGCTATTCATGAATGCTATTTTTAGCCTTCTACGCACTGATCTGCATTGCTATTGGAGTTCTGTGAAGGTGTTTCTACTCATACTTCCGGAGCGCTGGTAAAATCTTCTCGCGTGATGACATTCAGAACACAGTTATAAGATTTCCTCAGCCCACCAATGAACATATGTATTTCCACATCCAGAGCTCCATTTGAATTAGGTGTACTTTGGTGACAGCAGTATGCTAGAGGCTTAAGCAACGTTTCGCCACTTTAATGCACGTCGCATAGAGCGTTTATATAAAATTAACATCCTCTAAATCTTCGCAGGCAAAACTATTGATTCACTTTTGAGACTAACAGGCCATAGAGTCAGGAAAGTACATTTTCGCAACATCTCCATCATCCAAAAGAAGCTTTTGAAGAAACAGCATCAGTGACAATGTACTAAAACTAATACCTGCAAGCCCACAAAAATGCTAGCAAAACTCACGTGTATCATTATTTTTAGTTTACGACTCCTATTTTACGACAAATAAGCTTTGTAAGCGTAAGTTATTTGTGTTGTAGCATGTCCGGAAATTGTGATGGTAAGACGGACATAAATATGTCTTCCTGAAGCAAAGATGATGAAATGCGACGCGTAAATCTCTTTTCAGATTTTGTAAAACCTTTACCAGAAGAATTTATGATCCTATGATGCATAAACTTACTCTGCCAGACAGGTATACGACTTGTCCGATAAAATTGTTGTAAATACAAGTGTCTAAAGCAAATAGGTTAAAAGATGCTGTCATTATCAATGCATATTAAATTTTCACAACAGTTTTAGGGGTTTGGTTGATAGTCTATGTTACTTTTATGTGGACTACAAGTTTTGGATATGCGAAAAGTATGTTACTGTGTGATAATGTGTTGTGCAGCCAAGATATTTTGAAAATGTTTTAAGCTGTATGCCCTACATTCCGGAGATCCTTTCCTGGCAATGAGACAGCTTTTAGGTCACAGCTTGGCCCAAGAACCTAGTCTGATATACTGGCATAGCTATGTTGACGGATGCATTTGTCAAATATCGTGTGACGTATTTGATTGTTTTAATTCGCTGTCATTTTGTGAGGAAGAAGTATTTCTAGAAGAAGAAGAGTCGATTTTTGCATCGACGCATGGCTCAAAAACCAAGGACGGGGTTGGTTGAGATGTTTTCTCCGATGAGCTTAATCTAAACCTCTCCTTCCATCTTCCAAATCATCGTAGTGTGTTCCAGGTGGAAATAATGCTGATTAAAGAAGTCTTATCTTTAGTAAAGAAAAACGTGATATCCGTTAAAGATATTCGCATCTTTTCAGACAGCCAAGAAGCAATCAAATCCTTAAAATCAATCTCTTTAAATTCATTATTAGCTCTAGACTTCACATCGTCTCTCATAGAGATGGCGGAGCAGCTCAATATTAACCTGAGTTGGGTGCCAGGCCATAGAGACATTCCGGGGAATTGTCAGGCTGGTTAACTCGCCAGAATAGGTACAACTATATTCATCCTTCCAAATAAAGATACTCTAGGTATACCGATCGCTGCTTGTAAACTCAGATTTAAGCTGGAAGCTATCGAAAGAACAAATCTAAGGTGGACAAGTGGTACAACATGTATAGCGACAAAATAAATTTGGCCCAAGCTGGATCTAAAACGCTCTAAGAATTTGATTCTCTCAACAGATTGCATATAAATATAAATACTCGTACGTCGTATATAGCCAATAGTGCAATAAGGAATGCAACACTGACCGAACTTAAGGAAAAAATAAAGAAGCTTAAACCTAAGAAAGCTCCTGGATACGACCTAATTACGGAAGAGATTCTTAAAGCACTACCAAGGAAAGCTCTAATTAAGCTCATGTTCATTATAAACGCCGCGCTTAGACTAGAATATGTTCCCACACAATGGAAAGTCGCCGAAGTCATAATGGTCCTTAAGCCCGGAAAATCGCCGAATCAAAAAACATCTTATAGACCAATTTCGCTTCTTCCAATTATATCCAAAGTAGTCAAGAGGATTTTGATTAGGCGAATACAGCCGGTAATACCAGTAGAAGAAAGGCATCTCATTCCGGATCATCAATTCGGATTCAGAAGTAAGTATTCTACAGTTGAACAAGTGCATAGAATAACACATGTTACCGAAAAATCTCTTAAAGAAAAAAAGATTTGTTCAAGCGTATTCCTTGACGTCTCTCAAGCCTTTGACAAGGTGTGGCATGAAGGCTTAAAGTTTAAATAACGACAAGTTCTGCCAGAGCACCTATATAATATTTTGAAGCACTACCTTACGAATAGACCATTCCGCGTCAAATGTGGAAACGAGTATTCAGATTTTAGCGAAATAATGGCTGGGGTGCCGCAAGGAAACGTTCTTGGTCCAGTTTTATATCTTTTATACACTCATGATATACCGCAAGTAAAAGGCTAGCTACATTTGCCGACGACACTGCTATCTTGGCAGTAGGTAAAACGGTCGAAGATACTACAGAAAAACTGCAAGAAGCTTTGGATAGAGTAAATGAATGGACAAAGATTTGGCGAATCGCACTCAATTTGTTCATGTAAATATTACCTGTAAGAAAAATGTAAGTATCTAGGAATCACACTTGATGGAAAGCTCATGTAAAGAAAAAACGCAAAGAACTAGATAATAAATAAATATATACTTGGAAAATATTCCAAGCTTAATATAGAGAACAAACTGCTTTTATATTATCAAATGCTAAAGCCCGTATGGACATATGGTATACAACTCTGGGGTTGTACCAAAATTAGTAACACTAAAATTTTACAAACTTTTGAAAACAAAATGCTAAGAGGTATTCTTACTGCGCCATGATATATGAGAAATACCGATATCCATAGAGATCTTGGCATTAAAACAATCGAAGACGAAATTAAAAACTACGCGAGAAAGCATAAAAGTCGACTAGAAAGTCACGTTAAGTGGGCGCCGTGGCGTAAGTGGTTAGTGTGTCGGATCACTACGCATGAGGTTCCGAGTTCGAATCCTACAAAACACCAAAAAGTTTTTTCACGGTCCCACCTCTCGCGAGCGTCTGACAAACATCCGAGAGTATTGTTGTCTCGAAAAAGCTTCTCAAATCGCCGTTCAGATACGGCACTAAACTGTAGGTCCCTTCCATTCGTGTAAAAAATATAACGCACACAACATGAGTGGTTGCGAGAAGCTAGGCCCTGGCACTTAAAGAGCTGTTGCGCCAAATATTTATTTTATTTTTTTAAAGTCACGTTAGTATTACAGTCCTCCAAATTTAGGGTGAAAGAAATTTATTACGGCGTCTACAAAGAACCAAACCTTTAGACTTAGCGCAATAAGTAACCGCGTCTAAACTGCGTAGCCGGCAGGAACTTCTAATGGGAATGTACCTACAAAACGTCCTTATTCCGTGAAATGAGCACACTACTACGAGCACACGCTGGTGATCCTCAAAGTGTCTTGTTGAAGATTTTCACCTACCCTCGAAAAAAAAAACAGATTGCATATCGGCGCTACAATAGGTGTCGTCACTGGACACTGTCCAATAGGTAACCATTCAATAAGGCTTCATGTATTTTTAAACGATTTTTGCAGAAGCTGTATGGACGATGCAGAGATAGAAACCATTCATCGCCATCTTTTTACATGCTCAGCTCTCCCACAGAAGGAAGCTTCACTTAGGCGCATTTTAATACAACGATTTAGACGATCTGATAAAAATAGATGTTAGACGCATCTTACGCTTCATCAGAAATTTAAAATGGTTCTAACGAGAAGGTAGGGATCATGATCCAATGAGGCGGTGGCAGCAAGGCTTTGCTTAAGGTCTCCTTATTCCTTAATCCACTTCCAAAATAGTTCGTAAGTTTAGAAACTCTTTGAACTCGATCGCAATAATGGTTGATGCATCGTTCTTTAATTCTTGTCTATATCCAAGGTCATCCTGATATCTTGGGGAATGCGATCTCCGATGCGATTACTAAACAAGGCTCAGACCATTTCTCAGGACCCGAACCAGTGTGAGGTCTTCCTCTGTCCTCTGTTAGGGCTTCCATTCGCCTTGAACTTTAATCCTTGAGTACAACTATCGCCAACGGGAAATCTTTGAAATTTTAACCCAAATGGCAAGACGTGCATACAAACCATAAATTTTAGAATAAACTAATGGCTCATGCATGTCATCAACAGGACCACATGTTTAAATAAAGATCCACATCGTAACATGCTCACATTTCCGTCATTCTACCACCAGTAACATGATTTTTAGTTGCCAATTTCAGGTCATGAAATTAAGCAAAAACTAATTTTCAAAATCCCATCTCTGTACAAAACACGATTACATCAGCACGCTAATATTTAAAGATACATCTAACCCATCATGGTTCCCACTTGCCAGTCAGTATGACATACAAAGTCGTTGCCGTAAACTAACTCCAGAAGTATACTAATTGCAAATGTTTGACGCCGATAGTTCAGCCTCTTCAGTATCTCCTAGTAAGAGAAGTTGAGAATATGAAAAGGATTTAAAGGAATTTGTTGCAAGATGTGAAAAACAATACTATGATAGATATAAAGATAGATGTTTCAAGTCGTCACGTTAAGCAGATACCCATCACCGCATTAAACCATCTAACCCGTGCCTGAAATTCCAACCTGAAGTCGTCAGATAAATATATTATTTGCAAAATTAACTGCAGAAATCTTCGTAATCGATAGCATGCGATGAAGCCTTTGAATTATACTTTACGGTACACTGCCGGCATAGTAAGTACTCAACCATCCTAATCAATTGGGAAATCGGATTAACTGCGGGACGACTTCCGTTTTTAAATGCTTTTTACTACTCCCACACGCCAATACCGTTGTAGGGTATTGTATGCCGTTGAAGGGTATCTACTTCCATTGAAGTGTTCCAAAGCTGCGGGTTTTACGCTCGACAGAACCGAATAGAACAAGATTTTACGATAAAATAAAAATTACCCAGCAGCTGAGGAAGAAAGGAAAATGGAAAGAAATAAGGACGAAAGCTGGTGCAAAACTACCCAGGTATGCATGTAGGCATACAATGTTATAGACGCCCCTATAAGTTTGTTGATTTCCTTTTTCTTTTGTTTCCATTTTGCTTTCTTTTATTTTTTTAAGGAGAGAAGTTAAAAACAGGTCACAGGATAAAACAAATAAACTCATGAAGCATATCCTTTTGTTTTTGTTTTTTACTGAACCGTTCAGAAGCGGCTTTTTTGTATTAAGTTGTTCATTGGTACCTTGAAACATATAAAAAAAAAACTGTAAAAGGCTAAACGGGTCAAAGTCGTGGGAGTTGAAGTTCGTTTTTTTTCTTTTGTAGTACAGGGTGGATAGATATTTCTTATTTTACTGCAAACTTAGTTTCCTTAAGAGCACATACTCAAATGAATTTCTATTTTTGACTCATACTTGTCCACCCACAGGTGGGAAATTGATTTTAAATTGGGTGCTACTGTAGCTAAAAATAAAGATAGTAGCGTAAACTATTGAACGGTTTACTTTTCCTGTAAAGCAAAAAGAACTACGAAGCATTAAAGAGAAAGACGAGAGGGGCACAATTCAGTAATATGACCAATTTACGTTATTCAAATAGCTCAGATGTGGACAATCCGACTTAGAGATGGCTGCTGTAAAAACGAACATGTTTCGCTGTTGGCCCCATTTTTGAGCATTTTGTCATTTTTTAATACTTATTTACTAAGGTGACGCTACAGTTCGGAGTGGACCTGCGCCTGAACTAACACGCCTTTCCAGCCACGCCGGTTATGAGCCAGCTTCCCCCAGTTGCGCACGCCAAGTTGGTTGAGGTCCCCTCCACTTGTTTAGGCCACCCACTGCGAGGTCGTTCTCTACTGCGCCGGCCATCTAGGGTAGATTCATATTTATTTATTTTTTGCTGAAACGTTGGGCTCCATCCGCTCTACATAACCCAACCACCTTAGTCGCTGTATGTAAACTCTTCGGGCTAAGTCGATTTCATTATATTGGCCGTATAGTTCAGCATTACACCTTCTCCTACACTCACCGTCGATGCAGACGGGACCAAAGATCGCTCGAAAAACTTTTCTCTCAAAGTAATCAAGAGCATTCTTCATGCTTTTGGACGGATACAGCAGGACTAGGATTATTAGTGTCTTATACAGAGTTTCCTTAGTAGTTTGAGCTAGGGATTTGTTACTTAATTGCCTTCTTAGGCCATAAAAACACCGATTGACAAGAGTAATTCTTCGTTTGATCTCTTCACTGGTGTCATTTGCGGATCTCACCATAGAGCCTAGGTAGACAAATGCCTTTACTGCTTCATAATTATATCTGTCTGTTGTGGCCTTCTGTCCGAAATGGCGATGTTCGTTATCCTTTTTTGTAGACAGCATATATTTTGTTTTGCTTTCATTGAACGCTAAACCCGTCTTTGCTTTCTCAATCTCAATACACGCAAACGTACCACTGAGTGCCCGCTGAGTTCTTTCGACTATGTCAACGTCAGCGGCGTGAGCGAGTAGTTGTACAGACTTGTAAGAGATTATTCCTTCTCGGATTGGCTGTCATCGTCAACATTGAATGGCTTGTTCTGCCTGTCAGCGGAATATTGGTCATCGTCACCGTTTAGCATTCCGCAGATTGTTCCTTTCATATCCTCAGCACCGCCTGCTTTCTCATTTTTAAATATTTACATAAAAATTAGTTGCTTCAAAAGACTGTCCTTTTGAAAGATAAAATTCTTTCTCTAATGAGTCAAACATTACAATGAGAGGAATCGTTCCAACCCCTCGCTTAGAAAAATGCTACAGTCTCCTATCAGGGAAACGCTGTAAAGGTTGTAATTGGGTTTTTTAATCTTAAGTCTCCTAGACGTTATACCAAATGTGTAAAGCGTACTTAACTAAACGAATAGGTACAACATATGTAACTTAATAGGTCCATACGCAATATTTGACTCTTTTCTGAAAAACTAGCAGGAACCTTTCGGCAGTCAGAAGCAGGACTGACGCTGAACCCAACAGTCAAATTTCAGAATAGAGTAAAAAAATAATGATCATCCAAAGTTATGCTCTGATAGAAAAAACGGCTCAGGGTATCGTAACAGTGATGGTAAAGTACACCAAAGTATTGAGTGACAACACTGCGTTTTCATACGTAATGGGAGTTCACGGTGTCACAATGTTTGGACTTCTGCAATATTAATCGTTCACTTATTGGAGGCACTTTATTTCAGCAAAACGCCTGCTATAAGATCATTTGACTCTTAATGGACATATTGCGATCGGCCAACGCTTCAGGAATTGTACCCATGATGTCCGCACCAAGCGTAGATCTGATATAAGATTGGGATGCGCAGCCACCTTAAGCTAGCCTCTATACGCATCCGTATGCCTCCGTTAAGAAAGGCAAGCAAGCGCTTCAGTGCTGAGAAGCTTACAGTACCAGCATTCCCATATCAGCCCGAAGATCTGCCCCCTAATACGAGCAAGAGCAGATACTCACAGAGGAAATGTTTCACAGAGTCGTTACCCTCTCCCCGTTCGTCGCAAACTGTAGTGTAACTTAAACCTATCATATTAAAGTGATTAGCAAAAGCGAAGTGATCTGTCAACGACGACACGTTGTCTGCAGTCTTTTCTGCTGAGACAGTAGCAACGTCATTGATTTCATACAGACGTCTGGGAGCATTTGTTTGGTCAACCTACATCCTGGAGAGTCACACACAGTTTTTCGTGAGAAACTCAATCATCAATGGAAGCCTTTGTGAGGGAAACAGGAAGATCGAAAGTGGGTTCAGGCTCTTCCTGAGCGTTGCCGAACAATGTTGTCGGAGATCCCATCCTCCAGTAAGACCTGGGACCAACACAAGAATCAGAGAATGCAGCCTCGCAACGAAATTCAGAGAATTCTTACATTCACAAGCTATGTTGGAAATGGTCAAAGGATTAAACAAGGCCTTAATCGCAGGCTGTCTATAACTGCAGACTCAAATACACCGACCGTTTCACATATTCTGAATTATGTAGTTCATTACAAATACAAATATTTGGCGCAACAGCTCTTTACAGTGCCAGGGCCTAGCTTCTCACAACCTCTCATGTTGTGTGCGTTATATTTTTCATATGAATGGAATGGACCTACAGTTTAGTGCCGGATCCGAACGGCGATTTGAGAAGCTTTTTCGTGACAACAATACTCTCGGATGTTTGTCAGACGCTCGCGAGAGGTGGGACCGTGAAAAAACTTTTTGGTGTTTTCTGGGATTCGAACTTGGAACCTCATGCGTAGTGATCCGACACACTAACCACTTACGCCACGGCGCCCCGGCCAAGAGAAAGTAGTTCATTGCCATAAGATTGCATAACAGACGCATACCTCGACTATGACGACGGATGGCTCTAATAGTATTGTCTATGATATAAGTTTCAATAGGAGGTAAATTTAGTATTGTATCTAGAGCAGAGCCGGGCATACTCGCTAAGCTCCAGTGTAGCCAATAGCTTATCTTGCGCAAATTATAAAAAAAGAGAGGGAAACATTCAGTAATGCCATCTCACCGAACGTAAAAAGCAGCGCGGTGGCGTAAAAATACCCTGATTGCAAATCAGAATGAGAACTACAGCCGATTCGCACTGGGTAGAACCAACTTGACTACCAGTGCCGTATGAAGATCAAGGAAGCAACATCATAGATGATATCGTATAGAAACTGACCTAAAATCTGAAACAGAGTCAACATCGATTTAGGAAATTCATTGTCTGCCGGCTTCAGATATAGAATAACTAAATAGAAAGGATACAATTAATTAAATATATGTATATGTACCTCCCAGCAAGAGCGCGATTAACGAGCTATCAAAGGACTCAAAATTCTACCACGCCTTTTGCATCCACTCATAGAAAACACCTAGTATACCTAGATTTCTTCCGATTAAAAGAAAGAATAAATATATGTACGTATAATAAAACTATAGATATTCGAATGTCTGTACATCAATTGAATTAAGATATAATTTATTTGGGGGACTATTTGGAAACAGTGGTCCTCCAGGTTGTGGGTTGTGCCCTCGGCTTAACTTCCCTGTCACGTAAAAAACCTTTGGTTACGAAGCAACCAACATCCTCGGATACAGATGATTTTACTTTTGTTGACCCAAGGAAACGTAAAAAGGACAACGATCTTCGTGTCTGCATGTGGAATGTTAGGTCCCTCTAAAAACCACGTGCAGCCGAACAATTAGCGAAGGCCCTAGAGTGTTTCATAACAGCCATTACCACCATCACAGAAGTGCGATGGGATGGGCGGGCAAAAGGAGGATGAAAAACTACGACATCTACTACGGCGACTGCTACAGACAACAAGGACAGCATCTATTCGGGTGCGGATTTGTCATTGGAGGCAGACTTAGGCAAGAAGTCTTGAGTTTCCGGCATGTGAACGAGCGCCTCATGACGATCCGTATCAAGGCTAAATTTGCCAACATTAGCCTAATATGCGTTCACGCCCTTCATGAGGAGAAGGACGACGCGACAAAAGACGACTTCTACCAGCTCTTGGACAAGACGTATGAGCAATGCCCTAGCCACGACGTTCAAATTATCCTAGGTGATTTTAACGCAAAGCTAGGAAGAGAGGAAGTCTTTAGTAGCGTGGTCGGAAAGTAAAGCCTGCACGACATCACATCCGACAACAGACTCAAGCTAGTCGAATTTGCGACGGGACGAAACTTTGTCGTAGCTAGTACGCGGTTCCCATATCTCGATATTCACAAGGGAACAGATCTTATTTATTAGAGCATCTTAAGTATGTACAGTCACCAAGAGGCCTACGACTAATTTTACCACGATTCACATACATAGTGGGAGAGCGATCTTATTTTGTTAGAGCGATTCGGTTGTGGAATAATCTTCCACAACAAATACAAAGGATTGATTCGTCAGCTGTATTTCGGGGGAGGCTATTCTTATACATGTCGCAACAAATTTAAACCTATTTAACAATAATATCTCAATTCAATTATTTTAAATATTTACGTACTCGTCAGTGTATTTACTTTTTATGTTCATAAACACTTTTCTTTTTCTTTATTATTGGTATTCACTACAGATGTATGTAATTCAATTTTAGATGTTTATTTATGAGAAACAATTTCTTAAAGTATCATGTTATCAAGTTTAAATAAATGAAATGAAATGAAATGAACGTGGCTCTCCTTTGATCGAAAAACTGTCGACCAAATCGACCACATTGCGATCGACGCAGGGCACTCTTCCAGTATCTGGGTGTCCGGACTTTCCGAGGAGCCAACGTGGACTCGGATCACTACCTAGTTGTAGCCAAGATACGGATGCGGATATCCAGAACGGAGAGAAATCAACCAAACACTGTAAGAAAATTTGATGCCGGGCGACTACAATCGCAAGAGACAGCCAGAGCCTTTGCTGATCGAGTTTCTCTTAATCTTAATCTAAGTCCTATGCCGCGACCAGCAAATTCGGAAGACCAGTGGCAGCGTTGCCAAAAAGCCATCAGAGATACCGCCTCTGATGTACTGGGTTTCTCTCGGCCACCACAACAAAACCCCTGGTTTGATGAGGAATGCCAGCAAGCACATGCAGCAAAACAAGAGGCGTACAAAGCGACACTGCATAGAAGGATCAGAGCTGCTTGCGAGCTATTCGAGCGGAGAAGAAAAGAGGAACATCGACTTATCAGAAAGAAGAAAAAGGAGCATGAGAAGCGCTCGATCGAAGAGATTGAGAGACTTTATTGCAGGAATGATGTTCGGAAATTTTACCAAAGGGTAAAAAGAACATGCCAGGGTTTCAAAGCCAGAACGGAAGCCTGACGAAAATGACAACATAGTAGTAGAATCGCAGTCGGTGCTGAGGATATAGAAGGAATACTTCTGCAGACTGTTAAACGGCGATGATGACCAGTATTCCGCTATCAGGCAGAATCAGCCATTCGACAGTGACGATGACAGACAGGATTCCCATCAACCCGATTAGTATGAAGTTAGAATAGTGATATCTAAACTCAAATCCAACAAAGCTGCTGTAGCCGACGGCCTTGCCGCCGAACTTTTCAAGGCAGGAGGAGATGAGTTGGTAAGGAGCAGGCATCAGCTCATCTGTAAAATCTGGTCGAACGAAAGTATGCCCGATGAATGGAATCTTAGCATCGTTTGCCCCATTCTGAAAAAAGGAGACCCTGAACTGCGCCAACTACAAAGGTATAAGTCTCCTCAACATCGCATATAAAATCCTGTCTGCCATACTATGTGAACGCCTAAAACCGATTATAAAAAGTCCACCATTGACCAAATATTCACACTACGGCAGATCTTGGAAAAGATCCATGAATATAAAATCGATACGCACCACCTCTTCATCGATTTTAAAGTTGTCTATGATAGCGTGTGTAGAGACGAGTTATACAGAGCCATGTCTAGTCTTAACATCCCTGCCAAGCTCGCCCGTTTATGCAGAATGACGATGGAGAACTGTCGCTACTCCATCAAAGTCGGTAAAACCATCACCGAACCGCTCGATGTCAGGAAAGGTCTTAGCAAGGTGACGCGCTATCATGCGATCTCTTTAATATATTGTAGTATTTGAGAAAATTTTACGACACTCACAAGCCAACACCGGAGATACAATCTTTTACAAGCCTGAAGAACTATAATACTTGCTTATGCCGATGACATTGACATAATCGGAAGAACTCAGGGAGCCGTCAATGGGGCATTTACGAGTATTGAAATCGAAGCAGCAAAGATGGGTCTAGCGGTCAATGAAAGCATAACAAAATATATGCTGTCTATAAAAAAGGACACCCAATATCGGCGTCTTGGACAGAACGCCGCAATAGATAGATATACTTAATTTTGAGGAAATAAAGGATTTTGTCTACCAAGGCTCTATAGTGAATTCCGCAAATGACATCATTAGGGAGATCACACGAAGAATTACTCTTGCCAATCGTTGTTTCTATGGGCTAAGAAGGCAATTGAGTAGCTAAGCCCTATCTCGAACTACTAAGGCAACTCTTTATAAGACACTAATTATCCCAGTCCTGATGTATGGTGCAGAAGCATGGGCCTTGACAAAACCGGATGAGGATGCTCTTGGTTATTTTGAGAGAAAAGTTCTTCGAGCGATCTTTGGTCCCGTCTGCATAGACGGTGAGTGGAGGAGAAGGTACAATGCCGAACTATACGGCCTATATAAGGATATCGACTTGGCCACAAAAGTTTACATACAGCGACTAAGATGGATGGATCATTTAGAGCGGATGGAGCCCAACGTTCCCGCCAAGAAAGTCTTCGAATCCACCCCGGATGGACGGCGCAGTAGAGGACGACCTCGCAGTAAGTGGCGCAAACAAGTGGAGGCAGCTGGCTCGTAACCGTGCTGGCTGGCAAGGTTTGTTGGTTGAGGCCCAGGTCCACCCCGGACTGTAGCGCAATCTAAGTAAGTAAGTATTTGGAAATAATGGAAATAAAAAATACCGTTTTCGTAATTTTTGTCTATCTGTGCACGCGTCACGCGGAAACTACTGCATGAATTTAGATGAAACTTCCCATATTGATAACCTGGGTCAACGTTTAGCATACTTTTCATCGCGGGAAATCAAAGAATTCTTACATGCTGGTTAAAATATTAAAATAAATGAACACACAAATAAAAAAAAAAAATTAGAAAAAAAAGGCAAATCACGCATTCTAAAACTATGCATTAGGAAAGTTTGGGAAGTTTACAGAAAACTAAAACTTAAAATCTTCTTGCCTACTTATGGACGGAAATTCATAGCTACTCGTAAGTATACATTTTGATGCAGGCGATAACGATTTGATGTTTTTCCTTCTGTAGATATAATACATATCTAGTAGTAGTACTAAAGTAGTAAACAGTATATTTATTCTCAACAAAAAATGTTTAACATATTCATTATAAACAATTCAAATTTAACATTTGTGTTGGTAAATATAATATTACGACAATGACCATATTAGTCGTCTGTCGGAAAATCCATATCTATATAGATAATCTTATTGTGGACCACGCAGACAAAGTCGCGGGCATCAGCTTATAGTAAATGAACTTTCGAATTATAAAGGCTTTCATCTACGGTTTTAAATGATTTTCTGAAGGTATTCCATATGCAAGATGAGAATTCCCGAACTATGATAGCTTTGTCAACACTAGATGCAAAGGCGCGGAAAAATATTACGAGTATACCATATACAAAGAGTTTGAGATTCGAAACACTATTCACTTGAAGTTCGACGCAAACCTGGTACGGAAAAAACTGCACATTTTTATGCAACAGGCGGGAATGCGAATTTTTGTTGCATTCAATCTACAATCGAAGATCTGAAGAAGTTATAAACCTACGTAGCTTAAAAGCCAACATGTCTTCGTGCATTGCTATTCTAATGAATGTAGCACCTAAAGGTCATCTATTGCAAGCTCATGCTAGTCCGGCTTGGTGGATGCGTCTATACCTGTAAGGAGACAGAAAACAATCGCGTTTATGGACTTCCCAAAAGTATTTTCTATCGAAGACGATACGCTGGGGCTGAGTCCCATGATTTGATCATGATGTATCCTCTGGCGTTTGTAGACTATTTAGAAGACAATGTCAGGTTCATGGTAATGTTGTAATATAACGTTGTTGGCTGTATAAAAAGGGTTTATCATTTGATAGCCTGCTAGCTAGCTAAGATACAGTTTGACAAATTTAAATGTTTGCACATTGTTGTCCATCTCAATAGTCACCCTATACGCAAGCTCCCAACTTCGTTAATTTCAAGAGGATTGGAAATTCCGGTTGCCTTTTGAGAAGTCATTTCTTTCCTTACTCCTACCTTCGGCTTCATCTACCTGGATTTTTTAACATTATCGCCCCAAATATATATATGTACTCGTATATAAGTATATGTATCTATTTGCCTGGCTGTGCCTTGAATCATTTAGGGATGATTTTAGGGTTTAAATGGGATCAACGTGGATTGCAATTATTTATCTTTTTCTTTTTTCTTTGTCTCATAGAATTGTTTGTGTACATGTGTATGCTGCTGGTGGGCCGAAGAGTATCTTTTTTTTACTTCAATAGAAGTGTGTCCAAATACCTAGTAGATAAACAGACATTATTTGCTGATTACAAGGTAAACAGCTACCTTAAGGATCCCTTGCAGGTATCCATCCGCATGCTATATTGTTTTCGTATCTTTAAAGGACGAGCAATGTGGGGCTACTGCCTGATATCCAAGCGGATTAATCGAAAAGGAACAAATTTTGTGGGTGAATGAAGTAATTTGATTTTATTATGAGCCCCAAAGTCTTATAGATTGCTTACCTCTGATTTGGCATAACCTTTTGTTAGCGATAACAATAAAAATTGCCATGGCTAGACACAGTTGGTGCTGGGATGGTTGTAAGAATAAATTCGAAGAAAATAATTTTTTTTAAGGAAGGGAATGATCCTTTGAAAAGGACGAGACCGCTGCTGAATTGAATAGTTGGATATATGCAGGTGGATATCAACAATGAGAGCAGACCAAGTTTGCGCACTGCTTAATCATCGGGACCTTCAAAAGAATACGATTTTCTACACTATTGCACTATTGAACTACTTCTACTTCTTATCAAAAGCTTTCTAGAAAAATAAACGACAAGTAACCCTCCTCACTCATATTCATCCATAATCCCTTGTCAATATCGAATCGATCCTGGCATACCAATGCCGATAAAAGAATCAATACACTAATCCATTTATCACACATCTCCTGGTAAATACTCCCCACTGAGCAATTAAGGTCGCTTTCTGGTCTTTCTGTATTACTTAAGCCTAAAACGATAAATTGCAATAAAGTCAAAACTCTCCTCAAACGTGAGTGTTTACTTTAATTAACTGCAAATACCCCCAGCAGCAGTACGTTACTTTGCGGCTCTGTATCATAAACCAGAAAACTTTGATACTGAAGGATTCTATGGCTTTGAAGGTGTACATGCACTTAAAAGCGAGGTAAAAGGCAAAGGATTAATCAAAGGATTCACGTTATTTATGATGAAGGATATATCGTTCATTGAACCAAAAACAAAAAAAGGAAAAAAAAAAAAAACTTTTTGAAAACAAGAGACTGGGGCCCTCCTTTTTATGAGTGTGGGCCTTTTACGGTTTCATGAGTGCGTCAAATTATGTGCATTGAGTTTATATTTGAGCCGGTGTAGAGTTGTATAATGTTCCCAAAAGTGGTGCATTTATAGAGTTTTGTAAAGAGATGACGTTCACTTTTTGAGGATTTGATTGAACTGTTAAAAAACAATTGAGCATAAGCCTATGGAAATCAATTGAAATTTATTTATTTGCCTAATGCAAGCAGCTCTAAACCTTAAAATTAATACTTACACTTAAAAGCTTATTACTTTAATATAACTAGTGAAGTAGAATGGCATAGATGGAGTTTATTTAGGGAGGGTGTGCTGAGATGGAAATCCAAAAAGTGTTTTGCATTATTGGCTTTTCGCAGCATTCTTGAGATGGATTCGAAATGGCTACAATTAGTGCGATGGGATGCAATACGGTGGATTACAGGAGTACGGGGAATAGTGTAGAGGGAGATCAATTGTAGCAAGCCAGGGGAGTCAATTCTACCTGTTAACAGTTGATGCACAGAGAGCATAATTGTACCCATCAACCAAAGGAAAACCGCGTAACGTGAAGCGAATGAACCAACACGCTGGATAGTTTCAATTCTCATGGAATGGATTTCGACACAGGGTGACCAAACTTGACAAGCAAACACAAAGAAGGGCCTTGCAAAAGTTATGTGAAGGATTTCATGACATAGGGGTTGGAGAATTCTTTTGAATAACGTTTAATAAAACCAAGGCTGGAGTTGGCTTTGTTTATATTGTGATCGATGTGAGATCGGAAATTGTGCTCCCTGTCGCAGAGGACACCGAGATCATATAACAAAAGAACGACAGTTTTTTTTCCCCTTTTACGTGGGTAGGTGCAAATCTTGGTAGGTGGGTATCCCTAAGTCTCTGTGGATATCATTGTTTCTATTGTAATATACCAGGCTTCCTAATATAACTTTATTTTGGAATGATTGCATAAAATTGTTGTTGCATTGCATCCTTAAAGGAACGGTGACATCCAAGTTTAAGGTGACATCTCTCCGAAACAATACGTGGAAAATCAATGTCGATGTTGCCGACGGTTACCGAGCAGTGTCCCGAAAATTGATTGCCGAGAAAATTCAGTGGTACACTTATGAAAATAAGTTAAAAAGACCACTGCGTTTTGTAGCAAGGGGACTCCACCCTTCGTGCACTAAAGAAGATGTTATAAACGACCTTCAAGACAAAGGTTTTAGGGCTCTTGATGCCCTCAATATTATCAAGCAGGAGAAGCAACAGTCGGAGGGAGATCAGGAAAAATTGGTAAAGCGTGGACTTCCATTATTCATGCTAAGTTTTGATAAAGACGAGAATAAAGATGTAATATATGGTATCAAGACTATTCTAAACATCGTGGTCAAAATCGAACCCATGCGTAAGAGCTCCAGACCAATCCCGCAGTGCAAACGCTGTCAAGGTTTCAATCATCAGACTAACTGCGAAAGATAGGAAATCCGTCAATATTGACTTAAGATCGGGTAATGAAGAAAAACCCAAAAGTAGTAGAGAAAAGGTGACAGAAGCCAAATTTTCGAATATTGACGCACAGTCTTATGCTCAAGCGGCGATGGCAGCTAATGGCAAGTCTATGACCGACAACCCACGGGAGATCAAAGCAAAATACCATCCAAACTCTAACGTAAAGACTCCTGCTCAAGTTGCGACATTGGAAAACGGTGATAGAGGTAGCTCACAAAATCCTGTATCCAATGTTTTCTCCCTAATACTTGCGAAAGTTGAAGAGCAATGCAAAACAAAGAAACTTATTTTCGAGAGACTACTTGCACTAGAAAACAACATTCATAACAGGCGCACTTCAACCCGAATATGAAAGAAATGCTAAAAATTCTTACATGGTCAGTCACCCTGAGAATTACATCAAAGAAGGTCGTGCCTCGAAAATTATTATTTGTTTTTTTTTTTTCGTGAATTTTAAAACAAATACTCTCGTAGCGTAAAGACCTTTCTGTGTTTTTGTTTTTCTCACATCCTATTGACAGCTGTTGTTGTCTCCCTTGCTCCTGTTTTTTTCCGTGCTGTGATTAACTAACCTCACTTACATAAACTTTTTTTGGAATAATATATATCATGGGCCCACCAGGGCCCAAAGATAAGCCCGGGAATCATTTCGACCTGTTGTCCGACAATTGGTCGTTTGAGCCCAGGGCGAAAAAAAATAAAAGACTCCCCAACCCCCAAGAATTCCCCGAGCTGCCAACCTCAAGGATCACTAGGAACCCTAAGTTCATTGTAGTTGCCGCAAAAAATCCTGAAACTCCGCTGTCTAGTGTAAGTATATTCTTACTAAAAAAAAGTCATTGACTCAGTTAGTACCGAATATGAATATGCCTACTAATCGTTGCCAGATCCGAGAAAGTCGCAGAAAAATTCCTCAAACTGACAAATATTGCAAATCAATGCCCAGTTTCCGTTACCTTACATAAACAACTAAATTCTTCCAAAGGCATATTATATGCTCCATGGCTCATCAACACAAGCGAGGCCGAAATTATATCCAATATGAAATCTCAAGGTGTCAGCGAAGTCTATAAATTTAGCAAGAAAATAGATGGCATTCAAAGGCCTACAGGCTTAATGCTCTTCACCTTTGACTTATATTTCTTGCCTCAATCAGTTATAGTTGGTTTTTACATTGCAAAGGTCAAAGAACTTATCCCTTCACCCATGAGATGCCGAAACTGCCAGCTACTTGGGCATACCACCAGGTGGTGCACCAAAAGTAAGTCATGCGAAAATTGTAACCTTCCCCGTCACGATCCCAGTGAATGTACACGTATGATGTGCGCTAACTGCCTAGAAAATCACCCATCTTCATCAAAATTATGCCCTAAGTACGTCCAAAACCAGGAAGTATTAAGGATCAAAACCACAAAGAAATGCAGCATGGCTGATGCTAGACGCCTTTATAACCAACATAACCCACTATCTGCAAACCCAATCACTGCCCCTTTTTCTGAAGTAGCAAGACAAACCTTGCCCCAGCCCAAAATTAAACTCACCGAAAATTCTAAACCTGATATACCCACAATCTCCAACATTGCCATAACCACAAATTCTAACCAAACCAACCAACCCCCAAAAAATTCAACATTAAATAAGCATAACCCCAAAACATCATCTGCTACACCTAATGTTGACATGCATCCCGTCTCTTCCTCACAATATAACACATTTTTACAGAAAACAAATCATCACAATTCCAAAAAAACAACCCAACACCCATCTCCCAAAACATCTCAATCAACCCTACCTCAACAGACATCCAAAATAATCCAAACAACTCACATTTGTTCCAAAACAATACCTCTCTTAACACTAATCAACTAAATGTACCCACATACAAGCCAGCGCCAACAACAAATACCCAACATACCACACCTTCAGACTCACCTATATCTGCTTTCACCCAATCGCTTATCAAAAATAACGAATACTTCGTTAATACCACGCAACAAGACGATGATGACATATAATAACACTTTTACTACTACCAATACTGACTCTGCAGTTCAGGGATTGAACCGTCCAAACTCAACTATGAACTTGGACGCTTCAACATCTGGATTGCAGAGTCATTTCTTACCACCTTCAAATTTAGCCCCCACTGACTTTTCACAATATGCCTCTGATCATATCGTTCAAAAGTCTTCGGTTCCAGCTAACCCAATATTAAAAGTCCTTCAATGGAACTTAGATGGTTATTCTAATAACTATCATGAACTACAGTTACTGATAAATGATCTCAAACCCTCTGTGATATCCCTTCAAGAAACTCATTTACCCGCAAAAGTCACACAACCTTATTCGCCGAAACAATATGCTTCGTTTTTCCATAATCTTCCAACCAACACCACAGCCAAGCAAGGGACAGGGCTTCTTGTCCATAAATCCCTTCCTCACAAATTTATTGAAATCAACTCTCTTATATCAGCGGTTGCCGTTGTAATCCTATTAAAACAGAAAATCACGGTGATATCCTTATATATCCCCCCGGAACAAGCCTTTTCCGCTTCTGAAATCGAGAATATTGTAAATACCTTCCAACCCCCCCTACTTATTACAGGCGACTTCAACTCCTGGAGCCCCCTCTGGGGATCACGCTCTACCAATACAAGGGGCAAAATCGTTGAAGACTTCCTAGCACACTCAAACTTACTTACTTACTTTTACTTATGTCCTTTAACCCCTCGGGGGGCATAGGGCGTCAATCACGCCTGCGCGCCATCGTGTTCGGAGTTCTGCAACGCGTTTGAGCTGCCTCCAACTCATTCCTAAAGAGCTCGATTCCTCCTCAACTGTTCTGCGCCACGTTTGCCTAGGGCGTCCCGCTATTCTGCCAATAGTGGGGACAGTATGCACCCTTGACGTACTCCACTTTGGACTTCAAAGTCCTCCGACACCTAACCATTGTGCACGACGTGACACTTGCCGCCCTCATATGTAGCCTTGATAATAGCTATAAGCTTTTCTGGAATGCCTCTCCTGCGCAAGGCCAGCCAGATAGCATCTCGATTCAAGTTGTCGAAAGCCTTCTCGAAGTCGATAAACAGTAAATGTAGCGGAGACCTATACTCAACGCATTGTTCGATTATGATCCGTAAGGTGTTTATGTGGTCGATGCAGGAGGATCCAGCGCGAAAGCCTACCTGTTCGACATCGAGAGTTGAATCTAAATGATCTTTAATTCGTTCTAGAATTATTCTAGCTATTATTTTGGCTACAGCTGGAAGAACACATATACCTCTCCAGTTACCGCACTCCATCAAGTTACCCTTCTTTGGAAGCTTAATGATCATCCCCCTTTTCCACTCCTGTGGAAATTGTTCACTATCCCAACCTCTCCGTATTAGCGGATGCAGCAAATCTGCCGATGTATTTGGCGCCGCTTGAAATAGCTCGGCAGGGATGCCATCAATACCCACCGCTTTGTTTTTCTTGAGGGACTTGATTGCTGTTATTATTTCAGCTTTACTGGGAGGTACGGTGCGAATTCGGGAATTTGTTGCTTCGAACTGCTCATTCGAATTCAAGATCATACCGCCGTCGTCTAAGTGATTTAGCACTGCAGCAAAATGTTCTCTCCATCTAGTGAGCTGATCCTCATCCGAAATCAGAAGGTCACCGTCTAGACTCTTCACTGGATGTTGTTTGGAGTTTCGACCACCAATGAGCTCCTTAGTGATGTTGTAAACAGTCCTACTGTCGCACCTACTCGCTGCTTCTTCAGCCCTTGAGGCCAGTGAGTTGACATGTTGACGCTTGTCACGTCTCACACTACGCTGCACTTCTTTCTTCTTCGCACGGTATTGGGCTTCAAGCTCGGTTCTCTCTACTGCTGAGGCCGCTGCAATCCGAGCCTTGATTGCTGTACGCTCATCGATCCGTCTCCAGGTGTCTGTAGAAAGCCATGTGCGGTGGTGTTTCTGCTTTTTACCGACATACGTGCGTGCCCCAGTCGCAAAAGCATTTTTCACAGCACTCCAGTGGTCATCCATGTTCTCTTGCAATATGCTGCTGATTGCTTCTGCTTCTAAGGCAAGATGGTCCCTGAACTGTTGGCGCACTTGGGGAACCTTGAGCCTGTCGATATTAAACCTGGTGATGTTAAGCAGGTTTGAGCGGTTGCTGTTGACGGATGCAGTACGAAGGCGTAAATGAGCTACCATAAGATGGTGATCTCGTTCTTGTCCGACGTCAGCTCCACGTCTGTTTCGGACGTCCAGGAGACAATTTCTAAAGCGGCGACTGATCGCAATGTGGTCGATCTGGTTGGATGTTCGTTGCCTATCAGTAGAGACCCAACTGATCTTATGGCAGGTGTTATGCTTAAACAGCGTACCTCCGATGACTAGGCGGTTGGTATTGCAGAAGTCCACAAACCGCTCACCATTGTCATTACGGTCTCCCACGCCGTGAACTCCCATCACGTGCTTAAGCATGGTGTTGTCGCTACCCACCTTGGCATTGAGATCTCCCATTACCATTACGATGTCTCCATTAGGCGTTTGGTTGTAGGCGGCACCTAAGTGGCTATAAAAATTATCCTTTTCATCCTCAGTCACGTCTAGAGTCGGAGCATAACACTGTATGATGGTAATTTTTCTAACTCTACTCTGGAACCTAGCCGTCAATATCCGGTCACTATGGGGTTTCCAGGATATGAGGCTACTACGTGCTGCTGGAGTTAGCATGAGTCCTACGCCAGAACTCCGTGCACTTCCAGCTGGTTTACCAGAGTAGAGCATGACAGTGCTTTTTGTTGGGGAGATGTATTCCCCAGCATCGTACCATCTTATCTCGCTCAGCCCTAAGATGTCGATTTTATACCGTGCGAATTCGCGCTCCAATTGGAGGAATCTGGCATTATAAGGCCCTTCCTTGAGTGAGTCCAGGAGGGTCTTAACGTTCCAGAATCCGATCGTTGTCCGTGTCCGATAGCCAAAGGTCGTCAACAAATGATCAGTCCGTATCCGAGGCGTATGTTTCCGTTTCGGAGCAATAATTTGTTTTACGGTTGCGGCTCGCTGGGCCACAGACCAACCGACACTTATCCTGTTTTTTGGCGCAGGAAGCTCGCCATTCGTCCTCTCCCGTTAGCAATTTCCGAAGAAATTCCCAGATGGCACCACGAGGAGGTGGGAGTAGGGCTTACTAACAGGGCTGCTAGGTTTTCGGCTGCAGTGGCTTCTTCTCGTTACTTAGTGGACCAGCACCTATCGGGAGATGCTGCCCCTACGAGGCCTTTGTTAGTCGTTTGCCATCCAAACTTGACGGTATTAAATGACGGTAAACCCACCCACTTCTCTACCCACAACACATTCACCCATGTGGACCTGTCCTTAATTTCCTCACAGTTGTATCCCAATACCACATGCACAACTCTTCCACACTTGCATGGCAGCGACCACTTTCCTCTAATATCAACAGTGACCATAGGAACCCAAGCCTTTATCCCAAGCCGACTTCCAAAATTCCAAATTGATAAAGCCAATTGGTCACTGTTTCAAAGCATTGCGTCAACTTTCATTGCATCCAGCACCCCATCTCTTAACATAAATAAAGAAGCAGCCCTCATACATAAATTCATTCGAAGCGCAGCTAACACAGCCATTCCCCAAAGCCATCTCCCACCCATTAAGACACCCGTCCCTTGGTGGAACAAAGAAATCAGCTATCTCCGAAAAATCAAACAGAAAGCTTGGCATAATTTCAAAAAACATCCGGTTCAAGAGAACCTCATTGCCTACCGTAAATCCAACGCACAGTTCCGAAAAGCTGTCAAACTCGCCAAAAAGGTTTGCTTTGAAAATTTCACCTCAAGCATTAATCCAAAAGCCTCGTGTAAACAACTCTGGGATAACATAAGATCTTTCATTGGCGATTATAAACCCCGCTCTATAAGTATCATCAGATCTGAAACTAACACCATATCCTCTCCTATTGATATAGCTGAACATTTCGCCAAAACGTGGACAAACCAGGCCGATGACTCCAATTTTCCACCTGTCTTCCTCCAAGCCAATATTCTGCAATTAATAATAATCCCACTCACATCCACCTTTCATCCCCAGCTAAACCAATCGAACTTCCCATCAAACTTTTAGAACTGGAAAACTGTCTTCGCACGGCTAAAGGGAAAACCCCTGGCTTTGATAGAATTTCTTATCCTCTGATCAAAAATGCCCCTTTAGTCCTTAAACAACGCATAGTATCCCTCTACAATTTAATTTTTGACAAAGGACTCATTCCCCAAATATGGAGAATTGCCAGCGTGGTACCAATACATAAGCCGAACAAAACAAGCACCGAAGTCAGTGGATATCGACCCATATCCCTCTTACCATGTGCCGGCAAGGTTCTAGAGAAGATCATCTCAAAACGCTTATTCTGGTTTCTGGAAAAAAATAACCTAATAAATTTAAACCAAGTTGCTTTCAAGCAAGGTCGGGGTACCATAGATTCTCTTCTTCACATTGACGATTTTGTTTCATCTTCATTGTCTTCAAAGAATCATATTACAATTCTGTCAATCGACTTTGAAAAAGCCTTTGACAGAGTTGGCATACATATATTTTTAAACAAACTCATCGAATGGAGAATAGGTCCAAAGATGTTCAATTATATCAAGGCATTCGTAATTAACAGACAGTTCCGAATAAAATTACACAATGTGCACTCCAAAATCTATAGTTTCAAAAATGGTATCCCCCAAGGATCACCACTCTCAGTAGTTATCTTCCTGATTGCTTTCAATGAACTAAGCAACATCTTGCAAAATTATAACACCATTCGGCACTGTCTGTACGCCGATGATTTGATTATTTTTTCCAAATGTAAAGATTTGATGAAAACCACCTCCACTTTCTCTAACATCCTAAGAGATATAGACCAGTGGTGTAGTCTATCTGGGGCTAAAATATCATTAGATAAAACGAAATTACTACATATTTGTAAAAAAACGAGCTGTTCAAATCATCTAACAATTAATTTCATATTAACAATAATATTTGTAATATTAATTCCTTAAGTATATTAGGCGTTATTTTTGATTCTAAGTTTAACTTTAAGGACCACTGTACATACTTAAAAAAAAGCCTAGCTACCAGACTAAATATAATTAAGTATTTAACATCTAAGCATTCTTGTTCACATACCAATACTATGATTAGAGTTATAAATTCCATTATTCTGTCGAAGATTGATTACGGCCTAGTCATTTTTGGTAAATATCCCAAGGCCTCACTCCAGCTTTTCAAACCGCCGTATCACTCCGCTATCCGGATCGCGCTTAAAGCATTCAGGATGACTCCAATAAAATGCATGTTGACGGAAGCAGGCCTCCTTTCGGTCGAAGAAAGACTTGACTATCTCACGGCCCTCCTCATCCCGAAAATCATAACATCCCGAGAATCCCCAATAATACTGGACGCCAAAAGAGCACTGTCTTGGAAGAAAATCCCCCATCGGTCATCAGCAATTTACACCGCATTGCATTCCCAGCTTTGGTCTGATATGCCAATCAACATTGAAATACATAGAGCATCTAAACACCCTCAATGGTTATTCGATGAATCCTCTATTATATCCAGCCTACAGAGCTTTCATAGAACTACTACAAACCACCAGATATATAAAGCGATGTTTAAAGACGTTACGCAAAAATTTATTGATACAAATTGGACCCTACTCTTCACCGATGCATCGAAGACAGAAGACTGTACCGCTTTCGCGGTTGTCGATGGTATCGGCAATGTCCTCATTAAAGGTATATTGCCTCAATTTTCTTCTATATTTACTGCTGAAGCCCTTGCTGTATTTCATGCTACAAAACTATTCCCAAACAAAAAAATACTTATTTGTAGCGACAGCCTATCTACTATCTCCGCCATCCAAAACATCAACAACACGACACGGATAATAGAAGGAATCAGGGACAACTTAATCACAAACGGAAGCAGGCTTAAAATTATGTGGGTTCCTGGTCATGTTGGAATCATGGGTAATGAACTAGCTGACAAGGCCGCAAAAGCTGCAACAACAGAACCACTCTTCACGTTCTACTCACACAGCAAAAAGGACCTTCAGAAAAAATTAAAAACTGTGTGGAACAACAAAAGACGGGATATGTGGAAAGAGTACGTCCACCATTACGCATCCATGAACCCCCTCGCAGAAATGGCCTTATACCCTCCAAACTGCTCACAAAACATGATAAAATGCTTTCTACGTCTTCGCATGGGTCACACAAACCTTACACACAGTCATCTAATATCCAGAAATGATCCACCTACTTGCCAGTTTTGCCACAATAATACCGTCCTATCCCCCAAAACATCTACTTGAATGCCAGAACATCAGTGATACAGTAAAGTACTTCTCCAACATTCCACTTGCTGAACTTTTAAAAATTCCGACAGAAGCCAATATAAAAAATGTATATAAGATATTAGTAAATTTAAAAATTAATAAATGTATTTAAAATTATTCTTATACCTTTAAAACTAGCCGATAGCCCTGGTAGCTAGTGCTATATACCTATGTATTATTTTTGTAATTTTATTACTTAATAATAAAGAAATAATAATAATAATAATAATTCTTACATGGAACGCTAACGGGCTCATACGAAGACTCGATGAGTTAGAAATATTTATACGAGAAAAAGATATTGATATATGCTTGGTCTGTGAAACTCATCTGACAAAACAAACGAATATTAAGATAAGAGGATAAAGCGTGTATCACGCCTTCCACCCATCGGAAAGAGCAAGAGGCGGATCATCCCTGTTTATAAAAGAATGTATCGAACACTCAGCGGAAGTAAAGATTGAATTAGAAGCAATGCAAGTGAGCACGGTACGTGTAAGAAATGGCCATTTTGCCTTCAACATTTTGTTTATATATTGTCCACTGCGATGTAAACTTGAATAAAGTGATTTCACAAACATCTTCGACTTCCTTAAACCAAATTTTTATATTGGTGGCGATTTCAACACAAAACACCCCTCCTGGGGGTGAAGGTACGCCTCTCAGAAAGGTAGAAATACAATTGCGATTTTCACTCGACGGGTAAGCCAACATATTGGCCGACTGATAGAAATAAGATACCAGACCTGATCGATTTCCTTGTTATTAAAGGAATATCTAGCAACTGTATAAAAATTGAAGAAAGCTTTGATCTCTCTTCTGATCATTCTCCAATCATTATGATGATAAGCGAAGCTCTGATTAAAAATATAGTTCCGGCCAGACTAACCAGCGCGAAAACTAATTGGGATGGCTTCAAAAAAGATATTGAAGCAAATATTGTGCTGAGCGTATCACTTAAAACGCCCTATGAACTTCGTCGAAATCTTACAGGAAGCCGCATGGAAGAATACTCCCAAACCAAAGAGAACGCCGGCCAGTTACTTTCAAACTTATCCACAGGAAATAAAAGAGATGATTAAGGAGAAGAGAAATGCGCGTAAAAAATGGCAACAAACTCGGACTCCACAACATAAAGCACATCTTTACCGTTTGTGCATCTCACTAAAAAGATCTATTAAAGACCTTAAGAATAATGAAATACAAACTTACCTAGAAAGTTTAACGGCAGAAAAAGATTCTAATTACTCGCTTTGGAAGGCTATGAAAGGTATCAAAAAACCTCAAATTCAAGCCGCACCAATTAGGAAAATCAAGACGAATTGGCCAGGCATGATAAAGAGAAAGCGCAAGTTTTTGCGGCCCACCTGGAAGAAACTATTAAATCGTTTGATAGACCAGCTCTGATACAAAATATAAATACGTCGTATATAGACAATAGTGTAATAAGAAATACGGTTGGGTGTCAAATCGCCCAAAACCAAATCGCCCAAAATGCAAAAAACTAAAAAAATGTAAAATCACCCGAAAAACAGGTTGGGCGATTAAACATTTTTATTTTTTGGGCGATTTGACATGATGTCAAAACACCCAGAAAAGTGATTTTGGGCGATTTTGTGTTTCGGCTATCTTAAGATGGATTTGTGTCATATCGCCCAACACCAAATCGCCCAAATCTGGAAAATGTCACATCGCCCAACATTTTTGGGCGATTTAACACTATGACAGATCGACCAAGAAATGATATGTCAAATCACCCAAAGCAGAAGTGGGCATTTCATCGCAATTTGAAAACATCCTATGTGTTGGTCAAAAAGACGACCAAATTGAATAAGGTTGAAAATATTTATTTTCCGCAATTTTGGGCGCAGGGACCTTAGTCCCCGGGGCATAAGTCCCACCGCATTGGGACATAAAATGTTGGGTCTTATGTCCCACCTACAAACCTCTCAAGGAAAACAACGGCCAAATAAGATGGGGCATACATAAGTCCACAATGTATAAACAGTGGAATGTGTAAGGGGGGGGGCATGCTGCCCCCCTGCAACCCCCTGCTTGGGGTCACTGTTGGATTTGAGGCGGGTGCTAGGTTAGGTGCGAAACATGGATATAAAGAAACTTTGCATACACGCATCCTCGCACCCACCTCAAATCCAACAGTGACCCCAAGCAGGAGGGTTGCAGGGGGGCAGCATGCCCCCCTTTACACATTGCACTGTTTATGCATTGTGGACTTATGCATACGCCTCTTCGAAAAAAAAAAATGTTGACATACATATGCATGTCCCTGCGCTCATATTATATTCGTTAATAATCGGAAATGAAGGATTGAAAAAATGGATGTAAAGCTGATACTAGTTATAAGTAGGTTAAAAGTGATTATAATTACGGAATACAAATTTAGGACCTGGTTTAAAGTTAGCATAATACCACTTAGTATGTGCTTAACCTACTTAAAACATGGTGACTATAATTTTGCGCCAATAACTATATTACCTTTTTATTTATTTATTTATTTATATTATTGTTATACTGTATATGTAAATATATTTTGTTTGCTTATCTATTTATTTCAATTATAATTGATACTTTGTTGTGTTACTTTGGCGAAATAAAGAAACAATCTAAACGAAAGGGAAGACATCCTAGATTTCATAGTAAAAAATCCGATTCTTCGTGAATTCCGCAGATTATACTTTTTAAAAGATACACTCTCCTTAAATGAAACGCGATATGTTTTAAATGGACCATGCAGCTGAAAGAAATTAGTAACCTTGTGTAAATTTGCGCTATATTACAAAAATAGTTTTAATTACAAAATTTGCATTGATTGAATATTTCAATTTATTTTTAGTACTAAGTGAAATGTTTACTTTCCTTTGTGATGCAGTTTTACCTGTGCTTAGGTTAGGTTAGGTAAGTGGGCAGGTGTAGGGGGATAGAAAACCTCCACACCACACTCAGGTCAGTATAGACCCATTGTGATACCCATGTGGGGAAAGGAGATAGAAAAGGAAATCCCTATCTCATGGAAAAATACCGTCTTTGTACATATCCTAAAGAAAGAACTAAGTACTCACTGTGTCCTAGATACAAACCATCCAGAGGATTTGATGAATTTTGCGATGTCATTTATTGGCCTGTTGGACAACTCTTCTAGATCCTCAAAGAAGTGTTATCCAAGAATCTTACTTCTCAAATGATAGAGGCCTGGGCAATGACAGAGAAAGTGGGCGGTGTCCTCCTGAGCCTCCTCGTCGCCGCAGCCTCTACAAAGATCTTCGCTAGTCACACGTAGTTTTTTCATGTGGTACCGCATGGTGTTATGCCCGTAATGACTCGTATTAGAGCAGAGAGGGATTTTCTGTGCCTCTGTAGGAGTCTATTGGTTCTTACTCTGTAAAATGCGGGCCACAGCTTCCTCGTGGTGACACAGGTATCTAAAGAGGTCCATCTATTATTAGCCTCCGTTATGGCTTTGTTTCCCGCGTCGAGCTTAAGGGCGCAAGGCGGAATGTACACCGAGGGGTAGGATTGGTCCGAGCTTAGTGCTGAGCCTCCTCTAGCCAGTTTATCGGCTTTCTCATTCCCTGGTATGCCTTCATGACCAGGGACCCAGCAGAGCTTTATCTCGTGCTGTGTTCCAAGAACCTTGAGCTCTTCTCTACAACACTTCACAAGCTTCGATTTTATTTCTATAGCAGATATTGCTTTTATCGCTGCCTGGCTGTCGATGAAAAAGGTGATATCCTCTCGTGGTATTGCCCTCATCGCAGTCTCACGAGCTGCTATTGTAACTGCTAGGACCTCCGCCTGGAAAACGCTGCTGTAGTTCGGAAGCCGAGCTGACATGGAGAGGCCAAGCGTTTCAGAGAAGATGCCTGCGCCTACACCTATTTCCATTTTGGATCCATCGGTGTAAACAGCTAAGGATCGCTCGTTAGCCGTTCTGTCATTTTTCCAGTCTTCCCTGCTCGGATAGGTGCTAGAAAATGGTCTTGTGAAGTCTAGGTAAGGCGTTAAGTAGTCTGTATTAGATACACTGCCTAGATATCTCTGCAGGATCGTGGTGTGACCCATTGCATTTGGTCTCCAGCTATCTGTTTGGCTTAATCTTACGGCACTATGAGCTGCCGATACTTGTATAAAGATGTCTAGCGGAAGCAGATTGAGAATGGCCTCGAGTCCTGCTGTAGGTGTCGTTCTCATCGCACTGGTTGTGGCGTTGCACGCTAGTCTTTGTACTTTTGTGATAGCAGCTAGGTTATTTATTTTGCTGGCTGCCTGCCACCATACAAGGCTGCCATACGTTAGTATTGGCCTTACTATAGCTGTATACATCCATAGGATGATTTTGGGGTTCGGTCCCCAAGTCTTCCCAAATATGCTATTGCACGAGTAAAAAGCTATCGTGGCTTTTTTGACTCTTTCGTTGATCTTTAGTCTCCAGTTCAGTTTCCTATCGAGCACCAGGCCAAGGTATCTCGCACTACCGGAGATACTCAGGGGAGTACCCCTTACGGAAGGAGTTATGAATTGTGGAATTATTCTTTTGTTAGTGAATAGTACTAACTCTGTCTTCTGGGAATTAACCGCCAGCCCACATCTCTCCGTCCAGGAGTCAATGATTTCCAGCGCCCTTTCGATTTGTTCGCTCAGGGTCGGGAGAAATTTACCTGTTGCTAGCAGCACAACATCGTCCGCATATGCAATGGCCTTGACGCCGCTGTTTCTAAGTTTAAGAAGGACTTCGTTCAGGACAATTACCCACAGTAGTGGGGATATAACCCCTCCTTGAGGGGTGCCTCTTGAGGCATAGACTTCGAGCTTAGTACCTCCGAGTTCAACTTTGATATGTCTTTCCTTTAGCATATTGACGATCAATTTTATCACGGAATTGTGAATATTAAGGTTCGTTAGAGTTCTATTGACCGCTTCCGTTTTGACATTGTTAAAGGCTCCTTCAATGTCCAGGAAAGCGGCTAGTGTATATTCTTTATTTTTCAGTGATTTTTCTATTGAGCCGACTAGACAGCGCAGCGCTGTCTCTACGCTTTTTCCTTTCGTATAAGCGTGCTGCGCTGGGGATATGTCACCTGGGCGTAGTTTACTACGGATGTATATGTCAGCTAGTCTTTCAAAGGTCTTTAGGACAAAGGAGGTAAGGCTAATTGGCCTAAAGTCCTTCGCAGTAGTGTGGCTTGCTTTACCGGCCTTGGGTATGAAGACCACTTTGACCTCTTTCCATGATCTAGGTATATACCCCCACATGAGGCTGTTGAGGTACAGTTCTTTAAGTACCGGGATATTGTGGTTATTGTTTTCTGTAGCATGATCGGGATAATCCCGTCGGGTCCTGGGGATTTAAAGGGAGAGAATGATCCGATTGCCCACTCAATTCTTTCCTCTGTGATAAAATCCGTCGGAGTTTCCGTTACAAAACTACTGTTAGTTACGATGTTATTATCTGGATGGGTCGTACAACCCGGAAAGTGCGTTTTTAGCAGGGAGCTAAGCGATTCTGCATAGGATTCAGTCCACTTTCCGTCGGATTCCTTGAGAGATCCCAGTTGGTTTTCCTGGGGTTCCTGTAAGGTTTGGGCGAGTCATAGTTGTTACCCACGACGAATTCGATCAATTTGTGGTCGGAGTAGGATTCTTCCCATATCACGTTCCACTTGTCAATAGTTAGGGTGCTCGAGTTACTGGCTAAAGTTACATCTATAACTTCTTGCCTGTTCTTTACTACAAAAGTAGGTTCGTTACCTCTATTCGCTACAATAAGGTTATTTTCAATTATAAACTCAAACAAAGACTCACCGCGTAAGTTTGTGTTGCTGCTACCCCATTGAGAGTGATGAGAGTTGGCATCACACCCCAGCAGCAAGTCCCATCTTTCCTGTTCCGCCTTTTGCACAAGAGAGCGGGTCAGCGTGGGTGGCGGTCCCTCCTTGCCATCAAAAGGCATGTAGACGGCTGATAGAATCAGTGGGGAAAGCCCCCTCCGCTCAAGCCTTACCACTGTTTGGTCCTCATTGCTGTAGCTAGATAAAAGAAAAAGATTAATTTGTTTCCTAGCTACGATGCACGTTCTGGTCTTACATTCCGCGTATAGCGGTTCGATGCTGTATGTAGTAAGGTCTTTATGCCTTAGCCCACTTATTTTGCCACGGGAGATCCATGGCTCTTGAATTAGAGCAATGTCTATGTTTCTATCTCCCATGAGATAGATGAGGTTGGCGCTAGCTGCTATGCTATGGTGAAGGTTTATTTGAGCAATCTTCATCATTGATTTTCCTTATCACCCGCCTTCCTTCTTTTCTTTTCGTCCATCCCAACTAAAGGTCTGACCTTGCATCGGGTAATTCCAATGCGAACCTTATAGTTATATCTCCTTAGGATGGGCATGGACTTGTGGTTGAGCAACACAACTATCTCAGTTCCGGATTCTGTATGGGTACCCACTTCTAACACCTCCCAATTTTCGCTATAGAGCTCGGGGTTGAGGTGTTGGAGGTTTCTTTCCAGTCGTTCTCTAGGAATGTGTGGGCCCGGAATGAGAATGCGCCCTTTAGGCCTAGTGAATTCCAGCAGACCTGTTTTGCCACGAGTCGCAGGTCGGCATTCGCCCAAGGAGCCTGCGTGCTGGTTACAAAATTCTTGACCCAATTAAGTGTTGTCTCGTTGTCACACGACGTGACCTTGAAGCCTTTGAAGGCGGTGAGCTGCTCAAAGAAAGGGATATTTCCCTGATTCTTGACTATGGCGTCGTTTACTCCGTGGAGTATACGCAGTTCCACCAGCATCCATTGGTCTCCGGATAGCTTACGGTCAGGGTTATTGAAATCGACGATCGCCACCTAAAGATTAGCTTTTTCTTTTCGAGATGCCATCTTGGCTTTTTTGCTTATTCTTCGTGTTGGCGGCGATGTCGTGTTGTCGTGCCTACCTCTCTTGGAACACCCCGCAATCGGCTCGGCCGTGAGCCTTGTGGCCCCATCCGAAACGGTTGGCGGGGGCTTGATTCTGTCCGAGACTGAGGTGGATGGCAAGAGGCTTTCCTTCCTCGACTCGAACAGTCTCCTGCCTGTTCCCCTAGTCTGCCCTATGCTACGTCGATTGTTGCCTGAGTCAGCAACAGAACGCCTCGCAGTCGACCCAGGTTTGGACTGTGCGTCTTTGCTTGGATCGACTGAAAGCGGTTTAGGTCTGTCCCCGGCTGAGGTGGATGGCAAGAGGCGTTCCCTCCTCGCCGCGGTCAGTCCTACACCCGTTCCTGTTGCGGTCGAGTTCCGTGACGTAGTCGGCTTATTAGAGCAGCCAGCAACCGGCTCAGGGGTTGAGTCTGAGTCGGTAGCTGGCCAAAGTCTCCTCGCGGCTGAGGCGGGGAGCAAGAGGCTTCCCGCCCCCGCCGCGAGGGAACTTCTTATCTTACGGCCCGTCCTATCTTGTCGGGTGGATCCTCTCAGCTTAAGCGTGTTGGTGACTCTATCCAGAGCCACTCTTTCCTCGTCCGTGTAGGACTCCGGATCACGCTTTTTAAGCCGCCGTATTAACCGAATAGCGTTGCGTATACGGTTGCGCACCGTCGTCTGTCTTGGGTAGATGCCTACGTCGCTGGTCTTCCCTAGTTTGGGTGGTTGGGCTAGTCCCAAACCATGGCTACCTAAGCTAACTACCGTCGCAAAGCTACCGGCAGAAGAGTCAATCCTAGGCTCAGCAGGACTGCAATCGCCAGGTTGCTGAGGTGTTGACGTATCCTTCCCGCGTGAGTAGCTGAGGCTTGACACGCTGGAAGTGTCCATCTTGACTATCTTGGCATCCTCCAGAGTCGCACTCTCACCTAACATTGAGACTACCCCAGTCGTCGAGTCAGAGGCTTTATCGGTAGGCTTTTGCAATACCACTGAATCACGATTGTGCTCCGGATTGGCCGATGAGATCACCTTGCGTCCTGACTGGCTAAGGCTTGTCGCAGACTTAGGTGGTCCCATCAACCCTTCCTCGCTCGTGACTTCCGCCGTCACTGTTCTTTTTGGAGAGCTAGCAATAGGCTTACACTCCGCCAAGGACTGTTCCTGCAGGAAGGCACGTGCGTTATGAAGCCTCTTCCGCTCGCATTTCGTTAAATCCTCCCATTTCTTTGTCCCTAATCTCCAGACTGTCAACTTGCAATTTTTTGAGCGCTTGGAGGATGTTGACATATTGGAGAAGGATGAGCTGGCAATGGAGCAAGTGTCGCTAGATTCCAGAAAAAATGTTCAAGATTAACGTCAATTGCACCAACGCTTTCCTCATCCGACGTACGGAGAAGAATTGCTTCTTCCTCCACTCCTACACTTTGATCGGTTTTTATAGAGCTAGGAGTGCCCGATCGAATTTGGTTTTTTATTTTTAGAATTATTTAACATTTGGATCCCACGAGTAAGGAGGAAGAAGATGTCCGCCTGCACTCACTCCCTGTATGCAGGTAAGAGGAATTAAAATGAAACTGAAGGTCCCCAGGTATTCAGAGTTTGTGCTCGCGACTGAGCTTCCCCCCAGCCATGCAGGCCTCGGCGCGTCGTACCTTACCTTGGGTGATCTCCTTTTGGTCTCTAAAACCTCCCCTTTAGTCGAACCGATATGTGGGAAAACATCTAGCTGGACGCAGACTAGATTTAGTTATTCTCCTCGGCTCGACCTTCGGTTCATAGGAAATAGATTAAGCCTCTCCACCGCGACAAGGTAGGGATCGAGGAGAGGTTTACGTGTACTTAGATGAGCCTACCAATTAGTAAATAACTGTATATATCAATGCTTATAACTGGTAGACGGCACGTAATGCCATGGTATAATTATTTATATCTCACTTTCATATTTGTAAAATCAAAAATGAAGTTCAATAAATAATAATAATGTATATACATACTACTTTTTCTATAAGATACATATAAATATATTGCAACCATTATTACGAGTACATGTTTTCGCGAAAGTTGAAACTTTATATTTTCTCTTAATATCCCCTGAAGCCCACTTATCATCCTCAAATATTTTCCATTGAAATTTTTTGTTAGCATTCCAAAAATAAAATTCCCACTCATTGTAATAAATTAACCGTGAAGCATTCAAACAAAGAAAGCCTTCATTAAGGAATTTTTAGCGATGAAGATATCCCATATAAGCTAATTATGAAAGAGGATAGTAGTAAGCGAATCATAAATCTTTCTATCGGAAGCAAAAGCTACTACTTTTCTCTTTCCTACATTCCATAGTTGCATCCTTCCTGCTACAACATACCTGCGGTAGGATACTTTGCTTTTTTAATCTTTATGATAAATTATGCCTTCCTTAGTCATTATTTAGCCATTCGCTGGTCTTTCTACACTGTTATCTGGATGCGCTGGACTTTAGAAAGAGAAAGTTTGGCTACACACTACACAGGAGTGTATGGACCAATAATATTCGAATAGGCTGCAGGAAAATGGTTTTTTTTTTTCCGAGGGTGGGTGAAAAATTTAAGATGGTGGAAAATTCACTTTGTGTTTCCCTTTTAGAAACTTGGACTTGGTAGAGGATACATGAGTGCGTATATGTTGAGCTCCAGTGACCAGGTAGCCGCTCAACACAATGTGGATATTGCACATGAAATTATGATGATGTTGGTGGTTACTTCGAAAAGCTTGCTTGGGTTTATTGATGTTAGAAGTGGATTATCCAGAAATTGGTTACAGGACTTTATGAAACATAAATTTTTTCTTGTCAGAGAATGCAAGTGCCTTTGCTGCATAGGAACAAGTGGCAGCTTCGATGCCGATATGCACACGCATGTGATCGGATGCAATCGATGTGCACATGTACATTTTTATGGCGCTAAACCTTTCGTGGAACATGTGATCTGATTGCGCCTTCTACAGTATGCCCAAACGTTTTACGCCTCATTACTCCTCCAATATAATTTACATCACTTCCAGCACGCGAGATTTCTCAAAGCTTGAATGTCATATACATCCTTTCCACATGGCATCACCCCCCTTCGACAAATCAGCCATCCACACACATTATCCTATGTATTATTTGCCCCGAAGAGTAATCATAAAATTTGATCGCTTACAAGTCAATAAAACCGCAGAACTACATCAGGAAATTAGATACTTCCGTCGGCGTATTACATTCAACGAGGCAAACACATTCCAATAAAGAGAGGACCCCTCGATATTATTCACATATATCCTGAGATCAGGATAAGAGGCACCAGAAAAAAAAATCAATAGGTTTCGTTTTCTAATTGGGATATCGTATCCCAAGATAACCTCCTTTGGCAATGCGTTTCTCGTTCGTTCATTCCCCAAAGTACAACAAAACGTAAATCGAAAAAAACACAGGATATGATTCTAATATCCGGTTTATTGAAACGAATACATTTCCCAATAGAGTGACAATGTGGGCTCGTTAAATAAAGTAGCAATTATATCGCACAACGATGACTGTCAGGACTGCTACAACTTAATAAAATCTTACGATAGTTGTTCTTGTTGTGTACCTGTAGGTGTGTGTATTGAATATCAATTGATATTGAGCACCGCCGAATGGTATAATAAAACTGGTCGAACTGCAGAAAAATAATAAAAGAATGAAGTTTGCACGGGGTTATCCATGAGATAATAAAAATGTAAGCCAATCGTGGGAGTGTAATGTTACAATCGGGTGCTGTTTCTCTTCCAATGACCTTCAGCGAAGAGACAGAGGTTAAGAGTTTCTCTGTCAAATTTTCTCATAAGGTACAACACCTTTAATTGGGTTTTTATGTTTGCTGGAATATTGAGCGTAATGGAGCCCTCGAAGGAGTTGTAAGATTTCGTGAACGTATAATTCTCTGTGGAAAACGTTTAGTGTGGCCAGAGGACTTGTGTGTGCCCACCGACTGTATAATGATACAAGGCTTCGCACGTGGAACTAAATTTGTATTTTTAAATTTGGTATCACGCCATCTTAAACTTTTCATGAGTTGTGTACATAAGGTATGCAAGTTTTAAAATAGATTCAACGCATCCAAGTCCAGTCGTTGGCAGAAGTATATACTGCAAAAATATGTTTGTCCCAAGAAAATGATGTTGGCTTTTGTTTTTGGTCCTAAGAAAATATTGCAATTACCACCAATAATAATATTATAAGGCATCCAAAACAATTTTTTATGTCACTTTTGTAATAATTAAACTGACCGGGGGATATTCAACCTTCTGACTGACGGAATGACACATGCGAACTTTAATAATTTGACATCTACACATGCTTTAAAGTAATTTACTTCACCGAAAGAGAACCATTTTAAGAAGGTGGTAACAAAAAATGTAAAAGCCGGTATAACTCTTTAATGGTAAAAAATTAAGAAAATTTCTTTGAAAAATATATGTCAACAGCTAAAACTGCTGTAATCGCCAATTTCAAGTGAATTTAGCCGATGAATGGGTTGATTTTGGATACTTTTCAATAACAATAAGATTTGTAAAAGCAACGGAGATTTTGTTGATTTTATCGGAATATGTTTTCCACCAAAACTAAATTTCAACTAACTTTTAGTTGCTTTTACTGTCATTTCAGTTTCAATTGTATAGGACTATTCCCGTAATGTACAAGAAATTTGTCGATTCTACCGAATTTTCTTGTGCCAGTAGTTGAATCAGCAAAATCTATAGATATTTCAGTTATTATTGCAGAAGTATCTGTAAGATTCTTATCAGATCACCGTAAGTCTACGATGTTAAGTTTCTTGTGTGCCTTTGAGCACACCTCGAGTATATTCTAACCCCTACCCCTTCGGAGTTAGAATATACCCGATGTAGGCATGCCTGTCGTAAGAGGCGACTAAAATTCTCCCTCCGTATACGGAGTATGGCGTATACAAAATATGCAAGGAACAAAACAAAAGATTTTAATACCCCAGGTGGCAGTCCAGGTACACTGGAAAATCCACCCTCTTCAGAGGTCAGCTCTACGGAGTCTGGGGAGAGCCATTTATTGCGTTCATCTGATCCTTTTATAAAAGCTACTAGAGTAGTTAGATCTCCACCATCAAGATCTACCATAAAAACTTGCGGAACTAGAAGTCCGGCGACATCCATAGTGTCGGCGCACGATCAACGGACTTCAGCGAAAATTCAAAGCCTTACGGACGGAAATATGGAACATCGAACCAGGCTAAGTAAAATGGAACTTATCTGCGAAGAACTAAGAAAAGAATTAAATGTACTTAAAGCAGAAAATAAAGTCTTTAAGGATATACCGAAACCTGTGTTTAGATTATCAAACCAACTGGGATTTAAAACAACGAGCAGTTAAGAAACGAAAAGCTGGTTCTTCGCCCGAAATGGTAACGAAGCAAGAAAACACGCAAAATAAGCGAGAAGATAACGAACAGCGTGACAAAATAAACACATATACCGAAGAAAATCCGTGATCTAAGGTACGACCACCGCCACCAATAAGCGTAATCGGAATTGCAGACTTGCCCGTGCAGGGACGGGCTAAGAATATCACTGCAGCGCCCCCCAACAACTAACGCTTGTCGTAAAAGGCGACTAAGGGGACAAATCAGATCTAGGCAATATAACACCCAAGTGAGCCTAGTGACACATATACTACCTTAATAACCCTCCAACAAGTGTGCATGCGAGTCCGTGGGTTGACACGACTGGAGATTACCGGTGTCATAGAAGAAAGATCAAACAATACTAAAACAGGAGCATGCACGTGTCAAACAACAAACACCATCGCAATATGGTAATATTGCAAAACTCTATCATTATGGTAATACTTGCAAAAAGGAAAGGCATTACCCCGCCAGGAACTACCACTGCTGTGCATGGTACTGATCCTGGACCGAGCAGAAATGCTCGGGTCAGAGCTCTACGGATTCCGGGGGCTAGCAAAATAATGAAACAGTTTGGATGCAATTTGAGGGTCGCGAGTTGGAACGTTGGAAGCATGGCCGGTGTATATCTTGTGTGTCCAAGACACGAAATGGAAAAACACCGGAAATCGGGCGCGTTTCTTGGACGTTAGAACAAAAGATTACAAGATGTTCTACTACGGAACGGAAAAGGCTAAGACTGGAATCGGTATCATCCTTGCGGCAGAGCTACTTGGAAACGTCTTGAGCATATCGAAGTCCAGCGACCATTTAATGTCTCTCAAACTAGTAATACAAGGAGAGGTGTTGAATATTTTCAGTGCATATGCTCCCCAAAATGGGTGCAATCAGAGAGATAAAGATGCATTTCGGCTAGATTTACACAATCTCCTTAAGAACATCCCAAAGGAAAAATTTCTGTTTGTTGGAGGAGATTTGAATGGACAATCAAACGAAGGCTATGAAGACTGCCATGGAGGACTAGGATATTTTTTTTTTTGTTTTTTTATTTCCCAATGCAGTAAATACATCTGTCTTAGAAAAAGACATCTAACACTTGTTTGTACAATTTGAATTTTGGGATATAATTTGGACTAAGTGACCAATGTTCTTAGCCCTTTTCTAGGAATTTAAACTTATTAACAGTTTAACAATGAATTGACTTCGATGTTAGAGTGAACTACTATTTTTATGTGATGTCTTCTGCTTATGTTTATTATCTCTTCTTCCACTGTTGGTATTTTTAGGTCGCGATGGATGTCGATGTTAGGTATGTACCAGTCCGCATTGATTATGGTTCGTAATATTTTTGATTGTTGTCTTTGGATTATGGCGATGTTTGTTTTCTTTGACGTTCCCCAGAGTTGTATCCCGTATGTCCAGATAGGTTTGATAATGGATTTATATAGTAGTAATTTATTGGTTGTCGAAAGTTTAGAATTTTTACGCAGAAGCCGGTACAGTTGATTGTATTTTAGTTTAATTTGGTCCCTTTTTTTGTGCATACCAAGATATTTGGCCACATTGTCGATTGGAATAGTTTTGTCTTTTATTTTTATTGGGATTGGAGAGTAGTTTGATTTAGTGGTAAATATTACTTGTTGGGTTTTGTCTTCGTTAATTTGTATGCTCCATTCGTCAAACCATTGCATTGTCTTATCCAGAAGTCGTTGTGCTCGAGTAGTTACAGTGTTCAGGTTTTCATCGGATATCAGCAGAATAGTATCGTCAGCAAAGGTTGCCATCATGGTTGTAGCTCCACTCGGTAGAGGGATGTCAGCAGTGTAGAGGACATATAGTAGTGGTCCCAATACAGATCCTTGCGGTACTCCAGCTCTTGTCTGTAGTATTTTGGATTGTTGGTCATTATATTTTACGAAGAAGTGGCGTTCGCTTAGGTAACTTTCAATGATTTGGTAGAAGTCTAGTGGAAGTAAGTTTTGAAGTTTGTATAGTAGTCCTTTGTGCCAAACTTTGTCGAAGGCTTTTGCTACGTCAAGAAACACCCCTATGCAGTATCTTTTTTCCTCTAGGTCCGTTGTGATTTTGGTAACTACCCTGTGAATTTGTTGGATAGTCGAGTGTTGTCTGCGAAAGCCGAATTGATGGTCTGGTATCATTTTATTATTAGTCAGTATTGGCTGTAGTCGATCATAGATTAATTTTTCGAATATTTTTCCTAATATGGGGAGTAAACTTATTGGTCTGTAGGATGAAGTAGTCTTTGCGTCTTTACCAGGTTTAAGTATTGCAATTATCTGCGCAACTTTCCAAGTTTTTGGAAAATATTTAAGTCGAATTAATGCATTATAGAGATTTCGTAAGTATATCATGGCTTGTCTGGGTAGTTGGGTTAATATCTTTCCGTTAATAGAGTCATATCCTTGATGCAGTGTTCAATTTCATTTATTGTAACTTTTTTTATTTTTACGTTGGTGATGAGTGTGTTTGGGCGTGAAGGTGGGACAGTCGTATTGCCCTTGTCGTTTGTGAATACTTCTTCGAAGTGCTTAGCCAGAATATTTGCTTTGTCTTGATTGGTTCTGGCCCAAGATCCGTCTGGTTTCTTTAGAGGAGTTTGATGTACTATTTTGTTCTTGAACTTTTTAGTAGCTTTCCAAAGTGAATAGTTGGTCTCAGAAGTTGGGGTCAGATTTCTTAAGTAGTCATTAAATTGATTGTTTTGGATTGCCTTAAGTTTTGCTTTGAGTTCTTTGGTTGCTTAGTTGTATTTTGATTTGTCTTGGGGTAGTCTAGTGATTTGCCATCGTTTTCTGAGTTTTCTTTTTTCATCTATCTGTTGTCGAATTATAGTTGGTGTAATATTGTTGTGTATTTTTGGTGTATTGATTGGGGTTGTTTTAGATACTGCAGCAGTTACTATGTCGTTAATGTGAACTACAGTTCGTTCGACGTCATTTTGCGATTGTAGTGGTACATTAAGTAGTAGATGTCGTCCTATATATTCCCGAAAAGAGTCCCAATCAGTTTTTTTGTTGTATAGTTGGGACGAATTAGTTATGGGGGTTATTTTACACGAGTATTTGAGTTGGATAGGGGAGTGGTCCGATGAAAGTTCAAATCTAGACTTAATGCTTAGTGTCTTTAGTTGGATGTTTCTAATGATGCAAAAGTCGATTAAGTCCGGTGTTTTATTTGGATCAGTAGGCCAGTAGGTAGGTTCGCCGGTGCTTAGATATCTACAGTTATTTTTAAGGATTGCTTTTAGAAGGTTTTTGCCTTTAGTGTTGGATATCCTCGAACCCCAGTCGATGTGTTTTGCATTGAGGTCTCCAGCTGCTATAAATCTGCACCCTAGTGATTTGATGTAGTCTTCGTACTGTAGAGTTGTAATAATATGCTTAGGTGGGCAGTATAGGGCTGAAAGTACTAATGGTCCGTCTTTGTCTTCTATTTGGATTGTAGTCGATTGAATGTGTTCGTAGTTATGATGTTCTAATTCAATGCAGCTGAATTTGGTGTTAATTATAATAGCTGTGCCACCGTGTGCAGTTACGTCAGGGTGATTTGTGTTGTAGATGCTATATCCTGGTATTTTGAAGAAGCTTTTAGCAGTAAAGTGTGCTTCTGATATCATTAAAACGTCAACGTGATTGTCTTTTATAAATTGTTTTAGTTCTAGTGCATGTTGGTTAAGTCCATTCGCGTTCCAGATGATGATATTAAGTTCTTTATGCATGTGGTCCATTAAGTTTCGTCGTTTGGATGGTCAATATTTGTAGCATATTTGTCATTTGTTGAATAAGGTTCTTCATCATTTCTTTTAGTTCAGCGAAGTCCTCTTTGTTGTTATTGCTGGTAGTTTGTGGGAAAATTTGTCTAGCTTCTACTACAGGAATACCTAGTGTGTCATTGGTTGCACTGACGCTTTCAGTTAGCTTGCCGCAATCTCGGGAATTGATATGGTGGGGTCTTTTGCATGCAGCTGCTTGGGCGTAGGTTGTATCTGGTCTGATGTTCGTGAGGGTTTCAGCAATTGTCTCTTCTCTAGCTGTCGGGAGATCCTTTTTACGCATTGGGGGGAAGCGCTTCCTGGTGAAGACATCCTAAGCATGTGCAATTCACACGGTCTTATCGTGTTAAATACCATGTTCATCAAACAAAGCCGACACCTGATCACTTACAGCAGTGGTGGAGATGAAACTCAGATTGACTACCATTTGGTAAGCAGTTTCATGAAACCTCGGGTAAAAGATTGCAAAGTTATCCTGGGAGAGGCAATCGCTCGGCAACACCGTCTCCTGTTAACAGAAATTTTTATAAAAACACCGAAGAAAAGCAAACAAACAAGGGTCACTGAGAAAATCAAGTGGTACAATCTGGACAAAGAAAAAGGCGAGGCTTTTGTTTTCGTGATGAAAACTTATCTCTCTCATACCATCATCGGAGCTGAGGATGAAGAGTGCAGAGCACAAAATATGTGGGATTCCCTACAGCGAACTTGCTTAAAGAAGGCGAAATCACTGCTAAGAGCTTCAAACGGCCACCATCAACATGCCAAAGAAACATGGTGGTGGAGTGCTAAGAAGGTGGTAAATGAGAAGAAAGCGGCTTTTAAAGCTTGGTCAAAGTGCCCATCTAATAATAGCTCGCCTCGAAATGGAATACAGATGTTGCAAGAAAAAAACGAAGAAGAAGTGCGCCCAGCGTCAAGCAGAGAGTACGGAAGGGCTGTATCGGGATCTGAAGAAAATATCTTCCCCGGTTGCTGATGCAAACCAGGCTCAGGCTATCCAGGAGCTGCGAAGACACAATATGAACAAGAGCGCAACCATCTTCAAAATAGCCGCCCAAAGAAGGAGGAATGCTCAGGAGATTCGTTCGCCAAAGTTCATTAGCAATGCTCATGGCCAGCTTCTTGTGGATGACGACAAAATTCTGCATAGGTGGCGGCAGTATTGTGAAGAACTTTAAATGAACAGTTTCCCCGGCTATATTTTCCAAGAGCCACCCCTAACTGTGAAAACATACCCGACATTACAGTCGAAGAAGTTAGTGCGGCGGTCAAATACTCCAAACAATGAAAAGCGGTTGGGCCAGACGAGATTCCCTCTGAGTTCTGGAAAAAGATGGGAGACATCGGGTTCAGATGGCTTAGAATTCTTATCTCCAAATTTGTGAGAGGTGACCCAATGCCGAATCAATGGAGGGAAAGTTACCTTCTCCCTGTATACAAAGGGAAGTGTGATACGCGAAACTGTGATAACTACCGTTCGATCAAGCTGATGTCACGCACCATGAAGATCGTTGAGCGGGTATTAGGTGGCCGACTGCGAAAAATAATACGGCTATCTGATGATCAGTGCGGGTTTGTCTCGGGTAAATCAACCACAGACAACCACGAGATTTGATATGGGTGGCGCTAAGACATCGAGGGGTTCCAGAAACCCTTCATGGGCATGTACGAAGGAGCAAAGACAAGAGTAAGGTGCCCCGCTGGAGTAACCGAAGAGTTCCCAATCAAAGTCGGGGTGCACCAGAGAAGCGTCTTAAGTCCCTTGCTCTTTATTACAGTCCATGATTATCTGCTTGGAGGTAAAGTGATGGACCCTAAGGTACATCAGTTATCCTTTGGATCTGGGATCTATGATCAATAGCAAAGCAACCTATGATGGCGACACCAATCATCGCGTAAGAGTAGGGTGGATGAAGTGGCGAGAAAATTCCGCTATCTTCTGTGACAGAAAAATGCCACCTAAATTGAAGGGAAGGCTCTACACCGCAGTTGTGCGTCCAGCGCTCACATACAGTTCACAATGTTGGACGATGTACACAACGTATGAGAGTAAATTAACGGCAGCTGAGATGAAGATGTTTCGCATGACAGCAGGAGTGACAAAGTTTGATCGAATAAGAAGTTCGAAGATCCGTGGAAGCTTTCACATCAAGGAAACCATCGTACAAAAAATAGAGCGCGACCGGGTCAGCTGGTATTGCCACATTCAAAGAAGGGATCATTTGAACCCTGTTAAAAAGGCAATATCAGTGCACGTTCCAAAGACATCGCGATGTAGGAAATGCAGGCCTATAAACACCTGGATCAGACAGATGCGACGACATCGGCATTTCATTGGCCTCAGTAACCGAGTGATCCAAAATCGGCAGGCTTGCCGATATCTTCTGATGTCAAATAGGCGAACCCCACAGGCGCATCAGTAGAAATGCGGTGAAGTGGGAGGATTGTGATCCCTTGTTTGCAGATCATAGCCCCGCTGATAAAAGGAAGAAGAAGAAGCTTAAACTGCTGTAATCGCCAATTTCAAGTTAATTTAGCCGATGAGTGGGTTGATTTGGGCTACTTTTCAATAACAATAAGATTTGTAAAAGCAACGGAGATTTTGTTGATTTTATCGAAATATGTTTTCCACCAAAACTAAATTTCAACTAACGTTTTGGTTGGTTTTACTGTCATTTCATTTTTAATTGTATAGGACTATTCCTGTAATGTACAAGAAATTTGTCGATTTTACCGAATTTTCCTCGTGCCAGTAGTTGAATCAGCAAAATCTACAGATATTTCAGTTGTTATTGCAGAAGTATCTGTAAGATTCTTATCAGATCACCGTAAGTTTACGATGTTAAGTTGCTTGTGTGCCTTCAAGCATTACCTTTTCGAAACGCTTAAAGAGTTCGGTCGTGTTTTGTATACACATAAAGTGAAAAACTAGAAAATACAAATAAGGTGTTCAGTAAAACATTTTAAATCGAAAATGGATTCTAACGTAGCTGGTAATCTAGAACCATTGCAATGCAAAGAATTAACACATACACACGCCCAGAGTATCGAACGGAAATATGTATGCAGCAGTTGCAAAAATATAGCCAAAATTGAAATGTAAAAATATACTGGCAATGTTTCGAAAATCAAAGTTTTTTACAGGAATTCATATTGTCTGTTATATCTTCTTTCAGAATCAAAAATAATTTTGCAGAGTATTAACTTTTGAGACCAGGGACTTAATAGCCGCTTGACTGTCCGTGAAAATGCTAATTTCCCTGACAGTTATTATATTACATTTCAGCCAAGACTTAATCGCCATAATTTCCGCCTTAAAAACGCTAACGTGATCTGGGAGGAAGAAGGAGATACTCAAGTTGAGTATTTCGGAGAAGACACCACCATCTACCCGACTTTCGGTTTTGGATCCGTCTGTACAGAAGTTAATCGAACTCATTTCTATCCTGGCAGCGTTTTCCACTCAAACCAGGCTCGGAAGTTCTTATCAAGCCTGAGCTTCGATGGGGTGAAGTCGGTGTTTTCAGATGTAAGGTTGAGTAGATCCAAAATCGAGGAGTGACCAGCTTGAAGACTAGACCACTGGAAGAAGTCTTTCTGACAAGCGGTCGTACAGCAGCAGTCTTGCCAAAGATTTCAAGGGGCAAAATGGGCAGCATTATGTCTAGTGCTGCAGAAAGGCTGGTTCTAAGCGCACCACTGATAAATATGTAAGCAGATCTTTGCACTTTCAATAGGAGGGAAGTTTCATATTCCAGCTTCTACCTGTAGCCTTTCTACAGGAATAGAGGACTACACCAGTTTTCTTCACGCGTTCAAGTAGATTAGCTTTCCACTAAAGTTTCTTATCCAAAATAAGATCCAAGTACTGTCAATACAATATCTTTAAAAATAATACTGGTGCCATTTCTAGTAGGAGAGTGTGTGTGAGAAGCTGTATAGTCCACTACTTCTGGCCCATTTGGAGAGCAAGAGAAGAGTGTTTTGAAGTAGTTTTCTTAGTCTATCTGGCTGTTACCCTGCTGTAACAATAGCAACGTTATCTGCATTGGTAATCAATTTGCATCCGGTCTTTTCCAGGTCGACTAGTAAATCATTTATTACCAAACTCAAATAAAGTACCCTGAGGCAGTGTTGCCGCTGAGAGAAAAAATAAATCGCTGGACCACAACCTAAAATCCGCTAGATATGTTTATTTTTGTATGGCGAAAATCCGCTAGAAGTCACTAAAATATCAAGCTGAAAGTAAGTTCTTAAAAAATTATTTTTAAAAGTAAATTATTATTGAATAAAATAAATGAAAAAAACAAAACAGTCAACAAATTCAAGATAACAAAATAAAAAAAAAAAAAATTTAAGCAAAGAAAGAAAATATTTTCGAAAAAAGAAGCTTAAAATTAATTTCCAACTCAAATATGAATTCATCTATTTCTTGTCTGGTTGTTACTTCCAAGTTTAAGTAGAGACCTCGGGTATAGATCTTGAATCAGCTTGCGATTTTCTTGGCTTTCCAATTTTAGTTATGACATCGTCTGGTAGATTATAGTTATAGCAGCTCCTGTTGATCACTTTAATATTGAAAAAGAACGACAGTAACTACTAACAACACCAATGACAAACATCTTATGAAATACCAAATCGTGCTAGCGCATTACTTGAGTGCATATAACGGTACCAAAAAATTCATCAACGAAAAACTCCGTCGCCTACTTAATAATCAGTCATTGGCATGTGCAATTAATCATACCTACGTAGTGGGAAATATTTTCGAATAGGACGGATCTGCCACTTTTTTGGACAGGGTTTCTAGTATAAGGCGTGGTAGTGAAAAGTCGCTAGAATTCGTTAGATTTTATTTAAGCGTCAAAATTTTGTTAAAAATCGTCGAGGGTCTTAAAAATCCGCTAGATCTTGCGACAAAATCGCTAAAACGGCAACAGTGCCCTGAGGTGTCCTACAACTAACAAATCTTCGAGCCGATGCTCTACCCTTCTTTGTGTTTTTTATTACGCTGCCTGTAAGCAATTGATAGATTAACACCTAGTGGTGCGCACTAGCGAGTTTAAGGCTATCTCAACTGATTTAATGTTATATATTTAATGAAATATTTTCAAACTAGTGATGTGTCAACTCGAGTGTATAAACCGGTTCAAACTGAGTTACAGCTAAACCAATTTAAACCGAGCTACATTAATATCAAACCGAGCTTGCAAAACCGATGGAACGAACCGATTAATTAAATGCCAAAACAGCATTAAACCGAGTTGAACACGCGATTCGGTTTGAGTTGGTTAGGATAAGTATACAAAATGCACTAACACATGAATGTACCGAGTTGCACTGCCCGATTCGATACCTATTTGGAATTCGGTTTCGGTTCAGTTTCCCATGAGACGGTGGTTCCGGTTTTTTCTCATTGTTGATTTTTTTTCCACATAGTTCCGTTACTTCTTTTTGTGTATGCGCTGTTTTGGTGTGTGTTCCATCGAACCAAGTCAATTGAGCGTATACACACCAAGTTAGACCGAGTTGAAAACTGCTTCAATATCTTTTTGAATTATATATTATATTATATTATATCACCTCACATTATAATTATACTTTTCTTGCATTCTAAATAAACCAAAGTGAATTCCCACATAAATATTCCTTCCCTCGATAAAAGCAAACAAAATAGATACATCCTTCACTCCTTCAAAACAACCTGCATCTCCACCCAAAAACAACAACAACCAACAGCCAGATCCCCTTCATGTTGGCGAAAATGTTTATCTTAAAACGAGGTTTCATAGTCAACATTTAAACAATCATTCTAAACAACACAATATCAACTTAACCAAAAGGTGGAAAGCTGATGGGACTACCAAAAGGATCTTAACGCAAATGTGATACTGACAATTTATACGGGTAAACCACAGCAACATTTATGTTATACAGCAAACAGACTTCATTGTATTTAAAGGTTGCGTTCAAAACAAGTTGGTAAATATGTAAAGAGAACAAATGCTAGCAAAGAAATTACTAATGAATTTGCTAGTGCGGATGGAGTACTGTCATATTTTGGTTGATATACTAGGAGTGCTGTGTTTGCTGTTATGCGACTTTAATCACAATTGGAAATAAAATAAATGTGGGATACGGTTTAGTTCTTTCCAAGCAATCAGATACAAACTTTTTAATTTTTTTTTTTATGGTAAAAGGGGAGGAAAGGCAGAGAATAACCCCCGGAGCACTGCGACCTAAAAAAGATGTTTTGTGCTATACCCTCCCTGGTTGATTGTTTTGGGTTTGTCAACTAGCTGAAATCCAGTTTATTAATGAAGCTAAGAATAGTTTGAGCTAAGGAAGAGGTGACATCAGAAGGTGATGTGACGCCTTTATTAAAGTGCTTGCCGGACAATCACAGATTATGCAATGGGCTGTTTCGGTGTCTTCAAGACAAAAACGGCACGTTTCCGATTGAACACGGCCCATTTTCTTAAGATGTTAGTTGAGAGAGCAGTGTCCAGTTAGGAAGTCAGTGAGGGTCTTAGCATTCTGTTTGCTCATTGATAGAATGTCTCTAGTTCTATTTAGGCAATATCAATGCACGTCCCAAGGGCATCGCGATGTATGAAAGGCAGGCCTATAAACACCTGGATCATACAGATGCGACGACATCGGCATTTCATTGACCTCAGTAACCGAGTGATCCAAAAACGGTGGACCTGCCGATAGTTGTGGGAGTGGGAGTGTTGTGATCGCTTGTTTGCGGATCATAGCCCCTCTGATAAAAGGAAGAAGAAGGGAAATACTGAGGCAGAAACTAGAAGTTGCACTAACCCTCGAAAACATAGTTGGTGAAATGCTTAACAGCCAAAAAGCTTGGGATGCTGTGACTAAAATTGCTAAAACTATCATGAGCAAACGAAGAATATTGGAACGTGAGAGAAAAGAGTCCAATAGGACTAACACGAATACAAATGACAACTAAGTCAGAAATCCCCCTGCGATAAAATGCCAAGAAGGCGGTACGGTAGGGAGAAGCGGTAAGAAGGGAGAAGGGGTAAGTGAGTAAAAGTTCAACACTGTTCAAAAAAAAAAAATAAATCATGGATCAGCATAGCTGGCGCCACGAGTATAAGTCCAACAGCGTGACTGGAAACAGTTCTTCGCTTGCTGCCAATAGATTTTTATATGCAAGAGTCTGAATCCAAAAGTGCTCTCAGAATGAGTCAGTGCAACGGCTGGAAATCAAGATCAACTAGACATGCTCGAGTCCTAAGCAAATTTGCTGGAGCAAACATCTGTAGCGACTACCTGTTGCATAACATTCGCTCTATTAAACGCTTCTCCCGCATTTTTCCAAGCAGAAAGGATTGGGATACAAAAGAAAATATTAAAACAAAATCTATATCTATCTAAACAGATGCTTCGAAAATAAAAGACATGAAGACACCCCCCACTTTCCTTGCCAGTGCCCAAGGCTACGTCACTTGAGGAACAAAATTCTAGGAAGTTACTGCATACTTCCAAGACGTTGAAGAATTATCTGATGTTTTTCTTTCCGATCTTTACAGTTTTTCGAGGACATTGTTCTATTTGGCTTCTTAATAAAAATAATAGACTAGAAAGTTCTATTCGACTTCTTAATAAAAGACTAGAAGGTGTGTATCCAATGAGGTCAGTTTATTAACTAAAATCCAATTCAGGTTGTTGTACATTATATATATATATTTTTTGAGATAGAAAGGAAAGCGACTTAGATTTACATATTATTATAATGAGAGAGTGACTTATATTTAAGTACTTTTAATATATAACAGACATCAGACTAGTTTAAACCACCTTCGAGGAATCCACAAGTGTTGGAACCACACCAAATCCCCTGAAATAAACATCAATGGACATCGTAATAGGTTTACATAAATTAGGTTAGGTAGTTGGATGCCTTGTGACGAAGCCATTGCTCACTTGCCCATTGTGCCCAGTTTATTTTTACTTTGGGAAACTGTTAAGAAAAACTGCCGGATTTATACCCATCTATATAAAAATATGAGTATCAAAGGGTTAGTCAGCTTGTAAAAAGTAAGATTCACTTCAAAGTGAACTGGGTCCTCCAACTGTGTGAAAAAGTAGCTAGCGAGAGTCCTCATTCTTCTGCTGATAACTGCAGGGTATTCGTGTAATACTCGCAGGTGTCGGACAGATTCAATTTCTTCCTGGTCCCTGCAACTCCTGCAGAAGTCGTGGTGAGGTGCGCCGATACGCTCTGCATGAATCCCAAAGGCACAGTGCCCCGTTATGATAGGTTAGGTCAGGTTAAAGTGGTTGCCAGCTAAGAATCACCAACACACTTGGACCAGAATAGGTTTATTGTAATACCACATGGATCATTGACGAAAATCTCTCTTCCTAATCGTTAAAACCGTTTTAAGCTTCTTACGAAGCGTAGGAGGCTCTTTCTGTCAATATCTATTAGGTCGCCTAAATCGTTGTAATAGGGGGCTCCTAAGCCAAGCTTTTTTCTATAGGAGAGAGCTGGGCAGAAACAAAGAAGGTGAGGAATAGTTTCTTCCTCTTCTCCATCCATGCAGCTTCTACAAAAGTCGTTCGCAAAAAGGCCTAGCCTTGTAGCATGCTTACCTATTAGACAGTGCCCAGCGATGACACCTATTATAGCGCCGATATGAAATCTGTTGAGAGAAATCAAATTCTTAGAACGTTTTAGATCCAGCTTCTACTAAATCTGTTTTGTCGCTAGGCATGTTGATCTATTCCTCCACCTATGATTTGTACTCTCGACAGCATCCAGCTTAAATTTAAGTTTGCGCGTAGCGATTGGTATACCTAAGGTGCCTTTATCCGGCAGTATGGGTAGATATAGTTGTTTCTATTCTAGCGAGTTCAGCGAGTCCCTATGCCCCGGCACCCAACAGGTGAATATTGAACTGCTCAGCCATCCCCGCAAGAGACGATCGGCAGTCTAGAGCTACTTAGGAATTTACAGAGGTCGATTCCAGGGATTTGATTGCTGCTGAGGGGTCTGTAAAGATGCGGATATCTCCAACAGATATCACGTTTTTCTTAAACCAAGACAAGACTTCTTTAATCGCCATTATTTCCACCTGGAACACGCTACAATGATTTGGAAGACGGAAGGAGAGGTTAAGATTAAGTTAGTCAGAGAAGGCACCTGCACCAACACCGTCCTTGGATTTTGAGCCGTCAGTGTAGAAGTGGATTGACCCATCTTCTAAAAATGTTTCATCATTCCAGACTGATCTGGAGTAGGTGGTGAGGAGGAAGTTCTTGTCAAAGTTTAATTTTAGTCCGTGTTTTCGGGAGAGATTTTGAATTTATTCAAAATGGAACCGTGGACAAACTCTTTTCTTGACCACTGTTGGGTAGCTTCGAGGCGAACGGCTGCATTCGCTGCCATTTGCTTGCTAAATATATCGGGGGGTATAAGATGAAACAAAATGTCCACTGCCACAGAGGGAGATGTATGTAGTGGCTACTTTACTTAGATAATTGCGATTTATAGCTTTTTCAAAGACTGTCCACCAATTAATCACTCCGTATGTGAGTATCGGTCTAATGACCGAGATGTAGAGCCAGAGTGCGATACGCCTTTGTAAACACCATCTATTCCCAATAGCTTCTTGGAGGAGAAAAGTGCTACGGTAGCTTTCTTTACTCTTTCTTTAATATTAGGTTTCCAGATTAGTTTCCTATCAAGGGTGAGACCCAAAATATTTTGCTGTGTCAGAGAAAGTTAGGCTGATACCATTGAAAGAAGGAGAGTCGACTAACAGAATTTTGGACTAGAGAAGAGTACAAATTCAGTTTTGTGGGGCTTTACACCCAAACCGCACCGAACGGCCCATCTAGTGAGCTTGTTTAAAGCGTTTCGTAGAAGTTCTTTTAGAGTATTTAAGTGGTTTCCCGAGATAGCCAAAGCAACATCATTTGCATAAGCGATCGCCGTGCATCCCTCGCCTTCCATGATTATCAATAGTTCATTGATCACCAAATTCCACAAAAGAGGGGATAGAGCACCACCTTGCGGAGTGCCTCTACTGACTGACCTTCTAGTAGTCGTCCCACCCAGCTTAGAGTTGATAATCCGACCATTAAGCAGTAGATTAATCAATTCGTAAAGTGAGCTGTCGACCTTCAGGTCTGATAGTGCATCTGCTATCGCTGATGCATTGACGTTGTTGAAAGCGCCTTCTATATACAGAAAAGCAACCATTGTATACTCCTTATGAAACAGGGAATCTTCAATTGTATGCACCAGTGAGTGTAATCCCATCTCTACTGATTTACCTTTTCAATATGCATGTTGGGCCGCCGACAGTAGTTTCTTATCAATACTTACTGTTGCGTAAATGGATATCAATCAGTCGGTCTAATGTTTTTAAGAGGAATGATGATATACTAATAGGTCTGAAATCTTTTGGATTTATGTGAGAGCATTTACCCGCTTTGGGTATGAAGACAACTTTAACTTCTCTCCATATCTTTCGGATATAAACCAGATTAGGCAACTTTTTAAAATTGTCTCAAGCACCGGCAAGATAATGTCCGCAACTTCTGCAACTCGGCAGGAATTATGCCGTCTGGTCCCACGGACTTAAATGGTTTGAAGCTATGTAATGCCCATTGGAGTTTGCTTTGTGTAATCAATTTTGAGGAGGTGGTTATTTGTGCAGATGGTCTGCTGAAAACCATGTTGCTACTTAAGAACTGCCTGGGAAATGAGTGTCAAGCAGTAAATTTAACGAGTCTTCACTGGAAGTCTCCGAAGACCCATCAGTTTTCTTAAGGTAACTGAGTGTTATTGGATTTGAAGAGACAATTTTCCTCAGCCTAGATGCATTTTACCACAGAAAAGTCTCCAAGAATTACGTTTGGCTTTCCTTAATTCTTTTTTGTATATGTTTAAGGATACCTTGTACAAGTCCCAATCTAGCGCGTCTCCCGTACTTTTGGCATTACTGAAAAGTTTTCTACAGTTCTTTCTTAAAGGGCCTAAACCTGCAATCCACTACCAATGCGGCTTCTTCTTGCCCCTGGGTTGAATCAAAAGGCAGGAAGAAGTTATCGCTCTATTTAAGGCCAGGGTTAAATCTACAATCATGCGATCAAGTTCTTGGGGGTTGCAGGGAGATTAAGGTGATTTGAAGTAAGCAAATTACTTAAAGTTGACATATACAGGGTGTCCGCCGGGAAGGTATACTACTTTGTTTGTTTATAATTTTTGATTAAATGAAAGAGAATGGATCTTATATTGATAAATGTTTTATTTAATGTCGGTAATTATGTATGGAATACAATATCAGGTAAATGTCCGCCTCTGCTAGTCTCACAAATGCGAGCCCTTTTGAGCACATTTTTCATTACATTCTCACACATTTCACGGGGTATTTCATTAATTTCATCACGAATATTTTTTTTGAGTTGCTCAAGCGTTTCTGGTTTGTTTGCATAAACCTTGCTTTTCGGATATCCCCACAAAAAGAAGTCAGGAGCAGTCAAATCAGGCGACCGTGGAGTCCAATCAACATCACCATTTTTTGAAATAACTTGTTGTGGAAAGAGGTCTCGCAGTAATGCCATTGTAATCCTGGCTGTATGCGATGTGGCACAGTCTTGTTGATACCACATGTTAATCAAGTCCGAAGCATGCAGTTGTGGCATTAAAAAGTTTTCAATCATATAACGATATCGCTCCCCATTCACAGTTACCGTTACGCCGTTTTCATTTTCGAGGTTGATGGATTGTTTTGAACACTTCCTTGAACAGCAGTAATGTTTTCAGCCGATCTTGCAGTACGTTGTGGCCCATGCTTGGGCCTATCACATACAGACCCTCTTTCTTCGAAATCATTCACTACACGATAAATAGTGCGTTTTGTTGGCACGTTGTTTCTCCCAAAAATTTCACGTAACTTTCTCATCGTCACAGTAATCGATGATTGATTTTGATAAAATGTTTTAATGATTAAAACACGTTGGTTTATCGAATATTTTTCCATAATAAATTTGCCACGTGTCTACTTCACGACTGCCAAATATGAACTGTCAAGACTAATGTTTACCAAAATGGCGGCAAAACAAAGTAGTATACGTTCCCGGCGGACACCCTGTACTTGAGCCAGTCAGTTTTACGGTAATTCCTAAAACTGTTATGATGATACCGGAGATAAGCCGCGTACTGTTACGACTAAACCTAACCAGAGAACGTGTTGTCGTCAAATCATAAGTCAGCCAAAGTCTGGCAGTGACGCACGAATCTAAATGAATCCATTATCTGTTGGTTTCGCTAGTGGCTTCATCTCCAACAAATTTATTTATAAAACTAATAGGAACCTCTATGCAGAGGAGAGCCTGCGAAATGTGCAACGCCGACCCCATTATAGCTAGTTCATTTGCTCTTTCATTGCACGGTAAAGCCTAGTACCCAACATACGGCCACCCTGTTGAGCTGTAATGACTTCATTAAGATGCCGCTCACAAATTCTAACGAGCTTAGATTTAAATACTGTGGATTCCAGAGCTCTAACGGCTGCCTGACTGTCAATGTACCCAGTAATTGATTTACCCACAATGCTAACATTGGTGATGATTTTCGCAGCCTGGATGTCGACTTCAATTCAGCATAAAAACGTTGCATTCGTTGTTGTTTCTGAACGAATGGTTGGCCCATTGTGTTTTGGATTAAACCACAGGTCCTGCGCCAACATCGATTTTGGATCCATCAATGTGGGCCAATTCCCCATTACTAGTGACCTGTTCATTTTTCCAGTCATTTCCCTCAGGAATTCTGATAGTGAGTCTTCTGTCAAATATCTACATCGGAGTCATGTAATCGGTTGATACCTGCCTACTTGTGACCTCCCATCTGAACACGATGGAGGCGTGATCGTATGGGACAGGTCCTGTTTCCCTCAGTCTGAGTGCACTTTTTGGCCACCTTGTTTCTAGAGAATAGATACCGCGGAATGAAACTTACGAGTAGCATGGTCTCCATTGTCGCTATCGGTGCTTTACGAAACCATCTCATGATCCCGATGTAGGTTGACCTCTGGATTTTGACAAGGCTTGAAAGCTATTATTGCGCCTCCACTGTCTTCCACCAGACTTCCGAACCATAAGTTAGAATAGGTCGCACAACTGCTGTATATAACTAATATACCACAGTGGGCTTGAAACCCCACGCATTGTCGAACATTTTTTTACAAGCACAGAGAGCTACAAATGGTTTTTTAGTGTGATCCTCTATATTGTCCTTCCATTTCAATGTGGAATCTATGGGCTTGCATAGACCTGAATGTGATGAAGAGGAAGTATCTTCTTCATCAACCCACTTGCATCATCAACCTTATGGGAAACAAAATTCAGATACGGCACAACATTTCAGAGAAGTGAATCTAGTCTAAGACAATGCTAACTTTCATAGCTTAAGGTTGATGGGGTTCTTTCATGAAAGAAAATGCCCTCTGTCCTCCGGAGCCTCCATAACCCCCTCCCCGTAGCTGTATAAAACGAAAAATAATAGTGAAAATGAAAATTCCATAAAATAGAACTTTATTTGAAAATTAAATCGCTCCCCTATCCCCTAATCAATCCCTCGAGGATTGCACCATCCAAGCAAACGAAATTAAATTCCTACACAGTACACATATGGGAACTACATAGTTAAAAAGAAAAGAAAAATAACTCGGAGATTACATTAAAAATGGGATAACAGGAATAAAGCGGTGAGCAACGCCAGCAAATAATGTAAAACGAATGTCATGTCATAGGGAGAACTAGAAACACAGACAGGATGGAAAAAAGGAAACAGAACAGAAGTGCAGCACAAGTCGTCCCCTCTCACTAAAAAGATTGATTTCGGCACGTTTTTCTATTACAGCTCCAGCGACGGCCCCGGAGATGAACTTTAACTTCGGGCAAGCATTCCAGATGATATACGAAGTGCTATGTGTAAATGTATCTGGATGCATGCACTGCATATACAGGAATGAATTGTGTTTCCCTCTTTGTACGCTGTATGCAGGATTCGTTCAATCCTTTTTCTTTTATTACATGTTCTAAATTTCCTTCTATGTTTGGTTGAAGATAGGGGTTCCCTTAGCACATGCCAGTGCAACAAGCAACGCATCTGGAATATGAATTTGCTCCTTTGCAGTGGATTCAGTACGATTGTTTTTTTTTTCTTTGCTTTCCTCCTCTCAAAGAGGAATCATGTGCGAAGATGAATTTTTATAATGAAAAGAAAAATTTGATTGAGTACATTGTAGGGTGGTAGCTTTTTGAGAGAGTCCTTGAACACTTTTTAATTGAAAAAGGCGTGCAATATGAATTTACGAGTTTCTAATAAATTGTAGAACGGGTTCAATGGCGCGGGATGCCTTTGTAAAATTTTCACTTTGCATTCAAAGTACATATATTTAGAACAACTACAGCAGTGGTTCTAAATATATAGAAGCCTTGACTTTTATAAAAAAAAAAAAGGAATAGGTCTCATTACTCCTTTGTGAATCATAGACGCATTTTTAGATCTCTGTTCGCACCGACGCGATGGTCTGGAATAAACCCTTTCAGGCCTTTCAAACTAGCAAGGTGTGCTAACCCATGAGTATGCTATATCAAAAGTGCGGTCAATTATGATTTTTATCCTGCAAAAAGCAACTGGACCGTAGGGAATACCAGCCATAGCCACAAAATAAGTGCACGTGAATTAACTACGCGAAGAGAACTGAACATATGTATAAACATATATTTGGAAGTTAAATTGAAACAATTGAATACAATAAAACAGGAGAATGTACGTGTTAAAGACCATCGCAAGAATATTACAAAAACTGTAACATTATGAAAATTTCTGCTAAAAGGAAAAATACTACCCCGCCACGCACTGCTGCGCACAATACTGATCCTAGACCGAGCAGAATTGCTCGGGTCAGAGCTATGTGGATGTTGTTTTTAGAATTAATAGCAGAGCTAAAGAAGGCAAAGTCCCTTACTACCTCGAAGTTATAGCTGCCCACTGCGACGGTTTGTCGAATTCGTCGGTGTTGATTATCATTCTTGTTGACAGCTTATGGTATACTTGGTTTTGCCCTCGTTTGTCGCTAAACCCATTTTGGCCGCTTCCGCCTCAATGCTTGCAAACGCACCGGTGACAGCCCGCTGAGTTCTTCCGATAATGTCTATATCGTCGGCGTATGCAAGCAGTTGTACAGACTTGTAATAGATTGTGCCTCCGGTGTTGGATTGTGAGTTCCGCACAATCCGTTCAAGTATAATATTGAAGAAGTCACATGACAGCGCGTCACCTTGTCTAAAGCCTTTTTGACATCAAAGGTTTCGGTGAGGTCATTACCGACCTTGATGGAGCAGTGAGCGTTCTCCATCGTCAGCCTGCACAGACAGACAAGTTTGGCAGGGATGTCAAAACTAGACATGGCTCTATAAAGCTCTTCTCTATAGGTGCTGTCATAGGCGGCCTTGAAATCGATAAAGAGGTGGTGAGTATCGATTTGGAATTCTTGGTTTTTCTCCAGGAGCTGCCGAAGTTGAGGGGGTCTCCTTTCTTGTGGATCGGGCAAACGATGCTGAGATTCCTTTCATCAGGCACACACTAATCTGAACAAATCTTAGAGATGAGTTGATGTACCCTATCTACCAGTTCAACCCCAGCTGCCTTGAAAAGTTCGGCCGGTAAGCCGTCAAGTCCAACAGCCTTGTTGAATTTTAGCTTCGATATTGCTATCCTCACTTGACTATGGTCAGGTGGGCGGAAATTTTGAATGGTCTATGTTGAATAGTTTATTCTGCCTGACAGCGGGATATTGGTCTTCGCCGCCGTTATACAGTCTGCAGAAGTAGTTTTCCATATTCTCAGAACCGACTGTGATTCTACCAACGGGTATTGTTTCTTTGACACGTTCTTTTTACCTTTTGGTAAAACTTCCGTACATTGTTCCTGGAGTATAAACTCTCAATATTCTCAAACGCGCGCTTCTCATGCTCTTTCTTCTTCTTTTGGTGACGCCGATATTCTTCCCGTCTTTTTTGCTCGTAGAGCTCACGAGCAGCTCTCGTCTTCGATTGCAGCGCCGCTTTATATGTCTCTTGTTTTGCTGCATGCACTCGCCGGTATTCCTGTTCAAACCAGGGGTTTCGCAGTGGTGGGCGAGCGAGACCCAGCACATCAATCGCGGCGTTTTTGATGGCATTTTGGCAGCGTTGCCACTGGTCTTCGGCACTTGATGCTGGCGGCATAGGGATGATTGAGAGATTACGGCGGGATGATTGCGATTGTAGCTTTTCGACGTTAAATTTTCTCACAGTGATTCGTCTTTGTTGCTCAGTTTGGGATATCTGCAATCGTACCTTGGCTACAATGTAATGATCCAAGTCTATGTTGGCCGCTCGGAAGGTTCGGAAATCCAGAATACTGGAAGCATGTGGGTGCCGTGGCGTAAGTGGTTAGTATGTCTGGTCACTACGCGTGAGGTTCAAGTTCAAATCCCAGAAAACACTAACAAGTTTTTTCACGGTCCCACCTCTCGCGAACGTTCGACAAACATCCGAGAGTATTGTTGTCTCGAAAAAGCTTCTGAAAACAAATTGCCCTTCGGATAAGGCACTAAACTGTAGGTACCTTCCATTCGTGTGAAAAATGTAACGCACACAACACGAGTGGTTGCGAGAAGCTAGGCCCTGGCACTTAAAGAGCTGTTGCCCCAAATATTTTTTTTAATTTTTTTTTGAGGCATATCTTGCGTCGATCGCAATATGACCAACTTGGCTAGTCGTTACATGATCATTGGACCGCCATGTCTGCTTATGAATATTGAGATGAGGAAATCAATTAGCCTTAGTTCGTTATCAGACATGGTGTCGTGTAGGCTATGCTTACCGACTCCCCTACCAAAACGCCCGCCTTTCTAATTTTGGCGTTAAATTGGCGAATACGATTTTAGCGTCGTATTTAGGACATTGCGCGTATGTTTCGCAGAGGGGCTCGTAGAAACAATCTTTGGTGGTAGGATCCTTTTCTTCCGTGGGAGCATGAACACATATTAGGCTTACATTAGCGAATTTGGCCTTGATCTGGGTAGTCATAATACGCTCGCTCACATGTCGGAAGCTTAAGACTTCTTGCCTAAGTCTACCGCGTATATCAAATCCGCATCCGAATAAGCGCTGCCTGTTGCTCTGTAGGAATCACCGTAGTAGATTTTACAATTTGTCATCCTCTTTTGGCCCGCCCCATCCCATCTCACTTCCTGGATGGCGGTTATATCTGCTTTAAAGCAGTCTAGGGCCTCTGCTAATTGCTCGGCTGCACGTGGTCTGCAAAGGGGCAGAACATTCCATGTACAGATTCGAAGGCCATTGTCCTTATTTCGTTTGCTGGGGTCATTGAGTTGAGTTATCCATATCCGAGGCTTTTGGTTGTTTCGGAACCATTCATTATGGAACCTCAGCATCGTTTGCCCGATCCACAAGAAAGGAGACCCCCTCAACTGCGCCAATTATAGAGGCATCAGTCTCCTCAACATCGCATACAAGATCTTTTCTGCGATATTGTGTGAACGCCTGAAACCTTTTATCAACAGCCTGATTGGACCGTATCAGTGCGGTTTCAGGCCAGGAAAGTCCACCATCGATCAAATCTTCACACTTCGGCAGATCCTGGAGAAAACCCAAGAATTCCAAATCGATACTCACCACCTCTTTATCGATTTCAAGGCCGCCTATGACAGCATCTATAGAGAAGAGCTTTATAGAGCCATGTCTAGTTTTGACATCCCTGCCAAACTTGTCCGTCTGTGCAGGCTGACGATGGAGAACGCTCACTGCTCCATCAAGGTCGGTAATGACCTCACCGAAACCTTTGATGTCAAAAAGGCTTTAGACAAGGTGACGCGCTGTCATGTGACTTCTTCAATATTATACTTGAACGGATTGTGCGGAACTCACAATCCAACACCGGAGGCACAATCTATTACAAGTCTGTACAACTGCTTGCATACGCCGACGATATAGACATTATCGGAAGAACTCAGCGGGCTGTCACCGGTGCGTTTGCAAGCATTGAGGCGGAAGCGGCCAAAATGGGTTTAGCGATAAACGAGGGCAAAACCAAGTATATGCTGTCAGCAAGAAGGGAAAACCAACACCGACGAATTCGACAAAACGTCACCGTGGGCAGCTATAACTTCGAGGTAGTAAGGGACTTTGTCTACCTTGGCTCTGCTATAAATTCAACAAACAAAATCAGTGCAGAAATCAATCGAAGAATAACTCTTGCCAATCGCTGTTTTTTTGGGCTTATAAGGCAATTCAACAGTAAGGCCCTATTTCTAACTACTAAGGAGACTCTATATAAGACCTTGATCATCCCAGTCCTGCTTTACGGCGCTGAAACATGGACTTTATTAAAAGAGGATGAAGATATCCTTGGTCGCTTCGAGAGAAAAATTCTTCGTAAGATTTTCGGTCCCGTTTGCGTTGACGGGTTTTGGAGGAGAAGATTCAATCACGAACTATACGAGCTGTACAGTGACATCGCCCTAGTCAAAAAACTGCGTATTGGACGTCTGAGATGGCTAGGACATGTAGAGCGAATGGACACCGCTCCGGCCCGCAGAGTCTTCGAATCTAACCCCGAGGGACGACGCAGTAGAAGGAATCATCGCCGTAGGTGGCGCGCACAAGTTCAAGGGGACCTCGACCAACTTGGAGTGCGCAACTGGAGGCAATTAGCTAAAGACCGAGCTTAATGAAGAGGCTTGTTGGTTGAGGCCCAGGTTCACCCCGAACTGTAGCGCCACCTAAGTAAGTAAGTAAGCATAGTCCTACTTTACGGCGCTGAAAAACATGGACTTTATTAAAAGAGGATGAGATATCCCTGGTCGCTTCGAGAGAAAAATTATTCGTAAGATACTTGGTCGCGTTTGCGTTGACGGGTTTTTGAGGAGAAGATTCAACAACGAACTCTACGAGCTGTACAAGGACATCGCCCTAGTAAAAAAAACTGCGTATTGAACGTCTGAGGTGACTAGGACATGTAGAGCGAATGGACACCAACGCTCTGGCCCGCAGAGTCTTCGAATCTAGCCCAGAGGGACAACGCAGTAGGGGACCTCCTCGCCGTAGATGGCGCGCACAAGTTTAAGGGAACCTCGACCGACTTGGAGTGCGCAACTGGAGGCAATTAGCTAAAGGTCGAGTTAAATTGAGAGGTTAATTGGTTGAGGTCCAGGTTCACCCCGAACTGTAGTGCCACAAGTAAGTAAGTAGAGCTATTGTATATGGATTCTGCGGACTAGCAAAATAATGCTATTAATTAACCTCCCTCACACCATCAATGAAGGATGAAAAGTACAGAACATAAAATATATGAGATTCCCTACAGCGAACTTGCTTAAAGAAGGAAAAATCGCTGCTAGGAGCTTCAAGAGTTCATCACGAATACGCCAAAGAAATGCGTTGGAGTGATGAAGCTACAGAAAAAATAAATGAGAAGAAAGCAGCCTTCAAACCTTGTTCAAAGTGCCCCTCTAATAATAGAGATCTCAGGGCCCGTATCGGAGTGGAATACATGCATTACAAGAGGCGAGCGAAGAAGAAATTCTCCCAGCTCCAAGCAGAAGGTACAGAGGACCTGTATCGCTGAGAAAATATCTTTCCCGGTAATTGATACAAAACAGGCTATCCAGGAGCTACGACAACACAATATAAACAAGGGCGAAACAATCTTCAAGATACCCGCTCAAAGAAGAAGAAATGTTCGGGAGATTCGTTCACTAAAGTTCATTAACAATGCTCAGGGTCAGCTCCTTGTGGATGACGACAGAATTCTGCATCAGTGGCGATAGTACTGTGAAGGACTTTTGAATACACGGTTTCCCTAGCTATACATTCCAATAGCCACCCCAACCTGTGAAGAAATATCCTACATTAAAGTCGAAGAAGTAAGTCAGGCGGTCAAAAACTCCAAAAAAACGAGATGTCCTCTGAGTTCTGGAAAAATATGGGAGGCATCGGGTTCAGATGGCTCAAAATTCCCATCTCCAAATTTATGAGAGACAAACCAATACCGAATCAATGTAGGGAAAATTACCTTCTCCCTATGTACAAAGGGAAACGTGCTGCGTGAAACTATGATAATTATCGTTCAAGCAGGCTGATGTTACACACCATGAAGATCGCTGAGCGGGTATTAGGTGGCCGATTGCGAAAAATAATACGGCTTTTTAATAATAAGTGCGAGTTTGTCGCGTGCAAATCAAGCACAGATGCAATCCAAAGTATAAGGATCATAATCGAAAATCATTGTGATTTCTTAAAGGATTTGCGTATTGTATTGGTTGCCTTCGAACAAGGATTTGACAGACAACATCGATATCTGATACGAGTGGAGCTGATACATCGAGGGATTCCAGAAACCTATGTACAGATCAGATAATTATGTGCAAAGGAGCAAGCACAAGAGTAAGATGCCCCGCTGAAGTAGCTAAAGAGTTCTCAATCAAAGTCGGGGTGCACCATGGAAGCATTTCCTTGTATTCATTCACATCAAAGAAATCATCTCACGAAAGAATAGATAACGGACGGCCCAGCTGGTATTGTCATGTTCAGAAAAGGAATCATTTGAACCCGGACATAAGGGCAATATCGATGTCCATTCTACAGATATCGTGAAAGAAAGATAGGCCTAAAAACTCTCAGATTACATAAATGCAACAACCAGCATTTGGATGGTAAACGACCAGCAAAAACCTCGTAGGAGCAGCATCTCCCGATAGGTGTTGGTCCGCTTAATAACGAGAAAGAGCCACTGCAGCCGAACAACTTACAGCTCTGTTAGTAAGTCCTCCTTCCACCTCTTCGTGGTGCCATCTGGGAATTTCTCTGGAAATTGCGAACGGAAGAGGACGCCACATAACAGTATAAGTGTCGGTAAGTCTGTGGCCCAGCGAGCCGCGACCGTAAAAAAAAACAAAAAAACAATTGCTCCGAAACAGAAACTAATACCTCGTATACGGACGGATAATTTGATGACGACCTTTGACTATCGAAAATGGACAACGATCGGCTTCTGGAGCGTTAAGACCCTCCTGGACTCACTTCACAAAGGGCTATATAACGCCAGATTCCTCCAAATGCTGAGCGAGATAAAATGGTTCGATGCTGGAGAATACATCTCCCCAACAAAAAGTACTGTCATGTTCTACCCTGGTAAACCAGCTGGAAGTGCACGGGCGTCCGGGATGGGACTGGTGCTAACTCCAGCAGCATGAGGAAGCCTCATATCTTCGATACCTCACAGTGACCTGATATTGATGGGTAGGTTCCGGAGTAAGAAAAATTACCATCATACAGTTCTATGCTCCGACTCAAGACGCCACTGAGGATGAAAGGGACAATTTGTAAAGCCAGTTAGGTGCTGCCTACAACCAAATGCCTAATGGTGACATCGTAATGGTGATGGGGAATCTCAATGCCAAGGTAGGTAACGACAACACCATGCTTAAACACGTGATGGAAATTCACGGCGTTAGAGATCGTAATGATAACAGTCAGCGGCTTGTGGACTTCTGCAATACCAATCGCCACAAGATCAGTTGGGTCTCTATTGACAGGCAGCGAACGTCCAACCAGATCGACTACATTGCGATCAGCCGTCGCTTTAGAAATTGTCTCCTGGACGTCCAAAATAGACATAGAGCTGACATCTGACTTGAACGAGATCACCATCTCATATTCGCTCATATACGCCTTCGTACTGCACCCGTCAATAGCAACCGCTCAAACTTACTTAACATCACAGGGTTGAATATCGACGGGCTTAAGGTTCCCCAAGTGTGCCAACAGTTTAGGGACCATCTTGCCGAAGCAGAAACAATCAGCAGTACAATCCAGGAGAGCATAGATGACCACTGAAATGCTGTGAAAAATACTTTTACGGCTGGAGCACGCACCTATGTCGGTAAAAGGCAGAAAAACCATCGCATATGGCTAGAGCAAACTAGGCTCGGATTGCAGCAGCCTCAGCAATAGAGAGAACCAAGCTGGAAGCAGAAGAAGCAACGAGCAGGTGCGACAGTAGGATTGTTTATAGCATCACTAAGGAGTTGACTGGTGGTCGGAACTCCAAACAACACCCAGTGAAGAGACTAGACAGTAACCTTCTGATCTCGGATTAGGACCAGCTCGCTGGATGGAGAGAACATTTTGCTACAGTGCTAAATCACATAGACGATGGCGGTATGATCTCGAATTCGAATGAGCAGTTTGAAGCGACAAATTCCCGAATTCGCACCGTACCTCACAGTAAAACCGAAATAATAACAGCAATCAAGTCCCTCAAGAAGAACAAAGCGGTGGGTATTGATGGCATCCCTGCCGAACTCTTTAAGCGGCGCTAAATACATCGGCAGATAATACGGAGAGCTTGGGAACAAGGAGTGGAAAGGTGGGATGATCATTTAACTCCCGATAAAGGGAAACTTGACGGAATGCGGAAACTGGAGAGGTATTTGCGTTCTTCCAGCAGTGGCCAAAATAACAGCTAGAATAATTCTGGAATGAATCAAAGAGCATTTAGATTCATCTCTGGGTGTCGAATAGGTAGGCTTTCTGCTAGATCTTCCTTCGTCGACCACATAAACACCTTACGGATCATAATCGATGAATGCGTTGAGTACAGGTCTCCGCTACATTTACTGTTTATCGACTTCGAGAAGGCTTTCGACAACTTGAATCGAGATGCTATTTGGTTGGCCTTGCGCAGGATAGGCATCCCAGAAAATCGTATAGCTATTATCAAGTCTACATACGAGGGCGGTAAGTGTCACGTCGTGCACAATGGTAAGGTGTCGGAGGATTTTGAAGTCCAAAGTGGAGTACGTCAAGGGTGCATACTGTCGCCACTACTGTTCGTGGTGCTTATCAGCGATGTACTCTGTGCAGCATTGACGGAAGCTAATTATGGAGTTCGTTGGACGATGACATCTTACCTTAAACACCTAGATTACGCTGACGATGTTTGTCTACTTTCACATCGGATAATGGATCTTAATTTGATGGCCCAAAATCTAGAAAGTGAGGCAAACAAGGTGGGGCTAAAAATAAATACAGCAAAACAAGAGCCCTGAGCACTTCTAATATCCGTGCTCAACTTATAATTGCCGAATAGGAAATCGATAAAGTTTCTTTATTTAGGAAGTGTGGTCTCGGCTAATCGTGGTGGCACCGAACTGGATGTGTGCAGCAGAATCGGAAAGGCTAAAGATGCGTTAAGAATGCTATTCAAAATCTGGAGAAGCAATGTTATCTGCTTAGGAACCAAGCTGCGACTATTCCGCTCCAACGTAAAATCGGTGCTGCTTTATGGGTGCAGTAGTTGGACGGTGGACACCATTGACACATGCAAGCTGCAATTCTTCGTAAACAAATGTTTAAGGATCATCTTGAGGATTTTTTGGTCGAACCGCATCTCCAACGAACAACTTTATACGAGAACGGGCGAAGAACCTATAAGCATTACTATACGAAGGAGAAAGTGGCAGTGGATTGGACACACCCTACGGCGCGAAGACAACGCGATTGCGAAATATGTCACGCAGTGAAAACCGCTTACCCAGGCAGGCAGAATAGCGGGACGCCCTAAGCAAACGTGGCGCAGAACAGTTGAGGAGGAATCGAGCTCTTTAGGGATGAGTTGAAGGCAGCTCAAACGTGTTGCAGAACTCCGAACAAGATGGTACGCAGGCGTGGTTGACGCCCTATGCCCCCCGAGGGGTTAAAGGATCAAAGTAAAGTAGTAAGTAACAACCAGCATTTGGTTTGCTTCAGTAACGAAGTGATCTAAAATCGAGAGGCATGCCGATAATTCCTGAAGTCAAATAGGCAAACCCCACAGGTGGATCAGTAGAAATGCAGTCAAGTGGGAGGGTCAGGATCCATTTTCTCGGGAAAAATGAACCGATAACGCTGAACCAGCACCCCAGGATGCTTGTAGACGTCTGTTGATTCAGCGTTTAAATTGACGCAGATTATAGTTTTCTGGAAATATTTTGCCTGAGAGTAAGTTCCAAAGATTACTTGTCCAGTAACAAAATTAATTCTAAAAGATGTTCTTGCGGTTGTCAGGTGAACATAAAAGTCGTATGCGCTAGTAACCTGTCTGGTATGATGTTGAAAAGGGTTTCTAGCGATCATTCTATTGGGACCTTCCTAACATCTACAATGGTAGTATCTGTACTGTAGGACAGGCATAAAGCTGCCACTTACCTTCGATAAGCCACCGATCGAAGATTGGATGTAAGTGCTGGATCTTCTTTTAAACGAACTGCTCGCCTCTGGATGCTGTAAAGTAGATTTACATAGTATCTTAGGACCGAGCTCCAAACATGAGAGCAGTACTCAAGGCCCGGTCTTACTTGTGCTTTATGTAAAAGAAGAAATTGCGTAAAGTGGAATCTGGTTTTGTGATATGATCATTTCATGCTACTCCAGAGTTTACTGTGACACCCAGTAAATGCATGGTCTCATTGGGTTCGATTATTTGGTTATCCATTTGAAGCTGGGGAACAGTAGATGTATTCTTCCTGGGAAGGGTGGTGGATTGTGTTTTCGTCGCGTTGAACTTTACAAGGTTTGATTTTCCTCATTTCAAGATTTTTTGTAGATCTTCGTTAATTGTGTGGATTTGTTCGCATCTCTGACTATGTGAGGTATTGGCGCTTAGGTGAATTTTATTTGAGCAAGTTGCTACTAGAGTGCTGTCATCGGTAATGAAAATAATGCTGGAGAAAGAGTGGGTCCTTGATGTACAACAGCATTAATAGCATTCGCATTGGGCTGAATTGATCAGTTCTGAATAAAGTTGTCCATCCACCCGCAGAATTGATGTTTTAATCCATAGGAAGCTAGTTTGATTAGTAAACCACTATGCCACATTCGATTAAAGGATTTTATCTACCGCAACCGCTCTTGAGTCGCCATTTTGTTCAATAACTGAGCTTCATAGATGAGTTACGCAACTCAGCAGGTCTTTGCGGTATCTGCGAAAACCATACAGACGGTCATTTATTAGTCCATAACCTTCTACATGTTTGATAATATCGGCGTTTATGGCATTTTTCCATAGCTTTAGAAAGCATAAATAGCAGGGCTATGGGGCGGTAATTTTGTGGCAGGCACTCCTTTTTTTTTTGGGATTCGGTTGGATGTGGCTGGTTTTCCAGCACAATGCGAAGGTTTTCTGTAAGAAGATAAAGAGTAAAGTGTGGAAAGCATCGGTGCTAGTCCCGATGAACAGTTTTTGAGGCCTATGGCTGGTATTTCGTCTGGCCCAGTGGCTTATTCGCAGTCTAAGTTTTTAAGAATGCACCGAATCACACGAAGCCTGAACTTAACCTCAGGCATCGATGTCTCTACAGCCGGTACAACTGGTGGATCTACTTGTGCCTGATCTGTTGTCAAATTGCCTGAAAACAGCTTATTACTTCTGCCATTGACCCGTATGGACGTGATCCACTGGGACATTGGAGAAGTTTGTTGGTGACTGTTCATTATACTTTCTCTTTGCTGTCTCAATCGTTATATTCCATCTGTTTCGCAAACTCACGAAGTAAACTCTCCTCTCTTCTGTTGGGTTGAATCGTCACTGTCTGCATTTTTGAGCATGCTCACAGTCTCTGTTGAACCATGGTTTGGTATGAGCTACTGTTTTAGTATCATATAATGAAGAATATACAGCTCCATTCCGAGAGGAATTGTGACAGCTTCTGCACATTCGTTGACATCGGTACTTTTAAAACAAATGTCTGTCCATGGAAAAGTTGCATAAAAGTCTCGTTCCAGTTAGACATCTTGTAATTCCAAATCATTCAATGATGATCATATTGCCCTATAATGGGAGTCGGTAGCAAGCGCTGTGCAGATATTAAGGCATGGTCCGAGTCTTCTAAAGGTACACCTATTTTGTATGACATAATTGTCTGGCTCTGTAGAAAGGAAACGATTTAATATATTTCCTAAGTTAGTTGAATTATCTGGAACCCATGTGTGCGCTTGCACCAGCTGAGTGAGAACGCAGCTGATAGCAAATTCTTCGGCTTGTCTTCCGGCGTCATCAATTCAATTTGAGTATTCCAGCCAGTTTGAATGGTAGGTGTTGAAGTCTCCCATCATAATTATTTAAGTCGTTGAGTGATAGATTTGTATTTTCGGAAACATGTTGAAATAATCTGTCCGCTTGATCATTATTTGGAGACTGATAAAGGCAGCACACCAACTTTGTGGAACCAGGTGTGGCAAGTTGTATCCACATAACATCAAGAGCATTAGGCTCTATTGATTCCTTCCTCTGACAAGTCAAATCTGACCGACTAAACCAACATAGACCACCTTTAAACTGAAATCGAGAAAGCAATTCGTAGCCAAAGCAACGGAGATATATTGAATCAGTTGCAGAATTACGCAGCTCACGTTCACGTTATTGAATCCTGAGTATCGAATGTTAGCGAGTTGAAACGTTGGAAGCATGACCGGTTGAAGTTACGAGCTGGAAGAGATGATGAATAGAAGGCGGGTGGACATCTTGTGTGTCCAAGAGATGAAATGGAAAAACACCGGGAATCGGGCGCGTTTCTTGGACGTTAGAACAAAAGATTACAAGATGTTCTACTACGGAACGGAAAAGGCTAAGAACGTAATCGGTATCATCCTTGCGGCAGAGCTACTTGGAAACGCCTTGAGCATTTCGAAGTCCAGCGACCGTTTGATGTCTCTCAAACTAGTAATACAAGGAGAGGTGTTGAATATTGTCAGTGCATATGCTCCCCACAATGGGTGCAATCAGATAGATAAAGATGCATTTTGGGTAGATTTCCACAATCTCCTTAAGAACATCACAAAGGAAGAATTTCTGTTTGTTGGAGGAGATTTGAATGGACATGTCGGGAAATCAAACGAAGACTATGAAGACTGCCATGGAAGACTAGGATATGGCACCAGGAACCTTCCTGGTGAAGACATCCTAAGCATGTGCAAATCACAGGGTCTTATCGTGTTAAATACCATGTTCATCAAACAAAGCCGACACCTGATCACCTACAGCAGTGGTGGAGATGAAACTCAGATTGACTACCATTTGGTAGACAGTTTCATGAAGTTTGCAAAGTGATCTTGGAAGAGGCAATCGCTCGACAACACCGTCTCCTGCTAACAGAAATTTTTATGAAAACACCGAAGAAAAGCAAACAAACAAGGGTCTCTGAGAAAATCAAGTGGTACAATCTGGACAAAGAAAAAGGCGAGGCTTTTGTTTTCGTAATGAAAAAATAACCTCTCTCACACCATCAACGGAGCTGAGGATGAAGAGAGCAGAACACAAAATATGTGGGATTCCCTACAGCGAACTTGCTTAAAGAAGGCCAAATCACTGCTAGGAGCTTCAAGGGTCACCAAAGCACGCCAAAGAAACATGGTGGTGGAGTGATGAAACTAAGAAAGTGATAAATGAGAAGAAAGTGGCTTTCAAAGCTTGGTCAAAGTGCCCCTCTAATAATAGTGACGAAAAAGCTCGCCTCGAAATGGAATACAGATGTTACAAGAAAAAAGCGAAGAAGAAGTGCGCCCAGCTTCAAGCAGAGAGTACGGAGGGCCTGTATCGGGAGCTGGAGAAAATATCTTCCCCGGTTGCTAATGCAAATCAGGCTATCCAGGAGCTGCGAAGACACAATATGAACAAGAGCACCACTATCTTCAAAATATCCGCCCAAAGAAGAAAGAACGCTCAGTAGATTCGGTCGCCAAATTTCATTAGCAATGCCCATGGCCACATTCTTGTGGATGACGACAAAATTCTTCAGAGGTGGCGGCAGTATTGTGAAGAGCTTTCAAATGAACAGTTTCTCCGGCTATACTTTCCAAGAGCCACCCCTAACTGTGAAGAAGTACCCGACATTACAGTCGGAGAAGTTAGTGAGGCATTCAAATACTCCAAAAAACGAAAAGCGGTTGGGCCAGACGAGATACCCTCTGAGTTCTGGAAAAAGATGGGAGACATCGGGTTCAGATGGCTCAGAATTCTCATCTCCAAATCCGTGAGAGGTGATCCAATGCCGAGTCAATGGAGGGAAAGTTACCTTCTCCCTGTATACAAAGGGAAGGGTGATACACGAAACTGGGATAACTACCGTTCGATCAAGCTGATGTCACACACCATGAAGATCGTTGAGCGGGTATTAGGTGGCCAACTGCGAAAAATAATACGGCTATCTGATGATCAGTGCCGGTTTGTCTCGGGTAAATCAACCACAGATGCAATCCAAAGTATAAGGATCATAATGGAAAAACATGGTGATTCCTTAAGGGATTTGCATATTGTATTGGTTGACTTTGAAAAGGCCTTCGACAGACAACCGCGAAATCTGATATGGGTAGCGCTAAGACATCGAGGGGTTCCAGAAACCTATGTACCGATAATAATGGATATGTACGAAGGAGCAAAGACAAGAGTAAGATGCCCCGCTGGAGTAACCGAAGAGTTCCCAATCAAAGTCGGGGTGCACCAGGGAAGCGTTTTAAGTCCTTTGCTCTTTATTACAGTCCTTGATTATCTGCTTGAAGGTAAAGTGATGGACCCCAAGGTACATCAGTTATTCTTTGCTGACGATGGAGCCATCATAAGTGAGGATCCTACATCCCTGCAACGATCACTTGATGTGTGGGTAGACGTTTTGGACGGAAATGTGTATCGCACTAGTTCAAAAAAGACAGAGTACTTGTGCTGCCCGTTCTCTGATCCACTCAGGCCTATTCCAGACATTTATTTGAATGGAACAGTGATTCCCAAGTGCGAAAAGTTCAAATATCTGGGATCTATGATCAATAGCAAAGCAACTTGTGATGACGACATCAATCATCGTGTAAGAGTAGGGTGGATGAAGTGGCGAGAAAATTCCGCTATCTTCTGTGACAGAAAAATGCCCCCTAAGTTGAAAGGAAGGCTCTACACCGCAGTTGTACGTCCAGCGCTCACATACGGTTCACAATGTTGGACGATGTACAGAAAGTATGAGAGTAAATTAACGGCAGCTGAGATGAAGATGCTTCGCATGACAGCAGGAGTGACAAAGCTTGATCGAATAAGAAGTTCGAAGATCCGTGGAAGATTTCACATCAAGGTAACCATCGTACAAAAGACAGAGCGCGACCGGCTCAGTTGGTATTGCCACGTTCAAAGAAGAGATCATTTGAACCCCGTTAAAAAGGCAATATCAATGCACGTTCCAAAGACATCGCGATGTAGGAAAGGCAGGTATATAAACGCCTGGATTAGACAAATGCGACGACATCGCCATTTCTTTGGCCTCAGTAACCGAGTGATCCAAAATCGTTAGGCCTGCCGATATTTTCTGAGGTCAAATAGGCGAACCCCACACGCGGATCAGTAGAAATGCGGTGAAGTGGAAGGGTTATGATCCCTTGTTTTCGGATCATAGCCTCGCTGATAAAAGGAAGAAGAAGAAGAAGTATCGAATGTTAGGGAATGCCGTTATGAGCGCGGTGTTTTTTTTTTTTTTTTGAGTCCACAGTATATCCGTGTCTTGGTCCGAGTGTTTGATGTCGATCAAATATTGCATGTTGCACCCCCTGAGAAAGTCCCCCTCCGAATTCCGAATGGGAGACAAATTTACCTCCGAAATATTTTATTCCAGAAAGTGACATCGTGACTTTTGTGTCCCACCCTGCTTGAATTCAAACCATAATCTCGCTGAAACAGGAAGATAAAGCGACCAGGATCGACCGGGATAAAAAGGTGTGGTTTCTGAATGAAGAATTCACAGTACGGGAGCCCATTAAATAAGTGAGTACATAAGCAGAGCGTTATAAAATGAGAAGTGATAAATGTAATTTTCTGCTACATTATGAACTTTTTGAATTGCTACTTTCAGACAACTTTGTCCATGCGTCTTCTACTCAATTCTATTTGTAGTAATGTTACAATGTAGCACTTGCTCCCAAGAATATTAACAGAAAAATGCAAAGCAAAACATACGTGCACATCACTGAATTGAAAATCCCCACTCTTTTTTGCAAAAGAAAACTCCTTCAAAACAACTGAAAAAAGCAAACCCATTACATTCCATATGAATGCCCCTTCCTATCTGCAGTAGTAAGTCAGCAAAATGAAACCACATGCCAAGATGCAAATGAAAGGCTCTTTTTTTGTGTTCGGTTGTATTGTGTTTCGATATTGATGGGGTTAAGCAGCGAAAAGACATCCTGCTGATTCAGTGTGTGTTGGGAAAATATGAGACGTGGAATCTTTTTAAGGAACGGCGTTGGGATGCTGTTGTAGATACCAAACAGCGAATGGGTGGAATTGTGTATTGATTCCTTCTGCTGCCATTTCCCGAAGAGGATTCAAACAGAGGTCCAACCGAGCTATTATGTTTTTTGGAACAAAGTTGTGTAAATGCTACAAAATATGTAGTTTTTTCTTTGAATTTCAAAATAAAGAAGGTAGAATGAAATTTTGCTGGCTGTAAACTCCAAAGGTACATTTTTTTCGGAGTGTGGTAAGTTAATATTCTGCAACTCTTCCGATGTCTTAGAAAAAAAATAAAATATGCTTACAATATTCAGCAGCGAAACAATTTCGATTTAAGGATATGCAATGGCATTGTAAGCAAACTTAAAGTATGCTATTCTAAAATGATATCACTTGCTGTCATTGTAACACTCAAACAGGCAAAGAGAGTTTATTCCATGAAACCAAGTCAAGGATATTTTCCTTGCATTTACAGACAGTTTAATTTAAGAGGCAAAAAACTCTGCCCGACGAAAAGATACATGTAGTAGATAAGGCGTCATAAGAAACAATTTATTTTAATGATCATAAACACTGGCAAGGATAACATGAAATCTAATTTGTCTGGTTCCAAAAATGTAACCACATTTCTTTTCTTTTTTCTAAGGACACCAAGGGACAAACTGTAAAAAAAAATGTGTCATGTCGAAAAGAAAGAAATTCTATTAAGCGAAATGAGTTTGGTTACAGAATTAATAAAATTCAAGGATGAGAACCATTTTGTGCAAATACCTTTCAAGGTGTTTAAAATTGAATCAAGTCCTAGCAAGACATCTATCCTTTTCAACACTCCCATGGTAAAATATTTCAGTTACATTCTAAATTTAATGAATTCACTCCAACGAAAAAGGATATCCCTGATGCAGTGTCCTTTTAAAAAAATAAAATATAAAAAAAACGAAACTCCCTTTTACTAGAAATACTTTTTTATGGTCAATTCTTTTGGGGCTCCTTTGACCTTTTGGAATACCCAAACAAACACGTATCTCTGAGTAGTAGAGAAAAAAACTGCCTTCCTCTGTGGGCATCCTTGAACTTTTTTTGTATTTACCATTTGACTTCCGGTAGACGTGGTCTATAGTCCGACCACCATCACGACCACCACAACTGAAGAGTTGAAGGAGCCACACGAACTGTTTGTTTTATTATGCCGACTTACAAACGCCCAACGTAGATGAATCCTTTTTTTCCTGGAGAAATGTTTACAAAGCGAAGTTAGTAGCCATCGTTATCGCGAACTAGCTTAGAGCTGGAGGACATGGTCGCTGTGCACTGGGACGTTGGGAAAGTTTTATGTCTACAGAACACCAAATAAAAAGGGCGATGCAGTGGCAGTAGGAATAGTACCAAAAGGAGTAGGTATTCACTAGAGCTTTGAATTAAATAAAACAGCAACTGCAGGGAAGAAGAGGCAGTTAACAAAGGATGGAAAGGTGGGTGGATGGGTCCATTTATATATATATATATATATTTATATATATTTTTTGGTAGAATAACTAAACACTGACTTAGATTCTGCAGTTCAGTCGGAAAGGAGAAATCAAATCGATTGAATTGTAAAGATTCATTCGAGCTAACTTTGAACAAGATGGATCTATTTATTTAATTTAGTTTTAGTTACTTTGTTTTTGGTTTATATAAGCGTGTAAACTTAAATAATCCAACAGGAGACTTAAAATCTATTCGAAACATATGTAAGTTAACTTAATTTAAGACAGTGACGGGGGTATTTTAATTAGTTTGATGGCTAATAAGTATAGAATTCCTCAGAGTGAGCTTACTGAAAATGAAATCGAAAATATTAGATAAATTATTAGCCTCACGTAGCATTCTAGTACGTGGTTCATGGAAACAATAGCTCATACGGTGGCACGGCAGGCGTAATTGAAATACTGATCTTAAAAGTCGGGAAGTGGACTTTAAGAGGATTTGTCGAATAAGTATAGCGTAGTCAATATTTTCGACAAGCAGTTGATGTACAAAAAATGCTCCAACGAAATAGTCAGTTGCATTGCTCTCCTTCAAAATTTCACCCACAATATGCGTCATGCTTCGAATGCACCTCAGTGCACCCTCAAGCTCAACTTCAAACAAACAACATGTTTGTGGAATAATTATTTGAAGCCAACGGAAACCGGCATATCCTTTGCCCCTTTCCCTCCTTTTCCATCCGCCCGTACCCTGAGAACCAATATAAGGGTATTAATAATCCCTTCCCTTAGTATACTGATGTGCTGCATCCCCTTGTGGGTCCTATGGCTTCTACTACGACTACGCGCTACCGACCGTGTACGATTTCTGGCAATGTGTCTCAGCTCTCATCAACTTTTCCGCAATTGCCGTGCCTTCTTCTCGACTATTCTACGTCATATTTTTTCGGACCACCAGGTATTCTGCCATTCTCAGTTAGAAGGTTCCATTGCATAGCATGGTTAGCAATGGAACTGTCACCTATTCGAAACGCATTACCAATCCACTGCCACTTCCGTCGTTAGCAGGTTGTGTTGATTGGTTCCGGACCCATTCTCTGGTAGCAGTGTTCGTTAGAGATGCGGTTGGGCCAGAAAATCCTTAAGATGTTGCGCAGGCACATGTTGACAAACGTTTGCAGCTTTCTCGTGATATTAATGATCATCTTTCACCAGCTGCATCCATATAACAGCACGTTGGAGCGGAACAGTCTTAGCTTAGTGTTCAAACTGATTGCATTATTCACTATATTTTGGACAACATCCCAACCGGGGTCTTTGGTTTGGCTGCACGAAGCACATCATTAATCACCAATAGAAATAGTATTGGTGAAAGAATGCAGCCTTATCCTACCCCACTTTGGATCTCAAATTCCTCAGACAACCTTCCTCTGTGCATACCGTGGCTCTGGAACCCATTGCATGTACTTTGATAATAGCAATTAATTTATCTGGAATACCTCTCCTGCACAAGGCACTCCAAAAACTCGCTATTGACACTATTAACCGCCTTCTCAAGATCGCAAAAAGCGGCGATCGATCTTCAACGCACTACTCGATGATGATCTGCAGGGTGGTAATTTTGTCGACACAGGAGGATCCAGAGCGGAAACCTGTTTGTTTGGCATCGAGTGTGTCTTTGAGATATTGTTGGATTCGCTCCAGGTTGATTTTAGCTATTATCTTAGCTACAGCATGCAGCACGCAAACGCCTCCAGTTTTCGCACTCCGTTAAATTGTATTTCTTAGGAAGCTTAACACGCGTTACGAAAGTTTTCTCTATAAGGGAGAGGAGTAGATCAGGTGATGTTGTTGACGCTACTCGTAAGTGCTACAGTCAAGTCTTACCGCCTTGTTGTTTTAAGTGCTTTGATCGCGGTAGTGATCTCATCTTTGCTGCATATTCGAGTATTTCTTATCTCGGTCACTTCAGTCTAATTTGGAAGCATATGGCTAGCGAATGCACGTCTCAAAACCATAGCAAAATGCTCCTCCCATCACTGGATATTCGTTGGAGCTAGAACCACCTATCAGCTCTTTGGTGATTCTGTAGATGGTCCTGCTGTCTGCTTTGTTATTTTGTTTTCTTTCTCTTCTTTCCTTCTGATTCACAGTATTTTTCCCGACCACCGATGTCATAGGCATATCCATCATCCAACAAAGCGAACAATTTTTTGCACCCATATGACTAAGACATTTCCAGTGTTGCCTTGCAGTAGGAATAAACTTTCTTGAGTTAAATGTCAACAAATTCCAAACTATTACTTATTCCCGGAAGCGTCTTCTGGCAGCTTTTAGAAAATATGTGATTTGAGATGAGCCAGTTCCCACTGTCACTCTTCTGTGTGATTTGGGTGTTATATGCGACAGTGAACTTAATTTTCGTAGCCATATTGACAATATCATTAACAGAGTTATGTGAAACGTTGGTCCAAGGAATTCTCAAATCCTTACGTCACGAATCCCTGTACTTCACATTTGTAAGACCAATTCTAGAATATGCCGGCCAAAGTTGGTCTCCCTACCACGATACACATTCGTATCAAACTGAGTGTGTCCAACGGAAGTTCATCCGTTTTGCTCTACGTGAACTCCCGTGAGCTGACCGATTCAACCTACCTCCTTACGAACATCGTTTGAACTTGCTGAACATGCAGTCGCTTGAAAAGCGTAGAAAAGTTGCCGATATACTATTTGTACATAAGCTATTAGCAGACAACTTTGACTGTCCAAACCATCTCACTCAACACTAATCCGCATATTCTGAGGCAGTACCTCTCTTCAGCCTCAAGTTTGGCCGTACGAATTACGGGTGTAATGATCATGTGCCTCGAATACTGCGCGTGGCTAATGACTGCCATAACCGTTTTTGATTTTCAATGCAGCAACAACTCAGAAACTCCCTTTATTTCCCTTCTGCACTCAGGTTTTGATGAAGATTTACACTAGTTATTAAATAAATATTGTATAACTAAACAATAGTTTAATAGCATTTAGTACAGTAGTTCCTTTGTGGTTGAAAAGGACAATTGCGAACATAGGCAACTGCTTGACATTAAGTTGCAATAAGCTCAAAACATTTTTTTTCTGGCACCAGGTGTATAACTTAATAAGTCAACCTGCAAAGAAAAAGGATCGGAAGGAGACGAAATTAGTTTGGAGATTCTCATGAAGTTGGCATGAATCCATAAGTCAGACTTACTGAAAACGAGCTTGCCATCATTGATGTTTAATATAAATATTAGCGATCCCAAATGCCTTCGCTGTGATGACCTTTCTTGTATACCAAGCGAGTTGGTTACGAGAAATCTAAACAGGGCTTAATACTGACGACCGTCAAGGTATGATTTTACCCATAAGGCAAACATCCACAGGAAAAAACGCCTTAAGTTTAAGAAGATTGATTTTATGGAAGATATAATCAAACGCTTTGCTGAAATCGGTTGCCAGAACGTCTACCTCTGTACCCTCTTCAAGTGCACATATTGCATTGAAGACCTAACCTTAAAAAATGCATACTGCTTCATTCATGGAAGGGATTTATTTACAGTGAACAAATAGTTTAAATGCTTAGTTTAAATACTGACTTACTTACCCAATCCGAGGTGGACCTGGTCTTCAACCATCTAACCTCTCCAGCGAACCCGGTTACGAGTCAGTTGCTTCCAGTTGCGCGCGCCAAGCTGGTCGAGGTCCCCCTCCACTTGCTCGAGCCACGTACTGCAAGATCGCACTCTAGTGGGAATTATAGACGTGTGTTTCACCTAACATGTTTTCCAAGATGAGCTTAGGATAACTCACACTGCGCCCACCTAGCCATCTTAGTCGCTGTATGTGAAATCTTCTGGCTAAGTCGATGTCCTTGCATAAACCGTGTAGTTCGGCATAATACTTTCTCCTCCACTCACCGGCTATGCATGAGGAAGATCCCTCGAATGACTTTTCTCTCAAAGTCACCAAGGGCATCCTCATTCAATTTTGACAAAGTCCTTGCCTCCGCACCATACAACTTATATAGCGTTACCTTAGCATGGGGCTTTATTACTCGGTTGTCTTCTTAGCCCATCAAAACAGCGATTTGCATGAGTAATCATTTGCGGAGTTCACCATAGAGCTTAGGTAGCCAAAGTCCCAAAGTGTTGCGTTCTGTCCAAGGCGCCGATGTTGAGTGTCCTTTTTTGTAAACAGCATATACATACGTATATTTTGTTTTGCTTTCATTGACCATTTTTTCTGCCTCAATATCAATACTAGCAAATGCCTCACTGACGGCCCGATGTGTTCTTTCAACTATATCAATGTCATCGGCATAAGCGAGTAGTTGTACAGACTTGTAAAAGATTGTGCCTCCGGTATTGGCTTGTGCGTTCCGTACAATTCTTGGCCATGTATAACTCGTCTCCCCACTCGCTGTCATAGGCAACTTTTAAATCAATAAAGAGGTGATGCGTATCAATTTTATATTTATGGATTTTTCAAAGATCTGCAGTAATGTGAATATTTAGTAAATGGTGGAGTTTTCTGGACTGCAAACGCACTGGTAAGGACTCATCAGGTTGTTGACAATCGGCTTTAGGCGGTCACGTAATACGGCAGAGAGGATCTTTTATACGATATTGAGCAGACGTATGCCCCTGTTGTTGGCGCAGTTCTAAGGGTCTCCTCTCTTCAGGATCTGATAACGGACTAAGGCTAATTGATTTCGCTGTGGAGCGAAATGTCACCATATCAAGCACATGGTTTCCTCATCGCGATATTCATAAGCAGACATGGCGGTCCAATGATCATGTAACGATCAACCAAGTGCCAAGTGTCAAGCATGCCTCCAGTATTCTGGATGTCCAAACCTTGCGAGCGGCCAACATAGACTCGGATCATTACCTTGTTGTAGCCAAGGTACGAATGCGGATATCCCAATCTGAGTAACAAAGAAGAATCACTGTGAGAAAATTTAACGTCGAAAAGCTACAATCGCAAGAGACCCCCGACTCTTCGCTGAACGCGTATCCCGAAATCTCTCAATCACCCCCATGCCGCCAGCATCAAGTACCGAAGACCAGTGGCAACAATGCCAACATGCCATCAGAAACATTATGTGCTGGGTCTCGCTCGCCCACCACCGCGAAACCCCTGGTTTGACGAAGAATGCCGGCGAGTGCATGCAGCAAAACAAGAGGCATATAAAGCGGTACTGCAAACGAAGACGAGAGCTGCTCTTGAGCTCTACGAGCAAAAGAGACGGGAAGAACATCGGCTTCTCCAAAAGAAGTAGAAAGAGCATGAGAAGCGCGTGTTTGAGAATATCGAGAGTTTATACTCCAGGAACAATGTACGGAAGTTTTACCAAAAGTTAAAAAGAACGTGTCAGAGGAGCAATAGTCGTACAGAAACCTGAAGAGATGAAAATGAAAACCTCGTAGTAGAATCACAGTCGGTGCTGAGAATATGGAAAAACTACTTCTGCAAACTGTATAACGGCGACGAAGACCAACATCCCGCTGTCAGCCAGAATGAACCATTTAGCATAGACGATGATAGTCAAAATTTCCGTCCACCTGACTAAAACGAAGTGAGGATAGCAATATCCAAGCTAAAATCCAACAAGGCTGCTGGACCTGACGGTTTACCGGCCGAACTTTTCAAGGCAGCTGGGGATGAATTGGTAGAGTGCATACACCAACTCATCTCTAAGATTTGGTCAGACGAGTGTATGCCTGATGAATGGAATATCAGCATCGTTTGCCCGATCCACAAGAAAGGAGACCCCCTCAACTGCGCCAATTATAGAGGTATCAGTCTCCTCAACATCGCATACAAGATCTTTTCTGCGATATTGTGTGAACGCCTGAAACCTTTTATCAACAGCCTGATTGGACCCTATCAGTGCGGTTTCAGGCCAGGAAAGTCCACCATCGATCAAATCTTCACACTTCGGCAGATCCTGGAGAAAACCCAAGAATTTCAAATCGATACTCACCACCTCTTTATCGATTTCAAGGCCGCCTATGACAGCATCTATAGAGAAGAGCTTTATAGAGCCATGTCTAGTTTTGACATCCCTGCCAAACCTGTCCGCCTGTGTAGGTTGACGATGCAGAACGCTCGCTGCTCCATCACCTTATGACCATATAAGTTTAACCATCTTGGATTGGCTTTGTTGATGATTCTATCCCAAATAATTCTCCTAGCCACACACCTCGGTGGTTTGATGTTACCGATATTGTCCCTATGCGGATGCTCTGCTCCTCTTTTGGCCAGCTCGTCAGCCTTTTCATTGCCTTATATATTGCAGTGTACCCAACATAATCTGGTACGGTTCTACGTACATAATGCCTTAAGCAATGTGCGGCAATTCCTCACGATCTCAGGTTTAGTGACACAAGACTACAGCGCCTTTAGCGCAACCTTACTGTTAATGAAGATGGCGATATTCTTGTTGGATACTGATCCCGTCTTAAGTAATTCCGCAGCTTTAAGCACAGCTAGAACCTCTACTTGGAACACAATGCATGTGTCCGGAAGTCTCAGGACCACCTGTAGGTTAATATCTCTTGAATATATACCTGACCTTGATGGTATTAGAACCATCTGTGTCAATCTCGTTGTGGACAGAGACAGCTGTCAATCCTCTCTAACAGGATACATTACTTCGTACGGTGTGACGAAGTTCAATGTGCCAATATGTGTATGGAGTTGTGGGAATTCTGGGCGTATGCGACTTCGGTCGACTTGTCGGTCTGTGCAGGCTGACGATGGAGAACGCTCGCTGCTCCATCAAGGTCGGCAACGACCTCACAGAGACATTTGATATCAAAAAAGGTTTTAGACAAAGTGACGCGCTGTCATGTGACTTCTTTAAAATTGTACTTGAACGGATTGGCCAACACCGGAGGCACAATCTATTACAATTCTGTACAACTGCTTGCATACGCCGACTATATTGACATAATCGGAAGAACTCAACGGGCTGTCACAAGTGCGTTTGCAAGCATTAAGGCGGAAGCGGGCAAAATGGGTTTAGCGATAAACGAGGGCAAAACCAATTACAAGAAGGGACAATCTACACCGACGAATTGGACAGAACGTCACAGTGGGCAGCTATAACTTCAAGGTAGTAAGGGACTTTGTCTACCTTGGCTCTGCTATAATTTCAAAAAACAAGATCAACGCAGAAATCAAGCGAAGAATAACTCTTGCCAATAGCTGTTTTTTTGGGCTTATAAGGCAATTCAACAGTAAAGCCCTATCTCGAACAACTAAGGAGACTCTGTATAAGACCCTGATCATCCCAGTCCTGCTTTACGGTGCTGGAACATGGACTTTATTAAAAAAGGATGAAGAAATCCTTGGTCGCTTCGAGAGAAAAATTCTTCATAAGATTTTCGGCCCCGTTTGCATTGACTGGTTTTGGAGGAGAAGATTCAATCACGAACTATACGAGCTGTACAGCGACATCGACCTAGTCAAAAAACTGCGTATTGGACGTCTGAGATGGCTAGGACATGTAGAGCGAATCAGAGGCGGCATCTCTGTGGCTTGTTGTCAACTCTGCCACTGGTATTTCGCATTTGCTGCTGGCGGAATAGGACTTAAATTAAGATTAAAAGGGATTTTATCGGCAAAGGTCTGGAAGTCTCTTGCGATTGTAGCAGTCGGAAGTGAAACTTCCTCACAATATTTTGTTGCTTTCACTCCGCTCTGGATATCCGCATCCGTGTGTTGGCTATAACTAGGTAGTGATCCTCGAAAAGTCCGGACACCCAGTTTACTGGAAAAGTGCCTTCCGTCGATCGCATTGTGATCAATTTGGTTTACGGTTTTTCGATCAAAAGAGAGCCGTGTCCCAGTACAGTGCTTATACGTCTTGTCTAAGAGTTGGTAGAAGGCGCGAGCGCAAATTAAGCTTATGTTGGCGAATTTAGTCTTGATACGGATTGTCGTGAGGCGGAATGCCGGAAACTCTGCCGGACTTGTTACCTAAGTCTGTCTCTAATAGCAAATCCATACTCGAAAAGGAGTTGTTCTTATTGGCTTTAGCAATCACCGTAGTAGATGTTGCAGTTTTTCATCCTCCCTTTGCCCAGCCCATTCCATTGCATTTCTTGAATGGCTTTAATGTCTATTTTGCAGCAGTCTATGACCTACGCAAGTGGTTCAGCTGCACATGGTTTGTAGATTAAGCTAACATTCCAGGTACAGACACGAAGATCGTTGTCGTTTTTATGTTTGCAAAGGTCATACGTATCCGAGCCTGTTGGTAGCTTCTTAAACAACATTTTTTCACGTGGTAGAGAAACGCCAAATGATTAAATAGTTTATTGAAAGGACACTTGACTAAAAAAGTTAGCGAAGAGGTTGAAAATAATGTTTGGGTCTGCGGATGTGGTATTTGAGAAAGTAAGAGTTGATGAGGCCGCCTGATCTTCGTTTAGAGTTAATAAAATTGTAGAGCGGATTCCAGGTACTTTACCAGAACCAATCTCATGGAATGAGACCAAAGCTGCTAAATGTAAAAATAAGCAATGTCCGCTTCAAACATCTTACAACAAGGCTCAAGGATATATTGTAATAGATCTCAGCCGATGAAAAATCACAACTTTCAAAATACATTCAGTTCTAAGAGGATCTAATTAGAGCCTTCTTCTTCTAATAGTACTTTTTGTCTGTGAACTAAAGCCCATTTAAAGTGAACTGCTACTTAAATAACCATCCTCTTTCTCTACTATCCTTAATGATAGAAAATATTCAGTGAAAACAATTTAAGAATAATAATTTAATTCAGCGCATAATAAAGTATTTACAACAATAGGTACGCGGAAACCCGATGCGGCGACGGTGGACACCACCGCTTCCGCTTTTCTTGACACCACCAGGAGCAGCAGGATATGTTTTCATTTCATGTCACGGACAGGCACACAAGTCGCAGTTCTTTCTTAGTTTTTCTATGAAAGATTTTTAATTGAAAGTGGAAACTACGATACCAACACTTTGACATTGCTAATGAGTAAATCCCCACGAAAAAACAAACCTTTTTTTTTCATCCATCTTTCTAAGTTTTCTTCTTTCTCATCCTTTTTTTAAAGTTTCTTTCAATTTTTAGCAGCAAAAAGGCCGTAGATTAAGTCTCCTCTCTGTGTGTTAGTGATATAAAATATTAAAATGCTGACGCTTGCCAGGAATTTTCTTATCCTTGGCGGAGATTTTTTTCCGAGAACTTTGACGATAATGCTTTCGTTTAGTATATTTAATTCTTGCAGATTGCATAAAGCTAAAAGTTTACAAGAAAATTTTCACAGAGGTGCATCAGGTTTAAATTACAAGCTATTCAAGGATGATCGTAGTGTGCAGATTGTAACAACTAGGTAATGGTAGTGACTTGGATTTCAACTTGAAAGGCTTTAATTTGCGCGAGGAATTGTGATGATTATATCTTTTGATGGTAGGGCAAAACTTCGTAAAATGTCGATGAAGAATTTGCATCGTGTTCTTTTTTGAGTTTTGTACTTATGCTTTTTCGAATTTTTCAATGAATTATAGGAAGATGGGGGGTACAATTATTGTAAGATGTACATAAGTGAAGCGAAAGTTGGAGTCTGGCTTTATTTCCTTTATAGAACTTGAAGAAGCTTGAACCAAGTTCTCTTCGAAGCCATATTTAGGCTCATAGCTGATTTAGTCGTAAAATACCTGCTGTCTTACCAGCTTTACTTCAGACACCAAACCGTGCAAGGAAAAAATATATGCCCTTGTGGGTTCTAGGGCATCTACTACGACTACGCGCAACAGCGTATGGTTTCTGGCAATGTGCCTCAGCTCTCCCCAACTGCCGTGCATCCCACCCGATTGTTCTGCGCCATGTTCTCCTCGGACCGCCAGGTATTCTACCATTTTGAGTTAAAAAGTTCTATTGCACTATCACCTTTTCGGAAACGCGGCACCAATCCTCTGCCACTTCCGTCGTTGAATGATTTTGCTTATGTTCCTGACCCGTTGTCTGGTAGATGTGTGTTGGTAATACGATTGAGCCAGAAAGTCCTTACATGCGGTCCCCACTAGCGATAAATTCATAGCATGCTTTAAAGCATACTTTCAGTATCGCAAGTGGAGACCATTATAGCAGTTATATTTTCAGAGCAAGCGGTAGATGGTATGCTCTCATGGCATACCATCTATCGCCAACCTTATCGCCAATAGAGCTGTCACTTTGCTGTCACTTTTGCCATTTCCATTGCAATAATAAGATATTGGATTGCCTGTAACACTGAAAGGTTTAATTGCTTTATTACGGTACAAGACCGCAGGAAATGCTTAATGAGCGTCTTCGCATCTCTAGAAAAATCCATCTGCGTTTTTCCAATACATAGTATACCTTAAGATCCGGTGCACTGTCGGTACAAGATCACAAATGGTAATTATGGTAACTTATTAATGTTATGTGTGGTTGGTGGGTATGGGACCGACACACAATATAAGACGGAGGTCTGCCAAGGAACAAATTAGAATGTGGTTAGAGTTGGTTTTTTTTTTCAAAATGAGTGAATGGAAATTATCACAAAAAGAAGTGATTAAACTTATTAATAACTAGCTTAAACCGCGCCGCTTCGCCAGGCATTTTTTTTTTCTACTCAGCTGTATGTGCCACAATGGTATCGCACACAAAAATGTCTAAAATGTCTTTTTTTCAATGTTTTTGAATGTTTTCGTAATTTTTTTTTTTGCATATCACCTCTGTACTATAATAATCTACATTTAAAATAAAAAACAACTAAATTGGTTGAAAATTACGGGCGATAGAGGGACACATACGCATTTTGCCACTTAGTTTTACTTATTGTATAAATATTATTCACAATTTGAGACCCCGTGGAATTATAAAAGTAAAGAATATAAACGGGTTGATTTTAAGAGAAATGCATGGATTCAGTTCAGAGGAATTAACCCAGAAGAGATCAACCCAAAATCGACTTTTCCTCTTTTTGTTCTGCAATTCCGCCAGCTGCTTTAGCGCATTTAGTGCAATGATACTCTGTACGTGTCTATTCGCTGGTATTCTCCACTATACTGAAAAAGTATGTCATGAAATGCCCACCGATGAAAATCGGACAGCTCTTGTGCTCTCTGTCTTCTGCTCTTACTTGTGCTTTCTACAAAAAGTGGATAGATTACCTGTATGTCTTAACTTGGTTCAAATACCATACGCGAATGAAGCAAAATTTGTATAAAGGACTCTAGATGTTATGCTTAAATGGAAATCGCACGTAAAAAAGAAATGCGATGAGCTCGAAAACAAATACCGACAAATGTACTGACTACTGGGAAAACATTCGAAGTTGAGTCTACATAACAAACTGCTTATCTATAAGCAAGTGCTAAAGCCAGTGTGGACGTATGGTATACAACTATGGGGTTGTACCAAGAGAAGCAATAGAAACGTCATACAAACTTTTGAAAATAAAGTTCTTAGAACGATCGTTAACGCACCGTGGTATGTACGTAACGAAGATATTCATCGGGATCTGGGAATTCCCAGTGTCGTCGAAGAGATAACAAAATTTGCGCGTAAACACAAAGATGTCTAATGTGCTACATATCTTTTTAACTACATACGAACATCTTTTTTCCAAAAATCACGTGTCTCGTAAGCGAAAATAAAAGTCCTGGATAAGCGTCGGCTTAGTTGTAGTATTAATTTTGAAGAGAGGTATTTTTTTAGTAAGTAAAAATCTCATACTACCATAAGCACGCGCGGTCGGGCCTTATGGTGTCTTTAGAAGATTGTTTCACGTGCTCTTGGCAAAAAAAAAAAAAACTTGTGCTTTCTGCGATAAATTTATAGCGAGTGGAGATGGCGTGTAACGAACGTTTGCAAATTTCTCGTGATAGTAATGGTTCCTCGCCACTTGCTGCATCCACATAGCAGCACGGGAAACAGTCTTAGCTTGGTGTTAAAACTGAATACATTCGTTTGCCAGATTTGTACAATATCCCGAACGCGGACTCTGCTTTGGCGATCCTGTTGGCTGTATCCAGTTCGGTTCCACTAACGGTCGCGACAATAATCCCAACAGGCTTAAAATTCTCTACTCTCTCCACCGGTTTTCCACCAATGCATATTTGAGCCGATGAGATTGTTCTAAGGTTGATCATTTTAATTTTTGTCGTGTTAATTTTCAGCCCGACGCCGCCTTCCTCACTCTCCACATCTGCTGTCCATAATTCTATGAGAGAGTGAGCATATGTTTATACATCGTCAGCGTGGTCAAGATGTTTCAGTTGGGATGTAAGGATCCATCAATCGTTTAACTCTATTACGGAAATCCACGACGTAACTTGGATATGAAGAGGAAAGGCTCCAGTACATACTTACTCCATGAATAGTGGCCGAATTGATCAAGAAAAATTTGGCTGGGATTAGTTGGTTTCAGTTTTGGTTTCTTGTATTTCTTTGGAGTACCTTTTGAGGTATCCAGATAGTGTATGGTCACATAATTTAACTGTACCAGTAGAGAAATTGAAGGGATATTGTTACTGCCAAATAGCAGTAAATTAAATGTGCTGCAGCATCACTCCTTCACTCCACTCACTTGCACTAGAATAGCACATACACTCGCAATGTGCAACAGCACAAAATTCACAATTTTGGTCGCATCGCATCACACTTCGGTTTTGGACGGCTAGCAGACAATGGAAAATTCACGAGAATCACAAGAGAAAGTATATATAATCACCACTCGCATCGCAAAAGGAAGGTAGTCAGTCACTTATCGTCATTCCTCGCAAATCACCATGGTCATAGCCCAAGAGGGGTTTCGCCGCACCTAGTTTACACCAACACATTTACAACCCTTTGTTCTATTGCATTGCATAATTCATTTTCGTTTATCAATTAATTTCATCTTCTCTTTCTTTCTTTTATCAGCGAAGTTATGATCCGAAAATAAGGGATCATAACCCTCCCACTTCACTGCATTTCTACTGATCCGCCTGTGGGGTTCGTTCAATTAATTATCGATTAATCAATTAATTTCATCTTTATTAGAAAGTCAATTCTGCATGGTTTTAATACAAGTTGTAATAAACCATTGAAGAATTTCAGCTACGGTGTTCACAGATTTATTTTCAAGAATTGGGTTTTCATTGATTCGCTAATATCTGCTTAATTGCATAAATCGCAACCTTAGTTCTTTTCGAAATATAGTCCGCTAAATAATCTTCAAAAAAAACTTGAGGATTCTTCAGATATGGTTGGCATTTGAACTGACAACCTACAACTAAACAACTGAATACATTACCACTACACCATACCACCTATGTTATATAGAGCGTTGGTTGGTTAAATCGCTATAACAGGCCCATCGGAATCCCTGGAGAAGATTTATATAAGGCACAGAAACCTAAACCATTTCGTCCAAACCTTTAATTTTCCTGCAAAGTTTAAGTATTGTGATGTTATTAATGCAACTAAAATCATATAAGTCATTGAAAAAGTAACTGACTAACAGCCGTATTAATAAAAAATCGCTAAAACGCCGATAACCACTGAGTTAACTAGCTCGTAGTTAGCAAGGTTATCCATTAGTTAAATAATTTTCTTTTTAATAAAAATGTTTTCTGCATGCAATAGGTATCACAGCAACGACACCGCACCAGCACCGCAACGACACCGCACCAGCACAGCAGCGGCAAAGCAACTGCACCGCAGCGGCACGGCAAAAGCACCGCAACGGTACCGCAACAGTACTGCAACTGCACCGCACCCGCACTGCAAACGCAGCTTCAACGCAACTGCGGAGCAACGGCACCAAAACTGCACAGAAACTGTACCGCAACTGCACCACAACGGCACGCCAATTGCACCGCAGCAGCACCTCAACTGCACCTCAACTACACCGGAGCCGCACCGCAGTTGCAGTGCAAAGCACCGCAATATCACCACAACGACAGCGCAGCAGCACCACAACTGCACGACAGCCGCACCGCAACTGCACCGCAACTACACCGCAACATAACCGCAGGAACACTGCAACGGCACCGCAGGAGCACTGCAACGGCACCGCAAGAGAACTGCAACGGCACCGCAGCAGCACCGCAACTGCGCCGCAACATCACCGCAACTGCACCGCAGCGCACCGCAGTAGTACCGCAACGAACCGCTAAGGCACTACAGCAGCACCGCACAACGACACCGCAACGGCACCGCAACTGCACCACAGCCGCACGGCAACTACACCGCAACGATACTGCATTTACACCGCAACTGCACCGCAGCAGCACTGCAACGGCGCCGCAGCAGCACCGCAACATCACCGCAATTGCACTACAACCGCACCGCAACTGCACCGCAAGTGCACCACAACGGCACCGCAACTTCACCGCCGCACCGCATCTGTACCGCATCGGCAACGCAAATGCACCGGAGCCACACCGCAGAAGCACGGCACCTGCACCACAGCTGCACCGAAACTACACCGCAACGGCACCGAAACTGCACCGCAGCAGCACCGCAATGACACCGCAACTGCACCTGCTGCGGTGCAATTCCGGTGCAGCTGCGGTGCCTTTGTGGTGTCGTTGCGGAGCTGCTGCGGTGCAGTTGCCGTGCGGCTCCCGTACAGTTACGGTGCTGCTGCGTTACTGTTACGGTGCCATAGCGGTACCAGGACTTATGCGCGTACCCGATTTGGAAGGAATATACTAATGTGTAAGAATTGGGTCGACGTTGTACATCTCCCACGCACTCTCCTGCGTGAATTTTCCTACTAGCTCTATACAGCGCCGGATTCGATACTTTGTGCCCTAGTTGCCCTTGTTTCCTTAGTTTTTCTCTTTTTGTTATTAGATATATTCTCTTCCAAAGGGTAGATGGAATCATTTATTCATAAAGAAACAGAATAAGGGGAAATTCCTATGGAAATACAATGTTTAGTCAGAAGTCTAATAACAGAAATAGCTCTATCTGCAAAAAAAAGTTATCTCTCCTGTGATGTCACTCTGTGTGGTGATACCCTAGGCCCGTGCCTAGTGGCCTTACATAAATCCATCATTCAAGTTACGGGCGAATGTATGATTTATAGATAGTGGCCAAATCAGTTGGAGTGAAAAGGCATTTACATCCTTCGAGGAAACCAAGGCATCTAGCACCACCTTTTGCAACATCAGTAATCTTCGGGTTCAACGTAGGTCTGGGTAAATATTCATACCGAGCATTGACAAGCCATTCGATTCCTCTAGATCAACTCCAATTATTTTTATTTTGTCCACGTCGGAGTCACACTTGAGAGACACTGAGTTTTTGATGCGTTAATCTTAATTGTTTCTGGAAGTCCAAATTCAGGAAGCCGCTTATCACTCAATATAAAGATGGTGCATATGAATATAGTTAAGCCTTGGATGTAGATGTCATTCCAGAGCGGAAGCTCGTTGTTTCCTTGTTCAGAATGCACTTGATGCAATATATCTTCAGCCATACTATACCTAGGCTCCTCTCACAGATTTTTTGGTTCATTTGGCTGACAGAATATAAGAAAGATCGCAAAGCAAACAAATCTAGAGAGAAAGTATGATACACATACACTTGAGGTTTGAACATATTTTGTATAGGAGTATATAGGAGTAGGAATGGGAGCTAGAGATCGTGCGAGAAATCCCGAATGACGATTGAATGGAACAAAGCAGCAACTTCGTCATTGCGATTGAATCGAAGTCGTTGATGAAAACAAATGAAATCAATGGATATTTTAAAAATAGTTATTTACGAGTACTTATTCCTCAGCATGTAGGTATAGTTAAGAAAAGATTAAAGGTTTAAAATTAATTTAGGTAAGTATATTGGCTCCATGCAACAGTTTTTCTTTTTGCATTTTTTTATAATTGGCTTAACTAACGATGAGCGTGTGCTAAGTCTGACGATATACCATATGTGTAGCTAAACACTCAGACCTGCGTTAGCACATCTGGGTGAATTTCAGCGCGCATATGTTTAACCGGACGAGGCATCTCTTGTTGACCTGATTGGCTAATATATACGTCTCAGAAGTCCAGCAAGAGCTCCTCAGAAGGAGGACGTGCGGCGGATGAATTTTCCCGATGAAATCAACGGTGACGTCTACAGGCCAGCGGATACCTTACTTAAGCTACTTCGACATATTTGGGGCTGAGGTCTGTAACGATTTCCAATACTGCGTCAGGGTACTGAAAAAGAGACGGTGGCGGATGAACTCTTAATGGGCGAATAGCAGCGCTCATATCCCCGAAGTGGGTTACTGCCATCCCTGTATCCGGCCTCTTGTCCTAGGGGTTGCTAAAAAAGGATCTGGCCCTCCAGGTTGGGGGTTGTGCCGTCGGGCTAACTTCCCTACCACGTAAAAAAAACCTTGGGTTACAAAGCAACCAACAGCCTCGGATACAGATGATTTTATTGTTGACGACCAAACAAACTGTGACGAGCAATTATAAAAACGACAACGATCTTCATGCCACGTGGAATGTTAGGTCCCTCTACAAACCATGTGCAGCCGAACAACTTGCGGAGGCCCTAGAGTGTCTCAAAGCAGACATTACCGCCACCCAAGAAGTGCGATGGGTTGGGCCGGGCAAAAGGAGTATGAAAAACGGCGACATCTACTACGGCGATTGCTACAAACAAAAAGGACAGCGTCTATTCAGGTGCGGATTTGCCATTACAGGGAGACTTAGGCAAGAAGTCTTAAGTTTCCGGCATGTGAACGAGCGTCTCATGACTAACCGTATCAAGGGTAAATTTGCCAACATTAGCCTAATATGCGGTCACGCTACTCACAGGAAGATGGACGACGCGAACAAGGATGACTTCTACCAGCTCTGGGACAAGACGTATGAGCAATGCGTTAGTCACGACGTTAAAATTATCCTAGGTGATCTCAACACAGAGCTAGGAAGAGAGGACGTCCTTAGTAGCGTGGTCGGAAAGCACAGCCAGCACGACATCACATCCGACAACGGACTCAGGCTAGTCGACTTTGCGGCGGAACGAAACTTTGTCGTAGCTAGTACGCGGTTCCACGTCGCGATATTCACAAGGGAACATGGCTCTCCTTTGATCGAAAAATCGTCAACCAAATCGATCACATTGCGATCGATGCAAGGCACTCTTCCAGTATTCTGGGTGTCCGGACTTCCGAGGAGCCAACGTGGACTCGGATTACTACCTAGTTGTAGCCAAGGTACGGATGCGGATATCCACAACGGAGCAAAGTCAACGAAATACTGTAAAGAAATTTGATGTCGGGCGGCTACAATCGCAAGAGTCCGCCAGAGAATTTTCCGATCGAGTTTCTTCTAACCTTAATCTAAGTCCTGTGCCGCCAGCAGTAAATGCGGAAGACCAGTGGCAGTATTGCCAACAAGACATCAGAGATGCCGCCTCTGATGTACTGGGTTTCTCTCGGCCATTACAACGAAACACCTGGTTTGATGAGGAATGCCGACAAGCATATGCAGCTAAGCAAGAGACGAACAAAGCGGCGCTGCATAGAAGGATTAGAGCTGCCTACGTGCGCAGGAGAAAAGTGAAACATCGACTTCTCAGAAAGAAGAAAAAGGAGCATGAGAAACGCTCGATCGAGGAGATTGAGAGATTTTATTGCAGGAATGATGTTCGAAAATTTTACCAAAAGCATGTTCTTATTACATGCCAGGGTTTCAAAGCCAGAACAGAAGCCTGCAGGGACGAAAGTGGGAACATAGTTATAATATCGCAGTGGGTGCTGAGGATATGGAAGGAACACTTCTGCAGAATGAGCCATTCAACAGTGATGATGGCAGTCAAGATTCCCGTCAACCCGATCAGAATGAAGTGAGGATAGCGATATCTAAACTCAAACCCAACAAAGCTGCTGGAGCCGACGGCCTTGCCGTTGAACTTTTCAATGAAGGAGGAGATGAGTTAGTAAGGAGCATGATCGGACGGAAGTATGCCAGATGAATGGAACCTCAGCATCGTCTGCTCGCTCCAAAAGAAAGGAGACTCTCTAAACTGCGCCAATTACAAAGGTATAGGTCTCCTCAACATCGCATATACGATCCTGTCTGCCGTATTATGTGAACGCCTAAAACCGATCGTCAACAACCTGATAGGTCCTTATCAGTGCGGTTTAGGCCGGGAAAGTCCACCATCGACCAAATATTCACACTACGGCAGATCTTGGAAAAAACCCATGAATATAAACTCGATACGCACCACCCCTTCATCGATTTCAAAGTTGCCTACGATAGCGTGTATAGAGACGAGGTATACAGAGCCATGTCTAGTCTTGGCATTCCTGCCAAGCTCGTCTGTTTGTGCAGAATGACGATGGAGAGCTCTCGCTGCTCCATCAAAGTTGGTAAGAACATCACCGAACCGTTCGATGTCAGGAACGGTCTTAGACAAGGTGACGCGCTTTCGTGCGATCCCTTTAACATAGTACTGGAGAGAATTGTACGAAACTCACAAGTCAACACCGGAGATACAATCTTTTACAAGTCTGTACAACCACTCACTTATGCCGAAGACATTGACATAATCGGAAGAACTCAGCAGGCCGTCAATGGGGCATTTACGAGTATTGAGATCGAGGCAGCAAAGATGGGTCTAGCGGTTAATGAAAGCAAAACCAAATATATGCAGTCTACAAAAAAGGACACCCAACATCGGCGTCTTGGACAGAACGCCACAATAGACAGATATAATATTGAGGTAGTAAAGGATTTTGTCTACCTAGGCTCTTTGGTGAACTCCTCAAATAACATCAGTAGAGAGATCATACGAAGAATTACTCTTGCCAATCGTTGTTTCTATGGGCTAAAACGGCAATTGAGTAGCAAAGCCCTATCTCGAACTACTAAGGTAACTCTTTATAAGACACTAATCATCCCAGTCCTGCTGTATGGCACAGAGGCATGGGCTTTGACAAAACCGGATGAGGATGCCCTCGATTATTTCGAGAGGAAAGTTCTTCGAGCGATCTTTGGTACCGTTTGCATGAACGGTGAGTGGAGGAGAAGGTACAATGCCGAATTATACGGCCTAGACAAAGAGATCGACTTAGCCAGAAGAGTTCACATACAGCGACTAAGATGGCTGGGTCATTTAGAGCGGATGGAGCCCAACGTTCCCGCTAAGAAAGTTTTCGAATCCACCTCGGATGGACGACGCAGTAGAGGGCGACTTCGCGGTAGGTGGCGCAAACAAGTGGAGGGGGACCTCAACCAACTTGGTGCGCAACTGGAGGCAGCTGGCTCATAATCGTGCTGGCTGGAGAGGTTTGTTGGTTGAGGCCCAGGTCCACCCCGGACTGTAGCACCATCTAAGTAAGTAAGTAAGTAAAGAAGTCTTATCTTGGCTTAAGGAAAACGTGATATCTGCTAGAAATATCCGCACCTTTCAGACAGCTAAGCAGCAATCAAATCCTTGGAATCGACCTCTATAAATACCTTAGTAGCTCTAGACTGCCGATCGTCTCTCGTGGAGATGGCTGAGCAGTTCAATATTCACCTGCGTTGGGTGTCGTGGCATAGGGACATTCCAGAGAATTGTAAGGCCGATGAACTCGTCAGAATAGGAACAACTATACCCATCTTGCCGGACAAGGGTTCCTTAGGTATACCAATCGCTACTTGCAAACTTAAATTTAAGCTGGAAGCTATCGAGAGTACGAATCTTAGGTGGACAAGTGGACCCACATGTCTAGCGACAAAACAAATTTGGCCGAAGCTGGATCTAAAACGTTCTAAGAATTTGATGTCTTTTGTGAAGGGGCCACACCAGTGACCACTTATCAAGAATCATTTAACAAAAACGATTAACTGGAAAACGTATAAACACTGCACTTCGTAAATTGAACCCAGATGGCACAAGCCATAAATAATCGCAAGTAACGTAAGCGAATATGCTTCAAACAAACATACAACCGCCATGGGTAATTAGAACCCAGTGAAAGTGAAAACCTCTTGCCTGCGTTTAACGTCCGCAGAGAGCGAACAATATGCGCTTGGGTTGCAATATGTTTACTTGAAGTGTATCTGTAAGACGAGCTCGCGTGGAGTGACAGCGGTCGCTCCACTAATAACAAAAATATGCCGAATGGGCAATACCGAGTTCAAGCGTGAGTTGAGTGACATCGGTCACTCAACTAATAATATGGAATATGCTGGATAGGCAATATACGGTTCAATGTGCGAAGTGTGGAATTTAGGTAAGAACGAATGTATTGTAAAGTACTATATAAGAAAAATTAATTTCTTAATAAAATCACTTCTGATCTAGAAGCCAAAGGAAAACCTCTGAGTTTATTTACAGCAACTCGCTAAAAACCGAGGTTTTCCATCCCCAATCACGACGCCTTGAGGGGGCAAGTAATTGCTCTAAGGTTTGAGTCGAAAGGCGTAATAGCCAAGACGAGTCGTGGGGATTTCTACAGGGAAAGATACGACTACTGGAACCTGGAAGAGGGTAAAACCTCACACTTTCAACAGATTGCATATCGGCGCTATAATAGGTGTCGTCACTGGGCATTGTCTAATAGGCAAGCATGCTACAAGGCTTGGCGTTTTTGCGAACGATATTTGTGGAAGCTGCATGGATGACGAAGAGGAAGAAACTATTCCCCGCCTTCTTTGTTTCTGCCCAGCTCTCTGCCGTAAAAGGAAGCTTCACCTAGGAGCCCCTTATTACAACGACATAGGCGACCTGAAAAACATCGACGTTAATAGCCTCCTACGCTCCATAAGAAGCTCAAAATGGTTTAACGAGTAGGTAGGAGAAACGTTCTCCCATGATTCATGTGGTATCACAATGGACCTATTATTGGTCTAAGTGTGTTGGCGATTCTCAGATGGCAGTCACTTCAACCTAATCTAACCTAAGAGTCAACTGAAAAGGAGAAGAAGGAAGGTGGCTATGGAGCAGTGCAAAGAGGCTGCAGAGTCGACTGAAGGCGCAAGTGCCGAAAGCAGTCATCCTTCAGACCCGACATCGTTTCAAATCGAATGCAAGGCTATAACTTTGCAGGAGAGGAGAAATCCGAGAAAAACGAACTGGGTGTGGTTTAGAGAAGAGCTACGAGTAGACAGATCTGTCAAAACTCCAACGAAACTCAGAACGAAACGAAAGACTAAGGATACTAAGGATGTTCAAAACAGCATATTTGATGGCTACCAGTTAAAGTCATCAAATATGCTCTGGCATCTTTTGATGGTTTCAAACCGCCTGGCACTGATGGAATATATCCAGCTATGCTGTCAGAGTAGCTTTCATACCGAAAATTGGTAAGGAGGACTATTCGCTTCTTAAGAGTTTCAGACCCATAATTTTGACCTCCTTCTTACTGAAAAATATGGAGAGACTGGTGAAATTTCGCGTGCGCCAAGTTGCTTTGAAGCTGCATCCACTATCGGAGATGCAGCATGCTTAACAGAGTGGGAAATCCTGCGAGACCGCACTTCAAAATTTAGTGGCCAGAATTGAATGCGCGCTTGATAGGAAAGCATACGCGATGAGTATCTTCATCGGCATTGAGGGTACTTTTGACAATGCGACTTTTGACTGCATGTGCGACTCGGTCAGACAACACGGGTTAAATGAAACATTAGTATTGTCGATTAAAGCAATGCTAATGGAAATAGTTTTGGTAGTGGATGTGAATTGTGGCCGAAATGTTATGACAGGGGTTGTCCGCTAGGTTGCGTTCTGTATCCACTACTATGGTGCATGGTGGTCGACTCTCTGTTGAACACTCTAAATAGTTCTGACGTCTACGCTCAGGTATATGCGGATGATGTTGCTGTACTTTCTGTCGGGCCATGCCTGGCGACGGTCAGTGCTAACTGAATTGCGCGGCACTGGACATGATCGATGAATGGTGCACTAGGAGTGAGCTTTCGGTGAATCCTCTTAAAACTAAGGTTGTTCTCTTTACGAGAAGGAGGATTCTGACCGGCGTCACTATCCGCATTGCCAATGAAGCCAAATATCTGGGAGTGCTTTTGGATAAGAAACTTCATTAGTCTAAATACGTCGAGTCGAAAACATCCAAGGCGCTCTCAGTATTCTGGCAGTATAAGGGTGATTTTGGCAAGACAATAGGGCTTGTCACCGAATAAGGTTCTCTGGATTTACACGGCTATGATAAGGCCATTCCTCGCATATGCGTCGGTTGTTTGGTGGAAGGGGCTCTCGCGTAAATATGTGATTGCCTTTGCGCCAAACTTCAAAGAACGGCTTGCTTGGGCTGCACGAGAGCTTTTCCGAGTACGCCTGGCTCTACTCTAGACGCTTTGCTGAACTTATCTCCCCTCGATACTTATATCATATGTTGCACTATCAAAGCGATCCATCGTCTTAGGCGGGGCGGTTTGGTATACTCCACACTAGAATTTTGATGAACTTGCGGGGCACATATCTTTCAACTCCGGTCTTATGAATATGCCGTCTGACGCAATTACACCAGAACTTCAGCTGATGCGCAAATTCAGAGTCGACTTTTCTTGTGTTAAAGACTGACTTGGGCTAAAGTCTGAGCCAGGAATTGAAGGTTATCTGAGGAGGACATAAACACTACAGGAAGAAGAGATTCTGCTGGCGGAGGGTGGGTCAACAGCCCCCGACGAGCACTAGCTCGATGACCTCCACCGGAAAAATAAAGGTCGCCCAGGTAAACATCCACCACGCCATAGCGGCATCAGCCGCAATAGCTAGGATGTTTACCAAACAAAACATGGGCATTGCATTGATTCAGGAGCCATGGATCTTGAAAGGAGGAGTCAAAGGACTGTCATGCAAGGAGGCAAAGGTAATTTGGGATATAAGGGTGACCAATCCAAGGGCATGTATCCTTATCAATAACAAAATTACCTTTCTCCTACTTTCAGAATTTGCGACGCGAGACTTGGTGCCATTACAGGTTTCACTGAACATCGACGGAGTACACCGCACCATCATCATCGCCTCTGCATACTGTGCTGGGGATGAACCAGCTATCCCAACAGAACTGCAGCGCTTAGTGGAGCACTGTAACAAGCTCCAAATGCCGCTGCTGATTGGATGAGACGCCTATGCTCACAATATTATATGGGGGAGCACCGACACCAATACCAGGGGTGAGTCTTTACTAGAATTCACTCTTTGTTCATCCCTTGATATATATAATGTAGGGAATACCCCAACCTTTGTTACTAGAGTTAGACAGGAAGTTCTTGACCTCACGCTGGGTAGTCCGAGCATCAGTAGGTTAGTCAGGAACTGGAAAGTATCAGATGAGCCGTTATTATCTGACCATAGAATCATTGTGTTTGAATTAGATAGTGCATGTATCACAAGAAATCCAGTCAGGAACCCAAGAAAAACAAATTGGGAGGTTTTTAAAGAAACCCTAGACAGTAATCTGGAGCATATTGATCTGAGGAGGGCTCCATCACACTATCTAGAGTTAAAAAACGCGGTAGAGGGCATTAGCACCGCAATCACAAACGCGTTCGAATCGAGTTGCCCCATAAGCAACAGAAAGGGTGGGAAAGATGTGCCATGGTGGAGCAGCAACCTAACAAAATTACGCTCTGATACACGCAAGCTGTTTAACAGAGCAAAACGCCGCTACAGGGCGGCACTCACAAACTACAACAAGGAGTTAAGAAGGGCGAAAAAGGAAAGTTTCAGGAAGTTCTGTGAGACAATAAACAGTACTCCTGCTGCAGCCAGGTTACATAAAGCCCTTGCAAAATCCGGGGGAATGCCAACATCCCTTAAAAAACCTGACGGCAGCTTTACTAAAGATGAAGAACAAAGAGCATCACTGCTCTTAGAAACTCACTTCCCCGGAAGTTTGCAGAACACCTGTGACGGGAGCATGAAGAACACGACCAGATCTCGGAAGCAAGATTGGGAGATTGCAGGGGCTATCTGTTCCAGAGGGAGAATCGAGTGGGCAATTAGCTCCTTCCAGCCTTTCAATTCACCGGGTGCGGATGGTATTATACCAGCCCTATTGCAAAGGGGGCAAGGAAAACTACTACCACACCTGGTCAGAATAACAAAAAGCAGTCTTGCACTGGGATATATTCCAAACCAATGGAGACGGGCGAGAGTTGTGTTTATACCAAAAATACCCCACTGCATTATCGTCAGCATGCATACAGAGCGAGCAGGTCCACCGAGACTGCTCTGTATCAGCTGACGGAAACAATCCAAAGTGCTCTTGAAACAAAAGAGATAGTAATCTGCGCCTTCCTAGACATTGAAGGGGCATTTGATAACACTTCACATGAAGCTATTAAACGAGCCCTTGACAGAAAGGGAGTTAGCAGAACAGTATCCAAGTGGATGTATGAATTGCTGAGAACAAGATCAGCAGAAACTCAAACTTCACATGGAATTATCAAGGTCAACACAACAAGAGGATGCCCACAAGGAGGAGTGTTATCTCCCCTAATGTAGAGTCTTGTTGTGGATGAGCTTCTTGAAAAATTAACAAGCCTTGGAATTAATTGTCAAGCCTACGCTAATGACATTGTATTGATTGCCAGGGGGAAATTCGAGGAAACCCTATGTGATATTATACAAAGGGGCCTACCAGTAACTCAAGAATGGTGCAGCACAGCTGGGCTTAATATTAACCCGGCCAAAACCACAATAGTACCGTTCACGAGGAAGAGAAAACTTGAACTGAAGCCAATCCGACTGTCGGGCACGATACTGACTCCGGTAAAGGAAGTGAAATATCTACGATTACACCTAGATAGCAAACTCTTGTGGAAGAAACACACAGAGGAGATATCCAAAAAAGCTACCCGTGCTCTAATGATATGCAGGAGCCTAGCGGGTAAGTCTTGGGGATTTAGTCCAAATATTCTAAGATGGATGTCCATTGCCATTGTGAGACCAATGATCACTTATGGAGCAATAGCATGGACAAAGCGAACTAGTCTAGTCACTACGAGGGAGACACTCACTAAAGTGAAAAGACTTGCGTGCTTCTGATCCTAAGGATGGCAAAAGAAGGCATCGGAAGGGAGAAATGTGTTAGTATGAGAGAATACGATGCACTTCTCAAAAAACTTCCCCTTCTGGCCGTCCCCAGGGACGACAGTATCAGGAAACTTAACTTTGGGAAAAACTTTAGTACAAAGTTAAGTAACAAGAAAGAGTGGAGCAATGAATCCACGACTGGGCAGCCACACGATAAAGTGGTATACAGACGGTTCGAGAACTGGAGAGGGAACAGAGGCGGGCGTATTTGGGCCAAGGACCAAGCACTCAGAACCTATGGGCAAGTACACCAGCATCTTTCAAGCTGAAATATGTGCTATTAACAGATGCATCCAACTCAATCTCGAAAAGGGATACAGCAACTGCGACATAGCAATACTGTCAGACAGCCAAGCAGCTATCAAAGGACTTGACGCCTATGTCATTAAGTCAAAGCTTGTGTGGGAATGCCTATACAAACTTAATGAGGTGGGCAGAAACAATAAAGTTACACTTTACTGGATACCCGGTCACGTCGGGATAAAAAGTAACGAAGCAGCGGACGCCTTGGCAAGACAAAGGGCCGCAGAACCCTTCATTGGACCTGAACCATTCTGTGGAATGGGGGAACACACCATACGCGAGAAATTCAGGAAAATGGAGAGAGAAGACAGGGCAAGAACCTGGAACAACACCACAGGCCTGAGGCAGGCTAAGAAACTACTGGGATGTTACGACCGGAAAAGATTCGAAGCCTGCATCTGCCTTAGCAAGAATAACCTACGGATCCTAACAGGCTTCCTAACGGGGCACTGCAAACTCAGGGAGCATCTACGGAAACTAGGTATAACAAATAGGTATAACTTGGGCAAATACCAAGTATCAGAGGAGGATATGCCAACCATGGACCCACTTTTCATTCTCAGATTCATAAGAGAAACTGGTCTGGAGAAAGAGCTCTAAGGTGAACTATTCTCGCCAAGGCAAAGTAAGAGCATATGACCTTCAAACACAATTCCTCAGGAATTGCAATTGCGAAGGGGACTCTAACGAGGGAACAAACCTCCCCAAGGTATTAGCAGGGGGCACAATAGACCACTAGGTCGCAGTGCAAAATAACCCTACACAAATAATAATAGGAATGGAAGGCAGTGGTATTTTCACGGACGGTTCCAAAACCAGTCAAGAGTCTGGTGCTGGTGTCCTCGTAGAAGTCGACAATATTAGACTTCTTTTCTCATTAGGCAAATGTGCATCTGTTTTCCAAGAGGAAACTTATGCAATCCTCATGGCCATAAACCATTGTATGTTGTAAAGAACAGGTGGAAGGGTCTTAGTATTTGTGTCTGTCATGACAGTCAGGTTGCGCTTAAGGCCTTGCTTAACCCTTTAACCACTTCTAAAATAGTAGTATTAGTAGTAAATTGTTCTGTTTATTTTCATATAAGGAAAAAAATGTACAAAACATTACAACTTGACAAGATAATGTCGTCTGTTGGAAAGAGTGAGTAATTATCAATGTGCATAATATATAATAAAATACTGACAATTACATATATTATATTTATTTATGAGTTATACTCATCTACTAGGCTCTTTCGATAGAAAAAGCACCCACAATGTACTTATGCAGTGTCATCCAGCTGCCTTCAATTTCTCCATTAAGTATATTGATGATCTCGTCCTCATCCAGCAACACCTTGCCGAAAACTCTTTGTCGAAACAGTTTGAGAATTGGGCATTTTCCAATGAAGTAAAGCACACTCTCTTCCTCATGTAAATTACATAAAGTGGTCTTTCTACGTTCTCCTTCTCGAAATTTGTTTGCATTTAGCCCTAATAAACCAGCACTGGCTTTAAAGATCCACATTATCACTTGTCTGCAACATGAGTCATTAAAGTATGTGTGACCTATTGAGTGATTAAGTTTCATATAACTTCCATGTTAACTCATTTGTGCCCCCCTTAAACTTGTTTGTATCTGTTTCTTTTTTAGAACCTCTAACATTTTTCCGATATTGGTTTTCCAAGCGTCTTCGTGAAAGTGCAAATCCGTCCAACTTATTCCATCACTTTCTCCCATGTTTTTCCATTCTTTAAACCAGTATATATTTTTTTGTACTGTTTTGTGAGTATGTGTGGCAACCGAGTGACTTCTTATTTAAAAAGTGTTTTTTGAATATATTCTATGTGGAGTCTGAGTGTGTACAAATGTAAATCTGGGACCCCTGTTTCTAGGCTTAGTATATAATTTGGGGTGAAATCGGGTAGGCCAAATATCATCTTAATAAAATACCGTTGCATTTTATCGACTGCGTCGAAATTTGAAAAGCCCCGAACTTGAGACGCATAGCAGAATATCGCTCTCGACACAGCGTTGAATAGTTTGAATTTCGCTGAATGTTTTACCTCCTTCTTGCCGATGAAGTTTTTCCAGGTGCTATTTTTGCCTTTGCTTCTCTTTCTTTAAGTTGCCCCATTAATGAAAGTGCTGGCGTATAACCATTCCGAGATATTTGTACTCCGTAACTATTTCTATCTCCGTCCCGTTGAGATGCCACTTTTCGTTCTTTGCTCTTCTGCCTTTGCTGAAAACCATAATTTTGGATTTATCTAGATTAACTGTGAAATTCCATACCTTACAGTAATCTTCCAGCTTTCTTATCATTTCTTGTAGCACGAATATATCTTCAGCTAATATCGCAATATCGTCAGCATAACAGTCGAACAAGAAAACCATTAAGGCGAAATCAACCCCCCAAGCACTCGTGCAGGTCGTTCAGCATCAGTGCAAATAACAGTGGGCTAAGTAAACAGCCTTGCTTTACTCCCATATTGGTACTAAAATAACTAAACGCTTTTTTACCATTCCATACTGCAGAAATTGTGTTTGTGTACAAACTTTTCATATGTGCTAGAAACTTTGATGATGGTGTTGCTTAGCTTGTAAAATAAAAATGTTCTGTCGATACCATCAAAAGCTGCTTTAAAATCTACAAAAAAGCCGTAAACTTTTTTCCTTTCACTAGTTTTTATTTTGATTATGCTGCACAGGCTATAAATGTTGTCTACAGTAGAATAATTTTCCCTGAACCCCGCTTGAAACTCGTTCAAAATTCTGTGCTTCTTTTCCCATTTAGATAGCCTGCGGTGCATAATTTATACTGCAATCTTTGTTACACAGTTCATGAAAGAAATTCCTCTACAGTTTTCCACTTCATTTGCAGTTCCTTTCTTGAATATCGGAAAAATTATTGTTTTTAAAAAACTTTGATCCATTATTCCTTTGTTAAGCATATTTGTGAATCCTTTAGTCATTAGCCCCTGGCACAATAGATCTTTCTGGTCGCAGTGCCTACACGCCATATGGGAGTGGCCACAAACTTGTTAAAAAATGTATATAGCCTTAGTGACTTCAGTTTGCTGAAACAATTTTCAGCACAATCACCGATTATAGCTGAATCTCTGATCTCTTTTTATTTTTTTAAGTCACCGCGATCGACATAGCCCAAGTCATTGATTATTTTTCTGCTTGACTTCTGCAGAAGCTGTAGGGACGAGGAGGAGGAGGAAACCATCCTTTACCAGTCATGACTTAAGCCCCTTCCTAGACGACCTTGGCCATCTGGCGTCCTTAGACGCCATGAGCATCCATCGCTTTATCAAAAGCTCCGGTTGGTCTTGTTAGTCCCTGAGTGGCCTAATGGTTTGATCCATAGTATCACAAAGGACCTTCTCCTTGTCTAAGTGTGTCCGCACTCTCGTGTGTACAGCCAACCTAACCTAACCTAACCTATCTCGCATAGGTTGCTGCAATAGGTTTAAGATGCAACTATCGTGATTTGCGAAGTGGTCTCTCGGCATGTCTGGTTTTTGATTTAATGCTATAAAGGTCAAGTACGTTAAACCGTTTTCACCTATGTATGCTTGATCACGCCTATTTTTAAGTCTAATAAGATCTGGAGTGGACCAGAAATCAGAATTACTACCTGGTTTTAATTGCAATATGTTCCTTGTAAATAAGTTTAAATACCTCGGGATCTTATTCACGAGTGATCGGAAAACTAGATCAATTTTCTGAGAGCTTGGTCAGTCTGTTATAAGGGGGGCCGAACTTAGTCTTCAAGATAAGATATCGGTTTTTAACTCGGTGTATGTACCATGGTCATGAAATTTAGGTAGTGAATAAATATAAGCTGATGAAATGAATTTCCTTCATGGTGTTGCTGGAATAACTCGGAGGGATCGAATGTGCAACACTATAACGCGAGGCGATCAATGTTGAGCAGCTACTTCTGCGAACGGAACGATCTATGCTTCGATGGTTTGATTACGTAGTGCGTATGCCACCAGACCGACTTCCGAGACGTGCCATGATTGCCGTGCCATCAGATAGGCGACTCCCCGATAGGCCTGGAAGTATTATAGATGGTTGGATCAACATCTTTCCTGGAGCCGTCTAGGGATTCCTCCTGAAGAGTTGGAGTCAGTGGCGGATGATCGAGAAGAATGGAGGGTCCACCTGACCATCCTACCCCCGTGACCCTCATGAAGGATTAGCGGGCCATTGAGAATGTATGTATATATGTATGTATGTTTGTTCGTTGTATAGACAACGAATGCTGTTTTGAAAATTTACAACTCCGGAGAACTCATGAAATATGTACATTTCCTGCTTATTTGCCCAAACTGGGTGACGTACAATTATTCCTCTCGGTCCACGTAAAGTACCTTGGCTTATAATCCTCATCAACTTAAACTAAACAAATCTTTATCTTTGTCAAATACAGTAGCTCTCATTATTAGATTTCCACCAGGATCCACAAGAAAGAAACAAGAGTCTAAATTTGTACGTCCTAATCTCCTGGCATGCTTTCTCAGTGTCCAAACAGGATCTCTATGATGATTATCAACTGCATCATGACTAGTCTAAGAAACGCTTTCTTGTTTTCTTGCTATCTTTCGCCTACTAGGCATGAACTAAACTAAGAGAACTTATGAAAAACGTCTTAATAAGGATACATAGCTCCATTTCGACATAATTCTTGCTATGTTTCAGTCATGACTTAAGCCGACTGCTAGGAAGATGACTAAACTCGCTATGAGTAGAACCACAAAATGTCTATAGCGAGAAAAATACTTACTGCATTTACTAGGTTCGTGAGAATCCTTTTCTTGTTTGCCTCGCATGAGGTAAATTGTTTATTCACCCCCCAAGTCTTAATTTCCTTTTATCATTCTGCGTGATTTATCTCCTCCATTTATGCAGTCAACTTCTACAAATTTAAGTAGTGTACTTCCAATATCGCAACATAGTAATCTTACACGGGCTTCCTTACTTAACGCATGTCCTTGTTGTCCTTTGCTCATAACCATTATCTGTAGACACCTTCTGTTTAATTCAAAACCATCCAGAAACGTTCGCTTCTGCCCTTTGCGAAATGCCCACATTCAACAGTTTTCCATCCATAAAACCCGAAAGTCAACATTGCGTATTTTAATTTCCGCCCATAAAGTTTTACGTTCACTTCATGTCTGTCGTCATCGTTGTACTTGTTGTCGCCGTCGTCGTCATCGGCAGCAAAATGACACCCACTCGTCACATTACCTTTCCACTCGTCGCAATATTTTTTTCTCTTACATCTCACCATTTCTTCGGCTTTTTATTGTGACACGAATGACCATGAAACTTGGTTTTACAGCTTCCTTTCGTGTCCTTGTGATCTTCCTTCCGTTTGGTGTTCATTATCAATTGACCTTGATAATCCTCCTCGGAGAACATCAGCTCGGGAATGTATGTATCCAGTGGCATCGTAAGATTTTATTTTGTTCAATTGTCAGAACTTCCGCCAGGATATGGCAGGTCATACCAGGACATAGTACCTACAAAATAATTGCTTCTTTGTTTGATGAGCATAATACAAATCTGCGTTGGATGGGGGTGTGAGAAGGAAAAGGATATTACAAGCACATCCTGTATTTTTCAATTTCCGTTCATTGTTGACGCGCACGGGGCACAGGATAACAATAATATTGCTTACGATAAAGTTCTGTTATGATGGACTGTGGAAACACCATATCTTACATCAATTAGGAAATTTGTTTTTCTTTTTAGACACAGAGTATGGGTGAATGGTTAGTTTGCTCATTGAAACGCCATTTGTACGAAAGAATTAAGTGTATCTCAAGTTTCCGGTTTTATTGTTTGCCATCAATTTTTATGACCAACATTGGATGTGAAATGTGGAAGTAAGTGCCACTAAAAAAGGTGCACCGGTATGCTAGCACGTGTTATTGTTTATCGACTCTTGATTAGTTGTACAGTGTTTGATGTCCTGCGGGTCTTTAACCCGGACTTACTTTCAAGGTATTAACTGAAGTGCTAGACTACTTGATTTAAGTAAGTTGTTTCCTTTCTAATTCCACTATTGATTTATGTACCTTCTTAGAAATTCACTGAAACTCTTTGAAAGTTTAAGGACATCCCCCAAATGAGAGAGTACCTGTGTCAAGGATGCTAGGACGTGAAATCAATCTATCTCCTGTTTTTTTTTTTGTTTTGTTATTGTCTCAAATTCATCCATGGGCGCTTGATGGAAATCTTTTTTTTTTTTTTGCAAACCAAAGTCTTCTATTTGTCTTTTGTTCTAGATCCGTTTTGGGTTATTGATGGATAGGTGTCAGTGGAAATATTTGTCTTATTTTACGGCTTATATATTCATAAAGGGAAATTTATCATGAAGGGAGGAAGGAGTCGGAGGAGTTGAACGATGTCTTTATTGGTAGTACCTGCTGTTATCGATTTTCTATTGATTTAAAATTTAAATTATATACATGGATGGATATTGACAGAATACGCAGGTGGGTCGTATTTATTGGTGACATTTTCAATTTAATTGAACTAGGAGGGAGATTATGGGATGAAAAATTGAAGGCAATGAATGGGTGGTTATTTATGTTATCATAGGGAATGTCAACAATAGGGAATGAATGCACGGCTAAGGGAGATGCGAAAATATCGTATTTTTATTCTGAAGGGATGGTACGATAACCAAAACCAATTGATGGCCAACATTTGTTTACTAAAATATGCGTATTTTGATAAAACTTTAAGAAAAAATGGTACCAAATCCATTGCTCGGTAATCTTATCCATATTCTTCCAGAGATTGAAGGCGGGCTTTGGTTCAACAATTTTAAGGGGAAGAATGCGACATCGTGGGCTTAGAGCATATGGTGGACATAAGGTACATGTGGTTTTAGGAGACAATAATATTATGCAAATATCTAAGTGGTTAATTCTGTAGATCTGCTTTGCAACAAAAGGCTGAAAAATGTGCATAGATCTCGCCCATGGAGTGCCATAGACCATGGATAAAACCATTATCAGAAAGCTACTAGTTAATCACAGATGTTATTTTTATTATTATTATCATTTGCACGAAAAGTAATAAGCGCTTGATTGAGGACATTGTACTATCCTGCAGAAAGAACACCCTCTGAATGGCGTCATCTACAGAGGTATAAGTCTCCTCAACATCATATATAAGATCCTGTCTGCAGTATTATGTGAAAGCCTAAGACCGATCGTTAACAACCTGATAGGTTCTTATCAGTGCAGTTTCAGGCCAGGAAAGTCCACCATTGACCAAATATTCTCACTATGCAGATCTTCAAAAAATGCAGAAATATAAAACCAATAGCACCACCTCTTCATCGGTTTCAAAGTTGCCTATGATAGCGTGTATAGAGACGAGTTATACATGTCTAGTCTCGGCATGCCTGCCAAGTTCGCCTGTTTGTGCAGGATGAAGATGGAGCCGGTAAGAACATCACCGAACCATTCGATGTCAGAAAAGGTGACGTGCTATCATGCGATCTCTTTAACATACTGCTGGAAAGAATTGTACGAAACTCACAAGCCAACACTGGAGGTATAATCTTTTACAAGTCTGTGCAATTACTTGCTTACGCCGATGACATTGCCATAATCGGAAGAATTCAGCGGGCCGTCAGTGGGGCTCTTGCGAGTATTGAGACCGAGGCAGGAAAAATGAGTTTAGTGGCTAATGAAAACAAAACAAAATATATGCTGTCTACGAAAAAAGACACCCAACATCGGCATCTTGAACAGAACGCCACAGCAGACAAACATAATTTTAAGGTATTAAAGGACTTTGTCTACCAAGGCTCTATGGTGAGCTCCATAAATGACACCAGTGGGGAGATCAAACGAAGAATTGCTCTTGCCAATCGCCGTTTTTATGGGCTGAGAAGGTAATTGAGTAACAAAGCTTTATCTCGAACTACTAAGATAACTCTGTATAAGGTACTAATTATCCCAATCCTGCTGTATGACGCAGGGACATGGATCTGGTTAAATTCAGATGAGAATGTTCTTGTTTACATTGACAGAAAAGTTCTTCGAATGATCTTTGGTCTCGTCTACATAAACGGCGAGTGGAGGAAGGCATATACAATGGCATCGACTAAGCCGGAAGAGATCACATACAGCGATTAGGATGTATAGGTGTCAGTGGAACCCACCCCGAATGGATGGCGCAGTAGAGGGCGGCCTAGCGGCAGGTGAAGTAAACAAGTCGAGGGCGATCTCAACCAACTTGGCGTGCGCAGCTGGGGGCATCTGGTTTGTAACCGAGCTGACTGGGGATGCCAATGACCACCCCGGACTGTAGCGCCACCTAAGTAAGTAATTAAGAATGGCCTATTGAGTCCTATCGTCAGTAGGGATCGCTAGGAGACGAAGATTTTTACAAAACGCCTCAAATTTTCTTGTTCCAACGCACTTCCTTCTTCCAATTCCTTCTTTCGAAATGATTAAGATCATTCTGTTTGCTCAATCCTCAACCACAGTGCACAAAAGAGTGAGTTCCAGCAATACTTCTATGGCTGCGGTTGTGCAAGCTTTTGTGGCTCCAGTAATGCGGGGATACGCCAATCGTTGAACTTTATTGAGTGTGTCTCTCGTTGTGGCTTAACTAATTCGTTTTGCTTATAGGTGATCATTGGTTTCACAATCGCTAGATACATCCATTCCCAAGATTTGCCCACTAGTCTCCTGCATGAAAAATTCTTCGGAAGATGTTCGGTACTGTTTTCGTTGACGGGTTTTGCAGGAGAAGATTCAATAACGAACTAGACGGGCTGTAGAGCGAGTGGACATCAACGCTCCGCCTGGCAGAGTCTTCGAATTTTATCTGGAGGGACCACGCAGTAGAGGGCCTCGTCGCCGAAGGCGGTACACACAAATTCAATGAGACCTCGACCAACTTGGAGTGGGCAACTGGAGGCAATTAACTAAAGACCGAGCTAGGTTAGGTTAGGTTAGGTATGTGGGATGGAAGGGAGGGACGCTCTCTGCCACACTCAGGTCAGCGTTGACCCATTGTGGTACCCATGGGGAAAAAGTAAACCCTTACCCAATGAAACTAAAAACTACTAACTCAGTCACTTACTTCATTTCTACATACAAACCACCCTGATGATTTGATGAAGCTCAACATCTTTTCTGTTGAAACGCCGGAGAGTTCCTCGAGAGTTCCTCCTCCTTCCTTATTTACCAAGGAACTTTTTCCTGGAGTGTTGAAGACTCGGACAGTGGCATAGGAAGTGGCTTGTGTCCTCAAAAACTTCCTCGCCACCACAGCCTCTACAGAGTTCCTCCTCCGTCAGGCGTAGTTTCTTCAAGTGGTACCGCAGAGTGTTGTGCCCCGTGATGATGCCCACGAGGGTGGAAAGGGATTTCCTATCTTTACGGATGATTGTTTCGGTCTTTGCTTTGTCGAAAGATGGCCATAGCTTCCTAGTGATGGCGCAAGTTTCCATGGAGTTCCATCTTGTGTTCGCCTCCTCGGTGGCTTTATTCCCAGCAGCAAGCTTGAGTGTGCAAGGCGGGATACACGCAGGGGGGTCAACTTGTTCTGGTGGGGCTACTGAGCCGATTCTCGCCAGCTTGTCGGCTTTCTCAATGCCTGGGATACCCTCGTGTCCAGGGACCCAACAGAGCGATACCTTGTGCTGTGTTCCAAGAACACTGAGCTCTTCTCGACAACACTTCACAAGCTTCGATTTAATTTCTATGGCAGTAATCGCTTTTATAGCTGCCTTCTTCTTCTTCTTCCTTTTATCAGCGAGGCTATGATCCGAAAACAAGGGATCACAGCCCTCCCACTTCACCTCATTTTTACTGATCCGCCTGTGGGGTTCGCCTATTTGACCTCAGAAAATATCGGCAGGCCTAACGATTTTGGATCACTCGGTTACTGAGGCCAATGAAATGCCGATGTCGTCGCATTTGTCTGATCCAGGCGTTTATAGGCCTGCCTTTCCTACATCGCGATGTCTTTGGAACGTGCATAGATATTGCCTTTTTAACAGGGTTCAAATGATCTCTTCTTTGAACGTGGCAATACCAGCTGAGCCGGTCGCGCTCTAATTTGTGTACGATGGTTTCCTTGATGTGAAAGCTTCCACGGATCTTCGAACTTCTTATTCGATCAAGCTTGGTCACTCCTGCTGTCATACGAAGCATCTTCATCTCAGCTGCCGTTAATTTACTCTCATACTTTTTGTACATCGTCCAACATTGTGAACCGTATGTGAGCGCTCGACGTACAACTGCGGTGTAGAGCCTTCCTTTTAACTTAGGGGGCATTTTTCTGTCACAGAATATAGCGGAATTTTCTCGCCACTTAATCCACCCTACGCTTACACGATGATTGATGTCGTCATCACAAGTTGCTTTGCTATTGATCATAGATCCCAGATATTTGAACTTTTCGCACTTGGGAAGCACTGTTTCGTTCAAATAAATGTCTGGAATAGGCCTGAGTGGATCAGAGAACGGGCAGCACAAGTACTCTGTCTTTTTTGAACTAATGCGATACCCATTTCCCTCCAAAACGTCCACCCACACATCAAGTGCTCTTTGCAGGGATGTAGGATCCTCACTTATGATGGCTCCATCGTCAGCAAAGAATAACTGATGTACCTTGGGGTCCATCACTTTACCTTCAAGCAGATAATCAAGGACTGTAATAAAGAGCAAAGGACTTAAAACGCTTCCCTGGTGCACCCCGACTTTGATTGGGAACTCTTCGGTTACTCCAGCGGGGCATCTTACTCTTGTCTTTGCTCCTTCGTACATGTCCATGATCATCTGTACATAGCTTTCTGGAACCCCTCGATGTCTTAGCGCCACCCATATCAGATCTCGTGGTTGTCTGTCGAATGCCTTTTCAAAGCCAACCAATACAATATGCAAATCCCTTAAGGAATCACGATGTTTTTCCATTATGATCCTTATACTTTGGATTGCATCTGTGGCTGATTTACCCGAGACAAACCCGCACTGATCATCAGATAGCCGTATTATTTTTCGCAGTCGGCCACCTAATACCCGCTCAACGATCTTCATGGTGTGTGACATCAGCTTGATCGAACGGTAGTTATCACAGTTTCGCGTATCACCCTTCCCTTTGTATACAGGGAGGAGGTAACTTTCCCTCCATTCATTCGGCATTGGATCACCTCTCACGAATTTGGAGATGAGAATTCTGAGCCATCTGAACCCGATGTCTCCCATCTTTTTCCAGAACTCAGAGGGTATTTCGTCTGGCCCAACCGCTTTTCGTTTTTTGAAGTATTTGACCGCCTCACTAACTTCTTCGACTGTAATGTCGGCTATTTCTTCACAGTTAGGGGTGGCTCTTGGAAAGTATAGCCGAGGAAACTGTTCATTCAAAAGCTCTTCACAATACTGCCGCCACCTCTGCAGAATTTTGTCGTCATCCACAAGAAGCTGGCCATGAGCATTGCTAATGAACTTTGGCGAACGAATCTCCTGAGCATTCTTCCTTCTTTGGGCGGCTATTTTGAAGATAGTGGCGCTCTTGTTCATATTGTGTCTTCGCAGCTCCTGGATAGCCTGGTTTGCATCAGCAACCGGGGAAAATATTTTCTCCAGCTCCCGATACAGGCCCTCCGTACTCTCTGCTTGAAGCTGGGCGCACTTCTTCTTCACTTTTTTCTTGCAGCATCTGTATTCCATTTCGAGGCGAGCTTTTTCGTCATTATTATTAGAGGGGCACTTTGACCAAGCTTTGAAAGCCGCTTTCTTCTCATTTATCACTTTCTTAGCTTCATCACTCCATCACCATGTTTCTTTGGCGTGTTGATGGTGACCTTTTGAAGCTCCTAGCAGTGATTTGGCCTTCTTTAAGCAAGTTCGCTGTAGGGAATCCCACATATTTTGTGCTCTGCACTCTTCATCCTTAGCTCCGTTGATGGCGTGAGAGAGGTAATTTTGCATTACGAAAACAAAAGCTTCGCCTTTTTCTTTGTCCAGATTGTACCACTTGATTTTTTCAGAGACCCTTGTTTGTTTGCTTTTCTTTGGTGTTTTCATAAAAATTTCTGTTAGTAGGAGACGGTGTTGCCGAGCGATTGCCTCTCCCAGGATTACTTTGCAATCTTTTACCCGAGGCTTCATGAAACTGCCTACCAAATGGTAGTCAATCTGAGTTTCATCTCCACCACTGCTGTAAGTGATCAGGTGTCGGCTTTGTTTGATGAACATGGTATTTAACACGATAAGACCGTGTGATTTGCACATGCTTAGGATGTCTTCACCAGGAAGGTTCCTGGTGCCATATCCTAGTCCTCCATGGCAGTCTTCATAGTCTTCGTTTGATTTCCCGACATGTCCATTCAAATCTCCTCCAACAAACAGAAATTCTTCCTTTGGGATGTTCTTAAGGAGATTGTGGAAATCTAGCCAAAATGCATCTTTATCTCTCTGATTGTACCCATCGTGGGGAGCATATGCACTGACAATATTCAACACCTCTCCTTGTATTACTAGTTTGAGAGACATCAAACGGTCGCTGGACTTCGAAATGCTCAAGACGCTTCCAAGTAGCTCTGCCGCAAGGATGATACCGATTCCGTTCTTAGACTTTTCCGTTCCGTAGTAGAACATCTTGTAATCTTTTGTCCTAACGTCCAAGAAACGCGCCCGATTCCCAGTGTTTTTCCATTTCGTCTCTTGGACACACAAGATGTCCACGCGCCTTCTATTCATCATCTCTTCCAGCTCGTAACTTCGACCGGTCATGCTTCCAACGTTCCAACTCGCGACCCTCAAATTGCGTCCAAACTGTTTCATTATTTTGCTAGCCCCCGGAATCCGTATAGCTCTGACCCGAACATTTCTGCTCGGTCCAGGATCAGTACCATGCACAGCAATGGTAGTGCCTGGCGGGGTAGTGCCTTTCCTTTTTGCAAGTATTACCATAATGATACAGTTTTGCAATACAATTTTTTGCACCATATTGCGATGGTGTTTGTTGTTTGACACGTGCATGCTCCTGTTTTATTATTGTTTGATCTTTCTTTTATGACACCGGTGATCTCCAGTCGTGTCAACCCACGGACTCACATGCACACTTGTGGGAGGGTTTTTAAGGTAGTATATGTGTCGCTAGGCTCACTTGGGTGTTATATTGCCTAGATCTGATTTGTCCCCCTTAGTCGCCTTTTACCACAAGCGCTGGTTGTTCGTGGGGGGCGCTGCAGTGATATTCTTAACCCGTCCCTGCACGGGGACGTCCCTGCAGCTTTTATAGCTGCCTGGCTGTCGATAAAGATGGTGATACTTTCTGGCGGTATTGCCTTTACCGCAGACTCACGGGCGGCTGTTGCCACTGCTAAGACCTCTGCTTGGAAACACTGCTGTGGTCTGGAAGTCGGTAACTGACTTATTCTCATAGCATTAATGGCTGCTGATGTTCGTATTAAGATGTCTAGCGGTAGCAGGTTGAGGATAGCGTCGAGTCCTGCGATCGGGGTTATCCTCATTGCACTGGTGATGCCAATGCACGCTAGTCTTTGAACTTTGGTGATTGTCTTTAAGTTGGTGGATTTGTTGACAGCTGGCCACCATACTAGATTGCCGTAAGTCAGTATTGGGCTAACTATAGCCGTATACATCCATAGTATGATTTTGGGGGAGGGTCCCCAGGTTCTACCAAAAATTGTACTACATGAGTAAAAGGCTATTGTTGCTTTCTTAATTTTTCCTCTATATTTAATCTCCAATTGAGCTTTTTGTCAAATACAAGGCCCAGGTATATTGCGCTATCAGACAATCTGAGTGGGATACCATCAACAGAAGGTGTACTAAACTCCGGTATTTTCCTCTTATTCGTAAAAAGTACGAGTTCGGTTTTTTGGGGATTAACCTTTAGACCGCAGCTCCTGGCCCATATGCTAAAAATATTTAGGGCAAGTTGTTCGCTAAGGGTAGGTAGGAATTTACCCCGTGCAAGCAGCACGACGTCATCCGCGTACGCTGTACCTCTGACCCCACTGTACCCTAGTTGTTGTAGAACCTCATTAAGAACAATGACCCAGAGCAGTGGGGAGATTACACCGCCTTGAGGGGTGCCCCTCGAGACGTATGCTTCGAGCTTTGAACCCTTAAGTTCGATGGTTATATGTCGTTCCTCGAGCATGCTAACAATGCAGTTAATTAGACTGATGTCGATGTCTAGGTTTCTTAGGGTTCTTTTCACCACTTTGGTATTTACATTATTGAAGGCTCCTTCAATGTCCAAGAAAGCAGCTAGTGTGAACTCTTTATCCTTAAGTGATTTTTCTATAGAGTCGACAACATGATGTGGGGCAGTTTCCACACATTTACCCTTCGTGTATGCGTGTTGGGCTGGGGATAAGTCCCCCGGGTACGTATGTAGATGTAGAGCAATCTTTCAAAAGTTTTCAGGATGAAAGAGGTAAGGCTTATTGGTCTGAAGTCCTTCGCGGTGGTGTGACTAGCCTTGCCGGCCTTGGGTATAAAAACCACCTTTACCTCCCTCCATGTTCTTGGTATGTAACATTGTTTAAAACTACTGGCAAATAGCTTTTTGAGAATTGGGGTAATACTTACTTACTTAGGTGGCGCTACAGTTCGGGGTGAACCTGGGCCTCAACCAACAAGCCTCTCCATTTAGCTCGGTCTTTAGCTAATTGCCCCCAGTTGCGCACTCCAAGTTGGTCGAGGTCCCCTTGAACTTGTGCGCGCCACCTACGGCGATGATTCCCTCTACTGCGTCGTCTCTCGGGCTTTGATTCGAAGACTCTGCGGGCCGGAGCGTTGGTGTCCATTCGCTCTACATGTCCTAGCCATCTCAGACGTCCAATACGCAGTTTTTTGACTAGGTCGATGTCGCTGTACAGCTCGTATAGTTCGTGATTGAATCTTCTCCTCCAAAACCCGTCAACGCAAACGGGACCGAAAATCTTACGAAGAATTTTTCTCTCGAAGCGACCAAGGATATCTTCATCCTCTTTTAATAAAGTCCATGTTTCAGCGCCGTAAAGCAGGACTGGGATGATCAAGGTCTTATATAGAGTCTCCTTAGTTGTTCGAGATAGGGCTTTACTGTTGAATTGCCTTATAAGCCCAAAAAAACAGCGATTGGCAAGAGTTATTCTTCGATTGATTTCTGCACTGATTTTGTTAGAAGAATTTATAGCAGAGCCAAGGTAGACAAAGTCCCTTACTACCTCGAAGTTATAGCTGCCCACGGTGACGTTTTGTCCAATTCGTCGATGTTGGTTTTCCCTTCTAGTTGACAGCATACACTTGGTTTTACCCTCGTTTATCGCCAAACCCATTTTGGCCGCTTCCGCCTCAATGCTTGCAAAAGCACCGGTGACAGCCCGCTGAGATCTTCCGATAATGTCTATATCGTCGGCGTATGCAAGCAGTTGTACAGACTTGTAATAGATTGTGCCTCCGGTGTTGGCTTGTGAGTTCCGCACAATCCGTTCAAGTACAATATTCAAGAAGTCACATGACAGCGCGTCACCTTGTCTAAAGCCTTTTTTGACATCAAAGGTCTCGGTGAGGTTATTACCGACCTTGATGGAGCAGCGAGCGTTCTCCATCGTCAGCCTGCACAGACGGACAAGTTTGGCAGGGATGTCAAAACTAGACATGGCTCTATAAAGCTCTTCTCTATAGATGCTGTCATAGGCGGCCTTGAAATCGATAAAGAGGTGGTGAGTATCGATTTGGAATTCTTGGGTTTTCTCCAGGATCTGCCGAAGTGTGAAGATTTGATCGATGGTGGACTTTCCTGGCCTGAAACCGCACTGATAGGGTCCAATCAGGCTGTTGATAAAAGGTTTCAGGCGTTCACACAATATCGTAGAAAAGATCTTGTACGCGATGTTGAGGAGACTGATGCCTCTATAATTGGCGCAGTTGAGGGGGTCTCCTTTCTTGTGGATCGGGCAAACGATGCTGAGATTCCATTCGTCAGGCATACACTCGTCTGACCAAATATTAGAAATGAGTTGGTGTATGCACCCTACCAATTCATCCCCAGCTGCCTTGAAAAGTTCGGCCGGTAAGCCGTCAGGTCCAGCAGCCTTGTTCGATTTTAGCTTGGATATTGCTATCCTCACTTCGTTTTGGTCAGGTGGACCGAAATTTTGACTATCATCGTCTATGTTGAATGGTTCATTCTGCCTGACAGCGGGATGTTGGTCTTCGTCGCCGTTATACAGTCTGCAGAAGTAGTTTTTCCATATTCTCAGCACCGACTGTGATTCTACTACGAGGTTTCCATTTTCATCTCTACAGGTTTCTGTACGGGTATTACTTCTCTGACACGTTCTTTTTACCTTTTGGTAAAACTTCCGTACATTGTTCCTGGAGTATAGACTCTCGATATTCTCAAACGCGTGCTTCTCATGCTCTTTCTTCTTCTTTTGGAGAAGCCGATGTTCTTCCCGTCTCTTTTGCTCGTAGAGCTCACGAGCAGCTCTCGTCTTCCTTTGCAGCGCCGCTTTATATGCCTCTTGTTTTGCTGCATGCACTCGTCGGCATTCTTCGTCAAACCAGGGGTTTCGCGGTGGTGGTCGAGCGAGACCCAGCACATCAGTCGCGGCGTTTCTGATGGCATGTTGGTAGCGTTGCCACTGGTCTTCGGTACTTGATGCTGGCGGCAAAGGGGTGATTGAGAGATTTCGGGATACGCGTTCAGCGAAGAGTCTGGCGGTCTCTTGCGATTGTAGCTTTTCGACGTTAAATTTTCTCACAGTAATTCTTCTTTGTTGCTCAGATTGGGATATCCGCATTCGTACCTTGGCTACAACAAGGTAATGATCCGAGTCTATGTTGGCCGCTCGAAAGGTCCGGACATCCAGAATACTGGAGGCATGCCTTGCGTCGATCGCAATATGATCAATTTGGTTGATCGTGACATGATCATTGGACCGCCATGTCTGCTTATGAATGTCGAGATGAGGAAACCATGTGCTTGCTATGGTGACATTTCACTCCACAGCGAAATCAATTAGCCTTAGTCCGTTATCAGACGTGGTGTCGTGTAGGCTATGCTTACCGACTGCCCTACCAAAGACGTCCTCCTTTCCTATTTTGGCGTTAAAATCGCCCAATACGATTTTAACGTCGTATTTAGGACATTGCTCGTATGCTTTGTCGAGGAGCTCGTAGAAACACTCTTTGGTGGCAGCGTCCTTTTCTTCTGTGGGGGCATGAACACATATTAGGCTTATGTTAGCGAATTTAGCCTTGATCCGGATAGTCATAATACGCTCGCTCACATGTCGGAAGCTTAAGACTTCTTGCCTAAGTCTGCCGCTTATGACAAATCTGCATCCGAATAAGCGTTGCCTGTTGCCTCTGTAGCAATCACCGTAGTAGATGTCACAGTTTTTCATCTTCTTTTTGCCCGGCCCATCCCATCGCACTTCCTGGATGGCGGTAATATCTGCTTTATAGCAGTCTAGGGCCTCTGCTAGTTGTTCGGCTGCACGTGGTCTGTAAAGGGACAGAACATTCCACGTAGAGATCCGAAGGTCGTTGTCCTTATTTCGTTTGCTGGGGTCGTCATTAGTTGGGTCATCCTTATCCGAGGCTTTTGGTTGTTTCGGAACCATGCGCTTTTTACATGGTAGGGAAGTTACCCCGACGGCACAACCCCCAACGTGGAGGGCCAGTTCCTTAATTATACCCCTAGGACGAGGGGCCGGGTACACCGGTGCCAGTAGTCCACTACGGGAGTATGAGCGCTGCCGTTGGCCCATTAAGGGCTCCTCCGCCACCATCTCTATTCCAATGTCCTAACCAGCATTGGAAATTCCTTACCGACCTGTGATCCGAATACGTCGAAGCAGCTCGCGCAAGGTATTCACTAAGTTCAACCTAACTGGCACCATAGACACCACCGTTGACTCCGTCTAGGGAATTCGTCCGCTGCCGCCTGGAACAGGAAGAAGTGCTCTAGTGAAAAAAGCACTCTTCCCCCCCTCTCTCATCTGCTGCCACCAAGAATCCGCCAAACGGGGTTGGTTACCCATCTCTTGGATTAAGGTACTAGGCACCCGGCTGTCACCGCGTGGAGGTTGAGAGTAGGAGTTGGTAGGCCTCAGCTGAGTGAAAACGCTTGTGTTTTCATATGATCGCATGCACTACCGTTTGACCAGCCATTGGGGTAATGATTGGTGCTTTTTTTTGCAGCATGATCGGCATAATCCCATCAAGTCCTGGGGATTTAAAGGGGGAGAATGATCTTATTGCCCACTCTATTTTGTCCTCTGTTACCAAATCCGCAGGGGGTTCCGATTCGCTGTGATTGTTATTAGTACTGCTACATGGTACGGCAGTACACCCCGGGAAGTGCGTTTTAATAAGCAATTCAAGGGATTCCGAGCAGGACTCGGTCCAGTTTCCTTCACTGTTCTTTAGGGAACCTAGAGTCTTCGATTCTCTGGAGAGGATTTTCCTCAATCTGGCCGTTTCTGTTGTACCCTTAATCTCGTCGCAGAAGCGTTGCCACGACGTTTTTGGGTTGCGCTCTTGAAGTTCCTCTGACTGGCTTTGTATGGCTCCCAGTCAGAGTCAGCTCCCGTTGATTTCGCCAGGTTCAAGAGTTTCCTTGTTTCTCTCCAATTTCTGGCTAGTTCTTTGGTCCACCATGGGGGTGAGACTTTTGTCTTAGGTTTAGATACGGGACATGCCTTCTGGAAAGCCTCTTTGAAGACTGCAGTGATTTCCTCGGCTTTTCGGTCAATGTCCGCTGGTTCATGTAAGTAACATTCTTGTAGTAGATTCGCGTCCCTCCGCACCTCGTAACTGAAGGTAGTCCAGTCGGTCTTCCTTGGGTTTCTATGGGATTTGGGAAAGTCGCATGTTGGCAACTACAATACACACGCAGTGACGTCACCAGTATTTGACAACTCTTAAAGAACATACTAAATAATGTATACAAAACATAAAGTAATTCCAATACTAAAGTGTTATACAAGTAATTACTAATACTTATTTACTATAATGTATTATTTAACACAGAGATAAATTATTATTATTATGTAAAAGTAAATGCATTGGCGCCAAAATTCTTTGTATAAATACGAAATAACCCAATTAAAGTCATGTATTCGAACAAAGGTTGCGTTTATCTACAATACATAGCAAATCTCTTTTCTACCCCTTTCTATTGAATTTAGAAGTTAAACAAAGTAGAATTTAAATTCCCCTAAAATCCGTGATAAAAATCATTGGTCCTTCGAGCCGGATATTGTGTGCGTGCTAAAACAAAAGACAAAAGAACAAAATTAAATTGAGTGCAAATACCATACTTTGTTATATACTTAAGACAGTGTGAAAGTGCAATTCCTTTGTCTTCCTTTGTCCCACGGAAGCCATTTTACCTCCAATTGTGCAAATCGGGATTCCCGCGTCGCGTAATTTCGTTCCTGCATAGACATCTTAACTCAAGGCACCTCAAGTAAGTCCTTATTTTTTCTATTTCTTTTTTTCGTCCTTTTTTTATTTATTGATAAAATAAAGTGTCCCCCAATTGTGCAAATCGGGATTCCCGCGACGTGTAATTTCGTTGCTGTATATATATATACGTATATTCATTAAAGGCGCATCACGTAAGTCCTTACTTTTCTTACTCCTTTTTGTTTTTTTTATTGAGAAAACAACTCCAAAATGTCCTTTGAGGAGCTCCAAAACATAGTTTTGTCGCAGATGAAACGAGATCTCACCAATTTCAAGAAGACAGGTGAATCTCGCCGGACAAGAAATTATTTAGCTACTCGACTTGCCTTGTTAGAAGATAGCTTAGTAGCTTCTCGGCGATATCACGAGGAGATTATGAACGCTGGTAAGCTGGAAAAGGAATTTAAAAGGGAGGTTGTAGTGGAAGTCTTTGAACAAATCCAGGAAGCTTACCTTGAATACAAGTGCGAGTTGTTAGATGCCTTGGACAAGTGTGCTCCGAAAAGTAAGGTTCAAGAGGTTGCAACGACACACGCTCCACTTACACCCCCGCCACCTTCCGCAGCCTCTAATAACGTGGATATTCGTCTTCCAAAAATTAATATACCCGAGTTTTCTGGAAACTATACAAAATGGCGGGCGTTTCACGACATTTTCGTCTCACTGATTCATAATAATGGGTCACTTGGTGAGATACAGAAGTTTCACTACTTGAAGTCGTCTCTCACGGGTGACGCAGCGAGACTTCTGCAACATTTGTCCCTAGATGCGGGGAATTATGATAAGGCGTGGGAAATTTTAAAGGCGAGGTTTGACCACAAGCGGGTGTTGGTCAACGCTCAATTCAAGGTTTTGTTTAACCAACCTATGTTAGGAAAAGAATCTGCAGATGGTTTAAGAACAATTTTAGATGTTTCTTCTGAAAGTCTGCATGCTTTAGAGAACTTAGGACTCCCAGTCAAGCAATGGGATGCTATTTTAATTTACATCCTCTTTCAAAAACTACCGAGTCTCACGCAACAGCTATGGGAAGAAAAGTTGGGCAATAGTAAGGAACTGCCAACGAGGAGCCAGTTCAACGAATTTTTGGAAACACGTTTTCGCACGCTAGAGGCGGTAGCGCAACAGGGTGCAGCTCGGCCTATCGCCAAGCCATGGTCAAAATCGGAGTCCAACCCTAAGGTCTTTCACGCTTCGGCACAATCGAAGCAGTTTTCGTGCAAAGTTTGCAACCAAGGGCAACACTCCTTGAGGAAATGCAAACGATTTTTGGCCATGGACGTTACGCATAGGCAACAGTCTGTTCGCCAAGCCAAGGTCTGCGAGAACTGTCTCGCCTATAGCCATCCGACACGAGAATGTCCCAGCAGTAAGAATTGCTACTTCTGTCACCAACGCCACCATTCACTACTACACCCAAGCACACACGCACACACATCATCACCCCACACGTACACAACATCACAACGGATTCAAAATCATGGTAGCACTCAAACGGAGCAGGTAGCCGTGAACCCCAACGCTCCAACATTTCATCCAATGAGTGACAACCAACCCAACTGCAGCAGGCGTAACGCATTTCATGCATCGCAACAGGTCACAACGAATGTTTTGCTAGCCACGGCAGTGGTTAAGGTAAAATCAAGGGACGGGAGGTACGTTTACCTGCGTGCCTTAATCGATCCGGGATCAGAGGCAACGTTCATAGCTGAATCAGCTGCGCAATTGCTCAAACTCCCTAAATATCGTACAAATGTCCAGGTATCGGGGCTGGGGAAGGTCAGTAACGGCACCAGTCAACACTACGTCGACGTTACTTTTACGTCGAGGGATTCAACGTTCGAGAGCTCTGCCGGGCTTTAGTCTTTAAGTCGTTAACTGGGCTTCTTCCGGCCAAATCCGTGATACCTGACAATTGGAAACACATAAATGGGTTGCAGCTAGCCGACCCCAACTTCAACACACCCGCATAAATAGAAATACTATTCGGAGTCGATGTGTATTCTGAGGTCATTCTTCCGGAAATCATCAGGATTGACGACGTCAACACACCCATCGCCCAAAAGACCAAGCTGGGATGGGTCGTCATAGGTAAGGTGCCTGAAGAGGAACCACGATCCATACAGAGCTTCGTCCAACTAACGACACTGGATACACAGCTGCGGAAATTTTGGGAGATAGAAGAAGCTCCATTTCGAATTCAAGATTCTGAAGAGGACATAGCTTGCGAGAAGCACTTCACTGCAACTACAAGGCGCCTGACCGATGGACGGTATGAAGTAACACTTCCTTTTAAAGGCGGAAAGCGTCCAGTGTTAGGTGCTAGCAGAGAGGTGGCTCTCAGGAGATTCGCTTCCTTGGAAAGACGTCTTCAGAGCAATGAAAAGTTACAGACGGGATACAGCCAGTGGGATACGTTGCAACATATGGATTAAGTTGATATGGACAATGATGCTGTAATAAAGTCACCGTACCACATGTTTCTTCCACACCACGCCGTGTTGAAAGAAGCCAGCACCACCACAAAGCTCAGGGTAGTATTCGATGCCGCAGCAAAAACTACCCACGGAACTTCACTAAATGACAGCTTAATGGTAGGGCCTAAGCTTCAGAGCAACATAGTGGACATCATACTTCAGTGGAGAAGACACCGATACACCTTTACGCAGATGTCGAAAAAATGTATCGCCAAATATGGGTAAGTCCACTAGATAGGTATTACCAACTTATCCTTTGGAGAGAAAGGGAGAGTCAACCGGTAAGGGCCTTCAAACTCAAAACGGTAACGTTCGGCACAGCGCGTGCACCTTATTTGGCCATCCGGATCCTACACCAAGCAGCAGATGATGAAGCACATCGATATCCCATAGGAGCACGAACGGTTAAGGAAGACATGTACGTAGACGACCTTATAAGTGGAGCTGACAACATTGAAGAAGCTCGGCAAAAACGGGATGAGGTCCGCAAGTTGTTAGCATCAGCTGGTCTGAATCTACGCAAATGGACCTCTAACCACCAGGAACTCATCGCGGACATACCTGACAAGGATCGCGAAATCGATTTTGATCTTCCGCTAGGGTCGTCAGCTCACGTCAAAACGTTAGGTATAAAGTGGTTCCCAAAAACCGACTCATTCTCTTTTCAGAATTTTCACGCTGAAACTCAAGAACCAACAAAGAGGGCAATTCTGTCAGCGATAGCCAAGCTGTTTGACCCACTCGGTTGGATATCACCCTGCACTATCAAAGGCAAAATCCTTATGCAGCAGCTATGGCAGCGTGGTAATGACTGGGATCAGCCAATTCCAGCAGAGCTAAAGCATGAGTGGGAGAACTTTCAACGAGAACTTCCATCGATTGAAAACATCGCGATTCCTCGGTGGGTGAACACTCAAAAAACCTGCAGAGGCATTGAACTGCATGGCTTTAGCGATGCCTCAACAAAGGCTTACGGAGCAGCAGTTTATATACGCGTGCTAGATGACTCCAACAAAGCACACATGCACCTACTTATGGCGAAAACAAAAGTGGCTCCCTTAAACACCGTAAGTCTTCCTAGGCTGGAACTTTGCGGCGCAGTCCTGCTATCTAGACTACTGCACTACATAAAGGACGTCCTCGAGATGCAACAGGTCAACAGCTACGCATGGTCAGACTCCACAATAACGTTAGCCTGGATTCGCGCACCCCCTACAAAATGGACTACATTTGTCAGTAATAGGGTTGCGGAAATTCAACGTCTCACCCAGCACGATGAATGGAGGCACATTCCCACACACGACAATCCGGCAGACTTAGCATCTCGAGGTATATCTCCTTCGTCATTAGAAGCACAAGACTTATGGTGGAAAGGTCCAACCTTTTTGCGAAGGCAATGGGAATTTCAGGAACCAGAGCAGCCATTATCAACAGAGACAGTAGAAGAGATTAAAAAGGTTCTAACTCATCACGTAACAACACCAGACACATATGATAGTGTGAACAGAGTTATTCACAAGTTCTCTCGGTTGTCAAGGGTACTCCGAGTCTTAGCCTTCTGCTTACGATTCATACAGAACTGTCGAACGGAGCCGAGAGCTAGGAAAATGAGCACTATCGAACCAAAGGAATTGCAACAAGCTACATTCGTCGCGATTCGTACCACTCAAAAGGACATGTGCTTATCAGAACCACACAAAGCTCCTAACGCTATACCAAAGGGCCTGAGAGCACTCAACCCCTTCTTCGACGGACAGGGCATCCTTCGCGTAGGAGGACGACTCCAATTCGCACTTCTACCCTATGAACAAAAGCACCCAATAATACTCCACACAAAACATCACTTTACGGAACTCGTAATCAGCGATGCACATCATCGAACTCTTCACGGAGGATTACAGCAAATGGTGGCATACATTCGGACCAAATATTGGGTAATAAACATAAAAAGGGCTGTTAAAAGGTGTATTCACCAGTGCGTTGTATGCTTCCGACATAAGGCTCAACACATGCAACAGTTGATGGGAAGTCTACCTGCACCTCGGGTCCGAATGGCCCGAGCATTTGCGAATGCTGGAGTCGATTACGCTGGACCGATTGAGATTAAAACTTGGAAGGGACGTAATGCGAAGAGTATTAAAGGGTACTTCGCGATCTTTATTTGTTTAGCGACCAAGGCTATACACATTGAAGTTGTCTCGGACCTAACCACTCAGGCGTTTTTGGCTGCCTTTCAACGCTTTACTGCACGAAGAGGTATATGCAGCCAAATCCACAGCGATTGTGGAACCAATTTTGTGGGAGCTAGCAGAGAACTCGACCGTATGCTGAAAGAAGCAAAACACGATTGGGCAGAAGTCGCAGAAATCCTGTCTGATCAAGGAACAAAATGGAATTTCATCCCTCCCGCTTCGCCTCACTTCGGTGGACTCTGGGAAGCGGGAGTAAAATCAATCAAACACCATTTAAAACGCGCGACCGGAAACGAGAAGCTTACATTTGAGGAGCTGTACACCTTACTCACACAGATAGAGGCCTGTCTGAATTCCAGACCTTTATGCCCTCTCTCGGACAACCATGAGGACTTGGACGTCATAACGCCAGGACATTTCTTAATAGGCGAAGCGTTACACACCGTACCTCAAGGAGACACATCGAGCGCAAACGTAAGCACTATCGATCGCTGGAGGAGAATTCAGTGTTTTGCCGACGGCTTTTGGCGAAAATGGTACAGTGAGTACCTTTCGCGCCTACAACAAAGGCCAAAGTGGCTTAAAACAGAGGACCAACCGAGAATAGGAGACCTCGTCATCGTCAAGGATGAACGATTACCACCTTCCCAATGGATGCTCGCCCGCATAGAACAGGTACATCCAGGAGCCGACGGTCTTATTCGTGTGGTAACACTCAGGACAAAAACCGGCAAACTCAAACGCCCTCTAGCAAAAATTTGTTACCTGCCGTCGAACAAAACCAACGAAAACGACACATTAATTTAAAACTTTCAATACCTAAACTGTCAAACACTACAAACACATCAACAATTCAAACAAAGTTCACTACCTTCCCACCCAACACCCAGAAAAACGCAAAGGATAAAATATTTAGCCATATTCTTTATTCAAATTATAAAATACCATTAAATCAACACAATTCACTAATATAAACGTAACACTAACACATCCAGGTATGTACATATGTACAATTGCAAGTACATAACCTCGTCTAACACAAAACGGGGCATCAGCTGCAAATCGAAGAAGCGGAACTGACGCTTCATCGTTATCGATGAACAGCTGACGGTAACCCATTGCCACCCACAAATGTCACAAACGATCGAACGGTACGGTTAAACGATCAAATGATAAACATCCACTTTGCACGTAAACAAGCAATGCGATGGGTATCAACACGACGCGTTGTTGTACCCTTAATCTCGTCGCAGAAGCGTTGCCACGACGTTTTTGGGTTGCGCTCTTGAAGTTCCTCTGACTGGCTTTGTATGGCTCCCAGTCAGAGTCAGCTCCCGTTGATTTCGCCAGGTTCAAGAGTTTCCTTGTTTCTCTCCAATTTCTGGCTAGTTCTTTGGTCCACCATGGGGGTGAGACTTTTGTCTTAGGTTTAGATACGGGACATGCCTTCTGGAAAGCCTCTTTGAAGACTGCAGTGATTTCCTCGGCTTTTCGGTCAATGTCCGCTGGTTCATGTAAGTAACATTCTTGTAGTAGATTCGCGTCCCTCCGCACCTCGTAACTGAAGGTAGTCCAGTCGGTCTTCCTTGGGTTTCTATGGGATTTGGGAAAGTCGCATCTATCATTAAGATTATATTCAATAAATCTGTGATCGGAATATGATTCTATCTCCAAAGTATTCCAATTGTCTATAGGGAAGGTATTTGAGTTACTTGCTAGTGTAATGTCAATAAGCTCCTGCCTGTTTTTAATTACGAAAGTGGGTTCAGAACCCCTATTGGCTACTAAAAGATTATGTTCGATAATAAATCCGAAAATCAACTCACCGCGTGGGTTTGTATCACCACTGCCCCATTGCGCGTGGTGTGCGTTCGCATCGCAGCCTAGTAGTAGGTCCCATCTTTCGATTTCCGCTTTCCTGGTTAAGGCGCGGGTGATGGCGGGCCATCATTTCCGTCGTAAGGTATGTACACGGCTGAGATAATCAGTGGGGGGAGCCCTCTCCGGTCATGCCTTAATACCGTCTGGCCTGAGTTGCTGTAGGTATTTAGAACAAATAAGTTAATGTGTTTCCTAGCTACGATACAAGTTCTGTTTTTACAGTCCGCATTTAGCGGTTCGCTGCTGTACAGTACTAAATCTTTATGATTTAGCCCACTAATTTTGCCACGGGATATCCATGGCTCTTGTACGAAAGCTATGTCTATGTTCCTTTCGGTTAGAAGATATATAAGATTGACGCTAGCAGATATGCTTGGTGCAGGTTTATTTGAATGAATTTCATTTTCTTCTTACCTTGTCACCCGCCCCCCTTTCCTTCCTCTCTGTCCTATCCGTAAAGGGTCGGACTTTACACCGGGTGATACCAGTGCGAACTTTATTATTAAACCTCCTTAGCATAAGCATTGATCTATGGTTGAGCAGGACCACGATCTCCGTGCCCTTTTCTGAGTGCTCGCCCATTTCAAGCACCTCCCAGTCGTCGCTAAGGAGCTCCGGCTTAAGGTGCCGTAGGTTCCTTTCAATACGCTCTTTGGGAATATGAGGGCCAGGTATCAGGATACGCCCTTTTGGCCTAGTAAATTCTAGCAGGTCCTTCTTTTCGACGAGTCGAATGTCGGCATTAGCCCATGGAGCCTGCGTGTTAGCCACGAAAGTTCAGAGCCACTTAAGCGTGAACTTATTATCGCATGAAAGGAGCTTAAAATCTCTAAAACTGGTCAGTGGCTCAAAGAAGGGGGATTGTCCCTCCTTCTAGACAGTGGTGGAATTGATAGCTTCGAGTATGCGCAACTCGATGAGCCTCCACTGATCTTTGCTGAGTCTTCTCTCTGAGCTGTTATGATCTACAATCGCCACCTGTAGACCAGCACTAGCAGATGCGGCCAGCCTGGCCTTCTTGATGGTACTGTTCGTAGGCGGCGAGATCGTGTCGTCATGTCTTCTCGTTTGGAACTGCTCGCAATCGGCTCGGGTGAGGTCTCAACGACTGACTCTGGCTCGGTTGACAAGGGCCTCAGCCTGCCCGCGATCGGGGAGGTTGGCAAGAGGCTTACCTTCCTTCTCGCGAGTAGGCCTCCGTCCGTCCCCCTAGTCTGCCCTGCGCTGCGTTCTCTAGCATCTGCGTATGCCCTAGAACTTCTCACGATGGGTACGGGTTGTATCCCTTTACCCCGAACAGTCGAGAGCGGCGTAGGTTTGTTTGCAGCTGAGGAGGGTGGCAAACGGCATTCCCCCCTCAACACAATCTGACCCTTGCCCGTTCGGTTGCCTTCTTGGAGCAGTCTGCAGCCAGCCCTATCACAGGTGGGTTAGAGTCGGTTGCTGACCGAAGACCAGCTACGGTCGAGATGGGGGCTGACGACTTCCCGCTCTCACCGTAGGTGATCTTCTTACCTTCCGGTCCTGCTGATCGGTGCACCTAGTCGACCCTGCGAGCTTGAGCGTGTTTTTGGCCCTGTCCAGAGCCTCCCTTTCCTTGTCCGTGAAGGACTTCGGATCACGCTTTTTAAGCCGCCGAATTAGACTAACGGCATTACGCTTTCTGTTCCTGAGCGTCGTTGTCCTCTTCTGTGTCCTTACCTCCCTAGTCTTTTCGGACGTGGATGATGGTCGGGCTAGTCCCAGGCCAAGTCCACCCGCGCTGACTACTGTCGCGAAACTACAGGCAGTAGAGTTTCCATTGTCAGCAGGGCTACATTCACCATCCGGTGTGGGTGCCGACCGATTTTCCTCCTGAGGCTGGCTGCGGCTTGTCCCGTTCGGATCATCCGTCTTCGTCACCCCGACATCTACATTGATGTCCTCGGATGGTTTCTGTGGCTCTGCTGCAATGGGAGGCTGCTCCGAGATTGCCAATGTGATCGCCTCGGGTCTAGACTAGCTACGGCTTATCGTAGACTTTGGGAGTCCCATCGGTTCTCCAACGCTCGGGTTAGCTGCAGGGGTCTTCCCCATCGATGAGCCTGTCACTGACGAGCGCTCCGATAAGGCCAGCTCCTGCAGGTAGGCCCGTGCGTTGTGGAGTCTCTTTCTATCCGGCTCTGAGAGCTCTTCCCACCTCTTTGTCCCTAGTCTCTTGACAGTCAACTTACAGTTTTTTTGTTCGTCGGGAGGTAGTTGACGCATTAGAGAGGGATGAGCTAGCGATGGAGTAAGCGTCATCTAGAAAGAGCCTTTCCAGGCTCTAGTCGATTGCTCCAACGCTTTCTTCATCCGAAGTTCGAAGCAGAGCTTCCTCCGTATCTCCTATAATCCGGTTGGTTTTTATAGAGCTAGGAGTGCCCGACCGGTTTACACTCTTCGCTTTTTGAGTTATATTTAAATTAAATTTTGACATATAGGGTCCCACGAGTAAGGGGGAAGAAGATGTCTGCCTGTACTCATCCCCTGTATACAGGTAAGGGGAATTAATTGAAACTGGAGGACCCCAAGGTATCCAGAGTTCACCGTAACGTGGTGCCATTCATCCCATAGGCACGGTAGTTTACACCTGGGATTCCGGGTTTTCAAGTTTTCCTCTTTAGATCCGCCATATTCCATTAACAGCGGCACGTCGTGTGGGGTGTGGCTCTTCACCACGTATGGGCGGTCTTAGGGAAGAGAAACATCTTATTCCTAACCCTCTGGCCCCTTTGCCAAGACCGAGCTAAATGGAGATGTTTTTTTGGTTGAGGCCCAGGTTCACCCCGAGCTGTAGCGCCACCTAAGTAAGTAAATAAACTGCACGCACTGTAATTTACTCGTAAAATAGTATAAATCGAATCGTTTTGTAAGTACTTACGTAAGTTCGACTAAATTTTAATTTACGTAAGTGTTTCTTATCGTAAGTTCATTTATAGGGTGAACATTCCTTTAGGTTACTTCTGTAAGCATAAGTAACACTTACAAGTGTAATTCCTGTAATCCCAAAGAAAATGATAATTTTTGTGTCTGTCATAAAACGAATATCAGGGATATTCACGTTTGCAATCAAGTCTATCACGCAAGTGTATTTAAAATAACAGTGAAAAGGGAGAGAACAGATTCCAAATGTCAATTACTGGAATTATTGATTAATTATTAGGTATAGTGAAAAAAAAATTTAATAGTGTAATTAATGGTATTTCATATATAATAGAAGTATTTCAGATAAAAAGAACTTTTAGTTTACTTGTGCGAGCAATTTTATTACTGAATATTTTGGTTTTTCATTTCTAAAACAATTTTTGTTTTAATTAAAGTTACTTAACAATAACAAGAAAAGGTACTTTAAGCGTTTTTTTAATATCTTTTTCCACGCACAATAATTCATGCCGTAGAAAGTTAAGGGAGAACTGTAAAAAATAGAAAAAGGATCGAAATTCGGTTGCCCTTTATTATGCACTTAACTTTCGTAAAATAGGTTGTAACTAAACCGACAAAAAGGAAACAACTTTGTTGCAAATTTTCCGTAGAGAAGTTTTATGCAACTTTTTGTTGTCCAAAGGAAAAGTTTTCATCAATTTTTTTTAGTGTAAACTTGTGACCAGCAGAGAAACCGAATGGAAACTTTGTCGTGTTGATTTTTTAAATATTTACGTGAGTTCAGTTCAGTTCACCAACAATACACTTAATATGGTGAACGTACGAGTATGTATACATACAACGATATATGTACCTGTTGCCATGGTATAATATTATTCTTTCATCGATTTTGGGTTCAGGTTTGATTGAGAACTTTATTTAGTTGGAAATTGCATGCACATGATGGAAATATTTAGGAAGTTAGAATGTAAACAGGGGTTTTTTTTTTTTTGCTTCGACTTTGGAAAGTTGGAGTAGGATGGGCGGTGTTTTCACAAGTTCCCCTGAAACATTTTTCATTGTTGACTGTTGTGTTCAGAACTTTGTCTAATTCCTTTTTTAGTGTTGTCAATCACGAAGTAGGACTATGTGAGCTGTCGTTTTGAGGACTAAGCAAAATTTCCTTCAAAGCAAATAGTGGATGTTCTGTTGTCCACATACTTACTTAAGTAATCACAGGACACTGCGCCATTGGAACTATGCTTCGGAGATGGAAAGTCGAGTCCAACGATTTATGCAGAAGCTACAGAGACGAGGAAGGAGAAGAGTCAATCCAGCTTCTACCATGTCACACAATATTTACTCCTAGGTACAATAAGGTCTAATTTCGTAATGAAGTGTTTGTGTTACGTCTTAGTGATTGTCCCCGAGCAACTATATGTATAAGCTCTTATACAAGTAGGCTGGAATTGATAGCGCGGTTTGTCTAGGGTCTTAATTCTATACTACGTAACGTGGGCCAACAACCTGCTCGCTTTAGAATAGACACTATGTCTCGGATAACGAATGATCACATGTTGACGACTTGTGGCTATTAGGCCCCACGGATGGCTCGTCTGAAGACGGGAAAGAGAGATTCTGCAATAAACTGAGCGCTACACAACCGCAAATGGGAACATTGTCATATTGATGCTGGATTTGAATGCCAAGATAAGCAGCCACAACGAAAGGCTCAAACATGATATCGGAAAACATGGAATAGGCAACGAATCCACCGCGAAAGATTTGTGGATTTATGCAATGTCAATCGCCTTGTGATAGGTGGTACCATGTTCAAGACCTGCCACAAAGTCAGCTGACGGTATTCCTGTGGAGCACTTACGAGCGGCGTAAACTATATCGGCTGAGCAACTGCTCCCACTTATACAGACAGCTTGGGAAACTCACTCAAACTCAAACAGAGCTCAGGAACATTGCCAGAAACCGTACACGATTACGTGTAGTCGTAGTAGAGGCCCTAAGACTCACAAGGGTATACAAGAGATAAGTATGCAGGCTTTGCCTTGAGGACATCGAATCTGCCGAGCATATGTTATGCGAACGTCACACCTTTGCTTGAACCAGATCAAATACTTTCACAAGGGTTTAATTGCCCATCTGACGATGTCATTTCAGCTGGGAAGCAAATTCACGCAATGAGTTCCGAAGCGCAACAGCACAAAAGATCTTAATGAGGTCGAGGTACTCCGTATCACTTTCATTTATTATTCACTTGCATATCACCCCAGTTTATCTTTAAAAAAAACTCAACTGGAACTGTAAAATTCTTCTCTGAATTCTTTCAATGTCCCTTAAATCCAAGGATGTGTAACGTAATGCAAACTCTTCCATTCTATATACGAAATAGAATGATTATTTCGTGAAAATAACATTGAGCACTGATAAATCAAAGGATACCCTGCTGACGTCCAATCTAACATGCATCTTCTCTTTCAAAACCCATACACAAATTACTAACTCTATTAGGCTGAAAACAGCTTATGTGAAAAATGTTGCTGCCTTTACTTACCTAAACTTTTCTCAATCAGAATAACAGATCAGTCAATAAATGCCTTCGAAATCTAGCCCACTTTTTCGAAGGAAAAGTTAGGTTAAACCTTGCAGCTCCGTCTATTAGAAGTTACGCGGCTTAAATCCATACCTGGTAACTTCCCTTCGATACCACCATCAGCGATTCCAATTCATCAACCAATTGGTACATTGCCTGTCCAGTTGCTGTTGTGTAGATGGATCTGTGCACATTGTGCGCACTTTATCTATTGCGGATATAAATTCGTTTCCTTCGGTTTTGTCGTCACGCTGTGATATTTTCAATTCGACGTCCACATTTTTGAAAAATAGTTCAAGGATAGCTAGCGATAGGACTGCGAACAAGCACGGAAGGATACACAGCGCACACCCAAAATGTTGCGGAAGGGATTGTTCTGATTGAATGAATGTACGGTGTATTGCCGGTGGCATCCATCGGAGGAAGATACGAGGAACATAGTTCGAGATAGATACGATGCGCATTCATGACATGACTAATTGATGTGATCATTGCGAATTCACTATCGGAAGAGTTAGACGCATAGTGACGACCATGGAAAAGGAAATTGAATGCAATGTGCATGCATCTGTGAGTTAGTTGAGGGGATGTGGATATGGAGACATGGGTGGATTGATTCGAAACTGAAAGTAATGAATCAATATAGTCGGAGGCAAGGCGAATTTAAGTACAGCAAATTATCATCGGCTATGCCAATTCTTAGTGTAGGTTCGCAGTTCATCAATAAAATTATGGAACTGGCGGAACAAACACTATTTTCCAAAGTCTTTGGTCTTCTATCAAGTACTTACATCGGAGACCAACACACAAAGATGATGGTGAAAGCCGAAAAGTAGCCTTTCATTCGAACTTGAATGGAAACGAAAAAGTACGAAGAACTAAGTCTTCAAAGAAATCTCGACTATATTCAGTTATCGATGGTGCACTACGGTATAAGCTCTCTCGTTGCTATCAACATGAAAATGTAATTCATCGCAAGAGATGCCATAGAAACTAGCCTCATTCATTACTTAGCTTTACACAGCTGATGATTGAGGTTAATACGATAACTTGGTATACAGATGATGATATGGATAGACATGGAAGGAAATTTAATTTCATTTGCAAGAAATCTTTGTGGCACATCCATTGGGATATCATTTCATTTTAATGACAATCTATATGTGCTTCGAGAACTAACTCATAAAATTGTTAATGGTGACAGTCCGCTACTGATATCAGTATTCAATTTGCCTGCATGGCAGTTACTTTATAAGTAGACTTATGGACAATCTTTTGTGACAATCAGGAAGCAACATTGTCGTTAAACTAATGTAGGCTGACCTAAATTTAATGTCACTACCAGAGTGTATGATTTGTAGCTTCATACGGTTTAAGATTGATCAAACCATATCGGTTGCCATAAATGCCCAAGCGCTTCCATTTATGTTCTCTTACAAGGAAATCTAACGTCGTTACGAGTTAATGGCTGAAATCGGGGTCCTTTGTCATAAAACTCGACGAGCTTCGGTGGCTCAAAAAAAAAATTTTTTTTTCGTTACTGCAAAGGACGAATCAGAGTGAACTTTCAGCCGAAACTATGAAAAAAGAATTGAGTCGGAGTTAGGGCCCAATGATAAAAGCTAGCAGTCTAATAAAAATGCCTGCTCATTTTCTTTTTCCCATGAGTCGACAGCACAGTACAGAGCAATGCAAATTAGTAGTGCTATATACTCGTACATTGCGGTGCCCCTCAAGTTAGCCATCTTGTCGCAGTGGGCAGGGTAATTACAGGAACGCAAGAGTGAAGCAAAAGCTCAAATGAGATTCAAAAACTAAGTATGGCAATGCCCCCAACTCCAAAGTTGTAGACGGCAGGTAGGCTCTGGAAGATCAATAGTCGGAATCAGAACTATTGTACTATTTCTTCACTTCAGTTAGGGTAAGGTATTCGGAGATCTCTGCCCATCCAGTCCTTATTACTCTTATTTTTCATTCTTTTCCATAAAAATAAGTTTACAATAGGACATAGAAGAAAAGAAATATTAACATGGCAAAAATCGGCGTCTGTTGAAAATTCACATTATATGTTGCATACTTTACTAACCAAGAGATAATAATAAATGAGCGTAAATGTAAAAATAGAAAATGTAAGGGGTAAAGAAGAAGCGGATTTCCTATTTGATGTGCATTATATAGGAAGACTATTACATCACTATAACTGTCACGATAGTTCAAAGAACGATTAGAGAAGCAGAACAGCGGATTCCATCCCAGTGCTCCATTAAGAATTTGCTTAGTTTCTTCGAAACCCAGTTTTCCCTTAGAGATATAGAGCAAACGTGTCCAAGAAATTGGACAAACAGCAATGAAGTGATAAATATCTTCTACTTCATTGCGATTACAAAGGCTGCATATGGAATTTATGTTTTATCTGTGCGGCATATAATTGTGACCTGGCTTTAAAAATTAAGCCTATTTGATAAGCACTAAGATTCCTGGTTAAATAGGTATTAGAGCCCAGTGCATGATTTTAAGATTTATATATATGCGTGTTGACGAGGTCTGGGCCCTTCTTAAGCATTTTTGGTACATAGTATCATCATCTTTTTTTTTACATTCGTAGAACCTATTCCACATGCCAGTATTAACCTCTGATATTTCGAGGATGAAGTTATGCGATAAAGGAAAGTCATGCCATTCTTTAAAGAGTGATATATTGCATTGAAATGCATATTACATTATTTTCTTTTGATTGTGTAATCGGTGTTCGCTTTTAAATTAGACAGATAGATTTGTGGAAGGCCAAACTCCACACGAATTGCATATTTAGGGGTTGTTGACTCCAGTTTAAAAATACACTTAAAGAAAAACGTTGAGCTAACGTTGTTGCTAAAGCAAATGCTTGCGTTTATAGTAGCATTGAATACTTTGAATTTCGGGGCAGGGTCGTAACTTTCTTACGACGTAAAAAGCATGCAGGTCCTGAAACAACCACAAGGCTAGGATAAGGAAGATTCAACTGCTGATGAACCCAGCAAACGAAATAAGGACGACGACCTTCGAACCTGCAGCCGAACAATTAGCAAAGGCCCTAGACTACTATAAAGTAGATATAACACCCATCCAGGAAGTGCGATGGGATGGGCGGGATAAAAAGATGATGATGAAGTACCATTAACCTTTCATGCACAACAAAACACACTTCCACGTAATGCACAATTTATTTACCTTCAATTAACACAACACAAAATATACCCCAATAGTATCCAATTCATTCATTCATTCACCCAGTAAAAAAATACACATTTCGCAAAGCACATTTAATAAACTCGACACCAAACACCCGACAAAGTCAAGGCCACCTTATATTGTAGACATTATACTTTAGCATTCTCGTTATGCTCTTTTTGTATTTGCATTCACTTAGATTATTATTGCTGATGGCTGCATTTATTGCATGCAGTTTGATAACTGATATGACTTTGATGTCGTTTACCCTGTATATACAGGGTGTCCGCCGGGAAGGTATACTACTTTGTTTGTTTATAATTTTTGATTAAATGAAAGAGAATAGATCTTATATTGATAAATGTTTTATTTAATGTCGGCAATTATGTATAGAATACAATAACAGGTAAATGTCCGCCTCTGCTAGTCTCACAAATGCGAGCCCTTTTGAGCACATTTTTCATTACATTCTCACACATTTCACGCGGTATTTCATTAATTTCATCACGAATATTTTGTTTGAGTTGCTCAAGCGTTTCTGGTTTGCTTGCATAAACCTTGCTTTTCAGATATCCCCACAAAAAGAAGTCAGGAGCAGTCAAATCAGGCGACCGTGGAGGCCAATCAACATCACCATTTTTTAAATAACTTGTTGTGGAAAGAGGTCTCGCAGTAATTCCATTGTAATCCTGGCTGTATGCGATGTGGCACCGTCTTGTTGATACCACATGTTAATCAAGCCTAAAACATGCAGTTGGTGCAAAATTGTGGCCAAAGTCGTTCTTTGAAGACCAAGCTCCTGAGCACGGCGTCGAATTGAGGTTGATGGATTGTTTTGAACACTTCCTTGAACAGCAGTAATGTTTTCAGCTGATCTTGCAGTACGTTGTGGCCCATGCTTGGGCCTATCACCTACAGACCCTCTTTCTTCGAAATCATTCACTACACGATAAATAGTGCGTTTTGTTGGCTGGTTGTTTCTCCCAAAAATTTCACGTAACTTTCTCATCGTCACAGTAATCGATGATTGATTTTCATAAAATGTTTTAACGATTAAAACACGTTGGTTTATCGAATATTTTTCCATAATAAATTTGCCACGTGTCTACTTCACGACTGCCAAATATGAACTGTCAAGACTAATGTTTACCAAAATGGCGGCAAAACAAAGTAGTATACGTTCCCGGCGGACACCCTGTATGTATGTGGAAAATTATTGTAAGTAGCTTCTAAGAAATTTTGTATAAATAGTCTAAGAAATTTGGAATAAAGAAGACTTACTGATCAGAACTCTTGGCTGTCAAATAGCCTTTCTTTCCTTCGGCTTTTTTAGCCTTCATAACAGTTCGGCTCTTTAGTCAGAAACATTTTGGCTTGGGATAGCCGTTAAACTAATCGCCATAGATTGTTAGATGAGGTAGGTTTAGTATAGGACCCAAATACAAGCCGACCCTGAACCCTTATGGGAACATAAGGTAAAGTTACAATCCTTTTATCCGGCGTTCCTTACATGGCGATCCTGCCGATTTAAGATCCTGCTGATTAAAGATCCTGCTGATGTAAGGTCCTGCTCCAGAGATGACGCAAAGCTGCAACATGGAGGATCATGATGAACTATTTCGAGAACTGGACGAGCAATACATTCCGGAAGGCGCAGCAAACAAAGACGCTCCAAAATACGTACCCACACCTAAAAATGCTGGCCCACAAAGACTAACGATCGAAGAGTACAAGAAGAGGCAGTCCAGGAGAGCAACGAGAGACCAACCTGAAGAAACTAAACAAACAAAGAAGCCAAGAAGAGGTGGGAAGGTACGTCACAGACAAGCAGTGGTATAACTCCACAGATTGGCACACCTGGCAACAACTCAGGAGGAGAAAGCAAGTTTCCGTACCAAATTCAATTTCAAATAAGGTACCTTAACCAGCACGACAGTTTAATTAGAAAAAACAAAATAAAAATAGAACCTATGTTTGAGCCTAACTATTAAAAATGCACGGAGTATCCAAATCGAATCACCGGTATTAGCTGAGCATTTTAAATAACTACTCAATCATCCGTGTAGCACAGTTCAAGTACAGTATGCCTTGTCATTCGTAGAAGTCGAAATACTTGATCGTAAAATTGTGCTTCAAGATGTCTGCAGGGTCATATACCGAGCTCACTTAAATAAGGCACCAGGAGAAGATCGACTACCATACGAGTTCTTTAAATATGCGACGAATGATTTTCTCGAAAAACTGACAGCTGTATACAATTATATCTTCGAGGCAGGTGAGGTTCCGGCAAGCTTCAGAAAAAACATAATTTTCCCAATATTTAAAAAAGGAGAGCCTAGCGACCCGAACAAATATAGAGGTATATCATTCCTAAACGCAATAATGAAATTATTTACGGGAATCATCTTGGAACGTTTGACAGATTGGGTTGAAATGAATGACATACTAAGCGAGGCCCAAGCTGGTTTCAGAAAAAACTATTCCACAGTGGACAATATTTTTACGCTGACAAGTATTGCCAGGACCTATTTAGACAAGGGAAAAAAACTATATGCGTTCTTTGTGGACTTCAAAGCAGCATTTGACCCCATTGACATAAAATCGCTTTACTACAAGCTTAGTAATCGGGGAGTGTCGACAAAAGTCCTTAAGGTAATACAAAGTCTCTACGAGAAGAATAGAATGGCAGTCTGGGATGGAACAAATATGTCTCACTGGTTTGAGTCGCTCTCGGGTGTTAAGCAGGGTTGTCTTATGAGTCCCCTACTGTTTTCATTATTTCTAGATGATCTACCAACGTTTCTACCAGGAGAAATCGAGTTCGCCGGGCTTAAAATAAAGCTTCTTATGTACGCAGACGACATCGTCATCCTGTCGGAAACCCCAATATCGATGCAAATGATGATCAGCAAATTACAGCTGTACTGCAGTCTATGGAACCTGAATGTCAATGCCAACAAATCAAAAACAATGGTTTTCCGAAATGGGACGGGCCGCTTGGCGAGAGATGAAAAGTGTTTTTTTCAGAATGAAGAACTTGAGATAGTCAAAGACTGTAAATATCTTGGAGTCATCTTAACCTATCGACTGACGTTCAAAAAGCATTTGGAGAAGAAACTTAAAGAAGCTAAAAGGGCAATAAACTGCAATTGGAAGGGCTTACTTTGCAAAAGGAACATTGCCTTGAGCACAAAGTATAAAATCTACGAAGCGGTGGTGAGGTCGATCATGTGCTACGGGGCTCAAGTATGGGGAATCCTTCAATATGAGAAGGTAGAAAAACTGTTGAGGTATTTCGTAAAAAGTATCTTCAGACTACCCGAAAACTCTCCGAACTACATGATCCACCTCGGGAGGAAAACGAGTTACCGACAAACCAGATTAAAACTATTCTAAATGGTCAAGACTCGAAAGTTTTGTACAGTTACCTAAGGATTGATGGAAAGTACCGCAAACAAATATTAGATGAAATTAAATGAAATTGTATCCTAAAATTAATTTATGTACTGCAATTAGATTATAAATTATAAAAGTTGAATCTCTCTTTTCTGGCTGACGGCAAATGCCAATGTTAAAATTTGTGAAATTACAAACATTTGTTAAGTTCTTTTTATCGTAAAATAAAATCACAATACTATTACTACTTCTACTATTAAAAGTAATTTCTTTTATTGATATATATTATAATATTGCACATTGTACATATTTCTCTAAGTACTTAAAATTTCAATCACATATAAGTTAACTAAGATATAGCTTGTATAATGATGAACATTTTAATATACAGGGTGATTTGCATAAGATGCGACAAAAGCCTAGGACGGATAGATTGGGTCGAGACAAGAAAAAAATCGTACGGGAAGGATGGGTCTATCTTCCCCCGGTTAGGCGGGAGGGGCAATTTTGTAAAAAATTTACTTTAAATGAAGAAAATATTATTAAAAATCAACGGAAACACGTCAAATAATATACTACAGCTTTTTTGAAAGCCAATATTTCATTCTTTTACCTGCTTTTTAAATCAAGTTGTTTCAGTGAATAGTTTTTGAAATATTAAATTTGAAAGGCAAAATTTTTGAAAAATATTTAAAATTTTTTTTTTTCAAGTTGATTTTTTACAAAATTTTGCGTTATTAACTGCCACTGATATTTTTACATTTTTTTTAATATCTCAGAAACTAAGAAAAATTTTTACATCGGGTTTCCGGTATTTAATAAGGAATTGATAAGAGCATCGAAAAATAAAAATATCAGTGGCAGTTAATAATATAAAATTTTGAAAAAAATCAACTTGAAAAAAAAAATTCAAAATATTTTTCAAAAATTTTGACTTTAAAATTTAATTTTTCAAAAACTATTCACTGAAACAACTTGATTTAAAAAGCAGATAAAAGTATAGAATATTGGCTTTCAAAAAAGCTGTAGTACATTATTTTACGTGTTTCCGTTGATTTTTATTAATTTTTTTTTCATTTAAAGTCAATTTTTTACAAAATTGTCCCTCCCGCCTAACCGGGGGGAGATAGACCCATCCTTCCCGTACGATTTTTTTCTTGTCTCGACCCAATCTATCCGTCCTAGGCTTTTGTTGCATCTTATGCAAATCACCCTGTATATATATTTGCATACATATCATAGTTCTTATATTAAAATGGGAGGACAAACCTCAAAAGAAAATATTGTCGCAAATTCAGGCGACAATAATAATAGTGAAAAAACCATAGACCTAATCATTACAATATGTGTTATACTAATAATAATTATTCAAGCTAACTTAATAAAAAATATTTTCAAAAGAAAAATAAACAAAGTTATTGTTAGCGAAGTAAGTAAAGAAATAGCAAGGATGAATGTATTTAGTATGAAAATTTAAGCGACGTTAAAATCTCTAGGAGAAGTAAATAAAATATTAATTAATCTAAGAAAGTACCCAAATAGATCATATACTATTACTTTTATTAATGAAAAAGAAGAAGAACTTGACAAATTATTAAACGACTTTAGAAATATATCAGATAAAAATTCTGCTGATGATATTATAACTGAGACATTTTATAGACTGGTAAAAGAAACCAAGGAAATATTAAAAACAAAAAAAGAAGAATCATTTAATATAAATTTGCATAATTCGATAAAAAGAGAAGCCAGCAAAATGGCTACATTTGATATAGTGACAATTTTAAAAGTAATCCCTGAATACAATGGTGAATACGATAAGCTAAATAATTTCTTAAGTATGGCAAACTTTCTAAATGACACACTGAAAGATAACACAGAAAAAGAAAAATTGTTCAAATTCATACTAAACACTAGGCTATCAGATAAAGTAATGCTAGGTTTCCACTTGTGTCGGTTTGAAATTGTCAAATGACGTATTTGTACATCAATTAGAAAATTGGCAAGTAGAAATAATAAAAAACTGTTTGTCATTGAATTGACTAACAGCTCTTATCAATGACTGACAAACAATTTACATGACAAGTGAAAATAGCTGAATTGCCAAACAAAATGTCACTTTGTCTTTTATTGACAGTGAAAATGAATTGGCATCATTTTCAAATGTTTGCCAATTAAAAGACACTTTTCTTTCAAACTGGAAAAATTAAATAAATTGAATTTCCATTTGTAAAATGGAAGTCGCTAAGGTGCTAGAAATGCGTTCCTGAGCTGTGATTGAGGACAGTTTGCGGATGAGCAGTGCGATTTTCGTCCCGGTAAAAGCACAACCAACCAGTTATTCACTCTCATAATGGCTCTTGAGAAGGTCTGGGAGTATGCTAAACCTGTCTATACTTGTTTCGTGGATTTGGAAAAAGCATGATAGGGTTCCTCGAAGCAAACTCTGGAGTGTTCTGCAGGAGTATGGGATTGATGGTTCCCTGTTAAGGGCGATTCATCCTTTATATACAAACTGTAAAAGCTGTGTTCAGATAAACGGTGTTAACTCAATGCCTTCCAGTGTAGGCACCCGCCAAGGGTGCGTTTTGTCACCTCTCCTCTTCATTGTATATATGGACTGGATGTTGCAGTGCAGCCGTGGCAGAAAATTTGCTCTATGCGGATGATTTGGTTATCCTATGGTCCTCGCAAACCGAACATCAGTGCGTACTCGAAAGATTTGTAGCCGTTTGTGATGATGCTGGAATGACGATCAACGTGAACAAATCGGAAGTAATGGTAGTTCAAAAAAAAAGCCCATTCAGTGCACTCTGCATGTTAGTGGAATCCCACTAAGGCAGATGGACAAGTTTAAGTACCTCTGAGTCTTATTCACGCGTGATGGGAAGAGCAACGCTGAATTTTCTGTAGCATTGGTCAGGCTGGATCAATTTCAATAGAGCTGTTATAAGGAAGACCGAATTTAGTGTTCAAGCTAGGCTACCGGTTTCCAACTCGGTGTATGTTCCAACTCTCACATATAGTCATGAAATTTGGGTAGTTACCGAAAAATAAGATCACGGATACAAGCTCCGGAAATGAGATTCCTTTGCGGTGTTGTTGGAATAACTCGTAGAGATCGAATGCGCGACACCAGAGTACGAAAGGGGCTCAATGTTAAGCAGCCACTTCTCTGAACGGCACAATCTATGCTTCGATGGTTTAGTCACGTAGTGGGTATGCCGCCAGACGGCTTATAAGACGTGCCATGGTTGCCATGCCATCAGGTAGGCGACTCCCTGGTAGGCCTAGAAATAGATGATTGGACCAACTCCGACATCTCTCCTGGAGCCGTCTAGGGATTTCTTCTGAGGAGTTGGAGTCAATGGCGGAGGGTCGAGTAGGATGGAGGGTCCACCTGAGCATCCTACCCCCGCGACCCTCATGCAGGATTAGCGGGCCATAGAAAATGTATGTATGTAAATGGAAAATGGATTTTCCATCCACATCGTAAGTAAATGTTTCAGAGGAAAGCCGTGGAGAAGCTTAAAAAAAAAGAATTAGAAAGGCATCTGGGGAATGGAGCGTGGAGTCCTCAGTTGCTCTCATTCATCAAGTGGAGCAATTCGAAAACATTTGGGACTCCAACTCCAAATACTATGAAAACAGAAACATGAATAATAATTCACGGACCACCATATCTGAAACCCTTGACATTTAAAACATGAATTATGTTGAGGTGGAATGCACTTCTTGACATATAACTACAATATAAAATTAAATACTAACGTTTCCATTTCCACTTGCACGAAATTTTTGCGGAGAATATTTTTTTTTATCACGTTCACAATCGACAATGAGATGACTGCTTCCAATTTGGCAGTGCAAGTGGAATTAGCTTATAGCGAACTGACAAAGACATTTACCAAATTTCATTGTCAATGAACTGACAAACGATTTTTTGTCAATAATTGGCATAAGTGGAAATGAACTGGCAGTGATGTCGTTTATTGACATAAACGAGAGCAGTCAAACTTTGTCAATTAAATGATAAGTGGAAACCCACTTTAAGAAATCAGTTAGGAAGAGTAGCACAACCGAAAGACCTCACCGAATTAATTACAACTTTAAGAAGTTTATTTAAAAGTAATAAAAATTCATTGCAACTATAGAATGAATTAGGAAGAATTACCCAGGGACTTAGAAGCATAAACAGCTATGCGTCAAAAATTTAAGAATAAGTAGCAGAAGTAAATACGCCGATATAAGGACTGTATCTTTACTTTATGTTCCCATAAGCGTTCAGGGTCGGCTTGTATTTGGGTCCTTTAATAACCCTGCCTCATCTAACAATCTCTGGGGTTTGGATATAACGGCTATCTAACACGGTGATTGCTACAGAGACAACACGCATCGCTTATTCGGATGCGAATTTGCTGTACACGGCAGACTTAGGCTTCCGACAAGTCCGCGAGCGTATTATGACAATGCGGATCAAGGCTTAATTCGCTAACATAAGCTTAATATGCATTCATGCCCCCGCGGAACAAAAGGACCTTGCCACCAAAGATTGTTTCTACGAGCTACGAGAAAGATACGAACAATGTCCCAAGTATGACGCTTAAGTCGTATTGGGCGATTTTAATGTGAAAATAGTAAACCAAGACGCCTTTAGTAGGGCAGTCAGTAAACACAGTCTACACGACACCACGTCTGACACCGGACTAAGGCTAATTGATTTCGCTCTGGAGTAAAATGTCACTATAGCAAGCATATGATTTCCTCATCTCAATATTCACAATTATGTAACGATCGACCAAATTGATCATATTGCGATCGATGCAAGGGATGCCCCAATATCCACCTGACCAAAACGAAGTGACTATAGCAATATCCAATAGAATACACCAACTCATCTCTAAGATTTGGAGAGAAGAATAATGAAAATAACAATAGACGAGTATAGCTGATGAATAGAATCTCAGCATCGTTTGCCCGATCCCCCTCAACTGTGCCAATTGTAAAGGCATCAGTTTTCTCAACATTACATACAAAATCATTTGTGCGATATTGTGTGAATGCCTGAAACCTTTTACCAACAGCCTGATTGGACCCTATCAGTGCAATTTCAGGACAGGAAAGTCCACCATCGATCAAATCTTCACACTTCGGCAGATCCTGGAGAAAACTCAAGAAGTCCAAATCAACACTCATCATCTCTTTATCGATTTCAAGGCCGCCTATGACAGCATCTATAGAGAAGAGCTATATAAAGTCATGTCTAGTTTTGGTATCCCTGCCAAACTTTTTCGTCTGTGCAGGATAACGATGACGAACGCTCGCTGCTCCATCAAGGTCGGTAATGACCTAACTGAGACCTTGCATGTCAAAAAAGGTTTTAGATAAGGTGACGCGCTGTCATGTGACTTTTTTAATATTGTACTTGAACGGATTGTGCGGAAGTCACAAGTCAACACCGGAGGCACAGTCTATCAGAAGTCCGTACAACTGCTTGCATTCGCAGACGATATTGATATCATTGGCAAAACTCAGCGGGCTGTCAGCGATGGGTTTACATACGTCGTAACAGAAACGGCCAAAATGGGTTAAGAAGCAAGTATATGCAGTCAAAAATAAGGGCCAATCAACGCCGACGAATTGGACGGAACATCACAGTGGGCAGTTACAGTGAGCAGCTACAACTCCGAGGTATTAAGGCAATTTGCTTACCTTGGCTCTGCTATAAATTCTAAAAACGACATCATGTTTTTTTTTTTTTTTTTGGTAATAAGGCAATTCAACAGTAAAGCCCTATATTGAACAGAGACTCGATATAAGACCCAGATCATACCAGTCCTGCTTAGCGGTGCTGAAACATGGATTGTATTGAAAGCGGACGAAGATATCCTTCGTCGCTTCAAAAGAAAAATTCTTTGTAAGAGTCCCGTTTGCGTTGACGGGTCTTGGACGAGAAGTTTCATTGGCGAACTATACGAGCTGTACAGCGATATCGACCTAGTCGAAATACTGCGTGTTGGACGATTAAGATGGCTAATCAGCGTTGTCACTTTTGCTACATTTGTAGCAAAACTGCTACATTTTGCAGTGCCATGCTACATGTTACATCTTTCCCTCATTATGCTACATATTTCTGAAGTGTCTACCTAATTTTTTATTTGCTTTTTTTTTCTTCTGTTTTTTGATTTTGCTTCTTTTCTTCATCTTCTTCCTTTTTAAGCGAGGTTATGGTCCGAAAACAAGGGATCATAACCCTTCCACTTCACCGCATTTCTATTGATCCGTCTGTGAGGTTTGCCTATTTGACTTCAGAAAATATCGGCAGACCTGTCGATTTCGGATCACTCGGTTACTGAGGCCAATGAAATGTCGATGTCGTCGCACTTGTGTGATCCAGTCGTTTATAGGCCTCCTTCTCCTGCCTCGCGATGTCTTTGGAACGTTAATTGATATTGCCATTTTAACAGGGTTCAAATCATCTCTTCTTTGAACGTGGCAATACCAGCTGAGCCGGTTGCGCTCTATCTTTTATACGATGGCTTTCACGGATCTTCGAACTTTTTATTCGATCCTGCTGTCATGCGAAGCATCTTCATCTCAGCTGCCGTTAATTTACTCTCATACTTTTTGTACATCGTCCAACATCGTGAACCATATGTGAGCGCTGAATGCACAACTGCAGTGTAGACCTTTCCTTTGATGTCTTCATCACAGGGTGCTTTCCTATTGATTATAGATCCCAGATATTTGAACTCTTCGCAGTTGGGAAGCACTGTTCCATTCAAATAAATATCTATAATAGGCCTGAGTACATCAGAGAACGGGCAGCACAAGTACTCTGTCTTTTGTGAACTAATGCGATATCCATTTCCCTCCAAAACTTCCACCCACACATCAAGAGCTCAGGGATGTAGGATCCTCACTTATGATGGCTCCATCATCAGCAAAGAATAATTGATGTACCTTAGAGTCCATCACTTTACTTTCAAGCAAATAGTCAAGGACTGTAATAAAGAGCAAAGGACTTAAAAGCGGGGCATCTTACTCTAGTCTTTGCTCTTTCATATACATGTCCATGATCATATGATCATCTTTCTGGAAACCATCGATGTCTTAGCGCCACCCATATCAGATCTCGTGGTGCCAGTGTTGGAAATTGCATCAAAGCTACATATGCCCATTTGCACATAGCCCCGAGCGACAAGGCCAGTTCAAAGACTTTCAAGAACATTTGAATTGTCAGGGGCATACATTATTGCGGCATGTAATAGCACATTGGCGGTTTTTGGAAGCCGTAATAAATAGAGTGTTAGAACAACGGAGTTCCTTGTTTCACTATTTTGCATTGGCATCATTTGAGAACGAAAACGAAAAGCTTATTAACGATTTTTTTATTAATTTATTAAAAAAAACTTAAGGATTTGAATAAATGTTTTCAAACAGAATAGGTACAAATACATTTATTAAATAAAGAAGTAACAAATTTATTTATCGAAATATATAAAAATTTTATTAAGCCTCAATATTTAAATATAGATATCGATTTAAAAATATTTTTTATCATTTACAATCGGTAAATTGCTATACCGGTATGCAATTTGAAGTATGTGTACAATCATCTAAAATAAACTCAAACTTAATAGATATTGTAAAGTCAAATGCAATAAAAGTTTATATTGAATTATGCAAGCAGCTACATCAAAGATTTGTTTTAAAAAACTCTAAGACACAAATAGTTAGGTACTTAGATCCTTGGCTAATTATATGCTAAATTTCTGTTAGACCTGAGAAATCGGCTAAGTTCAGAAACTGTGGACTCAATTTTACAGGCTAAAGAGCTTTTAAAAGGTGAAGCAATATTTGATCATTCTGAGGAGTTGTCAAGGTTTTGTTTAAATTTAAAATTTCTCGATTGCAAATACATTCAAATTAAGTTTCAAATTTTTTTATTTAATTTTTGTTTTATTAATGAATTCCTACTATTATTTATTTAATGTTATAGATTTGTGATTTATAAATGAATTTATTATTTTTCTTCCATGTTAACTTCTTTATGTTAATGGCTTTTCTTATGTTATTTGTTATTTAATGTTTAAACTGAATGCTATCTATAGATAGATAGATATTTATTTTCTTTTTATAGTTAAATATTTACATTCATTTTTGATGATTTAGCACAGCTTGCACAGAGATATGGTTATTGAAACCTTACTACTGAAAGATACAATAAATTTTTGAATGCTTTTAGTATTAACAAATGTGTTGAGAGGAAAACTACAGAAAAAACCTCCATATAAATGAACAATATAAGTTATATTGTTTAAATATGAAAAGCTAGATTATTACAGCAAACGCAGGAAAAAACAAAACACGATAAAAGCCTTAAGAGTAGATGGATATATAAGTACTTAGAGTAATAAATAGTTAAATTAATAAATAAATACGTAACTAGTTATACACTTAAATAAATAAATAAATAAATAAATAAATAAATAAATAAATAAATAAATAGATAAATGAAAATGCATAAACAAATTATTAAATACGAATATGACAAGAAAACTTCTGTTAAATAAATAAATAAATAAGTACGAGATTTGATGCACAAATAAATAAATAATATAATAAATAAATTAATAAATTAACAAGTAAATAAATAAATGAACATGTAAATTGAGTAAATAAATAATTAGGAAAAAGAGAATATTAATAAATAAGTGAAAACAAAAAATTCAAATATATTAAACAAAAGGCAAAAGTTATAAAAGTTCTAGCTCGTTGACTAGATTGTTTTCTACATTTAAACATTTAGAGACAAAATTTTCGTTGAGAATCTCAATTCTTCTTGCAATCTGGATAGCACCGGCTTTTTCATGTAGAACAGTTGTTGAAAAGTCCCACGGTAGACCCAACATCATTTTTAAGATCTTGTTTTGAGCAACCTGCAGTTTCTTAATATGAGTTTTAGCACAGTTCCCCCAAACGGGACAGCCATATGTCATCAATGCTTGAAAAACAACTTTAAAGATGATCATTTTATTTTGTTTACTCAACAGTAACATGCGATTTATCAAGGGATATAGCATTTTAATTGCAATGTCAACCTTTTTTAGAATATGTTTTGTGTGGATAGCGAAGGTTAATTTCTGGTCTAAGTACACCCCGAGGTACTTAACAGAACCAACCCACGGTATATCACAATGGTCCAAGTTAAGAGTGCCATTTGGCAAAAAGCAGCTTAGTCTTTTTCTCGTGAAAAAGATAGCTTGGCTCTTTTCGGCATTTATTTTGATTTTCCAATGCTTATAATACTCGAAAATTATATTTAGACCAATTTGTAAGTTGCTTTCTATAACCGAACCAAACTCGTGTGATGAGTAAATAGCAGAATCATCGGCATAAAGCGCTATATCACAGTTTGGTATACTGGGTAGGTCAGCTATAAAAATGTTAAATAATGTCGGAGCCAGGACTGATCCTTGGGGAACACCAGCTGGTACAATTTTTGCAGAAGAATAACTTCCTTTTAATGAGACTATGGATGTCCGATTATGTAAAAAACTTTGTATAATTTTAATTAAGTATTTCGGACAATGAAATTTGATCAGCTTGTAAATTAGTCCGTTGTGCCAAACTGAATCAAAAGCTTTTTCGATGTCAAGTAAAACTAAACCAGTCGACTTTTTTTGATTTAACTGTCGCTTGACTTCCTTACAAATCCTTAAAATTTGGTGAGAAGTGCTGTGATGTTTTCTAAAACCGAATTGTTCTAGAGGCAATATATTTCTTAACCCCGTGAAAGCATCAAGCTTCATTTTGATGACTTTCTCATTCTTTCCGCGTTTTAACAGAGGAATGACCTTTGCATTTTTCCATTTCATGGGGAAGTATTGGATTTTCAAGCACGCATTTATAATAAACGTAAGATAGATTAGAGCACTAGTAGGAAATTTTTTGATAACTCGATTATTAATGTTATCGAAACCTGGTGATTTTTGATTTTTAAGATCCGAAACTATAAATTCGATATCATCAACGGACACGAATTCATTAGTTGGAAATTGAGTATCAGTTTCATTAAAAACAGAGAGCTCGTTTACTACAGTTGTGTCCAGAGTTGATAGGGCGTTATTTCCTGCGACATTATGGTTATGTAAAAATGTATCTGCTAGTAATTCAGATTTGTTTTCATTAGATGTTATTAACGAGCCGTTCACTTCGAAGCTTGGCATATGATTATTTTTCTTTTTCAAAATTTTAGCAACATTCCAGAAAGGTCTAGAATTGGGATCAAGCGAACTTAATTTTTTGTTCCATGAGGAATTTTTGTATTCTAAAATTTTATCTTTGATTAAGCGAGTTAACAAATTCATTTCTTGGAAGTCATTAGCTAATCTATCCCTCTGCCAACGCCTTCTATAGCAGTTTCTAATTTTAATCAAGTTTAATATTTGCCGAGGAAGTACGATTGCTCTTTTAGGATATGTTTTTAAAGGGACTGTTGCACGAACACTTTCAGTTACTTTATTTACAAAAGTTTCAATATAATTATCAACCTGTTGACAGTTAGTTACACATTCTAAGTTTTTAGGACAATTACGAATATTATAATTGAGATGGTGTCTAAACACATCCCAGTTTGCGTTTCTATAATCTAGGTATTGCACATTATTTAACAAAGGACTTAACAAGATAGCACAGCTGACAGGGAGATGGTCTGAACTCAATGCATTATTGACGATAGGGTTGGTTAGTGAAGTAGGTGTATTTGTCAAAAAGAAATCCAGTGTAGACGAAGAAAACCTATTAGAGGCTGGTATATAAGTAGGACTAGAAGGATATATAATTGTAAAGTTATGCCTCAATAATAAATTGTAAAGCACATTTCCCCAAGAATTTGCTCTTAAACAACCCCAATTGCGATGTCTGCAATTAAGATCACCACCTATGATAAAATGATCAGTATTAAGAAATCTTCTCAAGTCGTTTTTCAAGCATTGTGCTTTGTTTACATTAGATGACCCGCCTGGAAAATATACTGAAAAAATTTTCAAACTAGAATTTCGAGTATTTCTTAGTCTAATTTCGATTCCAATGTTTTCTATAACCGTAGTATTTATTGTTGGTAATACGGTGTGAGCGATGTTTTTTTTTACTAAGATGGCAACTCCACCATCTCTTCTATTCACACGATCTCGTCTATGACATATATAATTACTGCATGAAAAACGAACACTATTATCGAGACCTGTTTCACATACAAGACAAACATCAACATCCAGATTGGAGAGAAAATTGAAAAACTCAATGCTTTTGTTGCGAATGCCTCTTGCATTCCAACATAAGAGCTTAAGATTAGACTGTCTATTACTTAACATTAGAATAAAGATATTTACTTGCAAGCTGTGCTACCACTTTAAATTGCTGAGTTTTTGTTTTACATTTTTCAAGCTCAGAGATCATTTCTATCATAAGAGAGGATAGTTCCTCATGAGAGAATAAATCATTTTGCGCCGAAGTACAAGATGGGCGATCTTGTACACGGTGCTGAATTAGTAATTGTTGTTGTTTTGGCCACTGCTGCTGCTGCTGCTGACGTGCTGAATTTGGAAGAGATGGAAAGTCTTCGATGCTGTTGCAATTAAACGATTTGGATGTAATTGCTGGTTGTGCTTTCTGTCGCGACGGGATGGGGAAGCGCGTACGAGACGACCTTTGAGTAGATTTTCCAATTATTTGAATATACTCTGCGCGACTTTTACATGTTTCGTCTGTCGATTTATGGTTTCCTCCGCAGTTTGCACATTTGGAGATGGCGGTGGAAGTGCAGATGTTTGTTTTGTGATTACCTGAGCAATTTGCACAGAAGGTTTTCACATTGCAATGCTTTTCACCATGCCCCCACATTTGGCAATTGTGGCACTGTGTAATATTATTTTTAGCACGTCGTTGGAATTCCCATCTAACTTGTGTACGGAAAATCGATTTAATGTTTTTACGAAGATCGGTTAAACGAATTGAACCATTTTCGAAGTAGACGATGTAAAAGAATTCAACATACTTTTCATATTGTTTTTTAACACTTTTTATCTCTTTACACTTAAGTCCAAGTGTTGATAGTTCAGTTTTGAGCAATTCAGTGGAGTATTCATCTAGACCGAAAAGAATAACTTTAAATGACCTTTCACTTTTATTGGATTTTAAAGCACTAAGTATAGAGTTATATGAATTAATTGATTCACAAAAAACTTTAATGCCTATCGAAATCTTTCGATTTGAATAGTCGGATATCTTTAATTGTTTAAAGAGTTCATGAACAAATTCACAGTTTTTATGCAAAATTTTTATAGGCGGGATTGGTATTTTTTTTGGCACTTGCTGATCTTGCTTTGTGGGCATTTCTTCTTCATTATCCGTGTCTGGATGCGATTGAAGAGGCCCGAAATAATTGCCACGACGCGACATTTTACTCGCTGAGGATATAGAATCCTCAAAAGTATTAGCACGACGCTTTACAATTTTGGTTTTTAGAAAGAAAAACGGACTGTGGTAAATCGAAACTGAGTAATGCTAGAATACGAATGCTATCTATAATAAGGCAAAAATAAAGAAAATTAATAGAAAATTTTCTTATGCTACATTTTTTTTTTAAATGCTACATTTTGATTGCCAGTATGCTATATTGCTCTGGATAGAAGTGGCAACGCTGTGGCTAGTACATGAAAAGAGAATGGAGACCAAAGCTCCGGCCCGCAGAGTCTTCGAACCTATCCCAACAGGATGACGCAGGAAAGGGCCTCCACGCCGTAGGCAACTAAAGGCAATTAGCTAAGGGCCGAGCTAAATGTAAAGACTTGTTGGTGGAAGCCCAGGTTCACCCCGAACTGTAGCGCTAAGTAATTAGAGAATAGTTTTTTTTTTTTTTTTTTTTCTTCCTTTATGGTTTTACATCTGTCCACTGGACATTAAGTAATCTGTTTTACAATTAGGATTACAGCAGTCATAAGGCCATTGCCTTTAAGAACCTCTTTGGTTATACACAGTAAATACATATGAACAGTAAATACATATGAACATAAAACTCCCCGTGCAGGGACGGGTTAAGTATATCACTGCAGCGCCCCCCAACAACTAGCGCTTGTCGTAAAAGGCGACTAAGGGGACAAATCAGATCTAGGCAATATAACACCCAAGTGAGCCTAGCGACACATATACTACCATAAAAACCCTCCCACAAGTGTGCATGCGAGTCCGTGGGTTGACACGACTGGAGATCACCGGTGTCATAAAAGAAAGATCAAACAATACTAAAACAGGAGCATGCACGTGTCAAACAACAAACACCATCGCAATATGGTGCAAAAATTGTATTGCAAAACTGTATCAATATGATAATACTTGCAAAAAGGAAAGGCACTACCCCGCCAGGCACTACCACTGCTGTGCATGGTACTGATCCTGGACCGAGCAGAAATGTTCGGGTCAGAGCTATACGGATTCCGGGGGCTAGCAACATAATGAAACAGTTTGGACGCAATTTAAGGGTCGCGAGTTGGAACGTTGGAAGCATGACCGGTCGAAGTTACGAGCTGGAAGAGATGATGAATAGAAGGCGGGTGGACATCTTGTGTGTCCAAGAGACGAAATGGAAAAACACCGGGAATCGGGCGCGTTTCTTGGACGTTAGGACAAAAGATTACAAGATGTTCTACTACGGAACGGAAAAAGCTAGGAACGGAATCGGTATCATCCTTGCGGCAGAGCTACTTGGAAACGTCATGAGCATTTCGAAGTCCAGCGACCGTTTGATGTCTCTCAAACTAGTAATACAAGGAGAGGTGTGGAATATTGTCAGTGCATATGCTCCCCACGATGGGTGCAATCAGATAGATAAAGATGCATTTTGGCTAGATTTCCACAATCTCCTTAAGAACATCCCAAAGGAAGAATTTCTGTTTGTTGGAGGAGATTTGAATGGACATGTCGGGAAATCAAACGAAGACTATGAAGACTGCCATGGAGGACTAGGATATGGCACCAGGAACCTTCCTGGTGAAGACATCCTAAGCATGTGCAAATCACACGGTCTTATCGTGTTAAATACCATGTTCATCAAACAAAGCCGACACCTGATCACTTACAGCAGTGGTGGAGATGAAACTCAGATTGACTACCATTTGGTAGGCAGTTTCATGAAGCCTCGGGTAAAAGATTGCAAAGTGATCCTGGGAGAGGCAATCGCTCGACAACACCGTCTCCTGCTAACAGAAATTTTTATGAAAACACCAAAGAAAAGCAAACAAACAAGGGTCTCTGAGAAAATCAAGTGGTACAAACTGGACAAAGAAAAAGGCGAGGCTTTTGTTTTCGTAATGAAAAATTACCTCTCTCACACCATCAACGGAGCTGAGGATGAAGAGTGGAGAGCACAAAATATGTGGGATTCCCTACAGCGAACTTGCTTAAAGAAGGCCAAATTACTGCTAGGAGCTTCAAAAGGCCATCATCAACACGCCAAAGAAACATGGTGGTGGAGTGATGAAGCTAAGAAAGTTATAAATGAGAAGAAAGCGGCTTTCAAAGCTTGGTCAAAGTGCCCCTCTAATAATAGTGACGAAAAAGCTCGCCTCGAAATGGAATACAGATGCTGCAAGAAAAAAGCGAAGAAGAAGTGCGCTCAGCTTCAAGCAGAGAGTACGGAGGGCCTGTATCGGGATCTGGAGAAAATATTTTCCCCGGTTGCTGACGCAAACCAGGCTATACAGGAGCTGCGAAGACACAATATGAACAAGAGTGCCACTATCTTCAAAATAGCCGCCCAAAGAAGGAAGAATGCTCAGGAGATTCGTTCGCCAAAGTTCATTAGCAATGCTCATGGCCAGCTTCTTGTGGATGACGACAAAATTCTGCAGAGGTGGCGGCAGTATTGTGAAGAGCTTTTGAATGAACAGTTTCCCCGGCTATACTTTCCAAGAGCCACCCCTAACTGTGAAGAAATACGCGACATTACAGTCGAAGAAGTTAGTCAGGCGGTCAAATACTCCAAAAAACGAAAAGCGGTTGGGCCAGACGAGATACCCTCTGAGTTCTGGAAAAAGATGGGAGACATCGGGTTCAGATGGCTCAGAATTCTCATCTCCAAATTCGTGAGAGGTGATGCAATGCCGAATCAATGGAGGGAAAGTTACCTTCTCCCTGTATACAAAGGGAAGGGTGATACGCGAAACTGTGATAACTACCGTTCGATCAAGCTGATGTCACACACCATGAAGATCGTTGAGCGGGTATTAGGTGGCCGACTGCGAAAAATAATACGGCTATCTGATGATCAGTGCGGGTTTGTCTCGGGTAAATCAACCACAGATGCAATCCAAAGTATAAGGATCATAATGAAAAAACATCGTGATTCCTTAAGGGATTTGCATATTGTATTGGTTGACTTTGAAAAGGCATTCGACAGACAACCACGAGATCTGATATGGGTGGCGCTTAGACATCGAGGGGTTCCAGAAACCTATGTACAGATGATCATGGACATGTACGAAGGAGCAAAGACAAAAGTAAGATGCCCCGCTGGAGTAACCGAAGAGTTCCCAATCAAAGTCGGGGTACACCAGGGAAGCGTTTTAAGTCCTTTGCTCTTTATTACAGTCCTTGATTATCTGCTTGAAGGTAAAGTGATGGACCCCAAGGGACATCAGTTATTCTTTGCTGACGATGGAGCCATCATAAGTGAGGATCCCACATCCCTGCAACGAGCACTTGATGTGTGGGTGGACTTTTTGGAGGGAAATGGGTATCGCATTAGTTAAAAAAAGACAGAGTACTTGTGCTGCCCGTTCTCTGATCCACTCAGGCCTATTCCAGACATTTATTTGAATGGAACAGTGCTTCCCAAGTGCGAAAAGTTCAAATATCTGGGATCTATGATCAATAGCAAAGCAACTTGTGATGACGACATCAATCATCGTGTAAGCGTAGGGTGGATGAAGTGGCGAGAAAATTCCGCTATCTTTTGTGACAGGAAAATGCCCCCTAAGTTGAAAGGAAGGCCCTACACCGCAGTTGTACGTCCAGCGCTCACATGCGGTTCACAATGTTGGACGATGTACAAAAAGTATGAGAGTAAATTAACGGCAGCTGAGATGAAGATGCTTCGCATGACAGCAGGAGTGACAAAGCTTGATCGAATAAGAAGTTCGAAGATCCGTGGAAGCTTTCACATCAAGGAAACCATCGTACAAAAAATAGAGCGCGACCGGCTCAGCTGGTATTGCCACGTTCAAAGAAGAGATCATTTGAACCCTGTTAAAAAGGCAATATCAATGCACGTTCCAAAGACATCGCGATGTAGGAAAGGCAGGCCTATAAACAACTGGATCAGACAAATGCGACGACATCGGCATTTCATTGGTCTCAGTAACCGAGTGATCCAAAATCGGCAGGCCTGCCGATATTTTCTGAGGTCAGATAGGCGAACCCCACAGGCGGATCAGTAGAAATGCGGTGAAGTGGGAGAGTTGTGATCCCTTGTTTTCGGATCATAACCTCGCTGATAAAAGGAAGAAGAAGACATATGAACATAAAACATTTCTCAGGTAAGACGGAAGTTTAAAAATTAAAGTATTAACATGAATTGGCAAAAGGTACATATAGATACATTTAAACATATTACTTTTTAGTTCATATCCTGGTTAGTAAGTCGGGTGGTCTTATTCATTTCAGCCTTCGTATATGAGCGCATTCTTGGGCGAGAAGAGAGTTAATTTCATAGTTTTCATGGTTAAGAAGTCGAATTTGGTGTTTTTGACTAGAATTTTGGATTTCTTCGAGTACGGTATGTTGAGATCTTTGTGTATATTCTTGTTTGGTACGTACCAGGCTGCATTCACTATTGTGCGTAGAATTTTGTTTTGAAGTCTTTGGATGATGTCAATATTTGTTTTGCTGATTACACCCCAGAGTTGTAGACCGTATGTCCAAATTGGTTTGATGATTGTCTTGTATATGAGAAGCTTGTTGTCAACTGAAAGTACTGAATTTCTTCCCAGCATCCAGTAGTGCAGACTGAATTTATCTTAAATTTGATTTCTCTTTTTAAGAATATGTTGTTTCCATGTTAGTTTTTTATCTATGGTATATACATTCCCAAGTATTTAGCTTGATTGTCTGAGGATACTGTTTTATTGTTTAGTTTAATAATTGGTGGATCCATGGTTTTTCTTGTTGTATATATTACTTGTTGCGTTTTGTCTTCGTTTATTTGTATACCCCATTCTTTGAACCAGTCTGCTATTTCGTTTAGATGTAGTTGGAGTAGACCAGTTGCTGTTTTTAGACATCGTTGTGAGACAAGTATTACTGTGTCGTCTGCAAAAGTGGCGGTCATTGTGTTGATATTTCTCGAAGTTGGAATGTCTGCTGTATATATTAGATATAATAAAGGTCCTAGCACGCTTCATTGTGGAACTCCAGCATCAGCTTTGTAGAGAGATGATTGTTCATCTAAAGAAACGGTCACTAATATAGCTTGTTAATAAAAGTTGGAAGTCCGGTGGGAGAAGAAGTTTTAATTTATGTATCAGGCCATTGTGCCACACTTTATCAAATGCCTTGGATATATCTAGGAAGAGTGCAGCACAGAAATATTTGTCATCTAAGTCTTTTGAGATTTTGTTTATTATACGATGTATTTGTTGCATAGTTGAATGTTTACGTCTAAATCCGAACTGATGTCTAGGTATTTTGTTATTTTCGTTCAGTATATGCTGAAGTCGAGTAGCAAAAAGTTTTTCAAATAGTTTTGATAGAATTGGTAGTAGATTTATCGGTCTGTAATTTGCTGCTTGTGTAGCAACTTTTCCAGGTTGGGGAATTGCAATTACTTTAGCTACTTTCTAGGCTTTTGGAAAATATTTAGTAGTAATGATGGCATTGAAGAGATTCCATAAATATGCTATTGCGTTTTCCTGAAGTTCCTTTAGGATTTTACCTGTGATGAGATCGTATCCTGGACTTTTGTTTGGGTTGATGTTATCTTTGATGCATGTTTTGATTTCCTTAACAGAAGTTTTCTTTATTTTTATGTCACGGTGAGTTACGTTTATTGGTTGGTTAATTCTACTTCTGTCCTTGTCATTTGTAAATGTTTGTTTGAAATGTTCTGCCAGTATTTTTGCCTTTTCATGATTCATCCTCGCCCATTTACCATTTGTAGTACTAATTGGGGGTTGGTGGTCTACAGTTTCTTTAATGGTTTTTGTAGCTTTCCATTGGGAATAGTTAGTCGATGCTGTTGAAGTCAATATTTTTAAGTAGTTGTTGATTTTATTATTTCTATGTTCCTTTAATAAATCCTTAAGTTATTTTATGGACATGTTGAGTTTTGTTTTCGCTTCACTTGTTCTATTGGTTTGCCATAATTTCCTAAGCTTCCTTTTTTCTATCACTTTTCTTTTTATATGCGTCGGTATGTAATCATTTCTTTCCTGTTTTATTGTCATTGGTGTAGATCGATAAGTGGATTCGAGTATTATATCGTTGAAGTTTATTACTGCTGCTGCAAGATTTTCAGACGTCCTTAGCGGAATACTTAGTTGTAACTCCATGTCAATCACTTCTCTGAAAGTATCCCAGTCAGTCCTTTTATTATATAATTTTGCTGGTATGTTCGGAGGCTTTATGTACGAATTATGGTAAATAACAATTGGTGAATGGTCAGAGGAAAGTTCATAGCAAGATTCTATTCTTAATTTTTCATGTCTAATATTTTTGTAAATGCAAAAGTCTAACAAGTCGTATTCTTTTCTTGTCAGTAGGCCAATAGGTCAGTTCACCAGTACTTAGATGGCTTATGTTATTCGCTTTTAGGGCATCTAAAAGTATAGTTCCTTTTCTATTAGTGAGTCTCGAACCCCAGTCAGTATGTTTAGCGTTAAAATCCCCCCCCTGCAAGAAACCGCGGCCCTAATGTCTTGAAGTATTGCTCAAACTGTTGTTTACTAATAGTATGCTTGGGTGGGCAGTATAGAGCGGAAATTATTAAGTGGCCATCTGTGTCTTCTATTTGAATCGTCGTTGCTTGGATGTAGCTTTTGTCGTATTTTACAGGCTCAGTGCATTTAATGCTTTGCTTGATGATGATTGCAGAACCAGCAAGTGCTTTACCGTTTGGATGATTAGTGTAGTAGACTCTATACCCTGGAATTTTGAGGTAGCTTTTATTTGTGAAATGGGTCTCAGAAATCATTAATATGTCTATTTTGTTGCTCTGTATAAATAGTTTTAGTTCAAAATGTTGTTGGATTAACCCATTCGCGTTCCAGGCGACTATTTTTAGTGGGATGTTGTTGCTGTCCATGATGATTGGTAAGTAATATAGTTAATAAGTTCATCATGTTACTGATTTGTGTCATTAGCTGTTTGATCATTTCTTTGAGTTCTGTAACTTCGTTGTTGGTTTCTTGTGGTTTTTGTTTAAGTTGTGCTTCTGAATATTCTTGACGAAATTCTGGTTGTTTTTGTTGGTGTTCTGGATGTACTGCTTGTTTCTGCTGGCGTTCTGGTTGTTTTAGCTGTCGCTGTGTGGGTTCTGGTTGCTCTGCAATTGCTGTTGTTCTTGTTGGTCTATTTGGCTTTGATCTGTAGGATTATTACTTAGGACCTAAGCATATGTTGTGTCAGGATTTATTTAACTAGAGAATAGTTACTGGAATTTTTTTTATTAAAGGATATAAAAAGATTTAAATGTCACTTCATAATAAATTAATTCATTGTGGGGTGACGGTACTAATTGTGATTAATTTAATAATTTAAAATACAACGCATACCTAGTTGGAAAAAAGAACTTAGCAAAGAAAAAGAAAAAGTTTCAAGTTGAAAAGTTTATAAGAAAAAGGTAAGCAATGTGCTTTTAAACAATTGAGCGTAACAAAATTTTGATTTCCTTTTGATTAAAATTAAGAAACCACAATCATATTTTTCCCAAAAAATTTGCTAAATTCAAATGACCCGTATATCATCAGGGAGTCTATTATACAATATGCAAAATACAACTGAGTAGAAGTTTCCAAAATTCGTAGTGGGAAAAGCAGGTATATCCACAGCAGAACTTGTATTCCTTCGCAGGCTATAGGTGTCATTAGTTGGGCTCTGTAAACACCCACACCCACCCCGGAGAATAGCTGAAGCATAAACAACTGAGCTTCAAGAAGCACTACACCAAAAATCTTTCTCTCTCTCTCTCTCTATCCATCCTTTCCAACGCCCGCACTGTGTGTAAACATATTAAAGGTATTCATAACCCTTTGAGTGCGCGCAAATTATAAAAAAAAAAAAAAAATTTGTTAGAACTTTAAAATAGTATAGATTTCTTACTGGTAGAATTTTTAGAAGCCTTAATAGTTCCATAGTGTGAGCAAAACGGTTCGTATTACAGATTTTCCTTAAGGCGCACTTTTTCAATTTACTCAGGTAAGTACCCCCAATAGCTTATTCCATACTGCAACTTCGAATAAAATATTCCATAACATACTGTCCTTAGGGTTTTATTAGAACAAAACTTTCTGAGACGGTACAAGCCACGAATAGAAGAAAGCAGATATTGTTTTAAATTGAAATGTATTCGGACCAACTCAAATGATCGTCGATTGTAACACGTAGGTATTTATAGTGCCTCAATGTAACAGTACACATTTGCATTAAAGGAGGGTGTAGAAGGTTTTACAGCGCATATGGTATGGAACAAATGGTGTCGAAAACAATTGGTAGCGTGGACTATAATGTGAACCCCAAGAGACATACGCGGATTGAAAAACATTAATTTGGTCTTACCGCTAACAACAACCTTATGTTCCGCGAACCATATTTGATTTTTGTCAGCAACTAAATTCAAAGATTTAACTAAACTATATGCAATTCCCAAATCGTCAGCAAAAACCGTCATTTTTCCCTTGAATGGCTAGGCAAACATAGAGTTAATATAAATTATGAACAATATTAGACCAAGAACAGACCCTTGAGGTACACCTAGATTACTAACTTTTGGTTCACTAACATTTTCCACAATTTGCACTTTCTACATTCTGTCCTTTAGATAGGTCACAAACTAATTGCGAATAAATTCGCGAAAGCCAGCATGTTCTTATCTATTCAAAAGCATGCTATGATTGATCATGTCAAATGCTTTAGTAATATCAACAAAAAGACCAGCGCAACATTTTTTGTCATCCAGGGCTTTGTACTATATATAGTCGAACAAAAAGCTAAAAGGTCATCTTAAGTAGATAGTCCCGCTCTAAACTCTAACTGCGCCGGATTAAAAATCTTGATTTTCTGAAGATATGCCAGAACTCTACTAAAAAAATACAAATATTTGGCGCAACAGCTCTTTAAAGTGCCAGGGCCTAGCTTCTCGCAACCGCTCATGTTGTGTGCGTTATATTTTTCACACGAATGGACCTACGGTTTAATGCCGAATCCGAACGGCGATTTGAGAAGCTTTTTCATAACAACAATACTCTCGGATGTTTGTCAGACGCTCGCGAGAGGTGGGACCGTGAAAAAACTTTTTGGTATTTTTCTGGGATTCGAACTTGGAACCTCATGCGTAGTGATCCGACACACTAACCACTTACGCCACGGCGCCCAGAACTCTACTCCTAACTGCTTTTTCGAATACCTTTGAAATTGAGAAAAATAAGGAGATCGGTTTGTAATTACTTTTTTCTCCTTTGTTATCCTTCTTAAAAAGAGGTATTACATTGGCACATTTTAATTCTTTGCGAAAGATTCCAGACCGGAAGCTTAGATTAAGCAAATGTATTTGAGTATCTAAGCCTTTCTATCTTTGTACAACCCTATAATTGGATACCACACGTCCAAACAGGTTTTAGTATCTGATTATTTATTAAGATTTTATTCTCAATAGACACTTCTGAATTATATCCTAACAACCAATAAGGTTTTCTATATCTAATATTTAGCTCTTCTACTTTCTTTTTCACATGTTTCTTCCAATTCAGTTTAGTATCCAGATTCATACCCAGATAATTAGCTGTGTTAGACTAAGGAACTACTTGATTATTAATAACGACATAAAGATTCGTTATTTTTTTGTTTGTAAAATTGATACGAGTGGACTTTGACTCATTAAGTTTAATTCGGCATCGTTGCGCCCAATCACATATCTCGTTAACCCTTTCGGTATCTTATTGCCATATGGCGACACTGATACTTAAAGCGCGCGTTTTCTCTGTGAGCTTTCTTTTTCGTTTTTGTCCTTTTCAACTCCTTGCGGTATATGTTCGATCATTTGCTGGTTGCTGTTTGCCGCCAGTATGCTTTTAGGTCTGGTGCAATAAAGGTCTGCTATTGTGTGAACATTTTTTTGGTAAGATTTTTATTATTTCTTTTGTATTTCGATGATCATCAAATAGATTTGAGTTTTCGAATACAATTTGAAGGCAATAAAAAAAATGTTGCGTATAGTTGAGTTTTATCGAATTTTTAATTTATTTCGTTGCCACTTCAGATAGTTGTTGCCATATGACAACGATCTCAGAAACCAATTTAGAACCGATACTAAGCAAATATTATTTTTCAATCTTGTAACTAGCAGCCTCTGTAACAAAACAACAAAAAAGAAGTACCGAAAGGATTAACTGGATTTTGAAGCTTTTCAGTCGCTTTAGCTACGCATCCATCAGATAATAGAAGAGCAGTGTCATCTGCGAATGTGGCTATCATCGTGTCTTCGCATGTGGTATATCCCTAGTATATAGTAAATATAAAGTGGGCCCTAGAACACTTCCCTGTGGAACACCTGCTTGTATTTCTTTAAGTTCAGAATATGCTGAACCATAACGAACTCTAAAGAATCTTTTTGCTATATAAGATTTAAGTATCTCATGATATTGTCTAGGTAAGTCCCTTTGAAGTTTATAATCTAAACCCTTATGCCAATCTTTATAAATAGCATGTGCAACGTCTAAGAATATTGTAGAACAAACTTGTTTTTCTTCCAGTTCTTTTTCCTTAACATTAGTTATACGATGCACTTGGTCTATTGTCGAATGTTTATTTCTAAACCCGAACTGATGGGTGGGAATAAGCCTTCTTTGCTCTATGATACTGTCTAGCCTTTTAGGAAGTAGTTTCTCGAAAAGTTTTGATAATACCGGTACAAGTGAGATTGGCCTATATGAGATAACTTCTGATAGTGGTTTACCTTGTTTAGGTATAACAATAATTTCTGCTATCTTCCATTGAAGTGGGACATATCTTTGTTTAAAACAAGCATTAGTAATAAGCTTGAGTTTTAACAATGCTGTTAAGGGTAGCTCTTTAAGGATTTGGGCAGTTATAAGATCATAACCTGGAGATTTTCTATTAGATAGTTTATGAATGCATGTACTGATCTCTCTTAGCGAAACATAAGCAATTACGTCTTCATCTACTCTATCAGGGAAATCAAGAAATTCGTTTGCCATGCTAAGTGAGAAAGGTTTAAAAACATTTGTCAAGTGCTCCGAAAAAAGCTTGACCTTTTCTTTTGGGTCCCCTATTCATTTCCCATCAGATGTTTTTAACGGGGGATCTTGCGCTTGAGGTCTCTTCAGATGTTTGGCAGCCTTCCAAAGGGAGTAGTCTGTGACTTTGTCAGCTGTTAAGTTACAAAGGTATTTATTTATAGATCTATTTTTAAATTCACCGATACATTTCTTAAGTTTGTTATTTAGTCTATTAAATATAGTTTTGCTGCCAGGATATCTCATCATTTGCCATTTCCTGCGAGCTCTTCTCTTTTCTAATATAAGTTTCCTAATTCCTATGGGATATTTTACCGATGTTTGTTTTTTTTTTTGTTGATGAGTCGGTGTACTATCTTCTACCGCCTGTTGTATGTCGGCAATGAATTGCTCCACTTCAATGTCAATATGGTTTGATGTAACCAATGGAGATGTAAGGTTATTTAAATCCTTCGAGCAGTTATTTAAATTTACACCAGTTCGTTATTTTGTTGGTAAGTCTTACGTTTTCTATCTAATCTATTGACATGCCGTTGACCGTTAGAATTACGGATGTATGATCCGACGACAGATCACCACTGCTTTCAACTTTTATCTCTTTTCTATTATTTCCCTTGGTTATGAAGAAGTCAATAAGATCTTCTATTTTCACTGGGTCAGATGGCCAATAAGTGGGCGAACCAGTCGAAATAAAATCGCAGTTGAAATTTCGCCCTGCTTTGTTAAGCTTCCTGTCTTTTGTCGTTATTATTATTATTTGTCCAGTAGGTGTGTTTTGCATTGAAGTCACCTCCTATGATAAAGTTGTTGCCTAGAATTTGAAAAAGACCATTAAGATCTTCCTCTGTAGGCGAATGCTTGGGTGGGCGGTATATAACAGCTATTTTAAATTCGTTGATTTTAGTCAAAACGTTTATTGTAGCTACTTGCATGGTTTGTTTTGCTATGGTGGTAGTAAAAAGATTTGGTCAATCGTCGAAAATCCAGATCTGAAGCTAGCTTGGAATTTACTAAGGCTGTTTACTTGTACACTAAACTATTAACCTTTGACATAGTATCTGGCTGAACAATTTCTTATGGTGCAAAGAAAGGACACGCTTCAATAGAGATGTATGTTGGAGAGAATTTGAGCTAACATTTTTGAGAGAAGAAGGGGTATATCGAATGTGGGCAAACAAAGTGGAAAAAACTTCCGCTTTAAGGCTCCAGTTTAGGCTTGAGTTGGTTACAGGGGTGTGTTGATTAATTGAACTAGGGCTAGGTCTAATGCTAGGATTATTATTAAGCTTAGATTTAGGTTTTTTGTAGGAAATGGTTATAACCTGTTTTTTGTTATCTTTGGAAATCCATTAGGCCATAAACCTTTCGCCCAGCCGAAAACATCGCCAGCGGAGGACCAAAAAGTCATTTATATTTAGATGGAATGAAGATATCTTCTGACAATCATCCATGGTGATAGCAAACTTCTGTCGAAAAAATGTCAGCATCCAGGAAGCATCAGCCAGTCGGGGAGTGCCTTTAAGGGTGAAAGTTGTATTATCTGCTTTTCAAGCCTCTTGTTCCAGTCGGTGAGGGTCCACGTAGTTCCAAAATGATTTTAAAGTATCGGTGCGGTGGAGGCAGGGTGATTGGTTGATGGAGTTGGAACCGTTTCGTGAGTCTGTGGGGCACAGGGCGACGAGTAGAGGTGGAGGTGTATAAGCAAATGGAGGAGTGTTGTCATTAGACTCTAGTACAATATTTCAGCAACTATCGATTTTGCTGGACGCCGCCCTACTGTCATCAATTATTTCGCGAATTGTGAGCCGAGCTCTGCAAGCTCGCTGCAGATATTTCCCGAATGCTTAAGGAATTGATTCTGTTTCAAATACTGCATTGTAGAAGAAAGTACAAATTGCAAAAAAAAAAACTGGTAGAAGATTTTGGAGAAGCTACCCACCCCTGGAGCTTTATTGCTATTCATGTTATTCAGAGCTGCGATGATTTCATTAATAGTAATATGTGTATCCAATTCTGCATTTTGAGAGTTAGAGAACGCATACTGAAAGCAGGGCTGATTGGAAAGTGGGCTGAGAAGCTGTCTAAAATCAGCAGCCAATATTATTTATTTATTATAGATCCAATAGCACCTGAAACCAAGTTGGGCCTAGTCTATGTCAAACTTCAAAATGATGGAAGAAGCTTCGTTATTCAGACCAAGAAACACTTGAAGCCGTCACCGAACAAAAGCATAATGAGAACAACATCATTCATGAGTCTACAGAGTTGCCGATATAGTTTTTCGTCACAATACTTTTTATGAATTTAATCACTTGCTTGCCTTTTTATTCTATTATTTTTCTTACTATTCTTATTAGTATGAAGTTCATTCTTACTTTTCCTTATCTAATCCTAATGTCGTATGAATTTAATTCTCCTTCTTCTTCTTCCTTTTATCAGCGAGGTTATGATCCGAAAATAAAGGATGACAACCCTCCCACTTCACCGCATTTCTACTGATCCGCATGTGGGGTTCGCCTGCCGTATGAATCTAATGTAATTTCTATAGCCATAGTAAGTTATTTCAATTTTGTTAATTCCGTTTTAATTGATCAATTAAATAGTGCTCCTAATTTTTCTATAATAAATACATGTACACACCATGAATATGGGTAGTGTGTCATATGGTAGGGGGCCCACGGCTGCTGGGGTGAATGGGAATCTGGCTAATATGATTCGGGTTCTTCAAGCACAATGTGAAGGTCTTCATATTTGCTATCTAAACGCTCAAAGCCGGTACCCTAAAATCGGTATCATCTGTATATCCAGAAATATCTAACGATACCTATAAAGTAGAGGTATTTGAGCTTTTTCGGTCTGACAGGGTCGGTCGCATCGGAGGTGGGGCTGCAATGTACGTACGCAATACGCTCAAATATAATCTTGTATCTAAGTCAAACACAGGTTGCGCTGTTAACTACATATTTTTGAGTATAGCATGTAGCCAAGAAAAATGAACAGTAGGTGTGACTTACAGACCAAAAAACTCTATATCACTTGAACCACTCTATAACACCTTAGAGGAGATAGCCTGCAGAGCTACTAACATAGTAATATGTGGCGATCTAAACTGTAACCTTTTAAACATACCTCGCTCAGTTAGCTTCCTAGAGCATAATCGTTTGATTTAAGTCCTGTAAACTCGTCTACCCCTACTCATTTTTCATGCATAACATCGACTCTCATCGATACAATTTTTGTATCCGATTAAGATAAGACATTACTATACAGCCAACTCCCAGCTCCAGGTTTCTCAAAGCATAACCTGCTCTTCTTAACTTATCGTTTTCAAAACAAGTACACCGAATCTAAAGTCACGTTCAGAGATTTTCATAACCTAAATTACACAGCACTACAACAAGATACTGTCAACACAAATTGGGAGCGAATCTACCAGATGCCCTCGGTTTATGATCAAACGCAATTCTTACAAGACAAAATAGTCTTATTTTTTAATTTTTTTTTTTTATAATTTGCGCGCACTCAAAGGGTTATGAATACCTTTAACATGTTTACACACAGTGCGGGCGTTTGGAAAGTATGGATAGAGAGAGAGAGGGAAACATTTTGGTGTAGTGGTTTTTGAAGCTCAGTTGTTTATGCTTCAGCTATTCTCCGGGGGTGGCGTCCAGATAACTGGGGAGATTTTTTTGTTATTATTGTCATTGCATCTGATTCACAGTACTGTAACTAGGAAAGCAAAAACCAAAAACCCCTGATAGCATCGACTGTGACCAGCTTAACTCGAAATTTCTAGCATCAACTAATCCTGCTTCAGGAAGCAAAATCATCTTGGACCAAACACCGGACGATACCAGAGAGTCATACTATGATTTCACAAGGTTACGCGAGGAGAACGATGCAGAAGCTATTTTATCTATCACATCAAATGCGATGGGAATTGACGAGGTCCACCCGAAATTCGTTATGATTCTACTTCCGTACATATTACGGTTCATAACCTAAATCTTCAACTCCATTTTAACGACATCTGTTTTTCCCAAGCAGTGGAAGGAGGCTAAAGTCATCCCCATTCCAAAGAAATCGATTGGAAATGCGATAGAATACAGACCAATCTCAATTTTACCATTTCTATCAAAAGTATTTGAGAAAACTCTATCACTGCAAATTCAAAACTACCTTTTGAGTAACAAACTTCTCAGTGAAGAACAATCTGGCTTCCGCCAAAAACGGAGTTGTAAGACTGCTTTACTATTGATCGTGGATGAAATTAGAAAAGCTGTAGATAAAAGCCATGCTACAATCCTAACCTTACTCGACTTCTCGAAAGGGTTCAATACAGTCAATCACTCTATCATTTGCTCAAAACTGAGAAAAGAGTTTAAGTTTTCATTGTCTTCGACAAGACTAATTTTCTCCTATTTACAAGGCAGGCAGCAACGAGTTGTAGCGGGTGAACGGTTCTCATGTTCCATGGAAGTCAAGTGCGGAGTGCCACAAGGCTCGATTCTTGGACCAATACTCTTCTCCTTCTATGTAAATGAACTGCCTAAAATTGTCACACATAGCTCCATCCACCTGTTTGCTGATGACGTCCAGATTCACCTAAGTCGTCCTCTAAATCTGATCAATGAAGCCACTATGTTGGCGAATGAAGATCTTCAGCGTTTACTTGACGGGTCAACTAAGAATGATATAAGACTGAATGCTCAAAAGTCAAAAGCCCTAGTGATATATAAAAGAAAACTGGATCTATCTTCTGTTCTATTAATTCAACTAACCCAATAGAGTATGTTGACTCCGTCAAAATCCTTGGATTGATCTTCAAATAAACCCTAACCTGGTCCACTCACTTAAATGCCACTATAGGTAGGGTGTACGGTGGACTGCGTGCTCTGTGGGATACACAATTTTTTATCACTACAAAGACAAAGTTGCTGCTGGCGAAAACCCTTCTTCTGCCGATTCTGCTATATTGTTGTGAGATTTTTTGTTGTCCAGATTATGCCTCCAAAAAGAAACTCAATGTCACTTTTAACAGTATCGCCCGTTTTGTCTTTAATCTAAAGAAATATGATCACGTCTCCTTCTATTCCAAATATAAAACCATATGTCTGTTGCACGAAATCATGCAAACTAAGCAGCCGGAATATTTATATAATAGGCTACGTTTCCTGCAATCAGGTAGATCGTGTATGCTCCTACAAACAAGATACGCCTGCTTAACTTCGGAACGTCAGTTTTTCGTCAATTCCATTGGACTGTGGAACTCCCTGCCCATCAATATTAGAAAAATTAGAAGCACGAATAATTTTAGATCCTCTCTCTTAAAATATCTGGCCACTGAAACATAAACAATTTGAATTTCTTAATCTTTTCTTTTTTCTTTTTTTTTCTCTATCTATATGATTATTATTATGTACGATATATCTAGTTTCCTTTAATTCAACGCCTTTAATGTTTGACTATAGTTTTCTGTATACCGCTACTCATTATTTTTATGTTCTATTTGCACATGTATATCTAATATAATAATTAAGGCTTGCAAAATTTATAAGATGCTTGTTATCTTCCTATTGTAAGCAATTTCCGTTAATAAATTGAATTGAATTAAATTGAATTGAAACTGATGTTCTACTCCCTGCTAACATGCGCGCAATATCCCAGAAATGCTTCAAATTCCTTCAATATTATAGCTCCGAAGGAAAACCTCTGTAGTACTCTGATTCCTTTCTTTTGCACACTTGCTTATATTCACTATTTGCATCTGAGGACAACAGTCTGAATAAAGTACCACTGGTTTTTCTTAATAGATTTTAAAATCTAAATGATTTCTTCCTAAACCTTGTACACTCCCCATCAAACCACGCAGCTACATTGCCCACACCAGCATAAGAATTCACAAAAGCAGATCTTTTGATGGCCTGCTGAAGAAATATTCCCATTTATTTAGGCGCAGACATTATTGCATGTGGTATATTGTTCGTTCTAAGATTAACTTTTCGTCTGTATATCTCTACTAAGTTTGGTTTCCATTTAATCTTTTTAAAAGATATATGCTGAGGAACTCGTTCGATGGTTTGAAATTTCAGATGAGTTGATGGGGATAGATGAGAAGAAAAGCCGACAATCAACACTTCAAAGTCGTATATTATATCCAGTCAAACACCTTTAGCGAAATAGAAATCAAATACTGAAGTACCTTGACCAAACACAAATGTAAGCTCCCTTTTTGAGTCACTGTTTACCACAAAGAAACCAAAGTCCTCCATTAGTTGGATAAGACGTCTTCCCGAAGCGTTTACTGTTAGGTCCAACAATCCCTCACATTACCGAAACTAGGCATATAATGCCTCATTAATAAAGCTGAGTTTTGAAAATTACCAATTCTACCATATAAATGTCATAATCTCATGATGTTCGACAAATCAATACAACTTACAAAAATGTAGAGATGTAGAGTTCTTGAAATTTAAATTGGTTGGTAAAACTAGTTATTATACTTCTCCCCTACTCATGGTAAAAAAAAGTTAAAAAAAAAACTTTATGACTGCTGAAGGTGTGGCGGTCAGCAGAAGACTCTGAAGAGATCGGGCAAGTATAAAAATGTAGTGTAGTGTGATATTTATTACTGTGCAAAATATCATATGAGTTTCATACAACAAGGCATAATAGAAGTTAAAAAAAGGAAATGCCTGCCGTTCCAGATCGTACGGTTAATAAGCCGGAGGTTTGATAAATTGGAATACTGCTTTTACGATACCATTGCTCCCGGCATCTATGCTTTCGTATTTTGAAGGACATATTCTGCTCAGGATAATCAATCTGTAGAGCGCCCATTTTATTCACCAAGTTAAAATTTTGTTTATACGATGAGAAAAAACAGGGTCTTGGGGTGAATTTTCCTCGGATCTCCACATTTTCACAATACGCGTATCATACATCTCTCCATGTGATATACTGCAGATGCACTATTTAGTTTTTTGTACACCCTGAATATGTAATAATTCTCGCTTACGTGCTCTCATTTTTTTAAACAATTGCGCACATTTTCATGCCTCACTCCACGGAAAGTCAACGACTCTCGAAACATTTCAAATGTCATCTATATACGTACAACAAAAATTAAAGGGAACCCATTAAAAATTATTTTTATTTTAATTCCTTTTCTGATTCCGCTTTTTTTGGCTCTCCATTCTTATAGCGATTCCTTCACACTTAGCATGTGCCTTCCATTTGTAATAACAGTAAAATCATGCAATAATTTATGCTCCTTTTTATCAGATGCTTTTCTGACAATTGTTCATTGTTGCAAGGATGTACATGAAAGGGGGCATTTATTGCATACGAGTGCGCCCGCCGTCTCTTTTCAGTTCTCTTTTGAATGATAGACAGTACACTCTCCGTTCGATAATCCCTCGCACAATGACAAGAATTTAAATTATTAATTTTTTGAGATGCGCTTCGCAGATACATGCACCCCAAAACGAAGTGGAAGCCAGTGCAGAAGACCATTCCGCATTAAGTGATTCTGTCATTAAATGTGTGTATACGTACAAGTACCTATAGATGCATAAAGATGCAGATTGGGATGGATGCACTTTAGGATAACAATGGGTTTACATAACAATGGGCTTACATTTGCATTACTTTTAATTATATCAGCAACAGCAGAGAGTTGTACACACTTGAGGAAATTTATTAAATTTTGCAGAAAAGAAGCTAAAAGGACTCCCAGTGTGATATGCACAACTATCCTAAATGGGAATATTAACACGCTGGCTGCCAGTGTATCAACGGTGATCACAATAAAATTCACCCCCCAGAGACCAGTGTATCACCGATGATCACATCAAAAATCTTCCCCAAGTGCCAATGTATCACGGGTGATACACACATAGACCTCTAGACTTTCGGTTCTACCACAAAAGTGAAAACAGTTCATGGAAATTTATAAATTAAGAATTGAAGAGTAGTCGATCAACTTCAAATAGATCTCAATGTCGATTCCTTTACTTCCATTTAGATAGTATAGATCAAACAGTGCAAATGAAATCGGTTTTATATGAAAATGGAAATTATCTTCCTCCGCATATAGTTCACCTTATTAAAGTTAGAAATGCGTACAGATTCAGGTGGATAAGGTCTGGAAATCCATCACACCAGTCGGAAGTTAAAACATTAAATGGAATATTAAAAGATTTAATAGCAACTTTTAGGAATAAGACATGGAATCAGAAGCTACAGGGCTTAGAAAAAGCTAGCAAACCTTTCTGGAATATCATTAAGGTAATCAAACGAAAGAATTGCCATATTCCTGCCTTAAATGTAGGTTATTCAATTATGCTCTCTCTACCTGAAAAAGCAAATGCATTAGCTTACGCATTTAGTCGTAACCACGCCATTACCACACCGCAGGATTTGATGGGATTAAAAACTTGTTCATTAAGAATATCCCCAAAATAGGCTAAGACATCGAGGGGTTTCAGAAACCTATGTACAGATGATCATGGACATGTACGAAGGAGCAAAGACAAGAGTAAGATGCCCCGCTGGAGTAACCGAAGAGTTCCCAATCAAAGTCGGGGTGCACCAGGGAAGCGTTTTAAGTCCTTTGCTCTTTATTACAGTCCCTGATTATCTGCTTGGCGGTAAAGTGATGGACCCCAAGGTACATCAGTTATTCTTTGCTGACGATGGAGTCATCATAAGTGAGGATCCTACATCCCTGCAACGAGCACTTGATGTGTGAGTGGACGTTTTGGAGGGAAATGGGTATCGCATTAGTTCAAAAAAGACAGAGTACTTGTGCTGCCCGTTCTCTGATCCACTCAGGCCTATTCCAGACATTTATTTGAATGGAACAGTACTTCCCAAGTGCGAAAAGTTCAAATATCTGGGATCTATGATCAATAGCAAAGCATCTCATGATGACGACATCAATCATCGCGTAAGCGTAGGGTGGATGAAGTGGCGAGAAAATTCCGCTATCTTCTGTGACAGAAAAATGCCCCCTAAGTTGAAAGGAAGGCTCTACACCGCAGTTGTACGTCCAGCGCTCACATACGGTTCACAATGTTGGACGATGTACAAAAAGTATGAGAGTAAATTAACGGCAGCTGAGATGAAGATGCTTCGCATGACAGCAGGAGTGACAAAGCTTGATCGAATAAGAAGTGGAAGCTTTCACATCAAGGAAACCATCGTACAAAAATTAGAGCGCGACCGGCTCAGCTGGTATTGCCACGTTCAAAGAAGAGATCATTTGAACCCTGTTAAAAAGGCAATATCTATGCACGTTCCAAAGACATCGCGATGTAGGAAAGGCAGGCCTATAAACGCCTGGATTAGACAAATGCGACGACATCGGCATTTCATTGGCCTCAGTAAGCGAGTGACCTAAAATCGGCAGGCCTGCCGATATTTTCTGAGGTCAAATAGGCGAACCCCACAGGCGGATCAGTAGAAATGCGGTGAAGTGGGAGGGCTGTGATCCCTTGTTTTCGGATCATAGCCTCGCTGATAAAAGGAAGAAGAAGGCATAAGACGTTTGCAGCAAATTTTCAATTGCTGCATTAAACTTGGGTACTTTCCCAACAATTGGAAAACTGCAAAAATAATCCCAATTCTAAAGCCAGGTAAGAATGCAAATATGCCTTGTAACTATAGGCCAATAAGTTTACTAAGCTCCCTTAGCAAATGCTTCGAACAACTAATTAAAAACAAATTAGTAGCTCATATAGGCACACACAATATCTTGGCCCCCGAACAATTTGGTTTTCGAGCCCATCATAGCACAGTGCATCAAGTCCATCGTATCACCAATCACATAAAGAATAATTTTGCTTTGGGAAATAGTACGGGTATGGTATTACTCGACGTAGAAAAAGCATTCGATACTGTTTGGCATAATGGTCTGCTTCACAAGTTAATGAATTTAAATATTCCCATTTATTAAATTAAATAATCCAGTCCTTTTTATCGTGTCGTTAGTTCAAGGTGTCCGTTAATAACTGGACATCACATGATCACCTTATTGGTGCAGGGGTACCTCAAGGCTCAATCCTTGCTCCAATCCTATTTAGCCTTTACACATCAGAATTTCCACGCCTAAGAAACTGCGAATTAGCCATGTTTGCAGATGATACGTGTATTTACACCTCGGATGCAATTGGTTTCAATATTGAAACGAATTTACAATCCGCCTTAAATACGATAGAAGTGTACCTTATTACTTGGAAGATAAAAATAAATGCTTCAAAGACCCAGGCTATCTTTTTCACAAAGAAAAGAAAAGCCTGTTTCTTACCTAGCAGCAGACTTATAATAAACGGTACACATACCGAGTGGAAATCTAGCGCTAAATATCTTGGTGTACATCTAGATAAAACATTAACCTTTGGTTTACATATTCATGAAATCATCAATAAGAAGAAAAAAACGATATTGATCTGTGCCCATTCGTTAACAGAAAGTCTAAACTTAGTGACGATAATAAGCTTATTACCTAGAATACAGAAACTAAGCGATCGCTACAATACCACTTGCATATCATCTAACAATGACTTGGTTGCAAATCTAGCTACTTAGCATACACTTTATTGGAGTATATATTAAAGTGTCCATTCAGCTTTCTATGAGCTGTTATTTATTTATTTACTTACTTATTTATCTATTTTTCCAATTATATGTTTATTTATTTCCTTACTAAGTTATTTACCTATTTATTGTTACTTAATTTCTATTTATTTATTGTTAGTCTACTTATTTATTTATCTAATTATTTTTTTCATATTTATTTACTTATTTATTAATTTACTAATTCATTTATTTATTATTTGTTTATTAAATATTTATTTTTTTATTTATTTAATTTATTTATTTATTTATTTATTTATTTATTTATTTATTTATTTATTTATTTATTTATTTATTAATTTATTAATTTATTTATTTATTCATTTATTTATTTATTTATTTATATAATTATCATATTTATGTCATTAATTTTTTATATGTTGTCATTTATTAATTTCCTTGTTTATTTATTTATATTTATTGGGCATACATTCAATTTTGTCTGACAAAAAGTGGCTTTTACTACAACTTCTGTTGATCGTACGTAAAAAAGTTGCTTAACATAATTTTAAGGAAATTTTTTAAATTTCATAAAAAAAAAATGTTAAGTAAAAATTTTGAGAAAAATGCATTTTAAGTGAAAAAATGGAACAACAAATTTTCATTATTTTGAGTTTAAGGAGCCATAACTCTTTTGTAGCTGCATAGCTGTACCCAATGTGATTGAAACTTATATGCGTTACTAAATTGTCTTTCCAAAATGTATAAAACTATTTCTGTACCTATAATAGTTTAGAAATTATACCGGTTAAAGTGGTTACACCTCCAAATAAGAGGTCACCCACTTTGATGGGCTATAACTTGAAATGCGGTGAGAATAGACCCCACCTGCCATACAACTTTTTGTTCGGCGGAGCTTCAGGTATCTGCTCTTAAAGGATTATACTGCTTAACTGGGACACCCTTTATTTGTTTAAGCACTTCATCATTCAAGGTTGATTTCAACCAAGTATTGCTTATGACTTTCATCGACCCATCTTCTCCCCACTTCAGTATCTAGTTTTTTTTTAATGAAGGTTTTTTCAGTAGATTTTCCTTCAAACAACCTCGAATTTATAATATATGTTTTGTTGTAATAGTTTTAATATTTTCAGAAGTAAGGTAGTGTTATACCATATCTCTGTAAATTGTGCAATATAGTCTTAAGAAAATAATGTATCCTTATAGCTACAATAAAAGAAATGAATGAAAGGGTTTAAAAGTAAACATATTTTATTACATTAAAAAAAAAAAAAAAACAGTTAATTCATAGTATTTAAAAAAATATTAACGAAAAGTAATTAAATTCATCCATTTCCCACTTTATAATACACCACACTCTGAGCTCTAACTTTACACTGAATAACATCTTCCATCGTGTGATCACAGGTGATACACATGCACGTAAAAAAGTAAAATTTATGTTTTAAACACAAATGTATCACCGGTGATCACTATATGCAAATATGTTCAAACATGTCTTGACATACCCATTATTGCTTGTGCAAAAGATGGCAGCCACCAACTCATCCTAACATACCATATGTAACGGGTGGGCCAACTAGTGATTTCTTTTTAAATTTAAATAGGTTATTTTAACACTGGCAGCTGTTTCCCGCTCGAAATCTTGACAGAAAGTCAGTATCATACCTCCGCGGAACGAAATGAGTCGCTTTACGCTTGAAGAACATTGGGAAATATTGAAAACTTATTTCCAAAGTGAGTGCTGTGTAGCCCAAACAGTGCGTTTTTTGAAAAGAAGTTTTGGCTGAAATGAAGCACCCACCGCGCCTGCTGTGCGCAAGTTTGTGCAAAAAGTTCGTGAGACTGGTATGCTAGTGGACAACACTCATGGTCCCAGTCGTCGTACGGTGCGCACAGACGAGAATGTAGCTGCTGTAGCCGAGAGTGTGAGACTCAATTCACGAACATCAACTCGTCATCGATCTCAACAGCTCAATATTCCACGCACTAGCCTGAGGAGAATTCTGCACAAAGATGTCGGATTATTCGCTTAGAAGGTCCAATTGATTCAGCAATTGAAAGCGCACGACCATCCGCTTCGTTATCGCTTCGCAGTTTGGGCCTTAGAGCAGCTTGAATTGGACTACGATTTTGGGCGAAAAATCACCGTTTCTGACGAGGCACATTTTCATCTCGGCGCGTTAACTAACAAAATTGCCGCATCTAGTGCTCGGAAAACCCGCAAGTTATTGTCGAGAAGCCAATGCATCCACAGAGAGTGACAGTTTGGTGCGGATTGTGGAGTGGTGGCATCATTGGAAAATGAGGCTGGGAACAACGTTTCGGTCAACGGTGGGCGTTACAGAGCCATGTTAACGACTTTTTTTTTTACTGAAATTGAAAACATGGATTTGGACGACCTCTGGTTCATGCAAGATGGCGCGCCATGCCAAACAGCCCATGCCACAATCGGTCTTTTTTGCACCAAATTCCCAAATCGTGTTATTGGGGAACCGTAAAGGACCGATATTATGCCAACAATCCGGAAACGATTGAAGTACTTAAGGCCAATATCATCCAAGCAATCCGTGAGCTACAGCCCGAAACCATCAACAAGGTCTTGGAAAATTGGAGTGATAGAATGAGCTACTTCGAGGCCAGCCGAGGCAGCCACTTGAACGACTTTGTATTCCATAATTAATGGGAATGTTTACTCTTACTAATAAAGTAATAATATATGGAAAAAAATTCATTTTGTTCATTTTATTGCATTTTTAAAAAGAAACTTGTAGTTTGCCCACCACGTATATATATATTTCTGCTTGGCACCTGGGGAAAGATTTTTTATGTGATCACCGGTGATATACTGGCAGCCAACGTGTTAAGGCAGAAAATAATTATGAAATCGCTATGCACTGGAAGGGTACGAGAATGGTGAAATGGTCAAAGACCAACGTAAGTGAATGGGATAAAGCAACTATCAGAATCATTTGATCTCACACTACAAAACGGTCCTTTATCTGAAAAACAGAATTTGTCCAGCCTACCCCTGAAAAAAATTGTCCTCACTCTATCATTCAACTGCCCGCAGGTGTGGGGGGGTGGGGCGTAGTGTCTCTTCTGCTTTGGACCCTAGTTATAGATGAACTCGTAGAGCTACTACCTAAGTCTGGTTACAGAGTACAAGGGCGCAGATGATGTTGTCATCAACGTTGTGGGAAAATTTGGAAACATCGTGTCAGAAATAATTCAAGGTGCACCCAACGTGATCTTAAAATGGTACAGAACCAGGGGCTTAACCAACAATCCTGTAGAAACTATCGTTGTATCCTTTTCTAAGAAGGGGAAGCTCGAACTGAAATTAATTTTACTGGAAAGCACCCCTAACGACCCTTTAGGGGAAGCAAAATATCTTGGAATAATCCTGGACAAAACGCTCAACTAGAACTCGCACCTAAACGCACAATCGTCAAATCAATAATCACCTATACCTCTCTAATACAGTGGGCTGAAATACAACAGAACAAAGCTAATGAACAGTTAAATCGACTGCACCGATTTGTCCGTGATGGCATCACCGGGGCAAAGAAAATCAATTCCTAATCTCACGCCACTGCACCTCACAGTGCAAAAAGAAGCTACGCTACCGATTTTACAGGACATTTGAGTGAACATAATGCTCAAGATATCTCGGTTCTAATTAATGGAGAAACAAAGGCCTCAACATACCACCCAACGCACAAATCTGGTCGAAATCTGACCCGAAATTGGCAAATGGCAGTACTGGAGATAGGGTCTATCGTTCCAACTTTCAGCGTGCGGCAGCGCTTGGTAAATCACCTATCATCTAGGTGGGTGGTATATGTAATAGAACTATGCAATAGGGAATATCTGTGGAGAAACACTACCGGAACCCGCATCTACATCTATTCAGATAGTCAGGCAGCACTAAAGGCCCTTAATTCCTATATAGTATGGTCAAAGCCCGTGTGGGACTATCTTAACTTCCTTGATAACCTCGCTTTCACAAATCAAGTCACCATAACATGGATCCCTGGACACCAAGGCTTTGAGGTCAACGAACGAGCATACTGTCTAACGAGGATAGGAACGGGACGCCTACTCATGGGCCCTTAACCATACTTTCTGGAACCTCCCATTGGTGGCGAATCCACAACTGCATAATGGAAAGCTGAAGGACTTACCGAACACTGGGCCAACCAAAGAGGCCTAAGACAAGCAAAAAATATTATAAACTCCAATAAAAATAGAGCAAGGAAGCTACTTCAATTCAGGATTTGCGATCTCTAATCAGCAATGTGCAGACTCTGCGGTGAACGAAGAGGGACACCAGAACACATTCATGTCCAGAGGCTGCAAAGAAATGGTTACTCCATCTAACGCAGGTCTTGATGGGCCCAGCGGAAGCCAGGAACCTGCTACCGAAGACAACCTGGAACCTAGAACCCAAAACATCATTGTGTCTTATCAAAAGCCTCAATTTTGCTTCTGGTTAACCACTGGACCAGCACAATAGATCTTACAGGTTGGAGTGCACCTGTGCTCGTGCCCCAAACATCGTATTGGATCAAATACGAAGGATAGCTATTTAGTTAATATGGTAAAACTCTCTAGATGCATAAATATTTAGTTACGTAGGAAGTGCCGCAAATACCACAAAGACTTGGATGCACTCCGAACTATCCACCTAACCAGCCAGAGTTAAATATGATGCGTTAAAGGGGCCTGATGTCCAGATTTGTCAGGTCATCAGGGTTATCGAAGATGTAGGCTCAAAGGAAAGTTTATGTTTTTATGGAAGGGATCGGATAGTCACAAAGAAGTTCAAAGATCGTTTCTTCATTCTCCTCGTAGATGCAGCTTCTGAAGAAATGATTCGAGAAGAGACCGAGTCTGTTGAAATAAAAAATAAATATTTGGTGCAACAGCGCTTTAAGTGCCAGGGCCTAGCTTCTCGCAACCACTCATGTTGTGCGCGTTATATTTTTCACACGAATGGAAGGGACCTACAGTTTAGTACCGTATCCGAAGGGCAATTTGTTTTGAGCAGCTTTTTCGAGACAACGATACTCTCGGATGTTTGTCAGACGTTCGCGAGAGGTGGGACCGTGAAAATACTTGTTGGTGTTTTCTGGGATTCGAACTTAGAACCTCACGCGCAGTGATCCGACACACTAACCACTTACTCCACGGTGCCCACAATCTGTTGAAATGAATACCTATAATACACACCTACAGTTGTGCTGATATGTGATTTCTGTTTTTTGTAAGACCAGCCAGCTAGACCGTTCATAATACAGCACAGGCCAATGTTGGTTAAGATGATCACATTTAGTTTGAGTAGCAGTTTACATGTAGTATGCCGACATTTCCCTTCTCTGGTAGATTCGATAAAGTTGTGTCATGCTTGATGAGTTCGTCAGTCCTAGAGTCTCTTGGAATGCATCTAATTGCCAATTGACGTGGGAGTGGTGCTAAAGGATCCACTGATATACATGCAAGCTGATCTTTGTACACTCCCTGGATAGTTGAGATGTACAGCTGTATCCAAGGCTGTCTACCAGACAGTCAACAGTCAGGGCGTAGGTTACCATTGGTCTGATAGCGGATACATAGACCCAATATGTAATTTGAGGTTGTAGACCCGTCTTACTGCCAATCTTAACACATTTTGGGATATAAGGTATTCAGCTTAGTTTTCTGTCTATAATAAAACCCAAACAAACAAAGCAAGACCTCATAGAGTGCCCTTCTGACAAGCTTTCTGGTTACCCAGTACAGAGCTGAGAATCCTGTTTGTGAGCAGTTAACTGATCAAAACGCCTAGCGGCGGCACTACCATATTTTAACGTTCGACAGTGTTCAATTTTGTTAACAGTTCCCTCATTATCGAGTAATGTTTTCATGGTGTATGGTATTCTTTGTACTGTAAAGGTTTCTTAATGGCACCATTTCTACAGATTTCCCTTTAAAGTATACGTGTGGGAAGGCTGCACTGCTCCAGCCATACACTATAGGCATTCAGAGACTAACGGGTTACTGTGTATCTCATTAAAATCGTGACTAGATATCTCAGGCGCAGTATACTAACTCACGACGCAGATAATGGAACAGACGAAATGGATACAAAATGGAAGCGGTTCCTTTATGCAGCAGGAAAAAGATGGAAACTGTCAACATTACTGCGGGTGACCACACAATAACAACGAAGTCCCACATAAAATGCCTTGGAGTCGTACCAGATACGAGGCTCCCTTTCAAGGAACACATCAAGTGCGTGAGTCACAAAGCAGCGAACATCAGCGCTGCTCTCGCGTGAATCATGTCTAACACAGGAGGGCCACGGCACAATCGAAGACTATTTTTGGGCAGAGTAATATCATCTATAATCCTCTACGCCGTACCAATCTCAGCGAGAGCCATGACGATTACAGCAAACAGGATTAATATTGTCTCAATGTACCGCCTTTGTACATTTAGAGTGTACATCGCATAATTTCCACCACCTCCAGCGATGCAGCCTGTGTGGTAGCAAAACTGCTACCAATAGATATCCTGGCAGAGGAGTAGCGACGACAATGCGAGCTGAAGCACTCAGACCCTATTAAGAATGCATACCGTAGGAGAGTGGCAAGAACGCTGGAATGCCTCCAAAAGAAGTAGGTGAACGCATATGCTTATACCACATATCCAGCCATGGATAGAGAGACAACATGGTAAAGTCGGGCTGACTATAAAATAGAAGCAGTTTAGTCAGCAGTACAAGTATTAGAGAGATAGGAAGTCGCGACATAGATTCACAAACACCAGCTAAATTTCTGGGTGTAATGATCAATGTAAGGCTCTCTTAAAAATAACATTTGCTCATACAGGAAAGGTTCGCCTATCAATACCCTATACCCTACCTTGTTGGAAGCCCAAGGAAAAGTAAAAAACTACTCCTGAGAAAGGTGCGTCGGTCAATAGTTCTGTTTGCAGTGGCAAGTTGCAGCAAAGCACTAGAACTGAAGACTCCCTATACCGACTCAGTGCTTTCAAAGCATTCAGTGCGTTTCGTACAGTGTCTGACAGTGCAGTGTATTATTGCAGGAATTATGCTGATGAAATGTGAAATAAGAAAGGAACGTGAAGTATGATAGAGTGACAGGGTGGCAATAGAGACAGAAACTACTGACAGGGCATGGGTGCTTTCGTGCCTGTTTACACACATCATTCTTTGTGCAATGACTCCCTAGCCCGTAAGAAAACTATTCAACCAACAAACTTGTATGTACCACATACATTTTGTGAATGCAGTTGGTTTTTTTTTTAATGCAAAAAGGCTCACACACAAGAAATATGTTCAGGTCATAGAATTGTCAACACGTCCAAAAGAACCACATACGAAATGAGACGTCAAATACAACGTATAGTTAATACTTTCAATGACTGGAGTATACTTACCACGCAGGAGGTGGCAATGGTGCAGTGGACAGTGTGTTTGCTCGTTAACCGATGTGTGCAGGTTCAAGCTACAGCGGGGAACAACAATCATCAGCCACCCGAGCATAAAGGTAAACGAATTACATCCAAGTTTTTCAAAGAACCAAAGGAAGGTTCCTGCCTGGTAGTACAATGGACCGGAGAGTCAGAGTGCTCTGGGATTTGGGTTTCCTTTTGAAAAAAAATAAATGCTTACCGCGCACACGGTCTTTGCCAGACTTAATACCAATTCCGGTAGGACCACATCTTTGCGGTGTCCGCTGCCCCATGTTCCTTGTACAAAAATACAAATATTTGACGCAACAGCTCTTTAAAGTGCCAGGGCCTAACTTCTCGCAACCACTCATGTTGTGTGTGTTTAATGCCGACTCCGAACGGCGATTTGAGAAGCTTTTTCGTGACAACAATACTCTCGGATGTTTGTCAGACGCTCGCGAGAGCTCCTGACTCCTTGTACGATTCGATAGTTTTCGGGTGAGAACAGTGAGGGAGAGAGAGTCATCCACTCGTCTCACCCAAAAACTATATGACATAGCGCACAGTTAACGTCTAATACCACGTTCCCACCAAACGAAATCCCAAGATTTCGCCAAATCTCCCCAAATCTAGAAGATTTCGCCATACATTTTCAAGATTTCGAAATCAGGAGTTTTTGGCGAAATCTACTTGAAATCTCCTTGAGTTCATCCATCCGTGATAGGTTGTCAAACCGAACATGCCTACAGCGTGAACTTTGGTTTATTTTGATGCTCATTTATAGATGTTAAAGCATTAGTAGTGCGTTCCAGGTCAAGAGCAATTTGTGAAATTGGCGAAATATGCGAATTTGGACTTGGGACTAGATCGAGTTAATTTATTAATTTCACATAAGCTGAAAGTATTTGTCATTTCTCTTTCCTTGTGTTCGTAAGCATGCTTAACATATAAAAGAAAAAGGGATATTTCACCAATTTCTTAGTTGAATTTCCTTTTGTTAAGTGAAACAACATTCTCGCAGGGGATATTGATCTTAAAATCAACACAAGAGTGAGTTATAAGACACAGAAGTAAAAAAAAAAGTACAAAAACGTTATTTGCGTGATAAAACGTAGCAAAAAAACAATAAAATGTTATAAAGTTCACCGATACAAAGCTATTTCTTCCCTCACTGGAACACGTCTCATGACAGTTCTCATTTCGGCTATCTTTGGAGGTGGCAATGGTCTAGTAGTAACGTCATCAACTGTCATTCTAATGGTTCATGGTTCAAATCCGCAAGCATAGTTTCTCATGAAATATATAAACTCATTCCGATCAATTGCGAACACTTGTGTGAACACTACTGCGAAGGCATGACACTGGCAGTAGCTTGGTCATATGGCTGGACAAATTGTTCGCTCTATTACAAACATGTCCCCAGTTATTTGGACACCACCCCCGGTGTTTCTTTGAAGCATATACAACTGAGCTTCACTACTCTACCAAATCTACCAAATATATATTTTCCAACACCCACACTGTGTACAAATATGTAATTCATAGCTCCTTGGGTGCGCGCAAATTAAAAAAAAAAGATTGTAGTTGTGAAAACCTATCTTACCTCCACCCCCGAACATGATTAATTTGGTTATCGCAGCTGTTCCGAAATGTAAGGTATTATTCATAATTTTTGCTTGACTAGGAACGCGCTCCAGCCTACAAAATTGCCAATTATTGAGATTTGAAATCACTTTAACTCGGTGGGAACGGCTTTCGAGATTTCGGTAAAAGTTCATCGAAATCTCGGGGTTTCCACCCCGTTTGGTGGATTCTTGGCCGCAGAGGATGATGGAGGGGGGCAAGAGTGCTTTCTCACTAGAGCACTCTTTCTGTTCCAGGCGGCAGCGGACGAATTCCCTAGACGGAGTCAGCGGTGGCGTCTATAGTTCCAGTTAGGTTGAACTTAGTGAATACTTTGCGCGAGCTGCTTCAACGTATTCGGATCACAGGTCGGTAAGGAATTTCCATTTGGTCGGGACATTGGAATAGAGATGGTGGCGGAGGAGCCCTTAATGGGCCAACGGCAGTGCTCATACACCCGTAGTGGACTACTGACACTGGTGTACCCGGCCCTCGTCCTAGGGAAATATTTAAGGAACTGGCCTTCCAGGTTGGGGGTTGTGCCGTCGGGGTAACTTCACTACCACGTAGAAAGCCTATGGTTCCGAAACAACCAAAAGCCTCAGATAAGGACGACTCAACTGATGAAGACCCTAGCAAACGACATAAGGGCAAAGACGTTCGGATCTGTACGTGGAATGTTCTGTCCCTTTACAGACCATGTGCAGCCGAACAACTAGCAGAGGCCCTAGACTGCTAAAAAGTAGATATTACCGCCATTCAGGAAGTGCGATGGGATACTACTTACTTACTTAGATGGCGCTACAGTCCGGGGTGGACCTGGGCCTCAACCAACAAACCTCTCCAGCCAGCACGGTTACGAGCCAGCTGCATCCAGTTGCATCCAGTTGGGCGCCAAGTTGGTTGAGGTCCCCCTCCACTTGTTTGCGCCACCTACCGCGAGGTCGCCCTCTACTGCGTCGTCCATCCGGGGTGGATTCGAAGACTTTCTTAGCGGGAAGGTTGGGCTCCATCCGCTCTAAATGACCCAGCCATCTTAGTCGCTGTATGTGAACTCTTCTGGCTAAGTCGATGTCCTTGGACAGGCCGTATAGTTCGGCATTGTACCTTCTCCTCCACTCACCGTCTATGCAGACGGGACCAAAGATCGCTCGAAGAACTTTTCTCTCGAAATAACCAAGGGCATCCTCATCCGGTTTTGTCAAAGCCCATGCCTCTGCGCCATACAGCAGGACTGGGATGATTAATGTCTTATAAAGAGTTACCTTAGTAGTTCGAGATAGGGCTTTGCTACTCAATTGCCGTTTTAGCCCATAGAAACAACGATTGGCAAGAGTAATTCTCCGTGTGATCTTCCTACTGATGTCATTTGCGGAGCTGACCATAGAGCCTAGGTAGACAAAGTCCTTTACTTCCTCAAAATTGTATCTGTCTATTGTGGCGTTCTGTCCAAGACGCCGATGTTGGGTGTCCTTTTTTCTAGACAGTATATATTTTGTTTTGCTTTCATTGACCGCTAGACCCATCTTTGCTGCCTCGATCTCAATACTCGTAAATGCCCCATTGACTGCCCACTGAGTTCTTCCAATTATGTCAATGTCATCGGCATAAGCGAGTAGTTGTACAGACTTGAAGAAGGTTGTACCTCCGGGGTTGGCTTGTGAGTTTCGAACAATTCTCTCAAGTACTATGTTAAAGAGATCGCATGATAGCGCGTCACCTTGTCTAAGACCTTTCCTGACATCGAACGGTTCGGTGATGTTCTTACCGACTTTGATGGAGCAGCGAGAGTTCTCCATCGTCATTCTGCACAAACGGACAAGCTTGGCAAGGATGCCAAGACTAGACATGGCTCTGTATAACTCGTCTCTATACACGCTATCATAGGCAACTTTGAAATCGATGAAGAGGTGATGCGTATCGATTTTATATTCATGGGTTTTTTTCAAGATCTGCCGTAGTGTGAATATTTGGTTAATGGTGGACTTTCCAGGCCTGAAACCGCACTGATAAGGACCTATCAGGTTGTTGACGATCGGTTTTCGGCGTTCACATAGTATGGCAGACAGGATCTTATATGCGATGTTGAGGAGACTTATACCTCTGTAGTTGGCGCAGTTCAGAGGGTCTCCTTTCTTCAGGATCGGGCAAACGATGCTGAGGTTCCATTCATCGGGCATACTTTCGTCCAACCAGATTTTACAGATGAGCTGGTGCATGCTCCTTACCAACTCATCTGCTCCTGCCTTGAAAAGTTCAGCGGCAAGGCCGTCGGCTCCAGCAGCTTTGTTGGATTTGAGTTTAGACATAGCTATTCTCACTTCATTCTGATAGGGTTGACGGGAATTTTGACTGCCATCGTCACTGTTGAATGGCTCATTCTGCAGTGCGATGGGATGGCCCGGGCTAAAAGAGGATGAAAAACTGTAACATCTATTACGGTGATTGCTACAGAGGCAACAGGCAACGCTTATTCGGATGCGGATTTGTCATACGCGGCAGACTTAGGCAAGAAGTCTTAAGCTTCCGACACGTGAGCGAGCGTATTATGACTATCCGGATCAAGGCTAAATTCGCTAACATAAGCCGAATATGTATTCATGCCCCCACGGAAGAAAAGGACCCTGCCACCAAAGAGTGTTTCTACGAGCTCCTCGACAAAACATACGAGAAATGTCCTAAATACGACGTTAAAATCGTATTGGGCGATTTTAACGCCAAAATAGGAAAGGAGGACGTTTTTGGTAGCGCAGTCGGTAAGCATAGCCTACACGACACCACGTCTGATAACGGACTAAGGCTGATTGATTTCGCTGTGGAGCAAAATGTCACCATAGCAAGCACATGGTTTCCTCATCTCGATATTCATAAGCAGACATGGCGGTCCAATGATCATGAAACGATCAACCAAATTGATCATATTGCGATCGACGCAAGGCATGCCTCCAGTATTTTGGATGTACAAACCTTCCGCGACTGATGTTCTGGCATACAAAGCGGCGCTGTAAAGGAAGGCGAGAGCTGCGCGTGAGCTCTATGAGCAAAAGAGACGGGAAGAACATCGGCTTCTCCAAAAGAAGAAGAAAGAGCACGAGAAGCGCGCGAACGAGGACATCGGCAGTTTATACTCCAGGAACAATGTACGGAAGTTTTACCAAAAGGTAAGTGTCAGAGTACCAATGCCCGTACGAAGACCTGTAGAATGAAAATGGAAACCTCGTAGTAGAATCACAGTCGGTGCTGAGATAATGGAAAAACTACTTCTGCAGACTGCACACCGGCGACGAAGACCAACATCCCGCTGTCAGGCAGAATGAACCATACAACATAGACGATGATAGTCAAAATTTCCGCCCACCTGACCAAAACGAAGTGAGGATAGCAATACGAGTATCCAAGCTAAAATTCAACAAGGCTGCTGGACCTGACGGCTTACCGGCCGAACTTTTCAAGGCAGCTAGTGATCAATTGGTAGAGTGCATGCACCAACTCATCTCTAAGATTTGGTCAGACAAGTGTATGCCTGATGAATGGAATCTAAGAATCTTTTGCCCGATCCACAAGAAAGGAGAACCCCTCAACTGCGCCAATTATAGAGGCATCAGTCTCCTCAACATCGCATACAAGATCTTTTCTGCGATATTGTGTGAACGCCTGACACATTTTAACAACAGCCTGATTGGACCCTATCAGTGCGGTTTCAGACCAGGAAAGTCCACCATCGATCAAATCTTCACACTTCGGCAGATCCTGGAGAAAACCCAAGAATTCCAAATCGATACTCACCACCTCTTTATCGATTTCAAGGCCGCCTATGACAGCATCTATAGAGAAGAGCTTTATAGAGCCATGTCTAGTTTTGACATCCCTGCCAAACTTGTCCGTCTGTCCAAGATGACGATGGAGAACGGTCGCTGCTCCATCAAGTTCGGTAATGACCTCATCGAGACCTTTGATGTCAAAAAAGGTTTTAAACAAGGTGACGCGCTGTCATGTGACTTAGCTGTCATGTGACTTAGTGTGATTTAGCGATAAGCGAGGGCAAAACCAAGTATATGTTGTCAACAAGAAGGGACGACCAACACTGACGAAGTAAGTAGTAGTAAGGGACTTTGTCTACCTTGGCTCTGCTATAAATTCTACAAATAAGATCAGCGCAGAAATCAGTCGAAGAATAACTCTTGGCAATCGCTGTTTTTTGGGCTTATAAGGCAATTCAACAGTAAAGCCCTATCTCGAACAACTAAAGAGACTCTGTATAAGATCCTGATCATCCCAGTCCTGCTTTGCGGCGCTGAAACATGGACTTTATTAAAAGAGGCTGAAGATATCCTTGGTCGCTTCGAGAGAAAAATTGTTCGTAAGATTTTCGGTCCCGTCCGCATTAACGGGTTTTGGAGGAGAAGATTCAATAACGAACTATACGAGTTGTACAGCGACATCGACCTAGTGAAAAAACTGCGTATTGGACGTCTGAGATGGCTAGGACATGTAGAACGAATGGACACCAATGCTGCAGCCCACAGAATCTTCGAATCTAACCCCGAGAGACGACGTAGTAGTGGACCTCCTCGCCGTAGGTGGCGCGCACAAGTTCAAGGGGACATCGACCAACTTGGAGTGCGCAACTGGAGGCAACTAGCTAAAGACCGAGGTAAATGGAGATTCTTATTGGCTGAGTCCCCGGTTCACCCCGAACTGTAGCGCCACCTAAGTAAGTAAGTACTTCAAAATTGACAGTTAATGACAATTGAATCCGCTTCAACTCGGTGGATAAGCCGTTCGGCTTATCGAGGTTTCGGTAAAAATTTATCGAGATCTCAGGTTTTCGGTTCGGTGGGAACATGGTATAACTTGACCATGCCTCCATACCAAACCGACGTCTGTGTAACTGAACATTTAATGGGGAAGTTCTTTCCGTGTAGGGTAGCGATAGGGATTAGTTTGCCGTCTTTTTACTTTTTGTGGCACTATGCTACTCTTTCTCGCCGTAACTCCATCTAGATACTTGCTTAATTAATTAAGTGGCTCTATAGTTCGAGGTGAACATGAACCTCATCCAAAAAGTCTCTCCATTCAGCTCCTTTTTTTTTTTTTTTTTTTTTTTGGGATGTGGTAATCTTCCAATGATACTAGTAGCCCGAATAATCGATGCCAGGAATGCGCCTACGTACTAATTCACACCCTGCACACTTCTACCACTCTCCCCGCGGGACTGCCGTAAGGTATTACTTCACGGGGCTGGTTAGCAATTAATGCTATGCTACTGCTCTCCTTGCTCTCTCAATTATTCGGAGCTCTTTTTGCACATTCGTTATGAGTGTACAAATTTCCAGCCAATTCTCCTCTGACCGCAGGATTTGATCTATAAGGAATGGTGGACTTGGGAGGTTATTTCTCCATTCCGTGAAGCGTTTGCAATGGACTATTGCGTGCTCTATATATTCCACCTGGTCTGGAAAATGTGGACAGAAAGGTGAGTTATCATGTCCAAATCTGTGTAAATATTTGCGATAGCCACCATGACCCGATAGGAACTGCGTAAGGTGATAGTTGCAGTCCCCATACACCCGCTTGGTCCAGACATCAATGGTGTGGATCAGCTTGTAGGTCCATCTACCTTTTGTACTGTTATCCCACCTAGCTTGCCACATAGCTAGTGATGTTGCCTTCTCCTCCTCCTTTATTTCCTTGACAATATCTGCTTCTTGATGACTCGAGGTTCTCCATTCGTAGATCCTTACCATCTCATTTGCGAGGATGTCGATGGTGATCATTCCGGCTATGACACAGGCTGCTTCATCCGTTATTGTTGGGAAACCGCTGATTGTTCTTATTGCGCATAGCCTGTATGTTGACGATAGTTTTCTCCGTGTTTCTATCATCGCTAACGCCACCGCATAAACCGGTGCAGCATATAGAAGAACGGAGCTTATCACTCTGGATAGTAGAATCCGTCTAGCATATCCAGGTCCACTAATATTTAGCAATATTAAAGAAAGGGCTGCCTGCAATAGTGAAGCGTTCTTGCTCGAGTATTCCACGTGCGTTTTAAACCTTAACCTGTTGTCGATCATTACTCCTAAGTTTGACTGCTTCCATTCCTTACAGCGATCTCCTTATGAACAACCAATTTGCCGAGTTAAAGACGTTTTTGATGTCCAGAGTCACTACTGCACCATATTTCTTTATCCCCATGTTGAATGGTTCATTTTGCTTGACAGCGGAATGTTGATTGTCATCGCCCGTATATAGTCTGCAGAAGTATTTTCTTAGAGCTTTTGTTTCTCGGTGTTTTTGTAATCTCCTGGGAAGGCCGTTCTGCTACCGCCACTCTTCAAACCCCCTTAGTAATATGAAGCTCGGACTTAGAATTATAAATCAGGACTTAAGACTATTCTGCACCAGCAGCTCTTGTTTCCGCTCACTAATTACGTTCTTCGCATGTTGTGTGTTCCACATTAAAAGTTTGAACACACGTTCTGAAAATTTATTAAAAAGAAAAACTACTTCAAAGAACAGTGTCAAAAACTTTTTAAAATTCAGTAAAAGTTTTTTTTTTTGCAAACGACAGCTCCTCATTCAATATTTGACTAAGTACCAAAAAGTTCACTTTTCCTTCTGCCAATTAACAAACTTTCTACGTAAATTGCACTAACATTGTCAACACATGCATCGTTATTCGAAGGAAACTTGAAAGTTTCATTCAAAATGACTTTGGAGGAATTATACGGGTGCATCCATGTAAAACTATCGATAAGAAGTGCTATATCCACGTACATTTCAGTGAACAAGGGCATACCTCTATATGGTTGCCGGATAACAATGTGTGAACAACACCACTATCAAAGGGAAAGTTTCGCGGTCTTGGCAATGACAACCCGGAATATTTTACATGTGTTCGTAAGGATGTTAAGCTTAATACTGTGTTGGCTGTCACACATTAGTTGTTAGACAACAATTTACCTGAAGGGGAGTCAAGTGCTGAGGTTGGTTTATGCTTCCTTTTAAGATGTATGAGGTGAAGTTTAAACGACATAAAAGAAAGTTGACAAAGATGTACATAGTTTAGCGAGGAAAATTGTTCTCTCCATTGCACTTTGCCTACTCCTAAATCCACGATTTGATTCAAATCTTTTAAAGATATGAGTTAAATTTTATTCTTTTAAATGAAAGCTAAGGACACAGTTTTGCTACTCCATCGCTTACGAAACTGAAGGGCGATAGGTCCCCTCCAATAACATGTTAAATAATCCATAGTAGAGTGCCTTTTCCCCAAAAGACCAGCTACTATGTCCAACATCATAACAAAAGTCAGTCCAGAGGATATTCCATTAAATACTCTGGAGGAGCAACTAAAGGCATACGACAAGAAGGCACGCGGAACCGACGGTATTCCGAATAAGGCAGAAAAGGTAAAAAGGCTGTAAAAAGAAACCAGACCTCTTCATGACGACAATGCAGAAGTGCCTCAAAGAAGTAATCTTTCCTGAAAAATGGAAAATACAACATTTCGTTCTGCTACGAAAAGGAAAGAAGCCTCCTCGAGAGCCATCGTTCTATTGCCCAATATGCCTTCTGGACAATGGGAAAGATCATTGAGACGATAATCTATAATAGATTACTCGCAGTAGTGTTAAGTCAACGGTGCATGCCGAAGGTATTTAAAGAGACACTGGATCTGAATTCGGGGTCAATCACCGACAGTCGCGATAGTGGTAATTATTTGTCACTGTAAAGGCAATAATGAGTACGTCTGCACGATTCAATCGCTGTATTGTTGTTTTATTTCGCCGGTGATTTCGCTATCGTTCCTCTCTCGCTTATCAAAATCAGAAGTGGGATAAGAAAACCCAAAGAGCGAACGGGTTCATCTCGATTTTTTTTTTTCCTAATCTCGACAAAGGGGCTCGACTCATAGCTGGGAAATTCGCTGTGGTGCAAAGCGAAGAAGTGAATGAACCGAGGAAGCGAAGAGCGCGGCAGTGAGTGCATGAGACGGTTGCTTCGGTGTGTGTGAGCGCCAGCAGTTTTGGCTGGCGATTGTGCCGCTGGCTGACTGGTTGAAAGGTCAGTGCAGAGGAGAGTGACAAATCAATTTTGGATGGAAATTGATTAGGCTGTTGAGGAGGTTGTTGAACCGAGTCGTTGTGCTGGGCTGTTGATGCTGGGCGCTGAAATTTGGAACGGGAGAAGACTAATTGGCTGGTGACTGGAGAAGCGGTTTTGGCCGTTGGACTTGGGGATTACCTTTTGTTGCTGAGGTAACTAACGTCTGTTTTTTTTTTTTTTTTGAACGAAAAAAAAAATTGGGTTTGACGTAGACTTTTTCAAGGGAGCTCTTCTGCCGAGTATTGGACTTTGTGGTTTTTTTTATTATTGCGGTGGTGATTGCAGTGAGCGTAGCCATGGGTACCAGAAGTAAGCGAGAGGAGAAGTACTGCACTTTTTCGAAGGACGAGCTACGTGAGGAGCTGAGGCGGCGTGACTTGGACCAAGGAGATCTGAAGGAGGAGCTGCTGAAAAGGTTGCTGGACGCTACAGATTTGGTAGTGCTCGATGGAAAACCCTCGGGGAGTGGTTCTGCGAGCAAATCGAGTGAACTCCAGGAGCTTCGCCGTGAACTGCAGCTGCTGAGGGAGAAATTCGCGGAGCTCGTAACGACCAAAGCAGATGGGAACGGCAAAACGAGTAGTCTTTTCGGACGGGGCTAGGTGCTGCTTTCGGAACCTGTACACAGTGCGAGACGTCGCCGAGATTCTGCCTAAGTTTAATCCTAAGGCAATCGCCGGGCTGTCGTCGAAAGCATGGAGAAAGAAGGTAGCGGACATCCAGCACATTTATGCGCTCGACGAAAGGTTGCTACTGATGGCGGCGACAACAAAACTGGAGGGTGCAGCCAAATTATGGAGTCAGGGCACAACGATCGAGACGCTGGAGAGTTGACGCGGACGTTCACGACTGGTTGAGAGAGCGGAGGCAGAGATATGGGGAGGATATCAAGGAATACATTTTCGAGATGTAAATGACTTCATCGAGGGGATGTGTACAGGAGACCTCCCTGATGAAATATATAATTCAGGGAATTGCAGGCGAGGAGTGCCGGGAAGCGTTCCGGGCGGTGAGGCCAACGTCGGTCGACGACCTGCTGCAAAGAGCGCGATGGGTCGTTGGACTAAGGCCCAAGATTCAACGTGTGGCGGAGAAGTCTCGGCATCGGGAGTCGGAACACTGCCGTGAAGGACCAGTGGCCAGATTGGAAGGTGCTTTAGGTGCCAGCAGGTTGGGCACTACAAACGGGATTGCCCGCTGCAACGTACCCAAGCTGCAAGTGTTGGACGGATTACCAGTAGAGTGAGGAACCCTGAGAGATCAACCCAGTTTCGGTTGAAGGAGGGGCCGACGGAGTACACCAAGGACGCCACCGTGAATGGGTTCCCAGTCAAGGCGTTCATCGACTTGGGAAGCGATTGTGTCACTTTGTGTCGTTCAGTCGTAGACGAGGGACACATTGAGTACGTCGAGGACCGGAGACACCTGAGTGGGTTTGGAGGAGGAACCTGCCAGACCATTGGGCGAGTCTACGCTGAGGTAACGTTGGACGAACTCACTTCATGGTGTGAGGTTCTAGTAGTACCGGACGACAGCCAACCACACGAAATGCTGATTGGCCGCAAGTTACTGGATCAGCCGCAGGTAAAACTCGTTAAGTCCTATAGACGTCTCTCAATTACAGACTGCAGCACTAAGTCCCGACAGAGGACTCCTACTGAAACTAGGAGCCGCTCAGGAGATCCCTGTAGCGGTATGAGCGGATCAAAGCACAGCTCGGGTTATTCCCGGAGCAGCAGGAGTGAGTTCAAGCGATCAGGAAGCCGTTTGAGGTCTAAGTCTGGTAGTGGGAGCCGCGGTAGCAGTAGAAGGGGCCCTTGTAGGAATCGCAGCGGGCCAAAGCAACGATACGGCGGATCCAGAAGAAGTCGAAGCGGATCCAAATGCAGTAGAAGTTGCTACAGACGTGGCCGTGGTGAGTCAAGGCGTAGAAGAAGCGGGTTTAAGGTCATTCGAAGCAGTCGCTCGAAATCATCCAGATCTGAATCCAGGGCACTCCAAATCAACGGCGGGCTTTCGATCGAAAGTTGGCTCAAAGTCGCTGAAAAGGAAGAGAGCAGCACATCCCAGTAATGCCGAGGACGAGAGCTTCAGGAAACAACCCAACCTGAAAAGCGACACCGAGGTTCGGATCGTGAGGACACGATCGTTTAAGGATGGCTGAGTTGTTAAGTCAACGGTGCATGCCGAAGGTATTTAAAGAGACACTGGATCTGAATTCAGGGTTAATCACCGACAGTCGTGATAGTGGTAATTATTTGTCACTGTAAAGACAATAAAGAGTACGTCGGCACGATTCAATCGCTGTATTGTTGTTTTATTTCGCCGGTGATTTCGCTATCGTTCCTCTCTCGCTTATCAATAGTAGAAGAGAAAGGAGCTCTCTTAGACAAACAATTTAACTGCAGAAGAACGCCATCTACTGTTGATGCCATAAGAGTGGTAGTCGATGTCGCAAAATGTGCCATCGAAGGAGAAAGATGGCTGTACGGCACAAAGGAGTACTGTACAGTAGTAGCGCTGGACGTTCACCCACGGCAAGGGTCGACGCGCCGAGGCCTGCAAGGCTGGGGGGAAGGTCAATCGCGAGCTTAAACTTTGAATGCCTGAGGACCTTCAGTTTTATCCTAATTTCTCTTACCTGCATATAGGGGGTGAGTGCAGGTGGACATCTTCTTCCCCCTTAATCCGGGGACCTAAACATGTCGAATTTCATTCATAATAAAAATCCAAAAGCGAAGAGTGTAATTCGATCGGGCACTCCTAGCTCTATAAAAACCAATCAAGGTGTAGGGGTGGATGAAGAAGAAATTCTTCTTCGTGGTTTGGATGAGGAAAGCGTTGGAGTGATTGACGTCAATCTAGAAAACCCCTTTCTAGAATCAGGCGACACTTTCTCCATCACCAACTCATCCTTCTCCAACCTGTCAACATCCACCAAGCATTCTAAGAATTGCAAGTTGACAATTCGGAGACTAGGGACAAAAAAGTAGGAAGAACTTACTGAATGTGAGAGAAAGAGACTCCACAACGCCAGGAAACGAAAGAGACTCGGGCCTTTCTGGGGGAACAGTCGTCGGCGGAGAGTAAGCCTAATGCTAGCTCTTCAAAGAGAACAGTGGCGGCGGAGGGCAGGAGCGAGGAAGGGTTGATGGGACCACCTAAGTCTGCGACAAGCCTCTACCAGTCAGGACATAAGGTGATCCCATTGGCAAATCCGAAGAAAAATAGTTCAGTGGAAAATCGGAAGGGGACAGATGAAGCTTCTGATTCAATGGCTGGGGTAGTCCTAGTGTTGGGTGAGAAGATGATTCTGGAGGATGCTGGGGTCAAGATGGACCCATAAAGTGTGACTAGCCCTAGCTGCTCGCGAGGGAAGAATTCGTCAACACCTCGACAACCAGACGAATGCAGCCCTGCTGAACCTATTATGGACTCTTCAGCTTATAGTTTTGCGACAGTAGTTAGCGCAGGTTCAAACGCCAGAGGTCTCAAGATGAGTCTCCCACCCTTGCCAAAAAGACCAAGGTAGTACAGTCCATCGCTACTACCAAGCCCTTCAACCAAGTGCTTAAGGCACACTTGGAGATTGCGGTCGTTGACCATAGCGATCCGGATGGCAGCATTACGGCGGATAAGTGGAGGAAGATGGAGATTAAACTCGCCACCAACTGTCTCCAAATCCTACGTGACCATCCCGGCCCTGATGTTTCCTGCAGGGATGGTGGCTGGCATCAAGGGCATGTCAAACTCATTGCCTGCGCTGACCAAAGATCGAAGGATCTCTATAAACTTGCTGTCTCCAGATTAGGACAGGTTTGGCCAGGTGCACAGTTGGAGGTCGTGGAAAAGGACCAGATTCCTAACCGACCAAGAACACGTGCTACCATTCCGGCTGAACCTTCTGATCCTAAAATCATCCTGGATATTCTGAAGGCTAACAACAGCTCCCTTCCTACCCATAATTGGAAGATTGCCAAAGTGGACGAGCCGAGAGGAGACGTCAGAAGTGTGATCATTGTCATCAATGAAGAGTCTCTGGCCCCCCTGGCATCTTCTAAAGGGGTAGTAAATTATGGTTTCAGCTCCATCACCCTGAAAGTCTACAAATGTGACGAGAAGGAGCTCGAGAAAGTACCTCCCAAGCAGGTTGCAGTCTCTTCTGCACCAGCTAAGAATACCTCTCCTTCCGAGCCCCTTCCCTCGCTCCCTTGCGTCGTTCCATCTTTTTCGGGGGTTGACTCCTCGTCGACGGACACCGAGATGGTTGACGCTCTTTTGAAACTGGACTTCTCTGGTCCTCCCTCTCCCTCTCCATCACTCCTGGACAGTGACCCATGTGGCCTCTCTCTCGAGGATGACCTTCTGTCATCAGATTCAGAGGAAGCCAATAATACCGTGGTAATGGTATCTGTAGCGAGAAGTAGCCCCAATGCTGCGGATCCTACAGATTAACCTGCATCACTCCATCACGGCTTCGGCCTCCCTCATTCTCCGGCTCAGCAAATACGGGGAAGACTTAGTCTTGATCCAGGAACCATGGGTTGTTGGAAACCGGGTTTGTGGACTCAAGACTCCAAACTACATATTAATCTACGCAAGAAAAGAAGGTAAACCGAGATCCTGTATCCTTGCGAAGACCCATCTAAACATTCATTTACTCTCTAATTTCAGCAATCAAGACATAGTCGCTACCAACCTGGAATTGCGATCAAGAAATTACTGGTTGGTATCGGCTTATTTAGGTCACGATCTTGCGGGCCCACTCCCCCCGGACATCTTGGGGAGCTTGATTGCTGTAGCAGAGAGCCGAAATACTGGTCTCATCATTGGCTGTGATGCGAATGCCCATCACTCAATCTGGGGCAGTTCCGACATAAATGTAAGAGGTGAGCAACTTTTTGACTTTATCCTTAGTACTAAACTCCTAATCTGTAACAGGGGATCCAAACCGACCTTCATTACTCGAAACCGACAAGAAGTCCTGGACATCACTCTTGTCTCCGATCATTTATATAACTTGGTTAAGGACTGGAGAGTCTCTGATGAGCACTCTTTTTCAGACCACCGTTACCTCCAATTTAGTCTTGATGACTATCTGCCTGACCAGAAGGCTTTTAGAAATTATAGAAAAACCAACTGGTTCCTCTATAGGAAACGTTTAATAACGCTTATTCCCTCCCATCTGCCTACTGAACCTTCTTGCACTGAAGACCTCGACGATTTAGTCAACACCCTAACATCGGCACTAAATGGTGCCATGGCCGAGGCCTGCCCACTCCGCAAACCTCGAGGTAGAATGAAACCTCCCTGGTGGAATGCAAATCTCAGTACTCTTAGGAAAGACAGTAGGCTCCTTTTTAATACTGCTAAAAGCTCCCGTGAGACGGCCGACTGGGACTCCTATAAACTGTCTCTCAGAAAATACAAAATCTCACTGAGGAAGGAGCTCCTGGAGACTTTTCTGCGACAGCATTGAAGAGTCCTCGGAAGCTTCCAGGTTGCGGAAAATCCTCTCTAAAAGCCCTGCTACACCCAGCTTCCTTTTGCATCCGGATGGTTACTGGACCTCCTCTGCGGAGGAATCCATTGACATCTTACTGGATACCCACTTTCCTGGTAGCTCCCCTGTTGCTATATCGCGAGAGGGAAATCCCCCCCCTCAACTTTGCAGCAACTCGCTAGTCTTGATAACTACAGAAAAGATCCGTTGGGCCATGCGCAGTTTCAAACCCTTCAAGTCCCCAGGACCTGACGGTGTTATTCCAGCTGAAATTCAGCAATGCAAGGACATTGTGCTTCCATGGCTCAAAGTCATCTTGTCGGGCTGTCTAAATCTGGTCTATATTCCCAAACTATGGACCGAGGTTGAAGTCATATTCATACCTAAGGCAGGAAAGAGCTCGCACGTGGAACCAAAGGATCTCCGACCTATCAGTCTATCGTCCTTTCTGCTCAAAACGTTAGAAAGGCTAATAGATATCCATCTTCGGCAAAGTGTTAGCCCAGCTCTGCTCTCGCCGTCCCAACATGCGTACTGCAAAGGCAAATCGGTTGAGACTGCCTTACATTCGCTTGTGCGCATCATCGAAAAATCATTGAGCATCAAAGAATACACCATGGTGGCTTTCCTTGACATTGAGGGAGCTTTTAACAATGTCAAACCAAAGGCAATTACCGACGCACTTGTAAATCTGAAAGTGGATACCTCGCTCGGAGTGTTGATCAATCAATTGCTTACATGCAGGATTATTAACACGCAGCTGGGCGGAGCATCGGTCAGAAGAATTGCTCGCTGCGGTACACCTCAAGGTGGAGTCTTATCACCTCTTCTGTGGAACCTGGTAGTTAATGAACTACTGTCGGACCTGGATACGTCAGGTTGTAGAGTGATCGCCTATGCTGATGACATTGCTATTGCTTCCTCCGGTAAACACCCGGACACTCTCAGGGATATCCTCCAATATGCTCTCCTTCGGCTCACCAAATGGGCCTCCAATTGTGGATTGGGGGTTAACCCCCATAAAACGGAACTCGTTCTCTTCACGAGGAAATATAAAGTTCCCCTCATAGACCCTCCCTTGATAAATGGCACCAGTCTCACCTTCTCTGAAAACGCAAAATATTTGGGTCTTATTTTGCATAGGAAATTAAACTGGAAGGCCAATCTACTAGAGCGCGTCAAGAAGGCTAATGTAGCTCTCTATTCCTGTAAAAAGGCTATATGTAGGAGCTGGGGTATTAAACCTCAAATCACCCATTGGCTATACGTGTCCGTTATCAGGCCTATACTACTATATGGCGTGATCGTATGGTGGCCTGCTCTTGAAAGGGCTGTCCACCTCACTCAACTAGCTAAGGTGCAAAGATCTGCATGCATCTGCATCAGTGGTGCACTTAGAACTATTCCCTCCGCGGCACTGGACATCTTGTTCAACCTGCTACCCTTAGATATTTTCGGCAAACAGATGGCAGCCTGTGCGGCCATCCGCTTGAAAGCCTCCTCTCAGTGGTCTAGCTATCGCTTTGGCCACTCCTCGATCCTTGATCTTCTCAACTTCAAACACGAAAACACGGACTACACCCCGCCGAAACTGAGATTTGACCGTAACTTCAGTACGAGCATCCCTAACCGGGATGTATGGGACACCTCCCCCCCTGTCGATGCTAGTTCGGTTCACTTCTTTACAGATGAATCTAAGACGGAAGGTGGGGTGCGTTGTGGTGTTTTCTCCGAACAGCTCAATCTGAGCATCTCTCTCCGCCTCCCCGATCATTGTAGCGTTTTTCAGGCGGAAATCATGGCGATTAAAGAAGCTCTGTCCTGGCTGAAATGTAATGTATTATCTGTCAGGGATATTAGCATTTTCACTGACAGCCAAGCGGCAATCAAGTCCCTGGAATCGTTCTCCTTCACTTCTAAGGCTGCCTTAAACTGTCGTCTATCTCTTATGGAGATGACAGAGCAGTTCAACATTCACCTATGCTGGGTGCCGGGCCATAGAGACATTCCAGGTAACTGCAGGGCTGACGACCTCGCCAGACAGGGTACCACTCTAAGGATTTTGCCTGAAAGGCAAGCCCTGGGTATGCCCCTCGCTACATGTAAGTATCTACTAAAGCTGAACGCTATTAGCGCGACCAACCTTTTATGGGGAAACGGCTCAACGTGTCACATTTCGAGACAGATCTGGCCTAAGCTGGATCAAAAACGTAGTGCCGATCTGATCAAGTTAAAGCGTACACAAATCAGCTGCGTTGTCGGTGTTCTCACTGGACACTGTCTTATAGGCCAGCACGCCAAAAGACTTGGCCTCTTCTCCAATGACTTCTGCAGAAGCTGTAGGGACGAGGAGGAGGAGGAAACCATCCTTCACCTCCTATGCACATGTCCAGCCCTGTCACATAAAAGAATGCTCCATCTAGGGTCCCCCTTCCTTGACGACCTCTGCGATCTGGCGTCCTTGGACGTCATGAGCATCCATCGCTTTGTCAAAAGCTCCGGTTGGTTTTGTTAGTCCCTGAGTGGCCTAATGGTTTGATCCTGGTATCACAAAGGACCTTCGCTGGTCTAAGTGTGTCTACACTCCCGTGTGGACAGCCAACATAACCTAACCTAACCTAACCTAGCGCAGGTTCATCTTCTTCGACTACATACCTTGTCGTAGTGAAGATGCTTAGTAAGGACCCAATGATCCCGAAGGGCGATTGCAGTAGCTCCAACCATGCTGTAAGGTCTTCGGAGAAGGGTATCTGAAGCTAAAGTGTAGTCAACCCATTCTAAAGGGTGGGGTAAGCGTTTCATGAAAGGCTGAGGGTTTTTATCAGTCGCTAACGAGCTCCTTCAGGTGCCCTGGCAGGGCCTGTCGTAATAAGCCTTACCGCCAGTAAAGCCGGCTATGCTGGCGGCGGACACTTCTCACCGGCTTACTCGTGGGAACATGCATACTATTTCTTATACAAAACCAAACAAAAGATCAAAAATAAATACAAATACGAATTCCGAGGCCTTGCCTCCAAACGCAACGAACAAGGACAACGAACTGACCGACAAACCTACATACAGAGAGACGACGGACAACGACAACTATACGAACCCTTCGGATTCTGACTCCAGATCCATTGACAATTCCGCTTTGAATGCGGAGTCCCAGGCAAAAGCCGTCTCGGCACGTTCCGGGCACGCAATCCAAAAGAGGAATTCCCATAGTGCCAAAAAGTATAGAAAAATTCGCTTGACAAAGCATCTGCTCGCACGGATTCTCGAGAAACCAGAGCAATCGTGTGACCAGAAGGACAAGGAGACGCTACGCTGGGCGGGCAGCGTTATCGTTGAAGAGACCAGTCAACCCGAGTCGGGAGGACAGGCCCCTTCAACGAGTAAAAGTGTGCCACTTGATAGCAGGAGGCGACTCCCAAACGCGCACGCTCGGCGGCACAAAGTAAGTTTCAGCCTGAGTCGGCGAGACCTGCGAATGGCAATAGGTCCTTCGGCAACGCCCCGAACCGTCAACCTGAGTCGGGAGGACCTTCGGGCCTGGTACCTAAAACGGACTCAACGTCCAAACGTCCTGGATCTCAGGACGATGCCTCCAAGACCCCGAAGAAGGCCAAGAATACCGAGTCGGTGGTCAGGCCCTACAACGAGGTGCCGAAGGATCACCTAGTGTTCGGTATCTGCGACAGCGAAAATGAGGAGGGCCGTATCAGTGGTGATAACTGGAGGCTCCTCAAGGCAGGACTTGCATCAGACGTGCTGGCACATTGTCTTAAGAGTCCAACTGCTACGCCACCAACCTTTTCGGATGCTGGCTGGTACCTCAACGGTGCAAACCTTTTAAAATGCAGCAACAGCAGTTCCATGGCGTTCCTTAAAGAGGCAGTACCCAAGCTTAACCACCTTTGGGCCAAAGCTGATTTATCGGTCTGTCACTGGAGCGACATTAAGGTCGGTCCAAGAGCCCGAACTTGGATTCCTCCAGGACCATGCAGCGAATCAGATATCCTTAAGTTAATCCGCATTCAGAATCCGAACCTTCCAACCGCCAATTGGAAAATCATTAAAGCCGACGAACCGGTATAGGCAGGAAGGTTAGTCTCATTCCTCCTCAACCAAGAATCCCTGGAGATTTTAAGCAAAAGAGATTACAAAATTTTCTACGGCATGGAAGAACTGGTGCTGAAGGTGAGAGAGACGAAAGGCTCATCTCAGGTATGGTTTCCTCTTTAAGTAGTCTTGGATTGGATACCGAACCAGATAGCTTTCCGACGGACTCACAACCGACCGCTTCCACTTCGACCCAGGCCGTAACGCCAGCTGAGTCAGCAGGCGTTAAAGTAATAATTGGACCGGTCGGTACACCAGCCGAGTCAGCAGGTAAGATAATAGAGACAGTTTTGCTGCCAAAGCAAAATAGTGGTCAATCGTCCGAGTCGGAGGATGGTGACACTACAGTAATAGAGGCATCTATACTAGTCGGGAATATTGCTCCGACTGGTACAGATTAATCTACACCATTCAATAGCAGCTCTGCTAACCATTTGCTCCGCCTGCAGTCAGGAGGAGAAGACATTGCCCTTATCCAGGAACCTTGGGTGACAAGCGATAACCTCATAGCTGGATTAAGGGCAAAGAATTATTCCTTGCTTTAGCATGTGTGGAGTTAGACCGCGACGGGAAAGACAGGCTATGGATATCGTCAGCGTATATGCCCTACGATGACACAGGCCCACTACCAACACAAAATATACGCGAGACGATAAAATCCGCCCAAGTAGGCAACATCCCCATAATGATAGGCGCTGACGCCAATGCACACCACAGCCTTTGGGGAAGCAGTGATGCAAACAGTCGAGGTGAGCGTCTTTGCGATTTCATCATAGAAACTAACCTCGTAGTATGTAATATAGGTTCTGAACCTACTTTTACTAACAACCATAGGCACTAAAGTAATATATATTACTTTAGCCACCAACTCCACAAAGTTAAATATTAGTAAATCAATGGTGTCGAAAGATGTTTCTCTTTCGGACCATAACTATATACAATTTAGTTTGGAATTTACCAAACCTCCATCAAAATCCTTTAGGAATCCTAGGAATACTAACTGGCAGGTTATAACACATTCTTAAATAAAGAACTCAGCACCGAGATTACTCAACCTTGCTCACCACCTGAAATCGACCAGATGTTAGACAAAGTTTCCGTAACTATGAATAAAGCCTTCTTGAAAGCTTGCCCAGAAAGCAGGCACAGAAATGGTAATAAACCACCTTGGTGGAAATCTAACATAGCAAAACTCCGAAATGATAGTAGGAAACAGCTCAATATAGCAAAGTCTTCACGGTCTCCAGAAGATTGGGAAAACTATAAGAACAGTCTCAGGGTCTTCAAAAAAGAGATAAGGAAAGTTCAGCGAGAATCGTGGAGATTATTCTATAGCAATATATAAAGGACAAACGATCCTAGCAGATTGAGGAAAATACTTTCCAAATCTCCTCATATCCCTAACTTTATCCAGAAACCTAACGGAGACTGAACCATGTCCACAGAAGAAACTTTAAACCTTCTTATGGACACGCATTTCCCAGGAAACTCTATAGATACAAACCTATCTATACCTCAACACCACACTATCATGGATGTTCCGGCAGGAATAATAAACACCCACACTCTTCATTGGGCTGTCAATAGTTTCCTACCGTATAAATCTCCAGGTTTAGATGGTATAACACCAGTAGAACTGCAAGAGGGCGTAAAACCCTTAGCCCCCTGGCTCTACGTGATTTTCAATAGCTGTCTTAAATTCGGATATACCCCATCCTCGTGGAAAAGAGTTAAGATGGTCTTCATCCCGAAAAGCGGTAAGACCTCTCACTATACTCCTAAAGATTTCAGACCAATTAGCCTCTCCTCCTTATTTCTGAAAACGTTAGAAAGGCTAGTTGATAACTATATCCGTATAAACTATATCAAGGTAAAAACCTTATCTAACTCTCAGCATGCTTACCGGAAAGGTTTTTCAATGGAAACAGCTCTGCATTCGTTAGTAGGCACCATTGAAAATCTCTTGCCGTTAAAGAATATACTGTGGTGTCTTTCCTTGACATAGAAGGCGCCTTTAATAACGTCAATACAGAATCCATCACAAGAGCGCTCGCTGACCTGAAGGTGGGCTGCTGCCTATGCATCTGAATGGAGCGAATGCTGAACAGCAGACAGGTTCTGTCCGAGCTCGGGTACTGCTCAACCAAAAGGTTAGCGCACAGATGCACACCCCATGGGGGTGTTCTCTATCCGCAACTTTGGATATTAGTAGTGAACAAGCTACTCACTTCACTAGAAAATAAAGGCTACAAAGTCGTAGCATATGCTGACGACATTGCCATAGCCGTTTCAGGTAAATTCCCTCAAACCCTAAGCGATCTAATGAATTCGGCGCTAAATTTAGTAGCAAAATGGACGGACAGCGTTGGGCTCAACGTAAATTCATCCAAAACTGAACTAGTACTTTTTACTAGGAAATACAAAAAACACGGAACTCAGCTGTACAAACAAAACAAAATGCTTGGAGTTGACAAAAAATAAAAACAAAAAAACAAATATTTGGCGCAACAGCTCTTTAAAGTGCCAGGGCCTAGCTTCTCGCAACCACTCATGTTGTGTGCTTTATATTTTTCACACGAATGGAAGAGACCTACAGCTTAATGCCGAATCCGAACGGCGATTTTGAAAAACTTTTTCGTGACAACGATTGATGTGTATTTGTGCATGTAGTGTAGTAAATGAAACAATCCTTTCTATTTAAAACAATTCATTTTAATATATTCACGTTCTTAAAATTACCAATGAGGAAATAATTGACCTGAATGGGTGAAGGTTAGGAAAGAAAGAGGAAGAAACCACAAGGTACTTTTGACAGGAGGAAGTCCATCAAATACGCGCCGAAATTCTCTCGAGGGTGCGTTGCTGTTAATAGATGGCTAAGTGAAGTGTTCGCAAGTACACAACAGTCCTCCTCTTTAAATCGCAGCATATCCTAAACGTACCACCGGTTTTCTGATGCGATTACTTTTTCGAACTGTCGGTGCTGGATTAGTCCCTTCGTTCTCACTACGTGTTTCTTTCGGGGTTGACGGCTGTTGAAATACTTCTCCACATGGCACGTGTACTTCAGCTCCATTCGTTGATTGTGCCGACGGTGACAAATCGGAATTAGGACTACTGCCTGGATATTGGCCCATCTGGAAAGGATCACCTTTTGTTGCATGTATTGGAGTATCTGCAGCAGGATCACTACATCTATGAGGACACATCGCAGAAGGGGGTAAAACCTCCACATCAGCATCCCTTGGAACTTGTGCTGAATCAACGCTGCATTTCAGTATCTGGTCTGCATGTCTTCTCCAAAGCCTTCCATGGACATCGATGAAATAATGAAGAAGTCCGTCTTGGCGCAGAATTTTACCAAAGACCCACTTTTTGTCTTTGCTGGTGTAGTTCCTTACTTGGACTCTATCGCCCGGATGATATTGTTTCCCACTTGAAAACGGTCCACTCAGCTTCTCCCTGATTTTGTCTACCGGGTTTGAACGTACCAAATCCAATCTAATGCGGATCTCTCGCTGCAGGAACAAGGTGCAGGGTGTCACTCCGGTTGTAGAGTTTGGGGTCTTTCTATAACGCATAAGATAATTAGAAAGTTTATAAGCAATGTTACCTGGATCTTTTATCATTTTCCGAAGGGCTACTTTCATATTTTGAACAAATCGTTCCGCTTGACCATTTGTGGCGGGGTGATATGGGGCAGTGAATTTATGATTGATTCCGTTTTCTCTTATGAAGCTCTTAAACTCCCCCGAAGTAAAATTAGGTCCGTTGTCACTGACCAAGGTCAACGGTAGACCATATCGAGCAAAAAGATCTCGTAAAATCTCGATGGTCCTTGCTGCTTTCATGCTATTCATTTGAAAAATTTCAGGCCACTTTGAGTGCGCATCGACCACTTTCAAAAAATATTTTTCAAAAAAAGGTCCCGCAAAATCTATATGTATCCTTTGCCATGGAGTGGATGGGTATTCCCATGGATGTTGAACTTTTTTCGATGATTGGTTTTGAACATTTCTGCAAGCCAAGCATTTTCGTGCTAAGTCTTCAATGTCGGAGTCAATACGCGGCCACCAGACGTAACTTCGCGCCAACGCCTTCATTTTCACGATACCTACGTGAGCAATATGCAATTCAGCTAGTACTGATTCTCCTAGTGTCGCAGGAATCACCACACGATTGTACCTAAGTATTGTACCATTGGTTAAGGAAAATTGATGGTCTTTACCTTCGAAGCCCGCGATGACTAATCTGTTTCCAGTCAATAAATTTGTATACACCGCCTTTAGTACAGGGTCTCTGCTGGTCTCCTCTGCAATTTGTTTTTGGGTAACGGGAACAATATCCATCTGCTGCATTTGGTAGTGTGTAACGTCATCTGCATTTTTTGATTCGTCCCACGGTAGGGGCAACCGGGAAAGCGCATCTGCATTGGCGTGATCGCCCGTTGCTCGATATACAATATCGTAGTTGAAACCTTGCAGGAACTGCGCATAATGCAGCATACGAGTCGCCACCATGCTGGATAAACTCTTGCTAGGGCTGAAAATAGCAACTAACGGTTTATGATCAGTAATAAGTGAAAACTTACGTCCATAACAATATCGAAAAAATCTTTTTACTGCCCAGAAAATTGAAGTTGCTTCTTTGTCGATTTGACTGCAATTCTTTTCCGAAGCTGAAAGAGATCGCGAGGCATAAGGACTCGCGTCGGTGGCCAATGACAGAGGTAGATTTGGATCGTACGCACACAGAACCACGTCTGAAGCTATTTCCGATTTGAGGCTTCTAAACGCATTCTCACATTCCTGGCTCCAGAAAAAACCGATGTCCTTTTGTAGCAAATTGTAAAGAGGATGCAATTTTGACGAGAGATTCCGCAAAAATTTCCCATAGTAGTTGACCAGGCCCAACCAACTTCTGACTTCAGTAATATTTCTCGGAGCAGGTGCATCAGTTATCGCATGTATTTTATCTTTCGTCTTTTCCAGCCCCTTTTCCGAAATTATATGGCCTAAATACGTAATTGAATTTTCAAAAAACTTACATTTGCCGAGTTTGATGCGAAGTCCGACGTTATTTAACCGGCGAAGCACTTCTTCAAGGCGAGATGTATGTTCATCAAGCGTAGACCCTTGGATTTTGATGTCATCCAGAAAAACGCATACTCCAGGTATGTTATCCAATGTTTGCGTTATGTACCTTTGCCAAATAGCGGGTGCCACCTTTGTACCAAACATTAATCTATTTACTTTATAGTCGCCTTTGATAGTTGATATTGCCTGCATTTCCGCGCTACGGATGTCCATTGGCATGTGTAAATAAGCTTCGCTCAAATCCAATGTCGTAAAAATCTTTCCGCCAAGCATTGACGTCGCAAAAAGATCTTCAACGTGAGGAATCGGGAAATGGTCATTTTTTAGCACTTTGTTCAACGTTATTTTGTAATCGGCACATAATCTAATTGATCCGTCTTTCTTCACAATAGGCACTACCGGTGTACCCCACTCACTATATGGCATTTTTGTTATGATTCCTTGCCTTTCTAGACGGTCGATCTCACCTTCCATTTTCTCTTGAAGCGCGTATGGTACCTTACGGGCGGGTATGTAAATTGGCTTAACATTATCATCGGTAAATAAGGTTGCTTCGAAGTTATTTATTTTCCCAACACCCGATTGAAAAACATCACTAAATTTGGTTTTTAAACCTTGCAGTATTTTCTCCTTTGATATTGGTAAATTTGTATCGCTTACTTGATTCATTTTCGGCAATTGAACTTTAAATAACCTAAGCCACTCTCTCCCAAAAATTGCATCCACCTTACCTGGCATAATGTAAATGTTTGCGTTTGCCTCTTCGTTGCCATACCTCACATGCACTGTCGTATACCCCACAGGCTGAATGATCTCTCCTGTATACGTCCGAAAAGGAATTTTTGATTCATACATCTGTTTTGTAGGCCAAGAATTAACAAATTCCTGATAAGAAATTGACAACACCGCCGCGCCCGTGTCCAATTCTAGCTGCTTTGGGACACCATCCAGAAATAATGTAAGCATGAACTTTTTTGGCTTTCTCTTCTCTTCAGGCAGAACCGACTTACTAAGCTGTTTCATGTAGTAGTTCTCTTCCTCCTCCTCATCTTCATGTGCTGCTAGACATTGTAGTTGGTTTTGTTTACTAAAATTCCCATTTTTGAACTTGGGTGCGGGTGGAAGAGTTCGTGGTTTGTTGTACATCGATCCGCTACTCATACAAACGCGAGCTAAATGACCAGTTTTTCCACACTTGGAGCACACTGTTCGATTATGTTTGCATGCATTGGCTAAGTGATCTTTATCACCGCACCGAAAACAATAGCTCGAATTTGTTGACACTTGTTTATGTGCCCTAGAGGTCACTCTCTGTTTTTTGGGTTTCGGTGAATAATTGATGGGCTTTGGTGTAATTGAAACTTGGTTTTGGTAATTACTCGGTGAAGTAGCTTGTAAGTTTTGTATTTCCTTTGAGTCTTTTTGTGCAGACTCCATTGCGAGAGTAGCCGCGACGCAGTCTTTGAAAGTGTTGTTGGGTTCTTTCAATTGAATTAATTTTTCTAACCAATGTGCATTTCGGAGGCCACTTATAAATTGCTGCCTTAGGTGGGCATCTGTTGTCGATGCATTGCATGATGCACATTTAAAGTTGCAGTTTTTGCACATTTTTTTTAGATCTGCGGCAAAGTTAGATATAGTCTCTCCCTCATGTTGTATACGTTTTGTGAACTTATTTTGTTCTGCGATAATGCTGGGCGCTGGATGTAAATGGTCTTTTACCAGTTCCATAAGTTCCTCATAACTTTTCGTCTTTGGGTCCTCTGGGCTTGACAAGTTGCAAAGTAACTGAAGCGTTTTCGCGCCAATCGCGTGAATTAACCAATTTCGTTTGCTCTCTTTTACTGCGTTAGTATCCCCTGTCAGGTTTTTCAAACTGAAAAAATTCTCCAGCCTTTTGACGAAAATTTCCCAACTTTCATTCTCTTCATTGAAGCTATCCAGTTGGATTCCCGCATGATGCGATTGGCCGCCGTTGTTGCCCTGAACCGCTTTTTTTATTGTCTCCAAAAGCGCCCGCAATTGCTCTGAATCCATTGTAAATTATATATGTATGTAGATTCCTTTTGTTTTTTTTTTCCGCCTCGTCGCCACTGATGTGTATTTGTGCATGTAGTGTAGTAAATGAAACAATCCTTTCTATTTAAAACAATTCATTTTAATATATTCACGTTCTTAAAATTACCAATGAGGAAATAATTGACCTGAATGGGTGAAGGTTAGGAAAGAAAGAGGAAGAAACCACAAGGTACTTTTGACAGGAGGAAGTCCATCAAATACGCGCCGAAATTCTCTCGAGGGTGCGTTGCTGTTAATAGATGGCTAAGTGAAGTGTTCGCAAGTACACAACAACGATAATCTCGAATGTTTGTCAGACGCTCGCGATAGGTAGGACCGTGAAAAAGCTTTTTGGTGTTTTCTGGGATTCGAACTTGGAACCTCATGCGTAGTGATCCGAAACACTAACCACTTACGCCACGGCGCCCACTGGGGTTGACCCTTGATAGTAAACTTAACTGGAAACAGAACGTTCTAGACCGAACCAAGAAAGCGGAAATCGACATCAACACCTGTAAAAAGGCTATAGGTCCTAAATGGGGTCTTTAACCTAATATAGTGGACTGGTTGTACCTGGCGGTAGTCAGACCAATCCTGCTTTATGGCGTTCTCGTCTGGTGGCCTGCACTTGAAACAAGGTGCAACACAAACTCTATCGAAAGAGTACAACGATTGGCATGCAGATGCATCACATGGGCTCTCAGGTCCACTCCCACAGCCGCATTAGAAACCCTACTTAACATCTATCCCATTGACATTTTTGAGAAAATTGTAGCATCTAAAGCAGCCCTAAGACTTAGAGAATCTCTCCAGTGGTCAAGCTCACAAATCGGCTACATGAAAATCTTACAAAACTCCATTCTCAGAGAAACAGATTACACGTCCCCATTTATCGATTTCAATATCAAATAAAACACCACCATCCCCGACAGATCCGCATGGGATGAAGGTATCATTCTAAATGTCGTCGCAATCGAAATCCATACAGATGGTTCCAAAACATCGGAGGGCACAGGATTAGGTATATTTTCCGAATCACCTAGGATAAACGTAGCTCTCCGACTTCCAGACCACTGTAGCATTTTTCAAGCGGAAATATCGGCTGTTCGTGAATCAGCGCGCAGATTCTCCATGCGCCCGATAGATGGTAAGTCTATCGTCCTGTACATAGACAGTCAGTCAGCGATTAAAGCTCTGGAAACGCCAACAATAAGATCTAAGTCAAACATTTTGCCGCGATTCTCTGAACGAGATTGCGGAGAGATGCAATATTACTCTCTGCTAGGTCCCGGGACATAGATATATTCCAGGCAACTGTAAAGCGGATGAACTGGCTAAACAAGGCACTGTACTACCTCTAGCTGTCAATAGAGAGCTACCGACACCACCAATGCAATTGATGAAACTCCGTATGTTTCACGAAGCGCAAGCTATTGCAAAAAATAAATGGAGTAATCTAGCTACGTGCGTATCGACCAGGAAGATCTGGCCTTTGCTAGACGCAAAGAAAACCAGAAAACTCCTTTCATTAAATAGTAGGAATATAAGCCTCACAGTAGGAATAATCACAGGACACTGCTTGTTAGGTAGACATGTCACTAGAATGGGTGTCCCAGCAAACGATTTCTGTAGAAGCTGCAGAGACGAAAAGGAGGGGGAGAATAGTCTTCACCTGACAGCCACCTTTACCTAACCTAACCTAGAGCAGGTAGCCATTACTCAGACTCACCTGAGTCGGTCGCAAGCTGCTCCAAAAAGGCGACCACGTTACGTAACTCACCCGCAACTGCAACTGGTGTGGGACTAACCGCGCGGCGAGGAGGGATTCCCTCTTGCCATCTACCTCAGCTGCGGCTAGATCTGAACTGCTTACAACCGGCACAGCCGAGGACTAACAATCTAAACCTAGGTCGATTGTTAGACGTTTCGTTGCTGGCTCAGCCATTGGAGGGCGCAGTGCAGGGCAGACTAGGGGAACTGGCAGGAGTCGGTTCGGGTCGAGGAATGGACGCCTCTTGCATCCCACCTCAGTCGCGGACTGACTTAAGTCCCCGTCAACCGTCTCGGATGGGGCCACAAGGTCTTCTTCCGTGCCGATAGCGGGCTGTTTCAAAAAAAGAGGTAGGCACGACGACACGACAGCACGAAGAATTAGCAAAAAAGCCAAGGTGGCAGCTAAGCAGTAAAAGCTAATCGTCAAGTGGCGTAAATTGTCACTATATTTGGCTCTTATTTAAATAAAAGTGTGCACCATCTTTCGAAATCCCATTACCAGCAACTGAAGAGAATGGTCTGCAGTCTTCAATTATACATTGGGAACACGCATCCAATACGCATCCAACAAACTACTTGCTTTAATTATCTGCACACTATCACAGAAAATGAAAATTGTTCTCAATCACAAAATTTTCATTTAGTCAGCCCCGAACTCTTCCAAACAAAATCAATCCCACCTAAAATAGATAGGTACTGGTGCAAGTACTTGATTCAAAAAGGCATAATCATTCAAATCAGAACTCAGTATTTCAAGAAAACTTGAAGCAATCGATTTTGACTGTAAAATAATAATTCATTTACTTAAATAATTCAATAAAAGTTATAGGAAAATTTAAATACTTGAACTTGATGGCATAATAGGGTGCAATTGATACCTCTACAAGCGAAGATTGACCTTCAAAGTTCAGAACTTATTACCAAGAGGCAACTATGCCTTTAATATTTGACTTGACATCTCACAGGAAAGGTTAAGCGAAGAGGAGATCGACGGTTTGTTAAGCAACATAATAGATATTTATTTTAACAGTCCGAATGTTGATACAATAAAAAATAAACTACAACTAGATAATCTAAATGAAGAAGAAATAAAATATTTTATGTCTACTATACGAAAATGTAGGCGCGTGTTTTATGTAGAATGCGACAATCTGTCTTTAATGGTTAAATGTACCCATAAAATTCTAGAAATGATTTGCTTGTATTTTTGAAAATATACAGGTATCCAGTAGCTCATAAAATGGAAGTTAACCGACAAATTTAAAACATGTTTAGTTCTGGAATTATTGTTAATTTCATCAGGCCGTATACCACCTTGATCAAAAAGTTCCCGGAATTTATTCAGAAAATTAAAAATACAAGTTTATTCATCTAAATCTATATTGTCCCCTTCAAAGTAATCCCCATCGACTGCAATCTTCGAAACATTTTTTATATTCGGTTTTCGGTATGTCCATCAGTGCTTCCTGCGATTTTTCCATTACTTCCTCTCGGCTGCTGAAACGCGTTCCCCGTAATGGTTTTTTAACTCGATTGAACAGAAAGAAGTCACAGGGAGCCAAATCAGGTGAATTCGGTGGCTGTTGGATGGTATTTGTTGCATTTGTCGTCAAAAAATTACGAATAATGATGGCACTGTGCGACGGTGCGTTATCATGCTGCAAAATCCACGAGTTTTCTGCCCACAATTCTGGTCTCTTTCGGCGTATTGCTTCACGCAAACGTCTCATAACGCCCAAATAATACTCTTTGTTTACTGTCTGGCCTTCTGGCAAAAATTCATGATGCACTACACCGTTGTAATCCATGAAAACCGTGAGCATTGCCTTCTTTTTGACTGAAAACGACGTGGTTTTTTTGGTCTCGGCTCATTTGGTGAACGTCATTCACTTGCCTGATGTCTGGATTGCGAGTCGTACTCATAAACCCACGTCTCGTCTCCAGTAATGATCCTTCTGATGAATGTGGGATCGGATTCAGCCTCGCAAATCATGTCTTTTGCGACGTCAACACGGTCTCTTTTTTGCATGAAATTGAGGTCTTTTGGCACCAACTTTGCTGCTACACGACGGAAACCCAAATCATTAACCAAAATGTCTTGGACGGATCCGTAGGCAATATTCAAGTCCTCCGCTATCTCTCTGATGGTTAATATGCGGTTATTGACCAACATTTCTTTTACTTTATCAATGTTTTCATCGGTTTTCGATGCCGATGGTCTGCCACTGCGTTCATCATCTTCGATTGACTCACAACCACTTTTGAACCACTCGTGCCACTGGTAAACGACCGTTTTCTTTCGAGAATCGTTGCCGAAACACTTTTTCAACATTTGCAACGTTCGCGCGCCATTAAATCCGTTTTTTACGCAAAATTTAATACAAGTTCGTTGTTGCAAATTTAAATCCATTTCTAAAATTATAAAAAATCGCCAACACACACAGAGATAGATGTACTCTTGGCTACGTAACTTTTGCAAATGTCAAGCTATGACGCTAAGATTTAGAGGGAATATCAGCAACAGATGTACCAACTTAACAAAGAAAACAGAACTCAAATCGGAACTATGGGAGCGCCACATGGTTTTTATTCCGGGAACTTTTTGATCAAGGTGGTAATGGTCAAATTTGGGTTGTCCCAAAGAAAAATGATAATTCCGGTGAGCAAAAATGGGGCATAGTAATTGACAATCGTAAACTCAACGATATAACGATAGAAAACAAGTTTGCAATTCCTAATATGGAGGATTCTCGACCTTGCAAAGATAGATACAAAACTGCACTTTCAACTGCAGATCGCTAATACAAGTTCACACTTATGCCATTTGGGTATAAAAATGTCCCACATCTTTTGAAAGGATGATTTTTTTTTTTTTTTTTTTATTCCAAACATAATAAGCTACAAAGGATTACAAATGTTTGTTAACACTGCGACTAGTTATGAAACCAACGAGCAGTTTGCTTTTCAGTATAAATAGTGAGAGAAATGTAAATGGCTAACAGTTTACTATTTTTAAAGTACAATATAATTATAATTTGTTGTATATCATTCTTAACTTTTAATGAAAGTAACAAGAGCATAGATGGGATTTAATCCATCCAAAGCGTTGGAGATTAAATTCACTCCGAGCGCCTCTTTTCGCTCGTTGTTGTCGCTCTGTCACTATCTAGTAGAGGATGTGGTAAGTCGTCTGGTTTGCGGTTGCCTTGCAAGATCTGACGGTCTTATACGTTGCAGTCGTCTCACGCCATATACGTTTAGAAGAATTGTTGCTTCCTCGTTAATATGTTCCTGGAGATTCTTCTCGTGTGCTTTGGCCCTAGTGTTGATTTCTTCAAGAATAGTAGGAATCCCTAGGTCCCGATGGAGGTCGCTGTTTCTGATGTACCATGGAGCGTTCACAATACTTCGAAGGACTTTATTCTGGAATCGTTGGATGACTGCAATATTAGTTTGGCTGGCACATCCCCAGAGTTGAGCGCCATAGTTCCACACTGGTTTTAGGATCTGGTTATATAAAAGAATTTTATTATTAATTGATAGTCCTGACTTTCTGCCTATAAGCCATTCTAATTTTCGCCATTTAATATCGAGAGGATGATGAATTAAGTTTTGCAGGACTACACAAACAAAATGTGCGTAGTCTATTTAAACGATATACTCCCCTTTTCGACATCATTTCTTATTTAAAATACTTCTTGAATGTGCAATTCAAATCTCATAAAACGGCTGAACGAAAGCAAAGAAAATGTAGTAATAAATTAAATAAAACGCGCATCGAACCTCCTGAATGCGATGATAAGAAACATAATGAAGGAGGTAAACAAAAAGGGTAAAATTTATTTCAAAGAGATTTGTTCAAACGCGATAGACAAATTATAAAAAGAAAATACAAATACCAGAATCCTAAAAAAAATATTCAGTTTGACAGAAAATATAGAACAGGGACTATTCAAAGCGAAATAGGTCGGAAGAAAGCCAAAATGGGACGTATAATAAATAAAAGATATATATTTAGATGAAAAAAAAAAATTAATTTCTTCTTCTTTTTGGAAAATATACATATGTAATATGTGAATAAAGTAATTTGTAAGAAAAAACACATTTACATTTATACATATGTACATAAAAGAAACGAATTAATTCAAGAAAACAGCATATTGCAAAACTATGAAATTTTTATGTGTACCGAAGTAATTGAAGGGTTGTAAGTCTAAAGGGTCTAAGTGCCAAAAAATCAAAACTCAATATTTTTGGGAAAATACAATCTAAGTGCCAAGCCTAATAATATCCAAATGGATCCAAGTGCCTGTTTCTTTTAAAATTTTACCCACACACACAAATAAAGTTATGGTGGGGTCTAAGTTCCAACGAACTTTCGCTCAAAAGGGTCTGTGCCTGTGTGCGTTCGTGGCGAATCAGCGGGTGGTGGTGGCTGTTAGCATGGGTTTATTGTTTGTAAGCGGTTAGTTAGGTACTAAACACAATGTCATCCAAAACTTTAAAAAAGCATGCAGTTATTTGGAGTGATAACTGCATAGGACAGAACAAAAACAGAATGGTTCTTTTTGCCTTGATCTACATAGTAGCTAATGGCATTTATGATATTATTGATCATAAATGCTTGGTCAGTGGTCACTCCTTCATATCCTGCGATCGAGATTTTACTCAAATTGAAAAAAGAAAGAAAGTTGTTAAGTGTTTTGAACCAAAGAATGTGGAAAAAATTATACGAGAATCATGTCACAAAAATCCATTTGAAGTAGTTAATTTGGGCCAAAATGATTTTATAGACCTGAATAAAGCTTCCACGGATTTCTTAAATACTTCAAAGTTTAAAATATCAACCATTTCTTGGATCCGCATTGAAAAAGATAAGTTACCTCGTGTTGATTTAATGTAATCGCACAGTGACTCAATACCGTGGGACAGTGTCAACATTTTTCAAAGAAGCAAGTCTCCAAACCAATTAAATAACTACACCTTGCCAGCGTTAGATGCTCGAAATAGTATTTCAAAAGAAAAATTAAAGGATTTGGAGGCCATGCTACCATACATACCCAATGAAAGTAAAGCATTCTATGAACACTTGATAAATCAAACCGAAGTCTGAGAACTTTTTTATATCTTTTATAGAGGTACTTAGCCCCTTTTCAAAATCACATGAAAAGGCACTTAAGACATTCTAAAATAATGAATGTTTATATTGAATTACTTCCTTTGATTCCTATTTTTGTCGATTTTTTACGATTTCCTGTAGTTATAACATATGTGTTCAATTGATTTAAATAAAAATAAATAATTATTTAATTGTAATATTTTTTTTCGTATATCTCTTAATAATAAAATTGGCACTTAGACCATTTAGACTTACAACCCTTCAATTTAATTCGACATACGCAGAAGAAAAATAATCCACATACGCCACAGTACGCAGATACATGGAAAACTAAAGGAACATTTTTGACGCAACAGCTCTTCAATCAGTCTGCGAACTGAACTCATTCGCGCATGACGTGTATTCGTTCAATGCTTAAACTACTATTTGTATTCGTAGTTGTAGTTAACCTCCGGAATTCCTAAAAGGGATCGGTCCCAGGATAACGAAGACTACCTGTCTTCGAAAAACTACAAAATGGGTTCCAGAAGTAATTACTGGAGCCCGCTGCAGTGTTTACCTGACTCAGACATTACCGATGAAGTGTGTGAAAATGAGACTTTGGTGAATCCGAAGAAAAAAAGTGAAGTGCCACCTATCAAAGTGCTTCAAAAAACTTCTGATTTTATACATAAACTAATGAATTCAATTCGAGTTGCTCACTACTGTGTTAAAAAAATTTCGATTGGTATAAAAATCATTTGAGATGACTAAGAATCATACCATAAAACCCTAAGTGCACTTAAATCTGCAAATTGTCAAGTCTTCTCCCATGACCTTCCCAATTCAAAGTCATTCAAGGTTGTTCTTTTCGGCTTAGATGAAATGTCAACCGAGTCTTTACTGAGTGAGCTTAAATCGCTTGGCCTTAAGTGTATGGACATTAAAATGATTTCTAAGCGGTATGATCACTATATTGACACATTTTACATTGTTTATCTTGAAAATGGATCAATCCATATGTCTGACCTTAGAAAAAACATTATAACACTCTTCAAGACCCAAATTAAGTGGGATTTCCAACGGCGACAACGTAATAAAATCGCTCATTGCAGAAATTGGCAAATGTTCGGGCATGGTGAAAAGAACTGCAATATTAAAACCTTCTGCTCTAAGTGTGCAAGTAATCATAAGACAGCTAAATGCATCGCACCAGATAATATTGTGCAGTGCATTTATCGAGCCTGCTGCTGTTGATGAAGATGCAACTGAGGGAGAGCTTTTTACCCCAGGAGAAATTCAATTTCTTTTCGTAGAGATGACAAGTCAACTATCTAAATGTAAAAATAGATCTGAACAGTTTAACGTAATCGCACAATTAGCTTTAAAATATTTGTATAACAATAAGTAATGTCAGCTCGTCTAAAATTGGTAAGTTGGAATGCTAGGGGCATTCGCAATAATGTCGATGTTGGCCTTATCTCCGAGACTTGGTTATCAACTGCTGTGTCGTTATCAAATAGTTTATATAAGTGCTATCGGTCGGATAGAACTGACAGAATTGGAGGGGAGTTGCAATTGTAATTAAAAAGTCGTTGAAACATTATTTGTTACCTAAACTAAATACGAAATTAATTGGAAATATTGGAGTCGAGATAGTTTTTTCTAATGGAAGAAAATTGTCGATTTTTTCTGTTTATTTTCCTGGTAGATCTATTTTGCCAAATGGTAGATATTGGTTTCAAAATTATATTCGGAGATTTATTAATCTTCCTGACTTATTTTAAGTAGGTGGCGACTTAAATTGCCGGCATAGAAGCTGGGATTGTCTGCGAGCTAATTCGTGGGGTAACATTCTAACAGATCTGTACTCAAGTCACCAACTCCACATATTATACCCTAATATGCCAACCTATATTCCTTCCAATAGTAGATCTAACCCTTCGACTCTTGATTTGTTTTTGACAAATATTCCACATATTTTCACCACACCAGTGATAATCAATGATTTAAGCTCAGATCATCTGCCAGTATTGTGTTCTATACTTCTATCCCCTGAAAATAGACACGACGCTTTCTTCAATTTCAAAAATGCGAACTGAAGAAGATACCGACGAGCCATTGCAAGTAGTCTCGGTGGGCATGAACTGGCTGTTGAGGTTACAACCAGTCTTCATATTGATGATCTTATTAATAATTTTACATGTGCTGTTGAGAATGCTATTAATCTCTCTGTTCCCAAAAAGTATAACAATTTCGACACTAATGTGAAACTTCCAAACCAGATACTCACAAACATATGATTTCCAGCGGAATGGGCGAAATAGAGACCCAGAACATAGTTGAAAGTGCGATGTCTAGATTAAATCGACCACCAGTAATTATTCATGCTAATACGTATGTAACCTACGAAGAACCACAGAATGTTATCACACGTCTTAAAATGCGTAAGTCTTCTGGGCTAGACAAAATAAAAAAGCATTTACAGTAAACAATTGCCAATCGCTGGAATTGCATTCCTAGTATTTATTTTTAATGGATGCATTAAGTTTCAGTATTTTCCTGCGGCTTGGAAGAAAGCCAAAGTGATCCCCATTTTAAAACCTGGTAATCCCGTGAATCTCTCCACACGCTATCGGCCCATAAGCCTACTCAGCTCTATTGGCAAACTTTTCGAAAGTATTGTCAAAACAAAGATTGATGAATTACTGTACGAAAAGGATATCTTGCCTTTACAACAGTTTGGATTTAGGAATCATCACAGTACTGTACTCCAAGTTCACAGAATAACCAAGCATGTCAAAAATGCTTTTACAGCAAATAAATCCACGGGCTTGGTCCTCTTGGATGTTGAAAAGGCTTTTAATTCTGTATGGCATTCTGGGTTACTATATAAAATGTTAACTTTTGGTTTCCCTGAGTTTATCGTAAAACTGGTTAAAAGTTTCTTATCTGAACGTTTTTTCAAGGTTTGTGTAAATAACTCCTACTCTTTCGAAATTGATATTCCTGCAGGTGTCCCCCAAGGCTCAGTATTAGGACCAGTGTTGTATAACATCTATAGTTCCGATTTTCCACAACTACCGAACTGTTAGTTCGGTATATTGCAAGTATGCAGATGACACAGAAGTATATTCATCCGATGAGACTGGGTTCGTAATTGAACGCAATCTTCAATCAACACCATTACGACTTACTTTGATAGGTGGAAAATAAAAATAAATGCTTCGAAGACGCAAGCCATCTTTTTCACAAGAAAAAGGAAAACTTGTCTTTTACCTCGCAGTCATTTGTGCATAAATAATACTGAAATCAATTGGAGTGATACTGTGAAATACTTGGGTATATCTTTAGACAAAAGACTTACATTCAACAAACAAATTACAAATACGCTGGATAAAGTTAACAAAACAATTAAAATAATGTATCCGCTTATTAACCGAAAATCTGTACTGAGTGAAGAAAATAAGCTAATTATATTTAAGGTAGTATTTGAGTCCTTCATGTTGTATGGTAATCCAGTGTGGAGTAAATGTGCAAAAACACACATCAATACAAATAGCGCAAAATAAACTGCTAAAACTTTTACTTAAGCTTCCCTGGCACTTCTCGACCCTCGAGCTGCACGATAAGGCCAACATCGATCTTATTTACTCAAGAATTAGTAAACTCAATAACAATTATATATTGAATTGTCAAATGTCCGATAATGCTCCAGTCAACAGCCTAGTTACTTGTAAGTTAATATAATATACATTACATATTTATCTGCTTGCTTATTTGTCCATTAACTATGTGTTTATATATTTGTACATTATGTTTTGCTATTTATTTATGTATGTACTTATATATTTATCTACCCAAATCCCAGAGCACTCAGACTTCTCGTCCATTGTACTACCAGGCAGGAACCTTTCTTCGGTGCAGTAGTTGGAAAAACTTCGATGTAAATCGTTTTTCCTTTATACTTGGGTCGCCCATGATTGCTGTTCCCCGCTGGGGCTTGAACCTGCACACATCGGTTAACGAGCAAACACACTACCCACTGCACCATTGCCACCCCCATTTATTTATCTTGATTAATTTATTTATTTATTTATTTAACTATTTATTTCTTTATTTATTTGTTTATTCGTTTGTTATCCACTTATTTACATACTTATTCATAGTTGTATTAACTATTTATGTTTTGTGTACATATTTATTATTTTATTTTTTATTTACTGATCTGTTAATGCATCTATTTTATTAACTTATTATATATACCTGCATAAACGGTTCTTCTTTTTTTTTAATCACATAGAAAGGTTTTTTTCTCGTAGCTTTTCCTTTCGAAATATTGTTCAATTCTAACCCCTTTTCACTTCACAAATATGAGTTTTCAGTAGTAAGATAGATTATCATAACTCTGTGTGAATTGTGCGGTTACAAACAAATATTGTAAAAATAATTTATAGCTACCAATAAATATATAAAACAGCTCTTTAAGTGCCTGGGCTTAGCTTCTGGCAACCACTCGTGTTGTTTGCGTTATATTTTTTCACGCGAATGGAAGGGATCTACAATTTGGTGCCGTATCCAAAGGGCAATTTGGTTTGAGAAACTTTCTCATGACAGTCAACAATGCTCTCGGATGTTTGTCAGATGTTCGCGAGAGGTGGCACCGTGAAAAAGCTTTTTGGTGTTTTCTGGGATTCAAACATGGAACCTCACGTGCAGTGATCCGGCCATTAAAAACTAAAGTACAGGTTAATCCTGATTCCTCATGTTAACATTCATCTTTTAATTGACACAAACATTGTGCCCCGTGCAGGGGACGGGTTAAGAATATCACTACAGCGCCCCCCAACAACTAGCACTGGTCGTAAAAGGCGACTAAGAGGACAAATCAGATCTAGGCAATATAACACCCAAGTGAGCCTAGCGACACATATACTACCTTAAAAATATATACATCCCATAAGTGTGCATGCAAGTCCGTGGGTTGACACGACTGGAGATCACCGGTGTCATACAAGAAAGATCAAACAAACAATAAAACAGAAGCATGCACGTGTCAAACAACAAAACACCATCGCAATATGGTAATATTGCAAAACTGTATCATTATCGTAATACTTGCAAAAAGGAAAGGCACTACCAATGCTGTGCATGGTACTGATCCTGGACCGAGCAGAAATGTTCGGGTCAGAGCTATACGGATTTCGGGGGTTAGCAAAATAATGAAACAGTTTCGTCGAAATTTGAGGATCGCGAATTGGAACATTGGAAGCATGACCGGTCGAAGTTACGAGCTAGAAGAGATGATGAATAGAAGGCGAGTGAATATCTTGTGTGTCCAAGAGACGAAATGGAAAAACACTGGAAATCGAATGTGTTTCTTGGACGTTAGGACAAAAGATTGCAAGATCTTCTACTACGGAATGGAAAAGGCTAAGAAGGGAATCGGTATCATCCTTGCAGCAGAGCTACTTGGAAACGTCTTTAGCATTTCATTGTCCAGCGACCGTTTGATGTCTCTCAAACTAGTAATACAAAGAGAGGTGTGGAATATTGTCAGTGCATATGCTCCCCAAAATGGGTGCAATCAGAGAGATAAAGATTAATTCTAGGTAGATTTCCACAATCCCTTTAAGAACATCACAAAGCAAGAGTTTCCGTTTGTTGGAGGAGATTTGAATGGACGTGTCGGGAATTCAAACGAAGACTATGAAGACTGCCATGGAGGGCTAGGATATGGCACCAAGAAACTTCCTGGTGAAGACATCCTAAACATGTGCGAATCACATGGTCTTGTCGTGTTACATACCTTGCTCATCAAACAAAGCCGACACCTGATCACTTACAGCAGTGGTGGAGATGAAACTCAGATTGACTACCATTTGGTAGCCAGTTTCATGAAGCTTCGGGAAAAATATTGCAAAGTGGTCCTGGGAGAGGCTATCGTTCGGCAACACCGTCTCCTGCTAACAGAAATTTTTATGAAAACACCGAAGAAAAGTAAACAAACAAGGGTCTCTGAGAAAATTAATTGGACAAAGAAAATGGCGAGGCTTTTGTTCTCGTGATGAAAAATTACCTCTCTCATACCATCAACGGAGCTGAGTACGAAGAAGGCAGAGCACAAAATATGTGGGTTTCCCTACAGCGAACTTGCTTAATCACTGCTAGGAGCTTCAAAAGACCACCATCAACACGCCAAAGAAACATGGTGGTGGAGTGATGAAGCTAAGAAGGTGATAAATGAGAAAAAAGTGGCTTTCAAAGCTTGGTCAAAGTGACCCTCTAATAATAGTGACGAAAAAGTTCGTCTCGAAATGGAATACAGATGTTTTTTTTTTTTTTTTGCCGAGAGCAGGTGAAAAATCTTCCAAAGACACCATAAGTGTTATGGTAGTGTGAGATCTTTACTCACTAAAAAAACACCTCTCTTCAAAATTAATACTACAACTAAGCCAGTGCTTATCCAGTAGTTTTATTTTCGCTTACGAGAATCGTTATTCTAGAAAAAGATGATCGTATGTGATTAAAAATAAATGTAGCAATTTAGACAGGTTAAATTCCAATGAAAGTTCCTGCCTTTTTCACGACCTTCATATGCTATGACGCGAGGTCAAAAGGTTTAATCCTTTGAAGACGACGAATTGAATTATTCGCGTAAAGTGGTTAAGTGATAGTACGGTTACAATGGCCGTGAACACGATCTTTGTGTTTACGCGCAAATTTTGTTATCTCTTCGACGACGCTGGGAATTCCCAGATCCCGATGAATATCTTCGTTACGTACATACCACGGCGCGTTACGGACGTTCTAAGAAATTTGTTTTGAAGTTCGTCGCGTTTCTTTTTCACGTACGATTTCCATTTGAGCTTGACATCTAGAGTCATTCCTAGATATTTTGCTTCGTTTGCGTACGGTATTTGAGCCGAGTTTAGCTATACAGGCAATCTATCCACTTTTTTGTAGGTAAGGGTGACGTGAGCAGATTTGCTTTCATTCAGCACAATACGCCAAGAATTCGTCCAAGTGCGGTCTTTATTAATAGCATGTTGAAGCTTTCCGGTTGCTGCTTCAATGGTATCTCCCGTTGTCAATATCGCCGTATCGTCCACAAATGTGGCGACGACACAGTTTCTTTCTTGCGGGATGTCACGCGTGTAGAGTACATATAGAAGTGGGCCAAGGACACTTCCTTGCGGGACTCCGGCTGCAATCTCCTTGAAGTCAGAGTAATCGTTTCCGTGCTTAACACGAAAGAGTCTCTCGGTGAGGTAGGATCGTAAGATTAAAAAGAGTTGCCGTGGCAGTAGTCGTTGCAATTTATATTCCAAGCCTTCATGACAAACCTTATCGAAAGGTTGTGAGACGTCAAGAAATACACCACAACAAATTCTTTCTCAATCACGTCAGTTATTTTGTGGACTTGGTCAATTTTAGAATGCTTGATTCTAAATCCAAACTGATGGTCAGGAATGAGACGTCTTTCGTCGATTACGGGCTGTAGATGTTTGGAAAGTAGTTTTTCGAATATTTTTAAGATAACCGGCAATAGGGAAATAGGCCGATATGATTTCTTCTTATTTAACGGTTTGCCTGGTTTCGGGACCAATATAATCTCGGCGACTTTCCATTGTCTCGGAACATAGAGCAATCTGAACGAAGCGTTGATCAAATAGAGCAGTTTGATAATAGCTTTATTCGGTAATTCTTTAACTACCTGCGCCGTTATCAAGTCGTAACCTGGCGCTTTTTTTGTCTTTAAATTTTTAATCACTTCCCTCAGTTCAATCAATGCGTTTTTTTACTTTAAAGTTGTCAGATGTCGTGACTGGGGAGTCGGGCGTTAACGAAGGGCCGTCGAATGGCTTAAACGTTTCTTCTAAGTGCAAAGCAAAAAGTTCTGCCTTTTCTTTGTCGCTCTTGGCCCAGTTTCCATCGTTTTTCCGAATTGGTGGCGCTTGCATTTGAGGTTTCCGGATGCCTTTTAGCGCTTTCCAAAGCGAATAATTTGATTCTCTTTCACCGGAAAGATTTTCAAGATAGGTCGCTATCTTTTTGCTTTTAAATTCGCGAATACTATCTCTAAAGCGATTGCAAAGTCGGTTAAGGACCGTTTTATGCTGCGGTGCACGAGTGATTTGCCATTTCTTTCGTGCTTTTCGTTTCTCTCTCACCAGTTCAATGATTTCTCTGGGATACTGTTGGTTGCGGTTAATCTTATAGCTTCTAGAAGGAGTGTTTTTCCACGCCGCGCTTTGAATTGTTTCCACGAAACGATCAACTTCGTCCTCTAGTTCACAATGTGTTTTAAGTGAAACATTTAAGGCGATATTTGTTTCGCAATCATTTCTAAAACCCTCCCAGTTTGTTCTATTGCTAGTAAGTCTTGGAAGCCCTTTTTTCTTGATCAGCGCTTCTCCAAGTTATAAAATTACCGGCGAGTGGTCAGGAGAGAGATCAAAACATTCTTTGACTGTAACAAACTTCTCGTAAATGCCTTTTGTAACAAAAAAATCGATAAGATCGGGCCAATAGGTCGGTTTTCCTGTCGAATAAAAACAACAACCGAATTCATTTGCCACTTCGTAGAGAATTTTTCCTTTAGAAGATGTACATCTTGAAGCCCAGAAGGTATGCTTCGCGTCGACATCTCCACCAATAAGAAAATTTGAACCAAGAGCATTGAAGACGCGAAAGTAACCGTCTTTTTCTAGTGGGCATCGCGGCGGACAGTAAACAGACGCTATATTGTAACTCAGGTGCTTATTTTTAACCCTTACCGCGCACAACTGAAGTTTTTCCGGCTCTATGCTTATGTCGACCGAATGTTCAATGTTAGTTTTAATGAATAAGGATGAACCGCCCCGCGCTCTATCAGAAGGATGATAGGCGTGATAACCAGCGTAGCCTCTTATCTTTATCTGCGATTCCCTTGTTAGATGGGTTTCGGAGATCAAACATATATCGATATTTTCTCTTATTAGAAATATTTCTAATTCGTTAGATTTTAGTAAGAGTCCGTTTGCATTCCATGTTACTATTTTAAGCAAAGAGTTCATATTTACTTAGATTTAGATTTATGGTTAGCCATACAAAAGCTTTCGACGTTACTGAGACGTTCAAGAATATGTTTGTTAATTTCACATTGTTCCTGGAACTTAACGTAGATGCAGTTTAGAATACACATGTTGCAAGAAAAAAGCGAAGAAGAAGTGCGCCCAGCTTCAAGCAGAGAGTACGGAGGGCCTGTATCGGGAGCTAGAGAAATATCTTCCTCGGTTGCTGATGCAAACCAGGCTATCCAGGAGCTGCGAAGACACAATATGAACAAGAGCGCAACCATCTTCAAAATAGCCGCACAAAGAAGAAGGAACGCTAAGGAGATTCGTTCGCCAAAGTTCATTAACAATGGTCATGGCCAGCTTCTGTGGATGACGACAAAATTCTGCAGAGGTGGTGGTAGTATTGTGAAGAACTTTTAAATGAACAGTTTCCCCGGCTATACTTTCCAAGAGCCACCCCTTACTATGAAGAAATACCCGACATTACAGTCGAAGAAGTTAGTGAGGCGGTCAAATACTCCGCAAAAACTCTGAGGAAAAAGATGAGGGACGTCGGGTTCAGATGGCTCAGAATTCTCATCTCCAAATTTGTGAGAGGTGATCCAATGCCGAAACAATGGAGGGAAAGTTACCTTCTCCCTGTATACAAAGGGAAAGTTGATACGCGAAACTATGATAACTACTGTTCGATCAAGCGGATGTCACACACCGTGAAGATCGTTGAGCGAGTATTAGGTGGCCGACTGCGAAAAACAATACGGCTATCTGATGATCAGTGCGGGTTTGTCTCGGGTAAATCAAGCGCAGATGCAATCCAAAGTATAAGGATCATAATGGAAAAACATCGTGATTCCTTAAGGGATTTGTATATTGTATTGGTTGACTTTGAAAAGGCATTCGACAGACAACCACGAGATCTGATATGGGTGGCGCTAAGACATCGAGGGGTTCAAGAAACCTATATGCAGATGATCATGGACATGTACAAAGGAAAGAAGACAAGAGTAAGATGCCCCGATCGAGTAACAGAAGAGCTTCCAATCAAAGTCGGGGTATACCAGGGAAGCGTTTCTGCAATGCCAACCGCCTTGTGATAGGTGGCACCATGTTTGAGCACAAGACCTGCCACAAAGTCAGCTGGGTTTCCAATGACAGGCAAGCAACCTCCAACCAAATTGACCATTTTGCCATCAGCCGCTGCTTTAGAAGTAGTCTCCTGGACGTCCGAAACAGACGAGGGGCAGATGTGGGGATAGTACGTGATCACCATCTTATGATAGCTACTCTCCAACTACGCACTGCTGCAGTTCGAAGATCCCACGACAACACAAGAATGCCCAGGTTCAACATCGATAGACTTAGTGATCCCTCAGTGCGCCAGCAATTAAGGGAGCACTTTTCGCAAGGTGTGGAAGCAATCAGCAGCTCAATGCCCGCAACCATCCAAGACCATTGGTGTGCTGTGAAAAATGTTTTTACATCTGGTGCTGAAAGAATTGTCGGTCGATCGCAGGGAAGACATAGGGCGTGGCTTTCCGAGGATACCTGGAGACGGATTGATGAACGAAAACAGCTGAAAGCTCGCGTTGCAGCTACCCCAGCAGCAGGGAGAAGCGAGCTAGAGTCTCTATATCGCATGAAGATGAGAGAAGTTCAGCGTAGCGTACGACGTGACAAGCGCAACTACATCAACGCGCTGGCTACAGAAGCAGAAGAAGCTGCACGGAGGTGCGACAGCAGGACTGTCTACAGAATCACGAAAGAGCTGACAGGTGGTCGCAGCTCCAGCCAACACCCAGTGAAAAGCCTAGACTGCTCCTTGCTCATTTCGGATGAGGACCAGCTCAAGAGATGGAAAGAGCATTTTGCTACGGTTTTGAACCGTGTATTCGCTAGCGATATGCTCCCAAATCAGACTGAGATGCCCGAGGTGAGAAGTTCCCGAATACGCACCACGACTCCCAGTAAAGATGAGATCATTACCGCGATCAAGGCACTCAAAACCAACAAGACGGTAGGACTTGACGGTATTCCAGCAGAGCTCTTACGAGCAGCGCCAACAACATCGGCTGAGCTTCTGCTTCCTCTTATAGATAGAGCTTGGGAAGCTGAGAGCTTTCCTAATGAGTGGAAAAAGGGAATGATCGTCAAGCTTCCTAAGAAAGGAAATTTAATGGAGTGCGGAAACTGGAGTGGTATCTGCGTGCTGCCTGCTGTAGCTAAGATAATAGCTAAAATTATCCTGGAGCGAATCAAACAACATCTCGAAGACACACTCGATGCCGAACAAGCAGGTTTCCGCTCTGGATCCTCCTGTGCCGACCACATCAACACCCTGCGGATTATCATCGAACAGTGTGTTGAATATCGATCGCCACTGCACCTGCTGTTCATCGATTTTGAGAAGGCGTTCGATAGTGTCAACAGGGAGTTTATTTGGCGTGCCTTACGCAGGAGAGGTATTCCCGATAAACTAATTGCTATTATCAAAGCTACATATGAAGGCTCCAAATGTCACGATCTGCACAGGGGAAGGTTGTCAGAGGAATTTGAGATCCAAAGTGGGGTAAGACAAGGCTGTATCCTTTCACCAATATTATTCCTATTGGTGATTAGCGATGTGCTTCATGCAGCTTTGTCGACGGGAAACGGAGGAATTCGATGGACTCTTACATCTCAACTGAAACATCTTGACTACGCAGACGATGTATGCTTACTCTCCTACTGAATTATGGACCTCCACCAAATGTGGAGAGGGAGGCAGGTGTCGTCGGGCTGAAAATTAATACGACAAAAACTAAAATTATCAGCCTTGGAACTAACTCATCGGCTCAAATATGCATTGCTGGACAACCGGTAGAGAGAGTAGAGGATTTTCAGTATCTTGGGAGTATTGTCTCGACCGATGGTGAAACCGAACTGGATATAGCCAACAGGATCGCCAAAGTAAAGTCCGCGTTCGGGATGTTGTCCAAAATATGGCGAAGCAATGCAATCAGTTTGAGCACCAAAATAATACTGTTCCGCTCCAACGTTGAATCCGTGCTGCTATATGGTTGCAGCACGTGGAGAGTGACCACTACTATCACCAGAAAGCTGCAAACGTTCGTTAATAGGTGTCTGCGCAATATTTTACGGATTTTTAGGCCCAATCGTATCTCTAACGAACACCTTTACGAGAGAACGGGTCAGGAACCAATAGGCACAACTATCCAACGGCGGAAGTGACAGTGGATTGGTCACACGTTCCGAAAGGAGGACAGCTCCATAGCGAACCATGCTATGCAATAGAACCCTCTAACTCAGGATGGCAGAAGACCTGGCGGTCCGAGGAGAACATGGCGCAGAACAGTCGAGAAGGAGGCACGGCAGTTAGGGAAAAGTTGGGGAGAACTCAGACACATTGCCAGAAACCGTACACGATGGCGCGTAGGCGTAGTAGACACCCTAGGACCCACAAGGGGATACGGGACATAAGGAGAAGAAGAGGGAAGCGTTTTAAGCCCTTTGCGCTTTATTGCAGTCCTTGATTATCTGCTTGAAGGTAAAGTGATGGACCCCAAGGTACATCAGTTATTCTTTGCTGACGATGGAGCCATCATAAGTGAGAATCTTACATACCTGCAACGAGCACTTGATGTGTGGGTGGACGTTCTGGAGGGAAATGGGTATGGCATTAGTTCAAAAAAGACAGAGTACTTGTGCTGCCCGTTCTCTGATCCACTCAGACCTATTCCAGACATTTATTTGAATGGAACAGTGCTTCCCAAGTGCAAAAAGTTCAAATATCTGGGATCTATGATCAATAGCAAAGCAACTTGTGATGACGACATCAATCATCGGGTAAGCGTAGGGTGGATGAAGTGGCGAAAAAATGCCGCTATCTTCTGTGACAGAAAAATGTCCCCTAAGTTGAAAGAAGGCTCTACACTGCAGTTGTGCGTCCAGCGCTCACATACGTTTCACAATGTTGGACCATGTACAAAACGTATGAGAGTAAATTTACGGCAGCTGGGATGAAAATATTTCGTATGACAGCAGGAGTGACAAAGCTTGATCGAATAAGAAGTTCGAAGATCTGTGGAAGCTTTCACATCAAGGAAACCATCATCCAAAAAATAGAGCGCGACCGGCTCTGCTGGTATTGCCACGTTCAAAGAAGAGATCATTTGAACCTCGTTAAAAAGGCAATATCAATGCGCGTTCCGAAGGCATCGCGATGTAGGAAAGGTAGGCCTTTAAACGCCTGGATCACACAAATGCCATCGGCATTTCCTTGGCCTCAGTAACCGAGTGATCCAAAATCGGCAGGCCTGCCCATATTTTCTGAGGTCAAATAGGTGAACCCCACAGGCGGATCAGTAAAAATGAGGTGAAGTGGGACGGTTGTGATCCCTTATTTTCGGATAACCATAACCATAACCATAACCATTCATAACCTCGCTGATAAAAGGAAGAAGAAGAAGATTGTGTCTATTCATATGCGGGTGGAGTTACATTCATATGAAAGCAGCAACTTGCCAAAATAAAAGTACGTTGCTTTCGCCACCCGTCACGCACCGGCATCATCCACTCTTGGCTTAGTCTAAAGGGAAGATGGATGATGCCGAAAATGCACGAATGGTCTAAAGCAAGCCGTTGCTGGGCCATTATATCTCTTTGGTTAGAAAGCTCTTTAATAAATCAAAACGCTCCAACTCATGGAGGTAATACAAGATAGCTCTAACCACCTACAACGCAGCAATTAGATTAGGAAATCAAAAAGACACACCTAGAGATCTTTTTGTGAAAACATCAATAATTTTCCGTCAGAGAAAGATTGTTCTCAAGGAGGCGCTCTTTCTCCTCTTCTTTGTTTGCTTATACTTAAAAACAACTCTTGAACGACCCAAATAATGCTGGCTTTCCAACTCAAGATTATGCAGATGACCTAGTCATAATAATAAGAGGCAAGCATGAATCCATTATTTCTGGAAAAATGGAAAATGCCCTATCGATAATAAGCGTTTGGTGTCAGACAGAAGGATTAAAAGCCAATCCATCAAAAACTGTCATCATTCCTCTCACCGAGAGAAGAAATTTAAATTTCAGTTACTAACGCTAAATGGTGTCCAACTTAATATTTAAAGTGAAGCCAAATATCTACGGGTAACTCTGAACCAAAAACTCACCTGGAGGCCACGCCACATCTAGATAAAATTACACCTAAGACGACTAAAGCCTTCTGGGGCTGCTCCTGACTAATTGGCAACAAAATGGGGTATCAAGCTCAAAATATTTTACTGGACCTACCTTACCATCGGCACTTCCATTTATTGCCTATGCCTCACTAATATGGTGGGTAAGAATCGAACAGATCCATACTAGAACTACCATTCAAAAGGTTCAAAAACTCGCCTGCGTAGGTATTATGGGTGCAATGCGCACATACCCGACAGCGGAACCTTCCACCCTACTAGCTAGGGCACCATCGCAAAATGCTTTCCTTCAGGCGATCACTTTAAGTAAAGAAGCTGTTGCTAGGATATACATATCTTGTTTATCTTTTCTTTTTTTCTCTAACGGTACTAACTATGTATATATAAGCTAGAACTGTATGCTTGGCTCATTTCTGTTTTAGACATCAAATGATGAAGTCGAAAATAAAATTATAGCTTTGTGTTTTATTTATGTCTTGGTAAGACTTAATACTTAAACTCACGTAGGCATATGCGAGACACCGGGCAATCTGGCGGCAACCCACGAAACCTAACCTAGGTTGTCCGCCCCAAGCTAAACCCAGGACTAACTTAGACGAATAAGTATTTCCATTATGGTACCATTTATAAGAATTCCGAAGCCTCCGGTACTCATAACCAAAACTCAAATAATACTTATGGAATTGTGTACTACGAGAGTGTAATACTTTTCGTGTTTGTCTGTTTGACTTTACGTGTGTGGTGCAATCGTCTATTAACTGAACCAATTTGATTGCTGTCTGATTATCTACTGCACATAAGACGTACTTTAAATCGTCTCTATATGGCATCCAACATTTCTTTCATGCCATCGGTGAACCCCTGAAAAACATCGGAATCGTCATGACGATTGACCTGCATGTTACGCAGAGAATGCTGTTTATGTTTATCCCCGATAACTTTTGATATCCCATTTTCCGGTTTAAATTCAAAACTCCTCTCTTATTGTCAAGATGTGTTGCCTCTCCATCACCCTAATTCTGCCCTTAGTCACTTGTCGTGTGCACTCAACTTTTCTATTGTCCTTCCGAAGAAAGCTCTTCTTCTAATCCTATTAATCTTCTTCTGTCTGAGATGCCCCACAAATTCATACATTCCCTTAAATGACATTAAATTCGTCACTCCGACTTGCGGAGCTAAATCTCGGCAAAACTTTCTCGTTTTCCTTCAGTATCGTAACAGTATCTTAATGTTGTTAGCTATCCGCATACTATGCAATGTATAGCGCATTCTGTGCAGGAAATCAAAATCCAAAGATGCAACTAAAACTTTTCTACACTGTTGAGTGGAGTGTGTTTCCCCCGGCGAAAGAGAGATGAGATGAAAACTTTTGACCGTAATTCCATGGTTTGGTGATTGTGTCTTATCATTTGATATGGGACGATATAATTTGCTCCACTGTACGCGAAAAACCGCCATTACCATTCGCTTTTGTTCTTCCTGCTGTTGCATATGCAATGTTTGCTTTTTAGGAAGTTTTTGGACAAGAACAACATTTACTCATGGATGCTTGTGAATTGTAGAAAAGTTTACGAATTTTGTTTCTTTTTCAAAACCAAAAGTTTTAGAAAAGTTGATGAAGATGCTTATGATTCATATAAGCTTATGGTAAAACTGTCCTTCGAAGAAGACCTGAAGCAAATTGTTTTTCGAACAGAGAAAATAAGACGCACATCCTTAGCAATAGAAAATTGTACCACTGATTGAAATTCAAATTAATTACCAACTAACTTAGGCGGCACTACAGTCCGGGGTGGACCAGAGCTTCAACCAACAAACCTTACAGCCATCATGGCTACGAGCCAGCTTACTCCAGTTCCACACACGAAATTGGTTAAGGTCCACCTTCGCAAGCTTGCACCACCTACCGCGAGAACGTCCTCTATTGCGCCGTTCATCCGGGATGGATTCGAAGATTTTCCGGGCTCTGTCCATTCTACAAGACCCAGCCATCTTAGCCGCTATATGTGAACTCTTCCGGTCTAGTCGATTTTACTGTACAGGCCGTATAATTCGGCATTATATCTTCCTTCTCCTTCACTTGCTACCTATGAAAACGGGACCAAAGATCACTCGAAAAACTTTTCTCTCAAAGTAGCCAAGGGCATCCTCATCTGATTTTGACAAAATCCATGCCTCTGCGCCAGTTATGTCCATAGTATTGTACATAGAACATATTAAATATAATCTTAACTTTCCCTAACCTTATAGTTGCATATGTATATAGTGCATTAGAACATATTATCAGTAGTATTACCTATCATGTATCATTCATTGTGGGAACAGACACTACGTCAGCTTTCCTAATTCTAATGAAATCATATATCTTTGCTCCAATGCATAAACCGTGAGACCGGATATGTCACCGTGTTCTCACCTGCATGCATTGCGAGCATATTCAGAGAGAGAAATATTAAAGAAAAATAAAGCAGTTGTAATTTGGTTTAATTTTGTATAATTCGCCATACAGTAGGACTGGGATGATTAGTGTCTTATACGGAGTTACCTTAGTAGTTCGAGATAAGGCGCTGTTACTCAATTACCTTCTTAGCCCATAAAAATACCGATTGGCAAGGTACATGTTGATGTAAGCTGCGCGCCCGCTCTTACGCTTTCTTCCCTCTCTTTTCTTTCTCGCTCAAGTCTCCTCAACTCTTACCATACATCCCTGGCATGAAAACTCACTGCTTTCCACCTGTTTTCCGATGCTAGCACGTGATTTACTTAGTTCTCCGGAGTTGGTGTTTCTCCCAGTACTATCTTTAGTGCTTCTCTAGAAACGTAGGTAGAGAAAGAATATATGCTCCACATTTTCGGGAGTGTCACTGCACGATGGACAAGCGGGGGAGTCATCGTTGATATACTAGTACAGATATGACTGGAAACAATCATGTCCCGTAACTAGTTGTGTTAAATAGAAGTCAACTGCACTATGTCTGTGGTTTATCCAAGCCTCTAAAGTCGGGATAAGGCGATAAGTCTAACGGCCCTTAGAAGAAAGACTCCAGCATTGCTGCCACTCTATCAAACTTATGCTTCTTACTGTAGTAACCGCTTCACCGTATGTTAGCCTCTCCTCGTGTCTGCTCTCTAAAAACTTTTTCCGCAGTTTTTCCGGCAGTGTATCAATAGGGAACACTGCTGCGATAACGCAGGCTGCGTGGTTCGTGGTTGTGCGGAAGCACTACTCACTCTTAGTGCACATAGTCGATTTACTGCTATGATTCTTTTTTGTATGAAGTCACTTCCATAGCTCCGGCCCAAATGTGACTGCTTCAGCTAAGAGTAGTTTTCGGCTGTATCTTGACCCTCCTATATTCGGCATAATCCGCGCATTGGCGACATCCACGCGAGAGGATTTGCTGCTTAAGTACTCCGTATGTTTTTTTATATGTAAGCCTTGAGTCAATCATAACGCCAAGATATTTGATAGCTGGTTTGGATACTATCTCATGCTCACCTACTGTGAGCGTGATGGTTTCCAGTTGCTTTCTATTAGTAACTAGCCATCCCGGGCAGACGTTGTCATGCCACTGACCGCCTTTAATCTTTTGGCGCTGTTTTGTCGGTTATGTTATTCATTTGTGCGATAGAAAATAAATAAAAATCCGACCGGCACTGTTCTATACATTTATTATTTCATTTTTTATTCATCTCATATTCAAGTGTAATTATTAAATTGAGAATTCTTAATTGATAATGGATAAGAATGAAATGTTATAAACGAGGTAAATAGAGGTTGTCCCTTAAGTTTAAACAATGCTGTTATTTTAAATTATAATAATGAATTTAAATTTAAAGTAGTGCGATTTGGTGAATAATATTTTTTGTCAATCCAGGGGTTTCGTTGTGGTGGCCGAGAGAAACTCAATACATCAGAGGCGGCATCTCTGATGGCTTGTCGTCAACGCTGCCTCTGGTCTTCCGCATTTGCTGCTGGCGGCATAAGTTTTAGATTAAGATTAAGAGAAACTCGATCGGCAAAGGCTCTGAGTCTCTTGCGATTGTAGCCGCCCGACGTCAAATTTCCTCACAGTATTTCGTTGATTTCGCTCCGTTCTGGATATCCGCATCCGTACCTTGGCTACAACTAGGTAGTGATCCAAGTCCACGTTGGCTCCTCGGAAAATCCGGACACCCAGAATACTGGAAGAGTGCCTTGTGTCGATCGCAATGTGATCGATTTGGCTGACAGTTTTTTGATCAAAGGAGAGCCATGTTCCTTTGTGAATGTCGAGAGGTGGGAACCGCGTACTAGCTACGACAAAGTTTCGCCCCGCCGCAAAGTCGATTAGCCTGAGTCCGTTGTCGGATGTGATGTCGTGCAGGCTGTGCATTTCGACAACGCTACTAAGGACGTCCTTTCTTCCTAGCTTTGCGTTAAAATCACCTAGGATAATTTTAACGTCGTGGCTAGGGCATTGCTCATACGTCTTGTCCAAGAGCTGATAGAAGTTATCCTTTGTCGCGTCGTCCTTCTCGTCGTGAGGGGCGTGAACGCATATTAGGCTAATATTGGCAAATTTAGCCTTGATACGGATAGTCATAAGGCGCTCATTCACATGCCGGAAACTCAAGACTTCTTGCCTAGGTCTGTCTCCAATGACAAATCCGCACCCAAATAGGCGCTGTCCTTTTTGTCTGTAGCAATCGCCGTAGTAACTGACGCAGTTTTTCATACTCCTTTTGCCCGGCCCAACCCATCGCACTTCTTGGGTGGCGGTAATGTCTGCTTCGAGACACTCTAGGGCCTCCGCAAGTTGTTCGGCTTCACGTGCTTTGTAGAGGGACCTAACATTCCACGTGCAGACATGAAAATCGTGTCCTTTTTACGTTTGCTTGGGTCGTCAACAGTAAAATCATCCGTATCCGAGGCTGTTGGTTGCTTCATAACCAAAGGTTTTTAGGTGGTAGGGAAATCAATCCGACGGCACACCCCTCAACCTGGAGGACCAGATCCTTTTTTGCAAACCCTAGGGCGAGCGGCCGGATGCACCGATGTCAGTAACCCACTTCGGGGATATGAGCGCTGCCGTTGGCCCATTAAGGGTTCATCCACCACCATTTCTTTTTCAATACCCTGACGTAGTATTAAAAATCTTTACAGACCTCAGCTCTAAATACGTTGAAGTAGCTCACGTAAGGTATCCCATCCCATCTCATCCCACTTCATGGATGGTGGTTATGTCTGCAATTTGAAGAGGGACCTAATATTCCATGTGTAGACACAAAGATCGTTGTCCTTTAAACGTTTGCAAGGGTCGCCGACAGTAAAATCATCCGTATCCTAGGCTGTTAGTTGCTTCGTAACCAAAGTTTTTACATGGTACGGAAGTTAATCCGACGACACAACCCTTGACCTAGAGCTCCTTATGTTATACCCCTAGGTCGCCGGGCCGAATACTCCGGTGTCAGCAGTCCACTACAGGAGTTTGAGCGCTGCCATTGAAGGGAGTCGGACAGAATCCTGAAAAACGTAGTCCCGAAAACCCAAAACCCCGAAAATCCAAGTCCCGAAAACCCAGAATCCTGAAAATCCAAAATCCGCAAAATCCAAAATTCCGAAAATCCAAAATCCCGGAAACCAAAAATCCCGAAAATCCAAAATCCTGAAAACCCAAAATCCCGAAAGGCCAAAATTCCGAAAGTGAAGCCGAAATTTTCATTCATTCATTCATTCATTCATTCATTTTCAATGGCCCGCTAATCCTTCATGAGGGTCGCGGGGGTAGGATGCTCAGGTGGACTCTCCATCCTTCTCGACCCTCCGCCATTGACTCCAATTCATCAGGGGGAATCCCTAAGCGGCTCCAGGAGAGATGTCGGACTTGATCCAACCATCTATTTCTAGGCCTTCCGCGAAGTCGCCTACCTGATGGCACGGCAACCATGGCGCGTCTTGGAAGCCGGTCTGGGGTCATACGCACTACGTGGCCAAACCATCGAAGCATAGATCGTTCCGTTCGGTGAAGTAGCTGCTCAACATTGAGCGCCTCGCGTACTCTGGTGTTGCGTACTCGATCCCTACGAGTTATTCCAACAACACCGCGAAGGAACCTCATTTCGGCAGCTTGTATCCGCGATCTTATTCTTTCGGTCACTACCCAAATTTCATGACCATAGGTGAGAGTTGGAACATACACCGAGTTAAAAACCGATAGCTTAGCTTGAACACTAAGTTCGGCCTTCCTTATAACAGATTGGCCAAGCTCTCTCAAAATTGATCCAGCCTGACCAATTCTACAGGATAACTCGGCATTGCTCCTCCCATCACTCGTGAATAGAACCCCGAGGTACTTAAACTTCTCCACCTGCTTCAGTGGGACTCCACTAACATGCAGAGTGCACTGAATGGGTTTTTTGGAAACGACCATTACTTCCGATTTGCTCACGTTGATCTTCATTCCAGCATCATCATAAACCGCTACAAACCTTTCGAGTGCGCGCTGAAGTTCGGTTTGAGAGGAACCAAGGATGACCAAATCATCCGCAAAGAGCAGATGGCTAATCCTTAGGTCTCCCACTTTGAAACATTCCCCGCCACGGCTGCGCTGCAACATCCAATCCATATATACAATGAAGAGGAGAGGTGACAAAACGCACCCTTGGCGGAGTCCAACGCCCACAGTGAAGGGTATTGATTTAACACCGTTTATCCGAACACAGCTTCTACAGTTTGTATATAAAGACTGAATCGCCCTTAACAGGGAACCAGCAATCCCATACTCCTGTAGAACACTCCAAAGTTTGCCTCGAGGAACCCTATCATATGCCTTTTCCAAATCCACAAAACAAGTGTAGACAGGTTTGGCATATTCCCAGGCCTTCTCAAGAACCATTCTGAGAGTGAACAACTGGTCGGTTGTGCTTCTACCGGGACGAAAATCGCACTGCTCATCCCCCAAACTGTCGTCAACCACAGCTCTGGAACGCTTTTCTAGCACCTTAGCGAAGACTTTCCAGGGAGACTTAAAAGAGATATACCCCTATAGTTGGCGCAATCTCTTTTGTCCCCGTTTTTAAAAAGAGGAACAATCACCCCCATTTGCTGAAGCTGAAATTTTATTGTAGAAAAAAAAATCAGCAAAATTTATTTGAAATATTAAACAAAATAACAAACTTTAAATTAATAAAACATAACAAAAACAGTTCAAGTCTAATTAACAAAAAACATTTAAGAAACGATATATGACAAAACAATAACTAATACAAGTTCATATTGAAAGCAATTCCCGTTAAAAAAATGATCAGCGTTCCTCGTAAACTCTTTTTTCTTTAATCACCTAACGTTTTCTTGACCGCTGATTTTCACCGGAAATTATTTTAAATAAACATGTTTTCACACTACCCCTTCGGGTAGGGGCCAGAATATACCCGAGGTAGGCATGCCTGTCGTAAGAGGCGACTAAAGTTCACCCTTCGTATACCGGGGATAAAATGTATACATAATATAAAATGAGTAAAACAAATAGATATAGTACCCCAGGTGGCAGTCCAGGTTCTCTGGAAAATCCACCCTCTTCGGAGGTAGGCTCTACCGATTCTGGGGAGAGCCAATTGTTGCATTTAATAAACCCCTTTTTGAGAAATTCAAGGGTAACTCGGTCTCCACCATCAAGACCGATTGTCTCCGGAAAAAGAAGTCCGCCGGAAGCGCAAGCGCAAGAGAAACGGGACTCAGTGAAATGTAATAGCTTTGAGGAAGAAAACAATGAACTCCGTATTAAGCTAAATAAAATGGATCTACTCTACCAAGAGCTTAAGAGAGAGGTAGAATCACTAAAAGAGGAAAACAAGGCCTTAAAGAATTCACTTTTGCAAAGAGAACGCGAAGTTACCCCACCCCGTGCAGCTAGTCCCAAATATCACACGGATGAAGAAGAGCTAGCACGCGAAACAAATGGGGTCTCAAAGAAAAGACCCAGCAAAAAACGAAGAGCCGGTTCTTCACCTGAAATCGAGCCACGAAAACAAGACAAAGAAAAAGAATTGAAACAGAAACAAACTCACGACAAATTACGTCCCCCGCCTGCAATAAACGTCGTCGGCATTACGGACTACAATAAATTGCATTGCCTTCTCAAGGGAACTGTGACATCAGAATTTAAAGTAACGTCATTCCGAAACAATGATTGGAAAATTATTGTAGTCGACTCTAACGGCTACCGAGCAATATCTAAAAAACTAAACGCGGAAAAGATCCAGTGGTTAACCTACGAAAATAAATCAGAAAGACCACTCCGTGTTATAGCAAGGGGTCTCCACCCCTCGTGCACTAAAGATGACATTATAAATGACTTTAAAGGAAAAGGCTTGAAAATTATTGACGCAATTAATATCTTAAAGAAGATAAAGCAGAAAACGGAACAAGACAATGAAATCTTGGTCAAGCATGAACTTCCGCTCTTTATGCTAACCTTCGATAGACGCGAAAATATAGACGATATTTATAATGTAAAAAGTATTTTGAATATCGTAGTTAAAATCGAGCCTATGCGTACGAATACACGATCGATACCTCAGTGCAAACGCTGTCAAGGTTTCAATCACACCCAGTCGTATTGCCAAAAAGAACCGAAATGTGTAAAATGTGCCGGGAACCACTTATTAGGAAGGTGTGACTTAAATAAGCAGGCTCTGGCGACCTGCATAAACTGTAAAGGCAAGCACCCAGCAAACTATCGAGGTTGTGAAGTAGCAAAGGAGCTTTAAAAAAGGCGGGATACTCTCAAGAAATCGATACACCCGAACCCAAGCCTAAGAGATCGTAAAACCGATAAGCCTAAGACCGCTAAGCCAGTCAAAACGACGAGACCGATAAAGGAAAATAAAAAATTGGGCAAGAGAACGTCGCTGGTCGAAGTGCAGCGAAAAAACCGCCACATTTTGACGCGAGATCGTACGCACAAGTCGCGTCAAACGAAAACAAATTAAGATCAGCTACAACAGATCCGGTTAGCCAAATATTTACCATCATATTGGAAAAATTTGGTTAATAAAATTATAATTGACAAATTGAGCAAGCTCGAGTTCAAACCTCGCAAGACAATCAAAAAAACCTGAATATGGAACAGTTACTCAAGATACTAACGTGGAACGCAAACGGCCTTCTGAAAAAAATCGACGAGTTAGAAGTGTTTCTACGGAAAAATAATATTGATATATGTTGGGTATCGGAAACGCACTTAAAAAAGGGACTTAGACCCAAAATAATAGGTCATAGCGATTACCATGCGAATCATCCTTCGGAAAATGCGAGAGGCGGGTCCTATCTTTACATCAAAGACTATATTAAGCACTCCGAAAACACAGAAATACAATTTGATTCTATGCAAATAAGCTCAGTCTCCGTAAAAATAAACCACATAGACTACAACATCGGATCTAGTTACTTCCCTCCGGGATATAAGCTAGTAGAAGACGACCTCGTTCGTCTCTTTGACTCACTTGGACCTAATTTTGTTTTAGGTGGTGACTTTAACGCGAAACACACTTTCTGGGGATCAAGATGCAATTCGACAAAAGGCAGATTATTGTACAAACCCAGCATGAAACGTGGGGTGAATTTTTTTTCGAGCGGAAAACCAACTGACAAAAATAAAATCCCTGACCTCGTCGACTTCTTTATCAGCAGTCACTCTAAAACTAGGTGGAAGTCCAGTAAAAAAAAGAAGGACCGCCTAGGTTAACTAGTAGCAAAACTAACTGGGACGCTTTCAGAAGAGACTGCAAGGAAAATGTTGCTTTAAATGTACCGCTAAAGACACCGTTCGAAATAGAAGAAGAAATCGAAAAACTCGTCGAAGCCATTCAGAGCTCAGCGTGGAAAAACACTCCTTTACGGAAGACAGAAGCACGGAAGAATAAAGTCAAATACCAGCCTGAAATCGAAGACCTCATACGAGAAAAGAGGAGAGCGCGCAAGAGATGGCAACAATCCCGCGCGCCACCGGATAAAACTTATCTGAACCACCTTTGCAACAAACTAAAAAAATGTGCTGCAGGTCCTAAAAAATCACGAGACTTCTACTTACCTCGAGGGTCTGACCGCTGATAAGTATTCAAACTACTCTCTATGGAAAGCCTTGAAGTCCATAAGGAAACCTGTAATGCACTCGCCGCCAATTAGGAAAGCTAACGGGGAATGGGCAAAAGAAGACAAAGAGAAAGCAGAATTATTTGCCGATCACTTAGAGGAAACGTTCAAGCCGTTCGATAGACAACCGTTGATCGAATATCCGAATGATAATATGGCACCCGACAACTTTAAAGTAAAAACCGTATCCCTATCCGAACTTCGAATGACAATAAAAAAAATTTAAAAATAACAAGTCTCCGGGATATGATTTAATCACTGGCGAAATTTTAAAAGAGCTACCGAAAAAAGTGCTAGTTAAGTTGCTCTACATTATAAATGCTTCTTTAAGACTATTATATGGTTCAAGGCAATGGAAAGTCGCCGAAGTTATTATGGTTCCGAAACCGGGGAAATGTGCAAATGACAAGAAATCATATAGACCTATTTCACTTCTGGCAATAATATCTAAGGTCTTCGAGAAACTTCTACTGAAACGATTGCAACCAGTAATTGAAGAAAGACACTTGATTCCGGATCATCAATTCGGCTTTTCACAATCGATCAGGTGTATCGAATAACGAACGAAATTAAAAAAGCTCTAGAAGGGAAAAAAATATGCTCTAGCGCTTTTCTCGACGTATCGCAAGCATTCGAAGGCCTAAGGTATAAGCTAAGGGTAATCTTACCGGAAAAGTTGTACAGAATATTGGAATCTTATCTTAAAAACAAACGTTTCCGTGTCATACACGGGAGTGCATATTCGGAATATTATCTACGCCGGGGTTCCACAAGGAAGTGTTCTCGGTCCAATCCTGTTCCTGCTCTACACAAGAGATATACCACAAGATGAAGGGACCGTTGTAGCAACGTTCGCAGACGACACGGCTATCCTCGTAACGGATGAGTCAGTCGAATCATCAACGGGAAAACTCCAACGAGCTTTGAACAAAGTATGCGATTGGACAAAAACCTGGCGAATAGTCCTCAATGAGGCAAAATCAACGCATGTCAATTTTACGTTAAGAAAGATAAACAACTAACCTATATCCATTAACTCGGTGCAAATACCGTACGCAAACGAGGCAAAATATCTACAAATGACCTTAGACGCAAAACTTAAGTGGAAACCACACGTTAAAAAGAAGCGCGAAGAGTTCGAAATCAGATTTAGAGAAATGTATTGGCTACTCGGAAGATACTCGAAGTTAAGCGTATACAACAAACTGCTTCTATATAAGCGAGTCCTATAACCGTCTTGGACATATGGTATACAACTTTGGGGTTGTACCAAACCAAGCAATATGGCTCTACTACAAGCATTTCAAAACAAAATACTAAGAGCAATCGTGAATGCTCCTTGGTATATAAGAAATAGTGATATTCACAGAGATCTAGGAATTGCTACCGTGAGGGACGAAGTAACAACTTTACTCGCAAACTTCATACCCATCTTCATGTTCACTGCAATAATGAAATAATCCGTACAATGGACGTGGCAAACCTTGACCTCCGGCTACAAAGAACAAGACCTTTCGACCTAGCCCGTAAGGAAAAATCACATGTAATGACGGTATTAGAAGGTGCCTTCACTGGGAAGCTACTTACCTAACGCGATTAGCACTACAGAAGCATAAACTACTTGTTAAGGCAACTTAGTCGTAGTCATCACAAAAAATGAAAAAATGAGAGGGACGAATTTCCAACTACTATGAGTACGCGCAGCCGGTTCTCATAGTGCCTCTCTGAGGGGTGAAGTTTAGCCCGTAGGCATATACTGACTAGCACTGATGGCATTGTCAGATATATGAATCGGGCATAACCAATGGTACGGACCATTGGTATCTTTTGGAGATTCCTGCACCTCCAGGCGCAGCAAAAAAACAAAAAAAAAATGTTTTGACACGAATTTGCTCTTCACCTAAAAGAGCAGTCACTGAATATACACCAATGTGTGAATGTCTTGGGAGAACTTTAGGCCGCCGGTGCGACGCCTCTACGTTGTTCTGCGTCCGCAGTAGACTGTTCCACAAGGTTATAAATCGACCAAAAATGAGGAGAATATGCAGGATTGCCTGCAACTAAATGTCCACCATGTGCTCTTATCAACACAACTGAATGCACATTGCGAATTGCAAAAGATTACAACACTAACGCTAACTTGTCTATTTTACATTCAAAATAAAATAAAACATCCCGAAAACGAAATCCCCAAAAATTATATAAGTGAAAAATTTGCGCAAATTTTGGGGACTTTGGATTTTCGAGATTTTGGGTTTTCGGGATTTCGGTTTTCGGGATTATGTCCTCGACCCGCCATTGACCCATTAAGGCCTCGTCCGCCACCATCTCTATTGCAAGGTCCTGATTAACTTTGCAAATTCCTTGCTGACCTGTGATCCGAACATGTCAAAGCAGCTTGGGCAAGATGTTCGCTAAATTCAGCCTAACTGGAACTGTAGACGCCAGCGTTTGCTCTTTTTAGGGATAGATTTACTCTGCCGTCTGGACAACAAGAAGAAGAAGTGCTCTAGTGAAAAAGCACTCTTCCCCCTCTCTCGCCTGCTACTGCCAAGATCACCAAAGATGATGGTTACCCAATCTCCGACCAAGGTATACTAGGCACCTAGCGGGAGAGTATGCGTTGGTAGGCCTAGACTAAGTGAAAACGATTGCGTTTTCATGTAATCGCATGCACTACCATTTGGCCACCATTGAATTTCTGATTTAACTCTTTAAATTCCATTTCGCAACGGGAACATTGACTAGAACTTTCCATTAACGCATTAAACACTACCAGAGCACAACAAAGTAGAAGTACAGAAATATATACGAGTATGTAAGTGAACCCAGCATAACTCTCCTTTGCTCTAACTCCTACCGCCGCACTGCCATAAAGCGAAAGCCAGACAATTCAAGACATACAAAACAATTTATTTTAATGAGCATAAATCTTCTCAAGGATACGAATTTGATTCCTTGCCAAAAAAAAAAAAAAATATTTCCATTACGAAGAAGACGAAAAAAGGAGAATAAATGGGTTTCAAAGTAAAACACCGAAATCTAAAGTGCTGGCGACAAAATAAATTTTATTTATTACAGCGAAAGCTATGCGGGCGCGAACGAAAGAAAAGAGCACAGTGCCTTCGTGTCTAAGCATATCCTTAAGTAACGAGAGCTGAAAAGCAGGCGCTTTTGGGGTATGCTACTTGAAGGCAATTGTGGATCAGTCCTAAGAGTACAATTTAAATAAAAATTTGTCACACTTGGAAAAATTATTTTTTTGAAAAATGTTGTCATAAATACATATATAATAGGAGTACAACTTAAAATCACATTTTTCGCTAAATGTGTTTGGTCAGAAAATTCCTGAGGTTTTGCTTTGGAGTCTTTAACACGTTGGCTACCGCCATACAAAATAAGATATCCCACTGGCGATGCTCAAGATGCGACAGAGATGGAATCAAGGTTGTCTCGTGTGCAGATGGCGTGGTAATGGTGGTATGTGGAATGTTTCATTCAGTTATCAGTGAGATTATGGAAGGTGCCTTGGATAAGACGAGTCCATGGGCTACTAGTTGTGGAGTCAGCATTAATCGAAGAAACACTGAACTGTCCAACCGTAGCTTTGAATGCAATCTTGCACCTTATACCCCTTGGCCTTCACATCCAATATATCTCACCATGCAGCGCGGTTAGATTAAGAGAAAGCGAATTGCGCCAACCCGTATGGTCGGGGCAACATTCTGAATATCGCACCCTGAGATTACAAGTATCGTAACTTCCAAAAAAAAATCTTGATATAATTGCACAACAACAGCCTTTCTCTTAGAGGCTGTGCACTTTTTGTAAACTGAAAAATTGTTGTTAACTGAATAGCTCCTAAATGGCAAAAGAAATTAAGCTTCCAATGAAAAGACAGTTAATAATACATGAAAGCCAATCAAAATCTCAAAATTATCATTTTGGAAGTTACGACACTTGTTATCTCAGGGTGCGATATGCTAACAATGGAACTGATAATGACTCTAACCGACTACACAATACCCGTAGTAAACTTTAACGACGTCACGGCCAGTTTCCCATCCAGAATGGAAGGGGAAAAAGCGAAGTGACAATAAGTACGAAGTCACGATCTTCACCAATGTTTCGAAAATAAACCGTGGGGTAGGTACAGAGACTTGCTCTTATACGAGTACACTCAATATATCAAAATCATACCGGCTACCAGATTCATGCAGTGTCTTTCAGGAGAAAGTACTTGCTGTATATGAGACCTACCCTACACCCTTTAGTAACATCGCCATCCTCATTAACAGCCAAACTGCAATAAAGACAATAGTTTCCGCTATGTAATCTTCCAGACTGGTGGGACAGTGCAAAAAGGAACTCGTGTCTCTGGATCATCGGTTCGGCATTACTCTCCTCTGGGTGCTGGAGCACAGCAAAATAGAGGAGAATAAGCGAACTGAAGAACTTACAAGGCGGTATACTGTTTTCGAACCGTTGAGGGCTCTCAAGTGAAATATCTTTGCCCACGTCCTATCAAAGTCCAACAACAGGTGGCATTCATTTCATTCATTTCATTTATATTTTTATTTATTTCATAATGATTTCCTTTAACATGGATATTTACCTGCGAAGCCGCATGGCTTTTTTTTTTTTTAGAATGCGCCAAGGATGTATAATCTTCATGGATACAAATAGCCCGAGTGCTACTAGCATGCACGATTCGCAAACCTGAGTAATCGATTCCAGGAATACGCCTACGCACTAAACACACACACACACCCTACACACTTCACTCCCCGCGGTACTGCCGTTAGGTATTTCTTCGCGGGGCTGGTTAGCAATTATGCTCTAGTCTCCGAGGCCGCCTCTTGGGCTCTTCTTAGGGCTTCTGCTCTTCGCAGCGCATCCTGCACACATACTACGAATGAGCAGATCTCCATCCACTCGCCCTTTGATCGTGTCATGTGACTAACAGGATTTTCTGGACTTGGCAGGTTTGCTCTGTCTTCTGCAAAGCGTCTGCAGTAGAACACTGCATGCTCCGCATCCTCCTCTTCGTTTGGACATATTGGACACAGGGGCGAACTATCGTGTCCAAATCTATGGAGGTATTTCCGGTAGCCACCGTATTCGGACAGGAACTGTGTGAGGTGGTAGTTACAGTTCCCCCTCGCTCTCTCTGTCCATGATTTTATAGTGGGAATGAGCTTGTGGGTCCACCTGCCTTTGGTAGAGCTGTCCGACCTGTTTTGCCACAGCGTTGCTGATGCTGCCCTTTCCTCCTCCTTAATCCTTTTTGCCTCTTGCCGGTTAGAGGGACGTCTAAGGTATACCCTCTGCATCTCTTCAGCGAGGATGTCGATTGGGACCATCCCAGCTAAAACGCAGGCTGCATCGTCGGAGATAGTTCGGAAGCCGCTGATCACTCTGATTGCGCAGAGCTTGTGAGCTGATGATAGCTTCTTCCTGCACTCATTTGTCGCCAGTGCACCTGCTCATATCGGGGCAGCGTATAGAAGTACTGAGCTGACCACTCTGGACAGCAGGATCCTGTGGGCGTATCCAGGCCTGCCGATGTTCGAAAGCATTCGGGAGAGTGCTGCCTGCATCAGTGATGCTTTCCTACTAGAATACTCGACGTGGGCTTTGAAGCGCAGCCTGTTGTCGAGCATGACTCCAAGGTACCTCAAGGATTCTTTGGACCTGATTGTCTGGTTTCCGACCCGGAAGCTGGCGTATTAAACCTTTTCGCGGCTGATTATTAGGACAGCTTCGGTCTTGTGGGCAGCTAGTTCCAGACCGGTAGACTCCAGCCATTCCTTTATTCTTATAACTGCCTCATCCGTGGCAGACTCCACCTCGTGTACGTACTTAGCTACTGTAACCACTGCGATATCGTCAGCGAAGCCAATTACTTTGACTCCCTCGGGTAATGTTAGTCGCAGAACTCATTACATAATGTTCCATAGGAGAGGTCCCAGAACCGACCCTATTTCCACCGTTTCCCTTGTATTGCTCCAGTTGCTATATTCACTACCGCCTTTATGGCATCGACGGTAGAGCGTGATTTTCTGAAGCCGTACTGACAGTCTGACAAGGCTCCGTTTGGCGCATGGCCTATCTGCAGGAAATTGTATTTATAAATGATTTAGTAAATGTTATCAAAATGAAAGTTTGCGTTAAAAGACAATGTATGAACAAATGATTCTATTTTTTTTATTTCCCAATGCAGTAAATACATCTGTCTTAGAAAAAGACATCTAATATTTGTTTTAACAATTCGAATGTTGGGATTTAATTTGGACTAAGTGACCATTGTTCTTAGCCCTTTTCTAGGAATTTTAAACTTAACAGCAGTTTAACAATTAAACAAAAAAAAAGAAAAGCAATTAAACAGTTTAAACAATTATGAAACGAGTAAAGTAGTTATAATATGTTAGAAATTTAATTTTTTTTATATTCAGGATGTTTTAGAATGTTGACGTTGTGGTCCCTCTTATCAAGTCACTGGGTCTATTTCTCTTTAGTCGTCGTCTTCCGAAGAATTCCTTCATTGGTAAGGATGAACTACTAATTTTATATGATGTCTTCTGCTTATGTTTACTATCTCTTCTTCTATTTTTAGGTCACGATGGATGTCGATGTTAGGTATGTACCAGTCCGCATTGATTATGGTTCGTAATATTTTTGATTGTTGTCTTTGGATTATGGCGATGTTTGTTTTCTTTGACGTTCCCCAGAATTGTATCCCGTATGTCCAGATAGGTTTGATAATGGATTTGTGTAGTAGTAATTTATTGGTTGTCGAAAGTTTAGAATTTTTACGCAGGAGCCAGTACAGTTGATTATATTTTAGTTTAATTTGGTCCCTTTTTTTGTATGTGGTATTTCCAGTTAAGTTTGTTGTCCAAGTACATACCAAGATATTTGGCCACATTTGGCCACATTGTCGAGTTTTGTCTTTTATTTTTATTGGGATTGGAGAGTAGTTTAATTTAGTGGTAAATATTACTTGTTGGGTTTTGTCTTCGTTAATTTGTATGCTCCATTTGTCAAACCATTGCATTGTCTTATCCAGAAGTCGTTGGGCTCGAGTAGTTACAGTGTCCAGGTTTTCGTCGGATATCAGCAGAATAGTATCGTCAGCAAAGGTTGCCATCATGGTTGTAGCTCCACTCGATAAGGGGATGTCAGCAGTGTAGAGGACATATAGTAGTGGTCCCAATACAGATCCTTGCGAAACTCCAGCTCTTGTCTGTAGTATTTTGGATTGTTGGTCATTATATTTTACGAAGAAGTGGCGTTCGCTTAGGTAACTTTCAATGATTTGGTAGAAGTCTAGTGGAAGTAAGTTCTGAAGTTTGTATAGTAGTCCTTGTGCCAAACTTTGTCGAAAGCTTTTGCTACGTCAAGAAACACCCCTATGCAGTATATATAGTATATATTTATATATAGTATATTTTTTCCTCTAGGTCCGTTGTGATTTTGGTAACTACCCTGTGAATTTGTTGGATAGTCGAGTGTTGTCTGCGAAAGCCGAATTGATGGTCTGGTATCATTTTATTATTGGTCAGTATTGGCTGTAGTCGATCATAGATTAATTTTTCGAATATTTTCCCTAATATGGGGAGTAAATTATTGGTCTGTAGGATGAAGTAGTCTTTGAGTCTTTACCAGGTTTAAGTATTGCAATTATCTGCGCAACTTTCCAAGTTTTTGGAAAATATTTAAGTCGAATTAATGCATTATAGAGATTTCGTAGGTATATCATGGCTTGTCTGGGTAGTTGGGTTAATATCTTTCCGTTAATAAAGTCATATCCTGGAGCCTTCTTGTGGTCAATCCTTTTTTTTTGATGCAGTGTTCGATTTCATTTATTGTAACTTTTTTTATTTTTACATTTGTGATGAGTGTGTTTGGACGTGAAGGTGGGACAGTGGTATTGCCCTTGTCGTTTGTGAATACTTTTTCGAAGTGTTTAGCCAGAATATTTGCTTTGTCTTGATTGGTTCTGGCCCAAGATCCGTCTGGTTTCTGTAGAGGAGTTTGATGTACTATTTTGTTTTTGAACTTTTTGGTAGCTTTCCAAAGCGAATAGTTGGTCTCAGAAGTTGGGGTCAGATTTTTTAAGTAGTCATTAAATTGATTGTTTTGGATTGCCTTAAGTTTTGCTTTGAGTTCTTTGGTTGCTTTGTTGTATTTTGATTTGTCTTGGGGTAGTCTAGTGATTTGCCATCGTTTTCTGAGTTTTCTCTTTTCATCTATCAGTTGTTGAATTATAGTTGGTGTTATATTGTTGTGTGTTTTTAGTCTATTGATTGGGGTTGTTTTAGATACTGCAGCAGTTACTATGTCGTTAATGTAAACTACAGTTCGTTCGACGTCATTTTGCGATTGTAGTGGTACATTAAGTAGTAGATGTCGTCCTATATATTCCCGAAAAGAGTCCCAATAGGTTTTTTTGTTGTATAGTTGGGACGAATTAGTTATGGGGGTTATTTTGGACGAGTATTTGAGTTGGATAGGGGAGTGGTCCGATGAAAGTTAAAATCTAGATTTAATGCTTAGTGTCTTTAGTTGGATGTTTCTAATGATGCAAAAGTCGATTAAGTCCGGTGTTTTATTTGGATCAGTAGGCCAGTAGGTAGGTTCGCCGGTGCTTAGATATCTACAGTTATTTTTAAGGATTGCTTTTAGGAGGTTTTTGCCTTTAGTGTTGGATATCCTCGAACCCCAGTCGATGTGTTTTGCATTGAAGTCTCCAGCTGCTATAAATCTGCACCCTAGTGATTTGATGTAGTTTTCGTACTGTAGAGTTGTAATAATATGCTTAGGTGGGCAGTATAGGGCTGAAAGTACTAATGGTCCGTCTTTGTCTTCTATTTGGATTGTAGTCGATTGGATGTGTTCGTAGTTATGATGTTCTAATTCAATGCAGCTGGCTTTGTTGTTAATTATAATAGCTGTGCCATCGTGTGCGGTTCCGTCAGGGTGATTTGTGTTGTAGATGCTATATCCTGGTATTTTGAAAAAGCTTTTAGCAGTGAAGTGTGTTTCTGCTATCATTAAAACGTCGACGTGATTGTCTTTTATAAATTGTTTTAGTTCTAGTGCATGTTGGTTAAGTCCATTCGCGTTCCAGATGATGGTATTAACTTCTTTATGCATGTGGTCCATTAAGTTTCGTCGTTTGGATGGTCAATATTTGTAGCATATTCGTCATTTGTTAAATAAGGTTCCTCAACATTTCTTTTAGTTCAGCGAAGTCCTCTTTGTTGTTGTTGCTGGTAGTTTGTGGGGAAATTCGTCTAGCTTCTACTACAGGAATACCTAGTGTGTCATTGGTTGCACTGACGCTTTCATTTGTCTTGCCGCAATCTCGGGGATTGATATGTTGGGGTCTTTTGCATGCAGCTGCTTGGGCGTAGGTTGTATCTGGTCTGATGTTGGTGAGGGTTTCAACATTTGTCTCTTCTGTAGCTGTCGGGAGATCCTTTTTACGCATTGGGGGAAGCGCTCTATTTTTAAAGCTTTATAGATTTCGCATCCCTTGTAGTTTGCCGTGTGGCTACCGTTACATCAAGCACATTTCACTGTACCTTCTTCTGATGACATTTGGCAGTCCAGGGTCTTGTGGGATCCCGCGCATTTAACGCATACTGGGTATTTAGTGCAGTAATTTTTAGTATGTCCATACCTTTGACAATTTGTGCACTGGGATATAGTTCTTTTGTAGTGTGGTGGTTCGAAGGAAACCTTGCATTGGAGTAAATGTGTAATGTCATATATGTTTTTGTTATTGTCACCCATGGCTACCTCAGCATTGAAAAGTGGCAATGGTTTTTTTGTATTTCTCTGTAGAATGTTATATATATTCATGACTTTATGTCCTTTTCCTTCTAGCTCATTCTTGATGTCTTCTGTGTCAGTGGAGTGGTGCATGTTTCTTAGTACGACTTTAAATCCTCTTTCTTCTTTTGGTCTAAATGTGAAGTATTTTGTGTCATTTTTTTCGTAGCATTTTTATTATAGCCGTGTAGTGAGTCGAGTCAGAGGGTTGTATTCGGATTTCATTGTTCTTTAATACTTTTAATTCAAAATTGTCTTTTGCAACTTCGTTAAGCGCGTTGTTTAGAATTTTAATGCATTCAACACTTTGCACGTAAATCGGAGGTGGTTTGCTGGGTCTCTTAAATTGCGTTTTGCTAGGTTGGTTAATTTTATCGGTTGTTTCGTTTTTTGTATTATTATAGTCGACGTCTTCATCCACGCTGAGAATGTCGAAACGATTTGACGAGCTTAACTCCTTGGGTTTGCTTAACCAGTAGTTCAAAGTTGGTTGGTTTTTTGTTTTAAGTTTCTTTTGGTTGTGGTTGTTGTCTGTTATTTTGATTGGGGATGATCTATCTCTTTTTTGACTTGCAGGATTGTGTTTGTCGATATTTGTCTTGGTATAAGTGGCGACAATGGGTTTGGGAATTGTTTGGTTTTGTGAGTGATTTGTATTTTTGCGGTCCATATGGGCAAAAGTAGGGGTCTTTGATTTTGGAGTTTCAGTACTTGCACGGTTGATTGATGTTCTGCTGTTGCTGTTGCATGGTTTTTGTGTTTCATTAATCGAATTTGTTATGAAGGGTGTTGTTTTTGTTTGTCCTATATGTGTTGTCATAGTTGATGTAGTACTTGCTGAGGCAAGTGTTGTTATGACGCTAGTAGATGTCGAGGTTGTTAAAGTCATCATTGTGATAAGGTTATTATGGACGTGGAGATCCGGGAATGCGTTAAGATCGCGCCCCGTTGGGGACGATCGTACAACACTCATCTAATTTGCAGTACAAGCATAGAAGTATGCAATTGGATAAGTGTAGCTTTTGTAAGCTTTTTTAGAGGTTTTCGCTATGCCTAGCGTAGGTCCAAACCCTTAAGCTTGTGCAGCTTTTAGTACTGAGAAGTACTGATATTTCGGTGTTTAGGTTCCACACTTCCACAAAGAGCTTTGCGAAAAATCAGCTGTCACTGAAGAATATGGTATTGTTGGAGTTTGATAATTTACCTATTTACTTCAAGATCAGCAACCACTGGATGAGAACTTTAGTATCCAGCGATGCGCGAACCAAACGTTATGTGTTTGGTATATGCTCTGTAATTTTGGCATGAATTTATATTGATAAAAATTAAGCTTGATCTAGCACCGGTTTAAAACACAGCCTTATTACTTGACAGAGTTGCCAGATTCTATATAAACATGAAAAATTGTAGATTAGATTAATCTTTTTAATCTTTGTTTTAAATTAATTTAGGAGTTCAAATGAATATTAAGTTATTTGTCCTAAATAATGTTCTTTCAGTTTTTTTTTTCTGATGTTGATTTGCTGTATGGTATATGTCTTAAGTTTTGAGGATGATTATTTAGGATATTTGGCATCGTATACATCAATTGTCTCCTGCCGTAAATGTTGTTATAACATGGAAGCTGATACATCCCATTGGCTTTTCTTCTCGTGTTATAGTTGTGACTCGTTGGTATCCGGAACTGTTCGTCATCGTAATAGTCTAGCGCCACTGTCATCTTGAAGATCTGCCTTACCTTCAGTATTTTGACACTGCTTTCTACCATGTTTCTTCTCGACATCAGTTTGATTGCCCTGTTTTGGATGCTCTGCAATTTTTCGATGTGCGTTTCTGCCACATCTCCCCAAGCTAAGATACCATATCTGAGCCTTGACTCAATAAGAGCATGGTATACTTGCTTCTGGACGCAAATTGATGATTTGTATTGCATACAAGCCAATGCAAACAGGGACCCTCTCAATTTTGTACGTAGGTCATTGATGTGCGGTTCCCAACGAAGATGACTATCGATGGTAATACCAAGGAACTTGTACGTCGCCACTACCTCTATCATATCAGCAGTGGTTTGGTTGGCACAGTTGTAGGCTTTGAGCCTAATTTCTGTCGTTGGGTATTGTGGGCTGCAAATATGCATCACTTTCGTTTTAGATAAATTGATCACCAGCCCGTTATCGTGGCACCACTATCCCACTTCGTAGAGCTCCGTCTGCATCATCCTCGTTGCTTCTTCTATATTGTTGTGGCAAACAACGATTGCCGTGTCGTCTGCGTATACAAATGTGGAACTATTTTTAAGGCACTTCAGCATACCGTTCGTGTTCAACATGAACAATAGGGTGTCCAATTTCGACCCTTGTTGAACACCATATTGCACCTTGTAATCTTTTATTTTAACTCGAAAAGTCCTCGATCTGAAACAATCTCTTAGCCATTCTGCCAGAGTTCCTCTAATTCCTGCTGTTTCTAAGACGACGATTATTTTATTATGGTCGAGGGTGTCGAAAGCTTTGCTGAATTCGAGGAACAGAACTAGCACATGATGTTTCTTCGCAAGACTGCTGTTAACTAGATTTGCGAAATCTCCAAGAAGTTTGTTAGTGCTTTTCCCTTTTTGGAAGCCGTATTGATTTTTATTCAATATATTGTGCTTTTCGATGAATTGCCATATGCGATCAGCTACGATTTGCTCCAACATCTTCTCTACAGTTGGTAATATTGCTATTGGACGATAATTTGCTATCTCGTTTTTGGCTCCTTCCAATATACAAGGGTCTAACAAGTGCCTCTTTGAGCTTTTTTGGTATTGTCGAAGTTTCAAAACTTAAGTTAATGAGCTTGGTGATGATGGGGGCAAAAATATCGGTATGTTTTTTTTTAAATCGATTGCTCGAATACCATCTGTTCCTGGAGCTTTTTGGGTATTCAATCTATTTAGCAAATTCACTACCTCTACCATGTTTGCTTCTCCCAAGTATATAGAGTTCTGTACTGCCGTGTTTTGATGATTGGATGCCATTGTGTTATATTTGTGGATGATAGTAGCTGCTGTCGCGAAAATAAGTCACCAAATGCATCTGCTAGTGCAACTGCGCTCGTACTTGGTGAGAAGTTTTATGTCCCAACACTTCGTTAATTAACGCCCAGGTTTTTTTGGGATCACATTTTGTTTTCTCAAACTTCTCTTTATAGTAAAGATTCCTACTCCTCGAAATTTGCTTATTGATTCGATTCCGAAATAGTTTATATTCGGTTTCGTATGTCAAATTATTTCGGTTGTTTCTCCATCTGCGGTACAGAATGTCTCTTTCTTTACAGCTCTTTATGATTTCTCTGGTAATCCATGCGGCATTTTTCCTATTACCTTTTGCTTTATGGACGATTGTTGACTTCTCATAAATTTCTGTCATTTTATCAGCTAGAGCATTAAAAGTGTGTCGGCGTTGTTTTGTTCCAGTATTGGGGTCCAATCCGTGGCTCTTATCAGCTGATCTACTTGGCTAGTGCTTATGACTGAACGCAAGGTTGGGTCATTTTCATTGGAGCACACCTCATAGACTCCGTACATGGTGCTATAGTGATCGGATATATTATTCTCAACTATAGCCGAAAATGACTTAAGCTCTGTTAGGTTCACCAGTATATGATCAATTAGTGTGGAGGTTCCCATATTCAAATCGACTTTGGTAGCCCCTCTAATGACATTGCACAAACCCTTAAAGGCCAGCATTTCCTGATAGTTGAGGACGCAGGATTTCGTACTTTCCTTAACATTTATGTTAATATCGCCCAATAGTATCTTCGCAAACTCATCAATGAAATCATTTTCGTTGTGCTTCGGAGGTCGGTATACTCCACTAACAATTTTGTTTTTTTTTAATTGAAAAGATCTTCACTGTTAAATGTTCGTAGGTTGATGTCGCAATATTAAGCCTTTCGTAATTTAAATGATTTTTAATAAACATGTCTACACATCCCCCTTTCCTTTTTTCTCTATTTTCAAATTCAGAACAGAATCCATCCAAGTTATATAAATTATTTTTGATATTAGTTTCTACTAACACAATTACATCAATAAAATTCAGTATCGGACACACACTCTCACAAAAGACATCCCAATTTTTTCTCAACGATCTAATATTCAAACACAAACAACGAAAATTCAATTTTTTTTAATTCATCCTTTGCTTCAGCAAAGTCTCCAAACTCAAAACAATTTAAATCAAAAATAATTTGATCTGTATTATTCATTTAAATAATTAAAATAATTATAATCTAATAAATTTAGGCAATTAATTTCGTTTTATTTTATTTATATCATTCATGCATTGAATAAACAAAACTTCTGCTCTCTCCTCTCTTCTTGCAAACACTTTTCCGGAGTTCACCCACACAAATCTCCAACCTTCTTATTTTGCTATTTTCTTTGTTTGCCACAACAATTGTTTGTTGATATTTGTGAGCATATCGTTTATGAATACGTTGTTGTTGTTCGTCTCAGTGATTTTTGCATTACCCATATTTTGGTTAATTTTTGCGATTGTCACTGGGCGAGTTACACGGGCATTGCTAACAAACGTTTCATTGATTAAGGTGTTATTAAATGATGCGACGATAGAAGATCGCTCGGGGTTTTTTGGTCGTGTGCGGTAAATATCGGAGATATCAGTGCTTGTGACTTCTTGTTTGATTGTTTTCCCAATAGCTTTGACAATATCAATTAAGTTTTCGTTATATGTTGGTGGTATATTTTTAATTTCGATAGTGTTTTTTTAATTGTCGTTGTTCCAGTCTGTTTATTAGTGTTTGCATTTGGGAAACGCACTCATCTTTTTTCTTTTTGTATTTCTTTCAACTTCTGTATTTCATTCATAAGTGTGTCCATAATGGTGTTATTTTTCTCTATGTTTTTATTTACGTGGTCGAACTTCTGTGAGACAAAGTTACAGAAGTCAGATATTCCCTTCATTTGGGCTTTCATGTTTCCAAGTTCGGACATAACTTCATTCATTATTGTTGCTGCTGGCTCTATGTTTTGTTTTTGTGGACTATTTAGTTCAGATCGATTCCTTTTATTTCCTTGCAGATCGGGTGTTAAAGGCCGTGTGGAAGGTTGTGGTGGAATGGTGGCAAGACCTTCGCTGCAGTAGCCGTATTTCCATGCCTTCCGTTTTGAACCCATGGATCTCCATGACTTTTCAGTCTCTGTGGTTCAATCGTAGTGGGGCAGCGGAAAGTGGCTTTTCCTTACTGTGTGCAAGAGGAAAAGCGGTGAAGTAAACAGCTATTGATGGGCGAGACAGTCGGTTACTGCAGTTATTGGAAATATATATTTTTCGAGTCAAAAACTATCGAAAATCACTTTTGTATTGATTTTTATTTATAATAAATGTTAAAGACACTGTTATATATGTATGTTTTATTTATACTTTTGCTTGGAAAATCACTTCGTCAAGGGAAATTTTCAAAAAAGGCTTAGATCAATTGGGCAAACAAGCTGATCACTTTGACAACAGCAAATTTATGGGGTTCCAGCATGGGTTCCGGAACTGCTTTATTTTAAGGGAGATATAGCTGAATTACAACTGGCACAGAATATAAAACTTACAAGACAGGAACCGTGCAGATATTGCTAAACTTGTAACAAATAGCAATGGCTTATTGAGATCCTGGCGGCCAGACTAGATATTGCATTCTAGGTAGGGCCGTGCAGCGTGTACTTGGCAAACCTTTTTTCCACAGCATAATAGAGATATCGAAAAAAAGGATTCGAAGATCCGTGGAAGCTTTCACATCAAGGAAACCATCGGACAAAAAATAGAGAGTGACCGGCTCAGTTGGTATTGCCACGTTCAAAGAAGAGATCATTTGAACCCTGTTAAGAAGGCAATATCAATGCATGTTCCAAAGACATCGCGATGTAGGAAAGGCAGGCCTATAAACACCTGGATCACACAAATGCGACGACATCGGCATTTCATTGGCCTCAGTAACCGAATGATCCAAAATCGGCAGGCCTGCCGATATTTTCTGAGGTCAAATAGGCGAACCCCACAGGCGGATCAGTAGAAATGCGGTGAAGTGGGAGGGTTGTGATCCCTTGTTTTCGGATCATAGCCACGCTGATAAAAGGAAGAAGAAGATCGAAAAAAAGGATCGGCGAAGTGATGAGCTTTCTTAATGCCACAGGGTAGATTTAAAAAACGTTCACTCCAATTTCACTTATGTCTGAGTCGAACATCCGATAAGGTTACGAGAGTTGTGATATTTTAAATGGCTAATTAGGTTTTAGCAGAGCTTTCCATCACATCCACCTCTACAATGTCATACTTCTTCGTGATAATTCATGCTTCAAAAAACGTTCTCTTAATAGAACAAACAAGAGGTTTGAACTCTGATCAGTCTGCACTACATTTAGTTCTTAGTGAGAACATTCTTATGGCAAATCCGTACTTACACGTCACAAACAAACATATGGATTGGCAATATTTAAAGCTATGTTAGATCGAATATGGCAAACTGCTAACCTTTTGTCAATAAAAAGAGAATTGAAATTAAATACCAAAGACTAATGACGAATCTAATAGCTGAAAGGAGAAAGATTAGAAAAATATAGCAACAAACTGTACTGTCAGAGTTTGTTAATCAATTGCCGAAGACATGGAGTCCTTCAGATTTTTATTATTTTCTTGTGTTTTTTTCATTACCTACGTAAGATGCTATAGTGTCGATCTCCTCGAAAAGTACCTAAAATCGGTTCAGACTGCTGTCCACACCAACAACTGGGCGGTGTTGGGGGACGCATCACGTTTCTGATTCAACTACTGTCATGAACTGAATGTTCTGTTCATCTGCAGATTCGTTAAGCGGCTAGGCATTCCCGACAGTCAGATCCTTATAATGATTGCCGATGACATGTCATGCAATCCAAGAAATCTGCCGCCGGGCCAAGTCAATGCCAACCAGCACATCAATGTGTACGGCGATGACGTGGAGTGGAATATCACGTGTACGAGGTCACAGTGAAGAACTTTGTTCGTCTCCTAACAGGAGGTACACAGAATGTACAGTGCGCTCAAGGAAGCTTCTTACCGATCCGGGAAGCAATGTCCTTATGTATGTGACTGGTCACGGTGGAGATGGTTTCTTAAAGTTTCCAGATTCTGAAGAAATCACCAGTCAGGAGCTGACCGATGCAGTTGAGTAGATGATCCTTCAAGATGAAGAACACATGGGCCAAAATAAACACCGAAAAAGCCGACGTATTTGTTGAGTTTCTAGTGGATACCTTTTAACCCAACGAATTTCAAATTCTTCAACAGAAGTGGAGCAGCCGGTGAAAAAATTTCTTCTGTCACACCTAATGAAATTTAATAAATTATTGATAGAGCTCTGCTTAAATTGGCAATTTTAATAAACGCATGTTTTAACTTGAACGATTTATGGTTTATGATCCCCAAACCAGGAAAAGACTCACGAACCAGCATCTTATAGAGCCATCTCTCTTTTACGCATTTTGCCAAAATCTTTAAAAAGGTTCATCTGAAGAGATTAATACCCCTTATAACTGGCGGTAATATGATTCCAATACACCAATTTGGTTTTGGAGATAGACCTTCCACCATAGAACATGTGCACCGAATTACTGACGTCATCGAAAAAGCTCTGGACGGTAAAATGATATTCTCAGCATTTATCGAAGTCGCAAAGACATTTAATAAAGTTTGACAAGAAGGCCTTTCACCAAGACTTGTTAAACGGTCTGGTAAAAGCAGAAGTGAGGACATTGCTCAGCTTGTCTAGTTCCACCTGCATTCTTGGCAGTCTATTGTTGCAATTGTATAGGTTAGCGAAGAGGATTTATTGTGTTTCTCTCAACAAATTGTTTAGTAGTTACAATAAGGTTTTTGGGTATTAAGAAACGTTCCCTTAAACTACATTGTACCTATCGATGTTCTGAGTAAGACGGTTTGTCGGATACTCTGCAGTATTTTATCGCAAGGTAGAGAGATTGAGAGACAATGGTAACATCTTGTACCTCTTGTCCTATTACAGAGTACCAGTTTAGTGGGCGCCCTGGTGCAGTGGTTAGTGTGTCGAACCACTGCGCGTGAGTTTCGTGAGTTTGATTCCCAGAAAATACCAAATAGTTTTTTCACGGTCCTACCTCTCGCAAACGCTCTCGCGAGCGTCTGACAAACATCCGAGAGTATTGTTGTTACGAAAAAGCTTCTCAAATCGCCGTTCGGATTCGGCATTGAACAGTAGGTCCCTTCCATTCGTGTGAAAAATATAACGCACGCAACATGAGTGGTTGCGAGAAGCTAGGCCCTGGCATTTTAAAGAGCTGTTGCGCCAAATATTTATTTATTTATTTACCTCTCGCAAACGTCAGACAAATGTTCGAGGGTATTGTTGTCATGAGAACGCTTCGCAAATATAAAAATTGTTCTTCGTATACGGCACAAAACTGTAGGTCCCTTCCATTTGTGTGAAAAATATAATGCACACAACGTGACTGGATGCAAGAAGCTAGGCCTAGGCCCTTCATGGGCTATTGCCCCAAATATATATGAAGGTTAGTGGCTACAAGGTACGCAAAAGGGACTCAGCTCTGGGGTCATTGTCTGAACATCGGCATAAGTCATGGTGTGCGTTAGTCTCATACCCCATGTATTGTCTAGTGTGAGACCATGTGCTGTCTTCTTGTCATGTTGGGGATCGTATTTCGTTAGCCCTGTCTAGATGGTACGGATTGGACCAACGTACATCCCAGTCATATTGCCTACCTCACAGCACAAGGATATAAGCTGCCGGTGGGCAAAGAAACGTAGACACGTAGGTTAGTGGAGTTCATTAGAAGCAAGTGGAAGAGTTTACGTACCTCGGGGAGTTATTCATTAGTCAGACTGGATCAATTTTTAGAGAACTTTGTCGATCTGTTTCAAGTCGAAGTAAGTGCGAAAGCTAAGATATTGGTCTCGTATGGCCATGAAAACTGGATAGTGAATTAAATAGCGAACACAAGCTGCCAAAATATTACTGTTTCGTGCGTTGTTGGAATAACTTGCAGTTATTGAGTGAGAAACACCAGAGTACACGAGACATTAAATCCTGCTTCGATTATTTGGTGACGCAATGTACCTATACGAATTCACCAAACCAGTATCCAAAATATGTAATGATTACCATGGCATTAGATAAGCGTCCTATTGGCAGGCCTCGGAATAGACGGGTAGGTAAGTCCAAAGTCTCTTCTTGACCCATCTTGGATTTTCTTCTAGTGTGGTATCACTATTTGGATGATTTTCAAAACGTTTTGGGAAATCGTATACCCTTTTGACAAAAATTTTTTTAAAAAAAACATGAACTTTTCAAATGACTTGAAATAAATAAGCTAAGCTAAACTTAAGATATAAGTGGAACTTGGGGTATATTGTGCTATTTAGCTGTTAGACAAACTTATGAACAGTATCACTAAATGGGCCTAAGAGACGCATCCGACGATGACTTTTCCCCTAATTACAAGAAACCGATACGATTTCTCTTACGAGAAACCTTCGTTATGCTCGTACATTATCTACGAGTACTATCTCTACTACATTTCGTTTTGTGTTCACCATGGAATTTCACCCCATCTTTCCCTCGCTACTTCGTCTGTCGTGCACATTCTCCTACGCCTATTTAGATTTTAAATTCGAAATGATATTGGATAATTGTATGGACAGTCCACCCACGAAGCTTTATTTTGAAATTGCAATTTACCAGAATGATTTTCAGGAATAATTTTTGATCAAAAGCAAGGCGCAGGTACATAATAATGAGAGGAGGAGGATGTATATACAAAGGTGGTGACCATGACACTTTGAGCACAGACAGCCAGTTTAAATTTTCTGCCAAATGGCCACCGGGGCGTTGTATCGAAATTGTGTGCCCTCATGTCCATGACACGTTGATATTTTCCTTTTATCAAATGGATGGAATTTTGGGCTAAACCTTTGTGTGACCAACAAATTTACATACACTTCCAATCTATAGCAAATGGGTTTGTCGGTGGAATGAGAGGTATATGCCAAGCCATATTAGAGTTTTAGCCTTTTGGAAACTACGCCATAGCGGTTTATAATTTTTTTTCGAGGTAGAAATATATTTTGCGAGAAACTGATAGGGACACCTAGCCTTTGACTTTTCAGGCTTGTAATCTGGCTGTAGAATTTTGTTTGGTTCAGAATTGGAAGCAATTCTATCTTGGATGAGCTAAAGTTAAAATTTTGTATAAGGCTGTACAAAAAGTATCTACAGAGAAAGAGGCATGCCATGTTTTAGAGGCAGTGATAGGAACAATAGGCAGTATCTAGTAGTGGCTATGACCATTTATAAATGTGGACAGTCATATAGAAAGTCGTTCGTAGTGTCAAAATACTTTACTTCTGCAATCATTAAGTTGCGAAGTTGTGATTTATAAGCTCTCATCTGTTTTCTACAGCTTCTTACATCGACACTTTGTGAATCGGCATCTCTATAAGCAATTTGTTCGTTTTACTTTACTTAATCACAGATACGAAAAGACACCATTAACCTCTCATGGTTAGTGGTACAAGTTGAGTTATGTCACCGACTTTTTGCTACCCAGGGACTGAAACTAGCCACATCTTTTAATGAAGCGAAGAATATTGATGACGCCTGAGGACATCAGTTTGCCGAGGTCGTCAAAGAAAGGAGCCCCAGGCGATGCAGCAGTCTTTTTTGTCACAGGACCGGACATGTGCATAGGAGGTGAAGGATGGATTCCTCTTCTTCTTCGTCTCTACAGCTCCTGCAGAAGTCGCTAGAAAGAAGGTCCAACCTTTTATCATATTGGCTATCAGACCATGTGAGGAGTAGTGAGTGAGGATACCGATAACGCATATCTGTGATGGCTTTAGCGTAACCAGCCCGGCACTATATTTCTGATCCAGCCTAGGTCAGATCTGTTTCAAAAATATACAGGGTGTCCGCCGGGAAGGTATACTACTTTGTTTGTTTATAATTTTTGATTAAATGAAAGAGAATGGATCTTATATTGATAAATGTTTTATTTAATGTCGGCAATTATGTATGGAATACAATATCAGGTAAATGTCCGCCTCTGCTAGTCTCACAAATGCGAGCCCTTTTGAGCACATTTTTCATTACATTCTCACACATTTCACGCGGTATTTCATTAATTTCATCACGAATATTTTGTTTGAGTTGCTCAAGCGTTTCTAGTTTGTTTGCATAAACCTTGCTTTTCAGATATCCCCACAAAAAGAAGTCAGGAGCAGTCAAATCAGGCGACCGTGGAGGCTTATTCACATATGCATTCAAATGAAAATGTGCCTCGTCACTCATTATGATTTTTTCATGAAAATCGGGGTTGTCATGGGCTAGCTGTAACATCGTATTGGCATATGTACGGCGGCGTAAATGGTCTTCTTGAAGAAGCTCTTGTGTCAACTGAATCTTAAATGGAAACAAATGCAAATCCTTGTGCAAAATTGTGACCAAAGTCGTTCTTTGAAGACCAAGCTGCTGAGCACGGCGTCGAATTGAGGTTGATGGATTGTTTTGAACACTTCCTTGAACAGCAGTAATGTTTTCAGCCGATCTTGCAGTACGTTGTGGCCCATGCTTGGGCCTATCACCTAAAGACCCTCTTTCTTCGAAATCATTCACTACACGATAAATAGTGCGTTTTGTTGGCACGTTGTTTCTCCCAAAAATTTCACGTAACTTTCTCATCGTCACAGTAATCGATGATTGATTTTGATAAAATGTTTTAGCGATTAAAACACGTTGGTTTATCGAATATTTTTCCATAATAAATTTGCCACGTGTCTACTTCACGACTGCCAAATATGAACTGTCAAGACTAATGTTTACCAAAATGGCGGCAAAACAAAGTAGTATACGTTCCCGGCGGACACCCTGTACCACGTTGAGCAATTTTCCCATCTGTGAGACATCAAATCAATACGAGTACAGTCCTTAACCACTTAGACGATGGTGATATGGCCTTGAACTTTAATGAGTCTTCCGATGCAATAAATTCCCGAATATGCACCGTACCTCATAGTAAAAGCAAAATAATAACAGCAATCATGTCCCTCAAGAAAACGAAAGCAGTAGGTATTGATGGTATCCCTGCCAAACTATTTCACTCCGCGGAAAATGGCAAAGAGGAGTTGTCATCAAGCTTCCGGAAAAGGGAAACCTGATGCAGTGTGGAAATTGGAGATGTATATGTTAATAGCTAGAATCATATTAGAACGTACTAAAGAACATACGTAGGGACGGGAAGATTATTATTATTTTTTAAAAACTGAAGACAAATTACCATGGCAAGTAACATCGTCGAGCAACACGTGCAAATGTTTAAAATGATGATTATCAAATTGACTTTATTATCAAATTGGGTGTTCTGTTATGGCAACGATGCAGGCGTTGAGTCCATTTTACGGTTTACATGGTCATCCTTCACAGTCTACTATTCAACGTTTGGTGGCACATATTCGACTAGTTCAGTGAACAATCAGCCAATACCCATACATCAACGAAACGCAAGATCTACCGAAAACATCGCCGCTGTCCATGCGAGTGTGCAGGAGAACCCGAGGCAGTCAATTTCGCGCCGCGCACAAGAACTCAGCCTTTCGCAGACATCAACTTGCTGAATTTTGCATCGGGCGTTAGGCCTACATCCGTACAAAATCCAACTACCGCAGGAGCTGAAGGAAAACGACCATACACAACGCAGTGTGTTCGCTGACTGGTTTCTGGAGCAGTTGGAAGCGGACCCCGATTTCAGCAAAAAAAAAAAACATCTTCAGTTAGGAGGCCCATTTTTGGATGAACAGGTACGTCAACAAGCAAAATTGCCGGAGTAGCAATGCATTCGCAGAAAGTCACCATCAACGGAGAGCGATACCAATCGATGATAACCAATTTCTTTTGGCCCAAACTGGATGATATGGATGTGAACGACATGTGGTTCGAACCGGACGGCACTCCATGCCACACAGCTGATGCCATAATGGACATTCTGCACGAGTGATTTGAGAGCGATGTTATCTCACGCAGAGGCGACGTAAAATGGCCACCGAGATCATGCGATTTGACCCCGTTAGACTTTTTCTTGTGGGGTTGTCTTAAGTCACAGCTCTATGCTAATAAGACGCAAACGACCAGTGAAATAAAAGTTAAAATAACCCATGCCAGCCGCGGCGGCCATTTGCACGATGTCATATTTCACACATAATGTCATTGATAAGCCTTTCAAATAAAATGAAAAATCCTTTGATATCTCTCACACAATTACCTACCTACCTAACCTATTGGAAAACCCTTTATATAGATATGAACACATAAATAAAATACACAAATTGATATATATTTGTAAGTAAATAAATAAACTTACTTACTTACTTACTTAGATGGCGCTACAGTCCGGGGTGGACCTGGGCCTCAACCAACAAACCTCTCCAGCCAGCACGGTTACGAGCCAGCTGCCTCCAGTTGCGCACGCCAAGTTGGCTGAGGTCCCCCTCCACTTGTTTGCGCCACCTACCGCGAGGTCGTCCTCTACTGCGTCGTCCGTCCGGGGTGGATTCGATGACTTTCTTAGCAGGGAGGTTGGGCTCCATCCGCTCTAAATGACCCAGCCATCTAAGTCGCTGTATGCGAGCTCTTCTGGCTAAGTCAATGTCCTTGTACATGCCATATAGTTCAGCATTGTACCTTCTCCTCCACTCACCGTCTATGCAGACGGGACCAAAGATCGCTCGAAGAACTTTTCTCTCAAAATAACCAAGGGCATCCTCATCCGGTTTTGTAAAATCCCGTGCCTCTGCGCCATACAGCAGGACTGTGAGGATTAATGTCTTATGAAGAGTTACCTTAGTAGTTCGAGATAGGGTTTTGTTACTCAATTGCCGTTTTAGCCCATAGAAACAACGATTGGCAAGAGTTATTCATCGTGTAATCTCCCTACTGATGTCATTTGTGGAGCTGACTATAGAGCCTAGGTAGACAAAATCCTTTACTACCTCAAAGTTGTATCTATCTATTGTGGCGTTCTGTCCAAGACGCCGATGTTCGGTGTCCTTTTTGTAGACAGCATATATTTTGTTTTGCTTTCATTGACTGCTAGACCCATCTTTGCTGCCTCGGTCTCAATACTCGTAAATGCCCCATTGACGGCCCGCTGAGTTCTTCCGATTATGTCAATGTCATCGGCATAAGCGAGTAGTTGTACAGACTTGAAGAAGATTGTACCTCTGGTGTTGGCTTGTGAGTTTCGTACAATTCTCTCAACTACTATGTTAAAGAGATCGCATGATAGCGCATCGCCCTGTCTAAAACCTTTCCTGACAACGAATGGTTCGGTGATGTTCTTACCGACTTTGATGGAGCAGCTAGGGTTCGCCATCGTCATTCTGCACAAACGGACGAGCTTGGCAGGGATGCCAAGACTAGACATGGCTCTGTATAACTCGTCTCTATACACGCTATCATAGGCAACTTTGAAGTCGATGAAGAGGTGGTGCGTATCGATTTTATATTCATGGGTTTTTTTCCAAGATCTGCCGTAGTGTGAATATTTGGTCAATGGTGGACTTTCCGGGCCTGAAACCGCACTGATAAGGACCTATCAGGTTGTTGACGATCGGTTTTAGGCGTTCACATAATACGGCAGGCAGGATCTTATATGCGATATTTAGGAGACTTATACCTCTGTAGTTGGCGCAGTTCAGAGAGTCTCCTTTCTTCAGAATCGGGCAAACGATGCTAAGGTTCCATTCATCGGGCATACTTTCGTCCGACCAGATTTTACAGATGAGTTGGTGCATGTTCCTTACCAACTCATCTCCTCCTGCCTTGAAAAGTTCAGCGGCAAGGCCGTCAGCTTCAGCAGCTTTGTTGGATTTGAGTTTAGATATCGCTATCCTCACTTCATTCTGATAGGGTTGACGGGAATCTTGACTGTCATCGTCACTATTGAATGGCTCATTTTGCCTGACAGCGGAATATTGTTCATCATCGCCGTTTAACAGTCTGCAGAAGGGTTCCTTCCATATCCTCAGCACCGACTGCGATTCTACTGCCATATTGCCATTTTCATCCCTGCAGGCTTCTGTCCTGGCTTTGAAACCCTGGCATGTTCTTTTTACCTTTTGGTAAAATGTTCGAACATCATTCCTGCAATAAAGTCTCTCAATCTCCTCGATCGAGCGTTTCTCATGGTCCTTTTTCTTCTTTCTGAGTCGATGTTCCTCTTTTCTTCTGCTCACGTAAATCTCGTAAGCAGCTCTAGTCCTTCTATGCAGCGCCGCTTTGTACGCCTCTTGTTTTGCTGCATGTGCTTGCCGGCATTCCTCAAACCAGGGGTTTCGTTGTAGTGGCCGAGAGAAACCCAGTATATCAGAGGTGACATCTCTGATGGCTTTTTGGCAACCCTGCCACTGGTCTTCCGCATTTGCTGCTGGCGGCATAGGACTTAGATTAAGATTAGAAGAAGCTCGATCGGCAGAGGTTCTGGCGGTCTCTTGCGATTGTAGCTTTTCGACGTCAAATTTCCTCACAGTATTTCGTTGATTTCACTCTGTTGTGAAAATCCGCATCCGTACCTTGGCTACAACTAGATAGTGATCCGAGTCCACGTTGGCTCCTCGGAAAGTCCAGACACCCAAAATACTGGAAGAGTGCCTTGCGTCGATCACAATGTGATCGATTTGGTTGACGATTTTTCGATCAAAGGAGAGCCATGTTCCTTTGTGAATATCGAGACGTGGGAACCGCGTACCAGCTACGACAAAGTTTCGCCCCGCCGCAAAATCGATTAGCCTGAGTCCGTTGTCGGATGTGATGTCGTGTAAGCTGTGCTTTCCGACCACGATTCTAAAGACTTCCTCTCTTCCTAGCTTTGCGTTAAAGTCGCCTAGGATAATTTTAACGTCTTGTCCAAGAGCTGGTAGAAGTCACCCTTTGACGCGTCGTCCATCTCCTCGTGAGGGGCGTTAACGCATATTAGGCTAATGTTTAGAATTTAGAATTTAGCCTTTAAAATTTCGCCTTAATACGGATAGTCATGAGGCGCTCATTCACATGCCGGAAACTCAAGACTTCTTGCCTAAGTCTGCCTCCAATGACAAATCCGCACCCGAATAGACGCTGTCCTTGTTGTCTGTAGCAGTCGCCGTAGTAGATGTCGCAGTTTTTCATCTTCCTTTTGCCCGGCCCATCCCATCGCACTTCTTGGATGGCGGTAATGTCTGCTTTGAGACACTCTAGGACCTCCGCAAGTTGTTCGGCTGCACGTGGTTTGTAGAGAGACCTAACATTCCACGTGCAGACACGAAGATCATTGTCCTTTTTACGATTGCATGGGTCGTCAACAGCAGGTAATTAAATACATAAAAGTGCAACGAATGAATAGCAATAATAAATAAATAAATAAATATTTAAACAAATAAATCAATAAATAAATAAATAAATGACCGGGCGGCTGCTGCCACTGCTAAGACCTCTTCCCTGCTAGGGTAGGCGGTAGAAAAAGGGGCCTTACAAAGTCAAAATGTGGCATCACGTAGTCTGATATGAGCACGAGACCAAAGTAATCAGGTAGGATCATCGAGTGACCAATTTTATTTGGTTTCCAGTTTGCTGACTGGCTAATTCATATAGCATTAATAGCTGCTGACGAGCGTATAAGGATGTCTAACGGTAGCAGGATGATAATAGCCTCGAGTCCTGTAGTTCGGATTGTCCTAATTGCACTGGTAGTGCCAATGCACTTTGGTGATTGCTTTTAAGTTGGTGATTTTGTTGACAACTGGCCACCATACTAGATTGCCGTTAGTCAGTATAGGTCTAACTACAGCCGTATACATTCATAGTATGGCCTGGGAACGCAGGTTCTCGCAAAAATTCTACTACATGAGTAAAAGGCTTTTGTTACTTTCTTAATTCTTTCATATATATTTAATCTCCAATAAAGCTTTTTTGTCCAGTATGTGGCCCAGGTATTTTGCGCTATCAGACAGACTGAGTGGAATACTATCCACAAAAGGTGTTCCAAATACTGGTACTTTCTTTTTGTTCGTAAAAGCTACTAGTTCAGTTTTTTTGGGGATTTACCTTTAGACCTCAGTTCCAGGCCCATATGCCAAGAGTATTTAGGGCTACGTCAAGTTGTTCGCTCAGAGTGGGCAGGAATTTCCCTGTTGCAAGCAGCATAACGTATTCTACTGCATATGTAAATGTCGAGCAATCTTCCAAGTGTTTTCAGGATGAAAGAGGTAAGGCTTATTGGCTTCAAGTCATTTGCGGTGGTGTAACTAGCCTTGCCCGTCTTAGGTATAAAAACCACATTGACCTCCCTCCATGTTCTTAGTACTTGACATTGTTGAAGACTACTAGGAAATAGCTCCTTGAGTACTGTGATAATTACCGGTGTAGTTTCTTTCAGCATGATCAGGATAATCACATCAAGTCCTGGCGATTTAAAGGGGAAGAACGATCTAATTGCCCACTCTATTCTATCCTCTGTTGCCAAATCCGCAGGGGGACCCGAGTCAATATGATTATTGCAATAAATAAATAAGTAAATAAATAAAAGAACAAATAAATAAATAAATATATAAATAAATGAATAATAAATAAATAAATACTCAAACAAAAATTAGGAAAAGGAAATAAATTAAATGGGAGCCGTGGCGTAAGTGGTTAGTGTGTCGGATCACTACGCATGAGGTTCTAAGTTCGAATCCCAGAAAATATCAAAAAGTTTTTTCACGGTCCCACCTCTCGCGAGCGTCTGACAATCATCCGAGAGTATTGTTGTCACGAAAAAGCTTCTCAAATCGCCGTTCGGACACGGCACTAAACTGTAGGTCCCTTCCATTCGTGTGAAAAATATAACGCACACAACATGAGTGGTTGCGAGAAGCTAGGCCCTGGCACTTTAAAGGGCTGTTGCACCAAATATTTGTTTTTTTTTGTAAATAAATTAAAAACAATAAACAAAATAGGAAAAGAAATATAGGTATGTATGCACAATTAAATCAATAAATAAGTAACAAGAGAACAGAATTTAACATGAAGTACATAAATAAATGGTTACAGTGAAAAAGAGTAACTGCATTTACATTTTAACAACATTAAGTATTTAATTCACTCACGAGCAAAACCGCATCTTGTCTTAAATGTGTTATATAGTTTAAGGAGTCTATAAGCTATCAATTCAACATTCGCTCTTTCGTTAATATTAAAAGTTGCGTGGTGCCAAGTTAAATCTAGCATCATTTTTAAAAGCTTTGTTTTGTGGCACTTGCAATTTCTTTATATGGCACGCTGCAGAGTCACCCCATACCTGGCACCCATATAGCAAAATTGCCTGGAAAATTACTTTAAAGTAATTTTAAAGAACTTTTAGCGCTTTCCAAAGCGACTAATTTGATTCTCTTTCACTGGAGAGATTTTCAAGGTAGGTCGCTATCTTTTTGCTTTTAAATTCGCGAATACTATCTCTAAGCCGATTGCATAACGGTTAAGGACCGTTTCTCCCTCACCAGTTCAATGATTTCTCTGGGATACTTTTCGTTGCGGTTGATCTTATAGCTTCTTGAAGGAGTGTTTTTCAATGCCGCTCTTTGAATTGCTTCCACGAAACGATCAATTTCGTCCTCTAGTTCACAAGGTATTCTAAGTGATACATTTAACCCGATATTTGTTTCGCAAAGCCCTCCCAGTTTATTCTATTGCTGGTGAGTCTTGGAGGCCCTTTTTTCTTGATCAGCGCTTCTCCAGGTAATAAAATTACCGGCGAATGGTCAGAAGAGAGATCACAACATTCTTTGACTGGTGTAAACTTCTCGTAAATGCATTTTGTAACAAAAAAATCGATAAGATCGGGAATTTTTTGTGAGTCAGTTGGCCAATAGGTCGCTTTTCCTGTCGAATAAAAACAACAACCGCATTCATATGCCACTTCGTAGAGAATTTTTCCTTTAGAAGATGTACAACTTCAACCCAGAAGGTGTGCTTCGCGTTGAAATCTCCACCAATAAGGAAATTTGAACCAAGCTCATTGAAGACACGAAAGTAGTCATCTTTTTCTAGTAAGCATCGCGGCGGACAGTAAACAGATACTATATTGCAGCTCAGGTGTTTATTTTTAACCCTTACCGCACACAACTGCAGTTTTTCAAGCTCTATGCTTATATCGGCCGAATTTTCGATGTTAGTTTTAATGAATAAGGACGAACCGCTCCGCGCTCTATCAGAAGGATGATAGGCGTGATAACCAGCGTAGCCTCTTATCTTTATCTGCGATTCCCTTGTTAGATGGGTTTCGGAGATCAATCATATGTCGATATATTCTCTTATTAGAAACATTTCTAATTCGTTAGATTTTTGTAAGAGTCAATTTGCATTCCATGTTACTATTTTAAACAAAGCGTCCATATTTACTTAGATTTAGATATAAGGTTAGTCATACAAAAGCTTTCGACGTTACTAAGACGTTCGAGAATCCGTTTGTTAGCGAACTTAGCGTAGATGCAGTTCAGAATTTCATTCAACGGATCAGAGGGTGGGCCGTCGTTTCGTTTAGTTGCTTTGACTGCAGCCTGAGAATACGTCAGACGTACAGGGTTCGCTGGCTTATCCGAAGCTATTTTTCGTTCAGCCTTTTTAGTGGACGACTTTGACGTAAGTTTAATCGGCTCAGAATGCTGGTTGACTGTTGTAAGAGTCTGCCCTGCTGATTCAAGCGTCCTTTCAGTCGGCTTAGTTGTTTGAACAATTGGTTTACGAGCCCGATCGACTGATTTTGTTCCCCGTACGATCGGCGTTGTAGATTTTTTCCGTCGCATCTGTAGTTCCTTAGCGACTTCGCAACTGCGATAATTTACTGGGTGCCTTCCTTTGCAGTTAACGCAAGTTGCTTTTTCATTTTTGCTCAAACTGCAATTTTCCGAAGAGTGTTTTCCAGCGCACTTAACGCAGCCCGGCTCTTTCCGAAAGTACGCCTGTGTATGGTTAAACTCTTGGCAATGCTTACATTGAGGGATGGTCTTCGTGTTGACACGTAGCGGCTCGATTTTAACGACCATACTCATGATTGTACGAATGTTATATATCCTTCCCTGGCTTTCCGTTTTATCGAATGACAGCACAGAAAACGGAAGTTTACGTTTCACTATAGGTTCTTCTCCACGCTCGGGTCGTTTTCTCTGCTTTTTTAAAAGGTTCACGGCGTCGAGAATGTTATAACCTCTAACGCGTAAATCACCTATAACGTCTTCTTTAGCGCATGATGGATGAAGTCCTCTAGCTACGACAATCAAGGGTCTCTCAGACTTGTTTTCGTAAGTATGTCATTGAATTTTTTCGTTGTTAAGCTTTTGAGATACAGCCCGATAGCCCTCAGCATCATTAACCTTGATTTTCCATGCATCGTTTCGCAAGGAAGTTATTTTAAATTCAGTAGCGATCGTTGTTTTTAAAATTTTCCTCAAAGAATTGTAGTCCGCAACACCTGTAATATTTATTGGTGGAGGTGCGCGTTTGCTTTCAATTTTCTTATCAGGTTTTGGCTACGCTTTCCGATAAGGTTCGTGTTGTGGAACAATCTCGGGCGATGAGGCGGCCTAGCGTTTTTTAGATCGTCTTCGTTTAAGTATCCAATCCGTTTAGCAAGCGAGTTCTTCTTCGTCCGTGCTGTAGTGATGGCTACCCGGAGAAGGCTCACCATGAGTTTTTGAAGACTCGTTTTGAAGCAAAGAAAGTTTATTCTCTGATTCAAGTTTCTCAACTTTGCTTTTGAGCTCCCGATACAACAGCTCCATTTCGTCGAGCCTCGTACGGAGCACGGCGTCTTCCTTTTTCAGAGTACTCTCTTCCAAGGTTTGCGTTTCCCGAATTAACACATCCGGGTTTGCGACACTTTCATTTTACACTTTAGGAGAAGACTTTTGAGGCGGAGATCTTTGTAGCCTTAAGCTTTTCCTAGATGGGTTTATTAAATTTTGGTGCAATAAATAGCTCTCCCTAGAATCCGTAGAGCATGCCTCTTGCGAGGGTGGATTTTCCAGTTGAACTGGGCTGCCACCTGGGGTATTAATACCGTTTGTTGTGTTCATTGCATAAAATTTTAATACCGTGATCTAAAGAAAGACGGCGGGTTGGCATTTTAATCACCTTTTACGACAGGCATGCCTACCGTGGGTATATTCTGACCTCTAACCCACAGGAGGGTTACTTTGTGCAATATAGTTTTGTTGTCAGTGGGAAATACTGATTTTCTATTTATAAATTGGTACAGCATCTTCATTGTTATTCCGATTTTCTTTAAAGTTCTATCAGTATGGTCCTTTAATGTCTGCTTGGTATCTAAATAAATATCTAGATATCTAACATAGGGCTCTCAATTAATAGTATAGCCAGTTGGAAAAAAGCAAGACTTTCATTTTCGGGTGATTGATTGATTGATTCCCTACGTTCAGATTGATTTTTCATTTGTGGTAATATTTTACCAATATTTTTATTCCATTTTGGAGATTCCTCTCAATATTGAAAGGGAAACCAGAAGAAAGGGAAAGGTCGCCACAACTTTTATACCACGACAATGCACCTGCTCACACTGCAGCAAAAAAAAGACCAATTTTTGCATTTGGATGCATCTAGGAACATTGGACCAGCAATTTACACTGAGATGAACTCTGCGATGTAGATTGACAGAGTTTATTGCTAGATGTAGAAGCTGTCGCCATGGCTGACAAACTCCCATGCATTTTTTGTATGAGCCATCATACTGCTCTTGGCAAAGATAGAACGCAAAGCACTGCATAAGGCACTACATCCCAGGAAATGCTTCCAACAGCTGCTCCTTATGCATGAAATGAAATTCAGAGTGTCGGCATTTAATATGAAAACAATTTCCGTCCACTTGATTTACTTGACCCCTTCGTCATGCACACACCTAGTAAATACTTCTTTGGCAAAACATAAATGTAGTGGCCTCCAGTTCTCCTCTCCTTGTTATAACCTCTCAACTGGAACTTAACTAAAGTTGCCATACTTTATGCACTGAAATGTTTATAACCGCAACGCAACGAACTTGTAGTCTCGGTAACCGCTTTTCAAGAGCAAACCTCCAGTGTTAACGACGGCCTGAGAGATGTCGTTTCGTCGTTCTTTACCACCAAATGCCGTAGATACACCATAAATGCATGGGTTAATTCTGTCGACCGCAATAACCTGTCAACCCAAAGTCCTTACTCCTAGGTTCCCAAACATTGTAACACATCGTATTTGAAGCACAACAAGGCTCATGCAGTCAAACTGCGCGGCAGCAAAGCTGAAGTATCCTACTTCTGTTGAGTAAGTGGATTTCGTGTACTAGACAGTGGAACTGGGTGATAGGGCTTCGCTCCTTGAAACATGCACATGCACATTCGCATTTTTCGTGGCAGTTACACTGTGGCCTTTAAATTGTCGTAACAGGAAATTTCAATTACTGTTTCTGTACGAATTGCGAAATTATGTATCTCTGTAACTTTTGCTTTATGTGCATGTAGACGGAGCCACACATGCCAGACCACTGGATTCATTAAATGAAAAAAAAAATTAAAAAGTTATCGATTAAGTTTTTCAATTGTAATTCATTGTAAGCCATCGGATGGATTGTGGTCACATTTTGAAGAATTAAGGGAAATTAATTGGCCCGTCAGATGGGTCAATAAATGTCGAATTTAATCTGACATTTGAGGGCTACAAACTGCAAATTGGGATATCGTACGTTGAGGGTACATAAACCACACCTACGGACTCCATTCTAAATAATTATCGTGATTTGCCTTGACCGATTTACCTTTAAAGAAGAACTTACTACTCTTTCGGAATTATTGGACATATTGAACAGATATGCTTGTCCAATTGAGTTACATTCAAGTTGTTGAGTCGATGGACTCGATGCTGGTTCGGTGCAACAAAAAGGCAAATTGATGGTTGGGTACACTCGGTTACTTTATTAGATTAGATACTGTGCTCGACCGCACGCCAGTAAAATCAAAAGAATAATGGCCGAGTCGTAAAACCGGAAAAGCTTACGACACAGCAAAAATAATGGCGGAAAGCAATGAACTGGTGAACGTACTAGATTTCTTGCGATTATTGAATTGATTCTTGCAAGTATTATACATTGCATAAAAGGTACTTTTTCACCTGAACATTACCGGCCGCCTTGGCCCGTAGCGCCTAAATGTACTCTAGATAAAAAAAATTCATTATTAGCGTAACCTTAACTAATGCAGGATGTAGTAAATTCAGTGATATAGAGATATATTATAATAGAACAAAAGTAGGTACATACATGTGATCATTCTCTACTTTAAGCGGAATATAGCATAAATATTGGACGTTAAAGGTTGCTAGCTGAGATAATTAAATATTTATTCAATTAAAAATTAAGTTTATAGATACTTCATCTAAAATTAAAGGAGGAAACCAAGCGTATAGTGGACGTGTGGATGAAAATATTCTTTTCAATCGGATGGGAGAACGCAGAGTTTGACGATGGGACGTGTAACGTCACCCATCTGAGTCTTGATAGTTACCACCCTGATTCTACCGTCCGGTCCGGGAAAAACGCGAATTACCCGACCTAGTCGCCATTCAGCAGGCGGTAGTTGTTCGTTTCGAATGACCACCAAATCATTTACCTTTACGTTTTCGTTCGGATGTTTCCACTTGTACCTTTTGTGGAGCTCGGCTAGATATTCCTGTTTCCAACGACGACAGAATTCTTGGTACAGACACTTCAACCGTTTCCAACGATTGATTATTGATAAGGGTGGATTATGAATTTCTGGTTCAGGAGCAGCGAGTAAGGGGGCACCGCGGATAAAGTGTCCCGGTGCCAGTGCAAGAAGTTCCGTTGGGTCGTCGGACACTGGTAAAAAAGGCCTGAAATTTAGACAGGCTTTAATGCGACTCAATAGAGTCGCGAACTCTTCCAAAGGAAGTCTGATATTGGAGTCATTTTTGCGAAAATGGGTTTTGAAGCTCTTGATTTCGAATGGATCTGAGAAATCAACTCCTTTGTAGGTGAATGTGGGTGACAAGGAACACCTCCCTATTGGAAGTGCCGCCATAATTTGCTTTCTCATTTGTTGACGATGAATCACATATGGTTTATAGTTCCTGATGTATGATTTTATAAGATTTGCCACTCTAGGGATCCAGAAGGTATGACGAATCAAGCGTAACATTAACGCGTTATCTCCATGAAGTGAAATTCCATGAATGAAGCGTACCATAAGATGTGATAAGTGTGTGTGTTCGTTATAAAGTAAAGTGGGATGTGCTACGAGCTCGTTGACATAAAGTTGATCAGGGTCCAACATCGGAGTCAACGATACGATGGATTTTTTTATTGGAATCGATTTACCAGCGGATAACAATTGACGTTCTTTTTGAAAAGGTACGCATTCTGCTAGCAATATTAAGCGAGTTCTAATGAAATTAACTTCTGCCGGTGAAAACTCATCCGTAGAAATGAAAGCTGAGTGCGGTCGTTTCGAAACTTGGTGGAAAAATCGAAAGATACAGGATATGATACGCAGGGCATGAGAAAAAGACGAAAATCTTCCTAGAATCTCCTCGTTATTTTGCGCTACTGCGCATACGATAGGTTCGACTTCTAGAGCCTGTTCAGGATCTGAGGCTGGGGAGCTTACCAGCCGTTGATCCTCTGGCTCTCGTAGCCAAGATTGGGCTTTCCACGAAAGAGAGCTGCCCTTTAGATCTTGTGGTGTAAGTTCACGAGTCGCGAGATCGGCAGGATTCTTCGCGGAAGGAACGTGCGACCAATTGCTAACGTTAGCTCCGAGATTATCAGATTTTTTAGTCGTACGGCTAGTTACAAGCGGTTTCCACCTCCAGGGTGACTTACGAAACCATACCACCACGATAGCTGAATCTGTCCAAAGAACAAGCTGAAAGGTATTGATAGGGAAAGTTGGTAGATAAAGCTTGATGAGTTTTGAGAGGAAAATACCCCAACATAGCTCTAACCGCGGTAACGAAACTGACTTAATTAAAGCCACCTTTGGCATGTTTTTTAGAGTGAGATAATTGGAGATTACTTGGGAATACGGTGATTGTAAGTTTATATTCCCCGACAAGGACATTTCAGTACGACGGAACTGCTTTAATGCGAGGTTTTTCGACATACTAAGTTTCAACTTCGATGGCACTTCAGGCCGAAAAGGAAGTCGAACGATATATCGCCCGTCGGGTTGCCTTGCAGTGGCTCTCTTGTAGAAGTCTTCGCAGTATTGATCCGAAGCCGACATACGAGTACTAGTGTAAATGTAAGGAATCTCCTCTAACTCGCAAAACTTTTCGAGTTGCTCGTCTAGCGTATGATCGGCAAGGGACACCGTGGTCGTGAATGAGGCGACTTTAGTAGATAAGAGTCCAGACAGAATCCAACCGAACACTGTCTTTTGTGCGACCAGATTGGCTGATAAGTGTTTTAACCCCTGCCGTATGATGGTTGGGTATAAATCAGCCCCTAGGAGAAGGTTTACCTGAGAAGGCCGGTGATACGTGGGATCAGCAAGATGAAAGTCTGTCAAGTGCTCAATCTGAATAGGACTGAATGAAGCAGCTGGTAGATTATCAGTAAGCCTCTCTAAAACAATGGCTTGAACGGCGATGGGTGACGATAAATCTTCATGATTCACCAAATGAAAAGAACAAAGCTTATTAGAGCTAGCGGCGTGTGAAGCGGATATACCGGAGATTGTTGAATTTATCCGTGAGACAGGAAGGCGAAGTCGTGTTTGCACGGAGGATGAGATAAACGATACCTCCGACGCAGGATCAATGAGCGCTCGAGTAGTATGTTTAGTGCCTTGAAGCATTATTTGCACTAAGGCAGTGGCGAGCAGCACTGGTTTTTGGATGGAAGTGACAAAGGAATGGTTGTTAGATTCCATGATGAATGGTTGCGCAGTGGACTGTAGTTGTGATTGAGTGAATGATGTTGTGTGGTGATTGGTATTTGCTGCTGATGGAGTGATAAAATTGTTATCTATTGGTTGATGTGAATGAGGAGCAGGAGTAGGCACCTTAGCTTCCGGGTGTAGCATTGAGTGGTGTTTATCCTTACAAATTGTACATGTAAAGTTGCTGCTACAATCCCCTATTAAATGATTGTGGGCTTAAGCAGTTAAGGCAAAACCGATGTTTTAATACGAACTCCCTACGTGAGTTGGCGTTCATTCTTCTGAACTCAGGGCAATTGCGAAGTGAATGGTGTGACCCACAAAGCTTGCAAGAAAAAGTGTTGGTTTTGATGTGATAGGTATTCACACGCTTGTTGAGTCTATATTGTGTTTTGTTATTTGGTTGGTGACGGGTAGGAATTGGTTTAACTGATGGTGACACATCCGCTATTGATTCTAACACTTGGTATCTACTGTTCAGAAACAGGTCCAACTGACTCCACTTCGGTACCTCTGTGGGGTTTTTCAGGGATTGTTCCCAGAGGGCTAAAGTGAGAGGGGGCAATCTACTACAGCAGACGTATACTAGAATTGGATCCCAACTAGACGTGTCGATTTTGTGGGTATGTAACGCAGTTAGGCAGTCATTGATGCTACGATGTAAGGCTTTGATCGCCTTAGCCGACTCTTCACTCCTTGGCGGTAGGTTACAAAGGATTTTGATTTGATTGTTTACCAAGAGACGGATATTTTCATACGTGGAACGCAGAGCTTCCCAAGCGAGTTCAAAACTCGTATTGGTAAGTGGAAATTTGGCCACAATATTGTGTGCGTCTCCTGCTGTCTTAGCCTGCAAATGAAAAAGCTTTTGTACGTCACCTAACTTGGGGTGTTGCCGATAAACTGCGTCGAACATATCCCGAAAGGAAGGCCAGGAAAGATAGTCGCCATGAAAGGTTTCAGTGTCGCACGGTGGTACTTTGATACAGGGTTGGTAGGCCGTTTCGCCTGAATCCTTCACTGTAACACGGGGCGGTGAGTCGGTTGGGATCTGAGATAGAGTGCGGCTCACCAACGGTGGCATAAGCCTGTTCTCATTATCTAGAAAAAATGTTGAGCATGCGACGAAGGTCTCATTCGACAACCGATACTTCGCGTCGATAATGCTCATGTCTAAATCCACGCTTCCTTCCGCTGTATTTGCAGCCCGAGCACGGCTTGCGTGCGCGGCCTTCACTGAAGCCCATAGCTCTTTCAATTCCTGCTTACGTGTCTGTAAGACAGATAAAGTATGCGAAGAGTCGGATACTTCCTTGGCGGCCGCAAAATATTTGACCAATTGGTCCGCCGCGTAAATGAAATCAGGCAAAAGAGACATGATGACTCAATCTACTGGAAAAGGTTAGCTCGATGAAACGAAAGACCAATAATCCCAAGAAAAGTGGAAAAAAGATTCAAATGTTTTGCGACGAACTAAAGGTAGTGGAAACAACTGAACAATAAGCCCGAATAACAGTTCAATTGACTGAACACGTTAGAGAACAAATCATAAGATTATCCCGTTAAGCGGTGAAACCGAAACACTATGGGACCGAACGGTAAATCAAATTCACGTTAATTGCGTAAACCACGATTACGCTAGTTTTGCTACACTCTAAATATTATTTTTTTTTTAAGAAAGAAATGTCGGTAACCCTTTTTTTAGGTTTCACGCGTAAATAGTAGATTGGCAACCCTTTCCGTACACAAATGTCAAATGATTTACTGATTCTAATTTTAATAGATATATATGTATGTACGTCGTTTATTATAACCACTGAAGTTACTACATACCTGTAACATATGTATATGTATGATGCGGAAGATGATTCTGCTGCTATTTGCGAGATGATGACAAAAATCCAGTTGATGGGCTAGTACTGATGGCCAAGGTGAAGACGAGGATGCAGAAGATGTTGAGCTGGTGAGCTGCTACTGGTTGAGCTGGTCTGGTGATGATGGCCCAGATGATGGCGAGGATGAGGATGCCGGCTGTGCTGGATGATGATGTCGAGCTGATGTGTTGGATGATGGCAAGGATTAGGACGCCAAGTGTGTTGGATGATGACCAAGATGATGGCGAGGACGACAAAGATTCCGGCTGCGCTGGATGATAGCGCTGGACGATAGCCAAGATGATGGCGAGGATAAGGATGATGCCGGCTGCGCTAGATGATGGCGCCGGGTGGTGGCCAAGATGACGACGAGGATGGCGAGTATGTCGAGCTGATGTGCTGGGTGATGGCGAGGATGATGATGCCGAGTATGTTGGATGATGGCGAGGACGACAAAGATTCCGGCTGCGCTGGATGATGGCGCCGGGTGGTGGCCAAGATTATGGCGTGGATGAGGATGATGTAGAGGCGATCCGGCTCGAAGGACCAAAATGTTGAGTCGATGGACTCGATGCTGGTTCGGTGCAAAAAAAAGGCAAATTGATGGTTGGGTACACTCGGTTACTTTATTAGATTAGGTACTATGCTCGACCGCACGCCAGTAAGATCAAAAGAATAATGGCCGAGTCGTAAAACCGGAAAAGCTTACGACACAGCAAAAATAATGGCGGAAAGCAATGAACTGGTGAACGTACTAGATTTCTTGCGATTATTGAATTGATTCTTGCAAGTATTATACATTGCATAAAAGGTACTTTTTCACCTGAACACAAGTAATTGCGTCCACTTACTGGCAACATTTTCTGAAGTCACCGAGGCTATTATAATGCTGCTGAACCACAGGCCTAACTTAAAAGAGATTATGATGTACACAAACTTTAATTAAAAACATTAATTGGATTGAAGGACTCAGGAAATTGAATATAAACCAACTAAGGGTAAACGTTCCACAAATGCGCACCAGCGACGGATCGGAGAACGCATAAGATTTATACTCTCGATAGCATCCATCAATCCTCTAGAATTTCCCTATGCCCCGGCACCCAACAGAGGTGAATATTGAACTGCTCAACCATCTCCGCGGAAGACGTTCGGCCTTCTAAAGCTACGAACAAATTTATAGAAGTCGATTCCAATGATTTGATAGCTGCTTGGCTGTCTGAAAAGATGCGGATATTTTTAACGGATATCACGTTTTTCTTAAGAAAAGATAGGACTTCCTTAATGGCCATCATTTTCGCCTGAACACGCTACAATGATTAGGAAGACGGAAGCAGAGCTAAGATACAGGTTGTCAGAGAAGACAGAACCGCTTATTGCAGTCCAATGACCCTTTTTCAAAAAATTGAAGGCTATCTCTATCTCCTCCACCAAGATCGAATAACTCCGGAAAAAGAAATCCACCGAGAGCGCCAGCACCGAAATTCAAGACTCAGCGAAATATAAAAGTCTTGAGGAAGAAAATATAACAATCCGAATCAAGCTTAACGAAATGATCAAGATCTTAAGAAAGAAAGCATGTTAAAGGTATTCATAACCCTTTGAGTGCGTGCAAATTAAAGATAGACTAATTAAAAGAAGAAAATAAAGTCCCACGGAAGACACATATCCAGAAAGAACGCGAATGTACTCCAGCACGCTTAGCTAGTCGGGAATATCACACCGACGAAGAAGAGCTAGCACGCGAAACGTATCGGGTCCCAAAGAAAAGACCTTCTAAGAAACGGAGAGCCGGTTCATCGCCCGAAGTCGAGCCCTTAAAAGAAGAAAATCACGAAGAATCGCAAGAAAAGAAACTTCGAGCGCAATTTTGTCCACTCGCACCAATAAGCATCGTCGGGATGACGGAATATAATAAGTTGCAAAGCCTCCTTAAAGAAACTTCAACATCGAAATATAAGGTTACATCTTTGAGGGATAATGCGTGAAAAACTAACGTCGATGACCACAACGACTACCGAGCAGTGTCCCAAAAGCTAAATACCGAAAAGATTAAGTGGTATACTTTCGAAATCAAGTTGGGAAGGCCACATGGTGTTGTTGCAAATGGACTACAACCCTCATGCACCAAAGAAGAGGTTATGACTGATCTTCAAGCCAAAGGCTTTAAATGCCGTTAATATCGTCAAGAAGGAGAAGCAACAAACGGAAATAGATAAAGACGTTTTGGTAGGGCGTGGACTTCCGCTTTTTATGCTTAGCTTCGATAAGTCTGATAGTATCGACGATATCTACCGAATTAGAGCTATACTAGATATCGTGGTCAGAATCGAGCCCATGTGTAGAAATTTGAAAATGATTCCGCAGTGCAAACGTTGCCAAGGATTTAATCATACCCAAACGTACTGCAAAAAGAACCGCGATGTTGAAATTCGCCGGAAATCACCTCTCCCAAGTTTGTGGAGTAAATAAACAAACCTCTACAACATGTGCTAATTGTAAAAGAAAGCACCCGGCAATTTATAGAGGCTGCGAATTAGCTAAAGAGTTGCAAAAACGGAGAGATGCGCTCATTAAGCCCCTAAATGCAAAATCAAAACCGCAAACTAAGCCAAAGCGTAAGATCGCGCGGGAGAAAGTAGGCAAACTGGGTTCAGAGCGCAAAAAGGTGAGGGAAAGAGTGACAACAGAAAAGTTCTCGACCTCTGTTCTTAAAAGAAATGGTACTGAAAAGTTACCATTGGAAAAGCCACCAGGTAATGACCCTCGGACAGCAGAAGTGCAGACTTACGCTCAGGCCGCGGCATTCGAAATCCAAAAAACGTTGAAATTTCGACGGACCCTGTCTCTCATGCTTTCTCAGTTATTCTCGTGAAATTTGAAGAACAAAGCAAAATAAATAAAATTATTCTCGATAGGCTGGTTAAGCTTGAAAGTAATTCACGGAAAACGCGTACTTCAACTAGAATATGAATGAAAAACGAATATTAAAAATATATACTTGGAATGCAAACGGACTTTTGCAAAATCTTGGCGAATTGGAAATATTCATGCGTGAAAAAGATATTGATATTTGCTTGATATCTGAAACACACGTAAAAAACGAAACGCATTTAGAAATAAAAGGGTATAATGATTAGCACGCTTGTCACCCTTCGGAAAAAGCGAGAGGCGGAACATCCTTGTTTATTAGAGACTGCATCGAACAATCTGAAGACCTAAAGACGGAGCTTGAAACTTTGCAACCGCGTACGATTCGACTTAAAAATAGTCAGCGTACTCTTAAAATCTCATATATCTACTGTCCACCGAGTTCCGCGCTTGAAAAAAGTGATTTTACTAACTGGTTTGAATAGCTGAAACCTAATTTCATTGGTGGCGGCGATTTTAATGCGAAACATACGTTCTGGGGCTCAAGATACAGCTCGAAACAAGGTAGAATGCTCTACGGGGCAGGTATGGAGTACAGTTGTGATTTCCATTCGACGGGTAAACCGGCTTACTGGGCAACTCATACTTCGAAAATACCTATCCTGATAGATTTTTTCATTGTGAAAGAATATCTAACAACCCCATAAAAGTTAAAGAGAGCTTTGATCTGTCGTCTGATCATTCCCCAGTTATTTTGACATTGAGCGTAAAACTAGTCTATAACCTAGAGCCGGATGGCAAACGACTAACAAAGGCCTCGTAGGAGCAGCATCTCCCGATAGGTGCTGGTCCGCTAAGTAACGAGAAGAAGCCACTGCAGCCGAAAACCTAGCAGCTCTGTTAGTAAGCCGTACTCCCACCTCCTCGTTGTGTCATCTGGGAACTTCTTCGGAAATTGCTAACGGGGGAGGACGAATGGCGAGCTTCCTGCGCCAAAAAACAGGATAAGTGTCGGTTGATCTGTGGCCCAGCGAGCCGCAACCGTAAAACAAACTATTGCTCCGAAACGGAAACAATCGCCTCGGATAAGGACGGATAATTTGTTGACGACCTTTGGCTATCGAACACGGACAACGATCGGATTCTGGAACGTTAAGACCCTCCTGGACTCACTCAAGGAAGGGCCTTATAACGCCAGATTCCTCCAATTGGAGCGCGAATTCGCACGGTATAAAATCGACAACTTAGGGCTGAGCGAGATAAGATGGTACGATGCTGGGGAATACATCTCCCCAACAAAAAAAAAGCACTGTCATGCTTTACTCTGGTAAACCAGCTGGAAGTGCACGCAGTTCCGGAGTAGGACTCATGCTAACTCAGCAGCAGCAGTACGTAATAGCCTCATATCCTGGAAACCCCATAGTGACCGGATATTGACAGCTAGGTTCCAGAGTAGAGTTAGAAAAATTACCATCATACAGTGTTATGCTCCGACTCTAGACGTGACTGAGGATGAAAAGGATGATTTTTATAGTCACCTAGGCGCCGCCTACAACCAAACGCCTAATGGGGACATCGTAATGGTGATGGGAGATCTCAATGCCAAGGTGGGTAGCGACAACACCATGCTTAAGCACGTGATGGGAGCTGACGGCGTGGGAGACCGTAATGACAATGGTCAGCGGTTTGTGGACTTCTGCAATACCAACCCCCTAGTCATCGGAGGTACGCTGTTTAAGCACAACACCTGCCATGAGATCTGTTGGATCTCTACTGATAGGCAACGAACATCCAACTAGATCGACCACATTGCGATCAGGCGCCGCTTTAGAAACTGTCTCCTGGACGTCCGAAACAGACGTGGATCTGACGTCGGATAAGAACATCCGTCAACAGCAACCGCTCAAACCTACTTAACATCACCAGGTTTAATATCGACAGGCTCAAGGTTCCCCAAGTGTGTCAACAGTTCAGGGACCATCTTGCCTTAGAAGCAGAAGCAATCAGCAGCATAGAGAACATGGATGACCACTGGAGTGCTGTGAAAAATGCTTTTGCGACTGGGGCACGCATATATGTCGGTAAAAAGCAGAAACACCACCGCACATGGCTTTCTACAGACACTTGGAGACGGATCGATGAGCGTACAGCAATCAAGACTCGGATTGCAGCGGCCTCAGCAGTAGAAAGAACCGAGCTTGGATCATAACCGAACAATGCGTTGAGTATAGGTGTCCGCTACATTTACTGTTTATCGACTTCGAGAAGGCTTTCAACAGCTTGAATCGAGATGCTATCTGGTTGGCCTTGCGCCGGATAGGCATTCCAGAAGAACTTATAGCTATTATCAAGGCTACATACGAAGGCGGTAAGTGTCACGTCGTGCACAATGGTAAGGTGTCGGACGATTTTGATGTCCAAAGTGGAGTACGTCAAGGGTGCATACTGTCCCCACTATTGTTCTTGGTGGTTATCAGCGATGTACTCCGTGCAGCATTGACGGAAGGCAGCTATGGAATTCGTTGGACTATGACATCTTACCTTAAGCACCTAGATTACGCTGATGATGTTTGTCTACTTTCACATCGGATAATGGATCTTCATTTGATGGCCCAAAATCTAGACGCTGAGGCAAACAAAGTGGGGCTAAAAATAAACACAACCAAAACAAAGGCCCTGAGTACTTCCAATACCCGCGGTCAACTTAACATTGCGGGAAAGCAAGTCGAGAAAGTTGATAACTTTCTATATTTAGGAAGTGTCGTCTCGGCTAATCGCGGTGGCACCGAACTGGATGTGTGCAGCAGAATCGGGAAGGCTAAAGCTGCGTTCGGAATGCTGTCCAAAATCTGGAGAAGCAATGTTATTAGCTTAAGAACCAAGTTACGACTGTTCCGCTCCAACGTAGAATCAGTGCTGCTTTATGGGTGCAGTACCTGGAAGGTGGACACCATTAACACACGCAAGCTGCAAGTCTTCGTAAAGAAATGCTTAAGAATCATCTTGAGGATTTTTTGGCCGAAGCGCATCTCCAACGAACAACTTTATCTGAGAACGGGCCAAGAACCTATAAGCCTTACTATACGAAGAAGAAAGTGGCAATGGATTGGACACACCCTACGGCGCGAAGACAACTCCATTGCGAAATACGCTATGCAGTGGAATCCACTCACCCAGGCAGGCAGAATAGCGGGACGCCCTAGGCAAACGTGGCGCAGAACAGTTGAGGAGGAATCGAGCTCTTTAGAAATGAGTTGGAGGCAGCTCAAACGAGTTGAAGAACTCCGAACACGATGGCGCGCAGGCGTGGTTGACGCCCTATGCCCTCCGAGGGGTTAAAGGATATAAGTAAGTAAGTAAGTAATGTGTCTGCCTGGTCTTTAAAACTTTCATGCTTGGTTAGAAGAGCGCCAAAACGTGAAGGATTACATCCCGACGATTTACGCCCACAATTCTATTTTTAATTCCTGCAATATTTTCTCCGAAAAATTCCTTTGAATCTAGTATATACCGACACACTCTTGCAGAGAATTGTTAATGAGTAGCTATTATTGAATATACAAGAGTTATCTTCCTGTGTAGGATTTAGCAGTTTCAGTACGTACGAACTGTAATTTAATCATTGATGATCGGACTTATGTAAATATTAGATCAGAACTTAAGTCGATGAGCACTAGCCTTCTTTGATAAGACCTATTGGATACAGGAAGGTGGAAGTGCCGTAGTATGCATATTTGTAACCAATTAAGTTCGCCACTAGTTACTAGGTGTCACAGATTCACAAAGTATTTTTAGTCACTTCTTCGATAAGCTGGAGAAATAAATAAAATATTTCCAAAAAAATTGAATCTACATTTTCTGCAGAGTACTCAACCGTAAGCTCGACGTCATCGTTCTTTACTCATCCTCTTCAATATTAAAGTTCTAACCTAGTGCTGCTTATTACGGAGAAATAACAACCAAACCGCCTTTATTTCTGAATCTTTTCAATGTTCAAACTTTTGTTCTCATTTTCACTTTTGGGATTTGGGAGGAAAAATACAAAAAAGAAAAAGTTTCCCAAGGAAGAACAACACCTTCTCGAAGCAGGTGCAGTTCCCATTTCTGTTTTCCTATCTCCGAGTATAATTTTAAGCATTCTTGCCTGAATGTATGCATACAACTTTGGTTGCTTTTTGTTTACTTTTCTTGTTTACCCTCTTGCTGGTGTGTTTCAGTTCCACCAAGGATAAGAGAAGACCAAACGGACCACACAGCCACTAGGTACCTGATGTGATAGAGTTAAGTATAAAGAAAATATTTGCCGAATGTGTAATCGTGGGAGAAAATGAAAAGGTTTTTCTAAGTTAATTATACTGAAATTATTTTTGTCCGAAACCCACACTCGGTGATATCTGATTTTAAGACGAAGTACATTTAAAATTCTTTAAAATATGCGTATACAGGTTTTGTTTGAGATTATAAGGGACTATGCTGCAATGTGGTTTGAGGTTGTGAGTGTAACGCTAACAAGACGTACAAATTGTCGCAACTCTGTAGAGGCTGGTTAGCGATGCTTTCCGATTCTAGTGCAGTGCAGTCTCTTAACATTAGAAACTGATGAAAAACCGTTTGCAGAAAATTCAGACTTGCTTGAAACACTATTGGGGAGGTTCTTAGTTCACGGTAATTATTAAAAGGGGAAGTGGAAGAATATGTTTTGAGATAATCGCAGTTTAGGTTGTTCTACTGATACTTTTTCAATTGCACATATCATCATTCGCTCTTCTGTATACTATACTATACTATACTATACTATACTATACTATACTATACTATACTATACTATACTATACTATACTATACTATACTATACTATACTATACTATACTATACTATACTATACTATACAGGGGCCTTGTATGCACTGCGACCTCAAAGATCTATTGTGCCAACCCTGTGTTTAGTCGAGAACTGGGTTAAGTCTCTTGATAAACCTTAACAGAGCTCAAGGCTCAATGTTCCAAAAGTCAGAGGGGCTCAATAAAGCCCTCCTGAGGTGGAGAAGTACTTTTCTTGTGACCATGGGGCATTTACAAAGAATATGTTCTGCCGTCTCTCTTTGCTCTCCACATAGCCGGCATTCGTCTGTATCTGCTACTCCTATCGTCTGTCACTTCCAAGCTATCCACTAGATAGCTCTAGGAGTCAGTCCATATTTTAGAGTAACGATCAGTAGCATCCATCTGAATGGTGTATCCATCCTGGCGAGTGATCTTCTAATGAATGACCAGTTCGAGTTAAATGCGTTTTTAACGTCCGGCGTTACTACTGCACAATACTTCTATGTGCCGTAAAGCTATCTTTCCCCTTGGATGGCACCTTTTGCTATATCAACTACTGCTCTTATGGCATCAACAGTAGATCGCATTTTTTTTGAAGCCAAATTGATGGTCTGACAGTGTAGGAAGCCCTTGTTTCATGCCTTTTAAACAACTTTGATCGTATATCAGTAGTCGCACAGTTTGAATATAGGTGATTTCATTTTATGGGGTTCAGAGCCAAGATAATTTGTTTAGAACTGGGAACAGGTGGTGAGATCGGCTGTGGCGTTGTACACCCTATATTTTTTTTCGGGTGGGTGCCGTCGAAGATAAGCTAAGGTTGCCACCACCGACGATATGCGACCTGCACTTAAGAGATAACGTGCTACGAAACCAAGTATAACACACCCACCACCATCGGAACATGCAACATGCGGTAAGGTGCAACCCAGTGTTGCCACTGTGTGGCGTAGGGAGAGGCATGGGCAAAATGAATGACACTGTATTAAAAAAAGGAAGTAACAGCAAGAAAAAAAAAATAAATAAACAGCAACATCTTTACAAAAAGAAAAAAAAAAAGAAATGATCCCGCACAGGATTAGAACCCATGATCGATGGAGAAAAAAAGAAATGCATTGAGGTCGGCTTACCATCAAGCCTACTTACTACTCAGGGTTTAGGAGCTCGAACAACCAACGTCTACCAAGAGTTATTAAAAAATCCAAACAAAAAGGGCGCGGAGAAATACTCACACCTCCGCAAATTTTCTTGGCGTCCTAGTATGGAGGACTTCCGGGAGTCCTATCTCGCAGATTTTTATTGGGGAAAGTTATGGCTTATGTATTTTCCGAAAATTCTATAGAAAATTTTGATGCCCCATACAGGCTTTTCCCAATTAAATCTAGCCAGATACAGGACAAGCGGAAGTGTCACGCCATCCAATGCGAGCAATGTGTGAGTGACGCATCCGATATCGCAGATCCCCTATAAAAGACCGAACTGGCAGAAAATTGCTCTCTTTTCGGGTTGGTACTCGCGGTAAAATTGGTCGGTCGTCGCGGATGGACACATAGCCCGATGTGGGCACGGGACTGGTAGTTTTTTTTTTTTTTGATTTGCTTTTTCTTGTGAGAACAAGTTTTTCTTTTTGTAATTTTTTTTTAACGCGCAAAGTTACGGTGGCCGAAAACAAAAAAAAAAAAGAGAAAAAAAAGGAAAGAAAAATTATATAGAAAAAGTTATATAGAAAAAGTTATAAAGAAAAAGTTATAAAGAAAAATTTATAAAGAAAAAATTAGAAAGAAAGTATAAAGAAAAGTTATAAAGTTATATAGAAAAACAAAAAACAAAACAAAAACGCAAACGGAGTAAAAATCCGTATTTATCAAAAAAAAAAAAACAAGTGTATGTGCCCCGTGACCAAAGAAGCTACGGCTAAGAATAAATTGTGTTCTCGTCACCTACCCCCCTCTCGAATCGAATCAGGTTAATTTGCCTCGAAAAACGGCACAGTGATCCGTGAAGTGCACGAACCCGAATACAAAAAGCGGGAAAATAAGAGGGGCAAGTTGAGCTCATGTGCAGTGCGTGAAAGAAAAAAAAGCAAAACACATACATAGATCATACATTTAAAAGAGGAAAAAGTAATGAAAACAAAAAAAAGGTGACATACCGTACCCCAGTGTCCCCAACATCTGTCTGCCAACCCCGTCTCAGTATTCGTCGGACCCACCAAACATTTATTGCGGCAAACCGCCTACCACAATATTCGAAGATCTACCGCATTCCGTCACCAGCGCCGAATACCACCACCTAGCTACCACATCAAACACTCAGCAGAGCACCTGACCGAAAAGCAGTAGCCCTCAACCCACCGCACCAGCCTTCTTCAAGCCATCGAACCAGTGGACTACATCCCTCAACTCGACCATCTGGTTTAATCCACCGTTCTTTCCTCCCTCACCTATCACATCCCATTTCCTTCGATTGCCCCATCCCTCTCCACTCTGTTATGATATCAAATTTTTCTTTGATTGTATATAGTATCCAATGAAAAAAAAATAAATACAAAATATATTAAAGTCTTAATGAAAGTATGCAAAAATGGTTAGTTAATTTATTGTTAATTGATGAAATATAAATTAGATTTCCCTAGTGTATTAGGTTGATCTTCGTCTCCCGAGACGCTGTGCACACCATCCGGACAACGTCATCAAACAGGGTAAGTGGTTTTGATTGATCAAATTTTTGCATATTGACATTGCATACTCGTACATATATGGGTTTGAGCGAACTTACGCGAAAGGTTAGACTGGAGTCTCTATTATTTTTCTTCTGTTTTCTCGTATTCGACTAGCTTTTCAGTCAATCAATCACTTCAATCACTTTATTTTGATTGTCGCTACAGATTTACTTTCAAAACGTCGCTTGTTTTCACCACTGGTCGAATCTCCCTCTTGTAATCGCTGTATGCACTTATAACCAACTGTGTCCACGGTGGTTGTGGTATGGGTATTTATAGGAAATTGTAAGGGGTTCTAGAACATGCTAGATGTTTCTCCGGGTGAATCGAGGATCCTGGAATATTGGGATATTGTATGGAAGAATTGTGGAACGTAAGCACATCAGGTTGGAATATTTACTGCTAACAGGTTTTGCAATAAATGTCGTTGCTACAGTTTGAGATACAGTGTTTTCGTTTTTGGTACACAAACCATCGTGTAGTCAATGCTACAATATAATAGTTTACCCCCGGCGTGCTACTACCTATTTAGCGTTTGGATACATAGATATAAGTATTTACTTTTGAATTTTGACTCAGATGAGCTCCAGTGGTGTATTTACATAGCAATAGTAATGAATGATATAGGATTTATTAATTAGATGTAATTTTCCTTTATATATACCATATATACCTATAAGTTTAACTGAATTCAAATAAAATTGGTGTATGAAAATGAACTTCAATTTATCTATTTATTGCCTTTGACTGGAAAGTCTACGTTGTACTTTCGAGGTGCGAATTCGAAAATGAGATCAAGGAATCTCAGGGAAGATTTACATTCAGTTTTCAGGGTTTTGATTTTCAGGATGAATTTTGATTAGGTGCCCCCAATTGGAGAAGGTGACTGGTGAGTTCGGTCCCCGCAAACCGACGAGGAAGGAAGATTTAAGTATGGCAAAATAAGTTAATATTTTTTTTTGGGATATTCATTTAGGGGCTGCCATAAAACCCGGAGAACATGGCAGCCAAGAAAGCGTTGTATCGGGTCCGTTTCTCGGAACCGGATTCGATGCGACGCATCGACACACTCCTGGAGAGCCCCAACATCTATAGCTCTCCCCTCCCCATGTGAAGGCGTACGTTATAAGACGTGATCGGGCAAAAACTTCAAGGCATTTCGGGTCCCTCATCTCTCTTTTTCAGACAACACCATCTAGTCTTAGGCATGGAATACGTACCACCCGTCCGCAGTCCAAGCAGCAAGATCCTCCCCCCAATCCGACGAGCTAGTTTCTGACGGGAACAAGCATGCCTACAGCTGTGGAGACTCGGACACCCTTCCGTCCCTTTTGCCCGGACTGGCTCTAGGAGTCCTGTGGTCTGGAGTCATAAGGGTGGTATGAGGGGCAGAAGGTTTAGGTCGGTGCGGGTTGCCCGCAATAGCCATCGCGGTGGTCGTGCCGTTACGTGCAGTACGCTAGGTGCCCCTTTCATTTTCTTGTGGCGTGCAACCGGCTGACCCTATTCCGTTACAACAGAGCTCCTTTCTCGTTTGCCACTTCGAGTAAACTGTTGTAGATTATCTTCTCGAGGATTTTTCCCATGGTGTCCAGTCCAGCATATTCGGCGATAAGACGGTGGTTCTCTTGGGGGCTTCTTTCCTTTAGATAGCAGGATCAAAAGTTGCATTTTCCACTTTTCGGGAAACGTTCCTTCTTCAAGGCACTTCTGCATCGTCGTTATGAAGAAGTCTGCCCTCTTTTTTATAGTCGCCTTTACTGCCTTATTCGAGATCCCGTTGGGTTCGGGCGCCTTGATGTCGCCTATCTTGTCACACGCCTTAAGCAGCTCCTGCAGAGTAATTAGTGGAATGTCTACTGCATAGACCTCTCTTATAATATTGCTCATATTAGCTGCTATTTGGGGGAAAATGTCTTCTACCATGGATCTCAGCATTATTTGACATGTTATTGGGGGGTTCTATTGCCCTTCAGTTTCATTACCATTCTGTATGCCGAGCCCCATGGGTTAATATCGGCTTCCTCACAGTGGCGTGGGGTTTTGCTTTCCTTGATGGCTCTATTTAAATTGCGTCTTGCTTCCAGTTTCACACTCCAAGTTGTTTGAGGTTCCCTTGAACTTGTGTGCGCCACCCACGGCGAAGGGGCCCTCTACTGCGTCGTCCTTCTGGATTAGATTCGAAGACTCTGCCGGCCAGAGTGTACAGCAGAACTGGGATCATCAGAGTCTTATATAGAGTCTCTTTAGTTGTTCGAAAAGGGTATTTATTATTGAAGTGTCTTATTAACCTAAGAAAACGGCGATTGGCAAGAGTTATTTTTAGCTTGATTTCTGTGCTGATATCATTGTCAGAATTAATAGCAGATCCAAGGTAGACCAAGTCCCTTACTACCTCAAAGCTTAAGCTACCCACTGTGACGTTCTGTCCAATTCGTCGGAATTTATTATCCCTTCTTGTTGACAGCATGTATTTATTTATTTATTATTAGCTTAATACAAGCTCAAAAAAAAAAATCTTAAACAATCAAAACTTACAACTAGCGACAAAAAACTTATAAACTAAAACTTAAACTAACAGCATTTTGGAGAGAAGGGAGGAGGTAGAGGGCGTGAAAAGGGGTAGGTGAAACGCAAATAATGGTTTTTTTTTTTTAATTAATCTCTTAAAAACCATCTTAAATGCTAGGGAGGAAGAAGGTCATGAGGTCATGAGGTGTGGAGGGATTTTCTAAGGGAGGATAGACTGCAATGAAAGTCTAGGGTGTTCTGTGCGTTGTTGGCAAGACGTAACATTCTGGTGATTGGTTCGAAGTGGCCGTAGTTGGTGCGGTGGTAAGGAAGACGAAAGAGGGGTACAGTCCTAAGGTTACGAGGGTTTGTGCGAAGGGAAATCATTTCTAGTAGAGCGGGGGAATCGATCGATCCGGTTAATAATTGGTGCACGAAGAGTATGTCGGCAACCTCACGACGTTTTGTAAGGGTTTGCAGGTTAATGAATTTTAGCCGATTTTCGTAGGGTTTAAGATATAGTTTTCGGCCCATGGGAGACCGCGTAAGGCAAAGCGGATAAACCTACGCTGCACAGCTTCGATTCTAAGGGAGTGGGTGTCGTGATAAGGTGACCAAACTTGGCTGGCATATTCAAGGTGGGGTCTGACAAAGGTGATATAAAGGGATTTAGTTACGTAAGGGTTCGAGAATTCTTTAGACCAGCGTTTTATGAAACCGAGAGAAGAATTGGCTTTGTGTATAATTTGGTCAAAGTGGGAACGGAACTTTGGTTCCTTATCACAAATAATACCCAAATCGCGTATACAGGAGACTGAGGAAACGGGCTTATTATTCAAGTTATAGCTTCTAAGGGGAGGGGGGATGCGTTTACGGGAGAATGTTATGGATTGACATTTGGCGACATTAAGTTCTAAGAAGTTTTTTACGCACCATGTGTAGAATGAATTTAGATCGTTTTAAAGTAATAGTGAGTCGTTGGGGGTAGATATAACCTTGATGATTTTCATGTCATCCACGTAAATAGACAGATCTGAGTCTTTTAATATGTGACCAACATCGTTTATAGTTAAGACAAAGATCAGCGGACCAAGATGACCGCCTTGAGGAACCCCGGAAGTGGCGTCAATGGGATCGGAGATTGAAAAACGGAAGAGAACTCTGTATTGGCGATTCTCGAGGTACGATCTCAGCCATGAAATGAAAGAGGGTGGGAAACCGAGAACATTAAGTTTAAGATAAATAGTTCGGTGACAGATTTTATCAAACGCTTTGCTGAAGTCGGTGGTAATAACATCCACTTCATTGCCTTCCTCTAATGCTTGCAGTGTTTTGGAAGCAAATTTGGTTAGGTTAGTCATAGTGGACCTACTCTTTAAAAAACCGTGCTGTTGTGGGGTAAAAATGGATTTGCAGTGGAAATACAGTGAGTCGTATACAATGCTTTCGAAGAGCTTGGGGATAGAGGAGAGTTTGGCTATTGGTCGATAGTTCGATATGTCACTTTTACAGCCTTTTTTTTGGATGGGGAAAATGAAGGAGTCCTTTCATAATTTGGGGAAAACGGCTTGAGAGAGTGAGAGTCGAAATAGAGTTGTAAGGGGCTGGCACAGGACCTTGACACATTTTTTTATGAAAATGGCAGGTAGACCATCGGGACCGGGGGAAAAGTCATCCTTGAATCTATTAATATTTTCTCGCACCATATCAGACCTAATGTCAATTGAGATTAGGGAGATTTGTGGGCAGTTACACAGGTAGGAGAAATAGTCAAGGTCCGGATCGTGTACATGGTCACTGTACAAAAGGGTGAAAAAGGTCGCAAAGAGGTTGGCGATTTCTTTAGGGTCAGCAGAAGATGTATTAAGTAACTTTAGAGTGGAAGGGAAACCATCGGACTTCCCTTTGACGTTAACAAATTGGTAAAAGCGCCTAGGATATGTGATTAGACTTAATTGCATTCTATCAAGGTATTCGCGATAAAGGGATTCGCGATAAAGGGATTCGCAGAGGTTGGAAAAACGGTAATAAGCTTGTTGGTAGTATGAGAAATCTGAGGCAGATCTGGATTGAGATCTGGTTTTTTGTAATGAGAAGACGTTACAGGTGAAAGATCAAATGACACTCGTTTGATTATAGGGTTATTTTGAGACTGGGAGACGGTTGTAGCTGAACGGTTAAGAGTTTTCATTTGCCAATTTGGATGAGGCTCGGGTGGATTATTACGAGTGGGAGAGAAAGGAGGAGGGAAGATGGCTTTGGGTAGGTGGTGGACATATAATTTGGCTTAGAGATATGTTTAAAATTAGTCTCTTTGAAGTTAGGCTTAGAATTACAATTGGGATTAATATAAGAACTTAACTTATCGGTCCATCGACTCATCCTCATATTGCCAAGAGCAAGAACATCTTTCGGGGACTTTGGGAAGAGCCAGCTATATTTCGCGGGATGGTCGATCTTGAAGCATCCGGGTGTTTTGGATAAAATCTTCTTGCATTTCATATCGGAGATGCGATACTGTTGTTGGAACATGATACGTACCCGAGACTCATCGGCAGTACGCGGAGCGCCAGTCAGGAAGTAAGAAGCTGAAAGGCCGTTTATCGCATTAGAAACAGTAAGTTTCCTGAGCCTACTGTTCCATTCAGATTGCGTCCATGTGATCCCAAATTTCGATATGGTGTTGGCGGTGCATGTAGAATTAACAGTCATATCTGGTGAAGGAGTGCTGGATTGTGGTTGGTCTTCGCGTACGGGGGGTGGAAGGGCAATCAAAGACGCAGGAGTTGATGGAGATGGGATATCATTGAGTCCGATGTGTGCAGCGGAGTCAGCGTTAAGAAACTCTTCATGCAATGATTTGTTTTGGGTGCGTAGCAGACTGGATGAAGTTGAGTTTAGTCGACACCAGTTTGAGTTCTTCAATATTGTCGTTCGTTGCTAACCTTGAAAGCTTCGTCGCAGTTGCTTCTTCAATTAGGGAATTCAAGGCCAGATGAATTTCATCAATACATTCCGCGTGATGGGCAATGTAAGTCTCGAGCTCCTTTAATGAGGTGGTATGGCCGGAAAGTGACTCCGATATGGTTGACATATCGCCGTGTATATCTTTGAGAACAGGGGAGGCGATAGAGCATTTTATGTTATCGGTTTTGGTCTGCCTGCTCTTCATTTCATCGATTCCAGCGTTGGATGATTTCATGAGTGTGAGCAAGTGATCACATCTCCTTTCAATTTTTTGAGAGGATTCCTTACTTACTTACTTACTTAGACGGCGCTACGGTCCGGGGTGGACCTGGGCCTCAACCAACAAACCTCTCCAGCTAGCACGATTACGAGCCAGCTGCCTCCAGTTGCGCACGCCAAGTTGGTTGAGGTCCCCCTCCACTTGTTTGCGCCACTTACCGTGAGGTCGTCCTCTACTGCTTCGTCCATCCGGGGTGGATTCGAAAACTTTCTTAGCGGGAAAGTTGGGCTCCATTCGCTCTAAATGACCCAGCCATCTTAGTCGCTGTATGTGAACTCTTCTGGCTAAGTCGATGTCCTTGTACATGAAGTATAACTCGGCATTGTACCTTCTCCTCCACTCACCGTCTATGCAGACGGGACCAAAGATCGCTCGAAGAACTTTTCTCTCGAAATAACCAAGGGCATCCTCATCCGGTTTTCTCAAAGCCCATGTCTCTGCGCCATACAGCAGGACTGGGATGATTAGTGTCTTATAAAGAGTTACCTTAGTAGTTCGAGATAGGGCTTTGCTACTCAATTGCCGTTTTAGCCCATAGAAACAACGACTGGCAAGAGTAATTCTTCGTGTGATCTCCCTACTGATGTCATTTGCGGAGATCACCATAGAGCCTAGGTAGACAAAATCCTTTACTACCTCAAAATTATATCTGTCTATTGTGGCGTTCTGTCCAAGACGCCGATGTTGGGTGTCCTTTTTTGTAGACAGTATATATTTTGTTTTGCTTTCATTGACCGCTAGACCCATCTTTGCTGCCTCGATCTCAATACTTGTAAATGCCCCATTGACGGCCCGCTGAGTTCTTCCGATTATGTCAATGTCATCGGCATAAGCGAGTAGTTGTACAGACTTGTAAAAGATTGTACCTCCGGTGTTGGCTTGTGAGTTTCGTACAATTCTTTCAAGTACTATATTAAAGAGATCGCATGATAGTGCGTCACCTTGTCTAAGACCTTTCCTGACATCGAACGGTTCGGTGATGTTCTTACCGACTTTGATGGAGCAGCGAGAGTTCTCCATCGTTATTCTGCACAAACGGACGAGCTTGGCAGGGATGCCAAGACTAGACATGGCTCTGTATAACTCGTCTCTATACACGCTATCATAGGCAACTTTGAAATCGATAAAGAGGTGGCGCGTATCAATTTTGTATTCATGGGTTTTTTCCAAGATCTGCCGTAGTGTGAATATTTGGTCAATGGTGGACTTTCCAGGCCTGAAACCGCACTGATAAGGACCTATCAGGTTGTTGACGATCGGTTTTAGGCGTTCACATAATACGGCAGACAGGATTTTATATGCGATGTTGAGGAGACTTATACCTCTGTAATTGGCGCAGTTCAGAGGGTCTCCTTTCTTCAGGATCGGGCAAACGATGCTGAGGTTCCATTCATCGGGCATACTTTCGTCCGACCAGAATACCTTAATCTCTTTTAAAACGGAGCAGTAATCCGAAACGTTGTTTTCGAGGGCATTGTTCAAGGAGTCACAGTTATTGGATAATATTTCCAATGTTTTGTCGATACTATGACGCAGCTCCGATTTCAGCTCAGCGACCGAGTCCATAAGGGTACATAATTCTTCGTTAGATTGTAGAGAGAGAATGTTTTGCATTCGTCGCAGAAGAAACAGAAAGGTTGTTGTACTCCTGCAGATGAGCTTTGGCATTCCTCGGCAGGCCAATGCAGATAGGGTGGAAGAGTTTATTGCAGATACCTTTGCAGGCTATCATGTCAGCGGAGTTCGAGATGGTGCAGTTATTGGATCCACATGACGACATGGTAAAATTCAAGGGTGAATGTACACGACACAGTAACACAGATATGATGAGGTGACGAAAAGAAAAATGATATTGCACGAACGCGAAAAAAGGTTCACGATTGTAAACATAAAAGAGAAACGAAGATATACGGTTGTTTATACGCAGGGTTGAATGTACGCAGTGACACAGAAATAGTGGAGTAGCCGAGAAAAAAAGAAGCGATAACACAACTCAGTCAGGGGTCAATAAGAAAAAAAAATGCGCGATTAGGCAAAATTAGACAAAAACCGCAAGCAAGGGTGAATGAAAAGAGTCGGGCAATGGAGGAGACTAAAAAACTTGACTTTATTCACTGGAGGTTCGAACTGAACTGTACTGTACTTGGCCTTTCTCCCGTTCTCCTTCAATGCTTGCAAACGCACCAGTGGCAGCTCACTGAGTCCTTCCAATAATGTCAGTATTGTCGGCATATGCAAGCAGATGTAGAGACTTCTGATATATTGTGCCTCTGGTATCGGTTGCTGAGTTCCGCATGATCCATTCAAGTATAATATTAAAGAAGTCAAATGACGCGTGATCTGGTCTAAAGCCTTTATTGACATCAAAAGTTTCGGTGAGGTCATTACCAACATTGAAGGAGCGGCGAGCGTTCATCGTCGTCATCATTCGCATACAAGCAAGTTTGGCAAGGATTAAAAAACTAGACATGGCTCTATATATCCCGTATCTATATATGTTGTCATAGGCGTCTTGAAATCGATAAAAAGATGATGAGTATCGATTTGGACTTCTTGGGATCTGCCGAAGTGTGAAGATTTGATCAATGGACTTTCCTGCTCTGAAACTGTTGATGAAATGATTCAGGCGTTCACACAATATCACAAAAAAGATGTTGCCTGTAAAGTTGAGGAGACTGATGCATCTATAATTGGCGCAGTTGAGGTGGTCTCCTTTCTTGTGGATCGGGAAAACAATACTGAGATTCCATTCATTAGACATACACTCGTCTGATAAAATCTTGGAGATGAGTTGGTGGTGCCTTAAAAAGTTCGGCCGGTAAGCCGTCAGGTCCAGCAGCCTTGCTTGATTTCAGCTTAGATATTCCTACCCTCACTTCGCTTTGGTCAAGTGAAAGGGAATTGTGGCTACTATCGTCTATGTTGTATGGTTCATTCTGCCTGACAGTGTCGCTGTTATACAGTCTGCAGAAGCAGTTTTCTATTCTGAACACTGGCTTCTTTCTTCTTCTTCTTCCTTTTATCAGCGAGGTTATGATCCGAAAATAAGGGATCATATCCCTCCCACTTCACCGCATTTCTACTGATCCGCCTGTGGGGTTCGCCTATTTGACCTCAGAAAATATCGGCAAGCCTGCCGATTTTGGATCACTTGGTTACTGACGCCAATGAAATGCCGATGTCGTCGCATTTGTCTGATTCAGGCGTTTATAGGCCTGCCTTTCCTACATCGCGATGTCTTTGGAACGTGCATTGATATTGCCTTTTTAACTGGGTTCAAATTATCTCTTCTTTGAACGTGGCAATACCAGCTGAGCAGGTCGCGCTCTATTTTTTGTACGATGGTTTCCTTGATGTGAAAGCTTCCACGGGTCTTCGAACTTCTTATTCGATCAAGCTTTGTCACTCCTGCTGTCATGCGAACCATTTTCATCTCAGCTGTCTTTAATTTACTCTCATACGTTTTGTACATCGTCCAATATTGTGAACCGTATGTGAGCGCTGGATGCACAACTGCGTTGTAGAGCCTTCTTTTCAACTTAGATGCCATTTTTCTGTCACAGAAGATAGCGGAATTTTCTCGCCACTTCATTCACCCTACGCTTACACGATGATTGATGTCGTCATCACAATTTGCTTTGCTATTGATCATAGATCCCAGATATTTGAACTTTTCGCACTTGGGAATCATTGTTCCATTCAAATAAATGTCTGGAATAGGCCTGAGTGGATCAGAGAACAGGCAGCACAAGTACTCTGTCTTTTTTGAACTAATGCGATACCCATTTCCCTCCAAAACGTCCACCCACACATCAAGTGCTCGTTGCAGGGATGTAGGATCCTCACTTATCATGGCTCCATCGTCAGCAAAGAATAACTAATGTACCTTGGGGTCCATTATTTTACCTTAAAGCAGATAATCAAGGACTGTAATAAAGAGCAAATGACGTAAGACGCTTCCCTGGTGCACCCCGACTTTGATTGGGAACTCTTCGGTTACTCCAGCGGGGCATCTTACTCTTGTCTTTGCTCCTTCGTACATGTCCATGATCATCTATACAAAGGTTTCTGGAACCCCTCGATGTCTTAGCGCCACCCATATCAGATCTCGTGATTGTCTGTCGAATGCCTCTTCAAAGTCAACCAATACAATATGCAAATCCCTTAAGGAATCACGATGTTTTTCGATTTTGATCCTTATACTTTGGATTGCATCTGTGGTTGATTTACCCGGGACAAACCCGCACTGATCATCAGATAGCCGTATTATTTTTCGCAGTCGGCCACCTAATACCCGCTCAACGATCTTCATGGTGTGTGACATCAGCTTGATTGGACGGTAGCTATCACAGTTACGCGTATCACCCTTCCCTTTGTATACAGGGAGAAGGTAACTTTTCTTCCATTGATTCGGCATTGGGTCACCTCTCACAAATTTATAGATGAGAATTCTGAGCCATCTGAAACCGATGTCTCCCATCTTTTTCCAGAACTCAGAGGACATCTCGTCTGGCCCAACCGCTTTTCGTTTCTTGGAGTATTTCACCGCCTTACTAACTTCTTCGACTGTAATGTCGGGTATTTCTTCACAGTTAGGGGTGGCTCTTGGAAAGTATAGCCGGGGAAACTGTTCACAATACTGCCGCTACCTCTGCAGAATTTTCTCGTCATCCACAAGAAGCTGGCCATGAGCATTGTTAATGAACTTTGGCGAACGAATCTCCTCAGCATACCTCCTTCTTTGGGCGGCTATTTTGAAGATGGTTGCGCTCTTGTTCATATTGCGTCTTCACAGCTCCTGGATAGCCTGGTTTGCATCAGCAACCGGGGAAGATATTTTCTCCAGCTCCCGATACAGCCCCTCCGTACTCTCTGCTTGAAGCTGGACGCACTTTTTCTTCGCTTTTTTCTTGCAACATCTGTATTCCATTTCGAGGCGAACTTTTTCGTCACTATTATTAGAGGCTTTGAAAGCCGCTTTCTTCTCATTTATCACCTTCTTAGCTTCATCACTCCACCACCATGTTTCTTTGGCATGTTGATGGTGGTCTTTTGAAGCTCCTAGCAGTGAGGGAATCCCACATATTTTGTGTTCTGCACTCTTCATCCTCAGCTCCGTTGATGGTGTGAGAGAGGTAATTTTTCATTACGAAAACAAAAGCCTCGCCATTTTCTTTGTCCAGATTGTACCACTTGATTTTCTCAGAGACCCTTATTTGTTTGCTTTTCTTCAGTGTTTTCATAAAAATTTCTGTTGCTGAACGATTGCCTCTCCCAGGATCACTTTTCTATTTTTTACCAGAGGCTTCATGAAACTGGCTACCAAATTGTAGTCAATCTGGATTTCATCTCCACGACTGCTGTAAGTGATCAGGTGTCGGCTTTGTTTGATGAACATGGTATTTAACACGATAAGACCGTGTGATTTGTACATGCTTAGGATGTCTTCACCAGGAAGGTTCCTGGTGCCATATGCTAGTCCTCCATGGCAGTCTTCATAGTCTTCGTTTGATTTCCCGACATGTCCATTCAAATCAAACAGAAACTCTTCCTTTGGAATGTTCTTAAGGAGATTGTGGAAATCTACCCAAAATGTATCTTTATCTCTCTGATTGAACCCATTTTGGGGAGCATATGCACTGACAATATTCCACACCTCTCCTTGTATTACTAGTTTGAGAGACATCAATCGGTCGCTGGACTTCGAAATGCTCAAGACGTTTCCAAGTAGCTCTGCCGCAAGGATGATACCGATTCCGTTCTTAGCCTTTTCCGTTCCATAGTAGAACATCTTGTAATATTTTGTCCTAACGTCCAAGAAACGCGCCCGATTTCCGGTGTTTTTCCATTTCGTCTCTTGGACACGCAGATATCCACCCGCCTTCTATTCATCATCTCTTGCAGCTCGTAACTTTGACCGATCATGCTTCCAACGTTCCAACTCGCGACCCTCAAATTTCTTCCAAACTGTTTCATTATTTTGCTAGCCCCCGGAATCCGTACAGCTCTGACGCAAACATTTCTGCTCGGTCCAGGATCAGTACCATGCGCAGCAGTGGTAGTGCCTGGCGGAGTAGTGACTTTCCTTTTTGCAAGTATTATCATAATGATACAGTTTTGCAATATTACCATATTGCGATGGTGTTTGTTGTTTGACACGTGCATGCTCCTGTTTTAGTATTGTTTGATCTTCCTTCTATGACACCGGCGATCTCCAGTCGTGTCAACCCACGGACTCGCATGCACACTTGTGGGAGGGTTTTTAAGATAGTATATGTGTCGCTAGGCTCACTTGAGTGTTATATTGCCTAGATCCCCTTAGTCGCCTTTTACGACAAGCGCTAGTTGTTGGGGGGCGCTGCAGTGATATTCTCAACCCGTCCCTGCACGGATAATTCTCAACACTGGCTGTGATTCTTTTATGAAGCTGAATCAAAAACGTTCTAATTAGTTAATTTTTCTAAAACAATAGCACATCAGCACCGTCAAAATAACCTTACTTTTGATTTTTTGATAAGTCTATACGTGCCAACAGGTTTGGCATACTTTCCAACATTACTTACCACATGAATTGTAGGGACATAGGGACCATTGGCGCATATTGAGGTATGAGGTATCCATCATTTTATAAGAATCTAATCGAATAGTAAGATTGTCTGTACCTTCCTTTTTTGCACATACCTTGTCGGCTTACATAAATCTCCCGTACTTCTAATCATTCCAGTTGGAGTAATTTTCTGCAAAGTGTTACTATACATTTGCTTCCCCTATATAATTTAACACAAGTTAAAGTCGATAACCTTAGTCCGGAAGTAGGTCATTTGCACTCTCGGCTCTGGTAGTTTCAATGTTCTTTGCTACATTTGCCCAAGTGACACCTAAAGCATGCAGTCTACCCTCGACTACCATAATAAGTAATACATCACGATAGCAACTTCTGCTTCCATTATCCTCGACGATGAAGTCTTCCTATTCAAATCAGACCCCTGGCAATCACATTCTCACCAACAAATAAAAATGCAACACCATCTTTCTGAATGAGCGTGTCACAAACAGAATTTATTCGCATGATCGCTATCGGTGTTACGCATTTCCTTCCACGTTTACCGACAACGATGAGAATTTCAAAAAATCCACACAACCCGATTGTAGAAGCTGATACCATGTCGGTCGTACCCCAAGTCCAAGATATCAAGAACGCACTTCAACGCCTTAGCAAGCAAAAACCATGTTAACTCATTCAATTGCCCCCACTGCCTTGCGGCGCGGCGTACCTACGAAGTGTATATATCCTTTTCCTTGCTACGATGGTGGGTTGGTTGGCTGATAAGTCCATAAACAAATGTCGTCGTCGTGTACTCCAGTCGGATACGTTGTAGCAAGTTAGCCAAATGGAAAATAACTTATGCATGCAGTCCTGATTGGAAAACAATAAGCAGTGATAAGGATTGAAATTGCTTTTGCAATGCTCCCTTCCCCCCTCGCACTGGTGTAGATTTTGTAAACATTGTGGTATCTGGGTGCATATCGTGCAGACTAAGACACACCTGAGCTTTGTTCACAGGATATATGCGCTCTCTCTATATTCAAAGTCTTTCTTCTCGGGTTAGAATAGAAGAACTACTTTCCTATACGTTATGTGTGGGCTTATATGCGGAACATTTGAATCCCCTAGGAGGTGAAAAATAACAACAGGAAGCAGTTGGATGCATCTAAAAAAGAAAAGAAAAATGGAAGACGAGAATGTGTGGTAGGATAGTGTTTTCCGAGAACTTTTCAGCTCAGCTCAAAGGAATGATTAAATTCCCCCGGTGACTGACATGGAAGGATACAATTTCATATTCTAATGGCAACATGACTTGAAGTTGCAGAAAATTTGTTGACGAGTTTGTTGCCTACGGACGTTACAGTTGCACAGTGGAGGTGTAATTGGAAGTACAATACATACAGCGAAGAAGGTTGCTTTGAAAGTATCCAACGCCTTTAGGTAATCAATTTAGTAGGAAGTCGATGATTTGAAGCGCATCATTGAATAGTTCCCTTGGAAACTATAGTTAACTGGGAAATAGAAATGTGTGGATGAATAAATTTGCTCCTAACAAAAGCTCACCCTTGATGGATGGTATTAGAGGATCTTGGAGACAATCCGATCTTAATTTAAAACCGCATCCTAGGACAGTCGAAATCACCACAGAGCAGGAAACGTATCTTCCAGTTTGGTTTCACGAAACTACTAGAACTGAACTAACTGAACTAACTTTCTAGAAGACTGGAAATAGATGAAAGCAATTGTGGACAGCGTGGGTCAGTGATTATGTCAGGATAAGTTCGAGTGGCTGCCTGCCTGAAGTACAAACACACTTACACCAAAACAAATCCATTGTAATACCACAAAGACCTTTAGAAAGACCTACGAGAAAATTATTATTTTTTACCTAGCTGTGTACCCATGGTACCTGCCCTCGTTTAGAAATCGTACGCATTATGCTTATCCATAGTCTTTCAATAGCTATGCCTAAAGTACGAAATACACGATAAATCATTGTACCAACGGTTGGACAGATTTGGTGTTTTATACAAAAATTATATCGTGCTTTTCCACACAACCGACCGTTGTACCGATATTGTATGGTTGCATGCGCAGATTGTATGGTGCGTATGTGTAAAATGACTGAATAAAATGTCTGGTTGTACGTAAATCGTATGCAGATTGTATAACGTCTGTGCTGCATACAACAGTTGTGCCAATATCGGCACAGCGCAAGTCGGTTCAATAATTGTATCGTGTATTTCGTACTTAGCAGCCGATTGTGGTTATGTTTGAATTGGAAGCGCTGTCATTCTGTGACGATTGTATTCCATCTAAGTACAATTTTTTCGTTGAAATTGTGAAAATGTATTTAGAAATACCTGCTTTGTTCGCCAAACAATGGGCGAGCTACCTGGAATTTATAGTTGGCATGAGCGTCCTGACGAGAGCTCAATTCGACGAATTATCGCGAAATTTGAAAAAACCTGTGTAGTTGGTAATCGAGCAGTGTGTCCGACGTTCACTGAGTGGACAGTTAGATACAGATCCTAGTTTTGGGGAAAAAAAATCAGCTTCAGCGACAAATCACATTTTTGTCTAAATGCCATCGTTTATAGTCACTCCTTCTTTTTTTTTGACCTGAATTGGATGATATGGACAGAGACAATATGTGGTTCCAAACAGACAGTGCTACGTGCCACACAGCGTACAAGCGTTATTGAAACGAAAGTTTTAAGATTGCGTTATTTCGAGAAAATGTGATTTAATCTGACCACTACGATCATACAATTTAATGATTTTAACTTTTTTGTTCGACGCTACGTCGTTGAATCTCTGGGGAACAACGCCATTCAAGCCAATGCTAAAAACTAGCCCGAATTGCATTTTCGGTTTCGGTTTAAATATGTTCCCTGTTTATTTGCTTTTTTAGACTTGGCTCGTCATAGCGAGGAATCAATGGAGCCTGATGCTCTCGATGTTATATAGATAAACAGACAGACAGACCCGGTTGTACCAAGTTTGTGTGCTACCTTTATCAATCTAAAAATGATGACCAACCGGCCAGATTATTCCAACATGTTTCCAGAAAAGTCGACTGGATACAAATTCACCACCCAACGGCTGAAGTCATTATTCTGGGAGGTTTTAACGTCCACAACTCAGACTGGCTGGTATATTCAAATCAAATAAATATAAATCAAACCGATGACGAAAGACAAGCTGAAGCTTTTGCCATCAGCTATAATCTCACTAAGCAGGTGGAAGTGCCTATGCAGTTTCCAGATAATCCAACTAAGTTCAGAAATATATTAGATATCTTTTTATTTCTACAGCGCCAGATAATTACCTATTTATGTCATAAAAATAGGTGCACCATGCCTTAATATCAGCAAAGAACTCGCTACCTACTCCAAGGGCAGCAGGACAGCCATCGAATAATTTGGAATTACAAGATGTGTAACTGGAATAAGCTACGAGATTTGTATGCACACAGTAAAAATCGATGCATCAAAATTTCTCGATATTGTATTGAAATATGTTATGGAAAGATGTGTTCCATTGCGTTGCAAAACGTCCTTTAACAATTATGACCTTAGTTCTTTGGGGTAGAGCTAGGGAAAGGAATGAACATCAGAAACGGTAAAAAAGGCTGGGATTCATTGCATAAGTTCGCCGTGAAGGCACTTAGCTATAGATATCGGATAGTTCACATACCTTTCTTTAAAAATGGCAATTAAATAATATAATACATATATACACGCATACTTTGATAGGGATAAATGTCAAACCGAACTGTCGCTCTGTCCTGTCTATTTGACATTTATGTTCAGTGTAATCTAGCAAATCATCATGAATAGACTGACGCTTGAACAACGCTACCAAATTATCCAATTTTACTTTGAAAATCGGTGGTCGATTCGAGAAACAGTTCCAGTCTAGTGAACACCTTGCGCGAGATGCTTCAACGTATTTGGATCACAAGTCGGTAAGGAATGTTCAAGGTTAGTCCAGACCTTGGTATAGAGATGGGGGCGGAAGAGCATTTAATGAGCCAAAGGCAACGCTCACACTCCCGTAGTGGGCTACTGACGGCGGTGTACCCGGACCGCGTCCTAGGCTTATAACAAAAGGAGCTGGCCCTCCAGGTTAGATGTTGTGCCGTCGGGGAAAATTCCGTACCACGTAAAAAAAACACTGGTTCAGAAACAACCACAAGCCTCGAATGAAAAAGATTTGGCTGAAACTTATTTCACAGTAAACGAAATAAAGATAACGACATTCATATCTGTACGTGGAATGTTCGGACCCTTAACAAACCAGGTGCAGCCGAATATATAGCAGAGGCCCTGGACTGCTATAAAACAGATATAACCGCCACTCAGGAAGGGCGATGGGATAAAATAAATAAATACTTGGCGCCACAGCTCTTTAAGTGCCAGGGCCTAGCTTCTCGCAACCACTCATGTTGAGTGCGTTATATTTTTCACACGAATGGAAGGAACCTCCAGTTTAGTGCCGTATCCGAAATGCGATTTGAGAAGCTTTTTCGTGACAGCAATACTCTCGGATGTTTGTCAGACGCTCGTGAGAGGTGAGACCGTGAAAAAACTTTTTGGTGTTTTCTTGGATTCGAACTTGGAAGCTCAGGCGTAGTGATCTGACACACTAACTACCTACGGCACGGCACCCACGGGCCGTGGGATGGGATGGATGGACCGGGTAAAAGAGGGTGAAAAACTGTGACATGTGACATGGTTATTCGGATGCGGATTTTTTATACGCGGCTTTTCCGTCGTCACGTGGGTGTGCATATTATGACAATCCGGATGAAGACTAAATTCGCTAACACAGGACTGATATGTGTGCTTGCCTCCACGAAACAAAGATTGTTTCTACGAGCTCCTTGACAAAACATACGAGCAATGTCCTAAATACGACGTTTCAATCGTATTGAGCGATTTTAACGCCAAAATAGTGAAGGAGGACGTCTTTGGTAGGGCAGTCGGTAAACACAGCATACACGACACCACGTCTGACAACGGACTAAGGCTAATTGATTTCACTGTGGAGCGAAACGTCAATATATACGTAGCAAGCACGTGGTTTCCTCATCCCAATATTCACAAGCAGACATGGCGGTCCAATGATCATGTAATTGTGATCGATCAACTAAATTAGTCATATTGTGATCGACGCAAGACATGCCTCCAGTATTCTGGATGTCCGGACCTTCCGAGCGATCAACGCAGGCTGGGATCATTACCTTGTTGCAGCCAAGGTACGAATGTAGACATCCTAAACTGAGTAACAAAGATGAATCACTGTGAGAAAATTTAGCGTCGAAAAGCTGCAATCGCAAGAGTCTTCACTGAATGCGTATCCCGAAATCTCTCAATCACCCCTATGCCGCCAGCATCTAGTGCCGAATACCACCATGCATAAGAAACGCCACTACTGATTTGCTAGGTCTCGTTCGGCCAACACCGCGAAACCCCTGGTTTGACCAAGAATGCGGGCGAGCGCATGTAGCAAAACAAGAGGCATATAAAGCGACGCTGCAAAGGAAGACGAGAGCTGCTGGTGAGCTCTATGAACAAAATAGACGGGAAGAACATCGGCTTCTCCAAAGGAAGAAGAAAGAGAATGAGAAGCGCGCGATTGAGAATATTGAGCGCTTATATTCCAGGGAGAATGTACCGAAGTTTAACCAAAAGTTAAAAGGAACGTGTCAAAGAAAAAAATTTGAAGAGATGAAAATGGGAATCTCGTAGTAAAATCACAGTTGGTGCTACGATCAATTTCTTCTTCCTTTTATCAGCGAGATTATGATCCGAAAATAGGGTTTCGCCTATTTTACCTCAGAAAATATCGGTAGGCCTGCCGATTTTGGATCACTCGGTTACTGATGCCAATGCAATGCCGATGTGGACGCATTTGTGTGATCCAGGCGTTTATAGGCCTGCCTTTCCTACATCGCAATGTCCTTGGAACGTGCATTGATATTGCCTTTTTAACGGGGTTCAAATGATCTCTTCTTTGAACGTGGCAATACCAACTGAGCCGGTCGCGCTTTTTTTTTTGTACGATAGTTTCTTTGAAAGCTTCCACGGCTCTTCGAACTTCTTATTCGATCAAGCTTTGTCACTCCTGCTGTCATGCGAAGCATCTTCATCTTAACTGCCGTTAATTTACTCTCATATGTTTTGTACATCGTCCAACATTGTGAACCGTATATGAGCGCTGGATGCACAATTGCGGTGTAGAGCCTTCCTTTGAACTTAGGTACCATTTTTCTGTCACAGAAGATAGAGGAATTTTCTCGCCACTTCATTCACCCTACGCTTACGCGATGATTGATGTCGTCATCACAAGTTGCTTTGCTATTGATCATAGATCCCAGATATTTGAACTTTTCGCACTTGGGAAGCACTGTTCCATTCAAATAAATGTCTGGAATAGGCCCGAGTGGATCAGAGAACGGACAGCACAAGTACTCTGTCTTTTTTGAACTAATACGATACCTATTTCCCTCCAGAGCGTCCACCCACACATCAAGTGCTCGTTGCAGGGATGTAGGATCCTCACTAATGATGGCTCCATCGTCAGCAAAGAATAACTGATGAACCTTGGGGTCCACCACTTTCCCTTCAAGCAGATAATCAAGGACTGTAATAAAGAGCAAAAGACTTAAGGCGCTTCCCTGGTGCACCCCGACTTTGATTGGGAACTCTTCGGTTACTCCAGCGGAGCATCTTACTCTTGTCGTTGCTCCTTCGTACATGTCCATGATCATCTATACATAGGTTTCTGTAACCCCTCGATGTCTTAGCGCCACCCATAGGAGATCTCGTGGTTGTCTGTCGAATGCCTTTTCAAAGTCAACCAATACAATATGCAAATCCCTTAAGGAATCATGATGTTTTTCCATTATGATCCTTATACTTTGGATTGCATCTGTGGTTGATTTACCCGAGACAAACCCGCAGTGATCATCAGATAACCATATTGTTTTTCGCAGTCCGCCATTTAATACCCGCTCAACGATCTTCATGGCGTGTGACATCAGCTTGATCGAACGGTAGTTATCACAGTTTCGCGTATCACCCTTCCCTTTGTATACAGGGAGAGGTAACTTTCCTTCTATTGATTCGATATTGGGGCACCTCTCACAAATTTGGAGATGAGAATTCTGAGCCATCTGAACCCGATGTCTCCCATCTTTTTCCAGAACTCAGAAGGCATCTCGTCTGGCCCAACCGCTTTTCGTTTTTTGGAGTATTTGATCGCCTCACTAACTTCTTCGACTGTAATGTCGGGTATTTCTTCACAGTTAGGGGTGGGTCTTGGAAAGTGTAGCCGGGGAACTGTTCATTTAAAAGTTCTTCACAATACACCTCTGCAGAATTTTGTCGTCATCCACAAGAAGGTGGCCATGAGCATTGTTAATGAACTTTGGCGAACGAATCTCCTGAGCATTCTTCCTTCTTTGGGTGGATATTTTGAAGATGGTTGCGCTCTTGTTCATATTATGTTTCGCAGCTCCTGGATAGCCTGGTTTGCATCAGCAACTGGGGAAGATATTTTCTCCAGCTCCCGACACAGGCCCTCCGTACTCTCTGCTTGAAGCTGGGCGCATTTCTTCTTCGCTTTTTTCTTGCAGCATCTGTATTCCATTTCGAGCGGAGCTTTTTCGTCACTATTATTAGAGGGGCACTTTGACCAAGCTTTGAAAGCCACTTTCTTCTCATTTATCGCCTTCTTAGCTTCATCACTCCACCACCATGTTTCTTTGGCGTGTTGATAGTGGCCTTTTGAAGCTCCTAGCAGTGATTTGAACTTCTTTAAGCAAGTTCGCTGTAGAGAATCCCACATATTTTCTGCTCTACACTCTACATCCTCATCTCCGTTGATGGTGTGAGAGAGATAATTTTTCATTACGAAAACAAAAGCCTCGCCTTTTTCTTTGTCCGGATTGTACCACTTGATTTTCTCAGAGACCCTTGTGTGTTTCATTTTCTTCGATGTTTTCCTAAATTTTCAGTTAGCAGGAGACGGTGTTGCCGAGCGATTGCCTTTGACTTGCGATTGGATGACTTTGCAATCTTTTACCCAAGGCTTCATGAAACTGGCTACCAAATGGTAATCAATCTGAGTTTCATCTCCACCACTGCTGTAAGTGATCAGGTGTCGGCTTTGTTTGATAAACATAGTATTTAACATGATAAGACCGTGTGATTTGCACATGCTTAGGATGTCTTCACCGGGAAGGTCTTGGCGCCATATCCCAGTCCTCCATGACAGTCTTCATAGTCTTAGTTTGACTTCCTGACATGTCCATTCAAATCTTCTCCAACAAACAGAAACTCTTCCTTTGGGATGTTCTTAAGGAGATTGTGGAAATCTACCCAAAATGCATCTTTATCTCTCTGATTGCACCCATTGTGGGGAGCATATGCACTGACAATATTCCGCACCTCTCCTTGTATTACTAATTTGAGAGAAATCAAACGGTCGCTGGACTTCGAAATGCTCAAGACCAAGTAGCTCTGCCGCAAGGATGTTACCGATTCCGTTCTTAGCCTTTTCCGTTCCGTAGTAGAACATCTTGTAATCTTTCGTCCTAACGTCCAAGAAACGCGCTCGATTTCCGGTGTTTTTCCATTTCATCTCTTGGAAACACAATATATCCACGTGCCTTCTATTCATCATCTCTTCCAGCTCGTAACTTCGACCGGTCATGCTTCCAACGTTCCAACTCGCGACCCTCCAAACTGTTTCATTATTTTGCTATCCCCCGGAATCTGTCTAGTCAAATTACAGTCGCCTACAAACCCTAGCATATTCATTAAAGAGGAAATCAATTTCTAATTATGGATATTCTTTTACATTAAAAAAAAACATCTTAAATCAACTGTTCACTTCAAAATTCACCAAAAACTTTAATTTATTTGCAAAATATATAAACCAATGCAAGCCGATATCTCTTTAGCGTTTGACAGTTTTTCGGGTTACGTGAAGCAAAAGTTGAATCGTCAAAACGATATCGTCAAGACGATATTGATTTTTTAATGCTACGTGAAGCAAAACGATATTATCAGGCGATTGTCCTGATTGTCCCCTATCAGTGCGGTTTCAGGCCAGGAAAGTCCACCATCGATCTTCACACTTGGACAAATCCTGGAAAAAACCCAAGAAGTCCAAATCGAAACTCGTCATCTCTTTCTCTATTTCAAGGCCGCCTATGACAGCATCTATAAGGAAGAGACATATAGAGCCATGTCTAGCTTTGACATCCCTGCCAAACTTGTCCAAGCACTGCATAGTGTCAGCTAGTAGCGGCGGATTTAGCAATTTTCCAAAGTAAGCTTTTAACTCTTCTGTTTGTGGTTGGGATCCAATACTGTAATTCCTTTGAGGCAATTCATTTGCGAAACTCCACAAGCTTCTTGAGTCCTTTATAATGTTAAGTTTTTTTCCAACTTAGAATAGTACTCATTTTGTTTGATCATAACGTCTTTAACTGCCATTACACCTACTGAATCTTTGGGACATATGCTTTCTAGGGACGTTTCCGGAAGCCTCATCTTAGCTTTTGGTACTGTGCCTCCTATCTCCGTAGATCTAGAAGGTGGCATTCGTTATTCTTTATCCAAGATCACTTTAGTTTTAGTTTGTTTTTTTCTTCTTCTTCTTCTTTATGCACGTTCTCAGGTTTCAACCGTGAATCAGTCAGAGATACTGATGTTGATAATTCAAATTGACACCACTACTCAAAGAATTTACACACTTTTGATTAATTTTATTCGGGGCCACTTATAAATACTTCCACTCGCTGCCAATTTAATAATCTTTGTCGAGGGTAGTAAGTATCACGTCATATACAATGGCAATGTGTCGTAGGATTTTGAAGTCCAAGGTGGAGTACATCAGGGGTGCATGCTGTCACCGCTGTTGGTCTTGGTGGTCATTAGCGATTTACTCCGTGCAGCATTGACGGAAGGTAACTATGGAATTTGATGGACAATGACAACTTACCTTAAACACTTCGACTACGCTGACGATGTCCGTCTATTTTTTATAATGGACCATCAGCTGATGGCCCAACATCTAGAAGCTGAGGCAAACAAAGTGGCGCTTTGGGTAAATACAGCCTGAACAAGAGCCCTGAGTACTTCTAACACCCGCGCTCAGCTCAACATTGCCGGGCAGGTAGTTGAGAAAGCAGACAACTTTCTATACTTAGGAAGTGTGGTTTCGGCTGACCGCGGTGGCACCGAACTTGATATGTGTAGCAGAACCGAGAGGGGAAAAGCTGCGTTCGGACTGCTGTCAAAAGTCTGGAGAAGCAATGTTCTCGTCTTAAGAACCAGGCCGCGACCGTTCCGCTCCAACATAGTATCAGTACTGCTGTATGGGTGCAGTTCTTGGAAGGTGAATACCACTATCAAACGCAACCTACAAACCTTCGTAAATAAATGTCTAGGAATCATCTTGAGGATCCTTCAGCTCAATCGTATCTCCAACGAACAACTTTTTCCGAGTACGGGCAAAGAACCTTCTTTATTTATTTCTTATGAAATTGCATTTCTCGCGAAGGAAAAAGTGGCAGTGGCTTGGACACATACCATGGCGCGACGTTATTCCCATTGCGAAATACGCCATGCCAGGTAATCCGCTCACACAGGCTCCATTGCAGCCGGAGACTTTAATGCACGGGCAGTTGAGTGGAATAACACCATGACAAATAGAAGAGGCGAAGCACTGCTAGAAGCATTTGCTAGCCTCAAACTAGTGCTACTAAACCGAGGCAACAAGCACACATTCGACAACGGCAGAGCGCGCTTCTTCATCGACCTGACGTTCGCCAGCAGAGCCATAGCAAGGGGGATGGAATGGCAAGTCTCAGACCTGTACACAAACAGCGACCACCAGGCCATCATATTCGAAACGGAAGAGCAACACCGATCACAACACCGCAAACCCCCTCTAAAAGTACAAAAGCTTGACTTCAAAACAAAAGACGTAGATACCGAAATGCTCGGGTACATGATAAGCAACATGGACATAGCAAGAGGCACAGCAGAAGAACAGACTAAAGAAGTCACAAGGTCATTATCCCGAGGATGCGACGCAGCCAAGAACACCTGTGTACTGGTGGAATGACGATATAGCCAACACGCGAGAAGAATGTCACAGAATGCGGAGGTCCCAGCAGAGAGCCCGAGGTAGAGGCACATAGAACTATGAGGTACTGAGAGAATAGTTTCAGAGGAAGAGATCACAACTCCACAAGCTGATAAAAAGGACCAAAGCCGAATGCTTCCAGTCACTCAGAGAGGAGCTACAAGACAATCCATGGGGAGGCTCGTATCAAATAGTCATGAATAAATTAAAGAATGGCACGGCAGCCGCACCGACTTGCCCGAATATCACGCACTCAAATATCTGCGCTCTTTTCTCGAGGAAAGACGGATTCACCCTACCACAAAAAGCAGCGGAAGAAGCAGAGACAATACCAGCAGTTACCACAGAGGAGGTTTTAGAAGCCGCGGCAACAATAAAGAGCAGCAAAACGGTGGCAATGGATGGAGTCCCGAACTTCGTGCTAAAAGAAGTCATTAAAGCAAGACCAGAGATCTTTACACGCCTTTATACGACATGCCTAACGGAAGGCAATTTCCCACTACAGAGGAAAAGACAACGGTTAGTCCTCATCCCAAAAGGAAGTAAACCACCTGAGCAACTGTCATCGTACAGGCCGTTGTGCCAGCTTGATACACTGGGGAAAGTGTTAGAAAAAATAATACGTGTAAGGCTCGAGCCATACACGGAAGGAGACTCAGGGCTCTCTACTCGCCAGTACGGCTTTAGAAAAAAACGAAGCACCATAGGGGCGATAAGGGCGGTGTACGACATTGCACGTGAAGCTATCGAGGGACAAAGATGGCTAGGAGGGAGCAAGCAGTATTGCGCCGTCGTAACACTCGACGTCAAAAACGCATTCAACTCAACCAGCTGGAGCTGCATTGTTAGAGCGCTAAGCAACCTGCGTATACCTAACTACCTGCTGAGAATAATAGGCAGCTACTTCAGTGAGAGAACACTTCATTATGACATGGAAGTACACAATTACGGGAGGAGTCCCCCAAGCGTCAGTACTGGGCCCAGCCCTGTGGAACATAATGTATAATGGCATACTAAGAACGCCTAGGCCGAGCGGAATAGAAATTATCGGCTACGCTGATGACATTGCAGTAATTGGCATAACAAAATTGCTAGAACAGCGAAAACTGCAACCAAACAATAAGGAACGTGAGGGCATGGCTACAGGCATCAGGTCTGGAACTGGCAGATCACAAGACTGAACAAAGGTAGAACATCTCCCTATACAGGTCGCTGAGAAAACCATCCAGTCGCGTTCACACATCAAGTACCTGGGAATGCTGCTGGACCACAGGCTAAACTTCAAAGAGCACCTAATGTACGCAGGCGGGAGAGCCTCCAGGGCAGTAGTGGCACTGGCAAGATTAATGCAAAACGTTGGAGGACACGGGCAGCCAATTAGAAACCTGCTAGCAATGGTAAGCAAGTCAATCCTTATAGTACGCGTCTCCCATATGGGTACAAGCGACGTACCGGATAACGTTCATGAGACGGATGAACTCGGCCCATAGAATCGCATCGTTAAGAATGTGTTGTGCCTTTCGGACTGTGTCCGCGGAGGCAATTAGCGTAATCTCCGATCGAATGCCAATCGATTTGGAAATAAAAAAGTCCGCAGCAACCATCGAGGCTATACAAGAAGAATGGCAACAGAGATCCCCAACGTAGAGGAATGGATCAGCAGAAAACACGCAGTTCCTATCAGGACACGGATGCTTTCGGGAATATCTCTACAAATACAAACACGTAGGTGACCCATACTGCCCGCACTCTGAAGGCAAAATTCAGAACGCGGAACATGTTTTGATGGAAAGTCTGATGTAAATGATGGCCAAAAACATACTACAGAGCGAAATTGGCGGCCAAGTGACTCTGAGAAGACTTATAAAATTCATGCTGACGACGAATGAAGCCTGCAACACAACGAACGAGATAATCACAACAGCGAGAAATGAGAATCCAACAAACACTGGAAGGTAAACAAAGTTACATAAAAACGCTCACATATGCAATGTAACGCAAGTGACATGTTAAAGACGCACAATGAGAAGTGAACTCACGCAGTAACTGAAATTTGAATGTGCAAATTGAGGTGCTGCAAAGCAGCAGAAGTAAAAGAAACAGCAATAGCTCATGCGTGATGAATAGTATGACATGCTAACCAGCCCCGCGAAGTAATACCTAACGGCAGTCCCGCGGGGAGAGTTAGTAGAAGTGTGCAGGGTGGATTAGTACCGTAGGCCCATTCCTGGCATCGCTTATTCGGGTTTGCAAATCGTGTATGCTTATATAGCCCAGGCTACTAGTATCTTTAGAATATTACCACACACCTTACAGCAACCAAAAAAAAAAAAAAACAAAAAGCTCACACAGGCAGGCAGAGCAGTGGGACGTCCTAGGCAAAAGTGGGGCAGAAATTTGTAAATGAGTTGAAAGTAGCTCAAACGCGATACAGAACTCCGAACAAGATGACGCACACGCCTTGTTGACGGCCTATGCCCCTCGAAGAGTGAAAGGATTTAAGTAAGTATAATGGACGCCGTAAGTATGTGGGCGCCGTGGCGTAAGTGGTTAGTGTATCGGATCACTACGCATGAGGTTCCAAGTTGATATTCTAGTATCATATCTGGGGAATAGACTTCTCCGTGTTAGACATGGAAACGAATACTCGCAGCTCAAAGAAATTTCGGCCGGCGTACCACAAGGAAGCGTTCTTGGGCCGCTTCTCTATCTGTTATATACTCGTGATATACCGAAAGAAGATGCCACTATCCTTGCTACGTTTGCCGAGGACACCGCTATCCTAGCAGTAGGTAAAACAATCGAAGAAACGACTGTAAAACTGCAAAACGCGCTAAGACTGGCGGATTGCCCTCAACGAATCTAAATCTGTTCACGTGAACTTCACTTACAAGAAAACTAATAACTTGCCAATTTTCCTAAACTCGGCCCGAATACCTTTTGCAAACGAGGCCAAATACCTGGGAATGACACTCGACGCAAGACTGAAATGGAATGCGCACGTGAAAATTAAACGTAAAGAACTCGAAATCAAATATACAGAAATGTACTGGTTACTCGGAAAACATTCCCAGCTCAGTACTGAGAACAAACTGCTTTTATACAAGCAAGTCCTAAAGCCGGTGTGGACCTACGGTATACAACTTTGGGGTTGTACCAAGAAAACAAATGCCAATATTTTACAAATTTTTCAAAATAAAGTGCTAAGAGAGATTGTCCAAGCACCGTGGTATATTAGAAACGACGATATCCACAGGGATCTCGGAATTCCGACAATCGAAGCTGAAACTAGAAGCTTCGCGAGAAAGCATAGAAACCGACTAATTGGGCATGTCAACAATACAGTCCTACAATTGTCCTAGATTGCGGAACATGCAGGATCTTTCAGTGGAAAGTAACCTGCCTAACGATTTTATTTCGTGATAGAAAAATTGCTTGATAAGTTATTACTTAGTTGCCATATCTAACAAATTTATATCGAAGGGTGGTGTTTTTTTTAGTCAGTAAGAATCTGACACTACTATGAGCACGCGCTTGCTATTCTCATAGTGTCTATGGAAGATTTTTCACCAACCCTCGGAAGAAAAAAAAAAAAAGAAAAAAAACTACGCATGAGGTTCCAAGTTCGAATTCCAGAAGACACCAAAAAGTTTTTTTCACGGTCCCACCTCTCGCGAGCGTCTGCCAAACATCCGAGAGTATTGTTGTCACGAAAAAGCTTCTCAAATCGGCGTTCGGAGTCGGCATTAAACTGTAGATCCCTTCCATTTGTGTGAAAAATATAACGCACACAACATGAGTGGTTGCGAGAGGCTAGGCACTGGCACTTTAAAGAGCTGTTACGCCAAATTTTATTTTTTTTTTTAAGTATAATGGACCCTTGTTGGTCTAAGTGAACAATGACTTCCTCACAAGGCACCTATCTACCCGACCTAGCTTAACCTCTCGTCCCGTTTGTATTGACTAGTTTTGGCGGAGAAGATTCAACGACGAGCTATACAAGCTATACAGCAACAGTCCGGCCCGCAAAGTTTTCTAATCTAACCCAGAGGAACGACGCAATAGAGAGCCTCTTCGCCGTGAGTGGCGTGCACAAGTTCAAGGAGTGTGCAACTGGAGGCAATTAGCTGAAGACCGAGCTAAATAAGTTTCTTGTTTGAGGCCTAGGTTAACACTGAACATTAGCGCCACTTAAGTAAGTAAATAAACCCGAGAACGAAACATGATGGCAAAAGAGTCCTTGTATAAGAAAAAAAATAAAAAATGAGCTACAGCTACTTTCATTAGTGGTTTAGAATTATATCACTTATAGCTTCAGCTTCAGGTTAATCCTTTTATACCCTTCATGTGGCATAACGTATAACCAAAGTTCTAACTGAGGACAAGAATTACTCGTCATTATCCCCTTTAAACACACTAAACTACATGGAGTCGATTTAAAAAAAAAAATCGTCATTCTTACACGAAGTGGGCTGTTCTTGATTTTTCATTCCACTCTTTTACTCGTCCTTGACACCAAGGAATCTTTACTTTAACCCTCACTTCACGTGGTTGAACTTACACCAAATTAGGAAGCCTCTCTCTGTATGCATACATTTGTACATTATGCATGTACGAATATTCAGGAATTTATGTTTAGTGAAGGCGGTTTTTCGTTGAAGATTGAAAATAATCCACATCCGTATGCAGAAACATACTAAAATCCCAGGAAAGAACACAAGGAAAGGAATATGGAAAATGAGGTTTCCACGAACTTGTGTGTATGAAAAGGGAATTTCAATGAGGTTATCCGAATCGAGGAAACACCATATCATATGAGTATGACTTTCAGATTCTAAAGTACATAGATGTTTGTGGATGTGAGGAAATCCTGGGAACAACACGTGCAGGGCAACTTCAATGAGGTCATTGAGGTTTTGAGTGGTTTAAGTCGGTCCTAGATAATTTAATATTATAATGGACTCAGCGGAAGTGTTTAGCTTTACCTAATACTTAAGATTATTCTTTAGCTTCGCATAGTATAGTATAGTACAACACACAAAATGATAAGAGCCGAACTATTATATGCACATGCTGGACAATTAAAAAATAACTAACAACAGTGGCGAAACCTTCTAATATGTTACTCTTTGTTGGGCTTGTTGGCAGTTAGAAATTTGTTTTATTGTTGCAGGCTCGACAAGTGTTGTACAGATGAGAGACACCCGGCTTACGATTATGGATGACTTACACACTGCCATCGACACTACAGCAGCGGGTGCTTCGAAAATCTTAGTGACAACCGCCTAGTAACACCCTGAATTTATACTAACACTCGGAGGCATCACTATCTAGAAGGACGAGCAGACTATTAAATTACCTTGAGTGTCAAAAACACGTTTCACAGACCTCTAACCAAGCAAGAAGATACGAAATCACTGTTGTGAAAACAACCACCCCTTGTCGGCTGAAACACAATAGCGCTTTGACTTCGGCTTTGTTCCTGTTACGTTCCATCCACTTTGAGTGCCCGTTGAACGTTTGCTTATTTTTTTTTTCTTTGTTCCACAGCTGTTAGCTATCCAACGCGAGCAAAATTTCAACTCATCCCAACTTCTGCTTCAAGTTGGAGTTACGTTACGTAGCATTACGTTGCTCTCTTTGAATGCGAAACTTGATAGGATGCATTGAATTCTTATGGTTTAACTTGTAAACGTCGGCCAAAATCGAAGTCAAAGCGCTATTGTGTTTTAGGATTATGATGGCCTGGTAATAGGATTATGATGGCCAGATTCCGAACTAGAGTACGACGCGTCACCATTTTACAGTGTTATGCTCCAACTGATGGCTCGTCTGAAAACGAGAAGGAGAGCTTCTATAATCACCTAAGCGCCGTCTGCAACATAACACCAAATGAAAACATTGTCATAGTGATCGGGAATCATGGACTAATCAACCGTAATGAGGGCGACGAAAGATTTGTGGATTTCTGCAATGCCAATCACCTTGTGATAGGTGGCACCATGTTTGAGCACGAGACCTGCCACAAAGTCAGCTGGGTTTCCAACGACAGGCAAGCAACTTCTAATCAAATTGGGCATTTTGCAATCAGCAGCCGCTTTAGAAGTTGCCTCCTGGACGTCCGGAACAGGCGAAAGGCAGATGTGGGGATAGTGCGAGGTCACCATCAAATGATAGCTACTCTCCAACCACCCACTGCTGCAGTTCGACGATCACTTGACAACACACGAATACCCAGGTTCAACATCCGCAAACTTAGTGATCCCTGCTCCCGCAGTGCGCTAACAATTAAGGGAGCACCCTTCTCAAAATGTGTAAGCAATCAGCAGCGCACTACTCGCAACCATCCAAGACCATTGATATGCTGTGAAGAATGTTTTTACATATAGTGCTGAAAGAATTCTCGGGCGATCGCAGAGAAGACATAGGGCGTGACTTTCTGAGGATACCTGGAGACGGATCGACGAATGAAAACAGCTGAAAGCTCGCATTGCAGCTGCTCCAGCCGCAGGGAGAAGCGAACTATGGTTCATATAGCATAAAGATGAGAGGAATTTAGCCAACACCCAGTGAAAAGCATAGACGGCTCCTTGTTCATTTCAGATGAGGACCAGCTCAAGAGATGGAAGGAGCAAAATGCTATGGTTTTGAATCGTGTATTCGCTAGCGATATGCTCCCAAACCAGACTTGAGGTACCCGAGGTAAGAAATTCTCAACACGCAACACAACCCCCAGTAAGGATGAAATCACTGCCACGATCAAAACTCTGAAACGAAACAAAGCGGTAGGACTTGTCGGTATTCCAGCGGAGCTTTTACGAACAACGCCAATAACATCAACTGAGCTACCGCTACCACTTATAGGCAGAGCTTTGCTGGGAAGTGGAAGAAAGGAATGATCGTCAAGCTTCCTACAAAAAGGAAATTTAGAAGATTTAGAAGAGTAGAAGGTTTCCAGTATCTTGGGAGTATTGTCTCGACCGAAATCGAACTGGATATAGCCAAAAAGATCGGCAAGGAAAAGTCCACATTCGCGATGATGTTCAAAATACGTCGAAAAGCAATGCAATCATTTTGAACATCAAGTGAAGACTGTTCTGCTATAACGTGGAATTTGTTCTGTTATATGTATGCATGCAGCACGTGCTGCAAACGTTCGCTACCAGGTGCCTGCGCAACATCTTAAGGATTTTCTGGCCCTATCGCGTTTCTAACGAACAGCTCTACCAGAGAACGGTCAGGTGCCAATAGGCACAGCCATCCAACGACGGAAGTGGCAGTGGATTGGTCACACGTTCTGAAAAGCTGACAGTTCCATAGCTAACCATGCTATGCAATGGAACCCTTTAACCCAGTATGGCAGAATTACTGGAGGTCCGTGGACAACATGGAGCAGAACAGTCGAGTAGGAGGCATGGCAGTTGGGCAAAAGTTGGGAAGAACTGAAGCCAGAGACCGAAGACAAAGCGCGTACGGGTAGTAGTACCCCTAAGACCCACAAGAGGATACAGGACATACGTAAGTGAAGTAAGTGGAAAATGACTCCAGCTCAACAGTTTTTCTGGAAGTCTTGACGAAGAAAATCCTAGTCCACCTCTTAAGAGTTTCGACGTCAGATGGCATTAAGGCCTAGGTGTGAAGCTGATCGCTTGCGCCGATTATAGGCCATATGGCCTGTACAAACTGGCTATAGTTAAATTGGGGGGAGGTATGCCCAGGTCCAATGCTCGAGGTTGTTGCAAGGGAATCCTCCCTCTCGAGTAGACCGAGAACTCGTACTTGAATGTTAACCGGACCCCTTCAACGTACATACATACTCGTATGTCGGGCGCCAGGGAATTGTAAGGCTGTTGAACTCGGTAAAATAGGAACAACCTTCCTTCCAGACAAAGATACTCTAGGTATATCCATCGCTAGTTGCAAACTTAAATTTAAGCTGGATGCTATAGAAAGAACAAATATTAGGTGGAGAAGTGGAACAACATGTCTAGCGACAAAACAGATTTGGCACGTACTAGATCTACAACGCTATAAGAATTTGATTTTTCTCAACCGATTGTATATTGGTGCTAAAATGGGCGTCTTAACTGAGCACTTATGATCAATCGCCTGCATCAATATTGCTCGTTGTGGAATCTGTCGGTAAATTTGGAGAAATCCAAAGTACTGATTTTTAAAAGAGGTGGGGGACGAAATTGTTTAAATGAAAGGTGGACTTTTAATGGTGAGAGCATCGATCTAGTCAATGAGTATAAATACCTTGGTGTTTACTTTACGAAAAATTTAAGCATGGAAAGACATTTGACGGAGAAACTTCTCAAGGCTAAATGGGCTATCAGCGCCACTTGGAAACGATGTTTTGCCATTAAAAACATTGCGCACAGTAGCAAGTACAACATTTTTGAAGCAGCGATTGAGGCCATTTTGTTTTATGGGACGCAAGTATGGGGTTGCAGACACTATGAAACAGTCGAAAAGTTGCTGAGCTACTACGTTAAAAGAGTATTTCGGCTACCAACTAGCACCCCCAACTACATGATTATGTTGGAAACGGTATTGTCTCCGCTGTTTATCAAAACACTTAAGTTACAAGTTGATTACATCTTGAAAGTCCTCAATATGAACAACGACCGGTTGCCCAAGAAAGTGGCCCTCCAAACAATTCGTAATAGGGACAGCTGGTACGCAGTGTGGTTGCAACTAGCGAAATTTTGTGGTATGGATTTAAATCTAAATAGATCAGATTTTGGCACCTGAAGAGCGGTACTTTATAAATCAATCTCAATGGTGGACATAAAGTATAGAGAGAGATTCTTAGAGGAGGCGATAGGTTCCCTGCATAGGATGATCTACAGCCGTTTATGTCACAATCTTCGGCTGAAAAACTATTTTCGGGATGAAAACAGCGTGGACGAGAACTCTACGATGCTTAAACTACGAGGGGAGCTCCTACGCCTGAACTACGTACCACATCGTGAGGATCTCCCTATATTATGCAACTTATGCAACCTTGGGGAAAGAGAGGACGTTCTGCATTTTGTTGGCAGTTGCCCAATTTTGAAGGAAACAAGAATGCACTTTCTCGGTAAGGACATCCTAACAGACCACGAAACCTTAGCCCTGCTCAATGAATTGAACGTATCCAAGCTATACCGTTTTTGTAAGGTAGCCCTAACATATCGTGAAAGAATAAGAAATGTAACCTTTTAACTCGATTTTTTAAACTGAAAAATGTTATCTAGTTGTTAACCTGGCACACGACAATGCCATCCTATATGATTTCGTTTTAAATTAACTGTGAATTTGTTAATGGTTAGTGAAATAAAGGTCAATTATCATTATTATTATTATTATTAACTGAGCACTGTAGAATAGACAAGCATATAACAAGGCTTAGCGTTTAGGTATATGAAAGATTTTTGTAGAATCTATCTGGGCGAAGAATAGCAAGAAACTATTCCTCAACTTCTTTGTATATGCCCAGCTCTCTATCATGGAAGAAAGCTTCACTTACGAGCTTTCTATTACAACGATTTACTTACTTACTTAGGTGGAGCTACAGTTCGGAATGAACCTGGGCCTCAACCAACAAGCCTCTCTATTTAGCTCGGTCTTTAGCTAATTGCCTCCAGTTTCGCACTCCAAGTTGGTCGAGGTCCCCTTGAGCTTGTGCGCGCCACCTACGGCGATGATTCCCTCTACTGCGTCGTCCCTCGGGGTTAGATTCGAAGACTCTGCGGGCCGGAGCGTTGGTGTCCATTCGCTCTACATATCCTAGCCATCTCAGACGTCCAATACGCAGTTTTTTTGACTAGGTCGATGTCGCTGTACAGCTCGTATAGTTCGTGATTGAATCCTCTTCTCCAAAACCCGTCAACGCAAACGGGACCGAAAATCTTACGAAGAATTTTTCTCTCGAAGCGACCAAGGATATCTTCATCCTCTTTTAATAAAGTCTATATTTAAGCACCGTAAAGCAGGACTGGGATGATAAGGGGCTTATACAGAGTCTCCTTAGTTGTTCGAGATAGGGCTTTACTGTTGAATTGCCGTATAAGCCCAAAAAACAGCGATTGGCAAGAGTTATTCTTCGATTGATTTCTGCGCTGATGTCGTTCTCAGAGTTTATAGCAGAGCCAAGGTAGACAAAGTCCCTTACTACCTCGAAGTTATAGCTGCCCACTGTGACGTTTTGTCCAATTCGTCGGTGTTGGCTTTCCCTTCTTGTTGACGGCATATACTTGGTTTGGCCCTCGTTTTTCGCTAAACCCATTTTGGCCGCTTCCACCTCAATGCTTGCAAACGCACCGGTGACAGCCCGCTGAGTTCCTCCGATAATGTCTATATCGTCGGCGTATGCAAGCAGTTGTACAGACTTGTAATAGATTGTGCCTCCGGTGTTGGCTTGTGAGTTCCGCACAATCCGTTCAAGTACAATTCTAAAGAAGTCAAATGATAGCGCGTCACCTTATCTAAAACCTTTTCTGACATCAAAGGTCTCGGTGAGGTCATTATCGACCTTGATGGAGCAGCGAGCGTTCTCCATCGTCATCCTGCACAGACGGACAAGTTTGGCAGGGATTTCAAAACTAGACATGGCTCTATAAAGCTCTTCTCTATAGATGATGTCATAGGCGGCTTTGAAATCGATAAAGAGGTGGTGAGTATCGATTTGGAATTCTTGGGTTTTCTCCAGGGTCTGCCGAAGTGTGAAGATTTGATCGATGGTGGACTTTCCTGGCCTGAAACCGCACTGATAGGGTCCAATCAGGCTGTTAATAAAAGGTTTCAGGCGTTCACACAATATCGCAGAAAAGATCTTGTATGCGATGTTGAGGAGACTGATGCCTCTATAATTGGCGCAGTTGAGGGGGTCTCCTTTCTTGTGGATCGGGCAAACGTTGCTGAGATTCCATTCATCAGGCATACACTCGTCTGACCGAATATTAGAAATGAGTTATTGTATGCACTCTACCAATTCATCCCCAGCTGCCTTGAAAAGTTCGGCCGGTAAGCCGTCAGGTCCAGCAGCCTTGTTCGATTTTAGCTTGGATATTGCTATCCTCACTTCGGTTTGGTCAGGTGGACGGAAATTTTGACTATCATCGTCTATGTTGAATGGTTCATTCTGCCTGACAGCGGGGTGTTGGTTTTCGTCGCCGTTATACAGTCTGCAGAAGTAGTTTTTCCATATCTCAGCACCGACTGTGATTCTACTACGAGGTTTCCATTTTCATCTCTACAGATTTCTGTACGAGTATTACTTCTCTGACACGTTCTTTTTACCTTTTGGTAAAACTTCCGTACATTATTCCTGGAGTATAAGCTCTCGATATTCTCAAACGCGGGCTTCTCATGCTCTTTCTTCTTCTTTTGGAGAAGCCGATGTTCTTCCCATCTCTTTTGCTCATAGAGCTCACGAGCAGCTCTCGTCTTCCTTTGCTTTGCTGCATGCACTCGCCGGCATTCTTCGTCAAACCAGGGGTTTCGCGGTGGTGGGCGAGCGAGACCCAGCACATCAGTCACGGCGTTTCTGATGGCATGTTGGCAATGTTGCCAATGGTCTTCGGCACTTGATGTCGGCGGCATAGGGGTGATTGAGAGATTTCGGGATACGCGTTCAGCGAAGAGTCTCGCGGTCTCTTGCGATTGTAGCTTTTCGACGTTAAATTTTCTCACAGTGATTCTTTTTTGTTGCTCAGATTGGAATATCCGCATTCGTACCTTGGCTACAACAAGGTAATGATCCGAGTCTATGTTATTTCGTTTGCTGGGGTCGTCATTAGTTGAGTGGTCCTTATCCGAGGCTTTTGGTTGTTTCGGAACCATAGATTTTTTACGTGGTAGGGAAGTTACCCCGACGGCATAACCCCCAACCTGGAGGGCCAGTTCCTTAATTATTCCCTTAGGACGAGGGGCCGGGTACGCCGGTGCCAGTAGTCCACTACGGGAGTATGAGCGCTGCCGTTGGCCCATTAAGGGCTCCTCCGCCGCCATCTCTATTCCAATGTCCTGACCAACATTGGAAATTCCTTACCGACCTGTGATCCGAATACGTCGAAGCAGCTCGCGCAAGGTATTCACTAAGTTCAACCTAACTGGAACTATAGACGCCACCAAATACAACGATGTAGGCTATCTGATAAACACAGATATAAGAAGCCTCTTACGCTTCATCAGAAGTTTAAAAGGGTTTTGACGAATAGACAGGGATTACATGATCCATGTGGTATCACAACGGACCTATCTCTGAACTAAGTGTATTGCCGTAAGTTGGCAGCATAACCTACACTAACCTATCGCCATCTACATTAACAGTCAAGCTGCGCTAAAGATGCTAGTCTTACTTCACAAAATTTGAAATCAACAGGCATTGGCGCACAATGCTCAGGGAACGCAGAACAGTGATTATTTTGGGTACCTGGACACTGCGATGTAGATGGTAACGACAGTGCCAACGCAATGGCGAAAAAAGGAGCTGAACTCCCACAAACTATCATAATTGGAGGCATAAAACAAACAGTGTACGTGGATAAAAGAACTATTCTCGATAGAATCATCAGCAGGACGGACCGTAGATGGTTCAACACAAAAGGGCTTAGCGTGTCTAAAATCTTGTGCCCAGTCTCTTCTGAGGAAGCAATCTATGGGGTTAGAATTATCAAGGATTTTACACATCTAACATACTCACATCTACTCTGGGACTGACAAGGCATTGTCCGAAGTAAACAAGCAAATACGTTGGAAAATACTTCTTTGCTAAGTTAGAAGAGGTTGGGTCCTTGAATCAAAACAATTATGTATTTAAATAATGCAAGAAAATGATGTGCATGGCGAAATTGGTTAGGTTTTCTGTCGTTAAGGTTACCTAGAGATCGCAAAGGGCCCGCTATGGTGCCTAGCACTTTGTGATAACATCATAACCCTGCTCAACCTTACCTTGGTATCAGTGGCTAACATGCATTCGTAGCCCAGCTTGTTATACATAAAACCGGGTCTACTAGTTTTTATCACAAGTTCATTTTAATTACAATTCCTTTCACACACATTATACGAGTACTTTTGAAGTCATCCTCCACCCAAATGGCTTTTCATTTCGCCATTAACATATTCAATCGAATGTATGTATATACTGTACATACATAGTACGTCCTCGCAATTTTCTGTATATTTACCTTCATGGTGAAATGAAGGACACACCAATGACGACGGCATATGCGATGAGAGCCCTCAAGGATCGGAATCAACAAACAAATTGATTTATGATTCTGACAGACACAACGTACAATATTCGTCCTTGTTATTGTAATAATTTTGGATTCGTATCCATTTGATGATTTCGTATCACAGATAGGTCATGGCGGTGACGATGAAGTGTGAGTGGAGGTGGCTTTTCTGCCAGGAAAAGTAGAACTCTAACAGCTGCCAGCAATCGATTTGTTAGTAAGTACATACATACACGAGAAAGAGATTTCCCTGAATTTTATGTTAGCGACATTGAGTTGAGGAGGTGGATTTGAAGGAATCCTCTTATGACACATTTTCGATGAAAATAATAGATTTGCTGCGCGAAGTAGAGTGAAGTGGTAGACTGAAATCGAAGACGAACATTTGTTAAAGACTTCCGGCAAAATGTTTGCTGTTAATGACAGTGAAATCTACTCTAGGGAATTCTAAGGTTATGATCAAGTTCTTTGTGTGACAGATACAAACTCGGGACAGATGGATGTACTTTTCAAGGGACAAATTAGGGAACAACTATGTACATATGTATGTACGAGTATGTATCCAAATCGTCCTGATGGATGACATATTTGACAATGTAACGCACTTCACATCAAATGAAGGAGCTCAAGTTGGTCTGAAATAATAGGAACGAACCGCGGCAGTAAACTCACTCCCAGGACAAGAATGCAGTTGGTACGTATAACTTTAAGAATATCCACCGCTCTAATTTAGTGCAGCATAAAATGTATGCATAAAAGTTTACTACTACTTTTCTCGAAAGGAGATCCGTCGTTGTTTGTGTTTACATTGCTGCTTGAGGGTTCTTTCTACATTTTCTGTGAAGCAAAGCGAAAAATGTATAAAAGCGCATCATTCATGTCCGATGGCTCAAGCAAAGCATAAGGACGACCATATATATTTACCGAAAGCGAAGCAAAAAAAGGGATGATAATGGAATTTGTTTAAGTGAATTATGCTGGAGTAATTTTCATGAGCTATTTCGCACTTTGCGCGATATTTATTGGGTTAAAAGAGGAATCCTCTATGGTGGCCAGGGCGTTGGGTTATCTGTTGGATTTATTTGTTCATCTTTTGTAATTGAAAGACTTGTTTAAGGAACATGTAAGCGGAGAATGTATGGCGGAAGAAAGGATCATAGTGCTTTGGTCTTAAACAGAATGATATAGTGAGTGATCTAGAAGGAAATATTTTAAAGCTGTGTGGCTTAAAATTTTAGAGACCTGAAGCCGTGTTCTGTTACCTCGATGAAATGATACGAGGTCAGATAGTGAAGAAAACAGGAGAGATGTTTATTTCTACACGAGTTTCTTCAGAAACAAATTTGTATGAAGAGTACTCAGTTTCAGATTTAAAAACTTCGAACAAAAATCGATTGAGGTTAGTGAAACACGAAATTGTTCCGGAAAGCTGTAAATGAGCGTTTGGACAGACTAAGGCATAAACTACCAAATTACGGGTCGAATAACCCAATAAATAAATAACCGTTGTTACCCTAAAATTTAATTATTATTATATCAAAATATCAATTCTGTGTTACTCTAGCTATGAAAGCGCAGGCTTATATTAGGTGCGCAACTAAGTTATCGCTGTTTTTTTTTATGAAAATGCAACTTTATTGTGAAAAAATGGCTACAAATGAATCATTCAAAGTATTGCCCATCGCTAGCTACAACGTTTTCCCATCTTTCTGGCAGAACTCGAATACCGTTACTGTAAAAGCCATTTTTTGATGTCTTCATATGAGCGGAACTGCTGATCAGCCAGACCATGTGCCATCGAACGGAACAAGTAATAATCGGACGGCGCAATATATAGGAAATATGGCTCCCATTTGAGCGTTTCCATGTAGGTCTTAACGGGTTTGGCAACGTGAGGCCTAACGTTGTCATGCTGTAGAATCACTTTTCGTGCCTCTGCTCGTATTGTGTCCATTTTTTGCGCAGTACTCGGCTCAATCGCATCAATTGAAGTCGATACCATTCCCCAGTGATGGTTTCGTTGGGTTTTAACAGTTCATAATAAATAACACCGACCTGGTCCCACCAAATACACAGCATAAACTTCGCAGAGTGAATATTCGGCCGAGCCGACGACGTAGAAATATGACCGGGTAGTCTCCATGACTTATTCTCTTTGGGTTGCTGTAATGAATCCATTTTTTATCACCCGTCACGATGCGATGAAGAAAACCCTTCCTTTTTTGCCGCAAAACTTCACACTTCCCGCAAATGACGATTATTGGGCACAAAATCAGACATTTTCACACAACCAAAGTATATGACGCCAAAACAAAATCACTAATGTGTTAAAACTGGTTGTTTACCATATGTCTAAGCTCGGTTCATGTCATTTGGGTATGTCAAAATCGACCACCACTTACTGCTGGAGCCATCTATTGACAAACAGCGAGAACTTAGTTGCGCACCTGATATCCACAGGGCTATCGAATAGCAATCATCAGCCAAGCTAGACCTCCTGACGAATAAAGTAGAGTATATAAATAAAATGCCTTAATAAATAAGTCGTGTTTTCGTTTCCTTTTTTTCTTTTACACCACTATGTGGCTTCTGTTTGGTTAAGTAGATGCTTGTCTTGTGATATACATAAGTGAGCAATTTTTCGACCTCATCATACAGCCTGTATCTCCAAACTTACTCTTAATAGGCCTTTACTGAGCGCATTACAACTTCAAATACTTTCACGTTTGCAAAGCATTCTTCACTTCTACAAGCCTGAGCCCAAAGTGATGTTTCATCGTCAGGTTATGGCTTACGTACACACTCTCGCACAAATCTGCGAGTAAGTACGTTCAGGTAAGCACACGCGAGCAAGTGCGTTGCTCTTTTCTTCATGCATACTAACAGATTTGGCTCGGTGCTTTTCTTTAGTTTGAAAATGGATATCAAAAAAAGTGTTACATTGGAACAGCCATATAGGGTGTTATGAATGATTGTTAAGTTTAGTTACTCCAATAATTCAATAGCAAGATACGAGATTAAGAAAGTCGATTAGCACTCATGAAAGGCTTTCCTGTACATTGCGATTTGTTGCTACTGGTAGAGCATTTCAAGATCTAAAATATTCCCTAGTTATATCTCCGCAATCGATTTCACAATTTATAGCTAACTATTATGATATGATAGCTCTTTCACTATGTGTGGTTCAGACATGACATGTCTGCTTTTATTTTTATGACTATCTTGTTAGACAATCTCACAAATAATGAAGCACACTTTCCCTCGAATTTCCTCAAAAAATCAATCATCATAGTCTAAGAGCTGGTGAACGTTTTTGAAACGTCATTTTAGCACAGGCTGGATTTATCATCTGACGATTTGACGGTCACAAGTGCAACGCTAAGGGAACTCAAACATGAGATCGAGAATCTAAAACCTAAGAAATCTCCTGGTTATGATTTGATTACCGGAGAAATTCTCAAAGTTTTACATACAAAAGCATTGATTAAGCTTCTCCATATTGTAAATGCTGCACTTAGATTAAAACACGTGCCGAGCCAATGGAAAGTTGCGGAAGTCATAATGGTTTTAAAACCAGGAAAACCGCCAAATGAGGTAAAATCGTATAGACCAATTTCGCTTCTTCCAATCATATCGAAAATTTTCGAGACCGGTTATAGAAGAAAATAATCTTATCCCCGACCACCAGTTTGGGTTCAGAAGCAAGCATTCGACGATTGACCAGGTGCATAGAATTACTGACGTAATCGAGAAAGCATTTGAAGAAAAAAAGATTTGCTCAAGCGTATTTCTTGACGTCTCGCAAGCCTTTGATAAGGTGTAGCATGATGGCTTGAAATTCAAACTACGACAAGTTCTCCCTGTATGCTTATTCGATATTCTAGAATCATATCTCGGGAATAGAATCTTTCGTGTTAGACGTGGAGTCGAATACTTCGAGCTCAAAGAAATTTCGGCCGGCGTACCGCAAGGAAGCGTTCTTGGGCCGCTTCTCTATTTGCTATATACTCGTGATATACCAAACGAAGATGGCACTATCCTTGCTACGTTTGCCGATGACACCGCTATCCTAGCAGTAGGTAAAACAATCGAAAAAACGACTGCAAAACTGCAAAACGCACTGAATAATGTAAATGAATGGACGAGGGACTGGCGGATTGCCCTCAACGAATCTAAATCTGTTCACGTGAATTTCAATTACAAGAAAACTAATGACTTGCCAATTTTCCTAAACTCGGCCCGAATACCTTTTGCAAACGAGGCCAAATACCTGGGAATGACACTCGACGCAAGACTGAAATGGAATTCGCACGTGAAAATGAAACGTAAAGAACTCGAAATCAAATATACAGAAATGTACTGGTTACTCGGAAAACATTCCCAGCTCAGTACTGAGAACAAACTGTTTTATACAAGCAAGTCCTAAAGCCGGTGTGGACCTACGGTATACAACTTTGGGGTTGTACCAAGAAAACAAATGCAAATATTTAACAAGCTTTTCAAAATAAAGTGCTAAGAGAAATTGTCCAAGCACCGTGGTATAGTAGAAATGACGATATCCACAGGGATCTCGGAATTCCGACAATCGAAGCTGAAACTAGAAGCTTCGCGAGAAAGCATAGAAACCGACTAATCGGTCACGTCAACAATACAGTCCTACAAATTTTGGATGAGAGCAATTTATTACGCCGACTACAAAGGACGAAACCTTTTGACTTGGCGAGATAATGATTAACCGCGTCTAGATTGCGGAATATGCAGAATCGTTCAGTGGAAAGAAACCTGCCAAACGTTTTCATTTCATGATAGAAAAATTGCTTGATAAGTTAATACTTAGTTGCGATATCTAACAAATTTATATCGAAGGGTGGTGTTTTTTTAGTCAGTAAGAATCTGACACTACTATAAGCACGCGCTTGCTATTCTCATAGTGTCTATGGAAGATTTTTCACCTACCCTCGGAAAAAAAAATTAATAAAATAAAAAATAAATTTTAGCACAGGAAATAAATATATTTTTTTGTTAAACTTGAGCTATTGATCACAAATATCAACGTCTGGCAGCTGTCTGTTGGTGCGTTTTGTGGGGCTGAGCCCCAAAGACGTCGAAAAAAGGGATGCGGTCACGTCATTTCAGCAAAGCTGATTTATATGAGTAGTTGACTTGTTTATATAACATATTTTACCACTGCCAGACATTTTGGCCGGGTCCAAAAGGGTGCCAGACAGGCTGAAACTTGTATAAAAATGAGGCTCGGTAACGTCATAATGGCAAAGCTATTTTTTTATTTTTTATCATTAATTGAGATCACCGTGAGTAATAATTCGGGACTGCCAGATGAAAATCCCGGGTCTAACATCCTGCCAGACCCAAGCGAAGTTTGAATGTCGCTACTAAAGCGATGTGCGACAAATGTATCTAATAGCCGATTTTCATCGAAACTATAGAAGCATTTGAAAACTTACTAAGTGTGTCTTATAGGAAATTAAATTTTAAATAAAATAGTATATATACAAAATGTTCATATATCCAGTAGAACAGAAGATATTTTAAAAGGAGTCAGTAGCCGCTATTCAAATTCAAGCAACTGAAAAGCCAAGATTCAATGACCTTTTTATTCATCTGACCTTTTTATTCATCTTCCACATCATGATGGCTTATTTCAAAACCATCGGAAAGTTTATAGATGATTCTGAATTGGCTTATATAATGGTGGATAGCGAACCTTTAGCAAATGGTTCAGTAGCTGGATTTATAGCTGGAAAGCATTTTAACAGGTGCAAGAGACTGCATCCTTTAATGACTTTGGGCTTTCAGATCTTACATTTTGAAACTTTTATGAAGAAAGGGCAAATAGAAATTGTCGATGATGTAATCAGTTATCTTAAAGACTTTCAATCTACACAGACAACAAGTGCCATTATTATTTAATTTTGACACGAAGTATTCGTACTGCGGATTTCGAATTATTTAAATACATATTGCCCAAAATCACAAATTTATTTTCTATATTCAACCAACCCAACTACGCACGGTGGCTGGTCAAGTACTACGATAATTTATTAAAAATCGACGAAACTCACCCTGGACTAAGAGAACTTTTTGAGAAAGGGTCCTTCGGTGTGAAAAGAACCGAAAAAGCATTCTCTAGACAGCCAATATATTTGACGTTGGAACAGACAGTAAATGCAGACGCTGCAAAAAGATTGACAGGAGTTATACATTTCACCAATTCGATATCTGCTCGTCAACGCTAGTCTTAAAGTTACAGCAAAAGATCAACGATAATATCGCACGTATTTGAGGAATGTGGATTGCATAAAGCTCTAGATATTACAGCAGACTTGGAAAGAAGTAGAATGGAAAAAAGTTGCGTGCAGCTTCAGAATTTTATGCATTACATTAAACAAAATATAAATCCTTTTGCATCAGAATTGAGTAACGATTTCTTATATAACATTGCAACAGAACGAGCGGCACAAAACCATATAGCTGATTTCTTATTAAACATCGAAAGAAAAGGAAGTAATATACGTGAGAAATTCATTTCTGAATGTGCTGAAAACCCTGACCATTTTGAAAAACCAATCTTAACCTTTTCAACTGCATGGAAAAGGAAGAAGGTCAAAGTTGCAGGCAAATATAAGAAATTCGTATACAACGGGATCTATTCGGAAGATTTTTATGTATTTCAATGGAACAAAATATAGATATTGCAAAAGTTTTATCGTATCCTTTGACTCCTGTTCCTTTATCCATGCGCTATTTAGATGGAACAGTTTGTAAAACCGATAAATCTGTTCTCATGAAATTGTTGGAGGCAAAAGTTGATAGTCAGGCAGTACGCAATATTGATATTGTAATTATCGATGGCTTTTTCATGCTGCATTTCTTAAAGGAAGTTCCAAAAACATCCGGGAACATCTGAAAAAAAAAATTTTACAAATGGCTACTAGGTATTCTGCATCCAGAATCGATATCATTTTCGAACATCTTCTGGGAGATATCTTGGACAACCACAACTACGTCATTTCTGGGCCTGATCAAGTACGTCCAACAGATTTTGTAAAGGAACTAAAAAATAACAAATTTAAGAAAGCAGTGGCTAATTTCTTAGCAATCCATTAGGTTAGTGACATGGCACCCTTTATCGGAACAAAGACTGTATACATAATTATGACTTTTGTTACTGCTTTAAAACTGACAATGGAAAAGTGAAAAAAACTGTGGAAGACAATTTATCTTGTGAAAAACATGAAGAAGCTGACACCAAAATCGTCTACCATGTTTGCAACATCGATCAAAATGCAAATGTTTTAATAAAATGCTCAGATACAGACGATATTGTGATTACGTTAGGTAACATGGAACATTTAAAGAACTCTCTGAATATTTAGATGGAGGTTGGCGTTGGAAATTCACAACGATTTGTAGATTTAACCAAATTGCTTAAGGCTCTAGGAAAGTCTTTGTGTAATTCTTTACCAGGATTTCATGCAGCAACTGGTTGCGATTATAATGCTACATTTTACAGAAAAGGAAAACAAAGACCTTTTAAGCAATTGAATGAGTCCCGCAAATATCAAAAAGCATTTACTGATTTTGGAACTTTGGATGTAGGGAAAAAGTTTTTGAAGTCTTAGAAGAGTTTGTATGTCGTTTGTATAATATCCGTAATATAAATGATGGCAATAAATCCTGATATGAGATATTTAAAAAAAAATATAATGCAATGATTTTGAATGAGGATTTCCATCAAAAATTTAAAATGTTAACGCTGGAAATTTCCCACCGTGTTAATCAGAGCTGCGTCAACATTTCTTACTGGCTCATTATATCTCAAATATTTGAAGAAATCCACATTTAAAAAATCAAACTAATTTATCCCCAATTGAAAATGGATGGTTGGAATCTAATGGTGTATATGAGTTTCTTTGATTCTAATTACTCGCTTTGGAAGGCTATAAAAGGTAGTAAAAAACTTCAAATTCAAGCCGCACTAATTAGGAAAAGTCAAGATGAAAGGGCCAGGCATGATAGAGAGAAAGCGCAAGTTTTTGCCAACCACCTGGAAGAATTTTTCAAACCGTTTGATGGACAAGCTCTTATTAAAAATATAAATACGCCGTATGTAGCCAATAGTGCAATAAGAAATGCAACACTAACCGAACTTAAGGACGAAATAAAGAAACTTAAACCTAAGAAAGCCCCTGTCTACCACCTAATCACTGGAGGGGTTCTTAAAACACTACCAAGAAAAGCTCTAATTAAACTTCTGTTCATTACAAATGCCGAACTTAGACTAGAACATCTTCCCAGTCAATTGAAAGTCGTCGAATTCATAATGGTCCTTAAGCCCAGAAAACCGTCTTATAGACCGATTTCGCTTCTTCCAAGTATATCCACAGTGCTCGAGAGAATATTGATTAGGCGAATACAGCCGGTTATAGAAGAAAGGCATCTCATTCCGGATCATCAATTCGGATTCAGAAGTAAGCATCCTACAGTTGAACAAGTACATCGAATAACACATGTAATCGAAAAAAGGATTTGCTCAAGCGTATTCCTTGACGTCTCTCAAGCCTTTGACAAGGTCTGGCATGAAGGCTTAAAGTTTACATTACGACAAGTTCTGCCAGAGCACCTATATAATATTTTGAAGAACTACCTTACGAATAGACTATTCCGCGTCAAATGTGGAAAAGAATATTTAAGGAAATAATAAAGAAATTTTAAGGAAATAATGGCTGGGGTGCCGCAAGGAAGCGTTCTTGGTCCAGTTTTATATCTATTATACACTCGTAATATACCACAAGTAGAAGGGGCTGAGTTAGCTACATTTGCCGACGACACTGCTATCTTGGCAGTAGGTAAAACGGTCGAAGATACTACAGAAAAACTGCAAGAAGCTTTGGATAGATTAAATGAATGGACAAAGGTTTGGCGAATCGCACTCAACGAGACGAAATCTGCTCATGTAAATTTTACTTATAAGAGAGTAAATAATTTGCCGATCTTTTCAAACTCGGTTCAAATTCCGTTTGCAAACGAGGCTAAGTACCTTGGAATGACACTTAATGCAAAACTGAAATGGAAAACGCACGTAAAGAAAAAACGCAAAGAACAAGATAATAAATATAGAGAAATGTATTGGTTACTTCGAAAATATTCCAAGCTTAATATAGAGAACAAACAGCTTTTATATAAGCAAGTGCTAAAGCCTGTACGGACATACAGTATACAACTCTGGGGTTGTAACAAAATAAGTAATATTCAAATTTTACAAACTTTTGAAAACAAAGTGCTAAGAGGTATTGTTAATGCGATCTTAGCATTAAAACAATCGAAGACGAAATCAAAAACTACGCGAGAAGAGAGTCGACTAGAAAGTCACGTAAATATTACAGTCCTCCAAGTTTTGGATGAAAGAAATTTACTACGCCGTCTACAAAGAACCAAACGTTTAGACTTAGCACGATAAGTAACCGCGTCTAAACTGCGGGGCTAGCAGGAACTTCTAATGGGAAGGTACCTACAAAACGTCATTATTTCGTGAAATGGAAGCTACTTAATAAGTCGAATACTAAGTTGTAGTAAAAATAAAAACAAGTCTGTTTTGAAGGGAAGTTTTTTTTCATGCTGCTTTTGCGAATAAGTGAATAGAATGGCAACCACATGCTAAGTATAGAAACAAATTTAAAGCCTTTAATTGTTCCTCCACACCACGCATTTCCCCCTCGTGACAGTAGCGTTGTCCATGCTTAAGCCGATTAAGGTTTTTTGTGCAATTTCTACCATTTTTTGAAGATCTCTTAATAGAATCCGCAGAGAAGAGTCTTCTACATAGCTCCAGCATCCCAAAAAACGTATCTGCTATGATTTTTTTGACTTATATTTTTGAGCGTAATTTTATTTGAAAACTTTAGGAATCAAATCTTCTTCTGAGCTGTTATTATCCGTTTCCGTAATTGGTATCACAATTCTAGACGCAAAACCACAACTTTAAAATGTTGTTTCTAATATTTCTTTGCATTTGAACTTACGATTTATTATTATTTTTTCAAATTTTAAAAATATTTTTGTTATACTCGTAGATAGATAGTATGAGCACATTTATATTTTCAAATTTAAAAGGAAATCGCCCGCAGTAGATTGAGGTGTGGGCGCAGTAGATCTCCTTTTTTTATGAAAAGTGCAGTAAATCTACTACAATTGCAGTAAAGTCCGAACGCCGTAGCCATCTCAAATATCCACTACGTAGTTTTTTGACCGTTAGACGTCACTCTACAACTATAGTTATATCATATATAGTTTGTTTTGGAATCTTCTCCTCCAAAACCCATCAGCGCAAATGGGATCTTACGATATATGGTATATCCTACCAAGAATTTTTCTCTCAAAGCGTCCAAGGATCCGCTTTCATAAAGTCAATGTTTCAGCACCGTAAAGTAAGACTGGGATGGTCAGGGTCTTATATAGAGTCCCCTTAGTTGTTCGAGATAAGACTGCACTGTTGTATTATTAACCTTATTATCCCAACAAATAGAGTTTTGCAAAATAGAGATTTGCAAGAGTTACTCTTCGCTTGATTTCTGCGCTAATAGCATCGTATAATAACAGAACCAAGGTAGGCAAAGTCCCTTACTTCCTCGAAGTTGTAGCTACCCACTGTGATCTTCTGCCCAATTCGGTGGTGTTTATTAACCCTTCTTGTTGACAGCATGACTTGGTTTTGCTCCCGTTCTCTTTCAATGCTTGCAAACGCACCGGTGACATCCCACTGAGTTCTTCCGATAATATCAATATCGTCGGCATATGCAAGCAGTTGTTGACTTTTCATGCGACTGGTGTTGGCTTGTGAGTTCCGCATAATCTGTTCAAATACAATATTAAAGAAGTCGCATGACAGCGCGTGATCTAAGCTAAAACCTTTTCTGACATCAAAGGTCTCGGTGAAGTCGGACAGTCTCGGTGCACAGACGGACTAATTTGACGGGGAAGTCAAAACCAGACATGGCTCTAGATAGTCCTTCTCTATAGTTGCTATCATAGGCGGCCTTGAATTCGATAAAGAGATGATAAGTATTGATTTGGAATTCTTGAGTTTTCTCCAGGATCTGCCGAAGTGAGATTTGATCGATGGTGGACTTTCCTGGCCTGAAACCGCACTGATAGGGTCCAATCAGGCTGTTAATAAAAGGTTTCAGGCGTTCACACAATATCGCAGAAAAGATCTTGTATGCGATGCTGAGAAGACTGATGCCTCTATAATTGGCGCAGTTGAAAGGTCTCCTTTCTTGTGGATCGGGCAAACGATGCTGAGACTCCATTCATCAGGCATACTCTCGTCTAACCAAATCGTAGAAATGAGTTAGGGTATGATCTCTGACAATTCATAACCAGCTGCCTTGAAAAAATTGGGTGGTAAGCTGACTGATCCAAGTATTATTATATTGCTATCTTCACTTCGGTCAGGTGGAAGGAAATTTTAACTATCATCGTCTACATTGAATGATTCATTCTGAGTGACAGCGTCCCGCCCCAGTCTGCAGAAGTAGTATTTCCCAGCACCGACTGTGATTCTACTACGTGGTTTCCATTTTCATCTTCGCAGGTTTCTGTACGAGTTTTGCTTCTCTGACGCGTTATTTTTATCTTTTGGTAAAACTTTCGTGCATTGTTCCTGGAATATATGCTCTCAATATCCTCGTTCGCGCGCTTCTCATGCTCTTTCTTCTTCTTTTGAAGGAGCCGATGTTCTTCTTTGACGGCAGGGTCCTTTTGTTCCGTGGCTGCTTGAGCTTATGTTAGTCAATTTTTCCTTGATCCGGATTGTCATAATGCGCTCGCTCACGAGACGGAAAGTTAAGACTTCTTGTCTAAGTCTGCCGCGTATAGCAAATCCCATCGCCCTCCGTGGATGGCGATTGTATCTGCTTTATAGCAGTCTAGGGCCTCTGCTAATTATTCGGCTACACGTACTCCGTGGGTCCGTGGGTCCAAATATTTACGTACAGATCCGAAGGTCGTTGTCCTTATTTCATTTGCTCAGGTTGTCAACAGTTGAATCTTCCTTATCCGAGGCTTGTGGTTGTTTTGGAGCCAGTTTTCTTTTTTTTTAATGTGGTAGGGAAGTTACCCCGACGGCACAACACCCAACCTGGTGGGCTGTCCCTTTTGTTATGTCCCTATGACGCGGTCCTGGGTACACCGGCATCAGTAGTCCACTACGGGAGTGTGAGCGCTACCGTCGGCCAATTAAAGGCTCTTCCACCACCATCTCTATTCCAAGATCCTAACTATCTTCTGGAATTCCTTATCGACCTGTAATTCGAATACGTCGAGGTCGCTCGCGAATGTGTTCACTAAGTTTAACCTTCCTGGAACTGTAGTCGCCAGCGTTGACTTCACCTAGGGAATTTGGCAGCTGCCGTCTGGAAAATGAAGAAGTGCTGTTCCTCCTCTGGTCTTCTGCCACCAAGAATCATCCAAACGGGTTGCTTACCCATTTCTCGGATCAAAGTACTAGGCAGTCAGCTGTTACCTCGTAAAGTAGGAGGCCAAGTATAAGTGAAAACTCTTGTGTTTTTATGTAATCGCATGCACTACCGTATGACCACTGATGAACTACGTAGAGCCATGTCCAGTTTTGATATCCCTGCCAAACATGTCTGTCTGTGCAGGATGACGATGGAGAACGCTCACTACTCCATCAAGGTCGGTAATGACCTCACCCAGACCTTGATGTCAAAAGAATTTTAGACAAGGTGACGCGCTGTCACGTGACTTCTTTAATATTTTACTCGAACGGATTGTGCGGAATTCACAAGCCAACACAAGAGGCACAATCTATCCAAAGTTTGTTCAAATGCTTACATACGCCGACGATATTGACATTATTGGAAGAATTCAGCAGTCTATCACCGGTGCGTTTGGATTTAACGATAAACGAGGGCAAAGATAAGCCTATGCTGTTAACAAGGAGGGACATTCAACACCGATGAATTGGACAGAACGTTACAGTGGACAGCTACAACTTCGAAGTAGTAAGGGACTTTGTCTACCTTAGTTCTGTTATTAGTTCTGAGAATGATATCAGAAAAGAGAATGATAAGGCGAACCCCACAGGCAGATCAGTAGAAATGCGGTAAAGTGGGAGGGTTGTGATCCCTTATTTCGGATCATAACCTCGCTAATAAAATAAAGAAGAAGAAGAAGAAAAAGAATGATATCAGCGTAGATATCAAGCGAAGAATAACTCTTGTCAATCGCTACTTTTTGGCTAATAAGGCAATTTAATAGTGCAGCCCTATCTCGAACAACTAAGGCGACTCTGTATAAGACTCTGATCATCGCAGTTTTTATTTACGGCGCTGACACATGAACTTTCTTGAAAGCGGATGAAGATGTCCTTGGTCGCTTCGAGAGAAAAATTCTTCGTAAGATTTTCGGTCCCGTTTGCGTTGACGGGTTTTGGAGGAAAAGATTCAATCACGAACTATACGAGCTGTACAGTGATATCGACCAAGTCAAAAAACTGCGTATTGGATATTTGGGATTTCTAGAACATGTAAAGCGAATGGACACACTGGATAACACTGTAGATGGGCTCCTCGCCGTAGATGGTGCGCACATGTTCAAGGAAAGCTCAACCAACTTAGAGTGCGCAGCTGGAGGCAATTAGCTAAAGACCGAGCTAAATGGAGGGGCTTGTTAGTTGAGGTCCAGGTTCACCCCGAACTGTAGCGTCACCTAAGTAAATAAAAACCTTGTCGATGATTGGAAGCCATACAATTTGAACCTCTTGCTTTCGGTTAGGTAAGTACGACCTCAAATCCTGGTCTCTTAAGTTTTTGTGATAAAAGATCCTCGATCACTGTCAAATGTCACGAAGCAATCCAACAGACAGACGTTATGATTTGAGCTGATAGCCTTTGGTTCAGTGCAAGCCCGTTCTAATAGTATGGACATCAAAAAGAACGAAAGATGATAGCTTAGATCCTCGTAGCAAAACAGATGGCAAATCTTTACACGAAATATACTAAGCTTCTACCTTATGCGGACTACATCCACTTCATCGTGTAACATCATAGAGACATATGAGGCGAAATGAGTTGGCCGAACAACAAACAAATAATGCTTTTTCTTTGGTGCTTCTACATAAATTCCAATGAACATGTTAGCTCCGCAGATTGGCTCTTCCACCCCTTATCCGAATACCCAATTTGATATAATTTCGCCAAATTCTAACCACCTCAACTCAATAAACTGAACATTTCTGAATTATTATTTCGAATGGGTCCCTTCAAGTGGAAACGACTTCAAGTCGTCTATAAGATTTCATTACAATTATTGATGGGTGGTATCCTAAATCTTTTGCTGAAGCACGCACACTTGTCAATACCTTACAGGTATGATTATAGGTGTATCTATTTGCGTCGGATGGCTTGTACTACTAACTACAAGAGGATACTTCAAATTTATAACTTGTGTGTATTCTTGGAAAGTGCATCTTATCAACCAACTATTAAGTATCTTACAATAGGACAACCACCACAGTTGATCAACTGTTAACACAGTAACGGAAGTACACTTCCACTTCTCTCTATCTCTATCTCAGAAAGTTATTTACAGTGGAGTGAATATTCCAGGTTCTACCTAACCACAACATTCTAATGCACACAAAGGATATATATACGTATGTATACACATAAGGACAAGCAACTCAGGTTATTTTGTTACGAGTATGTTATGTCAGATGGTGTTCGCAAAATATTGCTGCTGCCCAGCCCCAGCATCCAAAAAATCTAAGCAATTTAAGCAACAATTCCATGTTCTATAGTTATCTCTGTGGTTAATTTGGACTCGTATTGTATTCTGAACGTGTACGGTAGGACTCTTCACATGTCGTTTCAGTTAACATATCAAATTTATTATGGTCTGTCTTCTAAGGAGATATTGATTTTTGAAATATGCATAGCCGAGAGATACCTTTATGGATGTTTGCCTGTTCGACTTTTGATCTAGTGGGTTGTTGAATATAATTTGAGTAAGCTGTCACTACTAGACTGGGACAAAGGTTGGGTAAGTTCAAATGTCTCAGAGATCTAGACCTTTCAGCAGGAGCGGATTTATGTTGTATTACTCCTGTTGGATTTTAAAAATAATCACTCACTTTGTTTAGGAAAACGCGATAAACTTGCCTATATTTACTATAGGCCCCAAACACACCGCTCAGAGTTAGAATCCTCCCCTGGCTTGGGACTAGTAAAGCCAAACATTGACAGCACAGGATATACTTCCATTTATAATCTTATTAATCTAATAAATATGAATAGGGAATTCAGAAAAGCTTAACAAAGCAAATAATTGAAACATTGATTTTAGATTCGACAACATTTTGATTGGATTTATTACATATAAATTGTACGAATAGTAAGTTTGTTATTCAGAAGGCAACTTGTCGGGTGCAATGCAGTGCATTAGGATCGATTTGTGACATAAAGTTATTTACAGTGGAGTGAATCTGCCAGGTTCTACTTAACCATAACATTCCAATGCACACAAAGTATATATGTATGTATACACGTAAGTACGAGTATAAGCAACTCAGGTTGTTTTGTTACGAATATATGTTATTTCAGATGGTGCTCGCAAAATATTGCTGCTGCCCACCCTCAGCATCCAAAAATCTATCGAAGCAATTCAAGCAATAATTCTATGTTCTATAGTTATCTTTGTGGTTAATTTGGACTCATATTATATTCTAAAATCGAGAGATACCTTTATGGACGTTTGCCAGTGATTACAATTTAAGAAGAGTGTTAGAAGCATGTAACAGATTGGAGCCTGCTGAAGACAGGGCGACATTTTGAATGCAAGTGAGCCCTTGTCACAGCAGCTATTGCTAATTTATATTAAATATATGTGAAGCAATCTGACGGCGATGATTGATAAAAAAAGTGAATTCCCTTGGAAAATGTCGCGAGTAGATTTCACAAATTTCTCTAAAGCCAGGCGACCAATTGCTTGTTCAACCTGTCTACTGAACACACTCTCCCAGTCAATATGAATTATGTTTTAATTCACATTTTATTTTAAGAAGGATTACAATCAAAAACTTGGATTATATTAATTTAATATTAGTTGACATAACTAGAGTCGAAGAGGTACAACAAAGAAGTGAGAAAAATCAATAAAGCTGTCAGAAGGACGGACAGAGAAAAATAATAGCCAACTGAGGCAATGGAAATATAGGTAGAATATCTTAAAGTAGTTTAGGGTGGAAAACCGTTGCAACATTCCCTGCGACTTAATTTAACTTCAGATGCTTGGTTTAAAAATAACTCGCAGCTTTTTGATCCTTTGCGAACGCCGAAGATTTGGTGTTGCTATTTCGGATGGGTGTGTTGCTATTTCGGATGACTGTCTTTGCTCGTTTTCGTCTGCTTCTTCTGCTTCTGGGGTCGTTCTTACAGTGGTGCCATCTTAAGAATTGTTAGGTGGTGATGTTGGTAAGGCCCGTAGGTCGATATCGATGTCTTCACTAGTGGCATCACTGGAAATTTGTAAGTCGTGTCTAGATCTAAGTTGGTTTTGATATCGCTTCATGTCGCCTCTGAATGTTTCTACGACGTATATTTTACCTCCAACTACCTTTCTAATCAGCCGGGATATCCAACGTATCCCTCCTGTGTAGGACCTGGCGTATACTTTTTTGCCAATACTAAACTTGCTGGGGTAGTGTTGGCGTTGTGATGCGTCTGGAAATAGGGCTGAGAAAATAGTGCGGGTTTGCCGGCCATGTAAACGTTCGGCTGGTGATTTCCTGTTGCTTGATTGGAAGTTGCTCTATAACTTATTAAATCCTTGTACAAAGCCTTCTCCCTGTGGTTTTCATCCCTCATGATTTTCCGAGAGCTTCCTTAAATGCCCGGACTGCGCGCTCTGCCAAACCATTCGAAGCCGGATGAAACGGTACTGTTGTGATGTGTTCAATTGAATTTAATTTGCAAAATGTATTGAATTCACTTGATGTGAACTGCGGTCCGTTGTCCTCACAATCGTCTTCGGAAGTTCTTCAACAGTAAAACTTTTTTGCAGTGCATATGTTGTTTCTTCTGATGTTGTTGAAGACAGCTCGAAAATGAAGGGGAAACTAGAAAAAGAGTCGACAATGATTAACCACATGCGGGAGAAAAAGGGACCCACAAAGTTTATATGAACTCTTTCCCACGGACTAGTTGCTTCAGGAAAAGAAGAGAACTGACGCTTTGGATGACTCGCGTTGAACTGGCAGGTTGTGCATCTTTCTGTAGTCTTTTTGATAGATTCATCAATGTTGGAGAACCATAAATATCTGCGCGCTAGTTGCTTCATTCGAGTTTGACCGCAATGACCTTCACGTCGCATTTGTAGAACCTGATTTTCGAGCGAGGTTAGAACTACAACACGAGTATAGTCGTTTAGGCGGCTCCAACTATAAAACTGTATGCATACCCATAGACTATTCGATAGACTACTTATTGATCACGCCGCACTTTTATATCCATGATTGTAATCTTCTTCAATTTTTTATTTTTACTCTCTCTATTTTAAGAATGGCTGCTACATATGTATGTGATTTTTCTAAAATATTTGCAAAATGGCGTATAAACAAAATTTATTAAGCATGGCGTTGCGTCTGCGTGGTGGACTTAGTTCTCCTATAAGACATCATTTCCAAGCCCAGACCTCCTTTTTCTCGCAAAATTGAGCACTTATCAACAAAATGGAAATATCCTCTATCTTTCTGACACATTGGACATGTTGCAGACTAGTGTTAGATCATCCTTGCTTTGTATACAGCTCAGTTTCATGAGCTCTCCAGCTTAAGGACCGTTGCTATTTCTTCTATACTGCACTCATACCGGTAGTATTTATTTTGCTCCCAATTGTGGCATAATGACAGCCGAGGATATTTTAATAATTGAAGCTTCTTCAAGTCGAGACAACAAGTGTCCAGGCTCAGTGACATCTCCCCGTGGAGTCGTGCCACAGGGAAACAGGGAACCCTTTCATATTAATTAGCAATGGCCACCGCTCCAATATCCGACTCCATACTCAACAGATATTTCTTAAGCATTTTAAGCAATAATATTCATTCATGGATCAAGCCCCTTCTGTATATTGGACATGGTTGAAAAGGCGGTGTAACGCTGCTGGAGTCATTTATTTAAGAAAAAAAATCATATCCCCCCTTATGCAGAATATTGAAAGGCAATGAGGGCTACCACTACGCGTGATGTTCCAAGTTCGAATCCCAAAAACAAAAACGTTTTTTTCACGGTCCCTCCTCTAACGAACGTCAAACAAACATCCGAGAGTATTGTTGTCACGAGAACGCTTCTCAAAGCGAATTGGACTTCGGATACAGCACTAAACTGTAGGTCCCTTCCATTCGTGTGAAAAATATAACGCACACAACCGAGTGGTTGCGAGAAGCTTGGGCAAGGCACTTAAAGAGCTGTTGCGCCAAATATATATAATATGTATATGTATATCTTTTTTTAAGCATGTTCGATGGATGATATGGTGATAACTTCGTTCCAAGAAGTCTTTATCACACATTGAAAATATTCTTGATCATGAATCTGGTTCATATCTATGAGCCTGTTAGTTCAAACCAAAGAAAAACACTGACCGCTTCTATGCAGTCGTAGTAACCGAGAAACTTTATCTGTAGACGAACGACTATCTTGCTATTACACAGGTTAAAGCCAATACCTTCGGGTTTTTCTAGTACTTCAGTAGGTGTCAATTATAGTATTGGCCTACGTCAAGTCAATTATTTCATTTGCTGGGGTCTTCATCAGTTGATTCGTCCTTATTCGAGGTTTTTGGTTGTTTCGGAACCATTAATTTTCTTACGTGGTAGGAATGTTACCCCGACGGCACAACCCACAACCTGGAGGTTCAGTTCCTTTAGTTATAGGACGAGGGACCGAGTACATCAGAGCCAGTAATCAACTACGGGAGTATAAGCGCTGCCGTTGGCCCATTAAGGGCTCCGCCACCATCTCTATTCCAAGGTCCTGACCAACCTGTGATCCGAATATGTCGAAACAGCTCGCACAAGGGGCTGGAACTATAGACGCCACCGTTGCCTCCATCTAGGGAATTCTGTTAAACTTATGTTAATTAAAACGACCGTTTTCCTTTAAGTACAAAGTGAAACTGAACTTTTATTATATCAGACCAATTAGATCGTTACATAAAGATACAAAGTGTTATACTTGTTCCCATAACTGACAGTATTGCCAAACTATTAATCAAATTATTCTCAACACTCCCACTTTTGAATAAGTTAATTACAAAATCATATTAAAAAGAAATTAAAGTTAAACAAAGTAATTGAAAGTAGCTTCAAATATATTATTACTATAATTCATTTACTTAACTCCAATTGATAAGCGAAAATTTTCAAATTTGTCTTTGCCTAGAGCATTTGTGAATATATCAGCGTTTTGGAATTCAGAAGGTACATAATTCATTGAAAAATCACTCCTTTCGTATCTTTCACGAAGGAAGTGATAACGGACGTCTATGTGGTTCGTCCTTTTGTGAAACTGCGGCTTATTAGCCGGATTGTCCCTTGATTATCAACAGAGAGTAATCGCTGCAACCAATCATCTTTAACTGCCTGTGAGGCAGCCACATATTCTGATTCTATGGTTGAAAGTGACACACATTTTAGCCTCTACGATGACGAAGACAATGGCACATTACCAATGGTAAAGATAAAACCAGAGGTAGAACGCCTAGTAGTAAAATCACCAGCATAGTCAGCATCACTGAAGCAGATTAAAGAAAAACATTTCCTTTTTTCAAATAGTATACCAATGTGTCTAGTTCCACTAATGTACTTCAGGATTCTCTTAACAGCATTGACTTGAACTTGGGTTGGTGCATCCAGGTATCGAGAGACCACTCCGACTGCAAATGCAATGTCCGGGCTAGTAGCCACTGCCAACTACATAAGGCATCCCACAGCTTCTCTGTATGGAAACTTCACGACTTCTGGAGACAAGGATTCTGCATGCGAACCGGTCTCAGCAGGAGTTGCAACTGACTTACAAGAATCCTTGTTGAATCGCCTTAAAATACTGTCCACATACCGCGTCTGACTCACGTGAATCGCACCATCAAGTTTTCTTGTCACCTCCATGCCTAGGAACCACGCAGCATCCAATATGGTAATCTCGAAAAGTGATTTCAAGAAATCAATCAGGTTCAAAACATTCTCTTTCTTCTGTGCAGCAACCAAATCATCGTCGATGTATGTTGCAAGGATCAGTCGGCCGTTAACATCATTCGACACAAACACACACGGATCCATCACGGTGGGCTTCAGGTTAAACTTCACTAGAACTTCAGTAAATTTCTTATTCCAGCACCGAGAAGCCTGCTTCAACCCATAGAGGCTCTTTCTGAGTCTGCAGACCCTCCCGGAACCATCATTAAAACCTTCGGGTTGTTGCATGTAGATTTCTTTGCTGAGATCCCCGTTCAAAAAAGCAGTTTTAACATCAAATTGAGTGAGATTCAATCCCTCATTTACCGCAATCGCGAATATACATCTTAAAGACGTGAATTTCGCTACTGGGCTGAATGTTTCACCGTAGTCTATTCCTTTTTCTTGACTGAATCCCCGAACCACCAGCCTGGTCTTGTACTTCTGCCGTCCTTTACCATCTAAGTTTTTTAACTTTAACGTCAATTGCCTTTCTATTCAATGGACACTGCACCAACTCCCAAGTTTTGTTTTGTACAGACTGTTCATTTTCTCTGCCATTGCTTCTTTCCATTCCACAGCATCCTTGCATGTAACAGCATCTTTATAGTTCTGTGGCTCTCCTTGAACAAGAAATATATGTTTTTCGGTGATATTGCAGATTCTTGTTTCTTGGTTTTTCATCCGCAGCCGATTTTTGAGTGGAGGTGAAGCACGCTCAACATCATCACTCTCACCCCTAGTGCCATCATCATCACCCTCGGTTGGTTCCTCTTCCTGCACTGGCTGATATAAATCATCTCATATTGTTTCTGCCCCTTCGTCCCGCCAGTTCTTATAGGAAGACTTCTCAAGAGTCTTCAACCCAAATATCCTTGCACTGATAACCCTTTTATTCCGTTTCTCTAAATGTGACATCTCTGACCACCTCTACACTTCGTGTTGTTGGAACCCAAACCCGGTAACCTTTTGTGTTTTCAGAATACTCCATAAATAGTCCTTTTTCCGCTTTTTTCTCAAATTTTTTGCGTTTTTGTTTAGGTATATGGACAAACGCTTCAATGCCAAAACTTTAAAGTCTTGTGTCCTAACTTTACCACCACACCACATTTCGTACGGAGTCTTGCCACCTAGAAAATGGTCACTAGTCCGATTTAAAACGAAAACAGCCGTGTTCACCGCCTCAGCCCGAAATTTCTTCCCTAAGGACCTGGCATTAAGCATCGTTCGAGCCGCTTCCACCACTGTACGATTGTCCCGCTCAACTTTACCATTTTCCTCTGGTGTGTATGCTTCTGTGGTCTCATGATGGATGGAATTTTTTTAAGGAGAGGCTTAACTCTTTCGTTGACAATTTCTGTTCCATTGTCAGAACGGATTGTTTTCACTGTTCGGTCTAGGAAATTTTCTATGGAAGAGCAAACTTTAGATTTGTTTCTTAAAAAGTATAAAACCCGGAAGAGCGAAAAACTGTCTTTGAAAAGTACGAAATACTTAGACCTTCCAATGGATGTTTCTTCCATAGGGCCACAGACGTCTACGTGCACCAGTTCCTCTGGCTGACTGTTTTGAAAGGTGCTTCTAGGAAAATGCATCCTATGATGTTTTCCATAAACACAAGCAACGCACGCAGAATCCTTCTCGTCTATAAAATTAATATTTTCACTTTTAAGATGTGCACGTACCTTTGTACGTTGTGTTGTGCCTCTCGTCCTCTCGCTGCCACAACAAACTCGCATCGTACTCGGTCGGAGACAAATTTTAAACCTTTATCTAAGGCACGGCTCTGTGAAAATAGATGCACTGATATTTTTGGCACATACAAAACTTCAGACAAGTGCTTTTCACACCATTCCTCTCCATTAAAAGACAAAATATTTACATCATCATACCTAGTGCTAAAATGTTCTCACCACTTCCAACTCTAATTTTAATTGGATCAGAAGACCTTTTGTAACATACAAACCAATCTTTTCTGTACGTCATATGGTCACTGGCTCCTGAATCGAGATACCAATTGTCATTGACTTTGCCATCGTCGACCATCAATGCATTCAAAACATGAAACTCCATCCCTTGCTGTTCACTTCCACTTTCAGACTGATTACCTCCAGATAAACCAGCCACCTTCCTTGGTGTTGCCTCGCTCCTTCTCCCAGTCCATAGTTGATCAGTAACAGCTGAAGATTTCTTCGTCATCGAAGCCTCACTTTCATTTCCAGTCCACAATCGATCAACACTAGAAAAAACTTTCTTCTCTGGAACTCTCTCACCTTGATTTCCAGTCCGCTATTGGTCATAGTCGCTTGCCGCATTGCACATGAGTGCTTCACCCCTTTTTACCTCCGCATAGTTCCCTGTCTTCCGATGATCGGCAAATTTTTTCGGGCACTCTCTTTTCCAGTGGGCTACCTCGTTATACCTAAAGCACTTCCCAGGTTTGGAAACTTTTTGCTTTTGCTGCTTCCAGGTTTTGCGCTTAGCAATTAAAGCTGACGTGCTTGTACCTGCAAATGCTGTATTGGAAAGCATCCGAGCTTCTTCCATAACCAAGCGTGACGTCAAATTTTCCAACGTTTGTTCCCCTTTGGCCGTTGACTCCCACGCAGAAAAAAAAGGTCGGAAGGTGTGGGGTTAGGTCAGATTAGGTTAGGTTGGCTGTCCACACGAGAGTACAGACACACTTAGACCAGTGAAGGTCCTTTGTGATACCATGGATCAAACCAATTAGGCCACTCAGGGACTAACAAAACCAACCGGAGCTTTTGACAAAGCGATGGATGCTCATGACGTCCTAGGATGCCTGATCGCAGAGGTCGTCAAGGAAGGGTGACCCTAGATGGAGCATTCTTTTATGCGACAGGGCTGGACATGTGCATAGGAGGTGAAGAATGGTTTCCTCCTCCTCCTCGTCCCTACAGCTTCTGCAGAAATCGTTGGAGAAGAGGCCAAGTCTTTTGGCGTGTTGGCCTATAAGACAGTGTCCAGTGAGAACACCGACAATGCAGCTGATTTGTGTACGCTTTAACTTGATCAGATCGGCACTACGTTTTTGATCCAGCTTAGGCCAGATCTGTCTCGAAATGTGACACGTTAAGCCGTTTCCCCACCTGAGGTTGGTCGTGCTAATAGCGTTCAGCTTTAGTAGATACTTACATGTAGCGAGGGGCATACCCAGGGCTTGCCTTTCAGGCAAAATCCTTAGAGTGGTACCCTGTCTGGCGAGGTCGTCAGCCCTGAAGTTACTTGGAATATCTCTGTGGCCCGGCACCCAGCATAGGTGAATGTTGAACTGCTCTGTCAGACAGTTTAAGGCAGCCTTTGGAGTGAAGGAGAACGATTCCAGGGACTTGATTGCCGCTTGGCTGTCAGTGAAAATGCTAATATCCCTGACAGATAATACATTACATTTCAGCCAGGACAGGGCTTCCTTAATCGCCATGATTTCTCGAAGGTGTCGGGAAGAGTCATCAAAATCTTAGTAATTACCATACTATCGGATATCTCCTCTCCGATGTCCCTAAATTGCCCTGCAATATTTTCCAACTTAGAGATATGGGTTGCCATGTCATCATCGCCCTCCTTCTCAAATCCATAAAAACGTTGTAGAAGCATGTGAACATTTGCTTTGGACGTCTGTTCATAAACCGCCTGCAATTTGGTCCACATTTCCTTTGACGCGCTGCAATTGACAATGTGCCGAAGTGGTGTCGAGCCTACACTCATAGCGAAGATCCGCTGAGCTTTACCATCGTTCTTCATCCATGTAGGTAAACGATTGTCGTAGGTGACCTGAGACTCAGTTTCTACTTTCACAGGTCTTATATTAGAGCCATTTACTTCCAGACAGAGTACTGTTCTGAGTTTTGTAACTTGTCCACGTTAAACATTTCAGCTTCCATTTTATTTTATTTTATTTATTTGTTATTATTATTAATTTTTTTTAACGCAACCGGCAAGATGTAGGATACGTTCTAACTACTCGATTATAAAAAAAAACTCAGGCAGGGACTTCCAGGAAGTTAGTTTTACAAGAAAACGGTTTTCGAATTTTTGACTTTAATATGACCTTCTCGCGCGATCTGGGCCCATAACCTGTTAATCTTATGTAAATTAAAGCGACCGTTTTCCTTTAAGTACAAAGTGAAACTGAACTTTTATTACATAAAAGGAATTAGATCGTTACATAAAGATACAAAGTGTTATACTTGTTCCCATAACTGACAGTATTGCCAAACTTTTATTCAAATTATTCTCAACAAATTCACCCGCTGCCATCTGGAAGGAGAAGAAGTGCTCTAGTGAGAAAGCACTCTTCCCCCATCTTTCAACTGCTGCCGCCAAAAATACTCTAAAGCGGTAAGTTTCCCATTTCTCGGATCAAGGTGTGAAGTTTGGCCCTCTTTCAGGTCCCAGTAGTCGTTGTTTTATCTGAAATCCCCACGACTCGTCCTGGCTATTACGCCTTTCGACTCAAACCTTGGAGCAATTACTTGCTCCCTCAAGGCATCGTGATTGGGGATGGAAAACCTCGGTTTTTAACGAGTTGCTATAAATAAACGCAGAGGTGTTCCTTTGGCTTCTAGATCAGAAGTGACTTTATTCAAATATTCGTTTGTCTTATATACTAATTTACAATACATTTGTTCTTACCTAAATTCCACACTTCGCACATTGAACCCTATATTGCCTATTCGGCATATTCCACATTATTAGTTGAGTGACCGATGTCACTCAACGCACGCTTGAGCTCAGTATTGCCCATTCGGCATATTTTATGTTATTAGTGGAGCGACCGCTGTCACTCCACGCGAGCTCGTCTTACAGATACGCTTCAAGTAAACATATTGCAGCCCAAGCGCATATTGTTCGCTCTCTGCTTAGTGTTTAACGCACGCAAGTGGTTTTCACTTTGAGTTCTAATTACCCATGGCGCTTGTATGTTCGTTTGAAGCATATCCGCTTACGTTACTTGCGATTATTTATAGCTTGTGCCATCTGGGTTCAATTTACGAAGTGCAGTGTTTGTGCGTTTATTCTCGTTAATCGTCTTTGTTAAACGATTCGTATTTAGGTGATAAGTGGTCACTGATGTGGCCCCTTCACAAAGGTACTAAGCACCCATTGGTCACCACGTGAAGGTTGAGAGTAGGAGTTCGTAGGTCTATTTTAAGTAGAAACTCACGTGTTTTAATGTAAGCGCATGCACTACCATTAGACTACCAGCAAAAACGTAAGTTCTTCCAAATGTGGGAAAGGCTGGGCGCGAAACACAGCATTGCACTTTCCATAATGGACAGTGCAGGATAGACAAATACAGGCAAAAGTAACTGCGGCAATGTTTCGGAGTTCCAACAAAAAGCGCAACAGTGTGTCAGCAGAATCATACAATTATGTTCTTCCCGCTGCCATATTAGTCTCGAAGAAAACTTAACTTATTCGGCTTGGTCCAATCCTTACTGTTTTGCTTGATTTACATCCAACTTAAGTTTCTATGTAGCGAAGGACGTACCCTGATTCCTCATGACTACCGAGTTTATAGTTCTATGGCGACCCCGCAATAATATTATACGGCACATAAGCGATTCAACATATGAATCGAACCTCGACAGAATCTATCGTTTTTCGAGCCAGCCCTCTTCTTCCGAACTGGCCCGTTGCCTTTTCCGCCATTATTTTTCCTGTGTTCTCCGGTCTCTCTCTGGCTGACAGCGATGGCGAAAAAACGTATTTTAGACATCCGTTGTGCATCTTAATAAAATCTATTGTGTACCTTTTAATAAAGTTTATTGTTTTACAATTCGTTGGAATTAATTCTCAATGTCGTACACTCATTACAGTTCTATAGAAAAAGCCTTATATAAGGCGATAAGATTTCAATCTGACTATCCATTGAAGTCGTTGCAGATCCAATCCTATCACAAGTGCTTTCAAGAGAAGAGTCCTATTAGGCAGTAGGTTAAGTTAAAATCTCCAAAGCTGGGATACATACAGCAATCTTTCAGAAAGAAATAACATTTGCTCTTATATTCTGCTCATGAAAGCAAGGAACTATTCCAAACAACATACTTTCTACTGGTATATGTATTAATGATAATTAATGTCTTAATAGTCGAGGCTCCGTAGACTGCAGTATTATTATACTTAACCTTGGGACGCAAAGCCCAAAGGCAATGTTTGAGAAAAATGTACCTATATTGTTGTTTATTCACTATTCTCCTCCTTGAATTCAGGCAGCCACTCTTTCACCTATTAGTAAAGGCAATTTGTGGTACGAAAAATTCGCAGTCGCTCACATACAGGCTAACATACATATAACGCACAACAAGGACATCCACCGAACCCAGGGGCTTTACGAAATGATAAATAACCCAAGGATGAGTAGTGGTAGTTAACGTACTATGACGATGACCATGATGCAATAGCAAAACATACTCAGGATGTGTACACGTAGTTCGGCATAAAGGGCCACTTCTCTGTGCGGAGAATCCACAGGAAATGTTTGCAACAAATCACTAGAGAGGCATTTCTTGAATTTTGCTCTTGTCGATATGCTAACAGAGCTTGTCTCTCCGAGACGCACCGGAATAATTAATACTAGAAGATGCATCTAGCAATCTCTTGGGTTCCCTTTGCCATTGAGTGGATTAGTCGATGGATCAATTGGATTAATTGCGATATAGTGTGAAGATTTATCTTACAGGTTTTGATGGCTTTCGATGTATCATCTACTGATGTCGGGTGATGAATTTCCAATGGAGTGGTTGGCAAGTAGGTTAAAAATGTAGTTAGATGGATAGTACATAAAAATTGTATTATGGTATTTTAAGATTTTTGTTGATGATGTATAGAAAATGACATGTGAAAGCGACAAGAAGTTAAATTTTTTAAAAGCACACAAGTGGAACTAAGGAGTTGTCACCGGTGCGTTTGCAAACATTGAAGCGTCTAAAATAGGTTTAGTGATAAACGAAGGCAAAACCAAGTATATGGCGGTCAACAAAAAGGGGCAATCAACACCGACGCTTTGGGCAGAACGCCACAGTGGGCAGCTACAACTAAACTCTGATCATCCCAATTCTACTTTACAGTGCTGAAATATGGGCTTTATTAAAGACTGATGAAGATATCATTGGTCGCTTCGAGAGAAGAATACTTTGCAAGATATCCCGTCCGGTTGCATTGACGGGTTTTGGAGGAGAAGATTCAATGACGAACTACACGAACTGTACTGCACTTTGACTTAACCTAGTCAAAAAACACGGTATTTCAAAAAATGACTAGGACATGTAGAACAAATGTGCTTCGAATCTAGCCGAGAGGAACGACGCAGTAGAGTGGGGCGCACAAGTTTAAGGGGACTTCAACCAACTTGGAGTGGTGCAACTGGAGGCAATTAGCTAGCCAATTAGGAGAAGCTTGTTACTTGAGGCCAAGGTTCACTACAAAGTAAAGCACCACCTGGAAAAGTCCAAGAGATTTCAAAAGCGCATTCACCCTAAGAAAAGTTGGATCTGCGTTCATGATAAGTATGGCTATAAAGCGTAAACCTGTGATTCAACTACTTCTCGTAACCACTCGTGTTGTGTGCGTTATATTTTTTCTCACGAATGGAAGGGCGTATCTGAAGGGCGATTTGAAAAGCTTTTTCGTGACAACAATACTATCGGATGTTTGTTAGACATTTGCGAGAGGTGTGATCGTGAAAAAACTTGTTGGTGTTTTCTGAGGTTCGAACATGGAACTTCATGCGCAGTGATCCGACACACTAATCACCTGCACCACGGCGCCTGCAGTGGCAAGATTACATCGTTCTAAATGATGATGATTAAAGGGTCTGTTTGCCATAAATACAACACCTACCACCCAATGAAAAATCCTGCACATGTCCACCTACGTACACTTTGTCCCGTTTGCCTCTTGACATTTTCCTTGTAACAAAATTGCACGGAAGCTTAATTCTCTTTGACTAACTAGAGGAACATACACAAGTCTACGCGTTGTTTACATAATCGTCATTTTAATTGACATGGCTCTTCATTCTGTAACTCGTGTAAGCTAAGTTTGAAAAAAAAAGCACCCAGCACAGCTCATCCTGTACATACCTAGATAACAGCAAACATTTATCTCTCTTTTTGACACTCTCCTGTTCCGTCAGCTCCTTTTCTCGGAAATCCTTTTTGCGACTTCTGAAACTTTTGCTCATAAAAATGTCATAACATCACCTCAGGCATAATACACGTCTCCTTTGCAAGTTAATTGTTGTCTAAGTTATTATATGGGAAATGTAACATACCCATAACGCATGCTACTGCCAACATGTGCAAACACACACAGAAGATGGCAGGACATAATGTTAAGTAGATATGTTACCATTGTCAATGGGTGCAAAAGTTTTCTTTCTCTTGTGAAGCATCCTTGTTCGTATGCTGACGTGGTTGGCCTGGCCTACATTATTGGAAAATGCGTACAGCGTAAATGTATAGTTCTGTGTGCTTTCGAAATTGCAGGCGCATGCCAGTATCAGTGTGTAGTGTACGTGGTTTTAGTGAATTTGACAAGATGATGGAAATTGCTGGAAAACTTTATTAATTGCCTCGACGTAAAAAGGTCGAACATTGCAAGAATGCTAGAGTGTAATATTTATAAGAGAAAATATGACGAAACTCTTGCTATAGTTTTCGTCACCTCATGTCAATGGGAAAGTTTAACCTTACGTAAGTTAAGACCGTATTTACTTCATTATAAATGAAAGGAAGTTTAACTTTTCCCAAGAGTTGCAACCGCCACATAATCAATATACCGTATGCAAGTTGAAGTTTAGTTTGAACTCCTTGAGGTACAATGCGAAACTACTTTAACATTTCCAAGAAGTAAGACATCTTTAAGGGGTTTTGGTGTAAGACTAAAAGACATGATTTTATTTTGCTGTCTTAAGATGTCATTTGTTTGTTCTAAATGCATCAATTCCCTATCCGGAGAATGTATGATTTCTGACGTTTGTTGCATCAAGATCCATTCAACCTGTGCTGATATCAGTGATGACGTTGTGAAATTAATAAACCTGCGTTTGACGTGTAATGCATGTATTAATGACCCAATGACGACTTGTTTACATAAAATCAGTAACTTGTCCATGGCTTTGAATGACTTAAAATCCGAATTTGAACTACTAGTCAATTCTTCGGGTGTAGTGAATATAATCGATAATTCCAATTCAAATATTGTGGGCGCCGCGTGGCGTAAGTGGTTAATCTGTCGGATCACTGCACGTGAGGTTCCAAGTTCGAATCCCAGAAAACACTAAAAAGTTTTTTCACGACATAAGTGGTTGCGAGAAGCTAGGCCCTGGGACTAAATGAGCTGTTCCGCCAAATATTTATTTTATTTTTTTTTAATTCAAATATTGATGCAAGTAGAAATGAATGATAAATCATTCTTCCTAGTACATTTTTCGACGATGTTATGATCCGAAACAAGGGATCATAAGCCTCTCACTTCACTGCATTTCTACTGATCCACCTGTGGAGTCCTTCCGATTTTGGATCACTCGGTTACTGAGGCCAATGAAATGTCGATGTCGTCGCATTTGTGTGATCCAGGTGTTTATAGGCCAGCCTCTCCTGCCTCGCGATGCCTTTGGAACGTTCATTGATATTGCCTTTTTAACAGGGTTCAAATGATCCCTTCTTTGAACGTGGCAATACCAGCTGAGCCGATCGCGCGTTATGTAACCGTTTGCCGATGGTTCTTAAAAAAAACAATTTCATTTTAACAATTCGGTATAATCAGTCTAATTTCAGAACAAACAATGACAATGATTCTATTTTCTTATTGCTACTTATTCTACTTTTTCTCTACGGATCAGCAAATAGTTCTATGTTTTGTATTCTTTAGGTTTTGTTTTTTTTGCGAGGGTAGGTGAAAAATCTTCCATAGAAACTATGAAAATAGCAAGCGCGGGCTCATAGTATTGCCAGATTCTTACTGACTAAAAAAACAGCGCTCTTGGATATAAATTTGTTGCAAGTAGATATCGCAACGAAGTATTAACTTATCAAGCAATTTTTCTATCATGAAATAAAAACGCTTTGCAGGTTACTTTCCACTGAAAGATCCTGCATGTTCCGCAATCTAGACGCTGTTAATCTTTATCTCGCCAAGTCGAAAGGTTTCGTCCTCTGTAGGCGGCGCAATAAATTGCTCTCATCCAAAATTTGTAGGACTGTATTCTTGACATGTTCGATCAATCGGTTTCTATGCTTTCTCGCGAAGTTTCTAGTTTCAGCTTCGATTGTCGGAATTCTGTGGACATCGTGTTTTCTAATATACCACGGTGCTTGGACAATTTCTCTTAGCACTTTACTTTAAAAAGTTTGTAAAATATTGGCATTTGTTTTCTTGGTACAACCCCAAAGTAGTAGTCCGTAGGTCCACAGCGGCTTTAGCACTTGCTTGTATAAAAGCGGTTTGTTCTCAGTACTGAGCTATTTGATTTCGAGTTCTTTACGTTTTTCACGTGCGAATTCTATTTCAGCCTTGCGCTGAGTGTCATTCCCAAATGTTTGGCCTCGTTTGCAAAAGGCATTCGGGCTGAGTTTAGGGAAACTAGTAAGTCATTAGTTTTCTTGTAAGTGAAACTTACGTGAACGGATTTAGATTCGATGAGGGCGATCCGCCAGTCCCTCGTCCATTCATTTACATTATTCAGTGCGTTTTGCAGTTTTTCAATATTTTTTTCGATTATTCTGCCTACTGCTAGGATAGCGGTGTCATCGGCAAATGTAGCAAGGATAGTGTATCTTCATTCGGTATATCACGAGTATAGAACAAAGAGAGAAGCGGCCCAAAAACACTTCCCTCCGCTCGGAGTATTCGATTCCATGTCTAACACGAAAGAGTCTATTCCCGAGGTTTTTTTTTTCCGAGGGTAGGTGAAAACCTTCAACAAGACACTATGAAGATCGACAGCGCGTGCTCATAGTAGTGTGGGATTCTTACCCACTAAAAAACCTCCCTTCAAATCAATCTTGTTTATATTTTTTACTACAACTAAGTATTCGACTTTTCAAGTAGTTTTCATTTCACGAAATAAGGGCGTTTTGCAGAGACCTTCCCATTAGAAGTTCCTGCTAGCTCCAGAGTTTAGACGCGGTTACTTATCGCGCTAAGTCTTAAGGTTTGGTTGTTTGTAGACGGCGTAGTAAATTTCTTTCATTCAAAACTTGGAGGACTGTAATATTTACGTGACTTTCTAGTCGACTTTTATGCTTTCTCGGGTAGTTTTTTATTTCGTCTCCGATTGTTTTAATGCCAAGATCTCTATGGATATCGCTATTTCTAATATACCAAGGCGCATTAACAATACCTCTTAGCGCTTTATTTTCAAAAGTTTGTAAAATTTTAGTATCACTTATTTTGATACAACCCCAGAGTCCATACAGGCTTTAGCACTTGCTTATATAAAAGCAGTTTGTTCTCTATATTGAGCTTGGAATATTTTCCAAGTAACCAATACATTTCTCTATATTTATTATATAGTTCTTTGCGTTTTTTCTTTACGTGCGTTTTCCATTTCAGCTTTGTATCAAGTGTCATTCCAAGATACTTAGCCTTGTTTGCAAACTGGATTTAAACCGAGTTTGAAAAGTGTTGTGTTCTTAGGGTTCGAAATAACTGATACAACGTAGTTTATCTACGTTATAATTATAAATTCATTTTTTTAAATTCAATACGCAAGGTTAACAAAGGACGTTCTGATTACGACCATCATACAAGAACTGACTCGATATATCTTTTCAAAGTCATACTGTAACTAACATTAGCAACTGTATATTATATACAATATTCCAGTGACATATGGTATAAAGTACTAAATAAGTAAATAGTTTTATTGTTTAGTTCTGTTCAGTTAATAGTTGTATTTTTATTAAAAGATGTATTTTTATTAAAAGTTGTATTTGGTAAACTCTTATTCCTATGTATTAGTTGGTTAATATGTCGGCGCCAAGTTTTAGTGCCTACTTGTACAGCATACATTATACTAATACTATGCCTGGACCCAAGATTGGGGCCCGTTATTATAGCTACGAGCATATATAAGTTCATCTGACTGAAATTCTTTAAATCTGGTTCCAAGTCTGCTGTTAAACTGCTGCTCCATTTTTAAGTTCGGCTGCTGTACTTCATGTGTTGATGACTGCAGTAAATCAAGATGAATTTTCATTTTACAGCCCAGCATTGCTTCTGCTGGAGTGATATTCTCTGGTAACTGTGCATTTGGAGTGGATCGATAACACTGAGGAAATGTTTGGAGATTGCAGGAGGTAACTTCTTTCCCCTTCAATTTGTTCATCCTCCGTTTAAAAATGTCAAGAAACTTCTCCGCCTGACCATTTGATTGTGGGTGAAAAGGTGCAGTCCGTATATGTTGGATGCCTCCTTTATCACAGAAATCGCACAAAATCACCCGAAGTGAACTGCGTTCCGTTGTCCGATACTATAACGTCCGGCAATCCGAATCCGGCGAAAACTTCCTTTAATATGTTAATCGTCGTGGATGTTGTCGTAGACTGCATGCAAAAAATCTCCGGCCACTTGGAGTAAGCGTCAACGATGATAAGAAACATTCGCTGTTGAAATGGCGCAGCAAAGTCGATGTGTATTCGCCATCACGGTTTTGTTGGGACCGGCCACGATGCTAATGGGGCTTCGATGGGCGTCGGTGCAGCTGTTGCGCAGGCAGAACACTGTCGAACTACTTGAGCTATATCGTTGTCAATATTGGCCCAGTAGACATAGCTGCGTGCAAGTGCTTTAATACGTACTATCCCCGGATGACCCACGTAAAGCTGCTTCAGAACTCCTTTCTGTAATGAGATAGGAATGACTATTTTATTTTGCAACACGATACACCCCCTTGTTTCGCTGATACTGTCTCGTCGATTGTAAAAAGATTTTAAATTTCGATCTTCAATTTTGCTGGGCCATGATGATCGGACGAACTGGAGAACTAACTTATACATTGGATCAATGGATGTTTCTCTCTGTACCGCCTTGAATGTGATGGGTAGGTTTAGCAAGCTGTGAGATAATAACGCAAAATATCTGGGTCTTATTTTGGATAGGAAATTAAACTGGAAGGCCAATCTACTAGAGCGCGTCAAGAAGGCTAATGTAGCTCTCTATTCCTGTAAAAAGGCTATAGGTAGGAGCTGGGGTATTAAACCTCAAATCACCCATTGGCTATACGTGTCCGTTATCAGGCCTATACTACTATATGGCGTGATCGTATGGTGGCCTGCTCTTGAAAGGGCTGTCCACCTCACTCAACTAGCTAAGGTGCAAAGATCTGCATGCATCTGCATCAGTGGTGCACTTAGAACTACTCCCTCCGCGGCACTGGACATCTTGTTCAACCTGCTGCCCTTAGATATTTTCGGCAAACAGATGGCAGCCTGTGCGGCCATCCGCTTGAAAGCCTCCTCTCAGTGGTCTAGCTATCGCTTTGGCCACTCCTCGATCCTTGATCTTCTCAACTTCAAACACGAAAACACGGACTACACCCCGCCGAAACTGAGATTTGACCGTAACTTCAGTACGAGCATCCCTAACCGGGATGTATGGGACACCTCCCCCCCTGTCGATGGTAGTTCGGTTCACTTCTTTACAGATGGATCTAAGACGGAGGGTGGGGTGGGTTGTGGTGTTTTCTCCGAACAGCTCAATCTGAGCATCTCTTTCCGCCTCCCCGATCATTGTAACGTTTTCCAGGCGGAAATCATGGCGATTAAAGAAGCCCTGTCCTGGCTGAAATGTAATGTATTATCTGTCAGGGATATTAGCATTTTCACTGACAGCCAAGCGGCAATCAAGTCCCTGGAATCGTTCTCCTTCACTTCAAAGGCTGCCTTAAACTGTCGTCTATCTCTTATGGAGATGACAGAGCAGTTCAACATTCACCTATGCTGGGTGCCGGGCCATAGCGACATTCCAGGTAACTGCAGGGCTGACGACCTCGCCAGACAGGGTACCACTCTAAGGATTTTGCCTGAAAGACAAGCCCTGGGTATGCCCCTCGCTACATGTAAGTATCTACTAAAGCTGAACGCTATTAGCGCGACCAACCTTATATGGGGAAACGGCTCAACGTGTCACATTTCGAGACAGATCTGGCCTAAGCTGGATCAAAAACGTAGTGCCGATCTGATCAAGTTAAAGCGTACACAAATCAGCTGCGTTGTCGGTGTTCTCACTGGACACTGTCTTATAGGCCAGCACGCCAAAAGACTTGGCCTCTTCTCCAATGACTTCTGCAGAAGCTATAGGGACGAGGAGGAGGAGAAAACCATCCTTCACCTCCTATGCACATGTCCAGCCCTGTCGCATAAAAGAATGCTCCATCTAGGGTCTCCCTTCCTTGATGACCTCTGCGATCTGGCGTCCTTGGACGTCATGAGCATCCATCGCTTTGTCAAAAGCTCCGGTTGGTTTTGTCAGTCCCTGAGTGGCCTAATGGTTTGATCCTGGTATCACAAAGGACCTTCGCTGGTCTAAGTGTGTCTGTACTCTCGTGTGGACAGCCAACATAACCTAACCTAACCTAGGGTTCGAAATAACTGACACGAGGTAGTTTATCTACGTTATAATTATAAATTCATTTATTTAAATTCAACACGCAAGGTTAACAAAGGATGTTCTAATTACGACCATCATACAACAACTGACTCGATATATCTTTTCAAAGTCATACTGTAACTAACATTAGCAACTGTATATTATATAAAATATTCCAGTGACAGATAAAGTACTAAATAATTAAACAGTTTTATTGTTTAGTTCTGCTCAGTTAAGTAATTGGTGTTTACACGACAAAAAGATCGGCAAATTATTTATTTTCTTTTAAGTAAAACTTACATGAACAGATTTGGTCTCGTTAAGTGCGATTCGCCAAACCTTTGTCCATTCATTTACTCTATCTAAAACTTCTTGCAGTTTTTCTGTAGTATCTTCGACCGTTTTACCTACTGCCAAGATAGCAGTGTCGTCAGGAAATGTAGATAGCTCAGTCTATTCCCGAGATATGATTTTAGAATATCGTATAAGCATACTGGGAGAACTTGTCGTAGTTTGCATTTCAAGCCATAATGCCCCTTCTTATCAAAGGCTTGCGAGACGTCAAGAAATACGCCTGAGCAAATCTTTTTTCCTTCAAGTGCTTTCTCGATTACGTCAGTAATTCTATGCACCTGGTCAATCGTCGAATGCTTACTTCTGAACCCAAACTGATGGTCAGGGATAAGATTATTTTCTTCTATTACTGGTTGGAGACGCCTTAGTAATGTCCTCTCGAAATTTTTAGATATGACTGGAAGAAGCGAATTTGGTCTATACCTATTTTACCTCATTTGGCGGTTTTCCTGGTTTTAAAACCATTATGACTTCCGCAACTTCCATTAGCTTGGCACGTGCTTTAATCTGAGCGCAGCATTTACAATATGGAGAAGCTTAATCAATGCTTTTCGGAATAAAACTTTGAGAATTTCTCCGGTAATCAAATCATAACTAGGAGCTTTCTTAAGTTTTAATTTCTCGATCTCATGTTTGAGTTCCCTTAGCGTTGTACTTGTGAATGTTAAATCGTCAGATGGTAAATCTGGCCTATTAATGTTATCGTACACCACTTGACCATCGTACTGTTTAAAGGTTTCTTCCAAGTGAGCCGCAAAGACGTCCACTTTTTCTTTATCTTCCCTTGCCCATTCATTTTGATTTAATTTAATTGGTGGCGCGGGGACTTTGGGCCATTTGGTGCCTTTTGCAGCTTTGCAAAGTGAATAATTGGAATCTTTTTTCGCTGTTAAACTTTGAAGGTAAGAGCCTATTGCACGATTCTTAAAATCCTTAATAGTCCTCTTCAACGAATTGTACATACGATTCAAGTGTGCTTTATGTTGCAGAGCACGACTCTGCTGCCATTTTTTACGCGCTTTTCTTTTTTCCTTGACCAATTCTTAAAATCCTTAATAGTCGTCTTCAACGAATTGTACATACGATTCAAGTGTGCTTTATGTTGCAGAGCACGACTCTGTTGCCATTTTTTACGCGCTTTTCTTTTTTCCTTGGCCAATTCTTTCATTTCCGCAGGATATCGTAAGCCGTATCTGTCCGGCGGTTTCCTTGGATTGGGAGTATTATTCCAAGGGGCAAGCTATACGATCTCAACGAAGCGGTCGACTTCAACCTCAAGTTCATAGGGTGTCGTTAGTGGAACGCTCAGTTTACATTATCGTGAATTTCATTCCTAAAGCCTTCCCTGTTAGTTGTTCGACCAGTTAATCTCGTTGTTTCTAGGTTATAGACTAGTTTTTCGCTCAAAGTCAAAATAACTGGGAATTGATCAGACGACAGATCAAAGCTCTCATTAACTTTTATGTGGTTGGTAGATATTTCTTTTACAACGAAGAAATCTATCAGGTCAGGTATTTTCGAAGTATCAGTTGGCCAGTAAGTCGGTTTACCCGTCGAATGGAAATCACAACTGTACTCCATACCTGCCCTATAGGTAGGTAGATAGGTAGAAGTGGTTGTGTCAGCAAACCATGCCGACACTTAATTAGCGCAGAAGCGCCGTTTTATTAACACAGCTCAAGTGACCTAACGGATGTAGCACGGACGTTAACTACTAGGGAAAAGAAGAAGAAAAAGGGGGTAAGGCTTATTCAAATCCACCCCGTTACATTGAGGATGCTGATAATATCCCTAATGTCGAAAAAAGAGTTTACCTAAGGTGCGCTGTCTGGCCTTACCTAAAGCCGGACACTTGCAGAGGAAGTGTAAGATTGTTTCTATCTCGTCAGCAGTATTGCAGCTGCGACAGTGTGCATTAAATGCCTATTTTGGCCGCATGAACCCCGATGGGCCAGTGGCCAGTATTAACTGCCAGAATTCTTGCGATATCTGTACATCTCCACATCTGCCTGGAGATGACACAGTTCCGCACCCACTGCCATCTACTATCCGCCTTTAGCAGATAGTGCGCGAAGATGCCTCCCTTAAGGACCCCCAACGGGACGTTCACCTCCTTTGCTAGGGAAACATCAAGGGCAGATCCTTGCCGCGCGAATTCATCAGCTCGCTCACTCCCCTCAATGTTGCTACGACCCGGAACCCAAAGGAGACAGATCCTTAGCCGGTGACCAAGCGAGGCGAATTCTTTTTTGCACTGTTCTACTAGCCTTGAGAATGTAATGGCAGATACTATAGCCTTGATAGCCGCCTGGCTATCAATGAGGATGGCAATAGTATTTAGGGCTGTAGAGGTTTGCTTAAGTAGGCAGGAAATATTGAGGGAATCAGGGAATATCCCCGCAACTACCCCTCAGTCCATTTTTGAACCGTCGGTGAAAATTATTGATTCGAACTCATTTATCAGTACGCCAGTTTCCCATTCCGCCCTGGTTGGGAATCTGACCGTGACGCCATTTCTAAAGTTCACTGTGGGAGTTATATAGTCCGTCAGATTAGCTACCAGATCCTGCTGTATCAAATTCAGGATACTGCTGTGACCATACGGATTGGTGCACCAGCATCCTGTTTCCCTTAGCCTGACCGCACTACATGATGATAGCTGCATAATGTAAAGATCGAGTGGTAAAAGGTGCAGAATAACGTTCAAGGCATCGGTTGGACATATCCTCATGGCACCCGTTGCGCCTATAGCCGCAGTTCTTTGTACCCTGTTGATAAGTTTAATGTTATAAGCTTTCCTTAGCGCAGGTCACCAGATTAGCGATCCATAGAAAAGAATGGGACGCACCACGGCAGTGTACATCCATAAGACCATCTTCGGGCGAAGTGCCTACTTCTTGCCAAAGGTCTTCCTGCAGACATGGAAAGCCACACAGGCCTTCTTTACCCGTTGATCAACCTGCCCTATAGAGTATTCTACCTTTTTCGATATGTATCTTGAGCCCCAGAAAGTGTGTTTCGCATTAAAATCGCCGCCAATAATAAAATCACTTTTTTCAAGCGCGGAACGCGGTGGACAGTAGATAGATGAGATTTTAAGAGTACACTGAATACTTTTAACTCGAATCGTGCATAGTTGCAAAGTTTCAAGCTCTATCTTTAGGTCTTCAGATTGTTCGATGCAGTCTTTAATAAACAAGGATGATCCGCCTCTCGCTTTTCCTGAAGGGTGGCAAGCGTGGTAATCATTACAGCCTTTTATTTTTAAATGCGATTCCTTTTTACGAGGGTTTCAGATACGAGTATCAAGCATATATCAATATCTTTTTCTCGCATGAATATTTCCAGTTCGTCAAGTTTTTGCAAAAGTCCGTTTGCATTCCAAGTATACATATTTTTAACATTCGTTTGTCATTCATATTCTAGTTGAAGTACGCGTTTTCCGTGAATTATTTTCAAGCTTAAGCAGCTTATCGAGAATAATTTTATTTATTTTGCTTTGTTCTTCGAATTTTTCGAGAATAACCGAGGAAACATGAGAGACAGGGTCCGTCGAGATTTCAAGTTTTTTTTGTTTTTCGGTACTACAATTATTAATTTGTCACTCCGCGACTCCCTTGCCGACTTATTTCCCACAGTGAATGACCGAGGAATTCACCTGATACCGATAAGTGCGTTGCATTGGCCTCGGGACTACTTCTAACAGTGAATAACCTGAGGGTTTTCACTCGGTACTTCGCATGTGCTGACTGTGTATTGCGCCGTAAGATGGGTTTCTTGACGCGAAGGCTTCCTCGGGTATTCGAACTTCTTATTCGATCAAGCTGTGTCACTCCTGCTTTCATGCGAAGCATCTTCATCTCAGCTGCCGTGAATTTACTCTGATTGTAGATTGTAGATTGTTGAAGAGCTGGGATTAGGTCACCTCATCACTGCGGCCACATTGGGCCTATTGTGATTTCCTCTGGTCTTAAAGCTCACTTAATATACAAAATTTGGTGATGAGCTCTATCTTTTTGAATGAGCTTGCAGATTTCGCCACTTGTACAGAACAATTGAAATACTCATATAGGGACTTCTAAAATGTTCGAGCTGATCTTCTTGAGCGAGACTTACAACGTGTAAACTGGCTACCAATATTTTCGGAACCTTCAACTGACGTGTAAGCTGAATACCTGCAAAGTGTGATTACGCAGTTGTTTGATTGCCACGTTCCTCTTAGAACTAAGCTTGCAAAGTCCAACATCAATCAGTGGTTTACCCCAGAGATTCTTAGACTTAAAAATGAACGAGATGCTATATACAGGAAGTGGAAATATTTTAGGCTCCCTGAATTTTTCTTGTCTTATAAAGCATTAAGAAATCTTGTATGTTCAAAAATAAAGCAAGCCAAGCGAATTTTTTACAGTGAAAATCTCAACTATAAACTTCCCAGCAAGATATTATGGAAGAACTTACGTCAGCAAGGCATTTGTGGTAAAATTGATTCAGGAGTTGATAATGTTGATCCAAACCAGCTAAATCGCGATTTCATCAAAATTTAATCGACAAACACTGGTATATCTCCTGTAATCGCACCAAGCGGTTCCTTTGAATTTTCCAGAGTTGAGCAAATGGATATTGTTAGAGCTGTCCTCAAAATAAAATCGAAAGCCATTGGTGTTGACGGGATCCACCCCTATTTTATAAAAATGATTCTACCGTACGTCCTTCCAGCATTAACTCATCTTTTCAACACAATCATAACAACATCCAATCTCCCAAAGTCCTGGAAAGCTGCAAAGATTATCCCAATTCTTAAAAAGAAAGCAACACATAGAGCCCCAGCAGAATACCGACCCATCGCAATACTTCCATATTTATCCAAAGTCTTAGAAAAAACTGTTCACTATCAGCTGTCTGCTTATCTTCGACAAAACAACCTACTTTGCATGTACCAGTCCGGTTTTCGGCAGCATCACAGTTGTACTTCAGCATTGCTTAAAGTAACCGACGATATAAGGGCAGCAACTGATAAAAACTACTGTACTTTTCTAACTTTTCTGGACTTTTCAAAGGCTTTTGACACGGTTGACCATAGACTTCTTGTCGCAAAACTTCAAAATTTGTTTGCTTTCTCCTCGTCCGCTGGAAAATTAATTTTGTCCTATCTCACAGGTCGCGTACAAGCAGTTTTCGTAAACGGTATTCAATCCGAGTTCTTAGCGAGTTTCACAGGTGTCCCTCAAGGATCCATATTGGGCCCACTGCTTTTCACAATATTTATTAATGACCTCCCAAACGTTGTTCATAACTCTGCTGTGCATATGTATGCCGACGATGTCCAACTGTACATAAGTAGTGCGCCTGGTCTTATCAATAATGCTGCTTATAAACACAATGAGGATCTCAAGAATATCCTTACTTGGTCCAAGGACAATTTTTTAAGTATAAATCCAAATAAATCCAAATGCCTTGTAATCAGTAGAAATGGTCATGATCCAAATTTGTTACCCGCCATTTATCTTGGAAATGCTCAAATTGGATTCGTCCACAAAGCCAAAAATCTGGGTGTTTGGTTCAGTAAAATGCTATGCTGGGATAACCATATTTTGACGTTAATTGACAAAATCTATGGATGTCTCCGAAATCTATCTTTATCGCAAAACTTCACACCGACAAGTACAAGACTAATTTTGGCACGAACTCTACTCGTGCCGCGAATTACATACAGCTGTCAAATTTTCTGTTGCAATAACACTATCATAACACGCAAATTACAAGTTGCATTTAATAATATAACGCGTTCTGTTTTTGGATTAAGAAGATATGACCATGTTTCCGCCCATGCTAAGAAGATACTTGGTTGTACATTAGAAAAGTACCTTGACTTTTGCACAATCAATCAATCATAACCACCAAACAGCCTCAATACTTATACGAAAAATTAAAATTCGCACAATCACAACGCTCTTTGACGTTGGTTCCACCTCGCGTAACATATCAGGTCTCGGAACGCCAATTCTTTATTCATGCCATTCGCCTTTGGAACGCACTTCCTCTTAGCGTAAGAAGACTCCACGATGCGAATAATTTTTGTGATACTCTCTTTCGGCATATTACATGCACATAAATTGCAGATACAAAATAATACTATCTAAGATTATAAATTGTCTTACTTTTCTATTGAATTTACTTTAACCGCAGAATTTAACATGAAGTTTTAAAATAATTCTAATTTTGTCATGTCATCTCAATTCTAATTTTAAAATAATGTAATGAAATGTCGACATTTATGCCTTAAAGATTGTTAAAGTCTATTGTAAGTGTTGTTGAAACGTTGAATAAATGAAAATGAAAATAAGATAGGTCTTCTGCTTCAAGGTAGAACTTACCTAAATTACGATCACACTTCTGATTAGACAGTTACAGTGACATAAGATGAGTTCTGCTGACTCTTCATCTTCGTTGCATATTCTGCAGATGCTGTCTTGTGCTATTCCCATAGCCATGAGATGTTTTTTTACTCGACAGTGGCCTGTAAGGAAACCTGTGGCTATTCGAATCTGACTCCTAGTTAATCGTAGGAGTTTTTTCGTTCTTTTGAGGGAAGTATTTGGCAGAAAGATCTTGGCTTGTCAGTTACCTTCAGTTTCCATCCAGTAATGATGCACTTTTTCTTTTAGCCAATTTTTGATACAACCTTTTGCCGTACTCACTGGTAATCCACAAAACGGTCTTGGCATCATAAAGTTTGACGCAGCTCCTGTTTGGCAAGCAGATCAACCTTTACATTTTCTTCATATCCGCTGTGTTCTGGCACCCAAATGAGATTAACTCTGTTTGTGCTGGCTAGTGATATGAGTAGTTGAAGACAGTCCCATACTAGTTTGGATGTTATTTTATAAACCTTAATTGACAGTAGAACAGCCTTCTGAACAGCTATCTGAAAGAATATAAATGTTCTTGTTGGTTATAGATCTCTTTATATTTTCTCTGATGCATAGTTCTATAGCGAATACTTCGGCTTGGAATACGGAGTTACTTTTTTCCATGCACGAGTGAATGAAGGTAGTAGCGCCCTATACTCCAGCCCCAACTCTTTCATCTATCTTGGATCCGTCTGTGTACCATACATGAAAGTTATTGGCAAATAACTGCCAATCACTCTGGCAATTACACTTCACAATATGTTTTTCAATTGCGATTCATCAAGCAAGGATTCAGAGTTGACGTTAAAATTATTTTTACTTTTATTTGCAAATTTTTTTACAACAAACCCGGCCCAGGTTCGCCAGAATTTCGCATCTGTGATCTATCCGACCACGACAACCAAAAAAAAGCCAAATTCCAGATCCGAAGGTCGTTGTCCTTATTTCGTTTGCTAGTTTTCAAAAATTGAACCAGTTTTTTTTTTTTTACGTGGTAGGTAAGTTACACCGACGGCCAACCTCCAACCTGGAGGTCCAGTTCCTTTTGTTATACCCCTAGAAAGCGGCGCCGGATACACCGGTGCCAATTATCTACTACGAGAGTGTGAGCGCTGCCGTTGGCCCATTAAGTGGATCCTCCGCTACCATCTCTATTCCAAGGTCCTGACTAACATTGGAAATTCCTTACCGATCTGTAATGCGAATATTGCAAAGCAGCTCCCACAAGAGGTGGGAGCTCAAGCACATCGAGTGTGTTCTTAACGTGCTTTGAACCGAACGTGCTCAGAGTGCTTTGATTTGTTTATGAAACACACTTGAGCACTCTGATGTCATTTGATTAGCAATTATAGGTTAAGCTGTCAAAATATGAATAGAATATCTATTGATAGTTATTTTTTATGTTATATTTACTTTTTGCACCAGAATAAAAAATTTCGTACGCCATTTCAATGGTTTTGCAATTTTTTTTCTTTGTCCTCTCCTGTCAAATATGAAGAATGGCTGTCCTCAGGATTTTGCTCTGAACCCCCGGTCAAATTATTCAGACCTCGTAGATTGCGCTCTGAGCATACTCTGAACGAAAAAAGAAAAACGAATTCAATGCTCTGATGTGTCTGAGCTAAAAAAGAAACACAACTTTTTTTTTTACAACTCAGGCTCTGCTCTGAACTTAAAAATAAAAACGCCTAAGGTGTTCACCACGTTCAACTTAACTGGAACTGTAGACGCCACCGTTGACCCCATCTAGACAATTCACCCACTGCCGTCTGGAAGAAGAAGAAGTGCTCCAGTGAGAAAGCAGTCTTCCCCCTCTCTTATCTGCTCCCGCTAAAGATCCACCAAACGGGGTTGGTTACCCATTTCTTGGATCCAGGTACTAGCCACCCAGTGGTCACCACGTGGAGGCTGAGAGTAGGAGTTGGTAGGCCTAAGCTAATTTAAAACACTTGTTTTCATATAATAGCATGCACTACCATCTGACCACCAATTGTGAAGCACTGTACAATTTCAATTTCAATTTATTATTAACTAACATTAGGGTTGTACATTCAGAGATATTATTTTATAATGCTGAGCATAAGATTACATATTTCGTATTTCACACAAGAAGGCAAACAATTTAATTATATAGAATAAAATAAAATAAAATAAAATAAAAAAATTGAAAGAAAGAAAAGAAAAGGATAAGAAAGAAAGCTAGGGAAGAACAGAAACAAAAAATTAGGTGAAAGAAGAAAGAGTTTATGGTTTACTAGAGAAGTGTAGTAGGACTGCATTTTTAAAACTTATGGCATTTAAAATACCCCTGATGGACTGGGGCAGAGAGTTCCATAGCCTAGTAGCGTGAATGAAAAACAAACGTGACGGGTTTAAGTAATTAAATTGAGGTAAGATTACAGTTAGGGATCTTTGTGATCGTGCAAATTGCAATTGCGCGCATTAATTAATTAACCATATATTGTTTGAGGGTACAGCCTAACAAACTTCTTGAATACCATATGTAGATATATGGTCACATTTACGGAGCCCATGAACATACCGGACTGCATCGTTGAAGGCTATTTGCAATTTTCGCTGAGAGAGCGCATCAAGATCACTGTATACCTCCTCGGCATACATAATTAAGGGTACGACAAGCTTCGTCGAGTCTCAATAGGGGTAAAGCTTGCAGTAAGCCAAAGCTTCCGAAGGCATCCATAGATATGACCTATGAAAACATTGGTATGGCTGTACCCAGAAAGGTTCCTGTCGATGACGAAACTGAGGCTTGTTAAGGATTCTACAAGTTTCAATTTTTGGTCCGAAAGCATTAAAGCTCCGATTAGAGATGGGTCTTACTTGTGACCTAGCTGGGTTAAGTAACAGTCCATTTAACACTGACCAGTTATGTATTGTAGACAAGTCTTCATTTAGCTTAACCGTTAGTTCAACAATAAAGTTGATAGGACGGGACAAATACAGCTGGACGTCGTCAGCGTAAAGGTGAACTGAAGCATGTTGACACACTGAAGGCAAGTCATTAATGAATACACAAAACAAGATAGGACCTAGAATTGATCCCTGAGGTACACCTTGCATAATGTATCTAAGAGCTGGTGATTTGAAACAAATGACAACTTTTTGTGATCTATAGGAGAGATAGCTTTTAAAAGCTGAACAGCGTGGTCACTAAAATAGAACAAATTCTTAAGCTTCTAGCATACAATTTTATGATTGACACTGTCAAAGGCCCTTGAAAAATCAAGCAGGCAAAGCAGTGTTACATTTCTTACATCAAAATCATGCCTAATATCGTCTAGGATATTAATCATAGCCGAGAAGCAGCTATGGTCAGTTCTGTAACAATATTTTTTTTTTTTTTTCAATTCAATTCAATTTTTATTTGGCTTTTAAAAATTCATTAATTACAAAAAGAATCAGCGAAGCCCTGTTAGGCTTTTCTGCAGAATATTGTTTTTACAATAGTTGTGTATTTAATCTTAAGTATTCTTGAGAGAGAGTTAAGAGTTAATTTAATACATAAAGTATACACATATGAATTCATTTTTCTTTTTCTTCTTCTAATTAGGATTTTATGGTTGACGTAGTAGGTAGTTCTTTAGTAGTTTCTTCCTTAAGCCATCTGTGGCGATGTTTAGTAGTTCTCTAGGAAGTCGGTTGAAAACATTTAGAACGATGACCGATAATTGTTGTCTGCCGTATGAGTTTCTGAATCTTGGCGTCTGAAGGAAACCGTGTGCTCTTCTTGTAGTGTTGGTCGTAGTAGTATTCTTCGAGAATGTTTAGTTCGAAAAGTTGAGGTACGTTTAATAAGACAAGCTCTGCATAGGTTCTTCGCTGATTGATGTTAGCTTGTCAGTTTCTTCCATGTTTTGCTCTGATTAATATTTTTACAATTCGGTTTTGTATTTTTTGTAAATCTTGTAAGTAACTTCGCGTAGTATTTCCCCACGCTAATATTCCGTACCTTAATATCGACTCCACCAATGCAAAATAAACTTGTTTAAGGACAGTGTAGCTAGTATGGATACTCAAATGGTGGAGAGCATACACAGCTTTCCGAAGTATTTTACATAGCTGCGCTATATGTAAATACCATTTGAAAAAGCAGTCAACTTCCACACCGAGATATTTTAGATGTTGTACATTTTCAATAAAGTTGTTACAGCTATCGTCGTAATTTAGACTTGCCTTGTCGGCATTGTGATGCAGGCATGTTGTTTCATGGCATTTGATGTAAATTTTGGTTTTTAATACATGTGTTAGTCTGATGTGCATTAACTTTGTTTTTTTACTATAGAGTGAAACTCCACTTGCATGATGGTGGTCGCCGTTTGTAAATCCCTGTGGCTGACTACTATCGCTGTATCAACCGCAAAACCAAATCCAACACTATTTTGTAGCATAGTAAGTATTTGATTTACATGTATAATCAAGAGTAAAGGTCCCAGTATAGAGCCTTGGGGAACCCCGTATTTGATATATTTTTCTTGGCTATATGTGTTTGAAATTTTATCTTTCATTCCTCTGTTTTTCAAGTAGCTTTTGAACCATTCCAAAATATTCCCTCGGATCCCGATTTTCTCTAGCATTTCGAACATTTTCTCATGTCTTAAAGTGTCGAAAGCCTTTTTAAAGTCGATGAAAATTACGAGACTATGGTAGTTTTTATTGAGATTCACATTAATTAAGTTGGCGAATTCCGCAAGAAGTTTACTTGTGTTTTAATTTTTTATAAAGCCATATTGGTTTTTGTTTATGATTTTATATTTGTCAGTATAATTTTGAAGCCGATCTGCCATTACTTGTTCGAGTATTTTATCAATAGCTGGAAGGATTGAGATGGGTCTATAATTGAGGACGTCTGATTTCGTCCCAGCCTTATAAATTGGTCGTACTATTACTACTTTGAGGTCTTCTGGAACACATGACTGCTCCAAGCTTATGTTGACAATGCGTTCTAGTATCGGCGCTAGAGTTTCTGCGTTTGATTTAAGATCTTTTGTCCAAACTCCATCCACTCCTAGCGATTTGTTAGTTTTTAGGTCCAAGCAAGTCTTCAGGATTTCTTCCCTTGTGACCGGTTGTACATAGATAGATTGCTCCGTACTCGGTACTTCTGTATGATATGTCTTTATGCTGCATGTATGTACAACATTTTCTATTTCGTTTATGAAACTAGAGGCGAATTTGTTAGTTAGCCTGATAAGACTCCTTTCCATACCGAGATTAGTTTGTATAATTTCATCCAGATGTTTAGTCGTTCTTCCTATTATTTCATTGATTAAACCCCACGTCTTTTTTGGATCCATTCGGAATTCGGAAAATTTGTGCCGGTAAAAATGTAGTTTGGTTTTTTCAATTCTTTTGTGAACGAAATTTCGGTAACTTTTGTATTTAACTTCGTATTGTATGCACGTCCTATTATTTTTCCATCGCTTGTATAGAATATCCCTTTGCTTGCACAGTTGACGTATTTCTTGATCTGCCCAGAAGTTTGTCACATTTCGCTTTTTCATTTTGGCTTTCTGTGTTGAATTTTTATATGCCATCTTAAAAACCTTACTGAATTCTCCATAAAGATCATTTGCATTATTGAGATTTTCCATAACAGTGTTCCAATTAACACTTCATATGTGTGAGCTTACAAGGTTATCGTTAACAAAACATCCAATGATATTGATCTTTAGTATCATCAATATCATTACCCAAAATCCCACAGAACAATATATTGTTACGCCTTGGGCGTTCATAACAATAAAACAAATTCTAGTTGTACTCCCGGTCGCGGATAACGTCAGGCTGGCTTTTCGACGGGATTTCGTCACCACTATTACCGTCCGAAAGGAGACCGTGCCGAAAGAAGAAATAAAAATAACAAACAAAAGAAAGTAGTTTGCAAACGATGGTGAAGTATAACACAAAACGTTTTAACAGAAAAATTAAAGTGAACTTTATTTAATGACCAACAGAACAAAAGTGACTTAAATGACTAATATTGCATACTTAGCAATACTTGCACACGCCGCTCAATATTGCACGCGCCGCCCAATACTGCACACGCAGCCCAATACTGCACACGCCGCAGTAATTTTAATTTCATTAATTTGATGAGAACGTGAATTATGAGAACGTGGACTTTTTTATTAGGTGCTATTTGGGGTGCATCCCTAACAATATAATGATCTGATATGTTGGTTTCAACTACTGTGGCGTATATCTTTTCGCCTCTCATACGAGCAAGGCAATGATCTATTCTTGTTTTACTTCTTTTGCGCAAATCGACTCTTGTATATGCTTTTATAATATTAGTCAATCCTTTAGAAGAGTACATATTCACATAGTTATTGACTAAATTACTGTCCCTTTTATTGAGATCAATATTCATATCACCTACTATGATTAACTTTTTTCTTGCATCGATTTTGTCAATTTGGCTCTCTAATTCCTCTATAAATTTTGGTACGTTGAATCCTGATGGGCGGTATAACGCAATAATAGAAAATTCGTCTAAGTGACTTTTAATCTCTATTTGGATGTTTTCATAGTATCTGGTTTCCACAATAATTTTTTCTGCTCTAAATATATCTTTTATAAATACTGCTACTCCACCTCCTCTCTTTGTTGGTCTATTAAAAAATTCAGCTTCAAATCCATTTATATGATAAAAATTATTTCATATTCCTTAATATTTATTTCTACCAGTATGATAATTTTAATCTCATGAATTATTTTATTTAGGTTTGCTATAAAATTGCTCCAATTTTTCCTAATTGATCTAATATTGAGGTATAAACATGAACAGTTTAAATTAAAAGTAAGTTCATAATCATTTTATTCATTTATATTTTCAATCACCCTATGCTCCATATTTAAAAGTTGATCTAGTACATCTTCGTTGTTTTTATTCATTTGTATTGACATTTGTGAAAAGAGGTTTGACGAAATAATACTTATGCAATTTTGGTAACGTCGTTAATAGTGTCAATTCGAAAGACACTACTTGCCTCGTTCTTTCTTGCCAATATCTTCCCATCTCGTGACCATACGAACTTCCATCCACACTCTTTAGCACGACTTTTTGACAGCCACATGATTTGTCTATTTGTAGCAGTAAGTTGGTTGTTTACGAAGATGAATGAATTTTGGTTAAATTTTGGTGCATGTGGAAGTTTCTTTATTTAAATCGTTTAAATTAATTGGACCGTGTGTGTGTAATTTGTTAAGAAATTGGTTTTTAAAGGACTGAAAGGATTCAGCAGACGATTTGAGGACAGATGACTGATTACTTGTTTAGCTATGAGTTTCTCAAAGACCTTAGATAAACGTGGTAAAATGCTGATGGGCCTAAAATCTCAAGCAGAGATAGCATTCGCTTTTTTGGCAATTGGTATGACTTTAGCGATTTTCCAGGACTGAGGGAAAGTAGATGTTATAATGCAGTGGTTAATAATGTGGGTAAGATGGCTTATGATTTCGGGTAGTATAAGCTTAATGAAGCAAAAAGGCACCCCATCTACACCAGCAGAGTTGAACTTAATGTCTAACACACAGACATCACCCTCTGTCACCACACTAAAATCGGACAATCTATGAGCTGATAGTTCAGCATTTGCATCCAGATTAAAACTAGTTACATCTAAACTATTCCCCAGGAAAAAATCATTGAGTACGTCAGGATCGAGATGGCATTTGGCACTATTGGAACTAGCAGAAACACCAAGACCACGTAGATTACTCTAAAGTTGCTTAGGCGGCAGTGATGTATTCAATTTGGAAGAGTAATAATTCCTTTTAGCAGTACGAATTACATCTGTTGCACTGTTTTGTAATAACAAAAAATCTGCCCAGTTATCTGGACGATACCCCCGGAGAATAGCTGAAGCATAAACAATCGAGCTTCAAGAACCACAACACCAAAATCTTTCTCTCTCTCGCTGTCCATCCTTTCCAACGCCCGCACTGTGTGTAATCATGTTAAAGGTATTCATAACCCTTTGAGTGCGCGCAAATTATAAAAAAAAAAAAAAAAACTTGTTGGATTAGAGTTATTAACTATTTGGAGTCCTAAAGAGGAGGTCAAATCGTAAATTTGGAAGGCACGCAAGTTACTTTTCAGCAAATTTCCATTAAATCCCCACAAGTGATAACATGATCATATGAAACAGAGTGTTCAGAGAGAGCAGTGGAAAAAGGTTCAGGGGAGTAACTCTTATTTGGGCAGTAAGTACAAGATACTAGGCATTTAGCACTACCATCATGCACCTCAACAATAAGGTACTCCGCACCAGACAAGTCAGAGGCATCAACCACTCTGCACTTCAGAGTTGACTTGATATAAACGGCTACCCCTCCTCCTATCGTACTAGTTACTCTATCGTTCCTGTGTAAGTTGTAATTATGTATAGAGTAAAAGCTATCAGGGATTTCCGACTTAAACCATGTTTCGCTTGCACAGATAACATCAACTGGTGAACTGGCTGAGCATAATTAAAATAATTCAAGTGATAAAATAGTAATAATTCAAATAATTTAAATAGCTACGAATAAGTTTCATTGATGCGTCGCAGCAACAGTAAGTAATCTTCAGGCACGATGCCATCATTAATGTAAGGCAACAGCGGCGTGAAGATCGTCGGCGCTTTCGACTAGAAAGCTTTTTCCCGCGGCGAATTTTTTGACAAACATACAATACATTACATATACACTCATATATGTATGTATGTACATAAGTGCAATGCAATTTGCATTTTTATTAGTGTAAATTCAGAAAGGTGAGAAGGATAAAATGTATAGAAAGCAGCACCAGTATTCCAAATCAATTCGGTCACTCTCAATGTTATCACGAACCTACCCAACAACCAGCTAATTTCAGCTTAAACACAACTTTGCCTTGTACTACGAATTAATAGGCAATGATATACGTATGTATGTTATTATTTCATATCAACTTGAATATGAATTATGAATAATAAAATAAAAACAAATCCTTATCTCCCCTGTGCAATACCTACTGAAAGATAGTACCTACTCGTAAGTGTATCGCTCCATAAGCAATAAATTTCGTGTTCTGCACTCGCATTTCAGTGTTAGTTCAGACGCGACAGTCCGCCTTTGCATTTGCATTCCTGCGTAATGCGTCACAGAAATAATAATTGCCTGCTAAAGATCGCGGTTATTTTTAGTGCGTGTATTTTACTATTTTCCCTTTGGCATATAACATACGGGAGAAGAAAGGCGTATCTACTCAAATTCCTAAATGATCAGAAAATAAATGAATTTTATGAGAAAATTCAATCGCCCAAGTTACAAATACGCCAGAATGGAGAATTCTGGATTCTAGAGAATTATATTATCGCTAGCAGACAATTTAGTTATCTGGAATCGATTACGTATACAACACACGCTGATTTTACTTTCTTGGACAATTTAGAAGAAGTGACTAGAAGGTTCGTATGTGTTTGTTTGTTTTTGTTTTTAAATCAAAGATTTCTGCCTATCTCGGCTGAATACCTTTCGGATGTCGAACTGAAAGAAGTGAATAGTTGTTAGTGAAACCCTTTCTCGTAAATTAGTTTCAACCCATCGTTGGATTACCGAAAGTAGTGACACAACGGCTGCGACATGTGAATGAAAGGCAACTCTTGTAAACACTGTTGTCTAAACAAACACTAATCAGAGGAATACATTCAGATGTATGTGCACAACTGAGCATACGAGTACAGTAACGTTCATAAGTTTAAGACCATCAAGAAGTTATGAATTTTTTTTTGTTCGTGGGTAGGTGTAAATCTTCAAGAAGACACTATGATGACCGTCAGCTCGTGCTCATAGTAGTGTGAGATTTTTACCCACTATAAAACCAACCATAAAAACAATCTTATTTATTTTACTACAACTAAGTTTTCGACATATCAAACAGCCTTTTTCTTTGACGGTTAATGACTTTTGGCATGTATGTACAACACATGTTTTCCCATTGGAACTTCCATGTAATCCACGTGCAATTTAAAAGTTTTGATGGACAGTGGGGCAAGCTTGTTTCCAGCAAGAAGATGGTATGGTCTCTGTATGTAGTTTCTAATAATTGTAATTTCTAGACAGTCTCATGGCAGTTTTGGACTTCGCTGGCTTTTCCTTTAGATGTCTCTCTAAAATGTTATTTTCTTGTGAAATTGACCCCAATGTTTATATTCCTCAACGACTTCTTTACTTTCGTTGTTATAGCGCCATTTTTCGTTTCTGCAGCCCTTAACCCCTCCTCTCTTAAATATCATGATATTTGACTTGCTTAAATTAACAATAAAGTTCCGTAATCTGCGGTAGTCATACAGCCTATTGATCATAAGTAATGCTTCCGTCTAGCCTTTTTTTCTGCGGAATACTCCTTTTTTTCAGCTCCCAAAAACCTTTTTTTTTTTTGAGGGTATGTGAAAATCTTCAACAAGACACTATGAGGATCGACAGCGCGTGCTCATAGTAGTGTGGGATTCTTACCCACTAAAAAACCTCCCTTCAAAACAGACTTGTTTTTTTTTATTTTTACTACAACTAAGTATTCGACTTATCAAATAGTTTTCTTTTCACGAAATAATGACGTTTTGCAATGACCTTCCTATTGGAAGTTCCTGCCGGCTCCGCAGCTTAGACGCGGTTGCTTATAGCGCTAAGTCTAAAGGTTTGGTTCTTTGTAAACGGTGTAGTCAATTTCTTTCTTCCAAAACTTGGAGGACTGTAATATTTATGTGACTTTTTAGTCGATTTTTATGCTTTCTCGCGTAGGTTTAAATTTCGTCTTCTATAGTTTTAATGCCAAGATCTCTATGGATATCGCTATTTCTGATATACCATGGAGCATTAACAATACCTCTTAGCACTTTATTTTAAAAAGATTGTAAAATTTGAATATTACTTATTTTGGTACAACCCCAGAGTTGTATACCATATGTCCATACAGGCTTTAGCACTTGCTTATATAAAAGCAGTTTGTTATCTATATTGAGCTTGGAATATTTTCGAAGTAACCAATACATTTCTCTATATTTATTATCTAGTTCCTTGCGTTTTTTTCTTTACGTGCGTTTTCCATTTCAGATTTGCATCAAGTGTCATTCCAAGATACTTAGACTCATTTGCAAACGGTATTCGAACCGAGTTTGAAACGATCTACAAATGATTTATTTTTTTGTAAGTAAAATGTACATGAATAGATTCGGTCTCGTTGAGTGCGATTCGCCAAACCTTTGTCTATTCATTTAATCTATCCAAAGCTTCTTGCAGTTTCTCTGTAGTATCTTCGACCGTTTTACCTACTGCCAGGATAGCAGTGTCGTCGGCAAATGTAACTAGCTCAGTGCCTTCTACTTGCGGTATATCACGGGTGTATAATAGATACAAGACTGGACTAAGAACGCTTCCTTGCGCACCCCAGCCATTATTTAGTTGAAATCTGAATATTCGTTTCCATATTTGACGCGGAATAGTCTATTCGTAAGGTAGTTCTTCAAAATATTATAAAGGTGCTCTGGCAGAACTTGTCGCAATTTAAACTTTAAGCCTTCGTGCCAGACCTTGTCAAAGGCTTGAGAGACGTCATGGAATACGCTTGAATAAATCTTTTTTTCTTCAAGTGACTTTTCGATTACATGTGTTATTCGATGTACTTGTTCAACTGTAGAATGCTTACTTCTGAATCCGAATTGATGATCCGGAATGAGATGCCCTTCTTCTATTACCAGCTGTATTCGCCTATTCAATATTCTCTCGAACACATTGGATATAATTAGAAGAAGCGAAATCGGTCTATAAGACGTTTTTTCATTCGGTGGTTTTCCGGGCTTAAGGACCATTATGACTTCGGCGACTTTCCATTGACTGGGAACATATTCTAGTTTAAGAGCGCCGTTAATAATGAACAGAAGCTTAATTAGAGCTTTTCTTGGTAGGGCTTTAAGAACCTCTCCCGTAATTAGGTCGTATTCAGGAGCCTTCTTAGGTTTAAGTTTCTTTATTTCTTGCTTAAGTTCGGTAAGTGTTGCATTTCTTATTACGCTATTGGCTATATAAGACGTATTTATAATTTGAATAAGAGCTTGTCGATCAAACGGTTTGAAAATTTCTTCCAGATGGGTGGCAAAAACTTGCGCTTTCTTTTTATCATGCCTGGCCCATTCGTCTTGAATTTGAGGCTTTTTAATACATTTTATAGCCTTCCAAAGCGAGTAATTAGAATCTTTTTCTGCCGTTAAGCTTTGTAGGTAAGTTTGCATTTCATTATTCTTAAGGTTTTTAATAGATCTTTTTAGTGAGTTGCACAAACGGTTAAGATGTGCTTTATGTTGCGGAGCCCGAGTTTGTTGCCATTTTTTGTGCGCTTTTCTCTTCTCCTTAATCATCTCTTTTATTTCCTGCAGATAAGTTTGAATGTAGCTTGCCGGCGTTTTCTTTGATTTGGGAGTATTCTTCCACGCGGCATTCTGTAGGATTTCGACGAAGCAATTAACTTCAACTTCAAGTTCATATGGCGTTTTAAGTGATACGCTCAGCTCAGTATTTGCTTCAATATCTATTTTAAAGCCATCCCAATTAGTTTTCGCGCTGGTTAATCTGACCGGTCCTACTTTTTTAATGAGAGCATCGATTATCGTCATAATGATTGGAGAATGATCATAGGAGAGATCAAAGCTTTCTTCAACTTGTATACAGTTGCCAGATATTCCTTTAACAACAAAGAAATCGATCGGATCTGGTTTCTTATTTCTATCAGTCGGCCAATATGTTGGTTTACCAGTCGAGTGAAAATCGCAATTGTATTGCATACCCGCATTATAAAGCTTTTTACCTCTCTGAGAGGCATACCTTGAACCACAGAAGGAGTGTTTCGTATTGAAGTCGCCACCAATAAAAAAATCTGGTTTAGGGAGTTGAAGATGTTTGTGAAATCACTTTCTTCAAGTTTACATCGCAGTGCGCAATATATAGACGAAATATCAATTTCTAACACGTACCGTGCTTACTTGCGTTGCTTCTAATTCAATATTAACTTCCGCCTGAGTGTTCGATACATTCTTTTATAGACAAGGCTGATTCGCCTCTTGCTCTTTCCGACGGGTGGAAGGCGTGATACACGCTATATCCTCTTATCTTAACATTCGTTTGTTTTGTCAGATGAGTTTCACAGACCAAGCATATATCAATATCTTTTTCTCGTATAAATATTTCTAACTCGTCGAGTCTTCGTATGAGCCCGTTGGCGTTCCATGTAAGAACTTTTACCATTTCTTTCATATTCGGGTTGAAGTGCGACTGTTATGAATGTTGTTTTCTAGTGCAACTAGTCTCTCGAAAATAAGTTTGTTTGTTTTGCATTGCTCTTCAAGTTTCGCAAGAATTAGGGAGAAACATTGGATACAGGATTTTGTGAGCTACCTCTATCACCGTTTTCCAATGTCGCAACTTGAGCAGGAGTCTTTACGTTAGAGCTTGGACGGTTTTTTGCTTGATCTCCCGTGGGTTTGCGGTCATATACTTGCCATTAGCTGCCATCGCTGCTTGAGCATAAGACTATGCGTCAATATTCGAAGATTTTGCTTCTGACACCTTTTCTCTACTACGTTTGGATTTTTCTTCATTACCCGATCTTAAGTCAATATTGACGGATTTCCTATCTTTCGCTGCTTTTTTTTGTAGCTATATTGGGTCTGTTCTTAATTGGTTTCGGATTAGGGCGCATGGAATTTTTAAGCGTATCGCGCCTTTTTTGGAGCTCTTTCGCCACTTCGCAACCTCGATAGTTCGCAGGATGTTTTCCTTTGCAGTTTATACAAGTGGCTGGGGTTTGCTTATTTCGGTGACACTCTTCCGAGAGATGTTTACCTGCGCATTTAACGCATCGCAGTTCTTTCTGGCAATAAGTCTGCGTATGATTGAAACCTTGACATCGTTTACTCTGCGGGATCGATCTGGAGCTCTTACGCATGGGTTCGATTTTGACCACGGTGTTTAGAATATATAGCACCTTTATTTTCGTCTTTATCGAAACTAAGGATGAATAGTAGAAGTCCACGCTTTACCAATTTTTCATGATCTCCCTCCGACTTCTGCTTCTCCTTCTTGATAATATTGATGGCATCAAGAATTTTAAAGCCTTTATCCTGAAGGTCGTGCATTACATCTTCTTTAGTACACGAGGGGTGGAGTCCCCTTGCTACAACACGCAGTGGTCTTTCTAACTTATTCTGATAAGTATACCACTGAATCTTTTCGGCATTCAATTTTCGGGATAATGATCGGTAATCGTCGGCATCATCGACATTGATTTTCCACGTATTGTTTCGCAGAGATGTCACCTTAAACTTCGATGGCATAATTCCTTTAATGAGGCAATGCAACTTATTATAGTCCGTAATTCCAACGACGTTTATCGACGGCGGAGGACATAATTTTTGTTGTTGTTGCTTTCCTTGCAACTCCTTGCGCTTTTCATCTTTTTGTGGCTCGACTTCCGGTGACGAACCAGCTTTGCGTTTTTTGCTAGGTCGTTTCTTTTCGATCCAATTCGTTTCACGTGCTAGCTCTTCTTCGTCCGTCTGGTGTTCGCGACTAGGTGAGCGATGTGGGCTAACTGTATTTTCTTTTTGTAGATACGTGTTTTCTTGCCTGAGTAAATTTACTTCGTTCTTAAGCTCACGATAGAGTAGCTCCATTTCGGTAAGCTTGGTACGGAGTACGTCGTTTTCCTTCTCAATGCTTTTTGATTTCGCTGAGTCCCGTTTTTCACGAGCTTGCGCTTCCGGTGGACTTCTTTTCCCGGAGACGTTCGATCTTGTTGGTGAAGATCGAGATACCCTTGTACTTTTTGAGAAGGGATTTATTAGGTGCAATAAATGGCTCTCCCCAGAATCCGTAGAGCCGACCTCCGAAGAGGGTGGATTTTCCAGTGTACCTGGACTGCCACTTGGGGTATTAAAATCTTTTGTTTTGATCATTGCATGTTTTTGTATACGCCATACTCGGTATACGGAGGGTGGATTTTAGTCGCCTCTTACGACAGGCATGCCTACCTATCCCAAAAACCTATCCCTCGAAAATCTAAATCCTTTTTGTCATACAAAATTCCTAACGTATATATTATATTTTGAATTTGATATGTGGCGAACATTAAACTGTTAAACTGAACGATGACTGCAGGCGAATATTATACTCGTTCACAGCGAACGAGTAAAGGCTGAATTATAATAGCCGGAAGCAATCGGAAACTAATGTCATAATTCTGCGTTAAGTTTTCTGCAGTACTGTCAATTGCAAAAGTAGCCCAATAGGCATATGTGTTCGGAAGCAGTTGTGGGATTCATAGCCATTCACAGCTGTGCAGCTGTTAAATTTTCTTGTGAAAGAGCGAATGGATGAAGTGAATGAAACTTAAGGAATTAAAGCAAAAAGCTGTTATGGTCGCACAATACAAATCCTTTGTATTCGCACTGTTTCGGAAGTGGTTGTACGAAACCATTCTTCTATTATAGTTCAGCCTTAAAAGGTACACATTACTACTATCATCCATATGCGTTTTACTTTTTGTTGAATTTGCTGCACGTCAGTTTTAGTGAACTTGTTCGCATCAGTCTTTCGTTAATCTAAAGAATAAAGAATGTCGAAACCGAAAGGAAAATGCATCTTCAACGCAAAAGTTCGCGAGAGTCGACACATTGAAAGCGATTTTCACGGTGAAATGCAATTTGACATATTCATGCGTAGAGTTCTACCACTTTTTGAAAACGAAACCAGATTTACTCCTCCAATTTGCTAAAGAGGATAAATATTCCACCAAAAGTGATACCAATGCGAGTGCGATTGACGTTGAAGACGATGACGACGAAGTTGTAACAATATTGGTTGATTGGTTGGTAAAACCGTATAAGTATTTTTGACGAATAAAATATGAATTTGCGGCAGAATTTTTTTTTGTATTTGATATCCTTTTATTATACTTTTTTTCTTCATTTCGATATCCCTCGAAATTGCCGAATTTAGTGGAATTTTCCTCTTTTTCCGTCAAACAAAGATGGTAAGATGAATCATAAGTTGTAAGGCCAGCAGCACGATATCATCGGCAATAGAAGTGCTTTGATCAACAGCTCTGCGTATCCTGAATCCGTTATTGGTCTTTTAAACCCAGTTATATGTATTTTTTTACTGACAAAAACTATTTTCCTATACTTTACACACATATTACTACAAAATGGCTGAACCAATTTGAATATAACTTTATTCCTACTAACTAAATAATCTTATTCCTAACTTTTAGTATATTTCCTGCTGAAGAGATTGAGGTATCAATCATTATACTGTATATAAAGATATCGTATAAAAAGAACTCCCCAAAACGTGAATGAATGCTCTAATCTCGAGAATTAATACTACGTCAGGGTATTGAAAAAGAGATGGTGGCGGATGAACCCTTAATGGGCCAACGGCAGCGCTCATATCCCCGAAGTGGGTTACTGACATCGGTGTATCCGGCCTCTTGTCCTAGGGGTACAAAAAAAAGGATCTGGTCCTCCATTTTGGGGGTTGTGCCGTCGGGTTAACTTCCCTACCACCTAAAAAACCTTTGGTTACGAAGCAACCAACAGCCTCGGATACGGATGATCTTACTGTTGACGACCCATGCAAACATAAAAAGGACAACGATCTTCGTGTCTGCACATGGAATGTTAGGTCCCTCTACAAACCACGTGCAGCCGTACAACTTGTAGAGGCCCTAGAGTGTCTCAAAGCAGACATTACCGCCATCCAAGAAGTGCGATGGGATGGGCCGGGCAAAAGGAGTATGAAAAACTGCGACATCTACTACGGCGATTGCTACAGACAAAAAGGACAGCGTCTATTCGGGTGCGGATTTGTCATTGGAGGCAGACTTAGGCAAAAAGTCTTGAGTTTCAGGCATGTGAACGAGCGCCTCATGACTATCCGTATCAAGGCTAAATTTGCCAGCATTAGCCTAATATGCGTTCACGCCCCTCACGAGGAGAAGGACGACGCGACAAAGGATGACTTCTACCAGCTCTTGGACAAGACGTATGAGCAATGCCCTAGCCACGACGTTAAAATTATCCTAGGCGACTTTAACGCAAAGCTAGGAAGAGAGGAAGTCTTTAGTAGCGTGGTCGGAAAGCACAGCCTGCACGACAACACATCCGGCAACGGACTCAGGCTAATCGACTTTGCGGCGGGGCGAAACTTTGTTGTAGCTAGTACGCGGTTCCCACGTCTCGATATTCACAAAGGAACATGGCTCTCCTTTGATCGAAAAATCGTCAACCAAATCGATCACATTGTGATCGACGCAAGGCACTCTTCCAGTATTCTGGGTGTCCGGACTTTCCGAGGAGCCAACGTGGACTCGGATCACTACCGAGTTATAGCCAAGGTACGGATGCGGATATCCACAACGAAGCGAAATCAACGAAATGCTGTGAGGAAATTGGACGTCGAAAAGCTACAATCGCAAGAGACCGCCAGAACCTTTGCCGATCGTGTTTCTTCTAATCTCAATCTAAGTCCTATGCCGCCAGCAGCAAATGCGGAAGACCAGTGGCAGCGTTGCCAAAAAGCCATCAGAGATGCCGCCTCGATGTACTGGGTTTCTCTCGCCCACCACAACGAAACCCCTGGTTTGATGAGGAATGCCGGCAAGCACATGCAGCAAAACAAGAGGCGTACAAAGCGGTGCTGCATAGAAGGACTAGAGCTGCTTACGAGCTCTACGTGCGCAGGAGAAAAGAGGAAAATCGACTTCTCAGAAAGAAGAAAAAAGAGCATGAGAAGCGCTCGATCGAGGAGATTGAGAGACTCTATTGCAGGAATAATGTTCGAAAATTTTACCAAAGGGTAAAAAGAACATGCCAGGGTTTCAAAGCCAGAACAGAAGCCTGCAGGGGCGAAAATGGCAACATAGTAGTAGAATCGCAGTCGGTGCTGAGGATATGGAAGGAACACTTCTGCAGACTGTTAAACGGCGATGATGATCAATATTCCGCTGTCAGGCAGAATGAGCCATTGTGACAACAGTGACGATGGCAGTCAAAATTCCCGTCAACCCGATCAGAATGAAGTGAGGATAGCGATATCTAAACTCAAATCCAACAAAGCTGCTGGAGCCGACGGCCTTGCCGCTGAACTTTTCAAGGCAGGAGGAGATGAGTTGGTAAGGAGCATGCACCAGCTCATCTGTAAAATCTGGTCGGACGAAAGTATGCCCGATGAATGGAACCTCAGCATCGTTTGCCCGATCCTGAAGAAAGGAGACCCTCTGAACTGCGCCAACTACAGAGGTATAAGTCTCCTAAATATCGCATATAAGATCCTGTCTGCCGTACTATGTGAACGCCTAAAACCGATCGTCAACAACCTGATAGGTCCTTATCAGTGCGGTTTCAGGCCTGGAAAGTCCACCATTGACCAAATATTCACACTACGACAGATCTTGGAAAAAACCCATGAATATAAAATTAATACGCACCACCTTTTCATCGATTTCAAAGTTGCCTATGATAGCGTGTATAGAGACGAGTTATACAGAGCCATGTCTAGTCTTGGTATCCCTGCCAAGCTCGTCCATTTGTGCAGAATGACGATGGAGAACTCTCGCTGCTCCATCAAAGTCGGTAAGAACATCACCGAACCGTTCGATGTCAGGAAAGGTCTTAGACAAGGCGACGCGCTATCATGCGATCTCATTAACATAGTACTTGAGAGAATTGTACGAAACTCACAAGCCAACACCGGAGGTACAATCTTCTTCAAGTCTGTACAACTACTCGCTTATGCCGATGACATTGACATAATCGGAAGAACTCAGCGGGCCGTCAATGGGGCATTTACGAGTATTGAGATCGAGGCAGCAAAGATGGGTTTAGCGGTCAATGAAAGCAAAACAAAATATATGCTGTCTACAAAAAAGGACACCAAACATCGGCGTCTTGGGCAGAACGCCACAATAGACAGATATAATTTTGAGGTAGTAAAGGATTTTGTCTACCAAGGCTCTATGGTCAGCTCCGCAAATGACATGAGTGGAGAGATCACACGGAGAATTACTCTTGCCAATCGTTATTTCTATGGGCTAAAACGGCAATTGAGTAGCAAAGCCCTATCTCGAACTACTAAGGTAACTCTTTATAAGACATTAATCATCCCAGTCCTGCTGTATGGCGCAGAGGCATGGGCTTTGAAAAAACCGGATGAGGATGCCCTTGGTTATTTCGAGAGAAAAGTTCTTCGAGCGATCTTTGGTCCCTTCTGCATAGACGGTGAGTGGAGGAGAAGGTACAATGCCGAACTATACGGCCTGTCCAAGGACATCGGCTTAGCCAGAAGAGTTCACATACAGCGACGAAGATGGCTGGGTCATTTAGAGCGGATGGTGCCCAACCTTCCCGCTAAGAAAGTCTTCGAATCCACCCCGGACGGACGGCGCAGTAGAGGACGACCTCGCGGTAGGTGGCGCAAACAAGTGGAGGGGGACCTCAACCAACTTGGCGTGCGCAACTGGAGGCAGCTGGCTCGTAACCGTGATGGCTGGAGAGGTTTGTTGGTTGAGGCCCAGGTCCACCCCGGACTGTAGCGCCATCTAAGAAGAAGAAGAAGAATCTCGAGAACCACCGAAGGGATTTGGATGCGGTTTTCACTGTTATGATCTGCATTTTCCGGGGAAGGTTGTATTAAAAATAGTTTAAGCACTTACAGAAACTGAGCATTCGAGGTCTAAGTGGCAGGAAGGGGGTTCAAATTAAATTCACACGGTCCTGACTCAACAATGGCTTATTGAATTTAAAGACAAAAGAAATCGTTTTTAGTAAATTCGTCTAAGATTTTGAACTTTAGTGTGATTATCAGTACCAAATCTAAATGATTTTAAATTTGTTTAATAAGGATATGCATGTGCTATCAAAACTTTAATATCAATATGCGCGTACATACACTGTACATTTTATTAGACGAGATGTTGTTGATCATTGGATTTGTCCACATTTTAGAATGTTTTAATAGATTTAAAATAAAATATTAACAGGGTGGCATAGGCAGTTTATTACAAGTTGAATACCCATACTTTAAGTCTATTTTCCTACCTTTTAGAAGGGGTGCCGTGAAATAACGCCGAGCGAAATAAGACCGAGAAATATTATACTTCAGGTAATTATACCTGTTTTTCTAATGTAATAAACTATTTCGTTGAAACGCGACCGCATATCTGTAAATAAAATGTTCTGGCAGACAGTCCGCCGAATCAGAGGAAGAAAGTTGAGTATTGTGAAAGGAGTCAAAACCAAAGACGGTTCACAGCTTTCCAATGAGCGATGGAAATGGAGCAAGTACTTTTCAGAATTGCTCAATCCTGAACAAGCCATGTCAACAGGAAGATGACAGACCTATGGTCGAGACTCTGGCGATCAAATCACTAAAAGTTGGCGAATCTACCGGTGTGAATAAAATCCGGCCAGAAATGCTAAAGGCTTTTGATGAAGAGTGAGGGCAATGGCTCTCACGTTTTTTTAAAGTGACCTGGGAATGCTGTGAAACACCTGGTGATTGGAAAATGGGAGTGATGGTCCCGCTTTTTAAACAAGGGGCAAAAAGATTGTGCCAACTAAATGGGTATATAATATTTCTTTGAAGTATCACTGGAAAAGTCTTTGGGAAGGTGTTGGAGACGCGTGGCAAAACTGTGGCTAAGCATAGTTTGGGGGAAGAGAAATGCGATTTTCGTCCCGATAGAAGCAGGACCGACCAATTATTCACTCTTAGAATGATTCTTGAGAAGACCTGTGATTATGGTAAACCTGTTTACACCTGTTTTATGTATGTGTCGAAAACATGTGTTAGGCTTCGTCGAAGCAAATCTTGGAGTATCCTGCAAGAGTATGGGTTTGATCGTCCCCATTTAAGGGCGATGCAGTATTTATATACAAGCTATGTTCGGGTAAACGGTCCCCTCACTGTGGGGACTCCGCCATGGGTGCGTTTTGTCACTTAGCCTCTTCATTGTATATATGGACTAGATTTTGCAGCGCAGTCGTGGCAGAGAATGTTGCAAAGTGGGGGACTTAAGGATTAGTCGTCCTCTCTCTGCTGATGATTTAGTTATCCTTGGGTCCCCTTAAACCGAACTTCAGAGCGCAATCTAAAGGTTTGTAGCTGTTTGTGATGATGCTGGAATGAAAGTAATCTGAATAAATCGGAAGTAATGTTTGCTTCCAGAACGCCTGTTCAGTACAATCTGCATGTTTGTGGAGTGCCACTGAAGCAGGTGGATAAGTTTAAGCATATCGGGGTCTTATTCACGAGCTATGGAAAGAGTAATGTCGAGTTATTCTGTAGAATTGATCAGGCTGGATAGATTTTGAGAGAGCTTGGGCAATCTGTTATAAGGACGGTCGAACTTAGAGTTTAAGCTAAATTATCGGTTTTGAACTCGGTATGTATTCCAACGCTCACCTATAGTCGCGGATACAAGCTGCTGAAAGAGGTTCATCCGCGGTGTTGCTGGAATAATTCGTAGTGATCGAGTACGCAACACCAGAGTACGCGAGGCACTCATTGTTTAGCAACTACTTCTTCGAACGGAAGGATCTATGATTGGTTGGTCACGTAGTGCATGTGTCCCCAAACTGGCTTCAAAGACGTGTCATGATTGCCATGCCATCAAGTTAGCGATACCTTGGTAGGCCTAGAAATAGATGGTTTTATCAAGTTTGACATCTCTCCTGGAGCCGTCTAGGGATTCCTCCTGCTGAGTTTAAGTCGACGACGGAGGATCAAGAATGATTGATAGTGCACCTAATCATCCTACCCCCGCTACTCTCATAAATGATTAGCGGGTAAGCCATTTCAATGACAAAGCTGAGAGTGCTTTAAAGAAGTGTACTTGAGATCGCTGATTAAAAAACCCAGCGAAGCGGGTATAACCAGCTAATATACTGTAAGGCGTATTTTTCTTGAGACGGGGTACGACAACAAAAAATGACTGGCAACTACTTGAGTTTTTATTTTCAGTCATGTATACATGTGAGTTGGGATGTATAGTTTGCATCACTCAATTTCAGACGGTGCTGAAAAGGTTTTGTTAGTATTTCAGAAGCTGACAGCGAAGAGGTGCACCAATTTCAAATATTAAAAAAAGCTTTTAAACCAGATTGACTGTGGGTCGTTTTGTTGGGAAGCTTTTACTTTGATTTGCATAATTCTCACCAAAACGCACCTATACTCTACGTATAGTGCGAATAAGCTTGGATTAAGCCAACATCCCTATCATACTCCGGGCAACGAGTGTAACCATCCTGATAACTCCTCGCCACTCCACACTGCTGATTGGGTATCCATATATAGGTTTTGGAAGACGCTTCCGAACTTCATCGACATGCCCAGGCAGTAAAGTCTATAAAATAGAGCTTGCTGTCTACCGTATCAAAAGGAGATTTAAAATCCACAAAATCGCATTTATTTTTTATCCCTTCTAACGAAAGACTTCACAATGCTCCTCAAAAAAAACACATGATCGATAGTAGAATATCCTGGTCTGCAACCCGCTTGATGCTCTTTTAGCAGACTATTCTTCTTTATCCATGTAGATAGTTTTAACAAAAGGTAAAAAGAACGTGTCAGAGGAGCAATACCCGTACAGAAACCTGTACCATGAAAATGGAAACATAGTCGATAATAGTCAAAATTTCCGTCCACCTGACCAAAACGAAGTGTGGATAGCAATATCCAAGCTAAAATCGAACAAGGCTGCTGGACCTGACGGCTTACCGGCCGAACTTTTCAAGGCAGCTGGGGATGAATTGGTAGAGTGCATACACCAACTCATTTCTAATATTTGGTCAGACGAGTGTATGCCTGATGAATGGAATCTCAGCATCGTTTACCCGATCCACAAGAAAGGAGACCCCCTCAACTGCGCCAATTATAGAGGCATCAGTCTCCTCAACATCGCATACAAGATCTTTTCTGCGATATTGTGTGAACGCCTGAAACCTTTTATCAACAGCCTGATTGGACCCTATAAGTGCGGTTTCAGGCCAGGAAAGTCCACCATCGATCAAATCTTCACACTTCGGCAGATCCTGGAGAAAACCCAAGAATTCCAAATTGATACTCACCACCTCTTTATCGATTTCAAGGCCGATAGCATCTATAGAGAAGAGCTTTATAGAGCCATGTCTAGTTTTGACATCCCTGCCAAACTTGTCCGTCTGTGCAGGCTGGCTCCATCAAGGTCGGTAATGACCTCACCGAGACCTTTGATGTCAAAAAAGGCTTTAGACAAGGTGACGCGCTGTCATGTGACTTCTTCAATATTGTACTTGAACGGATTGTGCGGAACTCACAAGCCAACACCGGAGGCACAATCTATTACAAGTCTGTACAACTACTGGCATACGACGATATAGACATTATCGGAAGAACTCAGCGGTCTGTCACCGGTGTGTTTGCAAGCATTAAGGCGGAAGCGGCCAAAATGGATTTAGCGATAAACGAGGGCACACCCAAGTATATGCTGTCAAGAAGAAGGGAAAACCAGCACCGACCAATTAGGCAAAACGTCACAGTGGGTAGCTATAATTTCGAGGTAGTAAGGGACTTTGTCTACCTTGGCTCTGCTATAAATTCTACTAACAAGATCAGCGCAGAAATCAATCGAGGAATAACTCTTGCCAATCGCTGTTTTTTTGGGCTTATAAGGCAATTCAACAGTAAAGACTTATCTCGAACAACTAAGGAGACTCTATATAAGACCCTGATCATCCCAGTCCTACTTTACGGCGTTGAAACATGGGCTTTATTAAAAGAGGATGAAGATATCCTTCAAAAGAAAAATTGTTCGTAAGATGTTCGGTCCCGTTTGCGTTGACGGGTTTTGGAGGAGAAGATTCAATCACGAACTATACGAGCTGTACAGTGACATCGACCTAGTCAAAAAACTTCGTATTGGACGTCTGAGATGGCTAGGACATGTAGAGCGAATGGACACCAACGCTCCGGTCCGCAGAGTCTTCGAATCTAAACCCGAGGGATGCCGCAGTAGAGGGAATCATCGCCGTAGGTGGCGCGCACAAGCTCAAGGGGACCTCGACCAACTTGGAGTACGCAACTGGAGGCAATTAGCTAAAGACTGAGCTAAATGGATAGGCTTGTTGTTTAAGACCCAGGTTCACCCCGAACTGTGGCGCCACCTAAGTAAGTAAGTAAGTGAGAGAGAATACTGGACCTGCCACAGAATCATCCGTATCAAAGTCATATTCATTATCCGAATGTTCTTCCGCCGCCAATCTTCCAATTTCTTCAACCGTAAGTCTTCTTTTACTCATTGTATACGTAAATGTATCCCACAATAAATAGTAAAAACGAAATCATAAACAAATCAAAAATTAGTTGGCTATCAAATTTGATAGCCATGGTACCTAGTGAGGAAATTTGCACAAAAATTTTGTGAGGTGCCATGGCTATTCATATGTTAGCCCCCGGAGTGAAGTAAATCCAGTTACGGAAACAATTTCGTTGTAATTTACTTTTTATTTAAATTTCATTAAACGACTTTAACAATTGGAAACCAAACTTAAGGCCCAGGCCCATAGAATCCGTTGATCCGTTGCTCCGTCGTTTTCAACTGACAGCTAGATAAAATACACACATTCTCATGGAAGGTGGCCCATAATCAACCGATACGTCAACTTTAATGGACGTTGACAGTTTCACACATTCACGCATTGAAGATTCACACATTCACATATTGTAGTTCATGTATTCACAAATTGAGAATAAACACTTTCTTTGGTGGAACCATGAATTCACAAATTGAGAGTAAGCATATTCATTGGTGGAAGCATTGACAGAATGATGAGATATTGTCATCGCCGTTGAAAATCGGTTGACATTCAATTTGAAATTATTTTGTGAATGGAAAACGAAAATTTCAAGTTCCGTGCGTTTAGAAAATTGGAAAATACAAAACGAAATTTGTGTTTTAATGTTTTATATAAAAAAGTATGAAAATGCAGAGATGCAGAGACTTTTAATTGTACAGAAGGTAATCTTTTAATTGTAATACTTTTCCACTCAATTTGTATTCGGACTGACAAGTGCGGATATACATGGCCAAGGGTATTCTAAAGAACATCACGAATTTCGTTCACGACCTTTGCGAGTCTCATCCTGAATACTATTGAAAGCATCTGCTTGCTGCCCTCATGCGCCAAATATCTACGAGTATGAAGATGAAAATTGTAAACATAGGTAGCGCGATAAAAATATTATATGTATGTACTCACAGTGTCAAAAAGAGCTTGCACTTTGCTGATATGACAGGTCTGTTGGAGTGCTTGGTTGAGTCTTCTTTGATAAAATTGAGCAGCATATCAAACACTTCCTTGTTCATACGCACTGCCACTTTAAATTGTTCCGGATCATCATTATATAGCTCGTCAAAGTTTAGATTTAAAAATCCATGAAGATCTCGGTCCGCATACAATCGACGAACCCAAAACCGGCGACTGTTACCCATGATTATTTTCATGTACTCAAATGCTTCCGATAAAAGCAGTATGAAAATAATCGTTGAAAAGACTTCCTCGTCCATACTAATTTTTTTTTTATAATTATTTGGTAATTTTCGCACAATTAAATGAAAAAAATCTTACGTATGCGACGGATTCTATGGGACTGTTTTCCCCGGCAATACGTCAACTTCAACCGCAACCTGCAATGGAACGGCAGATGAACGGATTCTATTGGCCTGGGCCTTTAGACTCCAAACTTAGATTTTATTTTTTATTCAAAAAGATGGAAGAAATATAACTAAGGCAACAGAAATCAAATAGGACAAAAAAGTTTTATTTTAGAAATAAATTAAAGGTAAAATGATAAAAATGTACATTTATTTATAACGCACATACATGGTCATACGTATGTGACTCCTCCTGCCTTAGTATGGACAAAACGTGTTGATAGCGCGTTAATGTTCATATTATAATAATGTTACACGAAGTTATTATTGTAGACTGTGTCGTATACGTAATATTTTACATTATTATCACTACATCGTATAAAACAAAGTCCCCAAATTCTACGTGGCCACCCTAATCACAAAACTGAAGGCATTTGGATGTGGTTTTCACCGTTATGATATGAATTTCCTTGGGAAGGTTCTTGTGTAAAAAAAATTGCTCTACCTCTTACAGGAACTGAGCATTCGAGGTCTAAGTGGCAGAAAGGGGGTTAAAATTATATCCACACGGTCCTAACTAAACAATGGCTTTTTGGATTTGAAAACAAATGAAGTAGTTTTTAGCAAATCCTTCAAAGATTCATTTGATATAAATTATCCTTCTGCGTTATCCTGAAGCTGTGCTATGCTCAAAACAATTCATGAAATTATAGCCAACAATTTTCCATCAGTGGAGACCACAGCCAACAGCCATGTAGCAGTGGGTGACATCATAGTGTATGTTAAGCAAATGTTCTGCACGAATGAAGATGATCAGTTTGTAAAGCAAATTTATTTTCTGTGTGTGTGTATACATATGTATATACTCATAATTTGCCAAATCCAAGTCTACTACTGAATGGATTTGAGTGGGGTTTTTTTTTTTTTTATCACAGCCAGCAGTCGTGTCCTGTAACATTGGCTATTATGTTGAACAAGTTTTGTTTTTTTACTTTGTGTGTACAAATTATTGTATTAAAAGTTTGATTTTATTTTGTCGTGTACTTACTTACATAAGTAAGTAGGTACTGTTTTCATTGCCATACTTTTCTATGCAATTTTTATTTTTCTAAACTATTGTAATTGTAAGTATGTGCTGATTTTATTTGTTCCCTTTGTTAGCTGGCGCACGCAGTGGCACAAGTGGTTAGTGTGTCGTTCCTCTGCATGTGAGGTTTCTAGTTCAAATCCCAGAAAACGCCAAAAAGTTTTTTCACCGTCCAGTTATTAACTTACGTTAATTAAATTAATAAAAAATACTTTTTTTGAGACAAGTGTCTCGCTTGCTTTATTGCCGACTTAAATCTAAGATACAATTATTATTACAGTGCTATTTATAACTTTATGTTTCTATACTTTATGGGAAAACATATTTTACTTCAGTCCCACAGCGTCAATATTCTTGATGGAAACGCCAGACGGATATATGACCCATATCCACTGCAACTGCATTCCGTAATCGGCGCGTGTGCTGACTAAGTATATTTTGGTGCCGTGAACTAAAGCCATATGAACTAACGCCATAATGGTGCTAATTCGTTTTCAAATGCGAATTAACGCCATAATTCACTTATAGCCTTATTTCACTTTCAAGTGAGAACTAAAGTCATATGGTGTTAGTTCGTTTTAGAAAGTGGCCTAAGTTCTCATTTGAATGTGAATTAAAGTCATATGAAGTTATTTCTCACCTATAAAGGTGGGGATGAACTTCACTTTCTTATGGGAACTTGGTACACAATCGAAAACATGAAGAGGGAAGTACCCTTCAATAACTAATAATGTATGTTTCTTAATACATATGTATATCGACATAGATGCATACATAGGTATATACATTTTACGGCGTATAAACAGTGAGGTATGTATGGGGGGGCATGCTGCCCCCCTGCAACCTCCCTGCCTGGGGTCACTGTTGGATTTGAGGTGGGTGCGAGGTTGGGTGAGAAACATGGATATAAGGAAACTGTACATACACCCATCCTCGCACCCTCCTCAAATCCAACAGTGACTCCTGGCAGGGGGGTTGCAGGGGGGCAGCATGCCCCCCCATACCTACCTCACTGTTTATACGCCGTAAAATGTATATACCTATATATGCATCTATGTCGATATACATATGTATTAAGAAACATATATTATTAGTTATTATAGGTTACGTCCCTCTCTTGACTCTGACTGGGAGCTATACAAAGCCAGTCAGAGGAACTTCAAGAGCGCAACGCAAAAAGCCAGAAGACAGTCGTGGCAACGCTTCTGCGACGAGATCAAGGGTACAACAGAAACGGCCAGATTGAGGAAAATCCTCTCCAGAGAATCGAAGACTCTAGGTTCCCTAAAGAACACTGAAGGAAACTGGACCGAGTCCTGTTCGGAATCCCTTGAATTGCTTATTAAAACGCACTTCCCGGGGTGTACTACCGTACCATGTAGCAGTACTAATAACAATCACAGCGAATCGGAACCCCCTGCGGATCTGGTAACAGAGGACAGAATAGAGTGGGCAATAAGATCGTTCTCCCCTTTTAAATCCCCAGGACCTGATGGGATTATACCGATCATGCTGCAAAAAACTGCACCAATCATTACCCCAATTCTCAAAAAGCTATTTGCCAGTAGTCTTAAACAATGTTACATACCAAGAACATGGAGGGAGGTAAAGGTGGTTTTTATACCCAAGGCGGGCAAGGCTAGTCACACCACCGCGAAGGACTTCAGACCAATTAGCCTTACCTCTTTCATTCTGAAAACTTTTGAAAGATTGCTCGACATCTACATACGTAGCAGAATACGCCCGGGGGACTTATCCCCAGCCCAACACGCATACACGAAGGGTAAATGTGTGGAAACTGCCCTACACCATGTTGTCGGCTCTATAGAAAAATCACTTAAGGATAAAGAGTTCACACTAGCTGCTTTTTTGGACATTGAAGGAGCCTTCAATAATGTAAATACCGAAGCGGTTAAAAGAACCCTAAGAAACCTAGACATCGACATTAGTCTAATAAACTGGATTGTTAGCATGCTCGAGGAACGACATATAACCACCAAACTTAAGGGTTCAAAGCTCGAAGCATACGCCTCGAGGGGCACCCCTCAAGGCGGGGTAATCTCCCCACTGCTCTGGGTCATTGTTCTTAATGAGGTACTACAACAACTAAGGTACAGCGGGGTCAGAGCTACAGCGTACGCGGATGACGTCGTGCTGCTTGCTACAGGTAAATTCCTGCCTACCATCAGCGAACAACTTGACGGAGCCCTTAATACTCTTAGCATATGGGCCAGGAGCTGCGGTTTAAAGGTTAATCCCCAAAAAACCGAACTCGTACTTTTTACGAACAAGAGGAAAATACCGGAGTTCAATACACCTTCTGTTGATGGTATCCCACTCAGATTATCCGATAGCGCAAAATACCTGGGCCTTGTACTTGACAAAAAGCTCAACTGGAGATTAAATATAGAGGAAAGAATCAAGAAAGCAACAATAGCCTTTTACTCATGTAGTAGAATTTTTGGTAGAACCTGGGGACCCTCCCCCAAAATCATACTATGGATGTATACGGCTATAGTTAGACCCATACTGACTTACGGCAATCTAGTATGGTGGCCAGCTGTCAACAAATCCACCAACTTAAAGGCAATCACCAAAGTTCAAAGACTAGCGTGCATTGGCATCACCAGTGCAATGAGGACAACCCCAACCGCAGGACTCGAGGCTATCCTCAACCTGCTGCCGCTAGACATCTTTACACGAACATCAGCAGCCATTAATGCTATGAGAATAAGTCAGTCAGCGAACTGGAAACCAAGCAGAACAGGTCACTCGATGATCCTACTCGATTACTTTGGCCTCATGCCCGTAACGGATTACATGACGCCATATTTAGACTTTACAAGGCCTTTCTCTACCGCCTACCCTAGCAGGGAAGATTGGAAAAGCGGTCATATACCTAATGCCGAATCTATAGCCATCTACACGGATGGTTCAAAAATGCGCACTGGTGTAGGATCAGGTATCTTCTCCGACCCTCTAGGTGTATCAATATCCATACGACTTCCAGACCACAGCAGTGTTTTCCAAGCAGAGGTCTTAGCAGTGGCAACAGCCGCCCGTGAGTCTGCGATAAGGGCAATACCGCCAGAAGGTATCACCATCTTTATCGACAGCCAGGCAGCTATAAAAGCGATTACTGCCATAGAAATTAAATCGAAGCTTGTGAAGTGTTGTCGAGAAGAGCTCAGGGTTCTTGGAGCACAGCACAAGGTATCGCTCTGTTGGGTCCCTGGACACGAGGGTATCCCAGGCAATGAGAAAGCCGACGAGCTGGCGAGAATTGGCTCAGCAGCCCCAACAGAACAAGTTGACCCCCCTGTGTGTATCCCGCCTTGCACACTCAAGCTCGCTGCAGGGAATAAAGCCACTGAGGAGGCGAACACAAGATGGAACTCCATGGAAACTTGCGCCATCACTAGGAAGCTATGGCCATCTTTCGACAAAGCAAAGACCGAGAGAATCATCCGTAAAGACAGGAAATCCCTTTCCACCCTCGTGGGCATCATCACGGAACACAACACTCTGCGGTACCACTTGAAGAAACTACGCCTGACGGAGGAGGAACTCTGCAGAGGCTGTGGTGACGAGGAAGTTTTTGAGGACACAACCCACTTCCCGTGCCACTGCCCGAGTCTTCAGCATTCCAGGAAAAAGTTCCTTGGTAAATTCTTCTTCCAGGATCTCGGGGAACTCTCCGGCGTTTCAACGGAAAAGATGTTGAACTTCATCAAATCATCGGGGTGGTTTGTATGCAGAAATGAAGTAAGTGACTGAGTAGTTTTTAGTTTCATTGGGTAAGGGATCACTTTTTCCCCCATGGGTACCACAATGGGTCATCGCTGACCTGAGTGTGGCAGAGAGCGTCGCTCCCTGCCAGCCCACATACCTAACCTAACCTTACGTCCCTCTTCATATTTTCGAGTGTGTACCAAGTTCACATTGCACTGTTTGTGCATTGTGGACTTATGTATGCGTCATCTTCGACAAAAAAAAAAATCTTGACATATATCCCTGCGCTCATATTATATTCATTAAAATACGACGCCTAATGGAAATCCACAGTTTTTTGAATAGATATTAACTCTCCGAAAATTTGGGACTTATGTCCCATTTTTGTAAAAAAAAATGTTGGACTTAATGTCTCGATGGGGTGGGACATAAGACCCAAAAGAAAAATGTGGGGCTTATGTCCCTGCGCCATATAAGTCATAAAAATAGTTTTGAGCTTATGGCCCACTTCTTCTTTAAGATTGTGGAACTATGGCCCTAAATGTTGTGGACTGTTGGCCCAGGTAGGTCAAAAGTCCATTGTGGACTAAACGTGAGCCGGTCGTGGTGTGACATTGGACTGATAAAGTTTTATCAAAACTGTTGCATTGCACTGGCTGTGCTTCAGAGCTCAAAAACATTTAATGGCATTAGTTCATATTTGAATGTGAATTAACACCATATGGCGTTAGTTCACATTAAGTGGTGGCTTTAGTTCTCATTTGAAAGTGAATTAAAGCCATAAGTGGATTATGGCGTTAATTCGTATTTGAAAGTGAATTATCGCCATTATGGCGTTAGTTCATATGGCCTTAGTTCACGGCACCGTATATCTTGAGGTTGATAACTGTCCCACCTCTCGCGAGCGTCTGACAAACATCCGAGAGTATTGTTGTCTCGATAAGGCTTCTAAAACAAATTGCCCTTCGGATACGGCACTAAACTGTAGGTCCTTTCCATTCGTGTGAAAAATATAACACACTCAACATGAGTGGTTGCGAGATGCTAGGGCCTGGCACTAAAGAGCTGTTGCGCCAAGTATTTATTTGTTTTTGTTAGGAGGCAATAATGCCAAGGCGTAGATCAAATAAAGATCGTAGTACAACAAACGCCAAAAGACGGCGTTTATCACGGGCTAATAAAAGTGAACAAGAAAGAGAATCAAAGTTGACTAATAACCGAGAGAGGAATATTTTGTGGGGGACTTCAGACATTTGCAAGATATGTTACACCCTCATAATAATTATATTGAGTCTTTTAGGGGCAATTCATAAAAGAATGAAAAAGTATGCACTAATTTAGTAACATATATTATTTTATTACGAGTATGTCTTTTCCCAATTTCTCTATTAGTGTATCGCTGTAAAAATTTAATTGCTCCCGGACGAAGTCGGGCCGGGTTGCTAGTATACTTATCATTCCTAAACAATTTAGATTATATTTAATAATACTTATATATAGGTATAGATACTATGTTAGGTTAGGTTAGATTGAAGTGGCTGCCAGCTGAGAATCGTCAACACACTTTGACCAATAATAGGTCCATTGTGGTACCACATAGATCGTGGGAGAAATTTTCTCCTACCTACTCGTTAAACCATTTTGAGCTTCTTATGAAGCGTAGGAGGCTCTTACGATCGCCTATGTCATTGTAATAGGGGGCTCCTAGGTGAAGCTTCCTTCTATGAGAGAGAACTGGACAGAAACAAAGAAAGTGAGGAATAGTTTCTTCTTCTTCTTCATCCATGCAGCTTCTACGAAAGTCATTCACAAAAGCGCCTAGCCTTGCAGCATGCTTACTTATTAGACAGTGTCCAGTGATGACACCTATTATAGCGCCGATATTCAATTTGTTGAGGGAAATCAAATTCATAGAACGTTTAAGATCCACCTTCGGCCAAATCTGTTTTGTCGCTAGACATGTTGATTCATTCGTCCACCTAAGATTTGTACTCTCGACAGCAACCAGCTTAAATTTAAGTTTGCGCGTAGCGATTGGTATACCTAAGGTGCCTTTATCCGGCAGGATGGGTATAGTTGTTCCTATTCTGGCGAGTTCATCGGCCTTACAATTCCCTGGAATGTCCCTATGCCCCAACCCCAACACAGGTCAATGTTGAACTGCTCAGCCATCTCCACGAGAGACAAACGGCAGTCTAGGGCTACTAAGGAATTTATAGAGGTCGATTCCAAGGATTTGATTGCTGCTTGGCTGTCTGAAAAGATGCGAATATTTTTAGCAGATATCACATTTTTCTTAGGCCAAGATAAGACTTCTTTAATCGCCAAAATTTCCGCCTGGAACACGCTACAATGATTTGGAAGACGGAAGGAGAGCTTAAGATTAAGCATGTCAGAGAAAACACCTCCACCAACTCCGTCCTTGGATTTTGAGCCGTCAGTGTAGAAGTGGATTGACCCATCTTCTAAAAATGTATCATCATTCCAGAGTGATTTGGAGGGGATGGTGACGAGGAAGTTCTTTTAAAATTTAGACGTGGGATGGTGTAGTCCGTATTTTCGGGTGAGATTTTGAATTTATTCAAAATGGAAGCGTGGCCGAAGTCTCTTCTTGATCACTGTTGGGTAGCTTCGAGGTGAACGACTGCACTGACTGCCATTTGCTTGCTAAATATATCGACGGGTATCAGATGAAACAAAATGTCCAGTGCCGCAGAGCGGGTTGTACGTAGTGCTCCGCCTATGCACAGACAAGCTGTGCGCTCGACTTTACTTAGATAATCGCGATTTACAGTTCTTTCTAAGCCCGTCCACCAGAGAATAACCCTGTATGTGAGTATCGGTCTAATGACCGAGATGTAGAGTGAGTGATTCGGGGTTGTAAACCCCATCTATTTCCAATAGCTTTTTTGCAAGAGAAAAGTGCTACTGTAGCTTTCTTTACTCTTTCTTGAATATTAGGTTTCCAGCTTAATTTCTTATCCAGGATGAGACCCAAATATTTGGCTGTGTCAGAGAAAGTTAAGCTGATACCATTTGGAGAAGGAGGGTCGACTAACGGAATTTTATATTTCCTGGAGAAGAGTACAAGTTCAGTTTTGTGGGGGTTTACACCCAAACCACACCGAACTGCCTATCTAGTAAACTTGTTTAAAGCGTTTTGTAGAAGTTGTTTTAGAGTATCTAAGTGCTTTCCTGAGACAGTCAAAGCAACATCATTCGCATAACCAATCGCCGTGCATCCCTCGGCATCCATGCTTATCAGTAGCTCATTGAACACCAAATTCCACAAAAGGGAGGATAGAACATCACCATGCAGAGTGCCTCTACTAACAGACCTTCTGGCAGACGTCCCACTCAGCTTAGAGTTGATAATCCGACCATTAAGCAGTAGATTAATCAGTTCGCAAAGTGAGCTGTCGACCTTCAGGTCTAATAATGCAACTGCTATCGCTGATACATTGACATTGTTGAAAGCGCCTTCTATATCCAGATAAGCAACCATTGTATACTCCTTATGAAACAGGAAATATTCCATTTTACGCACCAGTGAGTGTAATGCCGTCCCCACTGATTTCCCTTTGCAATATGCATGATGGGCCGCCGACAGTAGTTTCTTATCAATACTGTTGCGTAAATGGATATCAATTAGTCGTTCTAATGTTTTTAAGAGGAATGATGATAGACTTATCGGTCTGAAATCTTTTGGATTTGTATGAGAGCATTTACCCGCTTGGGTATGAAGACAACTTTGACTTCTCTCCATATCTTTGGGATACTCGTATAAACCAGGTCTAGATAACTTCTAAAAATTGTCTGAAGCATCGGCAGGATTATGTCCGATGACTTCTGCAACTTGGCAGGTATAATGCCGTCTGGTCCCGCTGATTTATATGGTTTGAAGCTGTGCAGTGCACACTGATGCTTGCTCTGTGTAATCAGTTTTGAGGAGTTTGTTTTATGTGCAGACTAGCAACCCGTCCCGACTTTGTCCGGGTGCAATTCAATTTTTACAGCGATACACTAATAAATAAATTGGGAAAAGACATACGCGTAATAATCAGGGTTATCGGCAATTCCGAGGGAAAAAAAGTTCCCCTGGAATTTTTTTTGTTCCCTCGAAATTATTCCTCCTATCGTGAATTTCCATCGGAATTTATTTCCCGTGGAATCTGAAAATGGTTTTCGAAATTATGTTCGAATATCTTGACAGTTGTCATTCGCGGATTTTTGGTTGTAATCACAGCTCATATTTAGGAAATTTTTTTAATTTATCTGCTTTAAAGTAAAAAATAATTAAATTCATAGATTTATGTATATTGCTAGCCGGGGAGTAAGACCGATAAGATAAAAATGAACAAAGATTCATAACCAGAAGTGAAATAGACAAGTCCAACCCTTTGAAGTTATCACATGCGCTGCGAGTACATGGTGAGCCAAGGAGCTGTGACGTTATTGCAATGGCTGTAGTACCACCCCTGGGCGAGATTATGTTTTTAAAATGTTTGGTATATATGGTACTCCTCATGTGCACTTTTGGTTGGGATGGATCTTTAGAAGGTTTAATATCGCTTTATTTCACTACCAGGAGACGTTAAGTGGACCTTCAATCATCGGATCATCCATCGTGACCTATTTTATTTGCTAAACATTTCAATGATTAACTCATTCAACATATGCATCTCAATTATGGCTTCTTCCAAAGAGGAAATTCTGTATTCTCTGAAATAGCCAGTGCCATTTTAGTGTTTTCTGTTTTCAGTTTTAGGAATAGTTAAGTTAGACTTAATTCAAATAAGTAAATGTTTATTTTAGCATTTTTAAACAAAAGCAATCAAACTTTTTACTTTTAAAATAGCATGTCCTTTGCGGTTGGTGCACGTCAAACCCGTGACGTCTCTATTTTCACTTTTCGCTTTAGAAACAACAAAATTGGCAAAACAATGTAACGCTATCCATGAATTGCTGCTTTTGTTTTGGATTCCTCCAGCAAATTGATGAGGGAATATTCCGGGGGAAATCGCGTTGAAATTCCGGGGGAAACTTTTTTCACGATACCAATTTTTTCCGGAGGAAATTTGTTCCCTCGCTCAAATTGATTGCCGATACCTATTTTTCGAAAAGGGGAAACATTTCGGGGCGAACTCTATTCACGAAAGCCCTAAATATATGTTATTAATTTAGTGCATACCTTTTTTATTATTGTATGAATCGACCCATGTCATTATACGATAAGCGTAGCAGTTCATAGATGAAACTGTTTTGCGTAACTGTGCCCCGGCATTTAAATTTACTTGCGGAATATTAATTGAATATCCTTCTTTACCTCTACATAAAATCAAAGGATATTTTAAAGCATTATATGATGCATGAATTTCTGATATTCTTTGCACATTATCATCACCACTGCGTATTACAATACTTACTTACTTACTTAGATGGCGCTACGGTCCGGGGTGGACCTGGGCCTCAACCAACAAACCTTTCCAGCTAGCACGATTACGAGCCAGCTGCCTCCAGTTGCGCACGCCAAGTTGGTTGAGGTCCCCCTCCACTTGTTTGCGCCACCTACCGTGAGGTCGTCCTCTACTGCGTCGTCCATCCGGGGTGGATTCGTAAACTTTCTTAGCGAGAACGTTGGGCTCCATCCGCTCTAAATGACCCAGCCATCTTCGTCGCTGTATGTCAACTCTTCTGGCTAAGTCGATGTCCTTGTACATGCCGTAAAGCTCGGCATTGTACCTTCTCCTCCACTCACCGTCTATGCAGACGGGATCAAAGATCGCTCGAAGAACTTTTCTCTCGAAATAACCAAGGGCATCCTCATCCGGTTTTCTCAAAGCCCATGCCTCTGTAGTTAGTTAGTAGTTCGAGATAGGGCTTTGCTACTCAATTGCCTTCTTAGCCCATAGAAACAACGATTGGCAAGAGTAATTCTTCGTGTGATCTCCCTACTGATGTCATTTGCGGAGTTCACCATAGAGCCTAGGTAGACAAAATCCTTTACTACCTCAAAATTATATCTGTCTATTGTGGCGTTCTGTCCAAGACGCCGATGTTGGGTGTCCTTTTTTGTAGACAGCATATATTTTGTTTTGCTTTCATTGACCGCTAGACCCATCCTTGCTGCCTCGATCTCAATACTCGTAAATGCCCCATTGACGGCCCACTGAGTTCTTCCGATTATGTCAATGTCATCGGTATAAGCGAGTAGTTGTACAGACTTGTAAAAGATTGTACCTCCGGTATTGGCTTGTGAGTTTCGTACAATTCTCTCAAGTACTATGTTAAAGAGATCGCATGATAGCGCGTCACCTTGTCTAAGACCTTTCCTGACATCGAACGGTTCGGTGATGTTCTTACCGACTTTGATGGAGCAGCGAGAGTTCTCCATCGTCATTCTGCACAAACGGACGAGGTTGGCAGGGATACCAAGACTAGACATGGTTCTGTATAACTCGTCTCTATACACGCTATCATAGGCAACTTTGAAATCGATAAAGAGGTGGTGCGTATCGATTTTGTATTCATGGGTTTTTTCCAAGATCTGCCGTAGTGTGAATATTTGGTCAATGCTGGACTTTCCCGGCCTGAAACCGCACTGATAAGGACCTATCAGGTTGTTGACGATCGGTTTTAGGCGTTCGCATAATACTGCATACTGGATCTTATATGCGATGTTGAGGAGACTTATACCTCTGTAATTGGCGCCGTTCAGAGGATCTCCTTTCTTCAGGATCGGGCAAACGATGCTGAGGTTCCATTCATCGGGCATACTTTCGTCCGACCAGATTTTACAGATGAGCTGGTGCATGCTCCTTACCAACTCATCTCCTCCTGCCTTGAAAAGTTCAGCGGCAAGGCCGTCGACTCCAGCAGCTTTGTTGGATTTGAGTTTAGATATCGCTATCCTCACTTCATTCTGATCGGGTTGACGGGAATCTTGACTGTCATCGTCACTGTTGAATGGCTCATTCTGCCTGACAGCGGAATATTGGTCATCATCGCCGTTTAGCAGTCTGCAGAAGTGTTCCTTCCATATACTCAGCACCGACTGCGATTCCACTACTATGTTGCCATTTTCGTCCCTGCAGGCTTCTGTTCTGGCTTTGAAACCCTGGCATGTTCTTTTTACCCTTTGGTAAAAGTTTCGAACATTATTCCTGCAATAGAGTCTCTCAATCTCCTCGATCGAGCGCTTCTCGTGCTCCTTTTTCTTCTTTCTGAGAAGTCGATGTTCCTCTTTTCTCCTGCGCACGTAGAGCTCGTAAGCAGCTCTAGTCCTTCTATGCAGCGCCGCTTTGTACGCCTCTTGTTTTGCTGCATGTGCTTGCCGGCATTCCTCATCAAACCAGGGGTTTCGTTGTAGTGGCCGAGAGAAACCCAGTACATCGAGGCGGCATCTCTGACGGCTTGTTGGCAACGCTGCCACTGGTCTTCCGCATTTGCTGCTGGCGGCATAGGACTTAGATTGAGATTAGAAGAAACACGATCGGCAAAGGTTCTGGCGGTCTCTTGCGATTGTAGCTTTTCGACGTCAAATTTCCTCACAGTATTTCGTTGATTTCGCTTCGTTGTGGATATCCGCATCCGTACCTTGGCTACAACTAGGTAGTGATCCGAGTCCATGTTGGCTCCTCGGAAAGTCCGGACACCCAGAATACTGGAAGAGTGCCTTGCGTTGATCGCAATGTGATCGATTTGGTTGACGATTTTTCTATCAAAGGAGAGCCATGTTCCTTTGTGAATATCGAGACGTAGAACCACGTACTAGCTACGACAAAGTTTCGCCCCGCTGCAAAGTCGATTAGCCTGAGTCCGTTGTCGGATGTGTTGTCGTGCAGGCTGTGCTTTCCGACCATGCTACTAAAGACGTCCTCTCTTCCTAGCTTTGCGTTAAAATCACCTAGGATAATTTTAACGTCGTGGCTAGGGCATTGCTCATACGTCTTGTCCAAGAGCTGGTAGAAGCCGCCCTTTTTCGCGTCGTGCTTCTCCTCATGAGGGGCGTGAACGTATATTAGGCTAATATTGCAAGTTTAGCCTTGATACGGATAGTCGTGAGGCGCTCGTTGACATGCCTGAAACTCAAGACTTCTTGCCTAAGTCTGCAAGAACAAATCCGCACCCGAATAGACGCTGTCCTTTTTGTCTGTAGCAATCGCCGTAGTAAATGTCGCAGTTCATACTCCTTTTGCCCGGCCCATCCCATCGCACTTCCTGGATGGCGGTAATGTCTGCTTTGAGACACTCTAGGGCCTCCGCAGACACGAAGATCGTTGTCCTTTTTACGTTGCTTGGGTCGTCAACAGTAAATTCATCCGTATCCGAGGCTGTTGGTTGCTTCGTAACCGAAGGTTTTTTACGTGGTAGGGAAGTTAACCCGACGGCACAACCCCCAACCTGGAGGACCAGATCCTTTTTTAGCAACCCCTAGGACGAGTGGCCGGATACACAGATGTCAGTAACCCACTTCGGGGATATGAGCGCTGCCGTTGGCCCATTAAGGGTTCATTCGCCACCATCTCTTTTTCAATACCCTGACGTAGTATTGAAAATCCTTACAGACCTCAGCTTCAAATATGTCGAAGTAGCTCCGGTAAGGTTTCCGCTGGCCTGTAGAGGTCACCGTTGATTCCATCGGGAGAATTCATCCGCCGCACGTCCTCCTTCTGAGGACCTCTTATTAGACTTCTGAGACGCATATTTCAGCCGATCAGGTCAACAAGAAATGCCTCGTCCGGTTAAACATATGCGCGCTGAAGTTCACCCAGATGTGCTTACGCAGGTCCGAGTGTTCAGCTACCCATATATCGTCAGACTCAGCATACGCTCATCGTTAGTTCACTATCAGATAGCTATCCAGCGGGCACCACGGGGAGGTGATGATGCGATTTTGACCACCTGCGTATTACAATATTCCGCTGTGAAATTGTTGGCCGGCTATGATAACTGCTACCTCAGTCGTAGAAGGAGCGTTATAGTTAGATGTTCGCCAACAAGTACCTTATCGGCGTGGATTACAACATTGAACTCCGGCACGTTTTATGCTGTTTTAAAAGACTGAATATAATTTATATGGGAGTTTAACATATCTTGCAATTGTCTGATCCTTACCTTGCCTTACCTTCGAGTGGTCGATTGCTACGATTTCTACATGCAACTCAATTTGCCTCTGTAAATCATGCCTACCTCGATCTAAAGAAAGACGCGTATTACGTTCAGCAGAAGTCCCCCACAAAATATTCCTCTCTTGGTTATTAGTCAACTTTGATTCTCTTTCCTGTTCACTTTTATTAGCCCGTGATAAACGCTTTTTTTGGTGTTTGTTGTACTACGATCTTTATTTGATCTACGCCTTGGCATTATTGCCTCCTGGCTCTTTAGTGCCAGGGCCTAGCATCTCGCAACCACTCATGTTGAGTGCGCTATATTTTTCATACGAATGGAAAGGACCTACAGTTTAGTGCCGTATCCGAAAGGCGATTTGTTTTAGGAGCTTTATCGAGACAACAATACTCTCGGATGTTTGTCAGACCCTCGCGAGAGGTGGGACGGTGAAAAAACTTTTTGGCGTTTTCCGGGATTTGAACTTGGAACCTCACACGCAGAGGACCGACATACTAACCACTTACACCACGGCGCGGGGCCTCCTAACAAAGGGAACAAATAAAATCAGCACATATGTACTTACAATTACAATAGTTTAGAAAAATAAAAATGGCCTAGAAAAGTACTTCAATGAAAACAGTACCTACTTACTTATGTAAGTAAGTACACGACAAAATAAAATCAAACTTTTAATACAATAATTTGTACACACAAAGTAAAAAAACAAAACTTGTTCAACATAATAGCCACTGTTACAGGACTGCTGGCTGTGATAAAAAAACCCCCACTCAAATCCATTCAGTAGTAGGCTTGGATTTGGCACATTATGAGTATATACATATTGTAGCATTGACTACAGGATGGTTTGTGTACCAAAAACTAAAACACTGTATCTCAAACTGTGCAGCGACATCTATTGCCTACTAGTAGTAAATATTCCAACTTGATGTGCTTACGTTCCAACCTGGTGTGCTTACGTTCCACAATTGTTCCACACAATATCCCAATATTCCATGATCCTCAATTCACCCGGAGAAACATCTAGCATGTTCTAGAACCCTTTGCAATTTCCTATAAATACCCATACCACAACCAACGTCGACACAGTTGTTGATAAGTGAATACAGCGATTACAAGAGATATTCGACCAGTGGTGAAAGCAAGCGACATTGTGAAAATAAATCTGTAGCGGCCGTTTATTTGGAAATAAATAAAGAATAAAGTGATTGACTATTGTGTTAAAGTAAAGTTGGTATTTGATAATAAATAAACAATTAAAATACACAAAAGACGGTTTTATTTAAACGAACCCCGAGAAGCTAGAAAATTCCTTGACTGAACAAAAGAATTCTCTAGACGCCAAGTTCGATGAGCAAAAGAACTCTCTAGAGCAACAGCTATTTGATCAAAGGAGCGTTCTCGAAGGCAAAATTCGAGAACGTTCAAACAAAAATCGAGCCTGTTGAAGGAAAATTCGAGAATTTGGCAAAAGAACTCGAACACGTGAAGAAACAGAAAGTTCGGGAGTATTCAACCGACTGCCCGAGAAGGAAAGAGATGCAGCCTCCCGTCTTCGATGGACAGACATCATGGCCGATATATAAGAGGCAGTTCAAAGCTGCGGCAATGACGAACAACTGGGACGACGAAGAGAAGTCCATTGCCCTCACACTTGCGCTTAGAGGATCAGCTGCAGAGCTTCTGCAAACTATTCCCGACGATAAGCAACGCAACTAAAAGCCATCAAGATGAGATTTGGGGACGACCATATGCAGCAAGTATATAGGGTCCAGTTGCGCAGAAGAGTTCAGGTGAGAGGAGAAACTCTCCATCAATTGCAAGCGGATATCGAGCGACTGGCACATTTGTCCTATCCAAACGCCGGGGAGGAGATCATTAACGAGATGGCAACCGAAGCGTTTACCCATGCCATAGCTGATGCAAAACTACAACTGGCGGTAAGAATGGCTGGAAAGAAAACGCTCGCCGAAGCTTTGGCGTTTGCTCTGACAATGGAGGCCGCAGACCAGGCCTGTCAGGGAATCCACCGTGTGAGGGAAGTAGCCGCCATCGAATGCTCTTGCCAGAGGATGGACGTCGAAGACCGAAACAACGCTCGCGGAGGACAAATTCGTTGCTGGAACTGCAACAAAATGGGACACCTACAACGGCAATGCAGAAATCCACCCAGACGCGGAAACTGTCCACATTGTGCGAATAGGCGACGCAACGAAGAACCATCCTACATGGACAACATCCATCCTGTTGACCAGGCTCCTCGAAACCAGGAGTCGGGAAACGCCTAAGAGCCAGCTTCGCGGGGCAGAAGTTGGCTATTGGAATCGACGCCCCCAAGACCACCATCCAGGTCTCCCAAACCAAACGATGAGCCCAAATGTGAAGAGGACTATGTGGCAGACCTCAGGGAAAGGATCCGAGACATATATCAGAGGACCAGGACGAGGATAAGGATAGCGAGTGACCGCATGAAAACCAGGTACGACACAAAGGCAACAACGTCTAGCTTCCACAAGGGAGACCTAGTATGGCTGTACAACCCACACCGGCAAAAGGGGAGGTCACCCAAGCTGCAGCAAGACTGGGAGGGCCCTTATAAAGTGGTCACACGCATCAATGACGTCGTCTTCCGGATCCAGCGTGGAGTAAGAGGCAAGATGAAAATTGTCCACCTGGATCGTCTTCATCGTTACCATGGCAGTAATCCAGATGATCTTGTTCGGGACGAACAAGTTTAAGAGGGGGGCAGTGTAGCATTGACTACAGGGTGGTTTGTGCACCAAAAACTAAAACACTGTATCTCAAACTGTGCAACGACATCTATTGCCTACTAGTAGTAAATATTCCAACCTGATGTGCTTACGTTCCAACCTGGTGTGCTTACGTTCCACAATTGTTCCACACAATATCCCAATATTCCATGATCCTCAATTCACCCGGAGAAACATCTAGCATGTTCTAGAACCCTTTGCAATTTCCTATAAATACCCATACCACAACCAACGTCGACACAGTTGTTGATAAGTGAATACAGCGATTACAAGAGATATTCGACCAGTGGTGAAAGCAAGCGACATTGTGAAAATAAATCTGTAGCGACCGTTTATTTGGAAATAAATAAAGAATAAAGTGATTGACTATTGTGTTAAAGTAAAGTTGGTATTTGATAATAAATAAACAATTAAAATACACAAAAGACGGTTTTATTTAAACGAACCCCAGCAAGAATATTACAATATGTATACACTCACACAGAAAATAAATTTGCTTTACAAACTGATCATCTTCATTCGTGCAAAACATTTGCTTAACATACACTATGATGTCACCCACTGCTACATGGCTGTTGGCTGTGGTCTCCACTGATGGAAAATTTTTGGCTATAATTTCATCAATTGTTTTGAGCATATCTCAACTTCAGGATATCGCAGAAGGCTCAAATGAATCTTTGAAGAATTTGCAAAAAACTATCTCATTTGTTTTTAAATCCAAAAGCCATTGTTTAGTTAGGACCGTGTGGATATAATTTTAACCCCCTTTCTGCCACTTAGACCTCGAATGCTCAGTTCCTGTAAGAGGTAGACCAATTTTTGGTACACCACAGCCTTCCCAAGGAAATGCATTACATAACAGTGAAAACATCATCCAAATGCCTTCAGTGGTTCTCGAGATTAGCACGGCCACGTAGAAATTGGGGACTTTGTTTTATACGATATAGTGATGGTTTGCTGAAAACTATAGTATAGATACTAAATATTGTAAATTCTTATTAGATTATTACAATAGTAGATACGTACTTCTACATACATGAACAAAAAATAAAATATTAACAAAATATTCTCAAAGGCAAAATAAAAATAAGTTTTTGTCGAAAGAACAGAATCCATTCGATTTTATATTATGTTATGTTTTTTTTTTCTATTTGAGTAGTTCCTTCCACAGTTTTCTCCGTTACCGCAATATGCAGCCCCTTTCTTCACAGACGAGCTCTTAGACTCACCATTTACTCTTTTGGAAGTGAAACGCGCAGTTGATTGCTCTAAAACGAGGAAAGCCCCAGGTGACGATCGGATCCCTTTCGAATTCTACAAGAACAGTTCCACAGAATTTCTCACTGCACTTACAAATGAATTCAATAAAATTTTTGAAACGGCCAATGTCCCAGAAAGCTTTAGAAGAGCGATAATTTTCCCATTGCACAAAAAAGGTGAACTAGATAATCCAGCTAACTACAGAGGCATTTCTTTTTTGAATACTTCGGCAAAACTATTTAGTGCTTTGATATTTAATAGGCTTACACAATGGATGGCAAACAATCGAATTTTAAATGAATACCAGGCGGGGTTCAGAAAGCATTATTCAACACTGGATCAAATTTTTACTCTCACCAACATTGCAGAGTTTTTTAAACAAAGTAGCAGAAAGCTATATGTCTTCTTCGTTGACTTTCGTGCAGCTTTTGACTCCATAGCGCGTGAAGCTCTTTTCTATAAGCTGTACAAAATTGGTTTATCAAGTAAAGTGATAAATGTGCTAAAAGCGATGTATGAGAGCAACGTGGCGTACGTATGGAATGGAGAGAATGTATCGGAAGAATTTGGAACACAAATGGGAGTTAAGCAAGGATGCATCCTAAGCACGCTACTCTTCATCATATTTATCAACGACATAGTAGGAGAAGTAGGAGGAGGGATCGAGTTTGGTAGTGTGCGGATACCGGCGCTAAAATTTGCGGACGATATAGTGTTTTTATCGGAGACAGTTGAAGGGATGCAGCTTACTATGAACCGTCTTGAAAACTACTGTAAGCAATGGAATTTGACGGTAAATTTATCAAAATCAAAGATGATGATTTTTAGAAATGGCGGTGGAAGATACTCTCGCAACGAAAAGTGGTTCTATCGAGGTGAAAACGTTGAAATAGTGAAAGAGTATAAATATTTAGGTGTGCTAATTACATCCAACCTCAATATGAAAAAACACTTTGAATGTCAGCTAGCAGCAGCTAAAAGAGCTATTTCATCAGTTTGGGGACGTTGCGTCGACAATAAGTTTATCGATCACACAGCGAAGAATAAACTATTTCGTACAACTGCTGCCTCTATACTGCTGTACGGAGCCCAAATTTGGGGTTATTGCTTTTTTGAAGAAGTTGAAAAATTTCTAAGGTACTTTTTGAAACGAATCTTTCGACTTCCAATATGTACACCGAACTATATGCTGCATCTAGAAACTGGAGTCCCTCCTCTCTTCTTAGATACCCTAAAGCTGCATATAGATTATATTGTTAAAGTAGTGGAGATGGATGATGGAAGACTGCCCAGGATTGTTCTGAAGCATATACTTTCGACAAGAGGGCACTTGGTTCAAAAGTGGGAGGAGTTGGCAGCAAATTATGGCGCGAGCTTAAATATTGCATCTGATATACAACTTTCAATGATAAAACCTATGCTTACAAATGTTTTGAAAAATGCAGGTAATTCCATGTATGAGAGATTTGTAGCTGAAGCACATTCATCGCAACATAGGCTGATCTACAGTAGGCTGAATTTTAACCACATTGAAAGCGATTCAACGTACTTCCTCAATCGTTACTCTCTGCATATGATAAGCACAATATTCAAACTTAGAGGTGAACTAACAAGTCTTTATTTTATTCCACATCGACCCGATCTGCCAATTTTATGTGACCTGTGCAACCTTAAAGAGAGGGAGGATGTTTACCATTTCATCGGAAGATGTCCCATTTTAGGAGAATTTCGCGCGAAATACTTCGGAGTAATTTCGCTAGACTTGGATGAGGTGATCAACGTACTGAACGGAAGTCATGGTTGGGATGTTTTGTACAACTATGCTACAGCTGCAATCCGCTACAGAGCCCGTATTTTGGAAGGCGATTTTTAAACAGAAATAGCAACCATATTGTCAATCTGGTAGACGGCCTTAAGCCAAACCATAAACGACTATGTATATACTGTTCTTGAAAATTATGTGAAGTTAATAAAAAGTCTAACTAACTAAAACTAAACTAACTTATTTGAAGTCTTTCCATTCTGACTTGGTTAAAGTACTATGCAACAGATCATTGGGCTTATATTTTGTTATAGAATGTATTGTGTTGTTATATACATAATTCGACCGCTTTATAGGCTAAAAGTCTATCATCTGTGTCCTTGCTTTTCTTGTTAAGTTTGATAAGTCGTATGTTTTCATTAAGTGTGAGGTAAAATCGTCCTATTACTGCATTAACTTTATGTGTATTAAGGGATGTAAAGTGATGCGATATGTTCTCGTTGCTTAGATATTTTTTTATATATGCAGTATTAAATTCGTTATCAACCACTATCTTAAATGGTTTCCCTAACTTTGCGAATCTATAGCTTTAAATCTCAACTATAATAATCGAATTTCTGTCTGTTGATGCATGTTAGAAACATATTATTTTTGTTGAAAAACTATACATCTATGTGCACTACTTCATTTGGACAAACACCTAGGTTTCCGAAATCATTAAGGTAGGTTTGTTCGGATTTCTATCGTACTTGCACATGTTGCAAAAATTACAATTGTTGATATACTTGTGAATTTCCAGTCTTAGATTTCGAAAATAGTGTACGTCCTTCAACTCTAAGTAAGTTTCCTCTATTCCCCTTTGATTTTTCTCAAGATGAGTTTTTTTCAATAATTTCTAACAGTGTTTCGTTATTTTGTTATATCCTTCAAAAGTTTTGTACAACGGAGGATTTTCATACTTGGTGAATGCGAGAAATATTTGACTATTGTTTTTTTGGGCGCCGTGGCGTAAGTGGTTAGTGTGTCGGATCACTACGCATGAGGTTCCAAGTTCGAATCCCAGAAAACACCAAAAAGTTTTTTCATGGTCCCACCTCTCGCGAGCGTCTGACAAACATCCGAGAGTATTGCTGTCACGAAAAAGCTTCTCAAATCGCCGTTCGGATTCGGCATTAAACTGTAGGTCCCTTCCATTCGTGTGAAAAATATAACGCACACAACATGAGTGGTTGCGAGAAGCTAGGCCCTGGCACTTTAAAGAGCTGTTGCGCCAAATAAAAAAAAAAAAAAAAAAATTGTTTTTGAAACTCTACAAACATGTCATTATGTTTACAAATGACTCCAACTGTTCCTTTGATTGGGACAAGCCCCTGCAGGATATTTAAGACATATGGTACTCTTCGTCATATTTTGGTAAGCTAATGATGGATCTGGTTTTCTTTTTAAGCAGAAATTTAGTTATGTAACCATTGGAACTACCTTTCTCCACTACCAGTTGATTTTATAAATATTTTTTTTTTTTTTTTAAATACATACTTTATTTCACATAAAAATTAAAGCTGGCATTTGTAATATAACTACTAGCAAAAAGTATTAGTTTAAAAAATGCTTTAAATTAAATGAAACCATTAGGAACATTCAATTGTCAACAGACAAGAGGTGAATGTACCATTAGGTTTGAAAACATTTGGAGTTAATATTGATGTTGATGGGGGTCAATATTGTAAGAGAAATAGGTAATTGATTCTAAAATGTATGCCTGGCAATACCCATTTTAAGTAAAAGATAAGGTTGGCAACATCCTTCGATAACAAATACATTCAAACATTTCCTATACTTGTAGTCCTGTAGTGTAAAAGGGAGATGTAGTCCGTACTTTGTTCAGTTTCATAGAAACCTTCAAAGTGTATGTATAGTAATTGTGTTCGGGCAGTACAGAAAAACAAAAGAAAATAATAATAATGTGAGTAAGATCACTGAGTTACCTGGGGTATCGGTTTTAGAGTAGTATATGTTTAATGGTTAAAGTATTTAGAAAATAGTAGATGAATTTATATAAGTACTTTGTAGAAGTTATGGATTTTGTGCGTGGGAAGAAAAGGCATGTGCTGCGAGTTGTTTTCTCTTTCCTCCTTGGGTGCGAGAGGCGTGTGGTTAGTGCTACCGGTTCCCCTGCGAACAATTTGTTCAACGGCGTGTGCGGTGGGCTAAAACCGATTCCTCGCGTACACGGGCGAGTGGGTGTGTCGAATCAACTGCACTGATTCCCCTCAGTTCCTATAGATTGTGATATTGCTGTGTGTTGGTTGGGTGGCCAGTTCCCCTGAGCATATGAAATGTGATGGCGTGTGAGGCGCCTTCCTGGTTCCGCTATATCGCAATCTCTACAAGTACTTTACGCACATTTGTTTTGGGTTGTTGTATTTTAGTATTGTGTGTGTGGGAAGGAGAGGCGTGTGTTGCGGGTTGTTTTATCTGTCCTGCTTGTGTGCGAGATGCGTGTTGTTAGTGCTGCCGGTTCCCCTACGAACAGTTTGTTCAATGGCATGTGATGTAGACTAACCGGTTCCTCTCGTACACGGGTGAGTGTGAGTGCAGAATCAACTGCGCTGGTTCCCCTCAATTCTCATGGATTGTGATATTGCCGTGTGTTGGTTGAGTGGCCAGTTCCCCTGAGCATATGAAATGTGATGGCGTGTGAGGCGCCTTCCTGGTTCCGCTTTATCACAATTCCTAGAAGTAGATACACACAGTTGTTTTAGATTGCGATATTGCCATGTGTTGGTTGAGTGCCCAGTTCCCCTGATCATATAGATGTGACGGCGTGTGAGGCGCTTTCCTGGTTCCGCTTTATCGCAATCGTTAGAAGTAGTAGCACACATGTGTTGTAGATTATGATATTGCCGTGTGTTGGTTGAGTGGCCAGTTCCCCTGATCATATAAGATGTGACTGCGTGTGAGGCGCCTTCCTGGTTCTGCTTTATCGCAATCGTAGAAGTAGTTGCACACATGTGTTGTTGATTGTGATATTGCCGTGTGTTGGTTGAGTGGCCAGTTCCCCTGATCACAACATAAGATGTGACGGCGTGTGAGGCGCTTTCCTGGTTCCGCTTTATCACAATCGCTAGAAGTAGTTAGATACCTTGGTTTGGTTTGTCTTTCTTTGGGTGACTCACAGAGTTTTTGTCTAACTTTATCGTTTCAGGATCGGAGTTGCCAGAACCACAGCGGTCATATAGGGAATTGCCAGCATGGCTCCTAGACCACATTAAATAATAAATAAAAAAAAATGAATTACTGTATTAAAATATCTTTTTATTTTAAAAGTTTTTACTGGCTCTTATAATATAAATATAAAAAAAATGTATAATTTTATAATTGTAAGAAATACTATTATTTATGCAATTAATGAAAAAAATAAATTTGAAAAAACAAGTTATAATTTTAGTTAAACAAGAAAAAAAATAAGCTATTACATTTAATAATGAATCTATTTCATCATGGTTGAATGAAAAAAGCAGAAATTTTAATTTTTTCAAGAAAACTGATTTACCTTTCTCGCATCTCAGACTTCCAAGTAAACTATTAAATAAACGAGGCGCGGTGACGTTATAGAAAAGTGAAAAGTGTGATTTCTTTATGCTGGGTACATTTACTAAATTATGATTATTTACACACACGCAAGTTATGGGAACCATACACTCTTGAGGCCGAATACCCGGATTTTTCAAAAAACGTTTTTAAAACTTAATGAAAGTATAAATGCTTAAGAGGAATAATTTTTAGGTTTCTAAATAGCTCAAAGCTATGAGTTCTGCGGTTAACTCTACATAAAATACGAATCGCATGCTTTTGCTTAGTAAGCAGAGGAACAACTTTATTAGAGTGAGTGCCACCCCAACAGGTCAACCCATATTGCAACTTAAATTTCAATAAACCATTATAAACTAATTTTAAAATATGCTGACTACGAAAAAAAATGGAGGTGATAAACTTGTCTCAAAACGTTATTTAAGTATTGTGCCAAATTAAAAGTATGATCTTTCCAGTTTAATCTGCTATCCAATGTTATTCCTAAGTATTTAAATTTGTCAACCCGTTCGATAAAGAAACAACCAACAGAACACTTCGTATTAGCAACATGAGTGTACTGCAAAACTGATGTGTACAACAAATTGACAAATGATATTTAGGACAACTAGGTGAATGATAACACAACACCAAATCTGCACCGATAGAACCCGAGATGTTAAATAACATGAATTTTGTTTTTTCACTTATAATTAGTTTATGTACAGCCTTATTGTGAGTTTCACCCGAACAGCATTCCACATGAAAAAATTCCCTTTCCACTATTCCCCTATCATGAGTTTCGGGCGAAAATTTGTTCATCTTCGAAAAATTCCCCTTATTGCGAGTTTTTATTTCGCGTGGAATATGACGCTATTCGCATGGAAACTTTTCACTTGATTTTTGTAGGCGAAAAAGAAAACAAAACAGCGGAAAATGTAAGTTGTTTGAAAGCAAAAATGTGGAAATCAGTTATACATAATTTTATTTCAGGAGCAAAACTCTAAATAAGCAACAGTGATATTTTGTTAAACAAAATGATTGAAAAACCGGATATTGCTAGGGGATTTGTAAAAGAAAATAGAGAGAAAGTGTTCGAAAGAGGGACAGGAGGTGAACCAAACAGAACGCAAAAGTTCTCGCCAACAGAAGAAGCCATATTCCAATTGATTGGAATAAATGAAGCTGTGAAGGGAGTAGAATCATCACAGTCCTTTGGATTGCCTCCCCCGGGAGGAAAATACTATTTCCGAAATTTCAGTGGACGAAATTGTATTGAATACAATTGAAATTGGGAAACGTTCACCTACTGCTCATATTTTTCAAATAGAAGAAATACCTCCTAATAGCAGTGACTAGCAAACGCCGAAAAATAGGAGGGCAACTCCAAAGGATTAGAATTATCTCTTAAACTCTTTCGAATTGTTAGTTCTTCTTTTCTTTCTTCTTCTGGACATAATATTTGTATCGCTATAGAGTTAATTTTTTTTTTTATTTTATTACATATTTACTTTTTAATTTGTTTAATGTGTTGTTTTGCACCCACATTTGTTTCACAACTTCTTTATTTGCCTACTGTCAAAGCACAGGAATTTATGTTCGAACTGTTACAGCTGATTCGAAGTGAAATTTTGTTCACGTGAAACTCACAATAGCTAAAAAAAAATCCGGGCGAACAAAAATTTCCACGTGAAATATTTTTCGGGTGAAACTCACAATAAGGCTGGTAGAAAAAACATTTCTAAGTCGTTATTAACAGCAATAAACAAATTAAAATAGTTTTTTTTAGAGTACGATAAAGCAGTGTCATCAAAATACAAATATTTGGCGCAACAGCTCTTTAAAGTGCCAGGGCCTAGCTTCTCGCAACCACTCATGTTGTGTGCGTTATATTTTTCACACGAATGGAAGGGACCTACAGTTTAATGCCGAATCCGAACGGCGATTTGAGAAGCCTTTTCGTGACAACACGAGAGGTGGGACCGTGAAAAAACTTTTTGGTATTTTCTGGGATTCGAACTTGGAACCTCATGCGTAGTGATCCGACACACTAACCACTTACGCCACGGCGCCCAGCAGTGTCATCCGCAAAGGCTGTTATTTTGCCCTTAAAATGTTGAACGAAAAGTGAATTTACAAAAATTAAGAGCCTTGAGGAACGCTATATTTATACACTTTTCCGAACTCAAACTATTTTGCACTTTAACTTTTTGTTTGCGATTACTTAGATATGACTCAAACCAATCATAAACGAATCCTCGAAAACCGGTCCTATACAGTTTTTGGAGTAGCAAAACATGGTCCACCATATCGAAAGCTTTAGTTATATCAATAAACAAGGAAGCAGCAGTATCAGACTCGTTCAAGCTATTATGGAGTTCGCCACGCAATCTTAAAACAGCATCTTCAATCGATCTACCTTTTCTGAATCCAAATTGAGAATCACTAAAAAAATTACTTTTGTTCAAAAATGATAACTTCTTCTTCTTCCTTTCATCAGCGAGGCCATGATCCGAAAACAAGGGATCACAACCCTCCCACTTCACCGCATTTCTACTGATCCGCATGTGGGGTTCGCCTATTTGACCTCAGAAAATATCGGCAGGCCTGCCGATTTTGGATCACTCGGTTACTGAGGCCAATGAAATGCCGATGTCGTCGCATTTGTCTGATCCAGGCGTTTATAGGCCTGCCTTTCCTACATCGCGATGTCTTTGGAACGTGCATTGATATTGCCTTTTTAACAGGGTTCAAATGATCTCTTTTTTGAACGTGGCAATACCAACTGAGCCGGTCACGCTCTATTTTTTGTACGATGGTTTCCTTGATGTGAAAGCTTCCACGGATCTTCGAACTTCTTATTCGATCAAGCTTTGTCACTCCTGCTGTCATGCGAAGCATCTTCATCTCAGCTGCCGTTAATTTACTCTCATACTTTTTGTACATCGTCCAACATTGTGAACCGTATGTGAGCGCTGGACGTACAACTGCGGTGTAGAGCCTTCCTTTCAACTTAGGGGGCATTTTTCTGTCACAGAAGATAGCGGAATTTTCTCGCCACTTCATCCACCCTACGCTTACACGATGATTGATGTCGTCATCACAAGTTGCTTTGCTATTGATCATAGATCCCAGATATTTGAACTTTTCGCACTTGGGAAGCACTGTTCCATTCAAATAAATGTCTGGAATAGGCCTGAGTGGATCAGAGAACGGGCAGCACAAGTACTCTGTCTTTTTTGAACTAATGCGATACCCATTTCCCTCCAAAACGTCCACCCACACATCAAGTGCTCGTTGCAGGGATGTAGGATCCTCACTTATGATGGCTCCATCGTCAGCAAAGAATAACTGATGTACCTTGGGGTCCATCACTTTACCTTCAAGCAGATAATCAAGGACTGTAATAAAGAGCAAAGGACTTAAAACGCTTCCCTGGTGCACCCCGACTTTGATTGGGAACTCTTCGGTTACTCCAGCGGCACATCTTACTCTTGTCTTTGCTCCTTCGTACATGTCCATGATCATCTGTACATAGGTTTCTGGAACCCCTCGATGTCTTAGCGCCACCCATATCAGATCTCGTGGTTGTCTGTCGAATGCCTTTTCAAAGTCAACCAATACAATATGCAAATCCCTTAAGGAATCACGATGTTTTTCCATTATGATCCTTATACTTTGGATTGCATCTGTGGCCACCTAATACCCGCTCAACGATCTTCATGGTGTGTGACATCAGCTTGATCGAACGGTAGTTATCACAGTTTCGCGTATCACCCTTCCCTTTATATACAGGGAGAAGGTAACTTTCCCTCCATTCATTCGGCATTGGATCACCTCTCACGAATTTGGAGATGAGAATTCTGAGCCATCTGAACCCGATATCTCCCATCTTTTTCCAGAACTCAGAGGGTATTTCGTCTGGCCCAATCGCTTTTCGTTTTTTGGAGTATTTGACCGCCTCACTAACTTCTTCGACTGTAATGTCGGGTATTTCTTCACAGTTAGGGGTGGCTCTTGGAAAGTATAGCCGGGGAAACTGTTCATTCAAAAGCTCTTCACAATACTGCCGCCACCTCTGCAGAATTTTGTCGTCATCCACAAGAAGCTGGCCATGAGCATTGGTAATGAACTTTGGCGAACGAATCTCCTGAGCATTCTTCCTTCTTTGGGCGGTTATTTTGAAGATAGTGGCGCTCTTGTTCATATTGTGTCTTCGCAGCTCCTGGATAGCCTGGTTTGCATCAGCAACCGGGGAAAATATTTTCTCCAGCTCCCGATACAGGCCCTCCGTACTCTCTGCTTGAAGCTGAGCGCACTTCTTCTTCGCTTTTTTCTTGCAGCATCTGTATTCCATTTCGAGGCGAGCTTTTTCGTCACTATTATTAGAGGGGCACTTTGACCAAGCTTTGAAAGCCGCTTTCTTCTCATTTATCACTTTCTTAGCTTCATCACTCCACCACCATGTTTCTTTGGTGTGTTGATGGTGGCCTTTTGAAGCTCCTAGCAGTGATTTGGCCTTCTTTAAGCAAGTTCGCTGTAGGGAATCCCACATATTTTGTGCTCTGCACTCTTCATCCTCAGCTCCGTTGATGGTGTGAGAGAGGTAATTCTTCATTACGAAAACAAAAGCCTCGCCTTTTTCTTTGTCCAGATTGTACCACTTGATTTTCTCAGAGACCCTTGTTTGTTTGCTTTTCTTTGGTGTTTTCATAAAAATTTCTGTTAGCAGGAGACGGTGTTGTCGAGCGATTGCCTCTCCCAGGATCACTTTGCAATCTTTTATCCGAGGCTTCATGAAACTGCCTACCAAATGGTAGTCAATCTGAGTTTCATCTCCACCACTGCTGTAAGTGATCAGGTGTCGGCTTTGTTTGATGAACATGGTATTTAACACGATAAGACCGTGTGATTTGCACATGCTTAGGATGTCTTCACCAGGAAGGTTCCTGGTGCCATATCCTAGTCCTCCATGGCAGTCTTCATAGTCTTCGTTTGATTTCCCGACATGTCCATTCAAATCTCCTCCAACAAACAGAAATTCTTCCTTTGGGATGTCCTTAAGGAGATTGTGGAAATCTACCCAAAATGCATCTTTATCTCTCTGATTGTACCCATCGTGGGGAGCATATGCACTGACAATATTCCACACCTCTCCTTGTATTACTAGTTTGAGAGACATCAAACGGTCGCTGGACTTCGAAATGCTCAAGACGTTTCCAAGTAGCTCTGCCGCAAGGATGATACCGATTCCGTTCCTAGCCTTTTCCGTTCCGTAGTAGAACATCTTGTAATCTTTTGTCCTAACGTCCAAGAAACGCGCCCGATTCCCGGTGTTTTTCCATTTCGTCTCTTGGACACACAAGATGTCCACCCGCCTTCTATTCATCATCTCTTCCAGCTCGTAACTTCGACCGGTCATGCTTCCAACGTTCCAACTCGCGACCCGTAAATTGCGTCCAAACTGTTTCATTATGTTGCTAGCCCCCGGAATCCGTATAGCTCAAAAATAATAACATTCTAGATTTAATACCTTCTTCGAATACTTTAGAGAACACTGGTAAAAAGCGAAATAGGACGGTAATTGTTAAGACTCGTAGTATCTTCTGTTCTGTTTCTGCAACGGAATTACAATTACTAACTTAAGCGCATCTGGAAAAACTCCTTTTTGTATATTTAGATTAAAGATATAACTCAAGACATCAGAAACATAGTATGAAATATTTTTCAAAATTTTACTGGAAATCATATCACTAGATAATGAATTAGACGTTTTGAGTGACATAATTTTATGAATCTACAGTGAGGAAAATTTTTCAAAGAAAAAATGTTCGGTATTGAAGCTTTCTTGAATAATAATGTCAGCACATTGACATGACATCAAATGAGGAGTATTGTTGATGTTTCCAGTTATTTTGGAGAAATAATCATTAAATAAATTGGCCGCTTCTAAGGGGTTATTAACTATAGCGCCACCATTTTTTATTGAAATATAAATTTTTGGTTTATTTTTATTTAAGATTTCGTTAACAACTTAACAACTTCTCATTCCTTTTTAGAGTTACCTATATTTTCAGCAAGCCTATTTCTAAAATAATTATCTCTACAACGCGGAATTTCAGTTTTAAGATCATTACAAAGTTTTTCATAATACCTTAAAAGCCTATTATTTTGCGGATGCTTCTTTACTTTAATTCGAAGTTTGTTTTTTATATTTATTTTTTTGAGTAGTGATACATTCATCCACTGCTTTAATCTTGTTAGCTTTTTTTTATTCATATTGGCACATTGCCTACAGCTCGAAATGTAGAATTGAAGCTTACTTAGAAAAATATTAAAAGCAATCGACGGATCACATGCACTGTAAACTTCCTCCCAAAACTCAAAGGTTGAAGCAGATTTAAGTGCAGAAAAATCTATTTTCTGAAATATGTTTTCGGAGGACTGCTTATTTCTTGTGACACAACTCTCAATTCGAAGGGTGGTTAAACTGTGATCAGTTATCTTAAGTTGGTGTACTTCTGTTTTGTAAGTAATAACGTTGTTCCTGTGCAATCTTATAAATACATGGTCCAAACAAGACGAGCCTCTGGTAAGTTTGTGCACCAAAGAGCTAAAGCCAAGGGAAGATAAAACCGCTAGGAAATTATCAGCATCAGATGATTAACACAAAATATCAATATTAAAATCACCTAAAAGAATTTGATTTTTGCAACTATAGGAATCCAAAAACAGAAAATTCCTCAACAAAAGCATTAACACAGAATAAATGCTCCAACAAAACTGTAACGAACGCCCGATAATTCAGAATTAAACAAATCAAATCAGCACTTTTAAGTTTGGGTTTTAATTCAGCACACACAATGTCACTTCTATAAAAGACCGCCACTCCACCAGCTGCATAAGAAGCATTACAAGTTGCCGCGAAAGTAAAGTTGGGAATACAAAAGTAAGAAATTTCAGATTCATAAATCCATATTTCAGACACGAATATGAGATCTGGTAAATGGTCTAGGGATGCGAGATGAGCAAGGAAAAATTCAAAATTCTTACGTAAACTACGAATACTTTGGTGAATTATTAATAATCCTGAATAAGTTTCAGAGTTAGGATGATCAATACAAAAACAATTCAACGTATCATTATTTAAAGAAGAAGAACTGGAACTACTTGAATTATTGATATGAGGATCAATTAAAGAAATTGTAATGTTATTATTATTGGCCATAGAAAAACTCATATTTAAAATATAAAATCAAGACCATTTTTAGAAATGCCTCATAATTTCTTATTTTAATCACTTTATCGCTTTCTCTCCTTCTAATGAGTACAGAAGAGTCCCTAATCCAGACATATTTGCATTTGTTTTGTTATTTCAGGTGTTCTGCCTTCTGCAGAAGAGATCTTGTATACACAGTAAGACAATCATTGATGTATATGCGGCCTTTGTTGTTATTAGCAAATAATTTACTTTTTTTTGCATTATCGTTTTCTTTCGCAAGAGGGAAGTAAACTTCACACTCACAATGTTTGGAACAGCAGCGGCATTATTTGAGTCATTGCTCTTACTTTTGTTGTTCTTGACGTAACAGGATTCATATTGATTGGACTTTCAGTAATAAAGATATGATCATTGAACTTTTCGATGCCGCTATGTATAGTTGCTATGTCCGATCTAATTACATTTTGATCTTCTTCGACAAACTTTATTTGCAAGCGGCTTAAAAAATCAGCAATATGGTTGTCTTTACCTTTGATATATTCAATATCAAAATCGTATTCGTTTAGCTTAATTTTCCAGCGTTGCAGCTTAGAATTGGGCTCTTTCAATGAATTTAGCCATACTAATGGTCGCTGGTTAGTTTGAATTTTAAATAATAATATATTTTTAATACCCTCAGGCAGGCAATGAATTGTGTCTTCAATAAACAAAGCGAATAAGGATGGGCTTGCATTCCCGTCTCACCTTTGATTTTGTGTGGAACCATTCGGATAACACCTCACCATTTCACATCGCTGCTACTGTTTCTCTGTAAAGGTTTTGTATTACTCTGCCGAATTTCTGAGATATTCCCATGCCACACAGCATGTAGACAAGAGATTCGCGATCAACTGTATCAATCCTTGGAATGATTTTTAACCGCAACCTGACCTGGGATAGCCATATCAACGCCGCGATCGCAAAGACTCATAGTGTACTAAGAACTTTGTGGGCAACTCAATAGTTTACTCCAGTCAAGACTGGTGAAAACTTTTTATGATGCGTTTCAGAAGGAAATGCCACGATAGTTTGACGGGTCCCGTGTGTTACCTTTTTTATTTAGCGGGAAAATGACTGCTTCTAATGGTTCGGAATTACTTCATATTACTTACTTAGTTACTTACTTATGTAGGTGGCGCTACAGTTCGGGGTGAACCTGGGCCTCAACCAACAAGCCTCCCCATTTAGCTCGGTCTTTAGCTAGTTGCCTCCAGTTGCGCACTCCAAGTTGATCGAGGTCCCCTTGAACTTGTGCGCGCCACCTACGGCGATGATTCCTTCTACTGCGTCGTCCCTCGGGGTTAGATTCGAAGACTATGCGGGCCGGAGTGTTGGTGTCCATACGCTCTGCATGTCCTAGCCATCTCAGACGTCCAATACGCAGTTTTTTGACTAGGTCGATGTCGCTGTACAGCTCGTATAGTTCGTGATTGAATCTTCTCCTTCAAAACCCGTCAACGCAAACGGACCGAAAAGCTTACGAAGAATTTTTCTCTCGAAGCGACCAAGGATGTCTTCATCCTCTTTTAATAAAGTCCATGTTTCAGCGCCGTAAAGCAGGACTGGGATGATCAGGATCTTATATAGAGTCTCCTTAGTTGTTCGAGATAGGGCTTTACTGTTGAATTACCTTATAAGCCCAAAAAAACAGCGATTGGCAAGAGTTATTCTTCGATTGATTTTGTTAGTAGAATTTATAGCAGAGCCAAGGTAGACAAAGTCCCTTACTACCTCGAAGTTATAGCTGCCCACGGTGACATTTTGTCCAATTCGTCTGTGTTGGTTTTCCCTTCTTGTTGACGGCATATACTTGGTTTTGCCCTCGTTCATCGCTAAACCCATTTTGGCCGCTTCCGCCTCAATGCTTGCAAACGCACCGGTGACAGCCCGCTGAGTTCTTCCGATAATGTCTATATCGTCGGCGTATGCAAGCAGTTGTACAGACTTGTAATAGACTGTGCCTCCGGTGTTGGCTTGTGAGTTCCGCACAATCCGTTCAAGTACAATATTGAAGAAGTCACATGACAGCGCGTCACCTTGTCTAAAGCCTTTTTTGACATCAAAGGTCTCGGTGAGGTCATTACCGACCTTGATGGAGCAGCGAGCGTTCTCCATCGTTATCCTGCACAGACGGACAAGTTTAGCAGGGATGTCAAAACTAGACATGGCTCTATAAAGCTGTTCTCTATAGATGCTGTCGTAGGCGGCCTTGAAATCGCTAAAGAGGTGGTGAGTATCGATTTGGAATTCTTGGGTTTTCTCCAGGATCTGCCGAAGTGTGAAGATTTGATCGATGGTGGACTTTCCTGGCCTGAAACCGCACTGATAGGGTCCAATCAGGCTGTTGATAAAAGGTTTCAGGCGTTCACACAATATCGCAGAAAAGATCTTGTACGCGATGTTGAGGAGACTGATGCCTCTATAATTGGCGCAGTTGAGGGGGTCTCCTTTCTTGTGGATCGGGCAAACGATGCTGAGATTCCATTCATCAGGCATACATTCGTCTGACCAAATCTTAGAAATACGTTGGTGTATGCACTCTACCAATTCATCCCCAGCTGCCTTGAAAAGTTCGGCCGGTAAGCCATCAGGTCCAGCAGCCTTGTTCGATTTTAGCTTGAATATTGCTATCCTCACTTCGTTTTGGTCAGGTGGACGGACATTTTGACTATCATCGTCTATGTTGAATGGTTCATTCTGCCTGACAGCGGGCTGTTGGTCTTCGTCGCCGTTATACAGTCTGCAGAAGTAGTTTTTCCATATTCTCAGCACCGACTGTGATTCTACTACGAGGTTTCCATTTTCATCTTTACAGGTTTCTGTACGGGTATTACTTCTCTGACACGTTCTTTTTACCTTTTGGTAAAACTTCCGTACATTGTTCCTGGAGTATAAACTCTCGATATTCTCAAACGCGCGCTTCTCATGCTCTTTCTTCTTCTTTTGGAGAAGCCGATGTTCTTCCCGTCTCTTTTGCTCGTAGAGCTCATGAGCAGCTCTCGTCTTCCTTTGCAGTGCCGCTTTGTATGCCTCTTGTTTTGCTGCATGCACTCGCCGGCATTCTTCGTCAAACCAGGGGTTTCGCGGTGGTAGGCGAGCGAGACCCAGCACATCAATCGCGGCGTTTCTGATGGCATGTTGGCAGCGCTGCCACTGGTCTTCGGTACTTGATGCTGGCGGCAAAGGGGTGATTGAGAGATTTCGGGATACGCGTTCAGCGAAGAGTCTGGAGGTCCCTTGCGATTGTAGCTTTTCGACGTTAAATTTTCTCACAGTAATTCTTCTTTGTTGCTCAGATTGGGATATCCGCATTCGTAACTTGGCTACAACATGCCTTGGCATGCCTTGCGTCGATCGCAGTATGATCAATTTGGTTGATCGTTACATGATCATTAGACCGCCATGTCTGCTTATGAATATCGAGATGAGGAAACCATGTGCTTGCTATGGTGACATTTCGCTCCACAGCGAAATCAATTAGCCTTAGTCCGTTATCAGTCGTGGTGTCGTGTAGGCTATGCTTACCGACTGCCCTACCAAAGACGTCCTCCTTTCCTATTTTGGCGTCAAAATCGCCCAATACGATTTTAACGTCGTATTTAGGACATTGCTCGTATGTTTTGTCGAGGAGCTCGTAGAAACACTCTTTGGTGGCAGGGTCCTTTTCTTCCGTGGGAGCATGAACACATATTAGGCTTATGTTAGCGAATTTAGCCTTGATACGGATAGTCATAATACGCTCGCTTACGTGTCGGAAGCTTAAGACCTCTTGCTTAAGTCTGCCGCGTATGACAAATCCGCATCCGAATAAGCGTTGCCTGTTGCCTCTGTAGCAATCACCGTAGTAGATGTCACAGTTTTTCATCCTCTTTTTGCCCGGCCCATCCCATCGCACTTCCTGGATGGCGGTAATATCTGCTTTATAGCAGTCTAGGGCCTCTGCTAGTTGTTCGGCTGCACGTGGTCTGTAAAGGGACAGAACATTCCACGTACAGATCCGAAGGTCGTTGTCCTTATTTCGTTTGCTGGGGTTGTCATTAGTTGAGTCATCCTTATCCGAGGCTTTTGGTTGTTTCGGAACCATGAGTTTTTTACGTGGTAGGGAAGTTACCCGACGGCACAACCCCCAACCTGGAGGGCCAGTTCCTTAATTATTCCCCTAGGACGAGGGGCCGGGTACACCGGTGCCAGTAGTCCACTACGGGAGTATGAGCGCTGCCGTTGGCCCATTAAGGGCTCCTCCGCCACCATCTCTATTCCAATGTCCTGACCAACATTGGAAATTCCTTACCGACCTGTGATCTGAATACGCCGAAGCAGCTCGCGCAAGGTCACTTCATATTCCAGCATATTGCTAAAATTGCATAGAAGCTGCTTTATGAGTTTAGAAGCACTTTACTTATAAAACTCAACTCCATCTGAGCCTGAAACTTTGCCATATTTGATCACACACCAGAAATTGTTGAGTGCGAAATTTGGTTTTCAAAAGCATGTGTGGCTTATTGATGAAAGCACCTATTAACTTAGGGATTCAGTAGTCTCTTAAGGTAGGCACGAAGCATGTCTGGACTTAAATCATGGTGGGTGATATATTTTTTCCTGTCCAGAAATCAGATGTAAACTCAGCAAAAAGTTCATAAGCAGGGACAAAGCGACATGGCTGTATCAATATTTATTTGCTTCGGAGGCGTCGAATATAATAATGTGAGCCCTATTTCCAGATTACCGGGAATTTGCTGTGCTAATCAGTGCTGCTTTTACCTGGAGACGACTGAGGCAATTGCCTCAGTGCACCACCTCCAGGGGACCCCGCTTCCGGAGGCCCCCTCAAAAAGAAAAGTTGTGAAAAAAACAAAAAAAAAAAATTAAAAATTGTCAAATAAGCGAAAGGAAAGAAAGGGGTATTTTATATTTGAATAACATTCGTTCGTTAAGATTGAACAATAAAAGTAGGGGCCCCCAAAAAAATGTTACCTCCGAAATTCAAGAAGTGACACTGGTGCTAAAGATAACACTAGGAAGCCTGGCTCAGCTTTTTCTAACTCAAAGGAAAGAAATTCTCTGAAGTATCCGCTCTCCTCGACCGGAATATATTTATTATATAAACTATTCAAGGGGTATACTAAGCTAATCCAGCGGCAATAAAGGGAAGATAATATCAAATATTAAATATATGTCAACCGATAATTATGCCTTAGTAAATACATATATAAGGATTGACAGCTTAAAGCTGTCGTATTTAAATACGAAATAGCTAAGAATTTGTCCCTATATTCTAGTAAACAATAATTTTTGGAGATATTCATATTCAATCCTATCTTGTTTGGTTATCATATTTGGCATTGCGCAGCGCTAGTACACACCATAAATACAGACGCATGCTTAAATCACAGAAGAAACTTATTGTGTACTCCTTAATGCCATTAGCACTCTTTGCACCTTGACCACCAATTTAAACCAAAACACAAGACAACGAATACTACTTGACAGTTTTAAATAAAACTAATGAATCACTTGAAACCACCCTCATGCCATCAATAAACACTGGCTAATTCACTTTCATTATTCACGTCATAGCGCTTTGTGGATGACCTGATAAGGTTACTCTGATTGATTACATTTTATTGCAATTTTCACCAATCTATATAATGTACATTTCTCATTCTTAGATGGCGTGCACCGATAAGCATCGCAATCTTTGCACCTGGCTTGGATTTCTACAGAACAATGTACAGCATAGAATACCTTCGTAGTTGTTCAACGGAACAACGTCTCATTCGAGAATTGGTAACATTTCACATCTACTTCTCGGACCATCACATGCCATCTTTTATCCCCAAAACCGAGTTAGAATTTAATATGTTCTCATCTGACTGCTCTGAACGGCCACCATACATAACTGACGCTAATGAGTCTTACCGCCATAACTACTCGATTCTATACCCAATCAATGTGGGTCGCAATATCGCCCGCCGATTGGCTAGAACACATTTCATCTTCCCCTGTGATATCGAGATGTATCCCAATTGGAACTTTGTGGACGATTTCCTTAACCTAATCCATAGGCAACCTAACTTGTTGCTTTCCGAACGTCAGTAGGTAAGATATTACTCTGATTAAATAAGTAGTCTAAACTTTACTCTTTAACAGGGTTTACCCGTTGGCGGTCTTTGAAGTCAAAGAAGATCAAGAAATACCCAAAATCAAGACTGATCTTCTACAGATGATAGAAACGGGTAAGGCGATACCATTTCATAAGAATATATGCGTGAATTGCCATACAATTCCCGAACTCAATCGATGGTTGAACCAAAAAGGAACCGACTCCTTGGGTATATTTTTGGTAACAAAGCATCGTCCTAGTTGGGAGCCATTTTATGTGACCACAAATTTAGAGCCATATTTCGATGAGCGTTATACGTGGGAGGGAAAATATGACAAACAGATACAGGTTAGTTTTGTGGAAATCTAAGAAATCTTCAATTTGATTTTGTTTTTCGTTCAAGACGGATCTGCTCGGCATAATGAACTACAATTTTTGCATCCTAGACAACGCGTTCTTGGTTCATCGACCGGGAATCAAAGAATACTCCGAGAAGAGAACCCCAGAGATTGAGAGAATGATGATGCGAACGATGCTTAAAATATTACCACAATTAAGGTCTTTGTATGGACAGTCCTTAGGAGAAGTAGATTTCGGCACAGTTTAAAATTATATCCAAAGCTCCAGAATGTACATCGTATGTTACGAGCTAAATAATGACTGAGGACAGAATGCGTAATGCCCGGGCAGAGCCTAATAACTAACTTTAAGCCGATAGTTATCATATGGTACATGATGTTCAATGTTCTCCGGGCAATGTTATAAATTATCGAGCACATCTCTGCTAATATTGGACTTGAAGGCTTTCACTGCGAGCAAACCGAGCCATCCACCCTATAATTGAGATACAGAAAGGCTGCTATATATAAATTTAGATGAACGCATATACTTTTATAAACGTTGAGCATTAATGAGTGTGCAAAACAGACATTCCGGAGAAATTAAGTGCTTATTACATGAGCAGAATGTCCAGTGAACCTTAAATATCGGCTAAAAGTTAAATATTTACCAGCTGTCCGGGCATTATAAATAATGCCCGTATTAATCACTTTCAGTCCATAACACATACACAAATGTATCTTGTACAACTTGTTGGCCATTAAGTATTATATATTTAACTTTCATCGCAGAATTATATGATTGCAACAAGTAACTCAGTAATTTAGAATCCCTGCTCATGAACTCGACAAAGTATTAGCATGTCATTATCAGCTTATGATAAATGAATTATATGTACTTATGTATAGAGCTTTTAAGCATTGTTTTTCGTAATGAGAAGATAGTTAAAATTGTATAACTAACAGTCTAGGTATGTGATCTAATATGAACGCAATGATGGACATTTTCTGAAAGAGTGAATGGTTCTTTGTCAGATTGGAGATTATCCGTTTATTTGACTGGATTTTTCGGCCCAACCGCATCTCGAATGAAGAACTATATACATATAATATACATATATATTATCACCGCTTTTTTGCCTACTAGTAGTAATTGAGGTAATCTTTCATACTGGAGGGGGATAAGTTCAAAGTTATAGCGTATACGACTGGTATCGGGAAAAATTTCTTCCAACAATAACAGACGTAATGAGTTTAAAAAAATCGCCAAGTGGACGAACACAATTGGTCTTGGCCCTAACACCCGGCTAAAACAGAGATAGTGATCTTCTGCACTAATGTCAAACGGCACAGTCCTGAAATTCGCGGACCATGCCAGATACTCGTATCTAGGGATTATCCTCGACAAAAAACTCATATGGAACCTGAACACGCAAGAACGCGACAGGACGGCATCAGTCATCCTATACGCCTGTAGAAAGGCGCTTGGCCCGAAATGAAGCCTTCAGCCTCAGGTAGTCTACTGGACGTGTACGGCTATTGTTATACCTATCCTCATATAATGTGCGTTAGTCTGGTGGCCCCACTAGACAAACAATACTACCTTGCTCTTCTAGAACGATTACAAAGGGTGGCTTGTATAGTATTACTGGTACAATTAGAACAGCCCCAACTACTGCATTGGAACCAATGGTTCACATTCTTTCCGTTGATATATTTGGAAAAATTTTGCCTGCAAAAGCAGCACTAAGAGAATTGCAGTATTTATCACGAATGGATACCCGTCAGTCAAGAATTCTGGTCAATTATACTATACCTAGCACAACGGTCTATTGGTGCCACATTATAATTTCGACATAAAATACTAAACTAAAATTCCAAGTTTGCTCGATCCTCAAAAAAAGGGGACCCCATTAACTGCAAAATTGCAGGGGCATCAGTCTTCTAAACATCGCTCGTGTTGTGTGAATGTCTTAAACCATTTGTTAGCAAGCTGATTGGTCCATATCAATGCGGTTTTAGTCACAGGAAAGTCCACCTTCGATCAAATATTAACACAGATCTTGGAAAACACAAAATCGATATCCACCACCTCTTTATCGATTTCAAAGCCGCCTATGTATATCGAGAGCTATACAGAGCTAAGTCTAGTTTTTACATGCCACCTATGCAGGATGGCAATGGAGAACTCACCTGCTCCATCAAGGTCGGTAACGACCTTACGAACCTATTTGATGCCAAAAAGGATTTAGACAAGGTGACGCTTTGTCACTCGACTTCTTCAATATCGTACTTGAAAATATTGTGCACAACTTACAAGTCAACATAAGAGGCACAATATTCCAAAAAGTTGTACAATTAATCGCCTACGCGGACTACATTGACATAATTGGGAGGAGAGGGTGTGATTTCAATTGTGCGTTCGTGAGTATTGAAGCAAAAGTGGCAAAAATGGATTAACGGTGAACAAGGACAAAACAAAGTACATGTTGTCAACAAAAAAGGACAGTCAATACCGGCAAAATGTCACGATATGCAGTTACAACTTTGAGGTAGTTAAGGGCTTTGTCTACCTAGGTTCCGATATAAACTTGAGCCATGACATCAGCGCGGTAATCAAACGAAGAATAAATATCTCTCTCTAACGACTATGGTAGCCCTGTACAAGACCCTTATCATCCCAGCCCTATTATATGGTGCAGAGGTATGGACTCTATCGAAATCAGATGGGAATACCATTGACTACATTGAGAGAAAAGTTCTTCGAGTGATTTATGGGCACGTCTGTATAGACGAAGAGTGGAGAAAAAGATACAATCAAGAACTGTATAGGCTGTACAGAGGTATGGACTTAGTCAGAAGGGTAGGCATACAACAACTGAGATGGCTAGGACATTTAGAGCGGTTGGACATCAACTCCCCTGCCCGAAAAGTCTTCAGGTCCATTCCCGAGGGACGACGCAGTAAACGAAGGCCTCAATTTAGTTGGGGTGAACAATTGGAAAGAGATCTCAACTAACTTAGTGCGCGCAACTGGAGGCAACTCGCTAATGGCCGGCTGAAGAGGTTTGTTGGTTGAGGCCCTTATCCGACCCGTACTGTAGCGCCATATTAGTAAGTAATTAAGAATTCCAGGTACAACCGAGTCGGAATCTACCAGAATTTTACATTCGTCTGCGATAGACATATGTACAGATGGATCCAAAATAGCTTGTGGTTCGCGAGCAGGAGTCTTTTCCACTGATTTAAAAATTACCACTAGACTTCTGGATCACTGTAGCATATTTCAAGTGGAAATTACGGCAATTCGAGATGCAGCTTTCTATGAATACAATATATGATATTGCTATCTTTTAAATACTATAGGAGCAAAGTCGATTTTCCTTGTGAACACCGTTTCTCGAAAACTACTAGACGTAGGTACTTGAAATGTTGCACATTCTTTTGTCCTTGCTGTTCTGCGACTACCTCTAATGCCCTAAATCTGGCTTCCAGGAACTCTGAAAACTCCTGAAAAGTGGGTAAATCCTTTTTTACTCCTAATCCCTAAATGCTGAATTAGCCTATCAGCCTCATCAGCAATGATGATACCAGGAAACAACAAGGCCGACAAACTGACAAGGGGAGGCCCGACACTAAACTCAGATCATTCCGACCCTTAGTGTACATCCCGTCTTGCACAACTTAAACTCGAAGCCGGGAGACGAACAACAGATGGACCTCTCTAGATACTTGTATCACCACAAGGAAGCTATGGCCTGTACTCGACAAAGTAAGGCTCATGCGAGGGGTACAAAAAATCCATCTCCACTCTTATAGGAGACATTACGGGGACAGACGAAGACCTTTGCAGGGGCTGTGGTGACAAGGAGGTTCAGGAAGACACAACCAACTTTCTTTGCCACTGTACAGGCCTCCTCAGCCATCTAAGAAACAAGTTCCTCGGGCAATACCTCATTCAGATGACTGAATGGCTTGTTGTCTACTGAAATGCAACCCTGCACCCTAGAGTACCATCGCCTTCCTCATTGACAACCAGGCTTTTGCCAAAACTAATGGAACAGTGCAGACAGGTCTTTGAATCCACGCCAGATGGGTGATGCAAACAAGTGGATGGGTACCCCAACCAACTTGGCATGCGCAATTGTAGGCAGTTGGCTCGCAACCGGACTGACTGGAGAGGTTTGTTGGTTGAGGCTCAGGTCCACCCCAGACTGTAGCGCACCCTAAGTAAAAAATAGGCTGAAAGTACTGGAGCGTGAGAAAACAGAGTCCAGCAAGACTAACACGAATCCAAAGTCAGAACACCCTCTGCGATGAAATGCCAACAAGGCGGTACCGCTGGGAGAAGGGAGAAATGGTTAGTGGATGTACAAATCCCCGTCTTTTGAAGATTACAACCTCCCAGCGGTATAACAAGTAAAACAAGCAAAAACTAAACCAAAGCATAGCACCCTGGATACGGACTTTGAAGTAAAGCAACCTAAGAGGGTAGCTATTTTACCGAACCAGATAGTTGGACTACATATCTACGAAACGCATTTGCATGCAGTGGTACTTACCCTATTGATAGCTGTATCCAGATTGTTCATGTGGCGACTGGAACGTACAACGTACTGTGCTTCCTTGACTTTCGTCATCGTTTTCAATCTTTGTACAGACGCTGAGGCTTACATTAACTCCATACGATCGTCTGTCTAAAATGAAAAAAAAGATACAGATGGTGCTCAACAGGGGATGATAGTTCTCATCTAGCTTAGGCCTAGCCACTCCTACTCTTCAGCTTTACGTTCGTGACCACTGTGTCAGAGATTGGGTAACCAATCGCTTTGGAAGCTCTTGGGCGCAACAGACGACGACTTGTTCCAGACGACAGCGGACGAGCTGATGGTGGCCGTTTACAGCAGCTCATAAAACTGCTTCGACATATTCGGATCACAGGTCGGTAAGGAATCTCCAAGTTTAGTCAGATGGCGAAGGAGGCCTTAATGGGACAACGGCAGCGCTCATACTCCCGTAGTGGACTACTGACACCGGTATACCAGGCCGGTTGTGCTGTCGGGCTAACTTCCCTAAAAGGACTCTAGTTACGAAGCAACCAACAGCCTCGAAGCAACGACAGCGAGGTCGAGGAGCTGCGAAAGGAGTTGCGAGCATTCAGGCAGATGCTCGAGGAATCGGTGCGGGGGAACAAGTGTGCCAACATCCCTGGGGCTGGTATGCAGGGTGACGGATTGCACACGTGTTTGGATGCTGCCAGTGATCACGCGAGTGGGGGCGCTGGCGGAGTGCACCGAAGTGGCAGGAACTGCGACAACAAAGTGCACATGGGTGCTGGTGAGGCTCCTACTGGCAGACAAGATAACGGAACGCATCAGTATGCTGACTATAGTAATGCGCGATATATCGGAGGAGATTATAACTGCAGGTCTAAGCAAACAGGGGTGCAGATAGCGAGGAGGATCATAACCGATCGAGGAACGGCATTCACATCACGATCGTTCAACCAGTTTTGCCAAGAGAATGGGGTCCAACATATTCAGACGGCGGTGAAGATGCCCAGAGCCAATGGGCAGGTAGAGAGGTGCAACCGCACCATCATGGCGTCACTCAAATGCATGCATGGGCCAGGAAGAGGAGAAGACTGGGCAAGCCATTTACGCGATATTTAGTGGGGACTGAATATCCCCCGCAGCCGCACCGCAGGCACACCGCAGGTTCACCCCAGGGACACCGCAGTCGCACCGCAGCCGCACCGAAGGACACCGCAGGGACACCGCAGGGACACCGCAGTGACACCGCAGCTGCACCGCAGGGACACTGCAGCCGCACCGCAGGGACACCGCAGCCACACCGCATGGACACCGCAGCCGCACCGCAGGAACACCGCAGCTGCACCGCAGGGACACTGCAGCCGCACCGCAGGGACACCGCAGCCGCACCGCAGGAACACCTCAGCCGCACCGCAGGGACACCGCAGCCGCACCGCAGGAACACCTCAGCCGCACCGCAGGGACACCACAGCCGCACCGCAGCCGCACCGCAGTTGCACCGCAGCCACACCGCAGCCGCACCGCAGGGACACCGCAACCGCACCGCACGGGCACCGCAAGGACACCGCAGTCGCACCGAAGGGACACCGCAACCGGTGTTGCGCTGCGCTGCGGATGCGGTGCGGCTGCGGTGCAGCTGCGGTGGCCCTGCGGTGCGGCTGCAGTGCAGCTGCGGTGTGGCTCCGGTGTCCCTGCGGTGCGGCTGCAGTGTCCCTGCGGTGCGGCTGAGGTGTTCCTGCGGTGCGGCTGCGATGTCTCTGCGGTGCAGCTGCGGTGCAGTTGCGGTGTCCTTGCGGTGCGGCTGCGGTGCAGCTGCGGTGCCATTGCGGTGTCCCTACGGTGTGGCTGCGGTGTCCCTGCGGTGCGGCTGCGGTGTAGTTGCGGTGCCGCTGCGGTGTACTTGCGGTGGAGTTGCGGTGCAGTTGCGGTGCCGCTGCGGTGCGGCTGCATGTCGTCTGGAGGGAGACCTTCTACGAGAGGCCTAGCACGTGTCGTAGAAGAACACCTCCAGCACGCAGAGTCAGCCCTAGACACAGGGTGAGCACCACAGGCGCAGAGACACTGAAGCTCCAAGAGGACATTGACCTTCTGGCACGAAAAGGCCAAGATCGCCGGTAAGGAAGGTATGCACTTCCCGGGAGGTGAAAAGAACAGAGAGCAGCAGACCCAGAGAGCGGCTGCATAAACCTCCCACGCTACCAGACAGGAGTAAGCCCGGTAGTCTGGACGCCCCACTGAGAGAGGCCCTCTGTGGAGCGGGTGCAAAGTGGTACCTGCGCTTCCTAGCCCAAGGTTTCGAACCTGAAGAGACCAGGAAGCTAACCGTGGAAAGGAAAAAGGAGGTAACTGGCACTCCAGAAGCACAGGGACACCTAAAAGGGGGAAGGATAACAACACCCACCCGGAGAAACCTGATAGTAAGCGACACAAGGCTACCCGGCACCAGCTACTCGTATGCAGGCATAGTCAGAAACCTGCGAGTGGCTGTTCTCCCAAAGGAGTACGAGGTGGCAACGCTAAGCACCGAGGAGCAGACGGCGCTTGAGGACGCTATTATCGAAGAAGTAGCCCTAGGCTGGAAGAGCAAGCTTCAGTTTGAAGGTATACACTTCAGACTGGGCTTACTACTTGTTGACTACTACAACGATGACACAGCTCAATGGCTACTGCAAGCAGCAGCATGACTAAGTACGTGGAAGGGAGTCAAATTGACAGCGTGTTTGGGAGAAGATATCCCCGAAACGATTCCTTAAGGGCATATTGTATTAGTTGACTTTGAAAAGGCATTCGACAGACAACCACGAGATCTTATATGGGTGGCGGTAAGACATCGAGGGGTTCCAGAAACCTATGTACAGATGATCATGGACATGTACGAGGGAGCAAAGACAAGAAACAGATGCCCCGCTGGAGTAACCGAAGAGTTCTCAATCAAAGTCGGGGTGCACCAAGGAAGCGTCTTAAGTCCTTTGCTCATTATTGCAATTCTTGAATATCTGCTTGAAGGTAAAGTGACGGACCCCAAGGTACATCAGTTATTCTTTGCTGACGATGGAGCCATCATAAGTAAGGAACCTACGTCCCTGCAACGAGCACTTGATGTGTGGGTGGACGTTTTGGAGGGAAGTGGGTATCGCATTAGTTCAATAAAGACAGAGTACTTGTGCTGCCACCCAGTTGAAAGGATGGCTCTACACCGCAGTTGTGCGCCCAGCACTCACATACGATTCGCAATGTTGGACAATGTACAAAACGTATGAGAGTAAATTAACGGCAGCTGAGATGAAGATGCTTGGCATGACAGCAGGAGTGACAAAGCTTGATCGAATAAGAAGTTCGTAGATCCGTGGAAGCTTTCACGTCAAGGAAACCATCGTACAAAAGATAGAGCGCGACCGGCTCAGCTGGTATAGCCACGTTCAAAGAAGAGATCATTTGAACCCTGTTAAAAAGGCAATATCAATGCACGTTCCAAAGACATCGCGATGTAGGAAAGGCAGGCCTATAAACGCCTGGATCAGACAAATGCGACGACATCGGCATTTCATTGGCCTTAGTAGCCGAGTGATCCAAAATCGACAGGCCTGTCGATATTTTCTGAGGTCAAATAGGCGAACCCCACAGGCGGATCAGTAGAAATGCGTTGAAGTGGGAGGGTTGTGATCCCTTATTTTCGGATCATAGCCTCGCTGATAAAAGGAGAAGAAGAAGTGCGCCCATATACTCACACGCACATACTGTTGCAACGATAGCCACTGCTGCATGACTGCTGGTCGTGGTCTCCACTGAAGGAAAATTGTGGGCGATGATTTGATTAATTGTTTTTAGCACAGCTCAGCTTCAGAACAACGCAGAAGGATGCTTTATATCTTAAATGAATCAGCGGTGAATTTATTAAATTCATTTATTTTTGATTTTTTTTAATCCGGATAGCCAGTACTGAGCTACGGCTGTGGAATCAATATTTACAGATGGAAAATTCGATCTCCACCGTCTTTATGCCACTTACACCTTGAATTTCGGAAAATCCCTTCTTATCTTGCATCTAGGCAAAATAAGGAATAACTGTGCAAATGTCAAGTACCTACATCTTGTAGTTTTAGAGAAACGGTGTTCACAAGGAAAATCGATTTTGCTTTTATAGTATTTAAGAAGATAAGATAGATGAAACAGGCATAACCACTGTTCAAAAGCCGGACACAATTGTTGCTAAAAGGGGTATAAGGCAAGTTGGGGCTCTTACATCTGCCATATGTGGAATATTAGTACCTGAGGCCATCGCTGTTAATGCTCAAGGGAGGCATACGCCTCAATTTAGCATGATTCCTCTCAAACGGTACCAAGACCACCATATCCGAGATGGACTTGTTGGATCCGCAGGTGCTGGTAACGGTAGTGACTGGATGCAAGAAAGTGAGTTCTTACTCTTTTTGGAGCCGAAAAAAATGTCTGGGGGGGTTTTGAAAAACAAGTATTATTTTTTCATAAATAATGTCTTATTTTATTATTAGATAATATAATATAATTAATATAATATATATAATAATATAGGTAATATAATTTATAGTTGGAATATTTTACAAAATTATATCCATACGTCTTGGTACTTTAGCCATCATATCTATAACCTCTTCGTATTTCATGTCAATATCTCTATATATGTTAAGCAACATCAAGCTATTTAACCGCTCCTCTCTAGTCTTGCTACGCAGATAAGTTTTCAATCTGCGAAGACAAGAAAAAGACCGTTTACTTGATGCCACAGATACGGGAAGTGCTGCACCGATCTGCATAAAGCGATGTATTGTTTGGTGCAACGTTGAACGCAACAATTGAGAGCGTCTATAAAATTTGTTGGCCGTTTATCAATCGAAATATTTAAGCAATGTCTGCAACCATAGTTAATTTAACATCCAAACAGATATCAAGAAAATGAAAGAAAAAAATGTTTACCTGCGCCACATCGTCATTTCGCCTCGAATATCATCCGTACATCTTTTGATGTCATTTGGCCATTCTTTTGAAAATACGTTGATAGTGCTACGTATTTCTTCTGTTTCCAGCTTAGAACACTTTTCCGGTAGAATGTTTTGAATTTTAGAAAGGAGTTCTCGATGACCAATAAATCCGAAACAGACGTGGAGCTGACGTCGGACTAGAACGAGATCACCATCTTATGGTAGCTCATATACGCATTCGTACTGCATCCATCAACAGCAACCGCTCAAACCTACTTAACATCACCAGGTTTAATATCGACAGGCTGAAGGTTCCCCAAGTGCGCCAACAGTTCAGGGACCATCTTGCCTTAGAAGCAGAAGCAATCAGCAGCATATTACAAGAGAACATGGATGACCACTGGAGTGCTGTGAAAAATGCTTTTGCGACTGGGGCACGCACGTATGTCGGTAGAAAGCAGAAACACCACCGCACATGGCTTTCTACAGACACCTGGAGACGGATCGATGAGCATACAGCAATCAAGACTCGACAGCAGTATAGAGAACCGAGCTTGAAGCCCAATACCGTGCGAAGAAGAAAGAAGTGCAGCGTAGTGTGAGACGTGATAAACGTTAATGTGTCAACTCACTGGCCTCAAGGGCTGAAGAAGCAGCGAGTAGGTGCGACAGTACGACTGTTTACAACATCACTAAGGAGCTCATTGGTGGTCGAAACTCCAAACAACATCTAGTGAAGAGTCTAGACGGTAACCTTTTGATTTCGGATGAGGATCAGCTCACTAGATGGAGAGAACATTTTGCTACAGTGCTAAATCACTTAGACGATGGCGGTATGATCTTGAATTCGAATGAGCAGGTCGAAGCAACAAATTCCCGAATTCGCACCGTACCTCCCATTAAAACTGAAATAATAACAGCAATCAAGTCCCTCAAGAAGAAAAAAGCGGTGGGTATTGATGGCATCCCTGCCGAGCTATTTCAAGCGGCGACAAATACATCGGCAGATTTGCTGCATCCGCTAATACGGGGAGCTTGGGATAGTGAACAATTTCCACAGGAGTGGAAAAGGGGGATGATCATTAAGCTTCCAAAGAGCGGAAACTTGATGGATTGCGGTTACTGGAGAGGTATATGCGTTCTTCCAGCCGTGGCCAAAATAATAGCTAAAATAATTCTAAAACGAATTAAAGAACATTTAGATTCAATTCTCGATGTCGAACAGGCAGGTTTTCGCGCTGGATCCTCCTGCATCGACCACATAAATACCTTACGGATCATAATCGAACAATGTGTTGAGTATAGGTCTCCGCTACATTTACTGTTTATCGACTTCGAGAAAGCGTTTGACAGCTTGAATCGAGATACTATGGTAAGGTGTCGGAGGATTTTGAAGTCCAAAGTGGAGTACGTCAAGGGTGCATTCTGTCACCACTATTGTTCTTGGTTTTTAATTATGGAATTCGTTGGACTATGACATCTTACCTTAAACACCTAGATTACGCTGATGATGTTTGTGTACTTTCACATCGGGTAATGGATCTTCATTTGATGGCCCAAAATCTAGAAGCTGAGGCAAACAAAGTGGGGCTAAGAATAAACACAGCCAAAACAAAAGCCCTGAGCACTTCTTCTAACAACCGCGCTCAACTTTACGTTGCCGGACAGGAAGTCGAGAAAGTTGATAACTTTCAATATTTAGGAAGTGTGGTCTCGGCTAATCGCGGTGGCACCGAACTGGATGTGTGCAGCAGAATCGGGAAGGCTAAAGCTGCGTTCGGAATGCTGTCCAAAATCTGGGGAAGCAATGTTATTAGCTTAAGAACCAAGCTACGACTGTTCCGCTCCAACGTAGAATCAGTGCTGTTTTATTGGTGCAGTACCTGGAAGGTGGACACCATTAACACACGCAAGCTACAAGTCTTCGTAAACAAATGCTTAGGAGTCATCTTGAGGATTTTTTGGCCAAACCGCATCTCCAACGAACAACTTTATCTGAGAACGGGCCAAGAACCTATAAGCATTACTATACGAAGAAGAAAGTGGCAATGGATTGGGCACACCCTACGGCGCGAAGACAACTCCATTGCGAAATACGCCATGCAGTGAAATCCGCTCAACCAGGCAGGCAGAATAGCGGGACGCCCTATGCAAACGTGGCGCAGAACAGTTGAGGAGGAATCGAGCTCTTTAGTAATGAGTTGGAGGCAGCTCAAACGCATTGCAGAACTCCAAACACGATGGCGCCAGGCATGGTTGACGCCCTATGCCCCCCGAGAGGTTAAAGGATATAAGTAAAGTAAGTAAGTAAGAAATCTAGTCCTTAGTTACATCGTCGGTCCAAAAAAGGAACAAAGATGGACCGATGGAAATATTCTTTAGGACCTCCTTCATAGTTGTCACGGTTCTTTTGTATTACAACTTGCCGCGGGACTACTAATTGAATATCCATTTTGTCTGCCATTTCTTTAGCTCCAGCAAATGTGTGACTGAATCTAACTTCGGAGTTTTGATGCATTTCATTTACTTCCTCATGTAAATAGTTTGCATATTCCATACAGCAGCTGAGATCACATTTTTATTTTTGTAAAAGTTCACTTACATTTTTCATTAGGCTGAAAATTGGCTTAATCACTGTTAAGGATATTATAAATTGGGAAGTTTGTATAGCAACAAGTAGAACATAAGGTTTGACTCCTTCGGTTTTCATATTTCGTACATCCAGATACTCTAATGAGCTACAGATATATTCATAGACACCATAGAACAAATTGAGGTGAATTCAAGTGCACAACCCAATGCGTTTCGCAAAATTTTAAAAGACGCGTTTGTTTTGCTTTTGGGCAAGACACCTGAATTTTGTCTTTTAAAACTAGAGCTGCTTTATGTTATTAAATAATCGGAATAAATTAACAACCTGTTTAATGGTTCCTATGTAATTTCGTATAGACGGTATGTTACAAGCGCGTGTAATGGCCAAATTCAAATTATGATTAGCACAGTGGACGTAATTAGCTTCTGGATACAATGCTCTAACTTTGGCAGCACAGCCGTTGAATTTTCCGGCCATTGACCGGGCCCCATCATACCCTAAACATGTAATCTGTCTAACTGACAGTTTTAATTAGATAGATAGTGTGAATTATTGACACTTACCTTGCCCTCTCATATTAGCCAAATTTATGCCAATATTTTTCATCGTGGTCAGCAACGTACTTGCAAGCCCTTTTCCCGTAATGTCATCAACAGGAACGAAGCACAAAAAGTCTTCCCGATTCGTATATTCATTGTCAATTGTATCAACATAACGAACGCATATTGAAAACTGTTCAATGCGATGTGGCACGATCGTATTTTTGCCATGGCAATTTCCTAGTACCTAGTAGCACAGTGGCAGATATTTCGGGGGGGGGGTGAACCCCCAAAACCCCCCGTGCGTTCGCGCCTGTCCACAGAACTTACCGGGATTCCTGTTGGGTTTTCTGATGGTGCCTTGGATGCTTTTGCTGCTTCTGCTGCTTCTTTTGCCGCTGCCGCTTTGGAAAAAAATAGAAACACGTCTTACCTACGTCGTTATAAAAAGTAGAGTGTTTAATTCTCAAGTTCTTTGTATAATGCAATTGATAATTGTAGACATTTATGTAATTACTTTAAATACTTTACGTTACGTTAGCTTTGTTTACTATAAATGTTATAATATTTACTCTAGTTTTATATCAGCAATAAATTAAATCAAATTAATTGAACTTAAACATATACAAACTCAATTTTGAAGTAACTTAAGTGACGTTTGATAGATGTTTTGACAATCTAACTTTCGGAAATATTTGATTTTAAATTGGAAGCACTTACACCCAATCCGAGAACCATACAAAATACCAATTCATTTTAGAATCGGATTACATTTCCGAATGACAATCCGAATTCGAAAGCAGCACAAAATAAGGCCCCAGTACTGGCTCTCCGGATTAAAAAAATACAAAATAGGTGGATTTAGTAAATTCGCCGCTGATTCATTTAAAATATAAAAATCTTTCTGCGTTGTCCTGAAGCTGAGCAATGCTAAAAACAATTAATCAAATCATCGCCCACAATTTTCCTTCAGTGGAGACCACGGCCAGCAGTCATGCAGCAGTGGCAATCGTTGCAATAGTGTGTGTGTGATTATGTGTTTTGAACTTTTGTGTGTGATCTCTTCTAAAGTAAAAATTACAAAAAAAAATCATTATCATTGCCAAATCTAAGACATTTAAAATTTTATTAAATAGGATAGGTATGTGCTATTAAAACTTCGTGCAATTAAGAGATTTGGCAATAAACGCGTACATATGTATATACATACGCATGTACAGACATAGAAATGTTGCAATATTGTTCCATTTTTTTAGATGAGATGTTGATCGTTAGATTTGTCCACATTTTAGAATGTTTTAATGGATTTAAAATAAAGTTTGTGTTGTAAGCGGGGTTGTGTGTGCTCTGGAGGAGATTCCCACGGGGGAAGTTGTGATTGAGTTTACACATTTGCCTTATTGTATTCAGTTGGCAATTATATTTCAACAAGTAAATAAACGTCAACCAAAATGCGGGCGAAGCAAGGCGAGCACTGGTCAGCTTGTAGTACTACACATAGACAGTCAGGCAGCAATCAAACCCTTGGAATCGCCAACGATAAGTTCGAAGTTGGTTAAGCAATGCCGCAAGTCTTTAAACAACTGCAAAGGGCATAAGCTAGCGAAATAGGTTGCCAGTCAAGACCTCGCTGAAAATAGAAAAGCTTCAACGATTAAATTGGTGTGATCAGATTCCAACAGAGTACTGAAGCGGTAAGAACTGTCAGGTGGAGCGATTACAGCACCTGTTTTATATCTAGGCAAGTTTGGCCGGACGTAAATCACAAAAAGTCAACCAGATTATTTTCAATTAGTAGAAATAATAGAAACATTATAAATTCCATAGTCTCACTCGAACATCGTAGAAATGTCTCGTGTCTTTCCCTACTTTATTTGTTTTTTTTTTATAAAAAAAAATGCTCCAGCGAAATATCCAGTTGCATTTCTCCCCTCCAAAACTTCGCCTGCAGTAAGCCTCATGCTTCGAATGCACATCAGTTCACCCTCAAGCCCAACTTCGGACGTACTGTCAAATATAGAGATTCATTTATATGCCGAACAACATGTTTGTGGAACGATCCACCAGCCTCTGTAGTTCCTAATCATTACAACCTACAAACATTTAAACCAAACGCAAACCGGGAAACCGAGAATAGCAAGCGCGTGCTCATAGTAGTGTCAGATTCTTACTGACTAAAAAAACACCACCCTTCGATATAAATTTGTTAGATATCGCAACTAAGTATTAACTTATCAAGCAATTCATGAAACAAAAACGTTTGGCAGGTTACTTTCCACTGAAAGATCCTGCATGTTCCGCAATCTAGACGCGGTTAATCCTTATCTCGCCAAGTCGAAAGGTTTCGTCCTCTGTAGTCGGCGCAATAAATTGCTCTCATCCAAAATTTCTAAGACTGTATTGTTGTCATGTCCGATTAGTCGGTTTCTATGCCTTCTCGCGAAACTTCTAGTTTCAGCTTCGAGTGTCGGAATTCCAAGATCCCTGTGGATATCATCGTTTCTAATATACCACGGTGCTTGGACAATTTCTCTTAGCACTTTATTTTGAAAAGCTTATAAAATATTTGCATTTGTTTTCTTGGTACAACCCCAAAGTTGTATACCTTAGGTCCACACCGGCTTTAGCACTTGCTTGTATAAAAGCAGTTTGTTCTCAGTACTGAGCTGGGAATGTTTTCCGAGTAACCAGTACATTTCTCTATATTTGATTTCGAGTTCTTTATGTTTCATTTTCACGTGCGAATTCCATTTCAGTCTTGCGTCGAGTGTCATTCCCAGGTATTTGGCCTCGTTTGCAAAGGATATTTGGGCCGAGTTTAGGAAAGTGGCATGTTATTAGTTTTCTTGTAAGTGAAATTCACGTGAACAGATTTAGATTCGTTGAGGGCAATCCGCGAGTCCCTCGTCCATTCATTTACATTATTCAGTGCGTTTTGCAGTTTTGCAGTCGTTTCTTCGTTTGTTTTACCTACTGCTAGGATAGCGGTGTCATCGGCAAACGTGGCAAGGATAGTGCCATCTTCGTTCGGTATATCACGAGTATATAGCAAATAGAGAAGCGGGCCAAGAACGCTTCCTTGCGGTACGCCGGCCGAAATTTCTTTAAGCTCGGAGTATTCGACTCCATGTCTAACACGAAAGATTCTATTGCCGAGATATGATTCTAGAATATCGAATAAGCATACAGGGAAAACTTGTCGTAGTTTGAATTTCAAGCCATCATGCCACACCTTATCAAAGGCTTGCGAGACGTCAAGAAATACGCTTGAGCAAATCTTTTTTTCTTCAAATGCTTTCTCGATTACGTCAGTAATTCTATGCACCTGGTCAATCGTCGAATGCTTGCTTCTGAGCCCAAACTGGTGCTCAGGGATAAAATTATTTTCTTCTGTAACCGGTTGGAGACGCCTTAACCATATCCTCTCGAAAATTTTCGATATGATTGGAGGAAGCGAAATTGGTCTATACGATTTTACTTCATTTGGCGGTTTTCCTGGTTTTAAAACCATTATGACTTCCGCAACTTTCCATTGGCTCGGCACGTGTTTTAATCTAAGTGCAGCAGAGAAGCTTAATCAATGCTTTTCTAGGTAAAACTTTGAGAATTTCTCCGGTAATCAAATCATAACCAGGAGATTTCTTAGGTCTTAAATTCTCGATCTCATGTTTGAGTTCCCTTAGCGTTGCACTTGTGAGCGTCAAATCATCAGATAGTAAAGCCTATTGGGGACCTGCATTGCGATTGATCGGGAAACTACTGACTGCCCAAAACTTGGCTTGGGCCAGTAGCGCAACAATCAAGTTCGTGATGAAGTGCTTGCTTTACCTCCTAGTGGTGATCCCCGGGCAACTATACGTATAAACCCTTATACGTATAGGCCAAAATTGTAAGTGCGGGTTGTCTAGGGTCTTGATTCTAGGCTAGGTAACGTGAGCCAGCAACCTGCGTTACTGAAACCGACACTATGCCTCAGGTAAGGACTGATCACATGTTGACGACTTTTGGCTATTGTACACGGACAAAGATAGGTTTCTGGAATGTGAAGACGCTCCTCGACTCGGGAAGAGAAGGTCCTTACAATGCCAGATTCCTCCAACTGGAAAAGGAATTCATGTGATATAAACTGGACATTTTGGGGGTAAGTGAAGTAAGATGGTTAGAAGCGGGCGAGTACCAGTCTCCAACGCGTAACACTGTACTACTCTATTCTGGAAGACCATCCGGAAGTCCGCAGGAATATGAAGTCGGACTACTGCTAACAACAACAGCACGCAAGGGCCTGATTTCCTGGCAGCCTCATGGTGATAGGATTTTGACGGCCAGATTCCGGACTAGAGTACGACGCGTCACCATCATACAGTGCTACGCCCCAACGAATAGTTCGTCTGAAGACGAAAAGGAGAGCTTCTACAATCTCTTAAGCGCCGTCTTCAACACAACACCAAATGGAGACATTGTCATAGTGATGGGGGATTTGAATGCCAAGGTAGGAAGCGACAACGAATGGCTCAAGCATGTAATCGGGAAGCATGGACTAGGCAACCGCAATGACAACGGCGAAAGGTTTGTGGATTTCTGCAATGCCAACCGCCTTGTGATAGGTGGCACCATGTTTGAGCACAAGACCTGCCACAAAGTCAGCTGGGTTTCCAATGACAGGCAAGCAACCTCCAACCAAATTAACCATTTTGCTATCAGCCGCCGCTTTAGAAGCAGTCTCCTGGACGTCCGAAACAGACGAGGGGAAGATGTGGGGATAGTACGTGATCACCATCTTATGATAGCTACTCTCCAACTACGCACTGCTGCAGTTCGAAGATCCCACGACAACACAAGAATTCCCAGGTTCAACATCGATAGACTTAGTGATCCCTCAGTGCGCCAACAATTAAGGGAGCACTTTTCGCAAGGTGTGGAAGCAATCAGCAGCTCAATGCCCGCAACCATCCAAGACCATTGGTGTGCTGTGAAAAATGTTTTTACATCTGGTGCTGAAAGAATTGTCGGTCGATCGCAGGGAAGACATAGGGCGTGGCTTTCCGAGGATACCTGGAGACGGATTGAAGAACGAAAACAGCTAAAAGCTCGCGTTGCAGCTACCCCAGCAGCAGGGAGAAGCGAGCTAGAGTCCCTATATCGCACGAAGATGAGAGAAGTTCAGCGTAGCGTACGACGTGACAAGCGCAACTACATCAACGCGCTGGCTACAGAAGCAGAAGAAGCTGGACGTAGGTGCGACAGCAGGACTGTCTACAGAATCACGAAAGAGCTGACAGGTGGTCGCAGCTCCAGCCAATACCCAGTGAAAAGCCTAGACGGCTCCTTGCTCATTTCGGATGAGGACCAGCTCAAGAGATGGAAAGAGCATTTTGCTACGGTTTTGAACTGTGTATTCGCTAGCGATATACTCCCAAATCAGACTGAGATGCCCGAGGTGAGAAGTTCCCGAATACGCACCACGACTCCCAGTAAAGATGAGATCATTACCGCGATCAAGGCACTCAAAACCAACAAGGCGGTAGGACTTGACGGTATTCCAGCAGAGCTCTTACGAGCAGCGCCAACAACATCGGCTGAGCTTCTGCTTCCACTTATAGATAGAGCTTGGGAAGCTGAGAGCTTTCCTAACGAGTGGAAAAAGGGAATGATCGTCAAGCTTCCTAAGAAAGGAAATTTAATGGAGTGCGGAAACTGGAGGGGTATCTGCGTGCTGCCTGCTGTAGCTAAGATAATAGCTTAAATCATCCTTGAGCGAATCAAACAACATCTCGAAGACACACTCGATGCCGAACAAGCAGGTTTCCGCTCTGGATCCTCCTGTGCCGACCACATCAACACCCTGCGGATTATCATCGAACAGTGTGTTGAATATCGATCGCCACTGCACCTGCTGTTCATCAATTTTGAGAAAGCGTTCGATAGTGTCATCTATGAGTTTATTTGGCGTGCCTTACGCAGGAGAGGTATTCCCGATAAACTAATTGCTATTATCAAAGCTACATATGAAGGCTCCAAATGTCACGTTCTGCACAGGGGAAGGTTGTCTGAGGAATTTGAGATCCAAAGTGGGGTAGGACAAGGCTGTATCCTTTCACCAATATTATTCCTATTGGTGATTAGCGATGTGCTTCATGCAGCTTTGTCGACGGGAAACGGAGGAATTCGATGGACTCTTACATCTCAACTGAAACATCTTGACTACGCAGACGATGTATGCTTACTCTCCCACAGAATTATGGACCTCCACCAAATGACAGCAGATGTGGAGAGGGAGGCAAGTGTCGTCGGGCTGAAAATTAATACGACAAAAACTAAAATCATCAGCCTTGGAACTAAGTCATCGGCTCAAATATGCATTGCTGGACAACCGGTAGAGAGAGTAGAGGATTTCCAGTATCTTGGGAGTATTGTCTCGACCGATGGTGGAACCGAACTGGATATAGCCAACAGGATCGCCAAAGCAAAGTCCGCGTTCGGGATGTTGTCCAAAATATGGCGAAGCAATGCAATCAGTTTGAGCACCAAAATAAGACTGTTCCGCTCCAACGTTGAATCCGTGCTGCTATATGGTTGCAGCACGTGGAGAGTGACCACTACTATCACCAGAAAGCTGCAAACGTTCGTTAATAGGTGTCTGCGCAATATCTTAAGGATTTTCTGGCCCAATCGTATCTCTAACGAACACCTTTACGAGAGAACGGGTCAGGAACCAATAGGCACAACTATCCAACGCCGGAAGTGGCAGTGGATTGGTCACACGTTCCGAAAGGGTGACAGCTCCATAGCGAACCATGCTATGCAATGGAACCCTCTAACTCAGGATGGCAGAAGACCTGGCGGTCCGCGGAAAACATGGCGCAGAAACGTCGAGAAGGAGGCACGGCAGTTAGGGAAAAGTTGGGGAGAACTCAGACACATTGCCAGAAACCGTACACGATGGCGCGTAGGCGTAGTAGAGGCCCTAGGACCCACAAGGGGATACAGGACATAAGTAAGTAAGTAAGTAAGCCTATTGCGGTTATCGTAAGCCACTTGACCATCGTACGGTTTAAATATTTCTTCCAGGTGAGCCGCAAAGACGTCCGCTTTTTCTTTATCTTCCCTCGTCCATTCATTTTGATTTAATTTGATTGGCGGCGCGGGGACTTTGGGCCTTTTGGTGCCTTTTACAGCTTTCCAAAGTGAATAATTGGAATCTTTTTTCGCTGTTAAACTTTCAAGGTAAGACCCTATTGCACGATTCTTAAAATCCTTAATAGTCTTCTTCGACAAATTGCACAGACGATTCAAGTGTGCTTTATGTTGCCGAGCACGACTCTGTTGCCATTTTTTACGCGCTTTTCTTTTTTCCTTGACCAATTCCTTTATTTCCGGAGGATATCGCAAACCGTATCTATCCGGCGTTTTCCTTGGATTGGGCGTATTATTCCAAGAGGCGAGCTGTACGATCTCAACGAAGCGATCAACTTCAACCTCAAGTTCATAGGGTGTCGTAAGTGGAACGCTTAGTTCAACATTATCTTCAATTTCATTCCTAAAGCCTTCCCAGTTAGTTGTACGACCAGTTAATCTCGCTGGCTCTAGGTTATAGACTAATTTTTCGCTGATTGTTAAAATAACTGGGGAATGATCAGACGACAGATCAAAGCTGTCTTCGACTTTTATTTGGTTGGTAGATATTCCTTTCACAACGAAAAAATCTGTCAGGACAGGTATTTTCGAAGTATTAGTTGGCCAGTAAGTTGGTTTAGCCGTCGAATGGAAATCACAACTGTACTCCATACCTACCCCATAGAGCATTCTACCTTTTTTCGAGCTGTATCTTGAGCCCCAGAACGTATGTTTCGCATTAAAGTCGCCGCCGATGATAATATTAGGTTTCAGCGATTCAAACAAGTTAATAAAATCTGATTTTTCAAGCGCGGAACGCGGTAGACAGTAGATAGATGAGATTTTAAGAGTGCGCTGAATATTTTTAACTCGAATCGTGCACAGTTGCAAAGTTTCAAGTTCTATCTTTATGCGATGCAGTCTCTAATAAACAAGGATGATCCGCCTCTCGCTTTTCCCGAAGGGTGACAAGCGTGATAATCATTATAGCCTTTTATTTTTAAATGCGATTCCTTTTTTATGTAGGTTTCAGAAATCAAGCAAATATCAATATCTTTTTCAGGCATGAATATTTTCAATTCGTAGAGTTTTTGCAAAAGGCCATTTGCATTCCAAGTACATACATACGTGTTAATAATCCCTTCGGCGCACATAGGGGTATTTACCGCGAAAAACCGCTCAAAAATATTTTTTGTCGTAATGAAGTGATACTTGCAAGAAACAACTTTAAAAGCCTTATTAAGCTTATTTAAGTCAAGTTAAGGTATAAATTAAGTATCTTTGATATATTTAGATTTTACTTTATTAATGTGAAAAATTAGTATGGAATGAATTATATAGCACTTTAAGTTATTCAGTAGACTCTGCCCAGGATTCTTCTTCATCAGTACATTCCTCATCTGTTTCTTCATCTTCACTTTCATTTGATATTGTAGTCTCGTCAAAGTGTTGTATAGATGATGAGCCAGGAATCCCGGAAATCAGCATTTCTAGAGCTTCTTCAGTAAATTTTTTAATTTTTTAAACAGGCAAGGGTCTTAAACTTGTTATTAGAGGATCCGAACTTAAAAGTAACGTACATATAGTATGAAAAACAGAATTATTTATTATTTTCAACTGCTAATAATGTTTTTTTAACCTGTTAAGAACATCCATGTTGCATTCCGTCCTAGACAACTTTCTCGCAAAATGTAACCTGTGCAACCTGAAGTGCTTGTTCCGTGCTTCTGCTGCTTCTTCGGATAGTTGCCCAATCGGTAGGAGAATATTTCGAATAACTTCTGATCCATGCATAAGAATTTTGTGTATCGTTGGAGTCATGGGATACCATGGATAGAGCTCAACATTCAACTTAGCCGTATCATAAGCAAATGCTTGAAATTTCGGGGCATCTATTTCAAATTCACTAGAAAGTACTTCTAATATGACTTTTAATCTAAAAATAAGTTGCACATCAACACCAGTTATTTCAGCAACTACTTTTGGATTCTTAAAAAACCTGCGGCTTGTATTGCCATCATTAGCGTTCCCGAAACCAGGTTCGGGTACATCAACAATCCTAGTTCTTGTCCTAGTTTTGTTTTCAACTTTTCTTGGAGCTCAGTTTTTCTTCAAGAATAATTTTTTCTAAAACCGTTCTTAGCTGTCATTTCTTTAACGGAATCTTGAAAGCTTAAGTTTTTCCTCCGTGCAAGACGCTTTATTGAGCAAATAGCTCTGAAGGTGATCCAGTTTAGCTTCAAAATCATTCTATTCATACTCATTCATAACATCATATAACTGTCTTTTAGAATTTATTTTATGATAAACATTTTTGAATTTTTATTAAACTAGGCGCACATCAGACGATAAAATCTAGAGGGGCAATTATGGGCAGCAATTTTTTTTTTCTACTACTAACATCTTTCTCTATAAGCGGATACCAAAAAAGTTACCGAATAACACCGAATTATATAACAAAAGGTCCATTAAAAAAAAAAATTCCATTAGCATACATTTCAAATAAATCCAATATCTATTAAATTAAAGCTCCAATAATCATAAAAATAGTTTCATAATAAAGTACACACCTGCAGCTAATTCCTCCATAACAAAAAACTTTGTACACAATATAAAAAAAATAATAAAAACTTAATTATTTAGCAGTGGGATTTTTCACAAAAATCAGAAGATTCACAATGCAAGCTTACGATCGATGACTTTCAACTGATGCAACGCTACATTGTTCTATCGGAATTTAACTACAGTTAGAAAAAACAAATTACTTATCAACTCTACATTTTGAAACATTGATTTTTGATCGGTTTTTCGAGGCAAATACCCCTATTTGCAGCGAGCGCGAATTATAAAACAAAACAAAAAAACATTTACCCTGTTTGTCGTTGGCGCTTGTCGCTTTTCGACGATTGTCGTTTTATTCATAGCTACGACCTGCTGACCGTTTAACATTACTATGCAATTTGTTTGTCATGTAGAATAATATTACAACTCTTTCACACTTAAAAAATAATGAAAATGGATTCGTACTCAATGGTTCGAAAGCGACAAACGCCAACGACAATCAGGGTGATTAGTTCTGCAATCATAGAATACACATTCAAAATCTCTCAACCATGCTATGCTTACGAACATAAAAGATAGTTGATCCTTTTGGAAAACTGCCAAAACACTAAACGGTATATTTTTCGCACAGAACATAAAAGTTGAAGCACCCATATTAGCTGAATACTTCGAAAAATTGCTGAATCCACCTCCAAATATAATACAAATGCAATATGCACTTCGTCTTCTCGAAGTTCCATATTTAGATCAACCTATTACTGTCGAGGATGTCACTAGGGCCATAAAGAAATGCTGCGATAATGAAGCTCCGGGGGAAGATCGAATTCCTTACGAATTCTTTAAAAATACGACGAACGCTTTCCTTCAAAAGCTTACGGAAAATTACAACTTTATATTCTCTACGGGCGAAGTGCCAGCAACTCTCAAAAAAAATATATTATTTCCCATATTTAAGAAAGGAAACCCAAATGAGCCAAGAAACTATAAAGGGATATCGTTTTTAAAAACAATCACAAAAATCTTCACGGGAATCGTTTTGAAACGCCTAACAAACTGGATCCGAGAAAACGAACTACTCAACGAGTTTCAAGCCGGTTTTCGCAAGGACTTTTCCACGGTGGATAACATCTTCGTACTTACAAGTCTAGCCCGATCGTATTTGGACAAGGGTAAAAAACAATTAGGGTAATCGTGAATAAATTTTCCCTCGGAATTTTTCCCCCGAACAAAAATTAGATATCTTAAAAATAAGGGAACAAAATCAGGAACAAATTAAATATCGCGATTGCGTTGAAATTTTTCCTAAATTGTCATTCATGATACCTTTTTCTTTTCCGCGGAATTATTTCCTCTTTTTTGAAGATACGTAATTTTTGTTCGGGGTGAACATTCCGAGCGGAAATTTATTCACGATAACCCTGTATATATTTTCTTTGTTGATTTTAAGCCAGCCTTCGATTCTATCGACAGAAGAGCCTTATTTTTCAAACTGAGCAACATTGGACTTACAAACAAAATGCTATGAGTGCTACAGCAAATGTATGAAGACAACATCACAGCAGTCTGGGATGGAAACATCTTATCGAACTGGTTCCAATCGAAAGCAGGTGTAAGGCAAGGATGCCTCTTGAGTCCCCTCCTATTCTCAATCTTTTTGGACGTTCTTGTTGAGTTTCTACCGGGAGAAATACCTTTCGTAGGTTTATATATAAAGCTGTTACTCTACGCTGACGACATCATTATACTTCCGGAAAGCCCAGACATGATGCAAATCATGATAAACAAGCTTCAACAATACTGTCACATGTGGAAATTGCAACTCAATACCAGCAAATCGAAAATTATGATTTTTCGGAACGGACGGGGTCGATATGCAAGAAATGAAAAATGGATGTGGCAAAATGAAGAACTAGAGAAAGTCAAAGAATACAAGTATCTCGAAGTTCTGATTACCCCCCAGTTATCGTTCAAAAAGCACCTCCAGGAAAAACTAAGGGAATCGAAACGCGCTATTAATTGCAGCTGGAAAGGTGTCTTTAGCAAAAAGAATATTGCGCCGAGTACAAAGTATCAAATTTTCGAAGCAGTCATGAGATCGATAATGTGTTACGCGGCACAAGTGTGGGGAATTTGGGAGTTTGAAGAGGTTGAGAAACTTCTAAGATATTTCGTCAAGAAAATGTTCAGATTACCAGAAAATACACCGACATACATGCTGCACTTAGAAACTGGACTAACACCACTGTACATATTTACGCTTAGATCACACTTCCAATACATTTTGAAAGTAATGTCACAACCAAGTCATCGTCTCCCCCATAAGATTGCCATGCATCTCAAAGCCAGGAGCGTTCATTTCTTTGGTGAATGCACGAAAGTCTTGTCAATGGAGCGTCCTTGGGAAATGCATTACATGAGTTACTCACTAAGATTGATGATTCAACACGGGAGACATTAAGTTCCAAGCCCAACAAAGTCAAGCTAGAAACATGTATAAAATACTTCATCACAACCTTGTTGAAAAAAACTACTTTCATGACCGGCACGGACGAGGGGTGAAATGTTACACTTGAACTACATGCCACTAGAACTAGAGAAGACATCCTGCATTTTATCGGAACCTGCCCTATACTGAGCTCAATTAGAAGTAGTGTCCGACCGAAGCTTCGGATTCGGCTTCGGTCACATCCGGCTAAAAAAACTACAATCGGCTAAACCTTAGGCTTCTGCCAAAATAGGCCGAAGTTTTGGCCGAAGCCGAAGATTTAGTTTATGGTTGATTGGTTGTCGTGCGTCGTAGTAGGCGCCGAAAATTATTGATTCGATAAATGTTTTTTATTATTGCTAATGGATTACTTGTTTTTTTTTTGTTATTTATGAGTTATTTCTTGTTTTGTTTTGAACTATTAACTATTTCAATAAAATATTAAAATTGATACTAGTTTAATTTGTTATTATTTTTGAAAAGTTAATTTATCCCGTTAGTTTGCTTATTGCATGCATACATTCCAGAAAAACTTCCAAAAAATCATTATTTTATTCACTTTTAGTCAATCTTAAAAGGAAATTCTTTAAGTTATTAAAGCTTGGGCTTCGACGGAAGGTTGTTGTTTAGCCGAATATTCGGTTTCGGCTCCGGCTTCGGCTAGAAATCGACCTTCGGTCGAACACTATTTAGAAGGCACAACTTTGGAAAAAACACTCTCTCTTCGGATGAAGTCATTCGTTATCTAAATGGAGAAAACTGGGCCATTCTGTAAAACTTTTTGAAATCTGCTCTAACATACCGGCAACAAATTATAAACGAAGCTTTCGAAATTCAAATTGTCAATCACTTCAAATGAAATAATAATTATTAAATGTTAAAACTTTCTCTTTCGGCTGACGGCAGAAGCCAATGCTTATTGTAAATTTTGTAACAAATAAACTTTTTTAAATTAATAAAAATTACTATTACTACTACTACTAGTTCTGCAATCGACCCCTTCATGGGGCAATATTTTATAGGCAGCCATGTCAGAAGACTGGGTGTTCCCTTCAACGATTTCTATAGAACCTGTAGAGATGAGGTAAGGAAGAGTTCATAACCCATCTGTGCAATTACTCTGCGCTATCAACGTTGAGAAAGAAACCCTTAAGAGATTACTTCTTGACATCTGGAAGATTACCAATTTTGTCTCCAAGTCAAATTGGTTCACTTAACAGAACATTGTACCACGCACGTAAAGTCAAATATACAAACACGAAAAGTATTACACTATGTACACACAGCTCAGCGACCTGCGAACGAGCGAATATTCGCCAATTTTGACATTTCATTCACAGCCATTTTTTATTTGGTCACGATAGATAGATAAATTAAGCTCCATTCTTTTGGAATAGTAAAATTGCCCATTGCGTGCTTATAAATATGCTAAAAACGGTTTGTTCGCAGTTTTGGCATTCGCAGGTCGCTGAGCTGTGAATGGACCTTAATGCCATTTGTCAAAACTGCCAATTTACACATCAGTTTGTTCCACAATTCGCTCCTAGTGACATCTAGCATGTTCGAAAATGCTATCGTGGGATCCGTCTGCTACTCTTCTTTACCGGCCAGTATTGTTGATTAGAAAGTTCTATTGTGACAGCTCGTTTGAAACACATGTGCTTTGTGAAAACTCAATTCGAAACAAAAGAAATTAATTTTGTGTGAAAATGGATAGCGTTGCATTGTTTTTTTTAATGAAAAGATCATTTTCAGCAAAAATGGAAAATATTATGGAACTACCAGAAGCAACGTAAGATTTCATACACTAACAACCAAATCCGCAATGAAATAGCTGCGGATTCGTTCGTTTTCGACGATACAGTGAATCTCATTCATGTTACCGACATTTGAATGGTTCACATTTGCGGATTGATTCAAATTTTTCATTATTAGTGAATTGTTCCCCCCCGAGGGGATCCACGTTGAGGGTGAATATTATAGAAAAGAACTTCAGCTTTATTTTTTTTTAAGAATTTAAACAAAAAACAAGGAAATTTTGACGAAGGGTTTTTTTTATTTTATTATTATTTTTTTTTATTACTTTATCTTATTTTATTACTTTTTATTACATTTTAATGTTTTATTACTTTTTTTCGAATACTTTTTTGGGTTTTTTGTTTTTTTTTGTTTTAACTTTTACATAAAATAAATAATTTTTAACTCTTAGCTAACACTAATAAAATTATATTTTACAAAAATATACACAAAAATCTCTCTTCGAAAATAAATTCTAAGGTGCTCTTTGAATACATAATTAGTTTTTACCAAACTACGAAAATTACATTTCTTTTTTTTTTCGTTTGTTAAAACACATTTTACAAATGTATACGTATATATATGTACATTTATTTTAAATTTATAAATTTCTTGTTATATGTATGTAATTTAAGGATGCACTTCTCGAAAAATTGACTGTGAAATTTTAACAGTGGGCTCGGAATGATTGATAGAAATATAGTCTAGTCGAATACAGGAGTCTTGTTGTAAAATAATTTTGCAAGTGCTGTGTTGATCGCTGAAATCTTTGGCTGGACGACAGCCCTAATAAAAAAAGAGAAACCAAGAGCATAATTTTAAAAAATATCTTCCAGATAAAACACCGATTAGTACAGTAAGAGTCTAATTTCAGGGGAGGACTTCTGCTACCATTAATATGTATTCTAACTCTTATACGGCACAAAAAATTACGCAGTAATAGCTTTGTACGGTATGCTGAAGACATTGTGGTAATAGCTAGAGGCATGTTCTAGGCATGTTCATGTTTTTTCTGCTGAAGAAACTAAGTTTCTTACAATCTTTTATCACGACTTCAAAAATAAGCAAGGTGTGAAGTCACAGGAGCTATCACCCCTATCGTGGAATCCGTCGGATCTGAGTTTTCCTTCACCTATTCGATTCACGTGAACATAAAAACGCTATTGTGGGATTCGTCGGATACTCTTCCTTGCCTACCACTATTGTTGATTAGGGAGTTCTGTTGTGACAGCTCGTTTGAAACACATATGTGCTTTGTGAAAATTCAATCCGGAACAAACAAAATTAATTTTGAGTGAAAATGGATAGCGCTGCATTGGTTTTTAATGAAAGATCATCTTCAGACAGAAGAGGACGCTCAGTTAAGAGAAAAAATCGGAAATATTATCGAACTACCAGTAGCAATGTAAGATTTCATACACTCAACCAAATCCGCAATGAAATAGCTGCGGATGTCAAATACATGGGGAAATTCGATTCATTCATTTTCCACGATAAGGTGAATCTCATTCACGATACCGACATATGTATGAATAGTTCACGTCTGCGGATTGCCCGATGCAAATTTGTCACTATTAGTGGATCGTTCCCCCGACGGGTTCCACGATAGAGGTGTATGTTCTACGGCAGCTTTGACTCATTTCACTACACATTTTTGTTAACAAAAAGTAAACGCCTACTCTGCACAGTCAGCCTTCAACTTTTAGAAAGGAAAAGATCATGCGTTCTGACATGCTGCATGATTTTCTTGAGCTTTAGATGCCCAGGACGGTGTCTAAAATATTCACAAATCACTCTGCTTTGATTTAATTGTGCCAGTCTATTTGAAGCTGAATTGCATGCCATCGAAACACGTGCTAGTATCAAACTGACATCTTTAACAAAGAATTTATCAACTACATCAGGGGATCCTCAACCATATCCCCGCGATTACCATGGCTCCCGGCGACCATTTATGTGTGCCCGCCGCTGTACGACCATGATAAGAAAAAAAGTTATGTAAACTCTTTTAAGTATTGAGCCTTTTGCCACTAGATGCCGCTAAAGTGAAAGATCTCTGGTAATATTAATCCGATCTGGCAACTTTTACCAGCGTTTGAAAAGTGTTATTTTAAAATAAAAAAAGCCGCCAACATTTGATCATTTAAAAGTATTATAAAGATTTGTGGAATTTTTGGAAAAAAAAACGATACATTTGCATCTTTCTTCGAAAAAGGCGAAAATGCTGCGAAGGCTCGCGATGAAATTTGGCTGTTTATGGTGAATTTACTTTATCAAAAGCACAAGCCAAAAGATGGTTCGCTCGATTCCGTTCTGGAAATGTTGATATCAAAGATGCGACCCGCTCTGGTCAACCACCGACTGAAAAAATCGATAAAATCCTGAAAAACGTACAGGATAACCGGAAAATAAGCTGTCGTGACATCGCTTCGGAACTAAACATCAGCCACATTACAGTTTCAAATCATTTGGAAAAGAGTGGCTACACAAACAAACTCGACGTTTGGGTACCACACAATCTGACAAAATTTCAATTTGTAAATCGCTGGTGAATCGAAACGAAATAGAGCCATTTTTGAAAAGACTGTATACTGGCGATGAAAAGTGGATCACGTTGGACAATTTGATGTGAAAAGATTGTGATCGAAAAAGGTGAGACTTTGACTGAGAAAACTGACCCCTGAACTACATGATTGGGGTTAACATCCAGACTACGGTTAGCAATTTCTTGGAAGTCAGTCAAAGGAATTCACATAAATAATTAAGAAACTCTTTCCAAAGCTAATCGCATTTACTAAAAGTGTTCTGCTGAAAGCAGTTTCTTGATTTTCATTTAAAACACCTACTGCATCCGTATGTACATATATCTTGAAGGTGATATACTGTTTATCAAGAAATTGTAAATGGTAAATGTTTATACGTATATGTAATGTAGTTCTTATCACTATAAAATATTTTACAACAAGACACCGGAAAATGTAATAGATTTAGTTTAATTCTGTTAATATCGGATACGATATCATGATTGCTTATAGCCACTTTAATGATTTCTTTTAAATGTAGTTCCTACTATTGGCAGAGTTGAGTAATTGTATCGCGGTTAATAATATTGGTTGGGATATGTATTTTTAAATAGTTTCTATTTCAACCCATCGTCTGGTTGTCGTATTTTATTTCATTTTTATTTTATTTTTCATTTTGTATTTTTTTTTTATTATTTTTTATTTTATTTTATTTTTTTTTTATTATTTTGTTCAGGTACTGTGATAGATAAATGCCTGAATATCATACTTAAATCAACAAACAGAAAAAAATAATAATAATAAGAACTCCAAGCAATAAAAAATAATATACTTTAAATTTTTTTTTTATTAAAACTTTAAATAGAGAGCCCCTTTTAGTGCTAGTCCGTTCTGTATTGGAATGGGGGTAGTTTTGGAATCATTTTATAATTTAATATTGTCATCATAAGAATGTTAAATTTATTTTTATTCAATTTTTAGTTATTTTCTTCAAAAATAAAAAGCTGGAGCAATTAAAACTTATCAACTAGTGGAAATTTAACTAAACTACAAACTAAGTTATAGTAGTTGTAGCACCTATTTGGATTTACTGTGTCAATCTCGCACTGGTGCTACTGGTGGAAATTGCATTTCATCGTAAATTTTTGCTGGTGAGTCAATAGCGTCACATAGGCTGCGATATTTGGCCGATTCTGCTGGAATAAAAGAGAGATTGTGTAGTTTTAAAGGTTGTAATTAGAAATATGAAGATGTTGACTGATGAATGAGAGTTCTTGAAAAAGTTTTTTTTTTGTTTGATCTTGATTCTTGTTGGTGTAATTTGTATTGTGGATATATAAAGAAGTCAAGTTGGGTATAGAGTAACCGAAAGGAGAGTTTGCTCTGTAGACTAGACTTTCTTAAACTGCGATTTAGATGATCTATTAGTATTACTTAAGGGATAAGTAGTACTTCTTACTTCGCGGCCCCCTGGGGACTCGGCTACAGGGTTGTTATGAAAAAACAGGAGCACAGGCGACCTGTCCCACGATGACCGCGGAACAAATGGGAAAAATAGTGGACACACCCTTCCCGGCTCACCCTGTTACGCCAATGAACATCTTTCTTGCTTAACAACAAAATATCCCAATGTTCAACGAAGAGGAGCTGATTCTAGCAGCTAAATATCTCCAGAACAATAAGGCCCCCGGCCTTACCTTACGACATACCAGCTTACTTAGGTGGCGCTACAGTTCGGGGTGAACCAGGGCCTCAACCAAAAAACCTCTTCATTTAGTTCGGTCTTTTCATTTACATTATGAATTGAATTGAGACCGTCCCGTCTACCAGAATCTGATAAAATCTTTAGATTTAAAAATATTAGGATATAATGTCGCAGGACATCTACTACGGCGATTGCTACAGATAAAAAGGACAGCGTCTATTCGGGTGCAGATTTGTCATTGGAGGCAGACTTAGGCAAGAAGTCTTGAGTTTCCGGCATGTGAACGAGCGCTTTATGACTATCCGTATCAAGGCTAAATTTTCCAACATTAGCCTAATATGCGTTCACGCCCCTCACGAGGAGATGGACGACGCGACAAAGGATGACTTCTACCAGCTCTTGGACAAGAAAATTATCAAATTATCCTAGGTGATTTTAACGCAAAGCTAGAAAGAGGGGACGTCTTTGGTAGCGTGGTCGGAAAACACAGCCTGCACGACATCACATCCGGCAACGGACTCAGGCTAATCGACTTTGCGGCGGGGCGAAACTTTGTCGTAGCTAGTACGCGGTTCCCACGTCTCGACATTCACAAAGGAACATGGCTCTCCTTTGATCGAAAAACTGTCAACCAAATCGATCACATTGCGATCGACGAAAGGCACTCTTCCTCGGACTTTCCGAGGAGCCAACGTGGACTCGGATCACTACCTAGTTGTAGCCAAGGTACGGATGCGGATATCCACAACGGAGCGAAATCAACGAAATACTGTGAGGAAATTTGACGTCGGGCGGCTACAATCGCAAGAGACCGCCAGAACCTTTGCCGATCGAGTTTCTCTTAATCTTAATCTAAGTCCTATGCCGCCAGCAGCAAATGCGGAAGACCAGTGGCAGCGTTGCCAACAAGCCATCAGCGATGCCGCCTCTGATGTACTGGGTTTCTCTCGGCCACCACAACGAAACCCCTGGTTTGATGAGGAATGCCGGCAAGCACATGCAGCAAAACAAGAGGCGTACAAAGCGGCGCTGCATAGAAGGACTAGAGCTGCTTATGAGCTCTACGTGCGCAGGAGAAAAGAGGAACATCGACTTCTTAGAAAGAAGGAAAACGAGCATGAGAAGCGCTCGATCGAGGAGATTGAGAGACTTTATTGCAGGAATGAAGTTCGAAAATGTTACCAAAAGGTAAAAAGAACATGCCAGGGTTTCAAAGCCAGAACAGAAGCCTGCAGGGACGAAAATGGTAATATAGTAGTAGAATCGCAGTCGGTGCTGAGGATATGGAGGGAACACTTCTGTAGACTGTTAAACGGCGATGATGATCAATATTCCGCTCTCAGGCAGAATGAGCCATTCAACAGTGACGATGACAGTCAAGATTCCCGTCAACCCGATCAGAATGAAGTGAGGATAGCGATATCTAAACTCAAATCCAACAAAGCTGCTGGAGCTGACGGCCTTGCCGCTGAACTTTTCAAGGCAGGAGGAGATGAGTTGGTAAGGAGCATGCATCAGCTCATCGGTAAAATCTGGTCGGACGAAAGTATGCCCGATGAATGGAACCTCAGCATCGTTTGCCCGATCCTGAAGAAAGGAGACCCTCTGAACGGCGCCAATTACAGACGTATAAGTCTCCTCAACATCGCATATAAGATCCTGTCTGCCGTATTATGTGAATGCCTAAAACCGATCGTAAACAACCTGATAGGTCCTTATCAGTGCGGTTTCAGGCCGGGAAAGTCCACCATTAACCAAATATTCACACTACGGCAGATCTTGGAAAAAACTCATGAATATAAAATCGATACGCACCACCTCTTCATCGATTTCAAAGTTGCCTATGATAGCGTGTATAGAGACGAGTTATACAGAGCCATGTCTAGTCTTGGCATTCCTGTCAAGCTCGTCCGTTTGTGCAGAATGACAATGGAGAACTCTCGCTGCTCCATCAAGGTCGGTAAGAACATCACCGAACCATTCGATGTCAGGAAAGGTTTTAGACAAGGTGACGCGCTATCGTGCGATCTCTTTAACATAGTACTTGAAAGAATTGTACGAAACTCACAAGCCAACACCGGAGGCACAATCTTTTACAAGTCTATACAACTACTCGCTTATGCCGATGACATTGACATAATCGGAAGAACTCAGTGGGCCGTCAATGGGGCATTTACAAGTATTGAGATCGAGGCAGCAAAGATGGGTCTAGCGGTCAATGAAAGCAAAACAAAATATATACTGTCTACAAAAAGGACACCCAACATCGGCCGGCGTCTTGGACAGAACGCTACAATAGACAGATATAGTTTTGAGGTAATAAAGGGTTTTGTCCACCTAGGCTCTATGGTGAACTCCGCAAATGACATCAGTAGGGAGATCACACGAAGAATAACTCTTGCCAATCGTTGTTTCTATGGGCTAAGAAGGCAATTGAGTAGCAAAGCCCTATCTCGAACTACTAAGGTAATTCTCTATAAGACACTAATTATCCCAGTCCTGCTGTATGGCGCAGGTAGGTAGAGAAGGTACAATGCCGAACTATACGGCCTGTCCAAGGACATCGACTTAGCCAGAAGAGTTCACATACAGCGACTAAGATGGCTAGGTCTTTTGGAGCGGATGGAGCCCAACGTTCCCGCTAAGAAAGTCTTCGAATCCACCCCGGATGGACGACGCAGTAGAGGATGACCTCGCGGTAGGTGGCGCAAACAAGTGGAGGGGGACCTCAACCAACTTGGCGTGCGTAACTGGAGGCAAATGGCTCGTAACCACGCTGGCTGGAGAGGTTTGTTGGTTGAGGCCCAGGTCCACCCCGAACTGTAGCGCCATCTAAGTAAGTAAGTAATGTCGCAGGACTCAAAAATAAGTTTTTTGAAATGAAGTTTTTTGATTATGTAAAAAGTTTTGATATATTTGTAATTTTTAAACACATGTTTTAGAAGAGGAAGAGGAAAAATGTAAAGCAATATTCAGGAACTATGAATTAAAATGGATTCCAGCAGTTTACAATTCTGAAGTACATTTACAATTTCTGAAGTACAGAGTGCAATCGCAAAATCGAAAGTTGGTAACGCTCCAAGAGATGACCGAGTTCCAGCTGAATTCTTTAAAAATTGTTCAACTGAATTCGTGTCCGCATTAACCAAGGAATACAATAGGATATTTGAGACAGCGAGTGTTCCAAATAGCTTTAAAAGAGCAATAATACCATATTTCCCCTACACAAAAAAGGATCATACGATAACCCTGAAAACTATCGAGGCATTTCGTTCTTGAATACATCAGTGAAGTTCTTTAGTGCTATGATTTTCAACAGGCTAACGCAGTGGATTGGGAATAAGAAGATACTGAATGAATTTCAAGCGGGATTTAGGAGAAACTATTCAACTTTAGACCAAATATTCACCCTGACGAACATTGCGGAGAGCTTCAAAAAAAAGGAACAAGAAGTTATATGCTTTCTTCGTTGACTTTCGCGCTGATTCTATTGCACGTGAAGCACATTTTTATAAGCTATTTAAGATGTGAATCTCAAGCAAAATTGTCGTTTTATTAAAAGCGATGTACGAAAACAACGTCGCTTATGTATGGGATGGTGAGCTTGTATCGGAAGACTTTACAACACGAATGGGAGTCAGGCAAGGATGTGTTCTGAACACGTTACTTTTCATTTTATTTATAAATGAAATAATGGATGCAATTGGAGGGGGAATTCAGTTTGGAAGTATGCAGATACCAGGACTCCTTTTCGCAGACGATATAGTTTTTCTATCTGAATCAGTGGAAGAAATGCAGCGAATGGTGAACCGTCTTGAGCGCTACTGTGAACTTTGGAATCTGTCTGTAAATTTAGAAAAATCTAAAATGATGGTGGATATTCTCGTAATGAAAAATGGACATACAAAGGAGAAATTGTTGCAATAGTATTAATTACGGCAAATCTCAACATGCGAAAACATTTCCAACTCAAACTAGCGGAAGCGAAGAGAGCTGTTTCTTCAGTATGGGGCTGTTGCATCAATAATAAATATATTGAACACAGCGCAAAGCTTAAATTGTTTCGTGCGACTGCAATCTCTATATTGCTGTATGGGGTTCAAGTTTTGGAAAACTGTCAGTTTGATGAGGTTGAAAAATTCCTGAGGTATTTTCTGAAATGCATTTTCCGGCTACCAACCTGCACCCCTAAATATATGCTGCATTTGGAAACAAAAAAAAAAATATTTGGCGCAACAGCTAGGCCAGGGCCTAGCTTCTCGCAACCACTCATGTTGTGTACGTTATATTTTTCACACGTCCCTTCCAGACCTACAGTTTAATACCGAATCCGAACGGCGATTTGAGAAGCTTTTTCGTGACAACAATACTCTCGGATGTTTGTTAGACGCTCGCGAGAGGTGGGATCGTGAAAAAACTTTTTGGTATTTTCTGGGATTCGAACTTGGAACCTCATGCGTAGTGATCCGACACACTAACCACTTACACCACGGCGCCCACATTTGGAAACAACAGTGCCACCTCTATTTTTAGACACGCTTAAGCTGCATTTCGGTTTTATCATTAAAGTGTTGGAGATGGAAGATGGACGGCTGCCTAAACTAGTGCTTAAGAGAGCTATATCAACAAAAGGAAACCTTATGGAAAAGTGGGAAGAGCTGGGGGAGAATTTCAGTCAAAACGTGTGCATTGCAGCAGATATTAACTCTGCTGAGTTAAGGATGGTATTTAAAAAACTTTTAGAGAAAGCAAGCTACACTACTTATGATTGTTGCAAAACGGAAGCTGAAACTTCCCAGCATAGAATGATTTACAACTATAATCTTCAACAGTAGATAGAGTGTTTGCTTGTTAGCCGATGAGTGCAAGTTCAAGCCCCAGCGGGGGAACAGTAATCACCAGCCACCCGAGTATAAAATGGAAAAAAATACCATCGAAGTTTTTCCAACCACTGCACCAACAAGCTCTTACGACGATCGGTTCTACGTACGCACGTACGTCCCGGAGCGATTCGAGGACAATACCTCGACCAAGGATCGTCAACCTCGGCTACACAACTGCTACAACAACAACAACAACATAATCTTCAACAACATACGTACTTTCTCAACCGCTTTCCGCTGAATATGATTAGCCTAATATTTAAACTAAGAGGGGAAATAATAAATTTAAATTACATCCCACATCGACTAGACTGGTCAGTTCTATGTGACCTGTGTAATCTTCAAGAAAGGGAGGATGTATACCATTTTATTGCCAGGTGCACTATCTTAAGTGAGTTTCGTGTGAGATACTTTGGCGCAACTGCATTGGATGTGAATGAGGTCTTGAACATTTTGAACGGCAACCTTGGTTGGGAAGTTTTATATAAATATGCATTAACCGCATTTAACTACAGAGCGCGTATTATAGGAGACTTTTAAATATCAATGTATATTAAAATATAAATTGTCAATCTGGTAGACGGCCTTGGGCCAAACCATATTAAACTTAAGATTATGAAATTGTATTAAAGTATTATTGAAGTTTAAATAAAGTTTTCAAAACTAAACTAACTAACTAGTTCAGTCTTTAGCTATTTTCCTCCAGTTGCGCACTCCAAATTGGTCGAGGTCCGCTTGAACTTGCGCGCGCCACCTCTACTGCGTCGTCCCTCTGAGTTAGATTCGAAGACTCTGCAGGCCGGAGCGTTGGTGCCCATTCGCTCTACATGTCCTAGCCATCTCAACCATCCAATATCAGTTTTTTTACTAGGTCAATGTCGCTGTACAGCTCGTATAGTTCGTTATTGAATCGTTTCCTCTGAAACCCGTCAACGCAAATATCTTACGAAGAAGTTTTCTATCGAAGCGACCAAGGATATCTTCATCCGCTTTCAATAAAGTCCATGTTTCAGCGCCGTAAAGCAGGACTGGAATGATCAGTCTTATACAGAGTCTCCTTGGTTGTTCGAGATAGGGGTTTACTGTTGAATTGCCTTATAAGCCCAAAAAAAAACAGGGATTGGCAAGAGTTATTCTTCGCTTGATTTCTGTGCTGATGTCGTTTTCAGAATTTATAGCAGAACCAAGGTTGACAGTCCCTTACTACCTCGAAGTTATAGCTGCCCACTGTGACGTTCTGTCCAATTCGTCAGTATTGATTGTCCCTTCTTGTTGACAGCATATAATTGGTTTTGCCCTCGTTTATCGCTAAACCCATGTTGGTCGCTTCTTCTTCAATGATTGAAAATGCATCGTTGACGACCCGCATACGGCATACCAGGGGAAGTGATAAAAACGGTTACCCAAACTTGCCCGCAGATATTGCTGACTATGTATAACGGCTGCCTAAATAAAGAGGTCTTCTACAAGAAGTGGAAAATACACCGTTTGGCACTCATCAGCAAGGAAAAAGGATACCCGGATTCCCATCAACGTACAGACCTATGTGCGTTCTGGATGCTGAGGCACGACTCACAGCAGTAATCCAAAGAGCAGGTGGCCTATCCGATCGACAACACAGATTCAGAAAAGGCCACTCCACGATAGGAGCAATTGAGCCCAAAGGGGAAATCACTAAATCACAAGGCGAATCGTCGTGCTGGCAGCTCTGGACTTGAAAAATGCGTTCAATTCGGCCAGATAGGCAGATATGCTGACCGCGCTCGAAATTACCTTTCGGATACCGCAATATCTCTTGAGGATTGTGAAGGACTATCTCAAAGACAGGGAACTGCTGTACGACACCATGAAGGGCCCTCACAGAAAGGAAATCACTGCTGGAGCAGCGCAGGACTCAATCCTGGGACCTGATCTGTGGAACATCTCCTATGATGGTATCCTCCGCATGGAGATACCCGAAGACACCTTCTTAGTCGGGTACGCAGATGACATTGGCGCAGCGATCACCGCAAGGGACATCGAAGAAGCACAGCTAAAACTAAACCAGGTAATGAGACAGGTATTCGCCTGGATGGAAGACCATGGACTTAGTCTCGCTGCGGAAAAGACAGAGATAGTCCTTCTGACTAGAAATAGATCCCGACAATTGTTGAGTTCCGAGTAGGCACAGAAGTGATAGGAAGTAAAACGTCAATAAAGTATCAAGGAATCGCTCTGGACCCTAAACTCACATTCTGGCAACAGATCAAGTCCGCATCTGAGCGAGCTGCAAAGGTCGACGTCACTTAGTAAGCTCATGGGAAACACCCACGCCATTCTCCTGTATGGGTGTGAGATCTGGGCCAATGCAGCTAAGCAGGAGTGTAGTGGTAACGACGTCAATTACCACGCTAATGGTTCATGGTTGAAATCCTGATGTCAGCAAGCATTTATTTATTTGTCATGAAATATTGCGAAAGCTCTTTGAATACTACTGCGAAGGCATAACACTGGCAGTAGCTTGGTCATATGGCTGGAAAAATTGTTCACTCTGTGGATGATGATTTTGTCTATGACACCGGTTATCAGGGAAAAAATACTGTGAATCAGAAGCAAAGACAAAAAATAACAAAAATCTCCCCAGTTATCTGGACGCCACACCCGGAGTTTCCCTGAAGCATAAACAACTGAGCTTCAAACAGCTACACTAAAAATCTTTCTCCATCTCTATCTATCCTTTCCAACGCCCGCACAGTGTGTAAACATATTAAGAGTATTCATAACCCCTTGAGTGCGCGCAAATTATAAAAAAAAAAATAGCCGCAGTACAAAGGCGAGGAGCCCTTCGAGTTGTAAGCTTCTATCGCACAATGTCGGAACCAGCCATCCTCGTAGTCGCGGGAGTGACCCCATCGACCTCCTAGCGGCAGAGAGGAAGGGCGTCCACGACAAAAAGGCGGAAGTAGTAGCGGAATCGGCAGGATCGACTTTGTCATACAGTTCTTAACCGGACATGGATATTTCAACCGATACCTCCACAAGATGGGTAAAGTAGGGAAATGAGCACCACTGCTTTAGTCACAATCACTGTACAGTATTCGATCGCCTAATACCGAAATGAATACTCTACTTGATTTCTCTCCTATGCGTGGGTGCTTGAATTAAATGGAACATGTTTAAGTCTAACTGTTTATAACACACTGAGTACATTGAGTACACCGAACGCACTGATTTAAACGAGTGTCCTAGCTTTAATCGAGTGTAGGTAAAAAACATATTGATAACTATTGATTTGATTTGATAAAAAGAAAATGAATGAAGAAACTCAATTGGCACGATTTAGAGAAAGAAAACCTAGACATCTCCCTTTTTTTAAATAGTATCGCTTCTTTTATTTCAATTTAATGATAGTCAATATCCTTCATTAGCACCCTCCTGCATTATTACCGCAGACTTCAACTGTTTGGCGAGGTATTGTATTTTGTGGCTTATTGCAAATCAAGAATATTGAAAAACCGAAGGACATAACTTCCTGTAGAAACGTTTATGAAAAGACCAAAAAGGGTCATGATTTGGGACAATACCAGATGTACATACATATTTGCTTCTACATTCGCCAAAGATTTAATATACATATATAAATAAAATACTAATCGCTTATTCAAACCAAGAAACACCAAAAGGACATTATTCACCTCGCACAAAGTTTAAAAGTGTATAACTGGATTAAAAGATAATCTTAATTGAATACCTGTGAGTTCATCGACCTGATCTCCTTTCAAAATTCCAGCATATGAGTTATCCGGTTTCTTTTCTGGATTTTCTATCACTACCGCTGGAGTTGGGGACAGCTTATTCATGCTCTCACTGAGATTCAGTTCTGCAAAAGAAAATACAGTCAATACAATTCCAAAAACAAACCTGCCCATCACTCCCGTCATACCAATAACTCCCTCGAGGGTACTCCTCAAGTCATGAACTCGTACCAATTTACAACTACCTCCCTTCGTATCACTAAAGTCATATATATACATAAAACCATCTTCACACGCCACCATCAGCTTAAGCTCCTTTTGTACTTTTGCCAAGCCACACACATGTTTCAGCCCTGGCTGCGACAACACCGCCGTCGCAAATGCTCGATCCTGATTGAGAACATCACAGACCTGACTAGGAAAATACGTCGACACAGCTTTCGTCAAATACCCCGACCATCCGCCCGCCGATTCCGGTGTCTGCACCGCATTAATATCCTCCAGTGACGATGCTCCAACTATTTCGGAATCATCCAACACAGCCTTACGTTCGGTCAGCTCAACAGCTTTGGAATCGATTTTAAATATATGTACAGTTTCAGTATTTGAACTGGCGCAGAGGAAATCTGCATTGGCGCTGAACACAAGGGAAGCAATCCGCACACATCGCTTGACGCCGCGTCGGAACTCCTGAACTCGCTGACCGTTCTTTACACAGAACACTCGGATCACAGTACCTCGCTCTGAGGCGGTGGCAATTAGCACTCCATTGGGGGAGAAACTTATCGCTGATAACGCAGTCTCATGAGCTTTAATCGTAAGACCGGGTTTCAGTTTGTTCGCATTGAAAATTCGCAGTTCACCCGATGTCGCTGACACCGGATAGGCCAAATGTGAATTCAGCGACAATGTACACAGACCCAGTTCATTAGGTGAGATGTTCTCAATGGAATGCAGAATTTTCATGTCACGAATGTCGTGTATGTGAATACTTTCAGCCAGGCACACCACCAAGCGGTATCGATTCATTCGTACGCATAGGATTGTCGATGGATACACACAATTGCAGATGTCTAGCTTTTTCTTGAAGTGCAACATCTTTAGGCAATTCGGTTTGTTTTCGGTGACCAGCACCACCAGACTGCTGTTGAACAATCGCTCCACAATTCGAATGTTCTCATTCTCTTTGGAATAGATTTCATCGACCTTGTCGACAGATGAGATCGAATAGAGACGGTAGCCAGTTTTACTCAGCACCGAAATTGAACTGTAAAGAGAAAGGAGAAGTTTTAAAAAATATTTAAATGATATTTGTAAGAAAATTAAGAAATACTGAAGACAAAAAAAAAATAAATAAATATTTGGCGCAACAGCTCTTTAAAAGTGCCAGGGCCTAGCTTCTCGCAACCACTCATGTTGTGTGCATTATATTTTTCACACGAATGGAAGGGACCTACAGTTTAGTGCCGTATCCGAACGGCGATTTGAGAAGCTTTTTCGAGACAACAATACTCTCGGATGTTTGTCAGACGCTCGCGAGAGGTGGGACCGTGAAAAAACTTTTTGGTGTTTTCTGGGATTCGAACTTAGAACCTCATGCGTAGTGATCCGACACACTAACCACTTACGCCACGGCACCCACAATCAGAAGAAGACAACAAGAGGAAGCATTTTCCCATTGGCTTCGATAGTTGCCTAGGGAATCTTCAAGTGCAGACAATGGAGATCTACTGAGCATAAGAGAAAGCGAGAAATGAAGATAGCAAATACTTTTTAACCAATAAAAAAAAACTGCAATGGGTGAGATTAGTTAAGGCTTAGGGGGCACTACTACTTAACATCGGACCTTCCTGCTAAACACGAGAGTATCACCTACGCAGATATTTCTTTGACCTACAGGATCAGCAGATTTACCTCCATTACACTTCGCCTTACTCTAGTCAGGCGTTCAATATCTTAAATAAGATTAATCTTGGAGATGGTGATGCCTTAAGTGACAACGAAAGTATTTAAGGGTGACCCACTGCATGATCCGTTGCTTAACGACTTTGAAAAGGATTTTGCCACGTATTTTCATATTTTTGACAAAAAAAAGGGATGAGCCTCAACAAACCCTATTTAGAACAATTTACAAATATTAGACCTATCTGTTAAGGGTGGCAATGGTGTAGTGGTAACGTCGTCAATTGCCACTCTAATGGTTCATGGTTCAAATCCTGATGTCAGCAAGCATCTATTTCTCACGAATAAAGTCAACAAAAAATAATAATACAAAGCCTGGTCATATGGCTGGAAAAATTGTTCGCTCTGTTGGATAATTGATATGCATATGACATCGGTGGTCGCGAAAAAAAAAAATACTGTAAATCAGAAGCAAAGACAAAAAAAAATAAAAAAATTCTACCCAGTTATCTGGACTCCACCCCTGGAGTTTCTCTGAAGCATAAACAACTGAGCTTCAAATCACTACACCAAAAAATGTTTCTCTCTCTCTATCTATCCTTTCCAACGCCCGCACTGTGTGTTAACATGTTAAGGGTATTCATAACCCCTTGAGAGCGTGCAAATTATAACAAAAAAAGATTTACTATAATTATGTGTTAATACACGTAGATTCATATTTTGTTCGTCTTGCGAATGATTTTTCTTCTCCGGGCGACTACTGATTTGAAATTCGTAGCAGTGTCCGACAAGAATGCATACTATCTAATCGCATAGAATTGGATTTGCACCAAATGTTTGCTGGTTTGGTGATAGAGGCAAACCAGGAAGGACTGAGAATAAACTCCGTCAAAATCAAAATCCTCAGTCTTACTGACAACTCATCAACTTCACAGATTGATGTTGCAGGGCAATAGGTCGAGAGAGTACCAAATATTCGATACATTGACCACACTCTAGGAAAAGTACGAAAACTCAGATCATACTCAGAGCACACTCTATGAGCTCAGAATAAATTAAGAGAGAAGTCTGAACAAAAGCCAAAGACGCATTTGACAGAAGGGGAAATAGGGGAAACAAATTTCAAAACAAATAAAATGGCGAACGAGGCTTGTTTTTCTGGCGTAGGTAACTTTTTTTGACAACACAGGCTCTGCTCTGAACTAAAAAAGAAAAACGCCCATTGTAAAGAAATGATTTTTCTTCTCCGGTTCAAAAACGGCTCCTGATGGTGACGGGTCAGAAGCACAGTGTACCCATTTTCGCAACTTTATGTCTTTTCCCATCTTTGTTAGGTGTCCAAGGACCTTACCTCTTCTAAGTTATTTAAAAAGTATCTTCAAAGGTACTTTAGACTTGTCTTGGCATTCACAGAGTATATCGATAATCCTAGTCTCATAGCGTGCTTCCTTAAGACAAAAGCCAGAGAGTATTACTATCGCTGTTTTTAGCCGTGATCTTTCTAATTTTATGATCTCCCCCCATCAGCGAGGCTATGATCCGCAAACAAGGGATCACAACCCTCCCACTTCGCCGCATTTCTACTGATCAGACTGTGGGGTTCGCCTATTTGACCTCAGAAAATATCGGCAGGCCTGCCGATTTTGGATCACTCGGTTACTGAGGCCAATGAAATGCTGATGTCGTCGCATTTGTCTGATCCAGACGTTTATAGGCCTGCCTTTCCTAGATCTCGATATCTTTGGAACGTTCATTGATATTGCGTTTTTAACAGGGTTCAAATGATCTCTTCTTTGAACGTGGCAATACCATCTGAGCCGGTCGCGCTCTATCTTTTGTACGATGGTTTCCTTGATGTGAAAGCTTCCACGGATCTTCGAACTTCTTATTCGATCAAGCTCTGTCACTCCTGCTGTCATGCGAAGCATCTTCATCTCAGCTGCCGTTAATTTACTCTCCTACGTTTTGTACATCGTCCAACATTGTGAACCGTATGGTCAAGTGGTAAAAGATACAGAAAGATGTTGAGTGCAGCCGTAGGCGTTGTGCGTAGAGCACCCGTGATGGCAATGCAGGCTGTTCTTTGTACCATGGCCAACATATCCCGTACGATTTGTGTATTCATTGCAATTATTCCACCACAAAAGAGCCCCATACGTAATAATTGGTCTGACTATTATGATGTATAGCCAGTGTATCATTGCAGGCTTCAGGCCCTATTTTTTTTTTTTTTTTTGAGCATTGTACTGTAACCCTTGCGGACTCTTTCCTGTATATTAAGTTTCCAGTTTAGTTTTCTTTCTAGCATCTAGCGCGAATCGAAAGGGAAACTCCAGCTTTGGCAGCCAGCTCTGTTTTATCCGGGTTGACGTGAAGTCCACAATCTCTAGCCCATTTTCCGAGACTATTAAGAGCTAATTCCATCATTTCACTTAATGTATCTAAGAATTTTCCCAGGACTAAAATCACCACATCCATACATATTTTAGACTTCTCTAGTGGCTTCACTTCCATTCGGGTTTTCCGGGACAAAAACAGAATATGTTCTACCGATACATCCATTTCAAAATTCAGTTCAAAATGCTTACAATAATGTTAACACAACGAAATCAAACTGAATGAGCAATATGTACAACGTACATACATACATATATCCCAAATACTAATTTCGATAACGGTTTCACCAAAAAAAAACGCCGAATATGTACTTATATTACAACCTGAAGCATTTAAAAGTGATGTACTCTATTTTTTTTTACATTTTGTGCGAGGCCACAGACTTTCTACGTAATCGCTGGAAATATCAATACCCTAAAAATTTCCTCGAAAAAGCAAAATTAAAATTAACACCTCAATAATGTTGATTAACAGTCGACAGCGTGTAACAAAACAGTAGAAACAGGCACCGAAACGGCACCAGTAAGTTGAATACACACTTAACGTAAAGGCAACGACACATTCTCGCGCGGATGCATAAGCATACCTTCCACTACCCACTTCTGACAATAAAAATCCAACGACAAGTGCCGGTCGGTATTCCTAGCAACGAATGCCACCGGCTCGGTCGTTGTACTAGTGTGAACTATCGCATCAGGTCAAGACTTCAAAACTATCTAGGCTAATGCTGAACGTAATGGATTCTGATGAATTGATTTTGTTAAAATGATTGCAGCACATCAGTAACCAGAAGCATCGGACGACCTTACAGACGACTTTCCCATAGATAATACATTATTCAGATACATTTGCATCTTTTCAAACGTTTCTGTAGGAAAAACGAGGTGGAAGAAACTACTCTCCATTTCCTTTGCACTTCCTTAGTCATATACTTATGTTATATACAAAAGAATATCTGAGAACGCATCTCTTCTATAATCTCAAAGACCTGAAGAATACTGAAAGTCAAACGCATCAATCCTACACTTCATAAGAAGCTGTGGATAGCTCAATTTGCCCATTAAGTTCAATACATACTACATACTCTACCAGTTATCCTCATTTAAAATTTTGACATAAGTCATAATGCAGCGGTATTCTTCGGATCCATTTTTAAAACTTTCATTTTCACCTGTTCTCTGCTACCTGATTACAAACTTTAAAAAATTTAATGAAGCATAAGGTAACTCCTCATTTTTGGCTTTTTGCCTACTTTAACAGGGACAATTGATTACTCCATCTGTAAAAATACAAGAAAAAACAATTGTTTTTAATATTTTTGTTACTGTTTATATTTTGTAGGTCCTTCGTTTTTGCATGCAACTGAATAGTGTTGCCAGGTGCTTAGGCCAACTTCCCCCCAGAATAATTTTAAATTTTAAATTTTTTTTTTTTGCAATTTACTTTTTATTAAAATTATTAGATACCTATGTAGGTATACATGAACATACATTTATACATCTATATTTATATATATTTACACATATCTCTATTTATGTATAATATTTACACATAATCGAAAAACTTAGAAATAGTATTTTTCTCTAACTTAAAATTCTGTGACTAGCAGATGGCATCAAAAGACTTATGATCAAATAAAAAGAAATAATAATTAAGAAACTTTTTATGTGTCGGAGCAATATTCCAAAAGAATATCTTGATATTCACAGTCATTTAGTTTGTAAATATTTTCTGTGTTAAACATTTTCAACATACTGTCTGTAGGTATAAAATTGTTGCACCCAGAACAGAGAATATATCTTACACTTAAAATGCTGTCAGCTGTTTCAGTAGACATTATATTTCTTAGCTTATCTTTGATTATGCTAAAAATAGAAAATGCTCTTTCCACACTTGCATTTGAAAATGGCAGTGATAAGAGTGTTGTTGCTAATTTGCTTATGTGAGCGTACTTTTTGACACCAGCCGCATCCTTTTTTCCAAAAACTTCAGCCCAGAAGCACTCTGACGAATCAAGATTTGACCAATTAGTCGTATGAAGTAAATTCCATTCATAATGTGCAACATCGGGATCTCCACAAACCCGCCTAAATCGGCTGATGAGTTGCGATATATCTGGTTTCACCTGATTAATTGCATTTTCTATTGAAAAAATAAAAAATTTTTCCAATACGCACAAATTATCAGGTATACGTTGTTGCACTTCTTTGCATAATTCGATTAAGAATTTCTTACAGCGTTCCTTTACAGTAGCATAGTTGACAACTCATTAAAAGCAAATCCAAAGTTAACGCAGCTAGTTGGCATTATATGTGACTCAAAGTTGCGGCTCTATATTTGCACTTCAGCACATTTGCCTAACAAATCGGACTTAACAACCATTTGCATTATTGACTATGTCAACTGCTGTAAATCTTTAAATAATTTTAACGGATCAACATTCTCTCCTTGAAAGAGTTTATTTATTGTACTTTAATTACATGCTTTAGAATGTTTTTAAAAAATGTTTAAAGTTTATTTTCCCCGGATGTATAAATTTGGCTAAGTAATTCAGCTATATAGCATCTTTCGTTTGTTGCAGCTAATCGAAAGTGTAATTGCAACGAGCCCCACTGCTCTAAAATTTTATCGATGGCGTTAAATCTGGCAAGCCACTGTGTTCCGGATAATTTATCAAATTTTTGAGGAGATTTATTAGAGATCAATTTATAAATGTTAGAATATTCAAGTTGCCTTTTTGTACTGTGAGAAAACCAATTATGCGTATCTACTAAACAATTGAAATTCCTCGGCAAAACTTTGGATGCGTTTTCTGCTGCAAGGTAGAGAGAATGGCAAATGCACCTTACAACAATCAAATCAGGAATGTCTTCTTTTAAAATTGTAATGACAGAATTATGTCTGCCTATCATAACGTTAGCGCCATCAACTCCAATTCCAATTAATTGACCGTAATTCAGACCATCAGACTGTATTTGATTCTTTATTGCTGCAGCGATTGTGGCTGAATCCCGTTGTGCGATTTGCAGTAGTTTATAAAAGGTTGTTACGACTTTCTCCTTGCTACGACAAAAACACCTAACGATGAAACACAGAACCTTTTTATTGTCAATATAAGTACTTTCGTCAACTATTAATGAGAAGAAACTATCTCCAACATCAGCTACACGATCTTTCAAAAAGCATAGTGCGATAACGTTTTTTATAAGCGCGGCATTTAGTTCTAGGGATTCGCAGTTCACTGAGAGTACGGCCCAATTCAAAAATGCAGTGTTGCGGCAGTGTTGCAGCAACATTAAAGCAGCAAGTTCAAAAAAGCAACATTTTGGCAGTGTTGCTCAAATCAAGTTTTTTTTTGCAACATCTACGCAACCAAACGTCAAAGAAGAACAACCTGCGCAACAGTTGTTTTGCTGTTACTTTCTTTGAGAAATGGATGAAAGGTAAACGTTTAACAATTTTTATGTTCTATTTGTATAATATATGTAAATATTTTTACTACATTCTCAATTTTTTTCTATTGTACATACCATTACAACACAATCGTTCATAAATGTCAAAATAAATTGCGCAGGGCAACAGCAACAGAAACCCTGTTCTTTTGCCGCAACACTGCACAGTTTTTTGACGTTTTTGAATGCACCCTACTTGATTCAACATCTAATTCACTTAAGGGACTACTTAGGTGGTCAATAGTATTAATTGAGCAATGTCCAGCAGCAAATGCAGCCAGCTTAAGTTCAATTATTTTCCTTTTAATGCTTACAGCTGGACTTATAAAATTTGTAATCTGCTGAATATTTGCAACGGTTACGCTCTGTTTTACGAAATCTTTATGCTTCTTTGTCTCCTTATGAGCGAGAAGATCTTTCTAATGAGCCATTTAAAATACTATTACATTACTTGCAACGAGCTTTCGACTCATTTCCTTCTCCAGGTATATCTGCTAACCATCCTATAAAAAAAAACATTTGTTTGGATCATATATGGGACTTACGCAGTGCGGAAACTAACTAATGCTTAGTTTGGACTGTCATTACTTTAAACAAGAATTCCAATTATTAAAAATAAAAACATATTGCCTTTAAAAACTGCTTCTTTTTCCCACTGCTTTTTGTACTTTTGCGAATAATTAATTCGACTCTTTTCTTTCGGCATGTCAGGTTTGCTTTTATTTCAATTATGTAACTTAAATTTAAAACTCCACTTAACTTTCAAATATCTGTTTAAAATTACCTTTAACCTTTAACCTAACCACAGAAAAACAATGAATAGATAATTGACTTGCCACACCAAACACTCTCAGTTTTCCATCCAACTTCCAAATTCCAATAGAAACCGACGCACAATAGGAGTTTGTGAGAATTTGTGCGTACTGCTTTCCTTTAAGTATATCCTGGTTATCTACACACTGGCAGCAACGCATGGTTGGTAGGTAGGTAGGTGCAAGTGCTCTCAGATGTGATATTGCATTAGTATATTTATCAAAAAAATTAAAGAAAGAATGTACCTAATTATTGGGGAACTTTAAATATTTCATTGCTTTAAACCATTTATTCCAAATGAAGTTGGTTGAAATTTTTTCTATGAAAATTCCCCCCAGATCTCCCCCTAATGCGTTGTCCACCCAGATTTGCCCCTAACGAGCAAAAATACCCCCAAACTGGCAACACTTACTGAAAGTCTATTTGTTTAAAGATAACACTTCCCCAGCTTACCACTAAACAAAACAAACTAAACAATAAAATACATAAAACTATGCCACAGACTCCTATAATAAATAATCCCCTTTCCCCAACTTCACAGAAATTGCCAACGTAAATTTTTAATTTCAGTGCGCCTCCCCCTCCATAAGAAAAAACACAGCAACACTACAGATTAACCATTTTCCCTGTATCACCACCACCACCACCACCAATCCCCCGCACCCGTCAAACGCTATTACTTTTATTTTTTTTTTGTCAAATCATTTTTTTTTTTCTTCTAACCAACCCCAAAAACAAAATCAAGTCCGCATTCGACCTTGAAGAATGTAGGAAAGATTATTGAAATAATATAACAAACCCCACCCACAACTCTCTCTTTTCCACTAACCCGAATCAAGCATCGAAGAACTAAAAGAAATTTAAAGTCCAACACACCACTCATCATTAAAAACAGCGCGAGATTCTTCTCATTAATGGATGACAGAAAATCACCATAGTTGCGGAAGTTAATGTAGTTAAATAAATATGTAATGTAATAAATTATAAGCCCTCTCGGGCTTCCAAAAATTGCCGTAGCGGACGGTATTTCACGTCCTCATGGCGGGGTATTGGTTAAAGTTTTCAACTAGCAATAATCGCACCTCGGTAGGACCTCATTGGTTACGATATCGCCTCTGCGCAAAGCTAACAAATAACACACCAACATTCTCTTTAGTCATTTTTTCTGCAAAAAGTAAGTGTGAATTATAAAAACGAATCAAACTAGTAGCTATATTTTTTTTTCTTTTTTTTTGGATGAGTAAACACAAACAAATTTCATAAAATATCTCGTTGAGGCAATTGTTGCACATAATGTACGAGCATTTACCTAAAGAAATTGAATACGTAAACTAAATCAAATCAAATGCAATGCAGTATATGAGCAATGCGTGTGTATGGGGAGGGGCATTGCGTACTTGGAGGATTCATAAGTGACGGTGGTGTTCTTTTTTTCGATTTTGTGTTGCTGTTTCTTGTGCTCTTTTCTAGTCGTGTAGTGAGGGTTATTCTATTGCATAATGGAAATTGATGTCCAGGGCAGAGAGGAAGGGTTGTTGTATGATGTGAAGGTGGAGAAAATCAGATTTAACGGAATGTGAGCTATTGGGATAGTATGACCAGTGATGTTAGTTGTTAGTGGCGAAATAAGTCGAAACGAATACGTCACACTTGTAATTAGAATGAATTTGAATGCATAAATTAGCTGATAAGATATACAATGTCGCTTGAGTTTCATATTAATTCTAGCTGATGAAAGGTATGAATGTTTGGGAAAGATACTTTTTGCCGCTTTGTTTCGTATCGTGATTTTGATTGCATTTGTCAGGCATCATACAGTAAAAAATAAATAACAATAACACCTACAACTAACATATAATAGCTTGGAACTAGTTCTAAATTTACTGTTTTCTACTTATGAGTTTAGCTTCACGGCTATACCATATGTAAATATAATATATTTAACATAATGCAGCCCCCCTGGCAGCTGACCTCCTCGTGGTGGGGGGCGGGTAACGTGACTGGGATGTGCAGATGGGGTAACTTCCCATCCATACAATCCAGTTACGGCTAACAAAGCGCACACCCCATGATGACAAGAAGGAAACGACCTCGGATATTGCCAAGCCTGGTAAGCCAGGGCATCCTTTGGAGCCAGGCCTGAAGGGTGTCAGTATACGCCTGTCCCGCTCGGCAGCCGGCCGGATCAAACCCGAAATGGCTACGAACTTCCTGTCAATGGTCTCGCGAACCATTACGGGGGTCAAGGGGTGAGCGTGCTATGAACCGATAGGGGCACAGATGGACTCACTGAGTTTCGACAACGGCATCGACTTAGGATAGGCACATGGAACGTCTCATCGCTCACGGGGAAGGACCTTGAGCTTGTTGGGGAGGCTGTTAAAAGTCGACTAGATATAGTTGGCGTCTCTTTAACAAAGCAGAGAGGTTCTAAAACTGTGGACCTTTTGGATGGGTGGAAGCTCTTCCTGTCAGGAGTCGCACCCTCAATGTCTGCTCAGGCGGGAGTGGAGATACTCACAAGTCCCAGGTTGACAGACAGAGTATTGGAGTGGATACCATTAGGAGGGAGAGTTGCGATCTTAAAGCTCAAGCTTGAAAGATCAACTCTGGCATTGGTGCAGGTGTATGCACCGAATCTTCAGTCAGAGTATGCAACTTTCTTATATGAAGTTGATGTTGCCCTTGAAAAGGTTGCAGATATGGATTCTTTTGTCCTGATGGGTGACTTCAATGCTCATGTGGGTGTAGATGTTATGACATGGGGAAGTGTGATTGGGAGGAACGGTAATCCTGATCCTGATGAACGCGAACGGAGAGAAGTTGTTGGATTTTTGTTGTGAAAGTGGCTTATTCATCACGAATATCTTTCCACACAAAGACATTCACAAATAGACATGGTACCGTCAGAGTCTTCAGCAGAAGTCGCTGATCGATTTCTTTGTGGTACCATCGTGTCTGAAGAGAATGGTTTGTGTGTTCGCGTATTGAAAGGGGCCGAACTGTCAACTGATCATCACTTAGTGCTGCCCAAATTGTATCTTAGCGAGAGAGTGCCTCCCCTACCAAAGCGTAAACCAAGGATGGTTACACGCATACGATGGGAGAGGTTACAGGACGATGAGATACGGGAGACATTTGCGCGGCAAATATCTGAGAGGTTTGAATGAATTCCTACTGTTCCATCAAATGTAGAGGAAGAATGGCAACTGTTTTCAACAGCGGTTATTGCCTCTGCGGGAGATGTTTGTGGAGTGAAGCGGCTTGGTGTGGCGGCTGGTGGTGAGAAAAGGACAGCTTGGTTTAAAACGCCCGGAGTTCAAGAAGCCATCAGAGAGAAGAAGAGAGCCTTTAAGGTGTGGATTCACTTGGGGAACTCCGATTCTCGAAATCGGTACACTGAGGCGCGAAGAACCTGCAAATTAGCTGTGAAAACAGCGAAAGAACAGTCTTGGAGGGAGTTTGGCGAAAAATTGGAATGTGACCACAGATCTGCAAATAAGATAAGATAAGAGGAAAAAAGTTGAATATCGTTGAAGGAGTTAAATCCAAAAACGGTACACTTCTTTCCAATGAGAAGGACATCTTACGCAGATGGAGCGAGCACTTTTCAGAACTGCTCAATCCCGAACAGGACACCGAAGATGACAGACCTATTGTCGAGAGTTGGGCGGAAAGTAGTCCTACGGTAGAGGAAGTAACTTTGGCGATCAAAGCGCTAAAGGTTGGCAAATCTGCTGGTGTGGATGAAATTCGGCCAGAAATGCTCAATGCTTTAGGTAAAGAGGGAGTACAAAGGCCCTCGCGTGTGATTAAAGTGGCCTGGGAATGCGGTGAAACACCTGGTGACTGGCAAATTGGGGTGATAGTTCCTCTTTTTAAAAAAAGGGGACAAAAGAGATTGCGCCAACTATAGGGGTATATCTCTTTTAAGTCTCCCTGGAAAAGTCTTCGCTAAGGTGCTAGAAACGCGTTCCAGAGCTGTGGTTGAGGACAGTTTGGGGGATGAGCAGTGTGGTTTTCGTCCCGGTAGAAGCACAACCGACCAGTTATTCACTCTCAGAATGGTTCTTGAGAAGGCCTGGGAGTATGCCAAACCTGTCTACACTTGTTTTGTAGATTTGGAATAAGCATATGATGGGGTTCCTCGAGGCAAACTCTGTAGTGTTCTGCAAGAGTATGGGATTGATAGTTCTCTCTTAAGGGCGATTCAGTCTTTATATGGTATACAAACTGTAGAAGCTGTGTTCGGATAAACGGTGTTAAATCAATACCCTTCACTGTGGGCGTTGGACTCCGCCAGGGGTGCGTTTTGTCACCTCTCCTCTTCATTGTACATATGGATTGGATGTTGCAGCGCAGCCGTGGCGGGGAATGTTTCGAAGTGGGAGACCTAACGATTAGTCATCTTTGCTCTTTGCGGATGATTTGGTCATCCTTGGGTCCTCTCAAACCGAACTTCAGCGCGCACTCGAAAGGTTTGTAGCCGTTTGTGATGATGCTGGAATGAAGATCAACGTGAACAAGTCAGAAGTAATGGTCGTTTCCAAAAAACCCATTCAGTGCACTCTTCATGTTAGTGGAGTTCCACTGAAGCAGGTGGATAAGATTAAGTACCTCGGGGTCCTATTCACGAGTGATGGGAAGAGCAATGCCGAGTTATCCTCTAGAATTGGTCAGGTTGGATCAATTTTGGGAGAGCTTGCCCAATCTGTTGTAAGGAAGGCTGAACTTAGCGTTCAAGCTAAGCTATCGGTTTTTAACTCGGTGTATGTTCCAACTCTCATTTATGGTCATGAAATTTGGGTAGTGACCGAAAGAATAAGATCGCGGGTACAAGCTGCCGAAATGAGGTTCCTTCGCGGTGTTACTGGAATAACTCGTAGGGATCGAGTACGCGAGGCGCTCAATGTTGAGCAGCTACTTCTCCGAACGGAACGATCTGTGCTTCGATGGTTTGGTCGCGTAGTGCGTATGCCCCCAGACCGGCTTCCAAGACGTGCCATGGTGGCCGTGGCATCAGGTAGGCGACCCCGTGGTAGGCCTAGAAATAGATGGTTGGACCAAGTCCAGCATCTCTCCTGAAGCCGTCTAGGGATTCCTCCTGATGAGTTGGAGTCGATGGCGGAGGATCGAGAAGGATGGAGGGTCCACCTGAGCATCCTACCCCTGCGACCCTCATGAAGGATTAGCGGGCCATTGAAAATGTATGTATGTATGTAACATAATGCATGTCCGGGTTCGGCCATAAGTCAGAATGGGGTTTAAAGATTTAATGACTATTCTTTTTCTCCAGATTGTATGAATAACATCCGCGAAACTGTGATAACTACCGTTCGATCAAGCTGATGTCACACACCATGAAGATCTTTGAGCGGATATTAGGTAGCCGACTGCCAAAAATAATACGGCTATCTGATGATCAGTGTGGGTTTGTCTCCGGTAAATCAACCACAGATTCAATACAAAGTATAAGGATCATAATGGAAAAACATCGTGATTCATTAAAGGATTTGCATATTGTATTGATTGACTTTGAAAAGGCATTCGACAGACAACCACGAGATCTGATATGGGTGGCGCTAAGACATCGCGGGGGTTCCAAAAATCTATGGACAGATGATCATGGACATGTACGAAGGAGCAAAGACAAGAGTAAGATGCCCCGCTGGAGTAACCGAAGAGTTCCCAATCAAAGTCGGGGTGCACCAGGGAAGCGTTTTAAGTCTTTTGCTCTTTATTAAAGTCCTTGATTATCTGCTTGAAGGTAAAATGATGGAACCCAAGGTACATCAGTTATTCTTTGCTGACGATGAAGCCATCATGAGTGAGGATCCTACATCCCTGCATCGAGCACTTGATGTGTGGGTGGACGTTCTGGAGGCAAATGGGTATCGTATTAGTTCAAAAAAGACAGAGTACTTGTGCTGCCCGTTCTCTGCTCCACTCAGGCCTATTCCAGACATTTATTTGAATGGAACAGTGCTTCCCAAGTGCGAAAAGTTCAAATATCTGGGATTTACGATCAATAGCAAAGCAACTTGTGACGACGACATCAATCATCGCGTAAGCGTAGGGTGGAAAGCGACCGGCTCAGATGGTATTGCCACGATCAAAGAAGAGGTCATTTGAACCCTGTTAAAAAGGAAATATCAATGAACGTTCCAAAGATATCGCGATCTAGGAAAGGCAGGCCTATAAACGCCTGGATCAGACAAATGCGACGACATCGGCATTTCATTGGCCTCAGTAACCGAGTTATCCAAAATCGGCAGGCCTACCGATATTTTCTGAGGTCAAATAGGCGAACCCCACAGGCGGATCAGTAGAGATGCGGTGAAGTGGGAGGGTTGTGATCCCTTATTTTCGGATCATAACCTCGCTGAAAAAGGAAGAAGAAGTATGAATAACATCTGGAGAAAAAATAATGGAAAGCTTCACAACTGAACAAAAAACCGCAATAATAAATTCAATTCAAATTCGCAATTATTCAACATTGCACCTGACCATCTGGCCTTACTTATTTAAAAAGGAAGATGAAAGTGCAGTCACGGAAAGCGGTATCGGCTTTTGATTGAACATTTTTTACATACTGCTGTTGGTAACAGAACTCAGATGTAGTCATACTAATCATACCGCCCGAACCACAATGGCACTTTTAAGACAATTTTTTTTTGTGTTATGTGAACAGGCCCGTGTATTTAGGGATCTGCATTGCGATTGATCGGGCAACTACTGACTGCTTGGGACAGTAGCGCAACAATCAAGTTCGTGATGAAGTGCTTGCTTTACCTCCTAGTGGTGGTCCCCGGGCAACTATACGTATAAACCCTTATACGTGTAGGCTAAAATTGCAAGTGCGGATTGTCTAGGGCCTTGATTCTAGACTAGGTAACGTGGGTCAGCAACCTGCGATACTGAAACCAGCTCGCTACAGAAACCGACGCTATGCCTCGGATAAGGAATGATCACATGTTGACGACTTTTGGCTATTGTACGCGGACAAAGATAGGTTTCTGGAATGTAAAGACACTCCTCGACTCGGGAAGCAAAGGTCCTTACAATGCCATATTCCTTCAATTGGAAAAAGAATTAATGCGATATAGACTGGAAATTTTGGGGGTAAGTGAAATCAGATGGTTAGAAGCGGGCGAGTACCAGTCCCCAACGCGTAACACTATACTACTCTATTCTGGAAGACCATCCGGAAGTCCGCAGGAATAAGGAGTCGGACTACTGTTAACAACAACAGCACGCAAGGGCCTAATTTCCTCGCAGCCTCATGGTGAAAGGATTATGATGCCCAGATTCCGGACTAGAGTACGACGCGTCACCATCATACAGTGTTATGCCCCAACGAATGGCTCGTCTGAGGACGAAAAGGAGAGCTTCTACAATCTCTTAAGTGCCGTCTTCAACACAACACCAAATAGAGACATTGTCATAGTGATGAGGGATTTGAATGCCAAAGTAGGCAACGACAACGAAGGGCTCAAACATGTAATCGGGAAACATGAACGCCTAGTCCATTGCGGTTGCCTAAACCGCAATAACAACGGCGAAAGGTTTACGGATTTCTCCAATGCCAACCCCCTTGTGATAGGTGGCACCATGTTTGAGCACAAGACCTGCCACAAAGTCAGCTGGGTTTCCAACGACAGGCAAGCAACCTCAAACCAAATTAACCATTTTGCCATCAGCCGCCGCTTTAGAAGTAGTCTCCTGGACGTCCGAAACAGGCGAGGGGCAGATGTGGGGATAGTACGAGATCACCATCTTATGATAGCTACTCTCCAACTATGCACTGCTGCAGTTCGAAGATCCCACGACGACACAAGAATGCCCAGGTTCAACATCGATAGACTTAGTGATCCCTCAGTGCGCCAACAATTAAGGGAGCACTTTTCGCAAAGTGTGGAAGCAATCAGCAGCTCAATGCTCGCATCCATCCAAGACCATTGGTGTGCTGTGAAAAATGTTTTTACATCTGGTGCTTAAAGAATTGTCGGTCGATCACAGGAAAGACATAGGGCGTGGCTTTCCGAGGATACCTGGAGACGGATTGACGAACGAAAACAGCTGAAAGCTCGCGTTGCAGCTACTCCAGCAGCAGGGAGAAGCGAGCTAGAGTCCCTATATCGCATGAAGATGAGAGAAGTTCAGCGTAGCGTGCGACGTGACAGGCGCAACTACATCAACGCGCTGCCCACAGAAGCAGAAGAAGCTGCACGAATGTGCGACAGCAGGGCCGTCTACAGAATCACCAAAGAGCTGACAGGTGGTCGTAGCTCCAGCCAACACCCAGTGAAAAGCTTAGATGGCTCCTTGCTCATTTCGGATCAGGATCAGTTCAGGAGCATTTTGCTACGGTTTTGAGGCGTGTATTCGCTAGCGATATCAGACTGAGATGCCCGAAGTGAGATGTTCACGAATACGCACCAAGACTCCCAGTAATGATGAGATCACTACCGCGATCAATCCACTCAAAACCAACAAGGCGGTAGGACTTAGCGGTATTTCAGCAGAGCTCTTACGAGCAGCGCCAACAACATCGGCTGAGCTTCTGCTTCCACTTATAGAGAGAGCTTGGGAAGCTGAGACCTTTCCTAACGGGTGCAAAAAAGGAATGATCGTCAAGCTTCCTAAGGAAGGAAATTTAATGGAGTGCGGAAACTGGAGGGGTATCTGCGTGCTGCCTGCTTTAGCTAAGATTATAGCTAAAATCATCCTGGAACGAATCAAACAACATCTCGAAGACACACTCGATGCCGAACAAGTAGGTTTCCGGTCTGGATCCTCCTGTGCCGACCACATCAGCACCCTGCGGATTATCACCGAACAGTGTGTTGAATATCGATCGCCACTTCACCCGCTGTTCATCGATTTTGAGAAGGCGCTCGATAGTGTCATCTATGAGTTTATTTGGCGTGCCTTACGCAGAAGAGGTATTCCCGATAAACTAATTGCTATTATGAAAGCTACATATGAAGGCTCCAAATGTCACGTTCTGCACACAGGAAGGTTGTCTGAGGAATTTGAGATCCAAAGTTGGGTAAGACAAGGCTGTATCCTTTCCCCAATACTATTCCTATTGGTGAACAGCGATGTGTTTCGTGCAGCTTTGTCGACGGGAAACAGATGAATTCGAAGGACGCTTACATCTCAACTCAAACATATTGACTACGCTGATGATGTGTACTTACTCTCTCAAAATGATGGACCTCCACCAAATGACAGCAGATGTGGAGAGGGAGGCAGCGTCGTCGGGCTGAAAATTAATGCGGCAAAAACTAAAATTATCAGCCTTGGAACTAACTCATCGGCTCAAATATGCATTGCTGGACAACCGGAAGAGAGAGTAGAGGATTTCCAGTATCTTGGGAGTATTGTCTCTAACCGAACTGGATATAGCCAAGAGGATCGGGAAAGCAAAGTCCGCGTTCCGGATTTTGTCCAAAATATGGCGAAGCAATGCAATCAGTTTGAACACCAAGCTAAAACTGTTCCGCTTCAACGTTTAATCAGTGCTGGTATATGGATGCAGCACCTGGAGAGTGATCACTACTATCGCCAGAAAGCTGCAAACGTTCGTTAATAGGTGCCTGCGCAATATCTTAAGGATTTTCTGGCCCAATCGTATCTCTAACGAACATCTTTACGAGAGAACGGGTCAGGAACCAATAGGCACAATCATCCAACGACGAAAGTGACAGTTGATTGGTCACACGTTCCGAAAGGGTGACAGTTCCATAGCGAACCATGCTATGCAATGGAACCCTTTAACTCTGGATGGCAGAAGACCTGGCGGTTCAAGGAGAACATGGCGCCGAACAGTCGAGAAGGAGGCACGGCGGTTGGGTAGAAGTCCGACACATTGCCAGAAAAAGTACACGATGGCGCATAGACGTAGTAGAGGCCCTAGGACCCTCAGAGGATACAGGACGTAAGTAAATAAGTAAGCCCGTGTATGTGAGTAAGCCCGAGATAATCATCAAACTTAAGACCACCATTGACGCAGAAATTCGAACGCTTCAGCCAGCAACTTCGGAAAATCGTATCCACTATTGCGAAGCCGTAAATGGCGGTCAATTAGCTAACATTATTTTTTATAATTAGTGTAAAAATATTTACATTTTTTTAATCAAAAAAGGAAAATTAAATGAATATATGTATTCATCCTCTGAGCTCTGCTTAGCAATCTCATCGGATATCTCAACCCCAAGAGCCCAATGGGACCTAGGACCAGCGTTGCCATATGTGGGGATTGTTTCCCATTTTTGGGGATCTTCGCATCAAATGGGTGGGGAAAAACCGAAATTACAATCTCCAATTTCTTGACACTAATTGAAGTTCCCGAAGCCACTGTCAAAATAATGTTTTCTAAGTTAGTGGAATTTTTCGACCAATTCGAAATTCAATATAAAAAAATTGTTATTACATTTCCTTCGGACTATGCGATGTATTTGCCACACTTTTCACATAATTGCTAGTAAAGGTCTAGATAAGCTACCAGATGAAATATTGAAATATATTCACATTTCCATTGCAGCGCAAACCGTCAATATGTTTTTAATGATACCAAGCATTTTTCAATATTAAGCCTCACAAAATCCGGGATTCTTCTCAAACCAGATGGCTTTCTCTGCATGCCGTTGCCGAGAGAATTATTCAGCAATTTTGGGCTTTAATACACTATTTTACAGGTATATTTGACACTGTTTTTACAAAACAATGTGAAAAATTGTTTTAGTGTTTAATTGACCACTACCTATTTCTGAGCCTTTAGCACAAGGATTGTAGCAGGAATGTGGAACCCAACTTTTATCTTCATGTCTAATTTTAGTGCCGAAGTAGGAACAATACGCATTTTGTACTAATGACGTCATGGAACACTTTTTTCAACTAATAATCACTTCATCACAAATATAACAAAAGTTGTGTGAGTTATTGTATACTTATACTGTATACTTATCCATACAGAACAATATGGATAATACAAATAAATTTTGTGTATGAAGTACGTCTCTTTTATTCGAGTAGTACCAACATAACGATAATGAAACTATTTCAAATACCATTTCACTGTTGTCTAGTGTTATTATAGTATTTTTGCTTTGTCTACTTATTATATCCATTGCATTTATTTATCGATTTTATTTTTAAGATCGAGTTGTGCCATAAAAAGAAGTGCAATGTTACTTTATAATTAAGTAAATTACCTTCATTTTTACGAATAAAAGAATGGGGAACAAATGGTGAAACTCGAAACACACAATGGGGAAAAAGCATTATTTTTCCCCAAAAATGGGGAATTTCAGCTGAAAAATCTAACTACGCTGCCTGGGACCCAGGTAAGGGACAAATAATTTAGCCTTGAGACCGAGTTCAAAGCACAGCCTGACTGTCACTATGGATGCAGATACTTTGATCTATCCACCTGTTCTTAGTTTATAGTTCATGGCAATTAGGACTGCATAAGTTTCTGCTTGGAAAACAGGCGCATATTTACCAAACGAGAACCGATGTCTTATGTTGCTGTCTTCCACGAAGACACCAGCACCAGACCCTTGACTGGTTTTGGAGCAATCCAGTTGACACCTAGAGGGATTCAAAATTAAACCGTTCTTAACAGACCATGTGGTGAAGATGTTAATGTAGTGTAGAAGGTTTCGGCCATTCTGGCTAATAATATAACACATCATACATTTTCATATCACCAGCGTAGATACGAATATCGCTATGATTTAGGCGTAACGTAACATCATAGGCGTATAGCGAATACAAAAGGGATGGGGACTAGGTGAATTCCCTGAGGAAGGTCAAAGTGAGCTGTGAAAGATTTGGATAGTGAACCTATAAATTCAACTTGGTAAGATCTCATGCTAAGATAGGAAGTAACCCATGCAGTAAGTATTGGAGGGTAGTCAAGCACTTGTTTAAAAACGATTTATGAGAGAGTTGATCAAAGGCTTTAGAGAAGTTTCTGTGAAACAGTCAACTTCTTGCCCATTTTCCAAAGCATTAGAATAAAATAAATAAAAATAAATATTTGGCGTAACAACTCTTTAAGTGCCAGGGTCTAGCTTTTCGCAACCACTCATGTTGTGTGCGTTCTATTTTTCACATGAATGGGAATGACCTACAGTTTAGTGCCGTATCCGAAGGGCAATTTGTTTTGAGAAGCTTTTTCTAGACAACAATACTCCCGGATGTTTGTCAGATGTTCGCGAGAGGTGGGACCGTGAAAATTTTTTTTTTTTTTTTTTTTGTGGTTTCTGGGATTAGAGCTTGGAACGTCACGCGCAGTGGTCCGACACATTAACCACTTACGCCACGGCGCCCACATTAAAATATGTGTGTAAGAAATTTAACAGTATTGTAATAGTCGACCTGCTTTATATATATGTAATATTATGACCGAATAATGCTAATCTATCGCAGACAATTCGTTCAGAATAGTTTTAAAAAAGTCTGCAGCAGTGTTCCCAGATTGCGGGGAAAATGGACTGAAAAAAGGAGAAATAAAGGCAAGATGCGACAAAAAAAGCGGAAATTCATTCAAAGTGATGCATTGATAATGCGTCTTAATACAACTTAAACTTAACTGTCAGTGGTTCATCGCAAATTTGTAAATTCCTTGAGCTCAAATCAAAATACCCAAGCAGTTCACAGTTCAAAAAGACCTAGTAAAAGCAAATTTTACTCGGCTACTGTACCACTTCTTGAATAAAAAAAATTGCCTTACCAGTTCATTGACTTCTTAGATATACCCATAACTTGGAGCTCACAATTTAATTAAGTACACTTATCTCATTCCACAATGCTTTGCTTTACAGTGTGATACTGTTTACATTTTCATTAACCAAAACAACCGAAACCCATAATGGCAATCATGCGGGAGGAATGAACGCCAACAGATACAAATATTAACTTTATATCGCCAAACACTATCGCATGGCTTAATTATTGTAAAACATATTCGTATGGCCTATGAGTGTCTGGGTCTAGAGAACAAGTTTGTTTGTATTTTCCGTGTTTTTATTTTTTATTTTTTTCTTGCGCGTGTTCTTCAATTAAACTGGAATATAGAGCTTTCATAATAATCGTGTTTGCCCAAAGTTTGTCAGACATGAGCTACGTAAATAATTTTATTTATAACTCGTTCAATTGACGTACTGCAATAGAATTTGCAAAAACAAAAATATATTAATCTTGCGATTTTAAATTTACTTACCACTTTTTATTAGATAAGAGCTTCTCATATGAGAATGCATGGCATTAAAGCACGAGTAGTTTTTAATGCTTTATCAGACAAAAATATAATTTATGAGTTTTCTGAGTCATGGTTTATGGTCGTAGTACGGTATACATCACAGTCATATTATAGGTTAGCAGCAGAGAAAACAGTTTCTTGCAGACTATAGCAGTTAGCATAAGTAATCATCTCAGCCCTGGGTTTTTTAAAAAAAAAACCGGCAGCGATTGGTAAATCACCCACTATATTCCAAGCAGAGGTGCATGCAATAGAACTACGCATTCGGGAATGCCTGCGGAGAAACACTACCGGAATCCGCATCTATATCTATTCAGTCAGGCAGCATTAAGGGCCCTTAATTCCTATACGGTAGGGTCAAAGCTCGTATGGGACTGTCTCGACCTCCTTGACAACTTCGCATCCACAAATCAGGTTACCATAGCATGGAGTCCTGGACACGAAGACTTCGAGGGGAACGAACGAGCAAACTCTCTGGCGAGAAGAGGTGCTGGGCGCCCACTCATCGAACCTGAACCCTACTTCAGGGTACCACCCAGTGATATTCACTCCACAATTACAAAATGGGAAGCTAATAGACTCGCCGTACACGGTGTCAACCAAAACGGCCTAAGACAAGTGAAACAGTTCACAAACTCCAACAAAAATAGCACATAAGATGTTTAGTAAGAGTGTAGTGGCCCATCACGACGCCAATAAGTTATTGTTGATTTTAGTGTGGCCTGGGACCCAGACATGAATCCGAGAATTCATTCTCGCGACGGAATTCAGAGAGTGTTAACATTCGCAAACCATCTTGAAAGTGGTTAAAAGATGGAGCAAGGCCTTAAGCGCAGCCTGACTGCCCTTCCACTTGTTCCTTTCAATAAAGTTTATGGCTATTAGGATAAATCTCCGCTTGGATATCAGACGCATATTTGACTAACGAGAAATGAAGTCTAATGCTGTCTTCTTCCACGAAGATAAGCACAGACCCTTGACTGGTTTTGAAGCCAACCGTGAAAATTCGACTATATTCCATCGCAGGCGCAGACCTGAACAAGCAAAGTCGACTTTGAATTTATGCACCAATCTAACTTTTGGTGTCGTTGCGTCAGAAGGCATATCCATGACTGGAGTCGTAGGATAACTGTTGCGCAAGGTCATCAAAACTCCAAAGTGGATTGTACCGAAAATCACCCCACCTAGGACAATGTGTTTATATGTCTTTGATAGTGCTTCACATGATATAAGTATCAAGAGGATGTAAGTCCGGCAGTATATCTAGAGCAAAGCCAAGCGTACTCAGGAAAGCTCCCGTGCAGCAGAGGCAATCCGTTCTTTGGAGTTTGGCGCAAAAGACAGTCACATATATATGCCAAAGCCCCTTCCACCAAACAACCGACGCATATGTAAGACTTATCATAGTCATAGAGACCTAGACGGCATTTTTCGGTGATAAGCCCCATGTCTTAACGGAAGCAACCTTACACTGCCAGAAAAGTGAGAACGCCTTGAAGAGTTTACTACCATAGTTATTCGAAAGAAAAAGTTTTGCTACTCAATTGCCAAAGAAACAAAGAAAGGCAAGCCTACCCTAAGTAAACAAAGTCATTAACTACCTCAAAGTTGTACTGTCTATTGTAACATTATTTCATTATTAGACCCATTCTTGCCGCTTCTGCCTCGATGCTCACAAAAGCATCTTTGATAAATATCAGGCCCTTCTCTTCTGAATATGTCGCCTTTTCAGTTGGCTTGCGAGTTCCGCTTAATCATTCCAAGAACAGTACAAGAACACAGCGTCAACTTGTCTGATATAGCTCAGCACTACTCATCTCGATAAATCAAATCGATAAAAAGGTTATGTGTATCAATCTGCAATACCTGCGCGTTCTACAAGATCTGGTGGTAAAATTGCCTGTCCTGAAACCGAACATACAATACAGACGCAAATAAGAACATCCACATCAAAACAAAATCCCGCAGTTGAAGGAATAAAAACGAAAAGGATATAGTCGAATCCCTCTAACTAGAATTTTCATCTGCAATCAAATTGGTTCGAGTTGGAGGAATATCGAACGATAAAAGATTTTTTTTCGTATGCGCAATGTAAGAAATGCAAAAGGATGCTCCAATAAAAATTGTACTTAGAGGAAAAAATTCGAGTTAAAGGAAGTTGTATATCCCAAGGTCTTCGAGTTATATTCTTCTGATACTTCCATTCTATACACGTAATGTATGGTGACATAATAATACCCATTTGGCGCCACACGTCCAAATTATGGTCGGTAAATTGTCTGTACATCCATTTTTTGCTTGCGCAACAGAGAAATGAGGAACAAGTGCCTCAATGGGAGGACTGTTCTCCGAAACCGGGGACGATTTGTGACCCTGGACAAAACATAAATTAGTTATACTTCACCTTTGGGTTGTCGAAAAGGGAAGTTTTTACCAAGTGACAGGTATAGGTGGCTAGAAATTGTGGTTCTGTTAAAAAGAACTCAATTAGCACTAGGTGTCGTTGGTGAGCACATGTGGAATTTAAGAACGTTATTAGCTCTTTAATATATTTCCCTGAGACCTCCTCAAGCGAGTTGAAGAAGGGACAAGTGCATATATAGTGGGTAAAAGTCTCTTTTTCGGCTGCGACATTGAAACTACGGCAGTGTGTGTTACGTGGGAAACCTAGTCAGGCTGCATGGTATCCTATCGGTCAGTGTCTTGTGGTGATCCTTATACTGGCGATGTCTTTACGCGTTCTGTTTAGGAACTAGAAAGTCCTCTATTTTCAGCATGTTCTAGTTTGGTCACATCTTGCTAGATATGATACATTTTGTCATCCTGGTCCATCTGAGCTTGGGTTTAATAAGAAAGTTTGAGGAGATTTTTGCCTGGACTGCTCCCGGCGGAATGTGGACTAATTCTACAAGTGAACAGTGAGTGGAGTGCTGAGGCTTGCCTGGCCAGTTCGTCAGTCTGTTCGTTTCCATAAACGTTACTGTGCCATCTGCAAGACTAGGCATCAACTCACCCTGCCACTGCAGGAGCTTTCAAGATACAGGTAGAAAGTATTAAAGTAGAAGTAGAGGTAGAAATCATTAAGCCATTTCTGTGTGAATGCCCAAATCTTCACAATCTCCGCATCCGATATATGGGAAATAGGATTTTTGACGAACTAGGAGATCTTGTGCAAATTCCACTAGAGAATATGATATGTTTCGTAAAGAGCACAGATTGGTTCGTAACAGGACTGGCTGAACAATAAAGCGAATTTGGTATGAGTTCCACAATAAAAAAGGGATACAGAATGGACCATATGGCCCCCGTATCGTATCTCTAATGAACACCTTTACGAGAGAACGGGTCAGGAACCAATAGGCACAATCATCCAACGACGGCAATGGCAGTGGATTGGTCACATGTTCCGAAAGAGTGACAGTTCCATAGCGAACCATGCTATGCAATGGAACCCTTTAACTCAGGACGGCAGAAGACCTGGTGGTCCGAGGAGTCGAGAAGGAGGCACGGCAGTTGGGGAAAAGTTGGGGAGAGCTGAGACACATTGCCAGACACCGTACACGATGGCGCGTAGGCGTAGTAGAGGCCCTAGAACCCACAAGGGGATACAGGACATAAGTAAGTAATATGGCCCCCGTGAAAAACAATCGGGTGCACTTCCCTCTAACCTAACCTATTCTTGGCTATCAATGAATATAGCGAACTTTTGCCTTGGCGTTATATTTGTGTATAGTTTGATCTGGGACATGCTTCGTGGATAGCGAGTAACTCCGCCTGGAAAGCACTGGCAGTGTTTGGACGTCTATATGATTTTGAGATGTGCAAGGATTCAGAAAACACACCTGCACCGACTCTGCAGTCCTTTTTTGAACCGTCTGTGTAGATTGTTAGATCGAAATCCTCAATCACCTGTCCATCTTGCCATTCTATTCCTGTGGGGAATTGTACGTCGAAACGGTTTGTGTAAATCATTTTGGGGATGATGTAATCTTTTGGAGTCGTTACGAGTTATCTCGGTAGAGAATCTAAAATATTACGAGTACTATGAACGTAGGGTTTCGCAGTCCAGCATCCAGACTCTCAAGTCTAATCGCACTTTGTGCTGTAGTGTTTATTATGTGCAGACCTAGGGAAAAAATGTGCAGAAAAATCGTTAAAGCATCTGACGCAGTTGACCGTATAGCATCTGTGGTGCCTATATATGCTGTTCTTGGTACCTTATTAAGTTTGATTTTCTAACAGCCGACTACCATACGTGACGATTGGGCGTACTATGGCTGTGTACAATTTTGGTTGCGGGTCCCATTTTTTCCGAAAGTTTTGTTACAGACATTAAAAGCTGTACATGCTTTCTTTACCCGTTACCAAGTGAGAAAGAGGAATGTTAAAATCCAACATAAAGTCCATTTAACCCAGAGCCTCACCCCGAAACAAACGTTTTAAATTGTCGCTTGTCACACTAAAAACTTAATGCTGTAGCTTCCGCCTCAGTATCACATGTCTTTTTTCGCTTTAAACTACAAATTACTCTGAAAGATTGCGCATCAACGGTACGAAAGAAGAATTTGAAAACTTTAGACGCCCGCAAGCAGCTAAAAAGGAAATCATGCGATAAATGCCATTTCACGCTCACGTGCGACGCCTTAGGCACAATGTTGGTCAACACACATAAACAAAATTATATATTCAAAGATGAACTGCCTTGAGACCGCTTCTCATGGCATCATCTTTCAGCAGAATGTGCGAATACATACTTAGCATAGTACGAGAATTAATTTTAAGTCGTCATAGCTTGAAATATGTTGCTTTGTTCTCTTTTTCATGTGGATACTGCCCCAGCCACTGAGATTAGTTTATGTCTGTATGTATGTATGTATCTCCTCAACACTTTTGGGGCTCAACAGATGGCATTCATTATATCACTTACAACATGACATGTGATACCATGTAAAAGATTATAATTATAATATTATGACGTTTTGTTAACTGCGCCGACTGACATTCAATTGATAGATATTCAATGTCTATCCGTTCATTTGTTAGATACGAGTATTATATGATATTTCTTTTAATTGAATGCTATTCAGCGGTTTTGGCATTTTACGATGTTGTGGGAAGATACTGCGATAAAATCAGTAGAATTTCTGTACAAAACAATCAAAATATTTACGTGCCATTCAGTGACGTAAGTTTGTATAAAAGCCTTTGGAACTTAACAAACAAAGAGTGAAAGTTCGTAGTTTTATTTAATTGCGCGTAGAGTTGTAAACAAAATGTAAACAAATAACAAATGTACATTTCCAAGAAAATTGGAAAACAAAAACAATATTTTTTTACACAATTTAGTGACGTAAGCTATCTTATTGTTATTGTCAAATCGATATGAAAAATATGCAATTCAACTGGTATACTGAGTATAAAAATGAATTGGAATTGAATCTGATAAAGTTTGCAATAGTTATTAAAATTAATTGAGGATACGGTGTTGCAAGTCATATCCGTATATTTGCGTATTTCGACATTTTTGGAAGGTTGGAGGATTTAGTAGGCTTATTGTAGGAATGCGGTTATTATTATTAGCTGAACTTTATTATTGCATTTCTGCAAAAGACTAAGATACTTGTATCCAGAGATAGCGCAGTAGAGCGTTGGTGGTAAAAACCATAACTATCGCAGGTTGGTCTACTACCTCTGTTTGGACACAATGTTTTCTTCTTTTGATCAGAAATAATAATTCTTTACATGGATTAATATTAATGTTGGTCAACGACGACATGATAAAGGCCAAGAAAGATCTAACTAATACTGCAACCTTAAGAGAATTTAACACGCATATTAGCGGGGTAAGTCTACTGAGAAAGAAAAGCACACACATTGGGACTCACAAACATTGCTCTCTCAAAGAGCACCTCAACAAAATCACCATCAGTCATTCTGATGCATGTAGGCATTGTCTTGAGGACATCGAATCTACCGAACATATCTTACGCGAATGTTCCACCATTGTTCGGACCAGAATTAAAGACTTTCAGAACGGATTCACTTCCCCATCTGACGATGTGTCTTCTTTAGCACAAAAAATTCTAAGCTTTCTACATGAACTTGAATACACCTAGGTAGCGAATTCAGGCAATGCGTCTCTAAAGGTGGCAGCAGAAAAGGTCTCAATGAGGTCGAGGTGCTCCTCTTGGTTATTCATTCATCTACCTATAACCCCAGGCCCTGTCACTTTACGAACTGTTGCGCCAGTTTAGCTTAAACAAAATTCTACTGAGTCAGCCTCCAATAACTTGATAACAAAAATTAAAGCTTCCATTAATAGAAAAGAAGTCTTAAAAAAAGACTGAGATGAGATTTAAGAAATAGAAAAGAAGATTTAAAAATCTCAGCGCTCTTAAGGGGGAGTATTATATGGCGTCACACACGGTTTTTTTTTGTTTAAAAAAGAAAACCCAAATTCCAGAGCACTCAGACTCTTCGGTCCATTGCATTACCAGGTAAAAACCTGGTGGTACTCATTTTCCTTTTTATATTAGGGTGGCTGATGATAGTTGTTCCCCGCTGGTGCTTGAACATCCATCGTAGACATCTTACTGGTATCACTGAAAGGTGAACGTATCATATCGAATCCATTGGTTATGCTGACGACGTAGCCTTTATAGTCCGCGGTTAATTTAAAAGATCCGTTTCAGAAGTGATGTAACATGCTTTTAACATAGATGGTGCAATAAGGAATGTTTCTCTCTCTAAGCCTCAAGAAGACAACGGTTACGCCTTCTACCAAGAGAAGGAACCTTGACCTTCTTATTCGCCCTTCTCTCTATGGCGTAACTATCAAGTTTTCGGAAGAAGCAAAGTACTTGTGGACAGACAGCAAATTGTCTTGGAACCCTCATATAGATCGTACCATCAACAAAACCAAAAAGGCTTCATGGATATGTCGCCAAATCTGTGGTAGAAACTGAGGATTGAGTCCAAAAAATATACTAGAAATGTACACCTTGGTATTGAGACCTACACTAATGTATGCTGCGGTGGTTTGGTGGAGGCTATCAAAGGTACAGCAATGAGTAAACTAGAGCAATCTGCAATCTTCGCTCCACCCGCTTTTAGTTATTTCCTCTCGCAAGCGACGCAGAAGACCGCAGTAGTAATGGGAGTTAATTGGTTGACTCTTGACAAGGTAAGCAACCTTGATGACTCCATTTAAGTCTCAAGAGACCCATACCATTACCTTATCCGCTGATAAATTTAGCTTTCGCTTTCTTCGGAGCTGATGATCCAGATCTTCTCCACTCTTCTGATTGCTGTTTGGTCTCAGGAGTACTTGTATATTGGTTAGCCCAGGTCCAATCTGTTGTCACAAATACATTATATACATACATACTTTTTCAATGGCCCGCTAATCCCTTATGAGGATCACGGGGGTAGGATGCTCAGGTGGACTCTCCATCCTTCTCGATCCTCCGCCCAATCTGTCACAAATCTAGCCAAAAAAAATTCTCTGGGTCGGTATGAAATACTTGCGAGCTATTGTCAGTCGATAGAGTTCGTTTTGAATGATGCACACGAGATACCAACGATCTCAGCTATCTCCCTTGTCTTCAATCTGCGGTCTCCGATGATAAGATCACAAATTTGTTCAATATTTTCTGTAGTTGAGGATCTTCCACAACGTGGTCGTTCATTTTTAACTATACCATATTTCCAATGGGACAGGTTCCCCTAAAGTTGCCACTATATCTTCATGGATCTGCTTTGGAGTAGGTAGGCCGCGAACTATTCCCTTTCCCTTTTGTCAAGACAATTTACTTTGAAGTAAATAAGTTGGCTGGGTTGCCCTCTGCTGCATGTTGTAAACTTAAAATGTAAAAATGATGTCAGTGTTGAAATCGACGGAGTTCAGAAGAATGAGTTATGTCCGAAAATCCTTGTTCGCAACTTAACATACTCATAGCAAGTCGCACTTCATGACACAGATTATTTACCGTGAAGAAGTGGTTTTATGTTGGCCGTTTATTCGGCGACCCCATACCACTCCCATCAATGTCAATTCATTCACGTGAAATGTAGTCTGTCGTTTTTTGGCCATTAACACAGAGTTTGCATGTATCCCAGGAGATCTTAGAAGTATAGCTGAAAGGGCAATGGCCTAGTGTAGAAGACCATTGGGAGGAGGAAAGCTGTTCTTCACTGCTTGCTAGAGTTGTTAAAAGTTGAACTCCGTCTTCAAGTGTCTGGTAGGTGAACCACAGAAGGGTTCAGGGCTAAGGAAAGGCAATTGCGAACCTTGCCTTAAAAGAAGGGGTGAAGTCAACCAGATTTAGAATGTGAGCAAATCCTGCACGCAAACTCCGGCACATGAAACCAAATGTTGTTCATCTCTAATGCGAACTCGATTAATAAATAAAACGAGTATGGAGACGTCAAGGTGAGCGCTTGTATCATCTTAGTCATATAGAATCGATGGTTATCAGCAAAAGTTACGTCAGCCAACCACTGGGTTTATGAATTCTTCTTTGGAATTTATGGTCATAACTGACAGTCATGTTAATCATCATTTTTTGACTAAATTCTGGATACTGCCCAAGTAGACAATGAAAATAAAGCTGTTTATTGTCGCTGTCGTAACATATGTTAAGTGAGGGTCGACCGATCAGCAAGATCTTTAACCACATTGACCTTTAGGTGATGATTTAGGAATTCTTCTTTAGATAGCCACATATAGACAGCCCGCAAGGTGGAGAATGACAAAATTTTCTCCACGATACCACACAATGTACAGAGCCTGAAATTGAACATCTATCCAGGAGCCATATCTGCGGAGGTGTTCGTGGGATGACAGTGCTATGTGATAAGCGATCTTAGAAACAGAGAGTCTGTCTAATTGTGCCGAATTTCCTCTCAGTGACCAAGCTTGGATAATTCTGTGGACAGGACTTGGTTGCTGCAGCCGTGCGCTACGAAACGAACGGAAGTTGAAATTCTTTCGTCGTTGCGTTAGCTTACTTCCCTTATGATTTGGTAATGCCTCCACCACTGAAGGCGGTTGCCAAACTCGGGAGATGAGACTAGTTATATGCGACGCTAATGATCAGAATACAATTCGGGGCAGCAGCAAATGTAACATACGAGGAAACCATCTCCTAGACTTTATATTATCGTCTGGCATGGTAATAAACAATGTTGACTCCCAGCCAACTTTTGTTACGGCAAGGAGGTAGGGCCATAACAAAAGTTGGCTGGGTGCGAATTACTGACTTGACTTTTTCTAATAGGTACTTCAAGTCGATTACTAACTGGAGACCATAGACACATAGCTTTCCGAATCGAACTTTGCAGAAGAGAAGAAATCCGAGGAGAACCAAATTGTAACGATTTAGGGAAGAGCTAGACAAAAGGTGGAAGATGCTGTTTAAAACATGACTGGCGTCCTTACCAGATGTTTTGAATTGACGACGTGCCCAATGACAAGAAACCCCTGCAGAACGCCGGTTCCCTGGGTGGAGCCAAGACTGGTGAGACTCAGAAAATAAACCAGAAAACTTATAAATAGGTCACTCAAGACAAATTCAGAGTGGGACTGCGATCTCTTTAGATCGAACCGAAAGGAAATCAATTCGGTCGAAAGGTACTTCTTATAAAAATTTGTGTGAAAAGATCGAAACACTCGGCGAAACCAGTAGGTTGATTAAAGTCGTCAAAAAGGACAAGCCGACTAAACCGGAGTCACTCAGAAAGTCTGATGGCAAGTTTACTGATACGAAAGCGGAAACTTTAAGTCTTCTGCTGAAGACTCCGTTTCCAGGCAATCAGATAACCATTAGGTTACAGCTGAGCCCGCTAGCCCAGGCTGAGCTTGATCTAAGTAAAAAAAAAAAAAAAAACATCGGCGCAGTTGCTATATTGCATCAGCCGTGCTGACAGATGAGGCCATCAAATATGCTGTGGCATAGTTTCATATCGTCTGGACTAGGAGTGGGCTTTCGGTAAATCCTCTCTAAACTGAGGTTGTTCTCTTTACGAGAAGGATGATTCTAACTGATCTGACTCAACCAGTGCTAAGGGCATCACTATCCGTATTTTCAATGAAGCCTCACCGAAAAAGGTTCTCTGGATCTAGGTATATTGCTATAATAAGACCATTTCAGGCGGATCAGTAGAAATGCGGTGAAGTGGGAGGGTTGTGATCCCTTGTTTTCGGATCATAGCCTCGCTGATAAAAGGAAGAAGAAGAAGACCATTTCTCGCATATACGTCGGTTGTTTGGTGGAAGAGGCTTTCGTGTAAATATGTGGCTGCCTTTTGCGCAAAGCTCCAAAAAAATGGCTTATCTCGACTGCACGCGAGCTTTTTCGAGTACACTTGGCTCTGCTCTAGATGCTATGTTGAATAGAATGTAGTCGTATTTTCACGGATGGTCAAGGGTCTCGGCTGGTATCTTCCTTGACAGGCCAATGAGCTTTTGCTTAAAATTTGAATGCAAGCCTAGTGCAAAATGAGACTAAGTCTGCGATGCTTATGGCGAAGTTGACGACACTGTAGAACATTTTCTTTGCGAGTGGCCTGCATTTGCTCGTACCAGGTGGCAAATTTTCGGTGCCGATGTGGTAAGTTTTTTTTTTTTTAATTGGTGTGCACTCAAAGGGTTATGAATACATTTAACATGTTTACACACAGTGCGAGCGTTGGGAAGGATAGATAGAGAGAGAGAAAGATTTTCCGGGGGTAGCCTCCACATAACTGGGCTAATTTTTGTTATTTGTTGCCTTTGCTTCTGATTCACAGTACTTTTTTCCCGATAACCGATGTCACCATCAACAGAGCGAACAATTTTTTCAGCCGCATGACCAAGCTACTGCAGCTATGCCTTCGCAGTAGTGTTCACACAAGCTTTCGCAAATTTACATATTTCATGAGAAACAAATAAATGCTTGCTGACATCAGGATTTGAACCATGAATCATTAGCGTGACAATTGACGACGTTACCACTACACCATTGCCACCCTCAAGTGCTGGTATTGTAAGCTCCTAATCACTGAAGTGCTTTCTTGGCTTTCTTAGAAAGACAAGGAAATTGTGCTCTCTCGTAGTACAATGGACCAGTTGCATCTGAGTGGTCCAGTAGAGCATTTCATATCCCGCAAAAAAAAAAATGTTTGATTGTTTAAAAACCCAGGCCTACCAAAATTGTTTGATTGTTAAACTTATCTTTCTCTACAGCATTTTGGCATGGCACCTTGTATTTATTAGTGAAACTTCCCTATTACTCCTTCTACTGTTTATGTGTATGCGTGAGTTACCAATCAAGCAACGCTCGCCAGTAAAACAGTTATCCCCTCTTCCTACCGTAAACATCACTTTTAATTAACCAAGCACTACATTGTACCTGTATTTGAATCAAGAACGCCAGCCATAGGTAAAAATTACCAGAAAGAACTGTCTTCAATGCACTTGAATCAGCAGATGTTCGAGGTTCAATCCTCGAAACGGACACTGATATGGTTGACCGATAATGTTCCCCTTCTCTTCGTTCATTTCGCTAGTCGTGTTTAAAAGGCTATATTCGATGAACACCGACAGCTTTATCTTTTCATTAACCACTTAATGATTCAACTTTATTCAAGTTGTACTAGTTGACAGCACAATGACTCCGTCGGGACGTTGCCCCTCCCATGCCCACACCATCCCCCAACAACCGTCAGCAGTAAAACTTTAAATTGATAACAAAGGTGATACATTCCATTGGCCCCATTGCAATGCTTTGTGTAATAACATGGCAACAAATATCAACGCGAATAACAACAACGAAGCAAACACGTGAATGACACCACCAACCACACACCACTCAGTCTGTGTCATGTTGTTGTTTACTCAGCTAGCAAAGCCAGCCATTGTCGAGTTAAATGAACGCTCTTTGATTTTTTTTTTGCCCATTTCGCTCAGTTTATCGCAATCTACTAGCTCTCAGGTTGACCTCATGGCCAAAAATGGATTTGCCCATGCATAGGTACAACAACTCGTATTTGCATAACTTTTCGTATTTTGTTGTACACTTAACCCACTTAAGTTAGCCAGCTTCTTAAACAAATATTTAACTGTAATGAAAATAAAATAAGTACGCCCCTTCGTTGGGCTTTACAAATAAGCCCCCTTTTTGACCAAAACAAACAACAAAGAGCGATAAGAAGCGATATAGACGACACGACAACGAAACCAAGAAAATTGGACGTAGCAAAGAATAACAAAGAAAACCAAACAAAAATATAAACGTGAATGCGTTATAAAAACAAGAGAACGATGAAAAATTTGGCACACATAACACTGTGAGCCATGGAACTCTACACGTGCCTCACATGATTCATGTACACACCGTAGAGGGCGCAGTCGAGATAATTGATATTCTGGTGGGGTTGGTTGGCCTTCAATTAAGGCGAATGATCAAAAGAAACGCCATAAACGCGAATTTCAAGTTCAGATCTACTCGTATGTATAGGTATGTGCGTTTTGCAAGAGCGCAATTGATGGCTCATTGGAGAATTATTAGACTCGGATTCGTACGCGTGTCACGACTAGGATTTCGTTTTCTATCAATTAGATTCTAATTATTGACACTCTAATTTCAGTGGAATTATGTAATTCTTTTTAGCTAGCTAGCTGGCTACTGCTAAGAGGCAAATCACCTTCGAGTTGTTCTGTGAATTGGAACACCTCTGTTGACACCTTGCTGAGTTCGAATTCGAGAAGTTCATTGCCAAAATCGATGACAGTAATACCCTTTTGTTATTTAATTTTAATTATTTATTATTAAAGAAAACGTAAATACTTTGAAACTTCGTAAGAGAGGAAATTCTCGATATCTCACTCGGTAGCCCGAGTCTAAGTAACTGTATTACAGGTTGGCATGTTACTGACGAGCCGTTCATGTCGAATCACACATTTAATATAGAAGGTCTTAGGGAAGAGGTTATCCAAAAAAGGATAATCAAAGCTACTAGAGCGCATATGGTGTGCGTGTGTTACACGGATGGATCGAAAACATTCAGAGGCCCTGAGTCAGGCGTGTACGGGCCCAGGACCAGATAATCAGAAATTTCCCCAGCATATTTCAAGCAGAAGTTGACGCGATCGAAAGATGCAGGCAATTCAACCTCAAAGGATATATCGCGGGCAAGACATAGCAATACTGTCTGATAGCCAAGCCGCTACCAAGGCATTGAACTTACAAGAGATCAGATCTAGACTGGGAGTGCCCCATTAAGATCAAAAGACTGGGCCAGGCTAAAAAAGCAGCTCTCTACTGGGTATCAGGACATGTAGGAGTGGAGAGGAACGAAGCAGCTGTACTAGCTAGAAATGACTGAGACATCTCGTTCCTTGGACCGGAACCTTTTTGTGGGATTAGGGAATACTAAGAGAATACGGGAATAACTAAGAAAAGAAGAAAGGAGCAAATGGGTCAAGCATTGGCATGGTTTCCTTCCATGGGAAATAGAAGGGAATGGACACATGGCAAAAACACCAGCACACAGGAAAATTGGGAATCATTTCCAGTCCTACCTGTGCTCCTGTTATGCTAGAGCTTGCTAAACTTTGTACCTTTATAAGATTATTGAGGTAGCTAGACTATTAGTCTATGTGATTACGAAATGAAATCGGAGAATTCACTTAAAGTTTCCATATTAGCCGCTATAAGTAAGCAAAACCTGTGAACAAGCTACAAGCTCTATAAAGCCATATCAAAAAGCGATCTATTTGTTTTGCGTTATTCTCTTTTCTAAGAACATCGTGAGACAGATAGCAAAGCAAAGTGAAACTCAACTAGAAGTGTAAATGCAACAACAAAAATTGTGCTAATGGAAACAAAAGACCTTCGCGAATCTTTTTTTTTTATTTTTTTTATTTGCAGTCAACCATGACTCATGCATTAAAATATACTTGTAGTATTTATTTCACCACAAAACAAGAAACATCAGCTGATGTATTGCTTACTCAATCGACTGAAGTAGAATCGATGGTGTGCGGAGCGAATACATAGGCTTGGGAGAAGGTTCTGTGTTGCGTCATGCCAAAGAACAAGTTTTTTTTACATTTTTTACTGGTTTTATTCCTAAATTATAAACAACAAGTGACCTTGAGATGAAGTAAAATGCAGGTTCTCCTCTGTTTGTATGGATGGAAGTTGGTGAACTAGGGGGCAACCAGTTTTATAGAAAGGACCAGCTGTTAGAGAAAGGAAATGGCAGGTGTTACTGAATACACACTCCCCCTAAAAAATCATACAAGGCCTTATTCATTTTTTCAAGTACGAGGACGAGTAATTGAAGTTCACTATCAGGTTTAATCGGGAATTGTTGCCTTTGTTCTCAAATAATTGAAATCGATTTTTCTTGTCGTGAAGGTAAATACCCTCAAAAAATTGGTAGGTATCACTTAAACTTATCTTGGTTTTTCTTTTCTATTTCTGTAGGTTTTGTTAATAACGCAGTAAATCACAGCTACTCGTATTTATCATTGGCATCGTAGTCGCCGTCATCATAATTAATTTTAATGGCAATTTGAGGTGAAATCGATATTGTGTACGTAAGAAAATTGCATTTTGAATTGTACTTCTATATGTACCTTCATATGTACATGTTGTTAAATAACTAAATTTTATTTCCTTTAGGTATAAGGTTCTTAGGTCAAGTGTGATGACACTAATTATTTTGCTTTTTTTATTAGCAGCAATTACTATCTGGCACAGTGATGACAATGTTGCAGTGGTTAGTGTTTGCCTGACTAAGTGGGTTGAGGACATGCACATAATACCGGTTAACTAATTTTATAACATGCGTCTAAACTGGTATTGGATATCAAATGGAACAAAAGCAAGAAACAATGCACGGGTGTCTGTCTGGTTGACTTGGATAATGTCCTATGGTTAGCGGGACTCCTCTACAAGTTAAGCAGGCTGTGCAAAAGCAAACTACTGCTGTACATTTTTTAAGACATGCTCACCAGTAAAAGGTTCATTGTAAAGAAGCTGAAGATCAACTTTCAGAAGTCGGAAACTATCCTGTTCAGAACACCGTTGTCTGAGGCCTCTAGAGACACCAGAAGGAATTAGTGAAAGTTCTCTATCGTGGAAAAGCACTGGCAGCCACTTGCGAGTCGAAGTATACTCAGGTTCCTTGGGGTCTGGCTAGATCAATATCTATATTTTAACAAACATACATGCATTATGCTGCTATGGCCCGAGCCAAAAGTGCTTTCGCCCTTTTACAAAGAGACTGTTTTATAGCAGCCAACTCGATGCAAGGGTGAAGTTAATCTGCTACACGGCCCTCATTCGGCCTATGCTCGCATATGGTAGTCCCGTATGGTTTAACTTAGGACCAAGCTTGTTTGGGTGTTTAAGAGGGCTTATCTTAGAGCTTGCCTTCGTTTGTACAGAACATTCTATACTAATGAGGTCCTGTACAACAAGGCGAATCTGGTCAATGTATATTTTTGATCGAGATGATTCGAAGGCGTCCATTGCAAGCGCAATGACCTGGATGAATAGCCTCATCTTTGGGGCTTCTTACCCCAACTACGTCTATTACGAGAGTGTGCGCCTTAACAGCTCTGTGCTTCCAGAAGCGTTCCTATATCTCGATCGAGGAGGTCTTATCCAGCATAAATTTGCGTGCCGTTAATTTTCCACTTGCAAGAACAGCTGTGGATAGGTGACTCAACTACGACCGATACAACACAAAGAATATTGTAGAGCGTCTCCGGTACAGTTGGGCAGTTTCAGACCGCGATATTGAAGACGTAATTAGGCAGCATAACCAATTTTGAAAGAGAGGGAACGCCGTCGTCCTTAAAATAGACAAGACATTGGGCACAGTTCTTATGGAAAACGAATGACGTCTGATTTACATGCAGAATCTTGCTATGAATATCACGAAAGGTACATATATCCTCAGTAACTCTAAAAGCGAGTTTTCTAGGAATTTTTAATTTGATTCGCAGTTAAGGCGGGTTTTATATTTTTTTCGTATATATTCTTCATATTGGAAAAGTGTTTAATTGGCGCCCAACGAGAGACTTCTATAGCAGTCATTTCCATGAAACAGAAAATACAATAAGCCTACTATAAAGCTATTATACATATATGGAGAGAGAGTATGATGGCAGGGTTTCTATGAAAAATATCGAGTTGTAACCATAAGTATTACGCGTTGTTTGTTGGGTTTTAATACTGAAACCGTTATTGAAGTTAGTATTTGGGATATAATGCTCATTCAGTCTGAAAACAGACAATTGTGTTAACATCATTGTAAGCGTTTTTAACTGAATTTTGAAATGAATTTATCGGAAGAGTATAGTCGGCATATTTTAACAACACCTAACAAAGTTGGTAAAATGGGTACCACACCACCTATCGCAAAATAATATTCAGCAAAGAATTTATGCTTGCACGGCGCGCTTCTGTCGCGTCACCATCAGGAGCCATTTTTCAACCGGTTCTCCAGATTTAACACTTCTTAAGATTTCCACTTGTTCTGAAATCTTCAAAACTTCCTTGATGGATTACATTTTAGATCTCGGTATGATGTCCAAGAGGCTCCTGGCGTTCCCAAGAATAACAGGTATCATTAAATAGGATGGACACGAAAGGTAGTGGTGTGAAACTCGTTTTTCCTAGCCCTACGATAGTAAAGGTTCATTCACAGCTCAGCGACTGCGAATGCGAACGAGCGAATATTCGCCAATGTTGGCATTTCATTCACAGCTGCTTTTTTATCTGGTCGCGGCAATCCGCGAATTTCAGTCGTCATTCATTTTGTAACTATGTAATTGCCTAAACGTGAAAAATACAATACATAGCGTAGCTTAAATTCAGAAGGTAATATCTTACCTTCTTTCAATAAATTCAATCACGATCTTACCCACCAAGAACAAAACAAAAAAACTTCATAAATACTGATGGCAAAGAATAGATGTCAAAAGTTATTTAAGAGTATGGGGTAGAGATACTCGTATCACGTTGTAATCGGAACTTCTGGTACAAAATATAAGGAGATGGGAATAAAATAAGAGAATTCTGAGCATATCCTGAATATTTTTAAATTTCCTTTTACTGAAAACCTACATTAGGTGTGTTTTGGTGAGACAGTAATTCTCAGTGAAGTAAAATCTAGCACGGAGTACAACAACAAAAATTACTGATAACTACTTTAACTTTTATGATCAATCAAAAGTGAGTTGCGATGTATAGTTTGTAGCACTGAATTTCAGAGGGCGCTGAAAAGATTTTGCTAGTGGTTCAGAGGCTGATAGCGAGTAGGTGCACCAATCTTCCCATTTGTAATCCCATTAGTCTTTTAAGTCCTGACAACCAAGGGACTTTCTCTTCTCTCATATGATCTGTGGCAAAACAACAACAAAAAGTGACTGGGAACCACTTTAGCTTTTTTCCCCAGTTAATACTGAGTTGGGATATTTAGTTTGCGCTACTAAATTTCAGAGGGCGCTGAAAAGAGCCCTTAAGCACTTTACTTACAACATACTTTTTAATTCAATTACGATTCAATCACCAATCTGCAAGCAATAAAAAAAGTTTTAAATCAAATTGACTTGGGATCGTTTTGTGGAGAAGCTTTCACTTGGATTTGCATAATTCTCACCAAAACGCACCTAATGTTACACACGGTTATACAGGGTAGGTCATAAGTCAAAATGGAGTTTATAAATTTAATAACTTTTTCGTTTATACATTAGCTGCGTTTTGTTTTCCTCGTGAACTGGTTCAGTTCATATTTTTACACAGGATACAAAAACAACAATTGAACCAGTACAGCCACTTTTCCCACTTCGATTGCCATTTTCTGGCCATTTTTAGTCCATATGAAACGTCAGTGTGTAGCTGCTGCTACCAACTTGAGAAAATTAAATTTCCATGTGAACCAGGAGCGTTTTTTTTATTTTGAGATGAACTAGTTCAGCTCACGAGGATAACAAAACGCGGCTATTGTTTTATAATTTTGTTTTGCAGATGATATGAATAAAACCTGGCAAAAACTTCCTGCTGTTGAAAACAGGCCTAAGATATGGTTTCAGTGGTATGGAGCACCTGATCATACTGTCTAATCCAAAATGGTACTTTTAAGGTGAATTCTTGGCGTGAATTATTTCCAAAAATTCGACTATTACCAAATTGGTTCGTCAGATTATTCGACAGCCGACGTTTTTATTTAGGGTTATCTGAAAGAGCGCGTGTAATTGAGCAAGCCAGAGGCAATCCTCGAACTCAAGGCCAACATTGAATTATAAGTTCGATCGCTTTAGTCAGAAACTTAGAAAAAATGTTATTACCGTTACGATGACGTAAATAGCGGTTATTTAGTTGACATTATTTTCCATAATTGGCTAGATTTTACTTTACCGGAATTTTTTTTTTAGTCCGATAGCATAGCTTGCCCTGAACTCAAAAGTGGAAAAAAAATTACAGCGAATTTTTTACTATTATTATTCATAACTATATAAATTAATTAAATAATTAATATATTGTCATGGAACGATTTTAATGATCTTTTTTTTAATTAATACACTCTTCTATGTAACGAATCCATAATTATAAAATTTGTAGGCGACATATCCAAGATATTGGTATCATTCCGAATGGCTTTTTTCTTTAACTTTGGGGCGCGTTACGCCTTCCTGAAAAGAGAACTCCAAATTTTATTTGCACATTTCAGCCAGACAAAAAAAAATGTTGACATTTCCGGTAAAGTAAAATCGAGCAAAAAAGTAAAGTGTTTACACCCCATGGTGACTTATGACCCACTGTATACAAGGGAAAGGTGATACGCGAAACTGTGATAATTACCGTTCGATCGAGCTGATGTCACACACCATGAAGATCGTTGAGCGGGTATTAAGTGGCGACTACGAAAACTAATAAGGCTATCTGATGATCAGTGCGGGTTTGTCGCGGGTAAATCAACCGCAGATGCAATACAAAGTATAAGGATCATAATGGAAAAACATCGTGATTCTTTAAAGGATTTGCATATTATATTGGTTGACTTTGAAAAGGGATTCGACAATCAAGAGATCTGATATGATCATGGACATGAACGAAAGAGCAAAGACAAGAGTAAGATGCTCCGCTGGAGTAACCGAAGAGTTCCCAATCAAAGTCGGGGTGCACAAGGGAAGCGTCTTAAGTCATTTGCTCTTTATTACAGTACTTGACTATCTGCTTGAAGGTAAAGTGACAGACCTCAAGGTACATAAATTACTGTTTGCTGACAATGGAACCATCATAAGTGGAGATTCGACATCCCTGCAACGAGCACTTGATGCGTGGGTGGACGTTTTGGAGGGAAATCGGTATCGCATTAGTTCAAAACGACAGAGTACTTGTGCTGCCCGTTCTCTGATCCACTTAGGCCTATCCCACACATTTATTTCAATGGAACAGTGGTTCCCAAGTGTGAAAAGTTCAAATATCTGGAGTCTATGATCAATAGCAAAGCAACCTATGATGACGACATCAATTATCGCGTAAGCGTAGGGTGGCGAGAAAACTCCGCTATCTTGAGTGACCGAAAAATGCCCCCTAAGTTGAAAGGAAGACTCTACACCGCAGTTGCGCGACCAGCGCTCACATACAGTTCACAATGTTGGACGATGTACAAAAAGTATGAGAGTAAATTAACGGCAGCTGAGATGAAGATGCTTCGCATGACAGCAGGAGTTACAAGGCTTGATCGAATAACAAGTTCGCAGATCCATGGAAGTCTTCACGTCAAGGAAACCATCTTACGAAAGATATAGCGCGACTGGCTCAGTTGGTATTGCCACATACGAAGAAGAGATCATTTTTACCCTATTGAAAAGACAATATCAATGAACGTTCCAAAGACACCGCGAGGCAGAAGATGCAGGCCTATAAACGCCTGAATCACATATGTAAATGCGACGACATCGGCATTTCATTTGCCTCAGTAACCGAGTGATGCAAAATCGGGAGGCCTGCCGATATTTACTGAGGTCAACCCCACAGGCGGATCGGTAGTAATGCGGTGAAGTGGGAGGGTTACGATCCTTTGTTTTCGGAACATAACCTCGCCAAAATAAGAAGGTGACTTGTACTTATAACGCAATCATGACTTTTCCTCTTTTTTGTCATACCTATGTATGAAGATGTGCATAGTAAGTGCATAGTACATACGCATAACTTAAATTAAGATCCATGTGTCGATCATCTAACAACCACTCTCGTCGTTGTTTGTTCGTTGACCTACCCCAGCTCCATCAAGGACACCTCAAGCATTGACGTCAAAAACTTGTTGGTTTCTCCTTACTAAAATTTTACTCAACCCGTCTACACACAATACATATGTACATATGTACATAGTACGTAAATATGTATTATTTCAAGGCTTTCTGAACTGTACAAGTAAAGAAGCAATTTAAAATAATTTGTTTTGGTCCCTCTTATGGATTTAGAACGATATCCTTTATGGCCTTTAGGTATAACTGTTCAGATTGGGCCTATAAATTGCATGTAACTTTGTATATTTGCAAGATATTGTGCCTTACTCCCATTTTTAACACTTAGCATTCCCTCGGCTATACCTGTAGGAACCTTTTCAGACATCCACACAATAGATTCAATATTCCACCTTATCTCCCCTTGACATCCCGGGATTCCTTTCACACATTCCTTCAATGATATAAATTTCCCCTCCACTTCCTGTTTCATTTGAAATAGATTATCCCTCCCCCTATTGATACTCACAAACCTGGGGATGTTCACTTTTGTTGCACCATATTTCACAATCTCAAATTAATTTCACAATTAAGTTCATAACGGAATTAAAAAAGACAACACTTACGTGAAATCCTGATTGTAATTGATTTTATATCCACTCATTTTGCTGTCGATTAGGCTTTCGTTTTTAAGTTTTCGATTAAGAAAAAACACGAACAAAATTTTCCAAATTAACTACACTCTCACGATGAGAAACAAAAGAACACAGACTACGGACAGAACCTTCTCTTTCGAGAACTAATAAACAGCTGACAAATTATTTATTTTTTTTTTGTTTTTTTTTTTTACTTCTCCTCTCTATATTCCACAAAAGAACAGAAAAGTTTAGGCCTTTTCTATTTCCACTTGTTTTTTTCTTTTTCTTTTGAGAATAAATCTATCGATGCAGAGAGCGAGAGAAGAAAATTGATTTTTCTTTTTTTTTTCTTTATATAGGTTGTAATTTCACTGATCGCACTGTTAAAACGGTTAAAAAATTTGTTTGAATGAGGATGTTACGTCAAAGACAACTTAAATTCCAAACAAAACAGTTAATAGGTCGTTTTTGTCTGATAAGAAACGAAAGAAGAAAACAGAAAAATGGTTTGTCGAAACTGTTTTCTCTTTCCCTGTTGTGGATGCAAATTCTCCTCGGGACTTTGATTTTTTCTTTGTTCACTTTTCCGTTCGTTGTGTGCACTACTGTCGTCAGTGAGTTGTGTTTGTGTGAAATTCCCTCTTCTGGTTTCTGATTTGCCTTTCATAGCATTCGTGAGAATAGAGACTTTTTTCTGTTGTGTTTTATTTTTTTCTTTCTGTTTATTTCGCGTTTTGTTGTGGGATTTTGTTCAGAGCTTTTTTGTTGGGTCTGTTCTTGGAAGTCTTGGATTTGCTATAATTGGAATGTTTTGGGCAGCGCTTAAGGTGGAGCCATAATGTGATATCAAGTAACGTTTGGAAAGGTATTGAAAATTACTAGTAGACCACAACGATGTCGCTCTCGTCGTTATATTCGCTGCCACTTGAGTTTGTGCACACTTTTCAAACTTGTCACGCAATAAATGTTAAAAATTGCCCAAATTTATACTACTACAACCGCGACAGCGACTTATTGTATTCACTTTTATTCATTTGTGTGTATTTCAACTTTTGACAGTAACTGCCGGGACACAATACGCGTAGCTATAGTAGTAGTATGTAGTAGTAGTACGAGCTATCAAATGCTGTAGCGCTACACTCGCAAATTCGTCCACAATGGTGTAGCGCGTAGTAATGTCAAATAAAACCAGCTGGTTGAAATTCTGTTTTTCTTTTTGAATTGAGATTTGATTATTTTTGTGAGATTTTTGTGCTATTGCAATGCAATAAAATGAAAATATTAAGAAATAGATAACCATGAAGAAATAGCCTTCATCATGGCCCTTGACCCAGATGTGCAGCCTTGCACACAAGCTTCTGAAGGAAGCACGCGGAGATGGTGAGTGCGCCGCTTGTACCAGAAACTGAAGTTTAAAGGTTTTTTTTAGGCAACACTCATGTACATGAAATAGCACGACCGAGGCTATTTTTTAACTCAACCCGTAGGAACAGAACGCAGTACGACGTTTGGTATTCGCAAGACGTTGACAACCTAATTTCTAAATGAATAGAAAGTATCTTTTCAGCCATAGCAGATAATTGTATCTTTCTTTATTATATGTATATATGAATATATTTAAAAAAAAAATGATTTCACTGGTTATCTTTTTTTAGGAGCTCCGCTTGAGCCCACTGAGATAACGCATCATCTCGATTTTAGCCTCATTTCGGAGCTCAATCGGAAATGTGCTCAGCTTATCAGTGAGGCTTCGGCAAAAAGGCACGTCCTCAATACCTGCTACAGATTTTGAAGCAGCTAAAGCTGGTATTTGGCACTTGCTTACAAACTACCGCACAGATTTCATCGTGCATAATAAGCTTTCCTCAACCGTTACACCTTCCTTCTTCAACTTCGATAGCGGAAGTGAAGACTCGTCATTGTTTGGTGTTGTGACGGATGGACTGGATGCAGCACATGGTGTGGCAAACGTGCTTAAATGTTCTGGCCAAGGGCTGGAGAACAAGTTGTTGTCCTCCACATTATTTGGCGTGGCAGGTAATGATGGGCTGGTGCTTTCCCAACTAGCTTCTTTCACCGATGAACAAGAATAATTGCTGATAGTGCTGTAATTTGCATTTTTTTTTTTTTTTTTCATTATTGATATAAATACTTACGGCCTTGGCTTTAAGTGCGTCGTATATTTCAAATTTGTTATGCTACTGCTGAACTCAGTTCAGGAATCCAGCACAAAAACATCTTATAAGAACAAAAATATGTGGCGCAACAGTTCTTTAAGTGCCATGGCCTAGTTTCTCGCAACTACTCATGTTGTGTGCCTTTTATTTTTCGCACGAATGGAAGGGACCTACAGTTTAGTGCCGTATCCGAAGGGCAATTTGGTTTGAGAATCGTTTTCGAGGCAACAATATTCTTGGATGTTTTTCAGACGTTCGCAAGAGGTGGGACCGTGAAAAAACTTGTTGGTGTTTTCAGGGATTCGAACTTGGAACCTCATGCGCATTGATCTGACACACTAACCACTTACGCCACGGCGCCCACAAAAACATCTTATAAAAAACCCAAAAAAAGACAAAAAAAATGTGTGCATGTAGTTTCTTCAATTTCTCTGCTCTCTTTGTGGTCCTGTCAAACTTGTAGCGCTACAGAAGTCAACTCGCACTACAGCTACCCATTTTATTCACAGTATTGTGTTTGCCTGTCTTCTACTTTTTACAGCTCGTACTACTACTACTGCTACTGCTATTTCTACACCATTGTGTTCAGCTAGTTAGACGAAACATAAATGCAATTCGTTTGCATAGTTAGAATGGTTTCAAGAGTGCAAAAGCAATGTGTTATTAAAAGTTCATATGTGCTCGTCAGATCTAAATTTTTAATCGATTAGGTTCACCATTTAGATGGCATCTAACCAACTGTAGATGAACTGGAATATCTACAGTATAATGAGTGAAATATTACATCTTAAGGAGTTCACGCAAGTTTTTCTTCACTTTTTTCTTGCTAGGTCTGCCTATTTTGTGGGGATCTGCCCTGCAGATAAGTCGCATTCGAATGAGATGTGCGAACCTTTCATTTCTAGTTTATTTCCTGCTTCAAGGAAGACATCTTTATTATTCTGTCCCACTCCAGTCTGATGAGAACACTTCCGTACAAGTTTGGACCGGACTTCGACAGTGATGGCGGCCCAGCTGTATAACAAAATAGCGAAATCTCGCACGCGACGCTTGCCAAATCTGAAAAAGAAATGCGTCCTTCGATCTTTCTTGGCGAAAGCTCCTAAATAGCATTAGGGCCTGTGAAAGTGAATACAGCGTAAGAAGGAGAGATTTTAAGATAAGAATCCCAGTAGATTTAGCTACATACCCTTAGGAATCTCAAAAGCCATGACGTTCGCAACGCAGACTAGCATAGGTTCCCAACAGCCCCTGAAGTTATCATTGCGGATTACCTTGTGACGTCGTACATCGCTGCGACTAGACCGAAAAAAGCAGGAAAACTGGCCTCACCTAGCTATATAAGCTGCGTTTTTGTACTAGTCGATTCAGCGAGAAAGTTTCGACGGGAGTAGGCACACGAAACGTGGGCTATTTTGGAAATTATGACAAAATAAGAGATTTTTATTTCCGTACGGTGTTTTATAGAAATACGGTCTGTTAATTGCAGTGGTAGGGAAATATGTCTTCGCATGAGAGACCGGCATAGTTCTTCCTATTGGGGTTTGAATTAAGAAAACGTTATGACGCATATAAGCTTCGATCAAAAGCAGTTAAGTAATCGCTTAGAAACACGTTCAATGCCTAGAATCAAATGCATTTATGCCTAGAGAGATACTCCAATAAATTCTGAAAGAAGTGCCGAAAAGATTAATCCTGGCCTCATCTGATCTGGTGCTCTGAAAAGTGGGCATTTTACATGACTTGCCGGAAACATTCGCAGTGCAAATGGAACTAATAGGATCACATCAGATGCGGCAAAGATGGATAATGCCTATATTTTTCGTAGAGATCGGAAATCATAACCCAGGATCATCACTACTAGATTCCTTTTATATATATAATTTGCTCGCATTCAAGGGGTTATGAATACCCTTTAAATATGTTTACATAGTGCGGGCGCAGGAAAGGATAGACAGAGAGAGAGAAAGATTGGTACAGTGGTTTGAAACTCCGATATTATGTTTCGGAAAAACTCTGGGGGTGGCGCTCACAAATTGGCGAAATTTTTACAGGATGTCAATCATCCAACAGAGCCAACAATTTTCCCAGCCTTATAACCAACCTACTGCCAGTGTTATACCTTTGCAATAGTAGAAGTGTTTTTTTGACGCCTAGTCAACCAGTCGCTCATTAAACGATTTGCCAGCCAGCCAAAGCCAGCCGATTTTATACGAACCTATCTCTAGGAACCAAGCAACTTCACAGTGGCAGCAACAACAAATAGCTAAAAAACATTCCTTTTTGCGCTGCCTGAAATTAGGCATCACAACATTCCCATTAAATCAAGAGTAGTAGCTAGCCGGTGTTTGTATTTGTTTTATGTGTCAGATTTGACTTTACTAGCAACTACTGGCTGGCTAGGTTTAAAAAAACACGTCTAGTATTCACACAAGCTTTCGCAATTGCATGAGAAATAAATAAATAGATATTTGCCGACATCAGGATTTCAATCATGAACCATTAAAATGGCCATCAGTGACGTTACCACTACACCATCGCCACCCCTATATGAAATTTTACCCTTGATTATTTAAGAAATTTTCGCTTTTTAATAAAATCATATGCGAAAGAATCATTATCATGTAAAATGGGAAATACACGATACAACTGTACCGATATCGACCTACCTGTTGTATGCAGCTTAAACATTATACAATCTGCGTACGATTTTCGTATAACCAGACATTTTATCAATAATTTTACACATACACACCATAAAATTTCCATACAATCTGTGCATGTGATAGCACTTGTACAGTCAAGACCATGCGACCGTACGATATCGGTACAACAGTCGGTTGTGTTGATACACACAATACAATTATCGTATACAGCAGCAAAGCTGTCAAACCGTGTTGGTACAACAGTTGTATCGTGCATTGCCCACTTATGCAAAACAGTGCTGAATCTCCGTCACAGCGAAGAATATAATATAATGTACACGGCAACTCTTTTATAGAAACTTGAGTGCTTCTTACATCTGTCAACGCTTTTAAGATTGAGGTTAATTTCCTACGTCCCAGGCCTAATCAACGACACACTTTTTTTTGGCAATGATTGTGGATTAAATGGATTCTATGGAGGAAGATGAGATAGCCTTGCCGACTGACACACTTAATATCTTGAATGAATTTCTTCGTGAAAAAGCAGAACGAGAGAGGAAGGAACAAGACTGTATAATAGGCAAGTCAGGGAAAGATACAAATTTCGAGGAGGATTGGGTAGGTGCCACTGAACTTGTGAAGCGTCTATTATTGTTACATTGTTTTCCAGCAACTGAGCCAATTTTGGTATAGCGATGGCACTAAGAACATCCTTGGGAAGGTAGTGGAACAGCTCATTGCTGGTGACAACAGCATAGCACTGTTGTCATGCCCATCACTCTACAACACAATCAAGAAGATTCATTCAAATGGTAAGGACTTACTAGGGTGAACCCATTCGAAAGGCAAATTCCGCTTTGCGGGCAGTGTTTGAAGCCACCACGCATTAAACAGATATTCAGACAATGCACCTTTGCTTTAGTTGCATATAGGTAGCCGTTTTGAAGCCGTGTATAACTCTTGAATTGCTTTTTCAAAGTATGCGTTTCGAAATGTGCTCACTTACTGATGCTGGATACATAATATTTAACTTCCGCTCATTTTAGTGAAAATATTCGAGTATGACAAGCGCTTCAGCGCTTTTGGTGAGGACTTTGTGTTTTATGATATCAACGAAGGTGAAGACCCACAATACCTCTCCAACCACACTGGACGCTACGAAGTGATAATAGCCGACCCGCCATTCCTGTCTGAAGAGTGCATCACAAAGATCTCCCACATTATCAAGCGTCTACAAGCCCCAAATGGAAGAATCATCTTTTGTTCCGGAGAAATAGTGGAACCGTGGGTAAGGAGCTCCCTAGACCTAAAAAAATGTGCATTCCGTCCAGAACACGAGCGAAACCTGGGCAATGAGTTTGTTTCTTATGCAAATTTTAATTTAGACCAACTCTTATAAAATAGACAAATAAATAGACCATGCCCCTTATTCAGATTGTACCGCTTTCATGCCCGAATCCTTCTTATGTTGCACCAGCTCGCGAAGGTTGTCCTCTTGATCCTTGAGGGTCTTGGCTAGAAAATCCTTTTTCTTTTGCAACAGCTCCAAAGCCTTTTCACATTTTTCCTGCTTAGCCTTGAGATCGGCGCGCATATTCTGCACATCGGTTAAGACAAACATTCGACCAACAGACAGGTAGACTCTGGAAGGGAGTTGGATTAGTTTATGCAGAACGGAGCCCGTTCGCCACCTACCTAGCTTCGTCTGGCAAATCGCTGGTACCCTTCTCAGTAAGAATATACTTGTGCTTCCCAGTTTTAACCATGTCATGCTTGATGTCCAGCATACTCATCTTCTTCGACGTCTCAATTCGATTTATTTGGACTTCAGTGAAGGCCTGTCAGTGGAGGTGAAAGTTTGAAACGCATTTTTCGAGATGAAGTGAGAGAGTACCTTTTTGAGTTCCATATCCATTGTGGCCATTTTTTGTTGGTGTTTTTATTAAATGCACTTCAATTTATAGTAAATAAAGCTTAATAAGGTTTTTCAAAGAAAATTGCTCCAGCTGCAGCAGTAGATGATGAAAAGTTCGGCAAATAAATTGTGGAAAGGGAAATGTCAAATTGGGCGGAGTGTTCACAATAACGACACCGGGGTGGAGTTGCTTAAGGTCACAATGATATTATGGCAGCGGTGCTCCAGACAGTATTGCCAGCCGCTTTAAGTGAAATGCCCCATAACTGACCCTAAAATTCCACATTCTTTGTGACGTTCCCCATGGATTTCCCAAAATATTTTTGTCAAAAAGGAATATTGGTAATTTGTATAGTTATAATTAAAAACGAAAATTAAATGATAGTCGGGGATATTACGATATCTGTGGCGCCACGATGTTTTCATGTTTTCTAATAGATCTCGACTAAACAAAAAATAATAGGTAAACTTTTTTGATATCTTACTTCGTTTTCGAGATATTGAACTTTGAAAATTGACTTTTGGCAACCGATATTTCAATAGCCGCGGTGTATTTCGAGTAAGAATTGCATAAAAAAAAACTAATTGCCAAGTTGCCCGCTATTGGTGATATTTTCTTATAGATCTCCGTTACAAAAAAAGGGGATATAACACACTTAGACTTAACCCCTCCGGAAAGCGAAGTTTAAATAAATGAATCACGCGAAGCACGCCACTTACTCACTGTTGGCAACACTGAAGGTAGTTTCTACTGAAATATTGTTTGTCAAAAGTCAATTTTCAAAGCTCGATATCTGGAAAACTAAGCGAGGTATCAACAAATGTTACTTATTATTTTTTGCTCAGTACGTCGAGATCTATTAGAAAACATCAAGACATCGTGGCGCCACGGATATCGTAATCGTGCCGATAGTTCATTTTAAAATAAATATTAAACGTAATCAAAAAACAAACTAGTAAAAATTAAATCATAGCATTGCAAAATCTCATTACTGAAAAATAAATAAAATTAACGAGCAATATGAAAACGAACCAGAAAATTGTAGGGATAGTTAGTTTTGTGCATTATTTGTATATTGAGTTATTAAAAAAAAGAGAAATGTTCCCTAGTGGTTTTAAAATTAAAGCACTCCACGTTTCTAGTCTTGAAATATCGAATTACAAAGAAGTAAACGAACGCGTTGAATCACAAAATTTGCCTACTTTTGACATGTCAAATCTCAAACCGAATTGTACGCGAAAGAAAGACAGAGAAAGAACAATCCAACGAAAAATTACATCTACAGCGATTTTATAGATTTGACAGATTTTATAAATCTGCGCAAAGAAATTTCTTGGGCTAAAATTCGCAGCATGGGGAAATTTCTTACTCTCTCGTGAGGTATCTCTTCTACGAAAAACTAGAAAATTTCTCCGTACCCGAACAGGTTTTAGTAAAAATGTGTGACTTTTTGTAAAAATTCGCTGTTTTGGGGGGGTATGCGAGCGGACCTTATGAAATCTATCAAAGCTGTCAAATTACTGTATATGTTATTTTTTGTTGGCTTGTTCCTTTTCTTTTTTTCTTTCGCATACACTTGGGTTTGTGTGGACAACTTTTATTGTTCAACGCGTTCATTTATGTTTTCGTTATTCTACGTCTCTTCAAAAGAATTACCCCCAGTTTTAGGAACTACAACGTTTATCAATTATTTGGTTCGAACATAAATGGATATACGGACAAAACAAAAACAGATACAATGACACATAACAAAGAATGATGCAGGCAACTTCAAGTTACAAGCTGAGAAACTGCGTCAGTTGTCAGTGTATAGATACCATGCAAAGTTAAACGATAAGGGGCGTTCACATTCTCAAACATGTTTTACAAGCACGGCATGATTGTAGGCCCCCTTCGGGTAGGGGCCAGAATATACCCGAGGTAGGCATGTATGTCGTAAGAGGCGGCTAAAATCCACCCTCCGTATACCGGGGATAAAATGTATACATAATATGCAATGAGTAAAACAAATAGATATAGTGCCCCAGGTGGCAGTTCAGGTTCTCTGGAAAATCCACCCTCTTCGGAGGTAGGCTCTACGGATTCTGGGGAGAGCCAATTGTTGCATTTAATAAACCCCTTTTTGAGAAATTCAAAGGTAACTCGGTCTCCACCATCAAGACCGAATGTCTCCGGAAAAAGAAGTCCGCCGGAAGAGCAAGCGCAAGAGAAACGGGACTCAGTGAAATGTAATAGCTTTGAGGAAGAAAACAGTGAACTCCGCATTAAGCTAAATAAAGTGGATCTACTCTATCAAGAGCTTAAGAGAGAGGTAGAATCACTAAAAGAGGAAAACAAGGCCTTAAAGAATTCGCTTTTGCAAAGAGAACGCGAAGTTACCCCACCCCGTGCAGCTAGTCCCAAATATCACACGGATGAGGAAGAGCTAGCACGCGAAACAAATGGGGTCTCAAAGAAAAGACCCAGCAAAAAACGAAGAGCCGGTTCTTCGCCTGAAATCGAGCCACGAAAATAAGACAAAGAAAAAGACTTGAAACAGGAACAAACTCACGACAAATTACGTCCCCCGCCTGCAATAAACGTCGTTAGCATTACGGACTACAATAAATTGTATTGTCTTCTCAAGGGAACTGTGACATGGGAATTTAAGGTAACATCATTCCGAAACAGTGATTGGAAAATGAATGTAGTTGACTCTGACGGCTACCGAGCAATATCTAAAAAACTAAACACGGAAAGGATCCAGTGGTTCACCTACGAAAATAAATCAGAAAAACCACTTCTTGTTATAGCAAGGGGTCTCCATCCCTCGTGCACTAAAGATGACATTATAAATTACCTTAAAGGAAAAGGCTTGAAAATTATTGACGCAAATAATATCTTAAAGAAGATAAAGTAGTAAACGGAACAAGGCAATGAAATTTTGGTCAAGCATGGACTTCCGCTCTTTATACTAACCTTCGATAGAAGCGAAAATATAGACGATATTTATAATGTAAAAAGTATTTTGAATATCGTAGTTAAAATAGAGCCTATGCGTACGAATACACGATCGATACCTCAGTGCAAACGCTGTCAAGGGTTCAATCACACCCAGTCGTATTGCCAAAAAGAACCGAAATGTGTAAAATGTGCCGGAAACCACTTATCAGAAAGGTGTGACTTAAATAAGCAGACTCCGGCGAACTGCATAAACTACAAAGGCAAGCACTCAGCAAACTATCGAGGTTATGAAGTAGCAAAGGAGCTTCAAAAAAGGCGCGATACTCTCATGAAACCGATACATCCGAACCCAAGCTTAAGAGGTCGTAAAACCGATAAGCCTAAGACCGCTAAGCCAGTCAAAACGACGAGACCGATAAAGGAAAATAAAAAAATTGCGCAAGAGAACGTCGCTGATCCAAGTGCAGCGGAAAAACCGCCTCAGGTTGACGCGAGATCGTACGCGCAAGTCGCGTCAAACGAAAACAAATTAAGATCAGCTACAACAGATCCGGTCAGCCAAATATTTACCATTATATTGGAAAAATTTGAGGAGCAAACCAAGGTTCATAAAATTATGCTTGACAAATTGAGCAAGCTCGAGTTCAAACCTCGCAAGACAATAAAAAAAACATGAATATGAAACAGCTACTTAAGATACTAACGAGGAACGCAAACGGCCTTCTGAAAAAAATCGACGAGTTAGAAGTGTTTCTACGGAAAAATAATATATATATATATAGATATATGTTTGGTATCAGAAACGCACTTAAAAAAGGGACTTAGACCCAAACTAAAAGGTTACAGCAAATGTGCTGCATGACCTAAAAAATCACGAGACTTCTACTTACCTCGAGGGTCTGACCGCTGATAAGTATTCAAACTGCTCTCTATGGAAAGCCTTGAAGTACATAAGGAAACCTGTAATGCACTCGCCGCCAATTAGGAAAGCTAACGGGGAATGGGCAAAAGAAGACAAAGTGAAAGCAGAATTATTTTCCGATCACTTAGAGGAAACGTTCAAGCCGTTCGATGGACAACCGTTGATCGAAGATCCGAATGATAATATGGCACCCGACAACTTTAAAGTAAAAACCGTATCCCTGTCCGAACTCCGAATGACAATAAAAAAATTGAAAAATAACAAGGCTCCGGGATATGATTTAATCACTGGCGAAATTTTGAAAGAGCTACCGAAAAAAATGCTGGTTTAGTTGCTCTACATTATAAATGCTTCTTTAAGACTATTATATGTTCCAAGGCAATGGAAAGTCGCCGAAGTTATTATGGTTCGGAAACCGGGGAAATGTGCAAATGACAAGAAATCATATAGATCCATTTCACTTCTGCCAATAATATCTAAGGTCTTCAAGAAACTTCTGCTGAAACGATTGCAACCAATAATTGAAGAAAGACACTTGATCCCGGATCATCAATTCGGCTTTCGGGTCAAACATTCCACAATCGATCAGGTGTATCGAATAACGAACAAAATTGGAAAAGCTCTAGAAGGGGAAAAAATATGCTCTAGCACTTTTCTCGACGTATCGCAAGCCTTCGACAAGGTATGGCATGAAGGCCTAAGGTCTAAGCTAAGGGTAATCTTACCGGAAAAGTTGTACAGAATATTGGAATCTTAACTTGAAAACAGACTTTTTCGTGTTAGACACGGGAGTGAATATTCGGATTTCAAAGAAATCTTCGCCAGTGTTCCGCAAGGAAGTGTTCTCGGTCCAATCCTGTTCCTGCTCTACAAAAGAGATATACCACAAGATGAAGGGGCCGTTGTAGCAACGTTCGCAGGCGACACGGCTATCCTCGTAACGGATGAGTCAGTCGAATCACCAACGGGAAAACTCCAACGAGCTTAGAACAAAGTGTGCGAATGGACAAAAACCTGGCGAATAGTCCTCAATGAGACAAAATCAACGCATGTCAATTTTACGTTAAGAAAGATAAACAACTTACCTATATCCATTAACTCGGTGCAAATACCGTACGCAAACGAGGCAAAATATCTAGGAGTGACCCTAGACGCAAAACTTAAGTGGAAACCACACGTTAAAAAGAAGAGCTCGAAATCAGATTTAGAGAATTGGCTACTCGGAAGATACTCGAAGTTAAGCGTATACAACAAACTGCTTCTGTATAAGCAAGTCCTAAAACCGTCTTGGACATATGGTATACAACTTTGGGGTTGTACTAAACCAAGCAATATGGCTCTACTGCAAGCATTTCAAAACAAAATACTAAGAGCAATCGTGGATGCTCCTTGGTATATAAGGAATAGTGATATACAGATCACAGATCTAGGAATTGCTACCGTGAGGGACGAAGTAACAAACTTTGCTCAGAAACTTCGTACCCGTCTTCATGTTCACTGCAATAATAAAATAATCCGTACTATGGACGTGACAAACCTTGAGCGCCGACTACAAAGAACAAGACCTTCCGACCTAGCGCCGTAAGAAAAACCACATGTAATGACGTAATTAGTAGGTGCATTCACTGGAAAGCTACCTACCTAGCGCGATTAACACTACAAAAGCGTAAACTACTCGTTAACGCAACTTAGTCGTAGTCATAACAAAAATGAAAAAAATGAGAGGGACGAATTTCCTACTACTATGAGTACGCGCAGTCGGCACTCATAGTGCCTCTCTGAGGGACACAATCTAACGAACAGAATCATGCGAAAGTAAAGTAACGATACTTATTTGAGAGTAATGTCGCATGAAATACCCGTTACTAAGTAGCGAATGCATATTGATCGCACTTGTGAGGTATGAAAGAAAATCGTATTGCTGTTGCAATAGTAGCCAAATTAATTACTAAAACCGCTCAGGATATCGAATATGTTTGCATGCCGTGCTATAAGTCGATTTGTTGAAATGTATCAATTAAAAGAGAGACCACGAAGATGTCGTCGATACCTCTCCGTGACGAGCGCGGTTGTTAAAACTGTACGCGAGCGAATTTTAAGAAATTCTTTTCGAAAACAGAAAATTATATCGCTTGAGTTGGATATTCATATACACCAAATCCATGTCAAGGCCCATTCGGGATGATCTCAACATGAAAGTCTTTCGTTGGTAAACTGGATGCCTATTTATGCTTAGCTTAAAGCAAATTAGACTTGAAAGATGCAAACGACTCTAGCACTGGCACGTGGACAACGACCACGAAAATATCCTTATTACGGATGAACATCTTCATCGACGAGGAAGTTGTTAATAAGCAAAATGATAAAATGTATGTAAGAACAGCTCAAAAAACAAAAAAATACAGTTCCTAGGGCTCAGTGCGGCCATCATCCTGCTCTGGCAATGGTTTGGTGGGGGATATCCTATCAAGGAGTTATTGCTCTTCATTTTTGTGAAAAGAAGTCAAGACTGGGTCAAATGTTTACCAAAAAGATGTCCTAGAACCCGACTGTTACAATCAATATTTCTGCTTTTATTGCATTCGAGAGTCGGCCTTCAGAAAGCTCAAATCTGATTTCTTTGAATTATTCTTTGTGGTCAGTTTGGAGAGGTTCAAAAACGTATTAACCACAGCAGCTTTGTCCATACCCCTGAAAATTGTGTTTGCCACTGTAGCCCAATGACCACACCGTTTGAGGGCCTGCTGTAGAATACAAACGTACAATGAACGGCGAAGCCAGAATGAAAAAAAGAAGAGACGATTCTGGGTGGATAACATTTTTTTTTATCGCGAAGAAACAAGTTTTCCAACAAAATATATTAAAAAAAATATTCCACATACCAATAAGTTGATCAATGCCGTGCTGGCGCCGGCGCGCATATTTCGTCGGACTCAATAGAACTCACCACATCGAAAAATTTCAAAAGTTGATCAACGCATTGAAAAGATAATGTGCAGCACATTTGTTTGAAATCGGTGTTCAACGAGTAACACGAGCTCGTACACTACCCGTACACTTGTTGAGCAACGTTTTGGATAACGATCTCCAACCATCACGAAGGCGTTGGTTGGACAGAGTTCAAAGCCCCGTACATTTGAGTTGAATGCGTTGAATGAGAAATTGATACGTTGGGCACGTAGTAGACGACCGGTATTATCGGGTGCATGCTGGGGGCTTTTTGGTCCATTGAGATTCACTATAACATAGTCACCTTTGGCTGCCCAGGAGGTGTTAAGCTTTTCTATCGCTTTAAGGTCTATTTTTAATTTCAGTACGCGGATAGAGATAGCTACCAATGCATGGGTGAAATCCCCATCTAATGCTGACCCTTTCCATGCTAGTTCGTCTGCTGCTTCGTTCTCTTCATTATTACTATGTTCGGGAACCCAAAAGAGAGTGACCTCATGGGTGTTGCATATTCTGTGTACAGTTTATCGGCATGCGGAGACTATTTTTATCTGATTATATCGCCGTGTAGTGGCTTGAGTGCAGCTTGACTATCCACGAATATTTTCATTCTTTTTTTTTTCATTTTCAATGCATTTTATTTAAATAATTCAGTATACCTTACATACTAACAAAAACGCTTAAAACTAGCATAATTAACTTAACTATCTTATTCTAACTTACTGACCCCATGCGGGCGCTCTAAGCCAATCCTGGCACTTAATCTATGTCTTTCGACGCGACCTAACTAAATTTATTTATTATAACAACTAATTAATTAATTAACAAATTAAAAACTAAAAAACAAATGTTTATTGTCGAAAAAAAAAGTTGTGTCTTTTTTGTATATTTAATATTTATTTATATTTATATTTTTTGTATATATAATTAAATTAATTAATTAATTGGTGGGCAAAATCGCATCATCACCTCCACGCGGTGCCCGCTGGATAGCTATCTGATAGTGAACTAACGATGAGCGTATGCTGAGTCTGACGATATATGTGCAGCTGAACACTCAGACCTGCGTAAGCACATCTGGGTGAACTTCAGCGTGCATATGTCTAACCGGACGAGGCATCTCTTGTTGACCTGATTGGCTGAAATATGCGTCTCAGAAGTCTAACAAGAGGTCCTCAGAAGGAGGACGTGCGGCAGACGAATTCTCTCGATGGAATCAACGGTGACGTCTACAGACCAGCGGATACCTTACTGGAGCTACTTCAACATATTTGGAGCTGAGGTCTGTAAGGATTTTCAATACTACGTCAGGGTATTGAATAAGAGATGGTGGCGGATGAACCCTTAATGGGCCAACGGCAGCGCTTATATCCCCGAAGTGGGTTACTGACATCGGTGTATCCGGCCTCTTGTCCTAGGGGTACAAAAAAAAAAGGATCTGGCCCTCCAGGTTGGGGGTTGTGCCGTCGGGTTAACTTCCCTACCACGTAAAAAACCTTTGGTTACGAAGCAACCAACAGCCTCGGATACGGATGATCTTACTGTTGACGACCCATGCAAACGTAAAAAGGATAACGATCTTCGTGTCTGCACATGGAATGTTAGGTCCCTCTACAAACCACGTGCAGCCGAACAACTTGCGGAGGCCCTAGAGTGTCTCAAAGCAGACATTACCGCCATCCAGGAAGTGCGATGGGATGGGCCGGGCAAAAGGAGTATGAAAAACTGCGACATCTACTACGGCGATTGCTACAGACAAAAAGGACAGCGTCTATTCGGGTGCGGATTTGTCATTGGAGACAGACTTAGGCAAGAAGTCTTGAGTTTCCGGCATGTGAACGAGCGCCTCATGACTATCGGTATCAAGGCTAAATTTGCCAACATTAGCCTAATATGCGTTCACGCCCCTCACGAGGAGAAGGACGACGCGACAAAGGATGAATTCTACCAGCTCTTGGACAAGACGTATGAGCAATGCCCTAGCCACGACGTTAAAATTATCCTTGGCGACTTTAACGCAAAGCTAGGAAGAGAGGAAGTCTTTAGTAGCGTGGTCGGAAAGCACAGCCTGCACGACAACACGTCCGGCAACGGACTCAGGCTAATCGACTTTGCGGCGGGGCGAAACTTTGTTGTAGCTAGTACGCGGTTCCCACGTCTCGATATTCACAAAGGAACATGGCTCTCCTTTGATCGAAAAATCGTCAACCAAATCGATCACATTGCGATCGACGCAAGGCACTCTTCCAGTATTCTGGGTGTCCGGACTTTACGAGGAGCCAACGTGGACTCGGATCACTACCTAGGGACGAAAATGGCAACATAGTAGTAGAATCGCAGTCGGTGCTGAGGATATGGAAGGAACACTTCTGCAGACTGTTAAACGGCGATGATGATCAATATTCCGTTGTCAGGCAGAATGAGCCATTCAACAGTGACGATGGCAGTCAAAATTCCCGTCAACCCGATCATAATGAAGTGAGGATAGCGATATCTAAACTCAAATCCAACAAAGCTGCTGGAGCCGACGGCCTTGCCGCTGAACTTTTCAAGGCAGGAGGAGATGAGTTGGTAAGGAGCATGCACCAGCTCATCTGTAAAATCTGGTCGGACGAAAGTATGCCCGATGAATGGAACCTCAGCATCGTTTGCCCGATCCTGAAGAAAGGAGACCCTCTGAACTGCGCCAACTACAGAGGTATAAGTCTCCTAAATATCGCACATAAGATCCTGTCTGCCGTACTATGTGAACGCCTAAAACCGATCGTCAACAACCTGATAGGTCCTTATCAGAGCGGTTTCAGGCCTGGAAAGTCCACCATTGACCAAATATTCACACTACGGCAGATCTTGGAAAAACCCATGAATATAAAATCGATACGCACCACCTTTTCATCGATTTCAAAGTTGCCTATGATAGCGTGTATAGAGACGAGTTATACAGAGCCATGTCTAGTCTTGGCATCCCTGCCAAGCTCGTCCTTGTGCAGAATGACGATGGAGAACTCTCGCTGCTCCATCAAAGTCGGTAAGAACATCACCGAACCGTTCGATGGCAGGAAAGGTCTTAGACAAAGCGACGCGCTATCATGCGATCTCTTTAACATAGTACTGGAGAGAATTGTGCGAAACTCACAAGCCAACTCCGGAGGTACAATCTTCTTCAAGTCTGTACGACTACTCGCTTATGCCGATGACATTGACATAATCGGAAGAACTCAGCGGGCCGTCAATGGGGCATTTACGAGTATTGAGATCGAGGCAGCAAAGATGGGTCTAGCGGACAATGAAAGCAAAACAAAATATATGCTGTCTACAAAAAAGGACACCCAACATCGGCGTCTTGGGCAGAACGCCACAATAGACAGATATAATTTTGAGGTAGTAAAGGATTTTGTCTACCTAGGCTCTATGGTCAGCTCCGCAAATGACATGAGTGGAGAGATCACACGGAGAATTACTCTTGCCAATCGTTGTTTCTATGGGTTAAAACGGCAATTGAGTAGCAAAGCCCTATCTCGAACTACTAAGGTAACTCTTTATAAGACATTAATCATCCCAGTCCTGCTGTATGGCGCAGAGGCATGGGCTTTGAAAAAACCGGATGAGGATGCCCTTGGTTATTTCGAGAGAAAAGTTCTTCGAGCGATCTTTGGTCCCGTCTGCATAGACGGTGAGTGGAGGAGAAGGTACAGTGCCGAACTATACGGCCTGTACAAGGACATCGACTTAGCCAGAAGAGTTCACATACAGCGACTAAGATGGCTGGGTCATTTAGAGCGGATGGAGCCCAACCTTCCCGTTAAGAAAGTCTTCGAATCCACCCCGGACGGACGGCGCAGTAGAGGACGACCTCGCGGTAGGTGGCGCAAACAAGTGGAGGGGGACCTCAACCAACTAGGCGTGCGCAACTGTAGGCAGCTGGCTCGTAACCGTGCTGGCTGGAGAGGTTTGTTGGTTGAGGCCCAGGTCCACCCCGGACTGTGGCGCCATCTAAGTAAGTAAGTATAATTAAATTAAACTTACAAATTATTTTAAAATAATCTTTAGCTAACTTAATTACTATGTGTAATTAAATACACACTTCTTTTTTTTGCAAAGTGCTGTGCCATGTAAGCCGGCCATGGCTATTATATAGTAATAATACTACACGACCCGCTTTGGCCGGTAACAAGCTACCCGGAAACGACGACGGCGTTCCCTCTCCTTCAAAAAGCCACCGAAGTTGGTGGCGCTGCCTACTCACGTCTTCAATGTCGCGGTATGAAATCTACACTACTCTGTGCGACGTCTCGGTCGTAGTTGAGTCACCTATCCACAGCTGTTCTGGTGACGTGGAAGATTAGCGGCACCGCTAACTTATCCTGGATCAGGCCTCTTTGATGCAAATATAGGAACGCTTCTGGATAAAGCCGTTAAGGCGCACATTCTTGTGATAGAGATTGTTGGCGTAATAAGCCCTAAAGAGGCTATTCACCGAGGTCATTGCACTTGCAATGTGCCTTTGAATCATCTTGTTCAAGAAATTATCCACTCTGATCAGATTCGCCCTGTTGTACAGGACCTCATTACGGTAGAATTTTATGTACTCAGACTCAGGTGTTCTGTACAAGCGAAGGGAAGCCCTCTCAAACACCCGCATCTTTTTCAACAAGCTTGGCCCCACGTTGAACCACACGGGACATCCATATGCGAGCATAGGCCGAATGAGGGCAATGAAGCAACTTTGGCTCTGGCCAGAGCAGCATCTATATGTTTGTTAAAATAGAAATATTAATCTAGTCAGACCCCAAGGTATCTGCCTACACTTTCGCGTTGCAGCTACACCAGCAGCAGGGAGAAGCGAGCTAGAGTCCCTATATCGCTAGCGAGATGCCCGAAGTACCTCCCAGTAAAGATGTGATCATTACCACGATCAAGGCACTCAAAACCAACAAGGCGGTAGGACTTGACGGTATTCCAGCAGAGCCCTTACGAGCAGCGCCCACAACATCGACTGAGCTTCTGCTTCCACTTATAGAGAGAGCTTGGGAAGGTGAGAGATGTCCTAACGAGTGGAAAAAGGAAATGATCGTCAAGCTTCCTAAGAAAGGAAATTTAATGGAGTGCGGAAACTGGAGGGGTATCTGCGTGGTGCCTGCTGTAGCTAAGATAATAGCTAAATGCACCCTGGAGCGAATTAAACCGATAAATTAATTGCCTTTATCAAAGCTACATATACAAATACAAATATTTGGCGCAACAGCTCTTTAAAGTGCCAGGGCCTAGCTTCTCGCAACCACTCATGTTGTGTGCGTTATATTTTTCACACGAATGGAAGGGACCTACAGTTTAATGCCGAATCCGAACGGCGCTTTGAGAAACTTTTTCATGACAACAATACTCTCGGATGTTTGTCAGACGCTCGCGAGAGGTGGGACCGTGAAAAAACTTTTTGGTATTTCTGGGATTCGAACTTGGAACCTCATGCGTAGTGATCCGACACACTAACAACTTACACCACGGCGTGGAGCTACATATGAAGGCTCCAAATGTCATGTTCTGCACAGGGGAAGGTTGTCTGAGGAATTTGAGATCCAAAGTGGGGTAAGACAAGGCTGTATCCTTTCACCAATATTATTCCTATTGGTGATTAGCGATGTGCTTCATGCAGCTTTGTCGACGGGAAACGGAGGAATTCGATGGACTCTTACATCTCAACTGAAACATCTTGACTACGCAGACGATGTATGCTTACTCTCCCACAGAATTATGGACCTCCACCAAATGACAGCAGATGTGGAGAGGGATGCAGCGTCGTCGGGCTGAAAATTAATAATAATAGACAACCGGTAGAGAGAGTAGAGGATTTCCAGCATCTTGGGAGTATTGTCTTGACCGATGGTGGAACCGAACTGGATATAGCCCACAGGATTACCAAAGCAAAGTCCGCGTTCAGGATGTTGTCCAAAATATGGCGAAGCAATGCAATCGGTTTGAGCACCAAAATAAGACTGTTCCGCTTCAACGTTGAATCCGTGCTGCTATATGGTTGCAGCACGTGGAGAGTGACCACTACTATCGCCAGAAAGCTGCAAACGTGCCTGCGCAATATCTTGAGGATTTTCTAGCCCAATCGTATCTTTCATGAACACTTTCACGAGAGAACGGGTCAGGAACCAATAGGCACAACCATCCAACGGCGGAAGTGGCAGTGGATAGGTCACACGTTCCGAAAGGGTAACAGTTCCATAGCGAACCATGCTATGCAATGGAACCCTCTAACTCAGGATGCAGAAGACCTGGCGGTCCAAAGAGAACATGGCGCAGAACAGTCGAGAAGGAGACACGGCAGTTAGGGAAAAGTTGGGGAGAACTCAGACACATTGCCAGAAACCGTACACGATGGCGCGTAGGCGTAGTAGAGGCCCTAGGACCCACAAGGGGATACAGGACATAAGTAAAGTAAAGTAAAGTATGTACAGCAGGTGTTTACTTATGCCCAGCTTACTGAACTTGTAGAAGAGTTCCTCCCTCTAACCATACGGTATCTAAGGCATTCTCTAAGTCAATCAGGCAAGCATCCGTGCATTGCGTCTTGCTTTTGTTCCACTGGATATCCGATACCAGGTTAGACACGACATGTATGGTATCATGCCCGGCCTTGAAACCGAATTGGTTATCCGGAATTATGTGCATGTCGTCTAACTACTTGGCCAGGGCTCTATGGATCACTTTTTCGAATACCTTCCTGATGTTTGGAAGAAGACTTATTGGCCGGAGATTACCCGGATTGGAGCTATCTTTATTTTTTTTCAGAATGGGCTGAACCACCGCTGCTTTTCAATGCAATAATGGGCATTATTTATTGCATTATTGAACATGATGGTGTAAATGGTCACCGCTTCTGGAGGAAGATGTCTAAGTACAATGTTGGGTATACCATGGATTCCCACGGATTTCTTTTTTCTCAGTAATTCGAAGATCGCTTGGAGCTCTGCCTTCGAAATGAATAGGGAATGTACCCTTTCATCGGCTACGGCATTGTTTGCCATATTTCTTTCATTGAACATGGTGAAACCAGTGTTCTCAGATCGCTGGTGTTCTATTTCATTTCGAAGGTAGAAGTTATGCACAAGGACCCGATTTTCCAGCTCGTGGTTCAGGCAAATACTATCATTCACCTTATACACGTCCTGGAAAGCCTCTACATTTCCTCCGAAATATTTTGTTTATTTGCGGGAACATATTCGGGTTATTGGATTTTCCAGCCCGAATTCTCCTATTCGCGAATATTGAGACCCTAGATGGGTTTAGTTTCTTTGTGTGTATAGTCTCTGCTGCCCTTTCAATGCAAGATACTACAGTCACCCGGAAGTTTGTACGAATCGTTGATGTTGAGTGTAAAAAGTAAAAACCTAATGATTTAAGCTGCGTGATGTACTCTACTAAAAACATTTACAAAATCTGTGCACGAGGTCTTACCAAAGGGTTCTTAATTTTAGTACTAACCACGCCCAACGCTGCTTGATTTCGGTTATAGGACGAGAACCTCTCAGGGTTAGTCGTTTCATGGTTGATTTTTGTGTTGAAGTCATTCCGATTCACTAGTTATTTCTTCTTTAGGGCTCTATTCAAGATCTAAATGGTTTAGCCGATACTATAGCAATACTTACACTTCTCCCGCTCTTCTTCTATCGGGAAGAAATCCAGCGCTGACTATCAGCAATCATCTGCATACTTACAGTTGGGCATATTGCATAAAATTACTAGTGGTTCGACTGCATCAATCACCCCTAATACTCTTACGCACCCTACCACCTCCACAGTCCACCTAGACAATTAGAGTTCGATTGAATCAGTCATTTTACTTAGCCACATCAGACACATTGAGATCTCTCTTAGAATTGCATAATAGTACTAGCGGTTTGATTGCATCAGTCACCCTTAATACTCTTACGCACCCTACTACCCTCACGGCCCATCTAGACAATCAGGGTTCGTCACCCTGCTTGTCTCCATCAGGCACATTGAAATCTCTCAGTCCACATCCAACACGATATATTTTAGGATTCCTCTAGGTACCCGGTAACATCCGGCTTTTAAACATGTGATATCGCAATGGACCTAAAATTGGTCTAAGTGTGTCCTGAATCTGCCAGGACAGCCACCTCACCTTACCTAACCTAGTGCCCTATTATCATATGCAAGTCGAACGTGCTGCCCGAATTGATGTATTGTATATGACGAATTATTCCCAGTTTGGGATTATAGTTCGTAAACTAGATATGACAGATTGAAGTAACGAGATGCGTGAATTTGTTTTGGCCTTCTTTCGCATTATCAGTCGCTGACAGTTCTTATTCCCTGGCGTAGGTGTATAGTCCGAGAGCAGTATTGGATATGAAGAATTAGGCAGAGTTTGTCTATAAACACTTGAGCTTTTTATTATAAAAATTGCCTTAGATCTAAGGGAAAATCGGAATTTTTTTTTATAATTAGTATAACAAATATTTGATGATATGGTATAGAATGTTTGATGAGTCGCACTTTGAGCTGGGTTTGTTAAGTTGAAGTTAAATTCAGAATGTGCATCTGCGTCTGAGGCTTAAACGTTATAGCGTGCTAACAAGAAGGTAAAATTTCCGGCAACAGTTGCCAAAAGCTATTTATCTTCTTGAACTATCGCATATCTCTGACTTTAGCTTCAGTTGCAGGTACGCATTCTGATTAGAACTTCATTTATAGATTAAATTTTAGCAGCGCTTGAATAAACAGAGGAAACGATCCCAGTATCGTAGCCAACCTCTACTTGCTTTCTTTTTCGCTTCTTCTATCTTCAGTTTATCTTGATTCCATTTATCCATAGTAACTGCGACTAATCCAGCTGTTATGATACCAAAAGTAATCAATTTTGCTTGATAATATGTCTGCAAGTCGAAATTGATAAATTGATGTTAAGCAAATTTGTTTGTTCAACGAACTTTCCTTATGTACTTCGGAAGGCATTCCTTTCTCTTTTGCCACGTACACCCTCTATAGACCCAATATGCTGGCCATGTTAATAAACCTCCTATAATATATGGCTTAGCAGTAACGAGAACTTTTGATGTTTTGCGATAATGTGATGCCAGGACATCGTTGTCCGACATTTGTTTTTGGGCAGGAGCGCCCATTCGAATTTTTTTTTAAGTTTTAAATTTTGACAAAAAAAAAAATTTACTGAAAAATTTAATGTAATTTTTTAAAACCAGTTTTGAAGGATAGAGCACTTGATTGATAGGACTATGAACATAGATATACGGAGCACTTAGGGATGTTAAATAAATGCATTCAATTATATTGATATTTTAGGCGTAGGTTTCAATTTTAAAATGTTCACGCCATAGAAAGATAAACTTGATAGACAATGCGCCAAGAGAAAACGATGTCTATTAAGTCGGTATCCTTTTCGGGCGCATCTTGTCTAACCAAAATACATCACCTAAGCTGTAATATCTCACATAGATGTAATCTGCCATCTTTTGGCGTTCGCCATTATGTTCAGAATGATGTCATATAGCTTATCGTATTCTTTTCGTCAAAGCATTTTAATACCCATAGCAAGGGAGTTGTGAAGAAAAAGGTAATCCGCTATCTTCGGGCGCCCGCCATTTTGGATTTAGAACGATAATAGGTGTATACTATATTGCATTGTCACCGGCCTTGCATACGTGTGCAAAATTTCAAAGCATAATTAGAAGTTGTCGAAATTTTGATTGCAAGATTTGTAGCAGACAGACAGACAACAAAGCAAGTTAAATAAAATCTTTTAAAAATATAAAATTGCAAAATCCACCCGCTATAAAAGGTTCTTTGTAAATATCATTCCTGTTTTACGTCTCAATAATCTTGCAACACACGAAGATAATATTTGCTTAATGATTTCAGATTCATCTAGAAACGCGAATATTAGCATCATAGCTTTGCGACTTATAACAAGTAGAGGGTGAAAGGAAGTACCGCGCACTTTTTAAGAAATATACAATATTTCTTTTCGCAAGGAAGATTTGTGTGACGGACACAAGGGAAGGGAGAATTTCACGTACGGATTTATATCTTTCGCGTGGAACCACAACCGCAACCGCAACCGGTTCCAGTTTAGCCTTGGGACTTATGACACGTGTAGGGTGAGGGTTCTTCCCCTGCGCACTTTTTAAGAATATTTTTATTTTTTTTTCTTTGCGAGACAAGCCCCGATTCGAAACACTTAAAATGCGAAGAAGTAGAGGGAGAATTTCATGTACAGATTTGTATCTTCCGCGCGGAACCGCAACCGCAAATCAAATTCAAAAACACGAAATATGACCGCAAAGTGGCGCCAAAAAAGATGAACACTCGAAACGTTTGGTTAAATAATGCACTGATACACACATTTTAGGGAACACTTTCGCACCGTTTTTTTATGGTGAAACGGAGCGATTAACTTTTTCGTTAATTCCATGAAATGAAAGTAAGCCTACATATATAAATATATCCAGGAGTAGTAGAGTGTACAATTTTCGGTATAGTTTAGAGAGACTAGAGTTACTGCGACACCCTGTCTAAACTGATGCAAAATTGAATTTAGTTCAGAATGAAGAAAATATTTATTCACAAACGTATATAGTTTTCAATTGCGCATTCCCGAATTTGATCTCAGATTTCAGATTTTTGATGCCTATTCAAACATTGAAATCAGATTGATTTTGTATTGGCTTGGATTTTATTTGTAATTCATGACATTTTATTTAAAGAAGTTACCATTCATTTTTGTCTCAACTTGCGTTAAATATAAAGTCGTTACATATTTCGTCAAGTAATAACTGTCGTCCAAAACCGGACTTCGCATCACATATGCAAATTTCAACAAAGTTATGAAAGATATAGTTAACTAGGTCCAAAAACGGAAGTACCTCATAGAATGCTTTCAATCCGATCCATTTCCATGTGAATTACAATAGATAGGGTGTACAGAATAAACGAAGCAGATCTAGTTAAGTATAACTGAGATGGAAGATGTTTTTCTAATTCGCCTGGGAGATAAATCGTAGCATATTGTAGCATCATAGATGCTACTTTGCGTACTGCATTACCAATGAGCACGGTGTGGCAACATTACTGCCATCATGCACAGCAGTTTGTTTCACAATTCACCCCTAGTGATATCTATGCATTTAATATATATATATATATATATATATATATATATATATATATATATATATATATATATATTTGGTGCAACAGCTCATTAAGTGCCTACGCCTAGCTTCTCGCAACCACTCGTGTTGATGTGTTATATTTTTCGCACGAATGGCAGGGACCCATAGTTTTGTGCCGTATCCGAAGGGAAACTTCGTTTTTTGAGAAGCTTTCTCGTAAGAACAATACTCTCGGATGTTTACAAGACTTTGGCGAGAGGTGTGACCGTGAAAAGACTTTTTAGTGTTTCTGGGATTAGAACATGGAAACTCACGCGCAGCCGTCTGACACGCCTGCCACAGCGCCCACCTAGTGACATCTGCCAATTCGAAAATGTTCTAGAGGTTCTTATATTTGGTATAAATACACCAACCACCAGCAGGGAAGAGTCAGTCGATAGACGTGAAAATAGCGAAAAACAAGTACGATGACCGTGCGAGTAATTTGGAAATGTGCGCGGTCGGGCTTTATGGCCTCCTTAGAAGATTTCTCACCTGCTCGGCAAAAAAAAAAAAAAACCTCAGCAAGAATATTACATTGGTGTCAGCAAACTGGTGATGAACCAGCAGGAGCAATCTAAAGCTGGTACAAAAAGAGAATCGATTATTAAGTTGTAGGGAATAATTACGAACGAGGGCGCAGATCCTGACACGATTCTGTTTAACTTCGAAGAAGAACAATAAGTAGGACGAGTCACATGTCGGTCTTAATGAAACTGCTATCCGAAAAAATCGATGAGCAAAATAAAAAGTTCGATAAGCAAAAGAATTCTCTAGATCAAAAGAGTGCTCTCGAAACTAAATTTGATGAACAAAATAAAAGTTTGGAAACAAGATTCTTGACAATTATGACAAAATTAAAAACCCAGAAGTCAAAATTGAGACAATCGAAACAGTCATTGGAGGAAAATTCGAGAATGCTAAAAAAATGTTAAGCCGTTGGAGCGAGATTCGAGAATCTGGAAAAGGAACTAGACCTCGTGAAGAAACAGAAAGTTCGTGAGTAGTGCCCAAGAAAAAAAGAGATGCGGCCTCCCGTCTACCATTGTCAATCATCATGGTCGATATATAAAAGGCAGTTCGAAGCAGCGGTATTGATGAACCACTGGAACGATGAAGAAAAGTCTATTGCCCTCACGCTTGCCCTTAGAGGATGAGCTGCAAACCATTCTCAAACACAAACAACGTAACTTCGATACCATGAAGCAAGTTGAGATGCGATTTGGGGACGACCACATGCAGCAAATATGTAGGGTCCAGTTGCGCACAAGGATCCGGATGAGGTGAGAAACGCTTTAACAATTGTAAGCAGATATCAAGCGGCTGGCACATTTGTCCTATCCGAACGCCGGTGAAGATATCGTTAACGAGATTTTGGCCGAAGCATTTACCCATGACATAGTTACGCGAAACTACAAATGGCTAATGGCTGTAAGAATGGCTAGAAAGGAAACCCTACCCGAGGCTTTGACGTTCGCTCTGACAATAGAGATCAGCAGTCAGGAAGCTGCTTAAGAACAAGATTCACGGGACAGAAGTTAGCCGTTGGAGTCGACTCCCCCAGAACCACCATCAAGGTCTCCCAACCTAAACGATGCAATAAGAGCGTAACAGTGGAAGCATTCATCGTCAATAACAACTCCGGGGCTACTATCGATACCGGCGCCACGGCTTTCATCGTAAGAACAGATCTCGTCCGAAAGTCATGGCTACTCAAGACCAGCTGCTAATGTCTTAGGACTGCGACAGGGGAATCAGCGAAGGTATTTGGAGAAGTTCGCCTCACGTTACAACTAGCAGGGTTGGCCTTCTCCCATGCGTTTCTAGTGTATATGTGATAAATGCATCGATCGACATCGCGATCCAAGCTCTGAGGTACCGGAAGGTAGAATTTGCAATGGTGTACGGGAATGAGAATGCAGCACATGTAAAGACAATACTCAGCAAGGACGAAGACATACTACCATCTTCTAAGACTATCATTTGGACAAAACTAGATGGTGATCATGGGAGCCACGAATTCTGTCTATCGGGGGCAGATTCTGAAAGGAATTTCCCAAACTTCATCATTTATTATGTTTAACATATGAAAATTACTAATATGAGTTTAAAGTACAAAAAACATAAATAAGAATTAGGTAGATTGTTTGGAAAAATGTAGTATGGCACATGGTACTTCAAAATGTAGCAATTTTGCTGCATGCATATGTAGTAAAGTGGCACAGCGTTGCCACCTATTGTACAGGAACTAAGGAGACTGTTGGAAACAGTCAATGTGGTGTCTGGATGAAGTACTTGAAATTCTAAATGGGAAAACTGGAAAATAGTCTTCTACTATGTGTCGGTTGCATTATCATATAGAAATGAATTTATGGACCTATAAGCTAACATTGTAAATGTATTCAACTAGGTACTCTTTTTTGTATATTCTTTTTTCTAGTCTTACAATGTACATTTTAAAATTGTCATACAGGCTGACGGCTTTCGCCATTGCTAAAATGAATTTGTCTAAGCAATTGTATTAAAATTAATGATAAAATAAATTCAATAATAATGATAAGAAAAGAACATTTGGATTCGAGCCTCGGTGTCGAACAGGCAAGCTTTCGCATTCGATTCCCCTGCAGAAGATTACACCATGGAAAAACTCAGTTCAATTATTTCGAAGTAAAATGTGAACTGAGCAAGATCTGTCCTATTTCTTTTTAAAATAAAGCACAGAAAAAATGAGTTCAACCCTTTCTTTAGAATGGAACAGAGAAAGTGGGCATTTCAAAGTAAAGTCAATATTTTATTTAGAATAGAGGACGATATAAACGTAGCTACATAAAACTGGTTTTCGGTTCAAAAAAATGAAGTTGAAACGAAACAAAATGTTACGTTTTTTCTCTGACGTGTTTTTAGCGGACGAAAAGGGATTCGATACGAAATCTCTGATTCTCCTAATTCACACACTTCTTCCAATACTTTTAATACGGGTGCGGAGATAGTTCTATTTTAAAGCACTCCACTTTTCTATCTGGCAGTTCTTTATGTTTCCTATAATCGTGGTATTTGTCATGTCATGTGCTCAATAGATTCTGAATGTTGGTATACTCTGTCTACGTCAGTGAAGCACGGTTTCGAAGACTTCCGAGAAAAAAGGTAAAACCCGTGAAAAGAACAAGTGACCGTAAAAGAGTGTAAATCTAGACATTTTCCCAAATTTATTTAATTGATTAAATCATTTCCATTGAAACGTAATATCTACCTACCCATCCACCGAAAGATAAAAACCAAATCAAGACGTTAAAACCCGAAACCACCCGGAAACGAGGAAAGGTAAGTTTCCCGGTGGAGGAAAAAATGCTCGATCTCTGAACATTTTCACTTTCCCTAGCTAGAGAAACAGATTTCTTTTTTTTTTTTATTGTAATTGCAACCCGCATAAGTACACAGACTATCTGCCGGGTTAGCGAAGTGCAGTAAGTGGGCTCAAAGATTACTCAGACTTCCTCCTGGAGGGGTGAATAGAAATCAATAGAACTACATACATATGTGGGTCAGCTTCGTGTTTTCACTTTAAATCAATTATTACAATTACTTGGAGCGTGTTTTATGTGCCCTCAACTGGGCTAGTGGTTGATATTACATAAAAACCTGGTTTACTGTCTTTTTTACCACTTTCGTCATCCTACCGTAAGATCGCTTGGTAAAGTGCGGCGAAACGGGTGGCGTACCACTGCGTGTTCGCAATTGCTATGATCTGGCTGGCTGACGACCTGTGAACGCTCAATTACCTTCTTTTTTTTTTCTCTATGTACATCGTGTACATAATGTACTGGTTTTCTTTTTAATTGCATCGTAAAGATTACAGAAGCGATAAGCGGGCAGAGTTTAATTTCTCTGGTTTTGGTAGTTAGACCCGCTTTTGGGTGGAAAATAAGATTTCCAAATTGACCCACGTCTGGTTGAAGAAATATTTTTAATCTGTTAGCAAGGTACGAGTAAAGAGTTCGGTCTTCGTTGTCGCGAGCAGGTGTAAGGAATTTTGTTTTGATAATATGTTTAAGAATTTATATCGGCGGTAGAATTGATAGTCGATGTATCGATAAACTCTCCTTATCGAGGGGAATTAATGTCAGTTTTACAATTGCGCCGCATAAATTCATCGAAGTACAAAGTGATAAAGGTTATTTTTTGATAGTTTCAATTTATTGTTAACCTTCACCTTTGACTGTGAGTTGTGCTTTTAATAAAATGATCCATTTTACAGATCTCGTCTAGACAGTGCGTAGTGGATATTGCACAAATTTGGAACACTAACATTTGATTTGATAAAGCAAAAACTTAAGTCGAACTTGTTTAACTGGTACCTCTTGAAATTTATATTTGCATTCCAGTTACCCAGTTATAAATCTCGCTAAAGGAGTTTTGTGCATCAAGTAGAGTATCTACATTTGCTACCATAAATATTCTTCTTGAAAACAAAAAAAATATTCATTTTACATTAAGTAATACATATCAATTTTATTAATGTAATGTTTATATGAATATAAGTTAAATACTTAAGCAAAAAAAACCAGCATGTTTATAAAAATAAACGTTTCTTTACTTGATGTTCATATTCAAGGGTTACAAAAGTAGATTAACAAGTAGTTAATGGCTGTAGTACCCCCCTTGCAATTGAGACATGAACATACATATTATCCAGGTATACTTTTTGCACACCGGGGTTATTTTCGCCCATTCACTCGGTTACTGAGGTTATTATTATTATTTGTGTAGGGTTATTTTGCACTGCGAACTAATGGTCTATTGTGCCCCCTGCTAATACCTTGGGGAGGTTTGTTCCCTCGTTAGAGTCCCCTTCGCAACTGCAATTCCTGAGGAATTGTGTTTGAAGGTCATATGCTCTTACTTTGCCTTGGCGAGAATAGTTCTCCTTAGAGCTCTTTCTCCAGACCAGTTTCTTTTAAGAATCTGAGAATGAGAGGTTACTCGGTTACTGAGGCCAATGAAATGCCGATGTCTTCGCATTTGTGTGATCCAGGTGTACATAGGCCTGCCTCTCCTGCCTCGCGATGTCTTTGGAACGTTAATTGATATTGCCTTTTTAACAGGGTTCAAATTATTTCTTCTTTGAACGTGGAAATACCAGCTGAGCCGGTCGCGTTCTATTTTTCGTAAGACGGTTTCTTTGACTTGAAGACTTCCACGGGTCTTTGAACTTTTTATTTGATCAAGCTTTGTCACTCCTGCTGTAATGCGAAACCTCTTCATCTCAGCTGCTGTTAATTTACTCTCATAATTTGTGTACATCATCGAACATTGTGAAACACTGTTCCGTTCAAATAAATGTCTGGAATAGGCCTAGAACGGGCAGCACAAGTACTCTGTCTTTTTTGAAATAATGTGATACCAATTTCCCTCCAAAACGTCCAGCCGCACATCAAGTGCCCGTCGCAGGGATCTAGGATCCTCATTTATGATAGCTCCTTCTTCTTCTTCTTCCTTTATTAGCGAGGTTATGATCTGAAAACAAGAGATCACAACCCTCCCACTTCACCGCATTTCTACTGATCCGCCTGTGGGATTCGCCTCACTTATGATGGCTCCATCGTCAGTAAAGAATAATTGATGTACCTTGGGGTCCGTCACTTTATCTTCAAGCAGAAAGTCAAGGACTGTAATAAAGGTAATAAAGAGCAAATGACTTAAGACGCTTCTCTGGTTCACCCCGGCTTTGATTGGGAACTCTTCGGTTACTCCAGCGGGACATCTTACTCTTGTCTTTGCTCCTTCGTACATGTCCGTGATCATTTGCACATGATCACCCATATCAGATCTCGTGGTTGTCTGTCGAATCCCTTTTCAAAGTCAACCAATACAATATGCAAATCCTTTAAGGAATCACGATGTTTTTCCATTATGATCCTTATACTTTGGATTGCATCTGTGGTTGATTTACCCGCGACAAACCCGCAGTGATCATCAGATAGCCGTATTATTTTTGGCAGTCGGCCACCTAATACCCGCTCAACGATCTTCATGGTGTGTGACATCAGCTTGATCGAACGGTAGTTATCACAGTTTCGCGTATCACCCTTCCCTTTGTATACAGGGAGAAGGTAGCTTTCCCTCCATTGATTCGGCATTGGATCACTTCTCATGATTTTTATTTGGAGATGAGAATTCTGAGCGATTTGAACCCGATGTCTCCCATCTTTTTTCAGAACTCAGAGGGCATCTCGTGTAGCCCAACCGCTTTTCGTTTTTTGGAATATTTGACCGCCTCACTAACTTCTTCGACTGTAATGTCGGGTATTTCTTCACAGTTAGGGGTGGCTCTTGGAAAGTATAGCCGGGGAAAATGTTCATTCAAAAGTCCTTCACAATACTGCTGCCACTTCTGCAGAATTTTGTCGTCATCCACAAGAATATGGCCATGAGCATTGTTAATGAACTTTGGCGAACGAATCTCCTGAGCATTCCTCCTTCTTTGGGCGACTATTTTGAAGATGGTTGCTCTCCTATTCATATTGTGTCGTCGCAGCTCCTGTATAACCTGGTTTGCATCAACAACCGGGGAATATATTTTTTCCAGGAGTCTTACTCGTAGCAATCCTTAATTTTAAACGGGACAGAATGTTTTCGATGGGGGACAAGGCGGAGCTCTGCGGGGACCATTCCAGGCAGTTGATGTTATCTTCAGCATACTTTAAGACGATTTTTTCCCAAACAATTGGGACATTGTCCTGCTGTACGATAAAATCACCTCCAAGCTTTTGTCCTTCAGGTATTATCACATCTTTTAAAATATTTAAGTAGACTGCACCTTCGACTCTTCCCTTCAATATAATAGTTTTACCGACGCCGTCAGACCAAACATCATGATTCCGTTGTCTTGACCTTTAGTCGGTTTGACGCATTTGTATGCATGACTATACTTTAATCGAATGATTGATTCACCCGTCCCAAATCTCAATGGACTTTAAAAAAATTTATCTGTGTAGAACTGTATTCTTTTCACCACATTTTGTTTACTTATAGGGTAGTTTACGCGCAAAACGTAAATTTTTCTCAACTTGTAATCTGCGACAAATAGTTTGGTTCGATGGAGGCGTTAGGTCGTTGTTTTATAAGATGGCTCTTATTTTTTACACTAAGAGCGAGGGAAATTGTATTGGAACAGTATTGGAAATTGATTTTATTTCCTTATTCTTTCGCTCTGAAATAATTCTGGGACGACCAGGCCTAAGAATCGGTTCTCTTCTCTTCTTATTTTTAAGGTCTTTAATAACTGAAAATTATTTTTCAAGCAATTGGGCAACGGGTGGTATTAATAAAAACTGTCTGCTAAAATATGAAGCAATTGCTAGAAAAGTAAAAATTTTTAGCATTTACTCCCATTCGTATGATAAAAAACTAACTTTAGCAATTGGCTATGTTCGAAAATGGCGTTTGCTCAAATTGTTATGAATAAAAGACATAAAACTAAACATTTGATAGGAAAATCTAAGTCCGCTATTTGGCTGACTAAAAATGTTTACTACCTACGTACTTTTGACACAAAATGATGAATGAATTGAATTGAATTGCATTTGTATGCAATTTTGGTTTCCGTAAATTTTTTTTTTTAAGGAAATAAGCAAATGAATTTAAATTTTAAAAGGATTTGCATATTATACCGTTTTAGCTGATTTTAGTTGCAAATGCAAACAATACACCAAGATTATTTGGTGTCAATGAAAATATCAAGCAGTTGTATCGTTTCAAAAGTCAAAATATGGATTATTTGGCCCACTAATTTTTGCCTGTAAATATAGAAACACACGGTGGCTTGTTGCATTGCTGCATCGTCGCTATCTGATTGAGCTAAAACACATAGCAAAACCACAAAAAATGATAGAATTTCCATTCAGATATTCCGCATCAACGTAGGTTCATTCCATTTCATTTTATTTGGTTTTTCCTGATACACACGTATAAAAAAGGGTTTTTGACATGCCGTTTGATGTCAAATGCCAAGCAAATGTTTAGTTCGAATATTCGAATTTGCTGTATTAAAGGAAAGTTTTATTAATACGGATTACGCATTTGCTTTGCTACGGAGACTTATTTTCGAGCAATTGCCAATTTTTATTTATATCACCGACTTGCTTTGCCTCTTGATTAAGCTTATTAATAAATTTTCTTTCCTCAGCAGTCAAGTACGTGTTCAGAAACTGGGTTTGAACGAGGAAATAGAATAAAATTACCTCTTGATACAATCCTCTGGTTAAATAATAAAACCAACATAAAATCAGATTCCTCAAACTCCGTCCAGTCAATCCTCAATCCTTATAGTATAGATAATTTTAATGTTGGAATTAAAAAAAAAGGACCGACAAATGTTAACCTACCGCTGGCTTAATACAACCTAATCGTACTAATACGCTAAATTATTTTTCGATCGTGAAAATGTTTGATCTAACAGTATTATTTGTGTTTGAGTTTCAAAATAAAAAAAATGCGCTATTAACAAAAAATACAGTTAAACCCTCAAGTTTCTGAATATTCACATTTTTATGGTAGCACCTGTATGTAAAATAAAAAGCTTTATTCACTTTTACGAAACTCTGAGACTTTTTAAACCACTGTGTAACTTTGTAATACTAGGAAAATGTGTATAGACCCGGCTGAGGTTTATGTAGCCCTATAAGCTCTGAAGTCCTTCAATTTTGAGTGGTTTTGAACGGTCTAAAAACCCCTGCAGCTTGCTATTAACAATAAAATCACGTTCACCTGGGCCCTGATCACAAGAGCATTACTGTCAACGATACTACTAAAATGCTAGCTGTCAATAAATACTGTCAAAATAAATACTTGGCGCAACAGTTCTTTAAGTGCTAGGGCTTAGCTTCTCGCAACCACTCATGTTGTGTGCGTTATATTTTTCACACGACTGGAAGAGACCTACAGTTTAGTGCCGTATCCGAAGGGCAATTTGTTTTGAGACATTCGCGAAAGGTGGGACCGTGAAAAAAACTCTGGTGTTTTCTGGGATTCGAGCATTAAACCTCACGCGCAGTGGTCCGATACACTAACCACGGCGTCCACTGACACCATGAATAACATCTAAAAATTTACATATAAACGAATTACATGGTCGAAAAAATGCGACGTAATTTCGATTCGCATCGTACAATTTCGATTTGACAGGGTTTACGATATATGTACAATTTTCTGATAAGCTATCTAACCACAATTAGTTTTAGTGGTAATGACATTCCATTGGACATACATATTTAATGTGCTGGGCATATTTTCACACACACTGGTTTCGATTTGAGTGTAACAATTATGTTTAGTTTTCGGTGCATCTCAGATCTCCGTACACGATAACATACGGTGCGAAATTTGCTGAGTATACTAAGTCGATACGTAGACATGAGACACTTCCTCTGTTAAACCCCCAGTGATGACCAGTTCATTAGCGAAGCTTATTTTTGGGTTTTGTTATAAGAGCTGCAACAACTTTTGAACACGACTCAATTATAAAGTAGAACCAAAAAGCAATCCTAATTATGGATGAAATTACACGTTAGTGACTTCTTTGCTGACGCACCAATTAAACTGTTCTCCTGTTCGCACTTTGACTATGTTATTATCAACTGCCATATACATTACTGGGGCCTTATTTTGTATTGCGTTTCTATAGCAAATGTATGCAAACTCAATTTCCAAGTAATTTAAGTGACATTTGATAGATGTTTTGAAGGTCTAATTTTCGGAAATTTTTGATTTTGAGTTGGAAGCACTTACACCCAATCCGATAACCATACAAAATACCAATTCATTTTAGAATCGGCTTACATTTCCGAATGGCAATCCATATCCGAAAGCAAATCAAAATAGGGCCCCTGTATTGTGTCTTATTTTTACTTCGCATACATACATATAAATGTCTGAAAAGTGCTCTGTTTTTAACAACTTTTGCTTGAATTTAAACAACTGGTTCAACTGAACCATTCATTTTCCTATTCATAAAGCAATAATTGATCTTATTTGCGTGCTAGAGTAACAGCGCTCTTTAAGTACTATATGACGTGGTTAGTGAGGATAGAGATTTTTTCTAAGTATTAATCTGTACGTTATCACACACTTGTTTTTTGTTTTTTTTTTTTCTATTTTGAACTATAGCATCTAAATCAAAATGTCAGACGAAGCAGGAGATCAACAACGGCAGGATAATGAAAGACCACCACCACCAACGTCATCGTCATCATCGACGTCACCGCAGGAGAATGTACCAGCAAAAATTATCGAACACGTAAAGGCAAATAAAATCGACGTGACCATGTGGGCAACCCGCATGTTGACAATTCTTTTCACAGCTGGTTATATTCTGCCGATTTTTGGGTAAGCAATAGGGCACGGGTTAAAAATTCCTGAATCCTAAAGTACTGTTTTTGTATCTTTCAGAACGGCACAGAGCTCATTTAACAAAGTTCTACTGGCAAATGCAGCAACAAACGCGTTGCGTTTGCATCAAAGGTTACCAAGATTCGCGCTTTCAAGGGAATTCCTCGCTCGACTCTTTACAGAGGATTCATGTCATTATCTGATGTTCTCGTTGATTTTCTTTAACGTACAACCAACACTGTTCATATTGGTACCGATTGTGTTGTTCGCCGTGATACATGCAGCTAGTTACTCGCTAAAAATCGTTGATGTAAGTAGAGCAACCGTGTTAAGATTGTATGAATGAATGCAGATATGGTATATCGATAGTCAACGGTGTAATATGGTTGGGTGAATGCGTGTTTGTTAGTAAAATTTAACAGTGCATTACGACCACACTTAATAGTAGAACATCTAATCATTCTGTGAAAGTTTTAACGAAATGAATCGACATTTGTCATTTGCAGACATTTGAACTCGAATTTATAACAAAAATTATTGTGCTTTTGTGTTTTTGAGATTTAAAGCGATGTCTGACTAGGCTGTATACTGTCGCAACAAATGTTTCTAGTACATAGTTATCAGCATTAGAATTCAGTCTAGTATTACAACCAATATCAAACACAGACTATATTTGCGTGCTATCAGTAGGTGAATGAACTTTCAGCATAACAAAGATTCTCAATCAGAATAATGCCTTTTGTAGCAGCTATGTAATTGAGGTTGAAGATCCTTGGTCGAAGTGTTGTCCTCGAGTTGCTCCAATGCGTAGAACCAATCGTCATGGGAGCTCATTGGTGCAGTGGTTGGAAAAACGTTGATGTTATTCGTTTTCCTTTTTATTCTCGTGTGGCTGATAAATACTGCTCCCCGTTGAGGCTTGAACTTGCACACCTCGGTTAACGAGGTGCACCATGGAGGAGCTTGGACGTCAATTCAGCTAAGAATATTGAGTCAGTATTGCTTTATGGGTGAGGTAACCACTTCAGAAACATATGTTGGTTTTTCTGAACAAACGGGCCATGAGCTTATAGATGTGATTTACAAAATCGTAAATGACAATGCATGCTGCTAGCCAAAGAACTTGGTCGCTTTAGAAAAACTTGGCCGAAAACGGTTAAACAGAAGGCCCGGCTGTTAAGGGAAAGTTACAGAGAATTATGAATACATCGCCAGAAACCGAACACTATGACATTAAAAATTAATAAATATTTGGCGCAACAGCTCATCAAGTGCATGGGCCTAGCTTCTCGCAACTACTCGCGTTGTGTGCGTTATATTTTTCACACGAAGGGAAGGGACCTAGTTTAGTGCCGTATCCGAAAGGCAATTTGTTTTGAGAAGCTTTCTCGTGACACAGTACTCTCTGATGTTTGTCAGACATTCGCGAGAGGTGGGACCGTGAAAAAACTTGTTGGTGTTTTCTGCGATTCGAACTTGGAACCTCACGTGCAGTGATCCGACACACTAACCACTTACGCCACGGCGCCCACTATGACATTAATCCTCCATTAAATATTTATCAGAACTCAAGAAAGCGCACTGCTGCAACATGCAAACACATTTGGTTCTAGATAAATTTTCCACATATAAGTTTTAAACTTTTACTGATTTACGTCACGCCAGCGTGACCTTAGGATGGCTTTAGTTGGATATACTAAGTTATTTAAAACTCCCTTCCGTTTATACACACCAACGTCTTTTCTACGTAGTCTGCGATGGAATGGAAGACCGCCTTCACTTTATATAACCAAGTGTGCTTACAGATCAAAAGCGTGCTTAATAGTGCCTGCATCTTCTCAACTACTACTGAGCGCGTTTTTGGTGTATAAATATCGCTGGAATATTGTATAAAATATCACGTCATATAACTTTACAACAATTAGAGAATGAGATATAAGCCAAAGTGAGAAGCTTATCACGCTTATGTAGTTCAAGGTATACCCATTGCGATGTCCGTGCAGTGTGACTTTATCTTCCTATTTCGGCGAGTTATGATGCCTTGTGTTATGATCTGAACACAAGGGATCATAACCCTCCCACTTCATTGCATTTATACCGTTTTTTTTTTTTTTTTTATAGCGCGCACTCAAGGGGCTATGGATACCCTTAACATGTTTACACACAGTGCGGGTGTTGGAAAGAATAGATAGAGATCTCAGAAAATATCGGCAGGCCTCCCGATTTTGAACCACTTCGTTACTGAGGCAAATGCTTGGTTTGGTTTCTAAAGGCTTTCACGAACTTCGTATTCGAACAAGCTTTGCAGTGTGTCTTCTATATTCTGTCTAGTACCAGTTCTTAAATCAAAGCGAAGTTTTATTAAATGAACAGATCTTATTATCCGGGTCACTGGAAATCCTTTCTATGACTTGTAAACATTAATAAGCCAGTATTTCAAATCTGAAGTGGTAAACTCCGCCTTAAAGAATCTGAGTATAAAAGTGCAATACACGTCGTAATTTCTTGTAATTAATTTATATTGAATTAAACGTGTGATTTTATCTAGTTCATACTGTTATACTGCATCAGGCGATTAAAGTTTAATGTCTGATAAAAAGAAATTAACCGCTCAATTAGAATAAATATTTTTGTTTTTTATTTTTCAGTTAATTGGACAAAACTCATGGTGGGGAGCTAGATTCCTCATTTCCCTGGTTGAATTCCAGGCAACTAACATCCTGAAAGCAGTAGCATTCTCAGAGATATTTATCATGCCAATGGCAATCATCTTGACATTCATGTAAGTATATAGAAAGTGGGCTACCTGATCCGATACAGTTGTGTCTTTATAATTTTTATTATTGGTTATCTATTGCATTTGTTTGTGAGGCCCTTTTCTCGTTAAACATCCTAGCACAAAGATGTTTAGAAATGAAGCAAGAAGCAATTATATATACTCGTATGCGTCATAGATTACGAGAAATCAGTCTATAAAACTGTCATCAGAAAATGCTAGGGTACTGAGAACTAGGATTGATAGCAAGGACTATAATCAGGGTTATCGCGAATAGATGCTCCCTCGGAATTTTTCCCCCGAACAAAAATAAGTATCTTCAAAAATAGGAAAAAAATTCGTCGGGGAAAAATGATGTATCGCGATTGTGTTAAAAATGCTCCTGAATTGCAATTCATGATACCTATTTATTTTCCGCAGATCTATTTCCTCTATTTTTAAGATACATAATTTTTGTTCGGGGGAAAAATTCCGAGGGAAAATTTATTCACGATAACTCTGAATATAATTAAATCATTGTATCGAAGTCAAGAAGCTCGCATTCAAATAGATGTTGAAGAATCAGAGGAGATAGAGGTTTTCAGAGGAGTGCGACAAGGTTGTATTCTATCGCCCTCGAAGTACTTGGGTACACAGACTGGAAAGCAAACTCTCTCGTTGAAATAAAATGCAGAATTGAACTGGCTCGAGCAGCTTTCTGCAAGAAAGGTACTATGACGTACAGTTATCGCTTAAGATACAATTGATAAAGTGTTATGTCTGGTCCACACTACTGCATAGAGTATAAACTTGAACACTACACAAAGCTTTGATGAAAAGAATAGAAGCATTTGAAATGTAGGTCAGACAGAATCTTCAACCCAGACTTGGATTAAATCTTTGTAAACGACTTCTTTACTAGTACTGAACTTGTCTGTAGAGCCCGCAGAACACTTACTTCTAACACATATGACAGAACAGTAAAAATCCAATAAGTTTGGGTAGCTTGAGTAAATATTATATATTATTTTTTATTGTTTTTTTAATTTGCGCGCTCTGGAGGGATAATGTGCAGAACGGCCTTGGTGCACCAGACCAGATTAGGGCGTTATATCTCAGCTTTGGGCGGATGAATGCCTTATACCTAGTCTAGCCATAAATACTGAAAAACCCTGTATTATTCATTTGGGAGAGCAAGTTCCCTTAATTTTTTTACAGTAATTTGTGAAGTAGCTCCTCTACTTGTAATAAATTTTCAGTTTAATACCACGTTCCCACCAAACAAAATCTCAAGATTTCGCCAAATCTCCCCAAATCTAGAAGATTTCGCCATACATTTTCAAGATTTCAAAATCAGGAGATTTCGGCGAAATCTACTTGAAATCTCCTCGAGTTCATCCATCCGTGATAGGTTGTCAAACCGAACATGCCTACAGCGTGAACTTTGGTTCATTTTGATGTTCTTTTATAGATGTCAAAGCATTAGTAGTGCGTTTCAGGTCAAGCGCAATTTGTGAAATTTGCGAAATATGCGAGTTTGGACTTGGGACTAGATCGAGTTAATTTATTAATTTCACATAAGCTGAAAGCATTTGCCATTTCTCTTTCCTTGTATTCATAAGCATACTTGACATACAAAGGAAAAAGGGATATTTCACCAATTTCTTAGTTGAATTTCCTTTTGTTAAGTGAAACAACATTCTCGGAAGGGGATATTGATCTCAAAATCAACATGGGAGTGAGTTGTAAGACACAGAAGTAAAAAAGAGTACAAAAACCTTATTTGCATGATAAAAATGTATCAACAAAACAAAAAATTTTTATAAAGTTCACCGATACGAAGCTATTTCTTACCTCATTGGAACACGTCTCGTGACAGTTCTCATTTCGGCAATCTTTGGGGGTGGCAATGGTCTAGTAGTAACGTCATCAATTGCCATTCTAATGGTTCGTGGTTCAAATCCGGACGTCCGTAAGTATTGTTTCTCATGAAATATATAAAGTCTGTCCGATGAATTGCGAATGCTTGTGTGAACACTACTGCGAAGGCATGACACTGGCAGTAGCTTGGTCATATGGCTGGAAAAATTGTTCGCTCTGTTACAAAAATGTCCCCAGTTATTTGCACACCACCCCCGGTGTTTCTTTGAAGCATATACAACTGAGCTTCAAACTACTCTACCAAATCTACCAAATATATATTTTCCAACACCCACACTGTGTACAAACATGTTATTCATTGCCCCTTGAGTGCGCGCAAATTAAAAAAAAATTCGTTGATTGTGGTTGTGAAAACCTATCTTACCTCCACTCCCGAGCATGATTAATTTGGTTATCTCAGCTGTTCCGAGATGAAAGGTATTATTCATAATAATTGCTTGACTTGGAACTCACTTCAGCCAGCTCAAAATTGACAATTATTGACATTTGAAATCACTTTAACTCGGTGGGAACGGCTTTCGAGATTTCAGTAAAAGTTCATCGAAATCTCTGGATTTCGGTTCGGAGGGAACATGGTATTATCAAAAATTTTAAAGTGTCAACATGGAATGGGTAATAAAGAAAATAGGACTGCAGTAATTGGGTTGCACAAATGTGGACTGGATGCGAAGTCAATTTTAAAAACTTTGCTGTTGCTACAAATTAGCCGTGTTTTTGTTGATCGAACCATTAAAAGATTCGCAGAAACCGGAGGATCAGGGCGTCGGCGTTCAGTTCTTACAAAAAATGCTGTCAAAGCGGTTGGTGTTCGAATTCGCCGGAATCCACTTCGGAGGCAGAAAGTGTTGTCCCGTGAGATGGGTATTGCTTCCAGAATGATCTCAAGGATCATTCAAGATGGCCTTGGACTTAGAGCGTACCGTGGATACGAGTATACAGGACATCTGCTAACAGTGGCATTGAACAAAAATAGACAGCGGAAATAAAAAAAACTGCTGTCACGGTACGCGAAGAAAAAATACCGAAAAATGTTGTATACCGATGAGAAAATTTTTACTGTTGAAGAAAAATTCAACAAACAAAATTATAAAGTTTATGCGCAGAAGTCTAAAGAAGCTTCGCCAATAATTTCCAGAGTTAGAGAGGTCACCATCCGGCGTACGTAATGGTTTGGTGGGGTGTCTCTTATGATGGGCTTACTGAGCTGCATTTTTGCGAAAAAGGCATCAAAACTTTGGCAAAAGTGTACCAGAATACCATTTAAGAGACCGTGGTGAAACCATTAAACCATTGTCTTTTCGAAAATAAGCCGTGGTCATTTCAGCAGGACTCTGCCCCTCGTCACTAGACCAAGACAACTCAAAAATGGTTAGAAGAGAATGTTCCTAACTTTATAATAGCCGAAGATTGGCCATCATCTAGCCCAGATTTGAAGCCTCTGGATTATGAGTTGTGGTCAACTTTGGAGGGTATGGCCTGCTCTAAAAAATACACCACCATTGAGTCGCTGAAGGCATCCCTTGTGAAAGCAGTGCAACATTTCCATTGACCATTAGCCAGACCGATTAAGGGCCTGTGTTAATGCAAAAGGCGATTATTTTGAATAAAAATTTATACGTTTTGTTTCTAGGCGAACCCCATAGACGGGTCAGTAGAAATGCGGTGAAGTGGGGGGGGGGGGGGGGTTATGATCCCTTACTTTCGGATCATAACCTCGCTGATAAAAGGAAGAAGAAAAAGAAAGAACCTTCTTAAACCAAATATGTAAAAAAAAAACTTTTTTAAATATTAATTTGTTTTTATTGCAATATCAAGTTGTTTCAGTATTTATGGCTAGACTAGGTAGATTGAGGGCAAATCAAACGGGGTGAAATATTTTTTGCACCGCTTAAGGAATTAGTTTAATATATTTCAGCATTTTTGGCGCCCTCGAATATATGAGCGTTCCATCAAAGATAATTATTGATGCATATACCGAAAATGACAAGTCTTTCGGATTCAGCGATGCGAGTACCATTTATGGATAGTGGTTGAGGGTATTGGTTGCGCTTGAGAGACAAAACACAACATTGAGTTTTGGAAGCATTAAATTCCACTCTATTGGTTAAACCCCATTTAAATATGCTGTCAAGGTCGGAATTTAATGTGTTCAACATACGTTGTCGTTCCTCTTCTATGGCCGAAGAGCAGGGACGAGCAAGGATATTTTTATGAAAGTGCTGATGCACGCGGACGATGTAGTGATGTTAGCCGACAGTATGGAAACTGCAGATTATGATGGTTATGGGATCAAAACCCTAACACTTCACTGCATTTCTACTGATCCGCCTGTGAGGTTCGCCTGTTTGTGCTCAGAAAATATCTGAGAAAATATCACTTTGTTACTTAAGCTAACCAAATGCTGGTGTTTGCATTTGTGTGATCCAGGAGTTCTAAGGCCTGCCTTCCTATCTTTGGAACTTTCATTTATATCGCCTTTTTAAAGGGGTTCAAATGAACTCTTCGTTGAACATGATCTCTTCTTTTGAGCTGAGTCATTCGCTTTCTATTTTTCGTGAGATGGTATCTTTGACGTGATATACGATTAAGTTTTCTTACTCCTGCTACCATGCAAACTATCTTCATCACAGCTGCCGTTAATTTACTCTATTTACGTTTTGTACATTGTTCAACAATGTGAACCGTATATGAGTGCTGGATGCACAGCTGCGGTGTACAGACTTCCTTCCAGCTTAGGGGCAGAAGATAGTGGGTTTTCCCACCACTTCATCCACCTTACACTTACACGATGATTGATGTCGTCATCACAGGTTGCTTCGTTATTGATCATAGATCCCATACACTTGAACTCTTCAACCTCCCTAATTTCATACCTCACTCTCCGTTTTTATTAGAAACCGGATTAATAGAAACTCACCACTATACACTAAAGATGTACGTATTTAAAACCATCTCCAAATACGTAGATAATAGGTTGCCATATTTGCACTCAAGGAAAACATATTGGCTCAAATGTTGAATCCAGAACATCAACAATGCCGTTATCGTCCGGATAAACACAAAAATTCTAAGAACCCTAGATAATCTGCGAACAATAAACTTTTAGTTGATTTTAGTCAGCATTGGTTGATCTTAAAAATAAGGATGGTGTTAATATAAAACGCCTGCGGTTTCCGGGAACCTTATAGACGAGTATACTCGCTATGCAACTTAGATGAACATATACAGGGTGATTTGCATAAGATGCGACAAAAGCCTAGGACGGATAGGTTGGGTCGAGACAAGAAAAACATCGTATGGGAGGGGGTCTATCTCCCCACGTTTAGGCGGGAGGTTCAATTTTGTAAAAAATTGACGGAAACACGTAAAATAATGTGCCCTAACTTTTTTGAAAGCTAATATTCCATTCCTTTATCTGCTTTTTAAATGAAGTTGTTTCAGTGAATAGTTTTTGAAAAATTAAATTTCAAAGTCAAAATATTTGAAAAATAGAAAAACCCAAAAACTAGTTTTCTGGGAAAAATGTACCTTTACATTTTTTTTAATATCGCAAAAACTAAAAAAGATTTTTACATCGGGTTTTCGGCATTTAATTAAGAATTGATAAGAGCATTGAAAAATAAAAATATCAGTGGCAGTTAATAACGCTAAATTTTGAAAAAAATTCACTTGAAAAAAAAAATTCAAAATATTTTTCAAATATTTTGACTTTGAAATTTAATTTTTCAAAAACTATTCACTGAAACAACTTCATTTAAAAAGCAGATAAAGGAATGGAATATTAGCTTTCAAAAAAGTTATGGCACATTATTTTACGTGTTTCCGTTGATTTTTAATAATTTTTTTTCTTTTAAAGTCAATTTTTTACAAAATTGAACCTCCCGCCTAAACGGGGAGAGAAGACCCCCCACCTCCCATACGATGTTTTTCTTGTCTCGACCCAACCTATCCGTCCTAGGCTTTTTTCGTATCTTATGCAAATCACTCTGTATAGAACATTTATTGGCGGGTTGTTCAGTACTTGCCGAACGTATTACAGAATACCGTTCTTCGAGGAACCCGAGATGATCAATATATTAAATGGATACAATGATTCTTCTTGGGAAGGACTATCCTTTGTTACCAAAAGCGCTTTTTGTACAGAAAAACATTATTAAATAAATTCAACTACATGCAGAAACTTTGAACAATCACAAAAAATTCCATTTGTTCAGATTCAAATTTGTGAGTACCCCTAATATTTGTGATACAAAATAATCCAATCCGACACTTTCTAGCATTTGTACCTACTATAACCACTTTTACAATTTCCAACAATATTTTTATTTTTCTAGGGGAAGAGCTGGCCTAATGACACCATTCGTCTACTACCACTTCCTACAGATGAGATACAGTTCACGTCGCAATCCCTACACAAAGAATGCATTTGCCGAGCTTAGAATGGCAACAGAGGCCCTCGCCGGACGATCACCGCTAATTGTGGGGAAACTTCTGCGTGGCGGCATTGCATTTGTCAATCGTCTGAGTCCGCAACCGCAGCCCCAACCGACCCCAACACAATAGGCACCAGATTAACCCAGAGAAGATTATAATATGTATTAAATAGGGGTCTAAGTTTTTATGCAAATTTTGTAATACAAAGAGAACAAAGAGTTAAAAAAAAAGAAGAAAGACACGCAATGTAGTCTTGAGGACGTTTACATATACTATAAATTATAATCGTTTAGCATTATTTTTTTTTTAATAATTCCTTTACCATTCTGCACTGATGTGGTGTTTTAAGTTTTGTTTTTCAAATGAATTAGTTTATTTCGGAAATAAACGACTTAAAACTCTTGATTTTGTGTCCTGTTTATGTAGTTTATTTGATTTTCTTAGTTTCTTAAATTCAATGCAATAGAAGATTATATGGTTACTGTGGAATACATTGTATTATATTATGGTTTATTGTGAGCATTGTTTTCCGCATTTTAGTTAAACAAAGTATAAAAAATATAAATAAATTAGGATTCATTGTCTCGGTAAAATAACTGTTTTATGGACTAACTCAATGCGAAATGTACCCATGAATTGAGAGATTGATAAATTTCTGACTCATGACGCAATGGACTCTTCAAGTATGTATTTTGAATTCTTGTACTTTCTAAGCGATCAACTTATGTATATCATAGACTCGGGGTACCACGGTGCATATTGAAGCGCAGCATACAGGTGGCGTGTTTACAGATCAAAGACTACAGTTCTGATATACCAGTGTTCCCCAAAATCACCACAATTAAAGAGTATATACTTCTTCGAAAGGAAAAGAAAAGTGAAGCGCTTAGTTGAGGGATAGAGCGGGGCTATTGCAGAAGAAAGGGACATCGGTTAATAGAGTAACAACGTTAATAGAGCTGTGCTGAAAATCAGGAAACCCCATTATTGAGACTGGTAAATGACGATTACGACCAAAACTTGGCTTGTCAGTCGTAGTGCTAAATCCTTTATGATGGCAAAGAATATTACTTCTCCACTCCACCAAAGTGAGGTGAAAATATCTAAGCTCAAGGAAAGAGACTCTGAACTGCGCGATCCGTTTAACATCCCAAGTAAGATCCTGTCTGCCGTACCCCATAAAACTGCTCATCAGCAACCTGATATGTCCCTATCAGCGCGGTTTCAGATCGGGAAAGTCCACCATTGACCAAATATTCGCACTACGGGAGTTCTTGGAAAAACCCACGAATACAAAATACGCTTCTCATCTTCATCGATTTCAAATTGCCTATGATAGCGTGTATAGAGACGAGTTATACAAAGCCGTGCCTAGTCTCGACATCCCTGCCAAGCTCGTCCGACTGTGCAGGATGACGATGGAGAACTCTCGCTTCTCTATACAAGACATTAATCGTCCTAGTCCTGCTGTATGGAGCAGATGCATGGATTTTGTCGAAATCGGATGAGGATGCCCTCGTTATTTTGAGAGAAAAATTCTTCGATAGATCTTCCCATCTGCATAGACTGCGAGTGGAGGAGAAAGTAGAATGCCGAACTATACAGACTATATAATGACATCGACTTAGCCAAAAGAGTTCACATAGAACAACTAATATGGCTGGGTCATGTAGAGCAGATGGAGCCCAACGTTGTAGCCCCGAATGGACGGCGCAGTAGAGGACGACCTCGTGGTAGGTGGCGCAAACAAGTGGAGGGGGATCTCAACCAGCCTGACGTGCGCAATTGGAGGCAGCTTGTTGTTGAGGCCCAGGTCCACCATGGAATGTAGCGCCACCCAAGTAAGTAAGCAATAAGTAAAGTCTCCACCGTCATACCATTTTTTAATGAAAAGCGGGATTGTCTGTGGGCTGCGTTTTGAAAAATGTAAATTTTCTCGAAGACGAATCTAGCGATTTGGTTTGATTAAAAATTACACACGCTCGCAAATGTATCGCAAAGAATAAATGTTTAAACCTACTATTTGAACGCAAATTCTTCGCCTGTTTGTGGTTCTAGTGTTCAATTTGTTTCACTCTTTTCATTGTGTCGGCGATCAATTCTTTCAAAGTTTCCGTTTACCGTTGTAATTCTGCGCGTCCCTCATGTTGAGTGGCTCATAGGATTAGAATGGCTGCCGCAATTGCCCCCTGACAAATTATTTTTATTACCTTTTCAACAATTCTACCGTGTATAGCTCTAAGATTCACCAGTTTTATGGCAAAAAACTTATTTTACCCAAAATATTTCCGTTTAATTAGTAAGTTTCCCATAGTATGTGAATATATTTTCAAAAGAAACATTATTTCCTTAAGACCAAACTCATCTAATTTTTAGAAAATGTTTTTGCGAAACCTCGTAGATTTCGAGCTTTTATTTTACTAAAAAACACAAACCAAATACCCAATGAACAAAAAAAATACCCAAAAACAGACCATTTAAGATTTTAAAAGTGGAAAAACACTTAATTTCACCAAATAGGAAATTCCGCCCGCGCCATGGTGTCCCTTTGCAATAACTGACACGGAAATGGTTGCTTAGCGCCATCTACCCCTTGGGATACAAAATAAATTAATTCTTTTCAGAATTTCCGTTCATATTGCACATACCTACCTTCTGTACAGAAAGTTACTGCAAAATATTTATAATATTATTTATAGCCCAGTTCTAAACGTAACACATTTTTATTGCAAAACATCTGTTTTCATTTAATACGAGTATGGTATTCCTCCAAAATATGAATATGTTTTCGACACAGAGAAGATTTTTTTATAAAACTGAATTGCCAAATTTTAACACGCTATTTTGGGAGGTCATTACCAACTCCAGGCTACAATGTTAATGGCAGGCTCAGTCGTGTCCGAGTCATGAAGTACTCCGATTTCTTTACTTATTTGCGGAATTTTAGTCAAATAAATACTCATTCGTCTCGAAGGATACGGCGAGGATGGCGGGCTCCGGCTCCTCCACGGCGCAGAATCCCTTCTCTTGATTCACTTCATTACTTCGCACAAATCGAAGTTGCCCCGCTAGTATAGGGTACGGGCTCGCTGTGTGCGCTAGCAGTTGAATTTGCCTCCACCGCTAATCTTCTTTGGCATTTCCGAGTTAGAAATACTTATGCGAGAGAAAGATATTGATATATGCTTGGTCTGTGAAACTCATCTGACAAAGCAATCGAATATTAAGATAAGGGGATATAGCGGGTATCACGCCTTTCACCCATCGGAAAGAGCCAGAGGCGGATCATCTTTGTTTATAAAAGAAAATATCGAACACTCAGCGGAAATAAAGATTGAATTAGAAGCAATGCAAGTAAGCACGGTACGCGTTAGAAATAGACATTTTGCTTTCAACATTTCGTCTATATATTGTCCACTGCGATGTAAACTTAAAGAAAGTGATTTCACAAACATCTTCAACTTCCTTAAACCAAATTTTATTATTGGTGGTGACTTCAACGCGAAACACCCCTTCTGGGGCTCAAGGTACGCCTCTCAGAAAGGTAGAAAGCTTTATAATGCGGGTATGCAATTCAGTTGTGATTTTTACTCGACGGGTAAACCAACATATTGGCCAACTGATAGAAATAAGATACCAGATCTGATTGATTTCTTTGTTGTTAAAGGAATATCTGGCAACTGTATAAAAGTTGTAGAAAGCTTTGATCTCTCCTCTGATCATTCTCCAATCATTATGACGATAAGCGAAGCTTTGATTAAAAAAGTAGGACCGGCCAGATTAACTGGCGCGAAAACTAATTGGGACGGCTTTAAAAAAGATATTGAAGCAAATATTGAGCTGAGCGTATCACTTAAAACGACCTATGAACTTGAAGTTGAAGTAGATCGCTTCGTCGAAATCTTACAGGATGCCGCGTGGAAGAATACTCCCAAACTAAAGAGAACCCCGGCCAGTTACATTAAAATTTATCCGCAGGAAATAAAAGAGATGATTAAGGAGAAGAGAAAAGCGCGTAAAAGATGGCAACAAACTCGGGCTCCGAAACATAAAGCACATCTTAACCGTTTGTGCAACTCACTAAAAAGATCTATTAAAGCCCTTAAGAATAATGAAATACAAACTTACCTAGAAAGCTTAACGGCAGAATAAGATTCTAACTATTCGCTTTGGAAGGCTATAAAAGGTTTTAAAAAACCTCAAATTCAAGCCGCGCCAATAAGGAAAAATCAAGACGAATGGGCTAGGCATGATAAAGAGAAAGCGCAAGTTTTTGCCGCCCACCTGGAAGAAACTTTCAAACCGTTTGATGGACAAGCTCTTATTGAAAATATAAATACGTCGTATATAGACAATAGCGTAATAAAAAATGCAACACTTACCGAACTTAAGGAAGAAATAAAGAAACTTAAACCTAAGAAAGCTCCTGGATACGACCTAATTACGGGAGAGGTTCTTAAAGCGGGCGCCGTGGCGTAAGTGGTTAGTGTGTCGGATCACTGCGCATGAGGTTCCAAGTTCGAATCCCAGAAAACACCAAAAGGTTTTTTCACGGTCCCACCTCTCGCGAGCGTCTGACAAACATCCGAGAGTATTGTTGTCACGAAAAAGCTTCTCAAATCGCCGTTCGGATTCGGCATTAAACTGTAGGTCCCTTCCATTCGTGTGAAAAATATAACGCACACAACATGAGTGGTTGCGAGAAGCTAGGCCCTGGCACTTTAAAGAGCTGTTGCGCCAAATATTTGTTTATTTATTTGTTTTTTTTTGTTCTTAAAGCACTACCAAGAAAAGCTCTAATTAAGCTTCTGTTCATTATAAACGCCGCGATTAGACTAGAATATCTTCCCAGTCAATGGAAAGTCGCCGAAGTTATAATGGTCCTTAAACCTGGAAAACCGCCCAATGAAAAAACGTCTTATAGACCGATTTCGCTTCTTCCAATTATATCCAAAGTGTTCGAGAGAATATTGGTTAGGCGCATACAGCCGGTAATAGAAGAAGGGCATCTCATCCCTGATCATCAATTCGGATTCAGAAGTAAGCATTCTGCAGTTGAACAAGTACATCGAATAACACATATAATCGAAAAATCTCTTGAAGAAAAAAAGATTTGTTCAAGCGTATTCCTTGACGTTTATCAAGCCTTTGACAAGGTCTAGCACGAAGGCTTAAAGTTTAAATTACGACAAGTTCTTCCAGAGCACCTATATAATATTTTGAAGATCTACCTTACGAATAGGCTATTCCGCGTCAAATGTGGAAACGAATATTCTGATTTTAAGGAAATAATGGCTGGGGTGCCGCAAGGAAGCGTTCTTGATCCAGTCTTATATCTATTATGCACTCGTGATATACCGCAAGTAGAAGGCACTGAGCTAGCTACATTTGCCGACGACACTGCTATCTTGACAGTAGGTATGTAGAGGCACCCTGCAATAACACAGTCAGTCAACGAATAGCAGCCGCCGAGAGAGGTACCACAACACAATCGAGAAACCACCAGCCATAATAAACAGCGACAACAGCAAAAACCAACCCGAGAACGACAACAAAAGTGCACATGCGTAACATGCCAGTGGCAACCACAGAGCCAGAGAAAATTAATTTATATATCTTTAAATTTCTGAATTCAATAAAAGTTTTGTTTATTATAAAAGATACGTGTTTTGAGTCGCCGACATAAACATTTGTGTGATCGCCATCCAGTCGCCTTATTTGCCTTTGCAGTGCGTGTGTTGGGTCGCCGGCATAGACATTTTAGTGGTCGCCATCCTGTCGCCTTATTTGCCTTTGCAGTGCGTGTGTTGGGTCGCCGGCATAGACATTTTAGTGGTCGCCATCCTGTCGCCTTATTTTGCCCCTGACAATATTTTTTAGTCGCCTTTTGCCACCACAAGGTAAAACGGTCGAAGATACTACAGAAAAACTGCAAGAAGCTTTGAATAGAGTAAATGAATGGACAAAGATTTGGCGAATCGCACTCAACGAGACCAAATCTGTTCATGTAAATTTTACTTATAAGAAAATAAATAATTTGCCGATCTTTTCAAACTCGGTTCAAATCCCGTTTGCAAACGAGGCTAAGTATCTTGGAATGACACTTGATACAAAGCTGAAATGGAAAACGCACGTAAAGAAAAAACGCAAAGAATTAGATAATAAATATCGAGAAATGTATTGGTTACTTGGAAAATATTCCAAGCTTAATATATATAACAAACTGCTTTTATATAAGCAGGTGCTAAAGCCTGTATGGACATATGGTATACAACTCTGGGGTTGCACCAAAATAAGTAACATTAACATTTTACAAACTTTTGAGAACAAAGTGCTAAGGGGTATTGTTAATGCGCCATGGTATATCCGAAATAGCGATATCCACAGAGATCTTGGCATTAAAACAATCGAGAAAGCATAAAAGTCGACTAGAAAGTCACGCTAATATAACGGTCCTCCAAGTTTTGGATGAAAGAAATTTACTTCGCCGTCTACAAAGAATCAAAAAAAAAAATTTCCGATCGCGCGGTGCTGGCGTTTAGCATCTTTTGGGTTTTCCTCGATCCGCTCATTCTTCTGATTGCCATTTCCTCTGATTTCGATCATATTTTAGTGCCATATATTTTGATTTTGATTTTTCAACTATGCAAATTTTTATAAAATGTTGAAGGTATTTCACTCCTCCTGACTGATCGTCTTTTTGACTCCGGCCTTTTTCAGATTAGTGGCATAACGAACAACTTAGGTAGGCAGTTAGATCTTATTTTCTCATCCGACGCTCATAATTCTTTGGTTACCGCAAGTAACCATCTTCTCTCCACTCTAGACCACTATCACCCCCCTCTCGCTCTTGCCTTTTCGTATGAAATCGACCACACCACTGTTGATTTTGAAAACTCTTTCTCCTTCAACTTTCGTAAAGCTGACTTCGTTAAACTTAATACCTTAGTCAATAACATAGATTTCAGCCTCTTTCTAAACGTCAACACCCCCATTGATATCGCTCTTGCATTCTTCTACACAGCAATCTTTGACTGTCTTCTCCAATCTGTCCCTTATGTGCCTCGAAAAAACTGCTCGTCATCCCCTCCCTGGTATAATGGTGAATTGCGTTCTCTTCGTAATGTTAGAAACAAATTATGGAAAACTTTCTTGAAATCCAGATCTGCCTCAGATTTCTCATACTACCAACAAGCTTACTACCGTTTTTCCAACCTCTGCGAATCCCTTTATCGCGAATACCTTGATAGAATGCAATTAAGTCTAATCACAGATCCTAGGCGCTTTTACCAATTTATTAATGTCAAAAGGAAGTCCGATGGTTTCCCTTCCACTCTAAAGTTACTTAATACATCTTCTGTTGACCCTAAAGAAATCGCCAACCTCTTTGCGACCCTTTTCTCCCTTTCGTACAGTGACCATGTACACGATCCGGACCTTGACTATTTCTTCTACCTGAGTAACTGCCCACAAACCTCCCTAGTCTCAATTGACATTAGGTCTGATATGGTGCGAGAAAATATTAACAGACTCAAGGATGACTTTTCCCCCGGTCCCGATGGTCTACCTGCCATTTTCATAAAAAAATGTGTCAACGTCGTGTGCCAGCCCCTTACAACTCTTTTTCGACTCTCACTCTCTCAAGCCGTTTTCCCTAAATTATGGAAGGACTCCTTCATTTTCCCCATCCATAAAAAAGGCTGTAAAAGTGACATATCGAACTATCGACCCATAGCCAAACTCTCCTCTATCCCCAAGCTCTTCGAAAGCATTGTATACGACTCACTGTATTTCCACTGCAAATCCATTTTTACCCCACAACAGCACGGTTTTTTAAAGGGTAGGTCCACTACGACTAACCTAACCGAATTTGTTTCCAAAACACTGCAAGCATTAGAGGAAGGCAATGAAGTGGATGTTATTACCACCGACTTCAGCAAAGCCTTTGATAAAATCTGTCACCGTACTATTTACCTTAGACTTAATGCCCTCGGTTTCCCACCCTCTTTCATTTCATGGCTGAGATCGTACCTCGAGAATCGCCAATACAGGGTTCTCTTCCGTTTTTCAATCTCCGATCCCATTGACGCCACTTCCGGGGTTCCTCAAGGCAGTCATCTTGGTCCGCTTATCTTTGTCTTAACTATAAATGATGTTGGTCACATATTAAAAGACTCAGATCTGTCTATTTACGCGGATGACATGAAAATCATCAAGGTTATATCTACCCCCAACGACTCACTGTTACTTCAAAACGATCTAAATTCATTCCACACATGGTGCGTAAAAAACTTCTTAGAACTTAATGTCGCCAAATGTCAATCCATAACATTCTCCCGTAAACGCCTCCCCCTCCCCTTAGAAGATATAACTTTAATAATAAGCCCGTTCCATCAGTCTCCTGTATACGCTATTTGGGTATTATTTGTGATAAGGAACTAAACTTCCGTTCCCACTTTGATCAAATTATACACAAGGCCAATTCTTCTCTCGGTTTCATAAAACGCTGGTCTAAAGAATTCTCGAACCCTTACGTAACTAAATCCCTTTATATCACCTTTGTCAGACCCCACCTCGAATATGCCAGCCAAGTTTGGTCACCTTATCACGACACCCACTCCCTTAGAATCGAAGCTGTGCAGCGTAGGTTTATCCGCTTTGCCTTACGCGGTCTCCCATGGGCCGAAAACTATATCTTACCCCCCTACGGAAATCGGCTAAAATTGATTAACCTGCAAACCCTTACAAAACGTCGTGAGGTTGCCGACATACTCTTCGTGCACCAATTATTAACTGGATCGATCGATTCCCCCGCTCTACTAGAAATGATTTCCCTTCGCACAAACCCTCGTAACCTTAGGACTGTACCCCTCTTTCGTCTTCCTTATCACCGCACCAACTACGGCCACTTCGAACCAATCACCAGAATGTTACGTCTTGCCAACAACGCACAGAACACCCTAGACTTTCATTGCAGTCTATCCTCCCTTAGAAAATCCCTCCACACCTCTTGACCTCATGACCTTCTTCCTCCCTAGCATTTAAGATAGTTTTTAAGAGATTAATTAAAAAAACAATTAATTGCGTTTCACCTACCCCTTTTCACGCCCTCTACCTCCTCCCTTCTCTCCAAAATGCTGTTAGTTTAAGTTTTAGTTTTTAAGTTTTTTTGCCGCTAGTTGTAAGTTTAGATTGTTTAAGTTTTTTTTGAGCTTGTATTAGGCTAATAATAATAAATAAAGGGATCCGATCAGATTCGTTGTAGTGTTTCCGGAAAGTAGCGATTTGACAGTGCCTTTGATTTACACAGCTTTCCGGAAAAAGTATACGGAACGAACGGAGCAAATAGATCGGAAAACATATGTATAAAATTACAATCATTTGGTGAAATCGCGAGTATTATTTTCTGAAGCCTCGTGTACATTTACATTTACAATTTTTCTTATTTTTACAACTTTTAGCTTTATATATATATACAGGAATACCTCGTTTTACGTCGTTTTCGGGACCGAGAAAATGCGATGTAAATCGAAACAACGTAAATCGAAAATAAAATTATCCAATACTCGTACAGTCCATATGGATTGAAAAAGACTTACTCCGAATGATATTGTGCACGAAATCGGTGAGATGTGCATCTCGGTTAAATAAGAATGACGAAAGAGGGAATTCCGTGAAAAAATTGTGTGTCAAGGAACGACGTAAATCGAAATTGTAGCGACGTTAATTGAAATTGGGAAGTAAAAAACCGGACAACGTAAATCGAAATAACGTAAATTGAGGCGACATAAATCGAGGTATGTTTATGCTAGATTCACATTCAATAAAATTATTTTGTATGCAAACTTTGAATCAAACTAAATCCGAAAATGTATGGCATATTACTCAGCTGACTTTTTCTTTACACGCAAAGCAACAACAAAACAAAATGCAGACAAAATGCTTAAAAAAAACTCGAAAAATTATTAACAAAACCCTTTGTACCTACCTAAAAAAATAGACATAAGGGAATTTTTTGAGCTATGTACTGCAATTCAGAGCAAGATTTTGCTGTAGACACACTTTATACCTACCTCTCTTGTGACAACAATTTTTAATCTAACTACTCTAATCAACTTCGCAATAAATTAATTTTTTTACGGCCGATATACGAGTACCTACTTTGTGAACGTAGCCGTGAAATTCGTTATTTTGTCATTTATGCCATGAAAGTAAACGCAGGTACCAACTTTTGAAACCAAAAAATAAAGTGAGTTTAACTGCCGGAACATAATGGTGAAGCTGAAGATGTCAAAATAATCAGAAACTGGCTGTCCGAACACAATGATGAAGCTTAAGTAAGTCACGCTGTCAAAGTTAAATACACACACATCCAATACTGCGACACGTGAAGCTGAAGCTTGTCGCTGAAGTAGAAGTGAAGTTAACTTCAGCTTCACTACAGCGCCCTTTTTTGATAATTCCATACAAAACAAAAAAAAAAGATGTGCCATGTATCAGTAAACAGAAAAATTAATCGATCTAGTAAAAAGGTACAAAATTCTATGCGTATTGAGTAATCCTCACTATAGATATATGTATATCAAAAAAAAGCCAAGGTGTAAAAAAAAAATTCCGAAGCATTTGGATTACCAATAACAAACACCCGTGCAGCGCTTCAAGGGCCTAATTTCCTGGCAGCCTCATGGTGATAGGATTTTGACGGCCAGATTCCGGACTAGAGTACGACGCGTCACCATCATACAGTGTTATGCCCCAACGAATGGCTCATCTGAGGTCAAAAAGGAGAGCTTCTACAATCTTTTAAGTGCCGTCTTCAACACAACATCAAATGGAGACATTGTCATAGTGATGGGGGATTTGAATGCCAAGGTAGGCAAAGACAACGAAGGGCTCAAACATGTAATCGGGAAGCATGGACTAGGCAACCGCAATGACAACGGCGAAAGGTTTGTGGATTTCTGCAATGCCAACAGCCTTGTAATAGGTGGCACCATGTTTGAGCACAAGACCTGCCACAAAGTCAGCTGGGTTTCCAATGACAGGCAAGCAACCTCCAACCAAATTGACCATTTTGCCATCAGCCGCCACTTTAGAAGTAGTCTCCTGGACGTCCGAAACAGGCGAGGGGTAGATGTGGGGATAGTACGTGATCACCATCTTATGATAGCTACTTTCCAACTACGCACTGCTGCAGTTCGAAGATCCCACGACAACACAAGAATGTCCAGGTTCAACATCGATAGTGATCCCTCAGTGCGCCAACAATTAAGGGAACACTTTTCGCAAGGTGTGGAAGCAATCAGCAGCTCACTGCCCACAACCATCCAAGACCATTGGTGTGTCGTGAAAAATGTTGTTACATCGTTGCTCATTTTGGATGAGGACCAGCTCAAGAGATGGAGGAGCATTTTGCTACGGTTTTGAACCGTGTATTCGCTAGCGATATGTTTCCAAATCAGACTGAGATGCCCGAAGTGAGAAGTTCCCGAATACGCACCACAACTCCCAGTAAAGATGAGATCACTACCGCGATCAAGGCACTCAAAACCAACAAGGCGGTAGGACTCGCCACTGCACCTGCTGTTCATCAATTTTGCGAAGGCGTTCGATAGTGTCAACAGGGAGTTTATTTGGAGTGCCTTATGCAGGAGAGGGATTCCCGATATACTATTATCAAAGCTACATATGAAAGTTCCAAATGTCACGTTCTGCACAGAGGAAGGTTGTCTGAGGAATTTGAGTTCCAAAGCGGGGTAAGACAAGGCTGTATCATTTTACCAATACTATTCCTATTGGTGATTAGCGATGTGCTTTGTGCAGCTTTGTCGACGGGAAACGGAGAAATTCGGTGGACACTGACGATGTGTGCTTACTCTCCCACAGAATTATGGACCTCCACCAAATGACAGCAGATCGGCTCAAATATGCATTGCTGGACAACCGGTAGAGAGAGTAGAGGATTTCAAGTATCTTGGGAGTATTGTCTCGACCGATGGTGGAGCCGAACTGGATATAGCCAACAGGATCGTAAAAACAAAGTCCGCGTTCAGGAGGTTGTCTAAAATATGGCGAAGCAATGCAATCGGTTTGAACACCAAGATAGGACTGTTCCGCTCCAACGTTGAATCCGAGCTGTTATATGGGTGCCTGCGCAATATCTTAAGGATTTTCTGGCTCAATCGTATCTCTAACGAACACGTTTACGAGAGAATGGGTCAGGAACCAATAGGCACAACCATCCAACGGCGGAAGTGGCAGTGGATTGGTCACACGTTGCGAAAGGGTGACAGTAGGACCCAAAAGCGGATACAGGACATAAGTAAGTAAGTAAGTTGGGAAACAAAGATGCGAAAACAGTTGTGAGTTGTCAAACGCGCGGGAAAGTAGAGAGTATCTACTTGGGCATTGTAGTAGCGTTAACGATATCTACGATCTGAAGTGTACACAAAGCCTGAGGTAACACTTCGGAGCCCAAGGATTCTACTCAATGCGTCAAAGCAACGCCGCGCGAACGCGACATTGTAAATTGGGCATAATGAGAGCAAGAATAAATATATGTGTGTAAATAGTAGAGATTGGAATTGTAATACTGCAATAAATGTCGTACAATTGGAATGTGTGCATGAAATAATATATTTAGAAGGGTAAATTAATGATAAACTAAATTTAATAAATTTATAATTAATTTGTGTAATGCGATTTCTTAAAAGATATGTTTCTTGAAACCAATGCGAAGACACCTTTCACTAAATTATAATATAATACCATGTTCCCACCAAATGAAATCCCGAGATTTCGCCAAATCTAGGAGATTTCGCTATACATTTTCAAGATTTCGATATCACGAGATTTTGGCGAAATTTACTTGAAATCTGCTTGAGTTCATCCAACCGTAATAGGTTGTCAAACCAAACAAGCCTACAGCCCGAACTTAGGTTCATTTTGGTGTTCATTTATAGATGTCAAAAAACTAGTAGTGCGTTTCAAGTCAAACCCAATTTGTGCAATTGGCGAAATATGTGAGTTTAGTTTCGGGACTAGATCGAAGTAATTTATTAATTTCCCATATGCTGAAAGCATTTGCCATTTCTCTTTCCTTGTGTTCGTAAGCATGCTTGACATACAAAGGAAAAAGGGATATTTCCCCAATTTCTTAGTTGAATTTCCTTTTTTTTTAAGTGGAACAACCTTCTCGGAGGGGGATATTGATCTTAAAATCAATACTAGAGTGAATTGTAAGACACAGAAATATAAAAAAAATACAAAAACCTTATTTGCATGATAAAAATGTATCAACAAAACAAAAAAATGTTATAAAGCTCACGGATATGGAGCTATTTCCTCCCTCAGTGGAACACGCCTCATGACAGTTCTCATTTGGGCTTTCTTTAGAGGTGGGAATGGTGTAGTGGTAACGTCATTAATTGTCATTCTAATGGTTCATGGTTCGAATCCGGACATCCGCAAGCATTTATTTATTTCTTATGAAATATATAAAGTCAGTCCGATTAATTGCGAAAGCTTGTGTGACCACTACTACGAAGGGAGTGCAGAAGGTTGTTCATAGGGCTGGAAAACTTGTTCGGTCTATTGGATGATTGATTTGCCATGGCATCAGTTATCGCAAAAGAAAATACTGTGAAAAAGAAGCAAAGGCAAAAAACAACAAAAATTTCCCCAGTTATTTAGACGCCACCCCCGGAGTTTCTCTCAAGTATAAGCAACTGACCTTCAAACTACTCTACCAAATATTTCTCTCTTTCTATCTAACTTTCCAACACCCGCACCGCCTACAAACATAGCAATTCGAGTGCGCGTAAATTATAAAAAAAAAAATCTTTGATTCTGGGTGTGAAAACCTATTTTACCTCCCTTTCCGAGCATAATTAATTAGGTTATCTCAGCTGTTCCGAGATGAAAAGTATTATTCATAATAATTGCTTGACTTGGAACGCACTGTAGCCAGCTCAAAATTGACAATTATTGACTTTGAAATCACTTGATACCATGTTCCCACCAAACGAAATCACAAGATTTCGCCAAATATCCCCAAATTTAGGAGATTTCGCCATGCATTTTCAAGATTTCGAAATCAGGAGATTTCGGCGAAATCTACTTGAAATCTCCTTGAGTTCATCCAGCCGTGTAGGCTGTCAAACCAAGCAAGCCTACAGCGTGAACTTTGGTTTATTTTGCAGATCATTTATAGATGTCAAAACATTAGTAGTGCGTTCCACGTCAAGCGCAATTTGTGAAATTTGCGAAATATGCGAGTTTGGACCTGGGACTAGAAACAGTTAATTTATTAATTTCACGTAAGCTGAAAGCATTTGCTATTTCTCTTTCCTTGTGTTCGATAGCAAATATTATGAATAATACCTTACATCTCGGAACAGCTCAGATAACCAAATTAATCATGCTCGGGAGTGGAGGTAATACCACGTTTTCACCAAACGAAATCCCAAGATTTCGCCAAATCTCCCCAAATCTAGAAGATTTCGCCATATATTTTCAAGATTTAGAAATCAGGAGATTTCGGCGAAATCTACTTGAAATCTCTTTGAATTCATTCATCCGTGATAGGTTGTCAAACCGAACATGCCTACAGTGTGAACTTTGGTTCATTTTGATGTTCCTTTACAGATGTCAAAACATTAGTAGTGCTTTCCAGGTCATACCATGTTCCCACCGAACTGAAACCCCGGGATTTCGATGAACTTTTACCGAAATCTCGAAAGCCGTTTCCACCGAGTTAAAGTGATTTCAAATGTCAATAATTGGCAATTGTGTAGCCTGGAGTGCGTTCCAAGTCAAGCAAATATTAAGAATAATACCTTACATCTCGGAACAGCTGAGATAACCAAATTAATCATGCTCGGGAGTGGAAGTAAGATAGGTTTTCACAGCCACAATCAACGATTTTTTTTTTAATTTGCGCGCACTCAAGGGGCTATGAATAACATGTTTGTACACAGTGTGGGTGTTGGAAAAGATATATTTGGTAGATTTGGTAGAGAGTTTGAAGCTCAGTTGTATATGCTTCAAAGAAACACCGGGGGTGGTGTCCAAATAACTGGGGAAATTTTTGTAATAAAGCGAACAATTTTTCCAGCCATATGACCAATCTACTGCCAGTGTCATGCCTTCGCAGTAGTGTTCACACAAGCACACAAGCGTTCGCAATTGATCGGACTGACTTTATGTATTTCATGCAAAATAATGCTTGTGGACTTCCGGATTCGAACCACGAACCATTAGAAAGGCAATTGAGGAAGTTACTACTATACCATTGCCACCCCCAAAGATAGCCGAAATGAGAACTGTCATGAGACGTGTTCCACTGAGGGAAGAAATAGCTTCGTATCGGTGAACTTTATAACAGTTCTTTGTTTGCTTGATACACTTTTATCACGCAAATAAGGTTTTGTACTTCTTTTTTGTTTCTGTGTCTTACAACTCACTCCCTCCCGTGTTGATTTTAGATGAATTTTTACCGAAATCTCGCAAGCCGTTTTCACCGAACCGAAATCCCGAGATTTTGATTAATACCACGTTCCCACCCATTTCGGCAGAACCTTCTTCTTCTTTTCAAGCTTCTACATTTTGCAAATTCTAGGAGATCTATTCAGAGATTTCATCGCTGCCAAAGTTCTCGTCTGGAAACGTCTGATTCAGCATTGTTATGATGTCAGATCTTTCCGACAAAATTTGATTTCGAATTAGAAGCAAAGGAACGCAGTCTTCTTCCTCCCAATGATCAGGAATTCTAATAACTTTTTTCCAGCATTTAGCGATTGTATTCGCTTTTAGCTCCTTCCAAGCGTTTGTCAAGAAACAAATGCCATGTGCTAAATTTAAACTTTTCAGTGTCTCTTCATAGGAAGACACAAGATGGCTCAACAGAGTTTTGTGTAATAGAGTTTAGTCAATCTTATTACATTTTTATCCATAGATTGAAGTGTGGCTGTGCAATTAGGAGGAAAACACATTATCGTAATGCTGAGACCTTTAAATTCAATTAACAAGTCTTTTAAATGACAAGGAGGTAAGGAGAAGGTAAGATAGGTTTTCACAACCACAATCAACGAATTTTTTTTTTTAATTTGCGGGTGGTGTCCAAATAACTGGGGAAATTTTTGTAATAGAGCAAACAATTTTTTCAGCCATATGACCAAGCTACTGCCAGTGTCATGCCTTCGCAGTAGTGTTCACACAAGCGTTCGCAATTGATCGGACTGACTTTATATATTTCATGAGAAACAATGCTTACGGACGTCCGGATTTGAACCATGAACCATTAGAATGGCAATTGATGACGTTACTACTAGACCATTGCCACCCCCAAAGATAGCCGAAATGAGAACTGCCATGAGACGTGTTCCAGTGAAGGAAGAAATAGCTTCGTACGGTGAACTTTAAAACTTTTTTTTTTGTTTTTTAATACATTTTATCACGCAAATAAGGTTTTTGTACTTTGTTTTTTACTTCTGTGTCTTACAACTCACTCCCGTGTTGATTTTAAGATCAATATCTCCTTCCGAGATTGTTGTTTCACTTAACAAAAGGAAATTCAACTAAGAAATTGGCGAAATATCCCCTTTTCCTTTATATGTCAAGCATGCTTATGAATACAAGGAAAGAGAAATGGCAAATGCTTTTAGCTTATGTGAAATTAATAAATTAACTCGATCTAGTCCCAAGTCCAAACTCACATATTTCGCAAATTTCACAAATTGCGCTTAACCTGGAACGCATTACTAATGTTTTGACATCTATAAATGAACATCAAAATGAACCAAAATTCACGCTGTAGGCATGTTCGGTTTGACAACCTATCACGGATGGATGAACTCGAGGAGATTTCAAGTAGATTTCGCCGAAATCTCCTGATTTTGAAATCTTGAAAATGTATGGCGAAATCTTCTAGATTTGGGGATATTTGTCGAAATCTTGTGATTTCGTTTGGTGGGAACGTGGTATTAGATGTCTTTCTTCCAGGTGCAGACGTTTCCTTAAAATGGACTAATGTTTTGTCTGCAAGGAGTTTTCAGAACAATCCAGATTTGTCCGCATTATAAATTTGCGCCGGACATACATCTATTTCAAGAACTTTTTCCTTAAACTCCATTAAAAAAGGCCTTACGAGCTCAGTAGCATTGGAAACTTTATCCCCGCAAATTTTTATGAATCGCAACCCATGACGCTTTTTGAGTTTTAAAAGCCAACCACTGTTTGCTTGAAATTCCTTCGGTCTTTCTTGTATGCTGTTATGCCATTTTTTTTGTCTCTGTACACAAAATATCCCCGGAAACTGAAATAAGAGCGGCCATTTTTGGCATTAGCCATTTATACAGTGATTTTTCAATTTTTGGAAATTCAGGAGCTATTATGTTTTTCTTATAGCCAGGTCCACAAACTGATTGTCCATCAAATTTTGTTAAAACTTCCTCTTCTTGCTTAATTCAGCTAATCGTAGATTTGCTTACATGCTCACAAATTTGTTTTATTGAAAAGCCTAATGACAGCTTTTTAAAATGTCACTTTTTTATTTTCAAGTAAGCGCTTTTCCCTTTGGGTTAAGAGTATTCACGGCTTGCGACATTTCTACTTTTTATACTTACTTACTTAAATGGCCAACCAACAAACCTCTCCAGCCAGCACGGTTACGCACCAGCTGCTTCCAGTTGCGCACGCCAAGTTGGTTGAGGTCCCCCCCCACTTGTTTGCGCCACCTACCGCGAGGTCGTCCTCTACTGCGTCGTCCATCCGGAGTGAATTCGCAGACTTTCTTAGCGGGAACGTTGGGCTCCATCCGCTCTAAATGACCCAGCCATCTTAGTCGCTGTATGTGAACTCTTCTGGCTAAGTCGATGTCCTTGTACAGGCCGTATAGTTCGGCATTGTACCTTCTTCTCCACTCACCGTCTATGCAGACGGGACCAAAGATCGCTCGAAGAACTTTTCTCTCGAAATAACCAAGGGCATCCTCATCCGGTTTTGTCAAAGCCCATGCCTTTGCGCCATACAGCAGGACTGGAATGATTAGTGCCTTATAAAGAGTTACCTTAGTAGTTCGATATAGGGCTTTGTTACTTAATTGCCGTTTTAGCCCATAGAAACAACGATTGGCAAGACTAATTCTTCGTGTGATCTCCCTACTGATGTCATTTGCGGAGTTCACCATAGAGCCTAGGTAGACAAAATCCTTTACTACCTAAAAATTATATATGTCTATTGTGGCGTTCTGTCCAAGACGCCGATGTTGGGTGTCCTTTTTTGTAGACAACATACATATTTTTTGTTTTGCTTTCATTGTCCGCTAGACCCATCTTTGCTGCCTCGATCTCAATACTCGTAAATGCCCCATTGACGGCCCGCTGAGTTTTTCCGATTATGTCAATGTCATCGGCATAAGCGAGTAGTTGTACAGACTTGTAAAAGATTGTACCTCCGATGTTGGCTTGTGAGTTTCGTACAATTCTCTCAAGTGCTATATTGAAGAGATCGCATGATAGCGCGTCACCTTGTCTAAGACCTTTCCTGACATCGAACGGTTCGGTAATGTTCTTACCGACTTTGATGGAGCAGCGAGAGTTCTCCATTGTCATTCTGCACAAACGGACGAGCTCGGCAAGGATGCTAAGACTAGACATGGCTCTGTATAACTCGTCTCTATACACGCTATCATAGGCAACTTTGAAATCGATGAAGAGGTGGTGCTTATCGATTTTATATTCATGGGTTTTTTCCAATACCTGCCGTAGTGTGAATATTTGGTCAATGGTGGGCTTTTCCGGCCTGAAATCGCACCGATAAGGACCTATCAGGTTGTTGACGATCGGTTTTAGGTGTTCACATAATACAGCAGATAGGATCTTATATGCGATGTTGAGGGGACTTATACCTCTGTAATTGGCGCAGTTCAGAGGGTCTCCTTTCTTCAGGGTCGGGCAAATGATGCTGAGGTTCCATTCATCGGGCATACTTTCGTCCGACCAGATTTCACAGATGAGCTGGTGCATGCTCTTTACCAACTCATCTCCTCCTGCCTTGAAAAGTTCAGCGGCAAGGCCGTCGGCTCCAGCAGCTTTGTTGGATTTGAGTTTAGATATCGCTATCCTCACTTCATTCTGATCGGGTTGACGGGAATCTTGACTGTCATCGTCACTGTTGAATGGCTCATTCTGCCTGACAGCGGAATATTGGTCACCATCGCCGTTTAACAGACTGCAGAAGTGTTTCCTTCCATATCCTTAGCACCGACTGCGATTCTACTTCTATATTACCATTTTCGTCCCTGCAGGTTCTGTTCTGGTTTTGAAACCCTGGCATGTTCTTTTTACCCTTTGGTAAAATTTTCGAACATTATTCCTGCAATAAAGTCTCTCAATCTCCTCGATCGAGCGCTTCTCATGCTCTTTTTTTTTTCTTTCTAAGAAGTCGATGTTCCTCTTTTCTCCTGCGCATGTAGCAGCAGCTCTAGTCCTTCTATGCAGCGCCGCTTTGTACGCCTCTTGCTTTACTGCATGTGCTTGCCGGCATTCCTCATCAAACCAGGGGTTTTGTTGTGGTGGTCGAGAGAAACCCAGTACATCATAGGCGGCATCTCTGATGGCTTGTTGGCAACGCTGCCACTGGTCTTTCGCATTTGGTGCTGGCGGCATAGGACTTAGATTAAGATTAGAAGAAACTCGATCGGCAAAGATTCTGGCGGTCTCACTTTTTATAACTTAAATTTAAAAACAAAAATTTACACTGCAATTACGCTTACAACACTTTCTGCTCGAATGATTATTTCAGGTGAAAAACGTCCTTATATAGGTCAACAAATGGTCATTAATTTCCTCTTCCACCCACAAAATCAAAGTATAGGTCCATATACACCTCTTGTCTGCAACATTGTGTAGTAAAGCCCTTGGACGTCGCGGACTGCTCTTCTTCCCGTAATTTCAAGCCTTTTGAAGAAATAGCCCTTTCAAGCCCTTCAGTTTTGAAATAACCCTTATTTCGGCACTACCTAATTTTTTTCCTCTACCCATTTTATTACTTCCGGCTCATAAAAATAAAAATAAAAAAAACACTCTAATTTTTTCATTGAGTAAGATCACTAATACGCCACCAAACTCCTTTTTTGAGAAAATGTGCTATCCTTTTTCGCGCTGTTATTTAGGGTTTTCCCTCATTTCTAGGGATTTCCTAGTTAATTTTGATTAATTAATTAAGTGCGTGATTACACCTTGTGCTATATTTTATTCGCGCACTTTTTGAGTTTGTTGCATAAATCGAAAAAAAGCGAATCCATTACGTGGGTTGCAAATATCGAGGTTTGCGAAAATCGAGGTTACAATAATCCAGAGTGCACTGTAACATGTTCAAATTTCATCAAAATGTTTTGTAATAAAATATAAATTCGTGATAAAAGTTACTAGTATTATGATTCTTATAGGAACTTCGCGAAGTGTAGGACATGAATGGCCGTTCAGCGTCATCTACCACCTGATCTACATAGCGAATTCATTTTCCAAACCCTCCCTCACCCACAGCTGTTTAGTTTGACAACATCCACATCTTGATGACATCAATCACAAAGTAATGTCATTATCACGGAAAATAACTACACAGACCGACTAATTTATTTGTTTTTATTATTCTTGTTTGTTTTTTTTCGCTTATTTTTGGTATTCATTAGCCCAGATTTGAAAGTGTACATGTACACAAGTGTATGACAATAAAACCACGCGCACCCCGAAAGCTCAATAGATTAGGAAACTGCGAAGCACAGCGAACAAGTCCCGTCCCGAAGAAAGAAAGTCATGAACTCGTCGAAAATCAAGTGACTCACATTTGCCAGAGGAAAAAACAAAGATCCAATAAAATTAAAATATGTCACCAAAGTTCGTCTAGCGATCGAGACGTCCCTATCTTGGCTACTAACTGTTTGATGAAAACTGCGCTTGGCGTTTGGTGGCTCACCCATCGTCTTCGTCATCATGGATCCACAGAAGATTACAGACCTTGCCAATCTATTACGAAACAACGGCGATAAAGTATTAAATTCGGAATTTAAATTGACTCTTACAGGTGAGTGGATCGGGGTGGTGAGGTGGATGTGTTGTCCTTTGAGTTGAAAACAGTAGAAGATAGTTGAGTGGGGTAGAGTGCGTCGAGTCGCATATGATAGTGCCATGACGGGCAAAAAATATTCATAAATCTTTTATAAAAATAGATTCATTAAGCGATTTGTGAAACAGTACTTGGACACGGAAGCCGCGGGCAGGTGTAATTAGATTTCTCTACATGATGTTGTCGTGATCAAAATATTGACTTGGGTGCAGAATCGGTTGTGACGGTTGTTTTGATTTCTATTCTAACAATTAGCTGATGACACTTTATTTGTCTCTCACTTCGTATAACAACTGGTTAACTTGTTGCTTAGTTTGTTCGTGTTCTTCTGGGGTCATATGTGGTATTCATGCATTCATTTAGTCAGATCCTCTTTATGGTTTCCATACATCTCTCAAAACGCAGCATATCTCTAACTTACTTACTTACTTAAGTGACTCTACAGTTCGAAGTGGGCCTCAAGCAAAAGCCGCTCGGTCTTTAGTTAATTGCCACCAGTTGCTCACTCCAAGTTGGTTGAGGTCCCCCAAACTTGTGCGAGCCACCTACGGATAACTTTAACAGGGATTTTAAAACAAGACATGGTGGCCTTGAAATCGATAAGGAGATGATGAGTATTGATTTGGATTCCTTGGATTTTATCCAGGATCTGCCAAAGTGGAAGATTTGATCGAAAGCGTTTTTTCGTTGCCTGAAACCGCACTATTAAGGCCAATCAGGCTGTTGATGAAAGGTTTTAGGGATTCACACAATATCGCAGAAAAGATCTTGTATGCAATGTTGAGGAGACTGATGTCTCTATAGTTGATACAGTTGAGGGGATCTCCTTTCTTGTAGATCGGGGAAAATACCATACCATACTACCAACTCTTTGAGTGCAAAAACGAAATTTGATTTAAAAAAAAACTATAGCTGCGTTGAAAACAAAAGATAAAAAAGTACATGTGTTTCAGCGGAACATTTGTGTAACATCATAGTTTATATTCAAAAATGAATTGAAATTAAAAATCTAAACAATTTATCGACTTTCATTCGCATAAACTGACATTGTTGACATTGCGCCCGGATTTGTCTCGGCTTGACCCTCTCTTGGTTTAAAATTGTACTTCTCTTGGCTCGCAATTTTTTATTGCAACTCCGGTTGAGTTTTGATAAAATTATAAAAGCCGATGCGCGTGAATTCCAAATTGATTTTCACAAATAAAATAGCTTTCAGCGTCGATATCTGAAGACCAGAGCTCATCTTTTTCCACACTTTCTTCGCTTGCAAAGACACACGTTCAACCGGAGCTGAAGAACCAGGAAAGCAAAGGACGAACTCAATAATTTCAGAAAATTCGATGAAAGGCACGTGTTGATTGTCCATATGTTGGAAGACTTCCACCCAACGCTTACTTACTTACTTACTTAGGTGGCGCTACAGTTCGGGGTGAACCTGGGCCTCAACCAACAAGCCTCTCCATTTAGCTCGGTCTTTAGCTAATTGCTTCCAGTTGCGCACTCCAAGTTGGTCGAGGTCCCCTTGAACTTGTGCGCGCCACCTACGGCGATAATTCCCTCTACTGCGTCGTCCCTCGGGGTTAGATTCGAAGACACCCAACGCTCAACAGTAGAAAAAATTTTCGCAATTTTACTTGGTGAATTTTTCTTCAGTGCAGTAAACTTTAATTTAGTTGTAGTACAGTCGAAGAATATTCATACTCATCAAACAAATTTTGTTCGGACACATTTTTCATGGAGAGTCTTATTTCCAACTAGCTAGGAAAATTTCACGTGACAGAAGTCGCTTATAGTGAATAGATGCGTTTGTTGTAGACAACACGTACGGTTGCAGTTGTGTTTCTTATATCATTTTTTTTTTCAGGTCGAAAAAAGGACCGAAAAAGTACCAAATAAGAGACTCAAATCAAAAAGTATCTGCATCGGAAAAAAAAAAGAGTATCCTTTGTAATAAAGTACAGTTGGGAGGACTAGGCATACACATGTATACTTGCATGCATGCTCATTACCAAATCATCTCCGTGAAAAACTCGACGGTAAGGCCGTGGGCTCCAGCAACTTCGTTGAATCTATGTTTATATATCGCTATCCTCACTTCATTCTGATCGGGTTGATGGGTGTCTTGGCTGTCATGGCCAAGAATGGCTGTTGAATGGCTCGTTCTGCCTGACTGCGGAATATTGATCATTATCGCCGTTTAGCAGTCTGTATAAGTATTCTATATCCTCAGCAACGACTGCGATTCTACTACTATATTACCATGCTCGTCCCTACAAGGTTCTGTTCTGGCTTTGAAGCCCTGGAATGGTCTTTTTACCTTTTCGTACACTTTCCGAACATCATTTCTGCGATAAAGCCGCTTCTCATGCTCCTTTTTCTTTCTCTTGCGAGCACCACTAGCCCTTCCATGCAGCTCCGCTTTGTACGCTTCTTGTTCCCATGGCTTATTAATGCTTGATATGCATATTAACAAATACCTTCAGACTGGAATCATCAGATTACTGAAACGTTTATATCTTTTGAGGGTCCGAGGCATCAAGCACCAATTCCTTGGACAACTCAAAAGATATAAACGTTTTTTTTTTCACTTACACAGACTTGGCTTCTTCTTCTTCTTCATCCTTTTTTCAGTGAGGTTATGATCCGAAAATAAGGGATCACAACCCTCCCACCGCATTTCTACTGATCCGCCTGTGGGGTTCGCCTATTTGTCCTCAGAAAATATCCGCAGACCTGCCGATTTCGGATCACTCGGTTACTGAGAGCAATGAAATGCCGATGTCGTCGCATTTGTGTGATTCAGGCGTTTATAGGCCTGCCTTTCCATCGCGATGTCCTTGGAACTTGCATTGATATTGCCTTTTTAACAGGGTTCAAATGATCTCTTCTGTGAACGTGGCAATACCAGCTGAGCTACTATCTATAAAGTTTCCATTCGTCCGAAACTTGAATATACCTCGCTTATCTGGGTGGAGGTTCCCGCTACATGGTTGAGTTTGCGTGATCGTGTGCAGTGTCAAGATTTTAAGCTGATCGGTGATCAACCTAGTAGTAGCCAAATTTCTTTGCTTGAATGTTGGGTGCTTAGCGCTCCATATGAGTTGTGTTAATGTGAACAAATCGGAAGTAATGGTCGTTTCCAGAATGCCCATTCAGTGCACTCTCCATGTTATTGGCGTCCCTCTGAAGCAGGTGGATAAATTTAAGTAACTCGAGATCTTATTCACTAGCAACGAAAAGAATAATGCCGAGTTATCTGTAGGATTGATTAGGATGGATCAATTTGGAGAGTTTGGTCAATCTGTTACAAGGACACTAAGTTAGTGTTCAAGCCAAATTATCGGTTTTTAACTCGGTATATGCTCTAGCCCTCACCTATGGTCATGAAATATGGGTAGTGACTGAAAGAATAAGATCGCGGATAAAAACTGCTGAAATGAGGTTCCTTCGCAGTGTTGCTGGAATAACTCGTAGGAATCGAGTGCGCAACACCAGAGTACACGAGGTGCTCAATGTTAAGCAGCTACTCCTCCGATCGGAATGATCACATAGTGCGTATTCACCCAAACCGGCTTTCAAGATGTGTCATGTTTGGCGTGACATCAGGTAAGCGACCCCTCGGTAGGCCTAGAAATATATGGTTGTTGCAAGTCCTACATCTCTCCTGGAACCATCTACAGATTTCTCCTGATGAGTTGGAGTCAATAGCGGACGGCAGATAGGGGTGGAGGGCCCACCTGAGCATCCTACCCCCGCGACCCTCATAAAGGATTAGTGGGCCATTGAAAATTTATTTTTTCATTCATTCATTTATTTATGTATGTGTGTATACTGATCTGGCGACAGGCTTCGCGAATAGCGAGTAATTCCGCCTGAAAAACGCTGGCAGGGTCCGGAAGTATATATACATATATGCATATGATTTTGAGATGTTCAAGAATTCAAAAAACACCTGCACCGACTCCGCATTCCATTTTTGAACCGCCAGGAATCTCAAACTATTAAAAATATGTGGATGCCACAAGAAACATAAAAAAAAATGTAACTAGCTGGCTCCTAAGGATCTCTAAATATGAATCTGCTATTCCTCCATTCACCCTTGTTTTCAGAACATCTCTTTGAAGGAACACATGTTGTCTTTTTCGGTGGTGACCTTTCTCAATACTTCTTATTTTTAAACTCTGTCTTTTCTCTTTGGTTTGCAAACAAGATAGTCAGTCCGCAGAATAAGTAATGTGGACAATCACGGTGGGCATACGCAGCCATTTATTGTTTCTGCAAATTATGCTTTATGTACTTAAAATGTGTACATAAAACGGATAAAGGCATTTTGATATGGTGGGCGATTCTTACAGTGCATAAAGGTATTCTCCAACATTAGAGCGAGTTGAAATAATCAGTGGGAGAAGCACCGTATGCTCTCATTATACCAATATGGCTGTAAGTAGATTGAAGGAAAAGTGTCATCTATTTTTTTTTTGCTACTCCCAGCACGAGAGTGAGTTGTCTTTCACCCAATAGGTTAATTAGAACTTTACTGTGACAGAGCTTCACTTCAACTACCTTCATCATTGCTACTACCAGCCGCGTGTGCTCCTATTAGCTATGATCAGATTGATCTCGTGTCAGATTATATTGATGTGGATCTTGTACATAGTTTATCTTGCGCAGCAGTGCCAATATGTGCCGGATTTCGAGAGGTTTGCCATTTTAACGACCTCTCAGTTAGTAGCTCCGTGTTGAGATATGGGATATAGAGACTTGGTATCAAAGGATCCATTTCCGTTTACCATTCGCCGTCTACCTAAACAAACAACAACTTCTGATTGGAATTATTTGGCAATTTTATAATAATGATAACGTACAGTGGGATATGACTTTTGCAATAAAAATAAAAATGACTCAATTCGTAGAACAATAACGAGTATTGTTGTGTGTTGGAAGATAAACCGATGTATACGATGTCGAAAATACAAACTAAAAACACCAATTTAGTAACACAGTACATATATGCTAACAGTTACCCACATGATTTAGTTTAGTATGCAAAGTCTTTCTTTTAATAATTTTGACTATGAAGTCACTGCACTGATCAGCATTTTTGTTTCCTGCAGTGTGATTTAGCTATTTAGGGAGTGGAACACTCACTCCCAAAAAGGAGAGTGCCACTCTCTCTCCTCTCCATCTCAATGCTAATAGCCGATCGACTTTTACTCACCATTTAAATCCGATCGATTGCTTTCCGAAGATCTTCCACGTAAACATCCAAGGGAGTAGATTTGACATTTATGGAGAATTCGATTTTTAGTACTCTCTAACTTAGCTAAATTGTTTTTTCACTCTCACTCTCAGTTTCGCAGTTCTCCGTGTTACCTAAATAGCACATTTCAATGATTTACTCTAGGCTTTTGTAGGTGTACAAATGACTATCTTGGAAGCGTATTATTTGCGCAGGTAGAAAGTCTTCTATCTCTGAATATCATTTGTATTTAAGTCTGATAAGCTCCCATTTGAAGCTGAAGGCCAAGATACAAACGTCTTCATCTTTTTCAATATTCAGCTTCGATATCATAAGACTTAACTTTAACTAAAAATACTTCGGGTGCAGTTACGACTATTAAATGCCCTATGATGCAAGTGTAGGTCATTATTTTAAGAAAATGCATCTTTCAGCCTCACATATTTCGTAGGTTTTAGATACAGTAACATGAAGCAACACTCAATTCTCGATGTGATATCTCATATTAAGATCGACTTGACGAATTGATCGATTATTTTTAAAGCAGGTTGTCTGTTTTGATTTAATATGTTTCCTTCATATGAATACCCGCACACCGACTAACATTAATTTTCCTTTGCAGGTTCCTTGCTTCGCGCCCTCAATGATTCCTTTACCTTAATCGCTGATTCTTCCGAACTCGGTTCCACTCAATCGTTTCAGGTGGTCAAACCGAATAACTCTAAATCCAATGTCTTCCGTGACCTACAGTTGGTGCATGATTTTGTGCAAAAAACTCTTCTCCTCTGTATAACCCATTACCCGGGCGATGATTATTTTGACGGGGTGATTGATATATCCAAGTTCCGTTCGCTCAAACGATTAGAGGTGCAAAAGACCAGCGTCAAACAAATCATCGGCATCCAACCATTACGTTCGCAGCTGCAGCAGTTGATATGCACACGTAGTCTTAAGTCTGTTGTCGAGATCATCACTCATTGTGGCGGCGATAATTCAAATGGCTTCGTTTGGAACGAACTGAAAGTGGCCGACTTCAGTTACAATAATTTACAAACGGTCGATAATTCGCTAGAATTTGCGCAGTATCTTCAACACTTAAATCTTCGCCACAACCAGTTGGTTAGTGTGGAGGCGATTAAATGGTTACCAAATCTGAAGACTCTAGATCTAAGCTACAATCGGCTGACTATAGTACCCACCTTTCATGTGGAAACTTCAAAGCGCCTGCAAGTTCTTAATCTGAGCAATAATTTTGTCGAAGATCTCGTTGGCATATCGAAGTTAGATTCGCTGACAGACCTAGATTTGGCGGACAATTGCCTATTGGATCACAACTCTCTTTATCCACTGAGTTCGTTGATTACCCTGAAGTACCTGAATTTATTTGGAAATCCTTTGTACTGCCATCCCAAACATCGACTAGCTGCAGCGCAGTTCTTGCACAAAAATACATCCACGGTAAAGTTTATACTAGACTTTGAACCGTTATCGAAGAGTGAGAAGGCCCTGAGCGGAACACATCAGCATAATAGCCATGCGTTCGCATCGAGGTATATGATGAAATCAAGCAGCAGAGCGACTCCTGGGCGGCAATCATCTTCTAATCAAACTCCAGCTTCTAGTGTTGGATCGAAGAAAAGTTTTCAATTGAACGGCGAGGATGAAGGAATCGACATGAGTGCATCCATCACCGAGAAAAGTCGACGCTCTAAAGTAAGAACCGTTGTTATTGAGAGTTCAGTTCATGCCACCCAGGAATCAACTGCATCAGCAGCAAAGGAAGAAATAAAGCCCGCACTTGAAGGAAATAAAGATCATCTGGAAACGAAGAAACAAATTGAGAACCTACGCGAGAAGTACGGCCCTGGCTGGCTACAGAATGAGAACGCTCAAATGGTGCACAGTGTATTGGGCCTGAGTCCGTCAAAGGGGCCGACTATGCACACTGATAACCAAATGACAGGGCAGCAGATCTTTGACGATTATCTTGGTGAAATTAACGTGGGACGTGTAAAAGGCGACGATGATGTGACAGTAACTACATCGACTGCGGGACGAGTAAAAGGCGACGATGATATGGCCCCAATTACATCACCCACGATGGATGATAGTGCTATGGATGAAGCGAGCTTAGAAATAAATCAATCGACAAAGCGAAATGCGAGCAACACAGATTATACTACTGGCTATGAGAGTATGGTAAGTGAACAGGAAGATCAAACTTTGTATCAGACGGCGATTGACGACGGAACAGAACAAACGGAATATTCAGAGCCAATGGATACCGCTCCACATTTGAAGGATGTGTATGCGAATACAGTCGATGAACCTGAATGTAAGTAAAATATGTAGGAATATGTATAGTATTTCTAAAAATAAAATTTTTGTGATTATAGTTTCTGAGCCTGAGGAAGACGAGGAGACGTATATTGTGTACACCACAGATAAGAACGAGGCCATATTTTTGACTGTTTCAGCGAACTATATTCGAGAGAAGGACACTTCGAATCAGAGGTACGTTTTGGGTAGTTGTTTGCATCTATGGATATGTTTTAGCATTTTCTTTTTTATTTTAGAACGAAAACAAAGTGGAGTTTGAAGATTTTAGAGAGTTGCGACCGGATCAAATCGAACACGCTGCGAATAAACTTCGACACGATTAAATTGGATAAACAGGAGCGGGTGTACACCGTCGAGGAGGATCTTTGTCAGGTGAGTAGGATACCTTTACTTCGGTACATATTTGGCGCAACAGCCCATGAAGGACCTAGGTCTAGCTTCTCGTGTTGCATGCGTTATATTTTTCGCACGAATGGAAGGAACCTACAGTTTTGTGCCGTGTCCGAAGGGCAATTTTTATTTTTATTTTTGAGAAGATTTCGGATGATAACAATAATCTCGGATGTTTGTCAAACGTTCGCGAGAACTAGCACCGTGATAAAAATGCTGGTGTTTTCTGAGATTCAGATATTGAACCTCACGCGCAGTGGCCCGGCACCCGTCACCGCGCTCATGACTGCCCTAATACTTCAGCCTTCAGTTGCTAAAGATACGCAGTATTCTTGCATTTTTGCTTAAAGTGTCCGCTGTGAACAAGATTTTCTTTTGAAATAACAAAAGTAATGCTAGTTTAAATGGTTTGGTTTTGATTCAAAAAGTAGGCCCTTTTTATGGTGATAATCAGCTTTCCAGCATCCTGACGACTATTTAGTTTTGAAATGCGCTGATTGCATATGAAGAATATATGGCAATGTGCCGCTCTTTCCTAACGTATGCACTTCTTTACTGTAGAGCAGAACTGGGATGATGGAAAAAGTCACAAATTCACTTCCTTAGTTCTGCTGCAGCTTGTTGGATTGGATTGGATCTTTGTCTTGTAAATTAAAATAAAATATCTCTAGTTATCTGTACAACTACTCGCTTAGGCCGATGACATTGACATAGTCGGAAAAACTCAGCGGTCCGTCAGTGGGGCGTTTACGAGTATTGAGATCGAGGCAGTAAAGATGGGTTTAGTGGTCAATGAAAGCCAAACAAAATATATGCTGTCTACAAAAAAGGACACCCAACCTCGACGTCTTGGACAGAACGCCACAATAGACAAATATAACTTTGTGGTAATAAATGACTTTATCTACCTAGGCTATATGGTGAGCTCTGCAAATGACACCAGTGGTCCTGCTGTGTGGCGCAGAAGCATGGACTTTGTCAAAATCGGATGAGGAATCCCTTGGGTACTTTGAGAGAAAAGTTCTTCGAGTCTTTGGTCACGTCTGCATATACAAGGACTTAGGACTGTATACTTATATACTTAGAACTTAGCCAGTTCGCACACAGTGACTAAGATGGCTGGGTCATGTAGAGCGGATGGAGCCCAACGTTCCAGCCGGTAAGATCTTCGAATCCACCCCGGGTGGACTTCGCAGTAGAGGTCGACCTCGCGGTAGGTGGTGCAAACAAGTCGAGAGGAAACTCAACCAACTTGGCGTGTGCAACTGGAGGCAGCTAGCTCGTAACCGGACTGTCCAGCCAGTTTGTTGGTTGAGGCCCAGGTGCACTCCGGACTGTAGCGCCACCTAAGTAAAAGTAGTATCTGATTAATGAAAGAAGAATAAGAAAATTGATCATTCTCCAGAACTACTCTTAGAATCAACCGGAACTTGTTATAAAGTACTGGAAACGTCTGCTGTTGATGTTTGCAGGTTCGTCGAAGTTATCGAAGAAATTGGCTCTAAGGTGTGTTTTTCTTTGATTGTGGAGGGCCGGATATATGCAGAGGAGGTGGAGAATCGTTTACTCCTCATCGTCCAAGCAGCTTTTGCGGAAATTATTTGAGATGAGGCCTAGCCTGATGCAGTGTCCTGTGATAGCACCTATTTTAGTACTCATTAGCATTCTTTTCTATGTAATTCAACAGTTGGAGCATGTGTGATCTAGCTCAGGCCAGATATTTCTAGGGAAGTGGCACGTAGTGTCTTCTACCCTTCTGCGATTGGTGGTGTCAATCGCCCTCAGTTTGAGCACGAGTTTGCATGTAGCGAGAGGCATACCGAGATTTCCCTTCTCCGGTCGAATCGATACAGATGTGCCATGTCTGGAGTGTTCGAAGGACTTAATCGCGCTTGACTGTCGGTAAAAATCGTGGTATCGCGCTTAGATATCACATTATACTTCAGTCACAATAGGACCGCCTGAAAAATTCTACAGAGGCTGGGGATACTGAAGGAGATATTTAAGTATCTCTTAAGAAAAAGACTTAAACATAAATCCACCAAACGCCATACGTCAGTATTGCCCTGATAACGGATATATATATGTATATAAATTAAATTATATTACGTAGCATTTATTTAAAAACAAAACTTTATTAATTCAAATAACCGATTGGCAGCGATTCTGCCTACAAAAGGTGAACAAAGACTGAACATTGATAACTAAAAATCTATGGCTTAAATACTACATATCTTAATGTTATCGGAGGCAAAAATATCCAGCGACGACGTGTTCCCACAGGTACTTGAGCATTATACACCGCACGTGATGGAATGTGGGTCCAGCGATGTCAACGGATCGTGTTACATACAGCACAGACGTACTGTCAGCAAAGTTCACGACAGACTCACGGGAAGCGATGTTTGGCTTCGGGTTTGTCTATGGGAAACTATTTCTGAACTTATTCTGTGTTAACTTATATATATGTATATGGTATAGAGCCATTTACTTCCATAGCTTTTTGCAGTGGTATAAAGCTGAGGAGGCTTGTGGTGGTCAATGTTTTAATCCAAGCGTTTTTGGACTATTTTTTAAGGGGCAGACTTTTATTTGTTAGATGAAAAAATAAATTCATAAAAACTGCTTATTTTTGACGAGTTATAACAATCTATTTCCTCTTTAATTTTACGATGATGTCTGCACTGCATTCGGAAAAGGAAGAAAACGGAGCTGAAGCAAATCTTACATACGATTGTAAAAAAGTGAGGTTTATTCTAGTACAGTTTTATACCACTACGATTTGAACAATAATTGCATTTAGCGAAGTAATTATAATGAGTAATTTAAAAATATAATGCAAAATTGGCTAAACATTCTCCTCACCTTGAAGGGATGTACTACCTTCAAAGTCCAAAAGTAGTTTTCTGATCTTGCAAATTACCCTCAGAATCGTTCCGCTACTTGTCTTCAAATTAACAACTCTTACAACATCGTCTTTGCCAGGATGAAGGACAATAATTCGCCCAAGTTTCCATTTCATAGAAGGAAGTTTATCGTCGTGAATCAATGCCACATCGCCAACTTGAAAACACTTGCCAGAGCTTCTCCATTTCGTTCGTTGCTGCAAGGATTGTAAGTACTCCTTAGACCACCGGTTCCAAAAGTGTTGTATATGCCATTGCAATTGTTGCCATCGGTTTAATTGGCTTAAGTTTTTAACATCTCTTAAATTGATTCCAACTATGGTCGCCAATGGTGTACCTATAATAAAATGTCCATGAGTTATAGCTGGAAAATGATTAGGATTATTTTGCAAAGGCAAATAGGATGCGAGTTTAAAATCACCTGAATGATGAGCGTGATTAATTCGAAAAATGTTAGAGACGTCTGATTAAGTATGCATTGTAAATGGTACTTGGCAGACTTTACAGCGGCCTTTCACAAGCCTGCGAAGTGAGGCGATCTGGCTGGAATCGTTTTCCAAGTAATCCCATCTGATGCAAATTCGCGAAATATATATTCTCTGCTTTCTCCTTTTTCTCCTTTCTTTGTAGCTCATTTTTTGCCGCAACAAAATTTGTGGCATTATCGCTATAGATGACTGAGCATACTCGTAATCCAGAGCAATAGCTCTACCATGGATGGGTCATAACCGTGCTGTCTTGATTTGCAGGGCTTGACTTAGAAAAAGATTGCAAAAACTTTGGGCCACCAAACCACAGCTAAGATTCAATAAGAGCCCTTGGATATTCCTCACGGAAGAATATCGCTCTAGGTTATTGGGCTTCCAGTTGAGTTTTTTTTTGTCTAGAATGAAATCAAAATATATAGTCTTATCTGTGAGTACAAGACTGGTATCACACAGTTTCGGAGGACCAATACGGATAATTCTACATTTTCTAGTGCAGTGGGCAGTTTCAAGGGTTAAATCCGCAGGCCATAGTCCGTTTAGAGAGCTTAGATAAAACGTTCTGGACAAGATCTCTGAGCGTAGTGAGTTGTGTTTCCGAGACATAAAGCTATATCGTCTGCGCAGGCAATTACCTTACAGGCTCCCCCTTCTAGGATTTAAAGTAGTTTATTTATTACCAGTTTCAAAGGAAGAGGAGAAAGGACATCACCTTGTGGAGTGCCCCTACGGACGAATCTCCGAACAGAGGCAACGCCCAGCTTTGAGTTGATTAAACATTGACCACTATCCCTGTTTAAAAGTATTATAAAACAAACTTGTGCGATAATTAGGTCCAACTAACCAAAATGTACTCGGCCTTCTTAACTTCTTGTAAAATTTACTTTTCTACTGAATTTGGTATTCGGTCGCTTCTACTACTATCATATAATGCTCGCAAAGCTGTTGACGTTTTCCTTAGCGCCGGTCTAGTTACCTATTATTTCGTTCCTAGTTCTTGTTTATAGTGTTCAACAATCTCTAGGTTTGCATGCCGAGGCTTATTGTTAACAGATTTGCTATTATCGTCAACCTCTGGCTAAAGCTCTAAAACGCCCTCTTGCTATTAAAGCTGCAAGTGTCTAAATTTTCGGGCAGTACTTCTTCGAATTTGTGGAATTGATATATTCTCGTATGAATAGTCTTTTTCTTTACAAATAATAAAGTATGAAGGCATTAAACTTCCTATAAAGACATTTATAGCCGCTTAAGATAAGATGACAGAAAACGCTGTGTTTTTCGTCCACCAAAAATAGTCTCGTTTTACGATGTTGGAATCATCTACAATAATTTGAACATCACTCCTAGGTCATAGCCAGTAGAAGAATGTTATAAAGGGAAACCTAAATCAAATAGAGAATCCGCTAAATAGCATTACTTGGTCAACAATTAGTCCATTAGCACTCAAATTGTATCATTTTTAATTGCTAATTGTTTGCTTCTTACACCCATGTATGTTCTGCAATTCTTTCCATAGGAACTTGAGAAAAAACTTCGAGCCATCCTCTCGAAGCGCGATCTGTTCGAGATGAATCAGAAAATTTATAGATGTGTAAACTGCAGTTGCCAATTTTCACAGGAAACTACTCTGAATGACTATCGAAAAAGAGGTAAGTGTGTTAGAGTCGTTCAAAATGTCGTCCTGTTAACATATACCAATATCCATTTTTCAGATATCATTTGTCCCGATTGCAAGAGTTCCTTTGTAGCAGAAATTCATAGTGTGCCAAAATCACTTGAAAGGGGACCTCTTACTCCCCCAAAAGCAGTCCTGGACCCTGTTGTTGCAGCGATAGAGATTGGAGAAGCTGATGATCCAACCGTATCTACAGATCTTCAACCTGAAGAGAAACGTGAGTCGAGCGGCGAACGAGAGAGTAGTATGCACGGTAGCATAGGTGAGACAGATTGATGATCCTTTTGCTTCCAGTCTGATATTGAATGCACTTTACTACTAATCGTGGAAGTGGCTTATGTCTTGCAAATGTTTTTTTTTTTGTTTGTTTTTATTTTCACTTTTGATACTAATTCGAGTTTTATTGTTTTTTTTTCTTGTTTTTCTCTTCGCATGCCTGTCACCCAGGTAAAGGACCATCAAGGCTTACTGCTAATAACAAATTAAGTAGGAGTTTGATGCAATCCTTAAATCAAAGTTAATATCCATCTTTGCTAGGTCATCCTTGGCAGTTGAAGATTAATTCAATTTCTGCTTCGTTTTTTTTTTTGTTTCACACAGGTTCCGTTAACTCGTTGAATGAATCGTCTTCGTGTTCGAAAATATCCCATTCACAGAGCTCCTTTGATTCAAATCAGAGTGTTGCGGGTAGTTCAGCTACAGATCGAGAGAACGATTTCAAGACAAATTGTGAGAGCGATGTGGATATAATTAGTAATCCCAGCCAAAGTAGTATTGAAGTGTTAGATCATATGAATTCGAGTCGTAAGAATTCAGAGGACCGTCGTGTTTCATTGACACCACATCTGGAGCCGATTGATGATTGTATTGTACCACAGCAACTACTAGTTAAGGGTGTTGGAGAGAGTGAGAAAAAAACGCCTTTGGGACTTGTTCAATTGACCGAAAGTAGCTCATCAGGTTCAGTGACAGATAGTGTGTGTACAACGTATGAACAAGGAGACAAGACACCGACAAAGAGTCATCTAGAGAATGATGATGTCAGTAAGAAGGTTCAACCACTGGCGGAGGAAAGTAATAAGAAGGAGGAATCAATGTTGTCCTCGATGTTTGGAGGTAAGAACTGTACATTAAATTACTATTATATTAATTAACAAATTAAACTTGTTTTGATTTTGATGCTATTGTATCAACGCTTTCATCAGGCATGTTCTGGAATCAGCAAACAAAAAAAAAAATCGACGACCATTTCCTAAATTTTCTCTTAAAATGTCCAATGATCATATTGTATGACGTCGCTGTGCGTCCCGTATAGTTTTCTTGATTCTTCTTCTTCCTTTTTCAGCGAGGTTATGATCCGAAAATAAGGGATCACAACCCTCCCACTTCACCGCATTTCTACTGATCCGCCTGTGGGGTTCGCCTATTTGACCTCAGAAAATATCGGCAGGCCTGCTGATTTTGGATCACTCGGTTACTAAGGCCAATGAAATGCCAATGTCGTCGCAATTGTGTGATCCAGGTGTTTATAGGCCTGCCTTTCCTACATCGCTATGTCTTTGGAACGTGCATTGATATTGCCTTTTTAACAGGGTTCAAATGATCTCTTCTTTGAACGTGGCAATACCAGCTGAGCCGGTCGCGCTCTATCTTTTGTACGATGGTTTCCTTGACGTGAAAACTTCCACGGATTTTTGAACTTCTTGTTCGATCAAGCTTTGTCACTCCTGCTCTCATGCGAAGCATCTTCATCTCAGCTGCCGTTAATTTACTCTCATACTTTTTGTACATCATCTAACATTGTGAACCGTATGTGAGCGATGGACGCACAACTGCGGTGTAGAGCCTTCCTTTCAACTTAGGTGGCATTCTTCAGTCACAGAAGATAGCGGAATTTTCTCGCCACTTTATCCACCCTACGCTTACGCGATGATTGATGTCGTCATCACAGGTTGCTTTGCTATTGATCATAGATCCCAGATATTTGAACTTTTCGCACTTGGGAAGCACTGTTCCATTCAAATAAATGTCTGGAATAGGCCTGAGTGGATTAGAGAACGGACAGCACAAGTACTCTGTCTTTTTCGAGCAATGCGATACCCATTTCCCTCCAGAATGTCCACCCACACATCAAGTGCTCGTTGCAGGGATGTAGGATCCTCACTTATGATGGCTCCATCGTCAGCAAAGAATAACTGATGTACCTTGGGGTCCATCACTTTACCTTCAAGCAGATAATCAAGTACTGTAATAAAGAGCAAAGGACTTAAAACGCTTCCCTGGTGCACACCGGCTTTGATTGGGAACTCTTCGGTTACTCCAGCGGAGCGTCTTACTCTTGTCTTTGCTCTTTCGTACATGTCCATGATCATCTGTACATAGGTATTCTGGAACCCCTCGATGTCTTAGCGCCACCCAAATCAGATCTCGTGGTTGTCTGTCGAATGCCTTTTCAAATTCAACCAATACAATATGCAAATCCTTTAAGGAATCACGATGTTTTTCCATTATGATCCTTATATTATTCTTTGGATTGCATCTGTGGTTGATTTACCCGCGACAAACCCGCACTGATCATCAGATAACCGTATTATTTTTCGCAGTCGGCCACCTAATACCCGCTCAACGATCTTCATGGTGTGTGACATCAGCTTGATCGAACGGTAGTTATCACAGTTTCGCGTATCACACTTCCCTTACAGGGAGAAGGTAACTTTCCCTCTATTGATTCAGCATTGGTTCACATCTCACAAATTTGGAGATGAGAATTCTGAGCCATCTGAACCCGACGTCTCCCATCTTTTTCCAGAACTCAGAGGGCATCTCGTCTGGCCCAACCGCGTTTCGTTTTTTGGATTCGGCAGATATAATTTTTTTCTCGAAGACTCGAATGGCTATTTGATCTGACTGTGATAAAGTTTACACTTCTGCGCTATATGGTCATATGGCTGAAAAAATTGTTCGCTCTTTTGGATGATTGATATGTCTATGATATCGGTGGTCGAGGAAAAAATACTGTGAATCAGAAGCAATTACAAAAGTAGCAAAAAATCTTCCCAGTTATCTGGACACTACCCCCGGAGTTTTTCTGGAACAGAAACAACTGAGTTTCAAACCACCAGTTTGGGCTACATCCGCTCTAAATGACCCAGCCATCTTAGTCGCTGTATGTGAACTCTTCTGGCTAAGTCGATGTCCTTGTACAGGCCGTATAGTTCGGCATTGTACCTTCTCCTCCACTCACCGTCTATGCAGACGGGACCAAAGATCGCTCGAAGAACTTTTCTCTCGAAATAACCAAGGGCATCCTCATCCGGTTTTTTCAAAGCCCATGCCTCTGCGCCATACAGCAGGACTGGGATGATTAATGTCTTATAAAGAGTTACCTTAGTAGTTCGATATAGGGCTTTGCTACTCAATTGCCGTTTTAGCCCATAGAAACAACGATTGGCAAGAGTAATTCTCCGTGTGATCTCTGAGCTGACCATAGAGCCTAGGTAGACAAAATCCTTTACTACCTCAAAATTGTATCTGTCTATTGTGGCGTTTTGCCCAAGACGCCGATGTTGGGTGTCCTTTTTTGTAGACAGCATATATTTTGTTTTGCTTTCATTGACCGCTAGACCCATCTTTGCTGCCTCGATCTCAATACTCGTAAATGCCCCATTGACGGCCCGCTGAGTTCTTCCGATTATGTCAATGTCATCGGCATAAGCGAGTAGTTGTACAGACTTGAAGAAGATTGTACCTCCGGGGTTGGCTTGTGAGTTTCGTACAATTCTCTCAAGTACTATGTTAAGGAGATCGCATGATAGCGCGTCGCCTTGTCTAAGACCTTTGCTGACATCGAACGGTTCGGTGATGTTCTTACCGACTTTGATGAAGCAGCGAGAGTTCTCCATCGTCATTCTGCACAAACGGACGAGCTTGGCAGGGATGCCAAGACTAGACATGGCTCTGTATAACTCGTCTCTATACACGCTATCATAGGCAACTTTGAAATCGATGAAAAGGTGGTGCGTATCGATTTTATATTCATGGGTTTTTTCCAAGATCTGCCGTAGTGTGAATATTTGGTCAATGGTGGACTTTCCAGGCCTGAAACCGCACTGATAAGGGCCTATCAGGTTGTTGACGATCGGTTTTAGGCGTTCACATAGTACGGCAGACAGGATCTTATATGCGATATTTAGGAGACTTATACCTCTGTAGTTGGCGCAGTTCAGAGGGTCTCCTTTCTTCAGGATCGGGCAAACGATGCTGAGGTTCCATTCATCGGGCATACTTTCGTCCGACCAGATTTTACAAATGAGCTGGTGCATGCTCCTTACCAACTCATCTCCTCCTGCCTTGAAAAGTTAGCGGCAAGGCCGTCGGCTCCAGCAGCTTTGTTGGATTTGAGTTTAGATATCGCTATCCTCACTTCATTATGATCGGGTTGACGGGAATTTTGACTGCCATATTTTTCCTTTTTACGTTTGCATGGGTCGTCAACAGTAAGATCATCCGTATCCGAGGCTGTTGGTTGCTTCGTAACCAAATGTTTTTACGTGGTAGGGAAGTTAACCCGACGGCACAACCCCCAACCTGGAGGGCCAGATCCTTTTTTGTTTTGAACCCCTAGAACAAGAGGCCGGATACACCGATGTCAGTAACCCACTTCGGGGATATGAGCGCTGCCGTTGGCCCATTAAGGGTTCATCCGCCACCATCTCTTTTTCAATACCCTGACGTAGTATTGAAAATCCTTACAGACCTCAGCTCCAAATATGTTGAAGTAGCTCCAGTAAGGTATCCGCTGGTCTGTAGACGTCACCCTTGATTCCATCGAGAGAATTCGTTCGCCGCACGTCCTCCTTCTGAGGACCTCTTGCTAGACTTCTGAGACGCATATTTCAGCCGATCAGGTCAACAAGAGATGCCTCGTCCGGTTAGACATATGCGCGCTGAAGTTCACCCAGATGTGCTTATGCAGGTCTGAGTGTTAGCTGCACATATATCGTCAGACTCAGCATACGCTCATCGTTAGTTCACTATCAGATAGCTTTTTTTTTTTTTTTTTAGGTTGCGCCAGGGATGTGTAATCTTCATAGATACTAATAGCCCGAGTGCTACTAGCATGCACGATTCGCAAACCTGAGTAATCGATTTCAGGAATACGCCTACGTACTAAACACACACCCTTCACACTTCTACCACTCTCCCTGCGGGACTGCCGTTAGGTATTACTTCGCGGGGCTGGTTAGCAATTTATGCTGTACTTTCTGCTTCTCGACGTATTCGTTCTTGAATTCGAAGCTGCATTTGCACATGCGTAATAAACGCGCAAATTTCCATCCATTTTTCCTCAGATTGTACCATATGATCTATGAGGAATGGGGGACTGGGAAGTTCGTTTCTCCAGTTTTCAAATCGCCTACAGTAGAAGACTGCATGCTCCGTATCTTCCTCCTGGTCTGGACATTCTGGACACAACGAAGAGCTATCGTGTCCAAACCGGTAAAGATATTTGCGATAATCTCCATGGCCAGACAGGAACTGCGTGAGGTGGTAGGTGCAGTTCCCATGTGCTTGGTTTATCCAAATGTCGATGGTGGGGATTAATTTATAGGTCCATCTGCCTTTAACCGCATTATCCCATCGATCTTGCCACACAGCTCTTGAAGCTGCTTTTTCTTCTTCTATAACCCTTCTTCTTTCGCTAGCCTCTTGATGGCTCGAGCCTCTCCGATTGTAGATTCTCTGCATCTCGTTCGCGAGGATGTCGATAGGAACCATTCCTGCTATGACAAAGGCTGCTTCGTCAGAGATAGTTCGAAAACCACTGATGGTCCTTATAGCGCAGAGTCTGTAGGCTGATGTAAGTTTCCTCCTTGTTTCTTTGGTCACGAGAGCCCCCGCCCAAACCGGAGCCGCATAAAGAAGGACTGAGCTGACAACTCTGGATAGTAGGATCCTCCTAGCGTATCCAGGTCCTCCAATGTTGGGCATTATCCTTGAGAGTGCTGCCTGAAGTCGTGACGCTTTTTTGCTCGAATAATCAACATGCTGTTTAAACCGCAGTCTATTGTCGAGCATTACTCCTAAGTATTTGATTGCTTCTTTGGATCTGATGATTTGGGTTCCAACCTGTACATTCATATATTCCACAGATTTCCGACTGGTTATTAGAACAGCTTCAGTTTTGTGGTCAGCTAATTCTAAACCGGCGGATCCTAGCCAGCTTTTGATTTGACTGATTGCCACATTTGTAGCTGATTCTACTTCACTGATTTGTTTTGCTACTGTAACAACAGCGATGTCGTCAGCAAATCCAATTATATTCACTTTAGGTGGCAGTGGTAGTCGTAAAACTCCGTCGTACATTATGTTCCATAGTAATGGGCCCAGCACCGATCCTTGCGGGACCCCAGCTGTAACATCGTAGTACTTCACTCCTTCGTCGGTATCATACCTCAGTTTCCTGTTGGTAAAGTAGTTCGCCATTATCTGCAGCGAGTAAGATGGTGTATCCATCCTAGCAAGAGATCTTATAGTGGGCCAGTCTGCCGAATTAAATGCGTTTTTGACATCTAGCGTCACTACTGCACAGTATTCCTTGGTGCCGTATCGCCATCTTTCACCTTCAATTGCTTCCGCTGCTATATTAACTACAGCTTTAATGGCGTCAATTGTTGAGCGAGACTTTCGGAATCCGAATTGCTGGTTGGACAAAGCCCCTTTCTCCTCCGCTATTGTGAGCAATCTGTTGTAAATGATTCGCTCCAGGATCTTTCCCATTGTGTCCAGTAGGCATATCGGGCGATACGACGATGGGTCTCCTGGGGGTTTGTTTCCTTTTGGCGATAAAACGAGGTGTTGCAGTTTCCATTGCTTAGGGAAAATTCCTTCTTCTAGGCACTTTTGCATTGTTGCAATAAAGATGTCTGGCCTTTTTTGAACAGCGGCTTTCACTGCTTTGTTAGGGATGCCGTCAGGTCCGGGCGTCTTGTTGTCACCTATCTTTCTGGATGCGATTGTCAGTTCCTCTATTGTAATCACTGGAATTACCTCTGTAAAGTTTTCTCTGGTGATTGCGCACATAGTACATGCTCTCCTTGGAAAAAGATGTTCTACTATTGACTTCAGCATTAACGGGCATGTTATCTGCGGGGAGTTGCCGCCCTTAAGCTTTGTCATCACCATCCTATACGCCGTGCCCCAAGGGTCTACGTTAGCTTCATCGCAGAGCTGCCTGAAACATCTTGCTTTGCTCTCCTTGATAACTCTGCTTAACTGTTTTCGCGCCAGCTTAAAGGACGATAGGTACTCCTGAAAGTTGGATGTGTTTCGCGATCTTTGTACTTTGCGTCTTGCCCGTAGACACTCTGCTCTAAGTACCCTGATCTCATCGTTCCACCAGTAGCAAGGCAGGCGTCTTCTACTTGAGGCCCTCCTGGGCATTGATGCATCGCACGCCATGTTGATGGACTGGGTGAGGTGGCGAGCTGAATTTTCTGCCGATCCTTGGACTAGCGTGAAGGTGTGAACCACTTCCGCGAATGTATCTTTGTCGAAGAGCTTATCCTGCCATTTCGGACCAGTCGATCGCGGGCGGTGAGTGCTTCTGGCGTTACCGATGTCAATTATAACAGCTTGGTGGTCACTGTGGGTATAATCTTCACTGACTCTCCATTTAATTCCCCGCAGGATGGAGTTACTCGCTAACGTTATATCAATTATTGAGCCCATGCCTGCTCTGCGGAAGGTGTTAGCCCTACCTACGTTTGCGATGCCTACGTTGAGAGCTGCAAATGTTTCCAGGAGGGCATGACCCCTTGCGTTGGTAAATCTACTGCCCCATTCCGTCGCCCATGCATTGAAATCTCCGCCAATAATCACTGGAGTTCTTTCCCGAGCATCAGCCACGAGGTTATCTAGCATCTCCTGGTATTCAATTATAGTCCAGCTGGGCCGAGCATAGCAACTATAGAGGTGTATACCGTTGATTTTGGCCCGAACGAAACCCTCTGACTCTTCATTTGCATCCTGGAACGCATGTCTCCCACATGACCATATTGCGGCCCGCTTCGATCGATCACTGAGCCAGATGCTGCTGTTGTCAGGAATTTTATATGGCTCGCTGATCAAGATTACATCTGCTTTTTCGTCCTTGATGGTTTGTGCCAGGATATCCTGAGCTGTCTCACAATGATTGAGGTTAATTTGGATAGCCTTCATGGTTTCTTGCTGCAGGTCGCTTTCTTGAGGACAGGGCATTTATTGCCGCCGGCTATGTGCTTTGCATTTTCCGGGTTGACTTTCCTGCAGAACATGCAGGATGGTTCCTCGCTGCAATCTCTCGCAATATGTCCCTCTTTACCGCATCTCCTACAGAGTTTGGAGCGGTCTTCTTCGCTCTTACAATGCTTGGCCAAATGTCCGAATTCGAGGCACTTGAAACATTTCTGTAGCAGCGTCCGCTCACGAATGCGGCAGACTACCCAGCCAATTTTGATGCGTCCTGCTTCCAATAGTTTCTTCGCACTTTCTGCAGGAAGATTAATTATTGCCGTTTGAGTCTCACCGTACGCCTTCCGCAAAGAAATGATGTCAGTAGTCATGACCCTGCCCAAATCGAATTGGGCTCTGATCACCGCGCATACGTCCTCCTTAGTAGTGACCTCGTCGATGTCTCTGATCTCGATCGTGGTACGATGAGTGAGCGTTCTGACTTTAGCCTGTTCTCCTAGAGCTTCGCCAATGACGTTTTTGTAATCCGTCGTTTTGTCTCCTGCTTCCTTCAGTTGTATCAGAAGATCCCCTTTTTTCGTTCTCCTGATTCTGTATACCGCCTTGCCCACAGCTTCCAACTTAGGGTCTGCTTTTACGCTGCGGAGTATCTGGGCGTAGGAAGCCTCCCCTTTCGCTTCGATGACGATGGCATCAGGTTTTGGTTTTCTGCCCTGCTTCTTTTTGTTGGCCTTCTTGTTTTTAGCAGCTGACCAACCATTGTCTTCTTCTCGCATCGTATTTTTCTTATTACCAGAGGTACTGGCTTGTTTAGCCTTTGCCAAAGCCGTTTCTGTGACTTTTTTTGGCTCTTTCTTCTTATTTTCCTCATCTGAGGGGCGCTTCTGCTTGCGTTCACGTTTCGGCTTCGGTGTGCTGTTCTCCGATGCCAGTCTCTTCATTTTTGCGTCCTGGACAGGTTTGAGCCAGGGGGAGGTCTGAGAAGAGTTATTTCTTCTTATCACTTCCTTGGCCTTTTCATCCCGCAGCTGGATTGCCGAGAGTTCATACAACGCCCGAATGCTTTCTATGGCGTCTCTCATTGGTTGATGTATTGAGCGCCGCTTTCCGTCTTCGAGCATGTCGACTAGTTCCCTAATCTGCATGCCCAGCTTGTGGAAGTCAGGTCGATCAGGGGCTTTTTCAACCGTCGCCTCCGATGCCACCGGAAGTGCTCCATCTGATTGTCCCACAGGTGACCTCAGAATCACCGAGCTCCTCTGGAACGGGTCTCCTCTATACTCACCGTTGGTTTGACTGTTGCTTGTTTTGTTGTTGTTTGGGGTTTTTGTTTGTTTTGTATTCATTTCTTTTGGGTCCCCACTCAAAGCCGCTATCAATGTTCTAATGTGTAGTCACCCAGTGATCTCATGGTTGTCTATGCAAGCAGTGAGGCCATGCGAGGGTTGGCATAAGCCCTTATGGGGTCTTATGTCAGAGCCAGATCGGTGTTAAACAGGAATGTTACATCTGTACCTACACCACCAACTTAATGGTGACGAAACATTGAACGTACTTTGAGGCCTGCCAAGGTTTTAACGGGACGGGGGCGTTTGTAGCATTAGCCTGAAAGCCATTTCAACCGGATTTCACTCCAGCTTACTCAGGTAACAGAATACTACAGACGTCAGCCCTCATAGCTGTCATTCCAATTCGTTTTCCAGTATGCCGTAATTAAGACCTTACTGGGCTCAGTCTTAATATTTTAAGGTACTGATGACGAAGTCATCGTGTTGTGGTTTTCAATTACAGTGATGCGCACTATAATGTGTTGCACTGTATACACTCATATTTCGTAGTGTGCAGACATCTTTCCGGGACAAGAAGCTGCGTGTTTCGCGTTGTGGCGGGTACGTCCGGATCTCGCCATTTTCTCCTTACTGTATCCCTCGTAGCCACCTTGTGCGGTGGGGAGCACTTATATGGAAGACGGTGCTTATTCGTCTTGTCGCAGAAAGTTCATAGGGGTTCCTTTGACCTTTTCAGCCAAGCCCTCCTTCTCTGCCGCTCTTGGTCGGGGACTGCTTATTTGGGTATCCGCAGTTAACCTACAATTCTGCAGGCCGTTCACTATCCGCCACCTGTGACCCCCACAGTTGCCTGAGCTTAGCCCCACCAGCCCGTCCGACTTGGTGGCTGTGCTATCAGATAGCTATCCAGCGGGCACCGCGTGGAGGTGATGATGCGATTTTGCCCCCCCAACCTGGTCTCTCCAGGACCCCTTAAACAGCAGCGCTGCGCACCTGACCATCTTTTGTTGTCCGCACTGCAATGAATTTTCCTTTCGGGTAATTATTCCTTGGAAGATCCTTATCTATAACTGAGGCAATGCTTCCAACTTTCAATGGACTGGCTTGTACCATTTAGTTCGCACAGCAGTGTTTCATTTCTTGCAACAATCCAATATTCCAACGTACCAACATACAGTTTTTTTGGAGTCAGTAAATGGCCACAATGTCTGCTTTCAGGTTGTTTAGGGATCTTCTTTTGTTACGAGTTACACTCAATTACTGCTAAATACGCCTCCACTAATAATTTCTATTTCCGTAGGTTTGTTGCAGTCAACAAACGCGCTGATGTCTCGAACCACACAGCGGTTCATTGAATCGGAGTCTTCGCCATCGAAGTGTGAGAAGTATAAATTCAACTACACCGACTTCAGTGATGTTGATCATCGGCTCAAGTTCTACTTTTATCAAATGAAATTCGAAGAGGAAGGCGAACACTTCAAGTGGATAGTGAAGGGGAAAATCTACAACGAAAATTCAGGAACAATAAGTGATGGTATCGTTGTGATGTCCACAGTCAAATGCTATGTAATGGAGGCGTTTGCACCAGAAAACGATAATGTTAGCAAATGGTTACGACCTATTGTGAGTGTAACAGCAGATCGACTGGAATCGATTCAACTGTTGCCATGGAAAGTGGGATTAGCTTTCACATTGCGTGACTGGGGAGGATTCCTACTGCTGTTACAAGACATCCTGCGAACAGATAGTTTACTGCTTTACTTCACAAGTACGTCGCATACTACCTTTGGCATATGAAAAGCTGTACCTTTTTTTTCTTTTTCTTCTTTTTTTGTAGAGAATGTTCTTCCCGCTCAATGTGAGTTGAACTATCAAACCTCAGAAAAGGTGCTTAATCGTTTAGCCAGCACAGTCGACGATGAGCAGCTAAAAATGCTCTCTCTACTGAATGTCTGCGAAGTTAAATCAGAAAAGACTGTCCAGACTTTCCCCTTGTCGGGCTTACTCACCACCGATACTCGGGTTTATTTAACTGCATCCAATTTCTCATGGTTAACACAATATTCCGACGCACCTATCGAACTTGGTCTCACACAGTACATGAGTAATTTGGTCGAAGTCGAACGGCCCGAAGATAATATTTTCTCAATAAATTTCTTAGATGAAACCCAGGACAAATCCGAGCTGTGGAAGTGTACATTCGAAACGATAGAGAATGCTGAGAGTTGTCTCAACGCAATTGGACAATCCTGGGAGAAGCTATTCGGTGTGCCTTTGCTAAATAATTAAATGTGATGTATAACTAAATCATAGGCAACTGGTGACAACTGAATGGGCAGATTCATTCATTACAGAGACAAAGATAGAAAATATAGTGGAAAGCAATATATATCATTTATGTAATACTAACATGTCGATATTAGGATTTATACAAACCATAACGGAACTTTTCATAGATTTAATTAAAGCAAAACAATACGAAGAATATAACATTATGTAAAGCTGTTATATGTGTAAATACTTGACATTGGTCAAAATAATCAATCATTTGCAATTTATTTTTTGTTTTTATTTACATTGACTTTTACAGCAAAACATATTATTGGTTTCTACAATAAAGCGATAAACACATAATGAGGAAATATTATAATAATTATGCATGTATTTGTATTTACAAATTAAATATTTAAAATTGATAGTGAAACAGTTTTTTTTTAGATAAAAGTTAAATCACAAGGAGTTTCTATTATATTTAAGTAACTGGGGTAGTTTTAATTGATTATTTGTGAGTGCATGGAATTTACTTAATGGACAATTGTTCAGCAACCCAATCCATGTTCTCGTGAAATCTTGGGTCACTCATACGCAGTGCTGTCCGCTTGTATAGGTAGTAGTACACTGGTGAGACTATGAAAAGAGAGAAAAATGTTAGTCCTTAGGATGAAGAGTGTTTAAGGAAATGTCAGGAATCAATAGAATAATGGTGGTTCTGTAGACAAAACTACGCCATAGTCTTGTCTCTTATCTTTTCATCGACAAATATGTAATACAATGTCCCGTGCACCCAACAACTTCATACTTACACACCTCGTATAGCCATCCACCGGGAAAGAATTATAACAACTTCAATCAATTGCTAAAAAAAAGCTTGTTCATTGGTTCCGCCGTAAATATGCACTACATTCAAAGCAAAAAAAAAAAAAAAAAACTTATAAAATCAAAAGTCACTATTGGAACTTATAGGCAATAAACGGTATTCTTATACTCGTGTTTGGAACGTTTTCAAAAGCGAAGTTACTAACATAAGACGATCAAGGCACTGAGCTCACACGAGATCAGATCCAGACTGGTTTGGGAGTGCCTCACCAAGATCAACAGACTGGAACAGGATAATAAAGTAGCTCTCTACTGGGTACCAAGACATGTAGGAGTGGAGGGGAACGAAGCAGCTGATGCACTAGCAAGAAACGGCTCAGTCACACCGTTTCTTGAGCGGGAACCTTTTTGTGGGATAGGACCACACAAAAGAACTGAGAAAAGAAGAGAGCAAATAGGTTAAGAATTGGGATGAAACTAACACCAGGAAAAAAGTCGAATCGACTTCGCATCTTAACAGGAATGCTAACAGGCCACTGCAAACTCAAGGAGCACCTTAGAATACTGGGAATAGAAGGGAACAGACACTGCAAATTTTGCACGCGCCTCGCAGAAACACCAGCACACCTTATGGAATGCGAAGTACTAATCCACAAAAGGACATACACCTAGGCGCCTATCTCCTATCAGAGGCGGATCTACCTTCGCTGGATCTACTTAAGATACTCTGGTTCATCAAAGCAGCTGGGCTAGAGTACGTGTTCTAAATTGTAATTAAGTATTACCAAGACCATCTCCGTAGGCTCTAACGACGATTGGTTCTACGTACCAGAGCGACTCGGAAAGCCCATCCCAACCAAGGATCGTCCCCCCAACTCAGCAACGCATACACATATACTTTCATACACACCGAGCGAATGGAAAAAAATGGAGAGTCCAACAACATCACATGTACGTACATTTTCCGTTTTTTATAACATGGGGCAGCCTCTCCTGGCTTGCCTGCTCCTCTCTATACTCCAGCGGGCCGGAATCGAACAAAACCCTGAACCCCGCATATGGCACTGCTCTGTATGTCACAGAGCCATCCACCGAAACGCAACATCAGTACGATGCAACCAATGCCTAGATTGGTGCCACCTCCGGACCTGCTCAGGACTGAGAGACCACAGAGAATGGACCACACATTTCACTGCAAGCTGCTGCCAACAACAGACCAGACAACAAAAACAAGATCAACATCATCAACCAACTTCAACAAGATCAACGCAACCAACAAGTTTCAACATAATGCAACTTAACTGCAACGGTCTTTCTCGGAAAATCACTGAACTGACGGACTATATGGAAGGCAATAATATTCTCCTAGCTGCGATTCAGGAAACCAAGCTGACCGAAAAATCAAAATTGATGTATTCTAGCCACTATAACATCCTACGGCAAGACAGAACCAGAAACAGGGGCGGAGGCCTCGCATTCGTCATCCACAATTAGGTTAGATATAGACCTATTCAACTCCTAATGCCAGAAAAGGCGACTGCCTCGAACAACAGGGCATTGCCATCAAATCGGGCGCAACCGAAATTGAAATTATAAATATCTACATCTCCCCCACCAGCTGCTGCCCACCAGGTTACCGATCATCAATAGAACATCTTCTCAACGAGGAAGACCGCCTCATACTAGGGGACATCAACGCCCACCATGATATCTGGCATTTATCCCTCGACAGGGATAAACGCGGCACTTACATCGCCGAACAAATCGACAACTCGGAATACGGTATCCTCAACGAAGCAACCCCTACGAGACTCGCTGGCTCCTGCTTGAGCTCTCCTGACATCAGCCTTGCAAGCCCATCCCTATTGACATGTGCAAATTGGAAAACTGACATCTCACTAAACTCTGACTACCTTCCAATAACAATTACCATAGAACGCTCGGACGAATTTCTGATTCCAGAAAAGAGAACTTTTATAAACTTCAACAAAGCCGACTGGCAAAATTTTACGACGTATTCTGACGACAAATTCAACAACCTCCCGACACCATTAAATGTCTACAACGGAGAAAAGATTTTCCGCAAAATAATTAAAGATGCGGCCTCACGATTCATACCAGCAGGAAGAATCTCCAAAATGCGACCCATGTTTCCAGCGACAGCAGCTGTACTAGCCAACGAACGAGACTCCATCAGAGCGACCGACCCATTCAACCCGAGAATTAAACAACTCAACATCGAAATAACTCGCCTGGTGGATGAACACCGTAGGAAAAAATGGTCCGAACACCTGGAAAATTGCAACCTTAACGCAGGTGTCAAGAAACTCTGGACCACCGTGAAATCTCTTTTCAATCCGACCAAAAGAAACGACAACACAGCAATAACCTTCAACGAAACACCAGAAGATAATGCAAAGAGATGTGCTAAACTCTTCAACACACAATTCAACGAACACCCAACTAACAACAACCGAAACATTAGAGCAACTATAAGGAAACTCCACCATCTTCCCTTAACAGATGAGCAGCCCATCTTCGCAGCCGATTAAGTCGCGGCCGTTATCCAAAAAGCAGAACCATCCAAGGCACTTGGTCCCGACGGAATCTCCATACTGATGCTCAAGAAAATCGGCAGTACTGGATTCAAATACCTAACATCTGTGCTTAACCTTTCAACATTTACTAACCAAATCCCAGGGATCTGGAAAGCAGGTAGAATAATAGCACTGCCAAAACAAGGAAAACCAGCAGACCAAGGGAAATCGTACGGCCCGATCTCGCTCTTATCACCAGTCGCCAAAATCCTCGAAGCACTCCTTTTCCCACTTCGCACGCCCCACTTGTCGCCAGTGAGCCATTAACATGGCTTCCGCAAACTCCACAGCACAACATCAGCTCTAAATGCTATAACCAGGCGAGACCTTGCCACAGGACGGTATTAGTGGCCCTAGATCTGTCAAAAGCATTCGACTCCGCAAGCCACGCAACATTTCTTCATGATATCCTGGTGTCAACACTCCCTAACTATCTTAAACGCTGGCTGTTAAACTACCATTGTAGTCGACAAACCTACGTAGAATTTAGAAATACAAAATTAAAATATAGGAAGATGAAGCAAGGAGTCCCACAAGGTTGGGTCCTCTCCCCCGTTCTATTCAACCACTACATATCGAAGCTTCCCCCACATCCCAATGGTGTTAAAATAATCTCTTATGCTGATGACTGCACGGTACTCTCATCCGGACCAAACATCGACGAACTGTGTACAACTATAAATGCATACCTACACAACCTCAAACATTTCTTCAACGGCCGCAATCAACACTCTCAGCCGAGAAATCAACCGCGACCCTTTTTACATCCTGGACCAAAGAAGTCAAAATCGACCTTGACATTACAGCAGCAGATCGACGAATACCAACGGTCACACGCCCGAAGCTTCTTGGTGTCACCTTCGACAACATGCTCACCTTCTCAGCCCACGCCGCCAACATCAGGAATCGACTTAGCTCACGCAACAATGTCATTAAATCACTAGCGGGAAGTTCGTGGGGGAAGGATAAAGAGACGCTCTTGGCCACCTACAAAGCAATTGGTAGATCTGTCCTGAACTACGCGGCACCCATTTGAACACCTCAGCTAAGTGATACTGATACTAACTGGAAAAACCCCCAAACATGTCACAACGCAGTCATGCGCAACATCACTGGTTGCCACCTGATGTAAAATGAAGACCACCTCCACTCAGAAACAAAAATGCTCCCAATCAGAGAACACAACACCATGCTATCTAAGCAATTCCTAATGGCCTGCCACCTGCCACAACATCTTAATAACATACTCACGACACTGGGAACCCGACCACGCAATATCCGCAAAAACATCATCACCTACAAGAACGACATCAATCTATACCAACACAACGACGACATCAATGACACAAACTACAAAAGCTACAATACATAAACCAGCTGCACCAAATAACAGTCTCTAACGCTCTGGCCAACTACCACCCAAACGTCCTTCTTGGTGGTCGCCCCCCACCTATAGCGAAAGAGGAACGTCAGCTTCCACGCCAAATCAGAACAACATTGGCTCAACTTCGCTCAGGCTGGTGTTGCAAACTCAAGCTACAAGGCACGCTTGGACCCCAACTTGGCAAACATCGCCCCTGATTGCAACAACGGCCCGCACGACGTACCACACCTTTTCAACTGTCCGGCAAACCCAACAACACTGACCCCCGAAGCACTCTGGAGCCGCCCAATCGACGTTGCTCTATTCTTAGGCCTGGAAACTTAGAACACACAATGCGAAATTGAAAGTGAAGCTGTTACAACAAAAACAACAACGTGTTCTAAATCTGGCATATCATCGACTAGAGCCTTAGCTTAGAGAGAAAAATAGATCTACTAAAAGCCGTAGTACACATGCATCTCACCAACCATACATCTACAATATTAGAGGACACTCACTGAAGGTTCTTAACCAACAAAGGAGAAATTTTGCTGAAGGTTGAGCTTTTAATAAAGTCTGTGAAAATTATTTCGCACAAGGCAAGCCAAAGCACTAGTAGAATATTGGAGCTGGTACAGAGAACGGAGAGGTATATAGGTACAAAAACATAGCAATATTTGCCCGATGAAACTGTTGGCAGTAAGAGTAGGAAAGCTAAACCGAAGGTGTTTCTAGTCCTAGAACTCCTAAAAAACTAGGGCAGTTCAAGAATAGGTTTACAGTGAAAGTCACTAACGAACGTATAGCAGCTAGCATCTCCTATTGCACATTCATACATGTAAAACACTATGATGGACGTATCGTGACTTGGGACTAAAACTGAGTAGTGGAGCCCTTGTGGGCTTACTTGCTATCGCCTAAAACTATTTTATTTTTATACAAGCCTTAGAGACAAGTATGGTATACAAAATTGAGCCAAAGTTATATCCGAGTAAAGCACATTTCAAAACCCACGTTGGCCAATCTATATATATAAAACTAAGTTGATATTTTGTGCGTTTACGTATAACTCACGTAATTTTCAACCAATTTACTTGGTTTTTCTTTTAAACCATTCAGAAAAGCAATGAGAAGGACATAGGCTATATAAAAAAAAAATTGACCTTTTCATTCAAGAAAATGCAAAATGTATATCTACGGACACATGTAGACATCAAGACGAATGGCATAAATTCTGTTAACAAAACATCGAAATACAAAACATACGACGTTAAGTGAAACTGCGTTGCAAAGAGCAATTACACCACCAGTCACCACATTGAATGCTTTTTTGCTTTATGCCAAAGTGACACATTTGGCAGTCAATTATTATACACGGAAGTCCCGCAGTATTACACATGGAATAGATCGATCAAAGTTTTTGCAAGACCCAAGCAAGGGAAGCCAGTTCCAGGTCACCAAAATGTATTTCAAACCGATGCATTAGGAAGACTTTTTACAATTCATTCAAGACATGACGAGTGTTTTTATTTACGTCTTCTATTAATCAACGTTCGTGGACCAACATCCTTTGCAAATTTGAAAACAGTAGATGGATTAGAGTGCCCAACTTATCGTAAGGTATGCCGTCGCTTACATTTGCTCGAGGACGATGCTCACTGGGATTCTGCGCTCGCTGAATCGTCAATTATTGCACCGCCTCATCAGATTCGTACAATATTTGCGATAATCATAGCAACGTGTAGCCCATCGAACCCATCTGAACTGTGGACAAATTGTGCAGATTTTATGACGGAAGATATTTTGGATCGAATGCGTAGAACAACATCGAATCCGCATTTGGTAACAACACCAGAAATGCATAATGAAGCTCTCATAATGATCGAAGATATTTGCCTTACAATTGCAAACAAAGCGTTATCCCAATTAGGTGTGCCATCGCCAAATCGACAATTACAAGATTTGTATAATCGAGATTTGCTGCGTGAACATGATTTCGATCGCAATGATTTAACAATTTGTTCTAACAAATGTTCCAAAGTTAAACGCACAACAAAAAGATGTTTACGACATTTTGATGCGAGCAATGGCAGACAAAAGTGGTGGAACGTATTTCTTAGATGCGCCTGGTGGCACTGAAAAAACTTTCCTTATTTCAACAATTTTTTTTGGGAAATTCAAAGGTGAAGACGTTTTAATTCCACGTATACCGATGATACCAACAGACATGCCATTCGAATTCAAACGTTTGCAGTTTCCAGTGCGACTGGCTTTTGCCATGACCATCAATAAAGCGCAGGGACAATCTTTGCAAGCGTGTGGTTTGAATTTGGAAAATAATTGTTTCTCACATGGACAATTGTATGTAGCCTGTTCACGTGTAGGGAAACCTGCAGATTTGTTTGTGTTCGCACATGAAGGAAAAACCAAAAATATTGTTTATCACAGAGAAATATTTTCTAATTTAGCAAACAAATAAAGCAAACGATGACGAGGTAATTGCGTTTAAATAGGCGTATTCTCCTCGATTTTAAAAGTAGGTACCCGGCGTGCGTTGCTGGGCCTAACAGAAAGAAAATGCAGTCGTGGGCAAACTGCTGAACCGAGTTTGACCAAACTTCACAGAAACTCTTTCGAGCTAATAAGATTGCCTGAAAATTTGAGCTCAATCGGTTTGATCGTTTCAGAGTCCAAAGCATACAATACATACAAACAAAGGTATATTGAGTTTTATATATATAGTTTTTAGCGATGAAACAGGACGATAGGAAGCTGTCAGTCAGGATAGGTCAATGTAGCCAATTCACACGAAATTGTTTTTGTTTCATGTTGTCCATTCGTCAATTCCACCAGAAAAAAAAATATAATTAAAAAGTTATATTCCAATCTGTTCTGACTTCAATTTCAAAATGAATCGACTAATGAATTAACGTATCTAATTCTCCCAAACATTTATTATACTTACATAAACGTTGAATAATGAAAAGCGCAGTAAGTCCGGTTGGCCATTGATAGGAATGTGGATGCTTTTGGTGGTTAAGAACAATCCAAAAATGATGAGCTACTGATAGGATGAAGTAAATGGTTATGGTGGCCAAAGGTAGACGAAATTTTCTGCATAGTAGATCTGCAACGCCAGCCTGGAGAAAAAGAAACGCATTGTTTTAGTAGTGTATAGCCAATATAGAGGACGGTAGATGCAAGTCCGTCCAACTAGAAAAATCAGATATATGGTATATTATTGTCGCACATATATTATCGAGGATGCTAGGCGAATTAAATTAACTAACGTGTAAGAGATGATCCGAGGAATAGGTTACCAACCCCGTTTAAAGGATTTTTGGTGGCAGCAGACGAGGGAGGGGGAAAGAGTGCTTTCTCACTAGAGCACTTCTTGTTCCAGAAGACAGCAGATGAATTCCCTAGATCGATTCAACGCTGGTGTCTACAGTTTCAGATAGGTTGAACTCAGTGAACACATTGAGCGAGCTGCTTCGACGTATTCGGATCACAGGTCGGCAAGGAATTTCCAATGTTAGTCAGTACCTTGGAATAGAGATGGTGGCGGAGGAGCCTTAATGAGCCAACGGCATTACTCACACTCTCGTAGTGGACTACTGGCACCGGTGTACGCGGCCCCGTGTTTAGGGGTATAACAGAAGGAACTGGCCCTCCAGGTTGAGGGTTGTACTGTCGGGGTAACTTCCTCTACACGTAAAAAAAAACACTGGTTCAAAAACAACCACAAGCCTCGGATAAGGAAGATTCAATTGTTGACAACTCCAGCAAACGAAATAAGGACAACGATCTGTACGTGGAATATTCGGACCCTTAACAGACCACGTCCAGCTGAATAATTAGCAGAGGTCCTAGGCTGCTATAAAGCAGATACAACCGCTATCCAGGAAATGCGATGGGATGGACCGGGCAAAAAGGGGATGAAAAACGGTGATATACTACGGTGATTGCTACAGAGACAACAAGCAGCGCTTATTCAGATCCGGATTTACTATACGCAGCAGACTTAGGCAAGAAGTCTTAAGCTTCCGGCAGGTGAGTGAGCGTATTATGACAATCCGGATCAAAGTTAAATTCACTAACATAAGATCCTGCCACCAAAGATTGTTTCCACGAGTTCCTCGGCAAAACATAGCCGCAGGACGTCTTTGGTAGGGCAATCGGTAAACACAGTCCACACCACACCACGTCTGACAACAGACTAACTGTTAGAATACAATGGTGTCGTCGTCGCAGTCGCATTCGTACCTCCTATAAAAGCTGAATTTCACACAAATGAGTAAAAGTGAATACAATAAGTCGCTGTCGTGGTCGTAGTCGTAGTCGTATAAAGTTAAACAATTTTTAATATTTGTTGTACGACAAGGCTGAAAACAGTGCGCGAAGTTAAGTGACAGCAACTTCGACAATGACACCATTGTGTTCTACCAGTTAGGCTAACTGAAATTGGCGAAACGCCACTATAGCAAGCACATGGTTTCCTCATCTCAATACTCGCAAGCAGACATGGCTGACCATTGCTTATGTAACGATAAACCAAATTGATCATCTTGCGATCGACGCAAAACATGCTTCCAGTATTTTGGATGTCCGAACCTTCCGAACGGCCACCATAGCCTCGGATCATTACGTTGTTGTAGCCAAGGTACGTATGCGGATATCCCAAACTGAGCAACACAGAAGAATCATTGAAAAAATTTTATGTCAAATAGCTACATACATTCGCAAGAGATCGCTAGAGTCTTCAAGTACCGAAAACCAGTGGCAACGCTGTCACGATGCATTAGAAACGCCGCGACTGATGTGGTGGGTTTCGCCCGACCAACACCGCGAAATCCCTGGTTTGACGAAGAACGCCGCTGTCGAGTGCATGCAGAAAAACGACGCATATAAAGCTGCGCTGCAAAGGAAAAGAGAGCTGCTCGTGAGCTCTACGAGCAAAAGAGACTGGAAAAATATCGGCTTCTCCAAAAGAAGAAGAAAGAGCATGAGAAGCGGACGATCGAGAATATTGAGAGCTTATACTCCACGAACAATGTACGGAGGTTTTACCAAAAGGTAAAAAGAACATGCCAGAGAATCAAAATCCGTACAGAATCACAGTCGGTGCTGATAATATGGAAAAACTACTTCTACTACTACGTCTGCAGACTGTACAACACTTCAACATAGACGATGATAGTCAAAATATCCGTCCTCTTGACCGAAGTGAGGTTAGCAATATCCAAGATGAAATCTAACAAAGCTGCTGGTCCTGACGGCTTACAGGCCCAACTTTTAAAGGCAGTTGGTGATGAATTGGTAGAGAGCATATACCAAATAAATGGAATTATCAAATGGAGCATATGGTTTCAGGAGTAGATACGGATCGAAATCCTTGCTTCATAGTGGTATCACAATGGACCTTGTATGTGTACTTGTAGACCAAATCTTTCTACAGATTCATTGAAATGAGCAGTTCATTGCATAGGTATAGCATACTAGACCGGTAATAATGTGCGACTTATTTTTTGGTCATTCTTAGGTATTGAGGGTTTTCAACAGTTTTATTAAAAAAACGTATTATACTGTCTCTTGATAGAATCTAGTTCACTCCATAGATAGTAGGTATTTAAGAACTCTCTCAGAGTGGACATCTTACAGCATGCTTTGTAATATCAAAAACCTCCTATATATTATAATATATTAGAGGCTAAATTAAAAATAAATATACTTATACCACAGAGCACCAGCTGCAGAGGTTTCTAAAAGCTTCGTTAACATGTTTTTATACAGTGCGGGCATATAAAAGGTTTGTGAGAGAGAGAGGGAAAAATGGGTTTAATTGTGTGAAACTCAGATATAGGTTTTAGAAAAACTCCGGGGATAATGTCCAGATAATTGGGAAGATTGGTTTTGTTGATTTATTTGCTTCTGATCCATAGTCATACCTGATGTCATAGTCATATGTTATGCATTTGCAAGGGAGAAGTTTTGAGAAGCCTTTAGCGTGGCAAGATGACGTTACCACTACTCCATCGCCACCCCCAATACAACCTTAATCTTTGCTAAATTGAATTGAATTACATAGTTGGACTTATTTATAAAATTGTTAACAATTTATAAGCTTTCTTGAGAAGAGTTTCGAAGTATCATGTAGGGAGAAGAGTTTCTATGCCTAGAAAGTGGTTGATATCTATCTTGGCCTTACAGAATTGGCATATTAGTGAATTTTCTTTTCTAAGATGTTGGTGCGTAACTGCTGTCTAATCGAAGTCTGATGAAAACGAAGTTCATGGGTTTTGTTGTGATGGTTGGATAGAGCGGGTGAGATCTGTGTGTGTTGATAGCAGACTAATGATGATTGTAGCTATACCATTCCAGCGCAGATAGGTAGCAAGGTTAGCTGTGGGGTGTGGGGATTATGTTGATTTTATAAGGTAATCTCTAATTCTGCTTATGATATCAGCGTCATGGATAGGACTAATGGTGTTAAGTACCTATAGGCTATCGGAACATATAAAGAATTTACCACAAATGGCCGAAGTTTCAGCCGCTGTTTTGAGAATAGTTACAACTTCGGCAGTAAAGATGAATGCATTTTGATTTAATAAACCAATGTCTTGTAGCTTTGAGGATGTCTTTAGAAATTACTGTTAAATTGATTCGAGAGGATTAATTCGAATGCGAGACAAATAATATAACACTGTTCTATAAATATACATAGTTTTCCTCACCTGGTAAACATAAGTGGAGTACATGCTGAATCCAAACAATACATATGAGAATATTATGCACAAATCCTGAGTCCTGTAAGAAAAACCATTATAATTCAGCTAAGTTACTATGTACGAGTACTATTGGCTTGTTTACTTACAGAAACATAAAAATCATAGAAAACCTATCTTCACGAGCCAAATACGAAAAGCTATTTAAAAATAAATCCGCAATGAGAAAGGTGAATTGAAAAAATAGCAAAATTGAATAACGCCGCAGTGTTAATTTCATTTTTACGAGATAACTTTCTTTGCGAGTGGGTTATTTGGAGAAATTTCACTTCAAAAAGGATATCCTTAGTGACATTTGACATTTCCATGGCGATGTCCTTTGAATTGTTTTAGCGCATGCGTTGAAATAGTTGGTGTAGAAACGGTCGATTTTCATTCTCTATTTAAAAATATTAAATTTCATTTTAAATAAATTATGTACATATATGTATGTAAAAGTTCTAGTTCTATAAATTTTTAGTTGAATTTATTAATCACAATTGAACCTACTATTTGTAATAAATACATTTAAATAACATAGGTACCTACTTCAAAGAAAAACTGAGCAGCATGCTACAAGCAGGTACATTTTAAGGACTCCGGCTCCAGAATAAAATCCTTAACTTTGGTCTAAAAAAGAATATGATTTGTATTAAAAATGTTGAGCCCTTTTTGAGATACGTATGTGTTGTATAACTTCTTCCTATTCCGACGAGGTTATGATCTGAACTCAAGGTATCATAACCCTCCCACTTCACAGCATATCTACTGATCTGCCTGTGGACTTCGCCTGTTTAACCTCAGAAAATATCGGCAGGCCTCCCGATTTTGAATCATTTCGTTACTGAGGCAAACCAAATGCTGGTGTTGTTGCATTTGTGTGATTCAGGAGTTTTCAGGCCTGCTTTGTTTCGCAGTATCTTTGGAACGTTAATCGATACCGCCTTTTTAGCGGGATTCAAATGCTCTCTTCTTTGAATATGACAATTCAAGCTGAGTCAGTCGCTCTCTATTTTTCGCTAGATGAATTCTTTGACGTGAAGGCTTCTACGAATCTTCGGACTTATCCGATCAAGCTTTGTCACTCCTGCTGTCTTGCGAAGCTTACGCCGATGACATTGACATAATCGGAAGAAGTCAGCGGGCCGTCAATGGGGCATTTACGAGTATTGAGATCGAGGCAGCAAAGATGGGTCTAGCGGTTAATGAAAGCAAAACAAAATATATTGCTGTCTACAAAAAGGACACCCAACATCGGCATCTTGGACAGAACGCTACAATAGACAGATATAATTTTGAGGTAGTACAGGATTTTGTCTACCTAATCTCTATGGTGAACTCCGCAAATTACATCAGTAGGGAGATCACACGAAGAATTACTCTTGTCAATCGTTGTTTCTATGGGCTAAGAAGGCAATTGAGTAGCAAAACCCTATCTCGAACTACTAAGGTAACTCTTTATAAGACACTAATCATCCCAGTCCTGCTGTATGGCGCAGAGGCATGGGCGTTGACAAAGCCGGATGAGGATGCCCTTGGCTATTTTGAGAGAAAAGTTCTTCGAGCGATCTTTGGTCCCTTCTGCATAGACGGTGAGTGGAGGAGAAGGTACAATGGCCTATATAAGGAATCGACTTAGACAGAAGAGTTCACATACAGCGGATAAGATGGCTGGGTCATTTAGAGCGGATGTAGCCCAACCTTCCCGCCAAGAAAGTCTTCGAATCCACCCCGGATGGACGACGCAGTAGAGGACGACCTCGCGGTAGGTGACGCAAACAATTGGTGGAGGACCTCAACCAACTTGGCGTGCGCAACTGGAGGCAGCTGGCTCGTAACCGTGCTGGCTGGCGAAGTTTGTTGGTTGAGACCCAGGTCCACCCCGGACTGTAGCGCCATCTAAGTAAGTAAGTAATGGGACGAAATGAATATGCATTTTTGTACCATTATGAAATTTGACTGAGATACAATTAATTCCACGTTGAACTATATTAGTGTGTAATAGGTAATATAAAGAAAGAGATGTGGAATTTGGAAATTTGAATTTGGAATGGGATCTATGATGTGGATAGGGCTTAAGGATGGGAGGGTACCGGAACAGGAAAAAAGTGCTGAAAGCGATGACGTGGAACTTCCGATGCTCGGCTGAGCTCGCCGGATGATAGGGTTCTTGTCCTCGCCGTTCAACTTTGCCCATACAACCATTGACGTATTAAAATACGTAATGCATACTACGTCAATGCATATAACACATAAATATATTGTGCCGGATGCAAAAAAAAAACTATTTCCGGAAACAGACGGATCTTACTACATCAAAAGAGGGCATTCACCCAACCTAGAAGTTCGTTGTCCATGGTTGAACTTCCTCAAATTACAAAGCTACTATGTGCTCTGGTAAGTTATCAAACAAACTGAATCTTTTTCATTCTTTGTGACGGCTATGAACATTCTTGTTTTATTTTTAATTTAATTTATTAAATCACAAAATAACATTAGAATAATAATAAACAAAGTCTAAATAAACTAACTTGATGAATCATATATGCTTCAGCCGTACATACTCGTTTGCGTAGGCAGCCGCCTACGCCACGTTTCGCTGTCGCTCCTGTCTTTGTTGTTCTTTCATAATGGTAGCCACAGCTTCACTTACTGCTTCCCAAGCTTCTTGCGTGCTCAGCATCTGCCTGGTGATGTTCTCTGGTGTTAAGTCCACACCCAATCTATTCGCCAGCAAGTTACGTTCTTCATGATATCGTGCACAGTGGAACATGATGCGTTCCGCATCCTGGACTACTTCCGTGCATGTTGGGCAATAAGGGTTGTCTTCATGTCCAAATCTGTGAAGGTAGACTTTGAAACATCAATGACCAGCAAGCATTTGCGTCAGGTAGAAGTTCAGCTCTCCATGCTTCCTATATGGGTGTCTATATTGGGGATAAATCTCTGCGTCGATCTGCCTTTGTCAGAAAAGTTCCATCTCTCTTGCCATTCTTGGAGTCTTGTTCTTGGTGGTACTTCAGTGTCACTTCGACTAGTCGCTGTTGACAACATTGGCCTGCTGACACGATATTTCCGTTCAGCTCTTTTAACGAGGAGGTCTATTGGCACCATTCCAGCCACTACGCATGGCGCGTCGTAGGAGGTTGTTCGAAAGGCGCTGCGTACTCTCAAGGCATTGGTTCTGTAGACTGCCTCCGTCTTCGTTCTGTACGGTTTCGTTTTCATGTGCGAGCATATGTATGTATGTATGTACCAGGTACGAATATAAATGTCTGGTAGGTATGAACAAACTATTATTGTTTTTATTTTTTTTACCCTTCAGTCATAAAAATAAAACGAACTATAGGTAAACCCGCACTCATTCAATGTTTCACTACCTCTATTGAGCTCAATTTATACAGGGTATAACTGGACTTTGCATGAAAATTGTCCGGGGAGAAACAGCTTCGGTTACACAAATCAAACTATGTACAATATACCAGAAAATTTTACCAACAAAATTTTAATCATGTTAGAACAAAAAAGCGAAATTTTATAGGCGCATGTGAATTGCATCTGCAACGTTGTAGGCATACGGCTAGGCGTAGAAATAAATGTGGTGGGGCGAGGATCGGGTGCGTAAATTTCCCTTCGTTAACAGGGATGGCGCACTATTCTTTGCGCCCGCAAGTAGACTCTTGGCAGCGGTGCAGCGCACCTTTATTGCGGCTGTCTGCTTCGATCTTACAAGTATCTTCGATGTTGCAAGCGTGCATTATGAAATAAATATTCGGCGGTTGTGACCTATAACGATGCAATGGTGCATGTATGTATGTGTAGCTACGGTAGTCACTGGCCGCCATATCCTGTGAAGAAGGCTGTGAGAAAACTTTAAAAATAACGTATTTTATGGTTTTTGTATGTGATATACTCGAATGTATGTGACGAAAAAAAAAAATTGCACCGACGAAAAAAACTTGTGGCCTCGACTACCTCTGCACCAACAATGAAAATCTTCCTTCATATGCAAGAGCATGTTTTTTTTTATCAAAAGTGTTCAGAAATGACTGAGATAGAAAACCGTTTCATGATGCGCAGCAAAATCTCTGTAGCAAAATTAGAGTACAATTTCTAATTTATCCCTGTAGCAAAATAGTACAATTTGGTATAATTTCTATGATTTGACGTTTCACGTAAGTGAGGGTGACTGCAAACTAATGCGATGAAATGTCAAAACTTTACTGTACGTCTGTTTCACATGCGTTGCTGCATGCCGTGCGTCCCTACAAGCAGCTTTGCTATCAATGTCTTCATTTCCATTGAATGTAACATCACGACTGATTTCTTCGTGTTTTCGATCCATTTACAATGCTCATTATATTATTACTATGTGATATGCAACGAAACTGCCCCGTTTCGACGTCCCATCCCATTTTCGTCTCTTTTGCTTGGCAATGTATACAGAAATCTCTGAAGAGAGGACACTCAGATCAAAAGGGCAAATCTTATTTTGTCTTTGAAAAGCTTTCCTCTGACAACAATACTCTCGGATGTTTGTTAGAAGTTCGAGAGAGGTGGGACCGTCAAAAAACGTTTGGTGTTTCTGGGATTTGAACATTGAACTTCACGTGCAGTGGTTCGATAGTTACCACATGAATATGACGTATACGAGTACTTAGAGGGTCTACGTATTTTACACGAATATTATAAAAACGGTAGGAGGAAGGATGAAGTGTAGAAAGCAATAAATTAAAGCGCTTCTTCTTTGTCTGATAAAGAGTACATTTCGCAAGCACCTTGAAAAAACTGTCGTCTTGGTGGGGGCATACTCGCGATTTTCTTTGTCGCTGTCTCCACGAAATAATTGCCGGCGACCGCGAATATTCGAGTTGATAAAACGTACACATGCTTTTAGTAGTGAATAATTTTGCTTTAAAATGTCGATAATGAATAAAAGTTGGTTCCCCTACAATTTAATGCTCTATCCCTTTGAATTTTTTTTTTCAGTCTTATCTCATAAAAAATTAAGTGAAATTAATTATTTTATTTAGGAATTTTGTTCTTCTGGAAGTTAATTGCAGTCCAATTTGAAAAAAAAAATGATTTAACTGCTTTTCTCAACCGCTACCACTAGATGTCGCCGAAAGTACAAAGGAGAATTCATCCACTTGACAGCTGTCATACCTTCGCCCATTTCCGTTTCTTTCTAGTGACAACAACAGCAAGATGAAGTACGTAATTCTGAATGCTAAAAAACTAATACTAAATTTACCAAGCGATCCCTATAGTTTTTGGAAAAAATCTGACGAAATCTTATGCACAAAATAATCTTCAAATGAATTAATGTGAAATTTGTTTTTAATACTTCCAGAATCGGTTTGTGTTCATTCAGCGGGTACAAGATTTACCCCGGTCATGGCAAGACCATGGTCAAGATCGACGGAAAGGTACATAAATTAAAATAAAATCCAAACATTTGCTATAAGTGTATTTTCCCCTTACAGACTTTCACTTTCCTGGATAAGAAATGCGAGCGTTCGTACTTGATGAAGCGCAATCCACGTAAAGTTACCTGGACTGTACTCTACAGGCGCAAGCACAAGAAGGGTATCGAAGAGGAACTGAAAAAGAAGCGCACCCGCCGAACGCAAAAGTTCCAACGTGCTATTGTTGGCGCATCACTGGCCGAAATCATGGCTAAGCGTAACATGAAACCAGAGGTACGCAAGGCGCAACGGGATCAAGCCATCAAAGTTGCCAAGGAACAAAAGCGTGCCCAGAAGGCCGCCAAAAAGGCAACAGCTCCACCACCAACCAAGGCTAAGTCGGCACCCAAACAGAAAGCTGCTAAGGTTTCCCAGAAGTCTGCTCCCAGGGTTGGCGGCAAGCGATAAGAAGCGCGTTTCGAGCGGACGAGTGTTTTTTATGTGAATAACAAATAATTTAAAAGAAAAGTAAAAAAAAGAATGATACGAGGTACCTTCGTATCGAGAAAAATGCTGGTGTTTCCTTTGTGCGCGCAGTGAGTTTGGTATACAAATGTGTGTCCCAGTGTCTTACCCTTTAAATGCTATAAACTAGTGACGAGTTCTTATTTAGTTCGCAGGTATTGTTGAGGATCTTAGAACCAGAAAACAACACCCAAACAATCTGTATTTTAACTTACAGAGCAACAGAAATAGAATTGTATCTGAAGGCAACTTCAAATGCTTAGGACACACAACTGAATTGTTTACGAGTTTACCAATAGAACACGAAGGGATCTAGACCCATTTTAAACACATAAGGGTAATATGCTTATTATTTATTCAAGAAACTACTATCAGCAGGTACCACTTATTAGGCGATTTTTGATTTTAATACAGATTGGTGTATGCGTAGCTAGTAATAAGTGACAGAGATGCAAAGCTTTATTTTAAAATGATTCGCGAAGATATTGCCAAACCTTCGTCTGCTGAAACAACCCCTTCTGCTTCCTATTTCTGCGAGACTTGATCTGAACTCATGAGATCTTAGCATTCATACTTCATTGCACTTCTGCTGATCTGCCTGTGGGGTTCGCATGTTTGACCTCAGAAAATATCGACAGGTCTCCCGATTTTGGATCACTTCGGCACTGAGGCAAACCAAATGCTGGTGTTGTCTTTATGTGATCCAGGAGTTTTTAGGTCTGTATTTTGCGGTATCTTTGGAACTTTAATTGATATTGCCTTTTTAACATGACTACAGCTAAGCTGGTTCCATTCTATTTTTCGTGAGATGGTTTCTTCGACGTGAAGGCTTCCACGAATTTTCAATCTTATTCGACCAAGGTTTGTCACTCCTGCTGGCATAAGAAGCGTCTTCATCTCAGCTGCCATTAATTTACCCTCATACCAGCGCTGGACGCATCCCTGTAATGTGGAGTTTCTCTTTCAGCTTAAGGGACATTTTTCATTCACAGAAGATAGCGGAGTTTTCCCGCCATTTAGTCCACCCTACGCTTACATGGTGTGGTGATTGATGTCATCATAGGTTGTTTTGCTATTGATCATAGGTCACAGATATTTGAATTTTTTGCACTTGGGAAACACTGTCCTTCAAATAAATGTTTGAAATTGGCCTGAGTGGATTAGTGCAAGTACTCGTTCTATTTCGGACTAATGCGGTAACTATTCCCCTGCAAAACGTTCGCCCATACGTCAAATGCTCGTTGCAGATCCGTATATATAGGCTCCATCATCAGCAAAGAATAACTGATGTACTTTGGGGTCCATCACTATACCATTAAGCAGATACCTAGTCAATAAAGAGCAAAGGACTTCACTTCCCTGGTGCACGCCGACTTTGATTGGGAACTCTGGTTACTACAGCGGGGTTCTTACTCTTTCTTGTCTGCTTCTTCGAACGTGTTCATGATGATCAGTACATAGGTTTCTGGAACCTATAACGCAACCCATATCAGATCCCGTGAGTGTCGTTCCAATGCTTTTTTTAAAGTCAACCAATACAATATGCAAATCCATTAAGGAATCACAATGTTTCTCCATTATGATCCTTATACTTTGGATTGCATCTGTGGTTGGCTTATCCTATTATTTTTCGTAGTCTGCCCTTTTATACCCGCTCATCGATTTTCATGGTGTGTGACATCAGCTTGATCGAGCCGTAATTATTACGCGTATCACGCTTTCCTTTGTACACATGGAGAAGGCAACTTTCTCCATTGGCTTGGTATTGGATCATCTCTCATAATTTTGGAGATGAGAGTCGTGAGCCATATGAACCCGATGTCTCCCATCTTCTTTCAGAACTCAGTATCTCGTCTGGTCCAACCGCTTTTCGTTTTGTGCAGTATTTGATCCCCTTACTAACTTCTTCGACTGTAATGTCGGGTATTTCTCCACAGCAAAGCTTGGCTCTTGGAAAGTTTAGCCGGGGAAACTGTTCATTCAAATGTCCTTCACAATACTGTCGCCACCTATGCGTAATTTTGTCGTCATCCACAAGAAACTGGCCCTGAGGATCGTTAATGAACTTTGGCGAACGAGTCTTCTGAGCATTCCTCCTTCTTTGGGTTGCGTCCTTGTTCATATTTTTGACTCAGCTAAGTTGCGTTATCCTTAAGTCAACTAGGAGACAGCTTATTTTTTGTACTGAGGAACACAACTCTTCCAACCCATACTATTCGGAAGACGCCTTCGATTTAAGCAATGCTTGAAGTTTGTTAGAAAGTAACAATGTTTGGTTGTTGACACCCAAAACGACTAAAATTGTTTGATTATTATACTTCTCTAGCCCAAACTTTGTTATTATTACTAAGTCGTATTTTACGAACACAAAATACGACTTTGCCATACCTAAATGCGAATACGTGAATGCGAATGCGAATACCTAAATGGTCGAATACGACTATCGTATACGAGTTGAAGAATTGGGGTGAGCATTCGGCCTTGAGTTAGTTCCGATCATTTATTCGCATGTCTAAAAGCAAATCCCCTTGCAAATACATAATCTTTGTTGCTACTCATGGTAACCGTTTCCAAAGTAGATAAGGCATGTGCCAGTTCTGAGAATGAATATCCTCATCTGATATTTGGTACTTGCCCAAATATTTCGTTCTTTTGCGTGTCAATGCCCCACAAGATGCCAGAAGATACTCTGGATGTCTTCATTTGTTATACCTAGTTTCATTAAATGTTCCCTGAGTTTGCAATGGCGCGTTATCCCGACATGACCGGGTATCTAGTGGAAGGTTACTTTATTATTATTGCTCAAATTATAGTTTGTTTAGACATTCTTCCACAAGTTTCGGCTTAATGACACAGGAGTCCAGTGTTTGACTGTCTAACAGTATTGCTATGTCGCAATTACTGTATCTTCTTTCGAGATTGAGTTGGACATGTCTGTTTATTTATAGGTATAATATAAGTGTCTAGGCCTAGTTACTCGCAACTACTCCACCACGAATGAAAGGGACCTACAGTTTTGTGCAGTAAGTATTCGAATGGCAATTTTTATTTTCGATTAGCTTTCATCGTGACAATAATACTCGTATGTTTGTCAGACGTTCGCGAGAGATGGCGCTGTGAAAAAACTTGTTGGTGTTTTCTGGGATTCGGACATTGAACCTCACGCGCAGTGGTCCGACACCCTAACCACTGCGCCATTGCGCCCACCATTCATATCTTCTTATACTATTGCCCACAGGTTCTGAGTGCTCTGTCCTGGTCCCAAACACGCCTGACTCTGCTCCTTCCTTAGTTCTCGTACCGTCTGTATACTACTTTATTGAATGGCTGACCAGTGTATACTACATTGTGGATTCGTGGCTTCAATACTTCTAGTTACTTAACTTCGTACGAAAGTTTTTCCCAAAGTTAAATCTTCTGATACTGGCGTCCCTGGAGATGATCGTCTTTGATCAAAGTATGCAACTATGCTTCAATAAAAACATGGTGCTAATTTTTAACGAAAATTAAAAACAGTTCTTTATTTAAAATATCATCGTAGAAAAAGAAACAATAGATATAAAATAAGTAAAAAAATATTTCCATTATTTATTCATTAATATAAAGAGAAACAGAGAGATTACGGATTAAATTGATTGAGATTAGTTAAATAAAACAATGGTTGGTTCGATTCCTCTTCTTGTTTACATTTGTTCGTTCGTTAAAAAAATTATTAATCTCTTAATGCAAGACATCGGCGTTTGTTTGTCCCCGTTTACAATTCATCTTTTGATTTTGTCTTGCTAATATAGCTTATCATACCATCAGCAGTTCGCTGCCCTGAATACGTTTCCAAAGGTTTACCATTCTCGAAAAGTATTAGAGTGGGGAATCCCTGTATTTTGTACTTTACCACAGCTTTATGATGAACATTACAATCAACTGCACCCAAACGAACTGAATCCGTAGTTACTTTTTCAGCAACTTCAGAAAATATAGGCTTCAAAGCCGTGCAATGATGACACCACGGTGCGTAAAACATAACCAACAACCTTTTGATTCCTTTGCCTTTGGATTCGATGTCATCGCTAAACATTAGTACTTTATCGGCACCAGGGAACGAACCAAACGAGTCTTCTTCGTCACTTGAATCTTCATCCTTCTTCTTACCTATAGGATTGTGCATGAAGTTGACAAAATCTAATTCAGTTCGACCGCCGTTGTAATCGTTGTTAGTCTTTAGGTAGCTAAAATATTTAAACGTTGGGTATCCACGTACCTCATAAGTTGTACATACAGCTGCGTGTTTGGTACAATCTACGGCTGCTAAAGCAACACGTGGGTCTTCACGGAATGCAGAAGCAGCAGCTGTGAATTCAGGTTTTGCCTTCTTGCAATGACCACACCCTAGAATAAAGATAAAATGGGTTAATTGTAAAGTCAAGTTAAAACCTGTTATGATGGAAATGTTTACGGATTTGGTACTTGCTTCCAAAAGCAATACGGGGTAAGAATTTTGTAACAATACGAAACATATTAGACAAACGATTTTACTAATAATTTTGGAATGTGACTGATAAAGTGTCTCGGAAGGTTACTTGATATCGTAGCGTCTTAGGTCGATCTCGGTAGTTCCTTCTTTAACATAAAAACCCTCCATGACTTAGGCAACGACGGTTTTCAAACCGCCAGGTTCCTACAGTTCGGGATTGCCTTCATGCGGTAGAAATTGGACATACCGGGACTGAGTGAGGCAATGAGGTCCAATGTAGGCAAGTTTGCTCGTCCGAGTAAGGGTCCTCGTCCGTTATGCGCAGGCTTGCTTCAGTAACAAAATGCAAAGAATGTCGTAATTGCCTGAAGGCGTTTAAGTGTCCGTTTTTCATCGGGTAGATTTAGGAAGAGAACACATGGGGTGTATATTCGATCGCAAACTGGTGTCGATCGCCTTTTACTGGATTTTTTGGAAGAAATGAGGACTTGCAGACAATCACTCGATGTACACAGCCACTGTCAGATCCATCCTGACCTGCTTCCGGTGGGCGACAGCAGGTTAAGTCACAATCCTTAATGAAATTATCAAGTCTCAACGACTAGCCTGTATAGGCACAACCGGCGCTATTAGGACTTCCCCAATCGCAGCCCTCGAAACAATACATGCGCTAAACCCAATCGATCGGCACATAAAGGAAGCAGCTGCGAAGAGCGCCCTGTGATTGGAAGCACAACTTCTGGAAAATGGGCGAGACAAGTCACTGCACTATCACCAGACGGGCGAGTTTATAGACAGTAACTGGCTATCTAACACAATCTGACTCCAGCTTCAGTATAACAATAGTAATGCCCCAAAGGGAAGATTGGACAGAGGGTCAAATCATAAACACGGACAATATCACAGTTTTGACAGACGGGTCAAAAACCGAAACGGGCGTAGGATCAGTTATCTACTCGACGCAGTTTGAAAACGCCAGGTCAATAAGGCTTCCAAACCTGCCGTGGTGCCATATAACACTCTTAGGTCCCGGGATATAGAATCTAACCCAGAGGGATGACGCAGTAGAGGGCCTCCTCGCCGTAGGTAGCGCGAACAATTTCAAGGGGACCTCAACCAACTTGGAGTGCGCAACTGGAGGCAATTAGCAAAAGACCGAGCTGAATTGTTTCCTTGGCTGAGGGCTAGGTTCACTCCGGACTGTAGCGGCACCGAAGTAAGTCAGTATATACAGGCGCCCAAGGCAACGAGATGGCAGATGAATTAGCAAGAAAGGGCTCAGAATTGATGCTATAAATGGTTGAAAAGTCAATTCTGCTCTCTTCTGGGCATAATAAAATAGAGCATGGTATCGGACTTCCAAAAACAAGCTGATGACAGACGGTACTCACCCTCTAGCACATGGCTGTGTATGAATCGGGTAAGCTAAGATAGTTTTGATATATTTTTGAAGATCTGAAGAAGCAACACGCAAATAACTTGTTGGCGATGCAACTTACAAACCTGTTTATATGTACATGCATTTGTCTCTACGGTTACGCTATCGGCATGGTTTAAAACTATTTACGAGTATATTTGTTTTTAAGTAACCATTTCGTTTCGCTAACACAAAAACGACTACCACCCACCCCTACATCCCTTAGGCTTGTCGCATACGTTTGTATGTTCAACTTATTTTAATAAAATAATGGAGGATAGTGAGTGACACACAGGCAGAAAGTGTGACAATTTCTCTTGTTCTATGGTGATAACTTTTTTAGAAAAACTTACATGGAGCATAAAACATAACCAAGGCGTGTTTCTTCTTTTTTAAGAATGACTTGAAGGTCTCATCATTCAGGTGTTCCACATCTGATTCCTCCTCGTCCCAGGGTTTTTCCGGCGGTGGTGGTGGAGGTGGTTCTTTTGGATCTTTCATAAAACTAAGAATCTTCTCAGCATCTCGTACATTTACATCGAACTGGAACTCGCCATTAACGAAATACTTTACCGTGGGATACCCTTTCACGGCGTACTTCTGTCCGATTGAACTTTCCTTGGTGGCATCCAGCGCTGCCAGTATTCCGGGTACCTTTTGTTCTTTCATCAGTAACGCGGCTTTCTCATATTCTGGCTTCATTCGTTTGCAATGCCCGCACCATGGTGCGTAGAACATAATCAGCACGGACTTCTCATCCTTAATCGCCGGCTCGAAGCCCATAGTTGTCAAGTGGACTATCTCCGACGTTGTGTCAGCTGACCATTCCTCGTCCTTCGGCTTAGTGGCTGCCGGTGCCAATGGATCCTCCATAAATGCCACTAATCCAGCTTTATTGTTCTCACCCTCGTAGGTGGACTTTACCTTACCATTCTCAAAGTACAGCATCGTTGGGAAGCCACTGATGTTGAACACCTTCCTGGCCAAGGCGTTCTCTGTCCTCTCCACATCCATGGCCGCCATCACGTACTTTGGTTTCAGCTCTGTCGCCGCTGCCGAGTAGTCTGGTTTTAGCCGCTTGCAGTAGCCGCACCATGGGACGTAAAACATAACCATCGTCGGCTTTGGGTCCTTCTTGAGATATTTTTGAAACGTCCCATAGTCTGGTATGTGAAAGACATCCGCTCCCTTCGGGTCCTCTTCCCAGGGCAGTTCACCTGTTGGATCTCGCATGAAGTTTGTCATACTACTGACAGTCATCTGGCGATCGTATTCCTTGTGGAAGTCGCCATCCTTGTAGTGCTTCAGCGTAATAGGTGCCGGTGCCACCTTTAGCTTCTTGCAAACCTTCTTTTTCTCGGCCTGGGAACAATCGAATAGCACCATAGTGCCGACTCCCTTGACCACTTCGGCTGTTTCGCGGAAAACTCGAACGCTCGACTGGGCCTCACGGCCACCGGAGGTAAACATAATGAGCACGTTTGTCTTGGTGCGCAGTAGTTTCTTGAGATCCTTAAAGTCACTTATGTTATCCACCACGACATTGGAGTTGATTTTCGACAGGACACACAGGAATAGGGAGAACAAAATCTGAAAAGTGGGAAGGCGCCATACAGAACGAGGTCGTGAGTTGTATACCAAAAAGCCCAACTTACAAGCAACGAAAGGTAAAGCACTCTGATGTTCATGGCTCTGGGCATCATGTTTCGTGCGGTTTAATACTTAAAATTATTTAAACTTAACTAAATGCGGATATGCTTGAGATTCACCGGCACATTATTGTTACGGAAGGTGATGACGTTTTCTACAGGCGACCTGTTCGAATGTGGAGAACAATTTATTATTAGAATGTTGGCCATGGTGAAAGATAGATGGCACGAGCCGAGCAAGTTTCGTTTGATTTGAAATTTTGTATAACAGTAAATTTGAATTCCTAACTCGGGACCTATGCGCGGTTTTTTACATGTTATTAGCTGTGTTTTATTAGCATCCATGTTCCAGATTAAATCAGATCATTGGTGTGTATGCATTACAATAACAATACGAGATCTTGCTTTTCATTTGGGTCTGTTTTCGTGATCCAAAAATTAGTTCGCCTATACCTTGCTGGGCTGCACTTTTGTCGACAATTGTCAAAACCCCTGTTGTCAGATTAGAATATGAAATACTTTCTGCACTTTAAATATTATTCTATGATTCCTATGTTTTTTTGCATTGAAATTATGCACATAAAAGCGTATCTGAAAGTTAATACTTATCCCAGTTACTCCTAATGATTTCAAAATAATAATTATTGAGTGAATATGCATAATTTGAATGAATTAGGATCGACAAAACATACAGTAAAAGAAAAAGATCGCATATTCTTTGAATTTTATTAGGGAAAAAAAACCGCATGGCAACTCCGCTTGAAGGAACTAGTGCTGTGCAATTCCAATGGAAAAAAAATGCTACTCTAAAATAACTAATTATTGAATGAAAACAATAACAAGTTGCACGAAAGAAGAAACAAATGTTGTTCTGGATGCATACGGCAAGAGTTAAGCACAATTTCAACACGAAATAAACCATATTTCGACAGAGTTTGATGCGGAACTATAACTACACCACAATACACAACAAAAATTGATCGTTGGTCCAGATCCAGATCGTTTTATTTTCGTGGCGTGATCAGATCAGATAAAAAAAACACGGCTATTATCGGCAATTCTTCCAAATTATTTTTTTTACTCTTCCGTGACCTTTTACTTACAAATCATGTGGCAGGTACACGCACGGAAAAGGTCTATGAACTAATAGCACTAGACTTTTAGAATGAACTTTCACCCTGGAAGAGGGCTAGGTTTCTATTATAAATACATCCGGGCTTTAGCTAAATCTTTAATAAATTCTGCGGATTTTCCACACAAATTGATGTACATAAATTTGTTCAATGTGACCTGGTATACATTATATCCACCCTGCACTGTCCGAAATCCATCGACATACTATTTAATGACGCAATTTTAATACTTATAAAATTATGAATGTATAAAAAAAAAAAAAAATTCAAGTATTACAATATAATTAAAGCGTCACCATCAAATCAGCAAAATTAGATTACTTTGCGCTTAGGAATTGCAAACCTCAGAATATCGACATCCTTTTGGGGAAGGACCTCTTGTCATATATTTTACTACAACGCAAACCACAGATGCACCTTACACAGATTTGATTGATTGAGACTTTTTAAGCACTGGCCTGGCACTTAAAAGCTAGTCTTAAACATTGATGATAATAAACATAATCTTTACAAATTTGCTATCTCCTCGGGTTTTTTTTTCTCCCGAGGGTAGGTGAAAAATCTTCCATAGACACTATGAGAATAGCAAGCGCGTGCTCATAGTAGTGTCAGATTCTTACTGACTAAAAAACACCACCCTTCAATATAAATTTGTTAGATATCGCAACTAGGTATTAACATATCAAGCAATTTTTCTATCATGAAATAAAAACGTTTGGCAGGTTACTTTCCACTGAAAGATCCTGCATATTCCGCAATCTAGACGCGGTTAATCCTTATCTCGCCAAGTCGGAAGGTTTCGTCCTTTGTAGTCGGCGCAATAAATTGCTCTCACCCAAAGTTTGTGGGACTGCATTGTTGACATGTCCGATTAGTCGGTTTCTATGCTTTATCGCGAAGCTTTTAGTTTCAGCTTGAATTGTCGGCATTCCGAGATCCCTGTGGATATCGTCGTTTCTACTATACCACGGTGCTTGGACAATTTCTCTTAGCACTTTATTTTGAAAAGCTTGTAAAATATTTGCATTTGTTTTCTTTGTACAACCCCAAAGTTGTATACCGTAGGTCCACACCGGCTTTAGCACTTGCTTGTATAAAAGCAGTTTGTTCTCAGTACTAAGCTGGGAATGTTTTCCGAGTAACCAGTACATTTCTCTATATTTGATTTCGAGTTTTTTACGTTTCATTTTCACGTGCGAATTCCATTTCAGTCTTGCGTCGAATGTCATTCCCAGGTATTTGGCCTCGTTTGCAAAAGTATTCGGGCCGAGTTTAGGAAAATTGGCAAGATATTAATCTTCTTGTAAGTGAAATTCACGTGAACAGATTTAGATTCATTGAGGGCGATCCGCCAGTCCCTCGTCCATTCATTTACATTATTCAGTGAGTTTTGCAGTTTTGCAAATAAATCGCGGCGAATAACTTTAACACTGTCTTAAAATTGTATAGTCGTGCTGCAATCAAGAAAGAGTTAAAAATCTAAAAAAAAAAAGAATTTTGTAATGTAATAGATATACTTCAATCGAATACATTCTGTAAGTGGTTAAATATAAAGCGGAGATTCGACCTAAACATACTTAAAGCTGTTTTTAAAGTGAAATACGGTCCAACGCCAAGTTTTGTTTTACAAGCACTATCATGCGAGAAGTGCCAGCTACGTAATGCCGACCATATCAGAGTTCGCTTTCAATATGCATAAGTCGCTCAAAGCACACTAGGGATAAGAAACTTGGAATTGGCCACTAAGATGTGTTGTACAACTCTGTTAGAAAGAAATTCGATACACCAACCGCAGGTAGCGTTTATTGATTGTCGCGCTGGTTCATGGTTGAAATCCATTTATTTCCTTTTCCTGAAGTAAATAAAGTCAGTCCGATCAATTGCGAATGATTATGTCAACTCTACTCCGAAGGCACAAGACTGGCAGTAGGGTGGTCAAATCGCTGGAAAAATAGAACGTACTGGTGGATGGAAAAAAAGCCGAAATATAAAAAAAAAATACAAAACAACAGAAAACGATTTTCTTTTGTTATCTGTACATTTTCTGAAACTCAATATCACCTGACTTTTAAACCACTGCACCAATCTTTTCTCTATATCAGTCCTTTCTAACTTACAATGTAGAATCATGTATTTGATTAAAGGGGTTGCTCTCAAGTTATATAAGTTAAATTCTATAAGTTAATATTTGAAAAAAAAGTGCCTGGGCTTTACTTATAAGGCGAAAAATCAAGGTAGCCTTGGGTAACTATTTTTTGCGTGTTGGTAAAAGCCGGTGTGCCTTCAATAGAAGATCGCATAGTATCCAGAGCTAAGCCGTATATTAAGCTGGTGTTTTCAAAGACAACACTTCTGCTACGATTATGGAATCTGCAAAGTGCCTTCCATCCGCTATCTCCCCCGCATTGCTCTGCGCTGAAGAAATTGAACTTACGATACATATAAAGGATTTTTTTACATAGCTCGATATATCCACTGTTGTTCATAAAACACATATTTCATAATGAACTTGCCGAAATACAACAAAACATGTACCAACAAAGATACATTTTGATTATTATTCCTCAGCATTACCTCGCAATTTAAAATCTATCTTATTTGCAGATGGCTCTACACACAATGATAGCATATTCTTCGCAGCTAACTACGAAGATAGTTCTCTGTTTAGTTCTCACCGCTGAGGCTTTAGTTATTAAACCACAACCATTTACACTCAACTAGACATGATATGAACCATCAGCCACAAAATTAGATCCAGGCAGCTCTCGAATTGGTTAACTACCAGCATCACTAGATGCTTATTAACACGGATAGATCCTAGCGAACTTACTCCACCACAATTCAAAACTAATAAAAACGGCCTTCCTAAGGCTGCGTTTATGACACACATCTTTCACCCAGCAACATTTTTTCAAAAGGGAAACTCCGTCATCGTGCCAAGCTTGTCACTCTCAAGCCATAGCCTGGGAATAGGTGAATGTCGAACCTGCTTACCAACAAACCAACCGTTTAATACTATGTCTCTACCACAAACAAAAAAAATCGGGATTTAGCTGAAAAAGATTTAAATTTATTTGAGGTGGTTCCACCGGGATTTAGGATTTATATTAACGTCTAATACCACAAGCAATAATTTAACTGTCATTTGCAGGGACCAATGTGATAAATGTCTACGATTCCCATGTGTCTATGAAAAATATTTTTTTTCAGTAATATACACTTAAGAACATTTAGTTTCGTACGAAGAGAATTTTTGCAAATTGTTCGTTATTTTGAAAAAAATATAAACTTTTTTCTAGCTTTAATGTTATTTTTTTATTGAAATGTAATATAAATACCAGTGATTATCAAAAATAAAATGGTAATTCAATAAAAAAGAGAAAAATTAGGAATTAGTTCACATAAAGTAGAGATTTTAAGGTACATTCGGTTTCGTACGAATTCTAAAAGTTAATATTTTTACGTCAAAAAACAAAAATTATTAAAAATAATAGGAAGTTGGATTTCCATCGTGCTTTAAAATAGTTGCATGTCTATTTGGAATTGATGTAAACAGCTTTTTTGTAACATCAGATGGAATTTCATTCCACTCTTTCGAAATTAGCGCTTTAAGTTCCTTTTTGTTTCTAACGGCATTTGTTTCCTAATTTGTCTTTCCAAGTGCTCCCACAGATGCTCTATTGGATTGATATCTGGGCTCTTGGGGGTGTTTCAATGCATTTTGGGCAGTTATAAAGGAGACAAAGACGAACGTCCAAAGCCATGTACTTTGGGTCTTTGCTTGGTACAAGTGAAATGAGTTCTTAATGCCTAATTTCTTAGATGAAGGTTGTAGATTCTCTTTAAAAGTGTTAAGATAAATTATTTTTTTCATATACCCTTGAATAAAATTTAAAATTTCCAACACCTCCATATCCCATAGCACCCCAAAACATTACGCTTTGTACACCGTATTTTACAGTCGCCGATGAGTTTTTCAAAAGATTAGCCTCGTTACGCCTGCGGTATACTTTTTCTTGTTTTTTGTCGTTTCGGAAGAGTGAGCATTTACTTTCATCAACGAATATAACATTTTTCTAATAATCTAGCGACTTATCTTTGTATGCTTTGGCGAAATTAAGCCTTTTTTGTTTCAACTTCGCTGACCAAAGGTTTTCTGCGCCATACTCGTGAAAAGTAACCATTCTTTTTAAGCGTAAGTCCAATGCTGATTGGCTGTACATCAGTTCCGTTAAAATCAGCAAGCATTTTACAAGATTCAACTGAAGACAACTTAAGATTTCTCTTTATTTCACGCAAAATAAATTTTTCAGAAGACATAGTCATTCTTCTGGGACCTTTGTTACTACACACATTCTCAATTCTTCCTTCCTCAAGGTAACGCTTATAAATATATTGTATCGTAGACTTATGTAGCTGTAGCATTTAAGCTTTTACGCCCAAAGATATTCCTTTCTTTCGATGAAAAATTACCAAAGGTAGTATATCTTCCGTTATGTTTTCACCCATTCAAAAAAATTAAATTATTTCACAAAAAAAACACACTGAACAGAAAAGTACCTTAGCAAAATAGTATATTTTAAATAAAACAAACAATTTCAGTTCTAAAATGTTAACACTCCGAACTGAACAGGAGCTTAATTGCTTCGTACGAAACTGAATGTTTGCTCTGCATTCGAAGGATCTCACATAACACAGACAAAATTTACAGTTAGATTTCTTTTTTAATTGTTTGTCTTCATTACTGTAAAGAATACAAGAAATAACACGATTTTAAGAACATCTATGAACGCATTTGAAATACGTTTGTCCTGAATTAAGTGTATTTTAGTAAAAACACGCTCCGTACAAAACTGAATGTTTCTAAGTGTACGAGTATAAGAAATTAAACCAATTTTTGTACTTATTTTTATACACACGAAAAATAATTTTTGCACTGGAAAATAGAACATAAAAAATTTAACTTATGAAACCAAATTTCACATATCCCACATCGCAAAAAGCTACCTACAAAATGGCGCTTTTGGACAGATTTCTATTTTTTTTTTGTCAGCTCATGTCCTTTTTGTGCAAGGGAGGAGTGTTTGATTTGTCTCGCCTAAGGATATCTTGCATATTAATATGTGCACACGAAATTTATCGTACAATTTTGTAGTATTTATTATAAAAGGAGGGCAATGGAACTTATACCATTTGAATGGTACTGTGTCATAGATGCGCAAAAAAAAAAGTGCGTATGCTGCCGCTAAGTCAGGTAAAATAAAGTGAACATAAATACATACATACACATGATCTTCCCATACAAAACGCTTTAACCAATTAAATGAAAGCATTTTGATCACATTCCTGGCTGTATGAGCTCAAATCCCTTTGCCTTCTCTGCACGGGAGAATATTACAAAAAAAAGTTATATATATAAATCCATAGCGTTATTTCTCTCGCTCTTTGTTTTTTATTTCCCTCGGTCGAATTTCGACCATACGCGATACTATTGTAGTAGGCATACATATATTATACATATCTTTAGGATTAAGAAAAAAGATTTAGGGAATTTAGTTAAATCCCGAATTTTTTGTTGTTCTGAAACGTAGCATAACACAAACTCATTCCACCACGAGGTATTAAGAATCAAGTTGCCTTTAAACATAATACTCGACTTTTAAAATGCCTTCGATAGAATAGGTATCCATTTGATATTAAACAAAACATGGGGCATCGGACCCAAAATTTATGGATATGTGAAGTCTTTTCTTTCCAATAGAAAAATCGCCATTAAGGTTAATAACTATTTTTCCTCAACTCCATACATAATGGTTTCCCACAAGGATCTCCATTATCGGAAGTTCTTTTCAAAATTGCGTTCGATGACATTAGTACCATTAATGCAAACGAAAAACTTCTAGACCATTCCGTTTACGCAGACGACGTTTATATATTGTGTAAACTCAATGATTTGGAATGAACTAAACGTATTCTATCTAATGCAATCGATAAAATATTAAAGTGGTCAATCACTGCAGGTACTAAACTGTAACTTAATAAATGTAAAACACTGCATGTCTGTCGTAAATTGTCTTGGCTTCAAATAAGTTTAAATCTAAACAATGTTAATACACAAAGTGTCAATAATTTGAATATTTTAGGGTTAATATTTAATAACAGACTAAGTTCGAAACCACATTGTATAGAGCTTAAGAAGAGCTTAGCAGGAAGAGCTAATATTATTAATTACTTAGCATGTAAAAAATTAAATATTCATCTGAACACTTTGTAATATCACTAGATCTTAAATCCTAAGCAAAATTGATTTTGGCCTGTGAATATATGGTAAATGTCCAAAAACAAAGCTAAGCCTTCTAAAATCTACCTACCACCAAGCTGCTAAAAGGAATATCAATGCCTATCGTACTACCCGCATTCAGAACATAATGGCAGAAGCCGGACTTCCAACCTTAGAAGAGCGTCAAACAGAAGCCTTCATCAAACTCTTAGCTAAAATTTCCTTTTCCAACCGTTCCATCATCGATAATGCTATCTCATCCGCAATTAAGACCAAAATAAAAAAAACGACTACCTTCAACTATAACTCGTACAATAGAGACCGCAAAGCAAATGGACCTTCCAGTGAGACAGGTAAAACACCATTTCCCAGCCTACTCTCCATGGTCTATACACCGAGGTTCAACTGTGCTGACACTATCAAAATGTCTAAACCAATACAGACAGCAGTATCTATCGTTCCACCTCCCTCGAAATAATCACGAACCTTAAATCTGAAGGCTAGGTCCCCTTTTTCAGAGACGGGTCCAAATCAGCATACAACACTTTCTTCGCTGTAACCCTTGAAGATGGAACAATACTTAATACCGGAATTTTAACAGTAACTGCGTCTGTTGTCACTGCAGAAGCAATGGCGGTACTGCATGCAACAAAAACTGCAGACGAAAGACGAAAAGAAAAAGTTGTAGTATGTACAGTATGTATGTATGTATTGCAAGACATAGCAATTCCCTGGCTATTACCGATTTATAGGAGTTGCTTAAACCTAAGCCATGTTCCCCAAACCTGGAGACGTGTCAAAGTGGTTTTCATCCCCAAGGCGGGCCGGCGAGGACATGAATCCGTGAAGGATTTTAGACCCATAAGCCTGTCCTCCTTTGTTTTGAAAACTTTAGAACGTATCCTAGACTTCCATATCCGCGATAACCTGAGTTCACCACTGTCGAAATCCCAGCATGCGTATCTCAAAGGGCGGTCCACAGAAACTGCTCTTCATGAGGTCGTGCGTACAGTGGAAAAAACTCTTCACTACAAAGAATATACTCTCGCCACATTTCTTGATATAGAAGGAGCCTTCAACAACATTTTCAATGAATCTATTCAGGAATCTCTCACCGAGTTAGGTGTAGAAGGTTTTATTAGCCAATGGATAGTTTCTATGCTCAGTACTCGTATAATCCAAGCAACACTAGCAACAATAGTACAACTAAGACGGTAAACAGAGGAACTCCACAAGGCGGAGTCATCTCCCCCCTGCTCTGGTTAATGGCGATCAATAAAATCTAAGGTGGTTGCGTACGCGGATGATATGGTTATACTAGTATCAGGAAAGTTCCTCTCCACGATAAGTCAACTCATGGAGAGGGCTCTGGATAAGGTACACTCATGGGCTACGAGCTGTGGCCTCGGAGTAAATCCGGAGAAGACTGAAATGATGCTGTTTACCACTAAAACCAAGGTACCGGCATTCACCCCCCCAAACTAGATGGTCAGCCTCTCTCGCTTTGCTCCACTGCAAAATATCTAGGCACGGTTCTAGACCCGAAACTTAGTTGGAAACTCAATATAGAACAGCGAATTAAGAAGGCAAGCGTAGCCTTCTATGCCTGTAATAAAACATTCGGTAAGAAATGGGCACTCCAGCCAAAGATGACCCTTTGGATGTACACAGCCGTTGTGCGTCCAATTCTTACTTAAGGCGCCATCGTTTGGTGGCCAGCTTTGAGCAAAAAGTACAATATCGACAGAATAAAAAAAGTACAGAGATCGGCGTGCGTGGGTATCACAGGAGCAATGAGGTCTTGTCCAACAGATGCTCTCAGTGTGATCTTGCATCTGATCCCTCTCGAACTACACATCATAGACACAGCTATATGCAGCGCAGTCCGGCTCAGGGAATATGGATGCTGGACCACAAGGCCATATGGTCACGGCAAGGTCCTGAAGAGGATTCCAAGTGAACTGGTTGCGCCCCCTACCGACTACACGATACCCAATCTCAATTTCAGAAAATCCTTCTTAGCAAAATTCCCTTCCAGAGAAGAATGGAAGAACGGAAGCGTTACCTGCAACTATGATATAGGGATATACACGGACGGTTCGAAGATGGACTGCGGAGTCGGCGCAGGAATCTTCTCTGACCAGCTGAATATATCAAGGTCCTTCCGTCTCCCAGACTCTTCTAGCGTTTTCCAAACGGAGCTTCTTGCGATTCGAGAAGCCTGCCGCCTGCTAAACAATCTTCCAACATCTAATCACAATATCGCTATTTTTTCGGATAGCCAGGCTGCCATCAAGGCCATTGATGCGGTCTGCATCTCTTCAAAACTGGTAGAGCAATGCCGGTTTGAATTGAATCAACAAAGCACTCACTCGAGAATCACTCTCATCTGGGTCCCAGGGCACAGCAACCATGAGGGAAATGAGCGTGCTGATGAGCTGGCCAGGAGAGGGTCGGCCCTTAACGGCTCTCTAGCAGAAAGAGTCGACATTCCGCTTGGTGCCGTTAAGGGCTATATTCACCTTCACTTCCTCCAGCTAGCCAATCGTGGGTGGAACAACCTCACAAGCTGTGTCATATCTAGGGAGACGTGGCCCAGTTTCAACAAATCCAGGTCAAAAGAGTTACTAGGCAAACCAAGACCAGTTATTGCCAAAATCGTAGCTATTATCACAGGCCACTGGCCAGTTGGAGACCATGCGGCTGAGCTTGGTATCCCCCACAACACCTTTTGTAGGAGCTGCAAGGATATTAATGAGAAAGAATCTCTATGTCATTTCCTTTGCAGATGTCCGGCCCTGGCGAGGATCAGGCAACAAACTCTTGGCAAACCCTTCTTCGAGGATCTGAGAGAGATAGCGGACAAGAGGATTGGAGAACTAATCCTCTTCCTGAACTCCACGGGCTGAGCTTAAACTTAACATCCTTTTTTTTAACTAACCACTACAACAGGTAGACACGAGTCCGTTGTAACAAAACGGCGCACTTTAAGCGCTAATTGGGTTCTTTTTGGACCGCCATAAAATCCTAACTACACCACCGGGCTTATAAATAAAATAAGGGATATCGTTATAAGTAATCAAAATAACATAAAACTGATGTGGGTCCCCAGCCATATGGGTATACAAGACAACGAGTTTGCTGATGTGGCTGCAAAACATTGCAACAATGATGCCATTTACACCTTTGACGTCTACTTAAAACTGGATCTCCAAAAACGTATTAAACATATACTTAAAACGGAACGACTCTTGAATTGGCGCAGTTATCAAAACCACTATTCAAAAATCAATACTGATCGTTTCGGTTCCTATCTACTCCACAACAACCTCAAGGACTATGAACACCAGCTTTGTTCGACTGCGTTTGGCATATACAGTGTACATGCACCAACACATCTTAAATAAAGTTCATCCACCAGTTTGCCCAACATGCAACAACAACATAAATATTGAACACATCCTGGGTCAAGTTCAATGGCATGTCTCCAAAGCAATCACTACCTTTTTGTCAGATAAAAAATCAGTATATGTTATGTTGAATACAATTAACCATGCCAATATTTTAGAAATACATATATAACCTTATTTAGCGCACACCCCATGATGACAAGAAGGAATCGACCGGACTCGGATATTGCCAAGCCTGGTAAGCCAGGCACCCTTTGGAGCCAGGCCTGAAGGGTGTCAGTATGCGACCGTCTGGTGGTCGGCCTGTCCCGCTCGGCAGCCGGCCGGGTCAAACCCGAAATGGATACGAGCTTCCTGTCAATGGTCTCGCGAACCATTACGGGGGTCAAGGGGTGAGCGCGATGTGCACCGATAGGGGCACAGATGGACTCTCTGAGATTCGACAACGGCATCGACTTAGGATAGGCATATGGAACGTCTCATCGCTCACAGGGAAGGATCTTGAGCTTGTTGGGGAGGCTGTTAAAAGTCGACTAGATATAGTTGGCGTCTCTTCAACAAAGCAGAGAGGTTCTAAAACTGTGGACCTTTCGGGTGGGTGGAAGCTCTTCCTGTCAGGAGTCGCACCCTCAATGTCTGTTCGGGCGGGAGTGGGGATACTCACAAGTCCCAGGCTGACAGACAGAGTATTGGAGTGGATACCATTAGGAGGGAGAGTTGCTATCTTAAAGCTCAAGCTTGAGAGATCAACTCTGGCATTGGTGCAGGTGTATGCACCGAACCTTCAGTCAGAGTACGCAGCTTTCTTAGATGAAGTTGATGTTGCCCTTGAAAAGGTTGCAGATATGGATTCTTTTGTCCTGATGGGTGACTTCAATGCTCATGTGGGTGTAGATGTTATAACATGGGGGAGTGTGATTGGGAAGAACGGTGATCCTGTGAAAATGGCTTATCCATCATGAACACTATCTTTCCGCACAAAGTCATTCACAAATACACGTGATACCGTCAGAGTCTTCAGCAGAAGTCGCTGATCGATTTCTTTGTGGTACCATCGTGTCTGAAGAGAATGGTTTGTGATGTTCGCGTATTGAGAGGGGCCGAACTGTGAACTGATCATCACTTAGTGCTGTGCAAATCGTATCTTAGCGAGAGAGTGCCTCCCCTACCAAAGCGTAAACCAAGGATGGTTACACGCATACGATGGGAGATTTTACAGGACGATGAAATACGGGAGACATTTGCTCGGCAAATATCTGAGAGGTTTGAACGAATTCCAACTGTTCCATCAAATGTAGAGGAAGAATGGCAACTGTTTTCAACAGCGGTTATTGCCTCTACGGGAGATGTTTGTGGAGTGAAGCGGCTTGGTGTGGCGGCTGGTGGTGAGAAAAGAACTGCTTGGTTTAAAACGCCTGGAGTTCAAGAAGCCATCAGATAGAAGAAGAGAGCCTTTAAGGTGTGGATTCACTTGGGGAACTCCGATTCCCGAAATCGGTACACTGAGGCGCGAAGAACTTGCAAATTAGCTGTGAAAACAGCTAAAGAACAGTCTTGGAAGTAGTTTGGCGAGAAATTGGAACGTGACCACAGATCTGCAAATAAGATGTTCTAGCCGTCCGCCGACTCAGAGGAAAAAAGTTGAATATCGTTGAAGGAGTCAAATCCAAAAACGGTAGACTTCTTTCCAATGAGGAGGACATCTTACACAGATGGAGCGAGCACTTTTCAGAATTGCTCAATCCCGAACAGGGCACCGGAGATGACAGACCTATGGTCGAGAGTTGGGCGGAAAGTAGTCCTACGGTAGAGGAAGTAACTTTAGCGATCAAAGCGCTAAAAGTTGGCAAATCTGCTGGTGTGGATGAAATTCGGCCAGAAATGCTCAAGGCTTTAGGTAAAGAGGGAGTTCAATGGGTCTCGCGTGTCATTAAAGTGGCCTGGGAATGCGGTGAAACACCTGGTGACTGGCAAATGGGGGTGATAGTTCCTCTTTTTAAAAAAGGGGACAAAAGAGATTGCTCCAACTATAGGGGTATATCTCTTTTAAGTCTCCCTGGAAAAGTCTTCGCTAAGGTGGTAGAAAAGCGTTCCAGAGCTGTGGTTGAGGACAGTTTGGGGGATGAGCAGTGTGGTTTTCGTCCCGGTAGAAGCACAACCGACCAGTTATTCACTCTCAGAATGGTTCTTGAGAAGGCCTGGGAGTATGCCAAACCTGTCTACACTTGTTTTGTAGATTTGGAATAAGCATATGATAGGGTTCCTCGAGGCAAACTCTGGAGTGTTCTGCAGGAGTATGGGATTGCTGGTTTCCTGTTAAGGGCGATTCAGTCTTTATATACAAACTGCAGAAGCTGTGTTCGGATAAACGGTGTTAAATCAATACCTTTCACTGTGAGCGTTGGACTCCGCCAGGGGTGCGTTTTGTCACCTCTCCTCTTCATTGTATATATGGATTGGATCTTACAGCGCAGCCGTGGCGGGGAATGTTTTGAAGTGGGAGACCTAAGGATTAGTCATCTGCTCTTTGCGGATGATTTGGTTATCCTTGGGTCCTCTCAAACCGAACTTCAGCGCGCACTCGAAAGGTTTGTAGCCGTTTGTGATGATGCTGGAATGAAGATCAACGTGAACAAATCGGAAGTAATGGTAGTTTCCAAAAAACCCACCATTCAGTGCACTCTGCATGTTAGTGGAGTCCCACTGAAGCAGGTGGAGAAGTTTAAGTACCTCGGGGTTTTATTCACGAGTGATGGGAGGAGCAATGCCGAGTTATCCTGTAGAATTGGTCAGACTGGATCAATTTTGAGAGAGCTTGGCCAATCTGTTATAAGGAAGGCCGAACTTAGTGTTCAAGCTAAGCTATCGGTTTTGAACTCGGTGTATGTTCCAACTCTCACCTATGGTCATGAAATTTGGGTAGTGACCGAAAGAATAAGATCGCGGATACAAGCTGCCGAAATGAGGTTCCTTCGCGGTGTTGTTGGAATAACTCGTAGGGATCGAGTGCGCAACACCAGAGTACGCGAGGCGCTCAACGTTGAGCAGCTACTTCTCCGAACGGAACGATCTATACTTCAATGGTTTGGTCACGTAGTGCGTATGCCCCCAGACCGGCTTCCAAGACGCGCCATGGTTGCCGTGCCATCAGGTAGGCGACTTCGCGGAAGGCCTAGAAATAGATGGTTGGATCAAGTCCGACATCTCTCCTGGAGCCGCTTAGGGATTCCTCCTGATGAATGGGAGTCAATGGCGGAGGATCGAGAAGGATGGAGAGTCTACCTGAGCATCCTACCCCCGCGACCCTCATGAAGGATTAGCGGGCCATTGAAAATGAATGAATGAATGAATAACTTTATTCATACCGCTAAGTTAGTTATATAATAATTATATCAATTTAATCGAGCTGAGTCTCCGTTGCTAGTGCTCACCCCTGTTTAGCGTAAGAATTTCAATTCCTATGTTAATAAATAATAATAATAATAATAATAATGTTTTTTTTTAAATTGCGTATTACTCCCATCACCTCTTAATGCAAATCGAACAGCCCCCGTATAACACTCGAGCCAAAACTGTTCTACGTGGAAACCCAAGCGAATACGCTACCTACCTCACTTTGACGTATCATTTTTCGATGAAAAGAAATAGCGTTAGTATATTTTTTTTTTTTTTTGAAAGCAACTGAAATTTCACAACACTCGAGAGAAAAAAAGCTTTTATTACCGTTTAATAAAAATACGTATATTTGTGATCCAACATTTGTGTTAACAAGAAATTGTGGGTTCCTCGCATCAAATTCTCGACAAAAATCGGCGCAAAAACATCCGTCAGCAGTGTTTTGTTTTGTGTAACGGGTTAGTGAATCGTCTGTCAACTTGAGAGGTAGGAACGCGCATTTTACATCACAAAAGAAGACATTTCTATTTTAATTGTAGATTTGATTAAAAGGGCCAAAATTGCGACACTTGTTATGACTCCAGCGCACACGGAGACGCCCCTAAGACGATCTGAGGCAAGTGCGTTCCGTGATGGCGTACAGAACGTTTTCATCAACGACGACGAAGAGGAGCGCCGTCAGGCTCGTCGTCGCACTCTGCTCAGACAAAGCGGAGCATCCACTCTGGAGGAAAGCGAAACGCTTAAGAAGTGCCTTGAGATATACAATGGGAACAAGCTGAGCAAGGAGAATGCTTGGTCATTGTCGCTTATTGACACGCTGTCCACACTGATGGACAAGCATCACAAGTCGTTAAATAACTTCAAAGTGGCTGGTTCATCGTTGGAGGCTTCGAGTAAAGTATACGGTCTGAGGGTGGATTCTATACACACGGATGTGCTGAGGATGTCCGCGGGACTTAATGCACATAAGTTCTCGAATAGAGCCATTGAACAAGATGACGATGATGGTGAGTCGACATTCTTAGACTAAATCTTTTGCCAGCTCATTGTAAATATGTATATAGTTATGACATAGATGCACCAGGGGAGGATTACATATATCGTAAGCTAGAGGGGCTTATCACGAGTGCATTTGATTAGCATTTACATAGGTAGTTGTAGAGTCGCTTGAGAGCGCTAGTAGGAGGAGGCATTCTATAAAGGTCGAAAATATTGAACCTTATTCGCATTGGGGTTTTTTTTCTGCAAATATCAAGGTAGTACTTGTATGTGGTAAAATTGCATTATGCAATTTACATACATGCATAGATGCATATGATACAGTTATCGTCTATATTAAAGATCATGTGATGTATTTGGAAAGTTGCATTCAATGGCAATACTTGTTGGATTATTCATAGTAAGCAACTATATTATTTTCTTATTGGAAATTGATTGTAGCGGTGTATGAGTTCATCCATGGTGGTGAAGTTGGCGAAAAGGCGAACCCCATAGGCGGATCAGCAGAAATGCAGTGAAGTGGGAGGGTTATGAGCGCTTGTTTTCAGATCATAACCTCGCCGAAGTGAAGTTGGCAAAAATCCTACTATGTCTTTGAGAGAACTACCGGCCTATTGCTTAAAATTAGAATTTACCTAACTAACGATGAAGTGTTCTAGCTAGATAGACACGGTGGAACAGAATATGCTTTTCGTTGTATTATTATTATTGTTACTAGCTGACCTGTTGTTGCCTTGCTTCATCCGCCTGCCACTTTCAAGAGAAAGAAAAATTGTTTTCTAAGACCTTTCTATCAGAAAACAATTCAATAAAGCCAAACGAACAAGGCTACATACCACTGGACTGGGAAATCTACAAAGAAAGTCTGAAGAACTTCAAAATAGAGGTCCGGAAAGCTAGACGCAGATCCTCCCTGACTTCACTCCGCGCAAGATAAGGGGATCCACCCTCAAGCTTTCAAATAGTGCTAGCTATTTAGGCCTCAAGCTTGACTGCAAGCTTATTTGGAAAGTGAATGTCGTCGAACGGGCCAGGAAATCGCTAGCCGCTCTATACATCTGTAAGAAAGCAGTAGGCTCCACCTGGGACCTTAAACCAAGCATCATGCACTGGCTATACACGTCAGTCATAAAACCGATTCTCATGAATGGAGTATTGGTATGGTGGCCTGCCCTGGAGAAGAAATCCATCCTGTCCATAATGGAAAAAACTCAGCGAGTTGCATGTCCCAGCATTACCGGTGCACTGATAACTTCTCCCACAGCGGCGCTCCAAACCATGCTCCACCTGCTTTCGATTCACATCGTCAGTAAACAGTTGGCTGTCAGCTCGGCAATAAGACTGAGAGGGTCTAAGCAGTGGAAGGAGCAACACAGGGCACATGCCAATATACTTTCGATGCACCGTCATCTTCCCAATTCCACTGACCATCTGCCCACTGAATATGATTTTAACAAGGGCTACACGCACTCGATACCAGACAGAAGTGAGTGGACGCAACGCAATGTCCTTTACAACGAATCGCTGTCAATTTTCACGGACGGGTCCAAAACCAAGGACGGAGTCGGTGCCGGAATTTTCTCAGAAGATCTGGACATACACCTCCCCTTTAACCTTCCAGACCACTGCAGCGTTTTTCAAGCCAAAATCACCGCAGTTCGCAAAGCCGCTGACTGGCTAACGGCTAGCACACTATCAACACCTGATATTGTTATTTACGTCGACAGTCAGGCAGCCATCAAATCCCTCACATCCAGCACTATGAGATCTAAGGCAGTGAAAGACTGTCGCCTATCTCTTAACGAGATAGCTGGTCAGTACAACCTCACCCTTTGCTGGGTACCAGGTCACTGTGACATACCGGGGAATTGTGCAGCCGACGAACTAGCACGACAAGGCTCCTCTGGCACAGATCACATAAGCATCACCGACATCGAAGCGCCAGCGTCTTATGTTAAGTACCTTATTCAAATTGACGCCGAGAAAGTAGCCAATCATCGATGGCAACATCTAGACCAATGTTATACCGCCAGACAGCTCTGGCCGACACTCAATAAATCCAGGTCCATCGGACTCTTGAAGCACAAGAGAGGAACCCTCTCAAAAATAACAAATGTCCTCACTGGACACTGCGTCATAGGAAGACAGCCCAAAGATTAGGTATCCCTCATAATAACTTCTGCCGAAGCTGCAGAGATGAAGAGGAAGAAGAGACCATCAGTCATCTCCTGTGCGCCTGTCCTGCGCTCGCCAACATCAGGAAGGCCACTCTGGGTGAATACTTCTACAATGATCTTAATGATCTCGGCAACGCCTGCACGGCTAAAATTCACGCCTTCATTCAACGAAGCAAATGGTTCCAAGAGTAAGAGGGTGACCCACCCGCCTTACACATCGGTAGTACAATGGACCTACTTTCTGGTCTAAGTACATCCTCATCGAGGGCCGATCCTAAACCAACCAACCCAACCAAGACCTTTCTATAGTCCATAGATGCCTATATTGCTAAGATTTACTGAAAATGTAAAAATATTAAGGATTATGCGCGTATATCCCCAACTACTCAAGCCAAGAAGTTAAAACAGTCCTGAAAATGTGTAAGCACAATTCCCCACCAGAGCACACACAAACACACACAGCAGGTATACCAGAAATGCAAACTGCAGAATAATAAAACACGAAGAGGTTCCATCCTCCTTGGTCAGCCAGTCGGCTCTGCTCTTAAAGATTGCGAAGAGATTAAATAAAAAATGTTACTTCCACTGAGTGCAAATTCGAGATCGTGATTGCAAAAGATATTTTTGATTAGGGCCGGTAATTATCAAGCGCTCTTAAATCGATTTTAATTTTATGAAGCTCCTTAGTTCTAAATTTTTGATGCGTATTCACCAAGCACTAATAGGTTTGTGTCCATGCTAATTCGAATATGCGAAAAATTAGTTTTCGGATTTCCAAACGAGTTCTAAAATGAGTTTCCGAACTCTCTTTCGAACTGTGAGAAGTGGCAATGAAAAAGAAAACATTGTATTTTCCTGATTTTAGTCAGAATTAATCACGGCACATTTTATTTTTTATTTGGTTGGCGGTTCTTTTGACGGAAATGCTGGAGGCACTAAATTCGTCGGCATTTCTTCTTTTGCATTTCGCCAATGCAGCTTGTTCTTTGTTTGGTCTGAATGACAGTTCACAGCTGATTTCGAAAATTTTCGAAATTCCTATGTTATGAACCCTCTTAACTTAAGAGTGGGTGGGACCACTCATAAGTCTTATGAGCGCTAATAAATCTGCACTATTATTGGTTGGTGAATAGGTTTATGAAGCTCTTAGTTTAAGATTGGTCGGTGAATACCGGCCTAGATCTTAGCTTCTGGATGGGCGATTACGATAAAGATAAACTCTAAGCAATGCAACTGTGAAGGCCGCGTTCAATTTTAGTAGTTTCTCCGTGATGCGTGTTCAAATACTTTTAAACGTACAGTTTTAAGGAACCCTTTCATTTTCTGGGATAAAAAGTATCTTAAATGTTGACATAAGCTATCACTATGCCAAGTTTCATCAAAAACTGTGCTATAGTTTCCGCGTAATGCATGCACAGACAAACTAACACATTGGATCCCCTATAGTTTTTTTTATATGAAAGAAAGCAGACCCGGAAGTTCACAAATTACTTTTCTTTTTTATATTTATTTATACATGTACCTTATTCACATAATTTTTTTTTTTTTTTCGAGGGTAGGTGAAAAATCTTCCATGACACTATGAGAATAGCAAGCGCGTGCTCATAGTAGTGTCAGATTCTTACTGACTAAAAAAACACCACCCTTTGATATGATGTTAGATATCGCAACAAAGTATTGGGTTGTTCAATAAGTTCTGCGGTTTTTTTTGGTTAAAGTTAAATACACATTTTTGGTTTAAAATCATATATTTAATCCATCAAATATTGTCCATTCCGATCTATTACATTCTTCCAACGTTCTGGAAGAGACATTATTCCTCTTTTGTAAAAATCAGTAGACTTTTGGCTAAAAAAGTTTTCCAGGTGCGTTTTTATGTCCTCCTCGGAATTAAATTGCCTTCCGTCCAAATCGTTTTTTAGAGAGCGGAACAGGTGGTAGTCAGACGGCGCAAGGTCGATGGATGCTGCATTACCTCCCACCCAAAGGAATTCAGCTTTTCTTTTGTCACAAAAGCTGTGTGTGGTCTGGCGTTGTCATGGTGGAAAACAACGCCGTTCCTGTTCACTAACACTGGCCGTTTGTCTTCCACTGCCTGCTTCAAATTGTCGAGCTGAGAGCAATATTTGATGGCATTTATTGTCTCATTGCGTGGAAGCAACTCGAAGTATAGGACACCTCGCCAATCCTACCAAATGCTCCAATGCACCAAATGAGTAGGGTGAGGAAACCAAACATCCACCTTTTTCGTCATTCCAAGCCTTTTCAGTCTCTGTGAAACGGTTGTATGGGCAATGTTAAACCTCTGACCGATCTCTTGTGTCTTCAAATGTCTGTCAACGCTAACTGCAGCTAATATTTGATCGTCGTCTGTGGTGGGTGGACGTCCAGAGCGAGCAGCATCAGCAAAGGTCTTTATTGCCGGAACGAAAGCGTGTAAACCAGCGCTGACAAGTGTCAGCGCTAATTGCCGAATCTCCATACACGCTACAAATCTCCCGTTGCGCCTCTGTCGCTTTGACACCTTTTTTAAAGAAAAAAAGCAAAATATGCCTAAAATGCACTTTTTTATCTTCCATTTAAAAAAAAAAAATTGAGCACTTAAAACACGTCTGATCAAAACAAATTCTCGTAACAATGTAAAGAATAATCCTCTCTACTGGGAAAAAAAAAGTTTTCATAACGGTTTTATACACAGAGATTTTCTGAAGCGACAAACGCCACTTCCAAACAAAACCGTAGAACTTATTGAACAACCCAATATTAACTTATCAAGCAATTTTTCTATCATGAAATAAAAACGTTTGGCAGGTTACTTTCCATTGAAAGATCCTGCATATTCTGCAATCTAGACGCGGTTCATCCTTATCTCGCCAAGTCGAAAGGTTTCGTCCTTTGCAGTCGGCGCAATAAATTGCTCTCATCCAAAATTTGTAGGACTGTATTGTTGACATGTCCGATTAGTCGGTTTCTATGCTTTCTGGCGAAGCTTCTAGTTCCAGCTTCGATTGTCGGAATTTCGAGATCACTGTGGATATCATCGTTTCTAATATACCACGGTGCTTGGATAATTTCTCTAAGCACTTTATCACAGATAATATAGTTACATAGATATCGCATCCAGTACAAAAAAAATGGCAAATTTTCAATCGACTGGGATTTACTCGTGGGTCCCAGTTCGATCGAGCTTGTATGTATACCATGCTCAAACGGTTGTGAGTTGAGTAGCACGTTTTGTGAGATGTATGAAAGGATGATTCTATGTGTGAGGAATTTTCATCAAATAAAAAATAAATATCTACGTAGGTACATATGTATGTACATAGGTGACAGAGTCACATACATTTTTCAATGTATTTTTATTTTTCAGAAAAAGGTGTTCGATTTTTAAATTATTTATGTTTGCTTTATAAATAATTACGAGTATGATAAGGTAGGAACTTGGTACAATTGTGAAATTATGTCGTCTCATTATTTGATTTTTTTCTGAATAAACTTTATTATTAAAAGCATTTTGTAAGGTAATGAAAACGGTTGAAATTAGTTATCTCATTTGAATAAGTATAGATTTATTTTATGTTTATTCAAATGATCTTTTATTTTCTTGATAATATTTGCACCTTTTGATTTTTGCTGATTTTTCGCTTTTTTAATTCCCATGAGCAGTGTTTGCGCAATAAGACAAGAAGGGCAAAAGAAAGCAACTCTTGCGATGATAAAAGCATTCGTTTTTCTCATCAAACCAGCTGCTGTCACGGATATTTGTTATTCTTATGTATTCGGAGGCCATTGTTTCTCTTATTTTTCTTATATGAGGGCGATCCCGGAACATTCCATTGAAAACTTTAAAATTAAGCTTACAAACGTCAAACAATTCATCTGATGGTGCAAAGAGACTGCCAAAATCACTATTTTGAGAAAAATTTTTGGCAAATATAAAAAAACTCAGAAGGGCATGTTATTTTTTCATCTTTTCTCCAAAAAATTTCTGAACAATTTGAACAGTGGCTCTTTGAAGGCATTTTGTAAGCAATATATCCCGCAAAGTATCGCATTGCAACAGTCTCAAGTGTAAAATCAGTTTCTGTTTCTAGTTTGTTTATTATTTCTGTGTACAAAAACTCATCACAGTCTTCTTATTGTTCCTCATTCAGCAAAACAACATGAGTGCCCTTTGTTTGGACTATACCTAAGCTCAAAAACTGAACATCATCGTCCTTACAATTACTGTAAGTTGAGAAGGAAATAAGGTTTGACGAAAGACTTTTTGACATTAGTACACTGAATTCATAAGCAGATGGATTCTTATTATTACCACCTTTTATTCTGACAATTGAGAACAGGTTCTCTAAGATGTCTTGATGTACCCTCTTTGTCAGCAAGTAATCAGCATCAACAAACGTACCGTTGTTAATGTCCTCGCTTAGTAATAAAACTGCTTTAAGTGTCTGTTCCATTCCTTTCAAATAAAAATGTTTGGGTACATTTGAAAAATGTTGCATCGCTTGCAAATATATTACAAAATATATTATCTGTTTGCATGCAGCATTTCCAACAGTAACTCCACGTAGAAGCGCATTTTGTCGTATTGTGAGCCACTGTTCATGCAGTCAAAGGTATTGTTTAATGCCAGCGTAAAAGCTTGCGTTGCTTGAGCGTGTTGCGAAGTAAACTTTAAACAATTCAGGTGTTGAGCTGTTTGTATGGACAGCAGATGTTCTGCTAAATATTTGAGTCGCTAGGCACGCTAATTTTTTCAAAAGCATTAGGAGCTATATGTTAGCTAGTAAATTTTAAACAAGGTTTGGCAACGTTGTCGGTCTCTAAATTATATATTTCTCTGAAGACATCGAAAGAAACTAAACCATCGGGGGTGTTCAGATCCGATTTGAGTAACAGATTCCGCACTGATTTAAGTAAATGAGGAAAATCGTGAAGACGGCATATTTTTTGGTTTTCAAATGTCGTAAATGGGGTTTTTTCAGTCACATTCAAAAGTTGATACGCTTTCAACGCATACTTGAAGACGAAGATCCTTGCATATTTCAAAATTCTTTTTAATCAGCTGTTTTAAGTCATTCCCTTTTATTCCATTTTCTGAAACACAATAGTTAACAACGGTTTTCCATGAATTAAAAAGACCATTAAACATAAATACACAAATTTCATTAGCATTTGATTTTTTTCTTGCTGAACCTAAATCTTCGAATCCATCAATTAAGTCGTTGGTAGCATTGTAGGTCAGATTTCGGCGGATTCGAGTCTCATCGAAAACCAACACCACATACTTTTGACGATGACTCATTGATGCAATTTTAGATTTCAATATATTTTGAGCCATGTTTTGGTACACAGGCTGTAGACCTTTCACAGGAGCCCAACGATATAACGAAGCTATATGAGGAAGTCGAAAGCCCAACCCATCGCGTAGAAATGTATATGTATTTTGCGAGTGATAAAAAACATTTTGTGCAAGTTCTTTTTCTTCTGGGCTATACAAATTTGATTTAGAAAGCCCCATCAACATAAAACAAAATAACTTAGACTGCTCTGACGTATCCATGCTCTTAATTTGGGATACCAAACCTGAATACCTATTTTGTTCCTTTATTTTTAATGTAGAATGAGCTCTGTTCTTTAATCTAAGTTTTTTCTTTAAAGTCTTCATTTTCAAACTGAAAGAAGCAATACTTTTTTTTAGTTGAAAAATGTTTTTTTCCCGCTTCTCGATTGATTGCATTTCAAGCAGCCTAGATCTGAACTTGAATTTCTTCTTCTCTTACTATTCGAAGAAGAAAGATTTTCTAATTCATCAAATCGATCAATATCATTTTGCAAATTGAGTGTGGGAACTGCATCTCTTTTTAGCATTTTCCTGCCCACAAACTCACTCCAAAAATGATTTTGGCAAACAAAAAAATCTTATCGCCATTAAAACTACATGCTTTTTTCCGTAAATTATTTAAAATTTAATTTTTTTCTTTTGAGGGGCATGCAAAAATTTTTAAATTAGGAAAACCCCTTCTCGATTTCTTGCACTCCTGATTTCCTTTTATCATTCATTTGTTAGTCATGTTGTTAGATACACACAAGCCATGACAATGACACGATCGCTATTGAATCATACCATACCATCAGTTTGTTGTATGTACATACCTACATAGATATTGTTCTTTAACAGAAAATGGTTTTTGTATGACAGAAGTTTGCTTTGGTGTTTCTACGACACACTGAAGAGCAAGATTATTGCATGGTCTTGCAACATAATTTTATTTCGTTTGGTCTGAAAGAGTTCGATTAATCTCCTTTACTAGGGTGGCAACCAAGATCGATCGAGCCCACGAGTAAATCCCAGTCGATTGAAAATCGGATATTTTCTTTGTACTGGATGCGATGTCTATGTAACTATATTATCTGTGGTGCTACTCAACTCACAACCGTTTGAGCATGGTATACATACAAGATCGATCGAACTGGGACCCACGAGTAAATCCCAGTCGACTGAAAATTGGCCATTTTTTTTGTACTGGATGCGATATCTATGTAACTATATTATCTGTGACTTTATTTTGAAAAGCTTGTAAGATATTTGCATTTGTTTTCTTTGTACAACCCCAAAGTTGTGTACCATAGGTCCACACAGGCTTTAGCACTTGCTTGTATAAAATAAAAGCGGTTTGGATAGCGGTGTCATCGGCAAATGTAGCAAGGAGAGTACCATCTTCGTTCGGTATATCACGAGTATATAGCAAATAGAGAAGCGGCCCAAGATCGCTTCCTTGCGATACGCCGGCAGAAATTTCTTTGAGCTCCGAGTATTCGACTCCATGTCTAACACGAAAGATTCTATTCCCGATATATGAATCTAGAATATCGTATAAGCATTAGAGGGAGAACTTGTCGTAGTTTGCATTTCAAGCCATCATGCCACACCTTATCAAAGGCTTGCGAGACGTCAAGAAATACGCTTGAGTAAATCTTTTTTTCTTCAAGTGCTTTCTCGATTACGCCAGTAATTCTATGCACCTGGTCAATCGTCGAATGCTTGCTTCTGAACCCAAACTGGTGGTCAGGGATAAGATTATTTTCTTCTATAACATTCACATTCACATTCACATAATGGCCCCAGAAGGTGACATGAGTGAAAGCCGATAATCATCACAATCATCACTTTCATTTTTAACCGAAAACTGCTTTAAGCTCAATACACTTCTTCCATCTGGTCTTAGACGCCATTACATGAATTAAAAAAAAAAATATTTCCTTAAGGCCTTAAACAAAAATGTTTCCTTCAGTTTCGTGTTCAGTAGTAATCACTCTTTTGATTGCTGTTTGATCTCAGGGGTGTAGTGGCGAATACAGTTTTCATTTGTCGCTATAAATCTTATAGCGCTGTAAATATAAATCGCTCTTGATCGGTGAGAAACAGCTCCAAACATTCTACTACCAGTAGAACAGTACTTTCTGTTCAACTGGTATGGGCAACGCTGCTTTCGTTAAAGCACTTTTGAGACTCTAAATTTCGGTGTGGTATCTTACAGGCCATACTCTCCAACACAAACCACAAATAAATATTTAAAGGATTCAAGCCTGGGCTTCCTGGATGCCAATCGTTGGATGCAATAAATGCAGAAATATTAATTCTAACCCACAGCTGAGTTGTTTTGCTTTTTGTGCTGGATCAGAGTCTTCTTGGAAAACCCATCTTGCTCCGTTAAAAAGCAATTAACGACGCCTTCTAGAACGTCTTCTTGCTACACCTTTGTCCCAATTTTGATTTCTTTTTCGCAAAAATGATAAGCAGTAACTCCTTGACGGGATACTCCCACCAAACGTTTACCGAAGCAGGGTTATGGCCGCGTTGAACACTAGCAGTCGTATTTTTTGCTTTAGATGTTATTGCATATATTTTATCGTTTTGTTTATTAAAAACTTGGTGGATGGTTTTCGTCCGTAAAAATAGTATTTTCGTGTCCGTTGTTTGCGTGTCAGTGCAAGAGTGGGTTGCATCTTTTAAGCCTAACTTGCTTTAAATTATGCGTGAGTAGATGTCCAGTTGACAGACGAGATCATCCCGAATGAGCCTTGACATGTATCTGATGAATATATCCTTGTACAGGGAACGATCGGGCGAACACTTCTTGGTCTGTCTTGTAATTGAGACGATTCAACAAATCGATTTATAGTACGGTACATAAACATTTTTGATATCCCGAGCAAGTTTAGTAATTAAAAATTTGGTTAGCATTTTTACAGCAATATGATTTTCATTCATGTGGGGTATGATATCCATTATATCCGATCAGTAGCTGAAACCAAACTGGGTGATATTTGCTGCGTTTTGCAGTATGTGTTCTGAAAAAAAAGGTAATGGTACTATTCCCAATGTATTCATACATTTTGCGCTGGAGGTTTTGTAACAGAATTTAGGGCAGGACTAGGTAGAGAACAACTACATTGCACTTTTTAAAACCATTTTACGAACAAGAATAAGTACTGCGATTTTAATCTGCATCTAGCTCAACTAATTGTCATTCGCTTTATAGAATAATATTTGCTAGAAATGTTTATTCACTAGTATTAGAGTTTTGTTGGAAGATGCCTCTTGTTTGTGCTTTTATTTACATCGCCTAGTGAGTGAGTTCCCACGCAAGCACACATCATATTACAAATAGTTTTTATACGTAACTGGCGCTTAGATAAAAATTTCCAATTGCATGAACGATCATTTCAAGTTTTCAAAGTAACTAGTAAGTTAGTGCAGTTTATAAAGAAGAGTCTTATAACTTATCTAACGAGACATCTCATAAGTCACCTATAATAAGCCTATTGCACTTCCAAATATATAACAACATCTTTCCAATTATTTGTTCAACAGATGACAACACACCAAATGGTCCACAAGCTAACGAACCTAATAACGAAGATGGTGCTGCAAATGCGTCTGGTGATGCAACCGCCCCAAAACCGGCTAAACCGAAGCGAACGCGTAAACCTGTGTCAACGGTAACCAAAAACAAAGAATCTTTAAACGCCCGTTTGGACACAGTTCCGCTCACGGATCCCGTGTTTGGAAAACTAAACTCTATTGTCGGCAGCATAAACAGCTCCAATCGTCTGCTAAATAATATCCTTCATTGTACTGACTCCGAACTGCGTCTGCGATTAGATTTTCCCTTTTGGGACGGAACCGCCATAGAGGCAATCGATTACACCGAAGAATTTGACTGCACCGAAGAACCAAAAAAACTTTGTGACAAATTAATGGAAATTAATTTCGACGAGTTAAAGCTACGCCCAATGCACACTGGATATGTGATTTCGGACACACCCGAGGACATTGATGATGAAGCGGAGAAGGAAAATCGCAGTGACTCACCGTCGCCGGCGTTCGAGGATGAAATCAATCAGGAAATGTCTATGGCATTCGATATAAACGCCGATGTGGAACCTATTCCATTGACTGCGCAAACAGCGCCCATTGTTGATGTGGACTTCGGGGACTATGAAGACCTGACCAGCGAGGAACGTATTGCAATAAACCAGTGCAAGGGGTTGCGAAAAGCGGCGGTGCTAATAGAAGATCTTCGTCCAGTCGATGCCTCATCGAAATTGGAGTATTCCTATCGGCCGTTGGATAAAATCAGTCAGTTTTGGGCGGGACCATCGCATTGGAAGTTCAAGAAAAGTCGTGCTCGCAGCAGTGTAATGGGTCAGCAGCAACAGCAAGCAGTGAGTAAGCAACCACACACTACACGCGGCCGACCGAAGCAACGACAGTCGAAGTATGTCAACTTTGGTGAGTTTCACGATGATTTGTTTGCTAAGTTGGACGATAAATTCAAGTCACGCAAGACCAACGTCCAGAAGAAGTGGGATGCGCGGAAACTGAAACTCCCAACGGACCTGCAAATCGATCCAAATATGTTCTATAAATTCCGTTTCGCGCCAGGCATTCCAGTCGAAGAGGATGTCGTTGAGTCCCAGACGCCACACCTTCAAACCGAATCAGCATTCGACGGTTTCGATGCTGACGAACCGCATCACATTGATGGTGATGATCATCATGGCGGTGACGATGGCGGTGGTCGTGACAGCGATGGATTTGATTTGTTAGCCGGAGGACCCAATGACGGTGGGGGCTTGGATGTTACACATGCTGGGGACGGAGAAGCGGAAGGGGACGCGACAATTCTAGAGATTGCCACCGATTTCGATGGTGCACCAAACCAGGTTACAAAAATTATTGTACCGTTTGCCAAACGTGCTAAAGTGATCGACATGAAGAATTTGAAGAAGTGCTGTACGCAGCTAATGAAAGGCCAGATGAGCAAGCCGGTCGTTGGAAAAATTCCCGAGTTGCCAATACCCAAGGATGAGGAGTACGCACCTGGCTTAGCGAGTTTTCAGGAGATCTATGCTCATTTGCCGGAACTTCTCACGCCGAGTATGACAGAGGCCCTCTCACCATCAGTGGCGTTTTACTCAATATTACATTTAGCTAATGATTTTAACTTAAGGCTGATACCACAGACGGATTTAAGTGATTTCAAGATTCGGCAGGTGCTGTAGAAATGGGAGTGGTGGGCCACCATATTTTTTTGTCATTTAACACTTTGTTTCACACATTTTGTAACTAATGTTAGTCGTTTAAAATAAAAGAAAACATAAGCTGCTTTCAGCTGAAACAACGAGTTGTGAATTCTTCATTGTTTTACAGGATGTTTTCAGGCCATGGATCTAGCTGTACGTGTCTAGGATTCCAGATTTGGCACTCTATGTTGCTCAAAACTTTTTAAATCGCCTCGAATACTAATTTATTAAACTTTTGTGCTGAACTCATGGTTAAGGGTGGGTATATGTATGTTCTGCTCACATACACATGAGTAACATATACCTTTGTGTGTATAACAGAGCTGGTCAATTATAATTTCAATTAATTATTCGCTCTCCAAAAATTTGTCTTAAATGTGCCTTTGTGACTCGGGTAGTGGCTCCATCCTGCTGAAACCACACCTCAGACCTCTTTTCAACAGCAGGACATACGTAAGAATGTACATACATATGATGTGTACGTATGTACATAATTATATACTAACGACCAATGGTTGGAAATATATCTGGCAATAAGCTGAAGTAGCTTAAGTCGACTTGAGTCAAAATTGAATTAATTACAGAAAAAATGTTCCCAATTACACAAAGTATTCTTTTTCAATTTTTTATTTGCATATCTGTAAAGACTACCGAGTTACTGCTAACAGAGTAGTGGCGCAATTCAAAAATTTCATATGATTTTCACATACCTAAGCGACAACATTTAACACCTCTCCTGGAAAATTGTACAAATGGACTTAAGCTACTTGAACTTATTGCCACAGATGTACGTTTACGTGCCGTCTTAAACGGTCTTAAGTGTATTATTTCTATCAGTGCGATGTGTATGGTATATCCATACGTATTTCTAAAGTTCTTGTATCATAAAATAAAGTACTTTAATAAGGGATCCTATCTTTCTTCCATCATATCTTCCAAAAGGAGCCACATTTATGAAATTAAAAAAAAAAAATTAGAGAATTTTATTTCACCTTGTAATCTTTAACCTTGCATACAGAATGAGCACGACGTTCAGTTCTTCCGATTATGTCAATGTCTTCGGCGTAAGCGAGTAGTTGTAGAGACGTATTATGTTAAAGAGACCGCATGATAGCACGTGACCTTGTCTTAGACGTTTCCTGACGTCGAACGGTTCGATAATGCTCTTACCGACTTTGATGCTGTAGTGTGAACATTTTGTCAATGGTGGACCTTCCCGTCCTGAAACCGCACTGATAAGAAGCTATCAGGTTATTGACGGTCAGTTTTAGGCGTTCGCATTATACGGCTGACAGGATCTTATATGCGCAGTTCAGAGGGTCTCCTTTCTTCAGGATCAGGCAAACGATGCTGAGGTTCCATTAATAGGGCATGCTTTCGTCCGACCAAATTTTACAAATAAGCTGGTGTATTCTTCTTACCAACTCATCTCCTCCTGCCTGGAAAAGTTTGTCGGTAAGGCCGTCGGCTCCAGCAGTTTTTTTTATAATTTGCGCGCACTCAAAGCGTTATGAATACATGTTAATATGTTTACGCACAGTGCGGGTGTTGGAAAGGATAAAGAGAGAGAGAGAGACAGAAAGAGAGAGAGAGAGAGAGAGAGAGAGAGAGAGAGAGAAAGATTGTGTTAGTGGTTTTGCAACTCAGTTGTTATGTTTCAGAGAAACTCTGGGTGTGGCGTCCAGATAACTGGCGAGATATTTGTTATTTTTTGTCTTTGCGTCTGATTCACTGTATTTTTTCCCGACTACCTGACAGCTGACTTTATGGCAGGTCTTGTGCTCAAACATGGTGCCACCTATCACAAGGCGGTTGGCATCGCAGAAATCCACAAACTTTTCGCCGTTGTCATTGCGGTTGCCTAGTCCATGCTTCCCGATTACATGTTTGAGCCTTGAGCCCTTCGTTGTCGTTTCCTACCTTGGCATTCAAATCCCCCATTAGTATGACAATGTCTCCATTTGGTGTTGTGTTGAAGACGGCACTTAAGAGATTGTAGAAGCTCTTCTTTTCGTCCTCAGACGAACTATTCGTTGGGGCGTAACACTGGATGATGGCGGCGCGTTGTACTCTAGTCCGGAATTTCGCCGTCAAAATCCTATCACCATGAGGCTGCCAGGAAATTAGGCCCTTGCGTGCTATTGTTGTTAACAGTAGTCCGACTCCATATTCCCGCGGACTTCCGGATGGTTTTCCAGAATAGAGTAGTACAGTGCTACGTGTTGGGGACTGGTACTCGCCCGCTTCTAACCATCTTACTTCACTTACCCCCAAAATGTCCACTTTATAACGCATGAATCATATGTTTTCCAATTGGATGGATCTGGCATTGTAAGGACCTTCTCTTTTCGAGTCGAGGAGCGTCTTTACATACCAGAATCCTATCTTTGTCCGGGTACAATAGCCAAAAGTCGTCAACATGTGATCATTCCTTATCCGAGGCATAGTGTCGGTTTCAGTAGCGAGCTTTCTGATACCATGGCACATTTATAATATTCCCAGTCACCGACTATCCTCTGAACCGGCAGTATCGTTCTCTCCGCGCATTCGGTTCAGTTTCGTTAGTGATATCCCGCTATTTTAATAGCTACTCTCTCCTACCGCTTTTCTCATCCCATCTATTTCTTTCCCACATTAGTGAAAAAAAAATAAAAATAAAAAAAAACAAGTGTTAAGTGCATCTTTTTACATGGCCTCATGGCCGCCTGCTCATTCGGGCAATCGGTTTAGCGGTCTCGAAGTAGACGCGCCGTCCGAGCCCAAAATCAAGACGAGAAAAAAACCTAACTTATCCCCAATTGATCTAAACAGCTCGCTCCCAATACACATGTCTACAAACAACCCTAGATTCATTATTGTCGCCTCAGCTTCCGAAGATAAACCTCTCTCCTCCTTCAGTGTCTTTTTGCTTAAAAAAGCCATCGACAGTATAAGTACCTCATACGACTCAATTACTCAACTACGCGATGGTAACCTGCTTATTTTGGTTAAGTCACAAAAAATTGCTGAGCTATTTCTTAGAAAAAAAAATCCCTCGAACCTCTGCCCGATCACCGTGACACTTCATACGAACCTCAACTCATCGAAAGGTACGGCGTATGCCCCATGCCTCACCAACGTTTTCGAATCGGAAATCATTGAGGAAATGAAAGGCCAAGGAGTAACCGATGTCTTCAAGTTCAAAAAAATGGCTGACGACAACCTTCGCGCGACAGGTCTCGTTCTATTCACTTTTGATCTCTTCCGCCCACCAACTACACTAAACATAGGCTGGTACAACGTTAAAGTTGAGGAGTATTTCCCTAACCCCATGCGCTGTCGCAACTGCCAGTTGCTAGGGCACACAGCTAAAAGATGCAAAGGAAACCCTTCTTGCGAACAGTGCAACCTTCCACCCCACATTCCTGATGCGTGCACACGCACTTCCTGCGCTAACTGTCTTGAGGAGCACCCATCTTCATCTAAATCGTGCAAAAGGTACCTACAAGCTAAGGAGATACTAAAAATAAAAACCTTGAAAAAATGTTCCATAGCAGAAGCCAAACAAATATTTAGAGAGCAAAACCCTACTCCAATATTTACATCAACATATTCCTCAATAGTAAAAACGTCCACTCAGCCAGAATCTACTCTCCCCTACTCAAACTTTAATCAAGATAGCTCCATGAACCTCAATAACATTCCCACCTCAAAACCAGCTACATCTCAAGATAAAATGCAACAATCAAATAAAAAAAAAACAAACCGTTTCCTCGTTTCCATCAATTACTCCAACACAAAAAACTACTCAGATATCTAACGGCCATAGCTGTCGTGGAAGTTCATTTAATTCACACACTCACACAGAGAGAACACCAAACATTCCACCACGTAGCTCAAGCATAAACACACCAGTTACACACTCTCAATCATTTTCATCAAACTCAAACATGCCTGACACTCAATTAACTACATCTAGCTCAAACGCCCTACACTCTCGAGCTTCTACTCAAACATCCACTCCATCCTCCTCCTCCCCGAATTCTTTACCATTAAACTCACGTATATCTACAATAAATAATGCAATTTCTGTCTTAAAAAGTAATCGACATCACTTTAACAGATCTGAAAGTGATAATGACGATGTATAATCACAATTATTGCAACCAATACCCCGACTCTGTGGCCCAGGAATTGGTTCCACCGAACCCCTTAAGGAGTTCGGAGGCTTCAGCATCTGGGTCACGGAGTCTTCACCACTTGAACACCACAAATTTACCAACCCAAGATTTCTTACAATATAACACTGCGAATATTGTAAACAAGTCACCCTTACGTTCACTGTCGTTAATTAAAGTTCTTCAGTGGAATATTAATGGTTACATTAACAACTACCACGAACTCCAACTTTTGATTAACGAACACAAACCTGCCATTATTTCAATCCAAGAATCCCACCTACCAGCCAACACTACCTCTAAAGCTCCAAAGCAATATGAAACTTATTTCCACAACTTACCCACTAACAAAAGTGCAACATAAGACTGCGGTCTACTGATACACAAATCAATTCCGCACACACATCTACAAATTAATTCTAACATTTCGGCAGTGGCAGTCGAAATTAATCTCAAAATAAAATTCACAGTTATATCTTTATACATTCATCCTACCCAACCATTCTGTGCTTCGGACCTTGACGACATTGCGAGGATATTCGTTACTCCAGTTTTACTCACAGGTGATTTCAACTCCTGGAGCCCACTCTGGGGCTCTCCGGTGAGGAATCCTAGAGGAAAAACAGTCGAGAACTTCATAACTAACTCTAACCTCTCCGTCTTAAATGACGGTAGCCCCACTCACTTCTCCACCCATAACACCTTAACACACGTTGACCTAACTCTAATTCCCCCCCACTCATACCTGCTGCTTCTTGGAAAAGTTTCAAGAATCTTCACGGAAGCGACCACTTTCCGATACTGACTTTGATCCGCTTCGGAAACGGGAGCGATAAGTTAGTCAAGCCAACCGTCAAATTCCAGATTGATCGTGCGGATTGGAATATTTTCAAAACTAAACTCTCTGAATTTCTTAATAACAGCGTCCCGTCCCAAAACATTAACCAAGAGACAGCCACAGTCAGCAAAGCACTACGGTACGCAGCGAATCTTTCTATCCCACAAACAAAATGCGTCTTACACAAGCATTTGTTCCATGGTGGAACCCTGAGATCGCCATCCTTCGGAAGAATAAACAATCTGCTTGGAAAATATTCAGGAAACACCCGACAGATTCCAATCTCATAAAATACCGTAAGGCCAACGCCATGTTCAGGAAGAAGGCTAAAGAAACAAAAAGAGAATGCTTCCAAAAATTTACAGCCAATATAAGCCCTACTTCAACCAGCAAAAGACTTTGGGCCGATATCAAAACGCTCACCGGGAATTTCACCCCTTTTACCATAAAAGTGTTAAATATTGGTTCTGATACCTACACAGATCCTTCGGTGATCTGTGAACATTTTGCTGAGATCTGGTCAAACTACTCCAGAGACTCTAACTTTTCGCCTGAATTTCAAGTCGCTAAACAATTATCAATTAATAACACTGTAGTAGAGTACAGCCTTACCCCATCTGCCAAGTCAATCGACTCACCTATAAGCCTCATTGAGCTAGAAAGCTGTTTACAATCAGTTAAAGGAAAAGCACCGGGCTACGACCGCATTTCGTACCCTATGTTAAAAAATGCTCCTACAGCAGCAAAAAAACGAATTCTTGCCCTATACAATAACATCTTTGCATGTGGTACAGTTCCCCACTCGTGAAAAACTGCGACGTTAGTGCCGATACCTAAGCACAACAAGCAATTGACAGACACTAATGGTTATAGACCCATATCCATGCTCTCATGTACAAGCAAGTTGCTAGAAAAAATTATTGCTACTAGACTCCTTTGGTATTTAGAAAGAAATCATTTCTTGAGGCATAACCAAGTCGCTTTTAAACATGGACGCGGTACTTTAGACTCACTTTTACACATTGACGAACTAGTCACCTCGCCTCTATCTTGCAAAAACCACATCTCAATCCTCTCCCTCGATTTCGAGAGGGCGTTTGAACGCATTGGAATCCATATTGTCTTAAACAACCTAAGAAAATGGAAGGTTGGTGAAAATATGCTCTCCTTCATCAAGTCATTTCTACTGAACAGAAAATTTAGGACAAAAATCAACAATGTTTACTCAAAAATACACAGCTTGGACAACGGCATTCCCCAGGGCTCTCCCCTATCTGTGTTGTTGTTCATAATTGCATATGACGAAATTAGCTCAATCATCTTACAGTTCAAAAATATCGATGCTGATGACTTGTATATACTTTCCAGGTGTAACGACATCAATCGCATAAAAGACATCTTTAAAGATATTCTTGATTGCCTTACCAACTGGTGTATCCAATCTGGTGCCGTTATATCCATGAGCAAAAGCAAGCATCTTCATACATATATGTAAAAAAAACTCGTTGTTCTAGCTTTGTTTTAGATATTAACAATGTACTAATACCGACTGTTAATAACTTACGTATATTAGGAATCATTTTTGATAAAAAGTTTAACTTTAAGGAACATTGCCTAGATTTGAGAAAAAAGCTAGCTACCAGACTTAACGTAGTTAAGTATTTATCTTCTAGTCATAGTGCTGTACATATTAATTCTCTTATTAAAGTATCCAAAACAATCTTATTATCTAAAATTGACTATGGTCTGGTTATTTACGGAAAGGCGGCAAAATCAACACTACAACTACTAAACTCAACGTATCACGCAGCTCTCAGGTCCAGTCTACGAGCATTTAGAACATCTCCAACCAAAAATATTTTGGTTGAAGCCGGCGCCATAACCATCGAAGATCGAAGAGAAGTCCTTACGTCCCGGCTCGTTCCTAAAATTTGCGAGTCGTATAGCTCGCCAAGAACAAGCGATGCAAAAAAAATTCTGAAACGAAGTAAAACCCCAAAACTGTCCTCTACGATGCACAGAGCACTCGATTTCGCAAAAAGCTTAGGACTTAGCCCAACCGTTAAACCTCTGCCTACTGAAATACATCCTCTTTGGACGCTACCACAAAACGCAGTAGACACTATGCTCTCTAAGTTAAAGAAGGACGCTACTCCAAAAGAAACATATCTCCAACTTTTTAATGAAAAAATCAGCCCGTTCAACACAACTTGGGATATATTGTACACAGACGGCTCCAAAAGTGACGAGGGTACTGGCTATGCCATAGTTAACAACCAAGGTCACATTATATATGCTGAAAAGATTCCGGGCTACTTCTCGATATTCTCCACCGAAGCTCTAGCGATTCTTAAGGCCACAGAACTAGCGATAACGTCAAATAGGAAAACGGTTATCTGCTCAGACAGCCTCTCCACCTTAAACGCTATACGGAACATAAGACACCGATCCGCTTTTATAAACAAAATCCGCGGCAATATCAGTAGACAACACCCAAAACTCAAGTTAATTTGGGTGCCAGGCCACTCCGGAATAAAGGGAAATGACCAAGCAGACAACGCAGCCAGATCCACTTCCTTGGGAACGGACTCCACCTTTTACCCCCCCACTAAAACCGAGAAAACAGGAAGAAAACAGGAATGGACCCATTACACGCACCACTACTCCGCTCTCAATCCAAAGGCAGACCCAGCCATTTACCCAACGAGCACGACGCACAAAATGAACGAATGTTTCCTGAGACTTCGAATCGGTCACACACAATTAACACACAGTCACCTACTTACCAAGGAAAATCCTCCCAACTGCCACCTATGCCAATCTGATATTAGTATTTCCATAAAACATTTAACATTAGAATGTCAAAAAATTGATTCACTGTGCAAATATCTTTTTCATAAAAATTTCTTATCCCTGTTGTCAGTTCCCTCAGAACAAAATATAAAAAATGTATATAAAATTCTATCAATTACCAACTTAACTAACAGCATCTAACCTTAATTAAGAATACGTTGATGCGGGGGCGACCGAGTGGGTATAGACAAGGCATGTCCGATTTTGTCTGTGCTCACTCGGTCTTCTCCCGCATCAGGGTTATCTGAACTTATGAATTAAGCCTATTTTTTCTTAAGTCTCAGCCTAAAGCCCTGGTAGCTAGCGCTGTAATTGTACATTATTTTGTACATTCATTGTACACTTAATAAGTAATAATAATAATAATAATATTTCTTAGCACTTTGTAAAAGTTTTTTTTGTAGTTTGTAGAATTTTAATGTTACTTAAATTGGTACAACCCCAGAGTTGTATACCATCTTAAATACTATAAAAGTAAAGTCGATTTTCCTTGTGAACACAGTTTCTCGAAAACTACTAGACGTAGATACTTGGAATTTTGCACAGTCTAAGGTCTAAGGCCGGTATTCACCGACCAATCTTAAACTAAGAGCTTCATAAACCTATTCACCAACCAATAATAGCGCAGATTTATTAGCGCTCATAAGACTTATGAGTGGTCCCACCCACTCTTAAGTTATAAGTGCTCATAACTTAGGAATTTCGAAAATTTTCGAAATCAGCTGTGAACTGTCACTCAGACCTAACAAAGGACAAGCTGCATTGGCGAAATGCAAAAGAAGAAATGCCGACGAATTTAATGCCTCCAGCATTTCCGTCAAAAGAATTGCCAACCAAATAAAAAATAAAATGTGCCTTGATTAATTCTGACTAAAATCAGGAAAATACAATGTTTTCTTTTTCATTGGCATTTCTCCCAGTTCGAAAGAGAGTTCAGAAACTCATTTTAGAACGCGTTTGGAAATCCGAAAATTAATTTTTCGCATGTTCGAATTAGCACGGACACAGACCTATTAGTGCTTGGTGAATACGCAGCAAAAATTTAAAACTAAGAGCACAGATAATAAACTTACCCAGATGTCGCATCCCCATACAAAAAAATGTTGATCTTTTTTGCGATGAGCAAACAACGATGGGCAAACAAAAAGCTTTTCTGCTTCGCAAAAAAAAAAAAACCGAAAATAAATTTTCTGTGCGAAAATCATTTTCTTTTGCTTTGCGGAAAGCTTTCACCACCAGCGTAGAGTTTGTGACATACCCACAGCGAAATATATTTTTTTGTTTTGTTTTGTATTCTCGTATTTTTGTCCTGGCCTGCGACTTTGGCACGGTGAGGAACAGACAGAGCAGAAATATACCTACATATGTTCATTAAATTAGGTTAGGTTAAGATCAGGAATAATTTTAATGCGATCTGCGATGATGTTAAGAATTTGCAGGTACGGTACAAACAATTTAAATAGTAGGTACTGTATGTATTGTAGGCTAACTTTATTTTACTTTAGTTTATTCATATGTATATAGGTATGTACGTATTATAAAATTGAGGCTGAGATAAATAATTATGTTTATTTATTTCCTAATTGTTTGAATACATCTGTCTTTTACAAATCCTTGTGGTACTCCTACTCTCATTTACAGTATGTTTGATGTTTGCTCCTTACATTTTACATAAAAGAAGAGGTCTGAAAGGTAGCCATAGCTACTCTTTTATTATTTTTTTGTTCATGCACGTTTAACAATAGGAAACAAAATCAACTCTGCTCTTAGCCCACTTTAGTTAAAGGCATTTACGTGAAAATGCATTTGCAGAATATTTTTGTCTTTAGACATTTACATAATACATATTAGAAGTATGATTTTTAGCTATTCACAGTGCCTTAACCAAAGTGGTTTCTAGGGGACACGAACGTGGACGTGGCAGAATATTGACCCGCCACCACCTCCCTTACCTCACCACCGCCTTAGTTTTTTTTTTTAAATATTCATACATTATGTACATATGTAAATATTTATTTTAGTTTACATATTCATTTAATTTTGCAACTTTTTTGTCTTTTGTTTTGGATTCCTTTTCTTGTTTATGATCTTGTCAATAAACCACGTACAATTTTTCCAAAGCAGAACTACCACAAGGAAATTGACTGTATCAATTTTGTGCGAATAACATTTATTTGTCGTTTCAAACCAATCTGGATAGTGCAATTTACTATATTTTCTCTAAGATTAGATGCAAATGGAATTTCTGAAAGCAAGTGGTAAATACTTGTATATGAAGTTGACATATTTTGCAGTATTTGTCTGATGGCCAGACAAGTATTGGATTTTCATTCGAGTGTTCATATTCTTTCAATTTGATCAATACTTCCGTGAGATCGAAGTTGTTTTTGTCCTTCGTCATTTCTTTGACACAGTTCTCACAAACTCCATTCATTTTTTTAAGTGTTTTAAAAAAAAAACAGTAACCTGCAAATACCTTGTGGCTATGTCATTCATTTCTGTCATTTCTATTGAAATCGTGTCTTCATCTGGTAATTCTATCGCTTAAGCAGAAGGGTTTATAATTCGCATTGATTGCCTGAATTTGTTTTAAATATGATTGCATTTCTTTTAAAAATCCAATATTTGCGTAATTTCGAATAAGTGCAGGTCTTCCATTCAATAAATCCAATATTTTATTGATTTTATTTATAAATTCTGCTGTTGGTTGCGCAGACTGTGCAATTTTCTCTGAAAATTTATTCAAGCGCTGTAATGCATTAATTGCGCAAGTCACGGATCTGCTAGTTTCACATTCATTTTTTGAAATTCTGTGGGATCTATATGAGCATATTTTAGTTTTGGACACATTTTTGTGGTATTATTTCTCTCTGTATTATAGATATACTCAATTATTTTCCAGCTTACAACTCCATCCAGAGTTTGTAAGTCTGACCTTAAAAGATAGTTTCTTACACTTTTGATTAAATGTGACACATCATACATTCCATACACTTTTTTTTCTTTATAAAGCAAGAAACTGTTGTCCTCATCCAGCTTTAATTTATTGAAAAGGCTTCGATTCGTAGGGCCTTGGTCACAGCCAAGGCCGTAACTAGGGGGGGGGGATCACAGGGGTTTGATCCCCCCCCCGAAATTCTTAACAAGTGCACTTTTTTTTAAAACAAAAAAACAGAGCAATAAGTAGGTAACACGATTTTGTGCCAAGAACTTCTAGCAAAATGCCAATCCAAAAAAAAATTAGCCAATTCGGCAACAGTGCAGTAATTTCCCATTTACCTAAAAGCAAAAAGATTCAAATCAAATCAAGCTATAGCATTGACTTTTTTCAATTAAAAGTACCTACGCGCCGTTCTTCTGACTGACATGTCATCGGCATAAGCGAGTAGTTCTACAGACTTGTAAAAGATTGTACCTCCGGTGTTGGCTTGTGAGTTTCGTACAATTCTCTCAAGTACTATGTTAAAGAGATCGCATGATAGCGCGTCACCTTATCTAATACCTTTCCCGACATCGAACGGTTCGGAAATGTCCTTACCGACTTTGATCGAGCAGCGAGAGTTCTCCAACGTCATTCTGCACAAACGGACGAGCTTGGCAGGGATGCCAAGACCAGACATGGCTCTGTATAACTCGTCTCTAAACACGCTATCATAGGCAACTTTGAAATCGATGAAGACGTGGTGCGCATCGATTTTATATTCATGGGTCTTTTCCAAGATATGTCGTAGTGTGAATATTTGGTCAATGGTGGACTTTCCCGGCCTGAAACCGCACTGATAAGGACCTATCAGGTTGTTGACGATCGGTTTTAGGCGTCCACATAATACGGCAGACAGGATCTTATATGCGATGTTGAGGAGACTTATACCTCTGTAATTGGCGCAGTTTAGAGGGTCTCCTATCTTCAGGATCGGGAAAACGATGCTGAGGTTGCATTCATCGGGCATACTTTCGTCCGACCAGATTTTACAGATGAGCTGGTGCATGCTCCTTACCAACTCATCTCCTCCTGCCGTGAAAAGTTCGTCGGCAAGGCCGTCGGCTCCAACAGCTTTGTTGGATTTGAGTGTAGATATCGCTATCCTCACTTCATTCTGATCGGGTTGACGGGAATCTTGACTGCCATCGTCACTGTTGAATGGCTCATTCTGCCTGGCAGCGGAATATTGATCATCATCGCCGTTTAACAGTCTGCAGAAGTGTTCCTTCCATATCCTCAGCACCGACTGCGATTCTACTACTGTTATGTATTGGGGAAATGCTCTCACACACACACTCTCGCTTTCCATGTTCTTCATTCCACCGTTCGATTTCTGCTGGCTAACATCTTTTCTACGTGCAGTTGGATCGCGACCGTCACTGAAGTAACAAGAGTTTTGTTAAGAATAATTGTATTAATTAAGTTAAATAAAGTTTGTGTGCATATGTAAAACTGGCGCAGTCGGTAGGATCACCGAATATCCATAAATAATATATTTATTTACATGTGCACATGAGCCCTAGCAATTACTTTTTTTTTGCCTATAATCTCTTTCGATCGGGGAAAAATCTGGTTCCGTTATTGCGAGCCGCTATCTATATAAACTAAAAAACGTTCTGCACACGTGCGCTGTAAATTTTGTGCTGTTCTGTGCTGAGCTGTGGATGCAATCTCGCACAATTGCATTTGCATTATAAGCAGAAGCCAATACTGCAGTAAATGCCATCGAACCCGGTCCAAGGTGACCCCGAGAACACAGAATCGAAGCCATTGGATTCACACCTCATCGCCACCACGAGCACAACTTTACATAGAATGGCGAACGTTGGAAACCTGGAGCCGTTCGATATGACCCACCCAGAGACCTGGACATCATACTACGCGCGATTTGAGCTGTACATGCTGGCCAATGACGTGCAGGCGGCTGATCGTCGGAAAGCCATTTTTTTGGCATTGGCTGGGGCACAACTTTTTGACCTCCTGTCGTCATTGGCATCTCCAAAGCAGGTAAGTGAAATGACCCTCGATCAAATTAAGATCATTTTGACTAATCATTTCTCTCCTCCGCCTTCGGAAATTGCGGCATTCTTTAAATTTCACAAACGCGATCAACAACCCAACGAGGGATTTTCGGATTATGTGGCAACTTTGCGGAAATTAGCAGTGGATTGCAACTTTGGCACCGCATTGGAGCGTATGCTGCGTGACCGTTTAGTCGGCCTGCGAGACGAAGCACTTCAACGGAATCTACTCGCTGAAACCGACTTGAAGTTACAAAAGGTGATCGATCGCGCAACCACAGCTGAATCAGCTTCGAAACACGTGCTCGAAATTCGACATCCGGACCACGTGCACTACATCTCGAAGCATGGAGGTATCAATCCACGCCATCATCGCAGCAGTCCACAACACTCTCGAGGCCAAAACGAAAGTCAAGCTGTGCAACGGATGTGGAGGTCAACAACCTCGAACTCAGTGCCCATACTTGGACACGAAATGCTCCTCATGTGGAACCAAGGGGCATCTACAGCGTGTATGTCGTTCCTCATCTATACCCAGCTCGTCATCTCAGAAGATGACACCCAATGCTACCCGTCGACCCAAGAAATCAAATTCGCAGTCCATCAATCAAATCTCACCGTTCGTCGATTTGAAGAAGTCTGCTACCATTGTGATTAATCAACACTCGTGCAAATTCGAAATAGATTCGGGGTCGAATTATACCATAATGTCGTCTTGAACGTTTCATGACGTGTGGCCTACCACAAAGCCGGCCATTCACAAAAGTGATTTGCAGCTCATGGATTTTCAACGTAATCACATCCCAATCAAAGGTGTAGTGGACGTGAACATCTGCTTCAACGGAAAACAAATTACAGACCAATTACAGACCCCTCGGCATCAGCATCCAAGGTGTCAACTTCGTGACGAAAGCAGCAACGATCCAGAACGTTCTCTCAAAGTTCCAACATTTGTTCTCCGAAGAACTTGGCAGATTCACGGGAAAGCCTGTGTCACTCCAAGTTGATCCATCAGTTCAACCGATTCGTTACCCCCCACGTCGTATTCCATTGGCAACCAGGGGACTCGTCGAAGCAGAACTGGATCGACTGTGCACTCAAGGGATTCTCGAGCCAACCGAATACTCTGACTGGGCCACTCCCATCGTACCCGTCCGTAAGAGTGATGGCTCTATTCGAATCTGCGGAGACTACAAATCAACGCTCAACAAGGCAATCAAGCCTCATTGTTTTCCGATACCAGCGATTAGCACACTGCTCTCGTCCATAGAGGGGGGAAGCCTTTTCGCTAAGCTTGATTTAGCTCAAGCCTACCAGCAATTGTCCGTCGATGAACAGTCCTCATTTCTGCAGACAATCGTAACTCATAAGGGTGCTTTTAGAGTGACTAGATTGCAGTTTGGAATATCATCAGCCCCAGGTATTTTTCAGAATTTTATTGAGACTCTCCTTCGAAATATTCCAGGGGTTTTGCCGTATTTTGATGACATCATCTTAATGGGAAAAACTGAAGAAGAACTTGCTGATCGTCTAGATCAGGTTCTCACCCGTTTTGACAGTTCTGGACTTCGACTCCGGAAGGATAAATGCAAGTTCGGCGCCTCAACAATTGAGTTTCTAGGTTTCAAGCTCGACTCACTTGGAATAAGGCCATCCCCAGGGAAAGTTAAGGCCATTCAGAATGCATCGGCACCTACCGATAAGAAACAGTTGCAGGCTTTCCTTGGCCTGCTAAACTTTTATCATGCGTTTTTGCCTCACAAAGCAACGATAGCTGAGCCGTTGAATCGCCTCCTCGATAAGAATGGTCGGTGGTCTTGGACGACGGAACACCAGCGGGCGTTCGAAAATCTCAAGAAGCTCGTGATTTCCGATCGAATTCTGGTGCATTATAATGAGAACACTCCTCTAGTAGTTGTTTGCGATGCCTCACCGTATGGAATTGGTGCCGTCATCAGCCATCGTTCACCGGACGGTGCTGAAAAGCCGATAGCATTTTATTCTAGAACACTATCTAAAGCAGAGAGGAACTACGCTCAAATTGATAGAGAAGCCGTCGCACTAGTCGCTGGAGTAAAAAAATTTCATGATTATTTGTACGGAAGGAAATTCGAGCTTGTGACTGATCACCGCCCTCTCTTGGGTATATTTAGCACAACGAAGCCAGTGCCTGCAGTTATATCTAATCAAATGCTCCGTCGACGTATTTTTCTGAACGCGTACGATTTTGACATCGTACACCGCCCTGGACACAAAATGGGTAATGCAGATTTTTTGAGCCGGTGTCCAGTAAATTCTGAAAAGTCAACAGAAGTTGCAGACGAAGAGGTTCTTATGATAGAGATGGTCGCCAAGCCAGTCGTCGATGCCAAACAAATTGCTTCGCAGACGGTAAAAAATCCTGATCTTGCCAAAGTGCTCAGCTGGGCGTTAAGGGGCTGGCCAGATAAAGTCGCTCGTTCCGACAAGTTGTACCCATTCTTTTCACGCCGAACCGAAATCACAGCATTAAAAGGTTGCCTCTTGTGGGGGAACCGCACAATTATTCCGCCAGAAGGTCGCCAGATAATCCTCAATGCTTTACATACCGGTCATCCTGGAATTATTAAAATGAAGGCGTTAGCTCGGAGTTATGTTTGGTGGCCCAACATGGATGCGGATATTGAACGCGTAGTTAATCAGTGTTTGCCATGTCAGGAGACGCGTCATGAAAATCCGCATGCACCGATTCATTTCTGGGAAATGCCAAAATCTCCATGGTCCCGTCTTCACGTCGATTTTGCTGGGCCCTTTCAGGGTAGTTTATTCTTAATCGTCGTCGATTCATTCTCCAAATGGTTAGAGGTTTTCGTAGTCAAGTCTACTTCATCGCAGTGTGTGATCAAGCCACTGCGTTCGAGGAATTCAAATCATTCTTTCAGGACAATCTCATTCGCCACGTACGCTGTGCTCCGTTTCACCCGTCTTCTAATGGCCAAGCAGAGCGTATGGTGCAAACGACTAAGAACTTCTTAAAAAAGATGCCAGGTAAGATTGATTTGGATTTAAAACTTTCTCGTTTCTTATTCAATCAGCACATCACGCCTCACACCTCAACTGGTCGTTCACCCGCGGAGTTAATGTTCAACCGTCAGCTCAAGACGTATTTCGATAAGATTCACCCACATGAATTGACGGCTAAACAAGATGAACCCTTGGTCACAAGATCCTTTTGTAAAGATGATCTGGTCTGGATTCGCAATTATTCGGCTGGCCCCAAATGGATGGAAGCAACCATCGAATCGCAATCAGGACCAGTTTCGTATACAGTGCGATTGAAAGATACGAGAGTCATCAAACGACATTTGGATCAGATTCGAAGTCGTCATGTTTCAAGCGGTCTCGAATTCAGGTCGCCGAAAATGAAGGACAATCAAGATGTACAGTTTCCATCAGACTCCGAAGAGGAGGATGAGCTGGGTTCATTCCCTCGGACATCATTGACACCACCGCAGTTGCCATCCTCCAGTTCGCCACCAGTCAACCAACCGTCGCCATCGTTTGTTCCTGGCCCGAGTTCTACGCCAGACGAATCAACACCGCGCCGCTCGAATAGAGTTAGAAGACCTCCAGAGTTGTATACTGCAACTGGGCGTTAAGGGGTGTTATGTATTGGGGAAATGCTCTCACACACACACTCTCGCTTTCCATGTTCTTCATTCCACCGTTCGATTTCTGCTGGCTAACATCTTTTCTACGTGCAGTTGGATCGCGACCGTCACTGAAGTAACAAGAGTTTTGTTAAGAATAATTGTATTAATTAAGTTAAATAAAGTTTGTGTGCATATGTAAAAACTACTATATCAACATTTTCGTCCCTGCAGGCTTCTGTTCTGGCCTTGAAACCCTGGCATGTTCTTTTTACCTTTTGGTAAAATTTTCGAACATTATTCCTGCAATAAAGTCTCTCAATATCCTCGATCGAGCGCTTCTTTTTGATAAGTCGATGTTCCTCTTTTCTCCTGCGCACGTAGAGCTCGTACGCAGCTCTAGTCCTTCTATGCAGCGCCGCTTTGTACGCCTCTTGTTTTGCTGCATGTGCTTGCCGGCACTCCTCATCAAACCAGGGGTTTCGTTGTGGTGGCCGAGAAAAACCTAGTACATCAGAGGCGGCATCTCTGATGGCTTGTTGGCAATGCTGCCACTGGTCTTCCGCATTTGCTGCTGGCGGCATAGGACTTAGATTAAAATTAGAAGAAACACGATCGGCAAGGGGTCCGGCGGTCTCTTGCGATTGTAGCCGCCCGACATCAAATTTCCTCACAGTATTTAGTTGATTTCGCTCCATTCTGGATATTCGCATCCGTACCTTGGCTACAACTAGATAGTGATCCGAGTCAACGTTGGCTCCTCGGAAAGTCCGGACACCCAGAATACTGGAAGAGTGCTTTGCGTCAATCGCAATGTGATCGATTTGGTTGACAGTTTTTCGACCAAAGGAGGGCCATGTTCCTTTGTGAATGCCGAGACGTGGGAACCGCGTACTGGTTACGACAAAGTTTCGCCCCGCTGCAAAGTCGATTAGCCTGAGTCCGTTGTCGGATGTGATGTCGTGCAGATTGTGCTTTCCGACAACGCTACTAAAGACGTCCTCTCTTCCTAGCTTTGCGTTAAAATCACCTAGGATCGTTTTAACGTCGTAGCTAGGGCTCTTGGCCAAGAGCTGGTAGAAGTCATCCTTTGTCACGTCGTCCTTCTCCTCGTGAGGGACGTGAACGCATATTAGGCTAATGTTGGCAAATTTAGCCTTGATACGGATAGTCATAAGGCACTCGTTTACATGCCGGAAACTCAAGACTTCTTGGCTAAGTCTGCTTCCAATGACAAATCCGCACTCGAATAGACGCTGTCCTTTTTGTCTGTAGCAATCGCCGTAGTAGATGTCACAGTTTTTCATATTCCTTTTGCCCGGCTCATCCATCGCACTTCTTGGATGGCGGTAATGTCTGCTTTGAGCCACTCTAGGGCCTCCGCAGTTGTTCGGCTGCACGTGATTTGTAGAGGTACCTAACATTCCACGTGCAGACACGAAGATCGTTGTTCTTTTTACGTTTGCTTGGATCGTCAACAGTTAATTCAACTGTATCCGAGGCTGTTGGTTGCTTCGTAACCGAAGGTTCTTTACGTGGCAGGGAAGTTAACCCGACGGCACAACCCTCAACCTGGAGGACCAGATCCTTTTTTAGCAACCCCTAGGACGAGGGGCCGGATACACCGATGTCAGTCACCCACTTCGGGGATATGAGCGCTGCCGTTGGCCCATTAAGGGTTCATCCACCACCATCTCTTTTTCAATACCCTGACATAGTATTGAAAATCCTTACAGACCTCAGCTCCAAATATGTCGAAGTACCTTACCGGAGCATCCACTGGTCTGTAGAGGTCACTGTTGATTCTATCGGGAGAATTCATCCGCCGCACGTCCTCCTTCTGAGGACCTCTTGTTAGACTTCTGAGGCGCATATTTCAGCCAATCAGGTCAACAAGAGATGCCTCGTTCGGTTAAACATATGCGCGCTGAAGTTCACCCAGATGTGCTTACGCAGGTCTGAGTGTTCGGCTACACATATATCGTCAGACTCAGCATACGCTCATCGTTAGTTCACTATCAGATAGCTATCCAGCGGGCACCACAGGGAGGTGATGATGCGATTTTGCTACGCCTTCAAATATCATATCCCCCCCCCATGCCAATACAGTTGTATACTTCAATTTCGAGCTGCTTTGTTGGTATATTGCTTGGACAGGTCACATGATAAAGCACTTGTTTATATTTACCACATATACCACTAGTCATGAACATGCAAACTGATTTCGCACACAAATCTAGTCTTTGATTTTCTCCATAACCAACGAAGCTCTCGATTATGTCTTTATATTTGTTGTCTGTTAAATTCGCCTGGATACTCATCTCATCTTCTTCTTCCTTTTATCAGCGAGGTTATGATCCGAAAACAAGGGATCACAGCCCTCCCACTTAACCGCATTTCCACTGATCCGCCTGTGGGGTTCGCCTATTTGACCTCAGAAAATATCGGCAGGCCTGCCGATTTTGGATCACTCGGTTACTGAGGCCAATGAAATGCCGATGTCGTCGCATTTGTCTGATCCAGGCGTTTATAGGCCTGCCTTTCCTACATCGCGATGTCTTTGGAACGTGCATAGATATTGCCTTTTTAACAGGGTTCAAATGATCCCTTCTTTGAACGTGGCAATACCAGCTGAGCCGGTCGCGCTCTAATTTTTGTACGATGGTTTCCTTGATGTGAAAGCTTCCACGGATCTTCGAACTTCTTATTCGATCAAGCTTGGTCACACCTGCTGTCATGCGAAGCATCTTCATCTCAGCTGCCGTTAATTTACTCTCATACTTTTTGTACATCGTCCAACATTGTGAACCGTATGTGAGCGCTGGACGTACAACTGCGGTGTAGAGCCTTCCTTTCAACTTAGGGGGGCATTTTTCTGTCACAGAAGATAGCGGAATTTTCTCGCCACTTCATCCACCCTACGCTTACATGATGATTGATGTCGTCATCACAAGTTGCTTTGCTATTGATCATAGATCCCAGATATTTGAACTTTTTGCACTTGGGAAGCACTGTTCCATTCAAATAAATGTCTGGAATAGGCCTGAGTGGATCAGAGAACGGGCAGCACAAGTACTCTGTCTTTTTTGAACTAATGCGATACCCATTTCCCTCCAAAACGTCCACCCACACATCAAGTGCTCGTTGCAGGGATGTAGGATCCTCACTTATGATGGCTCCATCGTCAGCAAAAAATAACTGATGTACCTTGGGGTCCATCACTTTACCTTCAAGCAGATAATCAAGGACCGTAATAAAGAGCAAAGGACTTAAAACGCTTCCTTGGTGCACCCCGACTTTGATTGGGAACTCTTCGGTTACTCCAGCGGGGCATCTTACTCTTGTCTTTGCTCCTTCGTACATGTCCATAATCATCTGTACATAGGTTTCTGGAACACCTCGATGTCTTAGCGCCACCCATATCAGATCTCGTGGTTGTCTGTCGAATGCCTTTTCAAAGTCAACCAATACAATATGCAAATCCCTTATGGAATCACGATGTTTTTCCATTATGATCCTTATACTTTGGATTGCATCGGTGGTTGATTTACCCGAGACAAACCCGCACTGATCATCAGATAGCCGTATTATTTTCCGCAGTCGGCCACCTAATACCCGCTCAACGATCTTCATGGTGTGTGACATTAGCTTAATCGAACGGTAGTTATCACAGTTTCGCGTATCACCCTTCCCTTTGTATACAGGGAGGAGGTAACTTTCCCTCCATTGATTCGGCATTGGATCACCTCTCACGAATTTGGAGATGAGAATTCTGAGCCATCTGAACCCGATGTCTCCCATCTTTTTCCAGAACTCAGAGGGTATCTCGTCTGGCCCAACCGCTTTTCGTTTTTTGGAGTATTTGACCGCCTCACTAACTTCTTCGACTGTAATGTCGGCTATTTCTTCACAGTTAGGGGTGGCTCTTGGAAAGTATAGCCGGGGAAACTGTTCATTCAAAAGCTCTTCACAATACTGCCGCCACCTCTGAAGAATTTTGTCGTCATCCACAAGAAGCTGGCCATGAGCATTGCTAATGAACTTTGGCGAACGAATCTCCTGAGCATTGTTCCTTCTTTGGGCGGCTATTTTGAAGATAGTGGCGCTCTTGTTCATATTGTGTCGTCGCAGCTCCTGGATAGCCTGGTTTGCATCAGCAACGGGGAAAATATTTTCTCCAGCTCCCGATACAGGCCCTCTGTACTCTCTGCTTGAAGCTGGGCGCACTTCTTCTTCGCTTTTTTCTTGCAGCATCTGTATTCCATTTCGAGGCGATCTTTTTCGTCATTATTATTAGAGGGGCACTTTGACCAAGCTTTGAAAGCCGCTTTCTTCTCATTTATCACTTTCTCAGCTTCATCACTCCACCACCATGTCTCTTTGGCGTGTTGATGGTGGCTTTTTGAAGCTCCTAGCAGTGATTTGGCCTTCTTTAAGCAAGTTCGCTGTAGGGAATCCCACATATTTTGTGCTCTGCACTCTTCATCCTCAGCTCCGTTGATGGTGTGAGAGAGGTAATTTTTCATTACGAAAACAAAAGCTTCGCCTTTTTCTTTGTCCAGATTGTACCACTTGATTTTCTCAGAGACCCTTGTTTGTTTGCTTTTCTTCGGTGTTTTCATAAAAATGTCTGTTAGCAGGAGACGGTGTTGCCGAGCGATTGCCTCTCCCAGGATCACTTTGCAATCTTTTACCCGGGGCTTCATGAAACTGCCTACCAAATGGTAGTCAATCTGAGTTTCATCTCCACCACTGCTGTAAGTGATCAGGTGTCGGCTTTGGTATTTAACATGATAAGACCGTGTGATTTGCACATGCTTAGGATGTCTTCACCAGGAAGGTTCCTGGTGCCATATCCTAGTCCTCCATGGCAGTCTTCATAGTCTTCGTTTGATTTCCCGACATGTCCATTCAAATCTCCTCCAACAAACAGAAATTCTTCCTTTGGGATGTTCTAAAGGAGATTGTGGAAATCTAGCCAAAATGCATCTTTATCTCTCTGATTGTACCCATCGTGGGGAGCATATGCACTGACAATATTCCACACCTCTCCTTGTATTACTAGTTTGAGAGACATCAAACGGTCGCTGGACTTCGAAATGCTCAAGACGTTTTCAAGTAGCTCTGCCGCAAGGATGATACCGATTCCGTTCTTAGACTTTTCCGTTCCATAGTAGAACATCTTGTAATCTTTTGTCCTAACGTCCAAGAAACGCGCCCGATTTCCTGTGTTTTTTCCATTTCGTCTCTTGGACACACAAGATGTCCACCCGCCTTCTATTCATCATCTCTTCCAGCTCGTAACTTCGACCGGTCATGCTTCCAACGTTCCAACTCAAAAACAAAAAAACAAACAAATATTTGGCGCAACAGCTCTTTAAAGTGCCAGGGCCTAGCTTCTCGCAACCACTCATGTTGTGTGCGTTATATTTTTCACACGAATGGAAGGGACCTACAGTTTAATGCCGACTCCGAACGGCGATTCGCCCTAAAGCAGTTAGACGTCCCACGACCGGCAATGTGGCCGGACTTTCAAAACACACCAGCGGTGCCCCAGGGCACGTTTCTCAGACGAATGAGGAGTCGGTTAGGAACAGACCTCCGGGTCATCCTAATCTGACTGCTTGCCGTAGAGGAAAGGGCCCTAAAAAGGCTCAACTACTCCGGCAAGCTTAATCTTCAAAGGAGGATCGATGAGCAGTATCAAGGTGCTACAGGCGAACCTGCATCACGCTAAGGGCGAGTCCGCTACCCTCAGCAAGCGGTTCGCCGAAGAAAATATAACCCTTGGTCTCATTCAAGAACCCTGGGTTAGTTGCGGACATATAAGAGGTCTCCCGAATAGGACAAGTAAGTTCATTTCCAAGTGTGGAGAGCAAGCGCCTAGAGCAGCCTGCTTAATTAGCAGTAATATAAACTTTCTTCCCATTCCAGAATTTATAACTAGAGACCTGGTGGCCCTACTACTGGAAGTCCCAGCCGGAAAGGGAACACAGAACATCGTGTGCGTCTCAGCGTATTTCCCTGACGATAATGGTGATATCCCGCCTAAAGACGTCCAGAGCCTCATTAACTACTGCCAAAAAAGCAACCTCCACTACATCATCGGTTACGCGCCAATGCACATCACGAGGTCTGGGGTAGTAGTGACATCAACAGAAGGGGTGAGTGTCTTTTAGAATACCTTGTCAGTAGTCAAGTAGATATTTTGAATAAAGGCTCTAAACCCACGTTCATAAATGTGATTCGCGAAGAGGTACTTGACCTCACTCTCGCTAGCCCATTTATCTCTAAATTTAATGAAAATTGGCACGCATCAGACGAGGCCTCACTGTCGGACCATCAACATATTAGGTTTGACATACCCGGTCAACTCTCATGTGTCCCTAGCAGATGCGATCCCAAATCTACGGATTGGCATCGCTATCGTGAACTAGTGTTCTCAAGAAAGATATGCTCCTCACATCTATCGAGTCCATGGATGAAGCTGCTTACCAGATTAACAATATACTGCTTAATTCCTACCACGACAGCTGCGTCCCCAAAACCAATGTTAGCAAACGTAAAGTGCTCTGGTGGAGTGACCAACTGGCGAAACTTAGGAAGAAGGTCAGAAAACTCTTCAACTCTGCAAAGCGAACGAAGAGGTGGGACGAATATAGTTTTGCTCTCACAGAATACAATCTAGAATTGAGACGATCTAAACGATCTGCTTGGAGGAAATGCTGCGAAACCATTGCCGCTATGCCAACAGCGGCACGAATCCATAAAGCGCTTGTTAAAGATCATGTCAACTGTGTAGGGTTATTGAAGAAGAATGACGGAACCTACACGACGGACCGTACGGATACACTTAGAACCCTGCTCCAGGTACATTTCCTAGGTTCGTCTCTAAACACATCTCATATGTACTCGAACACATTTGACCACAGGGTTTGTGTGGAAAGTAGAGTCAATAGTTTATCAGGTACAATATTTAGTCCAGATAAAGTTGAATGGGCAGTGGGCACCCTCAAACCTTTTAAAGCTCCCGGCGGTGATGATCTCTTTCCAGCACTTCTACAAAAGTCAATCGACCTCATCCTGCTGGGTTTGATAGCTTTATGTAGAGCTAGCTACAATTGGGGCAATAGGCCTAGCGAGCTGCCTAAATCCTATAGACCTATAAGTCTAACTTCATTTGTCCTCAAGACAATGGAGAGACTAATTGATATTCACATCAGAGACAGGTTAGATGTGTCTAACCCTCTGCACTCGAATCAGTACGCATACAGAAAAGGCAAATCCACAGTAGGTGCCCTTCATTATCTCGTCAAAAAGATAGTGGGTACACTTAGTTCTAAGGATATAGCCTTGTGTGTATTTCTTGATAACGAGGGCGCATTCGATAACACTGGTTACGACTCGATCACAAGGGCGATTAGTAGCAGAGGTATCGAAGAATCGACCAACCAATGGATTAGGGCCATGCTGGTAAGCCGATTCATTACCTCCTCCTCCGGGGGAGTGTCGGTGTCTATAACGGCAGCGAAAGGCTGTCCTCAAGGAGGAGTTCTCTCCCCCCTGTTATGGTCAATAGTCATCGACAACATGTAAGCAGATCTTCACAGATCAGGCTACACCACCGTCGGTTATGCTGATGACTTGGCGGTTTGTATTAGTGTTAAACACGGCACGACAATCTCTAACGTCATGCAAAGTGCACTCTTACAAGTTGTAGAATGGTGTAACAAAGAAGGACTATCCATCAATCCTAGTAAAACTGTTCTGGTGCAAGTTTACAAGGAAGACACAGGTCAACATTGAACCCATCACAATCAAAGGCACTACAATAGTTTATTCCAGCAAATTCTTGACAAACGACTTAACTGGAATTCACATATCAAGTCCGCCACAGAACGTGCTACGAGAGCACTGTGGGCTAGTAAACGCCTATACGGTAGAACTTGGGGTCTCTATCCTAAAATGATACATTGGTTATAAATAATGATGGTAAGAACCATTATCATATATGCGGCTATCGTCTGGTGGCCAAAAACCCTCCAGCAGATAACGACAAACAAGTTGCAGAAGTTGCAAAGAACTGCCAGTCTCGGCATTACCCAACGACAGCTCTTGAAGCTATTGTCGGGCTAACACCCTTACCAATCTTCATTAGGAAGATGGCTGCTAGATATGCCATCAAGCTGCAGCTAGATTATGAGTATAAACCAGGCGACCTAGTGGGGCATCTAAAGATACTCAACTCGATCCCTAAAAGAGACATGTTTTGTACTATACCGGATATTATGGTCAGGCAACATTGCTTCGGAAGGTTATTCGAGGTAAAAATATTGGACCGCGGAAATTGGTCCAATGGTGTTCCAACATTGGACCCCAAAAGTCTCGTCTGGTTCACCGACGGATCGAAAATGGATTCTGGAGTTGGAGCCGGGGTCTTTGGACCCAACACAAAAATTTCGGTACCTATGGGTACGACTCCAACTGTGTTTCAGGCTGAAATCCATGCCATTGAGATCTGCGCCAGATACAATCTCTGTAAGGGAATCTAGGGCGCTAGGATTCATATATTTTCAGATAGCCAGGCAGCACTTAGGGCATTATCGTCCAACCAAATGGACTCCATAACTGTAAAATGCTGCTACGATGATTTACAAGATCTTGCCAAACACAACAGAGTAATGCTCGGTTGGGTCCCTGGATACCAGGGAATTGTGGGCAACGAATCTGCAGATGAGCTTGCTAGGGCCGACTCAGAATCTGCGTTTATAGGTCCCGAACGTTATTGTAGCGTCAACTGGACAACAGCTACAGCGTTGATTAACGAATGGGAGAACGAACTTCACTGGACTAATGGGCCAGGTTTAAGACAATCCATACGTTTAATCAAGCCTTACTCCTATAAGGAAATCCTTAACTTAGATAGGGAAAGCATTAGGAATCTAGTGAGCTTTCTAACTGTCCATTGCGGCCTAAGATACCACCTTAACTTTCGGCTATGCCTATAGGAGGATGAAACATCCGAACACATTCTTTGTGAATGCCCGGCACTACACTGGTTAAGGAAACGTATTTTCCACAAGGAAATACTCACTTCAGTGGAGCTGAAATACTCCACTACTAAAGGCATACTCACTTTCATAAGGGAAGTAGTACGTCTGTTAGGTTAACTCCAAACCTCCGATACAATAGATCTTTCAGGTCGCAGTGTCGTTGCCACGCGGGCATGGGTGGTACAAGAGGAAAAAAAAGAAGAAAAAAGAGTCTTGGTAATATACGCCTAGGTACATATGTATGTACATACTATATTTTTCCATTTTGTTAGATGAGATGTTGATCATAGGATTTGTCCACATTTTAGAATGTTTTAATGAATTTAAAATAAATTGTGTGTTGGAAGCGGGTTTGCGCATTCTCTGGTGGGATTCCCACGGGGGAAGTTATAATTGAGTTTACACATTTTCGGTATTGTATTCAGTTGGCAATTATATTTCAACAAGTAAATAACCGTTAATTAAAATGCGGGCGAAGCAAGGCGAGCACTGGTCAGCTAGTATGTCCATACAGGCGTTAGCACTTGCTTATATAAAAGCAGTTTGTACCCTATATTAAGCTTGGAATATTTTCCAAGTAACCAATACATTTCTCTATATTTATTATCTAGTTCTTTGTGCTTTTTCTTTCCATGCGTTTTCCATTTCAGCTTTGCATCAAGTGTCATTCCAAGATACTTAGCCTCGTTTACAAACGGAATCTGAGCCGAGTTTGAAAAGATCGGCAAAGTATTTATTTTCTTATAAGTAAAAGTTACATGAACAGATTTGGTCTCGTTGATTGCGATTCGCCAAATCTTTGTCCATTCATTTACTCTATCCAAAGCTTCTTGCAGTTTTTCTGTAGTATTTTCGACCGTTTTACCTACTGCCAAGATAGCAGTATCGGCAAATGCAGCTCTATGCCTTCTACTCGCGTTATATCACGAGTGTATAAAAGATATAAAACTGGACCAAGAACGCTACCTTGCGGCACCCCAGCCATTATTTCCTTAAAATCTGAATATTCGGTTCCACATTTGACGTGCAATAGTCTATTCGTAAGGCAGTTCTTCAAAATATTATATAGGTGCTCTGGCAGAACTTGTCGTAATTTAAACTTAAGCCTTCGTGCCAGACCTTGTCAAAGGCTTGAGAGACGTCATGGAATACATTTGAACAAATGTTTTTTTTTCTTCAAATGATTTTTCGATTACATGTGTTATTCGATGTACTTGTTGCTTGCCCTGCTTTGTATATATCAAAATGTACTGCGCAGTTATATTAATAGGGCGTCCATTCACCATTATTATTTATAATTGCTTGGCATCGTCTAGTGCAACTTTTACTTAATTTCTGCGCATATTCTAAACTTAGGCCTCTCTAAATTTGCTTCAAAACCCACGCAAGTTGTTTTGTCGTTGTTATTTGTTTCCCTTAAGCCTATGCTTAATTAAAAACCATATCAGGACTTTGGGACGACCAATCTAACGTCTGTATAGCATTTTCCTCTTTCCAACGCGTGCGGAGTCGACTCCGATGTTTTGGATCGTTATAGTTTACATTGTTTTACTTCATATTTTAACTAATTTACAATTTAAGAAAAAAATAAAAAAAAACAAAAACATTAAAACAATGGACTGAGCCGTCTGCCAGATTGACAATAATATGTATACACATTACTTACTTACTTACTTACTTACTTAGATGGCGCTACAGTCCGGGGTGGACCTGGGCCTCAACCAACAAACCTCTCCAGCCAGCGCGGCTATGAGTCAAATGCCTCCAGCTGTGCATGCCAAGTTGGTTGAGGTCCCCCTCCACTTGTTTGCGCCACCTACTGCGAGGTCGTTCTCTACTGCGTCGTCCATCCCCGGTGGATTCGAAGATTTTACGGCCTGGAACGTTGGGCTCCATCCGCTCCAAATGACCCAGTCATCTTAGTCGCTGTATGTGAACTCTTCTTAGTAGGCTAAGTCGATGTCCTTGTACAGGCCGTATAGTTCGGCATTGTACCTTCTCCTCCACTCACCGTCTATGCAGATGGGACCAAAGATCGCTCGAAGAAATAACCAAGGGCATCCTCATCCGGTTTTGTCAAAGTCCATGCCTCTGCCCCATACAGCAGGACTGGGATGATTAGTACCTTATAGAGAGTTACATTAGTAGTTCGAGATAGTGCTTTGCTACTCAATTGCCGTTTTAGCCCATAGAAACAACTATTGGCAAGAGTAATTCTTCGTGTGATCTCCCTACTGATGTCATTTGCGAAGTTCACCATAGAGCCTAGGTAGAGAAAATCCTTTACTACCTCAAAATTATATCTGTCTATTGTGGCGTTCTGTCCAATACGCCGATGTTGGGTGTCCTTTTTTGTAGACAGCATATAACGGTGTTGGCTTGTGAGTTTCGTATCGCATGATAGCGCATCACCTTGTCTAAGACCTTTCCTGACATTGAATGGTTCGGAGTCGTTTAAGAAAATAGCTTTTTAACATCTTCGTACTCTTTATATCCCCAAACTTCCGCACCGTATAATAGGACTGATTTATCCGTTGCAAGAAATACTTTATATTTCACACTGGCTCTTCCCCCTTCGGGTAGAGGTTAGAATATACCCGAGGTAGGCATGCCTGTCTTAAGAGGCGACTAAAATCCACCCTCCGTATACCGAGCGTAGTGTATACACAAAATGCAATGAACAAAACAAAACGATTGATTACCCCAGGTGGCAGCCCAGGTTCACTTGAAAATCCACCCTCTTCGGAGGTCGGCTCCACGGATTTTGGGGAGAGCCAGTTATTGCAACTAATAAATCCCTTCTTAAAAAGTGCAAGGGTATGTCGATCTCCTCCACCGAATAACTCCGGGAAAAGAAGTCCACCGGAAGCGCCAGTGGGCGAAATTCAGGACTCACTTACTTACTTACTTAGGTGGCGCTACAGTTCGGGGTGAACCTGGGCCTCAACCAACAAGCCTCTCCATTTAGCTCGGTCTTTAGCTAATTGCCTCCAGTTGCGCACTCCAAGTTGGTCGAGGTCCCCTTGAACTTGTGCGCGCCACCTACGGCGATGATTCCCTCTACTGCGTCGTCCCTCGGGATTAGATTCGAAGACTCTGCGGGCCGGAGCGTTGGTGTCCATTCGCTCTACATGTCCTAGCCAACTCAGACGTCCAATACGCAGTTTTTTGACTAGGTCGATGTCGCTGTACAGCTCGTATAGTTCGTGATTGAATCTTCTCCTCCAAAACCCGTCAACGCAAACGGGACCGAAAATCTTACGAAGAATTTTTCTCTCGAAGCGACCAAGGATATCTTCATCCTCTTTTAATAAAGTCCATGTTTCAGCGCCGTAAAGCAGGACTGGGATGATCAAGGTCTTATATAGAGTCTCCTTAGTTGTTCGAGATAGGGCTTTACTGTTGAATTGCCTTATAAGCCCAAAAAAACAGCGATTGGCAAGAGTTATTTTTCGATTGATTTCTGCGCTGATTTTGTTTGCTGAATTTATAGCAGAGCCAAGGTAGACAAAGTCCCTTACTACCTCGAAGTTATAGCTGCCCACGGTGACGTTCTGTCCAATTCGTCGGTGTTGGTTTTCCCTTCTTGTTGACAGCATATACTTGCCCTCGTTTATCGCTAAACCCATTTTGGCCGCTTCCGCCTCAATGCTTGCAAACGCACCGGTGACAGCCCGCTGAGTTCTTCTATCGTCGGCGTATGCAAGCAGTTGTACAGACTTGTAATAGATTGTGCCTCCGGTGTTGGCTTGTGAGTTTCGCACAATCCGTTCAAGTATAATATTGAAGAAGTCACATGACAGCGCGTCACCTTGTCTAAAGCCTTTTTTGACATCAAAGGTCTCGGTGAGGTCATTACCGACCGTGATGGAGCAGCGAGCGTTCTCCATCGTCAGCCTGCACAGACGGACAAGTTTGGCAGGGATGTCAAAACTAGACATGGCTCTATAAAGCTCTTCTCTATAGATGCTGTCATAGGCGGCCTTGAAATCGATAAAGAGGTGGTGAGTATCGATTTGGAATTCTTGGGTTTTCTCCAGGATCTGCCGAAGTGTGAAGATTTGATCGATGGTGGACTTTCCAATCCTGAAACCGCATTGATAGGGTCCAATCAGGCTGTTGATAAAAGGTTTCAGGCGTTCACACAATATCGCAGAAAAGATCTTGTATGCGATGTTGAGGAGACTGATGCCTCTATAATTGGCGCAGTTGAGGGGGTCTCCTTTCTTGTGGATCGGGCAAACGATGCTGAGATTCCATTCATCAGGCATACACTCGTCTGACCAAATGTTAGAAATGAGTTGGTGTATGCACTCTACCAATTCATCCCCTGCTGCCTTGAAGAGTTCGGCCGGTAAGCCGTCAGGTCTAGCAGCCTTGTTGGATTTTAGCTTGGATATTGCTATCCTCACTTCGTTTTGGTCAGGTGGACGGAAATTTTGACTATCATCGTCTATGTTGAATGGTTCATTCTGCCTGACAGCGGGGTGTTGGTCTTCGTCGCCGTTATACAGTCTGCAGAAGTAGTTTTTCCATATTCTCAGCACCGACTGTGATTCTACAACGAGGTTTCCATTTTCATCTCTACAGGTTTCTGTACGGGTTTTGCTTCTCTGACACGTTCTTTTTACCTTTTGGTAAAACTTCCGTACATTGTTCCTGGAGTATAAACTCTCGATATTCTCAAACGCGCGCTTCTCATGCTCTTTCTTCTTCTTTTGGAGAAGCCGATTTTCTTGCCGTCTCTTTTGCTCGTAGAGCTCACGAGCAGCTCTCGTCTTCCTTTGCAGCGCCGCTTTATATGCCTCTTGTTTTGCTGCATGCACTCGCCGGCATTCTTCGTCAAACCAGGGGTTTCGCGGTGGTGGGCGAGCGAGACACAGCACATCAGTCGCGGCCTTTCTGATGGCATGTTGGCAGCGTTGCCACTGGTCTTCGGTACTTGATGCTGGTGGCAAAGGGGTGATTGAGAGATTTCGGGATACGAGTTCAGCGAAGAGTCTGGCGGTCTCTTGCGATTGTAGCTTTTCGACGTTAAATTTTCTCACAGTAATTCTTCTTTGTTGCTCAGATTGGGATATCCGCATTCGTACCTTGGGTACAACAAGGTAATGATCCGAGTCTATGTTGGCCGCTCGGAAGGTCCGGACATCCAGAATACTGGAGGCATGCCTTGCGTCGATCGCAATATGATCAATTTGGTTGATCGTGACATGATCATTGGACCGCCATGTCTGCTAATGAATATCGAGATGAGGAAACCATGTGCTTGCTATGGTGACATTTCGCTCCACAGCGAAATCAATTAGCCTTAGTCCGTTATCAGACGTGGTGTCGTGTAGGCTATGCTTACTAATTCAGGACTCAGCGAAATACAAAAGTCTGGAGGAAGAAAATAAAACACTCCGAATCAAGCTTAACGAAATGGATCTACTCTATCAAGATCTTAAGAAAGAGATAGACTTATTAAAAGAAGAAAATAAGGTCCTAAAGAACACGCAGAATGTACTCCAGCACGCTTAGCTAGTCTGGAATGTCACACAGACGAAGAAGAGCTAGCACGCGAAACGTATCGGGTCCCAAAGAAAAGACCTAGTAAGAAACGGAGAGCCGGTTCATCGCCCGAAGTCGAGCCCGTGAAAGAAGAAAATCACAAAGTACCACAAGAAAAGCAACTTCGAACGCAATTTCGTCCACCCCCACCAATAAACATCGTCGGGATAACAGAATATAATAAGTTGCAAAGCCTCCTTAAAGGAATAATAACATCCAAGTATACTGTTACATCTTTGAGGGATAATGCGTGGAAAATCAACGCCGACGACTACAATGACTACCGAGCTGTGTCCCAAAAGCTAAATACCGAAAAGATTCAGTAGTATACTTTTGAAATCAAGTCAGAAAGGCCACATCGTGTCGTTGCAAGGGGATTCCACCCCTCATGCACCAAAGAAGAGGTAATGACTGACCTTCAAGCCAAAGGCTTTAAAATTCTTGATGCCGTTAATATCATCAAGAAGGAGAAGCAACAAACGGAAATAGATATAGACATCTTGGTAAGGCGTGGACTTACGCTTTTTATGCTTACCTTCGATAAGTCTGATAATATCGACGATATCTACCGAATTAGAGCTATACTAAATATCGTGGTCAAAATCGAGCCCATGCGTAGAAATTTAAGGATGATTCCGCAGTGCAAACGTTGCCAAGGATTTAACCATACTCAAATGTACTGCAAAAAAGAACCGCGATGTGTGAAATGCGCCGGAAATCACCTCTCCCGAGTCTGCGGAGTAAATAAATAAACCTCTGCAACATGTGCTAATTGTAAGGGGAAGCACCCGGCAAATTATAGAGGCTGTGAAGTAGCTAAGGAGTTGCAAAAACAGAGAGCTGTGCTCCTTAAGCCACTAAATGCAAAATCTAAGCAGCAAACTAAGCCAAAGCGTAAAAATGGACAGGAGAAACTAGCTAAACTAAAACTACCGGGTTCAGAGCACTAAAAGGTGAGGGAAAGAGTGACAACAGAAAGTCCTCGACCTCAGTTCTTAAAAGAAACGGTACTGAAAAGCTAACCTCGAAAAAGCCGCCAGGTAATGACCCTCGGACAGCAGGAGTGCAGACTTACACTCAGGCCGCGGCATCCGAAAAACCAAAAAAACCTTGAAATTTTGACGGACCCTGTCTCTCATGTTTTGTCGGTTATTCTCGAGAAATTTGAAGAACAAAGCAAAATAAATAAAATTATTCTCGATAGGCTGGTTAAGCTTGAAAATAATTTTTAGAAAACGCGTACTTCAACTAGAATATGAATAACAAACGAATGTTAAAAATATGTACTTGGAATGCAAACGGACTTTTGCAAAAACTCGACGAATTGGAAATATTCATGCGTGAAAACGATATTGATATTTGCTTGACTTCTGAAACAAAAAAAAAAGGAATCGCATTTAAAAATAAAAGGCTATAATGATTACCACGCTTGTCACCCTTCGGGAAAAGCGAGAGCCGGATCATCCTTGTTTATTAAAGACTGCATCGAACAATCCGAAGACCTAAAGATAGAGCTCGCAATTTTGCAACTGTGGACGATTCGAGTTAAAAATAGTGAGCGTACTCTTAAAATCTCATCTATCTACTGTCCACCGTGTTCCGCGCTTGAAAAATCAGATGTTACTAACTTGTTTAAATCGCTGAAACCTAATTTTATCATCGGCGGCGACTTTAATGCGAAACATACGTTCTGGGGTTCAAGATTCAACTCGAAAAAGGTAGAATGCTCTATGGGGCAGGTATGGAGTACAGCTGTGATTTCCATTCGACGGGTAAACCGACTTACTGGCCAACTGATACTTCGAAAATACCTGACCTGATCGATTTTTTCGTTGTGAAAGGAATATCTACCAACCACATAAAAGTCAAAGGGAGCTTTGATCTGTCGTCTGATCATTCCCCGGTTATTTTAACAATCAGCGAAAAACTAGTCTATAACCTAGAGCCAGCGAGATTAACTGGTCGAACAAATAACTGGGAAGGCTTTAGGAATGAAATTGAAGATAATGTTGAACTGAGCGTTCCACTTACGACACCCTATGAACTTGAGGTTGAAGTTGATCGCTTCATTGAGATTGTACAGCTCGCCTCTTGGAATAATACGCCCAACCCAAGGAAAACGCCGGACAGATACGGTTTGCGATATGCTCCGGAAATAAAAGAATTGGTCAAGGAAAAAAGAAAAACACGTAAAAAATGGCAACAGAGTCGTGCTCCGCAGCATAAAGCACACTTGAATCGGCTGTGCAATTTGTTGAAGAAGACTATTAAGGATTTTAAGAATCGTACAATAGGCTGTTACCTTGAAAGCTTAACAGCGAAAAAAGATTCCAATTATTTACTTTGGAAAGCTGTAAAAGGCACCAAAAGGCCAAAAGTCCCCGCACCGCCAATCAAATTAAATCAAAATGAATGGGCGAGGGAAGTTAAAAAAAAAGCGGACGTCTTTGCGGCTCACCTGGAAGAAACATTTAAACCGTACGGTGTCCAAGTGGTTTACGACAGCCGCAGTAGGCTGGATTTACCATCTGACGATTTGACGCTCACAAGTGCAACGCTAAGGGAACTCACACAGATCGAGAATCTAAAACCTAAGAAAACTCCTGGTTATGATTTGATTACCGGAGAAATTCTCAAAGTTTTACCTAGAAAAGCATTGACTAAGCTTCTCCATATTGTAAATGCTGCGCTTAGATTAAAACACGTTCCGAGTCAATGGAAAGTTGCGGAAGTAATAATGGTCTTAAAACCAGGAAAACCGCCAAATGAGGTAAAATCGTATAGACCAATTTCGCTTCTTCCAATCATATCGAAAATTCTCGAGAGGATATTATTAAAGCGTCTCCAACCGGTTATAGAAGAAAATAATCTTATCCCTGACCACCAGTTTGGGTTCAGAAGTAAGCATTCGACGATTGACCAGGTGCATAGAATTACTGATGTAATCAAGAAATCTTTGTAATCTTTGTGGTACCATCGTGTCTGAAGAGAATGGTTTGTGATGTTCGCGTATTGAGAGGGGCCGAACTGTCAACTGATCATCACTTAGTGCTGTGCAAATTGTATCTTAGCGAGAGAGTGCCTCCCCTACCAAAGCGTAAACCAAGGATGGTTACACGCATACGATGGGAGAGGTTACAAGACGATGAGATACGGGAGACATTTGCACGGCAAATATCTGAAAGGTTTTAACGAATTCCAACTGTTCCATCAAATGTAGAGGAAGAATGGCAACTGTTTTCACCAGCGGTTATTGCCTCTGCGGGAGATGTTTGTGAAGTGAAGCGGCTTGGTGTGGCGGCTGGTGGTGAGAAAAGAACTGCTTGGTTTAAAACGCCCGGAGTTCAAGAAGCCATCAGAGAGAAGAAGAGAGCCTTTAAGGTGTGGATTCACTTGGGGAACTCCGATTCTCGAAATCGGTACACTGAGGCGCGAAGAACTTGCAAATTAGCTGTGAAAACAGCGAAAGAACAGTCTTGGAAGGAGTTTGGCGAGAAATTGGAACGTGACCACAGATCTGCAAATAAGATGTTCTGGCAGACCGTCCGCCGACTCAGAGGAAAAAAGTTGAATATCGTTGAAGGAGTCAAATCCAAAGACGGTAGACTTCTTTCCAATGAGGAGGACATCTTACGCAGATGGAGCGAGCACTTTTCAGAATTGCTCAATCCCGAACAGGGCACCGAAGATGACAGACCTATGGTCGAGAGTTGGGCAGAAAGTAGTCCTACGGTAGAGGAAGTAACTTTGGCGATCAAAGCGCTAAAAGTTGGCAAATCTGCTGGTGTGGACGAAATTCGGCCAGAAATGCTCAAGGCTTTAGGTAAAGAGGGAGTGGAATGGCTCTCGCGTGTCATTAAAGTGGCCTGGGAATGCGGTGAAACACCTGGTGATTGGCAAATGGGGGTGATAGTTCCTCTTTTTAAAAAAGGGGACAAAAGAGATTGCGCCAACTACAGGGGTATATCTCTTTTAAGTCTCCCTGGAAAAGTCTTCGCTAAGGTGCTAGAAAAGCGTTCCAGAGCTGTGGTTGAGGACAGTTTGGGGGACGAGCAGTGCGGTTTTCGTCCCGGTAGAAGCACAACCGACCAGTTGTTCACTCTAAGAATGGTTCTTGAGAAAGCCTGGGAATATGCCAAGCCTGTCTACACTTGTTTTGTGGATTTGGAAAAAGCATAAGATAGGGTTCCTCGAGGCAAACTCTGGAGTGTTCTGCAGGAGTATGGGATTGATGGTTCCCTGTTAAGGGCGATTCAGTCTTTATATACAAACTGTAAAAGCTGTGTTCGGATAAACGGTGTTAAATCAATACCTTTCACTGTGAGCGTTGGACTCCGCCAGGGGTGCGTTTTGTCACCTCTCCTCTTCATTGTATATATGGATTGGATGTTACAGCGCAGCCGTGGCGGGGAATGTTTTGAAGTGGGAGACCTAAGGATTAGTCATCTGCTCTTTGCGGATGATTTGGTCATCCTTGGGTCCTCTCAAACCGAACTTCAGCGCGCACTCGAAAGGTTTGTAGCCGTTTGTGATGATGCTGGAATGAAGATCAACGTGGACAAATCGGAAGTAATGGTCGTTTCCAAAAATCCCATTCAGTGCACTCTGCATGTTAGTGGAGTCCCACTGAAGCAGGTGGAGAAGTTTAAGTACCTCGGGGTTTTATTCATGAGTGATGGGAGGAGCAATGCCGAGTTATCCTGTAGAATTGGTCAGGCTGGATCAATTTTGAGAGAGCTTGGCCAATCTGTTATAAGGAAGGCCGAACTTAGTATTCAAGCTAAGCTATCGGTTTTTAACTTGGTGTATGTTCCAACTCTCACCTATGGTCATGAAATTTGGGTAGTGACCGAAAGAATAAGATCGCGGATACAAGCTGGCGAAATGAGGTTCATTCGCGGTGTTGTTGGAATAACTCGTAGGGATCGAGTGCGCAACACCAGAGTACGCGAGGCGCTCAACGTTGAGCAGCTACTTTTCCGAACGGAACGATCTATGCTTCGATGGTTTGGTCACGTAGTGCGTATGCCCCCAGACCGGCTTCCAAGACGCGCCATGGTTGCCGTGCCATCAGGTAGACGACTTCGCGGAAGGCCCAGAAATAGATGGTTGGATCAAGTCCGACATCTCTCTTGGAGCCGCTTAGGGATTCTCCCTGATGAATTGGAGTCAATGGCGGAGGATCGAGAAGGATGGAGAGTCCACCTGAGCATCCTACCCCCGCGACCCTCATGAAGGATAAGCGGGCCATTGAAAATAAATGAATGAATGAATCAAGAAAGCACTTGAAGAAAAAAGATTTGCTCAAGCGTATTTCTTGACGTCTCGCAAGCCTTTGATAAGGTGTGGCATGATGGCTTGAAATGCAAACTACGACAAGTTCTCCCTGTATACTTATACGATATTCTAGAATCATATCTCGGGAATAGACTCTTTCGTGTTAGACATGGAGTCGAATACTCCGAGCTCAAAGAAATTTCGGCCGGCGTACCGCAAGGAAGGGTTCTTGGGCCGCTTCTCTATTTGTTATATACTCGTGATATACCGAACGAAGATGGCACTATCCTTGCCACATTTGTCGATGACACCGCTATCCTAGCAGTAGGCAAAACAATGGAAGAAACGACTGCAAAACTGCAAAACGCGCTGAACAATGTAAATGAATAGACGAGGGACTGGCGGATCGCCCTCAACGAATCTAAATCTGTTCACGTGAATTTCACTTACAAGAAAACTAATGACTTGCCAATTTTCCTAAGATCGGCCCGAATACCCTTTGCAAACGACGCCAAATACCTGGGAATGACACTCGACGCAAGGCTGAAATGAAATTCGCACGTGAAAATGAAAAGTAAAGAACTCGAAATCAAATCTAGAGAAATGTACTGGTTACTCGGAAAACATTCCCAGCTCAGTACTGAGAACAAACTGCTTTTATACAAGTAAGTGCTAAAGCCGGTGTGGACCTACGGTATACAACTTTGGAATTGTACCAAGAAAACAAATGCAAATATTTTACAAACTTTTCAAAATAAAGTGCTAAGAGAAATTGTCCAAGCACCGTGGTATAGTAGAAACGACGATATCCACAGGGATCTCGGAATTCCGACAATCGAAGCTGAAACTAGAAGCTTCACGAGAAAGCATAGAAACCGACTAATCGGACATGTCAATAATACAGTCCTACAAATTTTGGATGAGAGCAATTTATTGCGCCGACTACAAAGGACGAAACCTTTCGACTTGGCGAGATAATGATTAACCGCGTCTAGATTGGAATATGCAGGATCTTTCAGTGGAAAGTAACCTGCCAAACGTTTTTATTTCATAATAGAAACATTGCTTGATAAGTTCATACTTAGTTGCGATATCTAACAAATTTATATCGAAGGGTGGTGTTTTTTTACTCAGTAAGAATCTGACACTACTATGAGCACGCGCTTGCTATTCTTATAGTGTCTATGGAAGATTTTTCACATACCCTTGGAAAAAAAAACGCTAGCACTTATATTTCTGTCAGCTACTCGTAGGCTAGTCTTCCACGTAGCGTTTTTTACTGCTTTCGATTCTATTAGTTTCAGTTTTAGATGTGGTCTCATGTTTAAATTGAAACTGATATTCATTCCGAGATATTTGTAGGCCGAGACTACTTAAATTGGTGCATTCCTGTAAGTGAACCCCTCACTCCTTGACCGTGTTCCACTCCTCCTTTTTAAAAATCATAATTTTTGATTTTTCAAGATTGACTGTTAGGTTCCTTTTTGGCAGTAACATTGTAGCTCATCAATCATTCACCCTGATTGTCGTTGGCGTTTGTCGCTTTTCGACGATTGTCGTTTTATTCTTCAGATGTAGCACGAATCTATTTTCATAACTTTTTCACTGCGAAAGAGTTTTAATAGTATTCTACACGACAAATAAAGTGCTTACTAAAGTTGCGGTTAGCAGGTCGTAGCTAACGACAATCGTCGAAAAGCGACAAACGCCAACGACAATCAGGGTGATTGTTTGCGGTTCAGATGGTTCCTCAGCCAATAAAGCAATATCGTCCGCCTACATAAATATTTTGACAATCTCTTCAGAAATTTTTGTTCTGTCTCTTACCACTTCCGTTGTTATGTCACCGAGAAATAACACAAAGAGGAGCGCACTTAAAGTACATCCTTGCTTAATACCCATTTCTGTAGGAAACCATTCCGAGAGTACGTTACCGTCTCAAACTGTTGCGACGTTTTGGATCGTTATCCTCTTGCAAAATACAGTCGTAATTGTTTGGTCCATACAGAGATTCGGCGGACTTTAGCAAAACTTGCTGGTATAATTTTACCATGAATTGTGCATTTAGGTTTCGTGTGAATACTACTAATTTTCGTATCCTTTGGCTGAGAAGCATCCATAAACATGATCTTTTGCTGAATGTTTTACGGTGCTTGCAGAAACTTTTCATCTTTATTTTGGTCCAGGCTTTCTTCCAATAATTATAAACAAAAAAAGATGACTCATCTGTAAATATGATGTCGATCCAATCCCGGTCTAAATTTGCGTTGGCCAACTTATCCTCTTTTCAATGTTTTTGGGTCAGTAGCGGTTTAGGTTTGGTACTCCTGTTTTTGATGCCAGATTCTGCCAAACGGCCGGCGTCGTATTTTGTTGATGGACACTTTCGTGCAGTAAGTCTTCTGATATAACTTTCTCATATGTGCGTACATATGTATTTATAATTTGTGCTGCTTTTGTGATCAGTTTAGCATCCTCAGAGTTTTGGAAGTTTAAGTTGTGTGAAAATAAAATCAGTTTTTCGTTTTGTCATCTGACTTTGCTGGCCGACCGCTTCGTTGAGCACCCTGATTACGGGACATGTGAAGTCATAGTCTTAGGCCTCTGCGTTTTCCCTAAAGGGTAAATAAATTTAAGGTTATTTTATTCGTTGATATGCGCCTTGTAAACATAAATCGACAAGTTGTATGACCTCTATGCTATGTGCCGCCTTAGTGATAATCTGGTCGTATAACGCGTATAGTATTAATGTTTAGCTAGTATGTTCTTCCTGTTAACTACTTGGTAATGAGGGAAACTCATAAACACTTTACCTTTACCTACTTCCCAATAAACATCGCCATATAATATTTTATATCATAAGTGCATGCTCAGACGTATACCCACTCCTACGGAGATATTTCTCATAGATTTAACGATACATAAAAAATTAAACATACTCGTATTCCTCAACTGATCCGTAAAACTATAAATGTGTTTTCATTTTACGATAATATTTCAAAACAACCACAAGGATCACCATATTCACAACAGAAAGCACAAACCCTTGTCGTTGATTTTATTGCCAATGGACACTTTAAACTTTTTCATTTCCCACCCACAATGTGTCCTTATGGAAAAGTGATAAGTGCGGGATTACCCAGATTATTGTCTGGTAATGTAAATATATGCTTTTCTGTTGTTATTGTTGTTCCAGAACGAATTTCGGAAAAGTTTTAGACGTTTTCAGCTACGTGACTGGTGCTTCATATCGAGTTTACTGTGTACACACTCATGAGAAGTTTTCATTGCGGCAATTGCCAACTGCTTATACTATACGTACAGTTCCTGCGGCGGTAATGCCATGCAACACCCGGTAATTCTCCTTCGAGTTCAAATCTGTGAGGAATGTATAAACAGGCAGCAGTCCGATGGTCCTTGTGTAAACTTTTACTTTTATCATAGCAAGGACATTGTTTGCTAGTTGCTAGGGATATACATCTTTACCTTGATTATGCCAAACATGAGCATGCACTCACCTTTGGTGTTGCATTTGCTATACATACTATATATAGACTTGCATGAGTGTGGAACAATGAAGTACATAAGCGTGACGAAAACGGTGATATTTAGAAACTCGAATAAGGTTTTTATTCACTAAATCTAGATACGATTCAGCTGTGTGAATAAAAACAAATAAATCAAGACCGCCACAATTGTGGCAGTATCTACTGCAATGGAGAAATGAAAGATACGTGGTTCATCTAACGCAATAACACAGAGATATTTCCCAGCAAAATCGACTAAAAGTACGAGAATGTACAAAAAGAACATTTGTAGGCATCCTTCAGTGGAACTTTTCATTTTCGGTGCAATATTGGCTGTGGCTGTTGGCGTTTTTCTTGGAATTGAAAAACAAAACCTTTTCAAATGCCTATCCCAAGCAGTTCAGAGTTTGGTTTCAATGAATGGAAAACCTATGGTGATGTAAGGGTGGCTGCATATTGCGGATATAGGAAAATCAAGACCGTAAAAATATATACGACCAAATAACTAGAATGCATCAATGCCATATAGTCTTGGTTGGGTCTTGCACATATTCTTCCCAGACCATGTTTTCCATAATCTCTACTTCAACAATGCTCATTATTCTAAAAGGCATGCTTTTAAAAATGGTTTAAATTCATTTTCAAAAAGTTTAAATTTCTTCGCAAATGGTTTGAAGCCAATCTTACTTACTTAGATGGCGCTACAGTTCGGGGTGGACCTGGGTCTCAACCAACAATCCTCTCCAGGCGGCTCGGTCATTAGCCATCTGCCTCCAGCTGCGCGCGCCAAGTTGGTTGAGGTCCCTTTTCAATTGGTCGCGCTTTCCTCTACGGCGTCGTTCCTTGGAAATTGGTTTGAAGATTTTTCGGGCCAAGCCGTTGATATCCATCCGCCCTACATATCTTAGCCATCTCAGTCGTTAAATGGGCACTCTTCTGGCTAGGTCAGTATCTCTGTACATCCCAAGGTTGGGTTAGGTTAGGCTAGGTGGCTATCCTCCGTAATCGTTAGGATTACGAGCTGAGACCAACTGAGGTCCATTGTGTTACCACGTATGCCGGTTATTTCCGTTACTCTTGGAACCATTTTGATTTTCGGACTAATTTCCAGATGCTGTTGATATCCAAATCGGTAATATCTGTAAGTTCCTCAAAGAAGTATTCCACAACAGTGTGTTTTCTAGCTGAGGATAGTACTGGGCAGCCTTAGAGCAAGTGAAAGGGGAATTTCTCCTCTTCTTTGTCTATACAGCTGCAACAAAAGTCATTGACCGGAATTCTAAGCCTCGTGGCGTGCCTGTCGAGGATGCAATGACCAGTAAACAATCCAACTAGGGTACCTATGTGTGGTCTGCTGATCAGTAGCAGGCGCTTTGTTTTTTTTATTTTAATTGTGGCCATGTCTGTCTCCCATGTAATAGACTATTGTCCCTCTGTAATAGAGTATTGTCTTCTTTCTGGTGATTGGAATTATCTGATATCTGACTTCAGGGTCGCAATGTTGCCGTTTTCAAATCACATGCCTCTTCAAATAGCGTGCAAGGTACAGGTATCAAGTAGTCCATCTGTCGAGGAAATTACAACTATTCCAGAGAAATTTAAACAATGCACTTACCAGTCTGAAAGAATCAAACACTTAAATAAACATTGCCAATCTTACAGAAATAATCAAGCGAGCTATGTCTAATGAGTCAACAAGCAGGAAGCCGCTAAGTAAACAAAAGTGGTTTGATTTTGAAAGTCTGAAAGCAAGAGAGAGGTCTTTTGCGGCTCTTGGACTTCTGCGAAAACACAACTCAAACGTGATCAAATCATACTATGGCGAAGCGATTAAAGACTTCAAGCGTATCTGTAATAGGAAGAAACTGGCTTTCGAAGAACAGACTATTGAGGTAATTAACAAATCGAGAACTTCAGCAGAGTTTTGGAAGGCGGTCAAATATGTCAACGGGGAAGCTAATATTATTGGATCCAAATTGCAGGCACAAAAGTTGAAGGAGCATTTCAACAAACTCCTAAATCCCGACCAAATTTCTCCAGCTTTTCATTATGCGGCCCCGCTAGTTGTCGATGATTTTTTGGATGCGCCGTTTTCTCTTTCTGAAGTGCTACAAGTCATTAAGGACTCGAAGGTTCGAAAATCTTCAGGAGACGACCGCATCCCCTTCGAGATTTGTAAAAACTGTACGAATGAATTCTATGTAGCGCTTACTGTGGAATTCAACAAGATCTTTCAATCAGCGGATATTCCCAATATTTTCAAAACAGCAATTATTTTTCGCTGCACAAAAAGGTGACTATGATGACCCAAGGAACTATCAGGGCATATCTTTCCTAAATACGTCGACTAAGCTTTTCGGGGCTATTTTGTTTAAAAGACTTATTCAGTGGATCTGTAATAAGAAAATTCTTCATGAATTTCAAGCGGGCTTTAGAAAGGGATACTCAACCACAGATCAAATTATTTCGCTTGTTAACATCGCCGAAATTTACAAAAGCCAACACAAGAAGTTGTATGCCTTCTTCGTCGATTTCCGTGCAGCCTTCGACTCAATCCACGCGAGGCGCTGTTCTATAAACTCCACGTAATAGGAATGCCCAATAAAGTCATCAACGTCCTAAGGGCAATGTATGACAGCAATGTGGCATACGTCTGGGATGGCGAATTTATTTCCGATGAGTTTGGAACATCAATGGGTGTGAAGCAAGGTTGCATACTGAGCGCACTTTTATTTATCATATTCGTCAACGACATAACTGAGTTTGTGAAGGGAGGAATTGAACTAAACCACGTAAAGATCCCCGCGCTTATGTATGCAGATGACACTGTCTTCCTCTCTGATACAATCAACGGGATGCAGATGATGGTAAACAGACTAGTTGAGTACTGTAAACAATGGAACCTGAGTGTCAATCTGGAAAAGTCGAAGATGATGATATTCAGAGGTGGAAGCGGTAGATATTCACGCAACGAAAAGTGGAGCCTACAAGGTCAAAGTATTGAAATAGTGAGAGAATACAAGTACCTAGGGGTTCTGATAGCCGCAAACCTAAATATGAAAAAACACATTAATGCAAAGCTATCGGAAGCAAAACGTGCAATATCTTCAGTTTGGAGTCGTTGTACTGATAACAAAAGCATTTTCCACAGTTCAAAACAGCAAAATCGATTCTGCTATATGGAGCCCAAGTTTGGGGTTCTTATCCTTTTGAAGAAGTAGAAAGATTTTTTCGATACTTCCTAAAACGAATTTTTCGCCTACCTAATAACACACCTAATTATATGTTGCATTTGGAGACTGGAGTACCTCCTCTTTTCTTAGGAGCTTTACGCCTGCACCTCGAATATATAGTTAAAGTAACCGAGATGGAGCAAGGCAGGCTGCCTAAGCTGGTGCCTAATTATATAATTGAAAGGAGAGGTCATCTTTATCAATTGGGAATAATTGGGAACGTCTAGCGTCGGAAAGTGGTTTCAATCTTAGATTATCAATGGCGGATCAAGGTACAGTCTTAAGATCTAAATTTAATGCGCTATTAACATCAATCGGACGAGATAGATACGAGAAATACGTAAACGATGCCCGGAGTTCCCAACACAGAATATACTACTCGCAATTGAGTTATGACCTGCAAGGTGGAACATACTTTTTAAACAGCAACTCAACTGAAAAAATAAGCCTGATATTGAAAATAAGAGGTGAGCTGATTGCACTTAATTATATTCCACATCGTCCAGAGCTGCCAATCATTTGCGTGCTGTGTAACAACAATGTGAAAGAGGGCGTTTACCACTTCATAGCGATATGCCCTATTTTGAAGGAGTACCGCCTGAGATACTTTGGGGTGACAGTGCTGGATGAGGAGAGAACGCTGAGCATTTTAAATGGAAACCATGGGTGGAACGCGCTGTATAACTGCGCTACCAAGGCACTAATATATAGAAAATGTATCATAGAAGAAAGTTTTTAAGTTAGAAATGTCAATATAGTTTGATTCTGTTATGCAATTGTTAAACTATTTATGCGAATATTTAGAGTTTAAAGTTTATAATGTACTATGAAAGTAATCATATATTTTATGTACGGAGCCTAAATGTCAATCTGGTAGATGGTCAATAATGACCAAACCTAAATAGATTTGAAACTATGTATGATAATGTATCAACCTTTTTATGAAATAAAAGTCTATATATAACTAACTAACTACCTAACCATGTTTGTCTCCCATGTCAAAATTGCGTCATCTCTCAATGGCCTGATTCAGTGCCGCTATAGATATTTTATATCCTGACCTTTCTGTAGGTAGATGTAGCCTTCCTTTCACAGTAAAGAGCTCCTGGTTCGTGTCATTTTTGGCTAATTCGGCTGCTCTGCAGCTACCTGAAATGTCCGAATGATTAAAAACCCAATACAGAGTGATATTGCCATGATTCCGTAATGCCATCCTCCGTCTTAGACCGATCGCTGTGTATTTCCAAAGCAGAATCTTTTAGGATAACATTCTCCGCCCAACTCTGTCTCTGTCTTTGGAAATGTTTGCGTTTTATTTAATATTGTAGTCTAGGGACGGTATTTCTACCATGTTGCTGATTAAGCTTAGGATTTTGGCATGCCCTGTATCATTACTGTTTCACTGTGATGATTCTTTCAGTCGCAAAGTTATTTTACTGCTACCTCCTTCCCATAAGTATATGGTATAACGTAATGGCTGTAAAATTGTTTCCTGTAGGAGTGTTGCGGAGAGCGCCGGTAACGCAGACACATGCTTACCTCTGAATTGTACTTATGGCAGTAAGGTAGCTGACGTTTTCCAATGTAGTCCACCAGACTAAGATTCCATACATGAGTATTGGTCTTACTACCGTCGTTTATAGCCAAGGCATTATTTGTGGACGGGCACCCCACTTATAGCTCAAGGCTCTTTTGCAGGCGTATAGTGCCGTAGCTGCTTTCTTAATCGTTCCTTTCCAGCTTAGTTTCCTGTCCAGTATAAGGCCTAGGTATTTGGCATCTTCAGACCAAGGTGAATTTCTTTAATTTTTGGTGGCGTGGTCTCCGGAATTCTGTGCCTTTTTGTGCAGCCCAAACAGTTCTTCATTGTATCTTCTCCTCCACACTTCGTTAATGCAGACAGGCCCCTAAATTACTCGAAGAACCTTCATCCAATTTCGATAAGGTCCATGCCTCTGCGCCACATAGCAGGAATGGGATGATTGGGGTCTTGTACAGCGCTACCTTACTTACCTTTTTTGACATCAAAGGGATCTGTAAGGTTGTTACCGACCGGTTGATGGAGCAGCGTGAGTCATGCTGTATAGGCGGATAAGTTTGGCATGGATGTAGAAACTAGACATAGGTTTCTTCTCGATATATACTGTTATAGGCGGCTTTGAAATCGATAAAGAGGTGGAGGGTATATATTATATTTTGTGCTCCTGGGTTTTTTTCAAGATCTGTCGTGGTGTGAATATTTGGTCGATGGTGGACTTTTCTGGCCTAAAACCTCACTGATATGGAGCAATCAGGTTGTTAAAAAATGACGCCCCTGTAATTGGCGCAGTTTAGAGGGGCACTTTTTGAGTATCTCGCACACGACGGTAAGGTTCCACTCATCCGTCATACTTTCGTCTGACTATATTTTACAGATAAGTTGGTGTATGCTCCATACCAAATCACCTTCCGCTGCTTTAAAGAGTTTGGCCGCTAGGCCGTTGGCTTGATTTGACTTTAGCTTGGATATCACTATCCTCGCCTTGTCAAGGTCAGATAGACGGAAGTGTTGTTCATCATCGTCCAGATTGAGCACGTTATTCTGCCTGACAGTGGGATGTTGGTCATCATGGCCGTTTAAAAGTTTACAGAAGTGTTCCTTCCATATCCTTAGCACTGATTGCGATTCTACCACTAGGTGTCTATCTTCGTCCCTGCAGGCTTCTGTTCTGGCTTTAAAGCATTGACGCTCTCTTTTGGTAGAATTTTCGAGTATCATTCCTGCATTTTCTCCTCTGTATCTTCTTAATCGAGGGTTCCTCATGTTCCTTCTTTTTCCTTCTAAGAAGTCGGTGTTCTTTCCTTCTCCTCCGCATAGTATGCTAGCCGGAATTCTTCATCAAACCAGGGATTTATTTATGGTGGTCGGCATCTTGCCGACTGATTGCCTGCACTTGCTGCTGATGACATAGGAGATTGAGGGCTACTCGATCGGCAAAGGTTCTGGTGGTTACTTGAGATTGCAGCTGCTCGATGTCGAACTTTCCCACAGTATTTCGCTGATTCCGCACAGCACTGGCTATTCGCATTCCTACCTTGGCTGCAACCAAGTAGTGGTCCGAGTCTACATTAGCTCTTCGAAATGTTCGGACATTGAATATACTGGATGAGTGCATTCTATCGATCGTAATAATATCAAGTTGGTTGACGGTTATTTGATCATTATACCACTATGTTCCCTTGTGGAAACTAAAAACTACAGTCATCGGTCATTTTGAATCTTCTGGCAGTTAACCAAAGCAGTTAATTGATTGTAGTACCTTTTGACTGTTTCCAGTATTTTAGTCAATTGTAAGTCCTCTATATTTCTTAGTAATTGTTTGCAGTCAGTAAGCCTTTTGACTGCAGTCATTTAGCTTTAACGGTCGGGGTACGGTTGGAAGATCCCCGTATGGTGGCAACGGATGGCACGCATGCGATGCTCGGCTTAGATCGCCGTATTGGGGTGGGACTTGTTAACACATGCAGCCCGTCAAAAATAAAAAAAAACCGTGCCAGAAAATAACAAACACTATCACACATATCTATACCTGATCAACTCACTTATCAAACACCTGTTAGGTTTGGTATCTGTGGTAGGGTAGTTCTTCTCCTACCTGGTCTTGCCCACAACCATTGAAGCTGACTGCCTCACACCAATGTCAACGGTTGTACTTCATAATTTCTTGTTGACCCCTTCTGCCATTATCTATCAGTCAAATCACTTTTATCATCCCCACTCCTATCTTCATCATTCCTCTCTTTTGTCAAACTACCGAAGCACTAACCCCACATTTCACAATAAAATTTCTGCCCAATTTAGGTTATTTGCAGTTTAATTTCATAATTTCAATTTCAATTCGTCAACATATTTTTGAGATTCAGTTTAAGAAAAATCAATTTAACATTATATACTTAGGTTAAAGTTACGTTATATGTAACTTAAAAGAATACTAAATTATAAAATAAAAAATAAAAAGGTCACTTATTTGTGCTTGCTGATGTCCAGCTCATGTGATCACAAAAACCTTTGACTGCTGCTGTTATCACAAACCGTTTTTTTTATATTGGGCTATATATATTTCCTTATCTTCTTCTTCTTCTTCCTTTTATCAGCGAGGCTATGATCTGAAAACAAGGGATCACAACCCTCCCACTTCACCGCATTTCTACTGATCCGCCTGTGGGGTTCGCCTATATATATTTTCTTATGTATGCAAAATCCCCTTCGGGTAGGGGCCAGAATATACCCGAGGTAGGCATGCCTGTTGTAAGAGGCGACTAAAATCCACCCTTCGTATACCGGGTATAAAATGTATACATAATATGCAATGAGTAAAACAAATAGATATAGTACCCCAGGTGGCAGTCCAGGTTCTCTGGGAAATCCACCCTCTTCGGAAGTAGGCTCTGTGGATTCTGGGGAGATCCAATTATTGCATTTAATAAACCCCTTTTTGAGAAATTCAAGGGTAACTCGGTCTTCACCATGAAGACCGAATGTCTCCGGAAAAAGAAGACCATCGGAAGCACAAGCGCAAGAGAAACGGGACTCAGTGAAATGCAATAGCTTTGAGGAAAAAACAATGAACTCCGTATTAAGCTAAATAAAATGGATCTTCTCTACTAAGAGCTTAAGAGAGAGGTAGAAACAGAAACAAACTCACGACAAATTACGTCCAACGCCTGCAATAAACGTCGTCGGCATTACGGACTACAATAAATTGCATTGCCTTCTCAAGGGAACTGTGACATCGGAATTTAAAGTAACATCATTCCGAATCAATGATTGGAAAATTAATGTAGTTGACTCTGACGGCTACCGAGCAATATCGAAAAAACTAAACACGCAAAAGATCCAGTGGTTCACCTACGAAAATAAATCAGAAAGACCACACCGTGTTATAGCAAGGGGTCTCCACCCCTCGTGCACTAAAGATGACACTATAAGTGACCTTAAAGGAAAAGGCTTGAAAATTATTGACGCAATTAATATCTTAAAGAAGATAAAGCAGAAAACGGAACAAGGCAATAAAATCAAGCATGGACTTCCGTTCTTTATGCTAACCTTCGATAGAAGCAAAAATAAGGCCGATATTTATAATGTAAAAAGTATTTTGAATATCGTAGTCAAAATCGAGCCTATGCGTACGAATATACGATCGATACCTCAGTGCAAACGCTGTCAATGTTTCAATCACACCCAGTCGTATTGCCAAAAAGAACCAAAATGTGTAAAATGTGCCGGGAACTACTTATCAGAAAGGTTTGACTTAAATAAGCAGGCTCCGGCGACCTGCATAAACTGCAAAAGCAAGCACCCAGCAAACTATTGAGGTTGTGAAGTAGCAAAGGAGCTTCAAAAACGGCGCGATACTCTCAAGAAACCGATACACCCGAACCCAAGCTTAAGAGATCGTAAAACCGATAAGCCTAAGACCGCTAAGCCAGTCAAAACGACGAGTCCGATAAAGGAAAATAAAAAAATTGCGCAAGAGAAAGTCGCTGGTCCAAGCGCAGCGGAAAAACCGCCACATGTTGACGCGAGATCGTACGCGCAAGTCGCGTCAAACGAAAACAAATTAAGATCAGCTACAACAGATCCGGTCAGCCAAATATTTACCCTTATATTGGAAAAATTTGAGGAGCAAACCAAGGTTAATAAAATTATACTTGACAAATTAAGCAAGCTCGAGTTCAAATCTCGCAAGACAATAAAAAAAACATGAATATGAAACAGCTACTTAAGATACTAACGTGGAACGCAAACGGCCTTCTGAAAAAAATCGACGAGTTAGAAGTGTTTCTACGGAAAAATAATATTGATATATGTTTGGTATCGGAAACGCACTTAAAAAAGGGACTTAGACCCAAAATAAAAGGTCAAGCGATAACCATGCGAATCATCCTTCGGAAAGTGCGAGAGGCGGGTCCTCTCTTTACATCAAAGACTGTATTAAGCACTCCGAAAACATAGAAATAGAATTTGATTCTATGCAAATAAGCTCAGTCTCCGTAAAAATAAACCACTTAGACTACAACATCGGATCTAGTAACTTCCCTCCGGGATATAAGCTAGTAGAAGACGACCTCGTTCGTCTCTTTGACTCGCTCGGACCTAATTTTGTCTTAGGTGGTAACTTTAACGCGAAACACACTTTTTGGGGATCAAGATGCAATTCGACAAAAGGTAGATTATTGTACAAAGTCAGCATGAAACGTGGGGTGAACTTTTTTTGACAGGAAAGCCAACTTATTGGCCAACTGACAAAAATAAAATCCCTGACCTAGTCGACTTCTTTATCGCGAAAGGGTTAACTAAAAATTTGACGGAAGTCGAAGAATGCTATGATCTATGCTCAGATCACTCAGCAGTCACGCTGAAAATAGGTGGATGTCTAGTAAAAAAGAAGGACCGCCTAGGTTAACTAGTAACAAAACTAACTGGGATGCTTTCAGAAGAGACTGCAAGGAAAATGTTGCTTTAAATGTACCGCTAAAGACACCGTTCGAAATAGAAGAAGAAATCGACAAACTCGTTGAAGCCATTTAGAGCTCAGCGTGGAAAAACACTCCTTTGCGGAAGACAGAAGCACGGAAAAATAAAGTCAAATACCAGCCTGCAATCGAAGACCACATACGGGAAAAGAGGAGAACGCGCAAGAGATGGCAACAATCCCGCACGCCACCGGATAAAAATTATCTGAACCACCTTTGTAACAAGCTAAAAAATGTGCTGCAGGACCTAAAAAATCACGAGACTTCTACTTACCTCGAGGGTCTGACCACTGATAACTATTCAAACTACTCTCTATGGAAAGCCTTGAAGTCTATAAGGAAACCTGTAATGCACTCGCCGCCAATTAGGAAAGCTTACGGGAAATGGGCAAAAGAAGACAAAGAGAAAGCAGAATTATTTGCCGATCACTTAGAGGAAACGTTCAAGCCGTTCGATGGACAACCGTTGATCGAACATCCGAATGATAATATGGCACCCGACAACTTTTAAGTAAAAACCGTATCCTTGTCCGAACTTCGAATGACAATAAAAAAATTGAAAAATCACAAGACTCCGGGATATGATTTAATCACTGGCGAAATTTTGAAAGAGCTACAGAAAAAAGTGCTGGTTAAGTTGCTCTACATTATAAATGCTTCTTTAAGACTGTTATATGTTCCAAGGCAATGGAAAGTCGCCGAAATTATTATGGTTCCGAAACCGGGAAAATGTGCAAATGACAAGAAATCATATAGACCCATTTAACTTCTGCCAATAATATCTAAGGTTTTCGAGAAACTTCTGCTGAAACGATTACAACCAGTAATTGAAAAAGCTCTAGAAGGGAAAAAATATGTTCTAGCGCTTTTATCGACGTATCGCAAGCCTTCGACAAGGTATGGCACGAAGGACTAAGGTATAAGATAAGGGTAATCTTACCGGAAAAGTTGTGCAGAATATTGGAATCCTATCTTGAAAACAGACTTTTCGGTGTTAGACACGGGAGTGAATATTCGGATTTCAAAGAAATCTACGCCGGTGTTCTGCAAGGAAGTGTTCTCGGTCCAATCCTGTTCCTGCTCTACACAAGAGATATACCACAAGATGAAGGATCCGTTGTAGCAACGTTCGCAGACGACACGGCTATCCTCGTAACGGATGAGTCAGTCGAATCATCAACGGGAAAACTCCAACGAGCTTTGAACAAAGTATGCGAATGGACAAAAACCTGGCGAATAGTCCTCAATGAGACAAAATCAACGCATGCCAATTTTACGTTAAGAAAGATAAACAACTTACCTATATCCATTAACTCGGTGCAAATACCGTACGCAAACGAGGCAAAATATCTAGGAATGACCCTAGACGCAAAACTTAAGTGGAAGCTACACGTTAAAAAGAAGCGCGAAGAGCTCGAAATCAGATTTAAAGAAATGTATTGGCTACTCGGAAGATACTCGAAGTTAAGCGTATACAACAAACTGCTTCTGTATAAGCACGTCCTAAAACCGTCTTGGACATATGGTATACAACTTTGGGGTTGTACCAAACCAAGCAATATGGCTCTACTGCAAAGCATTTCAAAACAAAATACCAAGAGCAATCGTGAATGCTCCTTGGTATATAAGAAATAGTGATATTCACAGAGATCTAGGAATTGCTACCGTGAGGGACGAAGTAACAAACTTTGCTCGCAAACTTCGTACCCGTCTTCATGTTCACTGCAATAATGAAATAATTCATACTATGGACGTGACAAACCTTGAGCGCCGACTACAAAGAACAAGACTTTTCGACCTAGCGCCGTAAGGAAGGGGGCGTTCGGAAGAATTCCCCACTAAAACAATAGATGCTTTCACTGTCTTTGCAGGTATTCCCACCTCGTCCGTTACTATCAACCTAGAGCTTACTCCTCTCTAAGCTTAAGGAACAGGAAGAGCTCCAGCTTCCGGTGGTAATGGGTAAACACGATAAGTACGCGCGTAAATTATCAGATTCCTACTAAGAACGGCGGGTGCCATTGCAAGTAGAATATTTTGACCTCCGCTATCACCTCATAAGTTACTTATGTTTGTACTCTAAGAATCTATGGTTCTTAAAATTCTCATTTCACTTTCCTGTGGGTCCCGTGTTGTTATTATTAGTTGTATCTAAAAAGTACTCACAGTTATGTTGTAGACCATCTTTAGATACCTGAGAACCATACTTTAAAAGTACAGTTTACCACGGCTCTGCCACTGCTTACCCGAAGGAGATTTTCGGTGACTTTTGAAGATTCATTCCTGAATACCTTCTAAAAATACCCACTGAGCTTCAACCTGTTATTTTCATCAAGTATAGACAACACCTTTAAATTTAAAATAAACGATATAGATGTTAAAACATCGTTTCATATTCTATCCCGATTGCGTTAGATTTGAATTATAGAGTACGTGCGAACAGAATGAAAGTGTGGGCCCTTTCATTGACTTTTACATACTTCAAAATTCAGATGCCGTCCATTCATCTCATTTAGTTTTGACTTTGAATAGAATATCCGCTGCTGTGTATTTAAACGGGGTTCAGCTTTTCTTTTTTGCTGTTCCGTAGCGAACAGCATGCCCTTAATTCTTATTTAGACTGACAAGTAAAAAATTAAATCAACAAACCAACCTCCAGCTGCATCCATGTGGGAACAATGGACCGTGCGAGCAGGTGTTTCAGTTTTATTGGAAAGAAGCTCATTCTCATTACGTTGTCAGAGTTATTAGCTTTAATACTTCTCCGCATTTTATGGTTTGTAAAATGACATCAACGCTAATTAGCAAGAAGCCGAAATTTCAACACACCATTTAATAATGTTTATTTTAACCCATGTTGTGAGGGTAGGACATGCTGGTTATGAAGTCATTGCTATGAGCATGGTATGTTAATAACTTTGTGTTAACAATATGCATATGCTCAACAAAGGTAACTCATAAAAATACTTTAACAGCTTCGCTATAATAAGCAACGTCTTGGAAATAAAAATCTTTAAAGCTGTGAGAGTGCCTCAATTAAGAGTGCCATAAGAAATCTTACCGATACTTACCGATACATATACGAGTGCAGGTATACCCCTTGAGTTACTATTAACGATGTTAAGAAATAAAAAACTCAAAAGATTTCCTTTTCTTCATCTTTATTGGCTAGAGTTGTATTTTTATTATTTATGTATAGTAACAATTAGTTTAATAATATAATTAATAATTGAAAATACTGATCAAGTTCCCATTTTTGCTTATTTTTAAATTAAAAAAATGTACCTAATACATTTATTTTAAAATAAAAAAAACTCAACATCTTTCTTCTTAATCATCATCGTACTTTAAGTCCAATATTTTATTTTATCATAGTAATTCTCTGGACAATATTTATTTTATTTTTTCAATGAAATTAACAAGTTTTTTTATTTAACTTTGTTATACTGTATTCTGCAGTTTTTTTGTAGGCTTATAATTCAGAGACTTTCCATTTTATATATGTATATTTTTCTTTTGTTTTAAACTATAAGTATACATTACATACAATATAATATATTTTTTTATTTATAAGTTTATATGATCATTTCTTATAACACATGCATCAAAATTTATTTACATTTACGTTTTGAATGATTGAAGTTTAGACAATTTTTTTCATTTTATATCTTCGGATATTTTTATATAATTTTTTGGTGGTATAAGTTGTTTGTTTATTTTTGCTTAGACATTATATCTAATAAAATTTATTGCAAAAAAATGCATAGAACATTATAGACAAGTTCCGTATATGTATGTATATATAGTTATATATTTATAGCTTTATAAAATATTTATTTGCCTAAAATGATGGTGTAAATTAAATACAAAACAAAACTAGAACAAATTACCTTAAGTTAAACTAAAATTCAGTAATTACAGTGTGGACCAAACGTCAGTGAAATGTTAATTATTTTTCCTAAATAAGTAAGAAAGTGGTTATAATAAATACGTTTCTAAAAACACTGAATGATGTTAGGGCGTGTGCGTACGGCCTTTTAGTAAGTCCAATTAGCTAAGTCTAATAATTTTCAATTAGTTACGTCAATATAAGTTACCGAATCAATTTGTTGATGTCTGTGCTCTGAGCTTTAGAAGTGAAATTTAGTTCTCCAATGGTCTCCAATGACCACTCTTGTTTATACTCAGGATTTTGCAACACTTCAAAATAAGTCTTACATGAAAGAACATATAAAGATTCAGACACATTTTATTTCAATACTATTTTTAGGCTCGGACCAAGGCTTGGATCGAGCCTAAAATGTCTGTTGCTTTTTCTTAGATATGCACCCCACTAATATTTATTGATGAACTACATATCTACTATAGTTCTTGTAGCTTAACATAATATGTTAAGAGCTCAATATGCAAAGGGCACAACGTAAATTCTTATTTATGTATGTAGATAAACGTTGGAATCAAATACGGAATAGTGAAGTAAAAATCAACCAAAATCATTCTTCAGACTAACGCGTCCCTACGGGTAGATATTATAGTTTGCGACACAATTCAATGGGCCGCTAATCCTTCATGAGGGTCGCGGGAGCTAGATGCTCAGGTGGACTCTCCATCCTTCTCGATTCTCCGCCATTGACTCCAACTCATCAAGAGGAATCCCTAGATGGCTCCAAGAGAGATGCTGATGCTCCTACCATCTATGTCTAGGTCAACCGAGGGGTCGCTAACTTATAGCAAGGCAATTATGAACAACTCGGAAGCCGGTTTAGGGATACAGGCACTACGTGACTAAATCATCGAAGCATAGATTGTTTCGTTCGGAGAAGTATCTGCTTAACATTGAGCGCCGCGAAGGATTAAAATTTCAAGACCATAGGCGAGAGTTGGAACATATGGTATACCGAATTAGAAACCGATAATTTGGCTTGAACACTAAGTTCGGCCTTCCTTATAATAGATTAACTAAGCTTTTTCAAAATCGATCTAGCCTGACTAATGTTACAGGATAACTCGGCATTGCTCTTTCTATCATTCGTGAATAAGATCCCGAAGTACTTAAACTTACCCACCTGCTTCAGTGGGACTCCACTAACATGCAGAGTGCACTGAATTGGCGTTCTGGAAATGACCATTGCTTCCGATTTATTCACGTTTACCTTCATTCCAGCATCATCACATACGGCTACAAACCTTTCGAGCGCTGAAGTTCGGTTTGAGAGGACCCAAGGATGACCAAATCATCCACAAAGAGCAGATGATATATCCTCCGCTGTAACATCAGGTCCTTATATACAATGAAAAGGAGAGATGGCAAAACGCACCATTGGTGGATTTCAATCCCCGTAGTGAATGGTATTGATTTAACGCCGTTTACCCGAACAGTATGGAATGTTTCATATAGTTTGTAATAAAAAAAATAAAAAACTGGATTTTTACTAAAAAAAGAAAAGAAAAAAGTTGATGGGGAACACGAGTTCTTCATCGACATTTGATTTACTAAACACCGTAATCGCGTTTCATTTCTAAATGAATCTTGGATGGCACCATAAAAGTGTATGAAAGTGAGACTTAACTCCTGATCCTTAACACTGATGTTGAATTAATAAGTTTGAGAGGTAAATCGTCCATGATCGGCTGAATAGCTTCAACAATTCATGTAATTCAATTCCAATTCACTGTGACTATTTGGCAAAGACTGTTCCAAGCATTGCGTTTACGCTGTAAAGTAGTCTCCATTTTTAATAGAGCCAGAGGTTGAATTTATATGAGTAGAAGGTTTAAGAAACTGACATTATCCAGGCACAGGCATCCAACATTTCTTAGGCATACAAGGGGACGTGCTGCATAGACCACATAAATATTTTGCGATTTATCATAGAGTAATGCGCCGAGTATAGGTCTCCGCTCATCTTTATCGATTTTAAAAAGATTTTCATAAGGTGAGCATTTTGTGGGAAAGAAAGGTTCGAAAAAAAAAAAAAACTCAGTTGTTATTAAGGCTACTTACAAGTGTGCTAAGTGCCACGTCTTGCAAAAGAAATGAATTGTCTGTTTATTTTGAAGTCTACAATAAGGTGCGACAGAACTGCATACTTTTACCACTGTTTTTTTTTCTTTTTGACGCCCTTAGTGTTGTTCTTCAACCATTCCTCACCGGAATCAACACAAGATCAATGAATATTGACCTGCGTATATGATGGGCAAAGATAATTTGTGCTGTATAGGTCTGTTCTGTACGAGATCGAAAACTAAAATCGGTATCGGACTGATTCACTCAATATTCAAAAATGACGCTGTGCGATTTTTTAACTAAGCGAAGTAGTCACGCTGGATAATAAACTAAGCTCAAAACATGCTGAGTTAGTTTAGGTCAAACCGTTTTGATTCCGGAATAGTTCTAGGGAATTAGGACAACATGAACTTATCTTTCGATGAGAGACCTATGCAATCTTATTGGGTGTGGACTACCTATTTCTTGGGTATTTCGGTTCAAAGGCACTAACATCGAACAAAAATTAGACTTACGTATTTATATTGCGGTAAGACGCCAGCATCTCACACAAGCTAAGATATTAAAGAACCAGAGTTTAATATCAGAAAAAAAACCGTAAACTACATACGTTGAAATTCAATAACTCAGTGACTTTTGGTCCAACCTGTACAGTTTTTTATAAGCTATTACTAAAATATGTTTTTATTTCTTCCTTTCAATTAATTTCTTCTCCTTCGGGGGCACACATATTCTTAATTTTTTTTTCTGAAGAAATTTGCTATATATATACATGTGTTTAGCTTCTCTAAAATTTATTAAAAAAAAAATAAGAATGTTTTAAGGTTTTTTAGGGCCAACAGAAAAAAATTGTTAAGTTACATTTATAAATAAATTGGTTTTTGTTTATGGACAAGATGTAACAAATGTATCTGTGTTTACTATGTATGTGTATGTTTTTAGTGTGAAATGATGTTGGTCGTCTTCTGTTGAAAGGGGGAAAATGAATTTAAGCCTTATCGGCAGCATCAGGTACATTTGCATTTTGGTTTGCAGCCACATTAGGTTCTTCATGCACCTTTTGAGGGAAACAAATTATAGTTTTGATAGCTGAAAGTATATAGTATTTCTAGAACCTACCGAACTAGGAGAGTTACCGGCACTGCGGCCCCATCGCAACCTCAATGGTGTCTGCTTGCGGATGTCTCTTTGGAATTCACCAGAATTCATTTGATTTTCATTTAATGCTCGGAGATCATCCAACAGATTTCTTAGCTTTTCCGAGTTGATTATAGAGGCGACGAGTTCTTCCTGGTTTATTCGTTGGTATTCGTTCTGTAAGATAAACAAAATAGTGATACGAGTGTACAATTTAAAATACTCTTTAGTCTTACCTCATCCCAATTGATTGGTTCCCTGTCTTTCATTGAAGGATCGGCACGGCCGAATCTCAATCGCAGGGATGGTGATCGAATAGGTTTCTGATCAACATCACCAAACCAACGTTTCTCTTCCCTTGGCATTAATTCAGTGCCAGGATCGCTACGTCCGAATCTCAATCGAAGAGAAGGTGAACGTTGAGCTTTTCGCTCAACTCTTTCCGGAAAGGAGATCGGGCCGGCATATTCTCTTTGGAGCAGGTTTTCATATAAATTATTAATGGCATCTATTCAATAAAAAGTATCTATAATACTTTACTCTTTTAATTTGAAAAAAAAAACTTACTTCCGGCTGACATCTGTGCAAACGTGCTGACGTTCAACAATGAAACCAAAACAATTACAATTCCACATCCGTAAAGTAGTCGTTGCGAAGTCATTTTCTGAAAGAAAAGCAAAGCAAAGTGGAGACAGTTAACATAAGTTTGATTTACCATTAGGGTTCTGTAAATAAGGCGAAAAGTTGCTCCTTGTGGAAAAGCAAAAGAAAAAGGAAGAACTTGACAAAAAAAATGAGGCACTTGAAAACTGCAAGTTGTACGAAAGTGCTGAAGTGCTGCTGAGATGAAGCAACTTTAAACATACTCGACGAACGCATTTAGAGCACATAGGACAAGAACGGATACGTGTTTAGTGTGTCGCCGTGCGCAATTTTAATGTCATGTAACTTTTTGAATACCTGATGTGTATTTGCAGTACTTAAGATGACGTAGAAGAAAAAATGAGAACAAGCAACCGTTTTTAACGCTTCTGAAGTAGATAAGATGGTTTAATACAGGGGTGGAAAAATGAGTTCTGAGGATTGACTGAAAATGTTTGGGGCGCTCTTTCAGTTATAGTTATTTCTCGAAATATCCTTAAAACATCAATGAGGCATACTAACGCGTACCCTTTGATTTCTACAACACCTTTCCACCTTGCTTAGTAACATCAGAGTTGTGTCTTTTTGTGTTCTTATATTGTAATGATGAGGGAATTTAGGTTTGAATGTTCCAACATACGTGTGCTCCAAAAAAATTACTTCGGTTTATATGCCCACGCTCATTCCTGTAAACCAGATGTTTTGGCAATTGGCGAAATATACGTAGTCAAAGAATCTGATTTGAAACTGCCTGGATATTAGGGATGTCAAAACGAGACATGGCCCTAGTTATAAAGTCTGCAGAAGTGGCCGCCGGTGACAGTCCGTTGATTTCTTCCAATTATGCGAATCTCATCGGCGTACATAAGTAGTTTTACAGAGTTTTGATAGATTGTGCCTTGAAGATATGATGATATATTGAAGTTCTCTTCTATAAATGTTGTCATGGGGGCCTTAAAATCGACAAAGAGCTGATAAGTATCGATGTGGACCACCTGTGTTGACTTTCCTGGCCCGAAACCACACTGATAGGGGACAGTAAGTTAAGAACATCATAAAAAAGAAGACACGAAGATATCTGGCATAAAACCTTTACTCAAGCAATTTCGTCTCCTGCTCCTGCATACTTGATATATTTATCAAATTAGAAAAAAAGAAAAAGAATATTGGGGTATCAACGCTTGTGCAATATAATGCGGTAGTTGGCAATCAATCAGTCACAAAACCAAATTTTTTTTGTACCATGTTGTAACACAAGTTTTGCGCGTTTTTGAAGGGTTATTTTCCAATTGCCATAACATACACAAAACCAATTTAATATTGAAACCGTTATTGAAATAAATATTTGGGATATACCTATTGCTCATTCAGTCTGCAAATTTGGTTGTGCTAACATCATTGTAGGCATTTTTAACTGAATTATGGATGTATGCGAAGAGCAAATCCGGCATATTCAGCATATTTTACTGTCTTTGTTCCGAAAAAACCAGAATAGAAGTGAAGCCACCAGAGAAATCCAAAATCTGTATGGAGAGGGCAATCTCAGCGAATGCAAGTATCGGTGGTGGCTTGCAAAGCTTAGAAATATCAATTTTGACTAATACGATGAACCTAGTTCGGGTAGGCCAGAAGAGATAGACGATGAACTCCTGAAGTCCAACCTCAAAAGAAATTTCACTATTAATGCAAGGAACTCGCAAAATAGCTCAACATTATCCATCGGCCCCTAACAAAGATCGGAAAAGTCATAAAGGTGGGAAAAAAGGTACCACACCACCTACCGCAAAATAATCTTCAGCAACGAATCGAAGAGCTGGATCGCTACCGGAGTTGAAAAATGGGTTCGTTGCCACCAATGGCTTAGTTCAGAAGGCAGACCAGCACAATATCCGAGAGATGAACTCACCCCCTCAAGATGTTACTCTGTGTATGGCGGGATGCTCAGGGAATAATCTACTTTGAGCTGTTTCTTCATAATCAGGCTATTACCGCGGAAGTCTACTGTCAACAGCTGAGCAGATTAAAGTCGGCACTAGAGTAGAAATGCTCATATTTGGCTAATCGAAGAGGTGTTCTATTCCATCAGGATAACGCTCATACTCGTACTCATACAGCTACGACCGCCTGTACACAGTCACAGGAGTTCGATTCCTTATTCTCCAGATTAAGCGCCTTCAGATGCTTCCAAAATCTGTACTTACGTTACAATCTGATATATTATAAATACGTTTAAAACAATAATGGCTGTAAGAAGTTATTGCCTAAGCCCTACACTCGCTTTGTTTACGAGTATCTTGATACCAATGGAATTGAATTGGACATGCTCGATAAAACTTTATGTACCTATACTTATGGGGCTAGCGTCCGAACAGTTTTTTTTTTTTTTAAACCGGTGTGTGGCCACGCCCAAATGGCGTGTGGGCATTGCGACCAAGGAGATCTATCGTGCCATAGGCCACTTTTAGGGCAGCAGTACTTCTACTCTCCTTATGAAAGCTATGATTACGACTGCGGAGGAGTTCCTTAAATCTATTGGAGATATGATCTCTTTAAGGAAAAAGCTTCTCCTAGTACTACACAGAGCTACACACTCCTCCTCTTCTAAGCAGAGGCGGCAGGTGATATCCTCCGAGATTCTTATTTTGTTAAGGTGGTAAAGAAGTTGACAGTGACCGGTAAGGAAGTTCACAAGCCTTCTTATGTCATTTCTGCCATATTTTAGGATGCCAACTGCCTGCCTTTGGAAGGGTTGGACATCTCTTTTAGCCTGCCTGAGACCTTGGGAGTTATTCCAGTAGGAGATGCACATGTTGCGTTCCCAAATGTTTAGGGTTCGTTTAAAGGCGGAATCGGATATTCCGCAGAAGGGTTCATGTCCAGTGAATAACTCAGAGGAGCCTTTCCTAGCTAGCACGTCAGCAGTTTCGTTGCCGTCAACGCCTGCATGACCCGGTACTCACCACAATTTTACTTTATTGTGTCGGGTCAGGTTTTGTAAACTGTCGAAGCAGCTTAAAACTGATTTTGAATTGATCAAATGGGAGATTAGTGCTTTGAGCGCCGCTTGGCTGTCGGTGAGTATATGGATAGAGACACCTTTGATGTTGGGTCCATACACACCGGCGCCAATTCCTGAATCCATTTTGCACCATCGGTGTCCGAACAGTTAAACCCTGTTCGCATCGTCATCCTTATCATTCACCTTCTTTAAACACATGCCATACACCACCCTCGAATTTCAGGCACCCACACAGATCGATCCAGCCCTGTTTAAACTCTAAGTACCTCCTCTTAAATATACATCCTTATTGGGGATAAAGAAAAAAACCTACTTAGCTCCTAGCTATCTTTTATAAATGCATCCTACAACGTTCTGCATCTCTTTAGTAAGAAATGTAAACCAGCCAGACAACCTATTATGTGTTATGATGCTCTATTCCATTCTGCTGTAGAGCCCTTTAAGAAAAACGAGAAAAAGGCAAAATTCGTACAGAATCCTTCAACCATTCTTCTATTTTTTGTATTCACTGTCGAGTACACCGGAATCGTATATTCTATCCTGACCTCCTCTCCTCAAAAAGAATTTTTCAAACTGAAGCGCCAGGAGAAGCCATCAAATTATTTTATTTTATTTTTTCTCGCTCTTGTGTAAGGTGATTTTTATTGAAGTTGGCATTGTCTTAAGCAGCTCACTAGGAGTTGCTGCTTTTTGTAAAATGATTCATTCATTGGAATCCCCTTTTGAAACTTGCAACGTATTGACAAATATTTTTCTACACCATTTTGCATAAGTACACATACATAGAACGTGTAGCGTGTCGTCATGTAATATAATACAATTCGACTTGTTTTCCAAAAAAAGAATATAATAAATCCTGTTTAATGCTGAGGAAACTATTGAAGGAATTCTGTGTTCAAATGCAACAAACACGAAGGTAATGTCTTTCCTTCGAACAAGGATATCTCGTTTGTCTCTTATTTTTATGATTGGAAGGGTATCTTGATGTTATGCGATGAATTCAGATGGAAGAACAAAATGCAAATCGTAAAGAATAGCTGAAAAAATAAAGAATTTTTCCTCTTTTTTTTAGATAACATAAAATTGAGAGATTTTGAAGTCTTTAAAATGAGGATGAGATGGAATATGACATTTTCAGAATAAAAGTTCAACAAGAACTTGGAAAATTTCAATTTGATAATGCTCAGGACTTACAGTTAAAGGTTAAGGCTGTATGTTATTCTTTCTGTAGAAAATTGTAATATCATATCTTAGCATCTGCATTTGTGTCCTCCCTTATGAGAGATGTTGCATGTCTTATTTTTACTGATTCTCGAAGGATATACGAATTACTTCTGCCATATAATTTTCGACAATCAACCAGTCTTAGATACTTCGTCACACGTGCTATTATTCAAGTCATATATCTGTAATTTGTGTGGGTGTGGTTAATTAGGTTGTTTCTTCGAAATTTTTGAATAAACTTTTTTGCTGTTTTGATGCAAAATACATTGGATTAGCTTCCAATTAATACTTTCGGGAGTACACTCAACCGCAACAATAATTTTGAACCTTATAATCTATTTTGTAAGAATTGCGAAAGAGTTGTCAATTAGCAGTGACAAATTTTCAAAGAATTTAAGATCAGTAATCTGTGAAATGTAATTTCGTGTGGTTGTGCGGTGTTACCGGGAATCGAGCTTTTTTATTCGACTCATTCACAATCATCAAGGCAGATGTGATTTTATATACAAATGTAATGTATCAAGGCAATTGCCGATATCCCCTGTACTTTAAGAATATGTATGCCCTATGCTTTCTTGAGAGGCCCTATTCTTTCTTACAATATTACAAGCTTTTAAAGCATTGATTTTTTATTTGCAACCTATACCTTAAGGGCAACTTAAACTTTTGAAAGATTGCTCGACATCTACATACGTAGGAAAATACGCCCGGGGGACTTATCCCCAGCCCACCACGCATACACGAAGGGTAAATGTGTGGAAACTGCCCTACATCATGTTGTCGGCTCTATAGAAAAATCTCTTAAGGATAAAGAGTTCACACTAGCTGCTTTCTTGGACATTGAAGGAGCCTTCAAAAATGTAAATACCGAAGCGGTTAAAAGGACCCTAAGAAACCTAGACATCGACATCAGTCTAATTAACTGGATTGTTAGCATGCTCGAGGAACGACATATAACCACCGAACTTAAGGGTTCAAAGCTCGAAACATACGCCTCGACGGGTACCCCTCAAGGCGAGGTAATCTCCCCACTGCTCTGGGTCATTGTTCTTAATGAGGTACTACAACAACTAAGATACAGTGGGGTCAGAGCTACAGCGTACGCGGAGGACGTCGTGCTGCTTGCAACAGGTAAATTCCTGCCTACCCTTAGCGAACAACTTGTCGGAGCCCTAAATATTCTTAGCATATGGGCCAGGAGCTGCGGTCTAAAGGTTAATCCCCAAAAAACCGAACTCGTACTTTTTACGAATAAGAGGAAAATACCGGAGTTTAGTACACCTTCTGTTGATGGTATCCCACTCAGATTGTCCGATAGCGCAAAATACCTGGGTCTTGTACTTGACAAAAAGCTCAATTGGAGATTAAATATAGAGGAAAGAATTAAGAAAGCAACAATAGCCTTTTACTCATGTAGTAGAATTTTTGGTAGAATCTGGGGACGCTCCCCCAGAATCATACTATGGATGTATACGGCTATAGTTAGACCCATACTGACTTACGGCAATCTAGTATGGTGGCCAGCTGTCCACAAATCCACCAACTTAAAGGCAATCACCAAAGTTCAAAGACTAGCGTGCATTGGCATCACCAGTGCAATAAGGACAACCCCAACCGCAGGACTCGAGGCTATCCTCAACCTGCTACCGCTAGACATCTTTATACGAATATCAGCAGTCATTAATGCTATGAGAATAAGTCAGTCAGCGAACTGCAAACCAAGCAGAACAGGTCACTCGATGATCCTACTGGATTACTTTGGTCCCATGCCCGTAACGGATCACATGGCGCCATATTTAGACTTTACAAGGCCTTTCTCTACCGCCTACCCTAGCAGGGAAGATTGGAAAAGCGGTCATATACCTAATGCCGAATTTATAGCCATCTACACAGATGGTTCAAAAGTGAGCACTGGTGTAGGATCAGGTATCTTCTCCGACCCTCTTCTAGGTGTATCAAAATCCCTACGACTTACAGACGACAGCAGTGTTTTCCAAGCAGAGGTCTTAGCAGTGGCAACAGCTGCCCGTGAGTCTGCGGTAAGGGCAATACCGCCAGAAGGTATCACCATCTCTATCGACAGCCAGGCAGCTATAAAAGCGATTACTGCCATAGAAATTAAATCGAAGCTGTGAAGTGTTGTCGAGAAGAGCTCAGGGTTCTTGGAACACAGTACAAGGTATCGCTCTGTTGGGTCCCTGGACACGAGGGTATCCCAGGCAATGAGAAAGCCGACGAGCTGGCGAGAATCGGATCAGCAGCCCCAACAGAACAAGTTGACCCCCCTGTGTGTATCCCGCCTTGCACACTCAAGCTCGCTGCAGGGAATAAAGCCACTGAGGAGGCGAACACAAGATGGAACTCCATGGAAACTTGCGCCATTACTAGGAGGCTATGGCCATCTTTCGGCAAAGCAAAGACCGAGAGAATCATCCGTAAAGATAGGAAATCCCTTTCCGCCCTCGTGGGCATCATCACGGGGCACAACACTCTGCGGTACCACTTGAAGAAACTACGCCTGACGGAGGAGGAACTCTGCAGAGGCTGTGGTGACGAGGAAGTTTTTGAGGACACAACCCACTTCCTGTGCCACTGTCCGAGTCTTCAAAACTCCAGGAAAAAGTTTCTTGGTAAATATTTCTTCCAGGATCTCGAGAAGGTTAGGTTAGGTAAGTGGGCAGGTGTAGGGGGATAGAAAACCTCCACACCACACTCAGGTCAGTATAGACCCATTGTGATACCCAAGGGGGGAAAGGAGATAGAAAAGGGAAATCCCTACCTCGTGGAAAAATACCGTCTTGTAAGTATCCTAAAGAAAGAACTAAGTACTCACTGTGTCCTAGATACAAACCATCCAGAGGATTTGGTGAAATTTGCGATGTCGTTTATTGGTCTGTTGGACAATTCTTCTAGATCCTTAAAGAAGTGTTGCCCAAGGATCTTATTTCTCAAATGATAGAGGCCTGGGCAATGACAGAGAAAGTGGGCGGTGTCCTCCTGAGCCTCCTCGTCGCCGCAGCCTCTACAAAGGTCTTCGCTAGTCACACGTAGTTTTTTCATGTGGTACCGCATGGTGTTATGCCCCGTAATGACTCCAATTAGAGTAGAGAGGGATTTTCTGTGCCTCTGTATGAGTCTATTGGTTCTTACTCTGTCAAAAGCGGGCCACAGCTTCCTCGTGGTGACACAAGTATCTAAACAGGTCCACCTATTGTTAGCCTCCGTTATGGCTTTGTTTCCTGCTACGAGCTTAAGGGCGCAAGGCGGGATGTACACCGAGGGGTCGGATTGGTCCGAGCTTAGTGCTGAGCCACCTCTAGCCAGTTCATCGGCTTTCTCATTCCCTGGTATGCCTTCATGACCAGGGACCCAGCAGAGCTTTACCTCGTGCTGTGTTCCAAGAACCTTGAGCTCTTCTCTACAACACTTCACAAGCTTCGATTTTATTTCTATAGCAGATATTGCTTTTATCGCTGCCTGGCTGTCGATGAGAAAGGTGATATCCTCTCGTGGTATTGCCTCATCGCAGTCTCACGAGCTGCTATTGTAACTGCTAGGACCTCCGCCTGGAAAACGCTGCTGTAGTTCGGAAGCCGAGCTGACATGGAGAGGCCAAGCGTTTCAGAGAAGATGCCTGCGCCTACACCTATTTCCACTTTGGATCCATCGGTGTAAACAGCTAAGGATCGCTCGTTAGGCGTTCTGTCATTTTTCCAGTCTTCCCTGCTCGGATAGGTGCTAGAGAATGGTCTTAAGAAGTCTAGGTAAGGCGTTAAGTAGTCTGTATTAGATACACTGCCTAGATATCTCTGCAGGATCGTGGTGTGACCCATTGCATTTGGTCTCCAGCTATCTGTTTGGCTTAATCTTACGGCACTATGGGCTGCCGATATTTGTATAAAGATGTCTAGCGGAAGCAGATTGAGAATGGCCTCGAGTCCTGCTGTAGGTGTCGTTCTCATCGCACTGGTTGTGGCAATGCACGCTAGTGTTTGTACTTTTGTGATAGCAGCTAGGTTATTTATTTTGCTGGCTGCCTGCCACCATACAAGGCTGCCATACGTTAGTATTGGCCTTACTATAGCTGTATACATCCATAGGATGATTTTGGGGCTCGGTCCCCAAGTCTTCCCAAATATTCTATTGCACGAGTAAAAAGCTATCGTGGCTTTTTTGACTCTTTCGTTGATGTTTAGTCTCCAGTTCAGTTTCCTGTCGAGCACCAGGCCAAGGTATCTCGCACTATCGGAGATACTCAGGGGAGTACTCCTTACGGAAGGAGTAACGAATTGTGGAATTATTCTTTTGTTAGTGAATAGTACTAACTCTGTCTTCTGGGGATTAACCGCCAGCCCACATCTCTCCGTCCAGGAGTCAATGATTTCCAGCGCCCCTTCGATTTGTTCGCTCAGGGTCGGGAGAAATTTACCTGTTGCTAGCAGCACCACATCGTCCGCATATGCAATGGCCTTGACGCCGCTGTTTCTAAGTTTAAGAAGGACTTCGTTCAGGACAATAACCCACAGTAGTGGGGATATAACCCCTCCTTGAGGGGTGCCTCTTGAGGCATAGACTTCGAGCTTAGTACCTCCGAGTTCAACTTTGATATGTCTTTCCTTTAGCATATTGACGATCCATTTTATCACAGAATTGTGAATATTAAGGTTCGTTAGAGTTCTATTGACCGCTTCCGTTTTGACATTGTTAAAGGCTCCTTCAATGTCCAGGAAAGCGGCTAGTGTATATTCTTTATTTTTCAGTGATTTTTCTATTGAGCCGACTACACAGTGCAGCGCTGTCTCTACGCTTTTTCCTTTCGTATAAGCGTGCTGCGCTGGGGATATGTCACCTGGGCGTAGTTTACTACGGATGTATATGTCAGCTAGTCTTTCAAAGGTCTTTAGGACAAAGGAGGTAAGGCTAATTGGCCTAAAGTCCTTTGCAGTAGTGTGGCTTGCTTTACCGGCCTTGGGTATGAAGACCACTTTGACCTCTTTCCATGATCTAGGTATATACCCCCACATGAGGCTGTTGAGGTACAGTTCTTTAAGTACCGGGATGATTGTGGTTATTGTTTTCTGTAGCATGATCGGGATAATCCCGTCGGGTCCTGGGGATTTAAAGGGAGAGAATGATCCGATTGCCCACTCAATTCTTTCCTCTGTGATAAAATCCGTCGGAGTTTCCGTTACAAAACTACTGTTAGTTACGATGTTATTATCTGGATGGGTCGTACAACCCGGAAAGTGCGCTTTTAGCAGGGCGCTAAGCGATTCTGCACAGGATTCAGTCCATCTTCCGTCGGGTTCCTTGAGAGATCCAAGAGTTTTTGATTCCCTGGATAGAATTTTTCTCAGTCTCGCAGATTCTGTCGTACCCTTGATTTCATTACAGAGGTGCTGCCAAGAGTGGCGTTTGGCCTTCTGTGTCTCGTTTTTGAAATTTCTCTGACTGGACTTATATTGTTCCCAGTCCGCTTCTAGCATAGTTCTTTTGGCCTTATTTAGAAGGTGTCTAGTTACTCTCCTAATTCTAGCTAGTTCAGATGACCACCAAGGTGGTGATTTTTTATCTTTTCGTTTGGTTTCTGGACATGCTTTGACATAGGCTTCATTAAAAATGGATGTAATATCCTCCGCCTTGCGGTCAATGTCGGCAGATCCGAGCCAGTTGCTATCCTGCAGGGATCTTACACCTTTCCTCACCTCGTTGGTAGGATCTCGAGAAACTCTCCGGCGTTTCAACAGAAAAGATGTTGAACTTCATCAAATCATCAGGGTGGTTTGTGTGCAGAATTGAAGTAAGTGACTGAGTTAGTAGTTTTTAGTTTCATTGGGTAAGGGATTACTTTTTCCCCCATGGGTACCACAATGGGTCAACGCTGACCTGAGTGTGGCAGAGAGCGTCCCTCCCTGCCAGCCCACATACCTAACCTAACCTAAAAGGCAACATTTTAAGAGCAACCCTATGAAGTTTCATTCCTGTGTTGCTTTTAGTTCGGGTCATACACGTACTTATGTACGGGAGGCAAAGTAAAGTAATATTTAATAAATGCCAAAAAGATAACATCGTACCGTTATAAAGTACATGTTTAAAAAAAAATGTAGTCCGGATCAAATCCATGAAGGCTTTAGAGGAATATGTACCATCGAAACCAACAGCTAAAAAGTGGGTAGCCGAGTTCAAACGTGGACGAGAGAGCATTGAAGATGACTCACATTGTAAAAGATCACCAACCAAAACTAAATTGGAAAACTTAAAAACTAGTAATTGGTATTTGATCATGGGAGACCGAAAATTGAAGATAGTTGAGATCGTCGGCATCTCCTATGAATGGACGCAAAACATTATTCAAATCGAATTTGGATCTGGTGTTTTGTTGCTGTTTCAAATCGGCTCTGAAATTTTTCTGACCAGATTTATGAAGTAACATGAGAACTGGGTTCACCACTATACCTCTGAGACCAAACAGCAATCAAAAGGGTGGAAAAGATTTGGATCACCAGCCCCGAAGAAAGATAAGGTTAAATTATAGGTAAACAAGTTAATACTATCGGTTTCTTGCGACCCAAAGTGAATCATCATGGTTAATTACCTTTGCTAGGGTCAAACAATCAACTCTGATTACTACTGCTGTCTTTTGCAGAAGAAATGAAAAAAAGCGTCCAGGAATGTTAATGAAACAATTTTGTTTCACTAGGACAGTATACGCTCACAAAGGCATTGAGGAGCGTAATGGTCTTAGAGGCAAGATGGAAGAATTGTATTGAGCTCAAAAGAGACAAAGTTTTTTTTTTTTTTTATTACGACTGAGATACATATCACATCTGATAATTTACATTTCATGATTTGTCAAATTGTATGAGTAAAAGTTAGGCCTTTAGCTAAAACATTTACAATTCTCGATTATTTTAATACGCAAAATATTGTGCAATTTAGATATCATTTATAACATTAAGTCAATTGGAGTTGTTCTTTGTAGTCTTCTCGGCTCAGCGGGTGTACTTAACATTTATTGAATTTCGCTATTTTGGTGCTGACGAAGTCGTTGAAAATGTTTCGTTACAATTTCTACTGTCTCTTGTTGCACTGTTTTTAGATTCAGGTTTTTGTGAATGTCTGCGTTTCGTACGTACCACGGCGCATTTAGTATGCAACGTAGTGCTTTGTTTTGGAATCTTTGTATGGTATTACAATACAAATACAATTTGTATTGTATTACTTTTCTTTGTATAGCCCCAAAGTTGAATGCCGTATGTCCAAATTGGTTTGAATGTATAGCAGCAGTTTGTTGTGAACTGATAACTCTGACCACTTCCCAATTAACCAATACATTTTTCTAAATTTTAGGTTCAGCTCATCTGTTTTTTTCTTGACGTGTTCTTTCCATTTGAGTTCGCATCTAGAGTCATACCAAGATACTTGGTGGTATTAGCATACGGAACTCTATTTGAGTTAATGAATACAGGATTAAGATCAATTCTTCAGTTTGTGTTGCTTCTATGGAGCTTCTACCGATCGATAGGATTGAGAGACTAAGTTGATAAATAAAAATTCCGAGTTTCTTTTCTTGGTCGTCCCGCTTTTTAATTCTTTCTTTTTCTTTTCTGCCTTCTTTTTAATCTGCCTTCGTACGATTACAGAGAAAAACCTGAGGTCTCGCAATTCTGTCTATCTGTCTGTTCGTTGCCTTAATTTTCACATATTTAGTTTGTCGAGGTCGAAATTTTAACTTTGGTCTCAAAATTAGACGAAGCCAGTCTTCACAAATAACATATTTCTGAAAATGGCTCCTACGATTTTGATAGAATTACATATTTGGGCTAGTTTAAACATATGCTATCGAAATTTCATGTACCAGTACTTTGATTATTAATTGGTTGAAAAAATTTGGTTCAGCCGAGTTAGTTCAAAATGATATTAACGGAATGTATGGCCTTTCAAATCAACTTTTAAAGTTGTCGTTTTGAAAGAGCTCTAACTGTCAGAATTTAGAATTTAGATTCTAAAATTATGAATAAAACGGTACAACTCATATGTTTATGCCGACGGTCATTTTAGCCATTTAGTTATAGTCTATCCTACGGTAATTTTGGTCATTTAGTTGTAGACCATTTCTTATAATTTCACAGAAAAGTTTTTTTTTTCGAAAATTGTAAACGAATATAGGAATGAAAGATTTTCTATTATTTATTGCTTTATAATATCATCTATATCATCTATACGAGTATAATATCAAAGGGAGACAGTCTCTGTCCACAACGAGATTGCAATATACACAGATGGTTCTATGACCAGAGAGCGTACTGGGTTAGGGATATACTCTTACTTATGTCCTGTATCCCCTTGTGGGTCCTAGGGCCTCTACTACGCCTACGCGCCGTCGTGTACGGTTTCTGGCAATGTGTCTGAGTTCTCCCCAACTTTTCCCTAAGTGCCGTGGCTCCTTCTCAACTGTTCTGCGCCATATTCTCCTCGGACCGCCAGGTCTTCTGCCATCCTGAGTTAGAGGGTTCTATTGCATAGCATGGTTCGCTATGGAACTGTCACCCTTACGGAAAGTGTGACCAATCCACTGCCACTTTCGTCGTTGGATGGTTATGCCTATTGGTTCCTGACCCGTTCTCTCGTAAAGGTGTTCATTAGAGATACGATTGGGCCAGAACATCCTTAAGATATTGCGCAGGCACCTACTAACAAACGTTTGCAGCTTTCTGGTGATAGTAGTGGTCACTCTCCACGTGCTGCAACCATTTAACTGCACGGAGCGGAACGTTGGAGCGGAACATTCTTATCTTGGTGCTCAAACTGATTGCATTGCTTCGACATATTTTGGACAACATACCGAACGCGGACTTTGCATTGGCGATCCTGTTGGCTATATTCAGTTCGGTTTCACCATCGGTCGAGACAATACTCCCAAGATACTGGAAATCCTCTACTCTCTCTACCGGTTGTAGTTCCAAGGCTGATAATTTTAGTTTTTGCCGTATTAATTTTCAGCCCGACGACGCCTGCCTCCCTCTCCACATCTGCTGTCATTTGGTGGAGGTCCATAATTCTGTGGGAGAGTAAGCATACATCGTCAGCGTAGTCAAGATGTTTCAGTTGAGATGTAAGAGTCCATCGAATTCCTCCGTTTTCCGTCGACAAAGCTGCATGAAGCATATCGCTAATCACCAATAGGAATAATATTGGTGAAAGGATACAGCCTTGTCTTACCTCACTTTGGATCTCAAATTCCTCAGACAACCTCCCTCTGTGCAGAACGTAACATTTGGAGCTGGATATGTAGCTTTGATAATAGCAATTAGTTTATCGGGAATACCTCTCCTGCGTAAGGCACGCCAAATAAACTCCCTGTTGACAATATCGAACGGCTTCTCAAAATCGATGTATATACTCGGGAGATATCAACCTACAGGTGACCCTGAGATTTCCCGTCACATGCATTGTGTTCCAAACAGAGATTATAGCCGTACTTAAAGCTGCAGAATTACTTGAGATGGGATCAATATACGACAAGAATATCGCCATCTACATTGACAGTCAGGATGCGCTAAAGGCGCTAGAGTCTTACGTTACTAAATCTGAGATCGTCTGAAATTGGCGCACAATGCTTCAGGCATTATGTACGGAAAACCGTGTCAGAATATATTGGGAACCTGGACACTGCGATATCGAAGACAACGAAAAAGACGACGCGCTGGCCAAAAGAGGAGCAGAGCTCCCACAAAGAGACATAATTGGTAGCATTAAACTACCAAGGTGTGTGGCTAGGGGAAGTATTCGTGATAAAATCATCAACATGGCTAATTTATACGTAAGATGGTCCAACTTGGATGATCAGAAGGTGTCCAAGATCTTGTGACCTGTGCTAGACCGCAGTAAATTAGGGGAGATCATAAAACTAGAAATATCATGGCTAAGTACAGCGATAGGAATACTCTCTGGCCATTATATTCTAAGGAAGGATGCTATGATACTAGATTTATCAAATGCGGATGTTTGTTGGTACTGCAATGACCTACATGTCTTAGAGGACATAACATATATACTCTATGAATACCAAGGCATATGAATGCACCAGGACAAGACTAAAGTACCTTGGAAGATACTTTTTCGATAACTTAGAAGAGGTTAGATCCTTGAACTACAACAATGATAATTTCAAATTCTGTAGGGAAATTAAGTATATGGGAGAATTGGTTTAGGTGTTTTTGCAGTGAAGGTTCCCTATGGATTGCGACGTGCCCACCTTGGTGCCTAGCCAGCAATGATAATGAAGAATTGATCTTCTGTGAACTCTGACCAGGAAAAGAAAAATGTCTGATTGGGTGCTGTTTTGTAATCTGGTCACAAATTAACCCAACATACAAACTTTACGCTATATTTTAATGTATCTCAATTTATCGTAAACTCTCTCTCGTTATTGTTATAATCTCACTAATTTTTTTTTATCGTTTTGCCAATGTTAACGCACCATCTGTGCAAATGAACTTTAATCTTTCTCTTTTGTAATCAGACCACCAAGCCGTAGCATCACCTCTAAGACTACCCTTGTACCAACTGTGCATATATGTAAAATAAATATAATTCAATTTTGATATATTGTTTTTCCGCATTCGTTAATAATCTTTCGCCTCTAACTTCATCGTCGTATTTATTTGATAAATCCAAAACGTTTTCTGGTCCTTCTTAAGCCGAATATTGTGCTAAAATCGAACACTTCCGCAGTAAATATAAAAAAAAGCATTAATAGAAATTCGTGGCAAATTATTACTCGTTGAGAGTACTTGCACTAGGTGCTGACATACTCAAATACATATATATGTACATTCGATATTATGCGCGCATTGCATTCAATTAATTTCCGTTATAAATTAATTGATTCATTTATGAACTACGAGTACAATACAATTCGCGAAGCACGTGAAATAGGAGGTTAATACCAGATAGTAGGTTTCATTGCTAGTATAACGGGTGAGCCATCTAGTGATTTCTTTTTAAATCATATGTTATACTGGTGAGAGAGAAACGAAAAGCACGAAAGAAATGGCAAAGCACTCGTGCACCGCAGCATGAAACGGTCCTTAACCGACTATGCAATCGCCTTAAAGATAGTATTCGTGAATTTAAAAGCAAAAAGATAGCGACCTATCTTGAAAATCTCTCCGGTGAAAGAGAATCAAATTATTCGCTTTGGAAAGCGCTAAAAGGCATCCGGAAACCTCAAATGCAAGCACCACCAATTCGCGAGATCGATGGAAACTGGGCCAAGAGCGACAAAGAAAAGGCAGAACTTTTTGCCTTGCACTTAGAAGAAACGTTTAAGCCGTTCGACGGCCCTTCGTTAACGCCCGACTCCCCAGTCACGACATCTGACAACTTTAAAGTAAAAAAAGTTGCATTGATTGAACTGAGGGAAGTGATTAAAAATTTGAAGACAAAAAAAGCTCCGGGTTACGACTTGATAACGGCGCAGGTAGTCAAGGAATTGCCGAATATAGCTATTATCAAACTGCTCTATTTGATCAACGCTTCGTTCAGATTGCTTTATGTTCCGAGGCAATGGAAAGTCGCCGAGATTATAATGGTCCCGAAGCCAGGCAAACCGCTAAATGAGAAGAAATCATATCGGCCTATTTCCCTATTGCCGGTTATCTCAAAAATATTCGAAAAACTTCTTTTCAAACGTCTACAGCCCGTAATCGACGAAAGACGTCTCATTCCTGACCATCAGTTTGGATTTAGAATTAAACATTCTACAATTGACCAAGTCCACAAAATAACTGACGTGATTGAGAAAGCTCTGGAAGAAAAAAAGATTTGTTGTGGTGTATTTCTTAACGTCTCACAAGCTTTCGATAAGGTTTGGCACGAAGGCTTGGAATATAAATTGCAACGGCTACTGCCACGGCAACTCTTTTTAATCTTACGATCGTACCTCACCGAGAGACTCTTTCGTGTTAAGCACGGAAACGATTACTATGACTTCAAGGAGATTGCAGCCGGAGTCCCGCAAGCAAGTGTCCTTGGACCACTTCTATATGTACTCTATACGCGTAACATCCCGCAAGAAAGAAACTGTGTCGTCGCCACGTTTGCGGACGATATGGCGATATTGACCACGGGAGATACCATTGAAGCAGCAACCGGAAAGCTTCAACATGCTATTAATACAGTCCACGCTTGGACGAATTCTTGGCGTATTGTGCTGAACGAAAGCAAATCTACTCACGTCAACTTAACGTACAAAAAAGTGGATAGATTGCCTGTATATCTAAACTCGGCTCAAATACCGTACGCAAACGAAGCAAAATATCTAGGAATGACTCTAGATGTCAAGCTCAAATGGAAATCGCACGTGAAAAAGAAACGCGACGAACTTCAAAACAAATACCGACAAATGTACTGGCTATTCGGAAAACATTCGAAGTTGAGCCTACATAACAAACTGCTTATCTATAAGCAAGTGCTAAAGCCAGTGTGGACGTATGGTATACAACTATGGGGTTGTACCAAGAAAAGCAATAAAAACATCATACAAACTTTCGAAAATAAAGTTCTTAGAGCGATCGTTAACGCACCGTGGTATGTACGTAACGAAGATATTCATCGGGATCTGGGAATTCCCAGCGTCGTCGAAGAGATAACAAAATTTGCGCGTAAACACAAAGATCGTGTTCACGGCCATTGTAACCGTACTATCACTCAACTACTTGACGCGAACAATTCAATTCGTCGTCTTCAAAGGACAAAACCTTTTGACCTCGCGTCATAGCATATGAAGGTCGTGAAAAAGGCAGGAACTTTCATTGGAATTTAACCTGTCTAAAGTGCTACATTTATTTTTAATCACATACGATCATCTTTTTCTAGAATAACGATCCTCGTAAGCGAAAATAAAACTGCTGGATAAGTGTCGGCTTAGTTGTAGTATTAATTTTGAGGAGAGGTGTTTTTTTTAGTGAGTAAAAATCTCACACTGCCATAAGCTCGCGCGGTCGGGCCTTATGGTGTCTTTGGAAGATTGTTCAAAAAAAAAAAAAAAAATGTTATTTTGACACTGACAGCTGTTTCCCGCTCGAAATCTTAACAGAAAGTCAGTATCATACCTCCGCGGAACGAAATGAGCCGCTTTACGCTTGAACAACGTTGGGAAATATTGAAAACTTATTTCCAAAGTGAGTGCTGTGCCCAAACAGTGCGTTTTTCGAAAAGAAGCACCCACCGTGCCTGCTGTACGCAATTTTGTGCAAAAAGTTCGTGAGACTGGTATGCTAGTGGACAACACTCATGGTCCCCGTTATCGTACGGTGCGCACAGACGAGAATGTGGCTACTGTAGCCGAGAGTGTGAGACTCAGTTAACGAACATCAACTCGTCATCGATCTCAACAGCTCAACATTTCACGCACTAGCCTTAGGAGAATTCTGCACAAAGATCTGGGATTATTCGCTTACAAGGTCCAATTGATTCAGCAATTGAAAGCGCATGACCATCCGCTTCGTTATCGCTTCGCAGTTTGGCCCTTAGAGCAGCTTAAACTGGACAACGATATCATCCAAGCAATCCGCGAGCTACAGCCCGAAACCATCAACAAGGTCTTGGAAAATTGGAGTGATAGAAGGCGCTACTGCGAGGCCAGCCGAGGCAGCCACTTGAACGACGTTGTATTCCATAATTAATGGGAATGTTTTCTCTTACTAATAAGGCCATAATACATGGAACAAATTTCATTTTGCTCATTTTACTGCATTTTTAAAAAGAAACTTGTAGTTGGCCCACCCTGTACTTTTTATCGGCAAAAATTTGAACATATCTTGAATGTTATGAAGTTTTTCAAATCGCCATTTGAATTCAGAAGTTATTCTATCAATTACTTAATTTAACTAAATTTTGAATTTTTGCTGTTGGGAAATGTCGTAACCGGCGTCTGAACTTTCGCTTGCATCTTGTTTTTTACTCCCTTTCGTCGCTTTTCAGGAAAATTATCCTCAATGTCACATTCTTCACAAACTTGTTTAGCTTTTTCGAAAACATGGTCCACAGTCTCCCGAACATTTTGAATCTGCCTTGTCAATCCCTTGATTAATTCAGAGGCTTTGTCGATAGTTATGGTTTTCGACTGTAAAGCAAGATTTACTCTATCAACAGATTCTAGAACTTGATCCCAAATTTGCTGGGTACATATAAATTTAAAGTTTATTAGATCCATTAAGTTTTTAGCTGTAGCAGTTGTTTCTGTATTAAAATTGTTGGTAGTTAGAATCTTAAGCACTTGACACATTTGTCGTATTTGAATGTTTGAAGCTTTGACGGCTCTAGCTTTAGAGGCCCATCTAGTGTCAGCGTGCTTTTTTAAAAGAAATTTGCAAGTGCTTCATTAAAGTTTCCCATCTGGCCGTAGAACTCGAAAAAAACACAAATATTTTCTGGATTATTCCGAAAAAAGTGATCATATGGGGTGTCACACTAGCAGCCTTTACGCCAGATAAATTCAAAGAATGCGCTGCACAGGGCACGTAATCAGCATTTCCATTTATTTTTTTTTTTATTTTGGCTTGCACTCCACTATATTTTCCAGCCATATTGCTTTCATTGTCGTAGCCTTGGACATCTTGTAAGTTCAATCCGTCCACTTCTAGTTTCTCTAAAATTTCTTTCGACAATCCCTCGCCCGTCTTTTCATGAGACTGGATGAAATCTATAAAACGTTCTTCGATTGTCACTTTTTGTTTGGATATTTTACGAATCTGAATATTTGTGACATCTGTTCTTGATGCGATACGTCTGGCGTACAATCAAAAAGTATAGAAAAGTATTTTGCCGCACGAACGTCGTCTAAAATTTGTTTGTTGACCTCAGACGCAAAAATATCCACTAGTTCGTTTTGAATATATGGCGAAAAATATCAAATATTTCCTTTCTTGAGCGATTCGATGTGTGCTCTTAGTTTAGGATCGAATTATGAAATCATATCCACTGCACTTAAGAAAACCCCAGGTCCTGATTCTCCAATATGCTCATGAGAGCCCCTGAGAGGTAAATTATTTTCCGTGCAGAACAATACAATGCTAGTACAATCTTTTAAAATATGTTTCTACTTTTTTGTTTCTTGGTCAATAGTTTTTTGTAAAGATGCATCTATTGTGGTCTTACTTTTTATTTGCTGCGTTTTCCATATTATACAATTTTCTCTATGAAATATTGAGTTTTCGTGCTCAGCGATACGTGGACTTAAATGACGCCAATCATTAAATCCCTTTCGTGTATCAGCAAGTGCTGGTCTTATTTGCTTAGTCGAGGAAGAACTGAAAAGTAACATATACATGGGAAACAAAATATTGCACCTTTTTTTTACTGTACATCAACCATGGTCTGGGTACCATCTCTCCATTGCTCAATTTTTTGTAAACCAATGCATATGAAATTTTCGTCTTTCGTCTTCATTTGGAGAAATATTTGCATTACCTTTTCCTTGATCAGGACCTTTTTCGACAAGAAAGCGGAATCAGTTAAGGGTAACCAAGAAACAGGATCGTTTTCGTCTAATTGGGTCTTATCAGTTGCAGGTGTATCTACTATTTGAATTTCAGAATTTGGACTAATATCTTGTTTGGGTTTGTAATGTTGCGAGACTTACAAGTGTCACAGTTTAAAGAACTTTCAACGCGCATTACCTAAAAGTTGGTCCTGGTCATTTTTGCGCCCTCCTGGCCTACGCCCTGTGCCTGCGCACCGCTGGCACCGCCCTAGTTACGGCACTGAATAGTAGCCCTACGTATTTCACTTATATCTCTTCTTCTGGATTTTTTTCTTCAATCGAACTCAAATAGCGTTTTATTTTTTAAACAAATCTCGCTCCCTGAATTTCGGTACATGATTTTCTTCCATTAATCTAATTTTGTAGACTTATTTTTCATACGGTTAAAATGTTCATTGGGTGATCGCACGACGTATTCGCATACTGCCTTTTTTTCATGACAGATTCGTACCTTTAATTGCTAAAGTTATTAAAAGCCAAGAATTTCATTAAATTATTAGTTTTTTGATTTTGAATTAAAAGCGAACCCAAGTCCCTGAGTATTCAGACTCATTTCGTTCCATTGTACTACCGGCATGGACCTTCTTTTGCTGGAGTGGTTGGAAAAGCATTGATGTTATTCTTTTCTCTCTTATGCTCGAGTGACTGTTGGTAGCTATTCTCAAATTAGTATATATTTGCTAATTATTAGTATTTATTGTATAATATACATTATTATTATTATAATTATTAGTATATATTGCTTCAAATTAGTATTTAGTTGCTAAGTGCACCCGCGTCTCTGTTTGCGTTTTAAAAACGTTTTGTGCTTATTACATTTATTTTTCTATTTTGCAGCTGCAGGATAACGTATGAAAATGTTACTGACATTTTTGGCGATGAATACTTTTCATCTTTTCTTTTTTTTCGGCCTTCTGAATTCAAAGCATCATATCCCTTAAATTAAAATCAGTGAAGCGTTTCCGTCGTGTTTTGGTAAGTAGCTAGCTTCGATTACTTCTAGTTACACAAACTACAATATTTAACAAGAAAGCCTGATCAAAATCCGTTGGGCAGTCTTTAAGTGATGCGTGGAAAACGCCAAAGGCCTACATTTTATTACACTCGTGTGTATACACGAAGTAGTTCTTTTAAAATTTGCCTATATCCTGAACGTAATATCAAACAAAATCTCACTTACCGTTGAAGCAGTAGGCATTTATTGTTGTTGAATTTTTTTAAATTTTTACTTCAAAGTCAAACTTTTGGGGGAAAATCAGTGAAGGCGGTCTATATTGCGTCTAGCTTCTCCAGCCATTAAACATTTAATCACATACCAGAACATTCGCTTCGAACTTGGTTCATTCATCCATACCAAATCTCATTTGCACTTTAATCAAATTCATCATTTAATCATTCAATTTTATCGTTTCATGAGAAGGGCAATCAACTAGAAGAATCAATAAAAAAAAACTTGTTAAAGAAATTTATGATATAAATTAAACATGTCCAAGTCAGTGACCCCTATACCTTCTACCCTGACATTTTTGAAGACTTCACAGAAAGGAAAAAAGTTCCAAATTGACGCGCGACTTCTGCCATGTTATTAAGCAAAAAAAAAATACAACTTTACACCCGTCAGAAAGTTCCCACAGTTTTCACACTTAACAAAATATTTTCCAATTGTCCACACGAAATTATTTCACGCTATGTGTACGTGAAAAAAATAACTTCGAAATGTCCTCGCTCTTCCGTCCCCTTAAACAGACGAAAAACGTTTTTTTCACGTTCGTCGTGCAGCCCACTATAACTTCGCCTTCGTTAGGAAAGTAAAATAAAATTGCCAACGTAGGAAAAAAAAGCGTTGAAACGTATTTAGTTAGCATTCTTCCCGGTGCTACACCAACATATATACAAAACGGATACCCAAACCCGATTTTTAGGTAAAATAGATACAACAAACAAGTTAAGTTCGGGAAAGTTTTTCACGTTTTGACCTGAACTTGAAATGTGATTACGCGTCCTGGGATGCCTTCTGGTTTTGCCTAACTTTATATAGTGTATGTAACAATCCGCTGAAATTGTGATTTTTTCAAGTTGATCTCTGAAGTGCTGGTTGTTAACCGTCAGAGGAAAGTTCTGGATTAAATTTCACTTGAAGTTGTCTCGTTGGCACAACTATTTCTGGTGTTGAGTGGTTGAAGGCCTTGAATGACGACGAGACAGAAGTGGAAGAACTACGACGCGACGGCGGGGTAATAGTTTGACTTGACACTGTAATTTCTTCTTTCTGATTAGCTATCTATTTCCGAAGGGTATTGCTAAGAGTAGGAGTACTTATACAATTATCTATGAAGGTATGAACAAGAATCCAAAATATCGTGTTTTGATTTGTATTGGGGTTTAATTTTATACTATCCCAGCTTCTATAAGGACCACAATCAACATTCACTTACGTATGTACAATAAATCTTGGTTGCGAATGTCTTAATGATGCAATTAAATCTGTCAATAATCAGGCTTGGCCAGAGAAAGAAAATCTGGCAATAATAAACTCGCCAAGCTAAAAATGTCTACAAGATAGCTTTTCACAAAAGTGAAACACAATGGAGAATAGGCTGGGTACTTTGAAACACTCACTAAATATAACTAAGAAATTATAAGAGCTAAAAGAGAATCGTGAAAAAGTTCTGTTAAGGTCTCTCTGACATTTGAATCAGCGCTCACATCCACAGAATTTTATGAAAACAGTACACTAATCAAATCGGGTTAATGAAAAAGTCGGACGGCACTTACATATGTGGAAAACGGTAGGCAGACGCTACAGCCCTTAGCCAAAACTCACTTCCCACAGTTCACCACCACCTGCACATCTCCCGACAATCATCTCCAGGGAAGGATCAACAGACCAGGCGACGGGAAACGATCAAAGGACAAATGAAGCAAAATCATAAAGGCTAAATGAAGTGGGCCATCAATTAACCTATAACCCCGCTTCTGATCAACATCCTTAAAACAAGGTGTGCCTAGAAAAAAGTTACGGTATAATTTATACCGAAAGTAGGTCGTAGGTGAACAGATCTGCAAATCGTATTGGCCTATAAGTCTCACTTCTTTTTTTTTCTTAAAACAATGGAAAAAATACTTTATATATCAGGTATTCTCTACTATATAGGAATCTTCGTCATAACAACCAATATGCCTATCAACAACGCATGTTCTTCAGGAATTCTCCACAAGGCTTGAGAAATGCCTTGACATCGAAGGAGCCTTCGACAACACTAAACATTCCCAAATATACATACATATGTATCCAGTAGATAATACTAAATGTAACTGTATAAAGCACATACTTAATGGTATACATGTCAATGCTACACTAGGCAGTGACAGAATCAGCGTTACTGTTTCGAAAGGTTTCCCAGGGTGGTATTCTCTTGCCGCTGCTTTGATCCATCGTAGCTGTAAAATATACTCAGCAATAATGGGTTCTATAGCCAAGGATACGCTATTCACATTGCGATCTTAATCAGTGGTAAATTCGAAGAAACAATCTTGGACCTCCTTCTGAGGGCACTCAACCTTGTTTCTGACTGGTGTAAGAAAGTTGGTCCAAACGTTAACCCCCAAAAAGCACCATATTTGCTTTTACAAAAAAGAGAAATTGGAGCAAGCTAACTCACTTGGAACTCTCATCTCACGAAAACCATAAAAAGCTAGGATCTCCTTATGGACCAGCATAGGCAGAAGACGACTCCCACTGCAGCGCTGGAAGTTATCCTTAACCAGAAAAAAGCCATAGTTACCGCCTTTATGCTCATAGCTGAATATGATGCTCTACTCTAAGTTAGTCCATCCAGACATTGCCCTGGAATTAAGCAAATATGAACTATTTGGAATTACCACCACGGACAACTGTCTACCAAAAAAGCTACATTCCCAGACCATCATAACTGGAAATAGAATAAAACTACATTTGATAGCGATTCTCATATATGGTACATAGATGGATCAAAAACAGATGAAGGAGTCGGGGCTGGAGGATAGAGGACTTATAAAAAAACATTCATCTACGCAAGCATGGATAAAGGTAATACCGTATTTAAAGCGGATGTCTTTGCTATAGACCTATGTCTGAGTGAAAATATAAGCAGATCTGTCTCTCCAACACCAAAGCTTTGCTTCTAGCCATCTAGGCCTATGAAATGATATCGAAACAAGTATGAGACTGCCTGCAGCTACTCGCATCATTGGCTAGCACAGAGTTCATCTCATTTAAGTGCCAGGATGCAGCGGCACATATGCTAGTTAGAAAAAGATCTGCATTGACCTGCATGGTGCAAGACCATTCTGTGGATTACCAATCAGCACTGCAAAATGCTGTATTAAAAACTGTCTGAAAAACAAAGCTCACCATTACTGGGCAATAACCGAAAGTCACAGACGGTTCACGCCAAATATCTCCATACAATAATGAAACAACTCCAAGGACTATTTAGAGGTCAGATTCGAATAGTCACTGGACACTGTCAAGTTAAAAGATCTCATGCATATGGGAACATCCCAAGGTATCACACGCAGAATGTGCAATGGGACAAGGAATCAGCAGAACACATTTTGTGTTATTGTAACTGTTTAATCAGAGTACGTCATCGTCACTTAGGTAAATTCTACCTTGCGGCAGAGAATATATCTGCCAGTTTACCAAAAGATATTCTTGGATTTATCACAAATTCAGATATCATGAACGAGGTCTAATTGGAGGAAATCACAATAGGCCCATCTTTAGCCGCAGTGATAAGTTGATACGCTCTAACCTCTGCCCTCAATCTAATCCAATGTAAATCTGTACGGTGGTTCTTTAAATATAAGAGTTCTGACACTTAGCTTTGCTCTTCAAATAGTCCGAAAATACGAAATATATGCATAATGTGGGATATTATTTACTTCAGTTCCAAATGTTGAACTTATAAATCTGCTTTATATTAGGCTTATCTACACTTACTTCCACAAAGAAAGAATAAAACAAGCAATGTGCTTTGAGATACTAAATACCCAGTGCATAGTTATCCGAAAGCATTTATTAGGTTACGTTTCAAACAATAGTTGTGGTTCTAATTAATTGGCAGTCCATACGAACGAGACACATAACAGGCATTTATCAATGTTAGGTACCATAGGACCTAACAACTATGCAAAGATGTCCAACAAAATATCACTTGACTAACTAATTGGATACATTCGTAATAGCAATAGCCCCATATAGAAAGGATACAGAATGAATTACAGTAATCTTCATCATCATGGTATCCGGTTGTTGATGAGTAAATGTGTAAATTAAGCTGAAAGGTAAATTGTGTGTATGTATTTTTCTTGTACAAAGGATACATGTGTACATAATTTGTCGTGCCTAAATATTGAATATCGCTTCTCTGGTTGTAAGAAATCTGTAAATTATGAGTAAATGTGAGAAATATGCTGCAGGATTGATATGTGTTAATGTTAGGTTAGTTCGTACGAATTTTGCAGCAGTCTTTAGCGATGCTCTTTGGTATGAAATTCCCTTAATAAGGTGTAGAACTGTTAGACAGTGTACCCTTCACCCCTTCACTAAGTGACAGAACTTTTACGTAGAATTTCATATTTAGTTAAAAAAAACATTATTTTTAATTTTATGATAAAATAAACTTCTCTAGCTTATTTACTTACTTAAGTGGTGTTACAGCCTCTCCATTTAGCTCGGTATTGCCTTCAGTTGCGCATTTCAAGTTGGTTGAGATCCCCTTGAATTTATGAGCGACAACTTCGGCGAGGCCCTCTACTGTGTCGCTCCTCTGGGTTACAAGTCGAAGACTCTGTGGGCCGGAGAGTCCATTCGCGCTATATGACTTAGCCATCTCAAACGTCCAATACGCAGTTTTTTGACCAAGTCGATATCGCTGTACATCTCGTATGATCCGTCATTGAATTTTCTCCTTCGAAACCCGTCAACGCAAATGGGACCGAATATTTTAGAAATAGTTTTTCTCTTGAAGCGACCAGGGGTATCTTCATCTGCCTTCAATAAAGTATCTGTTTGAGGGCCCTATAGAAGGACTTGGATGATTAGGGTCTTGTTGTATATAGAGTCTCCTTAGTTGTTCGACATAGGGCTTTACTGTTGATTTGTCTTATTAGCAGAAAAAACAGCGATTGTAAAGGGTTATTCTTCACTTGATTTCTGGGCTGATATCATTGTCAGAATTAATAACAGAGCCAAGGTAGACAAAGTCCCTTACTACCTCGAAGATGTAGCTCCCCACTGTGACGTTCTGTCCAATTTGTCAATTTTGATTGTCTCCTCTTATTGACAGCATATACTTGGCTTTGCCCTCATTTATCGCTAAACTCATTTTGACCGCTTCTGCTTCAATACATGTAAATGCACAGGTGATAGTCCGCTGAGTTCTTGCAATAATATGAAGCTGCAAGCTGACTCCTGATTGTGGTTCTGGTGTTGGCTTGTAAGTTCCGCACAGTCCGTTCAAGTACATTATTAAAGAGTCACATAGCAGCCCGTTACCTTGTCTAAAACTTTATTTTTACATCAAAGGTCTCGGTGTGGTTATTACCGACTTTGATGGAGAAGCGAGCGTTCTCCATTGCTGCACAGATGGACAAGTTTCGCAGTAATATCAAAACATTGCTCTATATAGCTCTGTTCTATGGATGCTGCGGCCTTGAAATCGATGAAGGGATGATGAGAATCGATTTGGTCTGTTGGATTTTCTCCAGGATCTGCCGAAGTGTGAAGATTTGATCGATGGTGGACTTTCCTGGCCTGACACTGCACTGATAGGGGCGAATCAGGCTGTTGACGATAGGTTTTAGGCGTTCACACAATATTGCAGAAAAGATCTTGCATGCATTGTTGAGAAGACTGACGCCTCTATAATTGGCGCAGTTGAGGGAGTCTCCTTTCTTGTGGATCGTGCAAACGATGCTGAGATTCTATTCATCAGGCTTGCACCAAGTCTTAGAGATGAGTTGATGTATGCTCTCTACCTCTTCATCACCACCTGCCTTAAAAATTTCGGCTGGAAAGCTGTCAGGTCCAGCAGCCCTGTGGGATATTGCTATCCTCACTTCATTTTGATCAGGTGAATGGAAATGTTGACTATTATGGCCTGTCAGGAGAACCATTGTCGCCGGTATACAATCTGCAGAAGTGGTTTTTCCATATTCTCAGCACTGACTGTAATTCTATTACGAAGTTTCCTTATTCATCTCTACAGATTTCTGTACGGGCTTTGCTCCTCTAACACGTTTTTTTTAACTTTTAGTAAAACTTCCGTACATTATTCCTGGAGTATAAACTCTCAATATTCTCATGCTCTTTCTTCTTCTTTTAGGAAAGCCGGTGTTGTTCTTCCTGATGGCGCATTGGAAGCGTTGTCACTGGTTTCCGGCACTTGACGCTGACGGCATAGGGATGATTGAGTTATTTTGGCGGTTTCTTGCAATTGTAGCTTTTCGACGTTAAATTTCCTCACAGTGATTCTTCTTTGATATTCAATTTGGGATATCCGTATTCGTACGTTGGCTACAACAAGGTAATGATCCGAGGCTATGTTGGCCGCTCGGCAGGTTCGGACATCCAGGATATTGGAGGCATGTCTTGCGTCGACCGCCATATGAAAAACTTGACTAATCGTTACATGATCATTCGACCGCCATGTCTGTTTGTGAATATTGAGATGAGGAAATCATGTGCTTGCTATAGTGGCATAGTAACATTTCAAATAAATTAATCTTAGTCCGTTGCTAGACGTGGTGTCGTGTAGGTTATGTTTACCGACTGCCCTACCAAAGACGTCGTCCATTTCTATTTGGGCGTTAAATCGTATTACTTAAGAAAAGATCAGTACCTGAGCATAAGTGCCAATTCTTCTTCTTCTTACGTCCTGTCACCCCTTGGGGGGCGTAGGGCGTCAACAACGCCTGCGCGCCAAAGTCTGAAATTACTTCTCAACTGTTCAGCGCCACGTGTCTTGTATGCTCCGCTGTTCTGCATAATGGGGTAAGTGGATTATGGCATATCATGGCATATTTGGGAATAAAACTCTCTTCGCCTTGCAAGGTGTGACCAATTCACTGCCATTTTCTCCATCGTATGGTAATGTCAATAGGTTGCTGGTCCGTTCACAAATGAAGCTCTTGGTTTGAGATGCGGTTAGGCCAGAAATTCGTAAGGATGTTGCGTAGACACCTATTGACGACAGACTGCAGCTTGCGAATGACAGTGGAGCACATCTTCCACGTACTACTCCCATACAGTAAGACTGACTCGATATTTGAGTGAAAGAGTCGCAGCTTGGTTTTGATGCTGTAAAGATTGCTTCTCCAGATCTTAGATAGCATTCCGAATGCAGCCTTCGCTTTGCTGAAGCTGTTCTCTAGATCAAGTTCAGTGCCACCTTTGGCCGAGATTATAATTCCTACGTTAAGAAAGTGATCAACTTTCTCAATCTGCTATTCAGCAATGTTGAATTATGGTAAACGTTTTTATTTTCAGCCCCACTTCGTTTTTCTCAGTTTCCAGATTGTAGACCAGTATTCTGTGTGAAAGCTAGCAAATGTCGTCAGCGTAGACTAGGTGCTTAAGATGAGATGTCATTGTCCACTGTATGCCGCTGTTATATGACATTAAGGTTGCACGGAGGACATCACTGATCACCACTAGAAACAGTAATGGTGGAAGAATAAGGCCCTATGGCACCACACTTTGGACCTCAAAATCGCTAGACACCTTAGCCTTGTGCAAGACGTGACATTTTGCTCCCCCGTAACTTGCCTTTATAATAAATACGAGCTTCGCGGGGATGCCTCCCCTGCGGAAGGCACATTCCAGATTTTTACTGTCGAAGGCTTTCTCAAAGTTAATAAATAGCAGATGAAGTAGAGATCTATACTCGACACATTGCTGTGTAATGAATCGAAAAATGTTTTTGTGGTCGACGCAGTAGGGATCCAGAGCAGAAACCTGCTTGTTCGATATCGACAGTTGCATCAACGTAATCTTTGGTTCTATCCAGTATCAAATTTGCTATTATTTTGGAGACAGCAGAAAGAACAAAAATACCTCTCCAGATCCCGTACTCAGTTAAGTTCCATTTCTTTAGCTTGACGATTATTCCCCTTTTCCATGGTTCTGGGAAAGTTTCACTTCCCAAGCTCTGCAAATAACTGGTAGTATTAGGGTTGCCGATATACTTGGCTCTATTTGGAAGAGACGGGGATGCCGTCTAACTCCACCGCTTTATTTTCCTTGAGTGCTTTGATCGCGGCTACGATTTCTGTCTCACTGAGAGGACCGATACCGATTCGGGTATTTAAACCCTAAACTTAAATGGTTTAGAAGCCCGGCAAAATGGTCCCTCCACTTTATAAGTTGATCCTAATCCGAAGACAGTACCGTTTAAACTCTTCACCGAGTGTTGCTCAGAGCTCTGACCACGTATTAGCTCCTTTGTGATCCTATAAAGGGTTTTGCTGTCGCATATCACGCTCCAATTCCTTCCTCTTCATGTGCTATTGGGACTCTAGCTCAACTTTCTCTACTACAGATGTAGCTGCGATTTGAGCCTTAAGTGAAATACGCTCTTCGATCAGTTTCCAAGTTTCTGTAGATAACTATGTACTCTGGTGTTTCTACCTTATACCGGCAAATTATTGTGTTCCAGCTACAAAAACGTTTTGTATAGCTTTGCAATGTTCGTCTATGCTCATTTGAGCTGTGCTGCTGATCGCTTCTACTCCTTTGGCGAGTTGCTCCCTAAATTGTTGACACACTGTAGGACCCCGAAGCCTGTCGATATTGCACCCTAAAAATACTTCTAGTAGTCGAAAAGTGAGTACTGCTACTTGTGTTTTTTACGATTAGAAAGCCAATCAAAAGTATATCGAGAATGTAACCTATCGTTGGATAGGTTATAATAGGATACAAAGTCTAACCATGGATTTTCGTAGTCGTGGTTCTTACTAAGCTACATGATTTTACACTTGATTGATTTTGTTTTTAATAAAAAAAGATTCACAAATGAAATCCGTTAAAATAGCCTAAAGTCTTAATTGCAAAAAGCGATAAAACGACGACATAAAATCCTCTCAATTAATAAATTATCTTCAAACTCTCTTTGTTTTATGGAGGTAATCAAAATATCAAAGTAAATTCTCTGCTCAATTAAAACCCAATAAGTAATTAAAAAAAGTTATTTTGCAATGCATGGACAGGTGGTCCATCAGAAAAACCACCAACACTTGACTCAACACATCACCGTCCCAGCTGGACTTGGCTCATTATCTCGCCATCCAATTTAATGACATAAAATTACTCAAACATATGTTTCCGGCCACCGGAGAAGGAGGCGAAATGTTTATCCATTGTGTAAGTGAAGTGTTCTTTCGACATCACTGGTTTATTATCGATGATGGGCAGGAGCTGACTTTTACCGCCGCAGACAATTACTTACATGACCATGCCAATCCAGATGCGGAAGAATTATATGACTTTCGTTCATTGAATAACAAAAAAAATGGCAAAATGTCTTTACTGAAAATTTTAAGTGAAACAAAATCACCCATTCTACTGACACCCCCGTGGATGTAAAACAAATTGAATTTAATTGCAACTGGTACGAGTATATGTATCACCACTCTAATTGAAAAGTACTAAAATCCTTAATGTAAAGTCGCAGGGGATTTCCATTGTGTTTACAGTGTACGCATACGAACTTGACTGCAAACGATTCCAGAGGTAAATTGAAACCACTTTTGTACTCATGTGGTTAAGTTGGCTCCGGTAGTTGTATACGGAAGGCGTCATAATACCCACATAAGCTTCATTTACGGTTCATGGATAAATACAGTCTCTCACTTTGTATTTAAACAATTAATCTGCTCTGTATTTATTTATCAGAGAGAAGGAGGAGGTATTAATTGATAGAAAGCTGACGAATGCAGATGTTTGTATTGGGAAAGGGTTGATATCTCACAGGGTATACACCTACTCCTAGCTTATTGGATTTCAAGTGCTATTGTTTCTATACAAAAGGACATTCGCCCATATGTTTCTGTTTAGGGTTGGCAGAAACGAAGCATAAGCTCCTTGGTTTCTAAAGAACATTAATGAGCTTAAGGCAATGACTGTGCTTGACTACACTATGAATTAGTCATTTTTGCCATGTTTTCATATCAAAGTTTCATTGGATAAGACCAACATTCTATACCTTGGTCGTGTTTTCATTACTTCGTAGCCAGTGATTTGATCATCTCGCTTTTGGCACTTCAAAACCCAGCGGAGTAAGATGTTGCTGAATATCAAAGTTTCAACAGATAGTCATTGACTGAACGTCATTGTCTTCCCACACCACGTCGCCCAAATAGCAATGGACCAATATAGGATTTTTCCGAGTAAAGTATCCTTTAGACAACTGCAACTATACCATTTGGAAGTGACTATCTACTTATGTTTAAGTATATCCATCAGGCAACCATCATTGTCTTTAAAGACTCATACACTGCTCTGAAACTTTGTCGAAATAATGATAAAGCCAGATCTCGTTGCAATCAAAATGTCGCATTTGGAATGGTGTTTTTGGATCTTCCATTATTGAATTTCTTGATCAATTTTTTAGTTCGTATGTAAAAGCCTGGCATATGCTTATTTTGAGGCTGGAATTCCATATAAACTGAACAATGATTACACCACTTGGCTATAAGTTACTCGTTTCTCTTTGAGCATAACAGTCTGTATCTTAACCTTCGTTTCTGGAGTGCACACCTCATTTCAATGATCGGTGTGGAATTGGTGTAATAATACAAATATGTATTCCTTCTGGACGGACCTAAGCTGAAGCATCTAAGGCTCGTTCAAATGACCATATTGAATGGGTAAAAAGTTCAGAAGAGAACAGAGTAAGGCAACTACGAGTGCATTCTATCGACCACACAACAAAAATTACGGAACATCTTTTGCATTATTACCTTTAGCTATTGCTCTTGGAATTTGCATAATTTTATCCCGATTGTTGTTACCGTTTTTATTTAGTAACATCCGACCTAAACTTTACCGAATTCGTTTTGTTCTTTCAACTAAACAATTCATATCGCATGAACAGAAATTAGAGCTATCGGAAACATCTTTTTACAAAAGACAAACTCCACAGTCTGGTCTAAGTTTTTTTAGTTAAAGGGTCATGTCTTTCAATTTTAATAAAAAAAAAAGACCCAAACCCAATTTTTAAAATCAAACGGTTCTCCAGTTCCCTTTTCTCTAAATCCAGCACAGGACACACACATGATGATGATTTTCCAAACATGATTGCTGACGTGAATTCTCGAAATTGGTTTCCACAACTTGCTTCTGAAACAATGGACAAAGTTTGTCCTTTTTTTTTGCTGCGGCCATCTATTATCATTCCATTTATCAGGACAAATAGAGGGAAACGCGCGTCAGATTTTTTCAACATTTCTCTTCTATTTTTGCCGACAAATTGGTCGAAAAACCGATTTATCATCGGTTTTGAGTGGGTGCGCAGCTCTTGAGTTGCATTTTTTTTTTCAGCTGTGTCCTTGCCCATAGGTATGTTCTATGTCCCTTTTGAAAGCGTTATTTAATTTCAATATCGCTTTTGTCAATAATATACTACCTATATACGCGCTCGCCTATGTATTAGATTCGATGTGTTTGTTTGGAATTTAACTTTTAATTAGATTTACCCAGAGGCCAAATGGCATTCAGTTGATATCCTATACCCGGTCTGATGCAAAACGAATGAGAAACACTTAGGATAGCTATGCGGATGTATTGAGTTTCTTTTTTAGAAACGTTCTAGTTACTAAATTGAATTTTATATGGATTCTCGAGGACTTTATTCGGACGCATTGTTGATGATGATTAATTTCCTGTTGTTATATAGCATTTGAAATATGATAAAAAAAAGTTATACAAGTGATACAATTGAGGGGAAATCAATTTTACTTAGGTGTGAGTATGATTTAAGGATTTACGATATGTAGGGCGTATGTGGAACATTTTTTTTGTGTGCATTGTTAGTTTTAATGATTAAGTACTGTCGAAAGAGCTGGTATTGATGATATGGATTTGATTTGTCTTGAGTGGATTTAGAGATAAATTAATAGACTTGTGCTGGAAGAGAAAAGTATGTCCACAACAAACGGAAAGCCTTAACGAAAGCCTAACGCTGGAGGTTCAATGAACGTGTGAAATAAACTTCGAATGTATAGTACTCGTCCCCAGAGGCAGCTTATGTTTGCTTTCCAAGTTTACAGGACACACTGAGCAGAAGAGTACCTAATAACTAGTAAATAGGCTGATTGAGTACTGCGATGAATGCGGCACCAAGTGAATCTGACGAATTTGAAAATTGTGGTCTTTTGCAGGTGGCGATATTGAGGTTATTAAATAAAAGAATTACCTTGGAGAACTTACCTCAAAAAAAAATAAAAAATTAATCTACGACAGCAATGTGATCAACGAGTTAGAGATATGACATGAATAGCAACGATATAGGTGCTGCGGTGAAATACCACATGTTCCAATATTCCAGAATTTAATGAATTCAAATAAACTCTATGGTGTTTTTTGAAGAGCAATTTCAAGTTATCTTCGATTATTCCAAATCAAAATTTGCTGCTGGCAACAGGCGTTTCGCCTTCACCCATTTTAACACTTCACGTACAGGTGGACCGTTAAGAATGAACGATAGAATGCCTTCTTTTTGTTTATTAGAAAATTAATTTCGTAGTTCACCATCTGGAGCGACTTAGCAGAGTCTTGTGGGTGTTCATTGGAGTAAAAAGCGGCAGAAAGCCGATTTATGCAAGCTGAGAGAGGCAGTCGGCTTAAGAAAATTGGAAACTCAGAACTTTACTTTTTTGTCAACAGTTGGTTGTTTATTGGAATGACTTTCTACCGCAACAACTTTCACACCACTGTGCTGAAGCTGCATCTCGTGCATCCTTCATTCGCTTATTGTCTGAGATTAGTACATACATATATTGCCACCACAAGTTCATCGCTGATCTTCGCCAGAACCAGTCTTCCGCTCTTTCTCAGTTCCACAATGTTTGATATTACTCTAAGGTAAAACAGTGCTTCCGTAAGCGACCTTGTCGCACGAGCTTGGAAGACGTAGGAGAGCTTCGTAATAATCATCCATCCCCAGGTAGTTTATGCTCGGCTACAAAACAATAACGTAACTAGGGGTAGTGCTGCTATTACTTACGAATAATTCATCTTTTGCTTTGTGCTAGCGGGATAGATTTAATCCGACAAATATTTATCAGCATTTTATAGGTTATTTACTGCATACTCAATTTGTATGGCTTCTTCAGAATATCCTGTAATTTTTGTCGTTGTATTATATTCCATCAGAGTGGAACCATTATTCGGCAGATGATAATGAAGAATGATACAATGCTCTTAAAGTAGTCCGGCATTCTTTGTAAATTCTGTTAATAACTTAATAATGAAATCGCGAATTGAAATCAGAAATTCGTTAACGCGCTTGAAACTAAAGACTCTTTCCTTAAGCCTACGATTCAGAGTCCCCCTTAAGTTTATTCGTGATCTAGTCTATCTGGTAAATTTCGAAAGTGATTCTGCGACTTACGACTTCAAGTTTCGGTTAATTTGTATATCATATCCCATAGTGCGTATTGATTTTGATACGTACATAGTTTATACCATAGAAATAAAATAAGAAGACAGATCCTATAAAATGTACCGTATACCTATACATATATGTATGCCTATAAATGATCTGTAATAATAACCGAGTCAATTGAGTCATGCTTGTCTGTCAGTCCAATGTGTGTCACTTTCGGTGAAGGTACTTTATCAAAAGGAACAGTCGAAAGATGGTTCCCTCGATTCCGTTCTGCAACTTTGATGTCAAAGATACACCCGCTCTGGTCAACGAACGACTGATTATTGTTGTTTTAACTTGAGAAGTGCTGAAATGGTTAAAATTTCCTGCACAGTTGAGTCTAGTAAGTTTATTTTTATTTGCATTTATAGGCTACATGAGATAAGTAAAAACCTTTCTGTTGAGGAATTGCACTCGATGTTGTCTGTTGAAAAGTCTAAAAATCTATTGATTCTTGCTGACATTAATTTAGATATGCTATCTGATTCTCCAATTGTTATCGATTATATTTCTGTTTTATCAGCTAATGGCTTGGAATCGTACGTTAATGAACATACAAGATGAACTCCAACAACTTAAACTTGTATTGATCATATTTTTGGTAGACTTGATCGCAGCTTTAAATATGCCATTATTAGCTCGATTTCAGATTTTAAAATCTCTGATCATTGTATGGTTGGGTTAGTTTTTCAAGACAGCAACGTTATTCAGATTGAAAAGTTGTTACCATTCGAGAAAGTTACGGCACTTAATTATGAACGTCTTAACGATGCTCTACTTCATAAATGTTGGACAGATGTATACCTGGAGAAATATATCAAATATCTTAAATGCGCACATTAGTTCATGTGTCATGGAAACTCAAAGGCGTCGTAAAGTAAAAAAACTTAAGCCATTGATGTTTAGAATTTTATTAAAAAAGATTGAAAATAAAAAAATACTGCGTATTGAATGCAATAAGAATCCAAACAATGTTAATCATCGACTTCTTTATAATAGATTATGCAAAGAAGTTGCGGCGAAAGTTCCTATTTGCAAAGAAAATTATTATGCAAACAAACTACAACTAGCTAGAACCATTTTAAAAAAGGAATGGGTAATTGTTACTTACTGGGTAATTGGTAATGAGCTTATTAATAAAAGTGTGCCCTCTTCGAAAAAACTGAGTTGTATATCTATTCAGGGACACAATATAGTTAATCCTAATGAAATGTCTAATGTGTTTAACCAATATTTCTCTAATGCTGCTTCCAGCACTCTTTCAAGTGTAGGTTTCTCTGATTCATCTAGTTACTGTATTCAAGATTGTTTCAGCAGTGAATGGTATCAATCCAGAAGTGTCTTCTATGATCCGATTTCGTCTTATAAATTATTTCGGATTATAAATCGTCTGAAATATTCGAATTCGTCAACAAAAAGCTGTTGGTCAAATAATGTTATTAAAAAAATCTCGTTACATACAGAGATACAGAGATTTTAACAAAAGTACTTGTAGTGGTATTTTTCCAGACGCCTTAAAAGTTGCAGAAGTTATACCTATACTTAAGAAAGGAGATAGTTAAAATTTAAATAACTATAGACCCATTTCTCTTCTTACGGTGTTTTAAACAATTTTGAGAAGCAGTGAAAACTAAAATAATGGCGTGTCTTCAAAAATCTTTTTTTTTTTTTAGTGAAAATTAATTTGGCTTTAGAGTTGGAAAGTCCACAGAGGATGCGCTCTTAAATTTTTGCAGCTTTAACTATAATAGCCTGAATAACAAAAACTACACAGCTGCTCTGTTCATTGATATCACAAAGGCTTTTGATACTATTGACCATGTCATATTACCATCGAAATTGGAAAAAGCGGGTTTTAGAGGTTTTATGCTTAGATGGTTTCTTTCCTACCTCAATAACCGAATGCAAGTTGTTAAGATAGGTAATAGTTTCAGCCAAAATTGTGTTATTAGAATAGGTGTTCCACAAGGTTCAGTACTTGGTCCTATTCTTTTTTTGATTTATATCAATTCAATCTTTAAAATAAACTTTAAAGGTTTACGAACAGGCTTTGCTGGTGATATAGCTTGCTCGTATTCAAATAGCTCTGTGTTAGATTTAATTGCCGATGTAAGTCATGACTTAAAACATCTTAGGCATTGGTTTTGTATGCGTAAATTGGTGATAAGTGATAAAACTAAAATAATGTTTTGTTAATTTGTCTTCTAGTATTGTCAGTTATCTCTCCTTGATTTTTCATAGCGCAAGCTGTCAATATTTATTACTTAGCCCTGATACTTGCAAAACAACAATATTCTCTAAATTATATAATTGTGATAAAATTTGTTCACCCCAATGCTTTTATATAGAGAGAACATCAGCTTTCAAGTACCTTGGTCTTGAAATTGATAGCAAAATGAATTGGAGTAATCATACTGCTAGTCTGATATCTTATTTAATATAAACAACAAGGATTATGTACCACTTGAGGCTGTTTTGTTCAAAGAAATTTTGGGAAACAGTACACTATGGTCTAGTGCAATTTAAGTTGCAGTATGGTTGGTCTGTTGGGGAGGTACTCACAATAACAATGTCCAACCTTTACTTGTTGTTCAAAAATATATACTTAGAATCATTTGAAGAAAGGGGCGCCTTGAAAGCAGTTACTTGCTCTTTGTCAACTCTAATATCCTCCTTCTTAAGCATCTTTATTTTTACAAAGTCTTAAAGATATTTTTTGTAAGGAGTGGTTACTCAATTGACAGGAATCCAACCTATCATTCACTTCGTAGCTACAATAACCATCTAGCTGAAATTCCACATTTCAATACCCATCGCTTTTTAAATTTTTACTCTTCTGTTGCTCTTAGACTATACAATTTATTGCCGCTTGAGATTAGACGAACCAGAAAGTTTTCCTTTTATAGTAGACAAATTAAAAAATGGGTTCTTAGTTTTGATCTAATTGATATAAACCACTTAACTAGTCGCATTTGTTATAGTTAAATGAAAAAGTTTATGATGTACAAGAATACTTGTTTTCCTTACTATCTTAACACCTTTTGTCAGAAATTTTATTTTTAATTATAGTATAAAACTTGATACATTCGACAATAGTTTTATTCAAACTACAGAGTGTATCTTTTTATCCTTATTTTTAGATTTATAGTGAAATGAATGAACTTCTTAATCTCTCTATATCTTCATTATCAATAAATATGTATTTTCTAACTTGTTATGATTAAGATCTTGAATTTATATTGTACCGAAGTATATTATAATAATGATGAAAATGAAAATAAAATAAAAATTAATCAATAAAAAAAAAAAAAAAAAATCAAAAAGTCGAAACCCTGAAAAAAGTGGAGGATTGCCGGCACATAAGCAGTCCTGATATCGCTGCGGAACTAAACGTCAGCCACACAACAGTCTTAAATCATTTGGAGAATGCTTGCTACACAAAGAAACTCGATATTTGAGTACCACACAATCTGACAAAAAAAAATGTGCTCAACAGAATTTAAATTTGTGAATCGCTGGTAAATCGAAACGAAGTCGAGGCATTTTAAAAGACTGATTACTGGTGATGAAAAGTGGATCACGTACGACAATGTGGTGTGAAAAAGATCATGGGCGAATATGGGGGAGGCTCGCTAGATTGTTGCAAAGTCGGAACTGATGCCAAGGGAGGTGATACTGGACATTTGGTGGGACTGGAAGGACGCTATGAGTTACTGCCGGCTACTTAAACTAATAAAACTAAATGAAATGGTTCAGGAAAGGTGGCTGGAGTTGATCAACGCAAATGGTGTTGTCTTCCATCACGAAAATGCCAGACCCTCCAAAAACTGAGAGACATTGAAGTCTTGATGCTTCCACCGTATAGTCCAGACTTTGCATCGTTGAATTATAATTTATTCCGGTTCATGCAGAATTATCTTAATAGTGTAAAGTTGAATTTCATAGAGAATTGCGAAAATCACTTGTCAGAGTTTTTCCCCAAGAAATTCCAGGAGCCAGATGACGATGCAATTATGGTTTTGTCCGAAAAATGCCAAAAGGTCATTGATCAAAATGGGCAACATTTGATATATTTTTTATAATTATTTTTTATTATGTCAAAATATAGATATAATAGCCGTATTTTATTATCACTCATGATCCATACGGATCATTGGTTTCTACGAGCCCAAACGCAAAATAGTTAGTCTACCAAGCAATTGATACTAACACATGCTCATCCTTTGCAGTTTTGAAGCAAATAACACACTATTTAATGATTAATGTAAGGTTTAATTCAGATTAAATAAAATAAGCAACAAATAAGGAAGTAACCTAAATAAATTCACGATAAGGAGTGATCTTATGGAAAAAAACATGTTTGCAGTACTTTTTTGAACGCAAAATAGTTGAGCAAAAATTTTAATTTTACCACTCTGTTACGTCACATTTTTTCTTAATTACTGCTGCTACTCTTCGTGGCATTGTATCAACTAGTTTTTCACATTCTTCAGCAGTAAATGGTTGCCAAATATTAGTAATTTTATTTTTTAAGTCCTAAAGAGTCCTAGCCGGCTCTTGTTTCAGTTTCTGCTTCATCTTGTGCCAAACAGTTTCGATTGGTGAAAGGTCAGGGCTGCTGGAAGGCCATTCCATTAAAGGAATACCTGCAGCAGATAACCATCGCGTTGTGGACCTAGCCTTATGACAAGAAGCGCCATCTTGCTGAAATATGTAACTTCCGTCACTTGATTGAAGCCGTGGTATTGATGGAAGAAGTTGCCCATGCAGAATATGTTCGTACTTCACAGCATTAACCAATCCGTCAACAAAGTGTAAATTCCCAACAGCACGCCCGGACAAGCATCCCCATACCATGAGAGATGCTGGGAACTTGACGGTTCGTTTTAAACAATCCCTGTGAAAGGGTTCTTTGGAGGTTCGAATTAGACGTTTGCGTTCGCCGCCAACGCAAACTTCAAACCTGGATTTATCGCTCCAAATAATGGTCCGCCATTGACTTAATGTCCAGTTTTAATGTTGTTTCGCCCACTCAATCCGTCTTCTGGTGTCAAAAGTGGCGTTTAAAACAAACCTTATAAAAACAGTAACCCATTTTTTTCATTGTTCTTTTGCAAGTATTAACGGAAATGTTTTTCTTAATGCGACTTTCGATTCTACAGTTAAGGCAGCGGCAGTTTGGCGTCGATTTTCTTTGATAATTTTTTTCAAGACACGACAATCACGAGGTTTTGCTATCGTTGGACGTCCCCTTTTTTTTTTACCTATTTCCACATTTCCGGAATTTTTGTATTTTGTAGTTATGTTTTGCACTGATGATCGCGGCAAACTCAAACTTTTAGCTATTTTATAGCTGGATAATCCCGTTTGGAATGCCTTAATTATCGACTCCCTAAGATCTCGCGATAGTGCAACACCACGCGCCATGTTTGACCAAAAACTGTTACTAACTTTGCATAAACAAAATGGTCATGCAACAACAAAAATCATTTCTCTCAAACAGTTTAGCAAATCACTATTAAAATAATACTAGACCAACTATAGTATTATGCATCCAAAGGAGAGCAGACTAACTATTATGCTCTTATCTTTGTTTCAGTAAAACTTACATTGCCACCGTATGCTTCATTTATTTTGAGCAGGGGACTCTAATTTTATTAAGAATAATTACTTTATTACTGTTTTCATATACTTTTTTATAAATGACTGCTACCAACCAAATTATTTAAGCATAGGAAAGAATTTTTGTGTTAAAAATCTAAGTAGACCAAATATTTTGCGTTTGGGTCGTATGCAATACAACAACAATACGAGATCTTGCTTTCTATCAGGATCAATTTCGTGATCTAGAATTTTTTTTTTATTCCTTGGTAGGTTACACAACCACACTACAAGACACAAGGAGAATAATTTCGTTGATCCAGATCCGGATCGTTTTATTTTCGTCGTGTGATCTATATGGATCTTGGGTGATAATAAAATACGGCTAATCTATTATACCATTATTGAGTACAAAAGAATTTAGAATATGGCAATGAGTGCCGTCCGTCCGTAATGAAAAAGTAAGAGACAACCCCCTAGGTTGTTGAATATAGAAACAAAGTTTTCCATTCCACTCATATAACGATTCGGGAGGCCTGCCGATATTTTCTGAGGTCAAATAAGCGAACCCCACAGGCGGATCAGTAGAAATGCTGTGAAGTGGGGGTTTATGATCACTTGTTTTCGGATCATAACCTCGCCGAAATAGGAAGAAGAAGTAAAGCCTACGAATTTCTAGTAATATGGATTATATCCTCGACTTCACTTTGATTGCAAAGGCTGCAAATAGATGGAGTACCTTGTCTGTGTGGTATATAATTCAAGTTCAGTAACCTTGTTCTGGCTCTAAATATACCATACTTATTTGACCGACTGCCAGGTCATCATTAAAATAATTGTAAGAACCTAGTCTTCTTCTTCTTCCTTTTATCAGCGAGGTTATGATGCGAAAATAAGAGATCATAGCCCTCCCACTTCACCGCATTTCTACTGATCCGCCTGTGGGTGATGAATGATTTAAAGTTTTATAGATAGATCGGGATGAAGAAGAATATGCTCTCACCTACTTGCTTAGGTGGCACTACAGTTCGGGGTGAACCTGGGCCTTAACCAACAAGCCTCTCCATTTAGCTCGGTCTTTAGCTAATTGCCTCCAGTTGTGCATTCCAAGTTGGTCGAGGTCCCCTTGAACTCGTGCGTACTGCCTACGGCGAGGAGGTACTCTACTGCGTCGTCCCTCTGGGTTAAATTCGAAGACTCTGCGGGCCAGTACGTTGGTGTCCATATATGTTACAGCCATCTCAGACGTCCAATATGCAGTTTTTTCTTACTAGGTCGATGTCGCTGTACAGATCGTACAGTTCGTGATTGAATCTTCTCCTCCAAAACCCGTCAACGCAAACGGGACCGAATATCTTACTAATAATTTTTCTCTCAAATCGACCAAGAATATCTTCATCCTCGTTTAATAAAGTCAATGTTTCAGCACCGTAAAGCAGGACTGGGATGATCAGGGTCTTATACAGAGTATCCTTAGTTGTTCGAGATAGGGCTTTACTGTTGAATTCTAAGCCCAAAAATACAGCGATTGGCAAGAGTTATTTTTCGTTGATTTTGTTTTTCGAGTTTATAGCAGAGCCAAGGTAGACAAAGTGCCTTACTACGTCGAAGTTATAGGTGCCCACTGTGATGTTCTGTCCAATTCGTCGGTGCTGATTGTCCCTTCTTGTTGACAGCATATACTTGATTTTGCCCTCGTTTATCGCTATTTGGCCGCTTCCGCCTGAATGCTTGCAAATGCACCAATGACAGCCCGCTGAGTTCTTCCGATAATATCAGTATCGTTGGCGTCTGCAAGCAGTTGTACAGACTTATGAAAGGATGTTCCACCGGTGTTGGCTTGCGAGTTCCGCACAATCCAAAAATATGCTCTATCCAACCAATTAATGTACTGTAACTCGCAGATTTTTTTCATACAACTATAAAGTCTTTTCTCCCAGCCATTGATGCTGGTCAAAAATAGGCCCAGCAAGCGTTATAGGTTGAGGCAAGTTGACACCGCTCATAAAACGGAGTTAAGTTGCATTGAAGTGCAAAGTTTCAATCTTTCTCTCTCTGCCTATCCTTTCTAACACCCAGACTATGTAAAACATTTTAACTTAATTTACTCTACTTATTACTTATGTTCTTTACTCCATTGAGTTTCCTAGGACCTCTACTAAGACATCGCGCGTCATCTTTTACGGTTTCTGGCAATATGCATAAGCTGTCTCCACCTTTCCCAACTGTTGTGTCTCATTTTCAACTGTTCTGTGCCATGTTCTCCTTGGACCGCTAGGTATTCTGCCATTGTGAGTTAAAGGGTACCATTACCTGATTAGTTATGGAAATGTCACCTTTTTGAAATGTGTGACTAATCCACTGCAACTTTCGTCGTTGAATGGTTGTGCCTATTGGTTCCTGACCCCTTGTCTGGTGCGTTCAAGAAACGGTTAAGCCAGGAAATCCTTAAGATGTTGTGCATACACGTTAAGGAACGTTTGCAGTTTTCTCGTAATAGTGATGGTCAACATCCTAGCTTGGTGTTCAAGCATTTTATGGGCATTTATTACCCCTTAGGTGCGGGTAAATTATAAAATAAACATAAGAAAAGAATGTATGCCCTGAGCTTCAAGTTCAAAATTATAGATTATATGGACATACTACCTTACCCCTTAGGCTTTTTATTGAACTAAATGACAAATAATGTAATTTGTACTAAGCGTACACCCAAATACTAATTCAACAATTCACCCTCGGGGAAAATTGATTTTGCACATTTTGTCGCCAGATCTTAAGGTATTCAAATAATTCGCTACTGAAGCTTATTGTTTGATTACCATGAATAATTTAATATCAATTTGTTTTGTAACTCTATTATGAAACTATGCCTTGTTGACGTACATCACTATATTGCATAATTGACAGAACCGTAGTTAAAAAGGACTTATCCTTTATTGAGATGGAAGAGAATTTTAATGTCCGACATATTTTGTGCAGCTTTCTGAGGGAAAAAAATGGTTTAGAGTTGGGAAAGGATATGGAAAAGGCATTCTAATGATGTAACTTTTACTTAAGTCGATGAAACCACAGTAACCCTTAGGCTGAATGCTGAGAAAGATTTTTTTTGTTTTTAAATCGCATTGGTCAATATGTGTCAGTTTTAAATATGCCCGCTTTTGACCTTTTTGTCTTTTCTCTGAAGGGAATTATGTGTAAAGAGCAAGTCCCAATGGATTGGTTTTATGTTCCTAATCCTTAAAAGAGGGTGGGCGGAATAAATATTTCCCCAAATGTTTGTACATGTCGATTGACAGTAATCCATTTGGGGCGAAGTTGTAAGAGTATTCAAAAAGTTTTTTTTTTCCACACATTATGAAAGAGTTATTTGTTGTTATTTTATTGGACTGATATGTTAGTAAATGTCAGGCGGTATATATTGAACTACAAAGTTGTTCATGTTGAACATCGAGTTGCTTGGAAAAGATGACGTCAGCTCTGCAAAGTATGGGACCATATCAGTCTGCCTTCGCATAGATGTTGATGCTCTTCTATGTAGGCTTATAAAAATAAGAGCTATTAATTGCAGAGGCAATCCAGATGAAGAAGTTACATTTATGTCCACTTACAGATAGGCGTACAGGTAGGCAGACGTTAAAATATGTCAGTAACTTAACAAACTCGGAGAAGGGTTCAATTTGAGATGGTGTGAGGAAGATTTAAACAGGAATGTATAGGAAGGAAAAAGAAAGGAATTGTTGCACAACTTAAGGTATTCATGCTATCAAAAAAGAATATCTAAAGTATCAGAGATGAATAGATTTTACCAAAAATTAAACCATTCAAGGGGACATCTATACTTCGTAGACAATAAAAAGCAACCAGATATAACTTGGATTTTTAAGGCTCACTGCAACTACTCGTAGATTAAATAGAAATGCATCTAAACTTATTTCGCCGTGTAATAAAAATAAAAATGGGGTAATATTTGGGCAAGAATGAAATAAATGAAGAAGAGGTAATTTCTCTACTTAATGGAGAAAATGGTCATTGGAAAAATCCCATAAGTAACATTAAGATAACAGTGAAATATAAAAAGGATTATATAAGTATATTTTTTTCTTTAAATAAAATCAAACCACCGACAGACGACAAAGCTGTCATTGTCGTTGGTTCGTTTGTATTTATAAAGAAGATGTTTCTTGCTATAACTGTTTTTCGTCAGTATATGCGGTATGCGTTGGTTGCTATACTCAAACAACACTTTTAAGGAATCTCTGAGGTGCAAGTCTAGTGCATAAGGTTGTCTTCAATTCCCATCTCCATCATTAATATAAAAGTTGGTGTCCAATTAGGCAGTTTCAATATGTTTTTTTACAAAGAAATGCTGCAACGCTGTCTACCTCGTCAAACAAATTGTAACCCCATACCTGCGCGCCATAGGTCTGTATTGCTCTGCAAACCACCAGAAAGAGTCTCCACTTGGCCGAGAGTGAGACATTTGATTTACTGAGAAAGTTATTCCCCGTGGTATTCATACTATTTTTCGCAGAGTAATTTCTCTGTTCGACATGCTTTCCAAAATTAATCTGAGGTGTAAGTATAACTCCCAAATAGCAGTATTGGGACACAACTTTGATTGGGTTGCCCTTAAATATTTTGCCCTTATAGTTTTTTCGGCCAGATATTCCTTCACCTATTTAAGAGATCATCATCTCTGATTTGCTCATGTTCACTTCTAGATTCCACTGTCCGCAATATTGTTCCAATCTACTTACTTACTTAGATCCTTTAACCCCTCGGGGGGCATAGGGCGTCAACCACGCCTGCGCGCCATCGTGTTCGAAGTTCTGCAACGCGTTTGAGCTGCCTCCAACTCATTCCTAAAGAGCTCGATTCCTCCTCAACTGTTCTGCGCCACGTTTGCCTAGGGCGTCCCGCTATTCTGCCTGCCTGGGTGAGCGGATTCCACTGCATGGCGTATTTCGCAATGGAGTTGTCTTCGCGCCGTAGGGTGTGTCCAATCCATTGCCACTTTCTTCTTCGTATACTAATGCTTATAGGTTCTTGGCCCGTTCTCAGATAAAGCTGTTCGTTAGAGATGCGGTTCGGCCAAAAAATCCTCAAGATGATTCTTAAGCATTTGTTTACAAAGACTTGCAGCTTCCGTGTGTTAATGGTGTCCACCTTCCAAGTACTGCACCCATAAAGCAGCACTGATTCTACGTTGGAGCGGAACAGTCGCAGCTTGGTTCTTAAGCTGATAACATTGCTTCTCCAGATTTTAGATAGCATTCCGAACGCAGCTTTTGCCTTCCCGATTCTGCTGCACACATCCAGTTCGGTGCCACCGCGATTAGCCGAGACCACACTTCCCAAATAAAGAAAGTTATCAACTTTCTCGACTTCCTTTCCGGCAATGTTAAGTTGAGCGCGGTTGTTAGAAGAAGTGCTCAGGGCTTTTGTTTTGGCTGTGTTTATTTTTAGCCCCACTTTGTTTGCCTCAGCTTCTAGATTTTGGGCCATCAGATGTAGATCCATTATCCGATGTGAAAGTAGACAAACATCGTCAGCGTAAGCTAGGTGTTTAAGGTAAGATGTCATAGTCCAACGAATTCCATAATTAGCTTCCGTCAATGCTGCACGGAGTACATCGCTGATAACCACCAAAAACAATAGTGGTGACAGTATGCACCCTTGACGTACTCTACTTTGGACTTCAGAATCCTCCGACACCTTACCATTGTGCACGACGTGACACTTACCGCCCTCTTATGTAGCCTTGATAATAGCTATAAGTTTTTCTGGGATGCCTCTCCTGCGCAAGGCCAACCAGATAGCATCTCGATTCAATCTGTCGAAGGCTTTCTCGAAGTCGATAAACATTAAATGTAGCGGAGACCTATACTCAACGCATTGCTCGATAATGATCCGTAAGGTGTTTATGTGGTCAATGCAGGAGGATCCAGCGCGAAAGCCTGCCTGTTCGACATCGAGAGTTGAATCTAAATGTTCTTTAATTCATTCTAGAATTATTTTAGCTATTATTTTAGCCACGGCTGGAAGAACGCATATACCTCTCCAGTTACCGCAATCCATCAAGTTTCCCTTCTTTGGAAGTTTAATGATCATCCCCCTTTTCCACTCCTGTGGAAATTGTTCACTATCCCAAGCTCTCCGTATTAGGGGATGCAGCAAATCCGCCGATGTATTTGGCGCCGCTTGAAATAGCTCGGCAGGGATGCCATCAATACCCACCGCCTTGTTCTTCTTGAGGGACTTGATTGCTGTTATTATCTCGGTTTTACTGGGAGGTGCGGTGCGAATTCGGGAATTTGTTGCTTCGAACTGCTCATTCGAATTCGAGATCATACCGCCATCGTCTATGTGATTTAGCACTGTAGTAAAATGTTCTCTCCATCTAGTGAGCTGATCCTCATCCGAAATCAGAAGGTTACCGTCTAGACTCTTCACTGGATGTTGTTTGGAGTTTCGACCACCGATGAGCTCTTTAGTGATGCTATACACAGTCCTACTGTCGCACCTACTCGCTGCTTCTTCAGCCCTTGAGGCCAGTGAGTTGATATATTGACGTTTGTCACGTCTCACACTACGCCTCACACTACGCTGCACTTCTTTCTTCTTCGCGCGGTATTGGGCTTCAAGCTCGGTTCTCTCTACTGCTGAGGCCGCTGCAATCCGAGCCTTGATTGCTGTATGCTTGTTCCAATCTGCCTATCATATTCTGCATTATATATATGTATGTCGTCCGCGAGAATCACTATGTCATCTGCATATAAAAGCAGTCTTACATTTGTTTCTTCCACGTTTATACCCCCGCTCCATGTGATCATGTAAATCGAACAATAAAGGCGATAATAGGCATCCTAGCTTTATACCCGATAGCGTATCAAAGTCATCCGAGAGCTCCTCTCCAGACCATACAGCAGATTTAGTATTGCTGTTCATGGTTTCTATAAACTTTACCAGTTTGGAGGATATACGCAGCTGATGCAGTTTATAAATTAGCGCCTTTCGTGATACTTTGTCAAATGTTGCCTTCAAATCCACAAAAAAAGCATAGACTCTCTTCTTTTCCATGAATTTCTAGTGTAAAATTGCTGCCAAGTTGTATATTTCCTTTCTAAAACCCGCTTGGTATTTGTTTAATATTTTGTACTTTTCTACCTACTTATACAGTCTATCATTTATAATGCCCATCATTATCTTCTGGGGGTCAAGATACAGCTCGAAAAAAGGTAAAACGGTCAGGTATGGAGTACAGGTGTAGTTTCCATTCGACGGGTAAACCGACATACTGGCCAACTGATACTTCGAAAATACCTGACCTGATACATTTTTCCGTTGTGAAAGGAATATCTACCAACCATATAAAAGTTAAAGAGAGCTTTGATCTGTCGTCTGATCATTCCCCGGTTATTTTAACAATCAGCGTAAAACTAGTCTATAACCTAGAGCCAGCGAGATTAACTGGTCAAACAACTAACTGGGAAGGCTTTAGGATCAAACTGAAGATAATGTAGAACTGAGCGTTCCACTTGCGACACTCTATAAACTTGAAGTTGAAGTTGATCGCTTCGTTGAGATCGTACAGCTCGCCTCTTGGAATAATACCCCCAAACCAAGAAAAACGCCAGACAGATACGGTTTACGATATCCTCCGGAAATAAAAGAATTCGTCAAGGAAAAAAGAAAAGCACGTAAAAAATGGCAACAGAGTCGTGCTCCGCAGCATAAAGTACACTTGAATCGTCTGTGCAATTCGTTGAAGAAGACTATTAAGGACTTTAAGAATCGTGCAAAAGGCTCTTACATTGAAAGTTTAACAGCGAAAAAAGATTCCAATTATTCACTTTGGAAAGTTGTACAAGGCACAAAAAGGCCCAAAGTCCCCGCGCCGCCAATTAAATTAAATCAAAATGAATGGGCAAGGGAAGATGAAGAAAAAGCGGACGTCTTTGCGGCCCACCTGTAAGAAACCTTAAAACCGTACGATGGTCAAGTGGTTTATGACAACATCAATTGGCTGAATTTACCATCTGACGATTTAACACTAACATTTGCAACGCTAAGGGAACTCAAACATGAGATCGAGAATTTAAAACCTAAGAAATCTCCTGGTTATGATTTGATTACCGGAAAAATTCTCAAAATTTTACCTAGAAAAGCATTGATTAAGCTTCTCCATATTGTAAATGCTGCGCTCAGATTCAAACACGTGCCGAGCCAATGGAAAGTTGCGGAAGTCGTAATCGTTTTAAAACCAGGAAAACCGCTAAGTAAGGTAAATCGTATAGACCAATTTCGATTCTTCCAATCATATCCAAAATTTACGAGGGGATGTTACTAAGGCGTCTCCAACCGGTTATAGAAGAAAATAATCTTATCCTTGACTACCAATTTGGGTTCAGAAGTAAAGTGCATAGAATTACTGAAGTAACCGAGAAAGCACTTGAAGAAAAAAAGATTTGCTCAAGCGTATTTCTTGACGTCTCGCAAGCCTCTGGTAAGGTGTAGCATGATGGCTTGAAATGCAAACTATGACAAGTTTTCCTTGGATGCTTATACGATATTCTAGAATCATATCTCAGGAATAGACTCTTTCGTGTTAGACATGGAATCGAATACTCCGAGCTCAAAGAAATTTCGGCCGGCGTACCGCAAGGAAGCGTTCTTGGGCTGCTTCTCTATTTGCTATATACTCGTGATATACCCAACGAAGATGGCATTATCTTTGCTACGTTTGCCGATGACACCGCTATCCTAGCAGTAGGTAAAACAATCGAAGAAACGACTGCAAAACTGCAAAACGCACTGAATAATATAAATGAATGGACGAGGGACTTGCGGATCGCCCTCAACGAATCTAAATCTGTTCACGCGAACTTCGCTTATAAAAAAAACTAATGACTTGCCAATTTTTCTGAATTCGGGCTGAATAACTTTTGCAAACGAGGCCAAATACCTGGGAATGACACGACGCAGTGCTGAAATGGAATTCGCGCGTGAAAATGAAACGTAAAGAACTCGAAATCAAATATAGAGAAATGTACTGGTTACTCGGAAAACATTCCCAACTCAGTATTGAGAACGAACTGCTTTTATACAACTTTTGTGCCTTTTGGGCCTTATTTCGCTTTCCAAAAGTGAATTAAAGCCAAGTTTCAACAGTTGGTCTTATTTTACTTTGATATCTATCCGGCTTATCAAGCTACTCGTACAAGTAAGATATATAAAATCGAAGTTGGACTTATTTCACTTTGCAAAAGAGCATTAAGACCAACTGCAAACTGTAAATATCAAATTTCTTACGAGAAGATTGCAACATAACAATGTACTGGTCAACATAACAGAAGAATTTACCGTTCGTTGAATTGACAACACCATAGTTTGTAAGGTTGGCTTGAAGTTAGCTCATTAGCAAAATAAATTTAGGTGAGATAACAATGTACGTTAGTAAAATATGGAAAGTAGTAGTGATTTAGTAGTTCCCTTTGAATTTTGCGAGGGTTTTAGCAAAGGAAGTAGTCTTTAGTACATTCCAGAAACCAATTACCTAAAACTCTCGTGAATTTTAAGCTATTATTTTCTAAAATTCTTCAAAGTAAAGGCTTCGACTGTTCTATTCAGAATTTTAGAAAATAATAGTTACAAATTCGCTCGAATTTTGAACTATTATCTTTTAAAATTCTAAATGGAACAGCCGTAAGCTTTTACTAAAAGAATTTAAAATGAAGTTCTTTTCAATTCTCTTCTGACACACAAACATATAAGATGTAAGTAAAACCTAAACAAGTGGCAGCTGCAAGAATACTAACAATAAAGAAACAATCCTCCACTTCCTTTACAAGTGTCCGGCTCTAGGCAGGGCCAGACAGCGCAACACTAGGTAAGCCCTTTTTTGATAACCTAACAGAGATTATTTGAATTAAGATTTAACCTAACAGAGTTAGCGGAGATAAGCAAAGCCTTTTTTGATAACCTAACAGAGATTATTTAGACTAAGATTTAACCTAACAGAGTTAGCGGAGATAAGCATTTGGGACATTATCAATTTCCTCAACGTAACGTGATAGATTGGAATAATGTTCACTCCTTTTCCCTATCCCTATTAGTTAACGCCCGTTTTTACATCCGACAGGTCACTTCAGTTGTGGTACAAAAACAGCGCTTTTGTGTTAATTAAGTTTCAGCACTTCTACTTACCTACTAATATCAGCACTTGGCCTTATTTCACTGCCTTGAAGCGAAATTAAGCCAACTTTATCAATTGAAAGCGCAACAAGACAAAATTGGCGTTATTTCACTTTATCAAAGTGAAATAAGACCAACTCTTGAAATTTGGCTTTATTACACTTTTCAAAAGCGTAATAAGGCCAATTTTTAAAAGTTGGTTTTATTTCACTTGGCGTTATTTCACGGCACCTACAACTTTGGGGTTGTACCAAGAAAACAAATGCCAATATTTTACAAACTTTTTAAAATAAAGTGCTAAGAGAAACTGTCCAAGCACCGTCGTATACTAGAAATGACGATATCCACTGGGATCTCGGAATTCCGACAATTGAAGCCGAAACTAGAAGCTTCGCGATAAAGCATAGAAACCAACTAGTCGGACATGTCAACAATACAGTCCTACAAATTTTGGATGAGAGCAATTCTTTGCGCCGACTACAAAGGACGAAACCTTTCGACATGGCGAGATAATGATTAACCGCGTCTAGATTGCGGAACATGCAGGATCTTTCAGTGGAAAGCAACCTGCCAAATGTTTTAGTTCATAATACAATAGAAAAAATTGCTTGCTAACTTATTACTTAGTTGCGATATCTAACAAATTTATATCGAAGGGTGGTGTTTTTTAAGTCAGTAAGAATCTGATACTACTGATAGAGCGCGACCGGCTCAACTGGTATTGTCACGTTCAAAGAAGAGATCATTTGAACCCTGTTAAAAAGGCAATATCAATCCACGTTCCAAAGACATCGCGATGTAAGAAAGGCAGGCCTATAAACGCCTGGATCAGACAAATGCGACGACATCGGCATTTCATTGGCCTCAGTAACCGAGTGATCCAAAATCGGCGGGCCTGCCGATATTTTTTGAGGTCAGATAGGCGAACCCCACAGGCGGATCAGTAGAAATGCGGTGAAGTGGGAGGGTTGTGATCCCTTATTTTCGGATCATAACCTCGCTGATAAAAGGAAGAAGAAGACGAATCTGATACTACTATGAGCACGCGCTTGCTATTCTCATAGTGTCTACGGAAGATTTTTCACCTACCTTCTGGAAAAAAAAATCATTATCTTTGCTATACAGTTCATAAACGATACGCCTCGGTAGTTGTCTGTTTGTTGTCGCTTTTTTTTATATGCGGAAAATAATGCTGGGGCCTTATTTCGTATTGCGTTTCTATAGCAAATGTATACAAACTTAATTTCCAAGTAATTTAAGTGACGTTTGATAGATGTTTTGACAATCTAACTTTTCGAAATGTTTGATTTTGAGTTGGAAGCACTTACACCCAATCCGAGAAGCATACAAAATACCCATCCATTTTAGAATCGGATTACATTTTCGAATGGCAATCCGAATTCGAAAGTAGTACAAAATAAGGCCCCTGGTTACAAATGTCTTGCCAAGTTTTCCATTGCTATATAGAGTATTGTACGAGTATGTTCCTGTCAATTCTATTAGAAAACCATCCTTTGCATTTTTAATAAATCATACGGTATCCGGTCTTCTCCAGGTGCTTTGTTTAGTTTTACTTTCGCCAAGATTTGTTTTATTTCTGTCACCGTTATTATTCTATCTAAATCATCGTCTACTTGTGACAATATATTGCATATCCGAAGGGAGCACGTACTTAAGTCTAGTATTTGATGAGAAGACCTTTTGTATTACTCCTTCATACATAAACTGCAATCACTGGAAAAGAGATTTTGAAAAACTTCAGGAGGTAGTACTGAGCTGTGATAACCCGAATATGATGGTTATCGGCGACGTAAATGCGAGGACAGGGAAAAAAGAGGGGACAGTAAATAGAGAAGCTGGAATAAAGAGGCAGTCAAAGGATAGTACATTTAATGCAAGAGGTAAACAATTTTTGGAATTTTGCGATTCCTTTGGGCTGAGAATACTGAATGGAACGAGCGACAGTGACAGAAATGGTGAGCTCACATTTGTTGGAGAACAAGGAGTGTCCGTTATTGACTACTGCTTAATAGGAGGGGATTGGAACGCTTACGTGACAAATATGGAGGTTAAGCAACTACCATATTCTGACCACTTACCGATTGTAGCTAGCTTTGGTCATCAAATAACGGAAAACGATAGAAGGGATATGAATATTCTGCCCAAGCTGTCTTCTTCTTCTTTCTTCTTCCTTTTATCAGCGAGGCTATGATCCGAAAACAAGGGATCACAACCCTCCCACTTCACCGCATTTTTACTGATCCGCATGTGGGGTTCGCCCCAGGCTGATTTGGAATAAACATAAAGCACATTTGTATAGAAGCCTACTGGTGGAGCAACTACAAATGCAACAGAATACAGGCCTTAGAAAGATCGAAACAATTATAAAAGATGTATATCTGCGTATAACCCCAAGCACTATCAGAAAGAAGGAGTATAAAGAGCCGTGGTTTGACAAAGAGTGCTATAAAGCAAGGCAATTATCGTTTGCCTGGCTCAGGATGTTTCGGCAACACAACGAAGGTGCGATGAAGTGGATGTACCTAAAAGCAAATAGAGAGTTCAAGGCCCTATTGAAGGAAAAGCGAAGGAGTTACTATGAATCCCTTGCTCGAAGCTTGGCATGTGGTAATAATTCGGCGGATTTTTGAAAAGCGGCTAGAAAACTTAATGGTGGTAACTTCGTCATAAATACACATTTAAGCCCCAGTGTCATTCTAGTACATTTTAATGCACTACTGAATCCACCCCCTAGTGAATTAGTTTTCAACTATGCTGTTCCGGGATTTCAAAATCATACCTTAGACAGATCGATTAGCTATGAGGAAGTTATTCGAGCTCTAAGTACATTAAAAGATGGTAAAGCTGCAGGATCGGATGGGCTACCTTCCGAGTTCTATAAATATGGTACTAACGAGTTGCACAACAAGCTTACTACGATGTTTGATAATATCCTGAACAGTGGAGTAGTTCCAAACCGTTTTAGAGAAGCCTTAATTTTTCCCATACATAAAAAAGGCAGTACATCAGATCCAGCGAATTATAGAGGCATTTCTTTTTTAAATGCTTCATATAAGATATTTACAGCAATCTTGCAGGACCGACTATCTACATGGATAAAGGATAATAATCTACTTAAAGAACATCAAGCGGGTTTCAGGCCAGGATACTCTACTATCGACCACGTGTTTGTTTTGGGGAGCATTGTGGAGTCTTACATTGGAAGGGGTAAAAAACTGTATGCGTTTTTTGTAGACTTTAAGTCGGCATTTGACACGGTAGACCGAAATGCTCTATTTTATAAGCTTTACTGCATGGGCATGTCGATGAAGTTCGGACACGTCATCCAAAATTTGTATGCAGGTACCAAATCAGCAGTGTGGAGTGGTGAGGAGTTGTCAGGATGGTTCCAGTCATTGTGCGGAGTTAGACAAGGTTGTTCGCTGAGTCCAAGCTTATTTGCGATATACATCGAGGACATCGTAGATATTCTGCCTGGAGGTGTTGAGTACGCAGGACTATTGATAACTTCTGTTCGCTGACGATATAGTACTAATGGCGCAATCACCTGAATCCTTACAACTAATGATCAACAGGCTGTATGACTACTGTAAGCTATGGAACTTAATCGTAAATCTTAGCAAGTCAAAGGTTATGAAATTTAAGAGAGGGGGCGGAAAGGACTGCAGAAACGAGAAATGGTACTACAACGGAGAAAGTATTGAAGTCGTTAAGGAATATAAGTATCTTGGGGTCTACTTTACAAAAAAATTTAGATATGGAGAGACATAACTAAATGAAAAACTAGCAAAGTCTAAAATGGCCATCAATGTTGTATGGAAGAAATGTCTCAGTAATAAATTCATTGCCCACAGCAGTAAATATAAGGTTTTTGTAGCGGTGTCAGAAACCATCATATTCTATGCTGCGCAAGTATGGGGAGTAAGGAAGTATGAGGCTGTTAAGAAATTACTGCGGTACTACGTTAAGAGAGCTTTTCACCTTAAACCCAACACTCCCAATTATATGCTAATGCTGGAAATAGGCTTGCCCCAAAGCATTTAAATTGCATGTGGACTACATTCTAAAGGTTTTGAATATGCCGGATACCAGACTGCCGAAAAAAGCTGTTCTGCAAGCAATACAATCCAGGACAGGATGGTACAGGGAGTGGCTGGAACTTGCTGAGGACTGTGGGATACATTTGGACCTGGGTAATAGCGGAGACTGGAAACCCCAACTTTATCAACTCATCGCAAGTATGGACGAAAAGGCTTGGTTCAGGCATTTAGAGCAAGCTTCGGGATCACTGCGTAGAATGATCTACAGCCGCTTAAGTCATAACCTGCAGGAAAATAACTACTTCCGCGATGAATACAGTATATCGGAAATAGCGACTGTGCTTAAATTAGGGGGAGAGCTTCTGAAGCTTAATTATATTCCACACAGAGCAGACCTACCAGTGCTACGCAACCTGTGCAACTTGGCAGAAAGAGAAGATGTCATACATTTTGTTGGGAAGTGCCCAGTTTTAAGCGAAATTAGGAGACATATCTTTGGAAGTAATATTCTGTCGGTGGATCAAGTTTCTATGCTTCTGAACGAACCAAACGTACATATTTAAGCTATCCCAGTACTGCAAAATTGCTTTAAATTATCGTGAAAGGATCATTAATGAAGATTTCTAAAATCGCTTAAAATAAAAGAAATATACAAATATACATACATATTTTAGTCAATTTTTAATTTTTAATTTATTTAATGTTGTCAATCAGGCAGACGGTAAAGCCATGTTTATTGATTTTTTGTTAAAACTTTGTATTAATAGTGAAGTACATAAATAAAAATCTATCTTATCTAATCTAATCTAATCTATTGCATATCCTGTGATATTTGAGGCGGGTTTAGTAAGTTACTTAAATATTCTCTAACCTCCGATTAAGTTATATCTATAGCCGTTTGGGTAATTGAACCTCGTGTTTGCCGAACTAGCCTCCACCAGTCCTTGCTATTGTTAATCGAGCTTACCTGGTTGACTATGTTTTGATAATATTGCGATTTTTGCTCAGCGCATACTTTTTTATAATATTGGAGCGCACACTATTTTCCCACCCACCTATTCTCTTAAATTTTAAATAATTAATTATAATTATTAATTGCATAAATAATTTTTTTCGGGCATTATAGCATTTAGCGTCGAACCATCCATTCTTTGGTATATAAAAAGATGTTGTTAAAATCGGTGGCGCAGCTTCTTTTATTATTTCAACCAATTCTTCTAGTTCAACACTTTTATTTTGTTGTTTACGCAAATTAATTTGTTTTGCTATTGGTTCATTGTACTTTATCTTCGTTCCACTTCATTTTGAGTAAAAGATTGCTTTTCCTCGTGCTCTGATCAACTGCAAACTTTAGAGAGAGAACTATTGGCATATGGTCAGACCAAATTTTTCTTCTACGCAGAATTTATCTATATTGGACAGGTGATCCTGCGAGACTGCACAAATGTTATTGACTGATTCGCCTATTCTGCTAATAAACGTATAGTTGCCATCTTCATCTCCCTTGGTCCTGCCATTTATCCATTATTCATTATCATTGCAAAAATCAATAAATTCTCGCCCTTTTGCGTTTACTACACCATCTTTGATCTTCTCATTTCTAACTCGCTTTTGAACGATTGTTCATATATTTCTTCAATGGTGATAAGGCTGCAATTAGCCAATTCTGATGTTAAGGTCTCCTAGTACAATAGTTAATTATACTAGATCTATATAGTGTCCTTGTTGATTCTATTCATTTAAGATAAGACTGTCTTTGTGTGATAATCTCCCCATGAAGTTTACGAGTATAATACTCGTATACACGAGTGTATATAAAATCAGAATTCGTGATGCTTTCCCTACAAGCATCCTACAAAGGGTATTCTCTAATCTGATGAATTTAATCTATGTATCTACGTAAATGCATACGAATAAAGTTTGCTACTGCAACTAATATTCTTCAAGGTGAAATATTCCTTATAAACTCTACGAATATTCTCAATGAGGTATGCGTAAAAGTATTGACTTATCTTTTCTATTAACGAATAGGAAGTTCAATATAAAGGTCAATGGCAATCCTCAAGCAGGAGCTATAAGTATAAAACTGAATTTTGAGTAATGGGTGATGGATTCGTTAAGGATTTCTAATTTATTTGCTTGCCATGCTTCAGTGATCTGAACAATTTCTGTCTGCACATCCGCCCGTTTCTGTAAAACAACGAAAACACTCAATGAAGTGCATAACTTCTTGCATCGTATTTATATAATATGGCATTTATTGTGCGCTACCAGATGACTAATTTCTCAAGACAGCCTCAATTTGTCGGCCTTGATGGTAGTTTGCTAAAAATAGTCTAAATTGCGCTTAAAAATAACCCACGAAGCAGACACAACACTCAAAGATAGTCCACCTTTCTTCCCCATATAAAAATAAATGCCAGTCGACCCTCAAACAATAAAAGCAACAACATTACCCACTGAGAACGGACTTAATTGTTTGCGAATTGTATTATTTATCCACCTCCATCCAAATGTACCTTAGTCCCCCTCCGACCGGTGGAAAAGAAATCATAATCGAACAAGAAAGCAAGCACCAAACTTCAAGCGCTTATCGTTTTTATGTTTTTCGTCCTAATAACATTTATTTTTCCGGCTGAACACATCTAAGCCGAGAAATAATTTCCTAAAGACGAACTGATAGACGAAAAGAGCGGGGGAATAGGTAAATCTTTATCCTTGAGGTGCGCCAAGGAAAATCCAATATCTTCTCCAATCAAGACGTAAGCAACTACTTAGCGTAAGAAATTGCAGAGAAAATACCAGAGACAAGAGGAGGAAAGGAAATAAATACAAATACTGCCGGCAATAAATGTTTATGCAGATTTAATGTTTATTTAACAAATCTCACCCTTAGTGATGGCCATCAGTGCGACACAAGTAGGGCAATGAATACAATCTCATCTGCTATATATTACTGAAGGTACTCGTATAAATTCTCTCTTTGTTCACGGTTTCTTAAGCATCCTTAAGGTATATGCTTACTTTAATACAAGATGTCAAACAGGATTAAATTGGGTAAAAGTTGTCCCCAATTATTCCATGGTTATCCTAAGATTTGTTTAACAGAAAATAAACGAATACCCGCTTCAATTCATTCATCGATAGCTTAAATATTTCTCTGAAAAATATGAGACTTTTGTGCTCTATATCCGGAGGGTCTCCGAGTGCGTGTTTGAAATTCCTGAAAGGTCACATACAGGTCTGCACACACATATGGCGTGTTGTGTAAGATTATGAAAGTGGATGGGTTCAAATTTCGAATCACATCCTAAAAAGCCATTTAATACCTAATACAGTTTCATTTTATATGTAACAAGGAATACCAATGGGAGAGGTTGCAAAGGATGAGATTCCTTTGGGAATAGGTTGGGAAAAAAAGTACCCCCTTCCGTCCTTTTTCGTAAAGCATGCGAAAAACTTAAAGTGGCACTATTTAATGTTTGCTATTCTGTTTATTGCTTTATTATCCTTGAGCATTCTTGTGGGACAACAAAAAAGCAGCCGTAGGGATTTTGAGTTCGGTTACTTTTATTTAACTTTCAAAGGATACAAGTAGTGCAGCGAAAGTTGATATGTCCAGAGGATTTCGAAATATGGGTTAGTAAGAAATTTGTTGAGGGGGTTTTGGTTGCAAACAATTGCTGTTGATTAACAAAGTAATATTCAAATAAGGCGTTTTGTAAATAGAGGTTATAAGTAAGCTCGATTCCGAAGGGAAGAGACCCTGTGAACTGCGCCAACTACATGAGGTATAAGTCTTTTCAGCATCGCATATAAGATGCTATCTGATGGATTAAAAGAACGCCACTTATCGTGAAATAATCTTCAGCAAAGAACCAAAGCTTGCAGTGCGTTTCTGTCGCGGCGCCATCAAGAAGCGTTTTTGAATCGGATCGTTCGGGTGTTGAGAAATGGCTTCTTTACAATGACACTAAACGTCGCCAACAACAGCTTAGTCCAGAAGACAAACCGGCACAATATCCCAGAGATGAACTTTGAAAACGTTACTGTGTTGGAGTGGGATGCTGAGAGAATAATCGACGTTGAGCTGTTCCCTCATAATCAGACTTTCACCGCGGATGTCTACTGTCTACAGCTATGCAGGTTAAAGTCGGCACTAGAGCACAAGCGAACAGGTCTGTTTAATCAAAGGTGTACTCTCTCCTATCAGAATAACAGTCACCCGCATATGGTGCATCAGCGTTATTGTCCAGATTTAGCACCGTTAGATTTCCAAAGTCTGCAAAAGGGTCTGCGATAGGGATATTTTTTTCATCAAAGCCAAACAATTTTTTTTTGTGGCGGCGTTAAGACGTTGCCTGAGAGGTAGGGCAGAAGTGTTGTTTTATGAAGGAAATTACGTTGATGACTACATTTTTTGTCTTCTTCTTCCTTTTATCAGCGAGGCTATGATCCGAAAACAAGTGATCACAACCCTCCCACTTCACCGTATTTCTACTGATCCGCCTGTGGGCCTAGCCTTCATCTTAAGGGTTAATCAGAGCTCAATTCCATGGAAAATTCTAAGACAAAAATAATAGCATTTTCTTTGCTGATTTAATGCAACTAGGTAATTGTAAGACGTATATTTTTAAATTTGCACTGGGTATGCTGAAACTCATTGTGTACTCCATTGGTGGCGTCGGAACAGGTTGGGGAGAAGGCGACTTGTTTGCATTTGTTTTTAATTCAAGTATTTTTTTTTAAAGCTTTGAGTTAGAGTGGGCACTGCGTGGTAATGCTATACAATCTTATTCCTAGAAAAGTTAAGTGGTTGTAGGTGGGATTTGAACCGAAAACCGCCATACCATATTGTATGAGCGATTTGAGGTATCCTTGCTCTGTTTTCTTGTTATTCGATTTAAACTTTTAAGAAATTTAATGGAAGGCGATTAATGCGCGTACAAAATATTGCACAACAATGTATGCGTATAGATATTTGACTTCAATGACTATTACTATTACTATGACTATTATTTAATTTTATATATTTCATCTACAAGCTTTGCTTAGCAGACTTATTCAATATTTACAATAGATTTCTAAAAACAAAAAAAGAAACAGAAGTAAGAAAATAACAATAAATATACCTTATGAAATTAAATCAAATAAATCTCTTGAGGTACAAATAAAGAGGTAATTGTTCTGGACATTGGTTCATTAAGTCCATAGTTCGTTCTATGTGCGGGTTGAAATAGAAACGGCCTTTCTCTCAATGGTCTTTTAGGAGCATAGATCGGCAAAAGATATAAAAGCGAAGGGCTGACAATGCGATACAGCAAGTCTCTAATAAACATAACGTTATGAGCATATCTCCTCACCTTGAGAGTCAAACTACCTAATAACTGGCATCGAGCATTGTAGGAAGGCATAAAATCTCAGCGCATTTTTCTAAAAATGTGTTTGGTAAAGCGCCTCTGGACACTTTTAAGACGATCGGAGTGAACTATTATACATAGGAAAGGTTCCAGATTACATCGGCATACTCAAGAACAGACCTTACCAATGAAACAAAAAGTGACGTAAGCGTATGGGGATCCATAAAATCTCTCCCATTTCTCTTTATTAATCCAACAATTGAATTAGCTTTAGAGACTACAAAATCAACATGAGAATTAAAGGTTAATTTAGTATCAAAATATTTTTTTTTTCATTCTATTCTATTTAATATACAATTCGCAATATTGTAATTGTGTAGGAAATGATCAGAACTTGTAAAAAAAAAACATAGCATTAAATTTCTTTATATAGATAGATAGATATTTATTTTCTTTTTATATTTCAACATTTACATTCATTTTTAATGGTTTAGCACAGCTTGCACAGAGATATGATTATTGACACCTTACTACTGAAAGATACAATTGATTCTTGAATGCTTTTTGTATCAACAAATATGTTAAGAGGAAAAACTATAGAAAAAACCTCCATATAATGGAACAATATATGTTATATTATTAAGATATTAAAAACTACATTATAACAAGCAAACGCAGTAAAAAACAAAACATAATAAAAGCCTTAAGAGTAGATATATAAATACTTGAAGTAATAAATGGTTAAATCAATAAATAAATAAATAGGTAACTACATATGTATATACATTAATAAGCAAATAAATGTAAATGCATAAACAAATTAGTGAAAATGAATTTGAAAACGAAAACTACAGTTAAATAAATATATAAGTGCGAGACTTGATGCACAATTAAATAAATAATATAAAACATAAATTAATGGATTAACAAGTAAATAAATAAATTAACATGCAAATTGGGTAAATAAATAATTATGAAAAAAAGAACATATATTAAACAAAAGGCAAGATTTATAATAGTTCTAGCTCGTTGACGAAATTGTTTTCTACATTTAGACATTTAGAGACACAATTTTCATTGAGAATCTCAATCCTTCTTGCAATCTGGATAACACCGGCTCTTTTATGCAGAACAATTGTTGAAAAGTACCACGGTAGACCCAACATCATTTTTAAGATCTTGTTTTGAGCAATCTGTAATTTCTTAATGTGAGTTTTAGCACAGTTCCCCCAAGCAGGAGAGCCATATGTCATCAACACTTGAAAAACAACTTTAAAGATGATCATTTTATTTTGTTTACTCAACAGTGATATGCGATTTATCAAGGGACATAGCATTTTAATTGCAATGTCAACCTTTTTAAAAATGTATTTTGTGTGAATGGCGAAGGTTAATTTCTGGCTTAAGTACACTCCGAGGTACTTAACAGAACCAACCCACGGTATATCACAATGGTCCAAGTTCAGACTGCCATTTGGAAAAAAGCAACATAGTCTTTTCTCGTGAAAAAGATAGCTTGGCTCTTTTCGGCATTTATTTTGATCTTCCAATGCTTATAATAATCGAAAATTATATTTAGAACAATTTGTAAATTGCTTTCCATAACCAAACCAAGCGTGTGTGATGAGTAAATAGCAGAATCATCGGCACACAGCGCTATATCACAGTTTGGTATGCTGGGTAGATCAGCTACAAAAAATGTCTCTATGTATAATTTTAAGCACTTCTCGGTACACCAATTCGATAGGCAGTTAATGCCGTGCTAAATTTTCGCATAATCATCAATAGTTATGTTGCGGACCGACCGGAGACAAATCCATGTTGAACTTCAGAAATATTTTCCTTTACACAGAATTCGAATTTTATTTTTCACTATGTTTCAAGTAGCTTAGGTATTGCAGATGATTTGCAAATTCCTCTATAGCTTTCAATACTATTCTTGGAATCGGGTTTAAATATAGGGATGAGAAAAGAAGTCTTCCATTCATCAAGAAAAGTACCAGAGGACAACGACAAATTAAAAATCAGAAGCAAAGGAAGGCAGATTGATTGGCACCATTTTTTCAAAAAAATTGCTGGTGTATCATCAACGCCGCCATTTGAAATGGGCTTAAGTTTGCTGAGCGCAGGAAGAACTTCCTGGAGTTTAAGTTCCATTGAACCAATGTCGATCTTTTTGCACCGCCTAGCAGAAAACTACAATTCCCGGGATGGCTAAGGCGCTGTGGTCACTATTTGTGCTTCGGTGATCGAAGTTCGAATCGCGTTTTGGCACGTCCATTTCTTTGCTGATTTTTGTTAATTTTTATTTCCCAATTAATTATTTTATTAACAAATTAAGCAATGATGAGGCAAGAAACAAACCTGCGATAGCTACAGTTTCGGTTACCAACGCTCTACCAATGAGTTATTCCTGGATCGGACCATTGGTGGCTAAAACGATAATTATCCTAGGTTCGTCTCCTATATTTATTCTTTGCATGGACTTCAAAGTCAATCATTTTCTTTATTTCTTTTCTTTTTCTGGAATAAAGGGATGTTTCTGTTGAAAAAATGATTTTCTTATCGAGTCCTGTTAATTACTTCTAAAAGCGCTAACAAATGGTAAGGCGAAAGGTTGAGTATAAGACAGCAAAGCAAATATGTACATATGCTTAAAACATGCCTCGATATATGCTTTATTTATAAATTTTGTGTACCTGATTCTTGAATGCACTTTGAATCTACGCTCCCTGATTCCTAATATAAGGAAAGGTTTTTAGGTGACAGTCCTCAATTGTTATCCGTTAAAAGATCGTTTTTATCTAGCAAATTAAGGATAGAATCTTCTTCAAATTATTGTATTACTATCTTAGATAACCTTTGATGCTACAGTTCTTCCAAATAAAAACTAAAATAAATAAATATCTGGCGCAACAGCTCTTTAACTGCCTGGGTTTAGCTTCTCGCAACAACTCGTGTTGTGTGTGTTATATTTTTCACACGATTGGAAGTGACCTACAGTTTAGTGCCGCACCCGAAGGGCAATTTGATAAGCTTTCTCGTGACAACGATACCCTATGATGTTTGTCAGACGTTCTTGAGAAGTGGGACCTTGAAAAACACTTTGGTGTTTTCTGGGATTCGAACTTGGAACCTCACGCGCAGTGGTCCGACACACTAACCACTTGCGCCACGGCGCCCAAATAATCTGTCTTATTAACCAGAAAAAAAGATTACGTATACGCCACCTAACTTACGCTTTGTGATTAAAATTTTGCATGTGTGGAATTTCCCACGGGATCCATTTCAAATCTATTACGTCTTCATATAAATTTAACACTCAAATGTGGAACTGTCGGCATGTCATACAATCCCCATGGTTTCATTTTTACAACCAATTTCTCCCGTAACGTGAGCATTTGGCTAAACGTGGATATTTCTCTAACATATACCAGCCAGTTAATTGCGTCCTTGTTGTACTTTTTTGTACTCGACATTAATTAATATTCATAATGAAATACGTCACAGCGTATGTGCATACCTTCACTCAATTGAACATAACAAAGTTAACCCCATAACAAGCGTACACCATTTGGCGGTTACATCACCACCCTCGCTGAGTACATCCCCTTTATAAGGCTATGAAATCAGAAAAGTTTTTTCATTAAAAATTTTACAATAATTAACATTTGCCCATGCTCATCATTGGGGTTTGTTCAAGATTTTCAAACAAACTGAATTTTCTCCGGTTCATATTAAAATCCCAGAGGATGTATACATTTCCGCTTCCAAGACAAAGTATAATGTTTCATAGACGAAGGAATTCCAAGGAAACAGACACATTCCATAGCTATCATTCCATCACTCAACAATCGATGTGTATATGTATGTGGGGGTGGAAATGACATGCAACCCCCCGCTGTGATATTATTATAGACCTGTGAAGAGGACTCTCTCGATTACCACCACTGGCAAGAGTGCAACAAGTCTCTATTATTGTTATTATGTCCTCTATTGTATTTTTGTTCTTCGGTTCCGTTTTTGGGGCTTCCCGGTTTGGCTTTATTTTTCTTTTCTTGTTGTTGTTAGTCGTCGCAGCAGGGGAAATTTGTTCTCGAAAAACAGTTGCGGATTAAAGGGCTTTTCATCGAGAGGGTAGTTGCTGCCTTGTCTGTAGTTAGTGTAAGAGATTTTCGCAAATAAACACAGCAGCACATGGGGGGCTGATGGATAGTACAAATTAGAGGGCGGAATGGATAATTCCGCTTTTGCTTGTTGTGTTGTTGGCTGCTTTTGTCGTGTTGTCCTGTTGAGAGGGATTTCGATTTCGGAAGTGGAGGATAGGGCTTTGGGGTGACAGAGAACAAGTCGTTGACATGGTACACCTTTTAATTATGCTGTTGAATTAGACGGCTATAATCTGGTTTCGGGTAATCTGTAATGTTGGCAGTTGAGGTTTCAGCAATGAGGACCGAATTAAGGGAATAGTAGGTGGTTAAATTGACAGTGTTAATTAGTGTTAAAAGGGGTTAATGATGTTGCAAAGGGTTTAGTTTTCTCTGTTTTGTAATGTGTTAGGCAAAGTGTTTATCGTTGCCTTAAGTCAATATTTGTGCACAGGTACGGGTCGTAGGGGGCGATAATAGCGTGAGAATATTTTAGAATTGAACAGGTATCTTAGCGAATGACATTCTGTGTACGAAAAGACAGATGGGCAGGTAGGTAAGTGGTCAGTCAGATTAACAGAAAAGAGCATTTGCCTATTTTATACAAAACTAGTTATTTCCATCCACTTTCACTGGTTTGTAATATTCACGTTTGGAGAAAAAATATATTAAGGTTTCATAGACGAGAAAAGGATAGGCAGAGAGCCAAGTCGACGAATATACAGACAAATTACGTGATGTTCGCATAGGCAGATGGACGTGCAGGTTGACTGATCAACAGCCAATCAAATAGGCAGACGAATGGATGCATAAAAGAAGGAAAAATAATAGGAAGGAGGTAAAAAGGAATGACAAACAAACATATTGATAGAAATACTCGCAGCCACCCAACATGATACTCTCGTAATTATTTGAACACTTTTTTGTAGACCACATTGTTGCTGATGTTATCAAGTCATTAAGTACTCGGGCTCTTAGTGATCTACTGGAATGCGTGGATCGACGATATTAATTCAGTTAAGTTTTAAATTACAACTGTTTTAGCGGTTGTTCCTTACTAGAGCTAAAAAAAAAAATTAATTGCCAATAAGTTATCCAGTTACGCAGTTGTCAACCCACATATGGCGCCCAGCTAGCAACAACCCTGATTATGAAAGAGTATCATCTACCAAGGGGAAGAGCAATCATCAGCCACCCGAGTATAAAGGAAAACGAATTACATCGAAGTTTTTCCAACCACTGCACCAAAGAAAGGTTCCTGCATGGTAGTACAATGGACCGGAGAGTCTGAGAGCTCTGCGATTCGGGTTTCCTTAAAAAAAAATTATCTACCAATATTTGGTATTGAATGGATGCAGTTGTTTATTTAGAGATAATTGCGTTCCAGGGCATGGTTACAAATTTAAGCACTTCTGATATGGATCTTTAAAAACGATTGCAGATGAACATAGCTTCAATTAATTTAATTTTGAGCATTGTGGTCTAGTGTGTTGAGTAAGGTTCATCAAACAGAAAATGTTACGTAAACGTCACCTCCTCAAAACTTTATGATTAAACTAGGCATAGGATCCATGAATATCTCAGGAAGTTACTTCTATCTCTAATCGTCTGCTCTCTGTCTAGTTCAAAATCATTACAGTATGAGTTTTATTATGAGTCAAAGTACAATAAACTCACTTTCGTCACAAAGCTTAGGTTGAAATAGTTTGCTTAAAATTCAATCCACTATACTCAAATCGAGAGCATCATAGAAAATGGATAGGCAGAAGGATAGACAGAGTGATTTTATAACTTTCATCTCTTCTAGGATTGACCATTTCTCCAACTCTAATCAACGTTGATGATGGGTCATGATCTTGACAACTTCTTATTGTTACGGAACTTTTTTAATCATTTGCAAGCGCACAGGGACCTAATACGCAAAACGTAACACTAATGCATTCAAAGCGGGGTCGGTTTGTCGGTCAGTATGTCATGCTCCAGAACTACTATTTAGCGAGGACCGTATCAAACTTTACGCATTTTTTTCCATTCAAAAAGCGACCACATCGTTACTGACGTGGCACAATGGTGACATGTTATAACAGTGGGTGGGTACACACTTCACATACCCATTTTGATTATATTTTGGTTTTCCTTTCATTAAAAGAAAGAAGTGCACGACTGGGTCGTTAAGCATCTGTACAGTGTTTGTTTGCAAAGTGTAAGTGGGCGCAGTGGTTAAGGTGTCGGACCAGAAAACATGAAACATCTTTTTCACGGTTCCATCTCTTTCGCACGTTTGACAAACATCCGAGAATAAGACTTCGTAAAAAACAAAAATAAAAATTCCCTTTCAGATACAGAACTAAACTGTAGGTTCCATTCGTGCGAAAAAGATAATGCACATAACTCGAGTGGTTGTAAAAAAAAAAATATATAAATAAAAGAATCACCAAAAACATATTGCGAATGTTACAGTGTAATAAAGCTGTATGATGCAATCATACCCCATCTAGACTCTATAGTAACTCAGAACGTACTCCAAACAAATACTAGAAATCAGAACTGGATGCAAAAATTACAGCAAATTCTCCCTGATTAGTTCGGACACCTCCCATAGAGTAACCATGTAATAAAACCTAATATCACCTCAAAGTTTCAAAGTACTACACCAAAAACTACCCTTTGATATCTCTTCTTTTAATTTCCAACTTAGTTCATTGCAGTTGCATCAGAAGAGTTTAACTCTTAGGCGATAATATAAAAAAAACATCGTACAATATCCTATCTGTTATCTTTTAATACAATCATATAGTTAAAGTTGGTTCTTAGATACATTTTTTCTGATTTCGCAGATTTATATAAAGTTACATTTTTTCGATGAAAACACATCCAAAACGTAGGCGTAATCATATGCCTATATACTGTACTAGCTGGTAGTGTGAGATTTGTATTCTCTTCAAAATGAATACTACAACTAAGCCGACGCTTATCCAGTAGTTTTATTTTCGCTTACGAGACTAGTGATTCGGGAAAAAGATGTTCGTATGTGATTAAAAAGGAATGTAGCACTTTAGATAGGTTAAATTCCAATGAAAGTTTCTGCCTTTTTCACGACCGGCATATACTATGACGCGAGGTCAAAATGTTTTGTCCTTTGCAGACGACGAATTGAATTGTTCGCATCAAGTAGTTGAATGATGGTACGGCTACAATGGCCGTTGTACATACCACGGTGAGTTAACGATCGCTCTAAGAACTTTATTTTCAAAAGTTTTTATGATGTTTCTATTGCTTTCCTGGTACAACCCCATAGTTGTTTACCATACGTCCACACTGGTTTTAGCACTTGCTTGTAGATAAGCAGTTTGTTATCTAGGCTCAACTTCGAATGTTTTCCGAGTAGCCAGTGCATTTGTCGGTATTTGTTTTGAAGCTCGTCGCGTTTATTTTTTATGTGTGATTTCCATTTAAGCTGAACATCTAGAGTCATTTCTAGATACTTTGCACGTTCGCGTACGGTATTTGAGCCGAGCTTAGATATACAGGCAATCTATCCACTTTTTTGTAGGTAAAGTTGACGTGAGTAGATTTGCTTTCGATAAGCACATTACGCCAAGAATTCGTTCAAGCGTGGACTTTATTAAAGCATGTTGAAGCTTTCCAGTTATTGCTTCAATGGTATCACCCGTTATCAATATCGCTGTATCGTTCGTAAACGTGGCGATGTCGCAGTTTCTTTCCTGCGGTATATCACGCATGTAGAGTACATATAGAAGTGGGCCAAGGACACTTCCTTGCGGGACTCCGGTCGCAATCTCCTTGAAGTCAGAGTAATCATTTCCATGCTTAATACGAAAGAGTCTCTCAGTGATGTACGATCGCAAGATTAGAAAGAGTTGCCGTGGCAGTAGTCGTTGCAATTGATACTCCAAGCTTGTGAGACGTCAAGAAATACACCACAACAAATCTTTTTTTCTTCGAGAGCTTTCTCAATCACGTCAGTTATTTTGTGGAGTTGGTCGATTATAGAATGTTTGATTCTAAATCCAAACTGACGGTCAGGAATGAGATGTCTTTCGTCGATTACGGGCTGTAGACGTTTAGAAAGTGTTATAGTTTTTCGAATGTTTTTGAGATAATCGGCAATAGGGAAACGGGCCGATATGATTTCTTCTCATTCAGAGGTTTGCCTGGTTTCGGGACCAATATAATCTCGACGACTTTCCATTGTCTCGGAACGTAGAGCAATCTGAACGAAACGTTGTTCAAATAGAGCAGTTTGATAAGAGCTTTATTCGGCAATTCTTTGTCTATCTGCGCCGTTATCAAGTCGTAACCCGGAGCGTTTTTCGTCTTTAAAATTTTAATCACTGCAAACCAATACAACTTTTTTTACTTTAAAGTTATCAGATGTCATGACTGGGGAATCGGGCGTTAACGAAGGGCCGTCGAACGGCTTAAACGTTTCTTCTAAGTGCAGAGCAAAAAGTTCTGTCTTTTCTTTGTCGATCTTGGCCCAGTTTCCATCGTTTTTCCGAATTGTGGAGCTTCCATTTGAGGTTTTCGGATGCCTTTTAGCGCTTTTAAAAGCGAATAATTCGATTCTCTTTCACCAGAGAGATTTTTAATAGGTCGCTATCTTATTGCTTTTAAATTCCCGAATGTTATCTCTAAAGCGATTGTCGGTTAAGGACCGTTTTATGCTGCGGTGCACGAGTAATTTGCCATTTCTTTCGTGCTTTTCTTTTCTCCCTCACCAGTTCAATGATTTCTCTGGGATACTTTTCATTGCGGTTGATCTTATAGCTTCTAGAAGGAGTTTTTCTCCATGCTGCTCTTTAAATTGCTTCCACGAAACGATCAATTTCGTCCTCCAGTTCACAAGGTGTTTTAAGTGATACATTTAAGGCGATATTTGTTTCGCAATCATTTCTTAATTCCTCACAGTTTGTTCTATTGCTAGTGAGTCTTGGAGGTCCTTTTTTCTTGATCAGCGCTTCTCCAAGTAATAAAATTACTCGAGATTGGTCAGAAGAGTGATCAAAACATTCTTATATGCCTTTTGTAACGAAAAAATCGATGAGATCGAGAACTTTTTCTGAGGTTGGCCAGTAGGTCGGTTTTCCTGTCGAATAAAAACAACAACCGAATTCATTTGCCACTTCGTAGAGAATTTTAACTTTAAATGATGTACATTTTGAACCCCAGAAGATGTGCTTTGCGTTGAAATCTCCACCAATAAGGAACTTTAAACCAAGGGCATTGAAGATGCGAAAGTAGCCGTAGTAGTCTTTTCTAGCGAGCATCGCGGCGGACAGTAAACAGATACTATATTGTAGCTCAGGTGCTTATTTTTAACCTTTACCGCGCACAACTGAAGTTTTTGTAGCTCTATGCATATATCGACCGAATGTTCGATGTTAAGTTTAATGAATAAGGACGAACCGCCCCGCGCTCTATCAGAAGGATGATATGCGTGATAACCGGTGTAGCCTCTCATCTTTATTTGCGATTCTCTTGTTAGATGGGTTTCGGAGATCAAACATATGTCGATATTTTCTCTTATTAGAAACATTTATAATTCGTTAGATTTTTGTAAGAGTCCGTTTGCATTCCATGTTACTATTTTAAGCAAAGAGTCTATATTTACTTAGATTTAGATTTATGGTTAGCCATACAAAAGCTTTCGACGTTACTGAGACGTTCGAGAATCTGTTTGTTAATTTCACATTGTTCCTCGAACTTAGCGTAGATGCAGTTCAGAATTCTTTCAACGGATCAGAGGGTGGCTGGTCTTTTCGTTTTGTTGCTCTGACAGCAGCCTGAGAATACGTCAGACGTACGTGTTTTTTTTTATAATTTGCGCGCACACAAAGGGTTATGAATACCTTTAACGTGTTTACACACAGTGCGGGCGTTGGAATAGATAGATAGAGAGAGAGAGAGAAAGATTTTGGTGTAGTGGTTCTTGAAGCTCAGTTGTTTATGCTTCAGAGATTCTCCGGGGGTAGCGTCCAGATAACTGGGGAGATTTTTGTTATTTTTTGTCTTTGCTTCTGATTCACAGTACTTTTTTCCCGATAACCGATGTCAATGGCAAATCACCATCAACAGAGCGAACAATTTTTCCAGCCACATGAGCAAGCTACTGCCAATGTTATGCCTTCGCAGTAGTGTTCACACAAGCTTTCGCAAATGATCGGACTGACTTTGTATATTTCATGAGAAATAAATAAATGCCTGCTGACGTCAGGATTTGAATCATGAACCATTAGCGTGGCAATTGACGACGTTACCACTACACCATGGCCACCCATTGTTCGCTGGCTTTATCAATGTTATTTTTCGTTCAGCTTTTTTAGTGGATGACTTTGACGTACGTTTAACCGGCTTAGAAGGCTGATTGACTGGTTCAAGAGTCTGCACTGCTGATTCTAGCGTCCTTTCAGTCGGATTAGGAGTCTGTACAACTGGCTTACAGTCTGTTTAGCAACACGTTCTACTAATAATATTAATTACAGATACATGTATTGTATTTTAGCTGAAGAAGGAAAAACAGTAAACGACGGGTTTTGCCTGTTGTTTTTTAACGTCCATATTTGTTTATTTTAATACCTTAATCCCCTTGAGGAGTATCGTTCTAATTCTATTTGGAGATAAGGATCTAGCTTTTAAGGTATAGAACGCCAAAGTTTTATTAAAATCTGTAAAGTAATTTTTACGTGGTGCCTGCCGGGACACGAACCTAGATATATTTTATTATTATATACACTATAACTAGATTGCTGAGTTTAGAGGCCTATATAATTATGCCGAAACAACCTTTTTATAATTTGTCACAAAAGTATTGGAAAACGACATTTTTCGGCGTATTAGTGGGTTGATTACAAAAAATGTTACACTTGTACTGATTCGGACTCTCGATTCTCTGATTCGGTCGATAAATAGTTGTGAGATAGGGTATAAAAACAAGTGGAACGGTAAATTTAAAATGGAAATCGTTTTCAATTTTCATGGTGCGGTAACGCTGATCCTATTAAAGGAAGGAAATTTCGTCAATTGTGCAAAAATTTTCCAAATTAATTCTTCTTCATCTCTCGCTCTCATTCTTATGTGCAATTAGATGTGCTGTCTGCATAGTTTTATTTTAGTAATCAAGGCGTATTATTCATGTATATAGTTATTAGTAAACATGAGCGAATCTTAAACCAAATATCCGAAATCATTCGTTTTATTTGGCTGAGCGAAATTAAAATGTTAGTTTTCTGCTCAGAAAGTACAAAAAAACAAATATTTGGCGCAACAGCTCTTAAAGTGCCAAGGCCTAGCTTCTCGCAACCACTCATGTTGTGTGCGTTATATTTTTCACACGAATGGAAGGGACCTACAGTTTAATGCCGAATCCGAACGGCGATTTGAGAAGCTTTTTCGTGACAACAATACTCTCGGATGTTTGTCAGACGCTCGCGAGAGGTGGGACCGTGAAAAAACTTTTTGGCGTTTTCTGGGATTCGAACTTCGAACCTCATGCGTAGTGATCCGACACACGAACCACTTACGCCACGGCGTCCTCTCAGAAAGTCGTTCAGTGATTTAAGCAGGAGTGTCCTTGGCAACGTTTTGTTGTTTCGCTGTGAATCTGAAGTTGACGATGGTGGCCATCCTGATCTTGTCAAAATCTAGAAATTCACGCATGAAGTGTTCAGATGTACATATGTACATTCGATGCCCTTTGCAGTGTAAGAGTTTTCAATGCTAATGAAGAGCACCGGAATGACACTGTACTGTGTGTTAATTCCTCTGGAAACATGTGCTAATCTCCTTCCAGTAGACGTACAGATAAAGTACAATAGTCCCTGTAAATAAAAATTAATTTTTTGTCTGCCTCGATTAGACGAAGATGGCTGCATTGCATAGGTTAGATTATATCATACATTGTGCTTGTCGTTGCCTTTCTCAAACTACTATAATGGTTCTTAAGACAAAGTGGCATCAACATTAAACCACTAATCTCATTTTTGCTACTTCTTGTCAAGGCAGAGAACATGTACTCCCTTTATCATTATCAGAGATTATACATAGGTTTCTCCTACAAGATTTCTGCTTATAATTTCAAATTAACGCCTAGAATCCCCTAAGTTTAATAAATACACTAGAAAACATAAAAGAGAAACCCACCTCGCACGTGTGCCATTACAATACATTTAACCATCAACCATCAACCACTAGCATCATTTAATAATCACCTAATAACGTGTTTTTCACCTCCCTCGACAGTGGCCGGAAATTTTAATGAACTTATGAATGAGTTCACAATAAATTTCCCTACAAACACGAAACCAGAATAATATATTGCCTCAGACATCGGACCACTTGAATCAATATCTCATCTGGATAAACAAATTGGAAATATTCACATACTTGCTATCCCCGCCGCACAACATTCCTAACTGAAGACTATATAGAGCAGTCGGCTGCACTACAAACATCCGAATGGTGAAAGATAATTAATAATAATGCGATGATTTATAGTCGGTTGTTGTTCAAGTCCATCCATATACAATGCAGGGGTTTAAGTCTCGTTATATCCCCTTTTTCGCAGCCCCTAAGCAGGGAAAATATTATAATATTGATCGCTATTCATGGGTGTAAACACGGGTTAAGGAGTTTTGTCAATCATATTGCGGGTTACATAGAAACGGGGCTATTATCCTTTTAATTTCTCTTTTCGTATTTATTTTATGGAAATTTTACCATATACACGCACTCAAGGACATAAGCAGTCGAATAGGTCTGCTAACAACAATGTCGTCGTCGGAAAATGACATAGATGGACCAATGTTCTGATGTCATTTGCTATTATTGATCAACCGAAACATACAACTGTTTACCAGCCGCCACTCTCTCTTTCTGGTGATGTGGTGATACGGTCAATAAAGTTTAAAGCAATTTCCAACGCCGCTTTAGCACCACATTTGTGCGGATGCATATTGAAGTGTGGTTCTTGATACCTCTCCTCAGGTATCAGGATTTTGGTGTTGTATGAAGTGCTAAATGGTTCCTTTTTTCTGTTCTGCTGTGTCCACGCAGCTACCAAGGCATTACACTTAATTAAGTTATCGATTAATTATTGACAGTCATGGAGTTAAGAACAAGAGGCTATCCACCCCCGCATAAGTGTGCGGGAAGCGTGGAAGTGATTATGTCTCTATCGGTGAGATTTGAGGCAGTTTAATTATATTATTCAAAAGTGATTTCCCCATGGTGTTCAAAGTGTAGCAATTGCTGTATATAATAATAAACAATTGTGGGTAGATGAATGTGGCCATCCAAGCTGGGTTCGAAAAATGGTATTCGACGGTATTACACATTTTTACTCTAAAGGTCCATTCACAGCTCGGCGACCTGCGAATGCCCAAACTGCGAACAAACCGATTTTAGCATATTTATAAGCACGCCCTTTGCAATTTTACTATTCCAAAAGAACGGGGCTTAATTCATCTAACGATTAATATAAAAAAAAGTTGGATTGTAATAAGTTTCTGCAAAGAAATTAACAATTCGCCGATTTTTCCGCGAATAAGCGAATGATTTTTGCGAACTGTCAACTTTTATTCACATTCCACACATGTAGGACGCAATCCACATTCCCGCGACGAAAACATTCGCGAGAGTTTAACCTCACAATTCTTTTGTTTTGTTCTTGGTGGGTAAGATCGTGGTTGAATTTATCGAAAGAAGGTGAGATATTAGCTTCTCAATGAAAGTCACCCTATGTATTTATGCATTTTTCACGTGTAGGCAATTAGTTACACAATGAATGCCAACTGGAATTCGCGGATTGGCGCGACCAGATAAAAAAGTAGCTGTGAAAGAAACGTCAAAATTTGCGAATATTCGCTTATTCGCATTCGCAGGTCGCTGAGCTGCGAATGGACCTTAACCTAGTCATACATGGAAAAGGAGCGCCTAAATTTACATCTTTTTTGTGGTCCTGAAAGCAGCCCATGTTCCAGTAAACCTAATGCCCTTTTCTACAAGTTATGTACATTAAGACTTTCATCATAATTCAAAATGTGTATAGAGATGGTGTTCTCAGCGAGTCCAAGTTTCGGCATTGCTTTGCAAAGTTAAGAAATGGCAATTATGACCTAAATAATGAACCTCGTTCTGGTAGGTTAAAAAAGCTAGACGATGAGCTTCTAACGTATACCACCAAAAGAAAGCCCACTGTTATGGCAAGGGAACTCAGAAGAGAACTCAACGTAATCATCTTGGGGTATTTTTTTTCGACAAAGCCAAATAATTCTTTTTAGTGACGGCATTAGGGATTTATTTACAACTGCTCCTTGGTACAATACCCAATTAAGAAATAAGAGTTGGACAAATTATTTAACAACAAACTAGCGATTACAACCAGCTTGTTATCCTCCACGGAAACTTTCAAAATTTATCGAAAAATCTGTATGATAGTTACATTGATAGAATGCGTAGCTCATTTCTTTTGGTTCCGAAAGTTTGTTGGAAATTTGTTAACAATAAAAAAAGACTGATGGTTATCCTGCTAACATGTCTTACTTAATCGAATCAAACAGCAGTCCTCTTGTAGTCTGCATTATGTTCTCTTCATTCTTTGGCCTAACTTATTGCTCCGGCAACTATTCACCTACCCAAAAAAATGTCGGCCACCTTGAAGATTTCTCTAACAGCTCAATGGGCCAGATTTTAATAACTGAAAGATGTAAGAGAGCATTTAGTTGTACATAGCGGCGATACTACCTGTGACCCTGACGGAATCTTTCCGATTGTACTAAAATATTGTTGTAATACCCTGGCATCACCTTTAGCATACTTGTTTTATTTTCTTTATTTTCCTTAAAATTTGAAAAAACTCTTTTATCACTTCAATTTACAAAAAGGGGAATCGGGGTGAAGTATCTAATTATAGACCTATTGCCGAGCTATCGTGTCTGCCAAAACTATTCGAGGAGGCTGTAGTTTCCTAGGGTTTTTATTTGCTTGCAAACCATTTCTCTCAACCAAGCAGCATGCGCTTATGAATAGAAGATGATCCACTATTGCAAACTTGTTCGAATTTTCATCTTTTACAAACAAAGCTCTGGAGAGGGTATTCAGGTCGATTGTATTTATGCAGATTTCAGTAAGGCCAAACTTTCTCACAGCTTAATTCTGTTCAAAATGAAATCTAGGAGTTTTCTTAGTCATTTCGTTCGATGGATAGGTTCTTATCTTGAAGGGCGAAATTATCAAGTTTTATTTTGGGAAATTTGATTCCCAGGCAGGCAGAATAGCGGGGCGCCCTAGCCAAACGTGGCGCAGAACAGTTGAGGAGGAATCGAGCTCTTTAGGAATGAGTTGGAGGCAGATCAAATACGTTGCAGAATTTCGAACACGATGGCGCGCAGGCGTGGTTGACGCCATATGCCCCCCGAGGGGTTAAAGGATCTAGGTAAGTAGTTATTTCGGGGAATAAATTCTGATACAATTTTTCCTACATCCGGTGTATCCCAAAGGAAGGAAAGACTTAGGTCCTCTTTTAATTATTATTGTGATCAATGTCGTAGTGGCAATACTTAAGAGTTCTCAAATTTTAATTTATTTTGACGACATAAAAATCCTTAGACTTATCCGCAGTCAGTCCGATTGTATCGCTATGCAAAATGTCTTTGATAAGTTCGCTGAGTGGAGCTGTAATAACAATTTATTCGTGAACGTATCTAAAAGTCAGTCTACGACCTTTTCAAAAAAATAAATCTTGGTAAGTTGTAATTATAACCATCAAGAAAGTTACGTCAATATGTGATTTATGAGTGTATTTCTCTCAAAATATTGATTTCGATTTTCATATTGAACAGATTGTCAATAAAGCAAATTCAATGTTTGGAGTAAAGAATATTCATCTACTCTAGTAACATCCACGCTTTATAACATCTTTGTTCGTCCCCAGTTAGAGTACGTATCTAACAATTTGTCTCCAATGTAAGCAGTACACATTAACCGTAAATAACACAACGGAACAAAATTAGACTTTTTTTTTGTTGCATGGAATTTTATAACTGTTGTTTACTAATTCGAGGTCGCTGATTTCAAATATAACCTCAATTTTCCTCTAGCAGCTTCAGTTTTTGAGATACAGCTACCGGCCATATTTTTTACTAGTTTTGCTTAACTTTTATAAAACCACGTCGAGAAATATCTGCAAAAACGATCCCAACTATTTTTGTAACATCTGCGGTGAATATACATTCAAAAATTGTAGACTTAGTGTGTCGGAGTTCGCAAAACAGGTGTATTTGGATTATTTTGGATTTCTTTTGGACACCCGCGACAAGTACTGGGTGCCTAATATGGTATGTAAGACATGCGTCGAGTCTTTGAGGTTATGGGCGAATAAGAAAAGACTCCATTTCAAGTATCAAACACCAATGATCTGGCGGGAACCTTCGAATCATCAGGATGATTGTTATTTTTGTGTGGTTGATATAAACGGGATTAACAAAAAAAACCGGTGCAAATGGTTTTACCCTAACTTGATATCCGTTACTCGACCAGTCCTGCACTCTGGCGATGCGCCGTTGCCGGTACCACCAGCATCTTCATCTACACAAAATGATCACGACGATCACGAAGAAAAAAACCCTTCAAGTGATGAAAGTGTGGTAATTGACTTTAAACCAGATATTTCTTCTGAGCCCCGGCCATTTAATCAGGAAGAGCTCAGCGCATTAGTCAGAGACCTTGGCCTTTCTAAAAAAGCATCGGAGATTTTAGCTTCTCGATTAAAGCAAAGAAATCTTTTAACCCGAGAAACAAGAATTTCGTATTATCGTAAGAGAGAGACAGACTTGTTTTCATTCTTTTCTGAAGATGATGACTTTGTTTACTATTCAGATATTCCTGGTTTATTGACAGCAATGGGAGTACAAAATTATGATCTAAATGAATGGCGTTTATTTATTGATTCCTCTAAACGAAGCCTGAAAGTGTACTCATGCATAACGGTAATAAGCTGGGTTCGTTACCGATTGCACATTCAACTAAAGTCAAATAAGAGTATGCTACTGTAGCTTCTGTTATGGGTAGAATCAAGTACAACGAATACAAGTGGCTGTTATGTGTGGATCTGAAAATGGTGAATTTTCTTCTCGGCCAACAAGGAGGCTATACAAAATATTCGTGTTTTATTTGTCTGTGGGATAGCAGAGCTAAGTCTGAGCACTGGATTAGAAAAGACTGGCCTTTCAGGCTAACTGTGGTTCCGGGACAACTGAATGTGATAAATGAACCACTAGTGTCTAGGGATCGCATAATACTGCCACCTTTGCATATCAAACTAGGGCTCATGAAACAGTTTGTCAAAGCTCTGAACAAGGATGGTGATTGTTTTAAATACATCTCTAAAGAGTTCCATAATTTAAGTACAGAGAAACTGAAAGCCGGAATTTTCGATGGTCCACAAATAAGAAGGTTAATAAAGGACGAAAACTCTAACAGTCATATGACTGATATCGAAAAAAAAGCCTGGAATGAATTCGTTTGGATTGTAAAAAATTTTCGTGGAAAGTGAAGCGAAGCACGTAGAAGAGATGTTGTCGTCCTTCAAGCAGCTTGGTTGTAATATGAGCATCAAAGTGCACTTTCTCCACAGCCATTTAGACCGTTTGCCTGAAAATCTTGGTGATCTGAGTGAAGAGCAAGGGGAACGGTTCCATCAAGATATTCGAACTATGGAGGAGCGGTACCAGGGTCACTGGAATGCCCACATGATGGCGGACTACTGCTGGAGCATTAAAAACAGCCCTTGTGAACCAACAGAAGGAAGAAAATCTTATAAAAGAAAATTTTTTGATATGTAGTAGTTGTTTTTTAAATATTTTTTTAATTAAAATATTTTTTTCTTGAAAAAAAAAGGTTTTTTTTTATATCTCAAAAACTAAAGCTGATACAAAAAATCAGACTTTAGATTTAAAATCAGCACCCCGAAAATCTATAATATTAGTCATAATATTGCATGCAACAAAAATGCTGTTCCCTTGTGATAATAGGTACATACCTTCTTCGCAAAATGGGCCAGCATACGGCCTGCGTGAAAAGGATAATTCATCACATCCCCATTAACCGTATTGAATTGAACAGCGTAAGTTTGCCCATTTGCACTTCGCCGCTTAAACTAGACTGAACCTACACGTCTTTCATCATATTCCGACCGTCTTTTTCTTTTAAATCTTTATTCTTTGGAGAAACGTCGACGGGAAGTTTGTGATAGATATAGAATTTCTACACCCACTAGTTAATGGTTTTATTAACTCGCCGGGTATTTTAAATAAAGTCGGTCTAAACGCAAAATGCTCTAGAAATACTGACATTTTGTGCGTACATTTTCACCGAACAAATTACGGCTCTAGTGAACCTCTTACGCGTATGGCAAAAGAAGGAAATAACAACACTGATAAATTCGACTTCAACTATAGTAAATTAAATTCAAAACATAAATTGTACGAGCGATACTAGCTTCTTGATGTTGTAAGTGTTTGGTGTAATGTTTGACTTATGCGTAGTATATTCTGCAATCTGCTTTCATTTACTTGTGCAGTCTTTTTGTGCACGGTGTTAGGCTTTTATGGACTCGGATCACTACCTAGTTGTAGCCAAGGTACGGATGCGGATATCCACAACGGAGCGAAATCAATGAAATACTGTGAGGAAATTTGACGTCGAAAAGCTACAATCGCAAGAGACCGCCAGAAACTTTGCCGATCGTGTTTCTTCTAATTTTAATCTAAGTCCTATGCCGCCAGCAGCAAATGCGTGGCAGCGTTGCCAACAAGCCATCAGAGATGCCGCCTCTGATGTACTGGGTTTCTTTCGGCCACCACAATGAAACCCCGGGTTTGATGAGGAATGCCGGCAAGCACATGCAGAAAAATAAGAGGCGTACAAAGCGGCGCTGCATAGAAGGATTATAGCTGCTTACGAGCTCTACGTGCGCAGGAGAAAAGAGGAACATCGACTTCTAAGAAAGAAGAAAAAGGAGCATGAGAGAGCATAAGATTGAGAGACTTTATTGCAGAAATGATGTTCGAAAATTTTACCAAAAGGTAAAAAGAACATGCCAGGGTTTCAAAGCCAGAACAGAAGCCTGTAGGGACGAAAATGGCAACATAGTAGTAGAATCGCAGTCGGTGCTGAGGATATGGAAGGAACACTTCTGCAGACTGTTAAACGGCGATGATGATCAATATTCCGCTCTCAGGCAGAATGAGCCATTCAACAGTGACGATGACAGTCAAGATTCCCGTCAACCCGATCAGAATGAAGTGAAGATAGCGATATCTAAACTCAAATCCAACAAAGCTACTGGAGCCGACGGCCTTGCCGCTGAACTTTTCAAGGCAGGAGGAGATGAGTTGGTAAGGAGCATGCACCAGCTCATCTGTAAAATCTGGTTGGACGAAAGTATGCCCGATGAATGGAACCTCAGTATCATTTGCCCGATCCTGAAGAAAGGAGACCCTCTGAACTGCGCCAATTACAGAGGTATGAGTCTCCTCAACATCGCATATAAGATCCTGTCTGCCGTATTATGTGAACTCCTAAAACCGATCGTCAATAACCTGATAGGTCCTTATCAGTGCGATTTCAGGCCGGGAAAGTCCACCATTGACCAAATATTCACACTACGCAAGATCTTGGAAAAAACCCATGAATATAAAATCGATACGCACCACCTCTTCATCGATTTCAAAGCTGCCTATGATAGCGTGTATAGAGACGAGTTATACAGAGCCATGTCTAGTCTTGACATCCCTGCCAAGCTCGTCCATTTGTGCAGAATGACAATGGAGAACTCTCGCTGCTCCATCAAGGTCGGTAAGAACTCAGGAAAGGTCTTAGACAAGATGACGCGCTATCATGCGATCTCTTTAACATAGTACTTGAGAAAATTGTACGAAACTCACAAGCCAACACCGGAGGTACAATCTTTTACAAGTCTGTACAACTACTCGCTTATGCCGATGACATTGACGTAATCGGAAGAACTCAGCGGGCAGTCAATGGGGCATTGAGCTCGAGGCAGCAAAGATGGGTCTATCGGTCAATGAAAGCAAAACAAAATATATACTGTCTACAAAAAAGGACACCCAACATCGGCGTCTTGGACAGAACGGCACAATAGACAGATATTATTTTGAGGCAGTAAAGGATTTTGTCTTCCTAGGCTCTATAGTGAACTCCGCAAATGACATCAGTAGGGAGATCACACGAAGAATTACTTTTGCCAATCGTTGTTTCTATGGGCTAAAACGGCAATTGAGTAGCAAAGCCCTATCTCGAACTACTAAGGTAACTCTTTATAAGACATTAATCATCCCAGTCCTGCTGTATGGCGCAGAGGCATGGGCTTTGACGAAAAAGGATGAGGATGCCCTTGGTTATTTCGAGAGAAAAGTTCTTCGAGCGATCTTTGGTCCCGTCTGCATAGACGGTGAGTGGAGGAGAAGGTACAATGCCGAGCTATACGGCCTGTACAAGGACATCGACTTAGCCAGAAGAGTTCACATACAGCGACTAAGATGGGTGGGTCATTTAGAGCGGATGGAGTCCAACGTTCCCGCTAAGAAAGTTTTCGAATCCACCCCGGATGGACGACGCAGTAGTGGACGACCTCGCGGTAGGTGGCGCAAACAAGTGGAGGGGGATCTCAACCAACTTGGCGTGCGCAACTGGAGGCAGCTGGCTCGTAACCGTACTAGCTGGAGAGGTTTGTTGGTTGATGCCCAGGTCCATCCCGGACCGTAGCGCCATCTAAGTAAGTAAGTAAGTAAGTTAGGCTTTATGTATACGACATATACATATTACTAACAACACAATGCTAAATGATGACTCTGACAAGCTGGGTATTACTTAGCAGCTGATTTGAGTATTTTGAGTATTTCTCTTTCACGGTATAGGTAATACTCGTAACAAAATGCTTGCCTTTAGCAGTATTGATAGCGTTAATAATAAAAAATTAAAGAGTTGCTTGAGAGGTAGACAGAAGCATTTTCTAATAAAGGAAGTTACATTGGCGACTGCATTTATGCATTTGGTACAAATTATTTAACATTAAACAGACATTCAAAAATGGCGCATTACTTATGTTTCAACCTGATACAAATTTGGTTTGAACACGTGTTTTGGCAAGTATTCGATGCACAAAATGGCATTGAACATTTCTTCATACAAATAGCACTGTGAAGAAATGAAGGCATGAAGGCAATAATTACAGCTACGGAGGAGTTCTTTGGGGCTGCTGGAGATATTCTCTCTTTAAAAAAAGCTTCTCCTAATTCTACATAGAGCTGCACACTCTCATAGTGTGTGTTCTGTGGTTTCGTCGTCTTCTAGACGGAGGCGGCAGGCGATATTCTCCGAGATTCTTATTTGAGAGTTTGCCTTAGTCTACCACTTCCTTCTATACACCTCACATAGCCTAGTATATTGCAACTTCCCTGTTTGTATAATTTTTAAATTTTATTTTTTCTAAAATACGTAAATGACGACGAAAGGTAGTCCTTCTGATTGTTACGAGTTGGATTATGTGGTTATGGTTAGGTTTTGTTGGACTAAAGTGACTGGAAACAAGCACACTTACAAATACATCATATATTCCGATGGGATTTATAGCTTATTTGAATGGACTAAGGGCCGATTTTTCAATTATCAGATAAACAGTCTGATTGCTAACTAATGATTAAATTTATTTCACTATTTACCTACTAGATAAGCAATGTTATTCTCCTCGACTAGCTGCTATACGACTGCAAACTACTATAATGTCTTATCTGATAGTTAACCCTTATCTGATTATTTATCTGACTATTGACAATTCGGCCTTAAGTGAACAAGGCGGAACCTCTTCTGAGTCGAGGATTCCTCCCGACGTCAATATTTTCTAGATATTTCTAATACGATATTCTTGTGAAACTTGTTGGGCAATAGTTTAGCTCAGATTTATGTACAGATAACTACATGCAAGTACACGTTTTATGTTCAACAAGCATATTGTACAGTCGTCAATCGGTGACATCTGCATTTTAACTTCAGAACATATAAATTGTGCAAAAGATAGATTTTTAAAGCATATTTTCTTGCTTGGATGTTGACGCGAATAAATTTCTTGTACGCCAATATTTTCGCATTTTCAAATATTCACCTGTTCAAAATTATCATTAAAATTTAAGTCGATAAAAACATTGCACATTCTTTTCCATAAAATAAATGAATCCGAATGAATTTTTTGCCAGCGAATGGACAAGTTTCTTCAAAACTATTTGAATATTCACGGAGTCTATCGCAAAAACTTTTTGAAGAGGAGCGCCCACCACAATGTATTTACATTTTGTACCTATTGATTTTCCTTTAACTGGCATGCTCTAGATGTTGGTTTTGTATTTAATTTCAAATACTATATATTTTAAATTCATGTAAGCGATATTAAATATGTTTCTAGGGATGTGTGTAATTTGGTTTGAGTCCTTGAAATAATCTGCCCGCAGATGCTTTTAAATATTATATCAAAATGTTTGTACTTACTGATGATGTTATTACTTTCAGTTTATTCGTATGTCCACTTACCTGAAATTAGAAAAAAATATATTTCTTTTTTCATAAAAGTGCTTCTTCAAAATTGTTAATTTCTGAAAACAAAAGCATGTATTCCTTATTACGCAGTGACAATTCTATTCCATACTAACACTCAACAGTCAATTGCATTACAAAATGCAACACTCATTCAATTATCTTTCAATGCATCACTCCCTATCATTCTGTTAAAGGATCATCATCACACACCTGAGAAAATTCCATCAACCAATGTGCCTTCCCTCGCTAGGCATAGTATTTCAAACTGTCACACTTTTTAAATCATCATCAATTGACATTAAACTCGTTACAATCCTACAATGGCGAGACAATCCAATTTAGCTTCGAATTTAGCTTTACAAAATTCACAATTTAACAAAACGCCGACTGAGTGCCCGTTCGGCCACCGTTCTCATTGGGGCGTGACTTTGCATTGTGTCTGTTGAAAAACGATACTCTGTGCGGATTAATGACAGATGTTATGGGATTCATCCGTTTGGCTGTGGATGGATGGCTTTCGAATGGCAGGATGTGCGACCCATTGTTTAAAGTAAACGAGTTTTTGGCCACCGGATCTATACATGATTACCAAATGCAAATGGTGGATTAAGGCACTCAAATAAATTAAGTACTGTTGTTGGCTCGTTAAAAAATTTAAATTAATTGCTTTGTTGGACTCATTCAACATGATAATGTTATAGGAAGGATATTCAATTAATTAAATGTACGAGTAGTATCCCATAGGCGTACGGAAATGTGAGATTTTCGTTAAGTAGGGAGAGGGAATTTATATGTAATAGTTTGCTTCGGTTATAAAAAAAAAAATGTTTGGCGCAACAGCTCTTTAAGTGCCAGGGCCTAGCTTCTCGCAACCACTCATGTTATGTGCGTTATATTTTTTACACGAATGGAAGGGACCTACAGTTTAGTGCTGTATCCGAAGGGCAATTTGGTTTGAGAAGCTTTTTCGAGACACAAGACTATCGGATGTTTGTCAGACGTTCGCGAGAGGTGGGACCGTGAAAAAACTGTTTGGTGTTTTCTGGGATTCGAACTTGGAACCTCACGCGGTCCGACACACTAACCACTTAACCCACTGCGCCCACCCTTGGGTTATAAAATGGGACCATAAAGGATGCGTAGACATCTTCTATATCACCTTGATGTCGAAGTAAATTCAAGCTGAAGTAGGTTATAGTTGAATCAAGTGGAGCACACGTTTTGAAAAATGTTCAAACTGACCTCGTTATACTCTATCTTAAGAAATAGTTAGCGGATTTTATTGAAATGCTGTTTGCCGTTTATCCAGTTGTGCAAGTAATGTTATCTAAAATTGATCTAAATCCAACTTGTGGTAAAACATGAGGAGTTTGAGGTTAAACTGGGTGTCGTGGCGCAAGCGTTTAAGCCGCCTTTTTCAAATCCTCCCAAATTAAAAAATGTTTTAATTCGAATTTTGTTCAGGTTCGACTTTCATTGTTGTTTAATGTACTACTACACGTAGTAGCTCCGCATAACTGCGACACGGTCTTAAACCTGGCTTTCAAGCCGTCTTTCCAAACGGTGCTATTTAGAAAATTTATTTTTACATGTTCATTAAATTCTCATACCTTAACCGTTTTTTAAATCCTACACCAGTTTTCGAATTTTACAAATTTATCCAAAAATTGATTTTGAAAACCCGTTTTAGTATGCATCGTTTCTAGTGTGCACACGCTTTCCAATATTTGGAATTGTACTGAGTTTGCATCACCATAGCGATATCTAAACTTAAATCCAACAAAGCCCCTGTAGCCGACATCCTAACCACCGAACTTTTCGCGGCGGAAGGAGATGAGTTGGTAAGGCGTGCATCAGTTCATCCTTAAAATTTGGGCGGACGAAAATATGCCCGACGACTGGAACCTCAGCATGTTTTACTCGATCTTGAACGAAGAAGACGCAATAAAGCTGAACTCAGCGGAATGTCAGTGGGGCGTTTGCGCATATTGAGACAGATGCAGCAAAGATGGATTTAGCGGTCAATGAAAGCAAAGAAAAGATATAAATTTTACTGTCTACGAAAAAGGACACCGAACTTCGGCGCCTTGAACAGAACGCCATAATAGACAGATATAATTTTAAAGTAGTAAAGGACTTTCTCTACCTAGGCTATATAGTGAGCTCCGCAAATAACATCAGTGGGGAGATCAAATGAATAATTACTCTTGCCAATCGTTGTTTCTATGGGCCAAGAAGGCAATTGAGTAACAAAGCCCTATCTCGAACTACTAAGGTAACCCTTAATAGGACACTAATCATCCCAGTCCTGCTGTATGGTGAAGAAGTATGAACTTTGTCAGAATCTGATGGGGAAGCCCTTAGTTACGTTGGGAGAAACGGTTTTTGAGTGATCTTTGCTCCCATTTGCATAGACGGCGAGTGAAAAAGAAGGTACAATGCTGTACGGCGTATAAAATGACATCCACTTAGCCAAAAGAGTTTATACACAGCCACTAAGTTGGCTGGGTCATGTAGACCGGATGGAGCACAAAGTTCCAGCCCGTAAAATCTTCAAATCCACCCCGAGTGGAGAGCGCAGTAGAGGATGGCCTCGCAGCAGATGGCGCAAATAAATGGAGGGAGACCTCAACCAGCTTGACGTGCGTAAATGGAGGCAGCTGACTCGTAACTGGGAGTCCTGGGGAGGTTTTTTGGTTGATGTTCAGATCCACTTCGGACTGTAGCGCTACCTCAGTAAGTATGTTTCGCTCCAATTGTTTATGCTGCTTAGGGATAAACCCGATAGCTCATTGAATGTGGACACGAATTGACTATTGCAAATCATCATCACCGTGTATTTATTTTGTTTTATTTGTTTATTCCATAGATAACATCATTTATTTAATAGACAACATTTTCATCAGATTTTACAATCTTTAGAGAAAATGTTATAACTTCATAATATTAATCGATTTCAATAACTAAAACATTTAATGGGAGACAAATAGAAATACTAAGAAAACCATTAATTAGAAATAATAATAATAATAAATTTAGTTTAGTACTACCTAAAGTTGCCAGCAAAAAAAGATACTAGGTTGGCAGGTTCACACAAAACCGTTTTGTATAGCGAAGCCTTCTTATGTATGCCGAGCGGAAGTGCATTCCACATACGAATAGCTTGAACAAAAAATTGATTTTCGGTGGATATGCATGTGCTATGCGGAAGAATAAGGCTCAATGAACGTGACGAATGACAAAAACGAAGTTTATTATAAAGATAAGGTAGTTGTCTGCTAATGAAGATTTTATGTAAATATTTCAGAACGCAGTAGCTCAGGTATTTATTTAGAGTACAGCCAAGGACATTGCTTGCATAACCCGATATATAATAATGGCGTTTTAAGCCATATACATTTCGAGTTACGTTGTTAAATGCTACGTTTAGTTTGCGATTTGTTTCAGCACTGACTACACAATAGATTTCGCAGCCATATTTTAGAATAGGCACGAGTAAAGCTTGCACGTGCATAAGACTTGTGTTCATTGGAGAGTAGTATTGCGAAACCTTTGCTACCTTTATTCCACTGGACCTTAGTTTCAACAAAATTTAGTATCTAACTTAGATGCAGCCTCACTTTGATCAGGAAAGGTCCATTGTGATACGGCATGGATCTATGATCCCCAGAAAGAACTGCCACTAGAACCAATTAGATCTTGTTATAAACTAGAGGCTGCTGATGTTGGCGTTAGGTAATTTGCCTAAAATGGCGAAGAAGTAGGCTCCTAAGTGCAATCTTCGACAAGCGGAAAGAACCGGCATGTACAAAGGAGGTGTAGTATGATTTCCTCCTCCTCCTGGTTCATACAGCTTTTACAGAAGTCATTTGCGAGGAGGCCTACACTGATGACATGCCTTCCGTTGATGCAGTGTCCCGTAATGACACTTATTGTAATTGTAATAAGCCTTTTTCCTACTTTCTGTTTAAAAACAACAGTTTTTCCAACGTAGGTTAGATCGGTAATGTGGCACGTAGTAACGTCTGCCCATCCGCGGTTGGTTACGTTGAGAGTATTGAGCTTAAGCAGAAATTTTACTGTAGCAAGGGATATGCCGAGATTCACCCTCCCATGCAATTCCATGTGTCATGGCATTCAAATTTAACCAAGTTTAAAAAAAACCGCTAGTCTTTTTAATAATTTCCTACAAGTTTTGCTATAGGCATTGAAATTGACTTGCCAGCAGTTGAGGTTCGTTTAACAAGATTTAATAATTAGCAAATATGAAGTACATTTCATGGTGCCAAATGTCAGGTTTATACAGGTGATATACATGAACGTTACCATCCGTTGGCTCTAGACACTTATAACTCTTGTAAGGAAATGCAAGAAAATTACAGTCTAGATGAAGCAGCATACCTAGAAAGAATTTATGACTAGAATATTGCAAGAGTTTATAATATACTAAGACGTAGAGTGTTAAGATCATAAAGCATGAATCACAAAACGTCCAAAATTTACTTCAAAAATTGTTATTGTCAACATTATGAATATTTTATTCCGCTGCGTTTCGCTGCTCTGGATAACGTATCGTCGAGGGTATTGCTAATGTTCTAGAGGGCATAATGTCTTTGTTTGTTGCCACATTTTCTTTTATGGACTTTTGAAAATCGTGACACTATTTAGGTGCTCTGGCTTTTACGACTTTGTGTGCTAATACCCATTTCCAAATATAGGCACAAACAACTACTGGCATAATAATTACCAATAACAACATTTCGAAATTAATTATATTATTTGATTACGCACCCACTGATGGCAAACTTACGAGGTACTTATTCAGTAACCTTTCGCCCGTGACAACCGTCTGAGATACAACAGCCTGATTGTAAATAATCCTTTCACTAAAAGGCTTTCTTTGACTTTGACTTTGAAAGTATTGATCTAGGTACTCCCAAGAAATTATTAAATCCCAAATGAGAACCAAGAACAATTCAATTGAAAGCAAGTACCAAGAAATACTTATTGCCATCTTTTCATTGTGCATCCATTCAAAAACTGTTGCTTCAGTTAATTAACGATTTAGCTCCTCAAAAATGAGTAGGAGTCGTGCGACGCCCCTCCTTAAAAAGTAATCTGGTTAAGTGCTATCAAGGGTCTTTGATCTACAAAATGTTACCATGTTGTCGGCCCGTTTTATCCATTTAATAAGTATAATTCTAATTCAACCCTCTTTCAATGTAATTAACCCCTATAATCATCATTTCGCTGCTGTTGCTCTTTTATTTCCACGTGTATTCACAAAACTTAAAGAATCAGTAATTCACAGTCTTATCTGGTGATACCATCCGGCCAAAGACGGAAAACTACTAACTTCTCAATAAAAATGTCCTCCTTTGACTTCGCTGACCCTCTGGGATGCCATTTGGTAATTGTAACGAGTGCTACACGAGTATAATTGTTTGAACTTTTCAGCTAATACCGGCTGGAAAATAAGGATGTGATATTTTGACATTACCCTTTTTGTTTTCGCCTTCTGGCGCTAATTGAGATAAATACCGGTAGACATGGCACGAATTAGTGAATGAAGAAATAGCAAGGGTGAGAAAAGGACTTCATTGGTAGGACTGTGGGGGTAAACGGTGGTTGGCTCTTTTTGTATATCTAATACCGTCCTTGCTTCTGACAAATGTCCTTACATTTGGTAGTACAAAAGGACGCAAGTCAGACGTAAAATGGCAAGAGACTTTTGAAGAGTTATTCATTACATACATTACAGTAATACCGAAAAACAATAATTATTGATCATTTGTAAGAAACGAGATCAAGAGAGACTGCAAAGATAAATTATTAGGCTGGTCAATAATTTCCCTCTGTTTATTGTTAGTGTTCCCGTAAATGTTGAATGACGCCCCTTGGCGTCCGTTGTGAGGCGAACCCCACATGCGGATCAGTAGAAATGCGGTGAAGTGGGAGGGTTGTGATCCCTTGTTTTCGGATCATAGCCTCGCTGATAAAAGGAAGAAGAAGAAGTTGAATGACGCCCCTTGCGCATTTTGCTTCAAGCCTGCAGTTTTTTATTTTCACATCGCAGTCGACATGTGAAAGAAAGTTTGTCGGGATTACTTGTGCTTAACGCACTTGGTGTGATTTAGAAAATGGAGGTAAATAAGGAGTGTTTTCGACACATTATGCTCTTTTATTTTGAAAAAAGAAAAAATACTACGCAAACACATAAGAAGATTTACGCCGTGCACGGGGATAACTCTGTTAGCGCCTAGAGTGTTCATGAGTGGTTCCGATGTTTTCGTGGGGGCGACTTCACATGCTCTGATTTGCTCTATTTTGGACAACCGGTTGAGGTCTATAATACGTAAAAACTACAATCGCTACACAACCAGGCAAAAAGTAGAAAAATTGGATGTATCGAAATCAAGCGTGGAAAATTATGTGAGCAAGCTTCAATACCTAAATCGCTACAATATTTGGCTCTCTCATAAGTTGCGTATAATTATTGGATCGTTTCTCCACCAGCGATTCTCTGCAGAAACGCAGCGAAAGTGAACCATACTTAAAATGGATGATTATGGGCAATGAAAAGTGGATTCTTTATAGCAACATGGAACAGAAAAGATCATGGACCAAAAGAAGTGAGCCATCTTTAGCCATTTCCAAAGATGGTCTTCAGCCGAAGAAGGTGGGATTGGAAAAGAATTGTGTACCATTCTTCTTCTACACAACCAAACCGTCGATTCCGAAAAGTACTGCTCTCAATTGGACAGACTGAAGACTGCAGTCAACCAAAAACGGTTAGAACTGATGAATCGGAAGGGCGTCGATGCTAGACCGTATGTCTTTTTGCAGACTCGGCAGAAGTTGGTGCACCTTCCGGTTCCCATTTATTCCGCTCTCTGCAGAACTCACTTAATGGAAAAAATATCGCTTCGCTGGAAGCTTGTAAAATCCCCTTTGAACAATTTTTCTCTCAGAAAAATCGAACGTTCTACGAGAGGGCCATTATAAAATACCCCGAAAGGTGGCAGAAAGTTGTTGAAAATAATGGCGCATACGAGTATATAGCTGATTAAATTTTTTCTCACAGAAAACATTTAGTCTTTTATTGCAACTAAAAAAAACAGAGGAAACTTATTGGTCAACCCAATACTTGTTTTATTTAAGATGGTGGATTGGCTGTTTATATAAATCTGAATCCTCGAGAAACCTCTGCAATGGCCAGAACTTCTGCTTGGAAGACATTGCCATTGTAGGAGAGTCTCATTTACCGGTATATGGCGGATTCTTCCGAATGCACATCCTATTCCATTTTCGAATCGTTCGGAACTATGACATCTTCGCGAGAATTTTATTTGGAGGGTTAGGTCGAAGTCGGGCTATAAAATGAAAACTTTTAATAAAATGGGAGGCAGGACATTGGTTGAATTATGAGAATTTTTATAGTATAAGACAGGAAAACAAATTTAACGAAGAGTAGGACTTGCGATTACGGAGAATTGTTTTTGAAATATTGTCGGGATCAGCGAATTTATGAAGCTAAAGCAATGGTAGAGTTACAATACAGCAAACAATATATTTATCCACTGTGTACTCATTTGAAATTTATAGCAAATTTATAGGCAAAGAGATGGACTTCTTTAGGGAGGTAATAATGGCTCACAATCCTCTCTGTAAATATCCCATTACTCCTTTCACAAAGTGGAAAAAAAACAAATTTATCTCATTCCCGTCCTATATGGGAAAATCGTCCACACCTCACAAGAAGCCAATTACATGTGACAGCAAATGCTGTTCAAATTTTTTAAGTAATAAAGATTAATGTATGTAGATTTTCCAACGAATCGCTTGAAATTTGATCTGACCGTACTACTTCTTTATTGTCAGTCTTATGATACCATAATATGTTGTCGTAGCTTGACAAAGCCAAATGAAGCCACTAAAAGAAGAAAGGTCGAATGTGTCCATTACATTTGTAAAAATTGCAGGAAGGGCAGCGCCAATACTGCCTTTAATGTCACCTTGTGCCCACTACCTTCAAACAATCAAACTCAGGCCCTTAGCCATTAGCCCGTATGTAATACGCAAAACGTTCTCTGGGACCTGGCGTTTACAAACTTGTCATCCTTTTCTACGTATATGAGCCTACATGGGAGACCTTTTTCCGAAATGCAGGAAGACTAAATCTTATGGGTTGGTACGTATATGTGGATAAGATAAACCTTGATAAACCTCTTGACTACATCTAAACTAAAAACATTAGATAATTCAGTGCGATTCCAAATGGTGTAGACATACAAAGTCTCAAATTGCTCCTCTTCAGTGCTGCCATCTGTTTACGATTCCTCCATTGGAATGGTAAAACATAAATTCAGAGTAAAATGCTCATTGACTAAATAAAATAACCCACTGTGTTGTGCACAAATTCATTGAAGTCATTTAAATTCATAAAGTAGATGTTTTATCCCCAAACTAGAGATACACCCACCTTACCTTCCACTTTTCCTTCTCCAGTTTTCGTTCTATTCTCATGTCTCATCATTCATTCTTGTGTTTCCTTAAAGTTTATTTAAAATATTTATTTTTACATTTTTCTCACCCATTAACATGGTATCCCGCCGACGGGGTTTTTTTAAATTTTTTTTTCTATGAGTCAAGTTGTGAGGTTATGAAGGAACTTTTAGACAAATTAAAAAAGGCGAAAACATCGTTTCGTTGAAAACTGACGAAACGAAAGGAGAAAAATGTGTATTAAGAAAGAACCGGACTACCTATTTTATTATGTATTCAGGCTGAGTTTCACCCTAATTACCGTTAAATAATAGTGAAGTGCAGACAGGAGGCATCTGATCTGAGATTTATAACCCCTTGGGGTGACAGAGTTTTCTTTTTAAATTAATTTTTTTAGCTGAAGTGTGAGAAAAGAAATGTCGACTGGGGAATATTTTGTGAATGAAAGGGTTTAAAAGCCAAATTGTGTGGGGCCATTGAAGCACTTTATTGCGGCATATCATAACTCGCTAGGGTTGGTGGTATGGTTCTTATCCCGAAGATTGCTATCTGACATTGGGAATGCAAAACCGATGTCAGCACCCAGTAGTGTGGATTAAAAAAAATTCGTTGATACTATCGAGCAGCATGAATATTTAGTTTAATGATACCACCATTCACGGATCATTGAAGCCATTAAGGTAAATGAAATTGTAATACGTGCGCTTATATTTGAAGTATAAAAAGTAAGATAAGACATATGTAAAGGGGTGAACGGATTGCGAGTCGGGTGGGTAATTATGGTTCAAGGACCTTTGGAAATATCAAAATTATATTCGTATTTTAAACATTGTTATGGTGGCTTAACTTAATGTCTCCAGAATTTTTTGTTTTTGGAGATAAAACAGACCTCTGAATCTATTGACTAACAGTCATTAAATTCACGAAAGACTGTGAAATAAGCAGAAAGTGAAGAAACTTACTCGAAATCATTATTCCTTTGATAATAGTGGTGTGCAATTACAAATTGTTCTTACTGTATTTTCCGTATAAGAAAAAATTAACAATTTTGGGAATATCTTGGTACCATTGGCTTTTAAATGAGGGATCAAGCATAAGACTCGGTTTAACCGTTTTCCCACACTTTTAAGAACCGAAAAATGGCATATGAAATTATATATACTTGTACGTATGTACATATAAAAGATTATTTTGCTAATGGTTAATGGTCTTCAAAAGCATCTTAAGCAGTGTGTTTAGAAATGATATCGTCGGTTCAAAGGTAAAAGTCATTAACTAACAAAATAGACAAAAGGAGATAATTTGATATAAAGACTATTTTGGGTCTCAAAATTCCAATTCGGCAGATAAAAAATCGATTTTTATTCTTTGCATGTTATTTAACTGTGCGTAATTGATGTCATAATTGTTGTGAAAAAAAAACAGTTTATTTAGATGATTTTAAAAGAAATGCACTTAATGATTTTTACCTGTATGAGGTTTCGAACAATATTGTGCTTAAAGAGGAAGCAAAATTTGTTTTTTTTTTTAAGGAAAAACGAATTTATTTTTACCCTTAAACCCTACCCTGGGGTCCAGCGCGATGCACAAATTAAACTTTCTGGAATATTTTTTTACCCCTTAGCGGTGAACATAGCCGAGTTGTGTGCCAAGAGTGTCTCGATTCTAAACTTTAAGTTATTTTAAACATGCAGCTATGTGTGTGATCTCAATTGACATTAAATTTTGTTAAAATGTTTTTTTATTTTTAAAATAAGAACAAAAATATATTGGGGTTTTCTGGACCCCAGGGTAGTAATAGTGTTTCTACAGGGATGGGTAGGGTTTAAGGGTTAAATAAAAATTAGTAAAAGGAACGCTTTTTTCCAACCAAATTGAATTATTCTCTCATAATTTGCTCAGCAGTTTCAGTGTCCTCAAGACATAGTCTGCAAGTGTCAGATTGATTAATGCCCATTTTCTTAAGGTGGTATACGGATTTGAGAGGGCAATGACCAAAGTCTGTTAGAAACTTTGTATTATGTTTGTTCATTGCTGGAATTTCTTTCAGTAAATCTCTTTGTATGGCTTAGACTTATTTGTGAATCCCAGTATGAGCGCTTTTCGCGTTGTTCCCAACGATATAACCCAATTTTGATTTGTCTTGTAGCTAGGCCGCCACAGGGTTCCGGATCGATAAATTTGAGTTGGGAGCTGGATCTGCCTAGTTGATCAACAGTCTCATTGCCGGCGACCCAAGTGAGTGAGATGGTATTGGGTTCAGCGAGCTGCTTAAGGGTAACGAGACAGTACCAAACTAATTTCGACTCAAAGCTGCTTGGCAGCAGAGACCACTGCTTGGAAGATAGAAGTTTTTTGACCTAATGGCACAGCAGATTTGAAATTGGGACCAACAATTCCGGCACCCACACCATTTTCCATTTTTGAGCGGTCGGTGGACCAATTGATTTGTCGATCTATTTAAGGTAGGTGGGGGTATTCCCAATAGGCTTTACTATGTCGTCAGAGGCACACACTGCTGGTGAGGTTAGTAGCGGAATTTCGTTTAGAACCTCCATATGCCCTGTTAAATCAGAGCTTCACATTACAAGGGAGATGAATGAGCTTTATACCTTTTGAATGGTAGTTCGAGCATGGACCTGTTCGATTTTTCCCACCATATTAGTGAGGCATAGAGGCGTACCTTACAGACGGATCAGTAGAAATGCAGTGAAGTGGGAGGGTTATGATCGCTTGTTTTCAGATCACAACCTCGCCGAAATAGGAAGAAGAAGAATTTTAAAGTGCGATAGCTATAGATCAAAAGCGATGCCTTATAGCATATTGCACAACCTAACAACAAAATTATATAAAAACAGCAAATTGAATTATAACACTTTAATGGTGACTTTATAGTCCTTTGATCAGTATTATCTAATTATATAAACCTTTGTAACTGCGTTTACAAATGCTTGTCGAGCTATTGTCAACTTTAATCTGTGTTCAAGCACATAGTAATAGAAACACTCCCAAACTTTCCAATTGATGAAATCAAAATAAATTTATGTTTTCAATTTTGCAATCAGGGTTAATATGAATTATTTTTCCCCCGAACAATAATTAGGTATCTTCAGAACAAAATAAATAGGTATCCTGAATGACAATTCATGAGCATTTTCAACACAGTCACTATATTTAATTTTTACCCAATAAACTTGTTCCCTATTTTTGAAGGCACGTATTTTTTATTTTTTTTGAGGGAAAAATAATTCACGATAACCCTCAATGTGTTTCTAAATTCTAAACCTTGAAGACTTTATAGCGCGCTGTGCACCGGTAGGGGCACAGATGGACTCTCTGAATTTCGACAACGGCATCGACTTAGGATAGGCACATGGAACGTCTCATTGCTCACAGGGAAGGACCTTGAGCTTGTTGGGGAGGCTGTTAAAAGTCGACTAGATATAGTTGGCGTCTCTTCAACAAAGCAGAGAGGTTCTAAAACTGTGGACCTTTTGGATGGGTGGAAGCTCTTCCTGTCAGGAGTCGCACCCTCAATGTCTGCTCAGGCGGGAGTGGGGATACTCACAATTCCCAGGTTGACAGATAGAGTATTGGAGTGGATACCATTAGGAGGGAGAGTTGCGATCTTAAAGCTCAAGCTTGAAAGATCAACTCTGGCATTGGTGCAGGTGTATGCACCGAATCTTCAGTCAGAGTATGCCGCTTCCTTAGATGAAGTTGATGTTGCCCTTGATAAGGTTGCAGATATGGATTCTTTTGGCCTGATGGGTGACTTCAATGCTCATGTGGGTGTAGATGTTATGACATGGGGGAGTGTGATTGGGAGGAACGGTGATCCTGATCAAAACGCGAACGGAGAGAGGTTGTTGGATTTTTGTTGTGAAAATGGCTTATCCATCACGAACACTATCTTTCCACTCAAACACATTCACAAATACACATGGTACCGTCAGAGTCTTCAGCACAAGTCGCTGATCGATTTCTTTGTGGTACCATCGTGTCTGAAGAGAATGGTTTGTGATGTTCGCGTATTGAGAGGGGCCGAACTGTCAACTGATCACCACTTAGTGCTGTGCAAATTGTATCTTAGCGAGAGAGTGCCTCCCTTACCAAAGCGTAAACCAAGGATGGTTACACGCATACGATGGGAGAGGTTACAGGACGATGAGATACGGGAGACATTTGCTCGGCAAATATCTGAAAGGTTTGAACGAATTCCAACTGTTCCATCATATGTAGAGGAAGAATGGCAACTGTTTTCAACAGCGGTTATTGCCTCTGCGGGAGATGTTTGTGGAGTGAAGCGGCTTGCTGTGGCGGCTGGTGGTGAGAAAAGAACTGCTTGGTTTAAAACGCCTGGAGTTCAAGAAGCCATCAGAGAGAAGAAGAGAGCCTTTAAGATGTGGATTTACTTGGGGAACTCCGATTCTCGAAATCGGTACACTGAGGCGCGAAGAACCTGCAAATTAGCTGTGAAAACAGCGAAAGAACAGTCTTGGAAGGAGTTTGGCGAGAAATTGGAACGTGACCACAGATCTGCAAATAAGATATTCTGGCAGACCGTCCGCCGACTCAGAGGAAAAAAGTTGAATATCGTTGAAGGAGTTAAATCCAAAGACGGCACACTTCTTTCCAATGAGAAGGACATCTTACGCAGATGGAGCGAGCACTTTTCAGAATTGCTCAATCCCGAACAGGGCACCGAAGATGACAGACCTATGGTCGAGACTGGGGCGGAAAGTAGTCCTATGGTAGAGGAAGTAACTTTGGCGATCAAAGCGCTAAAGGTTGGCAAATCTGCTGGTGTGGATGAAATTCGGCCAGAAATGCTCAAGGCTTTAGGTAAAGAGGGAGTGCAATGGCTCTCGCGTGTCATTAAAGTGGCCTGGGAATGCGGTGAAACACCTGGTGATTGGCAAATGGGGGTGATAGTTCCTCTTTTTAAAAGAGGGGACAAAAGAGACTGCGCGAACTATAGGGGTATATCTCTTTTAAGTCTCCCTGGAAAAGTCTTCGCTAAGGTGCTAGAAACGCGTTTCAGAGCTGTGGTTGAGGACGGTTTGGGGGATGAGCAGTGCGGTTTTCGCCCCGGTAGAAGTATAACCGACCAGTTGTTCACTCTTAGAATGGTTCTTGAGAAGGCCTGGGAGTATGCCAAACCTGTCTACACTTGTTTTGTGGATTTGGAAAAAGCATATGATAACGTTCCTCGAGGCAAACTCTGGAGTGTTCTGCAGGAGTATGGGATTGATGGTTCTCTGTTAAGGGCGATTCAGTCTTTACATACAAACTGTAGAAGCTGTGTTCGGATAAACGGTGTTAAATCAATACCCTTCACTGTGGGCGTTGGACTCCGCCAGGGGTGCGTTTTGTCACCCCTCCTCTTCATTGTATATATGGATTGGATGTTGCAGCGCAGCCGTGGCGGGGAATGTTTTGAAGTGGGAGACCTAAGGATTAGTCATCTGCTCTTTGCGGATGATTTGGTCATCCTTGGGTCCTCTCAAACCGAACTTCAGCGCGCACTCGAAAGGTTTGTAGCCATTTGTGATGATGCTGGAATGAAGATCAACGTGAACAAGTCAGAAGTAATGGTCGTTTCCAAAAAAAAACCATTCAGTGCACTCTGCATGTTAGTGGAGTTCCACTGAAGCAGGTGGATAAGTTTAAGAACTTCGGGGTCCTATTCACGAGTGATGGGAAGAGCAATGCCGAGTTATTCTGTAGAATTGGTCAAGCTGGATCATTTTTGAGAGAGCTTGGCCAATCTGTTGTAAGGAAGGCTGAACTTAGTGTTCAAGCTAAGCTATCGGTTTTTAACCCGGTGTATGTTTCAACCCTCACCAATGGTCATGAAATTTGGGTAGTGACCGAAAGAATAAGATCGCGGGTACAAGCTGCCGAAATGAGGTTCCTTCGCGGTGTTGCTGGAATAACTTGTAGGGATCGAGTGCGCAATACTAGAGTACGCGAGGCGCTCAATGTTGAGCAGCTACTTCTCTGAACGGAACGATCTATGCTTCGATGGTTTGGTCACGTAGTGCGTATGCCCCCAGACCGGCTTCCAAGACGTGCCATGATGGCCGTGGCATCAGGTAGGCTTAGAAATAGATGGTTGGACCAAGTCCGGCATCTCTCCTGGAGCCATCTAGGGATTCCTTCTGATGAATTGGAGTCGATGGCGGAGGATCGAGAAGGATGGAGAGTGCACCTGAGTATCCTACCCGCGCGACCCTCATGAAGGATTAGCGGGCCATTGAAAATGTATGTATGTATGTATGAAGACTTTATTGTGGGTACAAACCCTGGTTGCTGACCACTGATTGCTTAGATTTTCTACTTCTAAACAGTTGTGGATATTAGTGCGGCATAGATAACTATGGGAATGACGATAGTAAGGTGATTAATTTTGGGCTTGAGACCCCATTTTTTGCCAAAGAGTCTAGAACAGAAACAGAAGGCCTTAGATGTGTCCTCCAGGTGAGTTTCTGGTCTAGTGTTACCCCTAGATATTTTAATTCATTGATACTTACAACAATCGCATTTAACCTTTTGTCTTTTGATTTCTTGCCAAAATCAAGTAGTAGCAACAAATTATGAAAAGTAGTGACCGTTGCGGCCACAAGATGTTACATTGGAAAAAAAAACTAAGTCAGATAATAATTTTTTCTTCTGAAGAGAAATTAAATGCCAGCACTTAATGAATTTTATAATTTTCTAATTCCTGTAAAAGTGCCAATTATGCCTCGCTAAATTTTTACAATTTTAAAACATGAAAAATTATATCTATTTCCGTAAAAAACTCATTTTCGTAAATTTTGTACTTAATGACTTTTACCTTTGAACCGACGAATTTGTCTGAATTTTGAATTTATTGGGCTGTCGGAAAAGTCATGACGCATTTTGTTTTTAAATATTCATTTATTAATATAAAGAACAAAGATTAAGTAATGACATATTTATCACAATGGGTCAACACTGACGTGAGTGCGGCAGAAAGTGTCTCTGCCTGCCAGCCCACATACTAAGCAATGACATATTGTCCTTTTTGTTCGATAACTTTTCGCCATCTTTCAGTGAGCTTCATAATTCCGCGTTTATATGTAAAAGGACCTATCTTTATCGGTGAAAAACTGAACAAAGTGTTGATTTTCAGTCTCATCTGAATTGAACATTATATCCCGAAAAGAGGTTTGAAGAGAGTGAAACAAGTGGAAGACGGTGCAAGGTCAGGCGAGTATGGCGAGTGCGACAACACATCTCATCAAAGCTTTAATAGTTTTTGACAGGTCGTGATTGAACACAACTTCCTTACTATTAACGAGCTCTGGACGCTTCTTGATTCTTTTAAACTGTTCAATTGTCGGCAGTACAGTTTTTTTTTTTTTTGCGTGCAAGTAGAGGTAAAAATGCTTTATGAATACTTGTAGCTATTTCTACGAGTTATGCCCGAATCCATGCTCCTGCTTGGTTTCGTGCTAAAAAAAACCTCTTATTGCTGTGTCGTGTTGTTCCCATGTGGCACTCTCAGTCAAGGCATTCTTTCGCAGTGGCAGATTTGACATTTCGGCACTTCTTATTTAGCTGCCAGAGTTGACAGAATCTTCGTTTCTCGCGTTTCTCGTTCCTCTATACGCAGTTGCTGCATCATACTCATGATTACTTTGTTTGCAGTCTCTCAGTCTCTCACTCCTCGCCAACATAAATAAAATCAGGATTCTTGGGGTCACTTGGCTGCCAGTTGCTCTATCCCTTGTGTAATTTGACATTTCATCAGTACATGCTCTGCGTTCTGCATTTTTCCTTCACAGCGCTGACAAAATGGGTCATCCGCTTGCTTGTACTTGTAGAGGTACTCCCGAAAGCATCTATGTCCCGATAGAAATTGTGATAAATATTAGTTTATATCCCCGTGCTTTCTGCTAATTCATTCATCAACTTCGGGTACCAATTTATATGTCCATCGCCCTTTGGTTGTAATGTTCCATCTATGTTGCCATTCTGCTTATATAGCTTCTATAATTATTCTTTTGTCATCGTGCTCTTTATCACGTAGTGCAGCTGTCTTCTTCGCTTTTAGATTGATAGGCATTTGTCCTGGAATTAAACTTATCATACTCGCTGACACATTTCTAAAGGCGCAGCATACGCTTAGAGACGAGATTCTATGCGCCGAGTTCATTCTTCTAATATACGACTTACGGTACGTCGCTGATGCCCATATTTGGGCCGCATATAAGAGTATTGACTTACTCATGATCATTAGAATGTTTTTGATTAGCTGCCTTGGTCCACCAATATTTGGCATTAGTCTGCATAGCGCCGCTACTGTCCGAGAGGCCTTCCGCCTGCGTACTTAGCTGATCTTCGAAGCTGAGTATGTGGTACAGCAACGCAACACTCCCAGGTACTTGATGTACGGCTTCGACTCGATGATTTGCTCACCAACGTGTAAGAGTAGGTGTTTCACTTTTTTATAGCTGCTTATGAGAACGGTTTCGATTTGTGGTCGGTTAGTTCCAAACCTGATGTCTGCAGATTCGCGTTTGTGATTGTTTGATTGCAGTTTTGCATCATTTCCTCTAATGTTTTGGCCACTACTACAACTGCAATAACATCGGCATAACTGATGATGTCTAGTCCACCCGGCCTATGTTTTCTTAGTATGCCTTCGTACATTATGCTCCACAGATCGACCCTTGTGGAATTCCTCGCGTGACATTGTACCTCTATTGCCACTCTTCCGTTTCTTTGTAGAGGGTTCCGTTTTCGAAGTAGTTCACAATTATCTGCAGTAGGTAGTTTGGTACCTCAGTGCTCTTAGTATACAGCTCAATTGAACGCGTTCTTGCCGTCGAGTGTTACGACAGCACAGTACTATTTTGTACCTCCGAGCTATCTTTCTCCCGAATTGCTTCACGTGCTATGTCGCACCCAGCTTGTATAGCAGGGTCGGTCCTTCGTTTCTTTTTAAATCAGAACTGTAGTTTATAAAGTCCCAGTCCCTTTCTGTATATTGCTCTAGTCTTGTTCGTATAATTTTCGACAGTACACGTTCGAATCGATTGCTTGGTTCCTTGCTCGGAGCTCGAAAAACTAACCATTAATGTCCCAACTTACTGAAAGCACAACCTTCATCATCATCACGTCGGTACTAAAACCGTTTGCGCACTACATTGCTATAGATAATTATTTCCCATCACCAGTTATCAGTCGCTTTAGAATGTAGTTTTCCTCGCGTTTAATAAGCAGATGTTTATACGCGCCGTCAAATGGACTTCTTTGAGTTAATGAGGAACTTAAATATCATTTTTCTGGAAGAGAAGTCGAATCACTTCTAAACTACCGGGTAGGTGGAGGTGTTTCTTCTGCTAGGCTTAATTCAGTCACTCCTTCCATCTTCCAAATCATTACAGCGTATTTGAGACAAAAATAATGGCGATTAAAGAAGTCTTATTTTAGCATAAGAAAAACGTGGTATTCACTAGAGAAGAACTGTTAGGCTAATGACCTCGCCAGATATAGAACAACAATACCCATTTTACCAGAAAAAGGTACCTTAGATATACCAATCGCTACATGAAACAAATTTAAACTAAAGCTGATTGCTATCGGGAGAACAAATTTTAAGTGGCACAACATGTTTAGCGACAAAACAGATTTGGCCTAAGCTGGATCTGAAACGGTCTAAGAATTTGATTTCTCTCAGCAGATTTCATATAAGCATTACAATAGAAGTCATCTAACAGTCACTATCTAACAGGCACTCAAACGATTTCTGTAGAAGCTGTATGGACGAAGAGGAGGAGTGAACCATTCTCCACCCTCTTTGTACCTGCCTTGCTCTCTCCCACAAAATAAAACTTCACTTAGGAGTTTTCTACTATAGCGATCTCGGTGGTCTGATAAAAACCAATATTGTAAGTCTCCTCTGCTTCATTAGAAGCTTCAATTGGTTGTACGAGTAGGTATGGGAAAATTTGTTCTTAATGTGGTATTATAACGAACCTATCATTAACTGGCAACCGCTTCAACCTAATCTAAACTACTTTTTTAGATCAAATTTAATGATAAGCATGTGCTTTAAAAAGGTATTTGCAATGCTGGTTTGAATTTAAACCAAAGGCAACACGAAATCATAATCGTGAATTGTCTAATTTGCTTTTTACGAGTATTTTGGAATTTTCAGGAATCGTGATAAAGCTTGTATCACCAGCCACTGTTCCTTTTGCATAATCTGAAACACCATCGATGGAAAATGGTGAGTTTTTGAAATCCAGTTTTTATTAAAAAAAAAATGTATTTTATAAGAAACTGTTACAAAATATGCTATATTTTGTTTTCTTCTTTATGCTGTGTGACTATTCTCTACCTATCGAGTATTTTTGCATTTTTAATTTAAACTTAGCAAACGATATTGTGAATAAATAAAAACAGCATAATCTTATTGGAAGCTTATAGCACAAAAACAAAACAAAACCCTGGCTACTTGATATGAATTAGTTTATCTATGGTATAAATCCACGCTCCTCGGGTGGTATGTTTTTGGTTACATGTCTTACAGCTTCAATCTGAAAATGAAAACGACAGAAAATGAAATGATTAAGACGCATTCAAGTCCATTTCGCCAGGAGGTGGATAAGAATATAGCTACATAAGTAGCAGTGCTATGAGTAGGTGACGAGATTACTTAATGTGCACACTACATTAATACAATAAAAACACATCTTGTGAATACAATACAAAATGCCTATGGCGTAGTGGTAGTACGATGGCTTCTTGTTATTTAAATAGAGCCTCCAGGTTACTGTCAGACTGGCATGACACCCCAGACAAATTTAAGTTTCTCGAACCACTACCCCAGATAAAAGGGACCCTTCTTTCCGAGGTCATGGAAACGCAGATAAATCGTCAGCGTATGAAACAAATATCACGGATTCATGGAAACTCTCCAATGACCGACAATCTGGTTTTCGTAGCAATATGTCCACTGGTGATTTGATGGCATATCTCACCGAGAAGTGGAACCAATCTCTCCATCACTTTGGCGAAACACAGATGGTTGCATTGAAATTGCATTGACGAGTTTCTTCCTCAATGGATTATAAATTACCTTTCGGGCCGTTCAGTACAATTTGTCTTGGACGGTTTAAAGTCCACAAATTACCATATAAATACTGGTTTTGTCCCCGACTCTCTTTATAATTTTTTTAAAATGACCTCTTGTCTGGAAATTCGAATCCAATCTATTCGATTGCTGAGTTTTTCATATTCGTTCCCTAACTCAAGTCCCTGTTCTTCGGCCGTGAACGACAACGACAACTAAACTAAACACTTTAAATTCCGAGCTAGACAGCAACTGGAGTTCATCCAATAGAGTGGAATTTAATGCATCCAAAGACCTTCAACCATTATCCATGAATAGTACTTGCATCGTTGAATCCGAAAGTCTTGCTATTCTCGATATGTGCATCAATAACCATCTTCGATGGAACAATCGCATATTCGAAGTCGCCAAAAATGCGGCAAAATATCTAGGATTCTAAGATATTTAAACCAGTCTGATATGCACTCAATCTATAAGGCATTTATCCTCCAAAAGCTGAAATATAACGTCCACGTCTGGTCTGGTGAAGTAGCGAGCGGCATATCCACAGCCTGTTGTTCTGGTAGGATTCTTTGCGTAGCGCCAAAGCTACCTGGTGAGCTCATTGGCCTTGCAGTAACCTGGAATGTCTCTGTGCCATGCCACCCAACATAAGTAAATATTGAAATGCTCCGCAATCTTCGTGAGAGACGAACGGTAATCTAGAGCGAGTTTTGTAGTGATTCAACACAATTCCAGGGACGCTTAGCTGTCCGAGAAATACTAATATCCATGATAGGCTAATCTTCATTATTGCTTTCATAATTGCCATAACTTCCACCTTTAATATGTTACAGGAATCTGGAAGGCGAAATGAGGTGGTTAAATTGAGCTTTTCGGAAAGGACACCACCACCCACCCCACTTCACGTACTGGACCTGTCTGTATAGAAGTGAACCACACCCACTTTTTGCGGGCAGAGATAGTTGCAAGGAAATTCCCATTGGTTTCTGTGAGGTGTATTCGGTGTTTTTAGATATGAAGTTGAGTATATTTAGTATGTATATTCAGGATCGAGGAATAGCTAGACCAGTGCGAAAACTACCACACTAGCAGCGATGTACAGTATGTTCCAGAAAAACGTGCTTTAAATTACTTCTTTTACTTTACTTACACACAAATGTTTGTAGCCAAATTATCATATCAATGTGCATTATGTGGAACGTAATGTCCCATGCTGCAAAAAGTTCTGAACGCACCGCCGATGCACATGCATGCAGATCTTTTAATGAAAGCTAATTTTAATATACACTCTGATTGATTATGCTTTTACTAAGTAACTATGCACATCACATTGTATGAGTGGTAATGACCTCAACTCGGTTATGGAGTGATAGGTTGTTGGTTTAAGTAACCGGATGCGTACTCGAAACAAATACTGGAAGGCAAAACCGAATGCAATATCATATGATTTCTAAACCGCTAAACAACAACTTTTTCTCGTCATTTCAACCTTCATCGTAATAACAGAGTTAGAAATAAAATGTAAGTTTATATTTGACAAAAAAAAACCTTAAATATGATTTTATTAACTGCGTATATAGACATTTGGTGCTAACTTTGTTTTAATATGGTTTCTTTTCACTTTTTTTTACGTTTCCATCCATGAATATAAATAAAATATGAACGCAATTTACAAAATATTAAATATTCGTGAGAGTATAGCTAGATGGTGTGCGGCTTTAACGAAGTTAATTTGATGTAATAGATGTAGGAAAAATACGAATAGCATCATATCCTCCTCCTTCTCCCGGCTTCACCTGTTCCTTAGAAGTTATGTCTGTTGCATGGTTCTCATTTTATGGGCTAAACACAAAGAAAAAAATCGCGTCCTTTTCTTTTTCCTTTGTACCCTTGCACACTTTAAATCTAGGACATAAATCCTGTACGAAAAATTCTTAAAGCAACACAAAATTGCATCAAAATCCTTTTTATGGTTCTAGATTACAAACACCGTCAGAAAAATTAGGTTTTCACTTTTTATTTTGCAGACTGTTCATATGTTGATATACTCGTAAAATATTTAAAAAGTTGAGTCTATGATTTCCACCATTCAACCTTCATTCATCATTGCCGATACGAAGAATATGTTTAATATTTCAATGCCTGCCTACCAACTGCACCCTTGTTTCGTTTTCTCTGCTTTTCGATTTTTTTTTTTGCTTTGGATGAATCTCCTGTGTCGGATTTTCCTGAAGATAATAAAGTTTGCACAGGATAAACTGTGGATGACTCTGCCCCACAAAAAAAAAAAAATATTAACGGTGCAAGTGAAATACTGATTCTTGTAAACGTTGCATATTGAAATTAAATTTTCAGCCGATAACTGATTTAACATCTAATGGAGTCATCTTTCGGACGAGTGATACCTTGGTAGGTATATGAATATAGCTGTAGGCCAATCGATTTTTCGTAGGTGTCATGTCCGGTACCATCTCCAGTACTGGAGACCCAAGCAACTGAGTTGGAAATTTGAAGGCAATTGATAGCAAAACATAGTCAATATAGATATATACGTACATATTCCTTATTCTGTTTGTGCCTATTTTATTACCCGCATGAGGTACGAGCATACATATTAATTTCTGTTCTACCATATATAAAAAAATTTAAATGAATTGTACAAAAATGATGCATGGGCTTAACACAACATTGCGAAAATTATACTGATGTATACCTTTGGTACAGATTGAAAGGAATTGAAAAATTGTTTAAATAACTATAAATAAGGCTTGTACCACCGCCTTTTGCAGTTTTTGTATGTCGTCTTCAGTGCGGTACCAAGCCTACTTATATTATCGACTACATTTCAAACAAGGGAGTTAATACGAATTACATCAGATGCCAGTCGTTAATAACTGATAATCTGCTTGATCGTTTTTCAGCTTTTTTTTTAAATAATTGCCCTTCTACAAGTCGAAAAGTTCTTTGTTGATCCATCCTTTTGGCAAAAATATATGATTGTCGGGCGGTCTAATATCTCACATCTCATCTCATAGGTTGACCGCATTCCTTAATTGTGGGATCGATACAAGTGTAAAGTTTATGTTTGGCCGCCAACGAGTATAGAAGTGAAAAAATGAGTTGCAAAAGTTGTAGTGTTAAAATTGTAAGAGACTCTTGCAAAATCATCTGCAATGACTGTAAATGTCTCCTGCATACGGATTGTGCTAAGTTAAAGCCTGTTGATGTTGAATTTCTCACAAAATCGAGAAAACCATGGAGTTGTCACTCTTGCAACATGAAGAAAAGAAACGACCCAAGCAGATTATCGATATCGTCATGTGCTGCAAGCAGTGGGAGCGATCATAGCAATATTAAATTGGAGGGCATTCACCTCCAGTTAATAGACATAAAAGAGACTCTCGCCAATACCGTTCAGTGCATGCAGTTGATGCAATCGCAGCTTGCACTATTGGAACAGTCCACTCAAATGCTAGCCGAAATCAAACGAGAGAACGAACAGCTGAAGTTACAGCTAAATGTAGCCAAAGAGAGACTGGATAATGCAGAATACAAAATTCATTGAAACTATCTTGAATTACGTGAAGTTCCGGTCTTCGAGAAGGAGAACATTCGTGACGCTGTGCTTCAAATCTTCAATCAGGGTGTTGGTGCTGAAATAACTGACGATGATATGGATACCGGCTATAGAAAGAACAGCAATGGGAAACCGTCTGGTGCTGTTGTGGTACAACTTCGTAGCAGGAGAGTGAAAGAGCGAATTTTGGCTGCCGTACCCGCTAAGGAGACCCGATCAATGCTGGGAAAATCTTCGCATCGAGTAGAGGTAATATTTTTATTAATGACTGGCTTTCAAGTGCGGCAAAAGTTTTGCTAAAAGAGGCGAAAAAAGCGAAAAAGAATTTCAGTTATCACTTTCTTTGTGTTCGGTATGGAAAAATTATGATGAGACGAATGACCGGCATGGAGATTAAGTTATCAATACTTATGATTAAGTAGTATTTATCTAAAAAAAATTCTTGTTTTTTTATGTTTCCTTGTAATAAATTTATTGATCTTAATAGTAGTAGCTCAAGTAATGATATATTTATTGGTTTGGACTACAGTGCATCTTCGAATGACTTAACCGTTTTTCATCTAAATATAAGAAGTATGAGAAACAATTTTGATAGTTTTTGTTCGTTTTTGCATAATAGTTTTTTAGTCTTACCTCAAATAACTGTCTTATCCGAAATCTGGATTTTTGACCACGAATTATGCAATTAATCGCTTCCGGGCTATAATGTCTATGGTGAGTGCAATGAAAGGTACCCATCCAGTGGAATAGCAATATTTGTAAAAAAATACCCTTTGAGCCGCGAAATTTTCTACACCTGATCTGAGAAGTGCAGATTGTATTATAGTAAAAATTAAACTTGATAGCATTTTCTTAGATATTGTTTGCATATATCGGTTGCAATCTGTTCATAGGGATATATTCTTAAAAGATATTGAAGACCTACTGTACGAATTGAACGGTCACAATGCCTGTTTTATTGGTGACATAAATATTGATATACTCGATCTTCCTCCGAGCTGTGATAATTATATACTTCTTTTGTCTTCCCTGGGTTTCAAGTCACTCTTGAATGTACCAACTAGAGTAACCGACAGTGCCAAAACGTGCATCGACCATATTTTCGTGAGAAAAAAAAAAAAGAATTGAAAGTCCGTCCGTTTATGCTGGAATGGGATATAACTGACGATTTTGCAACTGGTGTATCTTTTTCTGATGTCCTAAAGGTAACCAATAAGGACCAGTTGAGTTCCAAAAAAGTACACGCACACTTTAAGTTAAACTTTTCTAAACTGAACGAATATCTTGCGCAGGAATCTTGGGGAGAGGTTTATAATACATCTTGTCCCGTAATACAAATAATACCTTAAAATGTTTGCAATTTTTGAATGGAACCACAACTTCAAACGAGCTAGAAATGGGCAATGGGTTGAATACTTTCTTTAAAAATGTATCGGATAGCTAAAAAACTAATCAGCTTAATCATGGGGAAATATCCCCAGGAATTCATCCTAGATAACGTAGTCCTCTCGTCGTTTTTCCTTGGCACAGTGTCTGAAGCTGAGGTGCTTCATGTCATATCTAAATAAAAGATTAAACACTCTTGCGGACTAGATGGTATTAGCAGTTTAACAATAAAACAAGTTAGCAACTTCATCACTAAGCCATTAGCATATCTTTTAAATAAAAGTTTCGAAAGTGGTGTATTTTCAGATTGCCTGAAAACGGCTATAATAATTCCAATTTAGAAAAAAGGGTGATAAATGTGATCCCAATAATTATAGACCTATATCGTTACTGTCAGTTTTCTCAAAAATTTTTGACAAAATTATAACCAAAAACATGCTTAAGTTCCTAGAAAAATACAAGCTTCTTAGTAAATCACAATTTGGTTTTATAAAAGGAAAGTCTTTGGAAGAAGCTATATTGTCTTTCTTAGAGGATATTAACGCGGGACTCGACAGGAGTAATAAATCTGACACTCTCTTCCTTGATCTTACAAAGGCATTTGACTTAGTAAATCACAAACTATTACTGAAAATACTTTAGCGATTTGGGTTTAGAAGTTACATCTTGAAGTGGATCTCGTCCTACCTTCAAGGTAGAAAACAGCTTGTTCGTGTAAATGCAACTTTGAGTAAGTCCTTGCCCTGTCCAGGTGTTGGCGTTCCCCAAGGATCAGTTATTGGTCCTTTATTGTTCCTTTTATATATAAATTCTATATTTAAGTTGCCTCTGAATGGGAAAATTATTGCTTTCGCCGATGACTTGGCTATCTCATAAGCTGCTCCCTGTGTAGATAATATAAGACATCAAATGAACATGGACCTTTCTGTGTTAAACAAGTGGTTCAAGTATCACCAAATGATGCTAAGCAGTAAGTCCAAAGTTATGTCTTTTTCATTCTCAAACCAGAATTTTATCGATGGAGTTGGTTTACATGATCGTAATTGTGATCATAAGAACTGCAAGGATTCCTGCATGATGTTGGAATCGGTTGCTGAATTTAAATACTTAGGTGTAACTTTAGACTATAATTTAAATTGGAAACCACACATAACTAATATTAAAAAAAACTGTTTATATAGCAATGAACAAGATTTTTCACTTACGAAAATTGGTACCATCCAATCTACTAATTGCCATCTATTATGCGCTTGTTAACTCTGGACTGGAATACGGTATTTCTTGTTGGGGCGCAGTGCATTCATTAGTAACCTACAACCTCTTATAACAGCTCAGAAGAAGATAATCAGAGTAATGCTGTTCAAACCAAGATGGGAGCCATCGCACCCATTGTTTAATTCTTTAAATATACCGCCATTAAGAAATCCTTATGTTTATAAGGTATTGAGGTTGTTCTATTTGCGAGGTGGTTATACCAACGTTAGTGAAATCTATTCACTAAGGTCTTCAACAGCAGTAATAGTTCCAAGAGCTAGAACAGAACACTACCGTCGCTTTGCTTCTATTCTAGCTCCCTTTATATATAACAGACTGCATTCAAATATGTACTGTTGCCCATCTGATGGTGTGACAAAAACTTTTTAAAACTTAACGTCGGAAAATGTCAATCCATAACATTCTCTCGTAAATGCCTTCACCCACCCCTCAGAACCTATTACTTTCATAATGAGCCCGTTCCCTCAGCCTGGGTGTCATTTGTGACAGGGAGCTAAATTTCCGTTCCCACATTGATCAAATTGTATACAAAGCCAATTCTTCTCTTAGTTTCATAAAACACTGGTCTAAAGAATTTCCGAATCCTTACGTAATTAAATCCCTTTACATCCCCTTTATCAGACCAATCCATGAATACGCCACATAAGTTTGGTCACCTTATTACTACACCCACTTCCTTAGAATCAAAGTTGTGCAGCATAGGCTTATCCGTTTTGCCTCCCATGGGCCGACAACTATATCTTACCTCCCTACAAAGATCGGCTAAAATTGATCAACCTGCAAATCCTTATAAAACGTCGAAAAGTCGCTGACATACTCTCCGTGCACCAATTAATAGCCAGTATGATCGATTCTCTCGCATTACTGGAAATGATTTCCTTCACACTAACCCTTGAAACCTTAGGTCTGTACCGCTCTTTCGTCTCCCTTACCACCGCACCAACTACAGGCATTTCGAACTAATCTCCAGAATGTTACGCCTGGAGAATAACGCCCAAAACACCCTAGACTTTCATTCCAGTCTATCCGTCCTTAGAAAGTCCCTCTACACCTCTCCATGACCTCTGTTATCTTACCAGTCTTCATCGTTCCCTCACCATTTCTTTTCCCATCCCTTCCTAGTTTTTAATATAGTTTTAAGACATAGTTATCAAAATGTGTGGGCCCTTATGGGACCAGCAACAGAAAAAAAAATAAATAAATAAAAAATACAATTATGTAGTTTTAAGCGTAGCTTTAAGTTTCCTTTTTGTTAGTTTTTAAGTTTAGAGTTAAGTTCTTGCTTGTATTAAGCTTAAGTAAATAAATAAATGACTTGTCGTGCTAATTGAACCAAAATTTCAGATCAGATAATAGCATTTATCAAAGACATGTTGGTGTTCCTATAGCCATTAAAAAAATTACTTGGTTAAGCAACTTGATCTGAGTCAATACATACATAGATATTGATATCTGCTGCAGCAAAATTCAACTCACCCCTTCAACATTAGTATACGTTTCGTGTGGCTATATTCCACCTCAAGCCACAAGTCGCAGCAAGCCATAGTGGATAGATACTTACTATACGTTTCATCGATAGTCTTATGTCTGACTCGAATATCGTTAACATTGTGCGTTAAGTTAAAGACAAATTGATTGGGCTCCAGGGAACGCAGATTGCATGTTTCTGACACCTTTAAACGTTCCGACTCCGATTGAAACTGAAATCATCGACACTTTCCAATCACTTGGTCTATTTCAATTACATCCGGTGAAAAATCATCAAAACCGGCCATCTAAAGATTTTTGAGTATATTCAAAACGACCCTATTCTCAAAATCCCAGATACCATGGTCAAGAAATACCGGTTCTCCAGAAAATTCAAGGTGGTCATAGGGCCAAATTTAAGTGTCTAAGACAAGGAAAAAAGCAGGAAAGCAGACTTAAGGACCTTAACAGGCTACTTAACTGGTCATTGCTCACTCAGGTACCATCTGCACAAAGTAGGACTAGCACATACAGACGTATGCCGGCTATGTGGAGAGTAAAAAGAGACGGCAGAACATATTCTTTGTGAATGCTCCATGGCCGCAGGGAAAAGACTTCTCCACCTCAGGCAAACTTTACTCAGCACCTCTAACGTTTGGAAAATTGAGCCTGGAGTCTGTTGAGGTTTATCAAGAGTTTTGGCTAAACACCGGACTGGCACAATAGATCTTATAGGTCATAGCGCGTACAAGGCCCTAGTATAGTATAGTATAGCATGTGCTATGTCGAAGAACAAAATCTTTGATTAAAACCAATTTATACAATGCTAAAATAGCATTTAAGCAACGCCGAATAAATTTTGGAAATTCATCAATAACGAAAAAGAAAATTATGTACTTTAGTACATTTACTTTTGATGGCTGGATAGCGGATACTCTCATTACCATTTGTAACGCCTTCGCTTCGTTCTTTCAATCAGTTGTGATCTCTACTGAGAACTTAAGAGCCTAATAGAAATGGAATCTAACTTTAAACCCGACCCGGACGACAAACCCTTTGGATTTCTTTAAACAAAAAAATTGGGCCTATTAGGATTCCCTAATTCATTTATTCAATGGCTATCATCTTTTTTACATAATAGATGTCAGTATATGTTAATTCATTCAAATAATTTCCGCAATCATTTGTAAGTCTTTTGGTGTCCCTCAAATCACATTGGACCTCTTTTGTTCATAATGTTTGTAAATAATATCATCAAATTCTTACCTGAGTGCATTATACTGATGTTTGCTGATGATTTAAAGATCTAAGCTCCTGGTAAGGAATATCATAATGTTCAATGCCTGATTATCTTTAAAAATTTAATCTGTAAAAACCACATCCTTTTAAACGTAAGTAAATGTTCTGTTATTTACTGTTCACTTCGTATCTCGCCATCTGTTTATACCTATTCATTTGGAAGTGAGATTATTCCTCGAGTTTCCCTAGTATTGTTAGATATTAAATTACTGTTTAACAAACCTATTGACTACATTATTAATACGACCAATAGATCATGCCGAATGATAAGGCGGTATGCTTGTGAATTATCTTACTCCTATACTATAAACTCACTACATGTGTCATTTGTCCAAACACTGCTGGAATATGCGTCTGTAGTTTGCTGTCCTCATTATAATGTTAATATTAACAGAGATGAAGCTGTCCAAAAAAGATTTTTGAGGTTTGCTTTGAGAGTTCTTCCTTGGTTTGACGTAAATACATTACACTCACATCAATCAAGACCAAAATTGATTAATATTGAATACCTGGAAGTTAGAAGAATTGTTGCAAAAGTTGTCTTTGTTCATAAAGTGGTGCGCTATAAATAGCAAAAATCTCAGAGCACTCAGACCAGCAGTGGTCCATTGTACTATCAAGCAGGATCCTTTCTTTAGTGCAGTGGTCGAAAAAGCTTAGGTTTTATTCGTTTTGCTTTATGTTCGCGTCGTTGCTAATCGCATACATCGAAAACAAGCATGCCATCCTATAAATGGATGTCCTTCTGGCGCTTTTTAAATTTTATAAAAATGAGAACATTGATACGACTGAAGCTAAGTTATTGCGAGACACCATGTACAGAACACTTATTTGACACAAACATTCTGAGTCAAAGACTTTTAAAGTGCTTTTAGTTGTTTCGTTGTGCAAATGGGTTTTTTTGTGTAATAGGAACTTATAACATAAATGAGTCCTTTTGAAAAGAGCTGTGTGCCTCGGCTACATTAGAGCCAACGTTGGTGGCCGCGCAGAAGCTTTCCCGAGTACGCCTGGCTCTTTTTTATATGCTTTGTTGAACTTACCTCCTCTTGATACTTACATATATCATAGGCTGTATCAAAGCCATCCATCGTCTTAGGCGGGGTGGTTTTCGGTATAATACAGTTTTTGATGACCTCACGCACCACTCATCCTACGACTCCGGTCTTATGGATATGCCGTCTGACCCAATGACACCAGGACTTGGGTTGTTGCGCCAATGCAAAGTCGACTTCCCTTGAGTTTGAGTCTGAACATTGTCATATTTTCATGGATGGCTTCAAAACTAGTCAAGGTGCTGGTGTCTTCGTGGAAGACGACAACATTAAGCTTCACTTCTTGTTAGGTAAATATGCATCTGTTTTCCAAGCAGAATCTTATGCAATCCGGATAGCCATGAACACTTTTGTGAAGAAGAGGTGGAAGGGTTTAAGTATTTCCGTCTGTAGTCATAATCAGTCTGCGCTTAACCCATCAACCACTTCCAAAATGGTTCGAGAGTATTGTTGTCACGAAAAAGCTTCTCAAATCGCCGTTCGGATTCGGCATTAAACTGTAGGTCCCTTCCATTCGTGTGAGAAATATAACGCACACAACATGAGTGATTGCGAGAAGCTAGGCCCTGGCACTTTAAAGAGCTGTTGCGCCAAATGTTTGTATTTTTTTGGGTCGCAGGTCACACTGGGATCTTGGCGAATGAGATCTTCGATGAAATTGCTAGGCAAGCTTGAGAGGAGGTTTTCTCAGTACTTGAACCTGCACTAGGTCTCCCTACAGCCTCGATTAGGGCTTGAATTGACGATTGGGTATTTCACGAACACAATTGTGTGTAACATGACTCTCCAGGGTGTAAGTTGAACAAATACCCCCGGACGCCTGTAAGAAATCAGCAGCATTCTTTCTGTCTCTCAGCAGAAAAGAGTGTAGACAACTTATTGGCGTTTTTGCAGACAACTACACATTCGCCAAGCATCTCAATCTACTATGCTTAAGTGACACTACAGTATGCGACGACACAACTGAACATTTCCCTGTTAGTGTACTGCCTTTGCTCGAATTAGGTGGCATATTTTCAATGGCGATGTGTATAGTTCTGTAACTGTAAACTCTTTGTCACTAAAGTGGTTGCTTGGCTTTCTTAGAAAGACAAGAAAATTTCAATAAAATGATTAAACCTGGGTTTCGATCTATGGTAGTACAATGGATCAGTTGCGTCTGAGAAAAAAAATAAAGAAGCAGTCGTGTTTCCACTCTAGATGTAATGGCTTATTGAACCCTTCTCTTATTTTTCATGAAGCGAAGTACTTTAAAGTCCACCCTTCCTCCAAAAGAGGATGACTTGGGAGTAATTCATACCAAAGTTTTGATTATTTTTTTACTTTTTTGGAAAGATGGAAAGACCCGCTGAATATGGTCGAAAGTGGGCAGGCAAGGTACTTTATTCACAGATGACGAGAAATTGGTGGTAAATGGTTAATAAAATCTCTCAGAATCCTTGGAATTTCTGCTGTCTCTCAGACAACTACTGATGTCCTTGTGGACTATTAGAAAAGTGATTATGCTCCAGATCCCTTCTTTTCTTAGTGACTAGCTCCCGGTCGTATAGGTATGAAGTGTAATTTGATGTTGTTTCGACGCAAATATTTAAAAAGTTCCGCCCAATTATTTAAAACTACTGCCAATATTACTATACTACGATTAGTAGTAAGTTGCATTTAATGTCAAATAGTATAGCCTTCATACAGATTTCCTTACTGTACCTTTTAAGGTCAATACTTGAATTCAATCTTCAGACTTTCATAACTCCCATATTATTCTTTTGGTTACAGTTTAGGAAATGTATGGTCAGTGTATCGTTCGACAAGAGATTCTTTGATTTCAATCGGAACATTTAATCGAACACTTCATATGCCCATAACTTGGTTTATGTGTAGATTCGATCATTCAACCATCGTTTCATTAGATGTCTTCGAAGTAATTTAAGAAGTTCCAGACTCATTTGTTAAATTCAATTTCCCAAGACAACCATGTACTACACACATATGAACGTCCTTCCCTTATTAGGAGAAAGAAAAATCCAAATTGTATCTTTGTACTACAGAATATTAACCAGACCCACATGTATGTATGTAGAAGAACGTCTATACCTAATAATATTTTCTCTCCGCAAAAGTGACCCAATACCCAACTTGTCTCTTACCCCTGCATGTTGAGTATTTTTCGTATCATCGACGTTAAGGGCTTCACATATACATATAGAGTATCTGCAATCAACTGAAAAGTATTTTCGATAAGAGTAAAATGAATCCAATATACATAAGCGATTGCTGTATCTTTGGTCGTCGTCTTTCATAAAAGAAAAACATATTTCAATTCGCCTTTTAAAAAGAGGAATCATAGTTACAGGCGATACTTTGTGAACGCATGTTATACAACTTTGCGGAATATCTATCTAACATATGCCCAAGGGATTTCACTGAGCGACGCATAGTCAAAGCCATACACCTCTTTCATTTATTAGTAAATACTTGTAAGCACAACCCACAACACAGTATATTTGGAATTGTTCCACTCTAACCGGGAAAAGTTGTACCCATATCCCCATTGTGTATCCTTCCTACGTCGAATAGTATCCTTTTGTACTAGCAGTTCAGTGACTAGAGGGGGAAATGCATTCACAATGAGGATTTGCGGTAGTCATTAGTGGAACTGAAAGTCCAAATAATGAGAGTATTCTGACGCCCAGAGATACGATTTCTCATGGGAATCGGTTGCTTATAATTGGAATTTTAATTTTTAATTTTTCCTATATGTATAGAGTTTTAATAAAAAAAAAGAAAGATGAATCATTCCATCTTGATAGGAATTTATAAATTTATAAATTTATTAGTTATTCTATCAGAGAAGTACATGGAATGGTATGACATTCTTATGGGAACCGCTTTAAATAAGGAATGGTGTGTAGGTCTAACGCATCTATTTAGTGTCTAAAAATAATTTTAAAATAATTCAACCGCGAAAGGGGTGAAATACTGTGTTACCAGACAACTTGAAAACAACTTTAAAGATAATTGGAAATTACCAAATTGGGTTCGCGCTACATTCATGGAACAGTGAACAAAAAAAAGCCCACCTCCTCCTTGTGAGTAAATTGCAAATTAAAGAGTCTGCTAGGAATTTATCGTAATTGGAAATTATGTCATTAAAGGATTCATTATTGCAAGCATTTCTTTCGTACTCCTCCCTTCTGTCATTCTAAATAGTTGGTTAAAGGAATTTTGATTTAATTCGATAAAGAATGGAAGAGAGACCAAATTGCTTATTTCAAGCAGTCAGGCAGAAAAATTGGTCTAAGTCTATGCTTTACCCTAGTCAAATATCTTTGTATTTATACATATATTTTAAAAACGTCGGGTTTTGGATATGGGAAGTGATACTGAATCCACTCACTTAATCGAAGTAAATTGTATTATCTTCAACTCCACTGATTAATTCAAGATAGACCAATACATTCAAAGCCTAGCGTATTCAATGAACTACTATTGGAGAATAAGATCTGGATAAGATTATGGTGAAGAAATCGTCATCCTGGCATCAGCCATATGTCGAAGGTTATGGGGGTTTAAGATACATAAAGAAGTTAAGCTGTTACATGCAGTGTGCATATACTACGCGCAATATGAGTGGAAAAGCATCGACAAGTTTTTTTGTTTTTTTTGTTTTGCTAAGTAGAGGAAATTATGTCCCACATAAGGTCGAAAGCAATTCTTATATATAAGGATGACAAATCCCAATAACCTAAGCTTCTTCACGTACTGCCTCGGTAGATCTCTACCTAAATACTTACATAATTCAAACTGGGATTCAGTGCTTTAGTTTACTTATTAGTAGCTGGAGCGTCACCGTGCAGAAATGGATTAATAATATCACTGCAGCTCCCCCGGCAAATATCGCTTGTCGTAAAAGGCGACTAAGGGGATAACTCAGATCTAAGCAATTTAATACCCAAGTGAGCCCAGAGACGTAATGATACGTAAAAACTCTCCCACTCGTGTGCGAGTACGTGGATTGACACGACTGCAGATCACCGGTGTCATAAAAGAAAGATAAAGCAACAATTTTTGTCTTTGCTTCTGATTCACAGTTTTTTTTTCACGCCCACCGATGTCATAGGCATATCCATCATCCAACAGAGCGAACAATTTTTCCAGCCATATGACTAAGCTACTGCCAGTGTTATACCTTCGCAGTAGTGTTCACACAAGCTTTGGCAATTGATCGGATTGACTTTATATGTATATTTCATGAGAAATAAATAAACTGACAATAGGACTTCAACCATCAACCATTAGCGTGGCAATTGACGACATTACCACTACACCATTGCCACCCCCAAGTTTGAACGAAATTTAGGGTTGCGAGTTGGAACGTTGGAAGTATGACCGGTCAAAGTTACGAACTTGAAGAGATGATGCGTAGAAGGCGAGTGGAAATCTTGTGTGTGCAAGAAATGAAATGACAAAACACTGGAAATCGGGCGCGTTTCTTAGACGTTAGGCTAAAAGCTAATAATATGCTCTACTACGCAACCGAAAATGGTAAAAGTGAAATCCGTATCATCCTTGCGACAGAGCTACCTGGCAATGTCTGAACCATTTCGAAGTTCAGCGATCGTTTGATATCTCTTAAACTGCTGATGCAAGGAGAGGTGTGGAATATTGTCAGTGCATATGCTCCCAAAAGTGGATGCAAACAAAGGGGAAAAGGATGCAAATAGGTGAAGACGTCCTAAGCATCTGCAGGTCACAGGGTCTTACAGTGTTAAATATCATGTTCATCAAACAAAGTCGGCACCTGATCACTAACAGCAGTGAAACCCAGATTGAGTACCATTTGGCAGCCATTTTCATGAAAGGAATCATAAAGAAATCATAAATGAGAAGGAAGCGGCTTTGAAGGCTTGGTGAAAGTCCCCTTCTAATAACAAAGACGAAAAAGCACGCCTCGAAGAAGAAGTGCGCCCAGCTTCAAGCAAAGAGAACGGAGGGCTTGTAACGGGCGTTGCAAGAATTATCTTCCACGGTTGTTAATACAAATCAGGCTATCCAGGACTGTGAAGAAATACCCATCATTACAGTCGAAGAAGTTAGTGAGGCGGTCACCCGGCACAGATGGCTCAAAATTCTCATCTCCTAATTTATGAGAGATGATCCAATACCGAATCAATGGAACGAAAGTTACCTTTTTCCTGTGTACAAAGGGAAGGGTGATACATAAAACTATGATAATAACCATTCGATCAAGCTGATGTCACACACGACAAAGATCGTTGAGCGGGTATTAGGTGGCCGACTGCGAATAGTAATACGGCTATCTGATAATCAGTGTGGGTTTATAGTGGGTAAATCAACCACAGATGCAATCCAAAGTATAAGGATCATAATGGAAACACATTGCGATCCCTAAAGGGATTTGGATATTGTATTGGTTGATTTAAAAAAAAAGCATTGGAATGACAACCATGAGATCTGATATGGGTAGCGTTAAGTCATTCAAGGGTTCTAGAAAACTGTGCGCAGATGATCATAGAGATGTATGAGGGAGCAAAGAAAAGAGTAAGCTTCCCCGCTGAAGTAACCTAGGGCATGAGAGTAGAAGTACTGCTGTCCTAAAAGTTGGCCCCTGGCACAACAGGTCTTTCTGGTCGCAGTGCCTTCACGCCATATGAGCGTGGCCACAAACTTGTAAAAAAAACGAGGAGATCCCAATCAAAGCAAGACTACAGGGGAGCGTCTTAAGCCCTGTGCTCTTTATTGCAGTCCTTGACTATCTGCTTGAAGTTTAAGTGATGGACTCCAAAGTACAGTAGTTATTCTTTGTTGACGATGGACGATTTGTGAGGATCCTACGTCCCTGCAAATAGAACCTGAGAAGAGATCATTTGAACCCTGTTAAGATGACAATATTATTGAACGTTTCAAAGACATCGTGGCAAAGTGACAAACCTGAAAGCTCCTGGATCACACAAATGCAACGACACCAACATTTGGTTTGCTTCATTGACGAAGTCATCCGAAATCGGGAAGCCTGCCGATATATTCTGAGGTTAAACAGGTGAACCCCACAGGCCGATCGTTAGAAATGTAGTGAAGTAGAAGGATTATGATCACCTGAGTTTAGATCATAACTTTGGCGTTATAGGTAAAAATAGATTAATGATGTACTAAGATCAACAAATGCCAAGATTTTTTATTTCGCCGATGACAGCACCCTAGTAGCATCTTGCTCAAACAATATGCCCGTGAGTGGCAATACTCATACCACATAGAGTCAGAGATGTGATTAAAGCCACACAATTAACGAAGATCTACAGAAAATCTGGCAACCGGGTAAGCAAACCGTGTGAAGTTCAACGCGAAGAAAACACAATACACCACTTTTTCCAAGAAGAATACATCTACGGGGCTTGAGTACTGCAATCGCATTTTGGAGCTTGGCCCCATAACACTATCTTAATCTACTTCATTGCATGCGAGCACTCCGCTTAATAAAAGATGCAGCACTAACGTCGAACCTTCAAACCAGCAGGTAGGAGGCTAAAGCCTGTTGTACAGATGCTGTCATGGTAGGCTTTTTTTTTTTTTTAAAACCTACTTGTATCCCGTCAAATCCAAAGTTAGGAAGTACTAGTACATAATTCATAAAGATGCTCAGACTTAATGTTTATTTTATGTATTCTTGTGGAACGCAAGCTTCTAAAGACACGATTTATTGTTCCAAACGGTACAGTAATTTGACCGACCCAGAAATGCTAGGGTACGCCATTGATATCAATTCAGATCAGTATGCATGACATGTGTACATATTTGTAAAAATCACGTACTTTTCCATCCAAATTACCTATTGAGCAAATCCCAAGCCTGCTACTAACTTCAACAACTCCTCCAGCAATTTGTACCATATACGTATAGTGGCGAATAAAGTCTCAAATTAATATGAATTACCTTGGCCATAGCGTCTGGTATTTTTGGTACCTAATTTCACATTAAGGAATTTTAGTCAAAACCTGAAATGAAGCCATCCGATAATTTCCACTTTCAAAAATTATTCTCATATTTATCTTCTGCAACTCTGATTCGCCCTAAGGTAATCGCGATAAAAACGACTTTACACACTGTTGAGTGTATTTACTCAAAGAACCACGAATCTGATATCTGTGGTCCTCTTATTCTCGACCTGAAAACATTACATCAACATTAAGAGCGTGACGTTTCATCGTTAAAAAATATTTTGGTGTATATTTGCGCGCAAAGCGTCAATTTGAGTTTCGATGTATATGGTTATGGTGAAGTGTAAAATACACGACGACGAGCGTAAATGATAAACTTATAAATATTTTACGCAATGTTCTCGTCATAACCATTCTTGTCGTCATATACAATAATTATCCGATGGATGCGACGAGAAAGTAATGCAATCGATACTTACAAGGAATTGCTATTGTCATGTGGTAAAAGGTAATCAACATTTCTTATTCACATGTGTGACGCTAGAACGCCTAAACGGCGGACTGGGCGCGTAGAGTTTATTCATTAAGAGTTGTGACCTTTAGCGTTTAGGCTAAACAAAAGGATACTAATTTAGTATTTAAATTACCCTATGGTCGATAGAGTGTTAGTAGTGAATGATTAAAAGAAATAATTAGGAGACAACTGATAATGGGGCGATTATTAATTGCTATTACCCCCAAGCTAAGCATTAATATGATTTATGTCTAGTTGGCCTGAGATATTCGAATTGTTTTTGAGTAGAGTAAATATGCTTCCTATACATTGTTCGCTTCAAAGTAACAAAGGGAGTTACTGTGGGCTGAGTTCTTAGAAAAAGTTATTTTCTTTCATTTCCGACTAACATGATGAAATTTGTTGCAATTATAATATTTTTTCCTTTCTAAGGAGCGTGTATTGTATTCATTAGGTTGTAACAAAATGCATGGATCTTATCCCCCAGCTAGAAATAATGACTAAACCCAAGCACAGGTTCTTCGGCATATTGGAGGAGGACACTATGTGGAGACACTACTAGTGGGAGCATTTACTTATTATGTGTTTTCAGTTACGCAGATTCAGTTTTCTGGCATCTGCTATTACTTGGCCTTTATATCGGACGTTCGGTGGTTTTGGTAGACTCAAACCTGGGTGCTGTGATTCGGAGACTCTCTTGGCTGGAGCATTATTGTCCATTCACTCAATGTTGCCGAGCCAATGTAGTCTACGTATCTTAACTTTTGGACTACATCCACATCTTAATACAGCTTATAGCGTTCGCAGTTCAATCTTCTCGCACACGGGACTCAATATCCGATAAAGAATTTTTTCTCTCGAAAAGTTGAATATTGGCTCAGTTTTTATACTTATCGTCCAATGCCCTGGTAAGATTAGCGTTAGGAGTTTTGAGCTCATTTGTTTTGCTAAACTTAATTAGCAATGGTTTCCTGGGGCTATTCTTCGTTGAATCTCCACGAAAGTGTCGTTTGTGGGATTAATAATTACTCCAAGGTAAGTGAACTCCTTGATCACCTCGACGTCAAAAGTCATCAACAGTAACATTTTGTCCTTCATTTCAGACAGATAGATTTCTGTTTATTGGTAGCATATATTGTACTTGGCTTTGTCCTCATTTACGAGTATGTACTCCAAGACCAACTTGTCGCGCCTGATCTTTAATTGACGTAAATGCTTTCATGATGGCACGCTGAGATCTTCGGATGATGTCAATATCATCTGCGTACTACCGCAACTGGACGGACTTGTAAAAGATGGTGCCTTTCGTGTTAATACCTCCTCTGTTCCAACACGCGATTGAAGAAATCACGTGACAGCGTGTCTGCTTGCCAAAAGTAGCATTCGCGTATTTTTCAGCGTTATGCTATACATCTCGATCAATTTTGACAGGATCCCAAATTCAGCCATTCTATTGTAGAGATCAAGACGATGAATGCTATCATATGCGGCCTTAAAGTCGATACACGGGTGGTGAGTTTCGACATGACTCCAGGATTTATCTCAGTGTGCAAATTTGGTCTAGCGTCGATTTGCCGGGCCGGAATAACATGCTGATTAATGTGCTGCAGAAGGGCTTAAGACTTTCAAACAATACGTTGGATAGGATCTTGTATGCGACATTTAGCAGGGATATGCTTCGGTAATTCTTGCAGAACATGAGATCACCCTTTTTGAATATGGAGCCTATAGAGTGGGAAATTACTTTCAAGCAAAAATTGACAAGAAACAACTTTAGAAACGCAAGCAAACTATTTGTAGTTTCCATCAAAATATGGCGCAATTGCCCAACATGACCGGTTCTTTGAAGAACTTATACACTGCAGCTGATGTCTTCTATGAAGTCCGAAGAACTGAGAGTATCTTTAGATTCGCTATTGATTCCAGAAAATTGTTATTCGATATTATATGTAGATATTCTTCGGAAAAGTAGTCAGGGACGATTATAACGTCAGAAAAGTAATTATTTTATATTTCTTTATTTATTAATTTGCGTTTACTCAAGCGGTTATGAATACCATTAAAGTATTTTACACAGTGCGGGCGTTGGAAACGATATGCAAAGAGGGAGAGAAAGATTGATTGGTTTAAAAATCAAACGTTAGGTTTCAGAAAAACTCCAACTCATTGCATTGGTTCTTCAAATTTTCCATTCTTAATTCGTTTCTCAATCTCAGTATTCTCATTAATTGAATAAGATTATGGAGCTAGCTGTACATCTTTCTTAACATCATAATTAAATAAAAGTTAAAATAAACGCTAACATAACAAGGAAATTATTGCCCCTGAAGCCAGGTATTAATTACGAGAGGATTGCCATGGCTTATCAATTACGTCAACATTTTAAATGTCAAAAAGAGACACCGAAAAACTGTTTGTTGTTTTCTTTCCTTTAACTGACCTCATAATTAATGAAATCTTTTCATTTTTAATAAATTTCCCAGCCCATTCCATCATCAGCTTTAAAACCATTCAAAAGTTTCTATCGATTTTTTTTTTTCATTTGCCTATTATATCTATGACGATGTCCCGTGGTCCTTGCGCGGGTAAACGAAAAACAACCCCAGGTCAGTAACTATAATATAACCTTTGAATTCTGCGAGTGGTTTCAAAATAACCATCTTATACAAAGGATATTTTGTGCATATATGAAACTTCAAAATAAGAATGCACATATTGCATAGTATCCCATTGCAAGTAATCCTTAGGGCAACACCGAAGCCGCCACTCTTACGGCCACCTCCCGAACTGGAGCGAATCGTGTGAAAATTTTAATTAAAACACAACACACACAATTGTAACATTTTCACCCAAGGATAGTATTTTAGTGGAGCTGTGGAGCGTATAAATTTAGTTTTCATTGGAGAAGTCAATTAGAGGTATGTCGAATGTGAATTTACAGCACACGTCCTCCAAACACGTAACTAGTTAACCAAGCAGACAGTTAAAGTAGCCGAATGTAATAGTATCCTTTTGTTTCTTGTTTGACAGTAAATGGGGCACAAGAACTAGCTGGTGAATTAGAAAGAAAATAAAATTTCCTTCCGTCAATTTCCCTTCTTCTGTATCACTTACAACTTGTGCGGCTGATTCGATTACAGCAGCAAGTACGAGTACAACGAACCGACAAGCTAGCTATTGTGGATAAAAAAAAAAACAACAGACGGAGAGAGGTTTCCTATATCCTTGCGGGTTCGTCTCGTGAAATTATAAACTTGGTATCTGTGAACGGGTGATCTATCAATAAATAATGATAGCTACAAGTGGCACCAGTCCATAAGGAATTGTATCACTTTGGGGTAGGAAATGTATCGGCAAGTGCAACACAGAAGCGCAAGAAGGATGTCGATTGCAGCTGAAAAGCATACTGAATACTTAATAAGTTCAATGTAAACTGAAACAATCGATTTATTTATTTCTCTAATGCTAATTTGTTATGTAAATTGTTTTAGTCAAAAGGTGAAAGTTCATATTATGTCAATCGTAAATAAAGTTATTGGTATTCAACTCTTCGTGTCGTCTTATAATCAGATCCCTAATAAAGAGGACTAGAACAAGGAACCAAGTGTACCAATGGCCTCAATAGGTTGGCTCATAAAAGCTTTTACTTCACTCTTTGCAACCCTAAATCAGACTTTATGGACCCGAGCTCTGAGTACACATATACAATACATAGGAAGTTATTCATTAGGGGGAATATAACTGGTGCTCGAAAACCAACATTCATTATCGGCTTTTCCTCTTCATGTCTCTAGAGCTTCTACAGAAATCTTCGAAGAGAACACCCAGTCTTCTGGTAAGTCTGCCTAGCGAACATGTCCCCGTGAGGGCGCCGTTTGTTGAGCTAATGTTTTTCCTACCTATTGGAATTAACAGGCACCTTTTGCAGGCACCTTCCCATTAAAAGTTCCTGCCAGCTCCGCAGTTTAGACGCGGTTACTTATCGCGCTAGGTCTAAAGGTTTGGTTCTTTGTAGACGGCGCAGTAAATTTCTTTCTTCCAAAAGTTGGAGGACTGTAATATTTACGTGACTTTCTAGTCGACTTCTATGCTTTCTCGCGTAGGTTTGAATTTCGTCTTCGATTGTTTTAATGCCAAGGTCTCTGTGGATATCGCTGTTTCTGATATACCATGGCGCATTTACAATACCTCTTAGCACTTTGTTTTCAAAAGTTTGTAAAATTTTAATATTACTTATTTTGGTACAACCCCAGAGTTGTATACCATATGTACATACAGGCTTTAGCACTTGCTTATATAAAAGCAGTTTGTTATATATATTAAGCTTGGAATATTTTCCAAGTAACCAATACATTTCTCGATATTTGTTATCTAGTTCTTTGCGTTTTTTCTTAACGTGCGTTTTCCATTTCAGCTTTGTATCAAGTGTCATTCCAAGATACTTAGCCTCGTTTGCAAACGGGATTTGAACCGAGTTTGAAAAGATCGGCAAATTATTTATTTTTTTATAAGTAAAATTTACATGAACAGATTTGGTCTCGTTGAGTGCGATTCGCCAAATCTTTGTCCATTCATTTACTCTATTCAAAGCTTCTTGCAGTTTTTCTGTAGTATCTTCGACCGTTTTACCTATTGTCAAGATAGCAGTGTCGTCGGCAAATGTAGCTAGCTCAGTGCCTTCTACTTGCGGTATATCACGAGTGTATAATAGATATAAGACTGAACCAAGAACGCTTCCTTGCGGCACCCCAGCCATTATTTCCTTAAAATCTGAATATTCGTTTCCACATTTGACGCGGAATAGCCTATTCGTAAGGTAGTTCTTCAAAATATTATATAGGTGCTCTGGCAGAACTTTTCGTAATTTAAACTTTAAGCCTTCGTGCCAGACCTTGTCAAAGGCTTGAGAAACGTCAAGGAATACGCTTGAACAAATCTTTTTTTCTTCAAGTGATTTTTCGAATACATGTGTTATTCTATGTACTTGTTCAACTGTAGAATGCTTACTTCTAAATCCGAATTGATGATCAGGGATGAGATGCCCTTCTTCTATAACCGGCTGTATTCGCCTAACCAATATTCTCTCGAACACTTTGGATATAATTGGAAGAAGCGAAATCGGTCTATAAGAGGTTTTTTCATTCGGCGGTTTTCCAGGCTTAAGGACCATTATAACTTCGGCGACTTTCCATTGACTGGGAACATATTCTAGTCTAATCGAGGCGTTTATAATGAACAGAAGCTTAATTAGAGCTTTTCTTGGTAGTGCTTTAAGAACCTCTCCCGTAATTAGGTCGTATCCAGGAGCTTTCTTAGGTTTAAGTTTCTCTATTTCTTCCTTAAGTTCGGTAAGCGTTGCATTTCTTATTACGCTATTGTCTATATACGACGTATTTATATTTTCAATAAGAGCTTGTCCATCAAACGGTTTGAAAGTTTCTTTCAGGTGGGCGGCAAAAACTTGCGCTTTCTCTTTATCATGCCTCGCCCATTCGTCTTGATTTTTCCTAATTGGCGCGGCTTGAATTTGAGGTTTTTTAATACCTTTTATAGCCTTCCAAAGCGAATAGTTAGAATCTTTTTCTGCCGTTAAGCTTTCTAGGTAAGTTTGTATTTCATTATTCTTAAGGTCTTTAATAGATCTTTTTAGTGAGTTGCACAAACGGTTAAGATGTGCTTTATGTTGCGGAGCCCGAGTTTGTTGCCATCTTTTACGCGCTTTTCTCTTCTCCTTAATCATCTCTTTTATTTCCTGCGGATAAATTTTAATGTAACTGGCCGGGGTTCTCTTTAGTTTGGGAGTATTCTTCCACGCGGCATCCTGTAAGATTTCGACAAAGCGATCTACTTCAACTTCAAGTTCATAGGTCGTTTTAAGTGATACGCTCAGCTCAATATTTGCTTCAATATCTTTTTTAAAGCCGTCCCAATTAGTTTTTGCGCCAGTTAATCTGGCCGGTCCTACTTTTTTAATCAAAGCTTCGCTTATCGTCATAATGATTGGAGAATGATCAGAGGAGAGATCAAATCTTTCTTCAACTTTTATACAGTTGCTAGATATTCCTTTAACAACAAAGAAATCAATCAGATCTGGTATCTTATTTCTATCAGTTGGCCAATATGTTGGTTTACCCGTCGAGTAAAAATCACAACTGAATTGCATACCCGCATTATAAAGCTTTCTACCTTTCTGAGAGGCGTACCTTGAGCCCCAGAAGGGGTGTTTCGCGTTGAAGTCACCACCAATAATAAAATTTGGTTTAAGGAAGTTGAAGATGTTTGTGAAATCACTTTCTTCAAGTTTACATCGCAGTGGACAATATATAGACGAAATGTTGAAAGCAAAATGTCTATTTCTAACGCGTACCGTGCTTACTTGCATTGCTTCTAATTCAATTTTTATTTCCGCTGAGTGTTCGATATTTTCTTTTATAAACAAAGATGATCCGTGTTCCGAATCAAAGTCGGGGTGCACCAGGGAAGCGTTTTAAGTCCTTTGCTCTTTATTACAGTCCTTGATTATCTGCTTGAAGGTAAAGTGATGGACCCCAAGGTACATCAGTTATTCTTTGCTGACGATGGAGCCATCATAAGTGAGGATCCTACATCCCTGCAACGAGCACTTGATGTGTGGGTGGACGTTTTGGAGGGAAATGGGTATCGCATTAGTTCAAAAAAGACAGAGTACTTGTGCTGCCCGTTCTCTGATCCACTCAGGCCTATTCCAGACATTTATTTGAATGGAACAGTGCTTCCCAAGTGCGAAAAGTTGAAATATCTGGGATCTATGATCAATAGCAATGCAACTTGTGATGACGACATCAATCATCGTGTAAGCGTAGGGTGGATGAAGTGGCGAGGAAATTCCGCTATCTTCTGTGACAGAAAAATGCCACCTAAGTTGAAAGGAAGGCTCTACACCGCAGTTGTACGTCCAGCGCTCACATACGGTTCACAATGTTGGACGATGTACAAAAAGTATGAGAGTAAATTAACGGCAGCTGAGATGAAGATGCTTCGCATGACAGCAGGAGTGACCAAGCTTGATCGAATAAGAAGTTCGAAGATCCGTGGAAGCTTTCACATCAAGGAAACCATCGTACGAAAATTAGAGCGCGACCGGCTCAGCTGGTATTGCCACGTTCAAAGAAGAGATCATTTGAACCCTGTAAAAAAGGCAATATCTATGCACGTTCCAAAGACATCGCGATGTAGGAAAGGCAGGCCTATAAACGCCTGGATCAGACAAATGCGACGACATCGGCATTTCATTGGCCTCAGTAACCGAGTGATCCAAAATCGGCAGGCCTGCCGATATTTTCTGAGGTCAAATAGGCGAACCCCACAGGCGGATCAGTAGAAATGCGGTGAAGTGGGAGGGTTGTGATCCCTAGTTTTCGGATCATAACCTCGCTGATAAAAGGAAGAAGAAGAACAAAGATGATCCGCCTCTGGCTCTTTCCGATGGGTGAAAGGCGTGATATCCGCTATATCCCCTTATCTTAATATTCGATTGCTTTTTCAGATGAGTTTCACAGACCAAGCATATATCAATATCTTTCTCTCGCATAAATATTTCTAACTCGTCGAGTCTTTGTATGAGCCCGTTAGCGTTCCAAGTAAGAATTTTAAGCGTTTCTTTCATATTCTGGTTGAAGTGCGCGTGTTATGAATGTTGTTTTCTAGTGCAACTAGTCTCTCGAAAATTAGTTTATTTGTTTTGCATTGCTCTTCAAGTTTCGCAAGAATTAGGGAAAAAACATTGGATACATGATCTTCTGAACTACCTCTATCACTATTTTTCAATGTCGCAACTTGAGAAGGAGTCTTTACATTAAAGTTTGGACGGTTTCTTGCTTTGATCTCCCGTGAGTTGTCGGTCGTGTACGTACCCTTAACTGTCTTCGCCGCTTGAGCATAAGACTACACGCCAATATTCGGAGATTTTGCTTCTGTTACCTTATCTCTATTACTTTCGGATTTTTTATCATTAACCGATCTTAAGTTAATATTGACGGACTTTCTATCTTTCGCTGCTTTTTTCGTAGCTATTTTGGGTCTGTTCTTGATTGGTTTCATATTCGGACGCATCGAATTTTTTAGCGTATCGCGGCGTTTTTGAAGCTCTTTCGCCACTTCGCAACCTCGATAGTTCGCAGGATGTTTTCCTTTGCAATTTATACAAGTGGCTGGGGTTTGCTTGTTTAGGTGACACTCTTCCGAGAGATGTTTACCTGCGCATTTGACGCATCGCGGCTCTTTCTGGCAGTAAGTCTGCGTGTGATTGAAGCCTTGACAGCGCTTACACTGCGGGATCGATCTGGAGGTCTTACGCATGGGTTCGATTTTGACCACGATGTTTAGAATAGTCTTGATACCATATATAATATCTTTATTTTCGTCTTTATCAAAACTAAGCATGAATAGTGGAAGACCGCGCCTTACCAATTTTTCATGATCTCCCCCCGACTGTTGCTTCTCCTTCTTGATAATATTGACGGCATCAAGAATTTTAAAGCCTTTGTCTTGAAGGTCGTGCATTACATCTTCTTTAGTGCACGAGGGGTGGAGTCCCCTTGCTACAACACGCAGTGGTCTTTCTAACTTATTTTCATAAGTATACCACTGAATCTTTTCGGCATTCAATTTTTTAGATACTGATCGGTAACCGTCGGCATCATCGACATTGATTTTCCACGTATTGTTTCGCAGAGATGTCACCTTAAACTTCGAAGCCAGAGTTCCTTTAAGGAGGCAATGCAACTTATTATAGTCCGTAATTCCAACGACGTTTATCGGTGGCGGAGGACGTAATTTTGGTTGTTGAATTTTCTTGCATCTCCTTGCGCTTTTCATCTTTTTGTGGCTCGACTTCCGGTGAGGAACCAGCTTTTCGTTTTTTGCTAGGTCGTTTCTTTTCGACCCAATTCGTTTCGCGTGTTAGCTCTTCTTCATCCGTCTGGTATTCGCGACTAGGTGAGCGATGTGAGCTAACTGTATTTTCTTTTTGTAGGTACGTGTTTTTTAGGGCATTATTTTCTTGCCTGAGTAAATCTACCTCTTTCTTGAGCTCACGATAGAGTAGCTCCATTTCGCTAAGCTGGGTACGGAGTACGTCGTTTTCCTCCTCAATGCTTTTAGATTTCGCTGAGTCCCGTTTTTCACGCGTTTGCGCTTCCGGCGGACTTCTTTTTCCGGCGACGTTCGATCTTGTTGGTGGAGATCGAGATACCCTTGCACTTTTTGAGAAGGGATTTATAAGGTGCAATAAATGGCTCTCCCCAGAATCCGTAGAGCCGACCTCCGAAGAGGGTGGATTTTCCAGTTTACCTGGACTGCCACCTGGGGTATTTAAATCTTTTGTTATGTTCATTGCATGTTTTTTGTATACGCCATACTCGGTATACGGAGGGTGGATTTTAGTCGCCTCTTACGACAGGCATGCCTACCTCGCGAGAGGTGGGACCGTGAAAAAAAAAAAAACTTTTTTGTGTTTTCTGGGATTCGAACTTGGAACCTCATGCGTAGTGATCCGACACACTAACCACTTACGCCACGGCGCCCACGGCGCCTATAATTTAAGTATGGTCAAATTTGCCTAGATATGAGACAGGTGCTGATATCGCTCCAACTCGCATTGGTAATTCTTTCCACGTCAGTGTTCATTTGGAATTTGATCACATCAATATGGACTGATAGAGCTTCACTATTTTCAGCGAAGTCTCGACTGGCACCCTCTTTCGCTAGTTCATCCGCTTTGCAGTTGCTCGAAATATCCCTATGACGTGGAACCCAGCATAGGGACAGTTCGCATCTATCTTCGATATCGTTTAGAGACCTGCGGCATTGTTTAACCAACTTGGATCTTATCGTTGGCAGTTTCAGGGTTTTGACTGTTGCCTGACTATGTATGTATACTAGTATTGCCTGTAGTCGAAATTCGACCAATTATGCTTGTAAAGTAAGGAAATTCAACTTATTTTTCACGTAATTAATTGGAATTTTTTTATATGAAAATTCTTAATTCTTCATTCTTACATTGACGGTATGAGGAAAAGAGGGGGGAAAATGCAAAGAGGAAGCATGAGGGAATTAATGACAAAAATTTAGTTAACATGTTAAAACCGTTAAAGGTAAATAATTCAATTATTATACGGTAGAATAATATAACCAAAAAATAAAGATAAATGATAATTCCATTTGAAAGAAATGGTGGTAAACCACTTACAGACAGAAACACAAAAACTCTACTGGATAGCTATTGATTGCATAGTCATTCTTCTTTTCTTCTTCTTCCTTTTATCAGCGAGGCTATGATCCGAAAACAAGGGATCACAACCCTCCCACTTCACCGCATTTTTACTGATCCGCCTGTGGGGTTCGCCTATTTGACCTCAGAAAATACCGACAGGCCTGCCGATTTTGGATCACTCGGTTACTGAAGCCAATGAAATGCCGATGTCGTCGCATTTGTCTGATCCAGGCATTTATAGGCCTGCCTTTCCTACATCGCGATGTCTTTGGAATGATTGCATACTCATTATCACAAATGATTGTATCATAGGTAAGGTTAGGTTAGGTTGGCTGTCCACACGAGAATGCAGATACACTTAGACCAGTGAAGGTCCTTTGTGATACCATGGATCAACCATTAGGCCACTCAGGGACTAACAAAACCAACCGGAGCTTTTAATAAAGCGATGGATGCTCATCACGTCTAAGGACGCCAGATCGCCGAGATCGTCAAGGAAGGGGGACCCTAGATGGAGCATTCTTTTATGCGACAGGGCTGGACAAGTGCATAGGAGGTGATGGATGGTTTCCTCCTTCTCCTCGTCCCTGCAGCTTCTGCAGAAGTCATTGGAGAAGAGACCAAGTCTTTTGGCGTGTTGGCCTATAAGACAGTGTCCAGTGAGAACACCGACAACGCAGCTGATTTGTGTTCGCTTTAACTTGACCAGATCGGCACTACGTTTTTGATCCAGCTTAGGCCAGATCTGTCTCGAAATGTGACACGTTTAACCGTTTTCTCATCTGAGGTTGGTCGTGCTAATAGCGTTCAGCTTCAGTGGATACTTACATGTAACGAGGGGCATAACCGAGGCTTGCCTGTCAGGCAGAATCTTTAGAGTGATACCCTGTCTGGCGAGCTCGACAGCCCTGCAGTTTCCTGGAATGGCCCTGTGGCCTTGCACCCAGCATAGGTGAATGTTGAACTGCTCTGACATCTCCATAAGAGATAAACGACAGTTTAAGACGGCATTTGAAGTGAAGGAGAACTATTCCAAGGCCGCACAGGCAGCCATCTGTTTGCCGAAAATATCTAAAGGTAGCAGGTTGAACAAGATGTCCAGTGCCGCGGAGGGAGTAGTTCTTGGTGCACCACTGATGCAAATGCATGCAGATCTTTGCACCCCAGCTAGTTGGGTGAGATGGACAGCCCTGTCAAGAGCAGACCACCATACGATCACGCCATAGAGTAGTATAGGCCTGATAACGGACGCGTACAGCCAATGAGTGATTTGAGGTTTCAAACCCCAGCTCCTACCCATAACCTTTTTACAGGAATAGAGAGCTATATTAGCTTTCTTGATGCGTTCTAGTAGATTGGCTTTCCAGTTCAATTTACTATCAAAAATAAGACCCAGATATTTTGCGTTTTCAGAGAAGGTGAGACTGGTGCCATTTATCTTAGGATGGTCTATGAGGGGAACTTTATATTTCCTCGTGAAGAGAACGAGTTCCGATTTATGGGGATTAACCCCCAGTCCACATTTGGAGTCCTTTCTGGTCAGCCGAAGTTGAGCATATTGAAGGATTTCCCTGAGAGTGTCTACCGGAGGCAGCAATAGCAATATCACCAGCATAGGCGATCACTCTACAACCTGACGTATCCAGGTCCATCAGTAGCTCATTTACTATTATCATAGCTGTGATAAATTTTCGCTGAACCTGGCATACGATTGAGTATATCGTTATTTATTAAAACGCAATCTTGATTTTTTGGTGCTAAAACAACTTTATTTAAAATGCGTTGTGATGAAATGTTTTCTGCAATGTTGCCATAAATATCATTAATCATATTATTGTAATCGCCAACTAATTGCTGTGGTATTTCAATAATATTTTCACCAAACTGAGGAAATTGCTTTGCTTCCGTTACCAATTTGTTTTAAAAATTCAACAAACTCTAATTCATCTTTAACTCACTTTCTTTTGAGTTAAAGTGACATGATAAAATGTGGCAAACTCATTCCAACTTGGAACGCAGTTTTCAAGTAATGTTGCACGTGATCCATGTGAAACAACCAGTAAAATTTGTCGAAAATCACCGCACTAAACAATAGTTTTTTACCTCCAAACGGTTTATATAAATATGTTAGCTTCATCCGTACAAAAATCTCTAATAATCTGTATAACTTTTAATGCTTGAAGTGGACACATGGAAACTTCATCAATAAGAATCAACGAAGATGAATTATGTATTGACCATAGTTACTATTTGTTGTAATATTGGCCACTGAAGTTTCCAAAATTGGAATGTGTAATTTAAACACATTGTGTAAGGTTCTTCCTCCAATTAAAAGAGTTGAAGCTATGCCACTAAAGGCAGTGCAATGCAACTAAAATTAAGTGAATTTAATTTATAAATAATTGCAGTTTGCGTGAATGTTTTACCGCAACCTGCATGAGTAGCTAAGCAAAAACATTTAAGCTAGTGCCGTGATACTGAACTTCATGAATAAAGCGATCAATTATAGTTATAGCTCTTTCGTAAAGTCCATTAAATTGTAACTCTTCTTGGATTGGATCGGAAGTATTTGCTCCATAAAATTGTGTCATTAACGTTGGAACAGGTAATCCAAGTAATTGACACGCCAAATTGTGACCATTCAAAATATCTTCAATTTCTAATAGAGCTCTATTAAAAGAAATTTCCTCATTGAATTTTCTGAAGAAATCTTCGCAAAGAAATAATAATTTTAAATTCAAGCCCCAATGCTAACGCATTTGCTGGTGCATTTAATGCACAAATAACAGCAAATAAATGACGCATTTGTTTTGGCAAATTGTATTCCTTTGCTTCATTTAAACATTCACGCAATTCATTGTCATTTGAAGCAATACTGTGAGCGTTATACGCTTCAATAAATGTGTTGTAAACAATCCCATTGTAAGTTCTAACATCCTCAAATAACTTAGGACCACAAACATGTAATAATAGCAAACGCAAATGAAAAGCTCTACGTCCTTTGGAGACACTACGTACATGCGTGTAATGATTTTATCACCACCACGTACTTTCTTCTTCCATTTATTTTTCACTATCTATCCAAGTATAGTGCAAAGGAATTTTAGTATAGTGATATTCGTTCGCCGATGGATCGCTTTCATTTAATGTAAAGAATGATAACAATTTGGTTTGTTTAGCATTTTCAACTGCATCCCATTTTTGTCCCACTCTTAAGTAAACATTCTGTCTACGTGGTAAATGAATATCAAGCCTAATGATAGTGTGCGATTGAAAATGCATTGGAAATTCATAAATACGTCATATCGCTTCAGTTGATCCGACATAATGGCCATTAAAAAAATTGCTCACTTCAAAGCTCATACAGCTTTCATTTGCTATGCTGTTGAACGATGCGAGGGATAATTAACAAACAGCGAGTGAAACAACGCATGCATAACTTTTTTTTTGTTTTTGCAATATTTTCCCGTGCAGGAAAAGCAAAGAAAGTTAAAAAGCGTTTTGTATTGGGAAATCGTGTCTATATGCTCACTTTATTTGACCTGACTTAACGGCAACATACACACATGATTTTTATTTTTTTGTGCACATCTATGGCACAGTATCTTTTGAATGATATAAGCTCCATCCCCCTCTTTTTATAATAAATACTAAAAAACGTACGATAAGATTCGTGTTCACGTATTGATAAATAAGATTAGTATAGCAAGATGAAGATGCTTCGCATGACAGCAGGAGTGACAAAGCTTGATCGAATAAGAAGTTCGAAGATCCATGGTAGCTTTCACATCAAGGGAACCATTGTACAAAAAATAGAGCACGACCGGCTCAGCTGGTATTACCACGTTCAAAGAAGAGATCATTTGAGCCCTGTTAAAAGGCAATATCAATGCACGTTCCAAAGACATCGCGATGTAGGAAAGGCAGGCCTATAAACGCCTGGATCAGACAAATGCGGCAACATCGGCATTTCATTGGCCTCAATAACCGAGTGATCCAAAATCGGCAGGCCTGCCGATATTTTCTGAGGTCAAATAGGCGAACCCCACAGGCGGATCAGTAGAAATGCGATGAAGTGGGAGGATTATGATCCCTTATTTTCAAATCATAGCCTCGCTGATAAAAGGAAAAATAAGAAGAAGATTACTAAAGCAAGATCATCTATTGTATTCATGGAAAGCCAGGCTGATGTATTTCGAATTGCCGTAATTTCCACTTGAAATATGTTTAACTGATCCGGAATTCTGGTGGTATTTTTTATATCAGGTGAGCTGGAAAAGCCTCCTGCTACCATACCACATGCCACATGCTACAACGGTTACACTGAACGCCTTGAGGATTGATAACTCTCTCTACTGCTGGATTGAATAAATGCTTGTAAGCATCCACGCAAAGGGAGTAAGATAACTAGATCTGTATGCAGAGGCACCCCCTAAGGGAGAGCTCTATCACCACCTCCTTGGTTATTAGTAGTAAATGAAGTACTCAAGATTCTGGAAAGGGATAAGTTCAGAGTTATAGCATATGCAGATGACATAGCAATAGCCATATCGGGAAAGTTCTCCCAACAATAAGAGACCTGATGGATTCAGCTCTCAAAAAACTCGTCAAGTGGAGGAACAGGATCATTAATATACGACCATTTCTTATACAGATACAGCAGTTTGAAAATCGGTTACATTTATGAGCAAAAATAATCACAACTAAACATAAAATTCGACAAAAAATATTTGTCCTCTTACTTACGAGTCCATGAAGCAATTATTTCTAAGTATGCTATAATCTTAATCAATAGAAAAATGTTGTCACTCCACTCGAATGCACTGGTATGTGGATAAAATTCCTTCTATTACCTTCCCAATGCATTAGGGATATGTTTGGGGTACAGAATCTTCCTTTCCTAACCGTTTGTAACTCGTCTGTATGTTTTTGCCAGGCATTCGTTGCATTATTATACAGTTGACTATTATTTACCTTTGTTTGTCATGTCCTTTCAATAACTCATATAAAGGATAAACTTTATACATATATACTCCTATATATATAAACAATTTACTCTATATTGGTTCGAGCGAAATTCTCAAGTTAATTATACGTACATATGTATGTATGTGCCCAGTCCTCGCACGATTTTATACTGCTATACCTGGCAAAATAATATATGTACCTATTGCAATGTATGAAGCTTTTTATAATATATCCTGTATTCAACTCAAAACAAATAGATTCTAAATGTATTCTCTTATCGCCTGCTCTACTATGCTTTTTTCTATATCCTTTTATATACAGACATTTCCGTTGAATGTTTACTGCTGTTCAACCAACGCGTATAGCCACAAAAAATATATATATTTATATTTATTCTGTACATGGTCCCCTGGTACTTCACCTTGAATTGAAGTGCAGTATTTGTTTAACCCCGCGCATAACGAAAAACAAATTGTCTGAAAATAGTCATCATATCATCCTTTAATATGAAAGAATAACAAATTTTAGGTATACCTAGAGTTTTTTGATAAAATTTAAAAATAAAACCTATTTTTACATGAGTCCATAAAATCAGAATTGATTTTGTCTTTCCACAGAAAAGGATAATCCACCATATACACATATGTATGCCCTGGAATTCGTGGTTATATTTTCATCGCGGATAATCTCAATCGCACCAATAACGGTCGTCACTACCCTTAGCATTAATATTCATACCTTATATGAAGCGTAAATTGTTTCGCGTAAAAAAATCTTAAAAACACTCTTACGACGATGTCCTTAAATTGTCCATGGGTATCTGTTTTCGAAAATAGATATCCCCGTCCATGAAGAGGACTCACCCAAATTATGACATAAGGAGTCTCATGATTTTCTTCTCAATCAACTTTCTTGCTTGTGAATGTGTCTAAATTATTTCCCGTTCTTGCTTGAATTGCATTCTTTTTACGAAAATCCTTTCCTCTCTGTCTCTGCTGGCGTGTTTGTGTGCTTTACTTCAGTTTATTACAATCAATGAAGCGTTTATGGGTGTTTTGACTTGACTCGATGCTGTCCTTTCTGTTCCTTCCTTGGGTGAAGTTGGGTAATAAATGATGTGCTATGGTGGTCAAGTATCGTGTTAGATAAGTAGCCATTAGAAGGATCTCTGTCGATTGATTTCAAAGTGTCTATTGGTACTTAATTGAAAATGAAGAGGGATAATGGCTGTGGTGGGTGTTAGCATAGAGTAAGTTTACTTGCGTGTTTGCGGATGAAAGTGTAATTTAATCGAGGAAAGGACTTTGAACTACTGGTATGATATGTGTTTTCTCTTGCCTTAAGATGTGGATACAAATATGCTGTAAAATAGTAATGTCGTCAACAGTTACTCTATGAGAGGTAGGTTGGTAGATATCTTGAAATGGGTGCGGGCGTATTTTAATGAAATTTCGGAATAAAAAGTTATTTTATTTTAGTGGAAAGTGTATTGTAGTAGAAGTTATTTAACTTTTTGAAAGTGGGGTTGGCTCGTCAGACAAAGGCTACAAAACCGATTAGCAATGTGTTGTTGAACCGGAGTTTGTGTCATATTTCACAACTGTGGTGGACAGGATTAAGATAATTTTTTATGGTCCCTAATGTGCAAAACACATGGTATAGTTGGAGGCTAGTTTCCATTTTATTTCAATACTAGGTGATGCCCGTGACTTTGTCTTCGTGGTAATATATGTGTAATATAATAATATTAACAATATATGCTTTTTAGCTACGGAAGGAAAAACATCAAAATATAGGTATACATACAAACTTAGCCATAAATTTGTGTCCATAAGTATGCAAGGAAATTTACTCCTAAGGGTATCTAATGTACAGTTTTATAATGCCAGTTTTATAAAACCTATTTTTTGTTTCTACGGGCTCCAAATAGTCCCCCAAATATAGGTTTTCTTATTTAAATTTAATGTGCAGGCATTAGACCCTATATAGTTTTATTGAAAGTATAGAAGACCGATAAAGCTAGAAAGGCATTATATTTTATGTGTCTGTTTCAGGCTAAACCCTAAATTTATCACTGAAGGTTTATATGCTTTGTCTTAACCGGAAAATTTTTCTGTTTCTTCTTGGCCAGATTTAAAATGTCGTTTGTGTATTTAAACGTTTTTTGTTCCATCTTATTGTAGCTTAGAAATCTTAGTCGATTCTCTGTCCTTTCGATACATATACAGTATTCGTATTCCTAGTAGGTTTGTCAAAATTAAATTTTTCAATGATAGAAGTACTTTGTGATATTGAAACGAAGGTGTCGAGATTATTTACATTTACTTTTACACTCTTGCGAGAATGTTAGAATTTGTAAAGCACTTTAAATAATTTGAGTCAAAACAACTTATGGCTATATGTTCCATAAGTGTGAAACGAATGGAGATAGACCTCCTTCCTCCCTTAAATTTGTTCTTGCCTGATCCAAGTACTATAACTATCACCTGGTAAATTAGCATTGTCATCCGACCAGTACCAACAGACAAGTTGAGTAAGCTATTCTCCTTTGTTGTAAACAGCCTTAGGGGTTATAGGCTTAACTCAAATCTTACACAGAAGAAATGATGAAAAAAGCAAAAATTAAACCCATCCAAGTTCACAATATGGATAGTCAAGCTACACTCAAGGTACTTCACAATATGCTAATCAGATCGATAACAGTCTTCGCATGCCGACAAACTATAAAGAGGGTCATCATTAATTGAGGAATTCAGCCATGCATCGGTAGTTATTCCTTTTGGTGTACTGCTGGGTAGTCAGAGGCGACATGTCATTTTATTAGCTTATGTATTAACTGAACATTGACCGATAGGTTTAATGGCCGCCAGACTGGGCACCAACTCACCTGATACAGAATAAATCGAAACTTTCAAACACTTGCCTTGCGATTGTCCCAATCTTCGTTCACGTCGCTGCCGATAAATGGGAAACAGATTTTTTGAAGAACTGTACGATCTGGAGCAAGTCCCACTCGGGAACATAAAATGTTTCATCAAGAGTACAGGTTGGTTTGATTCAAGGCCAACCGAGAGTCGACCAAATTAGAGATGGTACCACAATTTAAAGCGAATCACAATGGACTAAAAGATCCCTTTGCAAGAACCCTCTAAGATGCACTTCTCTCATCTCATACCATACCATACCATACGTAGATTTAAGTAATTAGTTTCGATAAAGCTCCCGAATATAAAAACTATGGTTGTGTACGATTGAATGAAGACACAAGGAAAACTAGCGGCCATACAAAATACGGCCAACGTTGCTACTCCAGATGCTCTTCTGACAACCCACACTACATCGCTGGAAACATTACTCTATTTTCTTCTGCTAGATTTACAAATATTGTAAAACATGAAGCTGGAATCAGTGCTCTAAGACTCACAAGCTTCATGGCTTTTTCAAGAATAGCATTGTGGGGTACTGCTCTATTCTCAATGTCTAATGTTGTTTTGTCCAGCAAAATGCTAGTGAAGATTTAAATGAAGGATTGTGTTTCCAATTTGTTTGCTCGAAATGCGTATTGACAAGCAAGAAAAACTTTTTATTGTTTTCTGGGATTCGAACATGGAATCTCACGCGCAGCGGCCCGACATATTAACCACTGCGCCATGGCGCCCACAATAGACAGACATAATTGTGTGGTAGTAAAGGACTTTGCCTGAGGCATGGACTTTGTCAAAATCGGATGAGGGTGCTTTTGTTTGCTTTGAGAGAAAAGTTCTGTGGTGATCTTTGGTCCCATCTGCATAGACGACGAGTGGAGGAGAAGGTACACTGCTGAAATATACGGCCTATCTCTTTGGTCCCGTCAAGGACATCGACTTAGTCAGAAGAGTTCACATACCGCGACTAAGGCGGCGCAAACAAATGAAAGGGTGACCTCAACCAACTTGGTGTGCACAACTGGACGCAGCTGGCTCGTAACCGGGCTGGATAGAGAGGTTTCTTGGTTGAGGCACAGATCCACCCCGGACTGTAGCGCCACCTAAGTAAGTTAGTAACACAACCCTATATCTTCTTATTTATGCAGAAATGTAGCATTTCATACGCTGTAGAGAACATTTTCCCACATCCAAGCCATCTTTTATAAAGCATTGTACTTACCAAGCTAACATGAGTGCATTGCATTTATTTCCGACTTTTATACCGCTTTACTTTTTAATATTCTTATTCTTTACTTACTTAGGTGGCGCTACAGTTCGGGGTGAACCTGGGCCTCAACCAACAAGCCTCTCCATTTAGCTCGGTCTTTAGCTAATTGCCTCCAGTTGCGCACTCCAAGTTGGTCGAGGTCCCCTTGAACTTGTGCGCGCCACCTACGGCGATAATTCCCTCTACTGCGTCGTCCCTCGGGGTTAGATTCGAAGACTCTGCGGGCCGGAGCGTTGGTGTCCATTCGCTCTACATGTCCTAGCCATCTCAGACGTCCAATACGCAGTTTTTTGACTAGGTCGATGTCGCTGTACAGCTCGTATAGTTCGTGATTGAATCTTCTCCTCCAAAACCCGTCAACGCAAACGGGACCGAAAATCTTACGAATAATTTTTCTCTCGAAGCGACCAAGGATATCTTCATCCTCTTTTAATAAAGTCCATGTTTCAGCGCCGTAAAGCAGGACTGGGATGATCAAGGTCTTATATAGAGTCTCCTTAGTTGTTCGAGATAGGGCTTTACTGTTGAATTGCCTTATAAGCCCAAAAAAACAGCGATTGGCAAGAGTTATTCTTCGAATAATTTCTGCGCTGATTTTGTTTGCTGAATTTATAGCAGAGCCAAGGTAGACAAAGTCCCTTACTACCTCGAAGTTATAGCTGCCCACGGTGACGTTTTGTCCAATTCGTCGATGTTGGTTTTCCCTTCTAGTTGACAGCATATACTTGGTTTTGCCCTCGTTTATCGCCAAACCCATTTTGGCCGCTTCCGCCTCAATGCTTGCAAAAGCACCGGTGACAGCCCGCTGAGATCTTCCGATAATGTCTATATCGTCGGCGTATGCAAGCAGTTGTACAGACTTGTAATAGATTGTGCCTCCGGTGTTGGCTTGTGAGTTCCGCACAATCCGTTCAAGTACAATATTGAAGAAGTCACATGACAGCGCGTCACCTTGTCTAAAGCCTTTTTTGACATCAAAGGTCTCGGTGAGGTCATTACCGACCTTGATGGAGCAGCGAGCGTTCTCCATCGTCAGCCTGCACAGGCGGACAAGTTTGGCAGGGATGTCAAAACTAGACATGGCTCTATAAAGCTCTTCTCTATAGATGCTGTCATAGGCGGCCTTGAAATCGATAAAGAGGTGGTGAGTATCGATTTGGAATTCTTGGGTTTTCTCCAGGATCTGCCGAAGTGTGAAGATTTGATCGATGGTGGACTTTCCTGGCCTGAAACCGCACTGATAGGGTCCAATCAGGCTGTTCATAAAAGGTTTCAGGCGTTCACACAATATCGCAGAAAAGATCTTGTACGCGATGTTGAGGAGACTGATGCCTCTATAATTGGCGCAGTTGAGGGGGTCTCCTTTCTTGTGGATCGGGCAAACGATGCTGAGATTCCATTCATCAGGCATACACTCCTCTGACCAAATATTAGAAATGAGTTGGTGTATGCACTCTACCAATTCATCCCCAGCTGCCTTGAAAAGTTCGGCCGGTAAACCGTCAGGTCCAGCAGCCTTGTTCGATTTTAGCTTGGATATTGCTATCCTCACTTCGTTTTGGTCAGGTGGCCGGAAATTTTGACTATCATCGTCCATGTTGAATGGTTCATTCTGCCTGACAGCGGGATGTTGGTCTTCGTCGCCGTTATACAGTCTGCAGAAGTAGTTTTTCCATATTCTCAGCACCGACTGTGATTCTACTACGAGGTTTCCATTCTCATCTCTACAGGTTTCTGTACGGGTATTACTTCTCTGACACGTTCTTTTTACCTTTTGGTAAAACTTCCGTACATTGTTCCTGGAGTATAGACTCTCGATATTCTCAAACGCGCGCTTCTCATGCTCTTTCTTCTTCTTTTGGAGAAGCCGATGTTCTTCCCGTCTCTTTTGCTCGTAGAGCTCACGAGCAGCTCTCGTCTTCCTTTGCAGCGCCGCTTTGTATGCCTCTTGTTTTGCTGCATGCACTCGCCGGCATTCTTCGTCAAACCAGGGGTTTCGCGGTGGTGGGCGAGCGAGACCCAGCACATCAGTCGCGGCGTTTCTGATGGCATGTTGGCAGCGTTGCCACTGGTCTTCGGCACTTGATGCTGGCGGTATAGGGGTGATTGAGAGATTTCGGGATACGCGTTCAGCGAAGAGTCTGTCTGTTATTCGTCATGTGCTATATCCCTAGTGAAAGTTTTGAAACCTACATTAGCCATAAAAAGCAAATAATGGTCATTATATGCATTTGTTCACTGTCCCACAATAGCATATAATGCCTGCATTGTGCATTTTATCGTTCTCAGGTCCTTGTATTTTGGTCATATTTTAATGCATACTATTTCACTGATTTATAGTGAAAAAATGAATCTTTTTTCTTTAAACAAACATTAATTATTCTGTTTGGATAATTCTCACATCATCAATCCGGTACAATGTACGTACATAAGGCGCGTTTCCTTACAAAATAATCAATTTTATTTTGCAAGGTGTTAATTGAAATTGCATTCAAACACAAACACACTCTTTTCATAAAAATTGTCCTACAAAAAAAAATATTAATAAACTATCACTTGCCTCGACGCAATAAAATATTCGTAAATCGATTGTCAGATACAATGTGCCCTTATCAATTACACACGTGTGTATAAATCTGAACATGTTTTTTATTTACATGTTGATATTAAATTTCATAACAAACAATCAGTGTTGTGTGCTTCTGAATGAGGAAATTGTTTTCGCCCATAAACGGCTGGGTACTGAGGTACAACTTACATTTTGTAATATTCTGAAATACATATTTTGAACTTTAACTTGAAACTATTCCTCAGCAACTTTGTACATACTGTCTTTTGGGTGCCTTTCATCATTCAGAGAATGTATTTTTAAAATGTTTTGTATTTGGAATTATCCCATCTTATCTTTATTCTCAAATAGAATCCCCATACCCATAGAATGGCAGCACAATAGACTTGTAGTTTCAGGTGCTTGTTATCCATCTAAGATGACCCACCTATCAAATACATTCACAACCTAAATCTTGAAATGTTGTTTCTCAGCTGCCCCCCTTTGTTACTCCGGAAACACTGAATTATTAAACCATTCCTTTCTTTTTTCCAAAGAATACTTATTTATTAGAGCCAACGTGACTTTAAAATTGAGATACTTTGAAAATTTCATTGCAATGGTCATGAATTATGAGTATGAATATCAGATAAGATACCTATTCAATTATCTGACTATTTAGAAAAAAACAATCCCTTTTTGCCCTACTAATGGTTTTGTATTTAGTTTGAAATTAATTATTTATTTATGACTTCCTGCGGGAGTATTTCGATTTATTAATAGAAGCGGGGATGGGTAAATATTTTCAGGAAAAATTAAAATCCTGCTGAATGTTGTTTGCTTGAAACCAGAATCTAATCGACTGGCCCATCTGGCCTTCATATTATCATTTTAAGAGTTCAGAGAGCAGATTTTCCTAGCTATCTCTTCGTTTGTAGCTCATGAGGCTTACTGCGAAATATAATTTTCACTGAAGCTTCGGTAACGTCGAACAGAATGCCTTCTTCGTCAAAATACATGACAATACATTGGCTTGTGATTCGTTTGGACTACGAGTGCTGAATGGTACAAGTCTGAGTGACAAACAGGGAGAGTTCACATTTGTGGGAGGACCAGAGACATCCGTCAACGATTATTGTTTAGCAGGAGGTAAATGGGGCACCCTTATAACAGACTTCGAAGTGAAGCAAGTTCCATATTCAGATCATTTCCCTATTGTTGTGACCTTTGAGCTGATAGTAACGGGTGACTTGGGTACAACGAATATGAATCTTCTCCCGAAGCTAATATGGAACAAGGCTAAAGCATCGGCATATAGAAGGCAATTGGAGGAGCAGCTACAATCCGGGAATTATTTGGACTTCGACAGAATTGAACATATTATAAAGGAATTATTTCCAATCAACAACCAACAAAATTACAAAAAACAGCGATACAAAGAACCTTGGTTTGATAATGAGTGGAGTAAGGCGAGGCGACTGTCGTTCAGATGGCTGAAATTGTTCCGGATTTTTAATGAATCTGCAATAAAAAATTCATACATTAAGGCTAATATAGAGTTTAAATCAGAGGCTCGAAGACTAGTGCAGTGTAATAATCCCTCAGAATTCTGGCAACTGGCTAAAAGACTAAATGGTGGAAATTACGTCATAGACAGGGCACTAAACCTAACCGTCCTTCAAGCTCATTTTAAGAGGCTTCTGAACCCATCTGGCAGTACGCTTAAAATGCAGTATGCCATGCCTGGCTTCCAGAACGAAATGTTCGATAGGCCAATTGTATTGCAGGACGTTGTTGAGGCACTTAGTAGTCATAAGGATGGTAATGCTGCAGGATCGGACGGGATACCTGCCGAATTCTACAAATATGGTACTAGCGAACTGAACACGAATCTTACCTACTTGTTCAACAACGTTTTAGAAAGTGGGATAATACCACAGCGCTTCAAGGAAGCCCTGATCTTTCCGATTCATAAAAACGGTTGTATAACGGACCCAGGGAACTACAGAGGCATTTCATTCTTAAATGCGTCATATACAATTTTTATATCGATATTGCAAAGTCGACTTACTGCATGGATAGATACCAATAATCTGCTCAAAGAATATCAAGCGGGTTTCCGACCAGGATATTCCACTGTTGATCACGCGTTTGTTTTAAATAGTATTGTGGACTCCTTTCTCCTGAGGAATAGGAAACTATATGCATTCTTCGTGAACTTTAAGGCAGCTTTTGACTCAGTGGACCGAAATGCTTTATTCTACAAGCTCTTTGGCATGGGCATGTCGCTGAAGTTCGGACGTGTGATTAAAAATCTGTACGAGGATGGTTTCGTTCGGGATCAGGGGTAAGGCAAGGTTGTGCTCTCAGTCCAAGTTTATTTGCACTCTTCATTGAGGATATAGTGGATTTTTTACCTGGACGGGTTGAATATGGAGGTGTATTGATTAAATCCCTTCTCTTTGCAGACGACGTAGTGCTTTTGTCGTACTCACCCGAATCTCTACAGCTTACAATAAACCGACTCTCCGAATACTGCAAAATGTGGAATCTGGTGGTAAATTTGAGTAAGTCTCAAATAATAATTGTTAAAAGAGGTGAAGGCAGAAACTGCGCGAATGAAAAATGGCACTTTAATGGGGAAACTATCCAAGTGGCGAAGGAGTATAAGTACCTCGGAGTATATTTTACGAGAAATCTTAATATGGAAAGGCACCTCAAAGAGAAATTGTCGAAATCGAAAATAGCCATCAACATTGCTTGAAGAAAATGTTTCAACAACAAATATATAGCTCATAGCAGCAAATATAAAGTTTTTGAATCAGTTTCGCGATCCATTCTCTTCTACGCTGCTCAAGTATGGGGAGGAAAACAATTTGAAACGGTGGAAAAACTCCTTAGGTTCTATATAAACAGAGCATTTAATCTGCCACCGAACACGCCAAATTACATGCTCATGTTGGAGATAGGCCTATCACCACTCTTTGTAAAAACCCTAAAGCTACAAGTGGATTACGTGCTTAGAGTACTAAACATGCCAGACTATAGAATTCCAAAGAAAGCAGCTCTACAATCTATAAGAAATAAAGCTGGATGGTACAAAGAGTGCCTGGAACTAGCTAGTGGATGTGGAATGGAGCTTAGTGTGGAAGATGCGAGGAGTTGGAAGCCTAAACTTTACCAATTAATCACGCGTGTGGATGAGCAGATTAGGGAAAGATTTCTAGAGGAGGCATCAGGGTCACTCCATAGAATAGTCTACAGCCGGTTATGCCACAACTTGCAGCACAATAATTACTTCCGGGATGAGTACAGCATAGAAGAAATAGCAACGGTCCTAAAACTGCGTGGAGAGCTCCTGAAACTGAATTATGTACCCCATAGGGATGAGCTACCGATAATCTGTGGCATGTGCAATTTATCTGAGAGGAAGGAAACTTTTCATTTTGTTGGCAAGTGCCCAATTTTGCGAGAAACAAGGAAATCTGTGTTTGGAAACGATGTCTTATTGGAGAACCAAGTCTTACAAATCCTTAATGAAAATAACGTCACAACACTAACCAGGTACTGCAAAATTGCTTTACAATACAGAGAAAGAGTTTTGAATGGAAACTTCTGAAGAAAAAGGAAAAGAAAAATAAGAAAAATAAAGAACTAATTAATTTCTGTGTTATTAGGCTATAATTAATAATTTATTAATAATTGCTAACTTTTTGTTAACAGACGACAATGCCATGCTAACCGATTTTTGTTTATACACTGTTTTGTTAAAATTTTTTAGTATAAAAATAAAAATCTAATCTAATCTAATCTACATTGGCTGCTGTACAGACTGAGGTCTAAATTCACACGTCGAAACGGATTGTATTGCAAGCACTTTGTTTGAGGCTTCACTGGCCACATTAAAATAAAAGCGTTTACTACAGCTTCGACCTCTTGGTCGGTTGCAAATCTCTGTCCTCCCAAATGTTGTTTTATGCTAGGGAACAGATGAAAGCGAAGACTAACACTTTCCAATCGCTGTTTTTTGGGGCTAATAAGGCAATTCAACTGTAAAGCTCCATCTCAAACAATTGAGGAGACTCCATATAAGAGGATAGTTATCCCAATTATGCTTGAAGACCCTGAAATATGGAAATTATTGACAGCGGATAAAGAAATCTTTGGTCAGTTCGAACCGATGCCATTAACTTATCCATCGCTAATTTAACTTTAGTTTTCTTCGAGGCTGGTGATCTAGATCTTTCCCACTCTTTTGATTGCTGCTTGATCTCAGGGGTAGGGTGAAGAATCCAGGTCTCATTTGTCGCCACAAATCTGTCCACGAAACATCGTCAATCGATTGCGTTTTTGTTCAACTGAAACAGTTTCGGAACCCATATTGCAGAAAGCTTGGAGAACCCAAGTAAATTTTAAACAATGTTTTAAGTCCATTCATACGAGATACCGGCGATGTCACCTGTCTCCATTATCTTCAATCTGTGGTCTCCCATGATCAGATCACAAAATTTCTCCATGTTTTCTAGTGCAGTTAAAATTTATGGTCTTCCACAGCGTGAGTCATCTTCAACGCTCTCTCGTCCACGATTGAATTCAACTATCCATTTTTTAACTTCTGTTTTCGAATAGAGCAGATGTCTCTAAAGTTACCCGCATATCTTTATGGATCTAGTAGTGAGTCTTTTTTTATATTTACTGTACATAGGAATGAAACTTCATAGAGACACTCTAAGAATGTTGGGAAATAGAGGGGGAAGTACCAATTTAGGATTAGAACTAACCGCCTGTCGGGTTCGCTATTATTATATTGTAATTAGAACCGCCCTATATTTGGCACAATTTTCTGGTTTCTCGTGAATTTTAAGGGGTCTTTGGTAACTATCCAGAATGCTGCATTGCAGTCGACTCTTATATCGGGTCGTAACATACGTTTTTCTTTTTTTGCGTCCCTGGACACAAAGTCATCCCTGGTAACGAAGCGGCTGACCAGCCTGCCGGACTAGGGTCCCAATCTCTTCACATTGGACCTGAACCCTTCTGCGATTTACCTACTAGCCAGATTTAAATAGAGCTATTTCGTTGGGAACGCGAACAAATGCTCTCACATTGGAATGCGCAACCCGGCCTAAGGCATTTCAAGAAATTTATTAATTTTTCAAAAAATAGAACTAGAGACATTCTATCAATGTGCAAACAGAATGTCAAGATCCTTACTGACTTCCTAACTGGACACTGCTCTCTCAACTACCACCTCAAGAAAATGGGTGGTATTAATCGGAAACGTGCCGTCTCTGTCTTGAAGATACGGAAACAGTCCATCACATACTCTGTGATTGTCCGGCCATAGCCAGACTGAGGCTAAAGCACTTTAACAGAGGCGTCACATCACATCATCTTAGCGAGTCCAAGTATCGGCGTTGGCTTGCAAAAGTTTAGAAATGGCAATTTTAACCCAAAGGATCAACTTCGTTGGGGAAGGTCAAAAGAGCTAGACGATGAGTTCCGAATTCCACTGTCGAAAGAAATGCCACTGTTACGTTAAGGGAACTCGCAAGATAACTCAATGTTAGCCATTTGACCATCCTTCGATACCTAACAAAACTAGCACAAGCCATAAAGTTGGGAAAACAGGTACCACACCACCTATCGCAAAATAATCGTCAGCAAAGAACTGATGTTTGCTCTGCGCTTCTGTTGCGTCACCATCAAGAGCCGATTTGAACTGGATTGTTACCGAAGATGTAAAATGCGTTTTTTAAACGCCGTCATCAGTGGTTTAGTTCAGAAGACAGACCAGCACAACATTCCAGATACAAATTTCACCCGCTTAATGTGTTACTGTGTGTATGGTGGGATACTCAGGGAATAAGCCACTTTGAGCTGTTCCCTTATAACCAAACTATCACCGCGGAAGTCTATTATCAACAGCTGTACAGATTAAAGTCGGCACTTTCTATTCCATCAGAATAACGCTCACCCTCATACAGCTAGGACCACTAGCACACGGTTACAGGAGTTCGGTTGAGAAAAAATGGTGCATCCGGCAAAGCTTCCTGAATGGAAAAAAAGTTAGATCAAAAATACTTATGCTGTTTTTAACCTGACACGTATGGTACTAGAACCAGAGTATGCAGGCATCCCGTCACCGGATTTTGTTTAGGTGTCACTAGCAATTTACCTATTAAAATATCGGGTACTAATTTGATACCCTAATTTGTAATTTGTGTCATTCTACGATTATATTACTGCTCTGTACCTCACATTAACATCTCTGCCCAAATCGATATCAAAATCACATACGTATGTCCATAAATTTACGCTGAAATTGCTTGCATTAAGTGAGTTTCGTTCAAAATTCCGGTCAAAGTAATTTGGATTCACTTCCCTCTAAAGTGCTTCAAATTAGCCATCCTTAAAACCATCGGCAAAATGCGTCTGCCAATAAATATCAACTGGAATCATGGCACTAGTCTGCCAAAAGTGATAATTACTCAACACAAATTTCCGCATATCAATTACCCGATTGAATTATGCTCATTCAATTAAGCCAAATTATTGGTTAAATATTATTAGGAGTATCACTGGCATGTCAACCTACATACATGCGTCGTCCATTCCCCGACTTAACCAGCCAACGCCACCCGCACAACACTGGCAACCCGCAACCGGTGATTACCAATCTTGTGGCATATGACAATAATTATCGTATTGTGTATTGTAAAACCTCAAAACCAAATTTAGAGGTCATAAATTATCCTACACGCACCTTAGTGCCTCTATCTACGAGTAAAGGGATAAAGTCAATTTGTTTATAGGCGTAGCTGTGTAGGTTGTGAGATGCACATCTCATGTGTACTATTTTACAAGGTTTTTGCGAGCGCAACCCTCTATACATACATACATATGTATGTTCATTCTCAGTAGGTGATTTCACCTTTTATATATTTTTTTTAAATTTGTGAAGGTGTGAAGGGAGGGAATTTTTGGTTTGCTGCTGTAATTATGAAAGTTTGCTTTTAGTCGAATATTTTTCCCCCGCGCACAGAGAATACCAAACGAGAACACGACTTTGCTTTTATGTATCAGTGATGATAACCACAAATTCTTCTAATAGAATGCGTCTGTAATTAAATTTTCGGGGATGTACATATGTTGAAAAATTTACCATCTTGTAAATTGGTAGGTAATACAGCCTTAAAGGCAAATTGCAGTGGTAAATTAGAAGGGAAACTTGTCAGTTGCGACTAGCTATGGTGATTAAAATATATCGCTTATTCAAACTAGGTGTGCTTATTAGATAATATCACAAGTCCATATTTACTATGTTTCTCTACTCAGGTTTAGAAACCCTGGGCAATTTTACACGAAATTATATTTCGCTAGGTTAGGCTTGCACTGAAATACCATATGTAAGGTTGATGTGTCTAACTATGATAACTCTTGGAGGGAGAATTATTGGGGAAAATTCGTTCTAGTATCTAATTGATTTATAAACAGGTCTTCACCATTCAAGATGCAAGATTTACACAATTTTCATGAAATTGATAATTTCCTCATAACGAGCCATAGAAAGCTGTTGGAACTCTCTAGAGAGTAAAGATTGGCAACAAAATATATATATGTATGTACGTATCGGTCTGACTACTGAATAAAATAAAATAAAAATAAATATTTGGCGCGACAGGTCTTCAAGTGCCAAGACTTACAGTTTTGTGCCGTATCTGAAGTGCGATTTGAGAAGCTTTTTCGTGACAGCAATACTCTCGGATACTTGTCAGACGCTCGCGAGAGGTGGGACCGTGAAAAAAACTTGTTGGTGTTTTCTGGAATTCGAAAATGGAACCTCACGCGCAGTTTTCCGACACACTAACCATGACTACCGAAATGTCCCAGAAACACACGAGTATGATATCGTTTGGCTCTAGGCCTCATGCGAATGGCACCGTCTTTTGCACGATTTTCAAGAAATAAATTCAGCTCCAAATTCATACTTAAATATGTAGATGTATGCAAGATTTAAATGGCCTCAAGGTGTTATGTTGGTTCTTATAAAGGGGTTTTGGGCTTTCAGTAGGGTAACTGTTATAGCAGCTGCTAAATTTGGCAGGTGTATATGGCATTTTCGTTCAGAATAGTTTGCCAAATCATCATGGAAAGAATATTTGACCGTGCCATATGGCGACCAAAACCATCGACTTATTGAAATTACAATTTGGCGGGAACGTGATTTTGCGAAATGGACCTGTCAATTGGCCTCCGCGGACTGTATAACGACGACGAAGCCCAACGTCCTGCTGTCAGGCAGAATGAACCATTCAACATAGATGATGATAGCCAAAATGTTCGTCCACTTGAGCAAATCGGAGTGAGGATAGCAATATCCAAGCTGAAATCCAACAAGGCTGCTGGATCTGACGGCTTACCGACCGAACTCTTCAAACCAGCTGGTAATGAACTGGTGGAGAGTATACACCAACTCATCTCTAAGATTTGGTCAGACGAGTGTATGCAAGAAAGGAGACCCCTCAACTGCGCGAATTATAGAGGCATCAGTCTCCTCAACATTGCATACAAAATCTTTTTTGCAATATGTCTTAATGCCTTTTATCAACAGCCTAATTGGTCCCTATCAGTACAGTTTTAGATCAGGGAGGTCCACCATCAAACAAATTTTCACACTTCGGCAGATCCTGGAGAAAACCCAATAAGTCCAAATCGATACTCATCACCTCTTTATCGATTTCAAGGCCGCCTATGAAAGCATTTATAGAGAAGAAGTATAAAGAGACATGTTTAGTTTTGTAATCTCTGCCAAACTTGTCCCTCTGCGCAGGCTGACGATGGAGTACACTCCCTGCTCCATCAAGGTCGGTAATGATGTCACATCATGCGACTTTTCAATATTGCACTTAAACGGATTGTGAGGAACTCACGAGCCAACACCAGAGGCACAATCCGTCAAAATTCTGTACAGCTGCTTACATACCCCGACGATATTGACATTATTGGAAGAACTTAGCGAGCTGCGTCCGGTGTGTTTGCAAGCATTGAAGCAGAAGCGGCCAAAGTGGGTTTAGCGATAAACGAGGGAAAAACTAACTACATGCTGTCATTAAGAAGGGACAATCAGCATCGACGAATTGGACAGAACGTCACAGTGAGCAGCGACGTAGTAAGAGACTTTGTCTACCTTGGTTCTGTTACAAATTTTGAAAACTACACCCGCGCAGAAATCAAGCGAGGAATAACTCTTACCAATCGCTGTTTTTTCGAGCTATTGAGGCAATAAACAGTAAAGCCTTATCTCGAACAACTAAGGAGACTCTATATAAGACCCAGATTACCCCCATTCGTGCTTTACGGCGCTGAAACATGGACTTTATTGAAAGCGGATGAAGATATCCTTGATCGAGAGAAAAATTGTTCGTAAGATATTCGGTCCCGTTAGCATTGACGGGATTTGGAGGAGAAGATTCAATCAGGAAATATACGAGCTGTACAGCGACATCAACCTAGTCAAAAAACTGCGTACTGGACGTCTGAGATGGCTAACCCCGAGGGACGACGCAGTAGAGGGCATCATCGCCGTAGGTGGCGCGCACAAGTTCAAAGGGACCTCGACCAACTTGGAGTGCGCAACTGGAGGCAATTAGCTAAGGACCGAGCTAAATGTAGAGGCTTGTTGGTTGAGACCCAGGTTCACCCCGAACTGTAGCGTTACAGTTAGTAAGTAAGTAATTGGCCTCCGAGATCATGCGAATTGACACTTCTCGACTACTCGTATTTTCTTTGGGGCCACCTAATGACATTGGCTTATGCGGATAAACCAACCACTATTGACCGCAGAAGCCAATATTTTAATTGCTGCTTACGATGTACAGCTCGATTTATTCGAAAAAGTGGTCAATAATTGGACTGTCAGCATGACCTTTGTAAAAGGTAGATGATTAAGAAGTACCAACAACTTGTTAATCATATATATATAAATAACAGGCAATGTTTGTATGTGTGTACCCCATAGACTCAAAATCTACTAGGCCGATTTCGCGGAAAATTTTGCAGTTAGTTCTTATTAGTGCCAGCAGTGTTTAGTAAGTGGTTTCGCTGACACATATACGAACGAGTACTGGCTTTAAATTGAACGACCTTGATATGCTAACGCCTTACCTCAAGGTCTGGTCCCCAGCCTTTACCGAATCTCCGTCTGTGCGAATAAAATGTACAATTTTCGTGTCCATTATTTCTTGAAGTCAATTATACAAAATTTTGAAGCATTCAGTAGTCCAAGTCAATTAGTTACTCGTCAGTACTGATTTAAATAAGTGCAGTTCTTAAAAAGGCTTTAAAAATGGATAAGATATTCGTAAGATTGAATATTGTGCGATAATAAAATACTCAAGAACAAAGGGATTTACTCCAAAATAAATAAAGGAAGAGCTGGATTCTGTTTATGGGGAATCTTCGCCATCATATACAATTATTCTGTATGCTCTAAGAGCTTTCGATGGGTACAGGACTCTCTTCAGGATGAGTCTTTCTCAGTTGGGCCATTATCTATGGTCACAAAATAAAATGTTAAACTTCTGAAACAAAAAAGAAATTTCAGCACAAACTGGATTATCAAAAACAACGGTTCTTAGAGTCCTACATGAGCATCATCGTTTGAGCTAGGTCAGCGCAGGATGGGTGCCACGAATCCTTTGTGTAGTTCAAAAACAGCAAAGTGTAGATTATTGTAAGCGACTTTTAGAGCTCCGTGGTGAAGACGAAAGTGAAGTCATCTGTCGGCTTGTTACTGAAAACGAATCAATGCTGTTTTATTATGATCCAATAGTAAAATGGGATTCGATGGAGTGACGCCGTCCTGATGAACAGCGCCAAAAAAAAAAAAAACGAGGGTATCAAAAAGTGTCCAAAAGGTAATAGCGACAATTCTTTTGGACTGTGAAAGAATTCTTATGGATTCTTTTTAAACGTGCAATACAGTGGTGACTGGTGATTATTATGTTTTACTGCTGCATAAACTTCGGACGGCTAAAATAAAAAAAAAACGCGAAATGGCAAGGGGTGTTCTTCTACCACACGACAATGCACCCATTCATATCGCTACTATTGAACAGGTATCACGCAAATATCTTCTTCTTCTTAGGTGGTGCTAGAGTCCGAGGTGGATCTGGGCCTCAACCAACAGACCTCTCCAGCCAGCCCGGTTATGAGCCAGCTGCCTCCAGTTGCGTACGCTTAGTTGGTTGAGGTCACCCTCCACTTGTTTGCGCCACCTACAACGAGGTCGTCCTCTACTGCGCCGTCCATCCGGGGTGGATTCGAAGACTTTCCTGGCTGGAACGTTGGGCTCCTTCCGCTCTACATGCCCCAGCCATCTTAGTCGCTGTATGTGAACTCTTCTGACTAAGTCAATTTCATTAATTATGCAGCATAGTACGGCATTGTACCTTCTTCTCCACTTGCCGTCTATGCAGACGAGACCAAAGATCTCTCGAGAACTTTCCTCGCAAAGTAACCAAGGGCATCCTCATCCGATTTTGACAAAGTCCATGCCTCTGCGCCATACAGCAAGACTTGGATGATTAGCGTCTTATAAAGGGTTACCTTATTAGTTCGAAATAGGGTTTTGTAACTCAATTTCCTTCTTAGCCCATAAAAACAGCGATTGACAAGAGTAATTCTTCATTTGATCTCCCCACTGGTGTCATTTGCGGAGCTCACCATAGGGCCTAGGTAGACAAAATCTTTACTACCTCAAAATTATATCTGTCTATTCTGGGGTTCTGTCCAAGACGCCGATGTTGGGTATTCTTTTTTTGTAGACAATATATATTTAGTTTTGCTTTCATTGACCGCTAGACCCATCTTCGCTGCCTTAATACTCGCTAACGCCTCACTGACGGCCCACTGAGTTCTTCCGACTATTTCAATATCATCGGCGTAAGCGAGTAGTTGTACAGATTTGTAAAAGATTTTACCTCTGGTGTTGACTTGTGAGTTTCGTACAATTTTTTCAATTATTATATTAAAGAGATCTCATGATAGCTTGTCACCTTGTCTAAGACCTTTCCTGGCATCGAACGGCACGGTGCTGTTTTTTCCGACCTTGATTTAGCAGTGAGAGTTCTCCATCGTCATCCTGCACAAACGGACAAGATTGGCAGGGATGCCGAGACTAGACATGGCTCTGTATAACTCGTTTCTTTACACGCCGCTATCATAGGCAACTTTGAAATCGATGAAAATATGATGTGTATCGATTTTATATTCATGGGTTTTTTCCAAGATCTGCCGTAGTGTGAGTATTTGGTTAATGGTGGACTTTCCCGGTCTGAAACCGCACTGATAAGGACCTGTTAGGTTGTTGACGATCGGTTTTAGGGGTTCACATAATACGGCAGACAGGATACGCAAATAAAATTTCATAAATTATATAAAATATCACTGCTACTCATGTTGCTATTAAGGTATACTAGGGTTGCGACGGAATTCCATCTCCAATTTACCAATTATTTTTTAAATTTTTTTGGAAAAGAGTAATACATTAGAAGATTCTTATTTTTATTTTAGGTATATATGATATTTTTCGATTTCATCTAGGGATTGAAAATGCAAGGTATTTTTATTTTACGATAATAATTTTTTTTTTAGTTTCGGCCCTCTCTAGTCGGCATTTATGAAGAGAGAATGAGGCACGCCGGCTAGAGCGATCCGTAAAATGCATCCATAAAACATGGAACAGTGAAAAACGGAAATTTTTTATGGTCATCCGGTTATAGTAAAGAAAATTTCTGTCAGTTTGGTTACTCTTGAAAAATATCGATGAGGTTTTAGGTTAAAGTTTAAAAACCTCATCGATATTTTTCAAGAGTAACTTTTAGGTTAAAGTTAGCTAGCTAAAGACACTTCTGTCCCAAGCTTCATCAAAAAATCTGACGGCTCGTGGGCAGAAAGTAGCGAAGAAGTTTTAGAAACGTTGATTGAAGCTCACTTCCCAGGAAGTAGATCGCCAATGGATTCCACTACTCATAGCTACTCGTATAATGGTAGGTCAATAGGGGACGATGTAGAAAATCTCATTACATGGGCGAATCTGCGATGGGCTATTATGTCATTCGCACCATTCAAGGCACCAGGCCCTGATGGAATTTTGCCAGCTATGCTGCAAAAAGCTCCAGCCAAGGTCAGAAACAGGCTTAGGGAAATTTTTAAACATTGTTTAAGGTCATGCTACGTACCAGTGGCATGGAGGGAAGTGCGGGTTATATTCATACCTAAGGCAGGCAAACCGAGCCACATTTCAGCGAAAGACTACAGACCCAAACTGCCTAAGCTAGCAGGGGTGGAGCTTTCCCTTTCGGATCGCGCCAGATATCTTGGTACAATGCTGGATAGGAAACTAAATTGGAAACTTAACATACAGGAACGAGTCCGCAAAGCATATAATGCTCTCTTCATCTGTAAGCGGACCTCGGGGAAAAAATGGGGCCTGAAGCCCGGAATGATGCACTGGCTATACATCATGGTAGTCAGACCCATCCTTACGTACGGGGCTCTTGTGTGGTGGAAGGCAACGAATACGAAAAACACACGGGATATGTTGGCCATGGTTCAAAAATCAGCCTGCATTGCCATCAAGGGTGCTCTACGCACAACACCTACGGCTGCACTCGAGATCTTCCTGTATCTTTTACCATTAGACCTACAAATCAAATTTCAAGCGGGCAACAGTGCGCTTCGGCTCACTAACGTTGGTCTCTTCAGGACTAATAACATAGGACACAGCTCCATTCTCAAGGAATCTTTTCCTGGAATCCCTGACGAATCGGACGATATACTTGGCACCTTAGACTTCGACACACCATACGAAGTACTGTATCCTATTAGAGAGGACTGGCAAAGGAAGACAGTCTCTGTCCACAACGAGATTGCAATATACACAGATGGTTTTAAGACCAGTGAGGGCACGGGGTCAGGTATTTACTCGAGAGATACGAACCTACAGGTGGCCCTGAGACTTCCGGACACATGCAGTGTGTTCCAAGCAGAGGTTCTAGCTGTACTTAAAGCTGCGGAATTACTTGAGATGGGATCAATATCCGATAAGAATATCGCCATCTACATTGACAGTCAGGCTGCGCTAAAGGCGCTAGAGTCTTACGTCACCAAATCTGAGTTAATCAGGAATTGCCGCACAATGCTTAGGGCATTATGTACGCAGAACCGAGTCAGATTATGTTGGGTACCTGGACACTGCGATATCGAAGGCAACGAGCAAGCCGACGCGCTGGCTAAAAGACGAGCGGGGCTCCTACGTAGCGATATAATTGGTAGTATTAAACCACCAGGGTGCGTGGCTAATGGAATTATCCGGGATAAAATCATTGACACGGCTAATCTAAGATGGTCAAACTTAGATGGTCACAGGGTGTCTAAGGCCTTGTGGCCTGTCTTAGATCGCAGAAAATCTGGGGAGATAATTAAGTTAGATAGATCGAGGATAAGAAGAGCGATAGGAATACTCTCTGGCCACTGTCTCCTAAGGAGGCATGCCATGAGACTAGGATTATCCGATACGGATGTTTGTAGGTACTGCGATGACCTACATGTCTCAGAGGATATAACTCATATACTCTGTGAATGTCAAGGAATTGCCAGGATAAGGCTAAAGTACCTGGGTAGATACTTCTTCGATAACTTGGAGGAGGTGAGGTCCTTGAACCATATCAAAGATCTCTTCAGATTTTGTAGGGAGATTAAGTGCTTGGAGGATTGGGTTTAGGTCTTTTGCCGTGAAGGTTTCCTAGGGATCGCGATGGGCCCACTTTGGTGCCTAGTGTTTTATAACAATCTCATAACCCTACCTAACCTAACCTAACCTAACCTAGGTTAAAGTTAAAACGATTTTTTCTGATAGATGGAATAGTGAGGAAAGGTAATATTTCAGTGGAGTGATTTTATTCCATTCTGTGCCAGCTGTTTAGAAAAATAAATTACGGTACGTGAAACAGTACAACTATAATACTTTTCTTAGAAAGTTTGACTTGATCTTGCATAGTAAGCCACAAGCCTGAACACAATGTTCCTCACACTAAAAATACAAAAAAAAAAAAAAACTGAGTTGTGGAAAAAAATTTCCGAAAATTTGGACTACCAACAAACAAACACGCATGCAGCGCTTCCCCACTGTGTCTGTACTTAACTACATCAGTGACCGATTTTTTTTGACAATGCTTCGTACTACAGCTTCAGCTTTACCATTGTGTTCGGGCTTGTGGCTTGCTATGCAAGTTTAAGTCAAACTTTTAAACTGCTTGATGGACAAGCTCTTATTCAAAAGATAAATACGCCGTATATAGCCAAAAGTGCAATAAGAAATGCAACACTAACCGAACTTAAGAAATAAATAAAGAAATTTAAACCTAAGAAGGCTCCTGGATATGACCTAATCACGGGAGAGGTTTTTAAAGCACTACCAAGAAAAGCTATAATTAAACTTCTGTTCATTATAAACGCCGCGCTTAGACTAGAATATGTTCCCAGTGGCCGAAGTCATAATGTTCCTTAAGCCCGGAAAACCGCCGAATGAAAAAAAACGTCTTAAAGACAGATTTCGCTTCTTTCAATCATATCCAAAGTGTTCGAGAGAATATTGATTAGGCGAATACAGCCGGTTATAGAAGAAAGGCATCTCATTCCAGATCATCAATTCGGATTCAGAAGTAAGCATTCTACAGTTGAACAAGTGCATAGAATAACACATGTAATCGAAAAATCTCTTGAAATAAAAAGGATTTGTTCAAGCGTATTCCTTGACATCTCTCAGGCTTTTGACAAGGTCTGGCATGAAGGCTTAAAGTTTAAATTACGACAAGTTCTGCCAGACACCTATACAATATTTTGAAGAACTACCTTACAACTATTCCGCGTCAAATGTAGGAACGAATATTTAGATTTTATGGAAATAATGGCTGGGGTGTCGCAAGGAAGCGTACTTGGTTCAGTTTTATATCTATTATACACTCGTGATATACCGCAAGTAGAAGGTACTAAGCTAGCTACATTTGCCGTCGACACTGCTATCTTGGCAGTAGGTAAAACGGTCGAAGATACTATAGGAAAACTGCAAGAAGCTTTGGATAGAGTAAATGAATGGACAAACGTTTGACGAATCGCACTCAACGAAACCAAATCTGTTCATGTAAATTTTGCTTATAAGAAAATAAATAATTTGCCGATCTTTTCAAACTCGGTTCAAATCCCGTTTGCAAACGAGGCTAATTATCTTGGAATGACACTTGATGCAAAACTGAAATGGAAAACGCACGTTAAGAAATAACGCAAAGAACTAGATAATAAATATAGAGAAATGTATTGGTTACTTGGAAAATATTCCAAGCTTAATATAGAGAACAAATTGCTTTTATATAAGCAAGTTCTAAAGCCAGTATGGACATATGGTATACAACTCCAGGGTTGTACCAAAATAAGTAATATTAAAATTTTACAAACTTTTGAAAACAAAGTGCTAAGAGGTATTGTAAATGCGCCATGGTATATTAGAAATAGCGATATCCATAGAGTTCTTGGCATTAAAACTATAGAAGACGAAATTCAAACCTACGCGAGAAAGCATAGAAGTCGACTAGAAAGTCACGTAAATATTACAGTCCTCCAAGTTTTGGATGAAAGAAATTTACTACGCCGTCTACAAAGAACCAAACCTTTAGACCTAGCGCGATAAGTAACCGCGTCTAAACTGCGGAGCTAGCAGGAACTTCTAATGGGAAGGTACCTGCAAAACGTCCTTATTTCCTGAAGTGAAAACTACTTGATAAGTCGAATACTTAGTTGTAGTAAAAAAAAAAAAGCAAGTCTGTTTTGAAGGGAGGTTTTTTAGTGGGTAAGAATCCCACACTACTATGAGCACGCGCTGTCGATCCTCATAGTGTCTTGTTGAAGATTTTCACCTACCCTCGGAAAAAAAAAAAAGTTTAAGTCAAACTTTCTAATAAAAGTGGTTGTACTGTTTTACGTACCGTTATTTATTTTTCTGAACAGCTGACACGCAATGGGCAGTAAGTATCACAAAAAACTAGAACAAAATCTGTACGTATTCATTTTTCTGATGTTTATAGCCGACGCTAAGCTGAAAGTCTTTGTTGTCGATCTATTCCTTAATTACTCCTGTCGGTGCTGCAGATCTTATTCGTGCTGTATGTTAGATCTATTGCGTCAATCAGTAGTTCAAATATTTTTTTTTACCAGGTCTAAGTTTCAAGCACTGTGTAATTTTGAAGCAAACTATAGACGTTCTATCAACATATACCTGTAATTTTCAGGCAAACTGTGAAATGGTTATGGATTTAGTGGGAAGAATATGCAAAGGTGTTAAAAAGGGCTAATTCGGGCTCTGTTAGGCAAATATCTCAGTCAGACAGTCTTCAGCTTTTATGATGTCCTCTTTTACAGAAATCAAAGCCTAGCTATTCAAAAATAATTCGTCGTGGCTCAGTGGTTAGTGTGTTGAACCACAAAAGCGAGAAATTTCGAGAACGTTTGTCATTCAAAAAAAAAAAGAAAAGAAAAGACATTTATAATTTATTTTTTAAGATACAAAAATTCCTATCAGTAAACTAGGGATGTACCCTTGAAATAAGTAATGTGCTTCTGCTAGATATATCATATAAAGTTGTTGCTGCTGTTACTAAGAACGTTTTATAAATAGTTTCACTCCCACCCTCTGGATACACCCACAAAAGTTCATACTCATTTATTGAAGAATTTGGGATTCAATTTCATTTCCGTATTTGTATTTCTTTGTAGGTAGAGCGATGCCAACTTCAAATTAACTCAAAGGGGTAATAGCTATAACTCGGAGCACAAGTAAAATATGTTAAACTTATCCAGAATGCAATTAAAATGCATTCCTCCGAACTAACTCAAAAGTAAACAAATTAGTACCATAATTCATGCACTCCTATGACCTCTTCTAATGTAAATTGCTGTAAGGTCACATTTAGTCCCACATATCTCTATCCCAAAAGCTAGAAAATTAATTGAAATTATTCTACTAACACCTGTTGAATGTCACCCCGTCCACCCAATACTGAGACTATATACAGCCCACTACTGTGTCTGTGGCAAGACAGTGGCATATAGATTTTATGGTCAAAGCACACCGTCCCATCCGTGTAATTTCCATCTAGAAGCACAGTTTCCGTACAATAATACCAAGCTAAAGTTAATTAAGTGCTTGACACAATTTTCACACAAAATTAGCTGCAATGTTAGGTTAGCGAATTTATAGCATTTGTGCGTAATCCTCTGGACGGGCTGCCGGCCGCTGTATGTTTGGGCAAATTAGACTGCCTTCCTACTGACTGTTCATGTTAATTAAGTTCAGCAAAAAACCGGCAGTTCATACGCAGTGCTTTGAACAAAAAGGACAAAAAACACGAAATTGAATTAATAACATCCAGTTAGGAGACATTTTGATTAAATGTATCTGCTAAGTCAATATTTGGTCGTTAGACACTGATAACCGGCCGCACAATTTATTGCTTTTCGTTGGACGACGCACACGTGTGCGTTTTGGTAATTTAACCTCGGGGGAAATTATAAAAAAAATAAGAACAACAACATAAGCAGAAGAGTCCTTTTTAGCGTCAACTTGTGTAATGTACTACCGAAGGTGGTAATTAAAAGTGCTTAACGTATTTTGGTAGTTCGTATGGTAAACCAGCAGTGACGTACAATCATACATATATGTATCTGGTGGTTAAAAGAAAAGTTTTCAACTGTTGTAAATTTACTTGTGGTTATTATACCTATGTAAGACTAGATCTTAGTTGGGTTGACATTAATTTTATTTCTAAGGACAGACCGTGTAATGGGCTGAATGATTTTTTTATTCAATGGAGTATGAAAATCCCCAGTCTTGATTTATTGCCTTAAGCAAATGGCGGCTAGAGTTTTTGATAGATTTGAATTCTAACTTTTTATTCATTTTAAGAAGAATGTGTGTAGTTATGCAGAGATGCATATATTGGGCTAAATTGTATTTTCGTGCTCCATTTGTCTCTCTTCCAGAGGTATGTACATTAGAGTGGTTCTTAAAATCGAAGTTTTGAAATTACATCCGGGTACCCTGTTATTCAGTTCTCTTATGTGAAAGACACACATATGTAATTTTTGATTTCCATTAGCATTTAGAGGTAGTTACCGGGCGCTTTTCTTTTTGAGCACCTGCTGGATTACATCGAAAAAAAGTCATCTATTCACTCAAAATTCATTTATTTAGAGATCAATTCACGATGTTGAAGAATGAAGAAAAAGAAATAAATAACATCTGCATTTTTGCAGTCTGAATTTGTGAGAACATAGCGTCGCTGTGGCCAGATTACATAGAGCACTGGCTAAGGAGAAAGCAGACGTGCCATACTCACTTAAAAAGCAAGATGGCAGCTACACCGAAGATGAAGAGTAGAGGGCCCTTCTACTACTAGAAACACGCTTTTCAGGTAGCTCAATCTACAGCAACACATATGTATCGAAAAGGTATAAAAGGCTCAGGAAAGAGGACTGGGCTTTGGAAAAAGACATCTGCACGAAACAAAGGCTAAGTTGCGCTCTAAACACCTTTTAGTCGTTTAAAGCGCCACATAAGCGTATTACATAAAGGCCAGAAAATTACTATTACCATTGATGTGGAGCTTAGTAGTAGATGAACTACTACAAATTGACAGTAGCCGGCATCACGTGCCAGGGGTATGTCGACGATATATTCATTATCGCAAGAGAAAAATTTGAAAAAAACGCTATGTCAAATCATTCAAAGGGGCCCAAGTATCACATAGATGTGGTGAGAGACGGTAGGGCTTAGAGTGAACCCTACCAAAACCACAGTGATACCCTTCACAAAGAAAAGGCAGCTAAAGCGTACGCAACCCATCCTACTGGAAGGAATCAGAGTCGACCTACAGGAACATGTCAAGTATCTATAGGTTCAACACTAGACAGCAAACTCCTTTGGAAATAAGATGTAGAAGCTGTGGTAAACAAAGCCACCAAAGCACTTATGGTGTGCAGGAATATTTCAGGAAAAATCTGAGGATGGAGCCCAGCCACACTAAGATGAATGTACACGATGATAGTAAGACCCATTATCACATACGGTGCAGTGGCATGGGTTAACAGAACAAGGCTAACCACGACGAAGACATCCCTCAACAAAGTACAAATATTAGCCTGCATATGTATAGCAGGAGTCATGCGAACCTGTCTCACAGCAGCACTAGAGGTAATCGTAGTTAATACCTCCACTACACATGGTGCTAGAGCGAATCGCCAAGGAGACCATATTGAGAATTAGTAAAGGGGGCATCGGGAAAGGAATATACATTGAAACAAAGAGCAAGTAACCCTATCCAAATCAGTACTGCTTCTGGGCTGGCTCAGAGATGATATAGTCACGAAATACTGCTTTGAAAGGAAATTTGAATCAAAGCTGAACAACAAAAGAGATTGGAGCAGTGAGTCCGATAAGTACCAATTCAAACAACACACAATTAAATGGTACACAGATGTATCGAAAACATCTGCTGGCACTGAAGCAGGAGTATACGGGCCCAGGACTAGATACTCAGAATCACTGGGAATATTCCCCAGTATATTTCAAGCAGAAGTTCTCGCGATCAAAAGATGCGCGCAATCCAACCTAGAAGGGAAATATCGTGGGCAAGATATCGCAATACTGTCAGATAGCCAAGCCACTATCAAAGCACCGGCCTCTCACGAGAATGCCTCACCAGAATCAACAAACTGGGAGAAACCAACAAAGTAACTCTATACTGGATACCAGGAGGTGTAGGAGTGGAAAGAAATGAAGCAGTTGATGAACTAGCAAGAAACAGATCAGACACGTAGTTCTTTGGACCAGAGCCCTTTTGTGGGATAGGACCCCACAAAATACGAGAAGACTTAAGGAAAGGAGAAGAGAATAATTGGGTCAAAAATTAAAACGATATCCCCCAAATAAGACAGGCGAAACAACTTTTAGGGAATACAATCAGGCAAGAAGCAGAAACTGCCTAAAAGTTAGCAAGAATCAACTTCGGATTTTGACGGGCATGCTAACGGGTCACTGCAGACTTAAGGAGGACCCTAGGAAACTAGGAATAGAGAGAGACAAACAATGCAGATTCTGCAGGGACTTCGCAGAAACACCAGCACACCTTCTTTTGGTATGCGAAGCACTTATACACAAAAGAAGAAATCACCTAGATGCCTGTCTCCTATCAGAAATGGATCTACCTTCACTGGATCCACTCAAGATACTCCAGTTCATAGTAGCAGCTGGATTGGAGAATATGATCTAAACAGTTATAGTATGGGGGCACAATAGGTCTGTCATAGATCGCAGTGCACTTGCACCTCACTACAGTTGAATCTACATTCTACAGTTTGAATTTATGCAAACTATGGGTTTCAAACACCTGCAGGATGGTCTGCACCTAGAAATAATTTACAGCTCTAATACTATCTGAGAGTGAATAAAACACACATTGAAGTTTTGTATTATATAATAGCTAACCTTTCCTCTAAGATTTTGAAGAAGAATGTAGAATTTTGGAATGATGATGAAGTTTACAAAACAGGCAAAGCAGTTGTTTATGCTATGAGAATTTTATAAGCGGTAGCGAGCTCTAAAACTTGTTTCAAAAATATGAAAAAATTCCTGCAGCAATTTTTTGCGAGAAGGAACATATTAAAGGGTGGTCGCAAACAAATAAAAAAATAAAAAATTGTTTGTCCGTATAGGAACCACCCTAATATAATAATACATATACACTCTGGATGTCTCTCTTGAGATTAATCTTCGTTTGTTTACTAGAGCTGGACATTGCAACAAGAAGTGTACAACCGTTTCCAAATCCTCGAGCAATTTCTACTGCAGGTAATATAAAACAGCTGTGAGCTATATTCCAACCTTACAGGAGTCGCCAATTGATTGTGTGAAAATATTCGATCTCGACATTTTTATTAAACTTGGTAATATGCACCCGTACCTACAGAGGAACTTTACGAGTAAAAAGGGGATACTGAGACCTTTATTATTCGGGATGAATTTTTCTATAAATAAGTTTTCTTCGAGGTACAGCCGCAAGGAGTATAATTTTGTTTGCGTTTTTTTTTTTTGCAAATGCAATTTTCAAATAAATTCCATCGCAGATAAGAAAACTCTAGAAGATTGTTTGCCTAAACCAAATAGACAAAAACGATTGGGTAGGGCGATCAACCTTTCATGTTGTAAATGAGGACTGTTATCAAATGAAATACTTTCTAAAGAGCGGAAATCGGGGTACTATCTGTATACGTTAAGATTATCATTCTTTTATAAATTTAGTTTTAGCCAGAAATACTATAATTAACTCCCAAATGATAAGTACTAGGCTACAACACAGTCGAAACACACAAGTAAGTGAAGAAACTCCCATTCTACGTACTGAGCAGATACACGCAAGCCTGGCCACAGCTTCACCGTTGTCAGCAGTGGCACCCTCTCATGTAAAATTAATTCTTTTGGAAAGGACATATATCACATTTCGGGCAACGCTCAAATATGAATTATAGCAGCAAGTGTTTGAAGATTAGCAAGTAATAATAAAGAATGTGGAGTGGTGCAGCCTGGCACAATGGGGCTCCTGGAAGCTCCTATTATAAAAGGAGAGAGAGCTACTTAACCATTCATTCAGGATAGCGTACAAAAATTAACTTTGGTTTTGAATCTTTGATAAAATTTACTTTAAATTTAAATTTAATTAATTTCATGGAAATCGATGAAGTGGTTTTGAAGTTATTTTAATTGGTAACTATTTACCTACTACATAAAGCTTGTAGTGAGTATTTTTATTCTACCCGGGCAAACTGAGTAGCACAGCTAGTGGAGTAATACTGCATTGTCAACACGCACAATCGTGACGCTAGAGCCACATATCGGGTTTTAGTGCACAGAAGCTAATCACACAAATAAAATTATAGTTGATAAGTAACGTACTTTGAATCACTATTTCACTCCTTTAGGGGTTGAATTTTGAAAACCCCTTCCTTAGTACGAAGGTGCGCCATCTATTATGTCGATATGTGAGTATTGAATAACTTTAAAAAAAATAAAAGCCGATTTCCATATATGAGGTATTTTTATTTAATTTGGTCCTTTGTAATATATTTGGACTAGTTTTTGAATACAACATCAATCAAGTGGCCGCCACTATTGACCAAAGCTAAATGTGCCCTCTTTGCTGCGTCTTCCATCACTTTTTCGACCATCTCCGGCGGTATAGCGTTGATTTCGGCACAAATGTTTGCCTTGAGCTTGTCAATGGTTTGAGGCTGGCTGGCGTATACTTTGCTTTTCAAATAACCCCACAAAAAGAAGTCCGGAGAGGTCACATCTGAAGATCTGGGTGGGCAGTCAATGTCGCCATTTTTTGACAGCACAAGTCCAGGGAATTTTCGTTGCAGAAACTGCATTGTTTGATTTGCAGTGTGGCATGGCGCATCGTCTTGTTGAAACCAGTAGTCGTCCAGAACTTTTTCACACATTTGTGGGCAGACATAATGAGCCAACATCCAACGATATTGATTCCCATTGACTGTTTCGCCTTCTCTGAAGAAAATAGGCCCAATGATAGTTTTGGCGTAAACGCCGTTCCAAACAGTTTTCATGCAATGCACTTTCAGTCATGCAATGGTGTTTTATGGATTTCGTGGGGATTCTCCGTTCCCCAAATGGGCAATTTTGCTTGTTAACGGCGCCAGAGAGTGTGAAATGGACCACAATCAGGTTCATTGTCAACCATTCGAGCGACTTTTCGGCCACGTCGGCAATATTCTTTGAGTCAATTGCACTTTATACGGAAACAAATGTAAATCATCCTTTAAAATGCGCCGCAAGGTGGTTCTACTGACGCCAAAATGCTGAGGGCGGTGACGATGCGACACATGTGGGTTCTCGGTAACACTCTCTCTTACCGCTTCAACCAGTTCATTGGAACGTCTTGGGCGTTGATGAACGGCATGTCGACTATCTCCCACTGTCCCGTGCTCAACAAAATTCGACATCAAACGACGAATTGTGTTGTCAGACGGTGCATGTTGACCACGATATTTTCGACGATATGCACGTTGAGTTGACACAACTGAACGACTATTTTCAATGTACAGCGCCACTATATTGGCGTACTTTTTCGGTGTAAAGCGATACATTGATGTTTCAAAAACATGTCTACTCAAGTCAATCGGTTGATAAATGTCAAAGTTATTTAATATTTACCGACATAAAAGATAGAGTACCCGTTACATGCCAAAGTTATTTATTTAAGGAACATTTGTGCAAAATTAAAAGTTTCTAGATACTTCGGACTTGTTATTAACCAAAAATTATTTCTCGAAAATGACCGACTTATTTTTATCCGACTACTACGGGAAAGCTGCGGATTTTAGCACTCTGTTTATGCATGTATGAATACATGTTTATATGAATGGATGTTTGATCGTTATAGACGCCATGATGTGAAATCGTGGGTGTGCTAAAACTACTGAACCAAACTGAACTGAATGGTTGTTCCCCAAAAAATTATGAATGTTTCGGGATAAAATCTATATGCTAATCCAAGACATATACCATCTATCAACCAAATTTCATCCAAATCCATTCAACTGTTAAGGCGTGATTGAACAACAAACATCTCAACATCCAAACTTTCGCATTTATACAGTCGTAGGAGTATCCTACTCCAAGACAGGACAGGATAGGATAATATTTTCGTTTATTTATCATTTCGGTTTTATAAAACATTTCATAATTTAACAAATGATCCTGATTAAAGTACAATTCATTTGATTGAGGTTAAAAATAATCGGTAGTCAAAAAATAGTTGTGAACATCCAATTAATGAGTAAAGTACTGTTATATACGTATATGTAGTTAAAATTCGAATTTGATCTTTTAGTTAAGTTGGACATATGCTTTTAGATGCGATGGCGTTACTGAGTTTTTATCAAAAAATACATATACCGGTAATTTGATTTCTTAAACTGTTTTCAAGAATTGGATATTTCTCCGTTGCCAGCCGCCTGATATTTGAAAAGTGTTTGAGATATGCAAAAATATTGCATAAAAAGTTTTGGAAACGTTTCAAAATGAAGGTACTTTACTAAAATAAAAAAAAAATGATTTCATCGAAAACGACTAAAGATTTTATTAAAAGTTAATGGTTAATTACACTGGTCAACACGATTTTTTGCCGTTAATTAAATTATACATTTGTGGAATCGTGCATGTATAAGTATTCAGAATTAGTTTACTACATCGAATTATCTAAATATACGACAAAATGTATACTTGACATTACTTACTTACTTAGGTGGCGCTACAGTTCGGGGTGAACCTGGGCCTCAACCAACAAGCCTCTCCATTTAGCTCGGTCTTTAGCTAATTGCCTCCAGTTGCGCACTCCAAGTTGGTCGAGGTCCCTTTGAACTTGTGCGCGCCACCTACGGCGATGATTCCCTCTACTGCGTCGTCCCTCGGGGTTAGATTCGAAGACTCTGCGGGCCGGAGCGTTGGTGTCCATTCGCTCTACATGTCCTAGCCATGTCAGACGTCCAATACGCAGTTTTTTGACTAGGTCGATGTCGCTGTACAGCTCGTATAGTTCGTGATTGAATATTCTCCTCCAAAACCCGTCAACGCAAACGGGACCGAAAATCTTACGAAGAATTTTTCTCTCGAAGCGACCAAGGATATCTTCATCCTCTTTTAATAAAGTCCATGTTTCAGCGCCGTAAAGCAGGACTGGGATGATCAAGATCTTATATAGATTCTCCTTAGTTGTTCGAGATAGGGCTTCTATCTATACTTGACATTAGTTCTGTGGCAATACGACATAATAGCTTAAGTCGACTTAAGTTAAAATTTAGTTAATTATAGCAAAATGTTCCCAATTACATAAAGTATTTTCCCTCAATTTTTTAGTTGCATACCTGTAAAGACGGCTGAGTTATGGCTGTAAGAGCAGAGGTGCAATTCAAAAATTGCATACGATTTTCGCGTAAGCCACAACTTTAAACCCTTCTCCTGAAAAATCGTACAAATCGACATAAGCTATTATGTCGTATTACCACAGAGTTACTGACAGTTTATCGCGTAGGAGTATTATAACTACCTTCTAAGAACTAACGATAACTATCTTTAAATAGACAATGTACCTATAACTATATATATTTAACATAGTAGAGTGAAAAAGAAAATTAGTATATCTTGGACTCCAAGCCTCTTTTGCCTCAGATGTGTACGCTATTTAAGAGGTTGGTTAAAAGGTACCCATCCATCAATACCTTTCTCTAAACTGGTAATTTGGAGGGAACAAAAAGACCATTTGAGTGATTGTTATTTCTGTTAAATGAAACTGAAAGGATTTTCGTATAAAACAAGAAATAAAATTGTTTATCCAAATGTGGAATCGGTATCTAAGCCACTTCCTCATACTGAAGACATTCCTCCACCGCGACATCCATTGTAAAAAAATGATGAAAAAGAAAATAGAAGCGAAATTGGATCAGTAACTTCAGTACTTATTACGTCAAATTTATTACGTCAAAGTGAACTGAATGATTTGGTTCGAAATCTTGATTTGTCCAAAGCTCAAGCTGACCTATTGGATTCAAGACTCCAGCAGTGGAATTAACTTTATCCAAGTACACAAATTTCAGCGTATTGATAACGCGATGCTGAATTTATTGATTTGTTTGAAGAAGACAGTGACCTTGTATATTGTAGTAATGTAGAGGGTCTTATGAGCGACTAGGCGAACCCCACAGGCGGATCAGTAGAAATGCGGTGAAGTGGGAGGGTTGTGATCCCTTGTTTTCGGATCATAGCCTCGATGATAAAAGGAAGAAGAAGAAGAAGTAGAGGGTCTTATGAGCAAGTTGGGCTATGACTATTCACCAGACGAATGGAGACTATTTATTGATTCATCTAAATTAAGTTTGAAAGCAATCTTACTGCATAAAACCAATAATTTTCCCTCTATTCCCATAGCACATGGGATCCATGTTAAAGAAACTTATGTTAATATAAAAAATCTGATCGAGAAAATTAAGTATCTATGACCATCATTCTTGGAAAATATGTTCAGATCTTAAAGTTGTTGGAATATTGCTTGGTTTACAGGGCGTGTACAGAAAATACTGCTGTTTTCTTTGCGAGTGGGATAGTAGAGCTAGGAATCAACACAACAATAAAAAAGAATGGCCAATGTGGAGTAATTATACAACTGGACAAATAAATATTGCTCAAAGCCCTTTAGTAGAGCCAAACAACATCACTTTGTCGCCCTCATATATAAAATTGGGACTTTTGAAAAACTTTGTTAAAGCCATGGATAAAACTGGATAAAGTTACCTCTAATTAAAAACTTTGTTCCCCAGATTGAGCGAAGCTAAATTAAAAGAAGGCATTTTTATAGGGACAGATATAAGAAAGCTCATGAAAGACTCTAATTCTATTGATAAATTAAAAAAAAAGGCATGCCTTTCTTTTGTTGGAGTGACACAAAATTTTGTAGGCAATACAAATTAACCAAACTATAAGGAAATCATTTCTAAGCTATTACAAAACTACAAAAGCTTGGGATGCAAATTGTCCTTAAAGATTAATTTCTTTGATTCCCATTTGGACTTTTTCCCTGAAAACTCGATGTCGATGTCGCTGTACAGCTCGTATAGTTCGTGATTGAATCTTTCCCTCCAAAGCCCGTCAACGCTAACGGGACCGAAAATCTCACGAAGAATTTTTCTCTCGAAGCGACCAAGGATATCTTCATCCTCTTTTAATAAAGTCCATGTTTCAGCGCCATAAAGCAGGACTGGGACGATCAGGATCTTTTACAGAGTCTCCTTAGTTGTTCGAGATAGGTAGATATGTTGAATTGCCTTATAAGCTCAAAAAAACAGCGATTCGCAAGAGTTATTCTTCGCTTGACTTCTGTGCTGATGTCGTTTTTCGAGTTTATAGCAGAGCCAAGGTAGACAAAGTCCCTTACTACCTCGAAATTATAGCTGCCGGCTGTGACGCTCTGTCCAATTCGTCGATGTTGGCTGTCCCTTCTTGTTGACAGCGTATACTTGGTTTTGCCCTCGTTTATCGCTAAACCCATTTTACCCGCTTCCACCCCAATGCTTGCAAACGCACCGGTGACAGCCCGCTGAGTTGTTCCGACAATGTCTATATCGTCGGCGTATGCAAGCAGTTGTATGGACTTGTGATAGATTGTGCCTCCGGTGTTGGCTTGTGAGTTCCGCACAATCAGTTCAAGTACAATATTAAAGAAGTCACATGACAGCGCGTCACCTTGTCTAAAACCTTTTTTGACATCTAGGCGGCCTTGAAATCGGTGAAAAGGTGATGAGTATCGATTTGGAATTCTTGGGTTTTCTCCAGGGTCTGCCGAAGTGTGAAAATTTGATCGATGGTGGACTTTTCTGATCTGAAACCGCACTGATAGGGTCCAATCAGGCTGTTGATAAAAGGTTTCAGGCGTTCGCATAATATCGCAGAAAAGATCTTGTATGCGATGTTGAGGAGACTGATGCTTCTATAAATGGCAGAGGGGGTCTCCTTTCTTTTGGAAAGGCATACAACCGTCTGACCAAATCTTAGAGATGAGTTGGTGTATGCACTCTACCAATTCATCCCCAGCTGCCTTGAAAAGTTCGGCCGGTAAGCCGTCAGGTCCAGCAGCCTTGTTGGATTTTAGCTTGGATATTGCTATCCTCACTTAGTTTTGGTCAGCTGGACGGACATTTTGGCTATCATCGTCTATGTTGAATGGTTCATTCTGCCTGACAGCGGGGTGTTGGTTTTCGTCGCCGTTATACAGTCTGCAGAAGTAATTTTTCTATATTCTCAGCACTGACTCTGATTCGACTACGAGGTTTCCATTTTCATCTCTACGGGTTTCTGTACGGGTATTGCTTCTCTGACACGTTGTTTTTACCTTTGGTAAAACTTCCGTACAATGTTCCTGGAGTATAAACTCTCAATATTCTCAAACGCGCGCTTCTCATGCTCTTTCTTCTTCTTTTGCAAAAGCCGATGTTCTTCCCGTCTCTTTTGCTCGTAGAGCTCACGAGCAGCTCTCGTGTTCCTTTGCACCGCCGCCTTGTATGTCCTTGTTTTGCTGCATGCACTCGCCGGCATTCTTCGTCATCGCGGTTAGTATTAGAGACATACATATGTAATGCTGAAAAATGGTTTACTAAGTTTTTGTCAACAAATTTGTATAGCAGTACTTTACTTATTAACCGATTTTCAAAAAAGTAGCTCTTTCTCATTTTCATCAGCCAAATTACTTAACTTTTTTTTCTTACATTCTAGGGGCTACGCCTACGGAGGGACTAACAAAAGTTCGGTTAGTTGGTGTCAATTTAGTGGTTTTTGAAAAAAAGAAAGATGCATTTCTGTAGCTTATAATCTAATATTATTTATTTCCAAATTTCAGAACAATAGGTAAAAATGGAGACGAGAAAGAGAAAAATTAGTGACATAAGCTCGGTTGAAGTTCCACCGCCAACACAGAAAGAAATTCGTTTTGTCATTCTCTTCGGATTTCAACGTCCACTCACGCCAGTCAAAATTCTGCACGAATGCCAAAATGCATATGGAATAAATGCACCATCTCTTGTTAATATTTCAAAGTGGTTTCGAAGATTCCAGACTGGCCATTTTTCTGTGCAGGACGAATCTCGTCGGCCCAAATCCCCGACCGACGATACAAATGTGGCCCTGATGAAGGCTTAAATTGACGAAGATGCCAGGATGACACAAGAGATGATAGGGGATGAACTAGGCTTGATTGCCATGTCTGTGTCACGAATTTTAAATTATCACCTGAAATATTCGAAGAAGTCAGCTAGATGGGCTCCAAAAATTTTAATGGAGAGCAACAAGAGGCCCGTGTTCGTTTTGCTCAATATTTCCTGGATAAGGGTGAGAATGGAGAGTCAGGCTGCTTTAATAAGATCATTACAGTTGATGAATCTTGGTTTTATAAGTACGATCCGGAAACCAAACAGCAGTCCATGGTATGGAGCTCAGAATGTGCAATTCCTCCAATAAAGGCCAAACAACAAAAGCCAGCGACAAAAGTCATGATGTCGACGTCCTTCACCAGGGCGAAAATGGTCGCCATCATCACGCTTAAAACTAGTCAGACAGTCACCACTAATTGGTATACTGAAACTTGCTTACTACAAGTTTTCCAAAATTTAATTGGACACCGACAAAAAGAGGAGCTTTGGGGCACTACTTTTTGCACCACGACAATGCGCCTGAGCACACTGCTGAAAAAGCAACAACTTTCTTGCGCTCTCGGGCATCAATGAAATTCGTCCAGCACCTTATTCTCCGGATCTAGCGCCGTGTGACTTTTGGCAGTTTCCGAAAATAAAAAAAGATTTGAGGGGGAAAATCTTTACAACTCATGAGGAGATTATTAATGCAGTCAATAGCCGTGTTTTTTTTAAACCTAGCCAGCCAGTAGTTGCTAGTAAAGTAAAATTTTAGACACAAAACAAATACAACAATCGGCTGGCTACTACTCTTGATTTTATCCCCAGCAAAGAGTTACTGACTGGGAATTTCGTGATGCCTAGTTTCGGCTGGCTTTGGCTGGCTGGCAATTTTTTTAAATGAACGACTGGCTGGCTAGGTTTAAAAAACAGACGGCAAATGTCGAAATCGAAAAGCTCCAAAAAGCGGTTTTGAAAGATGGATCTGTCGGCTAAAGAGTGTATGAAAATTCCGCCAGTAGTTAATATCTCCTGTTTTAGTCCAGACAAGGTTTCAGTGAGCTGGTAAAACAGTTTTTAAGAAAAGGTTTTCTGTCGCACAATCTCCCACCACATTCTGTCACCAATCTCAAAACGGACAAGGTCATATTTTTGCTAGAATATAGCTCAAGTCAGGTGAACGATTTTGTACAATATATCAATCAGTCAAATCAATTAGATTAGTCACATGTAGATATACGCTTGTCACATCAAAACCCAAATTTATTATTAATCACGATCTGAATCGCGCACAATATACCCTTATCTATGGGACTACAAGAAAACAATGGTTTTACTGTCAACATGTGGACATGACTACTACCAATATATTATCTTCCAATCATAGTTAGTTAACCTTTAACTTTAGGTCTTGTCATTACGTTATTATGTTTCAATTTGGGTTCGCCCTGCTGAAAGTGATAAAAATGGGAAATCAATCAGCTGCCTCATAGAATTACATTAATCAGATGCTAGGAGATATGTAGACGTAGCTATAGGTCCCTAGCGCCATCGAGATGTCTCGATTTCACACAATTAGTCCCCGTCACAAATTACGTACAATTCTAGAAAGACCGGTCCCGCAGAGTATTATTAACGCAAAAGTGAATTCGATTAAGGATCTGATATTCAAAATCACTCACCCATTCTCATCCCAAAATGTGCTATTTTCCTATTTTGCAACATAAAAGTTTGTTGTTAATCCTAAACCTAACCGCAAGGCGATCATTTAACTCCATAAAAATTCTATTTCCGATAATATAAGCGTAAGGAATTATTCCAGGACATCAACTCTCGAGCGGCGTTGATGTCCATCGATAAATGGATTTTTATGACATCACAAGTGCCATTGGCTGCAATGTGTTATTATAAATAATTAATTTCGAGAAACGTTTCTGGCTACATTGACCCAACAACCACAACAACGAAGGAGTTCGTGGGGCAAGGTAAGGTGGTGATGATTTCAGGAAATCAATATGTGTTTGAAAATTAATCGCTTTGGGGGTGATATGACAGAGGTATTACGTGCGGTAATCGGAATATGTTATTTCACTCAGAGGGCTAGTTTGTTTATTAAGGGTTATCATTTCGATTTGACACATGAATGAAGGAACAATTTTGCGAATGTGAAACTACCTGTTAACTTAATTGTCGACATCGGTATTAGCCGATTTCAATTTTAAAGGGACGACATTTAATGAGCTTTGCGACATTAAAGTGCCTTTTATTGTCTTTTGGAATCCACAAACATTTACGAGACGACCTATTATTGGTGGTCTTGTGGATGGGGCTTATGATTCAAGGATTTTTCTCAGAACACCATGTGTATATATCTAAGAATTGGTGAAGACTGGTGAACTCCTAATGGCTTACTGGCAGTGCTCGCATTCTTTATTCAGAAGCGAAAAAGCGCTCTAAAAATCTCTGTTTGTCGAAGAAATAATCATACTTTCATTTGTGACGCGTTTAACTTATAAAGAACACCACCTCCTCTGCAGAATTTTGGAAAGTTGTTAAACTGTTAAATGGAAATGGTAATAGTATTGCATCAGATTTTCAGGTAGATAAGCTTATGGAACATTTCTCAAATCTGCTTAATTCCCGATAAGTATCAGCCACTTTGATTCTGGACGAATTTTTGAACCAAGATATAAACTACGAAGAAGTGGAAACCGTTATCGAGGACGCGATAAAAGGCAAAGGCTCGAAAGACGATGGGATTATTTTGTTCACATTACTTAATTTAGATTTTCTATTTATGCAGGCGTAAAGCATCTTAATGGCAACGTTAACGTTTTTAATTGTTTTAAAGATATCTTCTTTAAGAGTTAATCTTTGATCAAGATGAATACTTGGTTCCCATTTGACTCTTGCACCGCAGACGTCAAGTTGATTGCTGGGAAGAAAACATATTTCCTTTTTTCGACTAAAAAAGATTGATTGTACCTTTCTAGCATTTAGTTTAATTTTCCATTTATTATAGTATTTGATTACTATTTTAACCGCGTTTTATAGATTTCAATTGCTCTCTCTGTCCCTCTTAGATGTATTAAAACTATTTATTTAAATAAAGTGTTATATATATGTATAACCACTTCATAAATCAAGGTTAATTCCAACCAAGTACTGCTTATGACTTTCATCGCCCCATCTTCTCTCCACTTCAGTGTCTAGTTTTTTAATGAGTGTTTTTTCAGTACCTTTTCCTTCAAACAAACTCTTATTTATAATATATGTTTCGTAGTAATAATTTCAGTATTTTCAATAGTAAGGTAGTGTTATACCATATCTCTGTAAATTGTATTATATAGTCTTAAGAAAATAGTGTATCTTTATCGCTAGAATAAAACAAAATAAGGATAATCTTAGATTAATCTCAATGTTGTGATCAAGCTCATGCGATGAGAATATAGCAGCGTCTTATCAGCGAGGTTATGATCCGAAAACAAGAGATCACAACCCTCCCACTTCACCGCATTTTTACTGATCCGCCTATGGGGTTCGCCTATATAGAGAATATAGCAGTGTCATCAGCATAAATAGCGGTTTCACATGCTGGTTACTTCGGAAAATCAGACGTGTAAATATTACAAAGTATTGGGCCAAGAACTTAACCCTGTGGAACACCTGCGTCAATTTGTTGTAGGACGGATGCACAGCCATTAACATAGACTTTAAAAAAACGATTCGACAGAAAACTTTGGACAAATAGAATCTGTTCGTCACCTGTTGTGTGACTGTCCTGCCCTATCCGTCAGAAGAATGAGGACTCTTGGTAGTTACTTCTTCTCGGAGCTGGAAGACTTGGGTAATGTTGAGTTGACGGACCTCCTGAGATTCATATCACTTTCTGGGTAGTTCTAACAGCGGATTTTCTTTACAACGATTCCAGGGTTAAATGATTGGGCACAATGGACCCGTACTGTTGGTCTGCGTGTGCAGTGACTCTTTGTCACAAGGCACCCATCTACCTAACCTAACCTTGGACAATTTGTACTAAGTACGGAGGAAAACCAAATCTACATATTTTGTTTCAAATTCCATTGTGCCGCAAAGAGTAAAATGCTTTCTCAATATCTAGTAGTACCAGACCGGTTGTTTTGCCCAACGAACGGTTTCTTATTACATCATTACAAATTCGGAGAACTTGGTGAGTCTGCTGTGATGGCTTATAAACCCAAATTGTTCGTCAGGAAATACATGTGCTCCATCAACATATCTCATAAATTTCTTTTTTATGCCTTTTTTTACAGATTTTGCTCTGACAACTAAGTAAACTTATGGGACGATAACTTAGGGTTTTCAAAAGGCTGTCCTGCCTTTAGAATTGAGATTACCTTTGCGATTTTCCAAGCATTCGGAAAGTACTACAGTTTCACGCATGCTTTTACCAAGAATGCCAGGCAACGTATTCCTAGTTTGAGCAATTGCTTAAGATACAAATTTTTAATGCTGTCAAGGCCGTCTGACTTTCTCAGCTGCAAACTTTTTAATACATCCACAATATCAGTCAGAGAGATGTATTCATCAGTAAATGGCGGAATAGCGGAGACACTCTCGCTACAGCTCACCCACACTATCACAACAGCCTGCGATGCAGCAATGCCCAGACGAACAGTTAGTAGAAGAGGTGCACCATTCTACTGGTGGACCGAGGAGATAAAAACACTTAGGGCAAGGTGTCTACAAGCCCGACGCAGTCGATTTTCAGGAACGTCATTTAAACATTTAAACATTTAAACTGGCGAGACGCGACTTAAAAAAGGCGATCAAAGAGAGTAGGACAATATGTTTTAAACGACTTTGTAACGAAGCAGACATAAACCCTTGGGGTATGGCGTACAGGATAGTGATGACAAATCTAAAAGGTCATAGGTCCCCACAAATAACTTGCCAGCTACGTTAAGATCCATAATAGAGCACATATTCCCCCATAGACCATCTACTCTGTGTGATATAATCAGAGAGACTAATGCAGAGCACATCCCTGCTATCACACGGGAGGAGCTATTCGAAGCATGCAGGAAGATAGGAAGCAACAAAGAACCTGGACCAGATGGCGTCCCCAATAAGGCAGTGAAAGTGGCTGTCCAAAAGAGGCCGGATATTTTTATAGCCACTATGCAAAAGTGGAGAAGAAGGAGATTTTCTTGGGCCATGGAAGCTTGAACATCTAGTACTGCTACCAAAAGGAAACAAACCACCTGGAGAATCATCATCATATCGCCCAATATGTTTACTTGAGACTTTGGGAAAGATACTTGAACGAATAATATACAACAGACTGCTCGTGGTAGCAGAAGACATTCATAAGGAGATCGCTAGCCAGAATGGATACTCCATACTACCTATTGAGGATAGTTACAAGCTACTTCACCAACAGGAAGTTGAGGTACCAAACCGATGAGGGGGTAAAGTACTAAAACCTCACGGCAGGTGACCCACAAGGATCGGTACTAGGCCCTCTCTTATGGAATATCATGTACGACGAAGTCCTGCGACTAGCACTTCCACAAGGAGTTAAGATAATCGGGATCGCTGACGACATCGCCGTGGTCACCGTGGCTAAACACATCCACGACATAGAATCAGCGACAAACGAAGCAATCGGAAAAATTAAAGACTGGCTACGATCCGCCGGTTTAGAATTAGCAGACCACAAAACTGAAGCTGTTCTTATAACAAGTCGAAAAGCTGTTGAATATGCGAATATTCAAGTCGGAACTCAGACTATAAGAAGCAAGGAAGCAGTTAAATACTTAGGAGTAATGCTCGACAACAGGTTAAGTTTTAAAATACACGTAGAATACTCGAGCAAGAAGGCTTCACTACTGCAGGCAGCCCTTTCTCGAATGCTGCCAAACATCGGTGGCCCTGGATATGCTAGACGGATTTTACTATCCAGAGTTGTTAGCTCGGTTCTCCTATATGCTGCACCGGTTTGAGCGGCGGCGTTAGCGACGATAGAAACACGGAGAAAACTATCGTCAACATACAGGCTATGCGCGATAAGAACAATCAGCGGTTTCCGAACGAACAATATCGGACGAAGCAGCCTGTGTCATAGCCGGAATCATCCCCATCGACATCCTCGCAAATGAGATGGTAAGGATCTACGACAGGAGAACCTCGAGTCATCAAGAGATATTGTCAGCAGATATCGTCAAGAGGATAAAGGCGGAGGAGGAGGCCACATCACCAGCTATGTGGTGGGTCGGGTAAGATAACAGTACAAAAGGTAGATGGACCTACAAGCTGATCCCCACCATTGAGGTCTGGACGAAGCGGGTGTTTGGGGACTGCAACTACCACCTTACGCAGTTCCTATCGGGTCACGGCGGCCATCGCAAATATTTACACAGATTTAGACATGATACACATTGTCCGCACCAGGAGGAAGATACAGAGCACGCAATATTCCATTGCAATCACTTCACCATTACTTATAGACCAAATGCTGCGGTCAGAGAAGAATTGGCTGGAAATTTGTAGCCTTATAACGAATGTGCAAAAAGAGCTCCGAATAATTGAGAGAGCAAGAAGAGCTGAAGCAGCAATACAAGAAGCATAGCATTAATTGCTAACCAGCCCCGCGAAGTAATACCTTACGGCAGTCCCGCGGGGAGAATGGAAAAAAAAACTCAGTAAATGGTACACAACTTTGCAGAGAAATGCTATAAGTAACGTCATTAACTAGAGTGACAGCATCACCAAAGTGCTGGGATACCATATGATTCCTAATAGAGGCGGAACTAAAAATGTTGGCTTTGTCAATATCCATGTAAATGACGTTGACAGAATATTGCAGTCCGGGAATTTACCTATTTTTATTTTTAACTCTTTTAACAATATTCCAGAAGGGTCTCCCATTTTTATCGAAGGTGTTGAGCTTCTTATTCCATTCTTTGTTTCAATATTTGTAGATTTCAGTAGAAACAAATTTGTTGAAATACTGCATCTGGTCTCGGAGAAAAAGCAACCGATACGTCTGCCATTGTCTTTTTAAAGAATTTTTGATGCCTATATATTCTAAAACATAATGCGGAATCTGAACATAAAATCTCTTCTTTACTGCTTTACGGGTGATGATGAGATTTAATTCTTTCATGCCCGATGTTGCCTCTAGGCAACATTGTATGTTTTAGCTTCTAAGACGCGTAATTTTAATTTATTCTCTAATGACTTTTTTTTAGAATAGCTTGATATATCAAGCAAGTTTGTTGTACAACTTTGTTTTCGAATATTTTATTAAAAGTATCGCTAGTGATCACTTTTTTTTTTTTTATAATTTGCGCGTGCCAAAGGGATTATTAATACCCTTATAGTGGTTCTCAGGGCACGGGCGGATAGGAAGAGGGGGGAAGAAGACAGAGGAGATGCCGGTTTGCGTTGGCTTTAAATGTTTGAAGGTTGTAGGAAGTAGTAGGAAGTAGTATACAGAGGCTGGTAATTCGTTCCATAAACGTGTTGTTCGGCTTATAAACGAATTCCTATATTTGACAGTACGTCCGAAGATGGGCTTGAGGGTGAACTGATGTGCATTCGAAGCGTGACGCGTATTGCGGGTGAAGTTTTGAAGGAGAGGAATGCAGCTGGCTATTTCGCTGGAGCATTTTTTATAAAAAAAGCGATAAAAAAGAGAAAGACACGAGACATTTCTACGATGTTCAAGTGAGACTATGGAGGTCTCTATCACCTATCAGTTTTAACGCGCGATTCTGTACCCTATCTAGAATGTGCAGAACGGTCTTGGGTGCACCAGACCAGATGTCGGCGTTATATTCCAGCTTTGGGCGGATGAATGCCTTATAGATGGAGGCCAGATCAGACGGGGTAAAATATTTCTTGCACCGCTTAAGGAATCCTAGACATTTTGCAGCTTTTTTTGGCGACTTCAAATATGTGATCGTTCCATCGAATACGGTTATTGATGCACATACCGAGAATGGCAAGTCTTTCGGATTCAGCAATGCAAGTACCATTCATGGATAATGGTTGAGGGTCTTGGTCTTCGAAATAAGAAGTTCGAAGATCCGTGGAAGCTTTCACATCAAGGAAACCATCGTACGAAAATTAGAGCGCGACCGGCTCAGCTGGTATTGCCACGTTCAAAGAAGAGATCATTTGAACCCTGTAAAAAAGGCAATATCTATGCACGTTCCAAAGACATCGCGATGTAGGAAAGGCAGGCCTATAAACGCCTGGATCAGACAAATGCGACGACATCGGCATTTCATTGGCCTCAGTAACCGAGTGATCCAAAATCGGCAGGCCTGCCGATATTTTCTGAGGTGAAATAGGCGAACCCCACAGGTGGATCAGTAGAAATGCGGTGAAGTGGGAGGGTTGTGATCCCTAGTTTTCGGATCATAGCCTCGCTGATAAAAGGAAGAAGAAGAAGAAGGTTGAGGGTCTTGGTTTCGCTTGAGAGACAGAAGACAGCATTGAGTTTTGGATGCATTAAATTCCACTCTATTGATTGAACCCCATTTGGTTATGCTGTCCAGGTCGGCCGAAGAGCAGGGACGTGAGTTAGGGAACGAATATGAAAAACTGAGGGTACTGTCATCAGCGAAGGAATGGATTGGATTAGAAGTAGCAGACAAGAGGTCATTTATAAAAATGAGGAAGATAGTCGGAGACAAAACGGAGCCCTGGTGAATTGCAGACTTGAAGCCGTCCAAGACAACCTGTATTGAACGGCCCGAAAGGTAATTTCTAATCCATTGAAGAAGAGACTCATTGATGCCATATGCACGCATTTTCGACAAAAGAGCGATTGGTTCCACTTCTCGGTGAGATATGCCATCAAATCACCAGTGGACCTGTTGCTACGAAAACCATACCGCCGGTCATTGAGGAGTTTTCGTGAATCAAGATATTTCATAAGCTGACGATTTATCAGCGTTTCCATGACCTTGAAAAGAAGGGACGTAAGTGCAATGGGTCGGTAATTGGACAGGGAGGAAGATTCGCCTTTTTTAGGGACGGGCTGGACAAATGCTGTTTTCCATCTACTCGGAAAGAGCCCAGAAGAGTAGGACAGACAGAAAAGCTTACGCTGAGGTTTTGTCAGCGTGGAAGAACACCTCTTCAGAACTATGGGGGAGATACCGTCTGGATCAGCGGATTTGTGTATGTTAAGACCTTTGAGTACTCCTGCAACTGTACGAGTGCGAAAGTGGACTTGTCCCATGGAAAATTCGACGATCTCAAGTACAGGCGGAGACAAAGCACTATCTGGCATGGTGGAGTTCGCTGCAAAGTGAGCAGCAAGCAAATTAGCTTTGTCTAAGGAGCTGACAGCTGGAATGTCATTGCAAATGAGCGTTGGGATGGAAGACGAGACAGAATTTTTAATATTTTTGACGAATGACCAAAAATTTTATTACCTTTGGGATATTGTAGAATTTTTTGTCTCAGTTTCTGGTCATGTAAGAATTTTACACGTCGAATGTGGGCATTGCAGTCATTTCTGGATTGTTTAAACTTCTTTCGGTTTTCCTCTAATATAAAAACTTACCTCTTTCAACCTGATAGCCTCTTTACAGCTCTGGTCAAACCACGAGTTTGCCTTAGGTTTGATGCTTTCTATTCTGTTAGGAATAAAGGCATCCATACCTAAGAGAATGGTGTCAGTAATCATATCGGCGGCGGCATCCACGTCGCTATCGAGGAAGCATAGCGACCAGTTAAAACTCCTAAAGAAACTATTAAGGCCGTCCCAATTGGATTTCTCGTAACGCCATACTTTTCTTTTGGGAGTTTTTTCTTTAACTGAGTGGTCAGAGTTCGAGAATTTAGCCGATACGATGTTGTGGTCAGACCGGCCTAGAGGCGCTAACACATCAATGATGTATTTATCAGGGTGTAAGGTAAAAAACAAGTCCAGAGTGTTGGCAGAATGACTTGCAATGTCCGGTATGAGTGTAGGCTCATTTACAAGCTGAGTCAAATTGTTTACTTTGTAGCTGATCTTCTTTGAGTGCACATGTAAATTTTTTTTATGCAAAATATCAGTTTACAAATTATTATAAAAAATATATAAAGAAATTTAAGTGTACAAAATCAAGTATGTAAAATAATTAAACACATGTAAGAACATTAGGAAAAACAAAAAAAAATCGAAAAAAATCTTTTGGTTTATGGTCAGTCATTTTTTTAAACTTTTAGGCAACATCTCATGACTTTTAAACCAGGGTACATAGGACTTTGAAATTGATATCACGTCATATTTGCGTCTAGGCTAACAACTTCATATCCTTAAAAAAGTATTAGCCACGCCTCAATTAATTCAGGCATGAAAGGGTTAATTATATCCCACACTGTTCGAAGCTAACCATTCTATGCAATCTCTACAGCCTGAAGGAACTGGAAGATTTTTTTCACTGCATTGTCATATGTCCCATCATTTACGATTTTCATCACCAGTTCTTTGGAGCACACATAATTAGACTCAGAAAAAAATCTTGAGTGTCCTAAATGGAAGCAGAGGTTGGGATCTACTGTACAAGCTTACAACAATAAAGCCTAACTATCTAACTAACTTGTAGTGCTCGCATCCCCAATTGGAGTTACTGATGCTGATATACAGAGTCTTTTCGCCCAAGGGTTACGTAAAACTAGTTTTCCGTTTTTTTTTTTTAAGTTATGAAGGGTTTTAAGTTGCTATTGCCTGGGTAGGTACCTTTTCTTCTATTGACCAATATGAATCCTTAGCTTTACTATGGTCCTAAAGTGTGCACTTACACTAAGAGCGCAGATACACATAAACCATAAATTGCAAAATTTTGATAAATTCGTTCTTCAAGATTTCTGAAACGTGACAATAACTGCAATTCTTTAGCTGTAGCAGGTCAACAAAACGACTATGCCCTATCCACTCAGTGCCACCATTAATCTGTAATACTGCTACTCGAGATTTAGTCCAACTAGCTACGGTAGGTTAATTTATGGGTACTTGCACTGAGTGCCACTTCACTTAAAGTAAACACTTACTTTGTCATAAACCAAATCGACTCTAATATTGCAAATAAAAGCGGTTTCGGGACAATGAATTCGTTCCTTATTATACTCAAGCACCACCCACTCGAAGTTCAATTAACTCTAACTAATTATATACAATTACCCGGGCGATTATTTATCAGGTGTCCTTTCTAATTGTTTTCAGTGATAGTATGACACATACACGCAATGTACACACATATCGATTTACAACGCCGAATCTGAACTAATAGCCGAATGAATTTATCCCAGTTCAACTAGCATGGAAACCATCAGGTTTTTGTTAAAAATAAATCCAATCACTAGCTGGTTGGAAGCGAATCCTTTGTATCCACTGTCATCATCTTTGGATACACCGACGACGACACGGCCATACTTTGATGACCTAAAACGCTTGTCTCTCCCATATAGAAGAAGAGCATTTCACACATGGTTACATTTTAGCTTCCCACATCCTTAAAATCAATACTGCCGCCATGTGTAGTATGTAAGTACGTGGGTTTATGTATTTTTAATTTCTATTCTGCTCTACTATACTTTTCTGCCTTGACCTCATCAGCGTGGTTATTACCGCGATGGCAACCACTAATCAGGTAGGCTAAGCATTTTGCATGAGCAAAAGAACGGCTTGCATCAGAATGATAGCTGCATGCAAGGATCTAGACAAACGATTTAAAATTCTCATGTATTGATTTATATGAAATCTGGATATGCGAATGAGATTTTAATAACTTTCAACTTTGTATGTAAGGGAAACAGATTCGAGTCTTTTTTTAATTACTCACTCTTTCGGAAGAAATTGCTTAATAAGCCGCAATTCGCGTAGGAGTCACCACTAGGTACAAACAGCAGCTGTATACGGTAATTAATATTCGCTTTTGAATATCTAAATTAATTTCCAACGCAGAGGCACAACAAAACGGGTTAACATTTGTCTCCATTGTAAATTATAAACTTTATAAAAGCCATACGTATAAATGCGTGTGCTTTCGGTGTAATTTTTCTTAAGCAGTTTAATTGTATTTGAGGCGCTTGAAAGCGAAAGTGGATATTAATATTGCTGCCAAAAAAATTAATCATATTGAATAGACCTTTTAAAATCATGCACATGAGACAATTTGACTTAAACTATATAAAGTGGAGCATGGAGTCGAAATGATGATGAACGACTCAGTCAATGAGGATGCACTTGTGATAGTCTAAGCCCCTTCCGCTTAAAACTCTGAGCCCTAGGGGCTCAGGATCAGGATCAGGAAAATCTGGACTCCTAAAATAAAATAGCATGAGGAGAGTTGGAAGACAGATCCTTAGCATGAACGAACATAAGACCCGATTTGAGATATGGCATTAAGCCTTTAGCATCTCCAAGGTCAATTGTCAAATTGGTTCTCTATATGTGCATTCTCTATAGGTGGACGACTAAATATTCATTGCGTATGTTGCCAAGACGGTTACTGCCATGTGGTCCTGTCGCCGAATGTATGGCAAATGTATGGGGTCCATCTCCATCTATTTTCTGGTGGAAAAAAACAAAGGAAGTCACAACCATCAACAAGTTCAATAGACTTCAAAGATTAGCATGTCTCAGAAGCACCTGTTCTACGGCAGCCATAGATGCTATAATAGGAAAGAGGTAATTCTGACTTCATGACTAAATCACTCCGCTTCGGTAGAAGGTGTGAGATTGAGATCGAGATCGCTGCTTGGTCCAAAGGGAATCATATAGTATACCATATTATATGGTATAGCAAAATAGATTCAGGCCTGTGTATATGTACCCAATCATAAAGTTTCGAAGCCATTTAGAAAGAGTCCCAGTATTTTCCAGGCCAAGCTTTACGCTATTCAGATTTGTGCCAGCATAAACATGCACCCAAGCATCAAGGGTCCCACTATCCCCATGTTCACCGACAGTCAAGCGCTGCGCGCTCATGCACTGATGTCCCATTTGATTAGTTCTAAATCAGTTTTAAGCTGCTTCAGTCAATCTAGAAAACTCGGCTCAATACAATAAAGTTAAACTGTGGTGGATATCGGATCACGTAGGCATTGACGGTAACGAAACTGCAGATCTGCTCGCCAGAAAAAACTTCTCTGAGTTGTTCATTGGACCCGAACCATTTGCGGAATATCTGATTCTGCTTTTAAATGTACTCTAAACAGTTGGAGAAGCAGCATGTGCATTTTCCACTGGAATAATACCCAAGGTCTTAGACAAGCTAGAAGAGTTGGCCGACATTTCCAAACAGTTGATATATTTAAATACAGCCAAAACGATATAACGAAGCTTGTGAGTTTCCTTACCGGTCACTGACAATTAAAATACTGCTTCAACAAAATTATAATCTCGGCGGATATCACCTGCCGCCTCTGTCTAGAAGAGGACGAAACCGCAGAACACATATCAGTGCTACGAGAATATGAGCGTGATCCTCTGTGTAGAAGCTTTTTTCAGACTTAAGGAACTCCTTCGCAGCTGTAATTACCGCTTTTATAAGAAGAGTAGAATTATTGCTGTCCTAAAAGATGGCCTCTGCCACAATAAATCTATTTGGTCGCAGTGCCTTAACGCAAAATTGGGTGTGGCCACAAACCTAAAACACGCGATATAGGAAAAGACTACTGCTAGCAAAAGCCCGTTGTCAATAATTCTGTATGGGGCATAAATATGGGCCAGTGCTATGGAAACATAAATATATAGAAGAAGAACGGCAGCCCGGGAACAATTGAAGATGAACATATCATATTTCATTGTGTGCGGTACGAAGCAGAACGCAGTGGCAATTTAGTGACAAGAGGAGCGACAAAAAAGTGTAGTGCAGAAGACTAAAGCCGCTAATACAACCAGGTAAGTAAATGTATATTCTGAGAAAGAAGGCCGTAGAAAGAATAACTTTGAGTAGCGAAGTACAGCTTTAGACCCTTAGAGCACCGGCCAAAGGACCGCATACTCGGCGTTCATTTTCCGGAAAACCAAAATGCCTACTAAGCTGAAATTTTACAGGAAGGTAGATCTTTTCGAAAACATGGGTATGAATACTTTAAAATTGGTACACTTTCTCCGGCTTGGTCACCGCACCATCGAAATTACCACACAATCGGGATCCGATTTCTCGAAAACTAAAATGCTTACATGGCTAGAATTTTGTGAAAATGATTATATAAGTTTGATATATTGCAGTGTTTTGTACCCTTGATTTTTCAACGAGCTACAGTCTAGTAGACAAATAAATTTGGCAAGCATAATATATTTTGGAAACGCGGACAGAGCTGCGGGTGTAGGCACTTATTTTCATAAAGACATATCTTGCAAAAAAGAAAGTTCAATGTGTAAAAAGTGCAAAAGCAAAGGCGTCTAAAACAAAAAGTAAATCGAAATTAACGATGGACACCTCACTAATAACGTTGGATGTTGAAAAAAGAAAAGCAGACTTTGAAATTACAAAATTCGTATGCACCTTAATATTGGTAAATTCTGATTTAGATCGTTGATCTAAGAGTTTTTTGTGTTAATCCTCATATAAACCAAATCCGATCTGAGCACCGACGGGTCCGGTCACCGGTTTGGTAATAATATTAAACGCATTTAACCTTTTATGCAGCGGGCTCAATAGATTATGTTTCCTTTGTGTAAAACTGTATAAACGCTAGCCTTTTAAAAACACCAACACAACCCATGTATGAAAGCTTTAACACACACGATTTTTTGAGGACTCATTATTTAAAATGTATTTTTTTAATAATTTTAAAGCCGGTTTTGATGAGTATTTAATTTTTCCAAATAATGCAATGAATTGCATTTGGAATATGTGTATTTTGGAACAATCATCTAAAAGTATGTAAAGCTTACCGACCTTTGAATTTTTGCACCGATTAACGGTGTATTGCTTTTTATAAAATGTAATATTCAAAACGTACTGTTTCAGTAAAAGCTTTCGCGTTAAATACCTATTTCAAGTTATAAATATACATTTTAACCAATAAATCGTTTCTAATATACTCATACAAGCGAATGGCTTAGTTTAAATATATATCTATACATCCATTATATAAATAAAATAAATACCTAATTCTTTCTTTCTTAATTAAAACTAAACTTACGTTTAAATTGATGCAAATCCTCGGACTTGATAAACTTATGCAGCAAAAATATAGAAGACAGTGTACGAGTATAACACTTGCAATTATTCTAGATTCCCACAAGAAAATTATTCACTTCAAACTTAAAACTGTAATTAAGAAAATTGCCAAATTTCTCACAGAATTCAAAAAATCTTCACCAAAATATATTCACTCACAAAAAGGACTTCTTTTCTATTTTTAGAAAAATAGAGAAAATAGACAAAATGTTATTTCCTTTGAATCTACCAACGGATTTCTATGAGAATTCTTTTTGCGTGTAAATACCACTTGTTATAGGAAAATTAAATAAATGTTCACACACTGTGTCAACCGTTCGGATACGTTATTCAAAACGTAATGCGATGCAGCTTTTAAACGCAACGGGTATTTATACGATTTTCTCGCAACAAATTGTATCCTTAGCTTGTCTAGTTAGTTTGGTAGCAACCACACTGCTGGACTGTAGGGAATGACATTCGTTTCGCAGGCGGAAGTGACGAATGTTGAAAGTAGTTTAAAAAAAAACGAAGCTTTCAAGCGGCTCGGTTTGTGTCCAGGATAAAAGTTTGATTGTGTTTATTTTTGTTGGTGGGAATATCCCTTGCTCCTGTTTTCGCCGCATTGTTTATATTACATTCTCCGACTTCTAACTCCTACGCAAAGTTTTCGGAGGCGGGCCTTGGCTGATGTGCGGGGGTTAATTTCATTCCAAAGGGGTTGGTTGTTCTTTTTTGATTTGTAGTCGGGTTTTTCTTTTCTTTGTTTTTTGCAAGTAGCCCACGCGTAACTGATGTGACCGGATCGGTAAGTGATGGAGATGAACATGTGTGGGAATGACCACCTGTAGATTAGCAGGTATTTTTTTTTTTTTTTTTTTAAGTTAATTAGCGTGGATTTAGGAATGTGATTTTCGGGTAATTTTTGAGCGTAGGTGCATTTTTTTTGATGTGATGGGAAGTGCAATTGTCATTCGTCAGGTTAATGTAGGTATATGTATTTCAAATACAGGTATATCTCATGACAATGTAGTGAATCGGCATTAATATTGAATTAAGCTGTTTCGCTGGAATCATTCTGACCTTTTTGATTGTAATGCACTACTGTTAAGAAGCATTTAATGGATTTCAATACGACCTTTACGTTGAATGCCAAATGTCAATGCGGATCCCTTCAGTCATGTTGGACATGCTTATTAAATACCGAAATCCTGCATGACAATAGAAGTTTGTGTGGCGTTTCAAATTATATATGAAAACGTATGATTGAATAGAGTGTTGTACTTAGAAGAAACCGAAAGGTAGTTGTTAGAATGAAATCATGCGACTGAGTTTATTGTATTGACATTGTTCATACAAATACAAGCGGAAAAGCCATTGAAACTTAAAGCCATTGAGCCTCTCCAATGCGTATAGTGTGATCACATATTTTATTGAGATTGAAATTCTTTAGTTTGAACTTGGAGCCGATTCCACATATTACAGAAGCCATTCACCTGAGATTTCGCTGAATGACTCTATAATTCGCTAGTTCATGCATTATGTCATTAGGTACAAATACCTACTAAGGTCGTCGTAAAATGTAAGTCTTCGAGTAGACTTGGGATGATGACGGTTATTATATTCAGAAACTCCTGTGTTTTCTTTGCTTCTTAATTGCCTTCTTAGCTAAAAAGAATAGTAATTCAAATTTGTTTTATTTCTGCACAGATATCATTGACAAATCCGCCCGCCATGACGTTTTTAACAATGCAATAGTGTTGAAACTATAGTCTGCTCACAATGTATATACTTCAGCTTAGCCTTGTTTATAACTAAACTCTTAATTGAACAGTAGCGTTTGTACCAGTAAGTGTTCTTCATCACCATCTTGCTTACATGAACACTATGCATGTGCTTTTTAGGATGTCATATGTGGCTTTAAAATCGATAAAGAATTAATCGATATACATATATTTTGCTTCTATATAATAATTATATAGGGTTTTTTTAATTAGGACGACCCATTTTTCCAATAGGGTTTCTCGGCTATGCGTGAAGTTAGCTGCGGTTTGTTTTCAAGTTTTAACTCGTCTATACTTGCCTTTCAATCATGTAAAAGTACACGCTTCAACAATGTTTGCATATTATTCAATTTTTTTATCAAAGTTCGCGTTCGGTTGCGACAACTTTACGTCCTACTAATTTTGCAAAATCATTCTCAGCGATGAAGCCCCTTTCTAGCTCCACGGCTTCGTTAATAAAAAAATGTCGCATTTGGTCAAGTCAGCAACCCGAAGCCATTAACAAAATGCAATTACGCACACAAAAATTGTCTGTTTAGTGCTGGAGGAACTTACAATTTTTGGGATAATGGTAAGATGACCTAAGAACCAGCGCATTCAGCCATATACTCGTTTCCGTGAAAGATATTTTAATCCTGTTATGTTCTATAAATTATGGCATTGATGGTACTTTAACCCGAAATATTTCTTCTAGATATTTGAAAAATAAGCCGTTTTATTAAAAAAAAAATACAAAAAAAACAAAATGGGGCGCTTTTAATAAAAACCCTATAACGGCAAGCTTATAGAAGTTCGTGCTGTAAGGCAATGAACGTTGCTTTGCCAAGAATAATGCCCAAGATTGGAGGGCCTAGGCATAGTATCCGACTGCTATTGGCAGGAGTTACTCAATCTATCATACTTTATGTTGCGCCAGTTTGGACCAATGCACCTAAAGTCAGATCATATGGGTGGAAAATGAAACTCTGTATAACAGCTCTGTCCACAACGGCTGTTCAGCACATATTGCACGGTATCCGATGAAACTACATTCGTTCTTGTTGGTATGATAACTGGATATTTTTGCAAACGAAATTCAACGAAATTACGTTAGCAAAGAGGAAAGGGAAGCCTCTGCTAAAGAGGCCCAAAACGAAGAAAGGAACCAATGTCTAACGAAGTGCAAAGGTGCGACGTGTCAGAAAAAGGACAATGGACTTATCAACATAAATCATCCACATTGACAATTGGACTTCTACCTAAGTCAAATTTTAACTGGACATGCTTCCGGTCTTATTTACACCAGTTTGGGCACGGTGATTCTCCACTTCATCTCAACTGCAGCGAATTGCAGGAACATGCGAAACATGAATTTTTCCACTGCTCGCGCTTTTCTTCAGAGTTCGAAAGACTTAAAAGGAAAATAGGACTGAAGTCTACCCCATATGACTCAATGAAACAGATGATTTGATTGCTTGAGATCTGAGATACATTTAAAAGCATGGCAGTAGAAGTAATGAATATGCTCCGCAGAACAGAACAGCAACGGCAACAACGAAGTCAAGGTGAAGACAACAATACGTAGAAGAAGAATCAGAAAATCGTGAACCCAACCACATGATTAAATACCTAACGGAGGTCTCGCGAGATTTTTGGGAGCTTGTTCGAGATGAAAGGAAGTTTTAGTGAATGAAAATCCCTCACTGTTACTGGGTACGAGCTCAACTTCGTTTTTGAAATCCCACCATGCAAAAAAAAGAAAGAAAAGAAAAGTAAAAAGCTGTACAGTCTTTTCAGGAACAGTTAAAGCTATTGTCCTCCGTCCATATAATATAATCGGTTACTACTTTTTTTTTTTTGTCTATGCTATGTGTACTCCATGAGTAAGACTCTTTTTTGTGATAACCCCTTTGAAGACAGAAGAGGATATGTATTAGACTTGTACGTACATATATCGATTATGTTGGTCGATCTTGATTACCTTATGAATTGGGCTCGCAGTCATGTTTTGCACTGATTCGGTTAGCGCATTGGTAAAAAAAATAGATTACATTTTCTCTATTACGCTTATGCCAATACAGTATGATGTCAATTGCCTAGTATGTACACTAAGGGAAAAAATATCTATCAGCATATTGATAGCACAACGGCCAGTATTTAACATCATTCAACGTTACTTACTTATTTACTTACTTACTTACTTACTTAGATGGCGCTACGGTCCGGGGTGGACCTGGGCCTCAACCAACAAACTTCTCCAGCTAGCACGGTTACGAGCCAGCTGCCTCCAGTTGCGCACGCCAAGTTGGTTGAGGTCCCCCTCCACTTGTTTGCGCCACCTACCGCGAGGTCGTCCGCTACTGCGTCGTCCATCCGGGGTGGATTCAAAGACTTTCTTAGCGGGAACGTTGGGCTCCATCCGCTCTAAATGACCCACCCATCTTAGTCGCTGTAAGTGAACTCTTCTGGCTAAGTCGATGTCCTTGTACAGGCCGTATAGTTCGGCATTGTACTTTCTCCACCACTCACCGTCTATGCAGACTGGACCAAAGATCGCTCGAAGAACTTTTCTCTCGAAATAACCAAGGGCATCCTCATCCGGTTTTGTCAAAGCCCATGCCTCTGCGCCATACAGCAGGACTGGGATGATTAGAGTCTTATAAAGAGTTACCTTAGTAGTTCGAGATAGGGCTTTGCTACTCAATTGCCATTTTAGCCCATAGAAACAACGATTGGCAAGAGTAATTCTTCGTGTGATCTTCCTACTGATGTCATTTGCGGAGTTCACCAAAGAGCCTAGGTAGACAAAATCCTTCACTACCTCAAAATTATATCTGTCTATTGTGGCGTTCTGTCCAAGACGCCGATGTTGGGTGTCCTTTTTTGTAGACAGCATATATTGCTTTCATTGACCGCTAGACCCATCCTTGCTGCCTCAATCTCAATACTCGTAAATGCCCCATTGACGGCCCGCTAGTTCTTCTGATTATGTCAATGTCATCGGCATAAGCGAGTAGTTGTACAGACTTGTAAAAGATTTTACCTCCGTTGTTGGTTTGTGAGTTTCGTATCGCATGATGGCGCGTCACCTTGTCTAAGACCTTTCCTGACATCGAATGGTTCGGTGATGTTCTTACCGACTTTGATGGAGCAGCGAGAGTTCTCCATCGTCATTCTGCACAAACGGACGAGCTTGGCAGGAATGTCAAGACTAGACATGGCTCTGTATAACTCGTCTCTATACACGCTATCATAGGCAACTTTGAAATCGATGAAGAGATGGTGCGTATCGATTTTATATTCATGGGTTTTTTCCAAGATCTGCCGTAGTGTGAATATTTGGTCAATGGTGGACTTTCCAGGCCTGAAACCGCACTGATAAGGACCTATAAGGTTGTTGACGATCGGTTTTAGGCGTTCACATAATACGGCAGACAGGATCTTATATGCGATGTTGAGTTATACCTCTGTAATTGGCGCAGTTCAGAGGGTCTCCTTTCTTCAGGATCGGGCAAACGATGCTGAGGTTCCATTCATCGGGCATACTTTCGTCCGACCAGATTTTACAGATGAGCTGTTGCATGCTCCTTACCAACTCATCTCCTCCTGCCTTGAAAAATTCAGCGGCAACGCCGTCGGCTCCAGCAGCTTTGTTAGGTTTGAGTTTAGATATCGCTATCCTCACTTCATTCTGATCGGGTTGATGGGAATCTTGACTGTCATCGTCACTGTTGAATGGCTCATTCTGCCTGACAGCGGAATATTGGTCATCATCGCCGTTTAACACATATATGTTCGTACCATAGAAGTCTGCTTTCTTCAACTTTTTCGGATATTATTTTTACTGTCAGGTTTCCTCTTATGTATGTAGGTGTTGTGAATTTTGTCTTTCTCGTAACATTGCATCCCCATCTCAGCATTCACATCTCTGCGACATGGAGTCTTTGCAAGTGTTGTTTTTGTGCTGCCCAACATTCTGCTTCGTATATAAGCGCTGGCCTGACTGATGCTTTTTAAAGTTTCCCTTCAGTTTAATGGGCATATTGTGGTCCTGTAGTGTCCGCAACTTTATCCACCCCCGACTCTGCTTTTGACATCATCATCAATTCTACCATCGGCTGCTATTACTGATCCGAGGTGTTTGAAAGAGCTTGTCATCGGCAATGGTTGGTCGTTGACATATATTATCTTAGTCGGACCAAAATATGAGTCTTTCTTAAACGGTACTCTGCTTTGGTAAGATTTATACACAGTCCATTTGCACAGCCTCCGAAATAGTATATCTTGTATCCGTTTCAAATATTTCTTACCGTAGCCGCGGCCCACTTAGTTTCCTGAATACAGGTTATGTGTATTCGCCGTCTTTTCGAAATTTCTTGCACTGCGTCCAGTTAAAAATAAATATTTGGCGCAACAGCTCATCAAGTGCGTGGGCGTAGCTTCTCGCAACCACTCATGTTGTGTGCGTTATATTTTTTACACGAATGGAAGGGACCTACAGTTTAGTGTTGTATCCGAAGGGCAATTTGTTTTGAGAAGGTTTTTCGTGACAACAGTACTCTCGGATGTTTGTCAGACGTTTGCAAGAGGTGAGACCGTGAAAAAACTTGTTGGTACTTTCTGGAATTCGAGCTTAGAACCTCACGTGCAATGGTCTGACACACTCCAAAATTCCAAATCGCAATTTTTAATAATTTGTACTTTAAGTTTTTATTCTTATTGCTTCCAATTATAACTTTATGATTCTCGTCGCTTCTGGGGAACGGCCCAGCATTTACTTTCTGGTTTGCTTGACTGTTCTTCATGATTTTGAAGTAGGGTTTTTTTTTAGAACTGTTTGAGAGAAAATGAATAGGGCTATCAGTCAAAAGATATTAGGCTAGCAATAAGTTCAACCATTCCAACTGAGTTAGCGGTTTTCAAAAATAAAGTCTGAGGTAGTATAATTGAGGCGTTTCTCACTCAGATATAACTTCTAGATATTTCACAAACAGGCTTTAATATTTTATTTTTGAGGACCACTAACTCAGTAAGCATGGTCGACTTGATCGCCCCTTTCATCCTCTTTCTCATCTTATCTTAAATACTATAAAATAAAACTCGATTTTCCTTGTGAACACAGTTTCTCGAAAACTACTACACGTAGGTACTTGAAATTTTGCACAGTTATTCCTTATTTTGCCTAAATGCGAGATAAGAAGGGATTTTCCGAAATTCAAGGTCTAAGTGGCAAAAAGGGGATTGAGATCGAATTTTCCATCTGTAAATATTAATTCCACAGCCGTAGCTCAGTACTGGCTCTCCAGATTAAAAAAAATAAAAATAGATGAATTTAGTAAATTCGTTGCTGATTCATTTAAGATATAAAACATCCTTCCTGAAGCCGAGCAATGCTAAAAACAATTAATCAAATGATCGCCCCCAATTTTCCTTCGGTGGAGACCACGGCCAGCAGTCATGCAGCAGTGGCTATCGTTGCAATAGCATCATGTGTGTGTGAGTATATGGGCGCGCTATCCCATGATTATGTTTTGATCTTCAGTGTGCGATCTCTTCTAGAGTAAAAATAAAAAAAAAATGTATTATCCGTTGCAAATCTAAGACATTTTAATTTTTTTTTAATTAGGATATGTCTGTGCTATCAAAACTTAGTGCAATTAAGAGATTTGGCAATATACGCGTACATATGTACATATGTACATATGCATGTACAGACATAGAAACATTGCAATATTTTTCAATTTTATTAGATGAGATGTTGTAGATCGCTGGATTTGTCTACATTTTAGAATCCTTTAATGTGTTTAAAATAAATTGTTTGTTGTGAGCGGGTTTGAGTGTGCTCTGGTGGCGATTCCCACGGGGGAAGTTAAGATTGAGTTTACACATTTTGGGTATTGTATGCAGTTGGCAATTATGTTTCAATAATTAAATAACCGTCAACTAAAATTCGGGCGAAGCAAGGCGAGCACTGGTCAGCTAGTTCAGTTCTAAAAGCAAGATAGATAGGCATGATAAAGAATCTTCCTCTACTACAGTCAAGAAAACTCTTTTTTTTTTCTCCTCGTCAGCAGGAAAAAATAATTTCTTATCCCATCCGAGATATGTTATTTGGTATACTGATGGATCAAAAATGGATTCAGGCATTCTTGTCTGCTGCAATGAGCACGTTTTCACCGAAACTCTCGCCCAGTTCCTGCCATTTTTGATATAACTTCCTCTCTTCGATCTAGCTCTTATGAGCACTGGTTTCGGCACCTGTTCCTCTTCCATTTCCAAAACTTTCATGACAAAATCAAAATGCAACATATAATTTGAGGTGCAAGTTGGTAACAGGAAAATGCGTTTCAGAAAATATCTCAATCTCAAATCTTTAAACTTCATCAAACTGACAGTATCCCCAAACTTGAGCCCCATACTGCAATATAGATACACCAATCGTACGCAGTATTTTAAGCTTTGAACTATGCTCAATATCTTATATATTAATACGTGAACAAGAAATTTATCGTACGTTTTTTTTAGTATTTATTATCAAAGGAGGGGGATGAATCTTATATCATTTGAAAGGTTCTGTGCCATAAATGTGCAGAAAAAATAAATCAAGTACTTATGTTACCGTTAAGTCGGGTAAAATAAAGTAAACATACACACATGATTTCCCCATACAAAACCCTTTAACCAATTAAATGAACGCATTTTGATCACATAACATCTATCCAGGAACCATATGTACGGAACAAGCGCATATGTGGATTTGGGGGTGTTCGTGGAGTAACGGTGCTATGTGACGAGCGATCTGAAAGACCGAGAGCTTGTTTAATTGTGCCGAATTTCCTCTCAGTAAGCAAGCTTGGACAATTTTGTGATCAGGACTTGCTTGCTGCAGCTGTAAGCTACGAAACAAACGGAAGTTGGAAAACCTTCGTCGTTGCGTCGGCTTACTTCCCTTATGATTCGGTAAAGCCTCCACCACCGAAGGCGGTTGCCGAACTCATAAAGTACTGTGACACTCGGGAGATGGGACTAGTCATGTGTTGCGACGCGAATGCTCAGAATACAGTCTGGGGCAGCAGCAAATGTAACATACGAGGAAACCATCTGCTAGACTTTATACTATCGTCTGGCATGGTAATTAACAATGTTGGCTCCCAGCCAACTTTTGTTACGGCAAGGAGGCAGGAGGTAATTGATTTGACTTTATCTAATAGGTATTTCAAGTCAATTACTAACTGGAGGGTACTGTCGGAGGTGTCCTTGTCAGACCATAGATACATCGCTTTCCAAATCGAATGCGAGGCCATAACTTTGCAGGAGAGGAGGAATCCGAGGAAAACCAAGTGGGTGTGGTTTAGGAAAGAGCTAGACAGATCTGTCAAAACTCCAACTAAACTCAGAAAGAAACGAAAGGTTGAGGATGCTGTTCAAAACCTGACCAGTGTCCTTACCAACTGTTTTGAACTGGCGTGTCCAATGGCAAAAAACTCCTGCAGAACGCCGGTTCCCTGGTGGAGTCCGGAACTGCAGCGGCTTAGGAAAGAATCCAGAAAACTTCTGAATAGGTCTCTTAAGACAAATTTAGAAGGTGACTGGGATCTCTTTAGATCGAAGCAAAAAGACTATAAAGACGTTAATTCGGTTGTCGAAAAGTGCTTCTTATAGAGATTTTTGTGAAAAGATCGAGACACTTGGTGAAACCAGTAGGTTGGTTAAAGTCCACAAAAGAGGTAAGCCGACCAAACCGGAGTCACTCAGACGGTCTGATGGCAAGTTTACTGAGACAAAAGCGGAAACTTTTAGTCTTCTGCTGGAGACTCACTTTCCTGGCAATCGGATAATCACTAGGTCGCAGCTTGGCCCGCTTACCCAGGCTGAGCTTAATCTAAGTCAGAAAACTCGGCGCAGCTGGTGTACTGCATCAGCCGTGGTAACAGTTGAGGCCATTAAATATGCTGTGGCATCTTTTGATGGTTTCAAATCGCCTGGCACTGAAGGAATATATCCAGCTATGCTGCAAGAGGGTATAGACCAGTTGCCGCCAACACTGAAAAGAATTTGCACCACTGTTCTGGCACTGGCATATATTCGTACACCTTGGCGGACAGTCAGAGTAGCTTTCATACCGAAAATTGGTAAGGAAGACTATTCGCTCCCCAAGAGTTTCAGACCCATAAGTTTGACATCCTTCTTACTAAAAAGTATGGAGAGACTGGTAGAATTTCACGTGCGCAAAGTTGCTTTGAAACTGCATCCACTATCGGAGATGCAGCATGCCTATCAGCGTGGGAAATCCTGTGAGACCGCACTTCAAAATCTAGTGGCCAGAATTGAATGCGCGCTTGATAGGAGAGAATACGCGATGGGTATCTTCATTGACATTGAGGGTGCTTTTGACAATACGACTTTTGATTGCATATGCGACTCTGCCAGACAATAGGGGGTAGATGAAATATTAGTGTTGTGGATTAAAGCAATGCTAATGAATAGAACTTTGGTAGTAGATGCGGACTTGGCCAATATGTTATGACTGGGGTAAACAGGGGCTGTCCGCAAGGTGGCGTTCTGCCTCCATTGTTATGGTCCATGGTGGTCGACTCTCCGTTGAACACTCTAAATAGTTCTAACGTCTACGCTCAGGCATATGCAGATGATGTCGCCGTACTTTCTGTCGGGCCATGCCTGGCGACGGTCTGCGCTAACGCGCATGCGGCGCTGTACATGATCGATGAATGGTGTACTAGGAGTGGGCTTTCCGTGAATCCTCTTAAAACTGAGGCTGTTCTTTTTACGAGAAGGAGGATTGTGACCAGTCGGACTCAGCCAGTACTAAAAGACGTCACCATTCGCATTTCCAATGAAGCCAAATATCTGGGAGTGATTTTAGATAAGAAACTTTCATATCATTTCATATTTCAACTCATTGGTCTAAACACGTCGAGTCGAAAATATTCAAGGCGCTCTCAGTCTTCTGGCAGTGTAAAGGTGCTTTTGGCAAGGCTTATCACGGAATAAGGTTCTCTGGATCTACACGGCTATGATAAGACCATTTCTCGCATATGCGTCGGTTGTTTGGCGGAAGGAGCTCTCGCGTAAATATGTGGTTGCTTTTTGCACGAAACTCCAAAGAACGGCTTATCTCGGCTGCGCGGGAGCTTTCCCGAGTACGCCTGGCTCTGCTCTAGACGCTTTGCTGAACTTACCTCCCCTTGATACTTATATATGGGTTGCACTATCAAAGCCATCCATCGTCTTGCGCAACTCTTATCTTACGACTCCTGTCTTATGGATATGCCGTCTGATGCAATGACACCAGAACTCCAGCTGATGCGCGACTTTCCTTGTGTCCAGGACTGGCCTCGGTCAGAGTCTGAGACGGGAATGGAATGTAGTCGTATTTTCACGGATGGTTCCAAAACCAGTCAAGGGTCTGGCGCTGGGGTCTTCGTGGAAGTCGACAACATTAGACTTCACTTCTCGTTAGGCAAATATGCGTCTGTTTTCCAAGCGGAAACTTATGCAATCCTAATGGCCATGAACTACAAGAACAGGTGGAAGGGACGTAGCATTTGTGTCTGTAGTAACAGTCAGGCTGCGCTTAAGGCCTTGCTTAACCCTTTAACCACTTCCAAAATAGTTCGTGAAACCAAAAACTCTTTGAACTCGGTCGCAAGGCTGAATTCTCTGTCTCTTATCTGGGTCCCAGGTCACACTCGGATCTTGGGGAACGAGATCTCCGATGAGATTGCTAGACAAGACTCAGAGGAGGCTTTCTCAGGTCCCGAACCCGCGTTGGGTCTTCCAGCGTCCTCGGTTAGGGCTTCCATTGACGATTGGGTCTCTCACGAGCACAATTGTGTGTGGCATGACTCTCCAGGTTGCAGGTTGACTAAACGCATGCTCCCGGACGTCTGTTAGAAATCAGCGGCATTCTTGCTGTCTCTCAACAGAAAAGACTGTAGACAACTTATCGGCGTCTTGACAGGTCACTTCGCTTTTGCCAAGTACCTTAACGTGTTAGGCTTAAGTGACACTACAATCTGCGACGCTTGTGGAGAGAGCGACGACGCCGTGGAACATTATCTCTGTGAGTGTCCGGCCTTTGCTTGTATCAGGCGGCAGATCTTCGGTGCGGATGTGGTGAGTGCTGGTACTGTAAGCTCCTCATCACTGAAGTGCTTGCTTGGCTTTCTTCGAAAGTCAAGGAAATTCCAATAAAATGAGTAAATCAGGGTTTGCTCTCTGTCAGTACAATGGACCAGTTGTGTCTGAGTGCTCCAGTCGAGTGTTTCCTATCCCGACAAAAAAAAAAAAAAAAAAAAATGGCTGTATGCGCTTGGATCCCTTTGCCTTTCCTACACGGGAGGATTAATAGACCTACTCGTAGATACTTATACTCCCGACCTATGGAAACATTTTCATCTTTGTAAATCCATTTTTCATTACGACAATATCTACCGCCACCATCTCCGAATACCATCACTTAAGACTTCTCTAAATTAAGGGACAGATTCCAAAATTCACAATAGTGCTCAAGGCGGTTCCTCATTCAGTGTAGTGGTAACGTCATCAATTGCCACGCTAATGGTTCATAGTCCAAATCCGATATCAGGATTTGGACTAAGCATTTATTTATTTCTTATGAAATATATAAAGCCTTCTGCGAAGGCATAACACTGGCAGAAGCTTGGTCATATAGCTATAAATTGTTCACTCTTTTGGATAGTGTATGTTCCTATGACATCGGCGGTCGGGAAACGAATACTGTGAATCAGAAACAAAGACAAAAATAACAAAAAACCTCCCCAGTTATCTGGACATCATTCCCGGTGTTTTTCTGAAACATAAACAACTGACTTTCAAACCAGTATAACAAATCTTTCTCTCTCTCTCTATCTACCCTATCAACGCCAGCACTATGTAAAAACATTTAGAGGGTATTCATAACCCCTTGAGTGCGCGCAAATTATAAAGAAATTAAAAATAACGTGCTGAGAACACATCCTTGGCTGACTTCCATTTGCGTTGTAAGGTCTTCGATACAAAATCACCCTCCCATACGAGTACATACGCGACGATGTTTTCGTACATCGCTTTCAACGATGAAAAAATAAAATAAATAGCCTTATACATCTTATAAGAAAGTACTTCACGTCCAATAGAATCAAGAGCAACGGGTAAATCGACGAAGCAATCATTCTTCTTTCTTTTGAAGCTCTCCGCAATGTTCGCCAGGGTGAATATTTCGTCTAAGCAACTTGCTTCGACAGATTACTTATAAAAAAACTCGCAGTCCACGATAAAAATTATGTTACTTCCCTACCCCACACTCTATTAAAAGATTTGAATATGTCGAGAGCTGCTACACAAGTTTCCACCTATCTGGAAAAGTGCCTATTGAGTACCGCATGTGAAAGAGCTTACGTAGAGATGTCGCCAGGATGCGCTTCTTCAACACAGTTAAGGTCTTTAACCCTTCTGTCAATGGATGTTTTAAAACCTTCCCATCAATGGAATAGGTCTGGCTGGACCTTCATACATTTTGTATGAAAATTGATGGAATTCAATGAAATAATTGAAGTTTTTTTTGTTATTTTGGACATGTTATTATTTGTATTTTTAATTTAAAGTTTTTTTTTACATAACATTAATATTACGAAGTATTTTCTTGATTTACACATTTATGGCATTTATGTAACTGTATACTGCGTTGTAAACAGACAGGCTCTTCGCAGGCAGTGCATGCAAATCTGGTTTTCCTTTATATTTTACCGTTTATTCTGCAAATTCTACACGACTTTTTCTGGCCCGTTGATGTCTGGCTACTGCTGGGCTGTGGAATCCTATTTTGCAATGGTGCTCCGAAGAAAGATTCGATGCCATTTCTTACTTGACGGACTTAGGTAAAAAGAGTTTTTTTTTTTGGATGAAATGTTAAATAAATAGGTTTCTCCATACAATATGTAGCAAGGTCTGGCCAGACCTATTCCATTGATTCTAGGGGTTGTTGTAGAAAAACTTTTTTTTTTCTCACCCAGTTAGATTCACAATTTGTTGTCCACACTAAAGCATTAAAAATATGTACGCTGAGAAAGTCAGGAAATTTGGTAAAGATAGCTACGCAATCAATTAGGAAAAAATGGTTTCGAAAATGGAAAAGGTCTGGCCAGACGTACTCATTGACAGAAGGGTTAAAGGCTCTAGCCAATGAACGGGTGTGGAAAATAATCTAAATAATGATAAATGTTCAGCATAGTTGGACGGAGAGAAGTATCTGATAAGATGAAATTTGATGCGAATGTTACAGCTATAATAGCTGTTCAGTTTTCTTTTTGGAATTATTAGTATTCTTATTGTCGAAGACGAAATCAACAACTACGCGAGAAAGCATAAAAGTCGACTAGAAAGTCACGCTAATATAACAGTCCTCCAAGTTTTGGATGAAAGAAATTTACTACGCCGTCTACAAAGAATCAAACCTTTAGACTTAGCGCGTTAAGTAACCGCGTCTAAACTGCGGAGCTAGCAGGAACTTCTAATGGGAAGGTACCTGCAAAACGTTATTATTTCGTGAAACGAAAACTACTTGATAAGTCGAATACTTAGTTGTAGTAAAAATAAAAACAAGTCTGTTTTAAAGGGAGGTTTTTTAGTGGGTAAGAATCCCACACTACTATGAGCACGCGCTGTCAATCGTCATAGTGTCTTGTTGAAGATTTTCACCTACCCTCGGAAAAAAAAATAAAATTCTTATTGTTGTAAACAAGAGCTGGGATGGTCAACAAGTGAGTTCCTTTTATTCCTTTGATGAGGTACCATTTACATTGACATTAGATATTGCATTCTTTTTAGCCGCACTTCTTGGTTTCGTCGGAATTTTACACGTTTAAGGACTTTATTTTTTCTCAGAAACGTTTTGACGCCATATTGCAAAAGTCTCTCCTTAAGGTACTGTTCCAAATTTATGAAATGGGCCCCAAATCTTTTTTGAAGAAGTAGGAAGAATGAAGTAGAAAGGAATTACATAGCATGCAACCCCAGATACTAAATCATTATATAACCACTATTTGTTTAATAACCGCTAATATCATATTTAAAAGTCAATTAGTCGCTATGACCGAATAGCTTTCATTAAATTGTCACCCGATAGGCAAATATTTTATTAGAATCTCATTTTCAGTTTAATCGACAGAATCATTTAATGGAAACGTTTTAAATGCTAAACCAACATTGGCATCCTTTCCGCTAACACCTCCTGGCATTTGCAGCCTCTTGATATTATGACCACAAAATAGTAGAGAGGCGAACACAAAACCGATTGAAAATCATTAGAACTAGGGTGGTAGACAACAAGTGGCTTACTGGGATGATATGTGGTGTAGAAGGCGGGTAAATAAAATCGTTCATTGGAAAGTGGTGTCGACATTGATTAAACACATTTCCATTGCATTTTCATTTATTCAGTGTAAGCTACAGTACTTGAGTTTTAACTGATTTGGATTAAAAGTTCACTGCTTCATAGCGGATAATTATAAGGAATGTGTATTGAGTGAGGTTACAAGATACTTGAACAAGGGAACAATGATTTCAAGATAGTGATTTAAACTACATTACATATGTATATGTTACAATTTCACCGGGCAATTACTAAACGATGCTGAAACATGGACTTTATGGACATGGAATTAATTGAAAGCGGGCGAAGATAACCTTGGTCGCTTCGAGAGAAAACTTCTTCGTAAGATATGCGGTCCCATTTGTGTTGACGGGTTTTTGGAGGAAAAGATTCAATATACGTGCTGTACAGCGACATCGACCTAGTCAAAAAACTGCTTATTGGATGTTTGAGACGCTAGGACATGTAGAGCCAATGGACACCAACGCTCCAGCCCGCAGTCTTCGAATCTAACCCGGAGGGGCGACGCAGTGGAGGACCTCCTCGCCGTAGGTGGCGCGCACAAGTTCAAGGGGACCTCGACCAACTTGGACCGCGCAACTGGAGACAAATAGCTAAAGACTAAGCTTAATGGAGAGGCTTGTTGGTTGAGGCCCAGGTTCACCCAGAACTGTAACGCCACCTAAGTAAGTAAAAAGTAGTTTTTGTAATACAAAAATAAAGTAAAAAATACTTGAAGTGTAAGAATGGGTGACAAAGAAGTTAATGTACTCGTAATATGATGATATTAACACATGTATGCTTAGAAAATAAACGAATCACATAATAGGTCAACTTGCATTACAATTTGCTGCAAACGATGTCTTGTGTCCATCGGTCGTTGGCACAACCCAACGATGTATTGATTGCATGGCGAGCTTACAAGGAACCCGACCTATTACGAAGTTTTTCATAAACAATTTACGACTATTTACAAATAACCTTTCGCAGAACCTAATGCTAGTCTCAAGAGTAAATTCAACTTAATATGTTTGTGGATTTCCGCTATAAATAACTTAGCATTCATCAATCTGTTTAGGGATTCATTGATATGAAAGTACATTCCGTCATAACTAACTTGAAATTTATTTATTTATTTGGTTTCTTTTCTTCTTCCTTACTATTCAAGTAAAGTTCACCCGTATACTACACGAAAGCTGTGGAGAATTATCTATTATATTATTGACATTTCTTCAACTAACAAATGCAGGGAAATTTTGTTGACTTAAAATTCAGTCCACTACCTCACAAAAAACTACTGCATTTGCAGACAATACGACCAATCAGAGTCCATTGACTAGTTAGTCCGTAAACTTCTGAACGTGCAGCTGCTCACTTTCATATGATGTTGCTCTCACTATCGTAAATGACTCACCTATCGTAAATTTTTCGAAGTTACATAGTGAGCAATGTTGCCACTAAAAAAATATCTAAATAGATAAAATTTGTTTTTTTTTGGTTTAACTTCAGATTTTTTAATTAATTCAAAAGTTAAGTCAAAGTAAAATGTTGCCTTGCTTAAAGTCAGAACAAAAAACTGGAAATAAGCCGTGTTAAAAATTGGAATGAAACAAGTGAACCAATTCTTATAATTGATCACTCAGCTTAATGACTCAGAATATCAGCAAAATTGTTAATTTTGTTTGCTAAGTACAGAAGATGCTCCGGAGTCTCGCTTGATTCATTGCAGAATCTGCAAAGGCCTTCATTTGTTATACGTAGTTTCCGTAAGTGCTCTCTGAGTATGCAGTACCCCGTTAGGAAGCCTGTTAAGAGTCGTAGGTTATTTTTGCTAAGGCAGATACAGGGTTCGAATCTTTTCCGGTTGTAACATCCCAGTAGTTTCTTAGCTAGCCTCAAACCTGCGGTGTTATTCCAGGTTCTTCCCTGTCTTCTTCCTCAATTTTCCTGAATTCTTCGCGTATGGTATGTTCCCCTATGCCGCAGAATGATTCAGGTCCAATGAAGGGCTCCGCAGCTCCTTGCCTTGCCAAGACGTCTGCTGCTTAATTACCTTTAATCCCGACATGACCGGGTATCCAGTAAAGCGTATCTTTGTTGTTTCTGTCCAATTAATTAAGTTTGTGTAGGCATTCCCACACACGTTTTAACATAATGGTATAGGAGTCAAGTGCTTTGATAGCTGCTTGACTATCTGACAGTATTGCTATGTTGCAGTTGCTGTATCTTCTTTCGAGATTAAGTTGGATCTATAGCACATATTTCAGCTTGAAAGATGCTGGTACTCTTGCCCATGGGTTCTGAATGCTTCGTTCTTGGCCCAAACATGCCTGCCCCTATTCCTTCCTTAGTTCTTGAACCGTCTGTATACCACTTTATCGTGTGGCTGCCCAGTCCGTATGCCGTATATTCGTTGCTCCACTCTTTCTTGTTACTTAACTTTGTACAAAAGTTTTTCCCAAAGTCTCGAACCAACGCATTTCTCCCTTCCAATAACTTATTTTGACATCTTTAGGATCGTCCGCTTTGTATTTTGCTCCACTACGAGATGGAGCGGTGTTAGCTCTAGGAGTACTTCCATGGCTGCAGTTGGACAAATTCTCATGGCCCCGGTGATGCAAAAACACACAAGTTTTTACACTGTAATCAGTGTCTCCCTCGTAGTGACTAGACTAGTTCGCTTTATCCATGCTATCACCCCATAAGTGATCATTGGCCTCATAATGGCAATATATGGTACATCCATCTTAGAATGTTTGGACTAAATCCCCAAGACTTACCCGCTAGGCTCCTGCATATCATTAGAGCACGAATAGCATTTTTGGATATCTCCTCCGTGTGCTTTTTCCATGTGAGTTTACTATCTAGATGTAATTACAGGTACTTCACTTCCTTTACTGGTGTCAGTATCGTGCCCGAATGTCGAATTGGTTTCAGTTTAAGTTTTCTCTTTCTCGTGAACGGTAAGCCAGGTTTATATTGAGCCCAGCCGTGTTGCACCATTCCAGATTACTGTCTAGGGTTTTTTGCTGACCTCTTTGGTACTCCTGATCGACGCTGCATGGTAGGAAGACAGTGGTATTTCCGCATTGCCACATGCAGTCAGGCCCACCCCTTCCATCTCCTTAGTTTGTGTGCTATGGTCTTCAACCATTCCACCGTCTGCGAAGTTTCGCAGTCGACCGGTAGCATGCCATTCTTAAAATGAATGCCCTGGAACTTATGCTCCCATCCCAATGCCATTTCCGCCATGATGGCGCTCTCGAGTACCTTGAGGTCGTCGGCATCGAGCATTTCCCATGGGTAATTCACAGGAAGTACTTCGCGGCATCAGCGTGTCTTTCGCAAATTGAGGTGCCACAGCTGATGAAACCATTTATTTACAAACAACTAATTAATATTTATTTTTACATATTATTAGTATTAGTTTAATACTTTACAAATCCATATCCTAAATACTATAAAAGCAAAAACTTGTGACCTTGTGAACACGGTTTCTCGAAAACTGTTAGCTGTAGGTATTTTTTTTTTTTTTTTTTTCGAGGGTAGGTGAAAAATCTTCCATAGACACTATGAGAATAGCAAGCGCGTGCTCATAGTAGTGTCAGATCCTTACTGACTAAAAAAACACCACCCTTCGATATAAATTTGTTAGATATCGCAAATAATTAATAACTTATCAAGCAATTTTTCTATCATGAAATTTTAAGAACGTATCGTAAATAAAGGCGAACAGCTTAATGCAATTGTAAAATTTATTTTATTATTATAAACGAACAAAGAGTAAATGTTTAATGGACCGCGTGGTAACCGGTTGAAGTTAGGATGACAATTCGAATGAATAAATTAGGAAAGTGGTAGACTCGTCGCAGATGGATTGGTGTCGCTCTCTTGCGGTGGATCTGTGATGCAGCGTATTATTTATTTGTATTTTTAATTTGAATATTTGGCGGGCGATGTTTGTTGGCTCCTACAGCACTCACCCTCCAGTGACTTAGTCACGATGGAGTTAGTTGTTTTCCGTCATGCCAAATCTTTCCGGAATTCGTACACATCTCCCTGCTCTAGTCTTCGTAGTGATTATGTCATCTGAGGTTTTTGGAATGATGGATGAAGATGATGGGTGGTTAGACTTCGGTCGTTGAAAATTGTTATCGTCTGACAGAAGAAAGGCTGGTTTCAAACGATCGATGGATACTGTCACGTCTTTTCCTCGAATTTTGAGAACAAAGAATTTGTCAGCTCTCCTTACGACGGGAAATGGACCCTCATATGGCTGCTGCAGTCCAATTCTGACTGCATCTCGTCTGATGAAAACATGGGATGCGGTAGAAAGTTCCTTGAAGATGAAGATTGCTCTTGAACCATGACGTGATGCCGGAACTGGTTGTAGCTCTTTAAAATGGTGTCGAAGTTGATTCACGAAGGTCGTCGGATCAGCGTTGGTGTTTTTTCGTGGTGACAAAAATTCACCGGGAAGTCTGATGGGTTCGCCGTATACTATTTCTGCTGCTGTGGCCTTGAGGTCTTCCTTAAAGGATGCTCTGAGTCCCAGCAGTACAACAGGCAGTTCTTCAGCCCATGCTGGTGACTCATGGCACTCGATAGCGGCTTTTAGTTGACGATGAAACTTTTCGACCATACCATTAGCTGCTGAATGGTATGCAGTGGTAGTCAAATGGTTGATGCCGAACAGTTGAGCTAGAGCCTGGAAAAGATCAGATAAAAATTGTCTGCCACGGTCAGATGTTACCATGAGTGGTACTCCAAAGCGAGCGATCCAATTTGCGAAGAGAGTTCTCGCAAGTGTTTCCGATGTAGAATCTTCTAATGGGAACGCTTCGGGCCAGCGAGAAAAACAATCAACGATGGTAAGACAAAATCTGGACCCTCGTGAGTATGGAAGAGGTCCGACTAAGTCAACGTGTATGTGCTCGAATCTGGAAGCTGGTGGTTCAAAGGCTCCGATCGGCGATGACACGTGACGAGTTATCTTGGATCGTTGGCACGGAATACATGACTTCGCCCATGCTCTGCAGTCTTTTCGCATCGAAGGCCAGACAAATCTCGAAGCAACCAGTTTTGCGGAAGCGTTAGCACCAGGGTGGCTCAAGCTGTGTAAAGAATCGAATACTTGGCGACGGTAGGGTTGTGGTACGAAGGGCCTAGCAGTACCCTGAGAGACGTCACAATACATCTGGAGTTGTGTGTTTGGAAGCGGAACTTTGACTAACTGTAATGCAGAATCAGATGTTAGAATGTCTTTGAGTTCTACGTCACCTGTTTGTGATGCTGCAAGTTCTTCGAAATCTACTGGTTTGCTGATGCCCTCAACTCGTGACAATGTATCTGCGACAACGTTCTCCATTCCAGCGATGTGCTTCACGTCGGTCGAAAATTGACCAATGAAGTCCAGACATCTAAACTGTCGAGGTGACGCTTTTTCAGGATTTTGCTTAAATGCGAACATTAACGGTTTGTGGTCCGTGTATATGGTAAAATTTCTGGCTTCCAACAAAAACTTGAAGTATTTTATAGTTGAATAGATTGCTAACAGCTCTCTATCGTACGTGCTGTACATTTGTTGAGATTTGTTAAAGTTTTTGGCAAAGTACGATAGTGGCTGCTAGCCAATTGGTGTTTTCTGCTGCAATACTGCTCCCATAGCACAGTCCGATGCATCAGTAAAAAGCGTTGGATCGGGATGTGCAAGCAAGGCGGCTTCCATGAGACCTTCTTTGCAAGCGCTAAATGCTTGCTGAAGAGTTGGGGTCCAAGTGATTGTTAGATGGACTCACTGGACTTTCCACAGGAGGCTTCCACGCATACGAGAGCTCAGCACAGGTTAAAACCGTTTCTGGTAATTCTAGGTACATCGAACTGCTCAAACATGTCGGGGTCACCAATTTAAGAACGTGTCGTAAATAAAGGCGAACAGCTTAATGCAATTGGAAAATTTATTTTATTATTATGAACGAACAAAAAGTAAATGTTTAATGGACCACGTGGTAACCGGTTGAAGTTAGGATGACAATTCGAATGAATAAATTAGGAAAGTGGTAGACTCGTCGCAGATGGATTGGTGTCGCTCTTTTGCGGTGAATCTGTGATGCAGCGTATTATTTATTTGTATTTTTAATGAATATTTGGCGGGCGATGTTTGTTGGCTCCTACAAAATTAAAACTTTTGGCAGGTTACTTTCCACAATCTAGACGCGGTTAATCGTTATCTCGCCAAGTCAAAAGGTTTCGTCCTTTGTAATCGGCGCAATAAATTGCTCTCATCCAAAATTTGTAGGACTGTATTGTTGACATGTCCGATTAGTCGGTTTCTATGTTTTCTCGCAAAGCTTCTAGTTTCAGCTTCGATTGTCGGAGTTCCGAGATCCCTGTGAATATCGTCGTTTCTACTATACCACGGTGCTTGGACAATTTCTCTTAGCACTTTATTTTGAAAAGCTTGTAAAATATTGACATTTGTTTTCTTGGTACAACCCCAACGTTGTATACCGTAGGTCCACACCGGCTTTAGCACTTGCTTGTATAAAAGCAGTTTGTTCTCAGTACTGAGCTGGGAATGTTTTCCGAGTAACCAGTACATTTCTCTATATTTGATTTCGAGTTATTTTCGTTTCATTTCCACGTGGGAATTCCATTTCAGTGTTGCGTCGAGTGTCATTCCCAGGTATTTGGCCTTGTTTGCAAAAGGTATTCGGGCCCAGTTTAGGAAAATTGGCAAGTCATTAGTTTGCTTGTAAGTGAAAGTCACGTGAACAGATTTAGATTCGTTGAGGGCAATCCGCCAGTCCCTCGTCCATTCATTTACATTATTCAGTGCATTTTGAAGTTTTGCAGTCGTTTCTTCGATTGTTTTACCTACTGCTAGGATAGCGGTATCATCGGCAGACGTACCAAGGATAGTGCCATCTTCGTTCGGTATATCACGAGTATATAGCAAATAGAGAAGCCGCCCAAGAACGCTTTCTTGCGGTACGCCGGCCGAAATTTCTTTGAGCTCGGAGTATTCGACTCCATGTCTAACACGAAAGAGTCTATTTCCGAGATATGATTCTAAAATATCGTATAAGCATACAGGGAGAACTTGTCGAAGTTTGCATTTCAAGCCATCATGCCACACCTTATCAAAGGATGTCAAGAAATACGCTTGAGCAAATCTTTTTTCTTCAAGTGCTTTCTTGATTACGTCAGTAATTCTATGCACCTAGTCAATCGTCGAATGCTTACTTCTGAACCCAAACTGGTGATCAGGGATAAGATTAACTTCTTCTATAACCGGTTGGAGACGCCTTAATAATATCTTCTCGAAAATTTTCGATATGATTGGAAGAAGCGAAATTGGTCTATACGATTTTACTTCATTTGGCGGTTTTCCTGGTTTTAAAACCATTATGACTTCCGCAACTTTCCATTGGCTCGGCACGTGTTTTAATCTGAGTGCAGCATTTACAATATGGAGAAGCTTAATCAATGCTTTTCTAGGTAAAACTTTGAGAACTCCTCCGGTAATCAAATCATAACCAGGAGATTTCTTAGGTTTTAGATTCTCGATCTCATGTTTGAGTTCTCTTAGCGTTGCACTTGTGAGCGTCAAATCGTCAGATGGTAGATCCAGCCTATTGCGGATGTCGTAAACCACTTGTTCATCGTACGGTTTAAAGGCTTTTTCCAGGTGGGCCGCAAAGACGTCCGCTTTTACTTTATCTTCCCTCGTCCATTCATTTTGATTTAATTTGATTGGCGGCGCGGAGACTTTGGGCCGTTTGGTGCCTTTTACAGCTTTCCAAAGTGAATAATTGGAATCTTTTTTCGCTGTTAAACCTTCAAGGTAAGAGGCTATTGCACGATTCTTAAAATCCTTAATAGTCTTCTCCAACAAATTGCACAGACGATTCAAGTGTGCTTTATGCTGCGGAGCACGACTCTGTTGCTATTTTTTACCCGCCTTTCTTTGTTCCTTGACCAATTCTTTTATTTCCGGAGGATAACGTAAACCGTATCTGTCCGGCGTTTTCCTTGGATTGGGCGTATTATTCCAAGAGGTGAGCTGTACGATCTCAGCGAAGCGATCAACTTCAACCTCAAGTTCATAGGGTGTCGTAAGTGGAACGCTCAGTTCAACATTATCTTCAATTTCGTTCCTAAAGCCTTCCCAGTTAGTTGTTCGACCAGTTAATCTCGCTGGCTCTATGTTATAGACTAGTCTTTCGCTGGTTGTTCAAACAGACCAAAGCTCTCTTTGACTTTTATGTGGTTGGTAGATATTCCTTTCACAACGAAAAAATCTATTAGGTCAGGTATTTTCGAAGTATCAGTTGGCCAGTAAGTCGGTTTACCCGTCGAATGGAAATAACAACTGTACTCCATACCTGCCCCATAGAGCATTCTACCTTTTGCCGAGCTGTATCTTGAGCCCCAGAAAGTATGTTTCGCATTAAAGTCGCCGCCGTAGATAAAATTAGGTTTCAGATTTTCCAAGCGCGGAACGCAGTGGACAGTAGATAGATGAGATTTTAAGAGTACGCTGACTATTTTTAAATGCGATTCCTTTTTTACGTGGGTTTCAGAAGTCAAACAATTGTCAATATCTTTTTCACGCATGAATATTTCAAATTCGTCGAGTTCTTGCAAAAGTCCGTTTGCATTCCAAGTACATATTTTTAACATTCGTTTGTCATTCATATTCTAGTTGAAGTACGCGTTTTCTGAGAATTATTTTCAAGCTTAACCAGCCTATCGAGAATAATTTTATTTATTTTGCTTTGTTCTTCAAATTTCTCGAGAATAACCGCAAAATATGAGAGACAGGGTCCGTCGAAATTTCAACGTTTTTTGCTTTTTCGGATGCCGCGGCCTGAGCGTAAGTCTGCACTCCTGCTGTCCGAGGGCGATTACCTGGCGGCTTTTTCGATGTTAGCTTTTCAGTACCGTTTCTCTTATGAACTGAGGTCGAGAACTTTTCTGTTGTCACTCTTTCCCTCACATTTTTGCGCTCTGAACCCGGTAGTTTTAGTTTAGCTAGTTTCTCCTGTGCATTCTTACGCTTTGGCTTAGTTTGCAGCTTAAATTTTGCGTTTAAGGGCTTAAGGAGCACATCACTCCGTTTTTGCAACTCCTTAGCTACTTCATAGCCTCTATAATTTGCCGGGTGCTTTCCCTTACAATTAGCACATGTTGCAGAGGTTTGTTGATTTACTCCACAGACTTGGGAGAGGTTATTTCCGGCGCATTTCACACATCGCGGTTCTTTTTTGCAGTACATTTGCGTATGGTTAAATCCTTGGCAACGTTTGCACTGCGGAATCATCCTTAAATTTCTACGCATGGGCTCGATTTTGACCACGATATTTAGTCTTGCTCTAATTCGGTGGATATCGTCGATATTATCCGACTTATCGAAGGTAAGCATAAAAAGCGGAAGTCCACGCCTTACCAAGACGTCTTTATCTATTTCCGTTTGTTGCTTCTCCTTCTTGATGATAATAACGGCATCAAGAATTTTAAAGCCTTTGGCTTGAAGGTCAGTCATAACCTCTTCTTTGGTGCATGAGGGGTGGAGTCCTCTTGCAACGACACGATGTGGCCTTTCTGACTTGATTTCGAAAGTATACCACTGAATCTTTTCGGTATTTAGCTTTTGAGACCCAGCTCGGTAGTCATTGTAGTCGTCGACGTTGATTTTCCACGCATTATCCCTCAAAGATGTAACCTTATACTTGGATGTCATTAATCCTTTAAGGAGGCTTTGCAACTTATTGTATTCCGTTATCCCGACGATGTTTATTGGTGGGGGTGGACGAAATTGCGCTCGAAGTTGCTTTTCTTGCGGTTCTTTGTGATTTTCTTCTTTGATGGGCTCGACTTCGGGCGATGAACCGGCTCTCCGTTTCTTACTAGGTCTTTTCTTTGGGACCCGATACGTTTCGCGTGCTAGCTCTTCCGCGTCGGTGTGATATTCCACACTAGCTAAGCGTGCTGGAGTACTTTCGCGTTCTTTCTCGAAATGCGTGTTCTTTAGGACCTTATTTTCTTCTTTTAATAAGTCTATCTCTTTCTAAAGATCTTGATAGAGTAGATCCATTTCGTTAAGCTTGATTCGGAGTGTTTTATTTTCTTCCTCAAGACTTTTGTATTTCGCTGAGTCCTGAATTTCGGGCACTGGCGCTTCCGGTGGACTTCTTTTCCCGGAGTTATTCGATCTTGGTGGAGGAGATCGGCATACCCTTGCACTTTTTAAGAAGGGATTTATTAGTTGCAATAACTGGCTCTCCCCAGAATCCGTAGAGCCAACCTCCGAAGAGGGTGGATTTTCCAGTGAACCTGGGCTGCCATCTGGGGTAATCAATCGTTTTGTTTTGTTCATTGCATTTTGTGTATACACTACGCTCGGTATACGGTGGGTGGAGTTTAGTCGCCTCTTACGACCTCTACCCGAAGGGGTGGACTTCGAAATTCGAAGTCTAAGTGGCATAAAAGGGGTTGAGTTCGATTTTTCCATCACTAAAAAGGTGATTATACAGCCCTAGCTCAGTAATGACTCAGCGGATTGAAAAAATAATAAATACGTTAGTTTAGTAAATTTGATTCATTTAAGGTATAAATCATCCTTCTGCGTTGTTCTGAAGCTGAGCAATGCTAAAAACAGTTAATCAAATCATCGCCCACAATTTTCTTTCAGTGGGGACCACTGCCAGCAGTTATGCAGCAGTGGTTATCGCTGCAATAGTGTGTGTGTGAGTATATGGGTGAGCTGTCTTCAACTTTAGTGTGTGATCACTTCTAGAGTAAAAATTAAAAAACAATCATTATCAGTGTCAAATCTAAGATATTTTAAATTTTATTAATTAGGATATGTCTGTGCTATCAAAACAATTAAGAGATTTGGCAATATACGCATACATATGCATGTATTGTACAAACATAGAAACATTGTAATATTTTTCCTTTTTGTTAGATAAGATGTTGTCGGTCGTTGGATTTGTCCAAATTTTAGAATGTCTTAATGGACTTGAAATAAATTGTTTGTTGTGAGCGGGTTTGAGTGTGCTCTGGTGGCGATTCCCACGGGGGAAGTTATAATTGAGTTTATATATTTTGGGTATTGTATTCAGTTGGCAATCAAATAAAATGCCGTCAAATAAAATGCGGGCGAAGCAAGGCGAGCACTGGTCAGCTAGTTTGCTATATACCTATTAACAAATTTATTTAATTCAGTCTTATTATTCTCTAATAGGTTTCTGTTTACAAAATCTATACATTTACTTTTGATTATTCCAAAATGTTGCTCATTCTTCATATAACTCATATAATAGATAGCGCATTAAACAAACTGAAACCTTTATAAATAATTGTAAATATTTTGAGCAAATGATGCGCATCTCCCACACGTCTGACTTCGTTCGTTAAATACCCAGGTGCAGCACCATATTTGATTAAAAAAAAAAAAGTTTTGTATTCCAGCATTTGCTTGACGTCCAACCACCTTAGTGCGTCCAACATAGAAGTTGCTGGGGTAAGGCGGTTGCATCTCAGGATACTTCTACAGCTTCTGGAGCCTTTAATTAAGTTTTGTGCTCATTCATTTTTAATTTTTTAATTTTTAACCATAGGATTAATTAATTTATATCGCACTAATTATCGTTTCGGCATTCATTGGCGTCTTTTCCCTCAGCATAAATCAGCATATCATCGGCGTATAGAAGAATCTTATAAAACTTTATCGTTGTTCGCATATCGTTGATGTATATTGTAGCATCAATAGAAAGTACTTTTCGCAATACGTTATCAACGAGCACGGTGTGGCAACACTACTGCCACCTGTCAAGACTGCTATCACGCACAGCAGTTTGTTCCGCATTTCACATTCCACAATTCACCCCTAGTGACAGCTAGAATTTTCGAACGGAGACTTCAAGCATATTCGAAAATGTTCTAAAAGTTCTTGTATTTGGTATAAATACATCAACCACCAGCAGATGCGATGTTGTGTGATTACTCTGAGACTTAATTATTTGAATATTGGTGTTAAGAATAAACGATATTGTGGTTAAACCCGAATTTGTAGAGTTGAGATTAATAGAAAATTAAGTCGTTTGATTATTTTAAAGTACAACGAAAGTTATATATGGTTGTTTATAAGTAAATACACAGAAAACGGTTTTATTATTACGAACCCCAGTAAGAATATTACAATATGATGATTAAAAGCGCACCTAGAGTTAAACCTTCCGGCACTCCTTGTTCAACCTCAATGAAATCAGACACTCTATTGTTTACCTTAGTCGGTTATACTCTGTTTGTCAAAAATTATCTGAACCATTCAAACTCTTTGCCTGTATCTCGAACTTATAGAATTTTCTCAAAAGTATTTCTTTATCGATTGTTTCAAAAGCACGTTTAAAATCCAAGAAAAGTGCTATTATATTATTTTTCATTCCACCGCCCTTCCATTCGTTTATTATGTGGTTAACCGCTGCCTCACATGAATAACTTTTTTTTACATCCAAATTGATACATCGGTAAGATATTCAACCATTTGTTGTTTTATCACCATCTCAATAATTTCTAGAATCGTTCTTAACGTACTCGTATTAGCATTTTAATTCAATTTCGTTATTATTTAAAATTATGAAATATCTTTATTCTTCATCATTCACTTCATTTTCAATTAAAATATCGTTTATTTACAACACCAATTTTTAAATATTGAATTCTCACTGTAATCACACTATTCTATTTCTGTTTCCAATTAGATCGACTGTGTCCTGCATCTGGTGGTTGGTGTGCTTATATTAAATGCAAGAACCTCCAGAATATTTTCGAACGAACTTGATTTCCAGTGAATCTCCAGACTAGAGTGTATGCCACAATACTTACACCCAAGAACAAAAGTCTACATACACTCCTAAAAAATGCTGAATCTAGGAACGAGCGAAAAATTCAATATCAATTACTATATTATATAATATGATATATTGCTTCACAATCGCCCCGTGCAGGGACGGGTTCAGAATATCACTGCAGCGCCCCCCCAACAACTAGTGCTTGTCGTAAAAGGCGACTTAGGGGACAAATCAGATCTAAGCAATATAACACCCAAGTGAGCCTAGCGACAAATACACTACCTTAAAAACTCTCCCACATGTGTGCATGCGAGTCCGTGGGTTGACACGACTGGAGATCACCGGTGTCATAGAAGAAAGATCAAACAAACAATAATAAAACAGGAGCATGCACGTGTCAAACAACAAACACCGTCGCAATATGGTAATATTGCAAAACTGTATCATTATGGTAATACTTGCTAAGAGGAAAGGCACTACCCCGCCAGGCATCACCACTGCTGTGCATGGTGCTGATCCTGGACCGAGCAGAAATGTTCGGGACAGAGCTATACGGATTCCAGGGGCTAGCAAAATAATGAAACAGTTTCGACGAAATTTTATGGTCGCGAGTTGGAACGTTGGAAGCATGACCGGTCGAAGTTACGACCTGGAAGAGATGATGAATAGAAGGCGGGTGGATATCTTGTATGTCCAAGAGACGAAATGGAAAAACACCGGAAATCGCGTGCGTTTCTTGGACGTTAGGACAAAAGATTACAAGATTTTTTTTTTTTTTTTTTTTTTCCGAGGGTAGGTGAAAATCTTCAACAAGACACTATGAGGATCGACAGCGCGTGCTCATAGTAGTGTGGGATTCTTACCCACTAAAAAACCTCCCTTCAAAACAGACTTGTTTTTATTTTTACTACAACTAAGTATTCGACTTATCAAGTAGTTTTCGTTTCGCGAAATAATGACGTTTTGCAGGTACCTTCCCATTAGAAGTTCCTGCCAGCTCCGCATTTTAGACGCGGTTACTTATCGCGCTAGGTCTAAAGGTTTGGTTCTTTGTAGACGGCGCAGTAAATTTCTTTCTTCCAAAAGTTGGAGGACTGTAATATTTACGTGACTTTCTAGTCGACTTCTATGCTTTCTCGCGTAGGTTTGAATTTCGTCTTCGATTGTTTTAATGCCAAGGTCTCTGTGGATATCGCTATTTCTGATATACCATGGCGCATTTACAATACCTCTTAGCACTTTGTTTTCAAAAGTTTGTAAAATTTTAATATTACTTATTTTGGTACAACCCCAGAGTTGTATACCATATGTCCACACAGCCTTTAGCACTTGCTTATATAAAAGCAGTTTGTTATATATATTAAGCTTGGAATATTTTCCAAGTAACCAATACATTTCTCGATATTTGTTATCTAGTTCTTTGCGTTTTTTCTTAACGTGCGTTTTCCATTTCAGCTTTGTATCAAGTGTCATTCCAAGATACTTAGCCTCGTTTGCAAACGGGATTTGAACCGAGTTTGAAAAGATCGGCAAATTATTTATTTTTTTATAAGTAAAATTTACATGAACAGATTTGGTCTCGTTGAGTGCGATTCGCCAAATCTTTGTCCATTCATTTACTCTATTCAAAGCTTCTTGCAGTTTTTCTGTAGTATCTTCGACCGTTTTACCTACTGTCAAGATAGCAGTGTCGTCGGCAAATGTAGCTAGCTCAGTGCCTTCTACTTGCGGTATATCACGAGTGTATAATAGATATAAGACTGGACCAAGAACGCTTCCTTGCGGCACCCCAGCCATTATTTCCTTAAAATCTGAATATTCGTTTCCACATTTGACGCGGAATAGCCTATTCGTAGGGTAGTTCTTCAAAATATTATATAGGTGCTCTGGCAGAACTTGTCGTAATTTAAACTTTAAGCCTTCGTGCCAGACCTTGTCAAAGGCTTGAGAAACGTCAAGGAATACGCTTGAACAAATCTTTTTTTCTTCAAGTGATTTTTCGATTACATGTGTTATTCGATGTACTTGTTCAACTGTAGAATGCTTACTTCTAAATCCGAATTGATGATCAGGGATGAGATGCCCTTCTTCTATAACCGGCTGTATTCGCCTAACCAATATTCTCTCTAACACTTTGGATATAATTGGAAGAAGCGAAATCGGTCTATAAGAGGTTTTTTCATTCGGCGGTTTTCCAGGCTTAAGGACCATTATAACTTCGGCGACTTTCCATTGACTGGGAACATATTCTAGTCTAATCGCGGCGTTTATAATGAACAGAAGCTTAATTAGAGCTTTTCTTGGTAGTGCTTTAAGAAGCTCTCCCGTAATTAGGTCGTATCCAGGAGCTTTCTTAGGTTTAAGTTTCTTTATATCTTCGTTAAGTTCGGTAAGCGTTGCATTTCTTATTACGCTATTGTCTATATACGACGTATTTATATTTTCAATAAGTGCTTGTCCATCAAACGGTTTGAAAGTTTCTTCCAGGTGGGCGGCGAAAACTTGCGCTTTCTCTTTATCATGCCTGGCCCATTCGTCTTGATTTTTCCTAATTGGCGCGGCTTGAATTTGAGGTTTTTTAATACCTTTTATAGCCTTCCAAAGCGAATAGTTAGAATCTTTTTCTGCCGTTAAGCTTTCTAGGTAAGTTTGTATTTCATTATTCTTAAGGTCTTTAATAGATCGTTTTAGTGAGTTGCACAAACGGTTAAGATGTGCTTTATGTTGCGGAGCCCGAGTTTGTTGCCATCTTTTACGCGCTTTTCTCTTCTCCTTAATCATCTCTTTTATTTCCTGCGGATAAATTTTAATGTAACTGGCCGGGGTTCTCTTTAGTTTGGGAGTATTCTTACACGCGGCATTCTGTACGATTTCGACGAAGCGATCTACTTCAACTTCAAGTTCATAGGGCGTTTTAAGTGATACGCTCAGCTCAATATTTGCTTGAATATCTTTTTTAAAGCCGTCCCAATTAGTTTTCGCGCCAGTTAATCTGGCCGGTCCTACTTTTTTAATCAAAGCTTCGCTTATCGTCATAATGATTGGAGAATGATCAGAGGAGAGATCAAAGCTTTCTTCAACTTTTATACAGTTGCTAGATATTCCTTTAACAACAAAGAAATCAATCAGATCTGGTATCTTATTTCTATCAGTTGGCCAATATGTTGGTTTACCCGTCGAGTAAAAATCACAACTGAATTGCATACCCGCATTATAAAGCTTTCTACCTTTCTGAGAGGCGTATCTTGAGCCCCAGAAGGGGTGTTTCGCGTTGAAGTCACCACCAATAATAAAATTTGGTTTAAGGAAGTTGAAGATGTTTGTGAAATCACTTTCTTCAAGTTTACATCGCAGTGGACAATATATAGACGAAATGTTGAAAGCAAAGTGTCTATTTCTAACGCGTACCGTGCTTACTTGCATTGCTTCTAATTTAATTTTTATTTCCGCTGAGTGTTCGATATTTTCTTTTATAAACAAAGATGATCCGCCTCTGGCTCTTTCCGATGGGTGAAAGGCGTGATATCCACTATATCCCCTTATCTAAATATTCGATTGCTTTTTCAGATGAGTTTCACAGACCAAGCATATATCAATATCTTTCTCTCGCATAAATATTTCTAACTCGTCGAGTCTTTGTATGAGCCCGTTAGCGTTCCAAGTAAGAATTTTAAGCGTTTCTTTCATATTCTGGTTGAAGTGCGCGTGTTATGAATGTTGTTTTCTAGTGCAACTAGTCTCTCGAAAATTAGTTTATTTGTTTTGCATTGCTCTTCAAGTTTCGCAAGAATTAGGGAAAAAACATTGGATACATGATCTTCTGAACTACCTCTATCACTATTTTTCAATGTCGCAACTTGAGAAGGAGTTTTTACATTAAAGTTTGGACGGTTTCTTGCTTTGATCTCCCGTGAGTTGTCGGTCGTGTACGTACCCTTAACTGTCTTCGCCGCTTGAGCATAAGACTGGACGCCAATATTCGGAGATTTTGCTTCTGTTACCTTATCTCTATTACTTTCGGATTTTTTATCATTAACCGATCTTAAGTTAATATTGACGGACTTTCTATCTTTCGCTGCTTTTTTCGTAGCTATTTTGGGTCTGTTCTTGATTGGTTTCATATTCGGACGCATCGAATTTTTTAGCGTATCGCGGCGTTTTTGAAGCTCTTTCGCCACTTCGCAACCTCGATAGTTCGCAGGATGTTTTCCTTTGCAATTTATACAAGTGGCTGGGGTTTGCTTGTTTAGGTGACACTCTTCCGAGAGATGTTTACCTGCGCATTTGACGCACCGCGGCTCTTTCTGGCAGTAAGTCTGCGTGTGATTGAAGCCTTGACAGCGCTTACACTGCGGGATCGATCTGGAGGTCTTACGCATGGGTTCGATTTTGACCACGATGTTTAGAATAGTCTTGATACCATATATAATATCTTTATTTTCGTCTTTATCAAAACTAAGCATGAATAGTGGAAGACCGCGCTTTACCAATTTTTCATGATCTCCCTCCGACTGTTGTTTCTCCTTCTTGATAATATTGACGGCATCAAGAATTTTAAAGCCTTTGTCTTGAAGGTCGTGCATTACATCTTCTTTAGTGCACGAGGGGTGGAGTCCCCTTGCTACAACACGCAGTGGTCTTTCTAACTTATTTTCATAAGTATACCACTGAATCTTTTCGGCATTCAATTTTTTAGATACTGATCGGTAACCGTCGGCATCATCGACATTGATTTTCCACGTATTGTTTCGCAGAGATGTCACCTTAAACTTCGAAGCCAGAGTTCCTTTAAGGAGGCAATGCAACTTATTATAGTCCGTAATTCCAACGACGTTTATCGGTGGCGGAGGACGTAATTTTGGTTGTTGTTGCTTTTCTTGCATCTCCTTGCGCTTTTCATCTTTTTGTGGCTCGACTTCCGGTGAGGAACCAGCTTTTCGTTTTTTGCTTGGTCGTTTCTTTTCGACCCAATTCGTTTCGCGTGTTAGCTCTTCTTCATCCGTCTGGTATTCGCGACTAGGTGAGCGATGTGAGCTAACTGTATTTTCTTTTTGTAGGTACATGTTTTTTAGGGCATTATTTTCTTGCCTGAGTAAATCTACCTCTTTCTTGAGCTCACGATAGAGTAGCTCCATTTCGCTAAGCTTGGTACGGAGTACGTCGTTTTCCTCCTCAATGCTTTTAGATTTCGCTGAGTCCCGTTTTTCACGCACTTGCGCTTCCGGCGGACTTCTTTTTCCGGAGACGTTCGATCTTGTTGGTGGAGATCGAGATACCCTTGTACTTTTTGAGAAGGGATTTATAAGGTGCAATAAATGGCTCTCCCCAGAATCCGTAGAGCCGACCTCCGAAGAGGGTGGATTTTCCAGTTTACCTGGACTGCCACCTGGGGTATTTAAATCTTTTGTTTTGTTCATTGCATGTTTTTTGTATACGCCATACTCGGTATACGGAGGGTGGATTTTAGTCGCCTCTTACGACAGGCATGCCTACCTCGGGTATATTCTAACCCCTACCCGAAGGGGGAAAAGATTACAAGATGTTCTACTATGGAACGGAAAAGGCTAGGAACGGAATCGGTATCATCCTTGCGTCCTTGCGGCAGAGCTACTTGTTAACGTCTTGAGCATTTCGAAGTCCAGCTACCGTTTGATGTCTCTCAAACAAGTAATACAAGGAGAGGTGTGGAATATTGTCAGTGCATATGCTCCCCAAAATACGTGCGATCAGAGAGATAAAGATGCGTTTTGGATAGATTTCCACAATCTCCTTAAGAACATCACAAAAGAAGAGTTTCCGTTTGTTGGGGGAGATTTGAATGGACATATCGGGAAGTCAAACGAAGATTATGAAGACTGCCACGGAGGAGTGGGATACGGCACCAGGAACCTTCCTGGTGAAGACATTCTAAGCATGTGCAAATCACACTGTCTTATCGTGTTAAATACCATCTTCATCAAACAAAGCCGATACCTGATCACTTTCAGCAGTGGTGGAGATGAAACTCAGTTTGACTACCATGTGGTAGCCAGTTTCATGAAGTCTCGGGTAAAAGATTGCAAAGTGATCGACGGAGAGGCAATCGCTCGGCAACACCGTCTCCTGCTAATAGAATTTTTTATGAAAACACCGAAGAAAAGCAAACAAACAAGGGTCTCTGAGAAAATCAAGTGGTACAATTTGGACAAAGAAAACGGCGAGACTTTTGTTTTCGTAATGAAAAATTACCTCTCTCAACCATCAACGGAGCTGAGGATGAAGAGTGCAGAGCACAAAATATGTGGGATTCCCTACAGCGAACTTGCTTAAAGAAGGGCAACTCACTGCTAGGAGCTTCAAAAGGCCACCATCAACACGCCAAAGAAACATGGTGATGAAGCTAAGAAGGTGATAAATGAGAAGAAAGCGGCTTTCAAAGCTTGGTCAAAGTGCCCCTCTAATAATAATGACGAAAAAGCTCGCCTCGAAATGGAATACAGATGATGCAAGAAAAAAGCGAAGAAGAAATGCGCCCAGCTTCAAGCAGAGAGTACGGAGGGCCTGTATCGGGAGCTGGAGAAAATACCTTCCCCGGCTGCTGATGCAAACCAGGCTATCCAGGAGCTGCGACGACACAATATGTACAAGAGCGTAACCATCTTCAAAATAGCCGCCCGAAGAAGGAGGAATGCTTAGGAGATTCGTTCGCCAAAGTTCATTAACAATGCTCATGGCCACCTTCTTGTGGATGACGACAAAATTCTGCAAAGGTGGCGGCAGTATTGTAAGGAACTTTTGAATGAACAGTTTCCCCGGCTATACTTATTAAGAGCCACCCCTAACTGTGAAGAAATACCCGACATTATAGTCGAAGAAGTTAGTGAGGCGATCAAATACTCAAAAAAACAAAAAGCGGTTGGGCCAGTCGACATGCCCTCTGAGTTCTGGAAAAAGATGGGAGACATCGGGTTCAGATGGCTCAGAATTCTCATCTCCAAATTTGTGAGAGGTGATCAAATGCCGAATCAATGGACGGAAAGGTACCTTCTCCCTGTATATGCGAAACTGTGATAACTGCCGTTCGATCAAGCTGATGTCACACATCATAAAGATCGTTGAGCGGGTATTAGGTGGCCGACTGCGAAAAATAATACGGCTATCTGATGATCAGTGCGGGTTTGTCGCGGGCAAATCAACCACAGATGCAATCCAAAGTATAAGGATCATAATGGAAAAACTTCGTGATTCCTTAAAGGATTTGCGTACTGTATTGGCTGACTTTGAAAAGGCATTCGACAGACAACCACGAGATCTGATATGGGTGGCGCTAAGACATCGAGGGGTTCTAGAAACCTATGTGTAGATGATGAGTTAGAAAAATTACCATCATACAGTGTTATGCTCCGACTCTAGACGCGACTGAGGACGAAAAGGATGATTTTTATAGCCACTTAGGCGCCGCCTACAACCACACGCCTAATGGGGACATCGTAATGGTGATGGGAGATTTCAATGCCAAGGTGGGTAGCGACAACACCATGCTTAAGCACGTGATGGGAGTTCACGGCGTGGGAGACCGTAATGATAACGGTGAGCGGTTTGTGGACTTCTGCAATACCAACCACCTAGTCATCGGAGGTACGCTGTTTAAGCATAACACCTGCCACAAAATCAGTTGGGTCTCTACTGATAGGCAACGAACATCCAACCAGATCGACCACATTGCGATCAGTCGCCGCTTTAGAAATTGTTTCCTGGACGTCCGAAACAGACGTGGAGCTGACGTCGGACTAGAACGAGATCACCATCTTATGGTAGCTCATTTACGCCTTCGTACTGCATCCGTCAACAGCAACCGCTCAAACCTACTTAACATCACCAGGTTTAATATCGACAGGCTCAAGGTTCCCCAAGTGCGCCAACAGTTCAGGGACCATCTTGCCTTAGAAGCAGAAGCAATCAGCAGCATAGAGAACATGGATGACCACTGGAGTGCTGTGAAAAATGCTTTTGCGACTGGGGCACGCACGTATGTCGGTAAAAAGCAGAAACACCACCGCACATGGCTTTCTACAGACACCTGGAGACGGATCGATGAGCGTACAGCAATCAAGGCTCGGATTGCAGCGGCCTCAGCAGTAGAGAGAACCGAGCTTGAAGCCCAATACCGTGCGAAGAAGAAAGAAGTGCAGCGTAGTGTGAGACGTGACAAACGTCAATATATCAACTCACTGGCCTCAAGGGCTGAAGAAGCAGCGAGTAGGTGCGACAGTAGGACTGTGTATAGCATCACTAAGGAGCTCATCGGTGGTCGAAACTCCAAACAACATCCAGTGAAGAGTCTAGACGGTAACCTTCTGATTTCGGATGAGGATCAGCTCACTAGATGGAGAGAACATTTTGCTACAGTGCTAAATCACATAGACGATGGCAGTATGATCTCGAATTCGAATGAGCAGTTCGAAGCAACAAATTCCCGAATTCGCACCGCACCTCCCAGTAAAACCGAGATAATAACAGCAATCAAGTCCCTCAAGAAGAACAAGGCGGTGGGTATTGATGGCATCCCTGCCGAGCTATTTCAAGCGGCGCCAAATACATCGGCAGATTTGCTGCGTCCCCTAATACGGAGAGCTTGGGATAGTGAACAATTTCCACAGGAGTGGAAAAGGGGGATGATCATTAAACTTCCAAAGAAGGGAAACTTGATGGATTGCGGTAACTGGAGAGGTATATGCGTTCTTCCAGCCGTGGCTAAAATAATAGCTAAAATAATTCTAGAACGAATTAAAGAACATTTAGATTCAACTCTCGATGTCGAACAGGCAGGCTTTCGCGCTGGATCCTTCTGCATTGACCACATAAACACCTTACGAATCATTATCGAACAATGCGTTGAGTATAGGTCTCCGCTACATTTAATGTTTATCGACTTCGAGAAAGCTTTCGACAGATTGAATCGAGATGCTATCTGGTTGGCCTTGCGCAGGAGAGGCTTCTTCTTCTTCCTTTTATCAGCGAGGCCACGATCCGAAAACAAGGGATCACAACCCTCCCACTTCACCGCACCTCTACTGATCCGCATGTGGGGTTCGCCTAGAGGCATCCCTTGCGCAGGAGAGGCATCCCAGAAAAACTTATAGCTATTATCAAGGCTACATACGAGGGCGGTAAGTGTCACGTCGTGCACAATGGTAAGGTGTCGGAGGATTTTGAAGTCCAAAGTGGAGTACGTCAAGGGTGCATACTGTCACCACTATTGTTTTTGGTGGTTATCAGCGATGTAATCCGTGCAGCATTGACGGAAGGCAACTATGGAATTCGTTGGACTATGACATCTTACCTTAAACACCTAGATTACGCTGACGATGTTTGTCTACTTTCACATCGGATAATGGATCTTCATCTGATGGCCCAAAATCTAGAAGCTGAGGCAAACAAAGTGGGGCTAAAAGTAAACACAGCCAAAACAAAAGCCCTGAGCACTTCTTCTAACAACCGCGCTCAACTTAACATTGCCGGACAGGAAGTCGAGAAAGTTGATAACTTTCTTTATTTAGGAAGTGTGGTCTCGGCTAATCGCGGTGGCACCGAACTGGATGTGTGCAGCAGAATCGGGAAGGCTAAAGCTGCGTTCGGAATGCTATCTAAAATCTGGAGAAGCAATGTTATCAGCTTAAGAACCAAGCTGCGACTGTTCCGCTCCAACGTAGTATCAGTGCTGCTTTATGGGTGCAGTACTTGGAAGGTGGACACCATTAACACACGGAAGCTGCAAGTCTTTGTAAACAAATGATTAAGAATCATCCTGAGGATTTTTTGGTCGAACCGCATCTCTAACGAACAGCTTTATCTGAGAACGGGCCAAGAACCTATAAGCATTACTATACGAAGAAGAAAGTGGCAATGGATTGGACACACCCTACGGCGCGAAGACAACTCCATTGCGTAATGCGCCATGCAGTGGGATCCGCTCACCCAGGCAGGCAGAATAGCGGGACGCCCTAGGCAAACGTGGCGCAGAACAGTTGAGGAGGAATCGAGCTCTTTAGGAATGAGTTGGAGGCAGCTCAAACGCGTTGCAGAACTTCGAACACGATGGCGCGCAGGCGTGGTTGACGCCCTATGCCCCCCGAGGGGTTAAAGGATCTAAGTGAGTAAGTAAGTATGTGTAGATGATCATGGAAATGTACGAAGGAGCTAAGACAAAAGGAAGATGCCCCGCTGGAGTAACCGAAGAGTTCCCAATCAAAGTCGGGATGAACCAGGGAAGCATCTCAAGTCCTTTGCTCTTTATTACTATTAATATTTGGCGCAACAGCTCTTTAAGTTCCAGGGCCTAGCTTCTCGCAACCACTTATGTTGTGTGCGTTATATTTTTCACACGAATGCAAGAAACCTACAGTTTAGTGTCGTATCCGAACGGCGATTTGAGAAGCTTTTTCGAGACAACAATACCCTCGGATGTTTGTTAGACGCTTGCGAGAGGTGGGACCGTGAAAAAAACTTTTTGGTGTTTTCTCGGTTTCGAACTTGGAATCTCATGCGTTGTGATCCGACACACTAACCACTTACGCTGACGATGGAGCCATCATAAGTGTAGGGTGGATGAAGTGGCGAGAAAATTCCGCTATCTTCTGTGACCGAAAAATCCCACCTAAGTTGAAGGGTAGGCTCTACACCGCAGTTGTGCGTCCAGCGCTCACATACGGTTCAAAATGTTGGACGATGTACAAAAGGTATGAGAGTAAATTAACGGCAGCTGAGATGAAGATGCTTCGCATGACAGCAGGAGTGATCGAATAAGAAGTTCGAAGATCCGTGGAAGCTTTCACGTCAAGGAAACTATCGTGTAAAAGATAGAGCGCGACCGGCTCAACTGGTATTGTCACGTTCAAAAAAGAGATCATTTGAACCGTGTTAATGGCAATATCAATGCACGTTCCAAAGACATCGTGATGTAGGAAAGGCAGGCCTATAAACGCCTGGATCAGACAAATGCGACGACATCGGCATTTCATTGGCCTCAGTAGCCGAGTGATCCAAAATCGGCAGGCCTGCCGATATTTTCTGAGGTCAAATAGGCGAACCCCAAAGGTGGATCAGTAGAAATGCGATGAAGTGGGAGGGTTGTGATCCCTTATTTTCGGATCATAACCTCGCTGAAAAAAGGAAGAAGAAGATTTCTTCACAAAGAAATATGCGAAATAAAAAAAAACGAATGGAAAAAACAACAATAGAAGGAGAAAGTAAAATAAACAAATAAATTAACCGCACAAAAATCTACATACAGTACCAGAAAACACGAGAAATATAATTTTAAAAATCTGCAAATGGCATTTAATATATTGTCGGTCCTCCATTTGCTTCTATGGCCGCTTGCAATCTTCCAGACATCGAAAGAATGAGATTTTGGGTATCATCCGGTGTTATTTCGGACCGTGCCTTCAGTAAAGCGCTCTTTAGGGAACTCCCTGTTGCTGATTATGCACTTACGGATTCTGCGTTCGAATTCAGAGCACATTTAGTTCTACAGTGTTAAGGTTTAGGCACACGGTACAGGAGCCATTTCTTAACTGTTCTTGCCGTGTGCTTTGGATCATGGGCTTGGTGTAGCACCCCGTTATTTCCTGAGCCTAGACATTCAGCAGACGCGTGCAAATTATTACGCAATAAGTACAAATATTTGTGATGATCCACAATGCCCTTAATAAACACTAATTTACCCCCTCCTGCCAACGGCATTGACCCCCAAACCATGACATTGCCTCCTCCATGCTTCACTGTTGCCACCAAATTTTGTACAGCCATTTCCTGGTTTAGTCAAAGCCATATTTTTTCTGGCCATCGGATCTGAAAATATTGTGCTTACTTTCTTCCGTAAATAGTGCCGTTCTCCGAAACTCCTGGCCTTCAGAAATACAGCTTTTGTTAAACTCGGGCCGTTTTTGTTGGTTGACCTTGCGGATTCGGGGGCCTTTTTCTGGGATATTTTCCATTAAATCCTTCGGATCTTAAGACATTTCGAACTGTTTCAGGACGAATCTCTGTGCCGGTCGTATTTTCGATATCTTGAGGCATCCTGGATTGGGATTGAGCCATCCTGGTATTAGGATTCGCTGTTATTTTACAAAGGATGGTCCAAGCATCTCGGGAGTTTAAGTTCTTCGGAAGCCCAGAATAACTTTTATTTAAGACATTACCCCCATCATCGTATCTTTTTATTACGGATCGCACTGTTGTGCGAGTTTTACCAATCATTTTTGAAATTACACAGTGGCTTTTATTATCTTCTCTTAGTTTCACAATTAAATTTCGGATTAAAAAGCGAATTTCTTTCATACACCCCATTATGAGAATCAGTTTATATTAAGAAAGGAACCCAATCCCCTCTGAATTATACACGAGACTAGTGTGGAAGCCATATAAAGCGTTGTGTGAAAGCAAAAAGAAACATCATTTCGAAATGGAATCTCGTAAGCTTGCGCAGTGTAAAAATGCTTCTGATTTCTGGAAACTGACAGCAAAACTGAATTGGAGGAAATTTATCATACACCGTGATTTAGGCTTAGACATGCTTCGTAGTCATTTTAAGAGACTACTGAACCCTTCAGTCAATAGCTGCTCTCATCAATATGCATCACCTGCTTTTGAAAATGAAATTTTGGATGTAACAATTTCTCAGTCTGAGATAAAAAAGGCTTTAACTAGGCTCAAAGATGCCAAGGCTCCAAGCTCAGATGGAATTCCTGTTGAGTTCTATAAGTATGGTTCTCCTGAACTCATAAACCAGCTACAATGCATTTTTAATAATGTGCTAGAATATGGAGTAATTCCGAACCACTTCAAAGAAGCATTGTTTTTTCCGATACATAAGAAAGGTAGTACGGGGGACCCGTCAAATTATCGTGGTATTTCCTTCTTGAACGCATCATACAAAATTTTGACTTCGATTCTGCAATGCCGATTAAATACGTGGATAGACACAAATAAATTATAAGGAGAATTTCAAGCGGGGTTCAGGCCAGGATATTCCACTGCAGATCATATTATTGTCCTGAGGAGCATAGCAGATTTATTGATCAGGAAAGGAAAAAAGTTGTACGTCTTTTTTGTCGACTTTAAGGCAGCATTTGATACAGTTGATCGCGAAGCTCTTATGTATAAGCTGTATGGCATGGGAATGCTTCTGAAATTTGGCAGAGTAATACAGGACCTTTACAGAGAAACAGTAGCAGCGGTATGGAATGGTGAGGCGTTATATGAATGGCTCCACACAAAATCAGGGGTGAGGCAGGGATGCACATTAAGCCCATCCTTATTTGCGCTGTTCATCGAAGACATAACAGATTGCCTGCCTGGAGGTATTGAATTCGCGGGTCTCATCATAAAGGCGTTACTATTTGCTGATGACATAGTTTTGTTTGCATACACGCCAGAGTCGCTTCAACTTATGATAAATCGACTGTATCAGTATTGTAAAATGTGGAACTTAGTAGTTAATCTCGATAAATCTAAAATACTTATTTTTAAGAGAGGTGGTGGAAGGTATTGCGCTAATGAAAGGTGGTGTTATAATGGTGAGAGGATAGAAGTAGTTAATGACTACAAATATCTGGGCGTTATTTTTACCAAGAGTCTGAGTATGGAAATTTATCTAAAGGAAAAACTATCTAAAGCTAAGAGCGCAATCAGTGCCACATGGAAGAGATGCTTCGCTAATCGGAACATTGCGCACAGTTGTAAATTTAAAGTCTTTGAAGCGGTATTTGAAGCCATCCTGTTTTATGGAGCACAAATTTGGGGATGCAAGTATTACGAAACGTGTGCGCCGTGGCGTAAGTGGTTAGTGTGTCGGATCACTACGCATGAGGTTCCAAGTTCGAATGCCAGAAAACACCAAAAAGTTCTTTTACGGTCCCACCTCCCGCGAGCGTCTGACAAACATCCGAGAGTATTGTTGTCACGAAAAAGCTTCTCAAATCGCCGATCGGATATTAAACTGTAGGTCCTTTCTATTCGTGTGAAAAATATAACGAACACAACATGAGTGGTTGCGAGAAGCTAGGCCCAGGCACTCAGAGAGCTGTTGCGCCAAATATTTTTTTTTTTTAGTATTACGAAGCGGTAGAGAAGCTGTTGAGATACTTCATCAAACGAATTTTTCACTTACCATCAAGCACACCTAATTACGTGATTATGCTGGAAACCGGCTTGCCCCACTGTTTGTAAAAACACTTAAGCTGCAGGTAGATTATATATTAAAAGTTCTAAATATGAGTAATGACCGGCTACCGACAAAAGCAGTTCTTCAAACTATTCAGAACGGGGCCAGTTGGTACGGCGATTGGCTAGAACTAGCAAGGAGTTGTGGAATCCAACTTAGTTTGAATATCGCAGAAATAGCAGATTAGAAACCAGCACTTTATCAACTAATCGCAGCAACAGACATGCAATATAGAGAACGATACATAAACGAAGCTTCGGAGTCACAGCACAGGATGATCTACAGCAGACTATGCCATAACCTGCAGCTCAAAAACTACTTTCGAGATAAACTCAGTGTGGACGAAATTTCAATGATGGTCAAGTTACGAGGAGAAATGCCTAATTTGAATTATATGCCGCATCGAGTGGATCTTTCAAATTTATGCGGTCTATGCAAACCAGAGGAAAGAGAAGACGTTCTATATTTTGTTGGAAGGCGCCCAGTCCTGAAAGAAATAAGGAGGTATTTCTTCACCTGTGATATAATAGGTGATTATGAAACCTTAGTTTTACTCAACGAATTGGAAGTACCCAAACTCTATCAGTACTGTAAAACTGCCCTAGTATACAGAGGAAGGATATTAAATGAGAACTTCTAAAGGAAAATGTATTATCTTATTGTGTTAGATATATTTTATTTAGTTTTGTTTTATATGCTATTCTGAATATTAAAAACAAGTTATTAATTTAGTTGTCAACTTGGCAGACGGCAGTGCCATGCCTAATGATTTTTATGTATATTGATCATGTATTTACAATGTTTACATCAATAAAATCAATCTAATCAATTAATCAATCAATCTACACGAGACTAAGAGAATAGCGAAAATTTCTAGATCACTTCAGAAATGAACGCTACTTGATTTGTTTTCGTTAGAGTTTGTATGAAAATGCAGCTGTATGCTGTCTTTTGTGCGGTGGATTTTTTGTTTTGTTTTTTCGAGTTTACAGTTAACTTTGTTTTTTAAAAGTGTTAATTGGGTAATAAGAAGATATATAATGACTGGCTAATAACCGAATTATCTCCTGATTCTTAGTTTTCCTACTTTTAGGGCTAAACGTGGACTTTTGTTTTTTAGTGTATACAGTTCATATTATCGAGGAAGTACTGTAATTAAGTGGGAAATGCACGATACAACCGTCGTACCGAATTGTGTTGTATCGACATCGACCTATCTGTTGTATGCATCACACAACAATCTGCGTAAGATTTACCTACAACCAGCCATTTTATTCACATACACACCATATAATTTCCATACAATCTGTGCTTGTGACAGCGGTTGTACAGTCAAGACCATGCGACCATACGATATCGGTACAACGGTCGGCTGTGTGGATGCACACGATACAATTATCGTATACAACACCGGAGCTGTCAAACCGTCGGTACAGCAATTGTATCGTGTATTTCTTACTTTATACTTAACAGGACTACTGCAATCAAATCCTTTACTTTTTCTTGGATTTAACCTGGTCCAAAGGGCATTCATAAGGGTAGGTATACCTATTTTTGCTATAAATGTCAGATTTGTTGGTAGTCCTATTCAACATTCCACAGGATTTCTCTGATTATAAGCACGAATAGAAATAAAAAGTGCTTCTGAGTAAAAAACGTTACCACACAGAAGTAGTTTTCACCATATAATGTTTCGAAAATGTTTTTTGAATGAGTTGGAAAGCTCTAGGCACAAATTTCCTGATCCGATGTTCTTAAATCCTGACTGGCAAAAAAAATGTTCAAACCTAACGAGTACTAAAGATCCACCACAGAAACTCTAACGTTTGTTGTCTATCGCGTGTGCTGCCACCTCCTATGCAGTAGAATAATCGCCGCCATGTTTGAATGGGTTGCTTTCGGCGGGAAAAATTGACGTTTCTTTGCAATTGCATTCGGCAAAGCGAAGCTATTTTGCAAACTTCGCGTATTTCTTTTTTGAGTTTTTCGATTTAAATTATTCTTTTTTCGTGAGTTTTCGACCAAACATGGATGTAGCTGATACTCAAGTTGGACAATTACGTGTTAAAGACGACGTTGGTATCCGTTGTCAGAAGTTATTCCAAGATTTCCTCGAAGAGTAAGTGAAATCCACAAAACGCCCGGTGTTCCGTCCTAATAGGGCATGATTTCGCTTTCAGATTCAAAGAAGATGGAGAAATCAAATACCTGAAGCCAGTCACAGAGCTGGAGTCCCCAGACCGATGTACTCTCGAGGTAAGTTTCGATGATGTCGAAAAATACAATCAGAATCTGGCCACCACCATCATTGAGGAGTACTACAGGTAAGGATAATTTCATAAATCATTCGAAACGAGTAAAGACTGGTTCTTCTATGTCATAGAATCTATCCCTACCTCTGTCAATCGGTTTCGAACTTTGCCAAGGACCGTATAGGCTTGAAGACCGAGAAGGATTGCTATGTGTCCTTTACCGAGGTGCCCACCCGCCATAAGGTGCGCGATCTGACAACATCCAAGATTGGAACCCTTATTCGTATCTCCGGCCAGGTGGTGCGGACACACCCTGTACATCCAGAACTGGTGTTGGGCACATTCATGTGCCTCGATTGCCAAACGGAGATCCGCGGCGTAGAGCAGCAGTTTAAGTTCACCAATCCGACGATTTGCAGGAATCCAGTGTGCGCTAATCGGCGTCGGTTTATGCTGGACGTGGAGAAAAGTCTTTTTATTGATTTCCAGAAGATCCGCATCCAGGAGACGCAGGCTGAACTGCCACGCGGGTGTATCCCGCGTTCGGTAGAGATCATTCTCCGTTCGGAGTTGGTGGAGACAGTCCAAGCTGGAGATCGCTACGACTTCACAGGGACGCTGATTGTGGTCCCCGACGTGGCTGTGTTAAATATGCCGGGGGCCAAGGCTGATTTTGGTTCTCGACACAAGCCGGGGGATGGTCAGGGCGACGGTGTTCGTGGGTTGAAAGCCCTTGGAGTGAGAGACTTGAACTATAGGATGGCATTCCTCGCGTGCAGTGTACAAGCAACCACGGCGAGGTTTGGCGGAACCGATTTACCAATGAGTGAGGTCACGGCGGAAGATATGAAAAAGCAGATGACCGACGCCGAGTGGAATAAGGTGTACGAGATGTCTAAGGACAAGAATTTGTACAGCAATTTAATTACCAGTTTGTTTCCGGCGATCTATGGGAATGATGAAGTGAAGCGAGGTATCCTACTACAATTATTTAGTGGCGTTGGAAAGACAACACACGAAAGTGAGTATACAGGAATTTTATCAGCAAATTATTTCGTGGGGATATAGCTCAGTGGTAGAGCATTCGACTGCAGATCGAGAGGTCCCCGGTTCAAACCCGGGTGTCCCCTTTGTAATTTTTTTTTTTTTTTTTATTTATTTATTGTAACTGATTACTTTTTCTTCTCCTTCTAGAGACAACCCTTCGTGGTGACATAAACGTTTGCATTGTTGGTGATCCTAGTACAGCTAAGTCTCAGTTCCTCAAGCAAGTCGCTGATTTCTCTCCCCGTGCGGTGTACACGTCAGGCAAGGCGTCCTCGGCTGCTGGTCTGACGGCCGCGGTTGTTAGAGATGAAGAAAGTTTTGACTTCGTTATTGAAGCTGGTGCCCTGATGTTGGCGGACAACGGAATCTGTTGCATCGACGAGTTCGATAAGATGGACCCGCGCGACCAGGTGGCCATTCACGAAGCCATGGAGCAACAGACGATTTCCATTGCAAAAGCCGGTGTACGTGCGACTCTCAACGCCCGCACATCAATTCTAGCCGCTGCCAATCCAATCAACGGCCGTTACGACCGTACCAAATCGCTGCAGCAAAACATACAGTTGTCGGCACCTATAATGTCGCGTTTCGATTTGTTCTTCATTCTCGTCGACGAGTGCAACGAAGTGGTGGACTATGCCATTGCCAGAAAAATCGTCGATCTCCACTCGAACATTGAGGACAACGTGGAGCGTTTATATACTCGCGAGGAAGTCCTTCGTTACATTACATTCGCGCGACAATTCAAGCCAATTATCAACATTGATGCAGCCAGTTTGTTGGTGGAGAACTATGGTCATTTGCGGCAGCGTGATACTGGAGTCAGTGGACGTAGTACCTGGAGAATCACAGTCCGTCAGCTGGAGAGTATGATTCGTTTAAGCGAGGCCATGGCCAAGTTGGAATGCATGAACGAAGTGCAGGTACGACATGTCAAAGAGGCATTCCGGCTGCTGAACAAGTCTATCATTCGCGTGGAGCAGCCTGACATCCATTTGGATGACGATGAGGACTTTGGCATGGCTGATGTTGAAATGACGGATCAAACAGAGCAAGCCACCACCGAAAATGGAACAGAAAACGGCACGAACGGTACAAATGGCACAAATGGCGAGGACCCAACACCAACGACGCAAAAGAAGAAACTTACTCTAAGTTTCGAAGACTACAAGAATCTGTCGACGATGTTGGTACTGCATATGCGAAAGGAGGAGACTCGCTGCGAGACCGAAGAGGAAGACAGTGGCATGAAACGCAGCGAAGTGGTTGCATGGTATTTGGAGCAGGTGGCTGATCAAATTGAGTCGGAGGATGAGTTGATTTCAAGAAAAAATCTGATAGAGAAGGTGATTGATCGTTTGATATACCACGATCAGGTTATCATTCCATTGAAGACAACGGAGTTAAAGTCACGCGCTGGTGCGGTAGCTGATGAAGAGGATGATTCGGAAGATGATGCGCTTTTGGTGGTGCATCCGAATTATGTTGTTGAGTAGGGTCGGCCTGAAGGCTCATTGGATGCATTTTGTTTTAAGTTTGTTTTAGTGTTGATAACATTTTTGTTTCGTTTGTATAAGTCCTTTTTTGATGAAGAAAATAAAAGTTGGTACAAAAATAAGAGAAATAGTGAGTTGAGCACTTATTCAAGATAGTTCTGTATGTTCGGTTTTGGTGAGAAACAGCGCGAAGTGAGAATGGTTAGCCTTTGAAGGTGGGACATTTTTAATTTAAAGAGATAATCTAGTGGACACATTGTCTTCCTTGCCATTCATTTCAGTTGTCTAATTTCAGTAAGCAAATTTGGTTACTGTTGCAGTCTATATGCAGGACCCATACATATTCGAGGCCTCATAATTAAACTGCTTCGTTGTAGCGATTGATACACATGCATCTGTGATATGTACTTGATTGTTGGGCTTCCCAGTAACATCGCGACAAACGCACAAATCCCAGTTTAACAAAAAAAAGGTAAATAAAATGTTTGTGCCTCAAACAAACTTTCAAGAAAGAAGCGACTGGCAGTGTGGTGTTCGCAATCTAATCAACCTATGATCACCATCCTTTAAGTGACATGAGAACTCGAGAGCCGTTGCCCTGAACGTACTAAAAGCAACTGATTGGTTGATTGTCTTAACAGGATCAGCGACAATGTCTGATTATCAGCATCAGATTGGCCGTTGGTAATGCATTCCGGCCATAGTTTCTTCCAAACATAACTTATCGTTGTTGATTTTAATTCATTCAAAAACTCACTTGTGTTGTATGTAGTACTTCCAAAATGATTTAATAGAGGATATCCGACGTCGGATTTGTTGTGCATTATGCGTTGTGTAATTTTTAGATAAATACACACTTTTTTGGTATGGGGTGGAAAACAAAGATCCAAAGTCAAGAAAACAAGAATCAAGAACAAATTCGAAACGTGAAGTAGACAAAGTAGGCAAGATGCATAATGTAAGACCGTTTAAGGGATTTTTTTTTTGTGGCCGTTGCAATGAAAAATACTGGCCGTAAAACGGAAACAAATCAATAAAAAAAGGAGATTGTAGCGAAAGGCCGTATAAGGAGGTAACGAGTGCAAAACAAAAAAAATCACTTATTTTTGAAATTCAACTGTCATCTCAACACGTCACGCCACCCCACAGAAAACAATCGGATGAAATTTTGCTGAAATACCAGTCGTGCAGAAGTTGTAAAAGATGTATACGCTTTCGCCTGATTCCTACAAAAACTGAAATGACAATTGCCACTTGTGCTGCGCAACAAAACTGAAATGTAGTATAAGATTTAGTCATTGGCAATCTATATATTTATATATATATAAAAGGCTAGTTTTGAAATTCGTCCCAGGTCGACCCAGGTTTTTTGTCAAAAAAAAAAACAAGTTTTGTATTTCTCAAAAAAATGCATTGGAGCTGCCATGCCAAGAAATCTTAGTGTTTATTTTTTTATTTTTTAAATTCCGTTACACACAATCTATGTCGATTTCTGCAAAACTTTTTTGCCCTATGATTCGCAAAACCCAATGTAAGTACCAATTTTAAGCCAATCGGAGGGATGTTTTTAAAGTATATTTAATTGTTTGAGGTGTATTTAGCTTTTTTACTAACTTTAGCAACTTTTTTTTAATCACTTGGTGATAATCGGCACATTCAGGTTTCCAGATTCTGGCTGTTCAGCCACGTCACATTTCACAAAATGCAAAATCTGTCTGGTCAGTTAGGCAGAGCCCACACCAAATATTGTAGGACAGAAACAAACAAAACAAAAATGACGGTTGTTTGCCCACACCAAATGAAACAAAACAAAAACGCTTTTTTGACTTGCTAATTTAGTGTGGGTTATTGAGAATCATGGCGCATCATCACCTCCTCGCGGTGCCCGCTGGATAGCTATCTGATAGTGAACTAACGATGAGAGTATATTGAGTCTGACGATATATGTGTAGCTGAACACTCAGCCCTGCGTAAGCACATCTGGGTGAACTTCAGCATATGTTTAACCGGAGGAGGCATCTCTTGTTGACCTGATTGGCTGAAATATGCGTCTCAGAAGCCTAGCAAGATCTCCTCAGAAGGAGGATGTGCGGCGGATGAATTCTTCCAATGGAATCAACGGTGACATCTACAGGCCAGCGGATACTTGAGCTACTTCGACATATTTGGAGCTGAGGTCTGTAAGGATTTTCAATACTGCGTCAGGGTACTGAAAAATAAATGGTGGCGGATGAACCCGTAATGGGCCAACGGCAGCGCTCATATCACCGAAGTGGGTTACTGGCATCGGTGTCTCAGGCCTCTTGTCCTAGGGGTAAAAAAAAGGATCTGATCCTCCAGGTTGGGGGTTGTGCCGTCGGGTTAACTTCCCTACCACCTAAAAAACCTTTGGTTACGAAGCAACCAACAGCCTCGGATACGGATGATTTTACTGTTAACGACCCAAGCAAACGTAAAACGTAAGACTCCTCTGATTATCCCGCCCTTGTTCTAAATGGCAACATTATTCAATATGTAGACAAAGTCAGGTATCTAGGATATCAAATCAATAACACCTTAACCTGCTGTGATGCCGTTTCGGATACTGTAAAAAGGATATATTTTGGTCTACGTGGGCTGAGGTCGTTTAGTTAAAAGCTTGTTACTCCCCTTTTTCACGTATAATTGTTCTGTGTACCCTTGTCTTGATTATAATTGTAAGCGTAAAATGAATGTAGCTTTTAACGATTGTATTCGGTTTATTCATAATATTCCAAGGCATAGAAGTGTTTCGCATCTAAACGCGTCACTGTTAGGTTTAAAATTAGATATATACAGGGTGTCCGCCGGGAAGGTATACTACTTTGTTTGTTTATAATTTTTGATTAAATGAAAGAGAATGGATCTTATATTGATAAATGTTTTATTTAATGTCGGCAATTATGTATGGAATACTAGTCTAGTCTCACAAATGCGAGCCCTTTTGAGCACATTTTTCATTACATTCTCACACATTTCACGCGGTATTTCATTAATTTCATCACGAATATTTTGTTTGAGTTGCTCAAGCGTTTCTGGTTTGTTTGCATAAACCTTGCTTTTCAGATATCCCCACAAAAAGAAGTCAGGAGCAGTCGAATCAGGCGACCGTGGAGGCCAATCAACATCACCATTTTTTGAAATAACTTGTTGTGGAAAGAGGTCTCGCAGTAATTCCATTGTAATCCTGGCTGTATGCGATGTGGCACCGTCTTGTTGATACCACATGTTAATCAAGCCCAAAGCATGCAGTTGGTGCAAAATTGTGGCCAAAGTTGTTCTTTGAAGACCAAGCTCCTGAGCACGGCGTCGAATTGAGGTTGATGGATTGTTTTGAACACTTCCTTGAACAGCAGTAAGGTTTTCAGCCGATCTTGCAGTACGTTGTGGCCCATGCTTGGGCCTATCACCTACAGATCCTCTTTTTTCGAAATCATTCACTACACGATAAATAGTGCGTTTTGTCGGCACGTTGTTTCTCCCAAAAATTTCACGTAACTTTCTCATCGTCACAGTAATCGATGATTGATTTTGATAAAATGTTTTAACGATTAAAACACGTTGGTTTATCGAATATTTTTCCATAATAAATTTGCCACGTGTCTACTTCACGACTGCCAAATATGACCTGTCAAGACTAATGTTTACCAAAATGGCGGCAAAACAAAGTAGTATACGTTCCCGGCGGACACCCTGTACCATCATTTTAGAAATATTTTGAAGCTTTTTAACATTATTCATGGTAAATGTCCTGAATTTTTGCGTGAAATGCTACTTTTTGTTCAGTCGCGCAGAGGGTTGAAGTTAATAATACCCCGTTTTGAACACACTATTGGAGAGCGGTCCTACTTTGTCCAAGCAATTCGACTGTGGAATAACCTTCCACAGGAATTGCAAAGCACTACATCACCAGTCACATTTCGCAGGAAACTATTTTTAGCATTGTCAAATCAGAGCTAAGAACCGCATAAATGCTATGTTTGTAAAGCGTAAATTTTCATTAATTTTTATTTTTCACTCTTTTTTTTTTTTTTTTGGATTAAATTTCATATTTGTAATCTCAATTTTAGATTAGATTAAAGATAAGATATCTTGTAGTATCCAGTTAAATTATTTAGTATAATATATAAATAAATAAAAAAAATAAAAAGGACAACGATCTTCGTGTCTGCACGTGGAATGTTAGGTCCCTCTACAAACCACGTGCAGCCGAACGACTTGCTTGAGTGTTTCAAAGCAGACATTACCGCCATCCAAGAAGTGCGATGGGATGGGCTGGGCAAAAGGAGGATGAAAAACTGCGACATCTACTACGGCGATTGCTACAGACAAAAAGGACAGCGTCTATTCGGGTGCGGATTTGTCATTGGAGACAGACTTAGGCAAGAAGTCTTAAATTTCCGGCATGTGAACGAGCGCCTCATGACTATCCGCATCAAGGCTAAATTTGTCAACATTAGCCTAATATGCGCTCACGCGCCTCACGAGAAGATGGACGACGCGACCAAGGATGATCGCTACCAGCTCTTGGACAAGCCGAATGAGCAATACCCTAGTCACGACGTTAAAATGGTCCTAGGTGATTTTAACGCAAAGCTAGGAAGAGAGGACGTCTTTAGTGGTCGGAAAGCACGGCCTGCATGACATCACATCCGACAACAGACTCAGGCTAGTCAACTTTGCGGCGGGACGAAACTTTGTCGTAGCTAGTACGCGGTTCCCACGTCTCGATATTCACAAGGGAACATGGCTCTCCTTTGATCGAAAAACTGTCAACCAAATTGATCACATTGCGATCGACGTAAGGCACTCTTCCAGTATTCTGGGTGTCCGGACTTTCCGAGGAGCCAAAGTGGACTCGGATCACTACCTAGTTGCAGCCAACGTACGGATGCGGATATCCAGAACGGAGCGAAATCAACGAAATACTGTGAGGAAATTTGACTTCGGACGGCTACAATCACAAGAGACCGACAGAGCCTTTGCCGATAGAGTTTCTTCTCATCTTAATCTAAAGATCAAAGACTAGCGTGCATTGGCATCACCAGTGCAGTGAGGACAACCCCAACCGCAGGACTCGAGGCTATTCTCAACCTGCTACCGCTAGACATCTTTATACGAACATTAGCAGCCATTAATGCTATGAGAATAAGTCAGTCAACGATAGAAACCAAGTAGAACAGGTCACTCGATGATCCTACTCGATTACTTTGGCCTCATGGCCGTAACGGATTACATGACGCCATATTTAGACTTTGCAAGGCCTTTCTCCCCGCCTACCCTAGCAGGGAAGATTGAAAAAGCGGTCATATACCTAACGCCGAATCTATAACCACCTACACAGATGGTTAAAAAATGAGCACTGGTGTAGGATCGGGTATCTCCTCCGACCCTATAGGTGTATCAAAATCCATACGGCTTCCAGGCCACAGCAGTGTTTTCCAAGCAGAGGTCTTAGCAGTGGCAGCAGCCGCCCGTGAGTCTGCGGTAACTGCCATAGAAATTAAATCGAAGCTTGTGAAGTGTTGTCGAGAAGAGCTAAGGGTTCTTGGAACACAGCACAAGGTATCGCTCTGTTGGGTCCCTGGACACGAGGGTATCCCAGGCAGTGAGAAAACCGACGACATGGACATAAGATGGAACTCCATGGAAACTTGCGCCATCACTAGGAAGCTATGGCCATCTTTCGACAAAGCAAAGACCGAGAGAATCATCCGGAAAGATAGGAAATCCCTTTCCACCATCGTGGGCATCATCATGGGGCACAACACTCTGCGGTACCACTTGAAGAAACTACGCCTGACCGAAGATGAACTATGTAGAGGCTGTGGTGACGAGGAAGTTTTTGAGGGCCCAACCCACTTCCTGTGCCACTGTCCGAGTCTTCACCTCTCCAGGAAAAAGTTCCTTGATAAATATTTCTTCCAGGATCTCGAGGAACTCTCCGGCGTTTCAACAGAAAAGATGCTGAACTTCATCAAATCCTCAGGGTGGTTTGTATGCAAAAATGAAGTAAGTGACTGAGTTAGTAGTTTTTAGTTTCATTGGGTAAGGGATTACTTTTTCCCCCATGGGTACCACAATGGGTCAACGCTGACCTGAGTGTGGCAGAGAGCGTCCCTCCCTGCCAGCCTACATACCTAACCTAACCTAATCTAAAGATGCGGAAGACCACTGGCAGCATTGCCAACAAGCAATCAGATATGCCGCCTCTGATGTACTGGGTTCCTCTCGGCCACCACAACGAAACCCTTGGTTTGATGAGAAATGCCGGCAAGCACATGCACCAAAACAAGAGGCGTACAAAGCGGCGCTGCATAGAAGGACTAGAGCTGCTTACGAGCTCTATGAGCGGAGAAGAAAAGAGGAACATCGACTTTCCAGAAAGAAGAAAAAGGATCATTGCTTTATTGCAGGAATGATGTTCGAAAATCTGACCAAAAGGTAAAAAGAACATGCCAGGGTTTCAAAGCCAGAACAGAAGCCTGCAGGGACGAAAAAGGCAATATAGTAGCAGAATCGCAGTCGGTGCTGAGGATATTGAAGGAACACTTCTGCAGACTGTTAAACGGCGATGATGATCAACATTCCGCTGTCAGGCAGAATGAGCCATTCAACGGTGACGATGACAGTCAAGATTCCTTCAACCCGATCAGAATGAAGTGAGGATAGCGATATTAAAACTCAAATCCAACAAAGCTGCTGGAGCCGACGGCCTTGCCGCTGAACTTTTCAAGGCAGGAGGAGATGAGTTGATAAGGAGCATGCACCAGCTCATCTGTAAAATTTGGTCGGATGAAAGTATGCCCGATGAATGGAACCTCAGCATCGTTTGCCCGATTCTGAAGAAAGGAGACCCTCTGAACTTCGCCAACTACAGAGGTATAAGTCTCCTCAACGAACGCCTAAAACCGATCGTCAACAACCTGATAGATCCTTATCAGTGCGGTTTCAGGCCGGGAAAGTCCACCATTGACCAAATATTCACACAGCGGCAGATCTTGGAAAAAATCCATGAATATAAAATCGACACGCACCACCTCTTCATCGATTTCAAAGTTGCCTATGATAGCGTGTATAGAGACGAGTTATGGCGAATCCAGATTGGTAGTAGACTTTCGGCGGTTAAATAACCAAACAGTCAAGATTAATTTTCCGTTGCCCAATATGGACGATCACGTAGCTCTGCTGACAGGATCTAAGTTGTTTATAGTGCTCGACCTTGCTCAAGGGTACCTGCAGCTGCCGATACATCCCAAGGACCGCCATAAAACCGCTTTTATCACACCAGAGGAAACAGGTGGTTTACCAGAATGATTTTTGGGCTCACGAATGCGCTATTTTAAAGTTAATACATACAGTTTTGGGACCGCCTCTTAACCGAATAGTTTTATATTATCTCGACGATATTTTGATACCTGGGAGGGATTGCAACGATTTAAAAGAGCGACTTGTTTTCAAAGCGCTTCGAAATGCTGGTCTCACAATAAGACTGAGCAAACGTGAATTTTTGAAAGCCAAGTTTCATATCTAGGGTTTGAAATTTCTGACAAGGGTATAGAACCGGGAAAAGCGAAGGTAAAAGCTATATAAGATTTTCCGCAACCACGAAATATTCAAGAGATTCGGCAATTTTAGGGTTTGGCTGCCTTCTTTAGACGCTTTGTGGAAAAATTTGCCTGGCGAGCGGCACCTTTACATCATCTGCTGAAGGGTAAGGCAAAATTTGAGTGGAGTAAGATGGCAAATGAAGCGTTTGAGGGTCTAAAACGTACACTGACCAGCAATCCGATTCTGAAGTTATTTGATCCAGGCAAGCATACGGAGTTACACTCGGATGCCAGCAGCCAAGGGCTAGTAATATTGTTCCAGCGAGGAGAGGACAACCAAATGCATTTGGTTTATGCTATAAGTCGTCGCACAACGAAACCTGAAAAATCATACCATTCAAGCAAGCTTGAAGTTTTGTCTGTTGTCTGGGTTTGCATCGGCTTAGATTTTTGCTAATTAACAGCAAATTTGTCATAATAACCGATTGCCAAGCGTTAATATATTTAAATGCAAGAAAGAAGCGAAATCCTCAAATATGCCGTTGCTATAATTCGCTGTGTGAATTTGACTCCTCGATAGAACATCGCGCAGGCTCGAAGTTGCAGCATGTTGATGCACTTAGCCGTGCGCCAACGGAGGAAGGAGCATCATTGGATAACCTAGATGGAAGAGCCAGTTTATTCATAATATGTACAAACGAAGATGAAGTGCTGATGTAACATATCAATCCCAAGACGAAGAGCTGCAGAAGAAAATTCGGATACTCCGCGATAAACAGCCAGACAGGTACAATTCCTTAGAAAAAGGGTTAGTAAAGGATTATTTACTTGAAGAGGGTATACTTTAAAAGAACGAGGACGGCCAAAAAAAGTTTTTTATACCAAGGAACATAAGAAAAGCTATGCCAATTAGATTCCACTATCTACAAGGTCATTTTGGTCCAGACCGTACACTAGCGAAAATGAAAAAGTATTACTTCTTCCCAAAGATGAGGCGATATGTAAAGTAACACATAGGTGCGTTCTTGCACTGTATGATAACTACAACTCAAGCAGGCAAACCAGCTGGAGAACTTCATCCAATACCACCAGCATCGAGACCGTTTGCCGTGCTACATTTAGATCATTTAGGCCCGTTTATAACAATTTCGAAGGGAAACAATTATATCCTAGTAAAGATTTGTAACTTAACAAAATATGTAAGATTGGAAGCTGTGCGAAACACAAATGCAGAAAACGTCGTACGAAAGATGGAAGATTTTGTCATCGAGTTTGGTGCACCCGAGCAGATCATCATGGATCGAGGTTTATGCTTCACTTCCATGAAATTCGACCAGTTTTGCCAGAAGCATGATATTCGACATACCCTGAATTCACGGAGAGGGTAAATCGCGCTCTTAAGGTCCATTCACAGCTCGGCGAATTGCGAATGCCCAAACTGTGAACAAACAGTTTTTAGCATATTTATACGCACGCCCTTGGCAATTTTATTATTCCAAAAGAACGGAGCTTAATTTATCTATCGATTAATATATAAAAATAGTTGAATTGTAATTAGTTTCTGCGAAGAAATTAACAATTCGCCGATTTTTCCGCGAATAAGCGAATGATTTCTGCGAACTGTCAACTTTTATTCACATTCCACACATGTAAGACGCGACCAAAACATTCGCGAGAGTTTAACCTCACAATTCGTTTGCTTTGTTCTTGGTGGGTAAGATCGTGGTTGAATTTATCGAAAGAATGTAGGATATTACCTTCTGAATGAAAGCTACGCTATGTATTTATGCATTTTTCACGTTTAGGCAATTAGTTATAAAATTAATAACAACTCGATTGCCGCGACCACAAAAAAAGCGGCTGTGAATGAAATGTCAAAATTTGCGAATATTCGCTCATTCGCATTCGCAGGTCGCTGAGCTGTGAATCGACCTTTATACCTACCCTTGCAGCTACTTTGGATCCCGTAAAGGAAGGAGAAGATTTGGATAGGAAAGTGTAACCCGTCGCAAGAAATCTCAAAAACAGTGATAACAAGAACTACAATCTGGTAAAAAGTAACCTAAATGTAACTTTACCCCCTAATTATAGCGATCGAGATACAACCGCAGCGAGAATAGAAACACCCAGTGGCTCTTACTTTTTGGTGTCGGCGTATCTCGACCATGACAATATGGACTCTCTTTTTGGGGATCGCGGATGCGGGGAGGCAAAAGACTGGTCTTATTATAGGATGTGATGCTAATGCTCACCATACTGTATGGGGCAGTTCCGATATCAACAAAAGAGGTGAGCTATTTTTTGATTTCATTCTAAGTACAAACTTTATTTTGTGCAACATAAGTAACGATTCCACTTTCGTCACCAGAAACAGAAAGAAGTATTGGACATCACCCTGTTATGCTATGGTCCAACGCATCAAGAATTGGAAGGTGTCAAGCGAACCATCTTTCTTGGATCACAGGTATCTCCAATTCTCTCTATACGTAGATTCAATTAGCCCGCCAGTTTTAAGGAACTACCTTAAAACTGATTGGCTCAAGTACAGGTCAACTTTAGCAATTTAGTTACCTCAGATCACCTTAATACCCCCTGCAACCCCCAAGAACTTGATTGCATGGTTGAGGACTTAATCTCAGCCTTAAATACAGCGATGACTTCTTCCTGCCCCTTGATTCAACCCAGGAGCATGAAGAAGCCGCATTGGTGGATTACGGGTTTAGGTCCTTTAAGAAATAATTGTAGAAAACTTTTTAATAATGCCAAAAGTACGAGAGACGCGTTAGATTGGGACTTGTACAAGGCATCCCTAAACATATACAAAAAAGAATTAAGGAAAGCCAAACGTAATTCTTGGAGACTCTTATGTGGTAAAAAAGAGGAAGCCTCTGAGGCATCTACGAGTAGGCTGAGGAAAATGGTCTCTTCAAATCCAATAACACCCAGTTACCTTAAGAAAACCTTAGGGTCTTGGACGACTTCAAGCGAAGATTCGCTAAATTTACTGCTTGACACTCATTTCCCAGGCAGTTCCCAAGTTGTTAGCAATATGGTTTTCAACAAACCATCTGCACAAAAAACAAATTCCTCAAAACTAATTACACAGAGCAAGCTTAAGTGGGCACTGCACAGTTTCAAACCATATAAATCTTCGGGACCAGACGGCGTTATACCTGCCGAGTTGCAGAAGTTGTCGGACAGAATCCTGCCGATGGTTCAGAAAATTTTAGTAGTTGTCTAGACCTGGTATATATCCCAAAGATATTGAGAGAAGTCAACGTTGTCTTCATACCCAAAGTGGGTAAATGCTCTCACATAAATCCAAAAGATTTCAGACCGATAAGTCTATCATCATTCCTCTTAAAAACATTCCTCGGATTATGAACTCTAAGCTGGGCGGGACGTTTACTAGAAGGTCAGCAGAGGCACTCCGCAAGGTGGTGTCCTATCTTGTGAGCTATTGATAATCATGGAAGGCGAGGCATGCACGGCGATCGCTTATGCAGATGATGTTGCTCTGGCTGTCACAGGAAAGCACTTAAATACTTTAAAAGAACTTCTACAAAATGCTTTAAACAAGCGTTCGCTAGATGGGCAGTTCATTGTGGTTTGGTTGTAAACCCCCACAAAACTGAACTTGTACAGGTGGCGCAAAATTAATCATCCAATTTCGTTTTTGAATTACTTTTTTACTAAATAAAAAAAAAAGATTTTCCTCTTCTTCTTCCTTTTATCAGCGAGGTTATGATCCGAAAACAAGGGATCACAACCCTCCCACTTCACCGCATTTCTACTGATCCTTATTTGGACGTGTAGCGCTTCATATACCTTTTCGCGGTTTGACGTCTATGCTGTCAAAGTGTTTTGGTGGCCATCGACGTACAATCCATGGCGTGCAATCCTTCAATGCAAAGGACAATTGTAATGCTAGGACATACACAAACTCTGGGGGGGATCACCAGCAAGGAGCTGAACATGGAGACCTGTCGTATACCCACCGATATACTGGAGAAGGTCAACTCAACTTTGAAACTCTACGAGGGCACAAAGAACTATCACAACTTCACGAGCAAAAAGTGAGTTAACTAGGAATTAGCAGCAATTTCTGGTAAACTTAACTCCCTCTCCTTTACAGAAACTTCTTGGATCCCTCGGCGAAGCGCTTGACAAGCGGTGAACCATTCCTCAGCCCGCAGGGCATTGAATTTCTTACGCTGAAGGTGAAAGGCAAGAGTTTCACGGTCCATCAGATTAGAAAAATGGTCGGCGTAGCCATTGCAGTGGTCACGGGTATCACAGAGGAGGCGACAATTGCTCGAGCGTTTACAGAGGAACAGTTGGATCTGCCGAGGGCGCCCGGATTGGGTTTGGTACTCCCAGGTCTAAACTTTGACAAGAACTTCCTCGTCACCATCCCCTCCAGATCACTCTGGAATGATGATACATTTTTAGAAGATGGGTCAATCCACTTCTACAATGACGGCTCAAAATCCAAGGACGGGGTTGATGGAGATGTTTTCTCTGACAGGCTTAATCTTAAGTTTTCCTTCCGTCTTCCAAATCATTGTAGCGTGTTCCAGGCGGAAATTTAGAAACACTTGATATCTGCTAGAAATATCCGCATTTTTACAGACAGCCAAGCAGCAATCAAAAATAAATATAAATTCTTTAGTAGGTCTAGACTGCCGATCGTCTATTCCAGGTACATTCCAGGGAATTATAAGGCATAGGAACAACTATACCCATCGTGCCGGGTAAAGGCTCCTTAGGTATACCAATCGCTACTTGCAAACTCAAATTTAAGCTGTGTGCTACCGAGAGTACGAACCTTAGGTGGACAAGTCAACCCACATGTCAAGCGACAAAACAAATTTGGCCGAAGCGTGCTACAAGGGTAGGCCTTTTTGCGAACGACTTTTGTAGAAGCTGCATGGTTGAAGAAGAGGAAGAAACTATTCGTCACCTTCTTTGTTCCTGCCCAGCTCTCTCCCATAGAAGGAAGCTTCACCTAGGAGCCCCCTATTACAACGAAATAGACGACCTAAAAAACATCGATATTAAGAGCTTCATAAGAAGCTCAAAATGGTTTAACGGGTAGGTAGGAGGAAATTTCTTCCATGATCCATGTGGTATTATTGGTCAAAGTGTGTTGGCGATTCTCAGCTGGCAGCCACTTCAACCTAACCTAACCTAACCTATGTATTTAGCTAACAGGAGGAAAACATCAAACACCATCGTTATCGCCTGCGTCAAAATACACAATGTATTATAGCTATTCATTTCCGCCCCATGGGTAGGCAAGGAAATAAATGCATATTTATTAATTTTATATTGCGCCCAAAAGTACACAACAGAATCTTTAATTTTTCGTAATCAAGTACTTTTCAAACTTTTCCAGATTTTGTTAAATAACACCTGGTTTTCATGTTTTTTTTTTAAATCTGTGTTTATTTATTTTAATCATCCGTATTCTGAGAAGCATTTCACTTGCACGAAGTTTGTCGTCATTTGAGGCGTTTCGTTTTACTGAAGTAAACTATGACGACAAGGTGCGTTTTAGTGAACGTCGCTTCTCAGTGAAAAATAAATAAAATGCGTGGCATATCATGCCGGAAGTAAGATTTAGCACGGAGTACAACAACAAAAAGTGACTGGGAACTACTTTAGCTTTTTTTCCCAGTCAAAACCGAGTTCGGATGTTTTGTTTGCGCTACTCAATATCAGAGGGCGTTGTAAATTTCAAAAATTTACACAACTTTTTCATACTCTTTAATTCAATTTCAATCACCAATCTTCAAACAATAAAAAAAAGTTTTAAACCAGATTGACTGGGAATTGTTTTGTGGAGAAGCTTTCACTTGCCTTTGCATAATTCTCCCCAAAACGCACCTATGGTATTTCGTCGCCGGTAAGTAGTTCGCATTCCACATGCTATACCAACAACCCACGCTGAAAGTATCAGTTATTATAACACTTGGTTGGAGACCGATTGTGATCGCCGCATGTTGTTGGCACTAGCCAACTCATCAACTCCACCAATTGCTTCTGGTGCGTTATTTTCACCCAAGAATGTAAGATAATTTAATTTAGTTGTAAAGATCAATTAAAAATTGAGGAAAGCCTACATTTTCAATTGTTTTCCACTGCAAAGAAGAAAAAGAACAAAAACAAAGAAAACATCGATTCTTTATCCAGAATCCTTGTTTTCACTCGGTCATGACACTATGACAGAGTGATGTTCCAAAGTGACGGCTCATGCCCAACTTCATGGCAGCCACGGATGGCAAACGATAAATCCAAGCATTATGTCAGGGCATGGAGACATAATAAGGTCTCCATGAGACATTTTGAAGACGAGTCATATGCCCAAGCATGGATCATGGCTCGTGGAGACACAGTGTTGGGAATATCGTGATAATTCTAATTGGAGATGAGGCCGAAGCCTCAAGGTATAGAATGGCAGTTTTATTAAAATTTGTCAAATAGGTTTTGCGTTGAATGCATCCATGAACGACGATTTCACCACTGCATGGTTGCTACACCATGCAGTAAGTTTCGTATGCATAAGTTTACTAAAACTGTTGCGACCCATTTAGTGCAAACTTTGCTTTTATGAATTTAGGGGCCTTATTTTGTACTGCTTTCGGATTCGGATTGCCATTCGGAAATGTGATCCGATTCTAAAATGAATTGGTATTTTGTATGGTTCTCGGATTGGGTGTAAGTGCTTCCAATTCAAAATCAAATATTTCCGAAAGTTAGATTGTCAAAACATCTATCAAACGTCACATAAGTTACTTGAAAATTGAGTTTGTATACATTTGCTATAGAAACGCAATAGAAAATAAGGCTCCAGCTATATTCCAACTATGCCGCGACCTAAACGGGCAAGTTGCTGCACAATAATTGGTGCCACCTCTTAGTGTAGCCGCTGTTAAATCAACATTTTACTGAACTACCTGTTAGGCTGTTACTCAAAAGTGATGGAAATAAAACCAACTGCATTTTTAAAAAGGCATATCGCCTCTTTATTTAGATCATTAGTAGTGTACAGCGTCCATCTTAGCACGCTGCACATGGTTACAATCAAGAAACATAGAAACTTGTAAATCTAGGTAAACAGGTATATTACAGCTACACAGGGCAATACCCTCCCCTTTTAGCTCTCATCGTCCTCAATCTTCGGCGCCAAGTAGTAGCGGATGTGTCCCAAATCCGTAATCCGGTATTCAACCACCAGAGGCACATCTGCTGACATCGACAGCTGCACTTGGTTCGACAGAGGTGTTGCCTTTGTGAACGCGTTCAGGTAGCGACAGGCGAATGTAAGCGTCACGGGTTCTTGCATCTCAATGGTGACCGCTTCGTCCTCCTTGTCCACTGAAGAGGTCTGCGCCAGCTTTACGTTTGCCGACCCAACATCACCGGAAGCAGAAAATTTCACGCCCTCCTTGGTGCAGCAAATAACCACTGACTCCCCGAACTGCGCCAGATCTCGGCAAATGCGCGCGAACTCAATAGACGGCATGCGTACCACGCAGCTGTATTCTGTCTCGGGGATGCCAAGGTGTTCCTGATCAAGGTTCATCAGCTTCATTTCGTAGTCAGACACCTTCTCCTGGTTCTGCGACTCGAACATGAAGGTTACAGTATCGGCGTTGTCCTGGGCCTTTACCGTCACGTTGTCGTCGTTGTTGGCGCATTTTAGGATCTTGGCCATGCTGCCGAGATTCATGCCCATCGAGATGTTGCGGTCGCAGCGAAATTTATCGAAACCATCCGACCGGAGGGTGAGAGAGACCAGTGAAACGTGAGAATTGTCCATCGCTTGGAGCTTGATTCGTGACATGAAATTATTGGTTGCAAATCGAGTGGAATTAGACTTACCTGGATCCCAGAATCACTGCAGTCGAAGGTTCCCTCGTTGAGGAGGTCCTTGATGGCATCAAGGACCTTTTTCAGCGTAACAGCGGACAGAAGGCGTGCTTCGAACATCTTCCTGTTTCTTGTTGCGGAGGTGATTGCAATAAATAGAAATGCACTCAATCGCCCGAGAGTTTTCTAATTGGTTGGACTGAATTGATGCTCAGCAGCGCAAGCAGACTTTAATCGGTCAACGATTTTCGAGAAATGCAGAGGTTTCTTGCACAACTGACATGACCAAACATGTTTTGGCGCCAACTGTCAAAAACCCGGCGGTAAAAACCAACAAATAGTTCGAGCACAGTGGCATCTGGTGGGTGTTAGAACAAGTGGTACCATATAAGGGTGCGTAGCTAGAATGGTGAATTTCTATTCTGATTAAATTCTGTTCTTCAATTTTACTGCAATTAAACTAAATTGATTCATCTCTTGTACTTATATTAATACAACTAAATAAATAAATATTTTGCGCAACAGCTAGTCTTGTCAGGGACTAGCTTCTCGCAACCACTCATGTCGTGTGCGTTATATCTTTCACACGAATGGAAGGGACCTACAATTTAGTGCCGTATCCGAACGGTGATTTGAGAAGCTTTTTCGTAACAACAATACTCTCGGATGTTTGTCAGGCGCTCGCGAGATGTGGGACCGTGAGAAACTTTTTGGTGTTTTCTGCGATTCGAAATTGGAATCTCATCCGTAGTGATCCGACACACTAACCACTTTCGCCACGGCGCCTAGCTAAGGGATTAAGGAGACTGAATGCCATTATAAATAATTAGAATAGAGAATCCAAAGCGTGACTAGTGTAAGAACACGATAAATAATGTCTTAAACACATACATAATATGCATAACCACAAAGCTGTCAAAAATAGATGTGCAAAGGATCTCATATCTTGTACCTACATGTGAGTGTATTATGGGCTGATTTTTAAAATGTTACAATAAGATGTTTCCTGAATTCAATTGCTTCATATAACCACATTGATTTAATTTTTTTATTTCTAAAAACAATAATTGGCAATAAATTTGAATAATTTGAAGTATGCAGATTTCTTTATAATTTTAATTTTTTTTTTTTTGTAAATTTAAGAGTTATCAAATATCATCTACCACTACAAATAGTTTTGTTCTAAATGATGTTTGTCCCCACAGCAGTAATTTGCATCAATGTGTAGTGAAGAACCTCAAAATCGGGAAATCAGTCAGCTGCATCCAAATTACTGATGGTGCACGGTCCGTATGTTTATTGGACGTCATAAACGTCAAGACGCTTTTTAAGATAAATCAGTAAAGAAAAAAATAAAACAATTTAAAAATAGTTTGCAAGGAAAGAGAAAGTGAACGGTTAGCTATTAAATAAATAATTTTGTGTATACATTTTGTTTTTAATAAGTTTTTACTATAATCAGGGTGAATTGTCATAGCGTCACATACTCGTATTTTAAGTGACAGTACAAAACCCAATATAAAATCGATAATAATGAAGTATTTGGGAAAATTGGTTCTGTCAGTTATATTGGAAAAAAATTGTTTTGTTCTAACATATGAGATTTATTAAAAAAAACCATATTCTCTATTGGATTATTATTATAAAGAAACTAAAAAAAGTGGGTCTCGCAATTCTGTCTATCCATCGTATATATACTATACGCTCGACCGCAGCCAGAACCGATTTGCTTAAAATTGCATATCTGTGGTCAGTGGCGTAATCGGAATTTTCATTCTAACTCTAAAATTAGAGGTATTGTAGCATCGATAAAAAGTACCACCGCACTGCATGGTTTATATACCAAACGAACTGAAACAAAGACACATATTCGCCAAACTTGTTAGCGTGCCAATCAGCTCACTCCATATTTTACCTTCACCACAGTCATCAATCCATCCCCTAGTGACATCCAGCATGTTCTACAACCTCTTGTATTTGGTATAAATACACCGACCACAATCACAGTCGACACAGTTGATAATAAGGCGATTAAAAGAGAGATTCGAAAGTAAATTTATAGAGACCGTTTAATTTGAAATAAACAGAGATTGAAGTAATTCGAATATTGTGTTAAAGTGACGTTGATCATTGTTAATAAATAAACAGTCGAAATGCACAAAAGATGGTTTTATTTCTGTGAACCCCAGCTAGAATTTTTTTTTCGAGGATAGGTGAAAAATCTTCCATAGTCACAATGGCCTAAAATTATAGTCATCTGATTTTAAAGAATGTTAGTAGCCATTAACTATCATCTCTTTAACTTTAAAGCCGGTACTTAACTTTGAATTGAATTATAAAAAAAATTTAACCTACCTACAACTAGTATCGACCCAAACCCAAAAATTTAAAGTTTGAGAACAAAAACACCGTTTAGGGACCAATGTCGTATATGAATTTCAGCCGTTGGTTGGCTGAAATTTGGATTTGAAAAAGTGAAAAAGAATGGCGGATGACAGATGGTTAAAAGCCCACTCTAAAAGTTAAAAGGTGCTTTTGGTGGTTTTAAAGTAAGCGCGAGGTGATACGTATAAAGTGGGTTTTATGTCGACTATAAATGGGAAAACACTAATATTGACTTTGTTACGTGCTAAAATCCTTTTAAAGTGTACTTATTGCGACTATAATTTTGCGCCAATGAGAATAGCAAGCGCGTGCTCATAGAAGTGTCAGATTCTTACTGACTAAAAAAACACCCCCCTTCGATATAAGTTTGTTAGATATGGCAAATAAGTAGTAAGTTATCGAGCAATTTTTCTGTCACGAAATAAAAACGCTTGGCAGGTAACTTTCCACTGAAAGAACTTGCATGTTCCGCAATCTAGACGCGGTTAATCCTTATCCTTATCCTTAACGTCTCTAAGGATTTTGTATAAATTTCATATATTGACTAAACTTGATATATGTATGCTACAGGGTGGCTTACGTTATCGTTACTGATCAGTGTTCGAAGATTTATTTTAATTATCGGTTATATATTTTTTGATCAAATCTTATATATGAACAATGATTGACATGTGCAAAAATACAACATACTAAGTTTTGAACGGTAGGTACTGTATTTTAACACTCTATTCTCGAAAACTGCTATATCAATTTTGATTATATTTAATGTTCGGGTTAGTTGAGATTTATGCAAAAAGATGGCGTACCAAGTTTTTGTCTATAATTACAACATTCCATTTGGGTTGGTTGAGGTATATGCTAAAAAATAAGGGCACTTTGACCAATCTTCGAAAATTACTAAACTCTCAGTTATCTATCAGCCTCTGCTATTCAAAATTAATATTTGATCAATATTTAACATAAATACATACCATATGTACCTATCGGCTGCCCGTGCAGGGACGGGTTAAGAATATTACTGCAGCGCCCCCCAACAACCAGCGCTTGTCGTAAAAGGCGACTAAGGGGACAAATCAGATCTAGGCAATATAACACCCAAGTGAGCCTAGCGACACATATACTACCTTAAAAACCTTCCCACAAGTGTGCATGCGAGTCCGTGGGTTGACACGACTGGAGATCACCGGTGTCATAGAAGAAAGATCAAACAATACTAAAACAGGAGCATGAACGTGTCAAACAACAAACACCGTCGCAATATGGTAATATTGCAAAACTGTATCATTATGGTAATACTTGCAAAAAGGAAAGGCATTACCCCGCCAGGCACTACCACTGCTGTGCATGGTACTGATCCTGGACCGAGCAGAAATGTTCGGGTGAGAGCTATACGGATTCCGGGGGCTAGCAAAATAATGAAACAGTTTGGTCGCAATTTGAGGGTCGCGAGTTGGAACGTTGGAAGCATGACCGGTCGAAGTTACGAGCTGGAAGAGATGATGAATAGAAGGCGGGTGGACATCTTGTGTGCCCAAGACACGAAATGGAAAAACACCGGAAATCGGGTGCGTTTCTTGGACGTTAGAACAAAAGATTACGAGGTGTTCTACTACGGAACGGAAAAGGCTAAGAACGGAATCGGCATCATCCTTGCGGCAGTGCTACTTGGAAACGTCTTGAGCATTTCGAAGTCCAGCGACCGTTTGATGTCTCTCAAACTAGTAATACAAGGAGAGGTGTGGAATATTGTCAGTGCATATGCTCCCCAAAATGGGTGCAATCAGGGAGATAAAGATGCATTTTGGCTAGATTTCCACAATCTCCTTAATAACATCTCAAAAGAAGAGTTTCTGTTTGTTGGAGGAGATTTGAATGGACATGTGGGGAAATCAAACGAAGACTATGAAGACTGCCATGGAGGACTAGGATATGGCACCAGGAACCCTCCTGGTGATGACATCCTAATCATGTGCAATTCACACGGTCTTATCGTATTAAATACCATGTTCATCAAACAAAGCCGACACCCGATCACTTACAGCAGTGGTGAAGATGAAACTCAGATTGACTACCATTTGGTAGCCAGTTTCATGAAGCCTCGGGTAAAAGATTGCAAAGTGATCCTGGGAGAGGCAATCGCTCGGCAACACCGTCTCCTGCTAACAGAAATTTTTATGAAAACACCGAAGAAAAGCAAACAAACAAGGGTCTCTGAAAAAATAAAGTGGTACAATCTGGACAAGGAAAAGGCGAGGCTTTTGTTTTCGTAATGAAAAATTACCTCTCTCACACCATCGACGGAGCTAAGGATGAAGAGTGCAGAGCACGAAATATGTGGGATTCCCTACAGCGAACTTGCTTAAAGAAGGCCAAATCACTACTAGGAGCTTCAAAAGGCCACCATCAACACGCCAAAGAAACATGCTGGTGGAGTGGTGAAGCTAAGAAAGTGATAAATGAGAAGAAAGCGGCTTCAAAGCTTGGTCAAAGTGCCCCTCTTATAATAGTGACGAAAAAGTTCGCCTCGAAATGGAATACAGATGCTGCAAGAAAAAAGCGACGAAGAAGTGCGCCCAGCTTCAAGCAGAGAGTACGGAGGGCCTGTATCGGGAGCTGGAGAAAATACCTTCCCCGGTTGCTGATGCAAACCAGGCTATCCAGGAGCTGGGAAGACACAATATGAACAAGAGCGCCACTATCTTCAAAATAGCCATCCAAAAAAGGAGGAATGCTCAGGAGATTCGTTCGCCAAAGTTCATTAGCAATGCTCATGGCCAGCTTCTTGTGGATGACGACAAAATTCTGCAGAGGTGGCGGCAGTAATGTGAAGAGCTTTTAAATGAACAGTTTCCCCGGCTGTACTTTCCAAGAGCCACCCCTAACTGTGAAGAAATACCCGACATCACAGTCGAAGAAGTTAGTGAGGCGGTCAAATACTCCAAAAAAAGAAAAGCGGTTGGGCCAGGCGAGATGCCCTCTGAGTTCTGGAAAAAGATGTGCTCAGAATTCTCATCTCCACGTTCGTGAAAGGTGATCCAATGCCGAATCAATGAAGGGAAAGTTACCTTCTCCCTGTATACAAAGGGAAGGGTGATACGCGAAACTGTGATAGCTACCGTTCGATCAAGCTGATGTCACACACCATGAAGATCGTTGAGCGGGTATTAGGTGGCTGACTACGAAAAATAATACGGCTATCTGATGATCAGTGCGGGTTTGTCTCGCGTAAATCAACACAGATGCAATCCAAAGTATAAGGATCGTAATGGAAAAACATCGTGATTCCTCAACGGATTTTCATATTGCACTGGTTGACTTTGAAAAGACATTCGACAGACAACCACGAGATCTGATATGGGTGGCGCTAAGACATCGAGGGGTTCCAGAAACCTATGTACAGACGATCATGGACATGTACGAAGGAGCAAAGACAAGAGTAAGATGCCCCGCTGGAGTAACCGATGAGTTCCCAATCAAAATCGGGGTGCACCAGGGAAGCGTTTTAAGTCCTTTGCTCTTTATTACAGTCCTTGACTATCTGCTTGAAGGTAGAGTGATGGACCCTAAAGTACATCAGTTATTCTTTGCTGACGATGGAGCCATCATAAGTGAGGATCCTACATCCCTGCAACGAGCACTTGATGTGTGGGTGGATGTTTTGGAGGGAAATGGGTATCGCATTAGTTCAAAAAAGACAGAGTACTTGTGCTGCCCGTTCTCTGATCCACTCAGGCCTATTCCAGACATTTATTTGAATGGAACAGTGCTTTAATATCTGGGATCTATGATCAATAGCAAAGCAACTTGTAATGACGACGACGAAGCGGCGAGAAAATTCCGCTATTTTCTGTGACAGAAAAATGCCCCCTAAGTTGAAAGGAATGCTCTACACCGCAGTTGTGCGTCTAGCGCTCATATACGGTTCACAATGTTGGACGATGTACAAAAAGTATGAAAGTAAATTAACGGCAGCTGAGATGAAGATGCTTCGCATGACAGCAGGAGTGACAAAGCTTGATCGAATAAGAAGTTCGAAGATCCGTGGAAGCTTTCACATCAAGGAAACTATCGTACAAAAAATAGAGCCCGACCGGCTCAGCTGGTATTGCCACGTTCAAAGAAGAGATCATTTGAACCCTGTTAAAAAGGCAATATCTATGCACGTTCCAAAGACATCGCGATGTAGGAAAGGCAGGCCTATAAACGCCTGGATCAGACAAATGCGACGACATCGACATTTCATTGGCCTCAGTAACCGAGTGATCCAAAATCGGCGGGCCTGCCGATATTTTCTGAGGTCAAATAGGCGAACCCCACAGGCAGATCAGTAGAAATGCGGTGAAGTGGGAGGGTTGTGGTCCCTTGTTTTCGGATCATAACCTCGCTGATAAAAGGAAGAAGAAGAAGAAAACATATGTACCTATCGATGGAGATGGGATACAGAGTTTTTAAATACATTTAAAATATTTCTGTAAAAAAAATGTATTTTTCCTTTTATAAATAGTTTCTAATTTCAAATCCAGTCGCAAATGACTTCATAGGTTCAAGTACCTGCGAATCTGTCATGTAAGCAATTTTGATCCACCTAGACCAATTTTATCAAATCTATATAAATAAAAATTAAATGCTGTTCGTTGGTCATCGCATTACTTGAGAACGGCTGGACTGATTTGGCTCTTTTTTTTTTAAATGTTCGTTATAGTCCGAATAAGGCTTTTACGGAAAGAAAACTTGGAAAAGGTGCCCGGAAAATTGGAAAATTTGGGAGTAACTGAAGCTGCTTTTTTGCATGGAAAAAAAATTGTGTACCTGTGTTTGTGTGCTATGGACTCCGATACCACGTAACCGATTGAGCTCAAATTTTCAGACAATCTTTGGCGTTCCTGTAAAGTTTGGTCAAAATCGGCCCACTACTTTAGGACTATCGTACTTTAGTACTAAAAAAAATCCCTTTTGTTAGTCGCTGCAAAGCACGCCGGTTACCATTGGTCCAGCAGTTTACCCACTACTTCAGTATTATAGCACTTTAGTAATAAAAATATATTGATATATGTATTTAAGGTTGGACAACTTAACACTGTTGCCCGGCACAAAACTGTTCTCTAATAGACTTACGGGTAGAACGCAATGATGTCGTCGTCGTAGTCGTAGTCGCATTCGTACCTCCTGTCAAAAGCTGAAATACACACAAATGAATAAAAGTGAATACAATAAGTGGCTGTCGTGGTCGTATAAAGTTAAACAATTTTTAATATTTGTCGTACGACAAGGCTGAAAAGTGTGCGTAAAGTTAACCCTTTACTGCATGATTTTTTCTCTTGAGGAAAAAAATTTTCTTTTATGTATTTTATCGACCTGATTACGAAAATGATAATGATTTTTAAAAATATTGAGCCGTTTTTGAGATATTGAGCAATTTGTATACATATCATATATGATATATCATGCAGATAAGACACACGTCTCAAAAGTGTTTTTATTTCACTTTTTTCTAACTAATATTAATAATATAAAATGTTAACGCTTGTAACAAAAGTAAAACAAAATACATAAGTAAATATTTATATGTTTATATTCATAAAATTTAAATTTATCATTTGATGTGAAAATCTTGAAAACAATCTCTGTCTTTGTTGAAGCAAAGTGCTGTTGCACATTCTGCACATTTGGCAAATGTTAATTTTCCACACCCAGACAGCTTACACCTTAAAAGTTGAGGCATATGGTTGAAAAGATAAATTGTTAAAACCAACTGGAACTTCTTCTGACGAAACAGATGCTGAGCTTCCACGCTTTGATTCCCCACCACCCAAACGACAAATTGTTTCCGGCACCACTGTCTTGAAATCGGTTAGGGACATGGTTTTCTCAGCCGTAACAGTGAATTGGTTGTCTGGATTACATTACTTACTTAGGAGCTACAGTTTAAGGTAAACCTATGCCTCAACCTCCTCTCCTCCTCCTCTCCATTTATTTCGCTCTTTAGTTAATTGCCTCCAGTTGCGCACTCCAAGTTGGTCCAAGTCCCCTTGAACTTGTGCGCGCTACCTACGGCAAGGAGGTCCTCTGCTGCGTCGTCCCTCCGGGTTAGTTTCGAATACTCTATGGGTCGTAGCGTTGGTGTGCATCCGCTCTATATATCCTAGCCATCTCAAACGTCCAATACGCAGTTTTTTTTGACTAGGTCGATGTCGCTGCACAGCTCGTATAGTACGTTATTGAATCTTCTCCTCTAAAAAACGGGATCGGAATCTTACGAAGAACTCTTCTCTCCGAGTGACTAATGATATCTTCATCCGCTTTCCATAAAGTATGTTTCAGCACCGTAAAGCAGGACTAGGATGATCAGAGTCTCCTTAGTTGTTCGAGATAGGGCTTTACTGTCGAAATGCCTTACTAGCCCAAACAACAACAAGAGTTATTCTTCACTTGATTTCTGCTCTGGTATCATTGTCAGACTTAATAGCAGAGCCACGGTAGACAAAGTCCTTTACTAAACTGAAGTCCCTTACTACCTGTATTACATTACCAAGCAAACAAACTAGATTCAACTACGATTCATTCAATAATGTCGGTATCGAAAAGAAAATTGAAGAAAGCGTAGGGTGTGTTTAGTTCCATAATATTCTTAGGTAATTCCGAACTTCCCTTGAATTCTAAATTTTCGCCATAAAATCAAACTTTTTCCAAATCATTTTTGAATATTGGTCCTCAGTGGTCTTAAGTTCTCGAGCTAGTGACGGTCGTCCAACCACGACATTTAGATTTTCCGCATTTATAATGGACAAAGACTCAATGTCAAAGAGCTCATTATCAATTTGATTATCTTCCTAGACTTCGATATCTTATATATCTCATCCCAAATGCATATCAATTTCAAAATTTCTTCATCAGATATAATTCTCGAGGCCATTTGAAACTAAAAAATTACACCTAATGAATTATCTTTACTGCATGGAATATAATACATGACATATGGTACATATCATATATGATATCTATGATTTTATGTTTACTTTTCTTTGTAAATATGTAATATTTAAACTCAAAACTTTCAAAAAACTCAAACAAATAATAAAATAATAATAATATTTTCATGCAAACGTATAAAAAAACTGGTACTCGCACCCTTTATTTAATAACTATTGGTACAAAACAAAATTGTTCACAAGAGCTCAACTAACCTTCACTCGTTGCACTTTTTGGCTAACGGTAAATGCAGCGACCGAAGAAAATCACTCAAATCTGGATGTGAAAACAAATTACATTGTGTTTGTGAGAATATGCAATTACATAGAATAAGTTGAAGGGAAGGCTCTACATCGCCGTTGTGCGTCCAGCGCTCACATACGGTTCACAATGTTGGACGATGTACAAAAAAGCTGAGATGAAGATGCTTCGCATGACAGCAGGAGCGACAAGGCTTGATCGAATAAGAAGTTCGCAGATCCGTGGAAGCCTTCAGCTAAAGGAAACCATTGTACAAAAGATAGAGCGCGACCGGCTCAGCTGGTATTGCCACGTTCAAAGAAGAGATCATTACGTACTTATTTAGATGGAGCTACAGTCCGGGGTGGACCTGGGCCTCAACCAACAAAACTCTCCAGCTAGCACGATTACGAGCCAGCTGCCTCCAGTTGCGCACGCCAAGTTGGTTGAGGTCCTCCTCCACTTGTTTGCGCCATCTACCGCGAGGTCGTCCTCTACTGCGTCGTCCATCCGGGGTGGATTCGAAAAGTTTCTTAGCGGGAACGTTGGGCTCCATCCGCTCTAAATGACCCAGCCATCTTAGCCGCTGTATGTGAACTCTTCTGGCTAAGTCGATGTCCTTGTACAGGCCGTATAGCTCGGCATTGTACCTTCTCCTCCACTCACCGTCTATGCAGACGGGACCAAAGATCGCTCGAAGAACTTTTCTCTCGAAATAACCAAGTTTTTATTTCACTTTTTTCTAACTAATATTAATAATATAAAATGTTAACGCTTGTAACAAAAGTAAAACAAAATACATAAGTAAATATTTATATGTTTATATTCATAAAATTTAAATTTATCATTTGATGTGAAAATCTTGAAAACAATCTCTGTCTTTGTTGAAGCAAAGTGCTGTTGCACATTCTGCACATTTGGCAAATGTTAATTTTCCACACCCAGACAGCTTACACCTTAAAAGTTGAGGCATATGGTTGAAAAGATAAATTGTTAAAACCAACTGGAACTTCTTCCGACGAAACAGATGCTGAGCTTCCACGCTTTGATTCCCCACCACCCAAACGACAAATTGTTTCCGGCACCACTGTCTTGAAATCGGTTAGGGACATGGTTTTCTCAGCCGTAACAGTGAATTGGTTGTCTGGATTACATTACTTACTTAGGAGCTACAGTTTAAGGTAAACCTATGCCTCAACCTCCTCTCCTCCTCCTCTCCATTTATTTCGCTCTTTAGTTAATTGCCTCCAGTTGCGCACTCCAAGTTGGTCCAAGTCCCCTTGAACTTGTGCGCGCTACCTACGGCAAGGAGGTCCTCTGCTGCGTCGTCCCTCCGGGTTAGTTTCGAATACTCTATGGGTCGTAGCGTTGGTGTGCATCCGCTCTATATATCTTAGCCATCTCAAACGTCCAATACGCAGTTTTTTTTGACTAGGTCGATGTCGCTGCACAGCTCGTATAGTACGTTATTGAATCTTCTCCTCTAAAAAACGGGATCGGAATCTTACGAAGAACTCTTCTCTCCGAGTGACTAATGATATCTTCATCCGCTTTCCATAAAGTATGTTTCAGCACCGTAAAGCAGGACTAGGATGATCAGAGTCTCCTTAGTTGTTCGAGATAGGGCTTTACTGTCGAAATGCCTTACTAGCCCAAACAACAACAAGAGTTATTCTTCACTTGATTTCTGCTCTGGTATCATTGTCAGACTTAATAGCAGAGCCACGGTAGACAAAGTCCTTTACTAAACTGAAGTCCCTTACTACCTGTATTACATTACCAAGCAAACAAACTAGATTCAACTACGATTCATTCAATAATGTCGGTATCGAAAAGAAAATTGAAGAAAGCGTAGGGTGTGTTTAGTTCCATAATATTCTTAGGTAATTCCGAACTTCCCTTGAATTCTAAATTTTCGCCATAAAATCAAACTTTTTCCAAATCATTTTTGAATATTGGTCCTCAGTGGTCTTAAGTTCTCGAGCTAGTGACGGTCGTCCAACCACGACATTTAGATTTTCCGCATTTATAATGGACAAAGACTCAATGTCAAAGAGCTCATTATCAATTTGATTATCTTCCTAGACTTCGATATCTTATATATCTCATCCCAAATGCATATCAATTTCAAAATTTCTTCATCAGATATAATTCTCGAGGCCATTTGAAACTAAAAAATTACACCTAATGAATTATCTTTACTGCATGGAATATAATACATGACATATGGTACATATCATATATGATATCTATGATTTTATGTTTACTTTTCTTTGTAAATATGTAATATTTAAACTCAAAACTTTCAAAAAACTCAAACAAATAATAAAATAATAATAATATTTTCATGCAAACGTATAAAAAAACTGGTACTCGCACCCTTTATTTAATAACTATTGGTACAAAACAAAATTGTTCACAAGAGCTCAACTAACCTTCACTCGTTGCACTTTTTGGCTAACGGTAAATGCAGCGACCGAAGAAAATCACTCAAATCTGGATGTGAAAACAAATTACATTGTGTTTGTGAGAATATGCAATTACATAGAATAAGTTGAAGGGAAGGCTCTACATCGCCGTTGTGCGTCCAGCGCTCACATACGGTTCACAATGTTGGACGATGTACAAAAAAGCTGAGATGAAGATGCTTCGCATGACAGCAGGAGCGACAAGGCTTGATCGAATAAGAAGTTCGCAGATCCGTGGAAGCCTTCAGCTAAAGGAAACCATTGTACAAAAGATAGAGCGCGACCGGCTCAGCTGGTATTGCCACGTTCAAAGAAGAGATCATTACGTACTTATTTAGATGGAGCTACAGTCCGGGGTGGACCTAGGCCTCAACCAACAAAACTCTCCAGCTAGCACGATTACGAGCCAGCTGCCTCCAGTTGCGCACGCCAAGTTGGTTGAGGTCCTCCTCCACTTGTTTGCGCCATCTACCGCGAGGTCGTCCTCTACTGCGTCGTCCATCCGGGGTGGATTCGAAAAGTTTCTTAGCGGGAACGTTGGGCTCCATCCGCTCTAAATGACCCAGCCATCTTAGCCGCTGTATGTGAACTCTTCTGGCTAAGTCGATGTCCTTGTACAGGCCGTATAGCTCGGCATTGTACCTTCTCCTCCACTCACCGTCTATGCAGACGGGACCAAAGATCGCTCGAAGAACTTTTCTCTCGAAATAACCAAGGGCATCCTCATCCGGTTTCGTCAAGCCCATGCCTTTGCGCCATACAGCAGTGTCTTCTAAAGAGTTACCTTAGTAGTTCGAGATAGGGCTTTGCTACTCAATTGCCGTTTTAGCCCATAGAAACAACGATTGGCAAGAGTAATTCTTCGTGTGATCTCTCTACTGATGTCATTTGCGGAGTTCACCATAGAGCCTAGGTAGACAAAATCCTTTACTACCTCAAAATTATATCTGTCTATTGTGGCGTTCTGTCCAAGACGCCGATGTTGGGTGTCCTTTTTTGTAGACAGCATATATTTTGTTTCGCTCTCATTGACCGCTAGACCCATCTTTGCTGCCTCGATCTCAATACTCGTAAATGCCCCATTCGTAAATGCCCTATTGACTGCCCGCTGAGTTCTTCCGATAATGTCTGTATCGTCGGTGTATGCAAGCACTTGTACAGACTTGTGATAGATTGTGCCTCCGGGGTTGGCTTGTGAGTTCCGCACAATCCGTTCAACTACAATATTAAAGAAGTCACATGACAACGCGTCACCTTGTCTAAAACCTATTTTGACATCAAAGGTCTCAGCGAAGTCATTACCGACCTTGATGGAGCAGCGAGCATTCTCCATCGTTAGCCTGCACAGACGGACAAGTTTGGCAGGGATGTCAAAACTAGACATGACTCTATAAAGCTCTTCTCTATAGATGCTGTCATAGGCGGCCTTGAAATCGATAAAGAGGTGGTGAGTATCGATTTGGAATTCTTGGGTTTTCTTGAGGATCTGCCGAAGTGTGAAGATTTGATCGATGGTGGACTTTCCTGGCCTGACACCGCACTGATAGGGTCCAACCAGGCTGTTCATAAAAGGTTTCAGGCGTTTACACAATATCTCAGAAAAGATCTTGTATGCGATGTTGAGGAGACTGATGCCTCCATAATTGGCGCAGTTGAGGGGGTCTCCTTTCTTGTGGATTGGGCAAACGATGCTGAGATTCCATTCATCAGGCATACACTCGTCTGACCAAATCTTTGCGATGAGTTGGTGTATGCACTCTACCAGTTGCATTCATCTCCAGTTGCCTTGAAAAGTTCGGCCGGTAAGCCGTCAGGTCGTTAACCGATGTGTGCAGGTTCAAGCCCCAGCGGGGAACAGTAATCATCAGCCACCCGAGTAATAAAGGAAAACGAATTACATCGAAGTTTTCCAACCACTGCACCAAAGAAAGGTTCCTGCCTGGTAGTACAATGGACCGGAGAGTCTGAGTGCTCTGGGATTTGGGTTTGCTTTAAAAAAAAAAAAAAAAAAGCCGTCAGGTCCAGCAGCCTTGTTGGATTTTAGCTTGGATATTGCCATCCTCACTTCGTTTTGGTCAGGTGGACGAAAATGTTGACTATCATCGTCCATGTTGAATGGTTCATTCTGCCTGACAGCGGGATGTTGGTCTTCGTCGCCGTTATACAATCTGCAGAAGCAGTTTTTCCATATTCTCAGCACCGACTCTGATTCTACTACGAGGTTTCCATTTTCATCTCTACAGGTTTCAATACGAGTACTGCTTCTCTGACACGTTCTTTTTACCTTTTGGTAAAACTTCCGTACATTGTTCCTGGAGTATAAACTCTCGATATTCTCAAACGCGCGCTTCTCATGCTCTTTCTTCTGCTTTTGGAGAAGCCGATGTTCTTCCCGTCTCTTTTGCTCGTATTTAGGACATTGCTCGTATGTTTTGTCGAGGAGCTCGTAGAAACACTCTTTGGTGACAGAGTCCTTTTCTTCTGTGGGGGCATGAACACATATTAGGCTTATGTTAGCGAATTTAGCCTTGATCCGGATAGTCATAATACGCTCGCTTACGTGTCGGAAGCTTCAGACTTCTTGCCTAAGTCTACCGTGCATGACAAATCCGCATCCGAATAAGCATTGCCTGTTGCCTCTGTAGCAATCACCGTAGTAGATGTCACAGTTTTTCATCCTCTTTTTACCCGGCCCATCCCATCGCACTTCCTGGATGGCGGTAATATCTGCTTTATAGCAGTCTAGGGCCTCTACTAGTTGTTCGGCTGCACGTGGTCTGTAAAGGGACAGAACATTCCACGTACAGATCCGAAGGTCATTGTCCTTATTTCGTTTGCTGGGGTCGTCATTAGTTGAGTCATCCTTCTCCGAGGCTTTTGGTTGTTTCGGAACCATAAGTGTTTTACGTGGTAGGGAAGTTACCCCGACGGCACAACCCCCAACCTGGAGGGCCAGTTCCTTAATTATTTCTCTAGGACGATGGGCCGGGTACACCGGTGCCAGTAGTCCACTACGTATGAGCGCTGCCGTCGGCCCATTAAGGGCTCCTCCGCCACCATCTCTATTCCAATGTCCTGACCAACATTGGAAATTCCTTACCGACCTGTGATCCGAATACGTCGAAGCAGCTCGCGCAAGGTATTCACGTTCAAGCTAACTGGAACTATAGACGCCACCGTTGACTCCGTCTAGGGAATTCGTCCGCTGCCGCCTGGAACAGGAAGAAGTGCTCTAGTGAGAAAGGTACTCTTCCCCCCCCCTCTCTCATCTGCTGCCACAAGAATCCGCCAAACGGGGTTGGTTACCCATTTCTTGGATTAAGGTACTAGGCACCGGGCTGTCACCGCGTGGAGGTTGAGAGTAGGAGTTGGTAGGCCTCAGCTGAGTCAAACGCTTGTTTTCATATGATCGCATGCACTACCGTTTGACAGTTATGATAGCACTCGTCAGCACACGCGCTGCAGTTCAGGTTATCGAACTTGCATGCGCGCACCCGGATTCATCGACTCAGCGGTATCATATTACGTTAAAATTGAAGTGTAGATAGATAGATCTTTATTTCGCATATAAATATGTACAAAGGTGTTACCACACATTTTACATTAGTACAGAGATATGATATTGTATATACCTTTCTGCTGAAACATTATTTTATTTTTATATAACTGAGGAATACATTAGGAAACATAAATTTAAATTTGGAGGAAAATGCGACGAAAACCTCCATTGAGACAAAAAAAAAAAAAAGAAGATAAATAAAAATTTAAATTTAAAATATTATATTGCAGTTATTCTACAAATAAATATAAGGACAATAAATAAACAAGAAAAATAAATGACTCTTTATATAATAGATAAGCAATTAAATAAATACAAAATAAATATATAAATAAATAAATAAATAAATATAAATAAATAAATAAGTAATAAATAAATAAATAAATAAATAATAAATAAATAAATAAATAAATAATAAATAAATAAATAATAAATAAATAAATAATAAATAAATAAATAAATAAATAATAAATAAACAAATAAATAAATAGATAAATAGATAATAAATAAATAATAACTAAATAAGTAAATAAGTAAGGGAATAAATAAATAAATAAAAAGTGAATAAATGCATACGGAAATTAATAGATAGACATAATCTGGAACATATAAGTATTGAAACATAAATTTTGACAATTAACATACAAACAAGTATAACAAATTTAAGTAAATAAATCATTTACTAAGCGATTATCAGCAAAAACACATTTATTTTTAAATTTCATCATAAGCTTTTGAATTCTCGCAGATATCAGTTCAACATTCGCTCTTTTATGAAGATTCAAAGTTGAGTGGTGCCATGAAAGGTCAAGCATCATTTTGAGGAGTTTATTTTGCGACACTTGTAATTTTTTAATGTGGCAATGAGCACAGTTTCCCCATACCGGACATCCATACAGGAGTAACGCTTGGAAAACTACTTTGTGTATGATAAGTTTGTTTTGGTTCGATAAGGCTGATTTTCTGTTTATGAAGGGGTATAACATCTTTGTTGCTATATTAACTTTTTGTAAAGTTCTAGATATATGTTCATTAAATGTTAACCTGGTGTCTAGATGTATGCCTAGGTACTTAACACAATTGCTCCAGTTTATTGACGTTCCATTAATTTGCAATTGGCTGCTCGGAAGATAGCAAGGTTTTCTTTTTCGAGTAAAAAAGATGGCTTGCAATTTGTCTCCGTTCAGCTTAATCTTCCACTTATTGTAATATTTCTCTAATACTTCCATCGCATTACGAAGATTTGTCTCAACGTTGAGAGAAAATTCGTGAGCTGAAAGTATTGCAGTATCATCTGCGAAAATGGCTGCTTCACAATTAACTAAAATTGGAAAATCGGACGTAAATAAATTGTACAAAATGGGACAATGAACAGAACCTTGCGGGACACCTGACTGGAAATAAATGATACTTGAGACGCTACTGTTGACAAGAACTTTAAAAGAACGACCTGACAAAAATCTTTGCACTAACCTGCATAAAAACGGAGGAAAGCCGTAATTAATCATTTTATATAACAGACCCTCGTGCCAAACAGAGTCGAAAGCTTTTTCAATGTCCAAAAGGACCATTCCTGTAGACTTACCTACTTGACGATTTTTTTTAACAAAATTGCAAATACGCAGTACTTGGTGGGAGGTGCTATGCTGTGGTCTGAAACCAAACTGCACGTCGGGATATATATTATAATCATTAATTATTTTTGTTATTTTTTCCTTAAGGATACGCTCATATAATTTACTTATATTGCTCAGCAAGCTTATAGGTCTATAGCTCTTGGGGTTATCAGGGGGCTTTCCAGCTTTGAGTATAGGTACCACCTTAGCTATTTTCCAGGCATCAGGAAAGTACTGGATTTTCAGGCATACATTGAAAATCGCTGTCAAAGACTTTACTCCAGCTTTGGGCAAATGCTTGATATACATTTTTTATTAGATCAAATCCACTCGATTTTTTAAGGTTTGTATTATCGATGTGAAATTTTAGGTCATCTTCGGTGAGAAGTGAATTCAAAGGAGTGTTTGTGCTTCGCATGTTAAAAGCCTGAATAGTATCGCTAACCAGTGTATTTGTAATTGGGTCACCTAAGCTTGCTGACACACAGTGGTTACTTAAGAAAGTAGAAGCGAGTGCATTGGCTTTTTCCTCATCTGTAAAGTAAAAATTCGATCCAACTTGTAAGCAGGGAAGTTGTTTGTTTTTATTTTTGACGATTCTTACTATATTCCAGAATGGTTTGGCATTTTTATCTAAGGAATCTAGTTTTTTATTCCAATCCGTATTACCTAGCTGAAGTAATTTTTTCGAAATCAGGTGGGTTAGATATGATGCATTATCCCGACATACTGGCTGTCGATATCTTTGCCAATTTCTTCTTTCAATATTTCTCAACTTAATTAAAAATTGTATGTGAGGGGGAAGTTTTTTATGAAATTTCTTTTTATAACTCTGGGCACAGAGTTATCTATAGCATTAAGGATGAGATCGTTAAAATTATCGACAACAGCATCTACTCCTTCCCTAGTGCAAATATTTTCAATATCTACAGAACTTTCGCGAAGTCTTGTTTTAATTGTGGCGCGATATCGTGCCCAGTTTGCATTTTTTATATCTTGAACGTATTGCACATTTTCCTTACCAGAACAAAGAAGCTAGCGTAGGACTGGATTGTGGTCAGAGCTAAGTGCGTTCAAAGTTATTGGCTAGACTAGATGGAACAAAAGTAGGACATGGAGGATACAAGATTGAAATCGGAAGTGAATCTGAAAGGCATGAGAGTAAATTCCCCCAAACATTTGCTCTTACACAGCCCCAGTCTCTGTGCCTAGAGTTGAGATCGCCTCCCAACAGAAAATCACCATTAACACAGAAAAGCTTCCTTAAATCGTTTTTTAACAAACTTTTATTTTCAACAGTATTGCGAGCACCAGCAAAATAGAGGCAATAGATTTTGATTGTTTGATGATTATTTAATTGAACCTCAATGCCCACATTTTCAACTAAACGTGTTGGTATAATTGGTAAGAGCGAATGTTGAATTGTTCTCCGCACGATAATTGCAACACCTCCACCTCTTCTATCGATCCTATCTACTCGATAGCACTTAAACTCCGAGGTGGATAATTTATCGTTGTGGTTAAGCCAAGTTTCTGTAACTAGTGCAACGTCAATATTATTGCTGCCTAAGAAATTTAAAAATTCAATATTTTTGCTACGTATGCTTCTAGCATTCCAGGTTATTATTTTTATGTGACTATCTACCATATTATTTACAATTAGAAGATAAAAACTTAGTAGCTAAATGTGTGATAACTTCAAATTGCTCAATTTTAGTTTTACAAACGGATAATTTTGTTATCATCTCCATAGCTAAGGTGTTAAGCTTTTCAAAAGAAAAAAGTGTAGAGTTGCTCGCTGCATGGCTCTCGTTGGCGTTGACTACATTCGAACTTGTTTGAGTGTGGTCCACCCAGATGTTTGACGGCTGCGGAACTGCGTATGAAGTATTATTCTGCATGGTCGCAGTAGATTGTTGACGTTGAGGGAGTGAGGGGAAGTCCGTCAGAGAGGCAAACGGAATATGTTTGTCAGCTGCGCGGGAAGTTGTATTCCTCTTGCGTTTTGCGTTCGCTTTCACCTCTAAGTACTGAGATCGGCTGATGCATGTGACGTCAGTAGCCTTGTGGTTCTCGTTGCAATTATCGCATTTGAGTGAGGATGTATTATTGCACTCAGAAGTCGTGCGAGAACCAGCACAGATCGCGCAATAAGTCTTAATGCGACAGTTACGCTCGCAATGGTCAAACATTTGGCAGTTATGGCATTGAGTAACCTTACCTTTAAGTTTGCGTTGGAAACTCCAACTGATTTGAGTGTGGAAGACGGAGCGATAATTTTTCCGTAGGTCTCTGAGTGGAATAGAACCACTTTCTAGGGATATTAGATAAATGAAATCAGTGTATTTAGCTTCATTTAGTTCATATTTTTTGGTGATTTTTTTAATGTCAATGCACTTTAGGCCGAGTCTGATAAGTTCAGTTTTAAGTAAACTAACATCGATATCGCTCATACCGTAGAGGACAACTTTAAATGCTTTAACACTTCGCAAGTCATGTGAAAAATATTGACAATTATCGGCTTTTAGTTTCTCAAGCACACAATTAAACGATTCAATTGACTCACATACTATCTTTATTCCAATAAAAATATTTTTAATGTAGTAATCACTGATTTTTAATGATTGCATTAGTTGGTGCACATAACCACTCGATTTTTGCAATAGTTTTATGGGTGGGACGTATACTTTTTTTGGCAATGGCGTAACAATCTCGTCCATGCTTTCACTATCCACATTATCATCATCCGGCTGACACTGCAAGGGACTCCAGTAATTAAATCTGGAGTCCTTGTGAGAATTATTACCGGGCATAATTATTCGCAACTTTTTATCCGAGGACAATTGGTTGTCCTCGGAATTAGGTGATCTACCACGTTTGTTAATTTTCGCAATTTACTCGCTTACAAAAGATGGATAGAGACGTCATACGCAGATGAAAGCTCCGGATTGACTCAAATTGAAGTGTATTTCTTTAAATTTTCTGTAAAACCATATTCCCGTCTGGAATAATTTCTTACATTTGGTAAATCGATGAATAGACATATTTAGCCTATAAGTAGAAGTGTAAGTTAAAATTGTACTTTAGAATTAAGTTGGTCGTTACTGAGTCGCATTGTCAAATAAATATTTTTTTTAAACCTTAATCGGTTGATTTTGTTTACTGGCGCCCGAGCAGGGACCCTGACGAAAAATCTCAATCAAACCATAAGAACATTGAGATCCGGGAAAATCTCAATAAGCCATAAGAACATTGAGATTCCAGAAACTCGTACCCGATCACCCCTAAGAACATTGCGGTAACGAAGAAGAAATTTCCGCGACTCGTGAAGTGCTAAAATAAATACGAGGGTCCATAAAAGTGCATACTCTTAACAACTGAGAAAAATTCATACCCAATCACCCATAAGAATATTGCGGTAGTGAAAGAAAATTTTCATGATCTGTGAAGTGCGAAAATAAAAATTGGGTTAAAAAAAGGACAAAAAACTCGTGTAAATAAGTGCGTGCGATACAAAAAACGCGTGTGAATAAGTGCGTACCACTAGTAGGTCAAGAAGAAACGTATTGTTGTGCTTGACTAAACGGGACATTTACGGCCTATTTCGCGTGTGGAGCAAGACAGGACAAGAGGAAGCCAACTTAATTCTCCAGCAGCAAGAGATGAATGCAGCTGTCTATGTACTAAGGTGAGTACAACTTTTATAATATTTAATTAATTTTATACACGCACAATTTCCTAACGAAAAACACAAACAATTTTTTACACGTAGTAAAAGTTTGCATTTATAATCGTATATAAATACACACGAATCTTTAAATAATGGAGCAATTAAAAGTAGAAGTTTTTAATATAACTGGGGCTCTGAACGCCCAAATGGAGCTTCTTAAACAACTCGATCTACGGCTCACGGCAATGGAACTTAAACCTGCTTCCGCAGTTCCAGAACCAGCCACATCAGCCTCCGAGCCGGTCATTGCTGCGCCAAAAACCGAGCAAGACCTACAGGTATTCGATGGGAATCCTACAGAATATATATCGTGGATTCATAGCGTTGAAAATATCCTGAAAGATTATGAAATAGTTAGGGCAAAGCCCATATATAGGGCGTTACTACAAAGTATTCGTCTAAAGGTACGAAGGGCTGCGAATGCAGCTCTGGTATCATACAACATCTTTGATGACGACTGCACGTCCATAAAAAAGTGCCTATCGCTGCATTATGCAGATAAAAGGGACATCAGAACCCTTGAGCATCAGTTAGGCAATATAAGGCAAGGGAATGCATCTATTGATGAATTTTACGCTAATGTAAACCATCAATTCTCTCTGATAATCAATAAACTTAAAACAGAAGAGTATTCCCTTGAGACAGTCAATGCTCTAGTCGAAATGTATCGAAATCGAGCATTAGACATCTTCATTCGGGGTCTAAATGGTGAACTGGGAAAAATCCTAATGATCCAAAGACCAAAGACTCTTCCAGAAGCATACTCAGTATGCCTGGAAATTCAAAACATGGATTACCGGAATATGACAGTGCATAAAAAGGAAGTGGTGAACTCTATAACGACGCCAATCAACCAAATCTATTCCCAAAAGCGAGATTTGCCGCCGAGGCCACCACTTCCAACAAGGGCACTCAATGTTCAGCAAAGAAATTCCGCATACAACATCCAGCACCAACAACGCCATGTTGCACCCAGGCCAAATTATCCACCTCCTAGGCCTACGAAGCCTAAGCCAGCAACCCCAATGGATATCGACAGATCAGTGCAAACTAGGCAAGTGAATTATATTAACCGGCCGACCCAAAAGATAAGATCATCAAACGAATCCTCCGACATTCCACAAAAGCAGCAGAGGCTGTATAACCTGGTGACCCAAGAACAAGGAGACGAGGTTCAGGCATACGAAGATTACATCCAGGAGTATGAAGAAGAAATTGAGAATAGTGAATATCAAGAAGAAGAAACTCAGGAGTTAAATTTTATGATGGATGCCTCTCTGGCATTCCCTACTTAGAATATAAGACTCGAGATGGAAAGATTTTAAAATTTCTTATTGACACAGGGGCGAACATTTTATTCAGACTAATTTAGCATTAAATTCACAACCAACGGAGAAACCGTTCAAAATACACACTGCAGGAGGGGAACTGGAAATCAATCGGAAAGTTAGCGGGAAATTCTTCGCTTGCTTAGGAAACAACACACTTATAACATTCTTTGTTCTTCCTGGCCTTTGACGGTATCATCGGCGATGATACCTTGCGTGAACTTGGAGCCATAATTGACCGGAAAAACAATATCTTGAAAATCGAATCGGGTATAGAGATTCCATTAAAATCTAAGGCGTCTGCCCAAGTTAATAGCCTTGAAATAAGGGACGAACATTTGCATGGAAAAATTAAGACAGAAATCAGGAAAATTATTAAGAGATATGAAGTTATTTTTGGCCCCATTAACGATAGAGACATTATAGACACAAACGTAAGGGCAGAAATTCGCACAACAACCGATGAGCCCATTTACACCAAAACCTACCCCTATCCAGTGAACATGCGGGAAGAAGTCGTCAACCAGATTAGAAAACTGCTTGATGATGGTATCATTAGACCATCCAAGAGCCCATACAATTCACCAATATGGGTGTGCCGAAAAAAATTGGCGCATCCGGCGAAAGAAAATACCGTATGGTAATAGACTTTAAGCGACTCAACACCGTAACTATTCCGGATACATATCCTATCCCAGACATCGCAAACACGATCGCAAGTTTAGGGAAATCTAAATACTTTACAACATTGGACTTAACTTCTGGGTTTCACCAGATAAAGATGAAGGAAAGCGACATCATCAAAACAGCTTTTTCCACCCTAAACGGAAAGTATGAGTTCACCAGGTTACCCTTTGGGCTTCGGAATGGACCATCTATATTTCAGCGAATGATAGACGACGTACTTAAGAAGTACATTGGAAAGATCTGTTACGTCTATATAGATGATGTGATCATATTTGGTAAGAATGAAGAAGAACATCTCATAAACATTGACATAATTTTTCGCAGACTCCAGGAAGCAAATCTAAAGGTTAATCTGGATAAGACAGAGTTTTTTAAGGAACAAACTGAATTTCTGGGCTATCTGATTAGGAAAGATGGAATAAAACTCGATCCGAAAAAGATAGATGCTATTCGAAAAATTAAAGCACCTGAGAATTTAAAGGAACTTAAAGGATTTTTGGGGCTAACACCATACTATAGGCGATTTATCAGGGACTTCGCTAAGATTGCGAAACCCCTTACAAATCTTACAAGGGGGGAGAACGCACAGGCAAAGGCAAATCAGTCAAGAAAAATTCAAATAAGACTCAATAAAACTGAACTAACAGCCTTTGAAACCCTTAAAGAACTGCTAACATCATCTGAAATCCTTATATTTCCTGATTTCGAGAAACCTTTTGTCGTGACAACCGACGCTTCCAACCACGCTATAGGTGCAGTTTTGAGTCAAGGCGAGATCGGTAAGGATAAACCAATCACCTACATCTCCCGATCGCTAAATAGGACAGAGGAAAATTATGCCACGAATGAAAAAGAAATGTTGGCAATTGTCTGGGCTCTAGACAATTTACGGAATTACCTCTATGGAGCAAAGAAAATCAAAATCCTGACTGACCATCAGCCTTTGACGTTTGCACTTAGCGACAGAAATACAAACGTTAAGTTAAAAAGATGGAAATCAAGAATAGAGGAATATAACTACGAACTAGTTTTGCCCGTGCAGGGACGGGTTAAGAATATCAGTGCAGCGCCCCCCAACAACTAGCGCTTGTCGTAAAAGGCGACTAAGGGGACAAATCAGATCTAGGCAATATAACACCAAAGTGAGCCTAGCGACACATATACTACCATAAAAACCCTCCCACAAGTGTGCATGCGAGTCCGTGGGTTGACACGACTGGAGATCACCGGTGTCATAAAAGAAAGATCAAACAATACTAAAACAGGAGCATGCACGTGTCAAACAACAAACACCATCGCAATATGGTGCAAAAATTGTATTGCAAAACTGTATCATTATGATAATACTTGCAAAAAGGAAAGGCACTACCCCGCCAGGCACTACCACTGCTGTGCATGGTACTGATCCTGGACCGAGCAGAAATGTTCGAGTCAGAGCTATACGGATTCCGGGGGCTAGCAACATAATGAAACAGTTTGGATGCAATTTAAGGGTCGCGAGTTGGAACGTTGGAAGCATGACCGGTCGAAGTTAAGAGCTGGAAGAGATGATGAATAGAAGGCGGGTGGACATTTTGTGTGTCCAAGAGACGAAATGGAAAAACACCGGGAATCGGGCGCGTTTCTTGGACGTTAGGACAAAAGATTACAAGATGTTCTACTACGGAACGGAAAAGGCTAGGAACGGAATCGGTATCATCCTTGCGGCAGAGCTACTTGGAAACGTCTTGAGCATTTCGAAGTCCAGCGACCGTTTGATGTCTCTCAAACTAGTAATACAAGGAGAGGTGTGGAATATTGTCAGTGCATATGCTCCCCACGATGGGTACAATCAGAGAGATAAAGATGCATTTTGGCTAGATTTCCACAATCTCCTTAAGGACATCCCAAAGGAAGAATTTCTGTTTGTTGGAGGAGATTTGAATGGACATGTCGGGAAATCAAACGAAGACTATGAAGACTGCCATGGAGGACTAGGATATGGCACCAGGAACCTTCCTGGTGAAGACATCCTAAGCATGTGCAAATCACACGGTCTTATCGTGTTAAATACCATGTTCATCAAACAAAGCCGACACCTGATCACTTACAGCAGTGGTGGAGATGAAACTCAGATTGACTACCATTTGGTAGGCAGTTTCATGAAGCCTCGGGTAAAAGATTGCAAAGTGATCCTGGGAGATGCAATCGCTCGACAACACCGTCTCCTGCTAACAGAAATTTTTATGAAAACACCAAAGAAAAGCAAACAAACAAGGGTCTGTGAGAAAATCAAGTGGTACAATCTGGACAAAGAAAAAGGCGAGGCTTTTGTTTTCGTAATGAAGAATTACCTCTCTCACACCATCAACGGAGCTGAGGATAAAGAGTGCAGAGCACAAAATATGTGGGATTCCCTACAGCGAACTTGCTTAAAGAAGGCCAAATCACTGCTAGGAGCTTCAAAAGGCCACCATCAACACGCCAAAGAAACATGGTGGTGGAGTGATGAAGCTAAGAAAGTGATAAATGAGAAGAAAGCGGCTTTCAAAGCTTGGTCAAAGTGCCCCTCTAATAATAGTGACGAAAAAGCTCGCCTCGAAATGGAATACAGATGCTGCAAGACAAAGAAAAAGGCGAGGCTTTTGTTTTCGTAATGAAGAATTACCTCTCTCACACCATCAACGGAGCTGAGGATAAAGAGTGCAGAGCACAAAATATGTGGGATTCCCTACAGCGAACTTGCTTAAAGAAGGCCAAATCACTGCTAGGAGCTTCAAAAGGCCACCATCAACACGCCAAAGAAACATGGTGGTGGAGTGATGAAGCTAAGAAAGTGATAAATGAGAAGAAAGCGGCTTTCAAAGCTTGGTCAAAGTGCCCCTCTAATAATAGTGACGAAAAAGCTCGCCTCGAAATGGAATACAGATGCTGCAAGAAAAAAGCGAAGAAGAAGTGCGCCCAGCTTCAAGCAGAGAGTACGGAGGGCCTGTATCGGGAGCTGGAGAAAATATTTTCCCCGGTTGCTGATGCAAACCAGGCTATCCAGGAGCTGCGAAGACACAATATGAACAAGAGTGCCACTATCTTCAAAATAGCCGCCCAAAGAAGGAAGAATGCTCAGGAGATTCGTTCGCCAAAGTTCATTAGCAATGCTCATGGCCAGCTTCTTGTGGATGACGACAAAATTCTGCAGAGGTGGCGGCAGTATTGTGAAGAGCTTTTGAATGAACAGTTTCCCCGGCTATACTTTCCAAGAGCCACCCCTAACTGTGAAGAAATACCCGACATTACAGTCGAAGAAGTTAGTGAGGCGGTCAAATACTCCAAAAAACGAAAAGCAATTGGGCCAGACGAAATACCCTCTGAGTTCTGGAAAAAGATGGGAGATATCGGGTTCAGATGGCTCAGAATTCTCATCTCCAAATTCGTGAGAGGTGATCCAATGCCGAATGAATGGAGGGAAAGTTACCTTCTCCCTGTATACAAAGGGAAGGGTGATACGCGAAACTGTGATAACTACCGTTCGATCAAGCTGATGTCACACACCATGAAGATCGTTGAGCGGGTATTAGGTGGCCGACTGCGAAAAATAATACGGCTATCTGATGATCAGTGCGGGTTTGTCTCGGGTAAATCAACCACAGATGCAATCCAAAGTATAAGGATCATAATGGAAAAACATCGTGATTCCTTAAGGGATTTGCATATTGTATTGGTTGACTTTGAAAAGGCATTCGACAGACAACCACGAGATCTGATATGGGTGGCGCTAAGACACCGAGGGGTTCCAGAAACCTATGTACAGATGATTATGGACATGTACGAAGGAGCAAAGACAAAAGTAAGATGCCCCGCTGGAGTAACCGAAGAGTTCCCAATCAAAGTCGGGGTACACCAGGGAAGCGTTTTAAGTCCTTTGCTCTTTATTACAGTCCTTGATTATCTGCTTGAAGGTAAAGTGATGGACCCCAAGGTACATCAGTTATTCTTTGCTGACGATGGAGCCATCATAAGTGAGGATCCTACATCCCTGCAACGAGCACTTGATGTGTGGGTGGACGTTTTGGAGGGAAATGGGTATCGCATTAGTTCAAAAAAGACAGAGTACTTGTGCTGCCCGTTCTCTGATCCACTCAGGCCTATTCCAGACATTTATTTGAATGGAACAGTGCTTCCCAAGTGCGAAAAGTTCAAATATCTGGGATCTATGATCAATAGCAAAGCAACTTGTGATGACGACATCAATCATCGTGTAAGCGTAGGGTGGATGAAGTGGCGAGAAAATTCCGCTATCTTCTGTGACAGAAAAATGCCCCCTAAGTTGAAAGGAAGGCTCTACACCGCAGTTGTACGTCCAGCGCTCACATACGGTTCACAATGTTGGACGATGTACAAAAAGTATGAGAGTAAATTAACGGCAGCTGAGATGAAGATGCTTCGCATGACAGCAGGAGTGACAAAGCTTGATCGAATAAGAAGTTCGAAGATCCGTGGAAGCTTTCACATCAAGGAAACCATCGTACAAAAAATAGAGCGTGACCGGCTCAGTTGGTATTGCCACGTTCAAAGAAGAGATCATTTGAACCCTGTTAAAAAGGCAATATCAATGCACGTTCCAAAGACATCGCGATGTAGGAAAGGCAGGCCTATAAACGCCTGGATCAGACAAATGCGACGACATCGGCATTTCATTGGCCTCAGTAACCGAGTGATCCAAAATCGGCAGGCCTGCCGATATTTTCTGAGGTCAAATAGGCGAACCCCACAGGCGGATCAGTAGAAATGCGGTGAAGTGGGAGGGTTGTGATCCCTTGTTTTCGGATCATGGCCTCGCTGATAAAAGGAAGAAGAAGAAGAACTACGAACTAGTTTATAAGCCCGGAAGGACAAATGTGGTTGCAGACGCTCTTTCAAGATTGAAAACCGAAGTCAATGCCCTAACGGAAAGCACAGATACAGCAGAGACGATGCACAGCGCTGAAGAAGACAACACCGATCTAATACCCCATTGCGAAGCACCTATAAACGTTTTCAAGAACCAAATCATTTTTGGAAAAGGTAAGGTAAACGCATACGAACAGCCGCATCCTTCATATAATCGGCATTACGTAGCCATCTCAAACTTGAACAAACAGGAACTTATTAGGACTCTTAAGGAAAAGCTCAACTTTAACATTATCAATGGGATTAAAATGCCAGAGCAGTACCTAGACATGCTCCAAGAAGTCTATAAAGAGCATTTTGCGAAAGCAAAAATACGAATAACACAGAGGGTTGTCGAAGATATAGCCAACGAAGCCAATCAAATGCGTATAATAGAGGAAGAGCATATGCGAGCGCACCGGAATGCCACCGAAAATAAGGACCAGATACTGGAAAGGTATTATTTTCTCCAATTAACCAATAAAATAAGAAAGTATATTAAACATTGCGACGTTTGTAATACAAGTAAGTACGACAGACATCCATTCAAGCCCCAGCTCCAACCTACACCAATACCAACATACCCTTCTGAAATTTTACACATTGACATAATGGATATAAAGGATGATAAATTTATTACATGCGTTGATAAATTTTCAAAATTTGCCAAATTCTTTCGCATAAAAGACAGATCAGTTCTTCATCTCAGGGGAAAAATTACAAAGATACTTCATTATTTTACAGCACCGAAAATTCTCGTTATGGACAACGAAGGGAGCTTTAGCAGCCCCATTATAGGAAACTACATAAAATCCTTAGGTATTCAAATATACAGAACACCCACTGGAAAAAGTGAAGTGAACGGGACAGTGGAGCGTGTCCATTCGACCATCTTGGAGTTAGTAAGATGTCTACAAAGGGAATACGCAGACTTACCCCTGAAGGAAATAGTTGAAATATCTGTGGATAGATACAACAACACCTTTCACTCCGTGACCAAGAAAAAACCAGTAGATATCTTCTTTGGGAGGAGTCAGCGCATTAACTACCAAAATTTGGTCAACTTTAGGAACAAGTTGAACTGCGATTTAATTGATCAAATTAAGCGTCACCAAACTCTTAAAAATCTACGAGAGAACTTGAGAAGGAGTAAACCTAAATCGTATAAAACCGGTGATACGATCTATGTTGCAGATAAAAAAAGGCATGGGAAGCAAAAACCAATATTTAAAAAGGAAATAGTGACCACAAGTCGAATATTAAGAACACTTCTGAGGCATAACTTTCCTTTCTTCCAGATTTCTCGTTTGTACGGGATCAGCATCCTTCGATGTCTTTGAGTACTTTAGTCCGATAGTAACAGTCAAACAAGGAACTGGACGAATCATAGATGGCAGCTACAAAATAATCCACGTGATCAACATGAAGCGTTATGAAGAAGTGGTGAATGAAATAACAGCAATTATACAACATCAAATTAGACCAGACAGCATTTTAAAACCTCTATTAAATCATCAGCTACTACAAATTCAGGGACTGCTTGGGAGGCTTGGAGTCCACACACGCAGAAGTAAGAGATCGATTAACTGGATTGGCTCAGCTTGGAAGTGGCTAGCCGGTAACCCAGACGCCACCGATGGGGATAAAATTCTCACTAACGAAAACCAAATAATAGCGAATAATAACGAGCAGTATAAAGTTAACAATAAGCTAACCGAGACAGTAAATAGATTAATAGCCGATTACAACATTTTGCAAACCAACCTTACCGAAAAAAGTGTAAAACTAAATTTAGAATATCTTCATGAACTCCATTTGAAAAATGTTTTAAAGATGCAAAAGTTTAGTACTAATCACAAAATCTCTATCATTATAGATACTAGCATCATTATACTTTTTATTGTCATTGTAAGTCTTGTCATCTTTTGTATAAAGTCTAGAAGCCAGAGTAGCAGAAAAGTTGATGTAGTAACACCACCCATATCAATAGTTCCAATTTCTAGTTTAACACCAACAGAGCTAGGAAAATCATCGAAGTCATTGTACGAGCTGAACCCAATCAATGTCAACTTTGCATAAATCTACGGGACGCAGATCTTTGAGGAGGGAGAAGTTATGATAGCACTCGTCAGCACACGCGCTGCAGTTCAGGTTATCGAACTTGCATGCGCGCACCCGGATTCATCGACTCAGCGCTATCATATTACGTTAAAATTGAAGTGTATTTGTTTAAATTTTCTGTGATACCATATTCCCGTCTGGAATATTTTCTTAAATTTGGTAAATCGATGAATAGACATATTTAGCCTATAAGTAGAAGTGTAAGTTAAAATTGTACTTTAGAATTAAGTTGGTCGTCACTGAGACGCATTGTCAAATAAATATTTTTTTTAAACCTTAATCGGTTGATTTTGTTTACTTGACCAGCCACACAAAAGCTACTGGATAAATTTTAATAAAACCATTGCCGCTTTATACCTTAGAGGCTTCTTCTTTATTTTCAATTTGAGTTATTACGATATTCCTCAAGGTGATTAAGGTATTAAAATGTATGTAGATACATAAATGTGTATTCTGACGCCGACGATAACGATGGTGTTTGATGTTTTTCCCTCTGTTAAGAAAAAAAATGTAAAATACACATGTACATATACAAGTATAGGAGGTAGTACTGAGCTGTCATAACCCGAATATGATGGTTATCGGCGACGTAAATGCGAGGACAGGGAAGGAAGAGGGGACAGTAAATAGAGAAGCTGGAATAAGGAGGCAGTCAAAGGATAGTACATTTAATGCAAGAGGTAAACAATTTGTGGAATTTTGCGATTCTTTTGGGCTGAGAATACTGAATGGAACGAGCGACAGTAACAGAAATGGTGAGCTCACATTTGTTGGAGAACAAGGAGTGTCCGTTATTGACTACTGCTTAATAGGAGGGGATTGGAACGCTTACGTGACAAATATGGAGGTTAAGCAACTACCATATTCTGACCACTTACCGATTGTAGCTAGCTTTGGTCATCAAATAACGGAAAACGATAGACGGGATATGAATATTCTGCCCAAGCTGATTTGGAATAAACATAAAGCACATTTGTATAGAAGCCTACTGATGGAGCAACTACAAATGCAACAGGATACAGACCTTAGAAAGATCGAAACAATTATAAAAGATGTATATCTGCGTATAACCCCAAGCACTATCAGAAAGAAGGAGTATAAAAAACCGTGGTTTGACAAAGAGTGCTATAAAGCAAGGCAATTATCGTTTGGCTGGCTCAGGATGTTTCGGCAACACAACGAAGGCGCCATGAAGTGGATGTACTTAAAAGCAAATAGAGAGTTCAAGGCCATATTGAGGGAAAAGCGAAGAAGTTACTATGAATCGCTTGCTCGAAGCTTGGCATGTGGTAATAATTCGACGGATTTTTGGAAAGCGGCTAGAAAACTTAATGGTGGTAACTTCGTCATAAACACGAATTTAGGCCCCAGTGTCCTCCTAGTACATTTTAATGCACTACTGAACCCACCCCCTAGTGAATTAGTCTTCAACTATGCTGTTCCGGGATTTCAAAATCATACCTTAGACAGATCGATTAGCTATGAGGAAGTTATCGGAGCTCTTAGTGCATTAAAAGATGGTAAAGCCGCAGGATCGGATGGGATACCTTCCGAGTTCTATAAATATGGTACTAATGAGTTGCACAACAAGCTTACTACAATGTTTGATAATATCCTGAATAGTGGAGTAGTTCCAAACCGTTTTAGAGAAGCCTTAATTTTCCCCATACATAAAAAAGGCAGTACTTCAGATCCAGCGAATTATAGAGCCATTTCTTTTTAAACGCTTCATATAAGACATTCACAGCAATCTTGCAGGACCGACTATCTACATGGATAAAGGAAAATAATCTACTTAAAGAACATCAAGCGGGTTTCAGGCCAGGATACTCTACTATCGACCACGTGTTTGTTTTGAGGAGCATTGTGGAGTCTTACATTGGAAGGGGTAAAAAACTGTATGCGTTTTTTGTAGACTTTAAGTCGGCATTTGACACGGTAGACCGAAATGCTCTATTTTATAAGCTTTACTGCATGGGCATGTCGAGGAAGTTCAGACGCGTCATCCAAAATTTGTATGCAGATACCAAATCAGCAGTGTGGAGTGGTGAGGAGTTGTCAGGATGGTTCCAGTCATTGTCCGGAGTAAGACAAGGTTGTTCGCTGAGTCCAAGCTTATTTGCGCTATACATCGAGGACATCGTAGATATTCTGCCTGGAGGTGTTGAGTACGCAGGACTATTGATCAAAGCACTTCTGTTCGCTGACGATATAGTACTAATGGCGCAATCACCTGAATCCTTACAACTAATGATCAACAGGCTGTATGACTACTGTAAGCTATGGAACTTAATCGTAAATCTTAGCAAGTCAAAGGTTATGAAATTTAAGAGAGGGGGCGGAAAGGACTGCAGAAACGAGAAATGGTACTACAACGGCGAAAGTATTGAAGTCGTTAAGGAATATAAGTATCTTGGGGTCTACTTTACAAAAAATTTAGGTATGGAGAGACATCTAAATGAAAAACCAGCAAAGTCTAAAATGGCCATCAATGTTGTATGGAAGAAATGTCTCAGTAATAAATTCATAGCCCACAGCAGTAAATATAAGGTTTTTGTAGCGGTGTCAGAGTCCATCATGTTCTATCCTGCGCAAGTATGGGGAGTAAGGAAGTATGAGGCTGTTGAGAAATTACTGCGGTACTACGTTAAGAGAGCATTTCACCTTCCACCCAACACTCCCAATTATATGCTAATGCTGGAAACAGGATTGCCCCCATTGTACATCAAAACTTTTTAATTGCATGTGGACTACATTCTAAAGGTTTTGAATATGCCGGATACCAGACTGCCGAAAAAAGCTGTTCTGCAAGCAATACAATCCAGGACAGGATGGTACAGGGAGTGGTTGGAACTTGCTGAGGACTGTGGGATACATTTGGATCTGGGTAATAGCGGAGACTGGAAACCCCAACTTTATCAACTCATCGCAAGTATGGACGAAAAGGCTTGGTTCAGGCATTTAGAGCAAGCTTCGGGATCACTGCATAGAATGATCTACAGCCGCTTAAGTCATAACCTGCAGGAAAATAACTACTTCCGCGATGAATACAGTATATCGGAAATAGCGACTGTGTTTAAATTACGGGGAGAGCTTCTAAAGCTTAATTATATTCCACACAGAGCAGACCTACCAGTGCTATGCAGCCTGTGCAACTTGGCAGAAAGAGAAGATGTCATACATTTTGTTGGGAAGTGTCCAGTTTTAAGCGAAATTAGGAGACATATCTTTGGAAGTAATGTTCTGTCGGTGGATCAAGTTTCTATGCTCCTGAACGAACCAAACGTATTTAAGCTATCCCAGTACTGCAAAATTGCTTTAAATTATCGTGAAAGGATCATTAATGAAGATTTCTAAAATCGCTTAAAATAAAAGAAATATACAAATATACATACAAATTTTAGTCAATTTCTAATTTTGAATTTATTTAATGTTGTCAATCAGGCAGACGGCAAAGCCATGTTTATTGATTTTTGTTAAAACTTTGTATTAATAGTGAAGTACATAAATATAAAATCTAACTATCTATCTATCTACAAGTATAGTTAATATTATTTGGGATTACGCAGACAAAGTTGTGGGGATCGGTTAGTATAGCATTCGCACATTTATTTAGCCTACCAGGAAATAAATTTAACCCAAACACAAATATATTATATTTGGCCCTTTAACAATTTATTTTAACTCAAAAGCAAATGTGTTTAAGTTTTAAGCATATACGATTAAGCTTTTAGCAAATATGTTTAACCAAAGAACAAATGTATTTAAACCAAAAGCAAATCATTTTAACCAAAACGCAAATTTGATTAAATTACAGAAGAATGAATTAAAAGTAAACAGACTTCTCTACTGACAGACGGTTCAATCCATGTCGTATGTTCTTTACTACTATGTTACTTATAATTTTGAAGCAAAAGCATTTTTTGTAAAACATTATTTTAAAATAAAGAACTTATTATTATTTTTATTATTATATTAAGATTCTTCTTTACGCCGATGATATTGTTATCTTGTCAGAAACGCCAAAAATGATGCAAATCATGATCAATAAGTTAGAGAACTACTGCTCCCTGTGGAGCCTACAACTGAATACGAATAAGTCGAAAATGGTCTTTCGAAATGGATTTGGTCATTACACGAGGAGTGAAAGATGGTTATGGAAAAACGAAGTGCGAGAGATTGTGAAGCAGTATACCTTGGAGTCATTATAACACCTCAGTTATCTTTTAAAGTGCACCTGCACCTGCAAGAGAAACATCGCGTTGAGTACAAAATATAAAGTGCATGAAGTTGTAGTAAGATCGGTAATGTGCTATGCAGCACAAGTGCGGGATTTTGCCCAATATGAAGAGGTTGAAAAGCTGCAAAGATATTTTATTAAAAAGATGTTCAGATTACCGGAAAATACCCCTAACTATATGCTAAATTTGGAAACGGGTCTCCCACCACTACATATTTATACATTAATACTGAACTTTATGAACATCTTGAAAGCTATGGCGCTTACGAGCCACCGCCTTCCCTATATAGTCGCAAGACATCACATACGTCGTAAATTACATGCAGCGGTTATGCAGCGAATATAACACCCTTCTACAGGATTACAACACAGCCTGATGGAAAGGACACCTAGAGGATCTATTGTTAAAAATTGAACTATATACCAGTGATGAATTTGAAGTGAAAGCTCGTCAAAGATATTCCTATCGTATATTGAGCTACAATCTGGGTGAGGCAAATTATTTGGACGATGAATACAGTGTAGATACAATACCTGCAATACTCGAAAGAACTACAGGCCTCATATAACCAACCGGAATGCGGATGCGGCATGTTCCTTGTATAATAAACGTGCTATGGGTGACGTACACCATTTTATCGGTAATTGCCCAATATTGAAAGCAATAAGAAAAAGACACTGGGAAAATATATGCTATCGGAAAACGAAGTCAGTGTAATTTTAAATGGCTAAAATTGGAGCATTTTATCTAGTATGCTACTTAAAATCTACATAAAATTGTCGTTAACTATCGTCAACAAATAATAAATGAAGATTTTTAAATGTACCTATGTATATCTATTATAAAAAAGTAATTACTGATACCTAACTTAGAGTAAATAATTTTATACGTAAATCTCTCTTTTTCCGTTTGACGGCAAAAGTCAATGCTGTAACTATGTGAATTTATAGAAGTTTAATAAAATCAAACTTTGAACTGAACTTTGAACATTTCGATAATGAAAATGTCTTGGTCTTAAGCGGCTTATGCTCCTACATGAGTACACTACACTACACACCTCGCCGTGGTGTAGGGGCCTAGTAATAGTCAAGGATTCTCGGGTAGTTCCCCAGATGAGACACGAAGCCAAGTTGTAGTCGTCCTAATCATTCCCATTCATATCCCATCCTTTCCTCTCTCCTCTCCGGTGCGCCGGATCAAGGTGTAATACGACCCGTGCCGAGGATCAGCCTGGCTGGGGGCCCACTTTAAATAATAGTCCAGTCACTAACGGAGTATCCTGGCGACTTCCGGATTAGCCTGCCTTACCTGCACAATGCGGATCTCTGTGCAGGTCGACCTCCCATTCTCCGCCACTCGTGGGTCCATAATAAATGTACAAAAAAATAACCCAAAAGAATATAAAAAATATAAAAAAAGTAAAAAAAGAGGACGGTCCTCTTAAAATACCGTCTTCCAGCCTCCTGGGAAGCATACCCGCAAGCTCTGCTGTGACAATCCCGTCTAGCGCATTGGCCTTGAGGCCTAGCACTAGCGTTGTGAGCAGTTGCAAGCAGGTGGACGCCCCCAGGATTGCTGAACGCGCGTCTGGTACACTGGCGGATAGGACAGTGGTTTCAACACCTGGTCCCATCGTACAGTCAGATCATGAAACGCGAGGGGGCAAACCCCTTAATATCTCTGCATCTTCAGGGACAGCTAACTGTTCGGCCTCGAGCTTACAGCACGCTGTGCGCTCCACTTCGAAGGATCCACATTCCCTTCTCAAATCCCTTTCAGGGGCGACGGACGGCTCGACTTCGAGCTTGCCGAACGTCGCTCCCCCCAAGATCTCCTACCAAGATCGCCGGCTAGCTTATAAGCTAATTCGCCGCATCCAGGAAATTCCTGAGCAGGATAGAACCCAGAAGCATAAAACTTCTTTAAGCTGGGCACTCAAACGTGTCCAGCTCCCCCCCCCGACTCATCCAGCAAGGTCTTATCGTCCAAACGCCAGAGGTCTCAGGATGAGCCTCCCACCCTTGCCAAAAAAACGAAGGTAGTACCTTCCATCGCTACTACCAAGCCCTTCAGCCAAGTGCTTAAGGCACACTTGGAGATCGCGGTCGTTGACCATAGCGATCCGGATGGCAGCATTATGGCGGATAAGTGGAGGAAGGTGGAGATTAAACTCGCCACCAATTGTCTCCAAATCCTACGTGACCATCCCGGCCCTGATGTTTCCTGCAGGGATGGTGGCTGGCATCAAGGGCATGTCAAACTTATTTCCTGCGCTGACCAAAGATCGAAGGATCTCTATAAACTTGCTGTCTCCAGATTAGGACAGGTTTGGCCAGGTGCACAGTTGGAGGTCGTGGAAAGGGACCAGATTCCAAACCGACCAAGAACACGTGCTACCATTTCGGCTGAACCCTTTGATCCTAAAATTTTCCTGGATATTCTGAAGGCAAACAACAGCTCCCTTCCTACCCATAATTGGAAGATTGCCAAAGTGGACGAGCCGAGAGGAAACGTCAGAAGTGTGATCATTGTTATCAATGAAGAGTCTCTGGCCTCCTTGGCATCTTCTAAAGGGGTAGTAAATTATGGATTCAGCTCCATCACCTTGAAAGTCTATAAATGTGACGAGAAGGAGCTCGAGAAAGTACCTTCCAAGCAGGTTGCAGTCCCTTCTGCACCAGCTAACAGTACCTCTCCTTCCAAGCCCCTTCCCTCGCTCCCTTGCGCCGATCCATCTTTTTCGGGGGTTGACTCCTCGTCGACAGACACTAAAATGGTTGACGCTCTCCTAAAATTGCACTTTTCTGGTCCTCCCTCTCCCTCACCATCACTTCTGGACAGTGACTCTAGTGGCCTCTCTCTCGAGGATGACCTTCTGTCATCAGATTCAGAGGAAGCCAACAATAGCGTGATAATGGTATCTCTAGCGAGAAGTAGCTCCAATGCTGCGGATCCTTCAGATTAACCTGCATCATCACTCCATCACGCCTTCGACCTCCCTTATTCTCCGGCTCAGCAAATACGGGGAAGACTTAGTCTTGATCCAGGAACCATGGGTTGTTGGAAACCGGATTTGTGGACTCAAGACTCCAAACTACAAATTAATCTACGCAAGAAAGGAAGGTAAACCGAGATCCTGTATCCTTGCGAAGACCCATATAAACATCCTTTTACTCTCTAATTTCAGCAATCAAGACATAGTCGCTACCAAAATGGAATTGCGATCTAGAAATTACTGGCTGGTATCGGCTTACCTAGGTCACGATCTTGTGGGCCCACTCCCTTGTGGGGAGCTTGATTGCTGTAGCAGAGAGCCGAAACACTGGTCTCATCATTGGCTGTGATGCGAATGCCCATCACTCAATCTGGGGCAGTTCCGACATAAATGAAAGAGGTGAGCAACTTTTTGACTTTATCCTTAGTACTAACCTCCTAATCTGTAACAGGGGGTCCAAACCGACCTTCATTACTCGTAACCGACAAGAAGTCCTGAACATCACTCTTGTCTCTGATCACTTATATAACTCGGTTAAGGACTGGAGAGTCTCTGAAGAGCACTCTTTTTCAGACCACCGCTACCTCCAATTTAGTGTTGATGTCTATCTGCCTAGTCCCTTAGTCCCACTAGTCCCTTTATAGGAATTGTTTATTAAGGCTTATTCCCTCCCACCTGCCTACTGAACCTTCTTGCACTGAAGACCTCGACAATCTAGTCAACACCCTAACATCCGCACTAAATGGTACCATGTCCGAGGCTGCACACTCCGCAAACCTCGAGGTAAAATGAAACCTCCCTGGTGGAATGCTAATCTCAGTACACTTAGGAAAGACAGTAGGCTCCTTTTTAATATTGCGAAAAGCTCCCGTGAGGCGGCCGATTGGGATTCCTATAAACAAAATCTCACTGAAGAAGGAGCAACGACGTTCCTGGAGACTCTTCTGCGACAGCATTGAAGAGTCCTCGGAAGCTTCCAGGTTGCGAAAAATCCTCTCTAAAAGCCCTTCTATACCCAGCTTCTTTTTGCATCCGGATGGTCACTGCACCTCCTGCTGAGGAATCCATTGACATCTTACTGGATACTCACTTTCCTGGTAGCTCCCCTGTTGCTGTATCGCAAGTGGGAAATCCCCCCCCCCCCTCAACCTTGCAGCAACTCTTTAGTCTTGATTACTACAGAAAAGATCCGATGGGCCATGCGCAGCTTCAAACCCCAGGACTTGACGGTGTTATTCCAGCTGAAATTCAGCAATGTGAGGACTTTGTGCTTCCATGGCTCAAAGTCATCTTGTCGGGCTGTCTAAATCTGGTCTATATTCCCAAAGTTTGGACCGAGGTTGAAGTCATATTCATACATAAGGCAGGAAAGAGCTCGCACGTGGAACCAAAGGATTTCCGACCTATCAGTCTATCGTCCTTTCTGCTTAAAACTTTAGAAAGGTTAATTGATATCCATCTTCGGCAAAGTAATCCCAGCTCTGCTCTTGCCGTCCCAACATGCGTACTGCAAAGGCAAATCGGTTGAGACAGCCTTACATTCGATTGTGCGCACTATCGAAAAATCATTGAGCATCAAAGAATACACCATGGTGGCTTTCCTTGACATTGAGGGAGCCTTTAACAATGTCAAACCAAAAGCGATTACCGACGCACTTGTAAATCTTAAAGTGGATGTTTCGCTCGGAGTGTTGATCAATTAATTACTTACAAGCAGGATTATTAACACACAGCTGGGCGGAGCATCGGCCAGAAGAATTGGTCACCAGTCTCACCTTCTCTGAAAACGCAAAATATCTGGGTCTTATTTTGCATAGGAAATTAAACTGGAAGGCCAATCTACTAGAGCGCGTCGAGAAAGCTAATGTAGCTCTCTATTCTTGTAAAAAGGCTATAGGTAGGAGCTGGGGTACTAAACATATCATTGGCTATAAGTGTCCGTTATCAGGCCTATACTACTATATGCCGTGATCGTATGGTGGCCTGCTCTTGAAAGGGCTGTCCATCTCACTCAACTAGCTAAGGTGCAAAGGTCTGCATGCATCTGCATCAGTGGTGCACTGAGAACTACTCCCTCCGCGGCACTGGACATCTTGTTCAACCTGCTACCTTTAGATATTTTCGGCAAACAGATGGCTGCCTGTGCGGCCGACCGCCTGAAAGCCTCCTCTCAGTGGTCTAGCTATCGCTTGGGCCACTCCTCGATCCTTGATCTTCTCAACTTCAAACGCGAAAACACGGACTGCACCCCGCCGAAACTGAGATTTGACCGTAACTTCCGTACGAGCATAACTAACCGGGATGTATGGGACACTTCCCCCCCTGTCGATGGTAGTTCGGTTCACTTCTTTACAGATGGATCTAAGACGGAGGGCGGGGTGGGTTGTGGTGTTTTCTCCGAACAGCTCAATCTGAGCATCTCTTTCCGCCTCCATGATCATTGTAGCGTTTTCCAGGCGGAAGTCATGGCGATCAAGGAAGTCCTGTCCTGGCTGAAATGTAATGTATTATCTGTCAGGGATATTAGCATTTTCACTGACAGCCAAGCGGCAATCAAGTCCCTGGAATCGTTCTCCTTTACTTCAAAGGCTGCCTTAAACTGTCGCCTATCTCTTATGGAGATGATAGAGCAGTTCAACATTCACCTTTGCTGGGTGCCAGGCCATAGATACATTCCAAGTAACTGCAGGGCTGACGACCTCGCCAGACAGGGTATCACACTAAGGATTTTGCCTGAAACGCAAGCCCTGGGTATGCCCCTCGCTACATGAAAGTATCTACTAAAGCTGAACGCTATTAGCATGACCAACCTCAGATGGGGATACGGCTCAACGTGTCACATTTGGAGACAGATCTGGCCTAAGCTGGATCAGAAACGTAGTGCCGATCTGACCAAGTTAAAGCGTACACAATTCAGCTGCGTTGTCGGTGTTCTCACTGGACACTGTCTTATAGGCCAGCACGCCAAAAGACTTGGTCTCTTCTCCAACGATTTCTGCAGGAGCTGCAGGGACGAGGATGAGGAGGAAACCATCCTTCACTTCCTATGCACATGTCCAGCCCTGTCGCATAAAAGAATGCTCCATCTAGGGTCCCCCTTCCTTGACGACCTCTGCGATCTGGCGTCCTTGGACGTCATGAGCATCCATCGCTTTGTGAAAAGCTCCGGTTGGTTTTGTTAGTCCCTGAGTGGCCCAATGGTTTGATCCATGGTATCACAAAGGACCTTCACTGGTCTAAGTGTGTCTGCACTCTCGTGTGGACAGCCAACCTAACCTAACCTAAGCGGCTTATGCACTGATCTTTGGTGAACTCATTTCGGTGCTGTATTCCCTTTCTGCATATACGGTGATATTTAGATTGCTTCCTTCGACTGAAACCTCTTTTCAACAAACTCTAGTAACAGTTCAAGTTCTTGCATTTCACAATGTTTTTAGGTTACGGTACGATTGCTTGTTGCACTCTACTACACCATATTAGGGCCTTGTACACACTGTGACTTATAAGATCTATTGTGCCAGCCCGGTGTTTAGTCGACAACCGGGTTAAGGCTTTTGTTAATCCTCAACTAAGCTCCAGGCCCAATGTTCCAAAAATCTGAGGCTACAGTAAAGCCTGCCTGCGGTGAAGAAGTCTTTTCCTTGCAGCCATGGGGCATTTATAATGAATATGTTCTGCCGTCTCTTTTTGCTTTCCACATAGTCGGCATACGTCTGTATCTGCTACCCTATTTTGTGCAGATGGTACCTGAGTGGATAATGACCAGTCAAGTAGCCCGTTAAGTCTGCTTTGCTGAGCTCAAGTAGCTTCTTAGCCCGTCTTAGTACCTTGACTTTGGCCCAGCACTCTGCCTGGCGTTCAGCTTCCCATTGTTTTTTTGTTTTTTTTTGAGGTTTGTGTTACTTCCTGTAACTCCAAAACAGGGTTCAGGATCGACTAATGGGCGTCTGGCACGTCTTCTCGCTAAGCACACCACCCGTTCATTGCCCTAGTAGCCTTGGTGTCCTGGTATCCAGGCTACAGTGACGGTGTTTTTTGATGCGAGATTGTCGAGTAGATTGAGACAGTCTCATACAAATTTGGATCCTACCGTGCAGAATTTCAGAGCCATAAGTGCTACCTGGCTATCTGGGAGGATGTAAATACGGGTGCCTTTGACCCTTCTTCGCAGGCATTCTCGAACACAGAGTACGATTGCATGAAGTCCAGCCTGAAATACTGTTGGTGATTTCCCAAGCGCTGCTGCATGTTGGAATCTGGGTCCATAAACCCCTGCCTATACCATTTTCCAATTTGAAACCATTCGTGTATCATGTTTAAGAGATTGGTAAGACAACAAGCCCTCCATTCTTTCAAATATGGCGGTCACTACATGGAAATAAGTGCACTACATAGGAAATAAATGTTATCCATGCTTAAATGTTTTTTTTTTTTTTATAGCTGACATAAGTATTATATGTATGTACATTCTTGGGTTGTGCCCAATAAATACTTCAACGACGTAGCTAATTCCAGATGGTTATTGAACTAAACTGTTTTGCTGTCGATCTGCAGAACACATGGCAAACAGTGATAATGCGGAGTGAGGAGTCTTTTCAGCGGCTCTAACCATCACTTGTGGGTACCGTGGCGCAGTGATTGGTGTGTCGGGATACTATGCGAGAGGTTCCAAGTTCGAATCCCAGAAAACAGCAACAAGTTTTTTCATAGACCTACCTCTCGCGAACGTCTGACAAACATCCGAGAGTATTGTTGTCACGAGAAAATTACTTTACTTACTTAGATCCTTTAACTCCTCGGGGGGCATAGGGCGTCAACCACGCCTGCGCGCCATCATGTTCGAAGTTCTGCAACGCGTTTGAGCTGCCTCCAACTCATTCCTAAAGGGCTCGATTCCTCCTCAACTGCTCTGTGCCACGTTTGCCTAGGGCGCCCCGCTATTCTGCCTGCCTGGGTGAGCGGATTCCACTGCATGGCGTATTTCGCAATGGAGTTGTCTTCGCGCCGTAGGGTGCCACTTTCTTCTACGTATAGTAATGCTTATAGGTTCTTGGCCCGTTCTCAGATAAAGTTGTTCGTTGGAGATGCGGTTCGGCCAAAAAATCCTCAAGATGATTCTTAAGCATTTGCTTACGAAAACTTGCAGCTTGCGTTTGCTAATGATGTCCACCTTCCAAGTACTGCACCCATAAAGCAGTACTGATTCTATGTTGGAGCGGAACAGCCGTAGCTTGGTTCTTAAGCTGATAACAATGCTTCTTCAGATTTTAGATAGCATCCCGAACACAGGTTTAGCCTTCCCGATTCTGCTGCACACATCCAGTTCGGTGCCACCCTGATTAGCCGAGACGACACTTCCTAAATATAGAAAGTTATCAACTTTCCCCACTTCCTGTCCGGCAATGTTAAGTTGAGCGCGGGTATTAGAAGTGCTCAGGGCTTTTGTTTTGGCTGTGTTTATTTGTAGCCCCACTTTGTTTGCCTCAGCTTCTAGATTTTGGGCCATCAAATGAAGATCCATTATCCGATGCGAAAGTAGACAAACATAGTCAGCGTAGTCTAGGTGTTTAAGGTAATATGTCATAGTCCAACAAATTCCATAGTTGCCTTCCGTCAATGCTGCACGGAGTACATCGCTGATAACCACCAAGAACAATAGTGGGGACAGTATGCACGCTTGACGTACTCCACTTTGGACCTCAAAATCCTCCGACACCTTACCATTGTGCACGACGTGACACTTACCGCCCTCGTATGTAGCCTTGATAATAGCTATAAGTTTTTCTGGAATGCTCTCCTGCGCAAGGCCAACCAGATAGCATCTCGATTCAAGCTGTCGAAAGCCTTCTCGAAGTCGATAAACAGCGTAGCGGAGACCTATACTCAACGCATTGTTCGATTATGATCCGTAAGGTGTTTATGTGTTCGATGCAGGAGGATCCAGCGCGAAAGCCTGTCTGTTCGACATCGAGAGTTGAATCTAAATATTCTTTAATTCGTTCCAGAATTATTCTAGCTATTATTTTGGCTACGACTGGAAGAGCGCATATACCTCTCCAGTTATCGCACTCCATCAAGTTTCCCTTCTTTGGAAGCTTAATGATCATTCCCCTTTTTCACTCCTGTGAAATAACTCGGCAGGGATGCCATCAATGCCCACCGCTTTGTTCTTCTTGAGGGACTTGATTGCTGTTATTATTTCGGTTTTACTGGGAGGTACGGTGCGCTGCACTTCTTTCTTCTTCGCACGGTATTGGGCTTCAAGCTCGGTTCTCTCTACTACTGAGGCCGCTGCAATCCGAACCTTGATTGCTGTACGCTCATCGATCCATCTCCAGGTGTCTGTTGAAAGCCATGTGCGGTGGTGTTTCTGCTTTTTACCTACATACGTGCGTGCCCCAGTCGCAAAAGCATTTTTCACAGCACTCCAGTGGTCATCCATGTTCTTTATGCTGCTGATTGCTTCTGCTTCTAAGGCAAGATGGAGCCTATCGATATTAAACCTGGTGATGTTAAGTAGGTTTGAGCGGTTGCTGTTGACGGATGCATTACGAAGGCGTAAATGAGCTACCATAAGATGGTGATCACGTTCTTGTCCGACGTCAGCTCCACGTCTGTTTCGGGCGTCCAGTAGACCATTTATAAAGCGGCGACTGATCGCAATGTGGTCGATCTGGTTGGATGTTCGTTGCCTATCAGTAGAGACCCAACTGATCTTGTGGCAGGTGTTGTGCTTAAACGTCGTACTTCCGATGACTAGGTGGTTGGTATTGCAAAAGTCCACAAACCGCTCACCGTCGTCATTACGGTCTCCCACGCCGTGAACTCCCATCACGTGCTTAAGCATGGTGTTTTCGCTACCCACCTTGGCATTGAGATCTCCCATCACCATTACGATGTCCCCATTAGGTGTTTGGTTGTAGGCGGCGCTTAAGTGGCTATAAAAACCATCCTTTTCATCCTCAGTCGCTTCTAGAGTCGGAGCATAACACTGTATGATGGTAATTTTTCTAACTCTACTCTGGAACCTAGCCGTCAATATCCGGTCTCTGTGGGGTTTCCAGGATATGAGGCTACTACGTGCGCTGGAGTTACCATGAGTCCTACGCCGGAACTCCGTGCACTTCCAGCTGGTTTACCAGAGGAGAGCATGACAGTGCTTTTTGTTGGGGAGATGTATTCCCCAGCATCGTTCCATCTTATCTCGCTCAGCCCTAATATGTCGATTTTATACCGTGCGAATTCGCGCTCTAATTGGAGGAATCTGGCATTATAAGGCCCTTCCTTTAGTGAGTCCAGGAGGGTCTTAACGTTCCAGAATCCGATTGTTGTCCGTGTTCGATAGCCAAAGGTCGTCAACAAATGATCAGTCCGTATCCGAGGCGTATGTTTCCGTTTCGGAGCAATGATTTTTTTTACGGTTGCGGCTCGCTGGGCCACAGACCAACCGACACTTATCCTGTTTTTTGGCGCAGGAAGCTCGCCATTCGTGCTCTCCCGTAAGCAATTTCCGAAGAAATTCCCAGATGGCACCAATGGGAGGTGGGAGTAGGGCTAACTAACAGAGCTGCTAGGTTTTCGGCTGCAGTAGCTCCTTCTCGTTACTAAGGGGACCAGCACCTATCGGGAGATGCTGCCCCTACGAGGCCTTTGTTAGTCGTTTGCCATCCAAATCACGAGAAGGATTCTCAAAAACAAATTTCCTTTCGGATACGCCACTTAACGCTAGGTCCCTTCCCTTCGTGTGAAAAAATATAACACACACAGCACGAGTGGTTGCGAGAAGCTGCTGCGCCAAATGTTTATTTATATTTATTTAATCATTATTTTTTGACATATACGGAGTCCAGATAGACCTGTGAAAAAAGGTCCTTGGAGTTTAGTTGCTTTAGTTTGTAGTTGAAGATTTGTACTACGATGTAGTCCGTTTACCTCGTATCTCCTAGATTTTTAGCTTTGCACAAGCTGTCTTAGTGTTAGAACTTTTAACGCTATTTTACTTTTAAGTACTACTAGATGTACTGGATGGCTTTGACATGTAGATTGGATGGATACTAACGCTTCGGCTCGGGAAGTCTTCAAATCTACTCCAAATGGACGACGCAGTAGAGAAACTCTTCACCTTAGGTGGTGCGAATAAGTGGAAAGGGACAGCAACCAACTTGGTGCCCGTAACTGGAGGCAGCTGACTATGGGGTCGGCTGGAGGGGCATGTTGGTTGATGCCCAGGTTCACTGCGGGCTGTAGCGCCATCTATGTAAGCAAGTAATAGGTACTTTTCTTTCACTTCAGTAAAAATTACACTTTATATTGCATTAGTTGCATCCCCAAAATGCTGCGGTATTCTTACCGCTGGCTGGTGGTATGTACATAAATATTAAGTCACCTTGTCACTTCGGCCACATTGGGCCTATTGTGACTTCCTCTGATCTTAAAGCTCACTCAATATACCCGATTTAGTGATGAACTCTACTAGGCTTTTGAGTGAGCTTGCTGATAGCTCTTCTGCTTCAAGGTAGAATTTACCTAAATAACGATAACGTGTTCTGATTAGACAGTTACAGTGACATAGGATGTGTTCTTTTGATTCTTCGTCTTTGTTGCACAATCTCCAGATGCTGTCTTGTGCTATTCCCATAGCAAAGAGATGCTTTTTCACTCAACAGTGGCCTGTAAGGATACCTGTGGCTATTAGAATCTGACTCCTAGTTAATTGTAGTAGTTGCTTTGTTCATTTAAGGGAAGTATTTGGCAGAAAGATCTGGGCTTGTCTCTTACCTTCAATTTTCATCCAGTAATGATGTGCTTTTTCTTTTAGCCAAATTTTGATACAGCTTTTTGCCGCACTCACTGGTAATCCACAGAATGATCTTGCCATCATAAAGTTTGACGCAGCTCCTATTCTGGCTAGAAGGTCAGCTTTTTCATTTCCTTCATATAAGCTGTGTCCTGGCACTCAAATGAGATGACCTCTGTTTGTACTGGCTAGTGATATAAATAGTTTAAGGTAGTCCCTTACTAGTTTGGATGTTATTTTATAAGCCTTTATTGCCAGTAGAGCAGCCTTGCTATCTGAAAGAATATAAATGTTCTTGGTTATAGAGCTGTTTATGTTTTCTCCGATGCAAAGTTCTATAGCGAATACTTCGGCATGGAATACGGTGTTACTTTTTTCCATGCACGAGTGAATGAAGGTTTTCGTAGTAGCGCCGTATACTCCAGCCCCAACTCCTTCATCTGTCTTGGATCCGTCTCGTAGGTAGTCATGCATTGCTGTGACAAGTGTTTCATAAACATTTCATAATTCATACATGAACTTAGCTAAAAAGTCATGACAAATTTTTGGAGCCAAGAACAAGAGGTAGAAGACAGACTTCCACAGATGTGTGTGTTCATATACCGTTGCCGTGGAAGATAGTTTCTAATGGAAGAGCTAGAAATCGGTATTCTGGAAAATCATGTCTAGCTACTATCCCGCTCGTAACTGTCACTGTAGCGTTACTTTACCTTCACTTTCCACTTTTTAGAACACTTTTCAAAACCACTCCATTGCACATTGAAAGTGCATGAGAAACACGTTACATACATTTACATTGTCCTCCGTCTGCATTTACTTTTTGAATCTCGGCGATTTTAATGGAATTTTCCAGTGTTCCCACACTCAATTGCACCAAATGACTGACATTATGCGGTATCGTGAGTTTTTACAATAACCGAAACTCCATTTAGATTGTGAATTAAAAATAAATTCCGACCGCAGCAGTATACGTACATAGGTTTCATGGAATTGATTTTCCTTCAAAACTACTCGGCTCTGAACCAACTATAATGTTGGCCTGTAACTTAGATTTTTTTTCCCCATTCAAATAGATTTTCTCGACTCGTCGACAGTATAGAAATGTGTCGGTGGAGGTAGTTGGAGAACGAACACACTCCGTCGCATTTGATAGGAACGATTTAAAATTGTATGACTCTGTGTGTGATAGATACTTTTAACTGGACTGTTAACAGAATGGCATATCATAGAGTTTTGCTGTCGGTCGATAGGGGACACGTGCAGTGGAATGGACTTCTGACAGGGGAAGTCATTAGGAACACTTATTTGAATTCGTTGCAAAGAAATTATCATCTAATATGTATGTACATACATATGAGGTATTTCGATCGAAGGTTGCTAGTCGATAATCTGAATATGGGTCAAGCCACAGACTACTATTATGAAAGGGTAGTCTGCGGTTCATCTGTGAAAGGTGGAATTGTGTCTTAGGGAATTGAATGTGGAAAAAATTCTAAAGTAATGTTTCGATTTACCTCCTACGCGACTATACTTAGTAAATGTCAATGACTCGAGACTTTCTTTTTCCCAAAGGGGACACCCACCCCCCTTCTTTCTCCCTTCCGGTACGCTGCACCAAGGTGTGATACGACCTGTGCCTAGGATCAACCTGGCTGGAGCTCATTGCAAAAATAACTCAGTCTCGAACAGAGTATCCGGGCTAACTAATGACCACCGGATTAGCCAGCCTTGCCTCGATCGATATTTCTTTTTCCGCTACTCGTAGGTCTTATTATATCCTTTATAAAAAATAAAACAGGAACAAACCCAATCTCTACTTACTTACTTACTTAGATGGCGCTACAGTCCGGGGTGGACCTGAGCCTCAACCAACAAACCTTTCAGCCAGCACGGTTACGAGCCAGCTGCCGCCAGTTGCGCACGCCAAGTTGGTTGAGGTCCCACTCCACTTGATTGCGCCACCTACCGCGAGGTCGTCCTCTACTGCGCCGTCCATCCGGGGTGGATTCGAAGACTTTCTTAGCGGGAACGCTGGGCTCCATCCGCTCTAAATGACCCAGCCATCTTAGTCGCTGTATGCGAAACCCAATTTCTGGGTGCTCATAAATCCCCGGGTGGTTCTATTGCATCCGAGCTCGCTTCCGATTTCAATGCTCCCGAAGTGCTGGCAGCAAGGACTTTGTTCACTGAACCTGGTTCGAGCAATGCTAAAGACCTGTGGGAATTAGCCTCTATCCAAGCTCCCGTTCGGACATCGCTAGGCTGGCACGTCGTACTGCTTCGAGCTCGTGGCAGGTTAGCCCATTTCAACAGAATTATCACCAGCGCCGCACAGCTACTAGACTCTTTGAGTGCTATGGGCGCAGGAGGAGTTAAAGGAAAATCAGAAGAACACGATCGCGGTAGCAACGAAAGCCGTTAAAGCGATCTCCACCAGTACATCCAGCTAGTACTCCATGTCCAATCGCCAAACGTCGGTGGAGCAGTCTCATTTGGACCCAAAGAGAGTGAAGGTCAACTGCAACGCTCCTTTTTATGTGTGAGGTAGCATAAACCATTCAACGAGGTGCTCAAGAATCATTTAGAATTGAGGGTCACCGACAAAAGCGATATCGATTGCAAGTTTACTCCTGAGAAGTGGAGGAAGGTGATGTTAGCCTGGCAACTAACTTCCTCAAGATTCTGCAAGACCAACCCGGCCGGCACCCACTCATCGCGACGGTGGATGGCATCAGGACTGTGAATCTGATTGCCTGCTCTAGCCAGAGATCGGCGGATTTCTTCAAAATAGCGATCGTCAAACTGAGTAAAGTTTGGGAAGGAGCACATTCAAAGGTCGCAGACAGTGTAATGTTCGATAACTTGGTCCCTACTGGTGGGATTATCTTAAAGTCTATCCCAAGCCGATAAATTGATTGGCTAAAAAGCCGAAATGAAAGTAAAGATAGAGATCTGAGCCTATCGGCTGATCTAAATCGACTTTGACTTTATTTTAAAATTCTAACATACTAACTTATGTTTAACTTACAATACAAACATACATGCAAAATATACAGACATGATTGAGCATGTAGAGTTTATACCCGTACTCTTTATTTAATAGTCCGAGTAAGCAGTAATCCTTTTTAATAGCTGCACGAGTTGAGCCATTGCATTTCACGATCTATGGAAAATGCAACATAATCCAACGCAATCTCGTGAACTCTCTGTGCAATGAGCTCGCATGACGTTCGATACAATCTTTTCTGTATATGTTATAATGTCGTGTTATTATTGTGTAGTGCCTTGTTTCTTTTTATGAATGAATGTCGTGTTTTGGTTGGAATGATCAATAAAAATACTGTGTGTGTTACTAAGTATATGTCACATTGTTTGTGTATTACTGTGTTGCTATTTGTAGCGCGGCACCACAACAGGGATCATATTCCTAGTAGACCGAGAACTCGCTCCTGGATTTCAGCCGAACAATCAGACATAAAAACAAATTTGAAAATAATTCAAATCAGCAACCCTCATCTTCCGATGGACAATTGGAAGATTGGAAAACTGAGGGATAAATTAATGATGGCTTCGGAGCTGTAACTCTAAAATTCTATTGAGGCAGAGGTGAAGGGTTCTGATTCCGAGTAGGCCAATCATCCCCATACCACTCGGCAAGATTTGGATATGGACAGCCTAGCACTGTCGGACCTGGATCTCTCGAGTGGTCTTGATACCCCATCCGTCTCTGGCGCATATTTAGAATCGAAAATGTGTTAGGCTCAAATTGCTGTTGGCTCTTCAATCAAGCTAAATACTTCGGGCTGACCAAGATTGGACCCCAAATAAAGAACCCTTCAAAGTTTATAAAGCGGAACTAAAGAAAATCTCGAAAATTCTTCTGTGCAAACCTGAAGAGGTCTTTGAGATTTCTAGGATCAGGAAGGTTCTAGCTGCCAACCCAAGAATTCATATCCATCTAAATAAAACTGATGGTTCACTGACTTCCTCCAGTCCCCTTTTAATGTGTATTAACTTTCCTAGTTGCTGCAAAATAGAACTCCATGAATTCTACGCATAGCAGCTCAACTAATCTTATCATTAAGAACAAAATTCTTTGGGTAATACTTGGCTTCAAGCCGTTCAAGTCAGCAGAATCGGATGGTATTAAATCCGCCGAAATTCGGCAAACTATGAACCTGTTCCTCCTCTAGCTTACTGTCATCGGTGGATCCCGTCCATATTTCCAAGCTACGGAATGAAGCCAAAGGCAAGTAAAAGCTCGCTTTTCAACTCCAAATACCTTGGACCAATCCCTTTACTCAATAGTGCGCATCATTGAAAATATTTCTAGAATGTGAAGAGTACACAATGGTAGCATTTCTTGGCATCAAAGGAGCTTTTAATAATGTCGAACCGGGGCAATTACTCGTGTAATCTCGAACCTTAAAACTGAGGCGACGACTGGCGCATTGATAAATCAGTTACACACAAATAGGATTATCAACTCAAAGCTGACCAACTCTACTGTTCAGAGGTTGGTCAGCAATGGTCGCACCACAAGGTTGTGTCCTCTCTCCGCTGCCTTGGAACTTGGTAGTTGATGTAACTTTAATGCTTGAATTTCAACGATTTATTAACAAGTGAGTCATTTACAGAAGTTCATACATTTATGTATAAAAAATATTTGCGCGGGAAAATAATTGAGCAAGGTTCGGTGCTGCCTATCATGCAATCTCTCCGCTGGAGATACGCCACTATCATCTGGTGCCGAACGATAAGTCGACGTGGCCAATGTATCATCTCCTTGGTTGTGGTCCTCCATGATTTTGAGAAAGCTCGTTTTGAAAGTCCGAACCATTCCCTTTTCTAGGCCGTTCGACTCAGGGTTGAAAGGTGCTGAAGTCATATGCTAAATTGAGTGATCTCGGCAAAACTGCTGGAACTCACTCGAAGTGAACTGAGTGCCATTATGAGACACTATGGTTTTGGGTGGTCCCTCCAGTGCAAATATTGAGCGCAATGCCTGGATCGTAGCCTGGTATGTAGTAGAATACATTTGAATTACGAATGGAAACTTCGATTTCGAGTCTACCACAATAAGCCACCTAGATTTTTGAAAAGGCCTGGCGAAGTCGATGTGGATGCGCTCCCAAACCTCTTCTAATAAGGGCCAGCTGGTGTACTCTCTAGGCGACCGACTAGCGTTTAGCAGACACGTGGCGCAACGTGCCACCGTTTGCGAGACAACTTCGTCGATGTTATCCCACCAACAGTGTCTTTGCGCCATTTGCTTCATCCGGGTGACTCCCCAATGGCCTCGATGTAGAAGCGCTAGTACCTTCGGTTGCAATGTTCTTTCATTCTTAGGCCTATCTTTCTGTTCCGACAACTATTCACCTACCCAAAGTAATTTTGCCCACCTTGAAGGTTTCTCTAGCAGCTCAATGGGCCAGATTTCAATAATTTATGAAGATGTGAGAGAGCATTTAGCTTTACTTAGCAACAATACTACCTGTGGTCCTGATGGAATTCCTCCGACTGTGCTAAAATATTGTTGCAATACCTTGGCAACACCCTTAGCCGTGCTATTTCGGGCATAATTAAAACAGAGCATTTTTCCTAAAATTTGGAAAAACTCTTGAATTATTCCAATACACAAAAAGGGAAATCGAGGTGAAATTTCTAATTATAGACCTATTGCCAAGCTATCGTGTGTGCCAAAACTGTTCGAGGCTATAGGCTTGCAAACCATTTCTATCAACCAAGCAGCATGGCTTCATGAATAGAAGATCTACTGTTACCAACCTGTTGGAATTTACTTCTTCTACAAACAAAGTTGTCGAAGAGGGTGGTCAGGTCGACTGTATGGATATGTTCTTACCTTGAAGAACGAACTTATCAAATTTTATTTCGGGGAATAACATCCGATGCAATCCTCGCTACATCCGGTGTACCCCAAGGAAGTCACGTAGGCCCTCTTTTATTTATCATTGCGATCAATGACATAGTGGCAATACTTAAGAGTACTCGAATCTTAATCTTTGCTGACGACACAAAAATCTTTAGACTTGTACGCAGTCAGTCTGATTGTATAGATAGGCAGAGTGATTTAGATACCTTCGCTGAATGGTGCTGTAATAACAATTTATTTTTGAATGTATCTAAATGCCAGTCGATGATCTTTTCAAGAAAACGTAATTTAATAAGTAATGATTACAATCTCAATGAATTTTTACTTAATAAAGTCACATCAATATGTGATTTAAGAGTGTATTTTTCTCAAAGTATCGACTTCGATTTTCACATTGAACAGATTATCAATAAAGCGAATTCAATGCTTGGCTTTATAAAATGTTGGAGTAAAGAATTCAAGTGTCCTCTTATAATATCCACGATTTATAATACCTTTGTTCGTCCGGAGTTAGAGTATGCGTCTAACATTTGATCTCCAATGTATGCAGTACACATTAACCTATTGAATCGGTACAGCGTAAGTTTGTCCGATTTGCACTTCGCCATTTAAACTGGGATGACCCTAAACGTCTTCCACCATATTGCGACCGCCTTCTTCTCTTAAATCGTCATTTTTTGGAGAAACGTGTATGAGTATGAGTGTAGTGGGTAGTGTGTTTCCTCGAGCCGAAATTCGATTGACTAACCTGTTTGGTGGGCGCCGTGGCGTAAGTGGTTAGTGTGTCGGATCACTACGGATGATGTTCCAAGTTCGAATCCCAGAAAACACCAGAAAGTTTTTTCACGGTCCCACCTCTTTTTTTCGTAATGAAACATTACCTCTCTCACACCATCAACGGAGCTGAGGATGAAGAGTGCAGAGCACAAAATATGTGGGATTCCCTACAGCGAACTTGCTTAAAGAAGGCCAAATCACTGCTAGGAGCTTCAAAAGATCACCGTCAACACGCCAAAGAAACATGGTGGTGGAGTGATGGAGCTAAGAAGGTGATAAATGAGAAGAATGCGGCTTTCAAAGCTTGGTCAAAGTGCCCCTCTAATAATAGAGACGAAAAAGCTCGCCTGGAAGTGGAATACAGATGTTGCAAGAAAAAAGGAAAGAAAAAGTGCGCCCAGCTTCAAGCAGAGAGTACGGAGGGCCTGTATCGGGAGCTGGACCCGGTTGCTGATGCAAACCAGGCTATCCAGGAGCTGCGAAGACACAATATGAACAAGAGCGCAACCATCTTCAAAATAGCCGCCCGAAGAAGGAGGAATGCTCAGGAGATTCGTTCGCCAAAGTTAATAAACAATGCTCATGGCCTGCTTCTTGTGGATGACGACAAAATTCTGCAGAGGTGGCGGCAGTATTGTGAAGATCTTTCAAATGAACAGTTTCCCCGGCTATACTTTCCAAGAGCCACCCCAAACTGTGAAGAAATACCCGACATTACACTCGAAGAAGTTAGTGAGGTGGTCAAATACTCCAAAAAACGAAAAGCGGTTGGGCCAGACGAGTTGCCCTCTAAGTTCTGGAAAAAGATGAGAGACATCGGGCTCAGATGGCTCAGAATTCTCATCTCCAAATTTGTGAGAGGTGACCCAATGCCGAATCAATGGAGGGAAAGTTACCTTCTCCCTGCATACAAAGAGAAGGGTGATACGCGAAACTGTGATAACTACCGTTCGATCAAGCTGATGTCACACACCATGAAGGTCGTTGAGCGGGTATTAGGTGGCCGACTGCGAAAAATAATACGGCTATCTGATGATCAGTGCGGGTTTGTCTCGGGTAAATCAACCACAGATGCAATCCAAAGAATAAGGACCATAATGGAAGAACATCGTGATTCCTTAAAGGATTTGCATATTGTATTGGTGGACTTTGAAAAGGCATTCGACAGACAACCACGAGATCTGATATGGGTGGCGCTAAGACATCGAGGGGTTCCAGAAACCTATGTACAGATGATCATGGACATGTACGAAGGAGCAAAGACAAGAGTAAAATGCCCCGCTGGAGTAACCGAAGAGTTCCCAATCATAGTCGGGGTGCACCAGGGAAGCGTCTTAAGTCCTTTGCTCTTTATTACAGTCCTTGATTATCTGCTTGAAGGTAAAGTGATGGACCCCAAGGTACATCAGTTATTCTTTGCTGACGATGGAGCCATCATAAGTGAGGATTCTACATCCCTGCAACGAGGACTTGATGTGTGGGTGGACGTTTTGGAGGGAAATGGGTATCGCATTAGTTGGAAAAAGACAGAGTACTTGTGATGCCCGTTCTCTGATCCTCTCAGGCCTATTCCAGACATTTACTTGAATGGAACAGTGCTTCCCAAGTGCGAAAAGTTCAAATATCTGGGATCTATGATCAATAGCAAAGCAACTTGTGATGACGATATCAATCATCGTGTAAGCGTAGGGCGGATGAAGTGGCCCCCGCTATTTTCTGTGACAGAAAAATGCCACCTAAGTTGAAAGGAAGTCTCTACACCGCAGTTGTGCGTCCAGCGCTCACATACGGTTCACAATGTTGGACGATGTACAAAAGGTATGAGAGTAAATAAACGGCAGCTGAGATGAAGATGCTTCGCAAGACAGCAGGAGTGACAAAGCTTGATCGAATAAGAAGTCCGAAGATCCGTGGAAGCTTTCACATCAAGGAAACCATCGTACAAAAAATAGAGCACGACCGGCTCAGCTGGTATTGCCACGTTCAAAGAAGAGATCATTTGAACCCCGTTAAAAAGGCAATATCAATGCATGTTCCAAAGACATCGCGACGTAGAAAAGGTAGGCCTATAAACGCCTGGATCAGACAAACGCGACGACATCGGCATTTCATTGGCCTCAGTAACCGAGTGATCCAAAATCGGCAGGTCTGCCGATATTTTCTGAGCTCAAATAGGCGAACCCCACAGGCGGATCAGTAGAAATGCAGTTTTTAACCTGTTTGCGATTCACAGCTGTGTTGTGGGTACGTCTTCTTCCCTGACTTTTAGATCGCTGGCTAGATTGTGCTAAGGCAGAAAAATATGTACGTCTTGCCGACAAACACACGCTACTAATGTGACCACGACGTTGGCACATATCACAAACTGAATCGATATGTTTGCACTGATTCCGGTTGTGTTGAATGAAACACCCGGGACACGATTTTCTAACACTAAAAATTGCATGCGACTTACTTGCAGATCTTGGGAAACTTGCTTGGTTCAGCTGATTTACCTCGGTGAATGTCGATGGGGTGGAACTACTGCTTTCCTTAAGTATATTCGATGCCAGCTGCGTCGATTCGTAAGCAATCGCTAGTTCGTCGATTTCCTCCAGTGTTGAGTCTTTTTTTTTGTGTTGCGGTGATTCTCACAGAATCATGAGGCGTGTAGAAGCCGATCATGTCCCTGATCATGACGTAAGCGTAGGATGTGTTACAGTCCGACTTCGAGCAAAACACAATCTCTCTGCAATCCATTCTGCGTATGATTGCCCCGGGAGCATTTTTTGCTTAAGTAACTTACACCCTGACGCAAATTGGAAACGTTTTGTTCATTTCGCAGATAGAGCCTTGAAAGTGTATGTACTTACATCTTCTGTCCCAAACAGCTTCCGGAGAAGTTCATTGAGGTGATTTCCACACGTCGACAAAAAATGGGCCTTCCTTAAGTTGTCGTCCTTCAAAGAATTCGCAGAGAAATGCTGCTCCAACCGGAAAAGGTAGCTGTCCCAAGATTCCTTTTCTGGATCAAACGGACGGAATCGGGATATGGTGGTAGGTGCCGACGAGCTTTCTTTCAAAATGCGCCTCATACATTATGTGTTGGACTTCATCATGTTCTCCATCCATTCCTTTTGTTGGTTCAGAATTGCGTTCACTGCCTGTGGGTCCATATTTAATTTCCTCATCGCCACTTGTAATGCTTGGATTTCAACGATTTATTAACAAGTGAGTCATTTACAGAAATTCATACATTTATATATAAAAAATATTATATTTGCGCGGGAAAATAATTGATTTTCCCGCCTTTTTCTAATGCCATTAGAAAAAAACCAATTGATAGGTGTAATTAAAGATGCAATTACACTTCATGCAATTTCATAGGGTGCATCAGTAGTAAATGAGCTACGTTTAGTCCTGGGAGGGGAAGGCTGCAAGATAATTGCTTACGCAGAGGATGTTTCTATAGCTATCTCTCGAAAACACTTCACCACGCTCAGAGACCTTCTGCAGAACGGTCTCCCCTAAGCTGTTTAAATGGACTATGGACTGCGGTTTTGGGTTCGCCCACCTTGGTAGTAACCTATATATCCTAACCAATAAGCAGGTTGTAGGTATGCTGCCGCTCGTACTTTGCAAACCTTTACTTAAGCTGGACGTTATCAGCAAGACAAACCGCAGATGAGAGGCTTAGGCTCAAATGGTTTTGAAGCGATCATATACCAGCTCCACTATCGCATCGGTGTCCTCATAAGACAATGTCCAATAGGACTGCAAGCGAAAACATTGGGTCTCCCGCAAACGATTTCTGTAGTGCATAGCTGCAGGGACGAAGAGTAGGAAGAAACCATCCTCCATTTTCTCTGCGTGTATCCACCCGTAGACTACTCTATCTTGGAGCACTTCTCTTCGCTTACCTTGCCGACTTGACGAATACAGACGTCAGAAACATCTTTCGCTTTATAAAAAGCTTAGGTTGGTGCCCTCAGTAAGTTCATGTGCAGCTGATTATGTGCTAGATCCAGTGGTACTAAGTGTGTTTATATGTGTATGTTGGTGGTACAGCTACCCTAACCTAACCTAATCATGGCCTGGCCATCTGATATAATCGAAACGAGTAGATTTAAATCGATTTTTGTTTTCCAGAGAAAATAATTAATGTGGTGTTGTGTTGTCATCTCTGACAAAGGCACAGCAATACGATTATTGCAGTTCAATGAAATTATTCAGGCTCTCTCTCTGACAGTCAATCAATAGTGCACCTTCACCCCGGGATGGGATTTCGGCTGGATATCGGATCGAATCAATTCCACACTGATGCTTACGCATCAGCTATATCGGAATAATTGATTGGAAACATCATTCTGTTTTTGGCGTAAACATCGCCGATTGGCAATTTTCCTGGACAGAATTTAATGATTCCTCCTCAATCGTCTGTTATTTGGCAGGTGGCTAGCAAATCGACTGGATGTAGTACAAAGCGGAGGACTACTACTGCTTTTCGTTGCTCGTTGTGACTTTAATCTAAAGTTATGTCAGTACTATTAGGGTTGGTCTACGTATAACGTTAAATTGTTAAGAGATTACTAGTTAGATTTACGACATGATTTGTGCCTTTTGGAGGAATTTTAACTAGCTTCTTGAATGTGGTGCGGAGCCGTCCTCTTCACAACTTGCATATTCGCACAAAAACTACAAGGAGGACCACCATTCTATTGACAGACATATTAAAAAAAAATATCTACAGGCCCCAAAAAGATTGTAACATCTAATTAAATTTACAAGAATCGCTAAGTACAAAACACCAAAGTAGATACATGCGTTGGTTTTCCCAAAATTAAATTGGGAGGAGAAAAAGTCGAAAAAGACTTTCCATCTTTTCACGACTGGGTGATTTTCCTTTTTAAATAACACAACCAAAGCTTGTTTTTGTGTTCAGCTATAGGTACGTACAGGAATAGTGATTCCCTGATGATTGGCTTCTTGTGGATATATCAAATTAAATGGACTCTCTCGCAACGTGCAGGTGGAACTTTTAATTCCTTAATGGAGTGTAAACATTTAATTTGGGGAATTCAATTGAATTCATAAACTTGAATAAGAAGGAAATCTTCTTTCGGGGGAAAATAATTCCAAAGACTTTCATTTCAAAAAGTTGTAGGAAATAAAGATGCTGATGCGATGGGGGGAATTCTGGGAATACCTATCCTTGATTACTTACATTATCATTAGAATATTTTTTCTCAACGAAGGTTGTACGAATTATTTTCGATTCGGACAGAAATGTTAACATATATCAGCCGACAACTGATATTCAGAATAGTAGAAAGGCAGGTGCGTGGTCTATGACTGTGAACTTTTGATGTCACACAGTTCTATTGTTTCAATTTTAATAACGAATAATTTCCTAATCAACTCAACTGCACCGCCAAACATAGGTTTAAAGTGTTTAATTCACCGGGGTCAGCTGAGCGAAGATAGATGGATAGTTAGATAGTGCAATGGATAGTGTGTTTGCCCGTTAACCGATATGTGCAAGTTCAACCCCCATCGGAGAACAGTAATCATTGGCCACCCGAGTATAGGAAAGAAAACGAATAGCATCTAATGATCGGATCATTACCAAGGTACGAATGCGGATATCTCAAGCTGAGCAACAAAGAAGAATCACTGTGAGAAAATTTAACGTCGAAAAGCTACAATCGCAAGAGACCTCCAGAATCTTCGCTGCACGCGTATTTCGAAATCTCTTAATCACCCCTATGCGGCCAGCATCAAGTGCCGAAGACCAGTGGCAACGCTGCCAGCATGCCATCGGAAACGCCGCGACTGATTTGCTGGGTCTCGCTCGCCCACCACCGCGAAACCCCTCGTTTGAGGGGTGAATGCCGGCGAGTGTATGCAGCAAAACAAGAGGCATACAAAGCGGCGCTGCAAAGGAAGACGAGAGCTGCTCATGAGCTCTACGAACAAAAGAGACGAGACGAACATCGGCTTCTCCAAAAGAAGAAGAAAGAGCATGAGAAGCGCACGTTCGAGAATATCGAGAGCTTTTACTCCAGGAACAATGTACGGAGCAGCGTTGCCACTTCTATCCAGAGCAATGTAGCATACTGACAATAAAAATGTAGCATTTAAAAAAAAAATTTAGCGTAAGAAAATGTTTTCTTAATTTTCTTTATTTTTGCGTTATGCACACAGAATTCAGTTTAAACATTAAATAACAAATAACATAAGAAAAGCCATTAATATAACAAAATTAACATAAAAGAAAAATAATAAATTCATTTATAAATCACAAATCTACAACATTAAATAAATAATAGTATGAATTCATTGATAAAACAAAAAAATTTAATAAGAAAATAAAAGCAAATTCAATACATATTCAATTGCACAGAGAAGCAGGTATCTCTTATATTAAATAGGCGGTAAGGTCTCCAGGCAAAGGGGCCAGAGGGTTAGGAATAAGTTGTTTCTCTTCCCTAAAACCGTCCATACGTGGTGAAGAGCCACACCCTACACGTGGTGCCGCTGTTGTTAACGGAATATGGCGGATCTAAAGAGGAAAACTTGAAAAAACCCGGAATCCCAGGTGTAAACTACCGTGCCTATGGGATGAATGGCACCACGTTACGGTGTCTTCTAACGGTGAACTCTGGATACCTTGGGGTCCTCCAGTTTCAATTAATTCCCCTTACCTGTATACAGGGGGTGAGTACAGGCGGACATCTTCTTCCCCCTTACTCGTGGGACCCTAAATGTCAAATCAAAAAAACAATACTTTAACTCAAAAAGCGAAGAGTGTAAACCGGTCGGGTACTCCTAGCTCTATAAAAACCGACCAGACGATAGGAGATACGGAGGAAGCTCTGCTTCGTACTTCGGATGAAGAAAGCGTTGGAGCAATCGACTTGAACCTGGAAAGGCTTTTTCTAGATGACGCATGCTCCATCGCTAGCTCATCCCTCTCTAATGCGTCAACTAGCTCTCCACGAGAAAAAAACTGCAAGTTGACGGTCAAGAGACTAGGGACTAAGAGGTGGGAAGAGCTCTCAGAGCCAGATAGGAAGAGACTCCACAACGCACGGGCCTACCTGCAGGAGTTGGCCTTATAAGAGCGCTCGTCAGTGACGGGCTCACCGATAGGGAAGACCCCTGCAGCTATCCCGAGCGTAAGAGAACCGATGGGACCGCCAAAGTCTACGATAAGCCGCAGCCAGTCTAGACCTGAGGCGATCACATTGGCAATCTCGGAGCAGCCTCCCATTGCAGCAGAGCCACAGAAACCATCCGAGGGCAGCAATTTAGATGTCGGGGTGGCGAAGACGGACGATCCGAACGGGGCAAGCCGCAGCCAGCCTCGTGAGGAAAATCGGTCAGCGCCCATGCCGGATGGTGAATGTAGCCCTGCTGACAATGGAAACTCTACTACCTGTAGTTTCGCGACAGTAGTCAGCGCGGGTGGACTTGGCCTGGGACTAGCCCGACCATCATCCACGTCCGAAAAGACTAGGGAGGTTAGGGCACAGAAGAGGACAACAACGCTCAGAAATAGGAAGCGTAATGCCATTAGGCTAATTCAGCGGCTTAAAAAGCGTGATCCGAAGTCCTTCAGGGACAAGGAAAGGGAGGCTCTGGACAGGGCCAACAACACGCTCAAGCTCGCAGGGTCGACTAGGTGCACTGATCAGCAGGACCGGAAGGTAAGAAGATCGCCTACGGTGGGAGCGGAAAGCCGTCAGCTCCCCATCTCGATCGTAGCTGGTCTTCGGTCAGCAACCGACCCTAACCCATCTGTGGCAGGGCCGGCTGCAGACTGCTCCAAAAAGGCAACCTGCAGAAAGGACGATGACACAGCACTAGGAACGGGCAAGGGTCAGATTGCGTTGGGGGGGGGGAATGCCGTTTGCCACCCTCCTCTGCTGCAAACAAATCTACGCCGCTATCGACTGTTCGGGGTAAAGGGATACAACCCGTCCCCATCGTGAGATGTTCTAAGGCTTACGCAGACGCTAGAGAACGCAGCGCAGGGCAGACTAGGGGAACGGACGGAGGCCTACTCGCGAGAGGGAAGGTAAGCCTCTTGCCAACCTCCCCGATCACGGGCAGGCTGAGGCCCTTGTCAACCGAGCCGGAGTCAGTCGTTAAGACCTCATCCGAGCCGATTGCGAGCAGTTCCAAACGAGGTAGACATGACGACACGATCTCGCCGCCTACGAACAGTACCAGCAAGAAGGCCAGGCTGGCCGCATCTGCTAGTGCTGGTCTACAGATGGCGATTGTAGACCATAACAGCCCGGAGAAAAAACTCAGCAAAGATCAGTGGAGGCTCATCGAGTTGCGCATACTCGAAGCCATCAATTCCACCATTGTCGAGAAGGAGGGACAATCCCCTTACTTTGAGCAACTGACCACCTTCAGAGGTTTTAAGCTCCTTTCATGCGACAATGAGTTCACGCTTAAGTGGCTCCAAACTTTCGTGGGCTCCATGGGCTAATGCCGACATTCGACTCGTCGAAAAGAAGGACCTGCTAGAATTTACTAGGCCAAAAGGGCGTATCCTGATACCTGGCCCTCATATTCCCAAGGAGCGTATTGAAAGGAACCTACGGCACCTTAACCTGGAGCTCCTTAGCGACGACTGGGAGGTGCTTGAAATGGGCGAGCACTCAGAAAAGGGCACAGAGATCGTTGTCCTGCTCAACCATAGATCAATGCCTATGTTAAGAAGGTTCAACAATAAAGTTCGCACTGGTATCACCCGGTGCAAAGTCCGACCCTTTACGGATAGGACGGAGAGGAAGGATAGGGGGGCGGGTGACAAGGTAAGAAGAACATGAAATTCATTCAAATAAACCTGCACCACAGCATATCTGCTAGCGCCAATCTTATATATCTTCTAGGCGAAAGGAACATAGACATAGCTCTCGTACAAGAGCCATGGATCTCCCGTGGCAAAATTAGTGGGCTAAATCATAAAGATTTAGCACTGTACAGCAGCGAACCGCTAAACGCGGACCGTAAGAACAGAACTTGTATCGTAGCTAGGAAACACATTAACTTATTTCTTCTATCTACCTACAGCAATTCAGACCAGACGGTAGTAAGGCTTGACCGGAGGGGGCTCCCCCCACTGATTATCTCAGCCGTGTACATGCCTTACGACGGAAATGATGGACCGCCATCCGAACTCACCCGCGCCTCAACCAGGAAAGCGGAAATCGAGAGATGGGACCTACTACTAGGCTGCGATGCGAACGCACACCACGCGCAATGGGACAGTGGTGATACAAACCCACGCGGTGAGTTGATTTTCGAATTTATTATCGAACATAATCTTTTAGTAGCCAATAGGGGTTCTGAACCCACTTTCGTAGTTAGAAACAGGCAGGAGGTTATTGACATTACACTAGCGAGTAACTCAAATACCCTCTCTATAGACAATTGGAATACTTTGGAGATAGAATCCTACTCCGATCACAGATTTATTGAATTTAATCTCATTGATGGATGCGACTTTCCCAAACCCCATAGAAACCCAAGGAAGACCGACTGGACTACCTTCAGTTACGAGGTGCGGAGGAAGGCGAATCTACTACAAGAATGTTACCTACATGAGCCAGCGGACATTGACCGAAAAGCCGAGGAAATCACTACTGTCTTCAAAGAGGCTTTCCAGAAGGCATGTCCCGTATCTAGACCTAAGACAGAAGTCTCCCCCCCATTGTGGACCAAAGAACTAGCCAGAATAAGGAGAGAAACAAGGAAACTCTTGAACCTGGCGAAATCAACGGGAGCTGACTCTGAATGGGAGCTATACAAAGCCAGTCAGAGGAACTTCAAGAGCGCAACGCAAAAAGCCAGAAGACAGTCGTGGCAACGCTTCTGCGACGAGATTAAGGGTACAACAGAAACGGCCAGATTGAGGAAAATCCTCTCCAGAGAATCGAAGACTCTAGGTTCCCTAAAGAACACTGAAGGAAACTGGACCGCGTCCTGTTCGGAATCCCTTGAATTGCTTATAAAAACGCACTTCCCGGGGTGTACTACCGTACCATGTGGCAGTACTAATAACAATCACAGCGAATCGGAACCCCCTGCGGATCTGGTAACAGAGGACAGAATAAAGTGGGCAATAAGATTGTTCTCCCCCTTTAAATCCCCAGGACTTGATGGGATTATACCGATCATGCTGCAAAAAACTGCACCAACCATTACCCCAATTCTCAAAAAGCTATTTGCCAGTAGTCTTAAACAATGTTACATACCAAGAACATGGAGGGAGGTAAAGGTGGTTTTTATACCCAAGGCGGGCAAGGCTAGTCACACCACCGCGAAGGACTTCAGACCAATTAGCGTTACCTCTTTCATCCTGAAAACTTTTGAAAGATTGCTCGACATCTACATACGTAGCAGAATACGCCCGGGGGACTTATCCCCAGCCCAACACGCATACACGAAGGGTAAATGTGTGGAAACTGCCCTACATCGTGTTGTCGGCTCTATAGAAAAATCACTTAAGGATAAAGAGTTCACACTAGCTGCTTTTTTGGACATTGAGGAGTACCCCTCAAGGCGGGGTAATCTCCCCACTGCTCTGGGTCATTGTTCTTAATGAGGTACTACAACAACTAAGGTACAGCGGGGTCAGAGCTACAGCGTACGCGGACGACGTCGTGCTGCTTGCTACAGGTAAATTCCTGCCTACCCTCAGCGAACAACTTGACGGAGCCCTTAATACTCTTAGCATATGGGCCAGGAGCTGCGGTCTAAAGGTTAACCCCCAAAAAACCGAACTCGTACTTTTTACGAACAAGAGGAAAATACCGGAGTTCAGTACACCTTCTGTTGATGGTATCCCACTCAGATTGTCCGATAGCGCAAAATACCTGGGCCTTGTACTTGACAAAAAGCTCAACTGGAGATTAAATATAGAGGAAAGAATCAAGAAAGCAACAATAGCCTTTTACTCATGTAGTAGAATTTTTGGTAGAACCTAGGGACCCTCCCCCAAAATCATACTATGGATGTATACGGCTATAGTTAGACCCATACTGACTTACGGCAATCTAGTATGGTGGCCAGCTGTCAACAAATGCACCAACTTAAAGGCAATCACCAAAGTTCAAAGACTAGCGTGCATTGGCATCACCAGTGCAATGAGGACAACCCCAACCGCAGGACTCGAGGCTATCCTCCAGCTGCTGCCGCTAGACATCTTTACGCTAACATCAGCAGCAATTAATGCTATGAGAATAAGTCAGTCAGCGAACTGGAAACCAAGCAGAACAGGTCACTCGGTGATCCTACTCGATTACTTTGGCTTCATGCCCGTAACGGATTACATGACGCCATATTTAGACTTTACAAGGCCTTTCTCTACCGCATACCCTAGCAGGGAAGATTGGAAAAGCGGTCATATACCTAATGCCGAATCTATAGCCATCTACACGGATGGTTCAAAAATGAGCACTGGTGTAGGATCAGGTATCTTCTCCGACCCTCTAGGTGTATCAATATCCATACGACTTCCAGACCACAGCAGTGTTTTCCAAGCAGAGGTCTTAGCAGTGGCAACAGCCGCCCGTGACTCTGCGATAAGGGCAATACCGCCAGAAGGTATCACCATCTTTATCGACAGCCAGGCAGCTATAAAAGCGATTACTGCCATAGAAATTAAATCAAAGCTTGTGAAGTGTTGTCGAGAAGAGCTCAGTGATCTTGGAACACAGCACAATGTATCGCTCTGTTGGGTCCCTGGACACGAGGGTATCCCAGGCAATAAGAAAGCCGACGAGCTGGCGAGAATCGGCTCAGCAGCCCCAACAGAACAAGTTGACCCCCCTGTGTGTATCCCGCCTTGCACACTCAAGCTCGCTGCAGGGAATAAAGCCACTGAGGAGGCGAACACAAGATGGAACTCCATGGAAGCTATGGCCATCTTTCGACAAAGCAAAGACCGAGAGAATCATCCGTAAAGATACGAAATCCCTTTCCACCCTCGTGGGCATCATCACGGGACACAACACTCTGCGGTACCACTTGAAGAAACTACGCCTGACGGAGGAGGAACTCTGCAGAGGCTGTGGTGATGAGGAAGTTTTTGAGGACACAACCCACTTCCTGTGCCACTGCCCGAGTCTTCAACATTCCAGTTCCAATAAAAGTTCCTCGGTAAATTTTTCTTCCAGGATCTCGAGGAACTCTCCGGCGTTTCAACGGAAAAGATGTTGAACTTCATCAAATCATCAGGGTGGTTTGTATGCAGAAATGAAGTAAGTGACTGAGTTAGTTTTTAGTTTCATTGGGTAAGGGATCACTTTTCCCCCATGGGTACCACAATGGGTCATCGCTGACCTGAGTGTGGCAGAGAGCGTCGCTCCCTGCCAGCCCACATACCTAACCTAACCTATATTAAATAAAAGGAGAATACTAATAAGAGGAGCAAACAATTTTACTTAATTTGAATGTATTTGCAATCGAGAAATTTTATTTAAATAAAACCTTGCCAACTCCTCAGAAGGATCAAATATTACCTCACCGTTTAATAGCTCTTTAGCCAGAGTCCACAGTTTCTGAACTTAGCCGATTTCTCAGATCGTTTTTTATCATGCTTAATTCAGAAAACTTTCGTTCAGCGCAACCACAGCTGTGGGGCAGTCAATAGAAATTTAGCATATAATTAGCCAAGGATCTAAGTATCTAACCATTTGTGTCTTACAGTTTTTTAAATCAAATCTTTGATGTAGCTGCCTGCATAATTCAATATAAACTTTTACTGTATTTGACTTCATAATATCTATTAAGTTTGAGTTTATTTTAGATGATTGTACGCATACTTCAAATTGCATACCGGTATAGCAATTTACCGATTGTAAATGATAAAAATTATTTTTAAAATCGATATCTATATTTAAATATTGAGGCTTAATGACATTTTTATATATTTCGATTAATAAATTTGTTACTTATTTATTTAATAAACGTATTTGTACCTTTTCTGTTTGAAAACATTTATTCAAATCGTTAAGTTTTTTTTAATAAATACGATAAAAACAGTAAATACAGTTTATTCTCCCCATTAATAAAAAAATCGTAGATAAGCTTTTCATTTTCGTCCTCAAATGATGCCAATGTGAAATAGTGAAACAAGGCACTCCAATGTTCTAACACTCTATTTATTACGGCTTCCAAAGACAGCCAATGTGTTGTTACATGCCGCAATAAATTATGCCCCTGACAATTCAAATGTTCTTGAAAGTCTTTGAACTGGCCTTGTCACTTGGGGCTATGTGCAAAATGGGCATATGTAGCTTTAATGCAATTTACAACATTGGCACCACGAGATCTGATATGGGTGGCGCTAAGACATCGAGGGGTTCCAGAAAGATGATCAGATCATCATGGACATGCATGAAAGAGCAAAGACAAGAGTAAGATGCCTCGCTTTTAAGTCATTTGCTCTTTATTACAGTCCTTGACTATCTGCTTGAAAGTAAAGTGACGGACGCCAATGTACATCAATTATTCTTTGCTGACGATGGAGCCACCAATTCTTTTTTGCTGATGATGGAGCCATCATAAGTGAGGATCCTACATCCCTGCAACGAGCTCTTGATGTGTGGGTGGAGGTTTTGGATGAAAATGGGTATCGCATTAGTTCACAAAAGACAGAGTACTTGCGCTGCCCGTTCTCTGATCTACTCAGGCCTATTCCAGACATTTATTTGAATGGAACAGTGCTTCCCAAGTGCGAAGAGTTCAAATAGCTGGGATCTATGATCAACAGCAAAGCAATCTGTGCTGAAGACATCCAAGGAAGGGTCTACACTGCAGTTGTGCATCCAGTGCTCATATTCGGTTCACGATGTTGGAAGATGTACGAAAAGTATGAGAGTAAATTAACGGCAGCTGGGATGAAGATGCTTCGCATGACAGCAGGATCGAATAAGAAGTTCGAAGATCCGTGGAAGCCTTCACGTCAAGTAAGCCAAAGATAAAAGATAGAGCGCAACCGGCTCAGCTGGTATTGCCACGTTGAAAGAAGAGATCATTTGAACCCTGTTAAAACGGTAATATCAATTAACGTTCCAAAGACATCGCGAGGCCGAAGAGGGAGGCCTATAAACGGCTGGATCACACAAGTGTGACGAAATCGACATTTCAGTGGCATCAGTAACCGACTGATCCGAGATCGACAGGCCTGCCGATATTTTCTGATGTCAGATAGGCGAACCCCACAGGCGGATCAGTAGAAATGCGTTGAAGTGGAAGGGTTCTGATCCCTTGTTTTCGGACCATAGCCTCGCTGAAAAAGGAGAAAAGAAGCAAAATCAAAAAACAAAAAAAAAAAAAATTAAAAATTAAGTAGACACTTGAGAAATATGTAGCATAATGAGGGAAAGATGTAACATGTAGTATTGCACTCCAAAATGAAGCAGTTTTGCTGCATATGTAGCAAAAGTGATAACGCTGGTACGGAGGTTTTACCACAGATAATAAGCATACAGATGTCGCGTGCCTATACAAAAATGTGAGCTAATTTTCTATACTAACCGACAACAATTAACCGACAAAAAGCTTTTGCTTAAGGCACTATCAGATAAGCTTTTTTTTCATGCTTGTTTATTCACTTCATTTTCCTTTAACTTCTTTTTTAAATTTATATATTCTTGGTGAAATAAAATCAGTAGTAGGGAAATTGAATGGTAAGGTAAAAAAATGAAATGTGTCCTTACAAGAGAATTTAACCTACAATAAGTTTAAAGATGTTATAGAAGGATTCGTAGATTATAGCGAAAACTACAGTTCAAACATTTGTGCAAAGTTCGTATGTGTTTTCGTGATATGAAGCTTGTGCGGAAAATTTTAGAAAGTTCTTTATTATGTAGAATGCAGTAGTAATATTCCTGCTAAGCAGTTAGACCCCGAAATGTTTAAGTGTCTAGAAATTTGTTCGGCATTAAATGTAAGTTTTCGAGGAATATATGCGACCTAGGATCAACAAATAGGAAGCTTTATAAAAACTTAGTTATTACGGAGGATAGGCCCTATTTTGTGCATACACAAATCAAATTCCATCCGCGCGTTATATGATATTCCTCATTTGTTCAAAAGTGTGAGGAACAACTTACTCAAAAGTACCGAAGATGATGTTGTGTCATGGAAAGTTATCGAATTTCTATACAGTATTGAGAAATATCAAACAGTTAAAATATGCCCAAAGTTGACATCCGCTCACATTAACTCTACAGATTTTGAGAATATGAACGTGCATCTAGCTACTCAAGTACCTACTAAGCCGAAGTGTTGCTATTGGAATAGAGGCACATACAAAATTTAGCCGATTTCCAGACAATTTAAATGAAAGAGCTCAAAGCTTATTTTATGGTTTTGAACGACTTAAATCACTGAATTTGCTATAAAATTTAAACTGAATAAGATTTCCTAAAAACTTGGCTGAACGTTTTTTGGAAATATTTCAGAAAATATACGGTTCAAAAATTATCAATTTTCTTAACACCATTATTTTTTGACAGCGTTGTAAACACGACATTTTATTCCTTATCTTATATTTTAGTATTTTTACAGGGCGATATTTCCCTTATATTATTTCAGCGAATTGAAGTTAATATTTTTTTATTTTTATATAAGGTCTGATCTTTAGAACCAAGTCAAAATCATTACCAAGTAACTACTTTAAGTCGCTAAGACTTGAATATTTCTTAGTTGCTCTATGATTCAATAATCTCACTGATCTATCGAAGAAGGACAAATCCGCAAATTTCTCATCCAAATACCTTCTTCGATAAATAAGTGACTTATGAAACTCGCAAAAAAATGCAAGAAGCACTGCAAACGAAACCAGTCTCGAGAGCTGCACAAAAAAAGCACGACCAAAACCATCATATATGGAATGAACTTCGACAATTTCGTCACAACACACACCATCAAATTGTTTGATAATCTTAAAATATCACTTGAATTTTTAAATGTGGATCCCCAAGACTGGATGAACCGGCTTCTTGCGTTAATGGTCTCCAAATAGTAAAACAACTTTATGCAATTAACGACTCGGCTGAACGAAGCGTGGCTCTTATCTGTAAGTACAATTTATCATTGACTAGCAATGAAGAGCAAAAACAGTACTTTCTTCAAGTAGTATCCATACATACGCAAATACATACATACATTTTCAATGGCCCGCTAATTCCTCATGAAGGTCGCGGGGGTAGGATGCTCTGGTGGACGCTCCATCCTTTTCGATCCTCCGCCATCGACTCCAACTCATCAGGAGGAATCCCTAGACGACTCCAGGACAGATGTCGGACTTGGTCCTACCATCTTTTTCTAGGACAAGGGTGCCTCCAAGAAAAAGACGATCTACGCTAAGAGAGCCTGATGGAGTAAATTTTGCAGCGGAATTGAATCCACCAAAGACGCAGCGAGACTCTGGAATGTCATGTCAAAGGATCACTCGGTCCCAGGATTTATCAAGAAACCGGATGGTACCTGGGAATCATGTGCAGAAACCCTGGAACTTTTGGAACTCACTTCCCAGGGTGTAGTATCATAAATCCTGATACGGAGACAAACCCGTCACATGATTCAAATGTTAGCGCTAATTACTCTCTATTCGCCAAAATTGTGGAATTCAAACTGAAATGGGCAATTGGCTCCTTTTCTCCTTACAAGACGCCCGGCCCACATGGTGTCTTCCCCATGATGCTACAAAGCAGTAAGGAATACGTCATTCCGCGGCTAGCGACCATTTTTCGCGGGTGCCTAACCTGTAATTACGTACCTGAAGCCTGGAGGAAAGTTAAAGTCATCTTTATATCTAAAGCTGGTAAACCGACCCACACGAACCCAAAAGACTTCAGGCCGATCAGCCTGTCCTCATTCGTGTTGAAGACTTTGAAGGACTAATTGATCTACACATTCACTCCAAATTAAGCCCTAGGGACATGTTCCCAGCACAACATGCCTACACAAAGGGCCGATCAGTCGAAACAGCCCTGCACGAAGTGGTAGCAACAATCGAGCAATCACTCTATCACAAAGAATTCACTTTAGCGACCTTTTTAGACCTGAAGAGAACGTTTAACAATGTGAATACCAAATCAATTATCACTGGACTGACTCAGAGTAGATTCCACACTCTCCGATCGGATTGAATGTATGCTCAAGACAAGACACATCAACTCGGACCTGGGTGACAGCCAAGTAAATGCACTGGCTTCTAGAGGAACCCCGCAAGGAGGGGTCTTATCTCCTCTACTATGGACTCTAGTAGTAAGCGAGATCCTTTTAAAATTAGAACATAGCGGAGTAAAAGTCGTTGCTTATGCAGACGACATCGTCTACTTATAGACGGAGAGCTGGTAAAATTTGTTCATGCTTATTTCGTCAATAAAATTTCGCTTATTTTTTGGTTGTCGTGTTCGGATACATCACGCATGTGAAATTCTGGCGGATCTGGGGCGGGCGCTTTAGGGGCTACAGGGTCTTAAAGTTGCAAAAAATCAATAAAAAAAAAATTATAGCGTCAACTTTGAGTCCTTGTTTGATGAATCGCAATTAAAAATCATATCGTGTAGTGAAATTGGCAGAGCGATTGGGCGGTAGCAAACCCCTGCCAGAGTGACCGAAACATGTAACAGAAACTCCAATTTTTAAGTTATTTCATCAGCAATCAAATTTTGATATATCATCTAGTATATGCCGGTGAATCTAGAACTGAAATGCCAGAGCAAAATTCCGGTCGCATTGTGCGTGAGGGGCCTTTTCAATGGTTTGTGTAAGGAATTGTTGTATATTATATATATTATATGTATATTAAAAATATTTCAACTGATTCTGAAAGATTATCCAAAGATCTTTAAGACCGTGTATTAAGTTTAGTCCTAACATTTATACTTTCGAAAATATTCGATTTTAAGACCCAACATTTCGAAATGAGCCAATTACTTTTTCTGCTCATGATGTTTCTACACTTAAAGTAACATAAGAGATTTTTTTTTTTTGTTTTTTTTTTCAGTAAGTCCAATCATTAGTTGTTAAATCGGCAATTTAGAAAAAAAAGTCTTTACCATAAGTCAAAATACATTGCGTTACTCATTTTAAAATATGCGTAAATATGAGATGAGTTTATTGATAGTACAAATAAATTAAAACGATTTCTCTGTTCAATTTGCGCAGTTGTAATATTTTTGTATAATAAAACTATAAAATTAAAATTTATTTTGAGTAATAATTAACAAAATCGATTTTTTGTCATTCTCCTTCGCTGAAGAGATTCACCTCAACATTGGATTCTTCGTCACTGCAATAGTTACGTCCGTTGTCTGGAAAATATATTTAATCAGCCTACCTATGCGCGCTTGTTAGTAAAATATCATGACAACTTGATGAGAGTTGATGAGACACATCTTGGGTTAACACGTCAATTTGAAAAGGGATGCTTCGGCGTTAAGAGATCCAAAAGGCAGCTTTCTCAAGGCAGCCAGTGGACTTGACTTTAGAGCAAACCGTGAATGCTGATGCTGCACGGCTCCGATGTTGGACACTGTCAGGTCGAGGGTACTGTTGATGGCAGACGCAAGACCACACCATACTCTGAAAGTGATTAAATTACCTGCAATCGAATGCGAACTGCATAATTTTTCTTTGAAGGGTGTTTCCAGATCTTCCTTAATGATATAAGCGTGTTTTCTGATTTTTTAAATACATTTTTGTAGGAAGTTTAAAAATATGCTTGGAACATATACAATGGTTAAAAACCATCTGAACAGAATCGTATAATGCCTTAACATTTATAACTTAACCACTCCCTATTAAAGTGATCGTGGTCTAAAAAGAAGACTTCCTACTTAGTTAGATATGTATATAATACTTTCCTTCAATACCTTCTCGTTATATGAAGAAAACGTACTCAATGCTTGGACGTGGCACAGACGTATTACTCATATAGAAGTGACCAATACTTACACTTTTTAATAATACCACCATTTATTATCTAAAAAATAAAATGGAGGTATCAGAGCAAAGATTTCAAAAATGTTGAACTTTTACTGCTTCAGCCAACATAACCTAACCTAACCTTACTGCTTCAGACTGACTTATTAAAGCTCGTATGTGAAATTTCGAAACTTTTCGTAACAGTGGAGCATGCAATCTCTAATTTGAAGCGTTATCTGCTATTTAGTGTAGTTGGAAATACATACCTCAAGAACTCATGTTCAAGCCATCCTAAACCATAACGAACTAGTTGCGGTTTTTCCATTTGGAACACAATGGATGTAGTCGGTTACCAAAAAATGATAGAAAGGACATCGGATTAAAGTATATTTATATACATGTATGTATATATATTTGGCGCAACAGCTAATTGAGTGTTAAGGCCTAGCTTCTCGCAACCACTCGTGTTGTGTGTGTTATATTTTTTGCGCAAATGGAGGGGACCTACAATTGTGTGCCGTATTCGAAGGGCAATTTTTACTTTGTTTTTGAGAAGCTTTCTCCTGATCTGACGCACTAACCACTGCGTGTTTTTATTCCTCGTGTTTTTATTCTTATTCTTTAGAATGGCCCCAATCAAATGCACACATACAGTAACCAATCACAGCGTAATACCTGAACGTAATGCAAGTACCTACATGGACGTGGTTTTGATTAGCACGTGTTACAATACAGAGGGGCATTTATTAATGAGCAGTTTATGACAAACTGCCACTACCTTCCACTTTTCGGACAGATTAAACTTAAATTCAGCGATTTCCATTCCACTCAACAATAATTTAAATTTCACGACTTTTTACATCCACTTGTACACATCCATAGAAATGCATTTACTACACCATTGCTATACAAGTATACTCAAACATTATTTTATTGTTCCAACGATAAATAAAATTTCCAAGTACACAGAACACAATGCGACCCAACGACTAAAGTACTGCTGCACTCCTGCTCATGAGAGGGCTGCACTGTTAAATGCACAAAAGGATGAGCATTCTACGAATTCTCACAAAGGAAGTTTAATAGACCGAGTGGTTTGCTCAATAGATTTGTAAAAAAATAAAAGAGAGCGGCACCTTCCACCACCATCTCTTGGGATTATGTGGTGAATATAATTGATGGACAATTCCTTTGGGATTTGTTCAACCAGATTTCGTGGAAATCCTTTTTGTGTAAATAAATCCGGTCCAAAACAAAAAATAATGGTTGACCACACATTGTTCTAGAAGACATGAGGCTAAGGATTTATGGATTTTGGGGTTAATAGACTGGTAAACCAAAGGTTTCCATAAGCCATGTGTGTGAGTTTTTGTTTTTATATGAAATTGAGATGGGGTTAGGAATCTAAAAGCAAATCATCCCTGGAAGGCATGTGAAACTAAGAAGTAAGGCATTTAGGTGCAATTAGGGATTATCAGAGAAAACTGATTCAAAAAATTGGGAGTGGCTAGCTGATTCTGGACGATTCGAGCGAGCTAGCACCTCACCTCAGTCAAACCATCATCATGACGCCACCTATCATCCCCCACTCCGAAGGATCTAATGAATCTCGTCGAGGAAGTGACCAAGAATAAAACCTACATGTATTTTAGTAGGATAGATAATATTAGGTAATGGTAGGGTAGGTAGGAAACTGCGTAGATTCGTGAAGTGGAAATTGCCGGATACGGTCAAGGATTAATTACTTTGAAGGCGCTACGGTTCGGGGTGAACATCGTCTTTAATCAAGAAACCCCTCCAGTCAGCCCGGTTATTAGCCAGCTGCGTCCAGTTGTGCACGACAAGAAGGCTGCTAAGGAACCTTCCGTGGAGGCTTGTTAGTTTCGTGCAACTCTTTCAAGTATTATGTTAAAGGGATCGCATATTAGCGCGTCGCCTTGTCTAAGACCCTTCCTGACACCGAACGGTTCTGTGGTGTTCTTACCGACTATGATTGAGTCGCGGGAGCTCTCCATCGTCATGCTGCGCAGACGAATGAGATTGGCAAGGATGCCGAGGCTAGACATGGTTCTGTACAACTCGTTTCTATACAAGCTATCAGTGGCGAAATTTGAATTCGATGAAGAGGTGGTGCGTATCTATTTTATATTACTGGGGGTTTTCCAAGATGTGCCATAGTGTAAATATTTGGTCGTTGGTGGACTTTCCCGACTTAAAACTGCGCTGATAAGGACCCATCAGGTTGTTGACGAGCGGTTTTTGGCATTCACATAATACGGCAGACAATATCTTACATAATATATGTGATGTTGAGAAGACTTATACGAGTACGTCTGTAATTGGCGCAGTTCAGAGGATTTCATTTCTTCAGGATCGGGAAAATGATGCTGAAGTTCCATGCATCGGACATAGTTTCGCACAAAGTACACAGAGGAGCTCGTACATGCTCCTTGCCAACTCATCTCCTCCTGCCTTTAAAAGTTCGGCAGCAATGTCATCTGCTTCAGCAGGTTTGTTGGATTTAAGTTTAGATCTCGCCATCCTCACTTCATTAGGATCGGGTTGACGTGAATATTGACTGTCATCGTCACTATTGTATGGCTCGTTCTGGCCCTGGCATGTTCTTTTTAACTTTTCGCTAAAATTCTGAACATCATTCCTGCAATAAAGTCTCTCAATCGAGCGCCTCTTATGCTCCTTTTTCTTTTTTCTGACAAGTCGAAGCGTGCGAGCTGTTCTAGTCTTTCTATGCAGAGCTGCTTTGTACGCCTTTCGTTGTGCTGCGTGTGCTTACCGGCATCCTTCATCAAACCAGGGGTGTCATTGTGGTGGCCGAGAGAAGTACCCAGTGCATCAGAGACAGTATCTCTGATGGCCTGCTGAGAACGTTGCCACTGCTCTTCCGCATTTGCTGGTGGCATAGGACTTAGATTGAAATTAAAAGTGACGCAATAGGCAAGGACTTTGGATGTTCCTTTGTGAATATCAAGACTTGGGAACCGCGTACTTGCTACAACAAAGTTTCTTCCCGCCGCAAAGTCGACTAGCCTGAGTCCGTTGTCGGATGTGATGTCGTGCAGGCTGTGCTTTCCGACAACGATACTAAAGACGTGCTCCCTTCCTAGCTTTGCGTTAAAATCACCAAGGACAATTTTAACGTCGTACCTAGGGCATTGCTCATATGTCTTGTCCAAGAGCTGGTAGAAGTCATCCTTTGTCGCGTCGTCCTTCTCCTCGTGAGGGGCGTGAATGCATATTAAGCTAATGTTGGCAAATTTAGCCTTGATATGGATAGTCATAAGGCGCTCGTTCACATGCCGGAAACTCAAAACTTCTTGCCTAAGTCTACCTCCAATAACAAATCCGCACCCGAATAGACGCTGTCCTTTTTGTCTGATGCAATCGCCGTAGTAGATGTCGCTGTTTTTCATACTCCTTTTGTCCGGCCCATCCCATCGCACTTCTTGGATGGCGGTAATGTCTGCTTTGAGACACTCTAGGGCCTCCGCAAGTTGTTCGGCTGCACGTGGTTTGTAAAGGGACCTAACATTCCACGTGCAGAGACGAAGATCGTTGTCCTTTTTACGTTTGCTTGGGTAGTCAACAGTAAAGTCATCCGTATCCGAGGCTATTGGTTTCTTCGTAACCGAAGGTTTTTTACGTGGTAGGGAAGTTAACCCGACGGCACAACACCCAACCTGGAGGACCAGATCCTTTTTTTGCAACCCCTAGGACGAGGGGCCGGATGCAGCGATGTCAGTAACCCACTTCGGGGATATGAGCGCCCCGTTGCCCCATTAAGGGCTCATCCGCCACCATCTCTTTTTCAATAGACTGACGTAGTATTGAAATATCCTTACAGACCTCAGCTACAAATATGTCGAAGTAGCTCCGGTAAGGTATTCGCTGGTCTGTAGACGTCACCATTGATTCCATCGAGAGAATTCATCCGCCGCACGTCCTCCTTCTGAGGAGCTCTTGCTAGACTTCTGAGACGCATATTTCAGCCGATCAGGTCAACAAGAGATGCCCCATCCGGTTAAACATATGCGCGCTGAAGTTCACCCAGATGTGCTTACGCAGATCTGAGTGTTCAGCTACACATATATCGTCAGACTCAGCATACGCTCATCGTTAGTTCACTATCAGATAGCTATCCAGCGGGCACCACGGGGAGGTGATGATGCGATTTTGCCACGCCACGTAGATATTTATACTGCTGTCTTATAGAAGGTCCTTTAAGCCTATTTTTGTTATTTTTTTCTTTTTTGATTTTAAGATAAATTTTATCATAGACCCAAGGCTTTAGTTTCTTAAAACTTCCTTTAGGTTTTAGACTCACACTGGTTTCTGTACACTGATTTAATTTTTATAAGAAAATTTCAAAAGCAGTTGACGGGTACCTACAATTCAAAACTTAGGCCCAGGTTTCTTGTTGTAATAAATGAGATAGCTTATTAAAATCAATCTGTCTAATTGGCTCACAAACAGGAACGCTTTTAGACTTGTTATAATTGGACTCATTAAATACGCCTTTTAAATAGAATACGGTCATGAAATGATCAGTTAAGTCAAATTCTAAGAGAAATGGAAAAATTGTATTATTAACTACCCTAGTCTTAAAGAAAACATGGTCAATGCATGGCTTACACTCTTCTGATACTCTAGTAGGCACATTTATTAGAGACTGATATCCAAAAGTAGATAGGAGGAGAACATAATCATCACTTGTCTTAGGACAATCTAAGATGTCTATATTTAAATCCCTAATATATTCTCTTCCTTTAATAAGCGTATTAAACTCTCAAATTCTTTAAGAAAAAACATCAATTGAAACAAACTGCAGTCGGTACTCACACACTAAAACCATACGGAGCTTACCTAAATTGAATCTTAATACAACGCAATCAGCACTTTCCATATCCGGAATAGCAACCTGCACCACATCAAGATCATCTTTGCTAAAACCAAGGTGCCACCAGCTGTATAATTTTTATTGCACTTATAATACGGCAGATAACCCGATAAAGAAAATCTGTCAAATTCACGATTAAATACTCAAATTTCAGTAAAAACTATTATTTGAGGTGTCACGGTGAAACAACTATGTAAATATGAACAAAAGTTATCGTAATTTTTTCTCAGATGGACCACTGTTAAATTCTTATTTGAAGTGATTAGAGTATTACCAATAAAAATTTCATTGCTTTCATTAACAATCTTTGGATCAAATAAATCATTAAAATTTTCGGAATTATGCACTGCTATGTTGTGATTACAAGAAATTGAGATCATCACGGCATCTGATATATTTGATCTCGGATTCATTTGCACGCCTCATCATAACTTTCACATCTCGCACCCAGAAATTCATAACCAGTATTCTTCTTCGCTGCTTTGGTCTCTCTCAAAAGTAGTTTTGTTCATCAGATAACCAACCGTTGATGTAGATGTTATTGTTGCTGGTCCAAGTGGGTTCAATCAAATTCGGTTTAATTAATTTTTTTGTTTTTGTACACTTTCTTCAATACCATCTCTTTGGTACAACGCCGAAGCATCTTCACCATCAATGTGCCGGTGCCATAGTGCTTTTCCTTTGCATGCGATTTGCCTGTATAGCAAAGGTCAATATCCTAATTGGATAATTGCAGTCCAAGACCATCATTGAAAATGTTGACCACAGTGTCAGCCACCAAATCGGTGTCAATAGCGGGAACATTATGCAGTTCTAAGCAATTTGCGTGAATTAACTACTCTGAACTGTTAAGCCGCTCTCTATTGGCATTAAGTTGCATTTTTAGTTCTGAATTCGCCTCTTTGATCTCAATTATCGCTATCACTGATTGTTCCAATGCCACGAGACGATTGTTTATCGAATCCATTGTGTTGATAGTAGTAGACAAGGTTTCTTTAATTTCCAATATTTGTGCAAATACTTCTTTTAAAGTGATTTTGCTGGGATCGTCTTCCACGGTTGATGACAAAGATAATCTTCCTACGTTGTTGCGTTTTTTTGGGTGCACATCGAGCAGTTCTAATTTTTTTTTATTTTTTGTCAGGAACTCAACGCAGTCGCAGGTTGGCGCACTCAACGTGCAATAAGCAATTGCAATCATTGCAGTTTATTTTGTATGATTCCCTATTGATTTTGTTCTTAAATACTTTACACTGAGACATTATCGCGAACTTCTCTCGTCGACTGCTAGTTAACAACTCAACTGATTTGTTTGTATTTAAATAAGTTGATTAAGCAAATAAATAATAAAATAAATAAATAAATCGAGTCTATAGTCTATAGTCTAGGATACGGTACAAAAAGGAATCAAAACCCCACCTCGTCCACTTCGTTGATTCCACCGCAAATCGATAGTAATGCTAAGCCATCAACTTTCGGTTAACATGAGAAAAATAGTTCCCAATAGTGGAGCTGCTGTATAGGTCTAAGAAATACACATGTTTATAAGAAATTGAAAGCAACGTTCAAAGGCTTGGTGCTGTGGGTTCAAACATATCAAGAACATGAAGAAGACAGACGTGCCAAAGAGAAAGCGCTTAGTACAACCAACCTATGCAGGGAAAGGTTGATACCGAAAAGGGAACAGGTCACTTTCCTTACAATTGCATAAGCCTCAGCGAAACCAGTCAGTCCACACTGGTAGAGTATTCCTTCCATGACTTTGACGAATTGTTAACAAAATCGCTGAACGCTTTCTAAAAAAAAAATTCTGAACGAAAACTTCAAACAGTAATTACGACTTAATCAATCAGTTTGCAATCAATAAATTTTGGTATTTGGATGTATTGAATATTCCAGAAGTCTGTAATTTTCCTATTGTCATGCTGTGACAAATTAAATGCAAAATTACAGGCTCTTGGATATCTAGTGAAACCGCAATTCTTGCAACCACAATCCTACTTTGTTATTATCTACAGGTTATGATTGCAAAAATGTCTGCATAAATACATCCGGCTCCTAGGATTTCATTTAGTATCACTTACAATTTATCGCAATGGAGCCTCTAAAGGAATTCAAGGATTATCTTTCGCTGCCGTATTTTTGTGCAAAATTAGTTGGAATTGATCCCACCCAAGGACGAGAAACATTTCGTTTTAAACTTTCAGTTCTGGCAATAATATTCGGTGTCAGCAATCATCTCTATCTGATGTTTGGTGAAATCATCTATTTCTATCGACATTTTGACGAATTTGCTAGTCTGCTGGAGGCTACAAAAACAGCCGCATACATCGCTTATGGCTTTAACACCAACGCTAAGGTTTTTGCTGTACTTTCCGACTTCAAACGACTGAGAAATGTCCTGCGAACCACAGAATTCCTGTATCCAAAAACGGTTCAGGAAAAACGCGCCTACCGTGTGAACGAGAACTTTTATCCCACATCCGTTTACTTGCTATTTGGTTCATACCTTTTAGCCGGGTGTATCATTTACATTATTCCAGGAATAAAGTCAATTTACGAGTATCTGAGATATGCAGAGGAGTTCTCCTATGAGACACCTTTTTGGGTGGCACATCCATTCGACTACCACAGCAAGATGCGCTATGGTCTGGTGTACTTTAGTGAATTCTGGGGTGGGCATCTGTGTGTGTGTTCGAATGTTGGAATTGACGTTGTCATGTGTTGTTTGTCCAGGCAAATGTCGATGCATTTCAAATATATCGGCCAGCAGATTGAGTGGTATCAGCCGACTGGCAAGGCGGAGGATAGTGCTTTCCTTGGCAAACTAATTGAACGGCATCAGCTTATATTGAAGTGAGCCAATAATACTCAAGCTATCTGGGTGGGAATTGTATTTTTCTTGCTCGCCAACAGCTTGTGTTTGGATTTGAACGAGATTTTTGGTGTCTCGCTGGTGTTCAATTTCCTATCGTCGTCAGGCATCATTTGCTTGGCAGCGTTTCAGGTTACCATCGAGGGACCTGGACTTGAGTTTACAAAGTTCTTACTGTTGCTCATATCAGCACTAGGGCAGTTGTTTATCGTTTGTTATTTCGGGGATGAACTGATTGCATGTGTAAGACGGAGTGACAACGTTGTATAAAGAGTTATAAAGTTTTCTGCATTTTTTCCAGAGCGTCAACATATGTGAATCGGTGTACAATCACCCTTGGTACAGAGGCAGTGTCTCATACAGGAAACAATTGGTGATTTTAATAATACGGTGCCAGAAACCAGCAACACTTATTGCAAAAGGATTTTCTATTGTCTCGCTAGTTACTTTTAAGCAGGTAAAGCTTTAATCTGGTATAAGGAGATTTTTTGTACATTAATCAACTTTTAGGTTACTAGCATGTCCTACAGAGTGTTCGCCTTATTAAATACTTTCCATAGTGGGGACTAGGGTTTTGAGAAGAATGGAGATGAGTGATGCTAAATTTTGGGACGGTTTTGGAGTTGAAAGTGAGATTTGCTATAGCAAAGGGGGCGATACTAAAGTTTGTAGAACGTACGACAAACCATTTTGGAATTGTTTCATAATTACATACTAACGAAATAAAGAGCTACTTTACTGTGGCTTTGAACGTTACCAACTTCTGTAGATTGCGAGTACCTACCCTTGAACCTCTTTTTTTTTAGTTCATCTAGGTCTATTGATCGTGTTCTACCAGACGGTGTTTGGAGTTCGAAACACTAAACCATTCCGACAAACAAATCGTTTGAGAAGATACTTATACGAATTTTATGAGCTGTATGATTAATGTGTACATTAACTTTGATTGAATGGTTCATGATGCTTCAGGAAGAACAAATGACGGTGGATACCCGGAAACTTAGTCTGGAGAATTAGAAGTAATGTAGAACAAAATATAAATCATTCCACTCATCTTATAATAAGTAAGTACTAACAATGAAGTTTATCGATGAAGACAAGACAAAAGAAATCAAATTAGTTAAATCGAAGGTTAAACGGTGGTGCATGCGATTACATGAAAACATACATTTCTCACTTAGCCTAGGCCTACAAAATCCTACTCTCCATCTCCACTTCGGTGACCACTGGGTGTCTAGTACACATATTGATCGGTGTTGCACCCGCAACAAATCTTGTGCGTATGGGGACATACGCACATTCCTCGGTCCATACGCCGCACATATACATTACACGCGTAGATACTACTGTATCACCAAATCACTGTGCACTGGCATATCGTAATATCATTGCCATAGTGATCAATTAAAATAGACGCAACCCAATCGATATCAAATGTCGATACACTTTCCATTGAACTTTCGAACTACACGGTCAAGAAAATTAAATATACAGTCCACTCAAAGGTATAGTTTTATTGAAAGTTTAGAATCTAGAAGCTTCTTCCAAATACCACATTTGGCGACGAAGCATATGCAAGTTTCCTCCAAATACCACATTTGGCAGCGAAACATATGGTCCTTCTAAACCGGATAAAGATTCAGTCAAAAACAAATTAATGCGATTATATTGGATTTTCGGACAATTGTCATCGTGGGAATTCGTCAATTAATGGTTCGACTGTACAATCAGCATAGCAGAATCAGCCAAGATATCAGGTGCGTTGTTTCATATATTTATATAAACTATTAAAAACATAAAATAAATAATATAAGTAGAGGATTGAATCATATCGTCTTTGTTGTTCGTTGATTTTTGATAAAAATGAGTAAACAAAAAATAAGTGTGTAAGCAGAAACTATTCTCAATTATCATACGGATATTGAAAGTGAATATAAAGAATTCAGTTCGCACAAGGATAGAAGTCAATCGGTTCATGAAATATCCTTGCGTCTGAAAGAACTTGAAAGTTTATTTGTAGAGGTTAAATCATTGCACCTAAAAATTCTTAGTGCTCCATCCGAAGACGCGAAAACGGTATGTATTCAAGGTGAAACATTTTTCAAGATCAAACAGCTTTATTTCTCGTACTCTTCAGAGTTAAAAACGAAGCAAGACGAGCAATCTTTCAAGAACAATACAACGATTTCATCACAACCAATTGAATTTAAATTAAAAAACATAAAAATTCCCTGCTTTGCAGGAAACTACAGTTCCGGGCCAGAATTTAGAAGCATCTTTGAAAGTGTTGTGCATAATAATGGTTCTCTGTCAGACGTACAGCGCTTTCATTACTTGAAATCAAACGTATCAGATGAGGCCGCTAGGCTTCTCCAGCACTTTTCCATAGAAGGGAAGAATTATAAATCCGCGTGGCAAATTTTGACGGATAGGTACGAACACAGAAGGTTGCTCGTAAATTGTCAATTGCACCTTTTAATCGGCCAACCTAATCTTGCGATAGAAACAGAAAACGGCTTGAAATCTATCCTCGATACATCAAATGAATGTTTAGAATCCTTAAAAAATCTCAAGGTACCAGTGGAGCACTGGGACGTTATCGTTATATATCTATTGGTTCAAAGACTTCCATTAAAAACACAAGGCCTTTGGGAAGAACACATCGGCTCTCTCAAAACCTTGCCAGAATATTCGACGTTTACTGAGTTTCTCGCCAATAGATATAGGACTTTGGAAGCAATCGTCCAAGGATCCTCTCACTCAAGAGTATCTAACATATCATCTCAATTCAAACCTAGTCGGAAGGTGAACACCTTTCACGAAAATGCATACAGGGTCAGCTTGTCCATTATGCCAAAGCTAGCATGTCATGCGAAAATGTGCAAAATTTCTGACTTTTAGTGCACAGACGTTTTGAAGCAGCAAAACGCCTTCGGTGCTGTCTAAACTGTCTGTCAATAGGACATGCGAAGGCTAATTGCCCCAATACACATTCGTGCGCATACTGCAAACAGCAGCACCATAGCTTACTTCACTTCTCACAAGGAAGCAACAGCGATTCCCCGCCGAATCGAAACGAACCGTCACAAGGTTCACATGATCAACATTATACACAACTTGATACTTCAGCGCAATTTATCGACAGGAACAACGCTAATCCGTTCAAAAGAATCACACCGTCAACAGTAGTTGCCTCTTATCACCCTAAGCCGATGTCAGCATCATTGTCCTTTAACACCCACATATCAAACAAATCGACTGTTCTACTTGCAACAGCTATAGTTCGTGCTTTTACCAAGGACAGCCATCATACTACTCTTAGGGCACTAATCGATCCTGGGTCGGAAGCATCATCCATCTCGGAATCGGTAGTTCAACTTTTATGTCTAGAAAGGACTAAATCAACCGTAGATGTCTGTGGTCTAGGGGATGCAAGGGCATGTGTTTCGAAACACAAGGTGCAACTGGAACTCTTTTCCTTGTACAATGAATCCTTTGGTGTAAAGATACATGCACATGTCCTTCCTCGTCTAACTGCTGTACTTCCAACCAAAAGGGTCCAACAAGGAGACTGGACCCATATCAAAAATATTCAACTTGCCGATCCGCAGTTTCACCTACCAGGAAAAATAGATTTGCTGTTGGGTAGTGATGTGTATCCCACCGTTCTATTTGAGGGGGTAAAAAAGGGTCCTCTCGGAACACCTATAGCGCAACAAACTGGTTTTGGGTGGGTCATATCGGGAGGTTCGCAGGTACAAGAAGAAACCGTAAGGGTACTGTACAACACAACCAACGATCTGGACGCAACACTGAGGCTATTCTGAGAGATAGAGGAAGCTCCGTATCAGAAAGTCGTATCTATGGAAGACGAACAGTGCGAACGACATTACTCTCGAACATACAAGAAATGTCCAGATGGCAGGTATCTGGTCTCGTTGCCGTTTAAGGAAGGTAAGAGACCACATTTAGGGTTATCAAAATCGAGAGCTGCTTCCCGCTTCTTTCAATTGGAGCGGCGTTTTAAAGCAAACACACGCTTTCATGATGAATATTCGAGATGCATGGCCGAGTATATAAACCTTGGTCATATGAAGGAGATTGACCATGCATCTGCCATTTTCTCTGACTCTTACTTCATTCCCCATCACGCGGTGATCAAGGAGTCAAGTTCAACAACAAAGCTACGAATTGTGTTCGATGCGTCATGTCCTACCTCCGATGGTTCATCCTTAAATAGTCATCTCCTAGTTGGTCCAAGACTCCAGTCCGATCTTCTCAACCTTGTACTGCAGTTTCGTCGTTATCATATCGGATTTGTAGCTGATATTAAGAAAATGTATCGACAAAGTTGGATTCATCCTGAAGACTCTAGGTACCAACTAATTTTGTGGAGAAGTGAGGCCGACAAACCTTTGAAGACATACGCATTGCAAACGGTAACATTCGGCGTGTCACCAGCACCATTTTTAGCGGTTAGGACATTGCATCAACCTCGCGTCAGATCAAAGGGAAACGTACCCTATTGCATCGGAAATCACCAAGCGATATATGTTCGTCGACGACCTAATTTACGGATCAGATTCAGTCACTGAAGCTATTCTTGTTCAAAAGCAACTTACTGCAATGCTTAAACTTGGGGGCTTTGAACTTTGTAAGTGGGTCAGCAATTCGGAAGAATTCCTTTCTCACATTGGCAACGAGCTTTGTGAGGTTGACATACCTCTCTCGTTTAATGAACAAATTTGATTTAAAACCTTAGGCATTCAGTGGAATCCCGCCAAAGACAGTTTTAGTTTCAAGGTTAGCATGATGACGTCACATGATAAAGCTACCAAACGTACAGTTCTCTCCGTTATCGCTCGGCTGTTCGATCCATTAGGATGGATTTCACCTTGCATAATTTCTACCAAGTTAATCCTTCAACAGCTCTGGAAGACAGAAGTAGCATGGGACGATGAGTTGCCCAATGAAGTAAATAAGGTGTGGACCAAACTTCGCAATGATATGCCGTCACTTGAGAAGTTAGAAATTCCGCGCTGGATGTTTACGAACTCAAAATCCACGGTTGAAATTCACGGTTTCAGTGACGCATCTGAGAAGGCATACGTGGCAGCCGTTTATTTAAGGGTTTTGAACAATCAAGAATCCAAAACGAATCTACTTCTGGCTAAAACGAAAGTAGCGCCCTTGAAGAAAAAAACATTAGCTCGACTAGAACTTTGCGGAGCTGGCAAAATTGTTGTCCTTTGTTGTCAGAAAGATGGAACTGAAAGAATGTAATGTACTTGCTTGGTGCGACTTTAAAATCGTTTTAGCTTGGATTCAAGGTTCACCAAACTCTCGTACGACCTTTGTAGGGAATCGGATCGCTGAGATACAGGAACTTACAAATTCCAACATTTGGCGTCACATAGCCTCAAAAGATAACCCAGCTGATCTAGCATCGAGAGGAATATCTCCGTCCGAAATCATGTATGCTTCGCTATGGTGGCACGGACCAACATTTCTCAACCAATTTGATGCTAAATTGTATCCAAGGGATTGCATCGAAGAGACAGATTTGGAAGCAAAGAAGAAAACGTCGGTCGTCATGACAAACCTAGTAACTAACCAATCAATCCTATGTAATCACACACCCACATCTTTAGTACATGTTTTGTCTCATTTTGTAAAGTTTCAGCAGAAACCATATTTTAACAGGTTTTCTTCATTGCAAAGAATGAAAAGGGTCACAGCATATTGCTTAAGATTCATTTCGAACCTCAACAATCCAACTCAAAGGCAGCTTGGGTATCTATCCGCAAACGAGCTTTCGAAATCTATGAATGTTCTTATTAAAGCTACACAGGCAGAGTCATTCGCTGAAGACATATCCATTTTGCGTACAAACTCACCACTTAAGAAAAGCGGATTACAGCGTTTGCTCCCATTTTTAGACGACGAAGGGATCCTTCGTGTGGGAGGGCGTCTGGAAAACGCTAAATTGCCGTATTCTCAAGCACATCCCATCATCCTTCCGGGAAACCATGCATTCATCAAACTTCTTATCCATAACGTTCACATAAATTGTTGTCATGGAGGACAGCAAGTAATGCTAGCCACGTTAAAGAGTACTTACTGGGTAACTAATCGCAAAACATATGTTAAACAGTGAATTTTTAAATGCTTACCCTGATATAGGCAACGTGCTAGTCAGTCTACTCAAAAAATGGGGCAACTACCTTCCTTGCGGGTTGAAATAGCTCGGCCATTCCTAAACTCGGGTGTTGATTTCGCTGGGCCTGTCTTACTGAAGGCATGGAAAGGCAAATGCAACAGGATTACTAAGGCTTACATCGCAATTTTCGTTTGCTTTTGTACAAGGGCAGTAGATTTGGAGTTAGTCAGCGACTACACTGCATCAGCCTTTTTAGCAGCCTTCCGCAGGTTCACCGCTCGGCGCGGGGTATGTGCGATTGCGGAACGAATTTCAAGGGAGCAGCAAACGTAATGGCAACAGAGCAAAACCATTTTTGCAAACAATGGAATGAAGAGGTCGCAGCTAGTCTTGCGATGCAAGGCACCAATTGGTTTTTTAATCCACCGGCGGCACCACATTTCGGCGGATTGTGGGAGGCAGGTGTCAAATCCATGAAGCATCATCTTCGACGAATAATCGGGAAGAACAGTTTGACTTTCGAGGAATACGCCACGTTGCTCAGCCAAGTGGAAGCAGTTCTCGATTCCAGACCGCTTTGTCCTGTCACAAGCGACCCAGAAGATCTTCGATGTCTTACACCGGGTCACTTCCTAATCGGATCTGCAATAAATACTATTCCGGAAGGGGATATAACGAGATTAAAGATAACGTATCTCGATAGATGGCAAATAATACAGCGTATCTATCAAGATTTTTGGAAAGTTTGGAGATCTGAATACTTCTCTCGCTTACAGCAGCGCCCTAAATGGCTTGATCAACAGCAAAACATCGAGGTGGACGATTTAGTGCTCATCAAATATGACCAAGCACCACCAACATTATGGGTTCTCGGTCGTATCATCGAATCTCATCCAGGAAAAGATGGCTTAACGCGCGTAGTCACTATTCGGACTCAAACCTCAACATTTAAACGTCCTATCTCGAAAATCTGCAAGCTTCCTATTACCCAAAATGAAATATCGTAAGAATCCTTTTCGAACTTTATTTAACGTACAATCCTCTACATAACCATAATCACACATATTATTTTCTAACCTTATAAATATATGAACAACATTAACTACCTTTTCCTTTGCATGAGCTGATTAACATCGATGACTACGAAACTTGGAATCTATACAACCCCGCAGCTTTCATAAACACCGACCGGCACCATCATCCATGATCCACCCCTACACATGCAAGAATCAGGAGGTCGGCAGGATGTTGCACCCGCAACAAATCCTGTGCGTATGGGGACATACGCACATTCCTCGGTCCATACGCCGCACATATACATTACACGCGTAGATACTACTGTAAGTTAACACCGAATACGTTCACCGCGCATGTAGAAACCCGAAGCTCAACATCGCTTCCCATGAGTCTGCCGCGCATTGAGAAACCCGAAGCTCAACATTCGCTTCCCATGAGTCTGGCATGGATACCGCTGACTGTGCGTCTATGTTGTACCGAACACGATTCGTCGTCATCGCTGAACCCGCATTCCGTCACGTACGGAAAAGTACCTGCGGGAGCATGCTGTCGCTGGATGATCTACTCAAAGAGCATTAAGTTGTATTTAAGCATTAGATTTTAAGTAATTCAGCTCAGTTGTTATTCACATTTTTTGTAGGCAGAATCCCTGCCAATCGGTTTGATAAATAAATAAAGTTTTTTTTAAAATAAAATTGGGTAAAGTAATTTAATTGGCGCCCGAGCAGGGACCGGTATTTGTCGTCGGAATAGTTGTGCCAGTGACCTCAAGTAGTTCGCGTGCCGCCTTGCAAAGAAAGTTTAAAGAGCCAATGACCTCAAGTAGCTCTCGTGCTCTCGCGAATTTGTGCCAGTGACCTCAAATAGTACAAGTGCCGCTTCGCAAAGAAACTTTAAAGAGCCAGTGACCTTAAGTAGCTCCCGCGCTCTCGCGAATTTATGCCAGTGGCCTCAAGTAGCTCCCTTGCGTTCGCCGAAATTTGCAAACCTTCGATAAATACCGGTTTCCAAAAAAATAAAAAATAAAAAACAAAAGTAGTGAAGTTACCAAAAATAACAGTGCATTTAAGTTTGAAAAAATAACAGTGCATTTATATGCAATAAAAATTTAACAGTGAAACCATAAGAAGTGAATAATAGTGTATTCAAAGACGTTCACCATCATCGCTAGCAGGTTGTAAGAATTTCCTCTAGTGAACCCGCATTAGGAGTCAACGAGGGATCCCGAGTCACCGCAAAGAAACAGCGGGCAAAAAAGAATCAATCCCAGTGACTAGCGTGGAGATGTGGCGTCTCATGTAAGATTAGTAAATAAGAAAAATAAATTCAAAATAAAATCTTAGAAATTTGAAGAAAAAATTGGTGAACCAGAATTTGTGAATTAAAAATAAAGTTTAAACAAGTTTTAAGAAAAAAGTTATCGAATAAGAAATATAAATTGATATCATACAAATTTGAAGAAAAATAAGTGAATTAAAAGGAAAAGATATAAAATAAAGATCAAACAAATTTTAAGAAAAATTTGAAAAAGAAAATATAAAAAAAAATTTTTTTTACAAAAAATATATAAATTGAAAATAAAGAAGACTAGCGAATAAGAAGTATATTGGGAAAAGGTTATTGAAATCCCAAAAGCACATTACAAAAAGAAAAATTTATATATTACTATCGAATTTTAGTTATAAGAGTTATTACAAATCATTTTAGTATTATATACGTAAATTTCATAATTTCTACTAGTAAATACAAAGCATTCATTTACAATGCCTACTACTCGATCAGGGAACTAGGGAGCTAGTGGCAGTCAGCCTGCTCCAAGTGAAGTAAATCCTAGTTCCTCAATTATTCATAACCCTAATCCAACTCCCTTAGTTCAAATTCCATCCGACCATAATGCCTCATACCAATCCACTTCTTCTCATGTTGACGCAACTAATGAAGTAAGGTCAACTCCAGCATTGGATACAGTTGTTTCATCAATCGTTCAAAGAATACTCGAAAAACAAGGTCGTAGCATAATTGAGAGCGTACTTAATCCTAACGCGGAGCAGTTGAAGGGCTCCGACCAAACCATATCACCCGAGTTTATGAATAGATTAGATGATATGGATAAGATACCGGATATAGTCCGTTGTCTAAGAAACTTTTCAGGCGATCCCGCAGAATTTTCCTCTTGGAAAAAGAGCGTTGATCGTGTCTTACAACTTTATGAACCGATTAGGGGTACACCGAAATATTTTGGCATACTCAGTGTCATACGCAATAAGATTATCGGCCAAGCCGATGCTGCTTTAGAGTCCTACAATACTCCACTAAACTGGCATAATATCTTACGGTGTTTAGCCATGCATTACGCGGACAAACGCGACGTGACAACATTGGAATGCCAAATGACGTCGCTTGTCCAAGGCAATAAAAGCATCCAGGAGTATTACCAAGTAATATACTCACATCTTTCATTAATCCTCAACAAGCTCTCATGCATGGACATTGGTTCTGAATCCATGAGCTTACTAACCCAAACCTACAGAGACAAAGCTTTGGATACGTTTATCCGAGGACTTAGAGGAGACTTGCCTAGGCTTCTGGGAATAAAAGAACCTGTAGACCTCCCTCGGGCGTTGCACCTCTGCCTGAAATTAGAAAACGAAAATTTCAGGGCCAATCACGCCTATAGCAATCAGGGAACGTTAAAGAAACCGCATCATCGGTACTCATCTTTCACCCCTCAGAGGCACAACAAGCCACCAACACAACCTCATTTTAGCAGACCTATGTATTCCCAACAACCTTTCCGACCACCCCAACTACAGTCGAATCAGGAATCGGGAAACAACCCAAATTACGCTCAACGTCAGGCCTTTAATCAAAACCCCATTAACGTATGATTTTCGCAGCCAGGTCCACCAATAAAGAGGGAACACATAACTCAAGGACCCAGTATTCAGGCTAGGGACGTTCACAACCAAAATCGTCAAAGGTTCAATACCACCTTCGGAAGAAACAGGGCACCTGTACATCAAAGTTCCCAAAGACAACAACCTAATTTCCACATTGATTCAACTGAGGACGAGCTGAGTGCATACTACCAAAATTGAAGCCTTGAGGAAGAGCAACCCGAACAAGAATTTGATGATTACCTTGGTAGTACGGATGAGCCCTCTTGTTCTACTGAACCCATCGGCTCAGAGCTAGAACATTGTGACATTAATTTTTTAGGCTAAACGACTCTTCCTTGCCCTATTTTGAGTGCAAGATAAAGAGTGGCGATATGTTAAAATTTCTGATTGATACAGGTTCCTCTAAAAATTACATTCAGCCATATCTTGTCGAACATCCTTTGCAGAATAAACAACGTTTCTTTGCTAAATCTATAGCGGGAGATATTGAAATAACCCAGCATACATTGATTAATCTCTTTAATCTCAAAAACATAAGCCTTAAATTCTTTCTTTTGCCGACTTTGAAGACCTTTCACGGTATCCTTGGCAATGATAGTTTTAGAGAACTATCGGCTGTCATACACACAAAGGATAGTTCTATGACAATTCTGAATTCCATCAAAATTAGAATCAGACAGTTAAGCTCTCCGTCGGTAAACGCACTCAACATTAAAACTAACAAAATGACAATAGCACAACAAAATCTCCTAAGCTCAGTCGTTAATCGTTTCCAAAATTTATTCTCTGAACCTGATGAGAAGCTTACTTTCACGACGAAAGTCGAAGGAGAAATTCGGACTTCGACTGACTCATCTGTTTATAGTAAATATTACCCATTCCCTATGTCTCTCAAATCAGAAGTTGAGAAACAGATTCAAAAGCTGTTAGAGGACGTAATCATTAGGCCCTCAAGATCGCCCTACAATTCACCGGTGTGGATTGTACCAAAGAAACCGGGCTCTACAGGTACAAAACAGTATCGGATGGTGATCGATTATAGGAAGCTAAATAGTGTTACTATAGCCGATCGATATCCCATTCCGGAAATCAATGAAGTGCTTGCGCAGCTTGGTAGAAACAAGTATTTTACTGTCCTTGATTTAAAAAGTGGTTTCCATCAGATTCCCTTAAAAGAATCTGATGTCGAGAAAACAGCTTTTTCTATAAACAATGGAAAGTATGAATTTACAAGACTTCCGTTTGGCCTTAAGAACGCGCCATCAATTTTCCAAAGGGCACCCGATGACATCCTTCGAGACCATATAGGTAAAACTTGCTACGTCTATATCGATGATATAGTTATATTTAGCAAGAGTGAGGAAGAACATGCCCAGCACATAGAAGACATTTTCAGAACACTTTCTGATTCTTATATGAAAGTGCATCTTGATAAATGTCATTTCTTTAAGCAGGAAGTAGAATTCTTGGGTTTTATCATTTCATCTGATGGAATAAAAACCAACCCCACAAAAATCGAGACAACCCAGAAATTTCCATTACCACAAACTCTGAGAGACCTGCGTTCTTTTCTTGGCCTGTCAGGCTACTATCGCCGCTTTGTCAAGGATTATGCAAAGCTTGCGAAGCCCCTAACAGCCCTTTTAAGAGGGGAGGAAGGACGTACATATTTCCAAAAACCAATCCGCTAAAAAACTAATTTTTCTCGACTCCACCGCAATAGACTCTTTCAATAAATTAAAAGCTTCTCTCATCTCTAAAGACCTAATGTTATCACACCCGAAATTTAGTAAACCATTCGAGCTGACCACAGACGCATCCAACTTCGCCATTGGTGCTGTTCTGTCGCAAGAAGGGAAGCCAATCACTTTCATTTCAAGAACGCTTAGTTCAACTGAGGAGAACTACGCGACGAACGAGAAGGAAATAATAGCCATTATATGGGCTCTGAGCTCATTGGGTAATTACCTGTACGGTTCCGCGCACGTTAAGATTTACACTGACCACCAGCCTCTCACTTACGCACTTAGTAGTAAATATAATAATAGTAAGATGAAGCGGTGGAAGGCAATTCTAGAGGAACATAACTATGAATTGCAGTATAAGCCCGGCAGAAGCAACATCGTTGCGGATGCACTTTCTCGACCTCGTCAAACGTCAAAAATAAATTCCCTAACACCTACAATCCACAGTGACGAAAGCTCGTCACAAAATCTTATCTCAAGCATTGAAGTACCCATCAATGCTTTCAAAAACCAAATACTTCTCCAGATTGGTACAGTCTCTGACCACAAATTCGAAATAGTATTCCCTACATACCATCGACATACGGTAATCGAACCTGATTACAACTCAGTGAAACTTAAGGAAATCTTTAAAAAATTCCTTAACTCTTCGGTCATTAACGCCATAAAAACTGAAGAACATGTCATGGGTATGATACAGGAAATCTATCAAGATAATTTCAGTAATTATAAAATAAGGTTTACACAGATGCAAGTAACAGATGTGATTAGTGAGCAAGAACAGGAGAACATCATTATCCAAACTCACCGGCGAGCACATAGAAATGAAAAAGAAAACAGAATCCAGATCCTCGACAAATATTACTTTCCAGCAATGAGAAGCAAGATTGAAAGGATTATCAGATCATGCACTGTCTGCAAAGAAAATAAGTACGATCGTCATCCAAATAAACCTGAGATACAGGCGACACCAATTCCACAATACCCAGGACACATCGTCCATCTCGATATTTTCCTAACAGAAGGCAAAACAGTTCTGACGGCTATCGACAAATTTTCTAGTATGCTCAAGTCAAAATTCTCAAATCTAGAGCCTCGGAAGAAGTAAAACAGCCCCTTAAAGAAATCCTCCTTTCATTCGGTATTCCAGAAACAATAGTGGTCGACAACGAAAAATCTTTCAGTTCAGCATCCATTAGCTTCATGATCGAAGACGAACTCGGAATCAAAATGTTTAAAACACCACCGTATACTAGTTCAGTTAATGGACAGGTGGAACGTTCTCATTCCACACTTATAGAAATAATGAGATGTCTACGAACCAATAAGACACACCGATCCTTCACGGAACTTTTAGAAAAAGCAGTAATCGAATACAACTACTCTGTACATTCGGTAACAGGAAAAAAACCAGTAGAAGTTTTCTTTGGCAGAATAGTAAGCTCTAATCCTGCTTTATAGAGAAAGCCCGTCAAGAAAACATTGACAAAATTAAATCTAAACAAGCCCTCGATCTCACGACTCATAATAAAAATAGGCAACCGATCAAAGAATATGCACCAGGAGACATCGTCTACGTTAGTAAAAATAAAAGAATAGGCTCTAAACTCTCTTCGAGATACCAAAAGGAGATCGTAGCCAAAAACCAAACAACTACCATTATAACCCAATAAGGCAAAACTGTTCATAAATCGCATATAAAAAACTAAAACCCTTATTTTCAGATTTTTTATCGCAGCTTGCGCTGCCGACGTCCGAATCCTAGACTACTCTAATTCGCAGCTAGTTACCATCAATAAAGGAAATGCAAGAATACAGTCCGGAACATTCAAAATTATTCATGTCATCGACCTGGAACAGTATCAGGAAATAGTAGATAAAGTCGAAGAAAAGCTTACGGAAAACGTCAACTCAGGCAATCCCATCCTTCCTTTCCTAATAACTGAAATTTCCCAAATCCGTTCCCACCTTAATAGACTTATACCAAAAAACCGAACTAAACGGTCACTCGATTTTTTGGGTACCACCTGGAAATTTATTGCGGGAAGCCCTGATCGACATGATTTTGAAATAATTAAAGAAAAAATAAACAACGTATTGACTAATAACAACAATCAAGTTGTAATAAATAAAATGTTAATTGAAAAAATAAAGGAAATGACGAATGTTACAAATAGTTTAAGCAAACACATAGAATTTAGTGAAAAATATAAAGAAGAATTAGCATTGAAAATTAAGTTACAATTAGGAATCATTAAAGAAGAAATAATTAATATAGAATATGCATTGCATTGGGCGAAAGCCAATATTGTTAACACATATATTCTTTCCAATTTAGAAATAAGTAAAGTTGAAGAAATGTTGAATAAGGAAGAAATGCCCTATGTTAATATTATAGAAGCACTAGAATTTGCACAAATAAAGATTGCCACAAATAACTCCTTAATCCTGTATATACTTAGCCTACCAACTACCACTTTAGAATCTTGTCGGTCAATTGTAATTAAACCTGTTAAGAAAGGTAAAATTATTAACAAAATTAGTTACGAAAATGTTCTTGAATGTAAAAGTAAAATTTATGGGGTAAAATCCCCTTGTAAAACATTTGATAAATTGTCCATATGTCATCACAATAGTATAATAGATATAAGCAATTCTTCCTGTATACCCAACCTACTAAAGAGTCGTGCTCCCAACTGTACAACGATAAATAACCAGCATATTCCAGCGTTTGCAGAAGTAACACCAGGTATCCTGTTCCTTAACCAATTTAAAGGACCCATCGAGATAGATGAAGATACAATACAGCTAGACGGCACCTTCCTTGTCCATTTCCACAATACATCAATAAGAATTCGAGACCAGGTTTTTAAGTCATCTGAAATAACCACATACAAACCCTTGCCGGCCATCCTGCAACCAGCCTCCGAACCAGAAAGGGCTGAAGAGTTATTGTCGCTGCAAATGATGAAAGAACTCCACATTAACAATACGCAGTACATCGAATTATTGGAAACTCGGAACAAGTTAAATACAATGGCTGTTTTCGGTACATCAATCCTACTGGTCGTATTAGCCCTCTTCACCATTCATAAACTCAGAAGAAGAATTAAATTCCCAGTTACAAGAACAATAACACCAATAACAACACAGAGCAGTCCAGAAGCGGAAACAAGTGCTACAACATCTGCACAATTGGAACACCCTGTAAAACCATCTCAACGTGTAAGCGAAATACCATTTTTTTAATATCTTCTGGCAAACGGGGACGTCTGCGTTTAAGAGGGGAGGAGTTAACACTGAATACGTTCACCGCGCATGTAGAAACCCGAAGCTCAACATCGCTTCCCATGAGTCTGCCGCGCATGGAGAAACCCGAAGCTCAACATTCGCTTCCTATGAGTCTGGCATGGATACCGCTGACTGTGCGTCTATGTTGTACCGAACATGATTCGTCGTCATCGCTGAACCCGCATTCCGTCACGTACGGAAAAGTACCTGCGGGAGCATGCTGTCGCTGGATGATCTACTCAATGAGCATTAAGTTGTATTTAAGCATTAGATTTTAAGTAATTCAGCTCAGTTGTTATTCACATTTTTTGTAGGCAGAATCCCTGCCAATCGGTTTGATAAATAAATAAAGTTTTTTTTAAAATAAAATTGGGTAAAGTAATTTAATTGGCGCCCGAGCAGGGACCGGTATTTGTCGTCGGAATAGTTGTGCCAGTGACCTCAAGTAGTTCGCGTGCCGCCTTGCAAAGAAAGTTTAAAGAGCCAATGACCTCAAGTAGCTCTCGTGCTCTCGCGAATTTGTGCCAGTGACCTCAAATAGTACAAGTGCCGCTTCGCAAAGAAACTTTAAAGAGCCAGTGACCTTAAGTAGCTCCCGCGCTCTCGCGAATTTATGCCAGTGGCCTCAAGTAGCTCCCTTGCGTTCGCCGAAATTTGCAAACCTTCGATAAATACCGGTTTCCAAAAAAATAAAAAATAAAAAACAAAAGTAGTGAAGTTACCAAAAATAACAGTGCATTTAAGTTTGAAAAAATAACAGTGCATTTATATGCAATAAAAATTTAACAGTGAAACCATAAGAAGTGAATAATAGTGTATTCAAAGACGTTCACCATCATCGCTAGCAGGTTGTAAGAATTTCCTCTAGTGAACCCGCATTAGGAGTCAACGAGGGATCCCGAGTCACCGCAAAGAAACAGCGGGCAAAAAAGAATCAATCCCAGTGACTAGCGTGGAGATGTGGCGTCTCATGTAAGATTAGTAAATAAGAAAAATAAATTCAAAATAAAATCTTAGAAATTTGAAGAAAAAATTGGTGAACCAGAATTTGTGAATTAAAAATAAAGTTTAAACAAGTTTTAAGAAAAAAGTTATCGAATAAGAAATATAAATTGATATCATACAAATTTGAAGAAAAATAAGTGAATTAAAAGGAAAAGATATAAAATAAAGATCAAACAAATTTTAAGAAAAATTTGAAAAAGAAAATATAAAAAATTTTTTTTTTTACAAAAAATATATAAATTGAAAATAAAGAAGACTAGCGAATAAGAAGTATATTGGGAAAAGGTTATTGAAATCCCAAAAGCACATTACAAAAAGAAAAATTTATATATTACTATCGAATTTTAGTTATAAGAGTTATTACAAATCATTTTAGTATTATATACGTAAATTTCATAATTTCTACTAGTAAATACAAAGCATTCATTTACAATGCCTACTACTCGATCAGGGAACTAGGGAGCCAGTGGCAGTCAGCCTGCTCCAAGTGAAGTAAATCCTAGTTCCTCAATTATTCATAACCCTAATCCAACTCCCTTAGTTCAAATTCCATCCGACCATAATGCCTCATACCAATCCACTTCTTCTCATGTTGACGCAACTAATGAAGTAAGGTCAACTCCAGCATTGGATACGCGAACGTGACGTCGCTTGTCCAAGGCAATAAAAGCATCCAGGAGTATTACCAAGTAATATACTCACATCTTTCATTAATCCTCAACAAGCTCTCATGCATGGACATTGGTTCTGAATCCATGAGCTTACTAACCCAAACCTACAGAGACAAAGCTTTGGATACGTTTATCCGAGGACTTAGAGGAGACTTGCCTAGGCTTCTGGGAATAAAAGAACCTGTAGACCTCCCTCGGGCGTTGCACCTCTGCCTGAAATTAGAAAACGAAAATTTCAGGGCCAATCACGCCTATAGCAATCAGGGAACGTTAAAGAAACCGCATCATCGGTACTCATCTTTCACCCCTCAGAGGCACAACAAGCCACCAACACAACCTCATTTTAGCAGACCTATGTATTCCCAACAACCTTTCCGACCACCCCAACTACAGTCGAATCAGGAATCGGGAAACAACCCAAATTACGCTCAACGTCAGGCCTTTAATCAAAACCCCAATAACGTATGATTTTCGCAGCCAGGTCCACCAATAAAGAGGGAACACATAACTCAAGGACCCAGTATTCAGGCTAGGGACGTTCACAACCAAAATCGTCAAAGGTTCAATACCACCTTCGGAAGAAACAGGGCACCTGTACATCAAAGTTCCCAAAGACAACAACCTAATTTCCACATTGATTCAACTGAGGACGAGCTGAGTGCATACTACCAAAATTGAAGCCTTGAGGAAGAGCAACCCGAACAAGAATTTGATGATTACCTTGGTAGTACGGATGAGCCCTCTTGTTCTACTGAACCCATCGGCTCAGAGCTAGAACATTGTGACATTAATTTTTTAGGCTAAACGACTCTTCCTTGCCCTATTTTGAGTGCAAGATAAAGAGTGGCGATATGTTAAAATTTCTGATTGATACAGGTTCCTCTAAAAATTACATTCAGCCATATCTTGTCGAACATCCTTTGCAGAATAAACAACGTTTCTTTGCTAAATCTATAGCGGGAGATATTGAAATAACCCAGCATACATTGATTAATCTCTTTAATCTCAAAAACATAAGCCTTAAATTCTTTCTTTTGCCGACTTTGAAGACCTTTCACGGTATCCTTGGCAATGATAGTTTTAGAGAACTATCGGCTGTCATACACACAAAGGATAGTTCTATGACAATTCTGAATTCCATCAAAATTAGAATCAGACAGTTAAGCTCTCCGTCGGTAAACGCACTCAACATTAAAACTAACAAAATGACAATAGCACAACAAAATCTCCTAAGCTCAGTCGTTAATCGTTTCCAAAATTTATTCTCTGAACCTGATGAGAAGCTTACTTTCACGACGAAAGTCGAAGGAGAAATTCGGACTTCGACTGACTCATCTGTTTATAGTAAATATTACCCATTCCCTATGTCTCTCAAATCAGAAGTTGAGAAACAGATTCAAAAGCTGTTAGAGGACGTAATCATTAGGCCCTCAAGATCGCCCTACAATTCACCGGTGTGGATTGTACCAAAGAAACCGGGCTCTACAGGTACAAAACAGTATCGGATGGTGATCGATTATAGGAAGCTAAATAGTGTTACTATAGCCGATCGATATCCCATTCCGGAAATCAATGAAGTGCTTGCGCAGCTTGGTAGAAACAAGTATTTTACTGTCCTTGATTTAAAAAGTGGTTTCCATCAGATTCCCTTAAAAGAATCTGATGTCGAGAAAACAGCTTTTTCTATAAACAATGGAAAGTATGAATTTACAAGACTTCCGTTTGGCCTTAAGAACGCGCCATCAATTTTCCAAAGGGCACCCGATGACATCCTTCGAGACCATATAGGTAAAACTTGCTACGTCTATATCGATGATATAGTTATATTTAGCAAGAGTGAGGAAGAACATGCCCAGCACATAGAAGACATTTTCAGAACACTTTCTGATTCTTATATGAAAGTGCATCTTGATAAATGTCATTTCTTTAAGCAGGAAGTAGAATTCTTGGGTTTTATCATTTCATCTGATGGAATAAAAACCAACCCCACAAAAATCGAGACAACCCAGAAATTTCCATTACCACAAACTCTGAGAGACCTGCGTTCTTTTCTTGGCCTGTCAGGCTACTATCGCCGCTTTGTCAAGGATTATGCAAAGCTTGCGAAGCCCCTAACAGCCCTTTTAAGAGGGGAGGAAGGACGTACATATTTCCAAAAACCAATCCGCTAAAAAACTAATTTTTCTCGACTCCACCGCAATAGACTCTTTCAATAAATTAAAAGCTTCTCTCATCTCTAAAGACCTAATGTTATCACACCCGAAATTTAGTAAACCATTCGAGCTGACCACAGACGCATCCAACTTCGCCATTGGTGCTGTTCTGTCGCAAGAAGGGAAGCCAATCACTTTCATTTCAAGAACGCTTAGTTCAACTGAGGAGAACTACGCGACGAACGAGAAGGAAATAATAGCCATTATATGGGCTCTGAGCTCATTGGGTAATTACCTGTACGGTTCCGCGCACGTTAAGATTTACACTGACCACCAGCCTCTCACTTACGCACTTAGTAGTAAATATAATAATAGTAAGATGAAGCGGTGGAAGGCAATTCTAGAGGAACATAACTATGAATTGCAGTATAAGCCCGGCAGAAGCAACATCGTTGCGGATGCACTTTCTCGACCTCGTCAAACGTCAAAAATAAATTCCCTAACACCTACAATCCACAGTGACGAAAGCTCGTCACAAAATCTTATCTCAAGCATTGAAGTACCCATCAATGCTTTCAAAAACCAAATACTTCTCCAGATTGGTACAGTCTCTGACCACAAATTCGAAATAGTATTCCCTACATACCATCGACATACGGTAATCGAACCTGATTACAACTCAGTGAAACTTAAGGAAATCTTTAAAAAATTCCTTAACTCTTCGGTCATTAACGCCATAAAAACTGAAGAACATGTCATGGGTATGATACAGGAAATCTATCAAGATAATTTCAGTAATTATAAAATAAGGTTTACACAGATGCAAGTAACAGATGTGATTAGTGAGCAAGAACAGGAGAACATCATTATCCAAACTCACCGGCGAGCACATAGAAATGAAAAAGAAAACAGAATCCAGATCCTCGACAAATATTACTTTCCAGCAATGAGAAGCAAGATTGAAAGGATTATCAGATCATGCACTGTCTGCAAAGAAAATAAGTACGATCGTCATCCAAATAAACCTGAGATACAGGCGACACCAATTCCACAATACCCAGGACACATCGTCCATCTCGATATTTTCCTAACAGAAGGCAAAACAGTTCTGACGGCTATCGACAAATTTTCTAGTATGCTCAAGTCAAAATTCTCAAATCTAGAGCCTCGGAAGAAGTAAAACAGCCCCTTAAAGAAATCCTCCTTTCATTCGGTATTCCAGAAACAATAGTGGTCGACAACGAAAAATCTTTCAGTTCAGCATCCATTAGCTTCATGATCGAAGACGAACTCGGAATCAAAATGTTTAAAACACCACCGTATACTAGTTCAGTTAATGGACAGGTGGAACGTTTTCTTTCCACACTTATAGAAATAATGAGATGTCTACGAACCAATAAGACACACCGATCCTTCACGGAACTTTTAGAAAAAGCAGTAATCAAATACAACTACTCTGTACATTCGGTAACAGGAAAAAAACCAGTAGAAGTTTTCTTTGGCAGAATAGTAAGCTCTAATCCTGCCTTGATAGAGAAAGCCCGTCAAGAAAACATCGACAAAATTAAATCTAAACAAGCCCTCGATCTCACGACTCATAATAAAAATAGGCAACCGATCAAAGAATATGCACCAGGAGACATCGTCTACGTTAGTAAAAATAAAAGAATAGGCTCTAAACTCTCTTCGAGATACCAAAAGGAGATCGTAGCCAAAAACCAAACAACTACCATTATAACCCAATAAGGCAAAACTGTTCATAAATCGCATATAAAAAACTAAAACCCTTATTTTCAGATTTTTTATCGCAGCTTGCGCTGCCGACGTCCGAATCCTAGACTACTCTAATTCGCAGCTAGTTACCATCAATAAAGGAAATGCAAGAATACAGTCCGGAACATTCAAAATTATTCATGTCATCGACCTGGAACAGTATCAGGAAATAGTAGATAAAGTCGAAGAAAAGCTTACGGAAAACGTCAACTCAGGCAATCCCATCCTTCCTTTCCTAATAACTGAAATTTCCCAAATCCGTTCCCACCTTAATAGACTTATACCAAAAAACCGAACTAAACGGTCACTCGATTTTTTGGGTACCACCTGGAAATTTATTGCGGGAAGCCCTGATCGACATGATTTTGAAATAATTAAAGAAAAAATAAACAACGTATTGACTAATAACAACAATCAAGTTGTAATAAATAAAATGTTAATTGAAAAAATAAAGGAAATGACGAATGTTACAAATAGTTTAAGCAAACACATAGAATTTAGTGAAAAATATAAAGAAGAATTAGCATTGAAAATTAAGTTACAATTAGGAATCATTAAAGAAGAAATAATTAATATAGAATATGCATTGCATTGGGCGAAAGCCAATATTGTTAACACATATATTCTTTCCAATTTAGAAATAAGTAAAGTTGAAGAAATGTTGAATAAGGAAGAAATGCCCTATGTTAATATTATAGAAGCACTAGAATTTGCACAAATAAAGATTGCCACAAATAACTCCTTAATCCTGTATATACTTAGCCTACCAACTACCACTTTAGAATCTTGTCGGTCAATTGTAATTAAACCTGTTAAGAAAGGTAAAATTATTAACAAAATTAGTTACGAAAATGTTCTTGAATGTAAAAGTAAAATTTATGGGGTAAAATCCCCTTGTAAAACATTTGATAAATTGTCCATATGTCATCACAATAGTATAATAGATATAAGCAATTCTTCCTGTATACCCAACCTACTAAAGAGTCGTGCTCCCAACTGTACAACGATAAATAACCAGCATATTCCAGCGTTTGCAGAAGTAACACCAGGTATCCTGTTCCTTAACCAATTTAAAGGACCCATCGAGATAGATGAAGATACAATACAGCTAGACGGCACCTTCCTTGTCCATTTCCACAATACATCAATAAGAATTCGAGACCAGGTTTTTAAGTCATCTGAAATAACCACATACAAACCCTTGCCGGCCATCCTGCAACCAGCCTCCGAACCAGAAAGGGCTGAAAAGTTATTGTCGCTGCAAATGATGAAAGAACTCCACATTAACAATACGCAGTACATCGAATTATTGGAAACTCGGAACAAGTTAAATACAATGGCTGTTTTCGGTACATCAATCCTACTGGTCGTATTAGCCCTCTTCACCATTCATAAACTCAGAAGAAGAATTAAATTCCCAGTTACAAGAACAATAACACCAATAACAACACAGAGCAGTCCAGAAGCGGAAACAAGTGCTACAACATCTGCACAATTGGAACACCCTGTAAAACCATCTCAACGTGTAAGCGAAATACCATTTTTTTAATATCTTCTGGCAAACGGGGACGTCTGCGTTTAAGAGGGGAGGAGTTAACACTGAATACGTTCACCGCGCATGTAGAAACCCGAAGCTCAACATCGCTTCCCATGAGTCTGCCGCGCATGGAGAAACCCGAAGCTCAACATTCGCTTCCCATGAGTCTGGCATGGATACCGCTGACTGTGCGTCTATGTTGTACCGAACATGATTCGTCGTCATCGCTGAACCCGCATTCCGTCACGTACGGAAAAGTACCTGCGGGAGCATGCTGTCGCTGGATGATCTACTCAAATAGCATTAAGTAGTATTTAAGCATTAGATTTTAAGTAATTCAGCTCAGTTGTTATTCACATTTTTTGTAGGCAGAATCGCTGCCAATCGGTTTGATAAATAAATAAAGTTTTTTTTAAAAATAAAATTGCGTAAAGTAATTTAATTTGCATCACCAAATCACTGTGCACTGGCATATCGTAATATCATTGCCATAGTGATCAATTAAAATAGACGCAACCCAATCGATATCAAATGTCGATACACTTTCCATTGAACTTTCGAACTACACGGTCAAGAAAATTAAATATGCAGTCCACTCAAAGGTATAGTTTTATTGAAAGTTTAGAATCTAGAAGCTTCTTCCAAATACCACATTTAGCGACGAAGCATATGCAAGTTTCCTCCAAATACCACATTTGGCAGCCAAATAATCGGAGATTGGTTAACCAACCCTTTTGGAAGATTTGGGGGCAGCAAATGAGAGAGGGGTGGGAAGTGCTTTCTCGGTCACTCTCGGTTCTTCTTATTCCAGATGGCAGTGGACGAATTCCCTATATAGAGCCGGCGGTTGCATCTACAGATTCAGTTACTTACTTACTTATGTCCTCTATCCCTTGTGGGTCCTAGGGCCTCTACTATGCCTACGCGCCATCGTGTACGGTTTCTGGCAATGTTTTTTTTCCGAGGGTAGGTGAAAATCTTCAACAAGACACTATGAGGATCGACAGCGCGTGCTCATAGTAGTGTGGGACTCTTACCCACTAAAAAACCTCCTTTCAAAACAAACTTGTTTATATTTTTTTACTACAACTAAGTATTCGACTTATCAAGTAGTTTTCGTATCACGAAATAAGGACGTTTTGCAGGTACCTTCCTATTAGAAGTTCCTGCTAGCTCCGCAGTTTAGACGCGGTTACTTATCGCGCTACGTCTAAAGGTTTGATTCTTTGTAGAAGGCGTAGTAAATTTCTTTCATCCAAAACTTGGAGGACTGTAATATTAACGTGGCTTTCTAGTCGACTTTTATGTTTTCTCGCGTAGTTTTTGATTTCGTCTTCGATTGTTTTAATGCCAAGATCTCTGTGGATATCGCTATTTCTGATATACCATGGCGCATTTACAATACCTCTTAGCATTTTGTTTTCAAAAGTTTGTAAAATTTTAATATTACTTATTTTGGTACAACCCCAGAGTTGTATACCATATGTCCATACAGGCTTTAGCACTTGCTTATATAAAAGCAGTTTGTTCTCTATATTAAGCTTGGAATATTTTCCAAGTAACGAATACATTTCTTTATATTTATTTAGTTCTTTGCGTTTTGGCTTTACGTGCGTTTTCCATTTCAGCTTTGCATCAAGTGTCATTCCAAGATACTTAGCCTCGTTTGCAAACGGGATTTGAACCGAGTTTGAAAAGATCGGCAAATTATTCATTTTCCTATATGTAAAATTTACATGAACAGATTTGGTCTCCTTGAGTGCGATTCTCCAAACCTTTGTCCATTCATTTACTCTATCCAAAGCTTCTCGCAGTTTTTCTGTAGTATCTTCGACCGTTTTACCTACTGCCAAGATAGCAGTGTCGTCGGCAAATGTAGCTAGCTCAGTGCCTTCTACTTGCGGTATATCATGAGTATATAATAGATATAAAACTGGACCAAGAACGCTTCCTTGCGGCACCCCAGCCATTATTTGCTTAAAATCCGAATATTCGTTTCCACATTTGACGCGGAATAGTCTATTCGTAAGGAAGTTCTTCAAAATATTATATAGCGGCTCTGGCAGAACTTGTCGTAATTTAAACTTGAAGCTTTCGTGACAGACCTTGTCAAAGGCTTGAGAGACGTCAAGGAATACGCTTGAACAAATCTTTTTTTCTTCAAGTGACTTTTCGATTACATGTGTTATTCGATGTACTTGTTCACTTGTAGAATGCTTACTTCTGAATCCGAATTGATGATCCGGAAGGAGATGCCCTTCTTCTATTACCGGCTGTATTCGCTTAATCAATATTCTCTCTAACACTTTGGATATAATTGGAAGAAGCGAAATCCTTCTATAAGACGTTTTTTCATTCGGCGCTTTTCCGGGCTTAAGGACCATTATGACTTCGGCGACTGGGAACATATTCTAGTCTAAGCGCGGCGTTTATAATGAACAGAAGCTTAATTAGAGCTTTTCTTGGTAGTGCTTTAAGAACCTCTCCCGTAATTAGGTCGTATCCAGGAACCTCTTTGGTTTAAGTTTCTTTATTTCTTCCTTAATTTCGGTAAGTGTTGCATTTCTTATTACGCTATTGGCTATATATGACATATTTATATTTTGAATAAGAGCTTGTCCCAACGGTTTGAAAGTTTCTTCCAGGTGGGTGGCAAAAACTTGCGCTTTCTCTTTATCATGCCTGGCCCATTCGTCTTGATTTTTCCTAATTGGGGCGGCTTGAATTTGAGGTTTTTTAATACCTTTTATAGCCTTCCAAAGCGAGTAATTAGAATCTTTTTCTGCCGTTAAGCTTTCTATGTAAGTTTGCATTTCATTATTCTTAAGGTCTTTAATAGATCTTTTTAGTGAGTTGCACAAACGGTTAAGATGTGCTTTATGTTGCGGAGCCCGAGTTTGTTGCCATTTTTTGCGCGCTTTTCTCTTCTCCTTAATCATCTCTCTTATTTCCTGCGGATAGGTTTGAATGTAACTGGCCGGCGTTTTCTTAGGTTTGCGAGTATTCTTCCACGCGGCATTCTGTAGGATTTCGACGAAGTGATCAACTTCAGCTTCAAGTTCATATGGCTCAATATTTGCTTCAATATCTTTTTTGAAGCTATCCCAATTAGTTTTCACGCTGGTTAATCTGGCCGGTCCTGCTTTTTTAATCAAAGCTCCGCTTATCGTCATAAAGATTGGAGAATGATCAGAGGAGAGATCAAATCTTTCTTCAACTTTTATATAGATATACATTTAACAATAAAGAAATCGATCAGATCTGGTATCTTATTTCTATCAGTCGGCCAATATGTTGGTTTACCCGTCGAGTGAAAATCACATACCCGCATTATAAAGCTTTCTACCTTTCTGAGAGGCATACCTTGAATCCTAGAAGGGGTGTTTCGCGTTGAAGTCGCCACCAATAATAAAATTTGGTTTAAGGAAGTCGAAGATGTTTGTGAAATCACTTTCTTCAAGTTTACATCGCAGTGGACAATATATAGACGAAATGTTGAAAGCAAAATGTTTATTTCTAACACGTACCGTGCTTACTTGCATTGCTTCTAATTCAATATTTACTTCCGCTGAGTGTTCGATACATTCTTTTATAAACAAGGATGATCCGCCTCTGGCTCCTTCCGATGGGCTGAAGGCGTGATACACGCTATATCCTCTTATCTTAACATTCGATTGCTTTGTCAGATGAGTTTCACAGACCAAGCATATATCAATGTCTTTTTCTCGTATAAAGATTTCTAACTCGTCGAGTATTCGTATAAGCCCGTTGGCGTTCCAAGCAAGAATTTTAAGCGTTTCTTTCATATTCTGGTTGAAGTGCGCGTGTTATGAATGTTGTTTTCTAATGTAACTAGTCTCTCGAAAATAAGTTTGTTTGTTTTGGATTGCTCTTCAAGTTTCGCAAGAATTAGGGAAAAAACATGGTATACATGATCTTGTGAGCTACCTCTATCACCGTTTTCCAATGTCGCACCTTGAGCAGGAGTCTTTGGAATTTTTGAGCGTATCGCGCCTTTTTTGGAGCTCTTTCGCCACTTCGCAACCTCGGTAGTTCGCAGGGTGTTTTCCTTTACAGTTTATGCAAGTGGGGGGGGTTTGCTTATTTAGTTGACACTCATCTGAGAGATGTTCACCTGCGCATTTGACGCATCGCGGTTCTTTCTGGCAGTAAGTCTGCGTGTGATTGAAACCTTGACAGCGCTTACACTGCGGGATTGATCTGGAGCTCTTACGCATAGGTTCGATTTTGACCACGATGTTTAAAATAGTCTTAATACCAACATAACATAAATAATAGCACCTACTAAAAAACGTTTGCAGCTTTCTGGTGATAGTAGTGGTCACTCTCCACGTGCTGCGACCATATAACAGCACGGATTCAACGTTGGAGCGGAACACTCTTATCTTGGTGTTCAAACTGATTGCACTGCTTCGCCATACGAGTATTTTGGACAACATGCCGAACACGGAATTTGCTTTGGCGATCCTGTTGGCTATATCTAGTTCGGTTCCACCATCGGTCGAGACAATAGTGGACATAGAACTGCAGAAATGTGCCACAAGTGTACCCAGAAGAACGCAGCCCGAAGAATTTTTGTAGGCACTGCAGAGAGCATCTTTTCGCATCGGATAGCCAAAGGGCAATACGAGATATGGATAAAGAGATAGAGAAGTGTAAAGAAATTGTAAGACGAATGAAAGGAGCTACGGGTAGGCAAAAGAATATCGGCACGGAAATCAATAATAGCCTAGCTGAACTCGAAGAGTCACTGGACGTCATAGCGCCGCTTAAAAGAATGTGAAACACTGACCTGCGCCTCCTACAGATGGACACCCCAATCCAAAAGGCACCTCAGGTTATCCAACCGGAATTACCAGAGAGTAGGGCCACCGTCGAGACCTCTTGCGAGGGAGGTAGAGAAGAGGAAGGGGCAAACCCTGAGGAATGCGACCCCACAATCCCGCGCGCAAAAATCAAGTGCAAAAGATACACCTCAAGATGGTGAGCACAACGCACCAGCAACCGGATCAACACAGCAGAAGAAATCTTACCCGAAGAAAAATGAGACGGAGCAGAAGGATAGTACCGATTTGGCAAAGGGCACGGCATCCAGTCAAAGAAAGAAGAAAAAGAAGCGACAGCCCAAGTCTCGACCGGAAGCGGTCCTCATAAAACCAAGAGGAACCGAAACGTATGCCGAAATTTTAAGAGAAATCCGAAGTTAGGCTAACCCTGACGATAAGGAAACAGAAATCATAGGTGTACGCCAAACAAGGGTAGGGGAAGTTCTACTCGAATTCGGCGCACGAACTAAGGACAAGGAGTGTTTCAGCACGTCACTGAAAACCATTTTAGCGGAAAAGGCAACCACCCGCAACCTGGAGACCAAAGCTACGCTTAAGATTCGGGACATGAATGAATTCACTACAGTAGAGGAAATAAAGGAAGCCGTCAGACAAAAACTCAACGACCCAACAGGGGAGGCCCAGGTGACTCTAATGAAGCCAAACACAAGAGCACAGAAAATGGCATTAGTTCAACTCAATGCACGAGCCGCAAATGAAGTGCTGAAGACCTCACGAATAAAAATCGGGTGGGTGGGTTCAGGTTGCACGCTGCTACAAATGCTTCGGCTATGGACACCAGCAAAACACCTGCAAGGGAACGGATAGAAGAAGCAAGGGCCTATGTTTCAATTGCGGAGCACGAGGACATAAAAAAGTACTGCTTATGTGCGGAGCGGAATCTCACACCAGCTCTGCTGTCTCATATGCCGGAGTCGGGAACCTGCCAAGTGTTCAGGGAAGCACTTGAGAAGGCGAAGAAAGACAGCGTCTAATGACCAGAATACTCCAAGGAAATCTCCACAGGAGTCGAAAGGCAGACGACCTCCTCGTTAAACTCAGAATAGATCTGGAAGCAGATTTTGGTATCATCAGCGAACAGTACAAGAATAAAGATGGACCTAGCTGGATGGCGGACACGCTAGGTACAGCTGCTATCTGGATCCCAGACGCAAGGACATTCCCCGTGAAAAGCCAAGGCGCAGAAAGAGGCTTCGTTTGGGTGAAATGCACGGGACTTACGATAATCAGCTGCTACTTCACACCAAGCAAAAGCATAAACGAGTTCCGAGAAAAGTTGGACCGACTAGAGGACTTCATTCAAGAGACCGAGGGAGAGATCCTGGTCGCTGGAGACTTCAATGCAAGAGCACAGGAGTGGGGAATGCCGACCACAGACTCACGAGGAAAGCAAATTCTCGAGATGGCTGCAAGACGTGGGCTTAACACTACGAACATAGGCAACACATCCACATTTAGGAGGCCTAGTTACGCAGAGACTATCCCGCACGTAACTTTCGCATCCGAACTGATATTCGCAAGGGTTGAAAACTGGAGAGTTATTGAAGACTACATGGCAGCGATCACCAGTACATCGTTTTTGACCTACGAGAAAGGCAACGCGTTCCAAACCAAAACCAAAGCCGAACGCCAAGATGGAACGTTAGCAGACTCAACGGGCTGGTCAAAGGGTAGTGCATGCGATCATATGAAAACACCAACTCCTAGTCGCAACCTCCACGCTGCGACCGCCGGATGCCTAGTACCTTAATCCAAGCAGTGGGTAACCAACCCCGTTTGGCGGAGTCTTGGTGGCAGCAGATGAGAGAGGGTGGGTTGTGGGGGGGCTTTCCCACTAGAGCAGTTATTCGACGAATTCCCTAGGCGGAGTCAACGGTGGCGTCTATAGTTTTAGTTAGGTTGAACTTAGTGAATACCTTGCGCGAGCTGCTTCGACGTATTCGGATCACAGGTCGCTAAGGAATTTTTATTGTTGGTCAGGACATTGGAATAGAGATTGTGGCGGAGGAGCCCTCAATGGGACAACGGCAGCGCTCATACTCTCGTAGCAGACTACTGGCACCGGTGTACCCGGCCCCTCGTCCTAGGGGAATATTTAAGGAACTGGCCCTCCAGGTTGGGGGTTGTGCCGTCGGGGTAACTTCCCTACCACGTAAAAAATAAACAGATCCGAAACAACCAAAAGCCTCGGATAAGGATGACTCAACTAATGACGACCCCAGTAAACGAAATAAGGACAACGACCTTAGTGGTCTTCCCTTTACAGACCACGTGCAGCCGAACAACTAGCAGAGGCCCTAGACTGCTATAAAGCAGATATTACCTTCATTCAGGAAGTGCGATGGTATGGGCCGGGCAAAAAGAGGATGAAAAACTGTGATATATACTACGGTGATTGCTACAGAGGCAACAGGCAAGGCTTATTCGGATGCGGATTCGTCATACGCGGCAGACTTAGGCAAGAAGTCTTAAGCTTCCGACACGTAAGCGAGCGTATTATGACTATCCGGATCAAGGCTAAATTCGCTAACATAAGCCTAATATGTGTTCATGCCCCCACGGAAGAAAAGGACCCTGCCACCAAAGAATGTTTCTACGAGCTCCTCGACAAAACATATGTGTAATGTCCTAAATACGACGATAAAATCGTATTGGGCGATTTTAACGATAAAATAGGAAAGGAGGACGTCTTTGGTAGGGCAGTCGGTAAGCATAGCCTACACCACACCACGTCTGATAACGGACTAAGGCTAATTGATTTCGCTGTGGAGCGAAATGTCACCATAGCAAGCACATGGTTTCCTCATCTCGATATTCATAACCAGACATGGTGGTCCAACGATCATGTAACGATCTGGCATGCCTCCAGTATTCTGGATGTCCGGATCTTCCGAGTGGCCAACATAGACTCGGATCATTACCTTGTAGTAGCCAAGGTACGAATGCGGATATCCCAATCTGAGCAACAAACAAGAATCACTGTGAGAAAATTTAATGTCGAAAACCTACAATCGCAAGAGACCGCCAGACTCTTCGCTAAACGCGTATCCCGAAACTTCCCAATCACCCCTATGCTGCCAGCATCAAGTGCCGAAGACCAGTGGCAACGCTGCCAACATGCCCTTAGAAACGCCGCGACTGATGTACTGGGTCTCGCTCGCCCACCACCGCTAAACCCCTGGTTTGACGAAGAATGCCGGCGAGTGCATGCAGCAAAACAAGAGGCATACAAAGCGGCGCTGCAAAGGAAGACGAGAGCTGCTCATGAGCTCTACGAGGAAAGAGACGGGAAGAACATCGGCTTCTTTAAAAGAAGAAGAAAGAACATGAGAAGCACGCGTCTGAGAATATCGAGAGTTTGTACTCCAGGAACAATGCACGGAAGATTTACCAAAAGGTAAAAAGAGCTTGTCAGAGAAGTAATATCCGTACAGAAACCTGTAGAGATGAAAATGGAAACCTCGTAATAGAATCACAGTCAGTGCTGAGAATATGGAAAAACTACTTCTGCAGACTGTATAACGGCGACGAAGACCAACATCCCGCTGTCAGCCAGAATGAACCATTCAACATAGACAATGATCGTCAAAATTTCCGTCCACCTGACCAAAACAAAGTGAGGATAGCAATTTCCAAGTTAAAATCCAACAAGGCTGCTGGACCTGACGGCTTACCGACCGAACTTTTCAAGGCAGCTGGTGATGCATTGGTAGAGTGCATACACCAACTCATCCCTCCCTCAACTGCGCCAATTATAGAGGAATCAGTCTCCTCAACATCGCATACAAGATCTTTTCTGTGATATTGTGTGAACGCCTGAAACCTTTTATCAACAGCCTGATTGGACTCTATCAGTGCGGTTTCAGGCCAGGAAAGTCCACCATCGATCAAATCGATCCTGGAGAAAGCTCAAGAATTCCAAATCGATACTCACCACCTCTTTATCGATTTCAAGGGCGCCTATGACAGCATCTATAGAGAAGAGCTTTATAGAGCCATGTCTAGTTTTGACATCCCTACCAAACTTGTCCGTCTGTGCAGGCTGACGATGGAGAACGTTCGCTGCCCCATCAAGGTCGGTAATGACCTCACCGATACCTTTGATGTCAAAAAAGGCTTTAGACAAGGTGACGCGCTGTCATGTGACTTCTTTAATATTGTACTTGAACGGATTGTGCGGAACTCACAAGCCAACACCGGAGGCATAATCTATTGCAAATCTTTACAACTGCTTGCATACGCCGACGATATAGACATTATTGGAAGAACTCAGCGGGCTATCACCGATGCGTTTACAAGCATTGAGGCGGAAGCGGCCAAAATGGTTTTAGCGATAAACGAGGGCAAAACCAAGTGTATGCTGTCAACAAGAAGGGAAAGCCAATACCGACGAATTGGAGAAAACGTCACAGTGGGCAGCTATAACTTCTATGTAGTAAGGGGCTTTCTCTGCCTTGGCTCTGCTATAAATTCTACGAACAAGATCAGCGCAGAAATCAATCGAAGAATAACTATTGCCAATCGCTGTTTTCTTGGGCTTATAAGGCAATTCAACAGTAAAGCCTTATCTCGAACAACTAAGGAGACTCTATATAAGACCTTGATCATCCCAGTCCTGCTTTACGGCGCTGAAACATGGACTTTATTGAAAGAGGATGAAGATTTCCTTGGTCGCTTCCAGAGAAAAATTCATCGTAAGATTTTCGGTCCCGTTTGCGTTGACGGGTTTTGGAGGAGAAGATTCAATCACGAACTATACGAGCTGTACAGCGACATCGACCTATTCAAAAAACTGCGTATTGGACGTCTGAGATGGCTAGGATATGTAGAGCGAATGGACACCAACGCTCCGGCCCGCAGAGTCTTCGAATCTAACCCCGAGGGACGATGCAGTAGAGGGAATCATCGCCGTAGTTGGCGCGCACAAGTTCAAGGGGATCTCGACCAACTTGGACTGCGCAAATGGAGGCAATTAGCTAAAGACCGAGCTAAATGTAGAGGCTTGTTGGTTGAGGCCTAGGTTCACCCCGAACTGTAGCGCCACCTAAGTAAGTAAGTAAGACTCAACCAAGCGCTTCTCACATCCTCAATCGAGGAAGGAAAAGCGCGGTCCTAGAAGAGCGGGAGCTGCTAAAACAAAAGTTGAGGCCGCGAGGCAACTCATGCGGCTGTGCATGTGATGCCTCGATGCCCAGAGTGAGCGGTCCCAATAGAAACAGGAAACCGGTATGCTGGTGAAGCCAGTAGTAGTAGCGACGAGATAGCTGGGCTTCGAAGAAGATGCCTACATCTTAGACGCAAAGTCACCAGGAGTAGAAGAAGACAAGCTGAACCTACGGAAGGCATTCTAGCAGAATTTAGAACCATGAACCCCGAGCTTAAGAGGGCCATCAATTCGAGCAAAAAACAGAAGTGGGAGGATCTCCACCGGGATGTCAGCAGCAACCCCTGGGGGCTAGGCTTCAAAGTCGTAATGCGAAAACTGGGAATACAGATGGCTAGCCCTGTCCTCGGCGAAGAAAGGATGGAGTTTATAGTGAACACACTGTTCCCAATGCGTCGTGTTCGACCTCTCGACACCTCTCCGTTCCAACGACCAGAAACCCCGATGTTCAGTGAAGAAGAGTTGATACTCGCGTCGAAAACACTACAAAACCGAAAGGCCCCTGAACCCGAAGGAATACTAGCAGATGTGCTCAAGACGATTGTCCGGACATGTCCTTAGCTGCTGCTGAACATGTACAATAGCTGTCTCCAGGAAGGGGTTTTACCTAGGAGCTGGAAGTTACAGCGCTTGGTACTGATCAACAAAGGAAAAGGAGATGCGGATTCCTCATCAGCCTCAGTGTATGCTGGGCACTGCAGGGAAACGCATAGAAAAGTTGCTAAGACCAAGGCTTACAGCAGCCGTGCAGAGAGCAGGAGATTTGTCCGAAAGACAACACGGATTTATAAAGAGCCACTCTACGATTGGAGCAATTGAAGAAGTGGTAAGGACCGTCCAATTGGCTCAACAGGGCAACCACTATTCAAGAAAAATCGTATTGCTAGCAACTCTGGACATGCGAAATGCCTTCAATTCAGCCAGATGGAGCGATATGCTCAACGCCTTCGAAATCACTTTTGATATTCCTGAACATCTCTTGCGGATGATGAAGGACCGGACGCTGTTATACAACACCGCAGAGGGACCACGAATAAAGGAGATTACTGCTAGAAAGAACAATGCAGGGATCAATCCTGGGACCCGATCTCTGGAACATCTCCTACGATGGCATCCTTCGTATGGAAATGCCCGAAGACACCTTCCTGGTAGGGTATGCAGATGATATCGCCGCGGTGATTACGGCAAGAGACACCGAGAGCGCGCAAAGAAAACTCAAACAGGTGATGAGGCGGGTGCACCTCTAGTTGAAAGAACATGGCTTAGGTTTGGCCACAGAAAAGACGGAGATAGTCCTTTTGACAAAGAAGAGTATTCCAACTATTGTCGACTTCCAAGTCGGGTCTGACGTAATAACTAGCAAGGAAGCGGTGAAGTACCTAGGGATGGCCCTAAACACGAAGCTCACTTTCTGGCACCAAATAAGATCTGCCTCGGAACGAGCTACGAAGGTCACAATCTCACTGAGCAGATTAAAGGCAAACGTTGGAGGCCCAACAGCCAGCAAGAGAAAGCTCCTGATGACAGTCACCCACGCCATCCTCATGTATGGGTGCGAGATATGGGCCGACGCACTACGACAAAAGAAATACAGGAAACAAATGGCCACAGTACAAAGGCGCGCAGCGCTACGGGTTGCAAGTTCGTACCGAACGATGTCGGAACCAGCCGTCGTCATAGTCGCGGGAGTGACCCCTATTGATCTCCTTGCGGCAGAGAGGAAATACGTCTACGACAAAAAGGCGGAAATTGGAGTGAAAGCGGCAACTGAGAAGCTGAAAGAGGGGCGCTAGAATTTCTAATTGGCGTCATCACCCCGGAAAACATTTCAATGAGTGACCAGAGCTGGAATAAAGTACGTTCCTTTATAGAAAAAGTGCTTAAAAAAGAGAGAGGAAGACATAATAATCACCCTCATGAGATTTATGTAAGCCTGATGTTAAGAAAGAATTAACCCGCAAGCAAGAGACAAATATGAAAAAGCCGGCCCCGGCAGGGTAAAGAAAACGACACCACTCAGAAGTAATGTAAAAGCGGTTCAACTTAAAAAAGGGTTTAAGGTGGTTTTTTCGTGAGTAGTAAGTCCCACACTACTTGAAACAGAGCGGGCCTGTTTCTCGTGAGCAGTAGCGTTTTTCACCACCCCTTAGGCAAAAAAAAAAAAAAAAAATCGGTCGAGTCAATACTCCCAAGATACTGCAAATCCTCTACTCTCTCTACAAGTTGTCCAGCAATGCATATTTGAGCCGATGAGTTTGTTCCAAGGCTGATAATTTTAGTTTTTTGCCGTATTAATTTTCAGCCCTACGACGCCTGACTCCCTCTTCACATCTGCTGTCATTTGGTGGAGGTCCATAATTCTATGGGGGAGTAAGCATACATCGTCAGCGTAGTCAAGATTTTTCAGTTGAGCTGTAAGAGTCCATTGAATTCCTCCGTTTTCCGTCGACAAAGCTGCATGAAGCACATCACTAATCACCAATAGGAATGATATTGGTGAAAGGATACGGCCTTGTCTTACCCCATTTTGGATCTCAAATTCCTCAGACAACCTCCCTCTGTGCAGAACGTGACATTTGAAGCCTTCATATGTAGCTTTGATAATAGCAATTAGTTTATCGGGGATACCTCTCCTGCGTAAGACACGCCAAATAAACTCTCAGTTGACACTGTAGAACGCCTTCTCAAAATCGATGAACAGCAGGTGCAGTGGCGATCGATATACAACACACGGTTCGATGATAATCCGCAGGGTGTCGATGTGGTCAGCATAGGAGGATCCAGAGCGGAAACCTTGTTCGGCATCGAGAATCTTAGCCGATGTTGTTGGTGCTGCTCGTAAGAGCTCTGCTGGAATACCGTCAAGTCCTACCGCCTTGTTGGTTTTGAGTGCCTTGATCACGGTAGTGATCTCATCATTACTGGGAGTCGTGGTGCGTGGTTGCGCTTGTCACGTCGCATGCTACGCTGAATTTCTCTCATCTTCATGCGATATAGGGACTCTAGCTGGAGTAGCTGTAACGCGAGCTTTCAGGTGTTTTCGTTCGTCAATCCGTCTCCAGGTATCCTCGGAAAGCCACGCCCTATGTCTTCCCTGCGATCGACAGACGATTCTTTCAGCACCATGAAAAAATATTTTTAACAGCACACCTATGGTCTTGGATGGTTGCGGGCAGTGCGCTGCTGATTGCTTCCACACCTTGCGAAAAGTGCTCCCTTAATTGTTGGCGCACTGAGGGATCACTAAGTCTGTCGATGTTGAACCTGGGCAATCTTGTGTTGTCAGTACGAAGTTGGAGAGTAGCTATCATAAGATGGTGATCACGTACTATCCCCATATCTGCCCCTCGCCTGTTTCGGACGTCCAGGAGACTACTTTTAAAGCGGCGGCTGATGGCAAAATGGTCAATTTGGTTGGAGGTTGCTTGCCTGTCATTGGAAACCCAGCTGACTTTGTGGCAGGTCCTGTGCTCAAACATGGTGCCACCTATTACAAGGCTGTTGGCATTGCAGAAATCCACAAACCTTTCGCCGTTGTCATTGCGGTTGCCTAGTCCATGCTTCCCGATTACATGTTTGAGCCCTTCGTTCTCGTTGCCTACCTGGGCATTCAAATCCCCCATCACTATGACAATGTCTCAATTTCGTGTTGTGTTGAAGACGATTGTAGGAGCTCTCCTTTTCGTCCTCAGACAAACTATTCGTTGGGGCGTAGCACTGTATGATGATGACGCGTCGTACTCTTGTCCGGAATCTGGCCGTCAAAATCCTATCACCATGAGGCTGTCAGGAAATTAGGCCCTTGCGTGCTGTTGTTGATTAGTTTAGTTTTTTTATTTTATTTCATCTACCAGCTTTGCTTTACAGATTACATGGAAAGATAAGTATATTCTCGGATAAATAAATATGTATATAAATATGTATGTAAATTAATTATTTAAAAAAGAGAGAACAAAAAAAAAAAAAGGAAAAAAAGAATTCATAAAAATAGGGATAAAAGATTTAATTTATTAAAAAATCGAACAACATTTTTCTGAAGCGATCTCTTGAATAATGAAAATCTAAATGTTAACTGGCTTCATTGAAATTCATAAGGGTCCTAGAGAATGGTTCATTACGACCATAGTTTGTTCTATGTCCTGGTTGGAAGAGAACATTACGACTTCTAAGACGCCTTTCAGGAGCATAAATGGGTACCCGGGATAAAAGAACGGGACTATTTATACGGTAACACAGAATATCTCTTATAAACATAGCATCATGGGCATATCTCCTTGCGTTAAGGGTAAGAATACCAAATAATTGGCATCGTGCACTGTAAGAGGGCTCAAAGTCCCAACGCATTTTCCAAAAGATATATTTGGTAAAACGTTTCTGCACCCTTTCTATGCGATCTGAATGAGTCTGATAAATTGAATTCCAGATAATAACGGCGTACTCAAGAATAGACCTAACCAACGAGATGAAAAGAGATATTAATGAATGTGGATCAAAGAAATCTTTTGAATTCCTTTTGATAAATGCAACAAGTGAGTTAGCTTTAGCTATTATGTACTCAATGTGAGGAACAAAAGTTAGCTTCGTGTCAATAATGACGCCTAGATCCTTAATTTGATTAACTCTTCTTAAGGCAGTAGTCATAATAGTATTGCATATATGATCTTGAAAGGGATATGGTCATGCATTTTTCTACATTCAGCCTTAAGCAATTATTAATACACCAATCAGATAGATTATTCAGGTCGGACTGTATTCTCAAACAGTCATTCAAGCTTCGTATTTTAAGGAAAATCTTAAGATCATCTGCATACATTAGACATTGGCAAAATTGTATGCTTTGGACAATATCGTCAATAAAAATAATAAAAAGCAACGGTCCTAAATGGCTACCTTGTGGAACTCCAGATGTACTGGAGATTATTCTCGAGCAGCAGTTGTTCAGGTAAACTTTTTGGGTCCGACCGATTAGAAACGATGAGATCCACCTTAGCATTGCAGAGTGAAATCCAAAATTTTCAAGTTTCCTTAACAAAATTATATGATTCACAGAATCAAAGGCTTTACTAAAGTCCGTGTATATAGCATCAACTTGGCATCCGCTTTCTACAGAATTGATGATGTAAGACGTGAAATGGGCCAAATTGGAAGTTGTCGAATGACCAGAAAAAAAGCCATGCTGGAATTCGGATAAATGCTATTTTATATGAAATTTTAATTTATTTTTGACAATACTTTCAAAAAGCTTTGGTATAGCTGAAACTTTGCATATTCCTCTGTAATTTTCGATGTCATTCTTAGATCCGGATTTAAGAATAGGGACCAGAAACGAAATTTTCCAATCTTCGAGAAAAATGCCTGACGAAAGAGATGCATTAAAAAATTTTAGCAGAGGTATTCAAACAGCATTGCAGCAGTTTTTTAATACAATCGCCGGAATATCATCTGCTTCAGGCTTAGCATTAGGTTTGAGGCTGCTAGGAGCAGATTGAACACCATGAAATCAATCTTAGATATTGAATTCGGTACAAAACTGCTGGCATTGTAAGACCTTCGCTTCCCGAGTCGAGGAGCGTCTTTACATTCCAGAAATCTATATTTGTCCGGGTACAATAGACAAAAGTCGTCAACATGTGATCATTCCTTATCCGAGGCATAGTGTCGGTTTCTGTAGCCGTCGGTTTTCAGTACCGCAGGTTGCTGGCCCACGTTACCTAGTCTAGAATCAAGGCCCTAGACTACCCGCACTTACAATTTTAGCCTACACGTATAAGGGTTTATACGTGTAGTTGCCCGGCGACCACCACTATGAGGTAAAATAAGCACTTCATCACGAACTTGATTGTTGCGCTACTGGCCCAAGTCAAGTTTTGGGCAGTCAGTAGTTTCCCGATCAGTCGCAATGCAGGTCGCCCTCCAGCTCCAGTTAGGTTGAACATAATTAACAAGCTGCGTGAGCTAATTAGACGTATTCGGATCGCAGATTGGTAAAGAGTTTCCAAGGTTAGTCTTGACCTTGGAATAGATGTCATGACGGAGGAGTCCTTATTGAGCCAACGGCAGCGCTCATAGTCCCGTAGTGCACTTCTGGCACCGGTTTACCCAGCTGCGCGTCCTAGGGATGTAACATAAGACTCTGGCCCTCCAGGTTGGGGGTTGTGCCGCCGGGTTAACTCCCTACCACGTAAATAGACTTTGGTTACGAAGCGGCCAACTGCCTCTGACACGGTTGATTTCACTGCTGATGACCCTTGCAAACCTAACAAGGATGACGATCTTCGTCTGTAGTTGCGACTGAATCTGCGCCCAAAAGGCGTAAATCCACATACGTGGAGTCCAACGCCCCGAAGAAGACAAATAGCTTATCAAGTTCCAAGCCCTTCTCAAAGGCGGTCAAGGATAGCCTCGTCGTTGCGATAGTGGACTTGCCCGATGATGAAGGGAGGATCTCCTACGACAAGTGGAGGCTCATTGGAGGCAGAGTGATTCACTGTCTTTACGATCATATTACCACCCAACTCAACACTCCACCCATATTTAAGGACGCTGGCTGGCATCAAGCCTATCGCTTCCGACGATCAAGTTCGGTCGATTTCGTCACTACTGCCGTATCTGGTATAGGTGAAATCTGGCCAGGAGCCAAGCCCATGGCAGTAGAACGGAGCCAAATCCCCCACAGGCCGAAAGCAAGGGTCTGGGTTTCACTCGAACCGGCCAAGCCAGCAAAGGTCCTCGATCTCATTGCTTACCAAAACCCGGACCTAGCAGTCAAAGGCTGGAAGGTAATCGAGGAGCCACCAAGCTCTAAGAAGCAATACGAAGAGAACTGACCGCTCGCTAGTTATCTCTTTAACCGCCGGATCTCTACCTTTGTTCCACACGAAGGAGTTTACGATCCGCTGTGGTTTCATGAAAATAGAGGTAAGGCTTTTCGCGACGGACCAAAGTAGCATTGCAGGTCGCTCCAACCCGGCGCCATCCGCTCTTCCCCGTGTTCAAATCACCGATGATGACCCATCATCCCCTGAAGACTTAAACGCTACCGTGGTGGAGAGGTCTGTATCAGTTGATAATGATGCTCAAACGAATATAGATTAATCTCCACCAATCCACCTTAGCATTCGCTAATCTAGCACTCCGCTTCAATGAAAAGGGCTTCGGCATTGCCCTCATCCAAGAACTTTGGATAGGAGATGACATCGCCACCGGACTGATGGTTCCAGGTTACGCTTTATACCACGCGAAGGATGTAGGTAAAATTTGTGCTTGTATTCTTGCTAGTACAAACGACCTAGCAGTAACACTGCTAAAATCAAAGAACCACCATCTGGCTGGTGTCAGAATATCTACTCTATGAAAACCCCGAGTTTGCTCCATCCAAGGAAGTGGGGGTAGCAGTAAAACTACTGGGGTTCGACACCAATGCGCACCATGATTTATGGGGCAGTACCGACACTAACCCCCAAGATAAGTCTATTTTCAAGAATTTAGTAGGCACCGACCTAGAAGTTTACAATCGAGGAAATAGTCCTATTTTTATTACTAAAACCCGGCAAGAGGTACTTGACGTTACCTTTGCAAAATATTTACCCTGCGATTTCCAACTGGACAGTATCCGACAGTCATTCTTATTCATATCACCGGCATCTGGAGTAGAAACTGGAAATATGTTACAATACCGTACCCTCAGTCTTTCGCAATCGGCGGAAAACCGACGCGTCCAAATACAGCGAATCCCTCTCTTTTAAACTATACAATCATGTGTTCACAGCACCAACCATACAATTGGAATTAGATAAGCTTAACACTGTTCTCACTTCTTCCCTCAATACAACATTCAACGAATCCTGTCCTATAACAAGAATGAAGGTAGGCAATCGTTCACCATGTTGAAGTGTGGAACCTAACAATCTTCGCTGCATAAGCAGGAAAAAGTCTAACAAATTTCACAACTAACAAGGCTACCTCTAAACTGAGAGATCTGCAAAGAAAGCATGAAGAATTTCAAAGCAGAGGTTCGGAAGGCCAGACGCAGATCCTGGCGCAGTTTTTGTCAGAGTATTGACAACACGTCTCAATCCTCTAGACTGTGGAAAGTTCTCCAAAACACCAACGGTACCAAGAATCCTCATCCTCAATGGATCATGGGTAGAATCAGACGAAGCATCGCTTAACCTGACTGCGCGCCTATCTCCAGCGCCCACCGGCATATCCTCATCTGAGCAGTGAGGATAAACTGAAATGGGCGGTGAACAGCTTCGAACCATATTTTCCCACCACAGCTCCAGACGGCCTTCAGCACTTTAAGCCAGAATCTTTCCTGCACTCTAAAGTGGTGTCTCGAGCTCGGAACAACGCCAACCGCCCGGACCGACGTGAGAGTGGTTTTTATACCAAAAGCCGCCAAGATATCGCACACCTTCCCAAAGGATCCAGGAAAGAATCCTGGATCTACACATCAAGGCCAACATTGACGGCACCCTACTATCCACGTCACAGACCACCTATCAAAAAGACAAATCTGATGAAACGGCTTTACACTCCATCACCCAACCCATCGGAAAATCACTCTCAGTCAACGATTTTACCCTAGTGTCATTTCTGTACATAGAGAGAGCGTTCAACAATGTTAAAACCATAATAATAACTAGTATCGCGTGTGGTCAAAATTCGACTGAGGTAAAATAAACAAACAGTGAGAGAAACAACGCTATGCATTTGTTTACATAACTTTTTGTTTTTGTAGTATTCTCCCATGCAGGAAAGGCAATCGTATTTAAGCTGTTCACTTTATTTTACCTGAATTAACGGTAACATAGGCATATGATTTTCCTTTTTCTACACATATATGGCATAGTACCTTTCGAATGATATAAGTTTCACCCCCCTCCTTTTATCATACATACTAAAGAAACGTACGATAAATTTCGTGTTCACGTATTAATATATAACATAATAATAATATTAATAATAATAATAATAATAATAATAATAATAATAATAGTAATGATAATAATAACCCCCCTGGGGATAAACCTTGACGTGGTGGGGGGGGCTTAGGCGTTACTTCGGGGAAACTAAAAGCTATGTTGACCCATGGCCACCCATGTCAAAAAGGTCGAAGTGTAGAAGTTTAGCGTAACTAATTATCCCAACCCATAAAACAATATGGAGCAACATAACCAATTTAATGAAGATGAAATGCCGCTTTCCGAGGTCGTCGAAGCACTACCTGGAGCCAGTGCTGGGAGTGACAGTAACAACGGAGCCACTGGTGATCGGCCGCTAGGAGGGGCGCCGGTCGGGTTACCCGAAGAAACTACCTCACATAACCACAGCCCAATCAATATAAATCCCCGAATAACACAACCTGTTCCAAGTGTTTTGCTGGGAAATCACCCAGCAACCACAAACGCAGGCCTGATTAGGCAGCGCATAAAATGGACTGCTGCATGAATAAAGCAGTTGTGCGCTCCTACCACATAGCAACTAAACTAGATACCAACCTGGTCATGTACCGACCGCTTATGCGACATCTATTCTTAGAACAGTTCCCAGACTTAACAAGACTTATTGAGCCGAACATTGCTGACAGGAAGAGGGCAATCATATCAAGACAGCTTTCAACTCCTCAAGAACTTCAAGATACCAAGCTTGAAGCGGAGGAATATTTAAACCGTTCGGAGCAGAGAGCAGAAAACACAGCTGAGGATATAGCGCACGGAAACGAGCCCGAGAGAGCTCGATTAGACCAAAGAACGGAGAGAACAGCAGAAGATACTGCAGACCGAGATCAGCCAGACACAAACCTGCTGCAGGAGCCAGCCGAAAACCTAGTTGAACCTTCAATCGAATTACCACAAAACAACGAGCAGGGAAGGAGCACTAGAGAACAACAGGCAAACAGTGTGGACCCCGACATACAACACCTGCGTGAGCAGTTTGTAACGGCATTGTCAGAATTTGAGAACACAGACCCCTTTCAAAGAGATGGCAATCCAAGGCTTTACAACAGGATGCAAATTGAAAGACTGGCACATATCGTCAACACCAACATCCTGCCAGAATATCTACACATGGTTAGAGATTTTGAGCAACTGCTCTGCTTGATATATGTGGCTGCAGTTACAATTGTAGGAGCAATGGGAAGGAAGACAATTCGGACTGGCAGGAACCAATCCACACATAGAGCTGTGGAGAAACGGGGTTGGGAAAGACGCTCGAAAATTAAATACAAAAGATGCGGCAGGACATCGCAAGACTATTTGCTTTTGACCAAACTACGACAAAAGTTTTGAAAAGGCAAAAAAAGGCGGTAAAGAAAATCATAGCCCCAGTACCGTTAGCGCTACTAACACAGAGCGTCTTCAATGACATCAGGGATCGCAAAATTCAAGAATTAAAAGCGCGTTCTACCTGTCTGAGGAGGTACAAAGCTAGCAGAGATCGTAAGCTCAACAATATACTCTTCCAAAGGGATCAGAGGAGGTTTTATAGGCAAATTGAAAACCTAGCTTCAGACACAAGCAATGAAGAGCCACCAACAATGGAGGAAACTGTCAACTTCTGGAGACAGGTCTGGGGGAAAGAGAAACCCTACAATTCTGAAGCTACCTGGATCCAGGAAGAGCAGGAGAGGAGCAACATCACAAGCATTGAAATCTTCAATGCAATTAAACAGTGTGGGAACTGGAAGTCGCCAGGCCCAGATAAAATCCATAACATCTGGATTAAAAAGTTCACTGCAGTACACGAATTGCTTGCCAATTTCCTCAACGAGATGATGCAGGATCCCAGAAAAGCCCCCGATTTCTTAATGGTAGGAAACACATACGTTCTAACAAAAGGCAGCGATGCAACAAATCCAGCGAACTACAGACCCATCACCTGTTTATCTACCAGCCATAAGCTACTAACAGAAATTCTAAGCAACCGAATCTACGAGCACTGTAAGGTTAATAACATCATTACCCCAGAGCAAAAAGGCTGTGAAAAGAATTCCATGGGATGTAAAGAACAACTTACTATCGATCCAGTTGTAGTCCACCAGGCCAGAAAAAAGCAACGTAACATCAGCATGGGCTTCATCGACTATAAGAAAGCTTTTGACAGTATATCACATCAATACTTGTTGAGGTTACTGGAAGTGTACAGGATTAATGAGAAAATAGTTGAGCTCTTGAGGCACCTAATGACGAAATGGAAAGTCCGACTCCATCTGGATGGTAACACTAGTGTACCTCTCCTTATTAAATGTGGTATTTTCCAAGGCGATGCATTGAGCCCTCTGTGGTTTTGCATTGCGTTGAACCCATTGAGTAAAATCCTAGGAAGACTTAACTTTGGCTTCAAAATCAATGTCGAAACAGGACCAGTCACAATCAACCACCTGCTGTTCATGGACGACCTTAAGTTGCATGCGAATGTAAAAGAGAAGATGCACAGAATGATAAAAATAGTCGAAGCTTTCAGTAGTGACATCGGCATGGAATTCGGTCTCGAGAAATGCAAAATGGTTCACATAAAGAAGGGAGCTGTACAGAATGAAGCAGATGATTGTATGGTAGGCGAAGGGAACATTACCTCCAATTTGATGCATGGAGAAAACTATAAGTATCTCGGCTTATTGCAACTGATAGGAATAAGTGAAACTGTAGTTAAGGAAAACTTACGTATGGAGTTCGCACGGAGAGCAGTGCGGATCCTCAAATCGTCGCTTTATGCAGGAAATAAAACAAAGGCCATTAACAACTGGGCAATAGCGGTATTCACTTATTCCTTTGGTCTTATTAAATGGACCGACACAGACCTAGATGCAATCTCCACTCAGGCAGAAAATGACAAAATTCAACTGCCACCACCCGAAGAGTGCCATTGAAAGGTGCACACTGCCGCGGGAGGAGGGTGAAAGAGGTCTAGTAGATATTCCAAATCTCCACCACAATCAGATCACCAGATTGAGGGACTATTTTGGAAACCAAATCCAAACGTCCAATTTTATCAGAGCTACATGCATGACAGACCACAGTTACACCTCGCTTAGATTGAGATCAGCACAATTTTCAAAACCACCGAATGCCCTTACAGTAGAACAGCTGAAAGAGAACTGGAAAGCGAAGTCTCTTCATGGAGTCCATCCAAACCAGCTGCACCAAGCCCATATTGATAAAGTAGACTCTAACCTATGGCTTAAACATGGAAACCTATTCTCAGAAACGGAGGGCTTCATGATTGCTATTCAAGATAGAGTGATAGCCACAAGAAATTACAGAAAGCATATCATGAAAGAAAATATTGAAAACGAAATGAACCGACGATGCAGCAGTAGTGTGGAAATCATAGAACAATATAGAACAATAGATATAAACTCTATTGGGAAAGGCCCATTACAACAGGCCGGACAACTCCAGCAAATAGGCCCGATATCGTACTTTTTTATAAGGTGTTGAAGGTCATAAACATCCACGACGTAGCTATCCCGCTTAGCCAAAATATTTAGACCACCTACAGCACCAAGCTAGACAAAACACCAGTCTAGCTATTGAAATGCAGAGGATGAAGCTCAAAGAGTCAACATAGCCCCTTTAATCATGTCAGCAACTGGCTTGGTACAAATACAAAAATACAAATATTTGGCGCAACAGCTCTTTAAAGTGCCAGGGCCGAGCTTCTCGCAACCACTCATGTTGTGTGCGTTATATTTTTCACACGAATGGAAGGGACCTACAGTTTAGTGCCGTATCCGAACGGCAATTTGAGAAGCTTTTTCGTGACAACAATGCTCTCGGATGTTTGTCAGATGCTCGCGAGAGGTGGGACCGTGAAAAAACTTTTTTGTGTTTTCTGGGATTCGAACTTGGAACCTCAGGCGTAGTGATCCGACACACTAACCACTTACGCCACGGCGCCCCCTTGGTACCTAAAAGCCTAATCCAACAGCTAAAAAAGCACCACATTGAAGAAGAGCTGGAAGTGATGCAAAAGGTGGTTACCTTAGACACTTGCAATATAGTGAGGACCTTCCTTAATAATTATTCATAAAAACACACCTATAAAGAAATACAATAAAATATAACAGTACTGAAGTGGCTTGCAAGTCGAAACTTCCGCCATGTTCAATTTAAATGGACTCCCCCTCGTGCAGTATATATATATATATGGGGAGGGGGGAAGAGGGGGAAGAGGCGTGGGATAATAATAATAATAATAATAAGATTCTTTATTTACAAATTGAATTTCACAAACAAAAAACTTCTTCATTAGGCAATTATTTAAATCGATTTAAAGAACATACGACATGGTCTTGGCCGTCTGTCGAAAGTTTAGTTACATTACAATATTTCATTTACATATTGAATACAGCAATTAAACATTTTTTGTAATATAAAACGTTTTCAATATATTGTACTAGGTTATTCCAATTTTCGTTCTCCCCGTTTTATATCTTAATTATTTCTTTGTCTGTAAGGCTAAATTTATTCAAGTATCTGCACGTTATTTCCTTGACTACTGCGCATCTGCCTAAGAAATGCTGGATCATTTCCACCTCTTAGGTTACACAGAAAGCATAGCTTGGAGTTATTTGTTTAGAAACTGTTTCCATTGAAACTTGAATATCTGCACATCTTCATAGTTTTTAGCAATTCAACACATTATTGCTCCATTCATCCATAGTTCTGCTTTCATCATTCCAGCTTATTCTAAGGCCCTGCATTCGGTTTCTAAGCTCTGTATACCAGTAAAGTTTCCGGTTTAATTTTATGTTGGACAACTTGTAAGGAAGTCTTTCGCCATGGTACTCAAACAGTGTTTTGGTAATGTATCGCATGTGGAGATTTGGAGTGTTTCTAGTGGGAGCACATATGTAGAAGTGAAGTCGGGTAGTTTTAGGATTCGTTCTACAAAATAGCACTGAAATTTGTCCACCTCTTCGAACCAGGAGAAGCCCCATACTTGGGCGCCGTAAATTTGAATTGATCTGCATGATGCCTGGAAGAGTTTCCATTTCATTCTTAGCGAGATGTCCTTTTTACGAAAATAATCTTTCCAGGTGGCATTGATGCTAGCAAAGGACATTCCGGGCGTTAGCACTACTCCCAAGTACTTGTATTCCGAAGTAATTTTGACTTCTTCTCCTTTATATGTCCATTTTTCTTTCACAGAAAGCCTACCACCTCTTCTAAAACCATGATTTCGGACTTACTCAGATTCAGCTCCATTCCCAACAAATTACAGTAGGTTTCTAATTTATTTATAATTTTTTGAAGAACCTTAACATCATCTGCTAGCATCACAATGTCATCTGCACATAGTAACACCCTTATGTTCAATCCATCTATGCGAAGTCCTCCTCCCAGATGGTCATGGGGTTCATTCAGGTATGTGGCAAAAAGCAGCGGCGACAGCAGGCATCCTTGTTTCACGCTGAAATGCGTTTCAAAATATTCCGACAGTTCATTTCCAGTCCAAACCGCTGACTTCGTATTGTTATACATTTTTTCAAGGAAGTTAACTATCTTTGTAGATATACCCATTTGGTGCAGTTTGAATATCAAACACCATCTTCTTTTCGGCGAACTTCGAACTTTCGGCGAATCTTGAAACAAATCTGTTCAATATTCTTGCTGGGGTTCGTACAAATAGATAGATAGATATTTATTTGGTATAAATTTACAAAATTGGTTTGTTACCCCACATTTAAAATACAGAGATATAATATTATCTTATATCTTCCAACTGAAATATTTATGTATGCTGCAATCAATGGTACATATAAAAAAATTATTTCAACTCTGAAGGAAATTACCATAAAAACGTTCAATTAAACACAAAAAAAAAGAAAATAAATAAATAAATAAATAAACAAATAAAACCGTCTTTTGTATATCTCAGCTGTTTATTTATTAACACTGATCAACATGACTTTAACATAATATTCTAATCACTTTAATCTCTATTTATTTAAAACTAAACGGTCTTTACAAATTTACTTTCAATCACAATATCGTTTATTTTTACGACTTTTCAAATCTCTATTTTGTTCGCTGTATTCACCTTATTATCGACTGTGGTTGCGGTCGGTGTATTTATCACCCCTATTATGGTTAGCGAATCGAACGTTCGGCTCAAGTCGAACTGACAGCCAATTGCTTCTGTCGAGGTATTGCTGTTAGCGAACATTTTCATTCGAATAAAGAATAAGTGCTGACAAAGGAAAAAACGATTTAATGTTATCTGAGAATTGTCAAAAGCGACAGAAGTAAGGGGCGCTGGAAATCATTGACTCCTGGACGGAGAGATGTGAGCTGGCGGTCAGAGTGCCGTAAGATTAAGCCAAATAGATAGCTGGAGACCAAATGAAATGGGTCACACCACGATCCTGCAGAGATATCTAGGCAGTGCATCTAATACAGACTACTTCACGGCTTACCTATACTTCACAAGACCATTTCCTAGCACCTATCCGAGCAGTGAAGACTGGAAAAATGACAGAACGCCTAACGAGCGACCCTTAGCTGTTTACATCGATGGATCCAAAATGGAAATAGGTGTAGGCGCAGGCATCTTCTCTGAAACGCTTGGTCTCCCCATGTCAACTCGGCTTCCGAACTACAGCAGCGTTTTCCAGGCGGAGGTCTTAGTAGTTACAATAGCAGCTCGTGAGACTGCGATGAGGGCAATACCACGAGAGGATATCACATTTTTCATCGATATCCAGGCGGCGATAAAAGCAATATCTGCTATAGAAATAAAATCGAAGCTTGTGAAGTGTTGTAGAGAACAGCTCAAGGTTCTTGGAACACAGCACGAGGTAAAGCTCTGCTGGGTCCCTGGCCATGAAGGCATACCAGGGAATGAGAAAGCCTATGAACTGGCTAGAGGAGGCTCAGCACTAAACTCGGACCAATCCGACCCCTCGGTGTACACCCCGTCTTGCGCCCTTAAGCTCGAAGCAGAAAACAAGGCCCTAACGGAGGCTAACAATAGGTGGACCTCTTTAGATACTTGTGTCACCACGAGGAAGCTATGGCCTACATTTGACAGAGTAAGAACCAATAGACTCGTACAGAGGCATAGAAAATCCCTCTCTACTCTAACAGAAGTCATTACGGGGCATAATACCATGCGGTACCACATGAAAAAACTACGTGTGACTAACGAAGACCTGTGTAGAGGCTGCGGCGACGAGGAGGCTCAGGAGGACACCGCCCACTTTCTCTGTCATTGCCCAGGCCTCTATCATTTGAGAAATAATATCCTTGGAAAACACTTCTTTGAGGATCTAGAAGAGTTGTCCAACAGACCAATAAATGACATCACAAACTTCATTAAATCCTCTGGATGGTTTGTATCTCGGGCACAGTAAGTACTAAATGCTTTCTTTAGGATATTTACAAAGATGGTATTTTTCCACGAGGATGGGATTCTCTTTTCTATCCCCTTTCCCCCATGGGTATCACAATGGGTCTATATTGACTTGAGTGTGGTGTTGAGGTTTTCTGTCCCCCTATACCAGCCCACTTACCTAACCTTACCTAAGTCGCCTGGCAGTTCCACTTGAGTCGATCGTTCGATTCGCTTACCATAATAGGGGTGTTTGTCAACTACAAGAGGTTCTGGAATATGCTGGATGTAACTGGGAATGAATTGATACTGTGGCGAAGGTGAAATATGGAATAAACCGATTGGCACTCTAGCAGCTTTGACGAATAGGTGGCATTGTTTCAGTTCGTTTGGTACACAAACTATACAGTGCGCTGGTAATAACAGCATCATTCCGAAGTTGCATTATCAAACGATATGCACATCGAGGCACACCTCAAGGGGGTGGACTGTCTTCCCTACTATGGAATATGGTGCTTAACAAAAACTGGATGCAAGGTTATTGCCTACGCAGATGATGTTGCTATCCTAATAACAGGCAAATATTCGCAGGCGCTGGCCGATATAATGCAGTCTGCCCTCAACGAACTGCTCAGATGGACCGACAAATGTGGCCTCTCCGTTAACCCAACGAAGACTGAACTTGTTCTATTCACAAGAAAACAAAAACTCCCCGACTTCTCTCCACCAAAATTAAGGGGATCCACTTTTAAACTTTCAAATATCGCTAGCTATTGCATTTTCGTGCTCTGCATTCATTGTATTTCGCCTGTCTTATTCTTTCCTTTCCCTTTCTAAGATTCTAAGAATCTTCATTATGTGTTTTCTACTCCCAGCGAACGGGTCCCATGCCTCCTGGTTTTTTAACATCTCGCCAACGATGTTGTCTAGCGTTAGTGGCTGGTTGAGTTCACTCTTTAGTCCATTCCTTTCATTGAGGAATCTTGGGCATTGGAAAAATATGTGTTTTGCATTTTCTATGCAGTCAGTGCAACGCGGGCAGTAGGACCTATTGCCGTTTTATACTTAAAAAATACTTGTAGCGTTTTTCAAGCCGATGTTATCGCTGTTCGTCAGGGAGCCACCCTGGGTAATACAACGAAGCAAAGAAAGGTTCCTATAGTCAGAGCGTGATCCACCCAACTTACACTGGCAGTACAATGGACCTACTTCAGGTCTAAGTGCATCTTCATCGAGGGTCGATCCTAACCAACCAACAAACCAACCAGAAGGCCTCCTCGCCGTAGGTGGCGCGCACAAGTTCAAGGGGACCTCGACCAACTTGGAGTGCGCAACTGGAGACAGTTAGCTAAAGACCGAGCTACTCGTAAATGGAGAGGATTGTTGGCTTAGATCCAGGATCACCCCGAACTGTAGCCCCACCTAAGTAAGTAAGGTGCTTGTAATTCTTGGGGTTTCCCTACTATGCGATCCCTTAAACGACGTTACTTTTCACGGGTAATCAGGGAAAAGCATTGAAAAATAGCAGAAATGCGTCAATGAGTAATAATTGACCTGACAAAAAAAACGGAAATATGGCGGATCTTCTGGAATCTTTCAACTTTTCCTGAGGAGATTGGAAGATGGCTGGAATGATGGTTAGGGCCTATAAAAAGCGAACGTACCGTGAATGAAGAGAATTTTATTTTATCTCCTAGAAATAATGAGTGAGACGTTCTTCCTCGGCTGTTGCGCAACGAGTACGCGCAGTTTCTGTTCGCTGCTCATTTAAAAACAATAAAAATGTAAAAGTCGCCCCCCCTGGCAGTTGACCTCCTCGTGGTGGGGGGCGGACAACGTGACTGGGATGTGCAGATGGGGTAACTTAAATAGTCATCCCCATCCATAAAATCCAGTCACGGCTAACAAAGAGCACACCCGATGATGACTAAAACAAGATGACTGGCCTCGGATATTGCCAATCCTGGTAATCCAGGGCATCCTCTGGAGCCAGGCCTGAAAGGTATCAGTTTGTGAGCATCTGGTGGTCGGCCTGTCCCGCTCGCAGCCGACCAGGTCAAACCCGAAATGGCTACGAGCTTCCTGGCAATGGTCTCGCGCACCATTACGGAGTCAAGGGTTGAGCGCACTATGCACCGATAGGGGCACAGATGGATTCTCTGATTTTCGACAACGGCATTGACTTAGGATACGCACATGGAACGTTTTATCGCTTAGAGGGAAGGACATTGCGCTTGTTGGGGAGGCTGTTAAAAGTCGACTAGACATAGTTGGCATCTCTTCAACAAAGCAGAGAGGCTCTAAAATTATGGACTGTGGAAGCTCTTTCTGTCAGGAGTCGTACCCTCAAGTAGTCGTCGGCTTTTCATTCGGACAGTTTTGTTTTTTCTTTTTTTCGCTGTGAAAAATTCAAAAATTAGAAATAAAAAAATAAAAACTAAAAACTCTGACCAGTGTGGAACACAAATCAGTCCACGGGGAATATCCTGAGCCTCTCACAAGAGAGGACATAGTTCAACCCAGTGAACGAAACAAAAAAATAAAAAAAAATAAAGTGCAGTTAAAAAAAAAAAAAAAACAGTAGTGTTTAATTCCACTAAAATGAACTCCTCTTTAGGGGGGCAAGAGGTCATGGAATTGACGCAAGTGACAAGAAAAGAGTTCCTTGACGCTCTGGAACTTACGAAAAAATATAAAAGAAGCCTTACTCTTACGTAAAATGATTAAAGAGATTCAGGATTGTAACAACGAAAATTCCCGAAAGTCAACATAAGAAAGAAAAAAGAATACAACAAAAAGCCAACAAAATGAGAACCAATTCGTTCTGCTTGAAGAAATGGTTATCGATACTGATGACTCCCCCAAAGACAGCAAGTGTAGAAAGCAATACGGACACTCCAACAACAAAAAATATAATAATTGCACAAATAAAGCAAAAAAAATATCGAAGAAAGAAAAGACAACCGAGATACCATTGCCATACAGAAACCAAAATCAAATATCAATAGTACCAATACGGTACCAACAGTAGTGCCGAGAAAAAAACCACCACCAATTAAAGTTTTTAAAGAAGATAGCCAGGTATTGTCAAAACTATTAAAGCATGAAATAGGTAGAGATAATTTTAAAGTTACAAATTTAAGTAATAATAAAGTATCCTTAACACTAAATGATAAGGATGACTGCAACAATGTTAAGAAACTGCTTAATGAAGCAGATACACAACACTTCTCATACACCAGCAAAGAAGACAAGTTGCAGTCATTCTTACAGAAGGGTCTCAGTGTTAGCTTTAACCCAGAAGAGATCTCGAAGGAGCTTAATGAGCTCAAAGTAGAAAACCTGAACTTCGTTGGTGCATTCAGGTATGCTACGGCGAACTCAAAACGTGAAAATAGAGTCCTGCCTATTATAGCGGTACAGCTATCCGGATAGAAAAGTACAAAACCTGAGAACTATTAGGTATCTAGAGGGCCATTCAGTATCATTCGAAAAAATTCGGAGGAACGGTGTCCTTCAATGTCACTAGTGCCAGAGATTCGGACATGCTTCTCCAAATTGTAACATGATAAGAAGGTGCGTTAAGTGCCAAAATACGCATGAGACTGGTGAGTGCCAAGTGCAAAAAGCTGTTTTGTGTTCTTTGCCAGCAGCCCGGTCACCCTGCCTCCTGACGGGGTTGTGAAAGCTTTAAGAGACTAGCAGATCGGCTTCAAGCTCAGAAAAGGGAAAAGCTTGCAGATTGCAGAAAAAGTCACAGTGATAGACAATCATGTTAAGGGAGGTATCTCCTTTGCTAGCGTGGTAGGTAGTGGTGTTGGTTCAAATCTTGACGGCCCTCACTCTGTGCGCCTCAACACTATTGGCTGCTACACTTTTGGGTCCAAGAGTTTTCTGCGCTCTGTGAACGATAGTTTGTAAATGCAGGTTGATAGTCTGACTAAAACCGTTGCAGGTCTATCAGCGAAGGTAGATGCCCTTCTCAACATCCTAGGTCGTCAAGATGACTAGAACAAATTGTGCATCCCTCAAAATAATTGCTCTGAATGTGAACTCGATCATCTCCCTTGATAGGCGCGGTGACCTTCTGTGTTTTGTGGTGAATCATAAACCTGACATACTTTTTTTGAGCGAGACAAAGCTAAACAATAGACAAACATTAGAAATAAAAGACCATGACGTAATACGGACAGATAGATTAGATTAGATTAGATTAGATTAGATTTTGTTAGTGAATTCACTTAATTAACATGCATATATAAATGTAATACAAAATCATTTAAGCATGGCTTTGCCGTCTGCCTGGTTGACAAATTCAAAAGAATATAATACAATAATAACAATTCTTTAAGTGATTTTTTAAATTTCTTCATATAATCAAAAATATTAAACTGAATTAATTATTTATTTAAATTAAATCAATTAAGGCATGTAACTGAATCTTTAAAAGTTTCCACTGTTAATCCTGTCACGATATGCTAACGATATTTTGCAAAAATTGTAGAGTTTCGGTACATTTAACTCATTGAGGAGGGCCATAACTTGGCCATCTGATAAGAAGTAGCTGCCTAAAAAGTGTTTTCTTGTTTCCCGTAAAGTTGGACATCTCCCAACAAAATGAAAAACGTCTTCTCTCTCTGCTAAATTGCATAAACTGCATACTATTGGCAGATCCTCTCTGTGGGGCATGTAATTTAAACGAATTAGTTCTCCTCGCAGCTTCAATATCATAGATATTTCATTCACGCTGTGCTCATCGCAAAAGTAGTTTATATGCAGGGAACTGTGATTTAGTCGGCTGTAGATTAATCTGTGAAGTGATCCAGCTGCATCCGCTTCAAAGCTCAACCTGTATCGTTTGTCAACTCTGGCGATGAGTTGGTATAGCGTAGCTTTCCAGTTTCTGTAATTCGCGATGTTTAAATTCAGTTCCATACCGCATCCATTAGCTAATTCCATCCACTCGTGGTACCAACTTGTCTTTTCCGTAATTGCTTTGAGAGCTACTTTCTTCGGGAGTCGGTCATTCGGCATATTTAAAACTCTTATGATAAAATCTACTTGTAGTTTTAACGTCTTTATCAACAGTGGTGACAAACCCGTCTCTAGCATTATCATGTAGTTGGGTGTGCTGGGTGGGAGGTGGAACGCTCTTTTAACAAAGTATCTTAAAAGTTTCTCAACCGTATCATAATGTTTGCAACCCCAAACTTGCGCGGCGTAAAACAAAATTGCTTCAGATACTGCTGTAAATACCTTGTACTTGCTACTGTGGGCCACATACTTGTTGACAAAGCACCTTTTCCAAGTCATATTAATAGCAGTTTTGGCTGTTTTGAGCTTTTCGGTTAAGTGCTTCTCCATACTCAAGCTTTTCGTAAAATGAACTCCGAGATACTTGTACTCCTTAACAATTTCTATGCCTCTGCCGTCATAGTACCATTTTTCGTTAGCGCAATACCTTCCTCCACCTCTTTTAAAAATCATCACCTTTGACTTTTCCAAGTTTACCACAAGATTCCATAATGTGCAATATTCATGTAGCCGATTTATCATGAGTTGGAGTGTTTGAGGGGAATAAGAAAGTAATACTATGTCATCAGCGAAGAGAAGAGTTTTGATGTTGACCCCTGCATACTCTATACCTCCGGGCAAACAATCGATAATGTCCTCAATGAAGAGGGCAAATAAGGTTGGACTAAGTGCGCATCCTTGTCTTACACCTGATTTCGACTGGAACCACTCTGACTTCTCATCTCCATTCCACACTGCTGCATGTGTGTCATCGTACAGGTTGTGTATAACTCGACCAAATTTGTGAGATAACCCCATTCCATACAGTTTGTATAACAGCGCACTGCGGTCAATTGTGTCGAAGGCTGCCTTGCAATCGACAAAAAAAGCATATAAAGCATATAGACGCAACTCCACTCAAGGTGGCGGTACGGCGATCTTGGTCCGAAAACCTCTTCTTTTCACTTCGATCGAACGGAGTGATATTAGAAACTTTAGTTGTCTTGAGACAACCATTATTTCGCTGCCTCTCAGGGATAATGGTTGTCTATATTTAATATCGGCGTATGCTGCGTCCGGAACCGTTAGTCAATTCAAAGTCGAAATCGAAAAATTGTTCGAAGATCTAGGACTAGATAGCTTAAATAAATATTTCGTCCTAGCGGGAGATTTAAATGCGAGACACCCGGACTGGTTGGACTTGAGAGCGAACGGAAGAGGCAGCTTCCTTAATCGCTTTATTGAGGAAAATCAGATCATATATAAGCTGAAGCTATACAGCCCAGTTACACCGAGTTATCCTTCTGGAAATTCCTATCTCGACATTTGCATTGCGGACGCGCGATTGCAAATTCAAATGATCGTCGATAATAACCTCTCTATATTGCCGTATGATAGCGACCATAATGCAATAGTTATGCCGATGACATTTGATAGCGACTCTACGTTCAGCTTCGCAACGCAGCACGAAGTCCCTAAATTGAATTTTAGACAGACTGATTGGTGCAAATTCCAACGTTGTGCCATCAGAAAATATAGGAACTGCCCTTCCTCTTCTAATATTCCTAGTAATAGGAATCTTTTTAATGAGGAGTGCGATTCCTATATCGGGAATTTAAATACGGTGGTATTACAAGCTATGGAGTCGTCAGTTCCGAAAATTAAATCCAAAGACGGAATTGAATGTTATCTAAACCGAGACATTAAAACCCTACAAACCTATAAAAGCTTTCTAATCACTCAGATAAATCGAATACGACGTCAGTTCCAAGAAGAATCGCCCAATTTAGAGATGCAAAGGTTAAAATCTCTCCTGAGAAATGTGAGGACACTGCTACGTCAGCAGTTTCGGAATAGTGACAACGATTATTGAAGGCAAAGCGTCGAAAATATACTGAAGTCTGATTCCAGGAACATGTTTCCTAGAGTTAATCAGATGTTCAAGCCTCGTAACGTCGTCAAAATTCCAAAACTTAAAATTCCACTGTCTTCGCAGTCTCTTCTTTGCCAGGCGGAGATTAATAGCCAATACTGCCCCATTATCGACAACCATTTCGTTATAGATAGTGGGGCGGACAAGCCAAACTTAATCGGCTTTCGTTTTGAGGCAATCCATGCTAGAGATCTATCAAGATACAAAACTAGCAAAGTAAATGACGAATTGTCGAGGTTTCGCAAAGGCGACACACGAACTCTTCTGAGACTTTCTGAGCAGACCAACTAACAGATGAACAGACTAAAAATTACTTCACAACACTACATGAACTGACATTCATATTCAGGAAACTAAATAACAAAAAGTCAAGTGGCTTAGATAACATTCCCAACATTATTCTAAAGCATATACCGGACCAAATTATGCGGCAATTTTGCGGAATATTTAATAATTTGTTAAACAACTGCTACTTCCCGAGTTATTGGAAAACATCCCAATAATCAAAAAGAAGAAGGATCCCTCTGATCCTTCCAACTATAGGCCCATAAGTCTCCTGCCTAATATCGGGAAGGTTTTTGAAGTAGTTATTAGTAAGTCTAAAGTCCTTAATGTCACCAATGGCCTCCCACAAGGCCCAGTTACAGCACCGCTTCTATTTAATATATATGTTTCCGAAATGCTTAGAGGTTTGCATAATTCTCTAGCGTTTGCTGACAACGTTATTCTGTATGCAAGTGGCTCAAAATATAAGATATTCAAGATGAACTTCAAAATAATTTTGATAAGCCCCGAACATTCTGCTCCGAATGGAAGCTTAAAAAGATCAACCACGCGAAAATGTGAAACCATATTGTTCCGCACCCCAGTAAGACGCGGTAATTCAGATTTGAGACGGAACTGGAAAAATGTACAAATCACGAGTTCTAATGAATTTCGCATCAAATCAAATACCGCTGTGAACTATCTAGGTGTCCATTTAGACAAATTCTTGTACTATAATGATCACATAAATACACAGTTAAAAAAGGCGAGGGCGGCATTTATGCCTCTCAAACGCCTTTTTTACTCCAACTATTTGAGATCCGATGTGAAGGTCATATATTTTTGGGGACCTGTATTGCGATTGATCGGGAAACTACTGACTGCTCAAAACTTGGCTTGGGCCAGTAGCGCAACAAACAAGTTCGTGATGAAGTGCTTACTTTACCTACTAGTGGTGGTCCCCGGGCAACTATACGTATAAACCCTTATACGTATAGGCAAAAATTGTAAGTGCGGGTTGTCTAGGGCCTTGATTCTAGGCTAGGTAACGTGGGCCAGCAACCTGCGTTACCGAATATTGCCCGCTACAGAAACCGACACTATGCCTCGGATAAGGAATGATCACATGTTGACGACTTTTGGCTCTTGTACCCGGACAAAGATAGATTTCTGGAATGTAAAGACGCTCCTCGACTCGGGAAGAGGAGGTCCTTACAATGCCAGATTCCTCCAATTGAAAAACGAATTCATGCGATATAAACTGGACATTTTGGGGGTAAGTGAAGTAAGATGGTTAGAAGCGGCCGAGTACCAGTCTCCAACGCGTAACACTGTACTACTCTATTCTGGAAGACCATCCGGAATTCCGCGGGAATATGGAGTCAGACTACTGCTAACAACAACAGCACGCAAGGGCCTAATTTCCTGGCAGCCCCATGGTGATAGGATTTTGGCGGCCAGATTCCGGACTAGAGTACGACGCGTCACCATCATACAGTGTTACGCCCCAACGAATAGTTCGTCTGAGGACGAAAAGGAGAGCTTCTACAATCTCTTAAGCGCCGTCTTCAACGCAACGCCAAATGGAGACATTGTCATAGTGATGGGGGATTTGAATGCCCAGGTAGGCAACAAGAACGAAGGGCTCAAACATGTAATCGGGAAGCATGGACTAGGCAACCGCAATGACAACGGCGAAAGGTTTGTGGATTTCTGGAATGCCAACCGCCTTGTGATAGGTGGCACCATGTTTGAGCACAAGACCTGCCACAAAGTCAGCTGGGTTTCCAGAGACAGACAAGCAACCTCAACCAAGTTGACCATTTTGCTATCAGCCGCCGCTTTAGAAGTAGTCTCCTGGACGTCCGAAACAGACGAGGGGCAGATGTGGGGATAGTCGCGATCACCATCTTATGATAGCTACTCTCCAACTACGCACTGCTGCAGTTCGAAGATCCCATGACAACACAAGAATGCCCAGGTTCAACATCGATAGACTTAGTGATCCCTCAGTGCGCCAACAATTAAGGGAGCACTTTTCGCAAGTTGTCGAAGCAATCAGCAACTCAATGCCCGCAACCATCCAAGACCATTGGCGTGCTGTGAAAAATGTTTTTACATCTGATGCTGAAAGAATCGTCGGTCTATCGCAGGGAAGACATAGAGTGCGACTTTCCGAGGATACCTGGAGACGGATTGACGAACGAAAACACCTGAAAGCTCGCGTTGCAGCTACCCCAGCAGCAGGGAGAAGCGAGCTAGAGTCCCTATATCACATGAAGATGAGAGAAGTTCAGCGTAGCGTTCGACGTGACAAGCGCAACTACATCAACGCGCTGGCTACAGAAGCAGAAGAAGCTGCACGGAGGTGCGACAGCAGAACCGTCTAAAGAATCACGAAAGAGCTGACAGGTGGTCGCAGCTCCAGCCAACACCCAGCGAAAAGCCTAGACGGCTCCTTGCTCCTTTCTGATGAGGACCAGCTCAAGAGATGGAAAGAGCATTTTTCTACGGTTTTGCTTATTCGCTAGCGATACGCTCCCAAATCAGACTGAGATACCCGAGGTGAGAAGCTCCCGAATACGCACCACGACTCCCAGTAAAGATGAGATCATTACCGCGATCAAGGCACTCAAAACCAACAAGGCGGTAGGACTTGACAGTATTCCAGCAGAGCTCTTACGAGCAGCGCCAACAGAGAGCTTCGGAAGCTGAGAGCTTTCCTAACGAGTGGAAAAAGGGAATGATCGTCAAGCTTCCTAAGAAAGGAGATTTAATGGAGTGCGGAAACTGGAGGGGTATCTGCGTGCTGCCTGCTGTAGCTAAGATAATAGCTAAAATCATCCTTGAGCGAATCAAACAACATCTCGAAGACACACTCGATGCCGAACAAGCAGGTTTCCGCTCTGGATCCTCCTGTGCTGACCACATCAACACCCTGCGGATTATCATCGAACAGTGTGTTGAATATCGATCGCCACTGCACCTGCTGTTCATCGATTTTGAGAAGTCGTTCGATAGTGTCAACAGGGAGCTTATTTGGCGTGCCTTACGCAGGAGAGGCTTTCCCGATAAACTGATTGCTATTATCAAAGCTACATATGAAGGCTCCAAATGTCACGTTCTGCACAGGGGAAGGTTGTCTGAGGAATTTGAGATCCAAAGTGGGGTAAGACAAAGCTGTATCCTTTCACCAATATTATTCCTATTGGTGATTAGCGATGTGCTTCATGCAGCTTTGTCGACGGAAAACGGAGGAATTCGATGGACTCTTACATCTCAACTGAAACATCTTGACTACGCAGACGATGTATGCTTACTCTCCCACAGAATTATGGACCTCCACCAAATGAAAGCAGATGTGGAGAGGGAGGCAGGCGTCGTCGGGCTGAAAATTAATATGGCAAAAACTAAAATTATCAGCCTTGGAACAAACTCATCGGCTCAAATATGCATTGCTGGACAACCGGTAGAGAGAGTAGAGGATTTCCAGTACCTTGGGAGTATTGTCTCGACCGATGGTGGAACCGAACTGGATATAGCCAACAGGATCGCCAAAGCAAAGTCCGCGTTCGGGATGTTGTTCAAAATATGGCGAAGCAATGCAATCAGTTTGAGCACCAAAATAAGACTGTTCCGCTCCAACGTTGAATCCGTGCTGCTATATGGTTGCAGCACGTGGAGAGTGTTCACTACTATCACCAGAAAGCTGCTAACGTTTGTTAATAGGTGCCTGCGCAACATCTTAATGATTTTCTGGCCCAATCGTATCTCTAACGAACACCTTTACGAGAGAACGGGTCAGGAACCAATAGGCACAACCATCCAACGACGGAAGTGGCAGTGGATTGGTCACATGTTTCGTAAGGGTGACAGCTCCATAGCGAACCATGCTATGCAATGGAATCCTCTAATTCAGGATGGCAGAAGACCTGGCGGTCTGAGGAGAACATGGCGCAGAACAGTCGAGAAGGAGGCACGGCAGTTAGGGAAAAGTTGAGGAGAACTCAGACACATTGCCAGAAACCGTACACGATGGCGCGTAGGCGTAGTAGAGGCCCTAGGAGCCACAAGGGTATACAGGACATAAGTAAAGTAAAGTAAGCCTTCGTTCGTCCAATCCTGACTTATGCGAGTCGAGTATGGTGGAAAATAAGTCCATCGTATATGGAAAAGCTTCGGTTGTTCGAGAGAAAATGTATTCGAGCATGTATGCGGATGTACAGAAGCGCACATTCCGACTTCCGACATTACGTCTCTAACGAAAGGCTATTGGATACTTCCGGTGTATCCAGAATCGACAATTTCATCCTGGATCTTGAAAGGGATTAATTCGCACGGTCAGAAAACGTTACAGAAAACGCACTTGTGTCGGGCCTATTTTACCCTAACCCTGGGTATTCCAGAAATACAATGGAGAGTGGATATATACCACCTGAGGCATTCTTGCATCTGGATGCACGCTGCTATTTATCGGACTCAACGAACGTGCCAATTATCTATCATGTTGCTAGAAGAGCAACAGATAAACGTTCTAAATAGGCCTATTGACTCGACTGGGTTGAAGCTAATGTGTAGGTTAAGTAGGACTGGGCTTTGGAGTGTGATTTTTGGTCCGCCGGTTAAAAGGAGAATGACATTTGTCATTCGCTGATCCTTTGTATAGACGGGCTGAAGATTGCATATGAGGGCCCAGTTCTGAGGTAGGTTAAGCTAGGTTAGGTTAGGTTTAACCTAGGATAAGTTAGTGTTATTTGTTTTACCCCCTAGTTTAGTTGTATATAAATAATAAACATTTGTACAGGGTTTTTCCACATTCCTCCTTAAAACAAAAAAATAAAAATAAAAATATGCATTAAAAATAAATAAAATACGATGGCAAGGTGAAAAGTTCTCGCCTGACAATGAAAGATTGCGATTTTCAGTTAAAAAATAATTTTATTTTTCTACAGAATCTCCCTTGACTTCAACACACTTATACCAGCGTTTCTCCAACATCAGTATTCCTTCTCGGAAGTGAGAGTCTGGAAGGCTGTGAAAATATTCATCTACGGCCCTCTCAACTTCTGCATTGGATGCGAAGCGCTTCCCAGAAACAAATTTCTTGAAGTTTGGGAACAGATGGAAGTCTGAGAGTGCCAAATAAGGTGAATAGGGGGATGTCTCATCCATGTTGACAAATCGCCGCATAAAATTGGTCGGATCCCTATTGAATCGGTCCAAAGATTGCCGCGAAAATCGTTCGCGCATTTTGCTTTTGATCGGCATTCAGCAAATGCGGCACCCATCTTGCGCAGAGCTTTCGCATCCCTAAGTTTTTGTGCAAGATGTTTCGCACCCTCTCTTCCGATATACACACAACCTCAGCTATCTCACTCACCTTCACTCGCCTATCGTCCAACACGATATCATGCACTTTTTCGATGGTTTCGGGTGTGGTTACGGTTTTTGGCCGTCCTTCACGTGGGTCGTCTTCGAGGGACGTGCGACCACGTATAAATTCAGCTGCCTACTTTTTAAAGGTTGACATGAAACTTTGTCAACTTTGGATGAATTTCCATAGGGGTTAACCCATCCAAAACGATGAATTTTATGACCGCACGATATTCTCGTTTATCAATTTTAACGAAAAACGCGCAAGACGTCTACTGCAAAAATTCGTGTAAACAAACGACTTGAGAGAACAAGTTGAAACTTGTCATACGAACTAATGAGCGGTGCACCCAGGCAGGAAACATACATTTTGCTGATTGGAACGCTATCTCTGCGTCAGGCCGAGAACTTTTCACCTTGCCTTCGTATAATAAAAAATAATAAAAATATACCAAGTATATAAAATCATAGTGTACGTATTGAAGTAGAAGTTGATGATGCCCTTAAAACGGTTGCTGATATGGATTCTTTTGTCCTGATGGGTGACTTCAATGCTCACGTGGGTGTGGATATTATGACATGGCGGAGTGTGATTGGGAGAAACGGTGATCTTGATCAAAACGCGAATGGAAAGAAGTTGTTGGAATTTTGTTGTGAAAATGGCTTATCCATCATGAACACTATCTTTCCACGCAAAGACATTTACAAATACACATGGTACCGCCAGAGTTTTCAGTAACAGTCGCTGATAGATTTTTTTGTTGTACCATCATGTTTGAAGAGAATGGTTTCTGATGTTCGCGTATTGAGATGGGCCGAACCTGTCAACTGATCACCACTTAGTGCTGTGCAATTTGTATCTTAGCGAAAGAGTGCCTTCCCTACCAAAGTGCAAACCAAGGATGGTTACACGTATACGATGGGATAGCTTACTGAACGGTGAGATACAGGAGACATTAGTGCGGCAAATAATTGAAAGGTTTGAACGAATTCCAATTATTCCAATATAATGTAGAGGAAGAACGGCAACTGTTCCATTGCCCTTATGGGCGATGTTTGCGAAGTGAAGCGGCTTTGTGTGGCCGCTGGTGGAAAAAAGAACTGCTTGGTTTAAAACGCCCGGAGTTCAAGAAGCCATCAGGGAGAAGAAGAGAGCCTTTAAGGTGTGGATTCACTTGGAGAGCTCCGATTCTGGAAATCGGTACACTGAGGCGCGAAGAACTTGCAAATTAGCTGTGAAAACAGCGAAAGAAAAGTCTTGGAAGGAGTTTGGCGAAAAATTGGAACGTGACCACAGATCTGCAAATAAGATGTTCTGGCAGACCATCCGCCGACTCAGAGGAAGAAAGTTGAATATCGTTGAAGAAGTCAAATCCAAACACAGTACACTTCTTTCCAATGAGGAGGACATCTTATGCAGATAGAGTGAGCACTTTTCAGAATTGCTCTATCCCGAAAAGGGCACCGAAGTTGAAGACTTATGGTCGAGAGTTAGGCGGAAGAGCAATGCCGAGTTATCCTGTAGAATTGGTCAGGCTGGATAAATTTTGAGAGAGCTTGGTCAATTTATTTAAAAGGAAGCCCGAACTTAGTGTTAAGCTATCGGTTTTTAACTCGATGTATGTTCCAACTCTCACCTATGGTTATGAAATTTGGGTAGTGACCAAACGAATAAGATCACGGATACAAGCTGCCGAAATGAAGTTCCTTCGCGGTGTTGCTGGAATAACTCTTAGGAATCGAGTGCGCAACACCAAGGTACGCGATGTGCTCAATGTTGAGCAGCTACTTCTCCGAAGAAACGATCTTTGCTTCGATGGTTTGGTGACGTAGTGCGTATGCTCCCAGACCGCCTTCCAAGACGTGCTATGATTGCTGTGCCATCAGGTAGGCCTAGAAAAAGATGGTTGGATCAAGTCCGACATTTCTCCTGGAGCCGTCTAGGGATTCCTCCTGATGAGTTGGAGTCAATGGCGAAGGATCGAGAAGGATGGAACGTCCTCCTGAGCATCTTATCCCCGAGACCCTCATGAAGGATTAGCGGGCCATTGAAAATGTATGTGTGTAAAAATGTAAAAGTCCTTTCGGTAGCCAGAAATTGCTTGACCTAATTCTTATTCTTAACCTTACCTTATGCAGCTCAGCACCGTCTCCTTGCACGTTTGTAACAATAGAAATATGATAAAAAAACTTCTGGGGGAATATAAATTTTCCTCGGAGCTCGTGATTGAGGTGTTTATCTATTGTGATTCATAGCGTGTTCTCAGTATTTGACTATCATTTATGCGTCTCCGTATATCGACGATATAACATAATCTTCTACTCTTGTAATACATTGCACCCCGTCCATTCCATTCCCATAATAATCTACTGCCACCAGCAATAAAAAAAACCTTTCACAAACCCACAAAGAAACTTTTATTTTCCCTTTTAATACTATTTTCTAATCATATAATATGAACTTTTCAAAAACGCCATCAAAAACTCATAAACTGTTCAACTTAATTTGCTCAATCTTCAGCCAAAGTCCATCCCTCGGCATGGTGGCAATACTTTTCGGATTCAGTAAAATCTCTTGAGGAGTTTTCTTTGACATACTGAACTTGAATGACCTCAATAGTGTTATCAGTCCAATTCGTACTTGCATGCGAGCAAATCGAAGTCCAATACAATTTCTTGGCCCATCTCCAAATGGAAGGAATGACATTGCGTCGCGAGCTTGAACATTGTCTGTACTGAATCTGTTTGGGTCATATTTGGTGGGATTTGGATAGATTTCCGGGTCGTGGTGAATTGACCACACTGGAATTATGATGGGTGTTCCTTTCTCTATTACCACTTTGGTGTCGGGAATGGGATAGTCCTCATTTGCTTTGCGTGTCAAGGAAATTGCAGCAGGGTATTTTCGCATGCTTTCTAGAAGGAGTACAAAATTACTGTCTAATTGGAAACAATTTTTTTTCTACTCACCATTAACGCATTGACTAAGGTAAGTCATCTCTGACATTGCCTCATACGATAGTTCATTGTTGCGATTTTTTAATACCTGAAGTATCTCCTCTCGTACCTTGTCCTGTAATGCGGGTTGTTTGGCCAACTCAAATAAAGTAAATGACATGTTACTAGCTGACGTTTCATAACCAGCAACGAAGAAAGAAATCGCCTGGGCAGCGATTTCTTCAAATGTAAAGCCACCATCAGAACTTTTCTGGTTTTTCAGTTCGATGAGGAGATTCATGAAATCATTTCTCTTTATATTATTGGCCTCTCTCACGGCAACCGTTTCTCTAATAATCCTCATGAAGAAGTTTGCTACTTGCGGCTCCAGAAATCTAAAGCGCATCTTAGCACCCAGCGTACTGTACGTGTCTAAGAAATATCGCAATAATAATGGCTTGTCAATTTGCTCCATGACTCTTCGACCATAACTAAGGAATTCTGAATCTGTGTCAGTCAAACTGTTACAATGGATTCCAAAGGCACATGATCCAATGACATCAGTGGTGAATCTTGCTAGAAACTCATGCATCTCCACAATGTCTGATTTATCCAATTTTGACTTCATAGCAGCTTCATATTCAATGGCCACTCCCACTACAGTCGGAAACATAAATTTCATTTTAAGAGATGTGAAGGTTGGCGTAAGCTTCGTTCTTATGCTTCTCCACTTGTTGCCAGTTAAATTGAAGAGATTGCCTGCGAGGGGATCATGCGCTCCGCTGGACAAACTCAAACGATCAGTGAAGATGGGAAAATCCTTAATAAGAATTGATTTGATTAGCTCTAAGTCAAAGACGACTACTGCTGGTTTGATGAAGAGATACAGTCCAGCGATTGGCGATGTGTGTTTAAATTTTGTGTAGAGATCATTTAGTTTCTCGATCATCATGAAACTTTTGAGCCCATTGAGGTTTCCCAGTAGGAAGACAGGCGTGACATGTGGCACATTCCTTTGCTTCCAGTATGAATTTCTTTGCCTCACGAAGAGGAATAGACTCAAGACTAACGCGAAAATCAGGTAGTACAAGTAATTCATTACTAAATGCGAACCACTCTGGTAGTTGGAATTCGAATGGAGGCTGTTTTTATATTTAAGTTATATCTTAAATCACGAACGGTGTGCGAACACGCGAGATAACAAATAGATTAAGTTAGCAAAAATTGTGCAACATTTGATACGACTTAGATACGATCTACAATTAGATAGATCTACAATTAAAAATTCCGAGGTGTTTTAAAATGAATTTTTCCTTTCCACCCTATTTTTGTAATTATAATTAATTTTCTTCAATTACCTAGTACCTAGTTTCAAGGTTCCTATTTTGAGATAGTTAAAGTTAACAATTCAGCTATTGTAAATATTTACGTATTAAATTCCAACATTAGATGAACTTTGAACTTATACATCTTGGGTTTGAGAGTTGGGTTTGAGAGTACGTAGGTCAATACATTTTTGCAGTACATACATATTTGGCGCAAACGGCCCATAAAGGGCTTAGGGCCTAGCATGTCGCAACTGCTCGTATTGTGTGCGTTGTATTTTTTGAACAAATGGATGGGACCTACGGTTTTTTGCTAAAGCGCTATTTTTTATTTTGTTTTTTTTTTAAAAGCTTTCTCATGACATTGGTGTATCTTAACAGTGAGGGTATCCTTAACAATTTCGAGGAGTTTAAGGTTCTAATACTGGGAACAAGTTTTGATGTTATTGTGTTGTCAGCAACTCATGTTAGCAATGACATTTTAAAAAAGGAGATCAGAGTATCAAACTATACTCCATTCAGATGTGACAGTTTGTCGTCTCATACAGAAGGAATTGTTATATACGTCAAAGATGAATTAAAATCAGTGACATTGTCGAAGAAAGACGATAATATGAATGTGTGGTGGTTGTCACATTATGTTATAACTAACAATTACACATGTGTAATAACCGGTGTTTATAGGTCATCATGTTCTTCCGAACGTATATGCGAAGAATTAAGTGATGTACGGAAAGATACTATTAAGGCCGATTCACAGCTCAGCGACCTGCGAATACGAATAAGCGAATATTCACAAATTTTGACATTTCATTCACAGCTACTTTTTTATCTGGTCGCGGCAATCCGCGAACTTGAGTTTTCATTCATTTTATAACTAATTGCCTAAACGTGAAAAATGCATAAATACATAGCGTAGCTTTCAATCAGAAGGTAATATCTTACCTTCTTTCGATAAATTAACCACGATCTTACCCACCAAGAACAAAGCAAACGAATTGTGAGGTTAAACTCTCGCGAATGTTTTGGTCGCGGGAATGTGGATTGCGTCTTGTGTGGAATGTGAATAAAAGTTGACAGTTCGCAGAAATCATTCGCTTATTCGCGGAAAAATCGGCGAATTGTTAATTTCTTCGCAGAAACTAATTACAATTCAGCTTTTTATATATTAATCAATAGATAAATTAAGCTCCATTCCTTTGGAATAATAAAATTGCCAAGGGCGTGCTTATAAATGTGCTAAAAACTATTTGTTCGCAGTTTGGGCATTCGCAGTTCGCTGAGCTGTGAATGGACCTTTATGCCTGAAACACAATATCACCTCGACCTCGGTTTAGCTCCCATTGCATCTCATCCACCTCGAGAGCACGTTGAATGTTTGTTTACATTTTTTTCTTTGTTCCACAGCTGTTAGATGTCAAAGCAAAGCAAAAGTTCAGCTCATCTCAATTTATGGCTTGGGTTAGAGTGTCGTTACGTAGCATTACGTTTTTCTTTACGAATGGAAAATGTGAGGTCGAGGTGGAAGCGACATTGTGATAGGATATATTGATTCCCTATACTTCAACTCATAGACGTCTGGCGAAGCCGAGGTCGAGGCGCTATTGTGTTTCAGGCATTACAGTGAGTGACTTTAAAATTGAATGGCTTTAAGTTAATAACACGTATGTACATATAGGACAAATATATCAAAAATTTAAAAAAATAACACATATTTCTAAATTATGCAGACTACGAACAGGATAACTAAATAATCTAGCATGCTAATAGACTTGTGATAACAAATAATAAACGAATTAGTGCTTCGGTTGTTCCTGACTTGCAAATAAGTGGCCATCAATAGGAGTGGCGGCAGTTTAGCCACGGGTTATTTTGTTGTTGTAAAGCTTTCCCAATTCCAGGAACTGGGTATCGAGTTGATGGGTTACGACTGCTGTAGGAGCATTTGAATGTGTGTTGTGTGTGAAGTTTTTTTGGAATTCCATAGATGGGCTATGATTGCTTAGAGCGAAGTTCATTATTTTAGTTTCGGTTGGTTGATTCCAGGAATAGGGTGTCATACGTCTGTTGGCTGATTTCAGGAATTGGATATCGGGTGTTATGATTGCTTGGAGGGAGTTGTTTATTTCTGTGTACGTATGTGATCATATTTCATGTTGGGAGCGAGGTGTCATATTTCTGAGATTGATTTGATTGGCGAGTGGAATCGTATGATTCCAGGAATTGGGTTGAGATGTAAGATCAGAGTCTGCGAGTGAGGCATGTATTTTCATGTTTGATGTTTGTGGGGAGCAAGGTGTAATATTTCAGAGATTGATTTGATTGGCGTATCGTGGATTCCATAGACTCCATTATGCATTCTCTCTCATTCAAATTGTTCAATCACAACAATTGGATCTTATTTATCCAAGAATTATGAGCGTTTGGGAATCCAAGCCACTTTATATATACCTGCTCATCTCTAGTGTTCAGCATTTTTTCCACTAGAAAGACATCGGGGTGTTTGTTTTCTTTGTAGTTCCAATTCGTAGAATGAAAGTCATCCAGTAAATATATGATAGGATTAGTCATGTTAACTTTTCTTATTGCGAATACTTCTGTTGTCCAATTGGGTGTGTAACCCTTCTCAAAGGCATGTTTAAACCTGCTTATTCGAACTTGATCACCAAGCCGTGGCGTAAATGGTTAGTGTGTCGGATCACTACGCATGAGGTTCTAAGTTCGAATCCCAGAAAAACACCGAACACGGTCCCACCTCTCGCGAGCATCTGACAAACATCCGAGAGTATTGTTGTCACGAAAAAGCTTCTCAAATCGCCGTTCGGATCGGCACTAAAAGTAGGTCCCTTCCATTTGTGTGTAAAATATAAGACACACAACATGAGTGGTTGCGAGAAGCTAGGCCCTGGCACTCAAAGAGCTGTTGCGCCAAATATTTATTTTTTTACCAACTTTAAATTTTCCCTTTTGTGCGATTTTAATACGGCTGTTAACCGATGCCAATAGGTCTTTGGCATTTTTCTTATTCACATCAATCGGCCACATCTTTATTGTTCTATGTATAGAGTTATTATATGCATGGAGCAAGTCCTTTAGACTCGACAGCCATTTGTAATTGCAATTAAAACTGAATTCTCGCCACATTTTCTCCTTGAGAGTTCTATTGAATCGTTCAACAATTGACGCTTTCAATGTACTATACCATATGTTGAATAATGATTAGTCTTGTACATCCTCATCAATTCATGGAAGTTGTTATTAAAAAACTCCTTGCCATCGTGGGTTTGTAAATTTTTTGGTATGCGTTAAGAACTATTGAAAATTGATTTCATAGCTTCTGTAGTGGCGAATGCTGTCTTATTCGTCAAAGGAACAGTCCATGCATTGCCTTGTTATATAGAATCATCACCACTAAATCTGCTTGGCACAAGTCATCGAGTCCCTTAATGACAACTCGACGTCTGATGAAATGTCTTCGAGCGGGATTATCAATTCCACAACAATATTGCGCTTACTCATCGTGTACAATAATGAATAAAAAAGCGAAAAACATGTTTCTCTCATATAATCTCTTTTCTTTTATTTGTAATTTGTTATACAATGCCATCAATTTCTTAATTCTAAGCATTTTATTTTCAATCATGCAGCAAGCACATGTATTCGGACCCGATTTACATGTATTGGAAGACCAAACACAATTGGTGTAACGATATCCGTATCCGTGCATAGACTCTGTGGGCGACACATTTTCAAATCTTCTAAGAAAGATAATAAAATTTAAGATCTCTTCGTAATGTTCCTCAAGTAGAGTGTGTTGATTGATTTTTAAGAATTGTAAAATCGCATAGAAAACCACACAAGTATTCATATTGGACATGATTTTAGGTTGAATTTCAGGCGTATACTGTAGCGAAGTGACATGTTTCCCTGCCTTCAATTACCAACCGAGAGAGAAAACGGGGTATACAGCCAGGTGTTTTGGCAGAGGACGGCCCATGCCAACAAAAAGGGTACATACTTTCGGGTACCTCTACAAAGGCGACCAACTCATAAGGAAGTATGGTATACCCTAAGGCGCGCCAATATAAAATAAAGCCAGAAAGTCAACGAGACACAAACAACAACAAAACACGAAGGAGTTTTAAAAAGTCACACTTCGTTCTTACAATGATATCCCATAAGTAAGAGAACGTAAGTAGTAGTTTGGAGAGTCTGCTCAGTGCCTTGCATGGACACCCAGCCCTGCACGGACATAGCCAGTCAGCCCGTGCCTTGCATGGACTGATAGCCGGCCCGTGCCTTGTACGGACACCCAGCCTGCCCGTGCCCTGCACGGACAAGCCCGTACCAGTACCGCGTGTGGAATGCACGCCCTGTCAAGCCGTTCCAAGACACCGCAACCCCAGAGACCCGCCAAGAAGGCCAGTCCGAGCCTGAGCTCGGGGTTTAAGTATTATTGTAGTGTAGAATTAAGTTATCCATGAATTGATAAGTATAAGATTTGTTAGTATCAGAATCTTGCATTGTTAAAGGAAACACTGTAACACTAGTCTTATAGTTTTAATAAAGTACCTCTTTCCCAAAGTTTTAGGGTATTTCTTTGGGGCTGACCCTGGAGCCGGCGAGCTCACCTCAGCCTTCGACAAAAAAGACCTTTGCAATACTGATGGGAACTCCCTTCGAGCAGTTCTTTTAAATATGCGGGTAATGCTTTATTTTTTTTATTAACTTACGCAATGCCCTCTTCTAGATTCTTACCATTACTCTCTTTAAATTTCTCAAGTATATCGAGGAAATAGTTTCTAAACTTATTCAGCAGTTCAAGCACATTCAAATTTTGTTCATCAATGTACGCGCGTAATATTTTCTCGTTTTTTTTTTTTTTTTTTTTTCATGTTTTGCGTCTATGGCAAAGCAGCATGGTCTTTTGTTGCAACATCTCATCATCAATTGGTTCTTTAATATTCTTCAAAGCTTTAAGTTTGAAACTCCTTGCGATTTCTGTATTAACGGTGTCAATCATATTGACATATTCTACATTGGTGTAGAATAAATACGGATTTATTTTGAAATTCTATACAATCATCTGTGTACTCCTTGTTGGCAGCTTGTTGCGATGATGTTGGTTTCCCATCATTATTTAGACATTTTCCCTCTATATCAAAATCACCACTGGGCAATAGTTTAAATCCTTCTCCAGTACGTCCTTGAGGACCAGTTGTTGAACGGTGAAGCCGATTGAAACTCCTTTCGAACTTGTTGACGCTCATTTTGCTTTTAATGGTTTGTTTGCTAGGACCAGTGTTCATTTATGATATTTGCTTCACGTAGCTCTTCCACAATTGAGTTTATCTCATTTTTATGATTATTATTGCCAGCATTTTGAGATGCAATTAAAAGTCTTAGTTTATCAACGAGCTCATTGGGATCATTCCAATACACATATCCGACGGGATTATTAGAATAGCTCATTTCTTTAAAATTATTGTTGTACTCGTATGCTTTTCCAGTTTTTTTTATGACTCCCGGCGGCGTTAGACTTTGTAGTGAAGGCCGAATAATATGTTTATACTTATGACCTCTGTTAGCCTTAACTTGTGAGGTGCCATCATATTTTTTCATGTGTACTTTTGTCTTTTGCAATATCTTAAGATATTCATCCAAGTCTTTATTGGTATATCGTTCTTTTCTGGGTTTTTCCGGAAAAACGAATTCATAAAGGCCCTCTGTTCGAGGAAGATTTCATCATCAATAGCGAAGTTCTTTTGCTCATTAAATACAAAACTTGCCTGCCTAACTTTGTTGAATTTGACTACACATCGAAATGCGGACCATAGATCTTATCCACATTCGATTCTGACAGGTGTACTTTGATCAATATTATCTGTATCGAAATTTTCGGGTGCTCTAAATGCAACAACTTTATCATCCATTGTTAGTTGAATGTTTGATTCAGGATATGAAGAGCTAAAACTCTCCTCCAGAGTAAGTTTTTCTTCTGGTGGACTTTGGAATTGTAATTTTCGTCGAGGCTTTGCTTTAGTCATTATATCGTTCTCAACAGTATTTTGACTTTTAAAATTGTTCACGATTTCTTTTAAGGGTTCGACTATTGGTTTTCAAATTACCTTTCTTTTATGATTTGCCCAGTTTTGAGAAGCTTATACAAGCATTTCTCGTTTTTATAAGATCCTTCAGTAAATCTTCGTTGACTTACATATTTGTAAAACAGGTCGATTCCAATTAAACAGGTCAGTTACGATCCGTTCGGTTCCAAAGATGATTCATGACTGAGCAGTTTTCTAAAGCTATAGTTTCTTTAATTGATTCAGGCCGGTTCCAAATAAACGGGTCGGTATATAAAAACCGGGGCGGTATATAATAACTGGGTCGGTATATAAAAACGGGACGGTATATATAAAACCGGTCGGTATATAAAAATCGGGCGGTATATAAAAAACAGGCTTAAGATCTGAAATTTATAGTACCATGGAGATCGATTTCTCGCAACCTAACTCTAATGGATCTCTTTTGGGGTTCGGCAGTACTTGACCCTGAAAACACCTATGATATACAAATTATATCTGACAACATCCGGCGGACAATAGAACACGAAATAATCACAGTAGCTGAAATAAAAACATACCGGCCAAAAGCAGAAAAACGCGAATTTCTTCATTATTATAGCTCACTACCATACGGATATAAAAGACAATGAATTGTAACAGAAATCACCGATTACGCCGCGAAATTCCAAGGTTTGGACGGTAGCTGGAGGAAAAACACAAGTCTGCTTCCCGAGAGGGTGAACTTCTTTTTTATTTAAATACGTGATTGTACAAAAGAACTAAATTTTCCACAAAAAAAAAAAACATGTACAATAGAATTTATTTTTGCTTGAGAACTGCGCGTCTCTAGTGATCGTTGTCACTGCTGCCAGTAAAGAACTCTTTCTACAAGAACTCTGCCTACATTCTTTTATACTTGGCTTCCGCTTTCCAGGCGAATTTCCAAATTTCCCCTTCGCCGTTGGAACTCTGTTGTCAAAAGTCTGGTAATTTCTAGTGCCTTCGCGTTGACAGGTTCTACGATTTTCGCTATGTTTCTCGGTTGTGCGGTTTATGTTCCGGGGCTCGCGTAACAGAATGTTACCCCTCGATGATTAAAATTCTGAAAATAAATGACCACTAAAAACAAATTTATATTTTAAAGAAATAATTGTTATGTAATAAAAATAAATTCGCATTTATAGGAAAAAATTGTTAAAACAAATCTATATTTAAAAAGAAAAAAATTTGTTTTATTTTATTGGCTTCCACTTAAAAACTTTTCCAGCAGACAAACATTTTGCAGTGCACAGCATTTGTTGTGGTATATACATTTCTTTTCCTTGGGATATAGACGTTTCAATTCTTTTAAATCTGGATATCCGATTTTTTCAATATTCATTAGTTAAATTTTTTCATCATGAATTAATTCTTCCAGCCATTGGACTTTTTCAAACCCCTTAACGTAAACAATAGTAACATTTTGAAATTCGGTGAATCATCCATCTCAAGCTAATCCATGATGATTTTGATACAACCATTGAGCTTGAGCTTGTCCTCGTTAATGAGGGTAATAATTGATTGAAGTTGAATGGAAGCTTTACAATGGAATGTTGATGTTGACCATTGTGCTCAAAAATGGACTGTGGGGTTGGTGCGGGTGTTTTCTCGGAGTCCCTGAACACCGTAAGATCATATCGACTCCCGGACGCTGCCAGCGTCTTTCAAGCGGAAGTACTCGCCATTCACGAAGCCTGTCGCCAAATAAAGTCACACACAAATACACTACCAAGGCAAAGAATCGCTATTTTAATCGATAGCCAAGCTGCTATCAAAGCCATTGCCTCGGAAACCATTTCGTCGAAATTAGTACTAGAATGCCGACAGGAGCTGGCCTCGCTAGATGGCCAATGCATGGTGACCCTAGTCTGGGACTAGGCCACAGCAACGTTGATGGCAACGAACATGCTGACGAACTGGCTAGGCGAGGCTCAGCCCTTCAATGCTCACTTGCTGAGCTTGTTCACACCCCGCTCGGAGCAATTAAGGCAAACATCTCTCTTAGAAAAGCTAACCTTAAATGGTCCAGGTTAACGAACTGCGTCATATCTAGAAAGATGTGGCCTAACTACAACAAGACTAAAACAACCACCCTATTGAACAGAACGCGCAAAGACATTGCCCGTACAATCGCGATAATCACGGGACATTGGCCGGTAGGAGAACAGGCAGCCAAACTAGGTATCCCATATAATACACACTGCCGTAGTTGCAACATACCCACCGAAAAGGAAACAATTATCTACTACATGTGCAATTGTCCAGCACTAGCTAGGGCTAGACATCAAGCATTAGGCAAACCCCTCTACAATTCACTTGAGGAAATCTCGGGTAAGAACATAAATGAGCTAACCCTCTTCTTAAACTCCACAGGCTGGTTCTAGATTGTCCTCACCAACACACATCAACATCCAAGGTCGCATGAGTCGTGGTATCAAAATGGCACAACTGTGCTAATTGGGTCTCTGTTTTTACAGAACCGCCACTTCTACCTACCTACCCCTGACCATTGTGCGGTATTGCTATTTCTTTTGCGATGAACTTGTTGTTGGGTCCTTTAAATCCTTGGATGCCAATAAATAAAGAACATTTTAGCCTATGCATGTGTGCATGTGTTTTCTCAATAAAGGTCGTCATTCAACTGTCGACTATTATATTTCTCGCGGAACTATTTGACTCAAAGGATTATAGTTCACCAGGCGATCGTACAATATCAAACAGTATGCTGACGTATTGGTAGGAATTATTTTTGCTGTTTTGATTTCAATGCGAATATCAACTGGACCGTTTTTAATTATTTCACTTTGAAGTCTGCAATCTATTGCGAAAATTGTCGTCTGCGATTTAAAAGCATCTCTTGACAATAACGGCTGGGCAACCAGGCGATTATAGAAAGTTTTTTAGAAATCACAGTACATATTGTACAGCAAACTGTAGTTATTTTTATCAAATGAAATAATCTACAAGTCGCAACGTGGAATGCAAATGGTTTACTCCAACACATCCCTGAATTTCAGGTTTTTCTATGTAACGAAGATATTGATGTTTGCCTGATTTCTGAAACTCATTTCAAACAGGGAACTAAGATTAGAATTCCTGGGTATCTTTGTTTTCACTCTCCTCGTCCAGCTGACAGTGCCAGGGGAGGGAGTAATGTGATTGTGAAAAGTACCTTGGATTATTACGAATTGCCAAAAATAGCAAAACAAACAATGCATGTAGGGACAATAAACATAGAAACTAAAGACAAGGAGTTTAAAATAGCTGCGATATACTGCCCACCCAAGCACTCGCCTACAGAGGAAGACCTAATTGATCTTTTCCAAATGTTAGGTAACAACTTCATCATCGGTGGTGATTTTAATGCAAAACATGCATATTGGGGGTCAAGACTAATAACAACAAAAGGCAGGAAGCTCTACAAATCAGGGCGAAATTTTACTGTGAATTTATTTCGACAGGATCACCAACTAATTGGCCATCTGACCCAACGAAAATGCCAGATGTTATCGTCTTCTTCATAACGAAAGATATTAATAGAAAAGAAGTTAAAGTTAAAAGCAGTGATGATCTGTCACCGGATCATACACCTGTAATTCTAACAGTCAATGGTTTATCGATAGAACAGATAAAAAATCCACGACTAACAATCAAAAGAACGAACTGGTGTAAATTCAGAGAACTTCTCGAAGGTTTGATTAACCTTACTAGTCACAACAAAACATATTGACATTGAAACAGAACAATTCATTGCCGATGTGCAACAGGCAGCAGAAGATAGTACACCGACTTATCAACAAAAAGAACAGGCTTCAGTGAAATACCACACAGAAATCAAGCAACTTATACTTGAAAAGAGAAGAGCTCGTAGAAAATGGCAAGCGATAAGATATCCTGGCGATAAAACCATTTTTAATAGATTCAATAATAGGCTTAAAAAAACTATTACTGAATTCAAAAATGAAAGTCACAGACTACTCCCTTTGGAAGACTGCTAAACGTTTAAAGAGACCTCAAGCGCAAGATCCCCCGTTGAAAACATCTGATGGGAAATGGATCGGCGATCCAAAGGAAAAGGTTAAACTCTTTTGTCAGCACCTTTCAAATGTTTTCAAACCGTTTCCACCTAGGGTAGCAAATGAAGATGTTGATTTCTATAACAGAGTAGACGAAAATGAAATTCCTTATGTTTCGTTAAGAGAGATCGAGACATGTATTCATAAACTAAATAATAGAAAATCACCAGGTTATGATCTTATAACTGCTCAAATCTTGAAGGAACTTCCTTCAGCTGCATTGTTGAAACTCAAGCTTATAATTAATGCTTGCTTTAAACAAAGGTATATCCCACATCCCTGGAAGATAGCAGAAATTATTGTTATTCCTAAACAAGGTAAGCCTTTATCAGAGGTTACCTCATATAGGCCAATCTCACTTTTACCGTTATTTTCAAAACTTTTCGAGAAACTCCTTCTTAAAAGGTAAGACCCAATTATAGAGCAAAGAGAGCTTATCCCTACCCATCAATTCGGGTTTAGGAATAAACACTCGACGATAGAGCAGGTGCATCGTATGACTAATGTTATAGAAAAGGCACTGTAAGAAAAAAAAAAAATTGTTCTGCAATATTCTTAGACGTTGCACAGGCTTCTGATAAAGTTTGGCATAAAGTTTTAGAGTATAAACTTCATAGGGATCTACCTAGACAGTACTATGAGATCCTTAGATCTTATATAGGTAATAGATTCTTTAGAGTTCGTTATGGCTCAGCGTATTCTGAACTTAAAGAAATACAAGCAGGTGTTCCACAGGGAAGTGTTCTAGGACCCACCCTGTATTTATTATATACGAGTGATATACCGCATGCGAGTGATACCATAATAGTCACATTTTCAGACGACACTGCTCTTCTATCAACAGATGGATGTGTCGCTAAAGCTACAGAAAAGCTACAAAATTTAATTAATGAGATATGTGATTGGACGCAGCGATGGCGAATTAAACTTAATGAGTCAAAGTCCAACCATATCAATTTTACAAATAAATAAATAACGAATCTTCCCGTGGTTATTAATAATCAAGTAGTTCCTTACTCTAACACAGCTAAGTATCTCGGTATGAATCTGGATGCTAAACTGAAATGGAAGGAACATGTGAAAAAGAAAGTAGAAGATCTAAATATTAGATATAGAAAACTTTACTGATTGTTAACTCAGAGCTGTCCATTGAGAAGAAAATCCTATTATACAATCAGATATTAAAACCCGTTTGGACATATGGTATCCAATTATGGGGTTGCACGAAGAAAACACATGTTCAAATGTTGCAAACATTTCAAAATAAGGTCCTTCGGGGAATAGTGAATGCCCCATGGTACATTAGAAATAGTGACTTGCATCGAGATTTGCAGATCGACCTCGTAGCGGATACAATTAAAAAGTACGCAATGCGTCAAAACGAGCGTTTGCAGATGCATATCAATCCTGAGATAGACGATGTCTTAAATGTACGAAATAATATTCGTAGGTAAGAAGAACCAAGCCCCATGATTTTTTTTGACAATTACGAGAGTCTGCATTTAAATTATAATACCTTCTCAAACCCGACTTAACGTTAAAAATAAAATCTTTGTCGTTCCTTAGTTGATTGGTCATGATCATGGAGGTGTTCTTAGTGCGGTTAGAGTCCCACACTACTTTGGGTTTCTAACCCCACTGTGTCTTTCGAGATTTTCACCTTCATAAAAAAAAAATTAAAGATTTAAATCCTCACATTTGGTTCAAGCCCCAGCGGGGAACAGCAATCATGGGCCACCCAAGTATAAAGGAAAAACGAATTACATCGAAGTCTTTCCAACCACTGCACCAAAGAAAGGTTCCTGCCTGGTAGTACAATGGACCGGAGAGTCTGAGTGCTCTGGGATTTGGGTTTCCTTTAAAAAAAAAAAAAAAAAAAAAAAAAAAAAAAAAAAAAAAAAAAAAAAAAAAAAAAAATCCTCACATTGATAAGCATCTGAATTTAAATAGGCTTTTAGATTAGTAACATCGCTATGGTCAAAAACTGTTGGATTTTCTTTCAGTAAATTACGTTTGTTGGTTTGCAGAGCAAGGATAATGTAGCGTGGCTTTTCATTTGAGAGGTTGTCTTCACATTCCATATATGATGATTGGTACTAGGTAATGCGGGATATTCATATAGGTCCCAGTTTCGGAAGGCAATCTTAATAGTTTGGCCATTGTTAATAGGTTTGTAGAGTTCCAATTTGTTAGAATCAGCCAGTGTAATATGAGGAATTTTCCATTGTACTTTAAGCAACTTTATTTTTGCTTTTTCATCCTCGTCAGCAATTAATGAATTTTCATCTGTACGTGAGTGTGTTAGAATTAAATCATTACGTCCATTTGATATCATTCTTTTGTAGTCTTCCGCAAATCCCAGTACTTTATTAAGAGGTATGCAGAAATTAAAGTATAAGCCATCCAAATTGATTGAAGAATTGGGAGACTAAGAGGCATTTAAGTTATAGGGGTGGCAATGGTGCAGTGGGTAGAGTGTTTGCTCGTTAACTGATGTGTGCAGGTTCAAGCCCCAGCAGGGAACAGCAATCATGGGCCACCCAAGTATAAAGGAAAAACGAATTACATCGAAGTTTTTCCAACCACTGCACCAAAGAAGGTTCCTGCCTGGTAGTACAATGGACCGGAGAGTCTGAGTGCTCTGGGATGTGGGTTTCCTTTTTTTTTAAAAAAAAAAAAAAAAGAGGCATTTACCATCATATCGCTTTCATTTTTGTTTAAAGAAATATAGTTTTTAATAGTTGATGTGATGCCAACATTACGATTGCTATCAATTTCTGAGCCATTTAATTCATAGCGAATTTCATCGAATAAGAAAGCTATTCCATTATTTACAAGTTTTGTTTTCGCAAAAATATTAAGGTTTTGATGTTGGACGCAAATCCGAATGATATAATTTTTCTCGAAATTATTCAAATACGGTGAGTATGTGTGATATTCCAATTTTCAGATACTCTCCTCAAACGATGGTTCTTCGAAAATATTTAACATGTCTTGTGAGCTTGGATTTCATTTTCAATCTGTAGCCCAGTGATAATAGAAATTGTTGATTTTGTAGACCAAGTTTTAATGTTCTCCCCTCGGAGGTTGATTGTGTATTGATAGAGTTAATAGCGGCAACTGCTCTTTTATACTTTGCGGGGTAAGATGAAATGTCATATATTATCACGGCTGAAGTTTAAGATGTAATCGACCTGTTACGGTTTCACCTCGAAAGTTCATTCGATTTTCGGGTTGGTCCAGGAAATTCAATGTTATAGAACTTATCCTCTTGGAGTTTACAGGCAAATAGGTGACATTGCGAGGAACCTCGACTATTTTATACCCTGGGCTAACGTTGACAGAAAATGCATGCAGTATATGAGCAGGTCGATTGTTGATATAAGTTTCATCAATTAATTTACACTCAATTCGAACGATATTCGCTCTATTTATGTTGACGTACAGATCCTATTCATGCAACTTGGCAGCTAGCTTTTTCTTGCTGAACCCGAATAGTGATCCAATCGAGTTAGGTTGTGAGAAATCAATCGCTATGTTACTATAAATTTCACATTTAATGTATTATAATTTGCTTTGATCTTAATTGATATTTCATTGGATTTATCTTTATTATGTGGTTGAAGAGCCTCCTGAATCTAGTTACTTATGTCTTCAATCTCATAGGAACCAATAGGAAATGTCATTACGGCCAGAATTACGCATTTTCTGATTTTGCTCTACTTATTTCTTATTTTCAGTAATTAGAAACATCAAACATAAATGACCACATATAAATATATTATAATTTTGATAATTGTTATAATTATAATGAATATTTTCACCCAGATATCTTACAATTTCTAGAGGTGGTCTTAAATTACCGAAACTATCGAAATACATATTTTACAAAGCTTTTTTTATGTTTAATATATGCTACCCAGTGTGTCCTGGGACCACTCTCATTGTTCAAGTTAATAACACCATATTCTTTGTCATATGGCCTTCTTTATCTCTCATGTAAACACCACGAAAATTAGGTATATGGGTTTTCCAAATTTCATAATAATAATATTGGTGAGAGGACGATTGGGTAGCAATTCCATTAGTTTTTTGTGGACTGTGGTTTTGGAAAAAGTCCGAATCCTTTGTGACGTTTACTCTCCTCCAACTGTTGCGTGGCTAGCTTTGAAGCATTTACAGTTCTTACCACACCCGCAGCTCCTTCAGTCAGAGCACCAATTGCTGATAGCGCTGCTATGTATGATAGGTGCCAGTGGCAAGAAATCTCCAATTTTGGGTAGTGATATTACTCGAGGAATTCCAATCTTCTTTCGTTTATTTTTAATTATTTTTTTGGCTGCATGTAAAGCAATTATTGCAATTGACTTTGAATCGTCATTTATTGGTTTCCTTATAGCGTTTTTGGCCTCCATAATGGCTTTTATAAATAAATTATTTCTTCTACACTTGATGCGAGGACCTTTCTTTCCCTGTTTAGATAGGCAGCCAATGCCGAGTTTTGTCTTAGCCTTCATCATATTCGTAACCAATATATAGTTATTGCAATTGACTTTGAATCGTCATTTATTGGTTTCCTCATAGCGTTTTTGGCCTCCATAATGGCTTTTTTAAATAAATTATTTCTTCTACATTTGATGCGAGGACCTTTCTTTCCCTGTTTAGATAGGCAGTCAATGCCGAATTTGGTCTTAGCCTTCATCATATTCGTAACCAATAGATTATTTAATTTCTCTGGTGTTAATGAGTCTTTCGCTTTTACCCTCAACCAGGCCTTTTCAGTTAGAATTTTATCGGCAATATGATGATCGAACAGGTTTTCATTATTAGTGTATGCAATGTCATGTTCATGACAAGCTTCATCCAATGGATTTTTTTTTTTTTTTTATAATTTACTCGCGCTAAAGGGGTTATGACTACCCTTTTTATGCATTATACATAGCGTGAGCGTTAAGGAAGAGGGGTTAGGGGGAAACGAGGCACCGATGCACATTGGTCTTAAATGTCTGTAGGTTATAATGGAGAGGAAAAGCAGACTCGGTTAGAGCATTCCACAGACGTGTTGTGCGGCTCATAAAAGAATCTCTATATTTCACGGTACGTCCGAAGATAGGCTTAAGGGTAAACTGATGAGCATTCGAGGCATGGCGAGTATTGCGGTGAAAACGACGAAGGGGAGGAATGCTATTGGCTATTTCAACTGAGCATTTTCTGTGGAAATATCGATAAAACAGGGGTAGGCAGGAGACATTACGACGGTGTTCGAGCGAAGCAAAATTGCTTGTAATATTCGTGTCTCCGACGAGTCTTATCGCGCGTTTTTGAATCCTATCTAGCAAGTGCAATATGGTTTTTGGCGCACCAGACCAGATGTGAGCGTTATACTCTAACTTAGGGCGAATGTACGCCTTATAAATTGTAGCCAAATCAGAAGGAGTGAAATATTTCTTTCACCGCTTTAGGAAACCTAAACATTTCGCTGCATTCTTGGCGATTTCGAATACATGGTCGTTCCAACAGAGTTTGTTGTTGACACACATACCGAGCATGGAAAGTTTTTCGGTTTCTACAATGCAAGTGCCATTCATGGATAATGGCTGATGAGTAGGGTTTCGCTTTAATGACAGAAGACAGCATTGAGTTTTGGATACATTAAATTCCACTCTATTGATTGAAACCCATTTGGTTATGCTGTCCAGGTCGGAATTTAATGCGTTTAACATACGATGTCGTTCCTCTTCTACGGCCGAAGAGCAGGGACGTGAGCTAGGGAACGAATATGAAAAACTGAGGGTACTGTCATCAGCGAAGGAATGGATTGGATTAGAAGTAGCAGACAAGAGGTCATTTATAAAAATGAGAAAGAGAGTCGGAGACAAAACGGGGCCCTGGGGAACACCAGCATTTATATGGTGAATTGCAGACTTGAAGCCGTCCAAAACAACTTGAATTGAACGGTACGAAAGGTAGTTTCTAATCCAAAGAAGAAGAGTATCATCGATCCCAAATGCACGCATTTTCGACAAAAGAGCTTGATGCCAAACTCTGTCAAATGCTTTTGAAATATCAAGCGCAATAATCTTACTTTCACCGGAGTGGTGCAGAGATTTGTTCCACTTATCGGTGAGATATGACATCAAATCACCAGTGGACCTGTTGCCACGAAAGCCATACTGTCGGTCATTGAGGAGCTTTCGTGATTCAAGATATTTCATTAGCTGACGGTTTATCAGCGTTTCCATGACCTTGGAAAGAAGGGACGTTAGTGCAATGGGGCGGTAGTTGGAGAGAGAAGAAGAATCGCCTTTCTTAGGTACGGGCTGGACAAATGCTGTTTTCCCCTTACTCGGAAAGAGACCTGAGGAGTAGGATCGGTGGAAAAGCTTACGCAGTGGTTTTGCCAGCGAAGAAGAACACCTCTTCAGAACAATAGGGGGTATACCATCTGGGCCAGCGGATTTGTGTATGTTAAGACCTTTGAGTACTCCTGCAACTATACGAGTTCGAAAGTGGACTTGTCCCATGGAAAAGTCTACGACCTCAAGTACAGGTGGAGACAAAGAACTATCTGGCAGTGTGGAGTTTGCTGCAAAGTGAGCAGCAAACAGATTAGCTTTGTCTAAGGAGCTGATAGTTGGTACGTCATTATGAATGAGCGTCGGTATAGATGACGAGGTCGAATTCTTAATGTTTTTTACGAACGAGCAAAAGTTTTTACTACCCTTGGGACAATGTAGTATTTTTTGCCTCAACTTTTGGTCGTGGGAGAATTTAACTCGGTTAATGAGGGCATTGCAGTCATTTCTGGCTCGTTTAAACTTTTTTCGGTTTTCCTCAGTTGGGTTGACCTTGTAAGACCGAAAACTTAGTTCCTTTAACTTAATAGCTTCTTTACAGCTCGAGTCATACCACGCGTTTTCCTTGGGTCTAATAGCTTTTATCCTGTGGGGGATGTAAGTTCTCATACCTAGGAGGATTGTATTAGTAATCATATCAGCCGCGGCGTCCACATCGCTATCGAGGAAGCATAGCGACCAGTTGAAATTCCTAAAGAACTTAATTAGTTCATTCCAATTGGCTTTCTCGTATAGCCAAACTGTTCTTTTTGGAGTTTGTTCTTTAGCTTTGTGGTTGGAGTACGAGAAATTGGCCGATATGACACAGTGGTCTGACGAACCTAGAGGCGATAGTACATTTACCGTGTATTTATTAGGGTCGGAACTAAGGAACAAGTCCAGAGTGTTGGCGGTATGACCAGTTATGTCCGGAACACGAGTTGGCTCATTCACAAGCTGGGTTAGGTTATTTACCTCAGAAAAAATCTCGACATACCTTCCTTCGGGTGTTGTCTGTCCAGAGTGGCGAAAATCGCCCGCAATGACGATTTCAGAATGTGGGTGCAAGGATACAATTCTTAGGATGGAATCTGACAGCGCATCAAACTCATTATAAGTTGAATTGCTGTCAATATTTGGACTTCTATAAATGAAACAGTAGTGGATTAACTGCCTACGGACATGGAGTTTCAGCCACAAGAAATTAAATTCCGAATTGGAACATTGGCCGTATTGTGGGAGAATTTGTTAGGCTACATCACTACGTATATATACGACGAGACCGTGATGGTGGAAGAATAATGGCTCAATGCTGTATCCAGGCAGATCGAATTCCGAAGGATCGGAATTTTGACCCACCTGTGTTTCACAAAGAGCCAAAACAGCTGGTCTATATTTGGCGGCGTGGACGTACACAGAAAAAAAAATCGATCTGAGCCCACGAATGTTGCTCAGATCTACTCTAAAATTCCTTACCATTATAAAAAACAGACATAAAAAACACAATTCCGACGTTAACTAAGCCGAGTTATGAAGTGCAGATCCAACGTTAGTTTCCCAAAATTGATTCATGATTTCCTCTAGCCAGCCGTTCTTTCAATTTAGTTCCAGGCCCACAGACATTATATGACCGAAGATATAAGCTTGTTAACTAAGGAATTTACTAATCCGCGCCCTTTGGCTGATTGTTTAAAACTGAGGGGTTTCACTTTATGATCAATCATTTATGTAACTTTCTTATTGCATGTGCTGAGCAATTATGAATTCCATGACTATAAAACACCTTCTTTTCTATTGATTGGGTTCATTCAACGTTAGAATGCGTTTCATTAAACAACTAGACTGCATTAAAGTCAAGAACTTTGATACCAAAATTAAAGAGAAGAAGAAGAAGAAACATGGAGAATTATTTCCAGATATTATTCGAGGAATATTTGTGTGTCCATCAAATTGTGGAAAAACATATGTTATGTTAAGTATTCTCTTCGATGCTAATGGTTTAAAATTTCAAAACCTTTCACATATATTCAAAAACTTTGCATCAACCAAAGTATGCATACTTAAGAAAGCTAAAAAAAACCACCGAGGGAATGAAATACAACGAATTTTCCAAAAATTGTGAAATTATTGCGCCTTCGGAAGCAAAACGAAATTCAGTATGATATGGCGTGTTTAGCATACACAAAGCAACATTCGAGAATATTTTTGTATGGGGCGCCATAACGATGTGGATATTTTCTACTTGTGCCAGTCGTATACACATATGCCGAAACATTTGATTCAGAACAATACAAACCATATAGCTATTTTCAAGCAGGGCGAACTTAATCTGGAGCATATATACAATGATCATATAAATTCCGATATGACATTCAATCAGTTCAGAGAATTGTTCGTAAAATGCTGGAAAGATGCATATTCTTGGTTATTAACAAAGATTGTAATATAGACAAAGGGCGGTATAGTAAATAATTTAAGGAAACTGTAGCTATACAAAGTGATCAGTCATTAATTAGCTTTGGAACCGACTGGTTCGCAACTGCCCTGTTTGATAGTGCCCAGTTTGATACTGCCCTGTTTGATACTGCCCAATTTGATATTACCCAGTTTGATACTGCCCTGTTTGAACTGCCCTGTTTGAACTGCCCTGTTTGAACATGGGTTTAACTTTCAAAGGCAATCCCTCCAATTTTCATTCTACGAATTGGAACTATAAAAACTAAACACCCCGATATATTTCTAGTGGAAAAAATGCTGAAAACTAGAGGTGATCAAGTATATGTAAAGTGGGTTGGATTCTCAAACGCTCATAATTCTTGGATAAGTAAGAGCCAACTGTTGTGATTAAATACTTTAGTTGAGAGAGAGCGCATAATGGAATCTATGGAATCCACGATAAGCCAGTCAAATCAATCTCTGAAATATGATACCTCGCTCCCCACAAACATCATATATGAAAATAGATGCCTCACTCCCAGATTCTGATCTTACATCTCAACCCTATTTCTGGAATCATACGATTCCCCTCGCCAATCAAATCAATCTCAGAAATATGACACCTAGCTCCCAACATGAAACCATGTGTGATCACGCACACACACACATAGAAATAAGCAACTCCCTCTAAACAATCATAACACCCGATATCTAATTCCTGAAATCAGCCAACAGACGTATGATACCCTATTCCTGGAATCAACCAACCAAAACAAAAATAATCCACTTCGCTCTAAGCAATCATAGCCCATCTATGGAATTCCAAAAAAACTTCACACACAACACACATTCAAATGCTCCTACAGCAGTCGTAGTCCATCGACTCGATACCCAGTTCCTGGAATTGGGAAAGCTTTACAACAACAAAATAACCCGTGGCTAAACTGCCGCCACTCTTACTACCATCAAACAATTGCTGTTGAAATTAATAACGGAAATGAAGCTAAATTAATGACAGAAGTAAATAAAAAAACGTTTATACATGTGATGAAATACAATAAAGAACATTTTCGTGAAACTTTACGAAATAGTCAAATGAGTGCAATAAACGGTGAAATGGATATTGATCTAATGGGAGAGTTATTTCTTAAATCAATTGACGAGACCACAGCAAAGGTTATTGTTAAAAGTGAAATTTATCACGACAAATATAAATGGTTCAAAAAACGGCTTCAATCGCTAAGAATAATAAAGATTAGAAAACACACAAAAGCACAAAAAGTATTGTGCAATTCGGAAGTCAATTGGCGAGATTACAAATTAATAAGAAATAAGTTCAAAAGTGAAATTAAAAATGGAAAGAATTATTTATTAAACATAAATTACAGTGTTCAACGGATCAAAAAACCATGTGGACAAATTTAAAAAGATGTGTTCTACAAGAAAAGATTCTATCCAACGTATTGTGTGAACGTCTAAAAGCTTTCTGCATCACGCTAATCTGCACGTATAGTCCGTTCCAAATCACTTGATAGGGTTTCTGCGCAGGTCTCTTTTATTTGTTCGAGTTTTACTCATTTTCGTTCCTAAGATATAAAGCAACAACAGTAACAGCTAAAAAAAATGTAAGTTCGAGAGAACGAAAGAAAAAGAGGAGGAGCAAAAGGAAAACAGGCTGTATACTCTCACATTGATGTTTTTCATCGCAAAGCTGCGGGACTACTGACGAATCGGAATCAAGTTGCGTGATGAGTATACGGAATTTGAGAAAAGGGCCAAAGGGAACAAATTCTAGCTTCTCAGATTTACTTGCTTGAACGATGCATATCAATTGCAGGGATTTTTTTTCAGTTGTTGTTTTGTATGTCGACTTTATTTGGTCTTACATGCGAGGAGGGCGAAGGGAGAAGAAGATACAACCGCGAACTCTATGAGTTGTACCGGGATGTGGATGTAGACCAAAAAGCCAAGACACGTCGACTACATTGGCTCGGCCACATCGAGCGAATGGATAATAACGCTCCAGCCAAGAGAATCTTCGAATCTCAGCCCTCAGGTTCGAGACGGCAAAAAAGGCCAAACCGCCGGTATAAGGACCAAGCTGTCGCGGATGCCAGAAATCTTTGTCTTCACAACTGGAAACAGCGCCCTCTGGATCGCAGAGGATGGAATGCAGCCGTGTCTCAGGCAGATACTCTCCAAGGGTCGGGAGCCCTTTAAGTAAGTAAGTTCTAAAAGACAAAAATGTAGTGAAATAAAAAGTATTCAGTTTAATAACGAAATTCTCGACGACAATAAAGTCATACCTAACAAATGTAATGACTTCTTTATTAAAAGTATAGTGTCAATAAGTTTTTCTATTCTGTTTGTGCCATTCTGTAACAATGTCATTGATACAAATTTAGTCTTCAATTTTCAATTTGTGACGCACCAAGATGTTAAACTTATTTTATAAGAAAATGAAAAACCAAGTTGACTTTATACAACTTAAAAATTCAAAAATTTACTTTCATTAAAAACAAAACAACTTTACTTAGTTAAAATGGGCATAGGTTACCCTTATACATTTACTACAGAACTCATTTACTACATTACTCATACAAAGAATCTTAATCTACCTTAAATACCTATTCGCTTGCCCTGTCGCTGCTCCAAGTTTACACAGGTGCACTCGGATTTTCTTTAACCGTACGTGATGGAATGCGGCTGCATCGAGTGGGCCAGACGCTAAGTCAGCATTTTGATGACTGTGGGACTACAAATTGTGGGATGCGATGTGCGCGTGGAGTGTTATTTGAAGAGTTCAGTGTTTTATGTGTTAAGTCCCCCACGTTAAATCTTCGAGCGTCCTCGATCGAACCTTATTAGAAAAATGGGATTTGACTCAACTTGGATACCTTCGAATCCTTATCTTGACCGTTGGTGGTAGTTTGAATTGCCCCTGGTGTCACGTCTAATGAATGGGCTTCTGATGGGTTCACAGATTGTGGTTAGATTACTATCTCTGTGTTGTTGTTTGTACGTTTAGTGTACAGAAAAATGGCAATGATGAGCGTAAGTATAATGCCAGCTGATGACAGTCCAAAGTTTACTAGCTGCTTCTTCGAGTTTTTATCGCTGATGAGTCCTATGAACTTCCTATTGGTAAGATGAAGTTCTTTTACCATTTCTAAGGAGAGGTTTTCTTTCGCGTTCGCCATTAGTGACGGTGGCTGCAGCAACGCTGGGATCGGTTGAACTACGGTGACTTCTGTTGAATGAAATATGGCATTATCAATTTTTGTAGTTGAATTTTGGAATTGTATGATAAAGGATCCGGTTAGGTTCAACTTATCGTCGTCGATTTGTATGGTACCGTTGAATAGATTGAAGAACAAGGTTCCGCTGGTCACTTCTTTCAGAGGTGGTACATGCTGGTTGTTTATGGTGGTGCACGATGAAGGTGAATTACTGAGGAGCTTGGGCAAGCACGAAGAGTTACTTAAGTCTAAAATATTATTCCTATTACATATTGTTAGGTTTTCCAAAGAATTACAACTATCTTTTATTCCAAATATTAACCCTTTACATTTTAATATTGTTTTAAAGTTTATTTTATTTATAATGTTTCCTTTTTTAATGGGTCTTACAACTAGTTTCTTACATATTTCATTTCCCGTTGTTGGAATGTTGATTACATATAAAATTTTAAAGTTACTTACTGCTATTCTTACATTACTAAACCCTAACATTTGGTCAATACTTAGATAGGGTAACTTATTTCTAGTTATAACATTTTCGATTCTTTTTTCTTCTAAATTAGTAAGTATATATATAAGAATTTATGGTATTGGCCTTGGCCCATTGAATTGCGTAGCCAATATTTGCTACTTCTTCTCTAATAATGTCAATTTTACTTTTCATTACAAGTGAATATTCTTTTTTCAAATTGTTAGCTGTTCTAAGCTGTACTTGTTTCTTTTCTTTGAACTAATGCGATACCTATTTCACTCCAAAACGTCCACTGATACGGTAAGTGCTCGTTGCAGGGAAGCAGGAGCTTCACTTATGATGGCTTCATCGTCAGCATAGAATAACTGATGTACTTTGGGGTCCGTCACTTTACCTTCAAGCAAATAGTCAAGGACTGCAATAAAGAGCTAAGGACTTACAACGCTTCCCCCGGTACAGCCCGACTTTGGTCGGAAACTTTTTTTCGTTACTCCAGCGGGGCATTTTGCGTTTGTCCTTGCTTCCTCGCTTATGTCCATGATTATCTGTACACAGGTTTCTGGAACCCTTCGATGACTTAACGCCAGCGCTGCCGTTTCTACTGTCCTGAAAGGAGACTACTGTTATTTTGAAAGAAGTTCAGTCTACTCTCTCCTCATACCACAACATATTTTCCCAAATTCCCCTGTTATATTTTTTTTATTTTATATTTTCTTATTAGTTAGTTAGTTTTATTTGTTCGGTAATATTTTCATATAAATTTTACAAAAACAAATTAGCTTGGCTTTTTGCCGTCTGTCAGATTGACAATTATAATTCAATAATTATTATTTCTCTGATTTTTTTTATAATTGAAGCAAATTTTAATTTACATGTGAGAAAAAAAAAAGAAAGAAAAACATACATATAGGCACTGAATAATATTCTAAAAGCTTCCGCTCATAGTTCCTTCCCTATACGCTAGAGCGGTTTTAGAAAAGCTGTACAGTTTGCAAACATCTAGTTCATTTAATGCACTTATACTTTCTTCATCCGAAAGATAGTTTTTGCCAAACACATGCTGTCTCGTTTCACAAGGTACCGGCCATTTTCCAATGAAGTGTAAGACGTCTTCTCGTTCACCTAGGTTGCATAATTCACACAAGCACGGCAGGTCCTCCCTCTGTGGTATGTAGTTCAGCCTCAAAAGTTCTCCTCGCAACTTCATCATCATTGATATTTCCTGTACACTATTTTTATCATGGACATAATTATTCTCTGATAAATAGTGGTTCAAGCGGCTGTAAACGGCTCTATGCATTGACGACTCGGCTTCCTCTCTGTATTTCGCTGCGTAAAGATCATCCACGCTTTCGATTAATCTATATAAGACTGGCTTCCAGTTTGCCACGTTATCAATACTCAAATCCAATTCTATCTAACATTGGCTCGCAAGATCCAGCCATTCCGCGTACCAGCTTGTTTTACTGGCAACGGTCTTTAGAACTGCTTTCTTTGGAAGTCGTGCGTCTGGCATATTCATCATTTTAAGAATATAGTCGATCTATAGTCCAAAGGTTTTGATGAACAAGGGAGAAAGACCAGTTTCAACTATTAACAGGTAGTTTGACGCATTAGAAGGGAGATGAAAAATACGCTTGATATAAAATCTCAGAAGTTTTTCAACCGCTTCGTACTGTTTATATCCCCATACCTGAGCAGCATAAAACAAAATGGATTCAGCAACGGTTTCAAATACCTTATATTTGCTGCTATGGGCAATAAAAGGAATGGCAAAACATCCCTTCCAAGTTGTGTTGATTGCCGTCTTTGCCTTTGACAATTTCTCCTGTAGGTGTTTATCCATACTAAGGTTTTTTGTTAAGAGCACACCAAGGTACTTAAATTCACTCACCACTTCCAATTCTGCACCATTGTAATGGAACTTTTCCTTTTTGCTACGCCTCCTGTCACCTTTCTTAAAAACCATTACTTTGGATTTCTCTAAATTCACGACAAGATTCCAGAGCGTACAGTAATCATGCAGGCGATTTATCATTAATTGCAAGGATTCCGGAGAATTGGATAGCAAAACAACATCGTCCGCAAACAGAAGACCTTAATACTAGTGCCCGCGTACTCCAAACCTCCAGGTAACCCATCCAGCAAATCATCTAGGAATAGGGCAAAAAGATCTGGGCTAAGGACGCATCCCTGTTTTATTCCTGACTTGGAACCACTCCGATAATTCTTCTCCATTCCACACTGCTGCTCGAGTATCTATATACAAGTTTTGAAGAACCCTTCCGAACTTTAGCGACATTCCCTTTTCGTAAAGTTCGTAAAACAACGAATTTCTGTCTATTGAATCAAATGCTGCCCTAAAGTCTACAAAAAATGTGTAAAGCTTTTTATTTCGCGTCTGAAATGACTCTGCAATGCTTTTAAGTACAAACACTTGATCCACGGTTGAGTATCCTGGCCTAAAGCCAGCCTGGTATTCCTTGAGCAGATTCTCTTGATTTATCCACACCCTTAATCGTTTTTTAAGCACTGTCGTAAAAATTTTATAGGAAGCGTTCAAAAAAGAGATGCCTCGATAATTTTCCGGTTGGCTAAACTTCTTATTTTGTGGATCGAGAAAATTAAGGCTTCTTTAAAGTTCTGCGGTATGATCCCGGATTCTAGAATTCAGTTGAATAATTTTCTTATTATTAATATTACTTTTATATATTTATTTATTGTTCATGATTTTTATTTATTAATTATTTTTATTTTTGAAATCGAATTACGTAAAGTGTATGAATCCACTTAACGCATTGTGAACCACCAACGATCTACCATGTAACATCCTTGTTCAGGTTCATCCCTGTTTTGTAGTTTGCATTTGACCAATAATTGGAGTTCGGAGATGATATTTCTTTTTTTTTTTGTAATTTGTGGTTGTGTTATTCAGTGGTTATTCTTAAAAAAATCAAAATGTAATTTGCTTGTTGTTTATTCGTGTTTTCATAAGTATTGGAATAATTTTTGTTTTAATAGAGCAGGTTCATCATCAGCAAAAAAGGTAAAATACGATCAAAAATTCAAAAGAGAATGGCTGGATGAACCACAATTCAAGAATTGGCTAAATAAAATTCCGGGTGAATGCTACTACTACAAGTGTGATCCTTGGAATGTATTTTTAGATAAAACAGATAAATCGGCATTGGAAAGACACTCCAAATGACCAAAACATGAAAAATTTGAAAGTACACGGCAACAGGTAAGAGTTCAAAAACTTTTTTCCTCGGCAACAGATGGCAATAAGAAAAAAAAAAAAACAACAGATGTAGTCAAAGAAGCAGAAATAAAACTATCAATTGGTATTGCCGAGCATAACATTGCTTTACTATCCACTGATTGCCTGGTAGATCTTTTAAAAACCTTAGATATCAGCGCGATATACTAAATTCACAAAAATAATACAATAATAAACGTTTTACCCCCAGAAGAGATTCGTAAAACTGTCGTGAATCTGTAATAAAAATATAATTTAGCATTTAGGTGGGTGAAATTACTGACGTAAGCTATCGCAAAAATTTAGCATTGCTCACTCGCTATTATATTGGGGGCAAGGTCAAAACCGGATTGCTAGAGCTGATAGAGCTGCTGATTGCTCAATTGGAAGAGGTACAAGTTTTAAAAGTTTTAACATATCATGTAAGCGAATGTTAACATTAAGTATTACTCGTTGGCTATGTATGCAGCAATGCATTTGTAGAGTGCGTAATATGTGGAAATAACTGCTGTATTACTTTTGCATAGTGAATTTTGAGGACAATCTTCCTCCCACAAAATAAATTATAAAAATCTGAATTCGGGTGTTGTAAAAGCATATTTATTTTCCTTAAATTTAGTTTAAACAAAAAAGAAAACAACTCTCATGTAGGCGCCTGGGGCAACAACTGTCTGGCAGGCACCTGAGGCAACAACTGTCAGGCAGGCGCCTGGAGCAACAACTGTCAGGCATGCGCCTGGCATAAGTCTAGAAGACAACAGTTTTGTGCCGGCCAACAGTGGGTAAGTGGTCCTACCTTAAATATATACCATATATCAGAAACAAAAAAAAAAAAAAACAGTAGTAGAGTGCTATAGTACTAAAGTAGTGGGCAAACTGCTGGACCGATGATACCCGGCGTGCAATATTCCATGCCTCTCCTTGCATTACGAGTATGAGAGATATCAAACTATAGCTGACCTTTGAAATGGTGAAGACATTACCAAGTAGCACTGCCGGAAAGATGATACCGGTTCCGTTCTTACCCTTTTCCGTTCCGCAGTAGAGTAACTCATAAGCTTTTGTTCTAACGTCCGAGAAACTGTTGTTTTGCCATTTCTTAAAGTTTCTTGGACACATAAGATATCGCCTTCTTGCTTTGTATGCATCATTTCTTCCAGCTCGTAACTTCAACCGGTCATACTTCAATTGTTACCCCGCTATTATTTTAGCAGCTTATTCAAAGCATTAATCGAACACGACCATGGTCGCATTTAGTTATTACAAAGTCCGTGCTTTACGAACACACTCGTACGAAATTTTTGACAGGAGTCGTATGCATCACAACGCATACGAGTGCCGTATTTTTTTCGCTATTACGGAGAATTCAACTGGTAGTTTGATGGTCGTATTTGTGTGGTATTTTAATCGCACTCAAAATTGGCTACGATTCGCCTTCAACGTGAAGCAAAATAGAAAAAAAAAGTAAGTACATGTATTTTTACTCAAAATATCTGAATTTGTTGTTTTGTGTGCTTTTATTGTAGGAAAGTCACGGATCTTAGCCAAATTGTAAGAGTGGTTTCTGCTATGCCAACAACACGGGGTGTTCCCAAGTGATCCCCCATCTAAGTACTAACCGCGCCCGTCGCTACTTGATGTCGGTGATCGGAGGAGAACTGATGCTCAGCATGTTATGGTCGTTGATGTAATTATAATACGCAACAAATTTCTCCGAATTTCTGCCAATTCTCAACCAGCACCACTTCATCCTCTTCTTAATCGAAAGAGGTTATCAAATTGATATTTTTGATTTATTTTGTTCACCAAAAACTTTACTTTGCTTTAAAATACACCCCCAAATTTATATGTTTACATTTTCGTTTCATTCTCTTTGATGGTTTGACATTTGCATAACTGCGATGATACGCGTTGGTTTTTTTGAGTTGTCGTATGCATCGCATACGAATCGAGGAATATGAATTTAATTATGATACGACTTTAAATACGAAAGAAAATAAGACTGGGCATTCGACTTGAAGAATTGGGGTGATTATTATTACTGCTGTTAACTCTTTGCTCATGAAATTGGTTGTAATAAATTCAACGTCATCTGGCTGCGGCCGTACTTTGGACGGACCTGGTTTATAGCATGTGAGTGGGTATCGGTCCATTTCACGTGAGGTTCAATGAGGAGTTTAGCTTCTTAAAAATAAAAACTGTAGATCTCTGCATTCGTGCAAAAGATATAATGCGCAGGACACGAGTGGTTATGAGAAGCAGGTCTCTAGACCCTTCAAAAACCTCTGCGAAAACTGTTTTTTTAATAATCCACAACATAAAAGTTCTACTAAGTTAGTACTACTAACGACTGTTTTCTTGGGGATCGTATTATTCTTCAGTAATTTAACAAGTTCCTGTATCCGAAATTTTTACATTGCAATTTAAAAGGTGGAGCTGTCTTTAGGCAGCCGAAATTAAGCAACATTTTGTGCGTCGAAACTAATTATTTTACGTAACCTAAATTTTAGGTTTCATATCATCTTTTAGTTTACGAAAAAAAAAAATATAAATATTTGGCAATGGTGGCTTTGCGAGACTTCTTTCATAGACAGTTTTGAAATCAATTTACGATTTTAAATTACGATTTTATTGGTTTATTTTGTAAGCATTGGTTGCTACTTAACTTTTGTTGTTTACCTTGCCACCTGAGTTGTTCCACGGCTTCTGCTGCATTGATCTGAAACCAAGAAAATTGGAAAAATCGATTTTTCATCCAATTTTTACTACATTTGTTGGTGTAAATATTTTTTCTTTAATGATTTTCAAGGTTCCTTAGGTTCATATAGAAAGCAATTCTGTTATCTAAAAGTGCAAAATTTCAAAATGATCGATGAAGTTTTTTTTAGTTGTCTTGTACATACGAGGTTCACGAAAAAGTGGTTTTGAGAAAAACGTTGTTTATACCTCCTGCGTGCTCTGAAGTCGAGTATGGCTGAAAAAAATCTTTTGCTCTGTTGGATGATTGATATGCCCATCACTTCAGGTAGTCGGAAAAAAATACTGTGAATCAGAAACAAAATAAATCGTCCCAGCTATTTGGACACCACCCCGGAGACTTTTTGTCTATCTTTCCCAACGTCCGCACTGTGTAAAACATTTTATGGGTATTCATGCAGGGAGCATGAGGCGCAAATTATACATATACAAAAAAAAAATAAAAGAAAACAATTGCAGAAGTGAGGCAAACAAAGATTCTGTTCCTTTTTCTCTTTCCGCACAATAAAATAATTTTCCCGCAGTACAAAGCTACACAATATGGAGTCATACACTCACAAGTCGTACACAAGTCGTGCTATAACAGGATTAACAAAAAAAAAAAAAGATTAGAGTATTATAGATCATACGTTTCCTTTTTATTTGTTCAACACTTAGACATACCATAACAGAAATGATCATGAGCGTCCGGTAAGTTCATTGGCAACGGACGAAAAAACTATTCCAATTTAAATTGCCTCAACCTTCAGCCAAAGTTTATCTCTCGGCATGGTCACCAAAGTTTTCGGATTCAGTGCAATCTCTTGAGGTGTTTGCTTTGACATACTAAACTTAAATGACTTCAATAGTGTTATCAGTCCAATTTGTACTTGCATGCGACCAAATCGAAGTCCAATGCAATTTCTGGGCCCATGTCCAAATCCAAGGAATGCCACCGACTCGCGAGCTTGAACATTGTCTGCACTGAACCTGTTTGGGTCAAATTTGGTGGGATTTGGATAGATTTCCGGGTCGTGGTGAATTGACCACACTGGAATTATGACGGGTGTTCCTTTCTCTATTACCACTTTGGTGCCGGGAATGGGGTAGTCTTCATTTGCTTTGCGTGTTAAGTTGGCCAGCAAAGGGTATTTTCGCATGCTTTCTGGAAGGAACATAAAATTATAGTCCAGTTGGAAACAACTTTCTTCTACAACTCACCATTAACACATTGTCTGAGATAGGTCATCTCTGACATTGACTCATACGACAGTTCATTGTTGTGCTTTTGTAGAACCCGAAGTATCTCCTCTCGCACCTTGTCCTGTATTGCGGGATGTTTGGCCAACTCAAATAAGGTAAATGACATGTTACTAGCTGACGTTTCGAAACCAGCAATGAAGAAGACAAACGCCTGGGCTGCGATTTCTTCAATTGTTAAACCACCATCAGAACTCTTCTGGTTTTTTAGTTCAATGAGGAGATTCATGAAATCATTTCTTTTTATATTGTTGGCCTCCCTCACGGCAACCGTTTCTCTAACAATCCTTATGTAGAAGTTTGCTACCTGCGGCTCCACTATTCTAAAGCGCATCTTAGCACCCAGCGTACTGTAGGTATCTAAGAAATAACGCAATAATAATGGCTTGTCAGGTTTCTCCACAGCTCTTCGACCATAGCTAAGGAATTCTGAATCCGGGTCATTCAAACTGTTACAATGGATTCCAAAGACACAAGTTCCAATGACATCGGTTGTGTATCGTGCTAAAAGCTCTCGAATTTCCACAATATCAGATTTACCCAGCTGAGACCTCATGGCAGCTCCAAATTCGGTGGCCACTCCAACCACAGTTGGAAATATAAACTTCAGCTTTCCAGATGTAAAGGTTGGGGTAAGCTTCGCTCTTATCCCTCTCCACTCGGTTCCTCGTATATGAAAGAGATTGCCCGAGAGAGGATCATGCGCTTCGCTGGTAAACTTCAAACGATCACTGAAGATGGAAAAATCCTTAATAAGAATTGATTTGATTAGCTCTAAGTCAAATACGACTATTGCTGGTTTGATGAAGAGATACAGTCCAGCGATTGGTGATGTGTTTTTAAATTTTGTATACAGATAGCTGAGTTCATCGATCATCATGAAACTTTTGAGCCCATTGAGGTTTCCCAGTGGAAAGACAGGTGCGACATGTGGCACATTCCTTTGCTTCCAGTAGGAATACCTGCGCCGCACAAAGATGAATATTGCTGAAAGTAGGACGGATATTAACACGAACAAATAATCCATTACCGAAGGCGACCGTTAACAATCTAAGACGTAAAACTCGATTGCACTTCATTTTTATTTCAGGAATGATGTGTGTCAACCATTACTGATCATGTGAGAATGCACGTGATAAAGTAACTTATGTATAAAAATGAGATATAACTAAGGGGAAAGGTGGTGTGTTTCGCACAACTCATTCAGATTTAATTTATCATTCAAAAATTGAAGAATGTTTTGAAATGCGTTAAAACAGCTTTTGTAATTGCCTTGTGAAATTAGCAAACTGGTTTCTCAATACTTTATGTTCATATGTACGTAATAACGTTATGGGTCCATACACTTTCATGAGATAAAAATCTCGAATTCAACTCAAAACGCGGTTCAGATTCTTTATTATGCAAGTTTTGGAAGTGGCGAACGATGCTATTAATGGTTTCGGCATAGTTGTTTACTCTGTTGTTACAAATGTCATCGTGAAATTCAAGGGCCTACTACTTCAACCTTCAACTTTTTTAGAAGAAAATTCTGGTGGAAAAAAAATGAGGGTAGAGGTGAGAGCGATCCACCTTATTACTGCGCCCACAGATGGGCTTAGTGCCATTTTTTGTGAATTCGTCTGTTCTCTAGTTACCTGAAATATCAGAGTGACACGAAATCTAACATAGAGTGAGAATGCCATAATTCTATATTCTATTTACGGATGCTCGATATTGCTTTACCAGTTTTGATCTTCTTGCTTTTGATTTATTATTGGTGATTGGAGCGCTTTTATAGTCACTTGACTGTCGGTATAAATAACGATGTCCGATTTCGATGCCGATCTCATCGAAAGCCATGTAGCGGCTCTACCAATAGCCTTAACCTTCAATAATCTGGTAGTCTAAACGACTGCTTCATGTCATGGGGTGCCGAGTATACACCTGCCTCTACGCTGTCCTCTGCCTTAGATCCATAGCTGTATATTGCCAATGCATAGCTTTCCAGAAAAGTATTCTTCGCCCAATTCTGGGCATGCTAGGAAATACTTAATATTGAAACCTAGGAACGGTGTTAAGTTGTACGTAACTTCGACTGCGCTGTTGCACAAACTTAAGATTTTGGCGTGTCCTTTATCATCACTGATACATTATGATGATTCTTTCAGTCGCAACGCTGATGATAAGTATCCGTGAATGTAGCAAATGAAAGCAATCCTTTCTATTTAAAAAAATTCATTTATTAATACAAGTTCTTAAAATTACCATACATACAAATATACATACATACATTTACAATAGCCCGCTAATCCTTCATGAGGGTCGCGGGGGTAGGATGCTCAGGTGGACTCTCCATCGTTTTCGATCCTCCGCCACTGACTCCAACTCATCAGGAGGAATCCCTAGATGGCTCCAGGAGAGATGTCTGATTTGGTCTAATCATCTATTTCTGGGTCTACCGGGAAGTCGCCTACCTGATGGCACGGAAATCATGGCACGTCTTGGAAGCCGGTCTGGGGGCATACGCACTACGTGACCAAACCATCGAAGCATAGTTCGTTCCATTGAAAGCGCCTCGCGTACTCTGGTGTTGCACACTCGATCCCTGCGAGTTATTCCAGCAACACCGCGAAGGAACCTCATTTTGGCAGCTTGTACCCGCGATCTTATTCTCTCGGTCACTACCCAAATTTCATGAATATAGGTGAGAGGTGAACATACACCGATTTAAAAACCGATAGCTTGGCTTGAAAACTAAGTTCGGTCTTCCTTATTACTGATTGGCCAAGCTCTGTCCAAATTGATCCAGTCTGACCAATTCTACAGGATAACTCGGTATTGCTCATCCCATCTCTCGTGAATAAGACCCCGAGATACTTTAACTTATCCACCTGCTTCAGTGGAACTCCACTAACATGCAGAGTGCACTGAATGGGTTTTTTGGAAACGACCATTCCTTCCGATTTGTTCACGTTGATTCTCATTTCAGCATCATCACAAACGGCTACAAACCTTTCGAGTGCGCGCTGAAGTTCAGTTTGAGAGGACCCAAGGATGACCAAATCATCCGAAAAGGGCAGATGACTAATTCTTAGGTCTCCCAGTTTGAAACATTCCCCGCCACGGCTGTACTGCAACATCCAATCCATATATGTATATTATGCAATGAAGAGGAGATGTGACAAAACGCATCCTTGGCGGAGTCCAACGCCCACAGTGAAAGGTATTGTTTTAACAATGTTTATCTGAACACAGTCTCTACAGTTTGGATATAACGACTGAATCGCCCTTAATAGGGAACCATCAATCCCATACTCCTGCAGAACACTCAAAAGTTTGCCTCGAGGAACCCTATCATATGCTATTTCCAGGGCTTCCCAAGAACCATTCTGAGAGTGAATAAGTGGTCGGTTGTGCTTCTACCGGGACGAAAACTGCTCATCCCCCAAATTGTCCTCAACGAGAGCTCTGGAACGCATTTCTGACGCCTTAGCAAATACTTTTCCAGGGAGACTTAAAAGAGATATACCCCCGTAGTTGGCGCAATCTCTTTTATCCCCTTTATTAAAAAGAGGAACTATCACTCCAATTTTCCAATCACCAGGTGTTTCACCACATTCCCAGGCCACTTTAATGACACGTGAGAGCCATTGCGCTCCCTCCTTACCTAAAGCCTTGAGCGTTTCTGGCCGGATTTCATCCACACCAGCAGATTTGCAGATCTGTGGTCACGTTCCAATTTTTCGCCAAACTCTTTCCAATACTGTGCGTTCGTTATTTTCACAGCTAATTTGCAAGTTCTTCGCTCCTCGATTTCCAGAATCGGAGTTCCCCAAGTGAAACCACACCTTAAAGGCTCTCTCTTCTCTCTGATGGCTTCTTGAACTCCGGGCGATTTAAACCAAGCAGTTCTTCTTTCACCACCAGCAGCCACACCAAGGCGCTTCACTCCACAAACATCTCCCCCAAAGGCAACGACGGAAAAAGGAAGGCAATTCAAGTGGTCAGGTGAGTGCGACAAAAGCTTCATGAACCTTAAGCAACAACTATGCGAAGCACCAACACTAGCATATCCCATTCCCGGAGAAATGTTCATCGTGGATGCAGATGCAAGTAACGTCGGTGTCGGAGCGGTTCTTTCGCAGGTACACAACGGCCAAGAGTAGGTAGTAGCATACTTCAGCAAAGTGCTCTCCAAGCCGGAAAGGAACTACTGCGTGACCAGGCGAGAACTTCTGGCGCTGCTCCTGGCGACAAAACACTTCCATAAATAGCTCTACGGCCAAAAGTTCCTTTTGCGCACAGACAACGCGGCTCTAAAATGGCTGCTGCAGTTCAAGAATCCGGAAGGCCAGGTCGCAAGACGGATTGCAGATGTACGATTATGAAATACAGCATCGTAAAGGGAAACTTCATTCGAATGCGGATGTCTTATCCCGGCGACCATATAAGATCGACTGCAAGCATTGTGTGCGGCAGGAAGAGAAGAACCTTCTTTCCATCCAAAGGGTAAGAGCTGAGCCTAACGCCGGTTGGAGTGCAGAGGAAATCCGCAATGCTCAAAAAGAAGACCCAGACATCGAGCCGATATTAACATGGAAGGAGTTTATGGAAAAGCCAAATAGACAAGATATCTCGGACAGGAGCCCCACTCTCAAGGCATACTGGGCTCAGTGGGACTCCCTTCTTATGCAAGATGGTGTGCTGAAAAGGAAATGGGAGAGGCCAGACGGGAAAGATTTCATAATGCAGCTTGTCTTGCCGCGATTCTATTGGCTCAGCGCAAGGGACGACGTAGAGAATTGGTGCCGAAAATGTGTTGTGTGTGCCGCCAGCAAGGGACCCAGAACGAAAACGCGAGGCAAGATGCACCAGTACAACGTGGGCGCACCCTTTGAACGGATTGCCGCTGACATCGCTGGTCCATTTCCAGAAACCGACAATGGTAACCGTTACCTCCTAGTCATCATGAACTACTTCGGCAAATGACCGGAAGCGTTCGCCATCCCTAACCAGGAAGCGAAGACCATCGTGGAACATATCGTCAACAACTGGGTGAGCAGATTTGGCGTGCCCATGGAACTGCATTCTGACCAGGGACGAAACTTTGAATCGAAGATATTCCAAGAGGTATGTCAACAACTAGGAATCAAAAAGACGAGGACGTCCCCTCTCATCCGCAATCCGACGGGATGGTAGAGCGCTTCAACAGAACATTAAACGAACATCTCTCCAAGGTCGTAGAAGACCACCAGCGCGATTGGGATCGACAAATTCCTCTCTTCTTGATGGCCTACCGAAATGCAGTGCACAGTACTACTGGACGTACTCCATCTGAAGTCTTGTTTGGTCGAGCAGTCCGGCTACCTAGTGAGATGAAGTTTGGATCCCCTAACGACGAGCCCAAATGTGAGGAGGACTACGTGGCAGACCTCAGGGAAAGGATCCGAGACATACATCAGAGGACCAGGACGAGGATAAGGATAGCGAGTGACCGCATGAAAACCAGGTACGACACAAAGGCAACAACGTCCAGCTTCCACGAGGGAGACCTAGTATGGTTGTGCAACTCACACCGGCAAAAGGGGAGGTCACCTAAGCTGCAGCAAGACTGGGAGGGCCCATATAAAGTGGTCACATGCATCAATGACGTCGTCTTCGGAATTCAGCGTGGAGTAAGAAGCAAGATGAAAATTGTCCACCTGGATCGTCTTCATCGTTATCATGGTAGTAATCCAGATGATCTTGTTCGGGACGAACAAGTTTAAGAGGGGGCAGTGTAGTATCAAGTACATCATCAGGTACTGCGTGCAACGACATCTATTACCTGCTAGCAGTAAATATTCCAACCTGATGTGCTTACGTTCCACAATTGTTCCACACAATATCCCAATATTCCAGGATCTTCAATTCACCCGGAGACACATCTAGCATGTTCTAGAACCCCTTGCAATTTCATAAAAATACCCATACCACAACCATCGTCCACACAGTTGTTTGTACGTAAATACAGCGATTACAAGTGAGACTCGACCAAGTGGTTAAAATAATCGATATCGTGAATGTGAATCTGTAGCGACAGTTTAGTTTGAAATAAATAAAGAATAAAGTGATTTGAATATTGTGTTGAACAAAAGTTAGTAGTTGACAATAAATAAACAGTTGAAATACACAAAAGACAGTTTTATTTAAACGAACCCCAACGAGAATATTACAATATGAACAGATGGACCACTGTTAAATTCTTATTTGAAGTGATTAGAGTATTACCAATAAAAATTTCATTGCTTTCATTAACAATCTTTGGATCAAATAAATCATTAAAATTTTCGGAATTATGGGTGTAACCATCGTATGTGTGTAACCATCCTTGGTTTACGCTTTGGTAGTGGAGACACTCTCTCGCTAAGATACAATTTGCACAGCACTAAGTGGTGATCAGTTGACAGTTCGGCCCCTCTCAATACGCGAACACCACAAACCATTTTCTTCAGACATGATGGTACAACAAAGAAATCCATCAGCGACTGTTGCTGAAAACTTTGGCGGTACCATGTGTATTCGTGAATGTCTTTGCATGAAGAGATAGTGTTCATGATGGATAAGCCATTTTCACAACAAAAATCCAACAACTTTTCTCTGTTCGCGTTTTGATCAGGATCGCCGTTCCTCCCAATCACACTCCCCCATGTCATAACATCTAAACCCACGTGAGCATTGAAGTCACCCATCAGGACAAAAGAATCCATATCAGCAAATTTTTCAAGGGCAGCATCAACTTCATCTAAGAAAGCTGCATACTCTGACTGAAGGTTCGGTGCATACACCTGCACCAATGCCATGAAGAGGAAGAAACCACAAGGTATTTTTGACAAAAGGAAGTCAATCCAATACACGCCAGTATTCTCTCTAGGATCCATTGTTGTAGATACGTAAGTGATGTGCCCACAAATACACAATAGTCCTTCCCTTTAAATCGGAGTGTATCTTAAAGGCAAAACAGGTTTTCTTATGTGACTCTAATACTACTCCACATGGCACGTGTATTTCGGGTTCATTGGTTGATTGTGACAAATCGGTAGTGGACCACTGCCCATTTAAAGATGATCAATTTTTTGTTGCTTGTATTGGAGTATTTACGGCAGGATCACCGCTTCTGGGACGATACCTTTGCGCTTGTGTTGCATTATTTGTGGCTGGATCACCGCATGTAGGACGACACATCGAGGATGGGGTAAAACCTCCAAATCACGGCACGTGTGCTGAATCAACGCTGCATTTCAGTGCATATCTGTTCTGCATGCATTCTTCAAAACCTTCCGTTGACATCGACGAAATAATGAAGAAGTCCGTCTTGGCGCAAAATTTTACCAAACACCCACTTTTGTCCTTGCTGGTGTAGTTACTTGGACTCTATCGCCCGGATGACATTGTTTCCAACTTGAAAACGTTCCACTCAGCTTCTTCTTAATTTTGTCTACAGTGTTTGAATGTACCAAATTCAATCCAATGCGAATCTCCCGCTCCAGTAACAAAGTTCAGGGTGCTAATCCGGTTATAAAGTTTGGGGTCTTTCTATAATGCTTAAGATAATTAGAAAGCGTATAAGAAATGTTACCTGGCTCTTTAATCATTTTCCGAGGGGCTACTTTCTTATAGAACAAATCGTTCCGTTCGACCATTCGTGTCGTGGAGGTGTACATTTGTAAATTTTTGTTTGATTCCGTTTTCTCTTATGAAGATCCTAAACTCTCCCGAAGTAAAGGTAGCCCCATTCCGACTAACTGAGATCAATGGTAGACCATATCGAGCAAAAAGATCTCGTACAATTTCAATGTTCTTTGCTGTTTCATGTTATTCATTTGAAAAATGTCAGGGCACTTTTAATGAGCATCGACCACTATCAAAAAATATTTTGAACAAAAAGTCTATATGTACCTTTTGCCATGGAGTGGATGGGTATTCCCACGGCTGTTGTACTTATTTTCGGTGATTGGATTTGAATATTTCTGCAAGCCAAGCATTTTTGTGTCTTCGATATTAGAGTCAATACGCGGCCATCAGACGTAACTTTGTGTCAACGCATATTTTCACGATACCAATATTAGCAATATGCAACTCAGCTAGGTGTGATCACCCGTTGCCCGATACACAATAACGCAGTTGAAACCTTCCAGGAACTGCGCATAGTGTAGCATACGGGTGGCCACCATGCTGAGTAAACTTTTGCTAAAGCTGAAAATAGCAACCACCGGTTTATGATCAATAATTAGTGATGACTTGGTTGGGTGGTTAGGATCGGTCCTCGATGAAGATCCATTTAAACCAGAAGTACGTCTACTGTACTGCCGAAATGTAAGGTGGGTGGGTCACTTCTTACTCTGGGAACCATTTGCTTCGCTTACGTCAATTTTAGTCATGCAGGCGTTGCTGAGATCACTAAGATCATGGAAAAAGCATTCACCTAGGGTGGCCTTCCTAATGTTGGCGAGCGCACGACAAGCGAACATTAAGTGCCTAATGGTGGTCTCTTCCTCCTCTTCATCCCTACAGCTTCTGCCGAAATCATTTTAATGGCTAATCCTTGGGCATGTCTTCCTATGACGCAGTGTCCCATGAGAACGTTTGTTATTTTGGAGAGAGTAGCTCTCTTGTGTTTCAAGAGCCCGATGGGCATAGATTTCTTAAGTTTTGGCCAAAGTAGTCTGGTGGTGTTGCATTGGCCTAGATGTTGCCATCTGAGATTGGCCAGTTTCTCCGCGTCGGTTTGAATAAGGTATTAAATATAAGACGTTGGCGCTGCAATGTCGATAATGCTTATGCTGTTTGCACCAGAGGAGCCTTGTCGAGCTAGTTCGTCAGCCGCACAATTTCCACACAATCACAGTGACCTGGTACCCAACAAAGGGTGAGGTTATACTGACCAGCTATCTCGTTAAGAGATACGCGGCAGTCTTTCACTGCCTTAGATCTCGTAGTGCTAGATACGGGGAATTTAATAGCTCTTTGACCATGTAGAAAGCAATACTCGATGTTGATAGTGTATTAGCCGCTAGCCAGTCAGCGTATTGACGAACAGCGATAGTTTCGGTTTGAAAATCGCTGCAATGGTTTGGAAGGTTAAAAGAGAGGTATGTATAGGATTTCTGAGAAGATTCCGGCACCAACACCGTCCTTGGTTTTGAACCCGTTTGTAAAAATTGACAGCCATTTGTTGTATAGGATATCGTGTTGCGACCACTCCGCTCTGTCGGTTATTGAGTGCATGTAGCCCCTGTTGAAATCATATTCAGTGGCCAGGTGGTCAGTGATAGTGGGGAGATGACGGTGCACCGGAACTATTTTGGCATATCGCATGTGCTGCTCCTTTTACTGCTTGGAGCCTCTCAGTCTTATTGCTGAGCTGATAGCCAATTGTTTACTGACTTTGTCTGTTGGAAGTAGGTGGAGCATGGTTTGGAGCGCCACTGTTGTCAGCGCACAGGTAATGCTCAGACAGTATTTTTTGAGTATAAACACGATAAAAGGCCCTACTGCCCGTGTTGTACTGACTGCATAGAAAACGCAAAACACAAACGACTTACTTCCATAACAATATCGAAAAAATCTTTTTAGCGCCCAGAGAATTGAAGTCGCTTCTTTGTTAATTTGACTGTAATTTTTTACTCAAGTTGAAAGAGATCGCAACACATATGCAATGGGATGTTCCTGCCCATCTGGAAAAGTGTGTGATAGTACCGCTCTCCTAGTTTGTATGGGCTCGCGTCGGTGGCCAATGAAAGAGGCATATTTGGATCGTACGCACATAGAACAACGTTTGAAGCTTTTTCCGATTTTAAGCCTCTAAACGCATTTTCACATTCGTGGTTCCAGTGGTAAACGCGGTCCTTATGTAGAAGATTGTAAAGAGGATGTAATTTAAGTACATATCTGACTTCGGTAATATTTCTCGAAGCAGGTGCATCAGTTATCGCATGCATTTTATCATTCGTCTTTTCGAGCTCTTTTTCCGAAGTTACCTAAATACGTAATTGGATTTTCAAAAGACTTAGAATTAATATCTTTCACTGGGCGCAGCCGTGAGTTATATATATTACTCCACTTTCAAATAAAACAAAAACTTCAATTTAATTTGAATAATGATCATCTTTATTCTTTCATTTCCAAACTGAAAGTGAATCCAATATAACAAAAATTGCATATGCTAACTTAACATTCAATGTAAATAATAGTTGGACATGTATATAAAGAAATCATAAACAAATGAGACACAAAAGAAAACTCAACAACATCCAGTTGACAACATCACTCCCTTCATTCCCACTGTTCATCTTCTTAGTCGTGCGAGCTGGGCAACAGCAATACGGTTAGCTTCAAACCTTTAATGTTTACTTGATTAGAGCATGCATTCACTCATCAGCTTTGTTTACGCCAAAGCTGATGGCTTGAAATCTAATGTTAGTACAGTCATACTCTACTAAGCTATGTTGTTTGGCATTATGGTACATAATACATGTATGTAACTAGCTGATGGCTTGGACGCTGATATTGGTACAGTCATACGTTACTAACTTATGTTGTTGTTTGGCAATCTGGTACATAATACATGTATTATACGTAACTCGTGGCGTAAGTGATTAGTGTGTCGGATCACTGCGCGTGAGGTTCCAAGTTCGAATGCCAAAAAGTTATTTACGGCCCCACCTCTCGCGAACGTCTGACAAACATCCGAGAGTATCGTTGTCTCGAAAAAGCTTCTCAAACCAAATAGCCGTGCGGATACGGCTCAAATTGTAGGTCGCTTGAAGAGCTGTTGAATTTCTCGCTTTGTAGTTATAATAGCCTTGTGGATCTTGATTATCACCAATTTAGCTGTACCAGGATCAATTGCACCAAGGAGTTCTGCTTTGAACTTGAATTTGTAAAAGAGTTCAAATACCTAGGAGTGTTAATTGATTATCATCTCAACTGGAAGGCTCACATAATGTCTGTTAAAAGATTGATGTTTGTCTCAACGACTAAAATGTACTATTTACGTAAGTTTGTTCCACAAAATTTGCTCCATATTATTTACTTCGCTTTAGTCCAATCACGATTGGAGTATGTTCTTGTATGCTGGGGTAGTGCCTATTTAACTAACTTCAAACCAATAACTGTCGCCCAGAAAAGAGTAATACGACTAATCATGTATATGAATAGGACTGTGTCTTCATTGCCCTTATTTCAAGCCCTAAAAATCCCCCCACTCAGATACCTATACACCTATAAGGTCCTTAAGATTTTCTTCGTGAGAAGTGGGAATATACATTTCAGGACAAATACGGTGTATTCACTTAGAACTTGCAACGTTGTAGATGTCCCGGTAGTTAAGAAAGAACATAGTAGAACATTACACCTTATTTTTCATACCCCTTCGGGTAGGGGTTAGAATATACAGGAGGCAGGCATGCCTGTCGTAAGTGGTGACTACAATCCTCCCTCCGTATACCGAGCGTTGTGTATACACAAAATGCAATGAACAAAACAAAACGATTGATTACCCCAGGTGGCAGCCCAGGTTCACTGGAAAATCCACCCTCTTCGGAGGTCGGCTCTACGGATTCTGGGGAGAGCCAGTTATTGCAACTAATAAATCCCTTCTTAAAAGGTACAAGGGTATGTCGATCTCCTCCACCAAGATCGAATAACTCCGGGAAAAGAAGTTCACCGGGAGCTCCAGCGCGAGGAATTCAGGACTCAGCGAAATACAAAAGTCTTGAGGAAGAAAATAAAACACTCCGAATCGAGCTTAACGAAATGGATCTACTCTATCAAGATAGAGATAGACTTATTAAAAGAAGAAAATAAGGTCCTAAAGAACACGCATTTCGAGAGAGAATGTGAATGTACTTCAGCACCCTTAGCTAGTCTGGAATATCACACCGACGCGGAAGAGCTAGCACGCGAAACGTATCGGGTCCCAAAGAAAAGACCTAGTAAAAAACGAAGAGCCGGTTCATCGCCCGAAGTCGAGCCCGTGAAAGAAGAAAATGAGTAAGAATCGCAAGAAAAGCAACTTCGAGCGCAATTTCGTCCACCCCCACCAATAAACATCGTCGGGATAACGGAATACAATAAGTTGCAAAGCCTCCTTAAAGGAATAATAACATCCAAGTATAAGGTTACATCTTTGAGAGATAATGCGTGGAAAATCAACGTCGACGACTACAATGACTACCGAGCTGTGTCCCAAAAGCTAAATACCGAAAAGATTCAGTGGTATACTTTCGAAATCAAGTCAGAAAGGCCACATCGTGTCGTTGCAAGAGGACTCCACCCCTCATGCACCAAAGAAGAGGTTATGACTGACCTTCAAGCCAAAGGCTTTAGAATTCGCGCTTGAAAAATCTGATTTTACTAACTTGTTTGAATCGCTGAAACCTAATTTTATCATCGGCGGCGACTTTAACGCAACACATACATTCTGGAGCTCAAGATACAGCTCGAAAAAAGGTAGAATGCTCTATGGGGCAGGAATGGAGTACAGTTGTGATTTCCATTCGACGGGTAAACCGACTTACTGGCCAACTGATACTTCGAAAATACCTGACATGATCGATTTTTTCGTTGTGAAAGGCATATCTACCAACCACATAAAAGTCGAAGACCGCTTTGATCTTTCGTCTGATCATTCCCCGGTTATTTTAACAATCAGCGAAAAACTAGTCTATAACCTAGAGCCAGCGAAATTAACTGGTCGAACAACTAACTGGGAAGGCTTTATAGACTAAGAGCTGGTGAAATTTTTTCATGATTATTTCGTCAACAAAATTTCGTTTATTTTTTGGTTGTCGTGTTCCGACACATCACGGATATGAAATTCTGGCGGACCTAGGCCGGGCGCTTTAGGGGTTACAGGGCCTCAAAGTTGTAAAATCTTGGAAAAAAAAATTATAGCGTCAACTTTGAGTCCTTGCTTGATGAATCGCAATTAAAAATCATATCGCGTAGTGAAATTGGCAGAGCGATTGGGCGGTCGCAAACACCTGCCAGAGTGCCCGAAACATGCAACAGAAACTTCAATTTTTAAGTTATTTCGTCAGCACTCAAATTTTGGTATGTCATCTAGTATATGGTGAATCTAGAACTGAAATGCCAGAGCAAAACTCCGGTCGCAACACCTTGCCAGAGCGCGTCAAAGCGCATTGTGAGTGAGGGGTCTTTTCAGTGGTTTGTATAAGGAATTGTTGCATATCTTCAAAAATATGTAAATAATTAAAAATATTTCAACTGATTCTGAAAGATATTACAAAGATCTTTAAGACCGTGTATTAAGTTTAGTTCTAGCATTTATATTTTCGAAAATATTCGATTTTAAGACCCAACATTTCGAAATGAGCCAAATACTTTTTCTGCTCATGATGTTTCTACACTTAAAGTAACATAAGAGATTTTTTTTGTTTTTATTTTCAGTAAGTCCAATCATTTGTTGTTAAATCTGCAATGCAGAAAAAAAAAGTCTTCACCATAAGTCAAAACACATTGCATTACTCACTTTAAGGTATGCGTAAATATGAGATGAGTTTATTGAGAAGTACAAATAAATTTTAAGGATTTCTCTATTCAATTTGCAGCAGTTTTAATCTGTCTGTTAATACAATCATAATAAAACTTTAAAATTAAAATTTATTTCAAGTAATAAATCATTCTTCTTCGCTGAAGAGATTTCCCTCATCATTGGATTTTTCGTCACTGCAATAGTTACCTCCGTTGTCTGGAAAATATAGTTAAATATCATTTGTAAGGTGCATACATATCAGCGCATGTGAATTCATGAAAAAATTTCACCAGCTCTTCGTCTATTAGAAACGAAGTTGAAGATAATGTTGAACTGAGCGTTCCACTTACGACACCCTATGAACTTGAGGTTGAAGTTGATCCCTTCGTTGAGATCGTACAGCTCGCCTCTTGGAATAATACGCCCTATCGAAGGAAAACGCCGGACTGATACGGTTTACGATATTCTCCGGAAATAAAAGAATTGGTGAAGGAAAAAAGAAAAGCGCATAAAAAATGGCAACAGAGTCGTGCTCCGCAGCATAAAGCACACTTGAATCGTCTGTGCAATTTGTTGAAAAAGACTATTAAGGATCTTAAGAAACGTGCAATAGGCTCTTACCTTGAAAGTTTAACAGCGAAAAAAGATTCCAATTATTCACTTTGGAAAGCTGTAAAAGGCACCAAAAGGCCCAAAGTCCCCGCGCCGCCAATCAAATTAAATCAAAATGAATGGGTGAGGGAAGATAAAGAAAAAGCGGACGTCTTTGCGGCGCACCTGAAAGAAACCTTTAAACCGTACGATGGTCAAGTTGGGGGATTTACCATCTGAAGATTTAACACTCACAAGTGCAACGTTAAGGGAGCTCACACATGAGATCGAGAATCTAAAACCTAAGAAATCTCCTGGTTATGATTTGATTACCGGAGAAATTCTCAAAGTTTTACCTAGAAAAGCATTGATTAGGCTTCTCCATATTGTAAATGCTGTACTCAGATTAAAACACGTGCCGAGCCAATGGAAAGTTGCAAAAGTCAAAATGGTTTTAAAATCTGGAAAATCGCCAAATGAAGTAAAATCGTATAGACCAATTTCGCTTCTTCCAATCATATCGACAATTTTCAAGAGGATATTATTAAGGCGTCTCCAACCGGTTATAGAAGAAAATAATCTTATCCCTGACCACCAGTTTGGGTTCAGAAATAAGCATTCGACGATTGACCAGGTGCATAGAATTACTGACGTAATCGAGAAAGCGCTTGAGGAAAAAGAGATTTGCTCAAGCGTATTTCTTGACGCCTCGCAAGCCTTTGATAAGGTGTGGCATGATGGCTTGAAATGCAAACTTTGACAAGTTCTCCCTGTATGCTTATACGATATTCTAGAATCATATCTCGGGAATAGACTCTTTCGTGTTAGACATGGAGTCGAATACTCCGAGCTCAAAGAAATTTCGACCGCAAGAAAGCGTTCTTGGGCCGCTTCTCTATTTGCTATATACTCGTGATATACCGAACGAAGATGGCACTATCCTTGGTACATTTGCTGATGACACCGCTATCCCAGCAGTAGGTAAAACAATTGAAGAAACGACTGCAAAACTGCAAAACGTGCTGAATAATGTAAATGAATAAACGAGGGACTGGCGGATCGCCCTCAACGAATCTAAATCTGTTCACGTGAATTTCACTTACAAGAAAACTAATGACTTGCCAATTTTCCTAAAGTGTGCCCGAATACCTTTTGCAAACGAGGTCAAATACCTGGGAATGACACTCGACGCAAGACGGAATATGCAGGATCTTTCAGTGGAAAGAAACCTGCCAAACGTTTTTATTTCATGATAGAAAAATTGCTTGTTAAGTTAATACTTAGTTGCGATATCTAACAAATTTATATCGAAAGGTGCTGTTTTTTAGTCAGTTAGAATCTGACACTACAATGAGCACGCGCTTGCTATTCTCATAGTGTCTATGGAAGATTTTTCACCTACCCTCGGTAGGTGAATGTTGAACTGCTCTGGCATCTCCATAAGGGATAGCAAACAAATACCATACAAAAAAAAGAAAAAAAAAACAAATGAGCGATTATTACTTTCTACAATTCTTACTGTTTTCTATCATTTTCCCTCTATTGACTCTTTCTCTTAGTTTCTCTCCCCTTCGTGTTTAATGTTCATTTTAACTATGCGTATAGACTCTACATTTTTTAGCTAAATTGTTGCATCCAACTATCGATATTTCTACTTCCTTTCTCTTTTTTGTTTTGGCTAGACATTTTAAACCTACATATAGTAACACTCTGCACACTTGTCACTGGTCATTAATGAACCAAAAAGTGCACCATGATAAGATACCCAGAACTTCCATTTTTAAAAGCATTTCGTATACAAATACTTAAATGACTTATCTTATGTTAACTTACATTTTAAATGCTAAGAGTTAATCTTCAATGTAAGATATATGGTATGTACATATATACTTGTATAACCAGGAACTTGAAATTATCACAAATAAATAAATAAATAATGGAATGGAAGGCAGGGCAACCGGTTTTGGTGTAAACCCATGCCGGAAAAAGTAAAAAAAAAAAATATTTATTTACTTTTTAAAATATCTTTCACTGAAGCTCACGGTTCCTGAATTTTGGCATCGTAGAATTCTCGCGATGACACATATAGCATCATATGACACTGTCCGATATGCACAGCAAACTCTGAGTGCAGATAGTCGGTTGACGGAGTTAATCTTTTTTGCGTACGCATCCACATTATCTGGCATAATGTAAATGTTTGCGTTTGCCTCCTTGTTGCCGTACCTCACATAACCTGTCGTATACCCCACAGGCTAAATGATCTCTCCAATATACGCCCGAAATGAAACATTTGATTCATACATCTTTTTTGTAAGCCAAGTATTAACAAATTCCTGATAAGAAATTGAAGACATAGCCGCATATGTTTAAAAAAAAAAACGAAATGAAAACGACGGCATGAGTTTTACAACTGAATTTTATTTCTTGCTTATCTTTATTTATTAATGTCTCAGTATAAGAGTAATAATAACGATCAGATGACGAGGCAGTGACAAATCTGAGATGTATTACATATTCTTAGAACTATGGGAGTGTTGATGTTACTCGCCCGTGTCCAATTCAACCTGTTTTGAATCACCATCCGGAAATAATGTAAGCATGTATTTTTTGGCGTTACTAAGCTGCCTCATGTAGTAGTTTTCTTCCTCCTCGTCGTCCCCATGTGCTACTGGCGAATGTAGTTGACTTTGTTTACTTAAATTTCTATTTTTTGACTTGGGTGTGGATGGACGAGGTCGTGGTTTGCTGGACATCCGCTACACATACAAACGCGAGCTAAATGACCAATTTTCTGCACTTGAATCGAATATGTTTGCGTGCATTTGCTAAGTGATCTTTATCACCGCATCGAAAACAATAGATTGAATTTGTTTACACTTGTTTATTTGCACTAGAACCCACTTTCGGATTTTTGGGTTTCGGTAAATAATGGGCTTTGACGTATTTAGATATATTTGAAACTTGGTTTTGGTAATTACTCGGTGAAGTAGTTTGTAAATTTTGTATTTCTTTTGAGTCCTTTTGCGCAGACGTGTTTAAAAGTGTTGTTCCGTTCTTTCGATTAAATTCATTTTTTTAACCTATGTGCCGCTTATAAATTGCTGCTTTAGGTGGGAACCTGTAGTCGATGCATTGCAAGATGCACACATCAAATTGCAGTTTTTGCAATTTTTTTGTTTCGATCTGCGTCAAAGTTAGATATAGTCTCCTCTTCTTGTCTCTACATCTATAAAAGAGAACGCTTTTTTTCTGTTTGTCCGCGAATAGGGAGTAAGTACGTAACGGTACCATATATATATCAATCGATTTGTCGTAAGAAGAGGAATAACTTAGGATACATTTTAGTATCCTGAATCCGTTATTGGGCTCTTAAACCCATTTTATATGTTTTTTTACTGACAAAAATAATTTGTCTGTGCTTTACACACATATGACTACGAAATGGCTAAACTGATTTGAATATGACTTAATTTTTCGATTAGTACACTTCCTACTGAAGAGATTGAGGTATAAATCATTATTCTATGATTCTTATAACAGAAATAATAAGCAAAAGTATAATTATTTGAGATATAAAAATATCACAGATATGCGTGGGTCATTGCAATCAATGGCCCACCAGTGGAGTGCAAGCATATTCATGTTCATCAAACAAACTACATCGTATAAAAGGAAGTCCCTAAAACGTGAATGTCTGGGATAATCTCGGGAACCACTGAAGGGATTTGGATGTAGTTTTCACTGTTATGATCTGCATTTCCCGGAGAAGATTGAACTTTAGTGTGTGATCTCTTCTGAAGTAAAAATTGCCAATGCCAAATCTAAGACATTTTCAAACCTTCAGCCTATTAAAAGAGTTGGCAATATACGCGACCATATGTACACATAATACATACATACATACAGACATAGAAATATTGTAATATTTTTTCCATTTTATTAAATGAGATTTTGTTGATCGTTGAATTTGTCCACATTTTAGAATGTTTTAATAGATTTAAAATAAACTCTTAACAGAGTGGCGTAGGTAGTATATTGGAAGTTGAATACTCATACTTAAGTCTATTTTCCTACTTTTTGAAAGGTGTTTCGAGAAATACTTCAGGTAATTATACGTGTTTTTCAATTGTAATAAACTATTTCATTGAAGCGAGACTGCCTATCTGTAAATAAGATATTCTGGCAACCGTTCGCCGAATCAGAGGAAGAAAGTTGAATATCGTGAAAGGATTCAAAACCAAAGACGATACACTGCTTTCCAATGAGTGATGGAGATGAAGCGAGCACTTTTCAGAATTGCTCAATCCCGAACAAGCCACGTCATCAGGAAGATGATAGACCCATGGTCGAGAATTTGGCGATCAAATCGCTAGAAGTTGGCGAATCTACCGGTTTGGATGAAATTCGGCCAGAAATGCTAAAGGCTTTTGGTAAAGAGTGAGTGCAATGACTCTCACGTGTCATTAAAGTGGCATGGGAATGCGGTGAAACACCTGGTGATTGGCAAATGGGAGTGATTGTCCCTCTTTGTAAACAAGGGGACAAAAGATTGCGCTAACTACAAGGGTATATTTATTTTAAGTATCCCTGGAAAAATCTTTGCTAAGGTGTTAGAGACACGTGCCAGAGCTTTGGTTGAGGATAGTTTAGGGGATAAACAATGCGTTTTTCGTCCCGGTAGAAGCACGGCCGACCAGTTATACACTCTCAGAATAATTCTTGAAAAGGCCTGGGAGCATGCTGAACGTGTATACACCTGTTTTGTGTATTTGGTGAAATGAGATGTTAGGCTATGATAAGGGCGATTCGGTATATACATATATACAAATTATAGAAGCTGCAATACCCTTCATTGTCGGGGTCGGGCAGGGTACCAAGGATGCCTTTTGTCACCCCGCCTCTTCATTGTATATATGGACTGGATGCTGCAGTGCACCTGTGGCAGAGAATGTTGCAATGTGGGGGACTTAAGGATTTGTCATCCTCTCTTTGGGGATGATTTGGTCATCCTTGGTCGTTTGTCGGAAGTATTGATTGTTTCCATAACGCCTATTCTGTACACTCTGCATGTCTGTAAAGTCTCAATGAAGCAGGCGGATACGTTTAAGTATCTCTGGGTCTTATTCACGAGTGATGGAAAAAGCCAGGTCGAGTTATTCTGTAGAAATGGTCAAACTGGATCAATTTTGAGAGAGTTTGGTCAATCTGTAATAAGGAAGGCCGAACTTACCTATAGTGTTCAAACCTAATTATCGGTTTTTAACTTGCTATATGTTCCAACTCTCACCTACAGTCGCGGATACAAGCTGGTGAAAGAGGTTCCTTTGCGGTGTTGCGTAACACCAGAGGCATTACGTACGCGAGGCATTCAATATAGAGCATCTACTTTTTCGAACGGAAGGATTTATGCTTTGACGGTTTCGTCACGTAGAGCGTATCCCAAGCTGGTTTCCAAGACGTGTCATGATTGCCGCACCATCAAGTTAGCGACCCATCGGTAGGCCTATAAATAGATGGTTGGATTAAGTCCGACATCTCTCTTGGAGCCGTCTAGGGATTTCTCCAGATGAGTTGGAGTCGACGGCGGAGGTTGGATGGAGAGTGCACCTAATTATCCTACCCTCGCGACCCTCATAAAGGATTCGCGGGTGAACTATTTTAATGACAAAACGGAGAGTGCTCTAAAGAAGTGTACTTGAAATCGCACATTTAAAGATCCAGCGAAGCGGGTACAACCAGCTAGTTGTACTATAAAGCTGAGCGCTAGATGTTGATGGTCTTTAAGGAATTCAATAAGTTCACCATAACTTTTCGTCTTTGGATCATCTGGATTTGTCAAGTTGCAATATAATCGAAGCATTTCTGCGCCAATCGCGTAAATTAACCAATTTGTTTGCTCACATGTACTGCATTAATGTCCCCTGTCAGGTATTGCAAGCACGAAAAAATCTCTAGCTTTTTGACGAAGATTTCTCAACTTTCATTCTCTTTATTGAAGCCAAGTGGATACCCTCATGGTGCAATTTACCCGTATTGCTGTCCTGAGCCGCTTTTTATTTGCCTCAATTCAATACACGCCGAAATTCTCTCTAGGATACGTTGCTGTTAACAGACTGGTAAGTAAAGTGTCCGCAAATACACCATAGCCGACTTCATTGCTCTCTCCTTCTTATAAATATCCAGGGGAATGATATGCAATATTGTTTCCAATGTCGCCGTAGGAGTCATGCGGAGTGCGCCGGTAACTAAGACACATATTGACCTCTGAATCGTATTTATGTAAAGTAGCTGACTTGTTTTCAGTGCCGACCACCAGACTAGGATTCCATGCTTAAATATTGATCTTAAATCTTAATACCCCATTGGTAGCTTAAGGTCCTCTTACAAGCGTATACTTACGTAGCGGCCTTCTTAATAAGTTCATGCACGTTCATTTTCCAAGTTATGGTAGTTTCCTGTCTAATATACGTCCTAAGTCTTCTTCTTCCTATTTTCTGCGAGGTTAGGATCCGAAAACAAGGGATCATAACCCCCCATTTCACCGCATTTCTACTGATCCGCCTGTGGGGTTGACCAATTTGAGCTCAGAAAATATCGGGAGGCCTCCCGATTTTGATTCACTCAGTACTGAGGCCAATGAAATGCCAATGTCGTCGCATTGGTGTGATCCAGGCGTTTATAGGCCCGCCTCTCGTGTCTCGCGATGCTTTTGGAACGTTCATTGATATTGCCTTTCTAACAGGGTTCAAATCATCCCTTTTTTGAATGTGGCAATACCATCTGAGCCGGTCGCGCTCTATCTTTTGTAGGGTGGTTTCCTTGACATCAGGTTTCCTTCGAACTTCTTATTCGGTCAAGGTCTGCCACTCCAGCTGTCATCATTAGCATCTTCATCTCAGCTGCCGTTAATTTACTCTCATACTTTTTGTACATGGTCCAACGTTGTTACCCGTATGTGAGCGCTGGGCGCACAACTGTGGTGTAGAGCCTTCCTTTCAATTTAGGTCGCATTTTTCGGTCACAGAAGATGGTGGAGTTTTCTCGCCACTTCATCCACCCTGCGCTCACGCGATGATTGATGTCGTCATCACAAGTTGCTTTGCTATTGATCATAGATCCCAGATATTTGAACTTTTCGCAATTGGGATTCAAATAAATGTCTGGAATAGGCCTGAGTGGATCAGAGAACGGGCAGCACAAGTATGTACACTGTCTTTTTGTAACTTGGTTTTGTTGGCTCCATCCTCAGCAAAGAATAATTGTTGTATCTTGGGGTCGGTCACTTTACCTTCAAGCAGATAATCAATGACTCTAATAAAGAACAAAGACTTAAGCGGCTTCCTTGGTGCACCCCGACTTTGATTGGGAACTCTTCGGTTACTCCAGCAGGGCATCTTAGTCTTATCTTTGCTCCTTCGTACATGTCCATGATCACCCGTACATAGGTTTCTGGAACCTCTCGCTGTCTTAGCGCCACCCATATCAGATCTCGTGGTTGTCTGTCGAATGCCTTTTTAAAGTCAACCACTACAATCTGCAAATCCTCTAAGGAATCACGATTTTTCTCCATTATAATCCTTATATTGTACTTTGGTTTGCATCTGTGGTTGATTTACCCACGACAAACCCGCACTGATCATCAGATAACCGTATTATTTTTCGCAGTCGGCCACCTAATACCCGCTCAACGATCTTCATGGTGTGTGACATCAGCTTGATGGAACGGTAGTATCACCGGCGGCTATTTTGAAGATGGTTGCTCGCTTGTTCATATTGTGCCATTGCAGCTCCTGGATAGCCTGGTTTGCATCAGCAACTGGGGAAGATATTTTCCCCCAGGGCCGATACAGCCCCTCCGTACTCTTTGCTTGAAGCTGGGCGCACTTTTTCTTCTTTTTTTTTTTGCAAGATCTATATACCACTTCCACACTTCGTGGGCGCCGTGGTGTAAGTGGTTAGTGTGTCGGATCACTACGCATGAGGTTCCAAGTTCGAATCCCAGAAAGCACCAAAACGTTTTTTTCACGGTCCCACCTCTCGCGAGCGTTTGACAAACATCCGAGCATATTGTTGTCAGGAAGAAGCTTCTCAAATCGCCGTTCGGATACGGTACTAAACTGTAGGTCCCTTCCATTCGTGTGAACAATATAATGCACACAACATGAGTGGTTGCGAGAAGCTAGGTCCTGGCACTTAAAGAGCTGTTGCGCCAAATATTTTTTTATTTTATATTCCACTTCAAGGCGACCTTTTTCGTCTCTATTATTAGGGGGGCACTTTGACCAAGCTTTGACAGCCGCTCTCTTCTCATTTATCACCTTCTTAGCTTCATCACTCCACCACCATGTTTCTTTGGCGTGTTGGTGGTGGCCTTTTGAAGCTCCTAGCAGTGATTTTACCTTCTTTAGGCTGTAGGGAGTTTTTCATCACGAAAACAAAAGCCTCGCCTCTTTCTTTGTTCAGATTGTACCACTTGATTTTCTCACGGACCCTTGTTTGTTTGCTTTTCTTTATTAAAAAAAAAAAATTACGTGATTTTTTTGATCTTCATAATCGACCTGAGCTCGCTATTCGTCGTGTTGTGGATAAATTTCTTAACACATACGCTCCACATGACGCAACGCAAACAACGCACCAACATAATGTGCGTAGAGAAGAAACTATAGCCAGTGTAAGTTATCAATTCGAAAAATGAAAAATTCGATGTGGAAAATTTTGCGAAAAGATGTCAGCCTACACTTATGTATATAAGACCCAGCTGATGCAGGAACTAAACCTACGAGACCATGGCTTGCGTTGAGAGTTTGCGATTGGGCTCTTGAGCAACTTGAAGTCGATCACTTTTTGTATCGAAAAATCGCATTTGTGACGAGGCTAACTTTTGGTTCAATGGGTTTGTGAAGAAGCAAAATTGCCATTTCCGGAGTGAGGCAAATCCTGAAGAGGCTTCTAAGACTCAATTACACTCACAAAAGTGCAGTATTTGATGTGTTCTTCGCGTTGGTGGCATCATCGATCTTCATTAATTTTTTTTAATGAGACCGGAGCTCGCGGTACAACTAATGAGCAACGTTACCAGACAATGATCAGTAATTATTTCTCCGAAATATGGAGGACATTGATCTGGACGATATGCGATTTTCAATTCAATGGCAACATTAACATATATCGCAAAATGGACCAGTGAATTGGCCGGATGTTTGATTCAAACTTAATTCCTGTCGTTATTATTGAAAAAAATCTCCTATAGCTCTTACAAAACACCCATTATATGGCATGTTTAGAGAAAGTCAGTTAGGTTAGGACCAACAATAGATCCATTGTGATACCACGTGGATCATGGGAGAAAATCTATCTACCTAAGCTTTTTATGAAGCGTAGGAAGCTCTTAATATCGATATCTATCAGGTCACCTAAATCGTTGTAATATGGGGCTCCTAAGTGAAGCTTCCTTCTACGGGGGAGAACTGGGCAGAAACAAAGAAGGTGATGAATAGTTTCTTCCTCTTCCTCAACAATGCAGCTTTTACAAAAGTCATTCGCAAAAAGGCCTTTATTGTAGTATGCTTGCCTATAAGACAATGTCCAGTGATGACACTTACTATAGCGCCGATATGCAATCTATTGAGAAGAATCAAATTCTTAGACCGTTTTAGATCCAGCTTCGGCCAAAACTGTTTTATTGCTACACATGTTGATGCACTTGTCCACCTAAGATTTGTACTCTCAACAGTAGCCAGATTAAATTGAAGTTTGCGAGCAGCGATTGGTATACCTAAGGTGTCTTTATCTGACAGGATGGGTTTAGTTGTTCCTATGCTGGCGAGTTTATCGGCCTTACAATTCCCTGGAATATCCCTATGCCCCGGCACCCAAAACCGGTGAATATTGAACTGCTCAGCCATCTCCGCAAGAGACGTTTGGCGGTCTAGAGCGGTTGGGTGTCAAATCGCCCAAGAACCGCCCTTTTAGTGAGCTTGCTTAAAGTGTTTTGTAGAAGTTATTTTAGAGTATTTATGTGCTTTCCCGAGACAGCCAAAGCAACATCATCTGCATAAGTGATCGCCGTGCAACCCTCGCTTTCCATGATTAACAGTGGTTCATTGACCACAAAATTCCACAAAAGGGGATGTAGAACACCTCCCTGTGGAGTGCCTCTACTGACAGACCTTCTAGTAGACGTCCCACCCAGCTTAGAGTAGATAATCCGACCATTCAGGTCTGATAATGCATCTGCTATCGCTGATGTGTTGACATTGTTGAAAGCGCCTTCTATATGTATCCAGAAAAGCAACCATCGTATGCTCGTACTCCTAATGACAGAGGGAATATTCAATACTACGCACCAGTGAGTATAATGCCGTCTCCACTGATCTACCTTTGCAATATGCATGTTGGGCCGCTGACAATAGTTTATTATCAATACTGTTGCGTAAATGGATATCAGTCAGTCGTTCTAATGTTTTTAAGAGGAATAATGATAGACTAATAGGCCTGAAATCTTTTCGATTTGTGTTAGAGCATTTACTCGCTTTGGGAATGAAGACAACTTTACCTTCTCTCCACATCTTTGGGATACATATCAGATCTAGACAACTTTTTAAAATTGTCTGAAGCACCGGCAAGATTATATCCGATACCTCCTGCAACTCGGCAGGTATTATGCCGTCTGGTCGCGCGGATTTATATGGTTTGAAGCTATGTAATGCCCAATGGAGTTTGCTCTGTGTAATCAATTTTGAGGAGTTGCTTATTTGTGCAGATGGTCTCCTGAAAACCAAGTTGTTAACAACATGGGAACTGCCTGGGAAATGAGTGTCAAGCAATAGATTTAACGACTCTTCGCCGGAAGTCGTCCAAGACCCATCAGTTTTTTTTAAGGTACTTGGGTGTTATTGGATTTGAAGAGAGATTTTTTCTTAGCCTGGAGACCTCAGAGACTTCTTCTATTTTACCACAGAAGAGTCTCCAAGAATTACGTTTGGCTTTTGGCAAAAGTAAGTTGTACTGCTTTAATTTTTAGAGGTGTGATGTCCGGGATTCTGTGCCTTTTGTAAATAGCACTAGCCAAGTTTTCATCGGGGTGACATTAAGTCCCCATCTGTCAGTCCACTTGGCCAACTTTGCCTAAGCTGAATCTATGAGATCACGGTAGTTTGTAGGATGTTTACCACTAATTGCTATAGCAATGTTGTTTGCATAAGCTCTAACTTTGTGTCGTTCCTTTTCTTAGGTGAGCAGCATTTAGTTCACGGGAAAAAGACATAATTGTCGAAATAACTACCCTTCTGGTGTACCGCATTGAACTGATCATCTTGATTTACAGTTGTCAAGTTCTGAATTGTTCACCCTATTTAATAGCATTTGGTTGTTCCAGCGACTTAGCCTAGCATTAATCTCTAATGCTAGGAGACTTCGGTTTGATATGTTGAAAGCAGCTTCTATATCAAAGAAGGCTAGAGATCTTTTAATAGTGCCAACTAGAGGACGGTTCCTACGGACTTACGTTTACAGTAAACATGCTGCGTTTTCGAGATAATTTCTATAATATTGTACATTGATATTGGGTCATATGCTTAAAACGTAAGTACTTAGTAGTAGTAGCAATTCGTAGTAAATACTAGTACTTCTAGTAGAAGCTAAGATGTATAGTTTTTACTGCATTTGGTATGCAATTAATTAAGTTTATACTTGCAGCAATTACTAGTAGTATTTACTATATTCATTCAAGTTAATACTAGAAGTTCATCCAAAATTGGTAGTATGTACTTATTTTGAATTACTCTCTTTCGTTGTTGCAAACAAATTGTTTCGGAAGCTATACCGGTAGCCCTCATGGTTATTTATTGTTTTCTTAATGTTTGTGTTGTAAACAATCTCATTTGGTTATTTCGTAAATCATTCCGTAAAAACCGTTTAAAAGTAATAGCCATGGCAAGCGAAACTTGCATTTTAGACGTAAATAACGCACTTATTAATAAGTCTCAGAAGCCCTCCAGTAAAAAAGCGAAGTCAGAAGCCGTAGAATTATTTACAAACGAATATAAGATTGCAAAGAGGCTAATTGACATGAAGACAGATGTAAAAAAGAAGGCAGACCTCAAGAAAACGGGAAATACTCGAATACCTTTAAAACTAAAGGAATGGGAAGCTATTTTTCTGGAGTTGTTAAATACTGATATAAAGCAATCCATCTCTTGCATTTCTGGTACGTATTTGTTTACAAAGCCAGCCATTACCAGTACCCTTTCACTTATGATGCTTGCTTAAAGCAGGTTTATCAGTGAGAGCAGATAAATAGACTCAGGTGCAAAATGAAAGGGATGGTCATAAATCCAGCTCTGCAGGTGAAATGGAGGAGTTGGTGTGAGATTCCCCAATACCAAAACAGGGAAAAAGGAAGTTCAGTGAGATTGAGGAGACACAAAATATGACTAATGGGGAACTTCAACGCTTGGTATTGCTCGAGCAGTAAAAGTTTTTTAGGATGCAACAGGAAGAAATCCAAAAAAGAAAGAAACATGGCACCAAAGAATCTCATTTCTATCTCCATAATAGTTCCGCTACCGTAACTGACAGTGAACTGAATTAATACTAACTTATCTCAATTTCTAATACCAACCATTTTTTTTTAATTGAAATATTTTTTTGTTTTTGTACAGTGTTTTTTAATTTAATTTACTGCTCTAGAACCCACACTCATTCGTTCGAGTAAAGTCTATGATTTCCGTCTCAAAACTGTAAAGCATTTCAAAATCATAATCAGTAACTCTACGATCCTTGCAAACTTTTTCGGAATCAACACGTAAAAATTCCGCCATTTCGATAAATAAAATCATCTGATTGCTTCAAAAGATACTCACGAATATAATCCTTTTACATTATAGCTGCAGAACTCCGTGTGGGAAGCAGAAAAGTATATACAATACTAGAACATTTTCAAGTTGCTATTCACCAACTTTAAAAATTATAAGTAAATACTATAATAGAGAAAATAAGTATTTACTAGGAGTAGTTCTTATGGATGCTATAAAAAGTATTTACTGTTGAAATTCATTTGAGTGTAGTAAGTACAATACTATGCCTTCTAGTAAGTACTTGTTTTTCGGCATTTACTAAATTTGTACACTGAGAGAAAAAACAAAGTAAAATCAAATAAAACTACTTTAAATTAAAGTAAAATCAGGATGATTTGGCACCAAACGCGAACATTTTTAAATCAAAGCAGTACAACTTTAAAAAATTATCGTAGTTAAAATCAGTTGAAATTATATACGACTTAACTTTAAATCAAAGTAGTTAAAATAATAGATTCAAATGTGTTGCAGATACACTTTTAATATGCATAACTTTAAATTTAGTGCGGTATGTACTTACATTAAATGAAAACCAGCATTGAATCAATATAAAGTTAGATCAATGTAAATATGGCAGTTACTGAATTTAAATGTGTGGCCAAATATATTTTAATATCATTTACTTCGTTTTTAATATGACACTCTTTTGGATGGTAATGTTTTCATATTAAAACTAAATAGGATGAATCTTCCATTTTAAAATCGTTCGTTGTTGATTAAAATGCGATGGTAAATGAAACAAGAGCGAAAATACATATTTATGTATGTATACAGCTATATATATAGAAATATAAATATAAAAATATGATAAATAAATACAAGCCAATTTTTTTTAATAAATATTTATTACGGCTTAAAATGTTCATGTAAATTTTACATATATTTATTCCTTACAAAGATTCTTTCCCTTATTAATTTGATATAGGTGAAGTGGAGGACTGGTAAAGAAGTTTATATTTTTAATAAGAATGCTACCAAATTTGTCTCCAACTTCATAAGCAAATGTTCATTAAACATTATAATTTTTATTTGAGAACAAACAACGAATAAATTTTAGTTTTTATAAAGTTAGTCAGTTATTTTAAACAATTCAAATCAGGACGAATTGATTGAAGCTAAGTAATAATTATTTTTGTACGAAAATTTTTTGATTTGTCAGACTTACATTGTAGTATTTATTGATAAGTTCATCTATTTTTTCCGAGTAATTATTGATGAATGGTAATCTCAAAACAAAACTCTCCTGAGCATCACCTATAGTCACTTTTCGTTAATTACGTCCGGTTTCATCCCTGAAACTCCCTGAACTGAGCAACGTAGCCAGTATATTATCTTCGAAATCTAGCAACAAGTAAATTTTACTTGTGTTTTACGCTATTTTATTTACATACCTTTTTTAAAGAAGCTTTAGATAATTCAAACTTTTTTTTTGGAAATGTCGTTGTGAATGTTTATTTCGTAGTACTTATTCACGTCAACTTTAAACTTTTCCGACATAGAGCAGACGCGTCTGCCTTTTACAGTTAAATGCGTGCGAAAACAATTCACATTGTAAAAAGGAACATGTTTCGCTTTAAATTAAATACGTTTCCATTTACTAGCTTCTATGCATATGACCCATTGCCACGAATGTACATATCCACTAACATTTCTAGAGTTTTTATTAGAACGAGGACAGGTTAATCTTTTTTTGGTTAGTATGTATGTCCATGCGTCATTATAATAACGCAAGACTTAAGTCATCAAGTTAATCCATGGGTTTCTAGAGCATGCAAATCATTTGACAATTTTTTGAAAACAAGTGAGTCACAACTTTTTCGCTGGACGATTGGTTAGTTCTTCACTTCACTAGCCCGATTTGCAAAATGAAAAATTTATGTTCAGATTTTGTTCATGTCATCGCTAAATCCTAAATTTCAATCGAATCAACAACCGAATCGACACCGTTAAAATATCAATCGATCGTTGTGTAAGCAATTTACATACAGTTTTCGTGTATTTTTAAAAATATATTATTTTCAGTTTCATATGGCACCGTCGCGCCATGCTATGGAGAGCAGATAGTCCGCTTTAGTAATGCTGTCTAAGTGTTAGACGTGAAAAAGCTTAATGTTGGTTTTACCGAGGGCTTATACTCCAGGAACAATGTACCAAGAGGTAAAAAGAACGTGTAATAGAAGATCAGGTATGAAACATCGTAGTAGAATCACAGTCGATGCTAAGAATATGGAAAAATTACTTTTGCAGATTGTATAACGGCGACGAAGACCAACATCCCGCTGTCATGCAGATTAAAGCATTCAACATAGACGATATAGTCAAACTTTCTATCCACCTGATCAAAGCGAATTGAGAATAGCAATATTCCTCCTGAAATTCAACAAGGAACTGGAACTGATGGCTTACCGGACGAACTTTTCAAGGCTGGTGATGAATTCGTAGAGAGCATATACCAACTCATCTATAAGATTTGCTCAGACGAAATTATCCTTGATGAATGGAATCTCAGCATCGTTTGCCGGAGCCACAAGAAAGGACTCAACTGCGCTAATTATAGAGGCATCAGTCTCCTCAACATTGCGTACAAGATCTTTCTGCGATACTGTGTGAACTCCTGAAACATTTTATAAACAGCCCGATTGGCTGCTATCAGTTCGCTTTCAGGTCAGGGAAGTTCAACATCGATCAAATCTTCACACTTCGACAGATCCTGGAGAAAAGCTAAGAAATCCAAATCGATACTCATCATCTCTTTATCGATTTCAAGGCCTAAGACAGCATCTAAAGCACTAAAGAGAAGAGCTATATAGAACCAAGTCTAGTTTCGACATCCTTGCGAAACTTGTCCGTCTGTGCAGAATGACGATGAAGAACGCTCACAGTTCTTTCAAGGTCGATAATGATAGTACCGAGACCTTTGATGTCAAAAAAGGTTTTAGACAAGGTGACGCGCTGTCATGTCAATTCTTTAATATTGTACTTGAACGGATTGTGTTGATCTCACAAGCCAACACCAGGAGCAGTAGAGGGCATTACTCGCCATAGATGCCGCGCACAAGTTCAAGGGGACCTCGACCAACTATTCTCTTTTGCTTGAGGTAGTATTTTAATTAGGCGTAACCAGTAAGGAACCTCACAAGCCTTCCTATATCGTTTCTGCTATATTTATGGATATCTACTGCCTTCTTGGAAGAGTTGGACAGCTCTTTTAGCTTTCAAAGACCTTGGGTATTATTCCAGTGGGATGGAATGTTGCGTTCCCAACTACTTAGGACATATTTAAAAAATATAAAAAAAAATATTATAAAAGCAGAATCAGATATTCCGCAAAAGGTATTATTTATTATTTATCCATCGACATACCACACGATTCCCTTTGGATCAAGCAGCGGTCCGCCAGAATTCCATGTATGACGGCTTGCGATTTCAATCTCAAACCTCCTACCGAAGGGGAGTAATTTTGGAATACAATCAGAAACCGTACTGAGCATATCTAACTCGAAGAAGTCAGTTAATAAATCCTCGAGATTCAAGTGATCACATGTACCATTTTCGCCCGTCTTTTGAAGACTAACTGCATTGCAAATTGCCACTCAATAGTCAATAGTCTATCTCTCAGCAGTATGTATATTCACGTAGTTATTGACTACATTACTGTCCCGTATATTGAGATCAATATTCATTTCACATACTATGATTAATTTCTTTTATAAAATAGATTAAAAACTATTTTCATAATTCTCAATATTAATTTCTATCAATATCTTAATTGTAGTCTCATGAATTTTTTTATTTAGATTTGCTTTGAAATTGTTCCAATTTTTCCTAATAGATCGTATATTGAGGTATAAATATGAATAATTTAAATTAAAAAACAGTTCATAATCCTTTAATTCATTTATGTTTTCAATCACCCTATGCTCCATATTTAAAAGTTGATATAGTATATTTTCGTTGTTTGTATTTATTTGCACATTGACATAAGTGAAAAGTAATTTAACGAAGTAATATTCACCGAATTTTGGTAATCTTGTTAACAGAGTCGATTCGAAAGACATTACTTGCCTCGTTCTTCCATCATAGCAACATTTTTTGGCAGCCACATGATTTGTCTAGTGTCAGTACGTTGGTTGTTTACGACTATGCACTTATATGCATACATTCTTGTTTTTATCGACGCCATCACACACTTACTTTCAGAAGCTAAAACCGTATTATTACATGACAAGGTGAACAATGCAAAAATTGCTGATTAATGTCAATTTATTTTTTTTACCTGGATGTCAGATTACACTCTTCTGAAGCATGCTAGGTAGGTATTATCTAAAAGCATTTTCGCGCCCAGTGGGCTAGAGTTGTTAAAACGATTTGTAAGATAAAATAAATAAATGACTGGGTCGCACGTACTTGCACTTTTATATGCTGTTTTTGAAAATTTATACGGATTAGAAATTGAAACCTTCCAAATGTACATGTACAAATGCTTTTTTTTTAAAGCCTGGAACTAAGTAAAGTACTGTTTTACGAACATTTTGCTTAAAACCCATTACGTTAGAGCCATTTTCGAGAAAACTAATTGTATGAAACGGTCTATTGGGTGCCGACCTTCTAATTAATGACTATCTAAACTGCTACTATGACAGATAGAAAAGATTTAACGAAAAAATGGTAGTAGTTGACAGAGCTATGGTGAATTTCTTAAGACTTACTGTCCATTTTAACTAGATATTCATTAAGTCTGATGAGAGCCGACCTGGCAAAACTTACAAATAACTTGACTCCATCCTAGAATGACATTTTGCGTCATTTGAGGTAGTAAAACACAGCCGGTACCCAAGCGCGATTTTCTAGAGTTAATGTTGCAATATGTGGTTAGTGTGTCGGATCACTACGAATGAGGTTCCAAGTTCGAATCCCAGAAAACACCAAAAAGTTTTTTCACGGTCCCATCTCTCGCGAGCGTCTGACAAACATCCGAGAATATTGTTGTCACGAAAAAGCTTCTCAAATCTCCGTTCGGATACGGCACTAAACTGTAGGTCCCTTCCATTCGTGTGAAAAATATAACGCACACAACATGAGTGGTTGCGAGAAGCTAGGCCCTGGCACTTTAAAGAGCTGTTGCGCCAAATATTTTTTTTTTTATAATTTGCGCGCACTCAAAGGGTTATGAATACCTTTAACATGTTTACACACAATGCGGGCGTTGGAAAGGATGGATAGAGAGAGTGAGAGAAAGATTTTTTTTGTGTAGTGGTTCTTGAAGCTCAGTTGTTTATGCTTCAGCTATTCTCCGGGGGTGGCGTCCAGATAACTGGGGAGATTTTTGTTACTATTGTCTTTGCTTTCGATTCACAGTACTTTTTTCCCGATAATCGATGTCAAGTGCAAATCATCATCAACAGAGCGAACAATTTTTCCAGCCACATGACCAAACTACTGCCAGTGTTATGCCTTCACAGTAGTGTTCACAGAAGCTTTTGCAAATGATCGGACTGAATTTATATATTTCATGAGAAATAAATAAATGCTTGCTGACATCAGGATTTGAACCATGAACCATTAGCGTGGCAATTGACGACGTTACCACTACACCATTGCCACCCCCATCAGTTTCTTCAATGTCAACTGCATTCATATTTGAAGATAGGTGTATGCCCTGGGGAACACCGGCGTTAATGCAGAATGGGGTATATGTACATTCATTTAATACAACTAGTTTTGATCAATTACTTAAAAAACTTACAAATCCATTTTTAGAAAGTCCCATCGAAAACATGTGCTTGATGCTTTTTAAAGTGGGTGTTATGCCACACTTTATCCGAAGCTCTAGATATATTAAGGGCAACAACTCTGCATTCACCATGATGATGAATGCACTTCTCCTCCGCTGAACCCTGTCTGTCTGCCTATAATAAATAAGAAATCGTTGAGTTTTCCACTTTCTGTAACTGAAAACAACAATTGTGGACGTGTTTTAGAAAATGATTGTTAAATTTTTGGCAATATATAGATATAGTAGGTATAATGAATAAATTCGAAATTGTTAAATGACATAATCCTTCTTTTTTCCTTTTATCAGCGAGGTTATGATCCGAAAATAAGGGATCACAACCCTCCCACTTCACCGCATTTCTACTGATCCGCCTGTGGGGTTCGCCTATTTGACCTCAGAAAATATCGGCAGGCCTCCCGATTTTGGATCACTCGGCTACTGAGGCCAATGAAATGCCGATGTCGTCGCATTTGTGTGATCCAGGGGTTTATAGGCCTGCCTTTCCTACATCGCGATGTCTTTGGTACGTGCATTGATATTGCCTTTTTAACACGGTTCAAATGATCTCTTCTTTGAACGTGGCAATACCAGCTGAGCCGGTCGCGCTCTATTTTTTGTACGATGGTTTCCTTGATGTGAAAGCTTCCACGGATCTTCGAACTTCTTATTCGATCAGCTTTGCCACTCCAGTTGTCATGCGAAGCATCTTCATTTCAGCTGCCGTTAATTTACTCTCATACGTTTTGTACATCGTCCAACATTGTGAACCGTATGTGAGCGCTGGACGCACAACTGCGGTGTAGAGCCTTAATTTCAACTTAGGTGACATTTTTCTGTCGCAGAAGATAGCGGAATTTTCTCGCCACTTTATCCACCCTACGCTTACGCGATGATTGATGTCGTCATCACAAGTTGCTTTGCTATTGATCATAGATCCCAGATATTTGAACTTTTCGCACTTGGGAAGCACTGTTCCATTCAAATAAATATCTGGAATGGGCCTGAGTGGATCAGAGAACGGGCAGAACAAGTACTCTGTCTTTTTTGAACGAATGCGATACCCATTTCCCTCCAGAGCGTCCACCCACACATCAAGTGCTCGTTGCAGGGATGTATGATCCTTACTTATGATGGCTCCATCGTCAGCAAAGAATAACTGTGTATCTTGGGGTCCAGCACTTTACCTTCAAGCAGATAATCAAGGACTGTAATAAAGAGCAAAGGAATTAAGACGCTTCCCTGGTGCACCCCGACTTTGATTGGGAACTCTTCGGTTACTCCAGCGGGGCATCTTACTCTTGTCTTTCCTCCTTCGTACATGTCCATGATCATCTGTACATAGGTTTCTGGAACCCCTCGATGTCTTAGCGCCACCCATATCAGATCTCGTGGTTGTCTGTCGAATGCCTTTTCAAAGTCAACCAATACAATATGCAAATCCCTTAAGGAATCACGATGTTTTTCCATTATGATCCTTATACTTTGGATTGCATCTGTGGTTGATTTACCCGAGACAAACCCGCACTGATTATCAGATAGCCGTATTATTTTTCGCAGTCGGCCACCTAATATCCGCTCAACGATCTTCATGGTATGTGACATCAGCTTGATCGAACGGTAGTTATCACAGTTTCGCGTATCGCCCTTCCCATTGTATACAGGGAGAAGGTAACTTTCTCTCCATTGATTCGGCATTGGGTCACCTCTCACAAATTTGGAGATGAGAATTCTGAGCCATCTGAGCCCGATGTCTCCCATATTTTTCCAGAACTCAGAGGGCATCTCGTCTGGCCCAACCGCTTTCGGTTTTTGGAGTATTTGACCGCCTCACTAACTTCTTCGACTGTAATGTCGGGTATTTCTTCACAGTTAGGGATGGCTCCTGGAAAGTATAGCCGGGAAAACTGTTCATTTAAAAGTTCTTCACAATACTGCCGCCACCTCTGCAGAATTTTGTCGTCATCCACAAGAAGCTGGCCATGAGCATTGTTAATGAACTTTGGCGAACGAATTCCCTGAGCATTCCTCCTTCTTTGGGCGGCTATTTTGAAGATAGTGGCGCTCTTGTTCATATTGTGTCTTCGCAGCTCCAGGATAGCCTGGTTTGCATCAGCAACCGGGGAAGATATTTTCTCCAGCTCCCGATACAGGCCCTCCGTACTCTCTGCTTGAAGGTGGGCGCACTTCTTCTTCGCTTTTTTCTAGCAACATTTGTATTCCATTTCGAGGAGAACTTTTTTGTCACTATTATTAGAGGGGTACTTTGACCAGGCTTTGAAAGCCGCGTTCTTCTCATTTGTCACCTTCTTAGCTTCATCACTCCACCACCATGTTTCTTTGGCGTGTTGATTGTGGCCTTTTGAAGCTCCTAGTAGTGATTTGGCCTTCTTTAAGCAAGTTCGCTGTAGGGAATCCCACATATTTTGTGCTCTGCACTCTTCATCCTCAGCTCCGTTGATGGTGTAAGAGAGGTAATTTTTCATTACGAAAACAAAAGCCTCGCCTTTTTCTTTGTCCAGATTGTACCACTTGATTTTCTCAGAGACCCTTGTTTGTTTGCTTTTCTTCGGTGTTTTCATAAAAATGTCTGTTAGCAAGAGACGGTGTTGCCGAGCGATTGCCTCTCCCAGGATCACTTTGCAATCTTTTGCCCGAGGCTTCATGAAACTGGCTATCAAACGGTAGCCAATCTGAGTTTCATCTGCACCACTGCTGTAAGTTATCAGGTGTCGACTTTGTTTGATGAACATGGTATTTAACGCGATAAGACCATGTGATTTGCACATACTAAGGACGTCTTCACCAGAAAGGTTCCTGGTGCCATATCCTATTCCTCCATGCCAGTCTTCATAGTCTTCGTTTGACTACCCGACATGTCCATTCAAATCTTCTCCAACAAACAGAAACTCTTCCTTTGGGATATTCTTAAGGAGATTGTGGAAATCTAGCCAAAATGCATCTTTATCTCTCTGATTGCACCCATTTTGGGGAGCATATGCACTGACAATATTCCACACCTCTCCTTCTATTACTAGTTTGAGAGACATGAAACGGTCGCTGGACTTCGAAATGCTGAAGACGCTACGAATTAGCTCTGCCGCAATGATGATACCGATTCCATTCCGTAGTAGAACATCTTGTAGTATTTTGTCCTAACGTCTAAGAAACGCGCCCGATTTCTGGTGTTTTTCCATTTCGTGTCTTGGACATACAAGATATCCACCCACCTTCTATTCATCTTCTCTTCCAGCTCGTAACTTCGACCGGTCATGCTTCCAAGATTCCAACTCGCGACCCTCAAATTTCTTCCAAACTGTTTCATTATTTTGCTAGCCCCCGGAATCCGTATAGCTCTGACCCGAATATTTCTGCTCGGTCCAGGATCAGTACCATGCACAACAGTGGTAGTGCCTTTCCTTTTTGCAAGTATTACCATAATGATACAGTTTTGCAATATTACCATATTGCGATGGTGTTTGTTGTTTGACACGTGCATGCTCTTGTTTTACCACGGACTTGTATGCATACTTGTGGTAGGGTTTTTAAGGTAGTATATGTGTCGCTAGGCTCACTTGGGTGTTATATTGCATAGATCTGATTTGTCCCCTTAGTCGCCTTTTACGATAAGCGCTAGTTGTTGGGGGCGCTGCAGTGCACGGCGATGTTAAATAACATAATATTGCTTTTTAATGACGTCTTATTACAAATTTCGAATTTTCTTTCATTTTGTGGTATCTTGAAGTGGAACTTCACAGATGAATTATATACATTTCTGGGAATAGACCTCTAATATTTTCACAAGAACCTTTTCAAAATTAGTCTAGACCTGCACATATAAATCCAGTCGCATATTAGAAAGAGATAAATATTATACATATAAGTATGAAGTAATAAAAGTTGTTGTTTTATTTTTCAATCGTAGTTACGATCACAATAAATCGCTTCGTGTGCCATATTTTATCAAAATAAATATAGCCAGCCACAATCACTTAAAAAATCTAAGGAAATTTTGATTATAACAAGGGGTGTTTTTTGTGATACAGAAATAAACTTTACTTGTTAAATCTATATTTTTAACAAACGTTGGTGGTGATATTGGTAGAAGTGCTGCTAGCAACTTCCCAGGTGACACTGATGAAGTGCCATCCAAAGAAACAGCAGCCCTCATCAAGTATTGCCGACACAAATAAAAGAGCTGAGTTGCTTTTTCAATATTTATGTTCAAACAACATAGTGGTGGTAAACAGGGGAAATGTTCCCACTTTAATGAATGTCATTCGTCAAGAGAAACTCGATCTCACTACGGCCAGTTCTTTCCTTTATAGCATTATCATCAACTGGCATGTGTCCAATGAAGTCTCCATGTTGGAAAATAATCATTTAACATTCGACTTAGAAACCTCGCTCAAAGAGACTTCATTAAACAAAAACCCCAGATTCACAAATTGAGAAATATATTGCTTTCTTCTCGAGTTAGATCTTAACCGCTCAATGGTCTCGGTAAGCCCTATTTCAGAATTGGAATCTGAAGCAGAACACCACAGAAAAACAATTTCCGCCGCTTATGAATGCAGCTGTGAAGGAAAAGGCCAGTGAGATGTTCCCTGGTGGAATAAGCATCTCGAAAGCCATTGGGGAGAACCAAGAAAGTTATCCAATAGAGCCAAGCATAATGGCGACTGGTGCCGTTACAAGGAAGCTTTAACAGACTTCAATAAAGAATTTCGTAAAGCTACAGGTTCCCAGTGGCGGTTCAACAAAAAAAGCTCTAGCATAGAGCTACTTGAATTACATCGATTCTTTCATTTCATTTTATTTATTATTTCAGAGTATCTTTTATAGCAAAAGTTTAGTTACAATTAATGGTAAATATATCAAACTAAAACTTAAGGTAAATAATCCAATTAAGGGGCCTTATTTGCAAGATTACGAGTCAAAATAATAATATGAGTATAATTATTTATTCTGCCATTTTATATAATCTATTGATTAGAGATTTACATTTTTAAAGTTTTAAAATTAAGAAAATAAAATCAAATTTCATGGATTTAAGAATTTTCTGCCAAATACCTGAAGAGAACGGGTTGAAAGATCTGAGTTTTCTAATGTCTAAGGGTAGAGAGTTCCATTGCCTGACAACATAAACCAAGTATTGGCGCTCTGATAAAATGCATGTAAATCTCGGTTGAATAAATATAAAAGACCGACTTGAATTAAGAAACGTTATTTTATCATAAAGATACAATGGTTCTTTCCTCATTATAATATTATTCAAAGTCTTTAATGTGTGGTAATTTATGTAAGCATGTAAAGTGCAACCCAAGACGCCCTTCGTGTATCTGGACACATGATCAAAACGCTTAAGATTATAAACGTAACGAACTATGTTGTTAAATGTAACAGTAAGATTTCTTCTAGATTCCGAGCTATGACGGCAAAAAATCTCACACCCGTATATGATAAAAGGGATAATTAATGTTTTTGTCAAACGGAGTTTTATATTTTGTGGGGTATAGAGCTTTGTAAAGTTATGACTTCGCAAACATCCATAAATTCTCCCTATAACCAGCTGTATATGATAGTCCCAGCTAAGTGTACTGTTGAACCAAATACCAAGGTTCTTGGCCTTTTCCACATAAACTATTTCTTGGTTTCTAATGTGTATAGGAGGAAAATAACTAAGGCCAAGCTCATTTTTGTAAACGATAAACCATTTTGATTTTGTCGGATTCAACCTCAAGTTATTTGCCTCGGCCCAATGTAAGATACGATCAAGGTCTTTGTTCAATAAATAAACACCGTTCTCGATCATGCCCAATTTGCAGCTGAGGCGAATCCGTGCATCATTCGCATAGAAATCAACCGATGAGTTCTGAACTTGCACCGGAATGTCATTAATATACATTGAAAACAACAGTGGCCCAAGTATTGATCCCTGGGGTACACCAGAAAAATGTTTTAAGACACCAGAGACGTGTTTACCTATCGCTACAGCTTGGCTTCTTACAGAAAGGTAGGAAAGCATTAAATTAGCAGCTGAGTCAGAAAACCAGAACTGAATTTTCATTTCTGAAATGAGGACACTATGTTTAACCGTGTCAAAGGCTTTGGAAAAATCCAGTAATCCTAAAAATGATACTAAATCTGCATCCATAGCGCGTGTGAGTTCTTCAGTTACTTTTAGGACAGCAGATATGCAACTATGGTTTTCTGTAAAGCCCGATTGGTTAACACATAAGAGATTATTGTTTTTTTTTTATGAAACTTGAGATCTGGCAATGCAAAAGCTTTTCGAAAACCTTCGAGATAAAAGGAAGAATCGATATTGGCCTATATTGGGGTGGCGATAGACGTGTGGCAGGTTTTTTAACAACGGGGATAATTTTGGCAATTTTCCAGGTGCTGGGGAAGGAGGATGTCATGATTATAGTGTTGAATATATGGGTGAGAGCAGGAAGAATATACGGCAGTATTATTTTTATAAAGAACGGGTGCATTTATCGAAGTACATAGGTCTCGATTTAATCTTTAAAATATTAATCATGACATCGGCTTCTTCAATTCTTTGAAACTGAAAGTAGCTGTTTGAACGAGGACTGCTTGAAAGAACAGGGGGATCGATTGAGTTAGTTTATAGATTAGGAAATCCAGATTGGACTTTTGCAAAGTCTGAGTTGAGAACGTCTGGGCTTAAGTTTTCAGGGTATTTTTCATTAATGCGACCAAGTCTAAGTTCCCGAATGTTTTTCCAAAGCGTTTTAGTTGATAAATCTTTATTAAGCCGATTTGAGTACTCTTGGATTTTAGATTCCGTAATTTTTATGCATACCCTCTTTCGGGCCACACGAAAAGAATTGAGAAGCTCTGGTAACCTGAAACGTTTCCAGTATTTGTAGGCCAAATCTCGTTGCTTAATCAGTTCCAGAATTTCTTGAATGAACCACGAATTATGCTGATTTTTGACTACCTTGGTTTTTAATTTGACGTGAGTATTAAACAAATAAAATATAGAGTTTTGTAGGAAAGTTACTTGGTCACCAGCGGAATTCATAAAATAGAGTTGCTGCCAGTCAATCTGGTGAATGTCCTCATCCAGCTGAGCCAAGTCAATATTTTTAAAATCACGATACTCGTATGTAGTGGGTAATGTTCGCGGAACAATAGTAAACGTCGCAAAAAATTAGGTCGTGCTTTGAAAAAGCAGATGCTAATAGTTGGTCGTAATGCAGACATTTTTCAATATTACTGCTACTTAAAGAAAAGATCAGGTAATGTTGCGCCATCGTTAGAGTAATGAGTTGGATTATTAAAGTTAGTCGTGTAAAGACCAAGACTATTCATTCACTCAATAAATGATTTAGAGGTCTCACTATTCAGTAAATTGCAGTTGAAGTCACCACATATGAAAATTTCTGAATAGCTAGAAGAAATGTTTTAAACTACTGTGTAGAGATTAGAAAGAACAACATTTTTGTTAGGCCGGTAAACTATACCAGCTAAACATTTGCTTCGGCCGTTCAAAATTTCGACAAAACAATATTCAATTGGGAAAGAAGAATCCGAACTTAAGACAAACCTATGGTTGATTGAACTGCGAATGTGAATAGCCACCCATTCGCTTCTTTGATCATTTCTATCAGCACGAAATAAATCATACCCCTTTAGGTTACACAGAATGCCAGATAATTTAGCATTATACCAAGTCTCAGATACACAAATGACGTCCATATTTGATCCCTCAAACACATACCTAAAATTATCTACTTTTGGGTAAAGGCTTTGTGCATTAAGATGACATACATGAAGTCCACTGCATTGGTTACATAAAATATCAAGCATAGCGCGCATATTGTTTATGCGGTCAGGCGCATTACCATTGTTGTTGCCAATCATTTTCAAAAAACGAGAAATGGAACCCGCCGCCAAGACACAAAACTACCGAGAATAAGAAATAAACGAAGTGAGAAATAAGTTCAGATATTTGGCTGAAATTCAACAAATAATGGGTGCGCTTTGGTGAAACCTCGCTTCTCAGTGAAGTAAGATTTAATACGGAGTACAACAACACAAAGTGACTTGGAACCACTTTAACTTTTCTTCTCAGTCGAACATGAGTTGGGATGGATGGGAAGAGCTTTTTCCCTGAGAAAAGCTATTTCGTTCAACTGGAATGATTCAGTAGTATTTCATACATTTAAGCACAACTTTTTCATACTTTTTACTTCAATTTCAATTCAATCACCAATCTTTAAACAATTAAAAAAGTTTTTTTTCCAGATTGACTAAGAATCGTTTTATGGAGAAGCATTCACTCTACTTTGCATAATTCTCACCAAAACACACCTAATGTAAAAATAAGAGACAAATTAATGCAAAGTTAACAAAAAGATAATTATATAAGGGATGGTGAGGTCTAAAGCTTAGTGAGTGGATGTGTTTATAAGGAGCACTACCTACATAAAATCGAGGAAATTGTGTAATCAATACGTTAAGTTTTGGTGAAAACCTGTGGTTCATTTCTGCCGGCAGTATGCCTATTCGGGTATAAAAGGTGCATAAAGTCATGCTACCAACTCAGTTTCACCAGGCACAACGATATCATTACTCTAAAAGGACATTTCGCAGGATCTGTTCTCAACATCGTACCGGCTTACATTAATTGCAACCACTGGAGAAACGATTTTGAAAAACTTAATAAATTTTTCGATGAAACGTATCCAGGTAATTTTATCTTAGTCGGAGACTGAACGTGAGGACTGGTACAAAGGGATCTGTCGATGTCCAACTTGCATGTGGACAATTGATCACCGATACAAGGAACTCGAAAGATGCCATTACCGATAGTAATTGCAATATGGTTACTGATTTCGTGGAAGAGATTGGAGCATTCATTCTGAATGGTAGAGGCTATGGCGACCAGTCTGGCGAGTATACATTCGTGAGCAGCAGGGGCTTTTCTGTTATTGACTATTGTTGCCCTTCTTACGGAGCAGTTGATATGATTAAAGAATTTGAAATAGGATGTGAAACCTTCTCTGATCATATGCCTCTGATAGTGAGACTTCAAACTGTTGAGAGCGGAACAAGACATCCGTCCATACATCTTCTTACTTACTTACTTAGGTGGCGCTACAGTTCGGGGTGAACCTGGGCCTCAAACAACAAGCCTTTCCACTTAGCTCAGTCTTTGGCTAATTGCCTCCAGTTGCGCACTCCAAGTTGGTCGAGGTCCCCTTAAACTTGTGCGCGCCACCTACGGCGATGATTCCCTCTACTGCGTCATCTCTCGGGGTTAGATTCGAAGACTCTGCGGACCGGAGCGTTGGTGTCCATTCGCTCTACATGTCCTAGCCATCTCAGACGTCCTATACGCAGTTTTTTGACTAGGTCGATGTCGCTGTACAGCTCGTATAGTTCGTGATTGAATTTTCTCCTCCAAAACCCGCCAACGCAAACGGGACCGAAAATCTTACGAAGAATTTTTCTCTCGAAGCGACCAAGGATATCTTCATCCTCTTTTAATAAAGTCCATGTTTCAGCGCCGTAAAGCAGGACTGGGATGATCAAGGTCCTATAAAGAGTCTCCTTAGTAGTTCGAGATAGGGCTTTACTGTTGAAAGGGCAGGGATGTCAAAACTAGACATGGCTCTATAAAGCTCTTCTCTATAGATGCTGTCATAGGCGGCCTTGAAATCGATAAAGAGGTGGTGAGTATCGATTTAGAATTCTTGGGTTTTCTCCAGGATCTGCCGAAGTGTGAAGATTTGATCGATGGTGGACTTTCCTGGCCTGAAACCGCATTGATAGGGTCCAATCAGGCTGTTAATAAAAGGTTTCAGGCGTTCACACAATATCGCGGAAAAGATCTTGTATGCGATGTTGAGGAGACTGATGCCTCTATAATTAGCGCAGTTGAGGGGGTCTCCTTTCTTCTGGATCGGGCAAACGATGCTGAGATTCCATTCATCAGGCATACACTCGTCTGACCAAATCCTAGAGATAAGTTGGTGTATGCACTCTACCAATTCATCCCCAGCTGCCTTGAAAAGTTCGGCCGGTAAGCCGTCAGGTCCAGCAGCCTTGTTCGATTTTAGCTTGGATATTGCTATCCTCACTTCGTTTTGGTCAGGTGGACGGAAATTTTGACTATCATCGTCTATATCAAATCGTTCATTCTGCCTGACAGTGGGATGTTGGTCTTCGTCGCCGTTATACAGTCTGCAGAAGTAGTTTTCCATATTCTCAGCACCGATTGTGATTCTACTACGAGGTTTCCGTTTTCATCTCTACAGTTTTCTGTACGGGTATTGCTTCTCTGACACGTTCTTTTTACCTTTCGGCAAAACTTCCGTACATTGTTCCTGGAGTATAAACTCTCGATATTCTCAAACGCGCGCTTCTCACGCTCTTTCTTCTTCTTTTGGAGAAGCCGATGTTCTTCCCGTCTCCTTTGCTCGTAGAGCTCACGACCAGCTCCCGTCTTCCTTTGCAGCGCCGCTACGTATGCCTCTTGTTTTGCTGCATGCACTTGTCGGTATTCTTCGTCAAACCAGGGGTTTCGCGGTGGTGGGCGAGCGAGACCCAGCACATCAGTCGCGGCGTTCTTAATGGCATGTTGGTAGCGTTGCCACTGGTCTTCGGCACTTGATGCTGGCGACATAGGGGTGATTTAGAGATTTCGGGATACGCGTTCAGCGAAGAGGCTGACGTTCTCTTGCGATTGTAGCTTTTCGACGTTAAATTTTCTCATAGTGATTCTTCTTTGTTGCTCAGATTGGGATGTCCGCATTCGTACCTTGGCTACAACAAGGTAATGATCCGAGTCTATGTTGGCCGCTCGGCAGGTCCGGACATCCAGAATACTGGAGGCATGCCTTGCGTCGATCGCAATATGACCAATTTGGTTGATCGTTACATGATCATTAGACCGCCATGTCTGCTTATGAATATCGAGATGAGGAAACCATGTTCTTGCTATGGTGACATTTCTCTCTACAGCGAAATCAATTAGCCTTAGTCAGTTATCAGACGTGGTGTCGTGTAGGCTATGGTTACCAACCGCCCTACCAAAGACGTCCTCCTTTCCTATTTTGGCGTTGAAATAGCCCAATACGATTTTAACGTCGTATTTAGGACATTGCTCGTATGTTTTGTCGAGGAGCTCGTAGAAACACTCTTTGGTGTCAGGGTCCTTTTCTTCCGTGGGGGCATGAACACATATTAGGCTTATGTTAGCGAATTTAGCTTTGATTCGGATAGTCATAATACGCTCGCTCACGTGTCGGAAGCTTAAGACTTCCTGTGATCCGAATACGTCGAAGCAGCTCGCGCAAGGTATTCACTAAGTTCAACCTAACTAGAACTATAGACGCCACTGTTGACTCCGTCTGGGAATTCGTCCGCTGCCGCCTGGAACAGGAAGAAGTGCTCTAGTGAGAAAACACTCTTCCCCCCCTCCCTCATCTGCTGCCGCCAAGAATTCGCCAAGCGGGGTTGGTTACCCATTTCTTGGCTTAAGGTACTACGCACTCGGCTGTCACTGCGTGGAGGTTGAGAGTAGGAGTTGGTAGGCCTCAGTTGAGTGAAAACGCTTGTAATTTTATATGATCGCATGAACTACCGTTCAGGCGTTCTGCCACGCCTAAAGTGGGTTGAAAATAAACGCTTGATCTACGCTCACAAACTTGACTTAGCCTTACTGCAAAGAATAATGGCAGCCAGTGACTCAGTGGAAGCGCGATGCCTTGCAGTAAAGGAATGTGTGTACGCGGCAAACAAAACCACTAACCAACAGAATATATATTTTGAGCCCAAAAAACCTTGGTTCGATCTGGCATGCCACGTTGCAAGAAATTCAAATACAATCAAATTCTTAGAAAACTTCAGAAGGTATAACCTTGTGATTTTCAGAAAAAAATATCAGGGGATCAACAAGAAGTACAAGACTTTGTGCCATTCTAAGCAGCGTAAGTTTTATGCGAATATCATACATCGACTTTCAGCAGTAACATCAACCAAAGATTGGTGGAAGCTAGCCAAAGCAATACGCAGCAGCGCTCCTCGTACAATGACTGATATCACAGCTTTTGATTTTATGGTTTATTTTCAAAGTCTATTTACCCATACGTTGCCGATATATACATCACTCCCATTAGCTGCTGAAATACGTATTACCACCCTTGACCGAGAAATCGAGATGGACGAAATCTTGTTGGCTATTGCGTCAGGAAAAGATAACAAGGCTCCAGGGATCGATGGGATACCTTACGAATTTTATAAAAATGCCACTCCAAGTTTGGTTGCTGAAATTCATCGCCTACTAAGTGATATATTTAGAACAGAGACTATGCCCGCCTCCTTTAAAAAGTCAATAATATTCCCCTTATTGAAAAAGGGGATCCTAATGTTGTAGCTAATTATCGACGTTTGTCGTTTTTGGACACCATCTACAAAATATTTACAACTGTATTATGAATAGGCTTAATACATGGATAGAAGAAAATCGCATTCTTAATGAATTTCAAGCAGCATATAGACACAATTATGCTACCGTAGACCAAATTTACAACATCTCCTGCCTTATTCAGATTCAATTGTGCCGAAAGAAGAAGTTGTATGTGTTTTTCGTCGATTTAAAAGCTGCATTTGATAATATCAATAGAGAAGCCCTGTTTTATAAACTGTCGATTTTAGGAATCTCCTCAAAGATGATATCTATCATAAAGGCTCTATACCATAATACCGTAGCAGCAGTTTCGAATGGAAAAAGTATGAGCGACTTTTTCCCCATTAACAAGGGCGTAAAACAGGGATGCGTTCTAAATGCTTTGCTCTTCATTCTTTTTTTGAACGATCTCCACTCCGAACTTCCAGGCGGAATAACCATTGAAGATCTGATGATAAAGGATTTACTATATGCTGACGACATAGCAATACTTTCTGCAAGCGCCGCTTCCTTACAAACCATGATTAATAGCTTCGCTAACTACTGCCACAAATGGAATTTGATAGTAAATCTGACTAAGTCACAAATAGTCATTTTCAGAAACGGAGGTCGCAGAGGGGCAGATGAATAATGGGTTTTCAACGGCATGGAAATAAATGTTACGAACAAATACAAATACTTGGGAGTAACTCTTACGTACAACATGTCTTGGGCGGAACATCTATACCAAAGACTCGCAATGTCCACAAATTCAATAAACGCCACATGGTCCAAACTCATCAAAAACAAAAATATCCTCCATTCAGCAAAATATAAAATATACGAAGCCGCTGCGAAGTCAATAATGAATTACTGCGCTCAAGTGCGGGGGTATTCCGAACACATCCAAGTCGAAAAACTTCAGCGCTTCTTCATAAAAATATGTTTCCTTCTCCCAACCAACACACCCAACTATGTCCTTAACATAGAAACAGGCCTCCCTAAAGCGTTCCTTACAACTCTAAAACTGCATTTCGGATATATTCGAAGAGTCGCTGAGCTCCCTCAAAATAGACTGCCACGTAAATTGACGGATATAATAATAAGCCATAAAATCTATTGGGCCAAGGAATGGTCTGCGCTTTTCCAGGGAACTGGTGTCGAATTCAATTGGACTTTGAAGTCTGAATGGAACAGAGTTCACGATACACTTCTCACTAAACTTAAGGAAAACCATTGGGCGGAATTCACCAACCGCGCACTTCAGTCACAGTTTCATGACGAGTACTGCAATGTATCATACGCTGATATTCCCAACTACTTCGAAGACAGCAATCCCCGCGATATGATCAGCCTTATTTTGAAGTCCCGGTGCGGGCTACTCAATCTAAATGCCAGGCCTTTAGAAGCGATACAGTTGGTATATGTACAATCTGCAACCTTGATGCAACCGAAAATACATTCCACTTCGTAAGTGTATGCCCTATGTTCAAATCATACAGGAGACAATTTCTTGGTAGTAATGAACTCGACCGCATTCAATTCCTTAGGATTCTAAATGGAAGAAATTACCTCCAGTTATACAATTTCCTGAAACACGCTCTTAAGTACCGTACCTTGTTAATTAATGAATACCTTTAAATAATTCTCACTAAGCTTAAAGTAATAAAATAGAACCGCTTTAACCTGACAGGCAACTTTTAAAGTTATGGTCATGTATTTAATTTTTGAATAATTTGAGTTAATTTGAATACTGTTTTTATAAAAAAACTTTATGAAGAAAATAAAACTATTTTATCTATCTATCTATCTATCTATCTATAAGTGAAAATAATCTTGCGTATTACGAAGCTTACGATTTTCCATCATCGTTTACCGGCTCATTCGTTGTTAGGTCGGCAATAATTGTATCCAAGCTTTCGTTAAATGTAATTTAAAGTGCTTTTTCTGCTCCAGTGACACGCACTTAAACTCTCCCGCTTCTGGTGAAAACACACTGTCGCTGTATCTGTAGCTGTATTTGCACTGTATCTGTAGCTGTATCTGTCGCTGTGTCTGTCGCTGTATCTGTCGCTGTATCTGTAGCTGTATCTGTCGCTGTGTCTGGTCGCTGCATCTGTCGCTGTATCTGTCGATGAACCTGTTACTGTATATCAGATACAACCATGTGAAGACTCCAGGCTGAACAAAGAGAAACAGCAGAGCACATTCTTTGTGAATGCCCAGGGGCCGCAAAGAAACTATTACTCCCTCTAACGCGGGTCTCGATGGGCCCGGCGGATGCCTGCAACCTGGAACCCAAGACATTATTGAAGTTTATCAAAAGCCTCAATATTACTCTGTTTAACCATCTGGGTTCCACTCGAACCGCCCGAGCCAGCAAAAGTCCTTAGCCTGTTTGCCTATCAAAATCCGGACCTACCAGTCAAGGACTGGAAGGCATTTGAGGAGCCACCGAGCTCTAAAAAAACGGATAACGACACCAAGAGATCTGGCCGCTCGCTAGTCATCTCTCTAACTGCCGAATCAATACCTCTACTCCGCGCGAAGGAGTTTAAGATCCGTTGTGGTCTGAAGGTAATTGATGTAAGGCTTTTCACGGCCGGCCGTAATAGCATCGCAGGTCCCTCTAACTTGGCGACTCCCGCCCTCCCCCGCGTTGCAATCCCTGATGATGAACCATCATCCCCCGATGACCTAAACGCTACCGTCGTGGAGAGGTCCGTATCAGCTCATAATGATGCTAAAACTGATACAGATTAATCTCCACCATTCTTCCTTTGCATCCGCTAACCTGCTACTTCGCCTCAGTGAACGAGGCTTTGACATCGCCCTGATCCAAGAACCTTGGATAAGAGATGACACCGTCATAGGATTGAGGGCCCCAGGATATACGCTATACCACGCGAAGAATGTAGGTTGAACCCGAGCTTGCATTCTTGCTAAAACCTCTTTTGACTTAACTTTTCTTCCCCACCATAGCACAAGAGACCTAGCAGTAACACTGCTTAAATCAAAAAACACCACCATCTGGCTGGCGTCAGGATACCTACCCTATGAAGACCCCGAGTCTGCTCCATCAAAGGAAGTGGAAGAAGTGGTAGATGAAGCAAGGAGGAGAAGAGAAGCCATCTTATTGAGGTGCGACACCAACGCGCACCATGATCTATGGGGAAGTACCGACACTAACCCTCGAGGTAGGTCTATTTTGGAGTATTTAGTAGGCATCGACCTAGTAGTTTGTAACAGAGGAAATAGTCCTACTTTTATTACCAAGACCCGGCAAGAGGTGCTTGACGTCACCTTTGCTTCCCAAAGTATCTATCCTACAATTTCCAACTGGACTGTATCTGACAGTCATTCGTTTTCCGATCACCGCTATCTGGAGTACAAACTGGAAATCTGTCACAGTACCGCACCCCTGGTCTTCCGCAATCGACGGAAAACCGACTGGTGCTTACACAATAAATCCCTCTCTGCTAAACTATCCAATCAAGTGTACAACTACACAATTGGAATTAGACAAGCTAAATACCGTTCTAAATTCTGCACTTAATACAGCCTTCATCGAATCCTGTCCGATCACAAGAAGAAAGGTGGGCAATCCTCCCCCATGGTGGAATGCAGAACTTAACAGCCTTCGCTGCACAAGCAGGAAACAATTCAATAAAGCCAAACGAACAAGGCTACCACTGGACTGGGAGATCTACAAAGAAAGTCTAAAGGACTTCAAAATAGAGGTTCGGAAAGCTAGACGCAGATCCTGGCGCGGTTTTTGTCAGAGTATTGACAACACGTCTCAATCCTCTAGACTGCGAAAAGTCCTCTCCGAAACACTAGCTATACCTCGATTCAGCCCAGAATCCCAATGGATCCTGGGCTGAATCGGACGAAGCATCGCTCAACTTGCTCATGGACACTCACAGCCCCGGCTGCACGCCTACCCCCAACGATGATCGCGCCCTGGTAAATGCTGCACTCCCACAGGCACCTCCTCATCTTATCAGCGAAGATAAGCTGAAATGGGCAGTAAACAGTTTCGAACCATTCAAATCACCGGGACCGGATGGTGTTTTTCCGGCCCAGATTCAGATGGCCTTCAATATAGTATGGCAGTATCTTTCCTGCATTCTGAAGGCTTGTCTTGAGCTCGGAACAACACCAACTGCCTGGACCGAGGTAAGAGTGGTCTTTATACCCAAAGCAGGCAAGACCTCGCACACCCTCCCAAAGGACCTAAGACCCATTAGTCTAACGTCCTTCCTTCTCAAGATTCTGGAAAGAATCCTGGACCTACACATCAAGGCCACTATTGATAGCACCCTACTATCCACGTCACAGCACGCCTACCAAAAAGGTAAGTCTGTCGAAACGGCTTTGCACTCCATCATCCACCCTATCGAAAAATCACTCTCAACCAAAGAGTTCACCCTAGTGTAATTTCAAGACATAGAGGGAGCCTTCAACAACGTTGAAACAAATTCGATTACCAGTGCCTTACGTAGGCTCAACATCTGCGAACCCATCTGTTGTTTCGTAGAACACATTCTAAAGAACAGGGTAATAACAGCATCCTTTGGAAGTAGTACTGTCAAGCGACATGCACATCGAGGCACCCCTCAAGGGGGTGTACTGTCTCCACTACTTTGGAATTTGGTGCTCAACGAGGCCCATCTAAAGATCGAAAAAACTGGATGCAATGTTATTGCCTATGCAGATGATGTCGCCATTCTAACAACAGGCAAATACCCGCAGACGTTGGCCGATGTCATGCAGTCTGCTCTCAATGAACTGCTCAGATGGACCGATAAATGCGGCCTCTCCGTTAACTCGACGAAGACCGAGCTAGTTCTATTCACAAGAAAACACAAGCTACCTGACTTCACTCCGCCCAAGATAAGGGGATCCACCCTCAAGCTTTCAAATAGTGCTAGCTATTTAGGCCTAAAGCTTGACCGCAAGCTAATTTGGAAGGAGAATGTCGTCGAACGGGCCGCTCTATACATCTGCAAGAAAGCAGTAGGCTCCACCTGGGGCCTTAAACCAAGCATCATGCACTGGCTATACACGTCGGTCATTAAACCGATTCTCATGTATGGAGTATTGGTATGGTGGCCCGCCTTGGAGAAGAAATCCAACCTATCCATAATGGAAAAAACTCAGCGAGTTGCATGTCTCAGTATTACCGGTGCACTGAGAACTTCTCCCACAGCGGCGCTCCAAACCATGCTCCACCTGCTTCCGATTGACATCGTCAGTAAGCAATTGGCTATCAGCTCGGCAATAAGACTGAGAGGCTCCAGGCAGTGGAAGGAGCAACACACGGGACATGCCAATATACTTTCGATGCACCGTCATCTTCCTAATTCCACTGACCATCTGCCCACTGAATATGATTTTGACAAGGGCTACACGCGCTCGATACCGGACAGAAGTGAGTGGACGCAACGCAATGTCCCCTACAACGAATCGCTGTCAATCTTCACGGACGGGCCCAAAACCAAGGACGGAGTCGGTGCCGGAATTTTCTCAGAAGATCTGGACATACACCTCTCCTTTAACCTTCCAGACTACTGCTGCGTTTTTCAAGCCGAAACCACCGCAGTTCGCAAAGCTGCTGACTGGCTGGCGGCTAGCACACTATCAACAAGTGATATTGTTATTTATGTCGACAGTCAGGCAGCCATCAAATCCCTCGCATCCAGCACTACGAGATCTAAGGCAGTGAAAGACTGTCGCATATCTCTTAACGAGATAGCTGGTCAGTACAACCTCACCCTTTGCTGGGTACCAGGTCACTGTGACATACCGGGGAATTGTGCATAAGCATAAGCATCACCGACATCGAAGCGCCAGCGTCTTATGTTAAGTACCTCATTCAAATTGATGCCGAGAAAGTAGCCAATCATCGATGGTAACATCTAGTCCAATGTCATACCGCCAGACAGCTCTGGCCGATACTCAATAAATCCAGGTCCATCGGATTCTTGAAGTACAAGAGAGGAACCATCTCAAAAATAACAAATGTCCTCACTGGACACTGCGTCATAGGAAGACATGCCCAGAGATTAGGTATCCCTCATAATGACTTCTGCAAAAGCTGCAGAGATGAAGAGGAAGACGAGACCATCAGTCATCTCCTGTGCGCCTGTCCTGCGCTCGCCAACATCAGGAAGGCCACTCTGGGTGAATACTTCTACAATGATCTTAATGATCTCGGCAACGCCTGCATGGCTAAAATTCTCGACTTCATTCAACGAAGCAAATGGTTCCAAGAGTTAGGCAGTACAATGGATATACTTTCTGGTCTAAGTACATCCTCAACGAGGGCTGATCCTAACCTAACCAAATCATTGGCCCAGCACAATAGACCATATATGTCGCATTGCACTTGGGCTCCAAATATCATATCGTATTTCATGGTTTTTGGTATACTTTTAGATATACTGACTACTAACGTAGTCGCATTTTCACGGATAGCTCCAAAACCAGTCAATTGTGTAGTCTTGGTGTTTTTGTGGAAGATGGCTTCACTTCTCGTTCGGCAAATATGCGTCTGTTTTCGAAGCCGAAACTTAAGCAGTCCTAATTGCAATGAACTATGTTGCGAAGAAGAATATGTGGAACAGTCAAAGTATTTGCGTCTAGCACTTCCAAAATAGTTCGTGAATCTAAAAACTCTGTGAATTCGGTCGTAAGGCTGAATTCTTTGTCTCTTATCTGGGTTCTAGGTCACACTCTGGATCTTGTGGAATGATTTCTCCGATGAAATTGCTGGAAAAGACTCAGAAGAGGTTTTCTCAGGACCCGAACTTGCGTTGGGCCTTCCTGTGTCTTCGGTTAGGGCATCCATTGACGACTGAGTTTCTCACTAACACAATTGTGTGTGGTATGGCTCATCAGGATGTATGCTGACTAAACGAATCCCGGACTTCTGTAAGAAATCAGTGGCATTCCTGCGGTTTGTGATAGGGTGATGACACTGCGGATTATTTTCTCTGCGAGTGTCCTGATTTTGCTCGTATCAATTGACAAATTTTCGGTGCCGATGTGAGGAGTGCTGGCACTGTACGATCCTCATCACTGAAGTTCTTGCTTGGCTTTCATAGAATTACAAGGAAATTCGAATAACATTTTTAAAATAGTAGATCCATACTTAGAAATGCCCTTTGCAATTCAACTTCCACGTAAGTTTAGCTTTAAGCATGGTTGTACCTATATTTAGCTTAAATAAATAATATCTAACGGAATTGATTAATGTTTGGCGTTTCAGAATCGTAGATCCCGTTTCTATCCGTAGCTTTTCGACTGGCGCTTTATTGTTAGAAGAAAGAGTAATTGAAGTTATCGGCACTGTGTCATATATGGTACAATCATCAAACAAAAAGAAAAGGGCCCCCATCACGTTAATCAAATGAAACGCGCCATATAAACTCAAGTCCACGACAATAAAGAGACCCGCTACAACACGGAACATAAAAACAATATGATAAGCAACTACAAGAGCAACTCTTCACCAACAGGAAATACATGTACATGTTCCAAGTCTTATTTGTGTAGGAAAAGAGACTTGTGGATGCATCACATGCGTCCATCTTGCTAAATTCTAATCATTTGTTTACGTTACCTAAGCTTTTACACACTAAAAACTGGAAATGAGTCTGAGATGTCACATAAGACCCCGTATACACTAGTACGAGTGGCAACAGAGTAAACCAAATAACATCATTAAATGCAGTAAATAACACCATTCACCTTAAAGCTAGAATCACAGACAATAAATTATATATACATATAATTAGTTATAGATTTATTATCTGTGCTAGAATAATAAAGAATTTGTACAGAGCCCAGACACACTTGAATCTCCGATGTTTATCTTGAAAAGTATGTGTACTCATAAAATTGCAGCCATAAACGTTACGGACAAATGCAAACTTTTGGTAGACCAGTTTTTGAATTCACAAGCTGTGATAAATAATAATCAGGGTAATTAACAAGAAAAACATTGCGAAACTGTTTAATAGATTTTAAAGCATTCTGTAATTAGGAACGATAAACCAAACCCAAGAGTGTTCTCTTTTACATTTATCTTATGGGCATTTACACAAGTTTAGTTACATTATCTCATCTGTTTTTATATTGTACAATTAGCTGTGAATAGATAAAAATGGTTCTGAAAATAAAAACGAACTCCATTGGGATCCTATGTCTCAGAGTGTTAACGATCTCATTCGGTAATGGGTTACTTTTACTTCTTAATATCCGCGTTACTTTCGACGTTATTTCTCTTTGTACGCCATCGATACTCCTACTGGAAGCAAAGAAATGTCCCATATATCGCACCTGTCTTTCCCCTGGGAAATCTTAATGGGCTTAAGAGTTTCATGATGCTCGAGAAACTCAACGATCTCTATGTTAACTTTAAACGCACAGCCCAAATCGTTGGATTGTATCTCTTCATCCAACCAGCGATTGTTGTGTTGGACTTGGATTTAATCAAATCAATTCTAATCAAGGATTTTCCTGTCTTCACTGATCGCTTGAAGTTTTCCAACGCAGCGCATGATCCTCTCTCAGCCAACCTGTTTAATATAAGTGGCAGTAAGTGGAGAAGATTGAGAATGAAGCTGTCGCCAACCTTCACATCAGGGAAAATGAAGTTTATGTTTCCAACAGTGGTTGGAGTGGCCATAGAATTTGAGGCCGCTGTGAGGTCTGGGTTGGATAAATCGGATATAGTGGAGATTCGGGAGCTTCTAGCACGATTTACAATTGATGTTATTGGAACGTCTGTCTTTGGAATTCAGTGTAACAGTTTGAAAGATCCGGATGCGGAATTCGTTAGGTATGGTCGAAAAGTCATGGAGCAACCTCACAAGCCGTCACTATTACGGCATTTCTTAGATACCTACAGTGAGCTGGGCGCTAAGATGCACTTTAGAGCGCAAGAGTCGAATGCAGCGAATTTCTTTATCAGAGTTATTAAGGAAACGATTACACTTAGGGAGACTAATAATATACAGAGAAATGATTTTATGAATCTTCTCATCGAACTGAAAAACAAAAAGAGCTCCGATGGTGAATTGACAATTGAGGAAATCGCCGCTCAGGCATTCGTCTTCTTTGCTGCAGGTTTCGAGACATCAGCCAGTAACATGTCATTTACTTTATTTGAGTTGGCCAAACAACCCGCAATACAGGAGAAGGCACGAGAGGAGATAATTCAAGTTTTAAAAAAGCATAACAACGAACTATCCTATGAGGCAATGTCAGAGATGACTTATCTCAGTCAATGCATTAATGGTGAGTAGAAGAAAAAAAAAGTCTTTCCAATCGGACTGTCATTTTCCGCTTCTTCCAGAAAGCATGAGAAAATACCCTGCGCTAATCTACTTGACACGCAAGGCGAATGAAGACTATCTCATTCCCGGTACCGAAGTGATTATACAAAAAGGAACACCCGTCATAATTCCAGTGTGGTCCATCCATCACGATCCGGATATCTATCCAAATCCTTCTATATATGACCCAGAAAGGTTTAGTGTAACCAGTGTTCAGGCCCGCGACTCAATGACTTTTCTTGGATTTGGAGATGGGCCAAGAAATTGTATTGGACTTCGTTTTGCTCGAATGCAAGTACGAATTGGACTGATAACGCTATTGAGGTCGTTTAAGTTCAGTACGTCAAGGAAAACTCCCGAAGAGATTGTATTGCATCCGAAAACTTTTGTCACCATACCGAGAGATGGACTTTATCTGAAGGTTGAAGCAATTTAAATGCGAATATTTAGTTTGAGAGTTTTCGGTGACAAGTGACAAATAATCCAAAATATCCATATTTAAGCAAAACAATTTTTAATTTTAAAACTCACTTAATCTCAATAAAAAAACTTTTTTAAAAATATTTTTTACTGTTTAGGCTGCTCTTTTCGAAAGCCCATATGGTATGATCCCACTACCATCACAAAAATTAATAAATTCACAAGAATGAAATGTAGGTCTATTGTCGGTAACTAACTGGGATGCTAAACCAAAAACAGACAACCAATTACGGAGTTTTGCAATCACCTTTTCATCACGAGTACACAGATAGATAGATATAGTTGTTGTTGGTGGGCGCCGTGGCGTAAGTGGTTAGTGTGTCGGATCACTACGCATAAGGTTCCAAGTTCGAATCCCAGAAAATAACAAAAAGTTTTTTCACGGTCCCACCTCTCGCGAGCGTCTGACAAACATCCGAGAGTATTGTTGTCACGAAAAAGCTTCTCAAATCGCCATTCGGATACGGCACTAAACTATAGGTCCCTTCCCTTCGTGTGAAAAATATAGCGCACACAACATGAGTGGTTGCGAGAAGCTAGGCCCTGGCACCAAATATTTATTTTATTTGTTGAGAGGTGAAAGTGCATTGCGACCTTAAGCAGATCTAAAAAGGCGAGGCTTTTGTTTTCGTAATGAAAAATTACCTCTCTCACACCATCAACGGAGCTGAGGATGAAGAGTGCAGAGCACAAAATATGTGGGATTCGCTACAGCGAACTTGCTTAAAGAAGGCCAAATCACTGCTAGGAGCTTCAAAAGGCCACCATCAACACGCCAAAGAAACATGGTGGTGGAGTGATGAAGCTAAGAAGGTGACAAATGAGAAGAAAGCGGCTTTCAAAGCTTGGTCAAAGTGCCCCTCTAACAATAGTGACGAAAAAGTTCGGCTCGGAATGGAATAAAGATATTGCAAGAAAAAAGCGAAGAGGAAGTGCGCCCAGCTTCAAGCAAAGAGTGCGGATGGCCTGTATCGGGAGCTGGAGAAAATATCTTCCCCGGTTGCTGATGCAAACCAGGCTATCCAGGAGCTGAGAAGACAAAATATGAACAAGAGCGCAACCATCTTCAAAATAGCCGCCCAAAGAAGGAAGAATGCTCAGGAGATTCGTTCGCCAAAGTTCATTAACAATGCACATGGTCAGCTTCTTGTGGATGACGACAAAATTCTGCAGAGGTGGCGGCAGTATTGTGAAGAACTTTTAAATGAACAGTTTCCCCGGCTATACTTTCCAGGAGCCACCCCAAACTGTGAAGAAATACCCGACAATACAGTCGGAGAAGTTAGTGAGGCAGTCAAATACTCCAAAAACCGAAAGCGGTTGGGCCAGACGAGATGCCCTCTGAGTTCTGGAAAAAGATGGGAGACACCGGGCTCAGATGGCTCAGAATTCTCATCTCCAAATTCGTGAGAGGTGACCCAATGCCGAATCAATGGAGAGAAAGTTACCTTCTCCCTGTATACAAAGGGAAGGGCGATACGCGAAACTGTGATAACTACCGTTCGATCAAGCTGATATCACACACCATGAAGATCGTTGAGCGGGTATTAGGTGGCCGACTGCGAAAAATAATACGGCTATCTCATGATTAGTGCGGGCTTGTCTCGGGTAAATCAACCACAGATGCAACCCAAAGTATAAGGATCACAATGGAAAAACATCGTGATTCCTTAAGGGATTTGTATATTGTATTGGTTGACTTTGAAAAGGCATTCGACAGACAACCACGAGATCTGATATGGGTGGCGCTAAGACATCGAGGGGTTCCAGAAACCTATGTACAGATGATCATGGACATGTACGAAGGAGCAAAGACAAGAGTAAGATGCCCCGCTGGAGTAACCAAAGAGTTCCCAATCAAAGTCGGGGTGCGCCAGGGAAGCGTCTTAATTCCTTTGCTCTTTATTACAGTCCTTGATTATCTGCTTGAAGGTAAAGTGCTGGACCCCAAGGTACATCCGTTATTCTCTGCTGACGATGGAGCCACATAAGTGAGGATCCTACATCCCTGCAACGAACACCTGATGTGTGGGTGGACGCTCTGAAGGGAAATGGGTATCGCATTCGTTCAAAAAAGACAGAGTACTTGTGCTGCCCGTTCTCTGATCCACTCAGGGCCATTCCAGATATTTATTTGAATGGGACAGTGCTTCCCAAGTGCGAAAAGTTCAAATATCTGGGATCTATGATCAATAGCAAAGCAACTTGTGATGACGATATCAATCATCGCGTAAGCGTAGGGTCGATGAAGTGGCGAGAAAATTCCGCTATTTGCTGTGTCGGAAAAATGCCCCCTAAGTTGAAAGGAAGGCTCTACACCGCAGTTTTGTGTTCAGCGCTCACATACGGTTCACAATGTTGGACGATGTACAAAACGTATGAGAGTAAATTAACGGCAGCTGAGATGAAGATGCTTCGCATGACAGCAGGACTGACAAAGCTTGATCGAGTAAGAAGTTCGAAGATCCGTGGAAGCTTTCACATCAAGGAAACCATCGTACAAAAATTAGAGCGCGACCGGCTTAGCTGGTATTGCCACGTTCAAAGCAGAGATCTTTTGAACCGTGTTAAAAATTCAATATCAATGCACGTTCCAAAGACATCGCGATGTAGGAAAGGTAGGCCAACAAACGCCTGGATCAGACAAATGCGAGGACATCGGCGTTTCATCGGCTTCAGTAGCCGAGTGATCCAAAATCGGCGGGCATGCCGATATTTTCTAAGGTCAAATAGGCGAACCCCACAGGCGGATCAGTAGAAATGCGGTGAAGTGGGAGGGTTGTGATCCCCTATTTTCGGATCATAACCTCGCTGAAAAAGGAAGATGAAGAACAACCAGCCCACTTTCCAGTCAATGTGTGATTTTCCCGTGTTACGTCAGCGCACTGTTCCTAGTCGCCCGATTGTCAACAACTCTTCTTCATTGTATGCATGGAAGAACTCGATGCTTGGTGATGCGACGAGCAACCCATCATTTACAACTCTACCAACATCAATGAGCTATTCACAGTGGAAGAGTTCAATTCTCTGGTTATGGATATGGTTAATAAGATAAGTATTTCTGTGGCAACAAGGCATAACAGCATAAGTATACTTATGTCGTTATTGAAATATTTTTTGTTTTTAACATTTTTTATATAATATTCTCTCAGGAAAGGTGAACCTATAACGCTCAAACATTGCCTCGATATGCCTGGAATTCATTATCTGAAGCGGTTACTGAATTAGGGCAGGGAAATGAGACGATAAAGACATTTTAAAATACCTTTTTTGGAATGTGTAAAGGCACTTATGCTGTTATTCCTTTTTGCCACAGATTTGTAAAACAAAATTTGAATTTAACATTAAATTGTTATAGCCCAATTAGCTACTAAGTTTTTGTACAATAATGTCAAGTAATATTGTAGATGTCACATAAGTATTATTACTTGGAATGCCAGGGGTATTCAAAACAAATACATAGAATTCCTAAATTTCTTAAATAGCAAACAAATTGATGCTGCATTGATCACTGAAACTTGGTTTGAAGCAGATAGAAATCTCTCCAACTCTGAATACAAGTGCTGTCCTGTGGATAGAACTGCTCAAAGGGGTGGAAGAGCTGTAATTATGATTAAGAAATTAATCCAACATAGACTGTTGCCGGCAATTCATACTAAATGTAGAAAATGTTGGAGTAAATGTTAGATTAAGTAATGAAAGATCAATCTGTGTTTATTGTGTATACTTCTCTGGTAAAAACTCTTCCACGGTAAAAAAAAATCCTTTTAAAACTGATTTAAGAAAGCTTTTTTTGGAGAAATGAAGTCTACATTTTTGGTGTTGATCTTAACTGTAGGCACAGGAACTGGGGGTGCATGTTTGGGAAAATATTCTTTAAAACTTGTCAGACTTTTTTCCGTTTCGTATTGTAAGAACTTAAAATGTATAAAAGACAGTGCTTCAGTAGAAAGGTAGAACAAAAGATATCAAATCTCTGTACTTCCTAATCTATATAAAAATCTATATAAAAAACTTATAACGAATAAATTATCTATTTATGTATCTATCTCAAACTTTGTGCTATAATATTCACTTTTGGCTTAGAATATTTTTCTATTATCGCGATTAGTTGGTCAAAAATTGTCTTATCTGTTTTTTTGGGTCCGTTAAGGATTTAAGAAATTTGTATTATTTCGGCCCAATTAATGTTATCAAATATAAAACTTTTATATTATTTTCTTTAATAATGCTTATCGTCAACAAATGCTGCAGGCGTTACTATCAAGTCTTTAAAGTTTTCGCCTGGCGTCAAATATTCAACCGTACCTATGAAAGCCATTCTATTATAGAGATAATCACTATGTACTGTTTCACTATTATTTTCACTTTTAGCTCTTGGTTTCTTCACTTCTTCGTCTTTTTCCATTCGATTTTTGTATAGAATTATTTTTTCAACTTAAGCCCGCAACTTAAAGGAATTCTTTTGGATTACTTATTTTTGAAATAATAAAACGCAAAACTTTGGTTTTCGATCCGACTCTTAAGAGCGGTATTTTATTACTCAAATTATCTTTTAACTTAAATCGAAGAAGTGGCGTCAACGGAACATCTCTCCAATAAGCATTTCCTGTTATTACTTGCAATATTCGAGCATTGTATTGAAAATGCTAGTCTTAACTTTTGTTGTAATGCTCGACCATTGAACTATTTTGGGCATCGGAAATGCTAGCGTTAGCACTTCCGATTGATGAGGCAATGTTCGTTGACGTAACTCGCATATTTAGAAACTCTTATTTTTTTCCTCGTCGCCATTTAATCTATCCTTAAACAAAACGCGCCGCACTGAATTCATGTCTTAGCTTTAATATCTCTAACTTAAGACTATTTTATTATGCTAGTTTATTTGCTTAAGTACTTACATTAGGTATTTAAGAGAGAGCTGTTACTCTTAACTAAACATCACCTACAACTTATTTTTTAGCTCGATTGTATGCCCGCTTAATGCACATTTAAAGACGCCAGTTAGTTTCTAGAATTGTTTACTGACATCTGAAATGTTTCAAAAAGGTAAGGTTACCTATTTGCAATTACATATCAAGACCTTGAATTTGTAGCACTAGATAATTTTCGTTTTATAGATTCCTTTTTGATTTGCAATGCCTGTTAAAAGGCGCTTTGATGTTGTGGCCTTTTTATTATTGGTAAGCGGAAGGTGAAGCGAGTATATGTACCGTGTTCCAAGTTATAAGACAGTTTCAGATTCTTACTGACTAAACCCTACTTCCGCTAGATCAAACCTTTACACCGCGAGACCGTAGTCACGTATTAACTCGAAGTGCGGGTTATCCGGTGTTTGCCACATTTTTCTCTGGCTTTCCGCCTGTCTGAGCTCGATTTGTATTCGAGTAGATAGTGTGTAACTTACTTCTTACTTATATCCTTTAACCCCTCGGGTGGCATAGGGCGTCAACCACGCCTGCGCGCCATCGTGTTCGGAGTTCTGCAACGCGTTTGAGCTGCCTCCAACTCATTCCTAAAGAGCTCGATTCCTCCTCAACTGTTCTGCACCACGTTTGCCTAGGGCGACCGGCTATTCTGCCTGCCTGGGTGAGCAGATTCCACTGCATAGCGTATTTCGCAATGGAGTTGTCTTCGCGCCGTAGGGTGTGTCCAATCCATTGCCACTTTCTTCTTCGTATAGTAATGCTTATAGGTTCTTGGCCCGTTCTCAGATAAAGTTGTTCGTTGGAGATGCGGTTCGGCCAAAAAATCCTCAAGATGATTCTTAAGCATTTGTTTACGAAGACTTGCAGCTTGCGTGTGTTAATGGTGTCCACCTTCCAGGTACTGCACCCATAAAGCAGCACTGCTTCTACGTTGGAGCGGAACAGTCGTAGCTTGGTTCTTAAGCTAATAACATTGCTTCTCCAGATTTTGGACAGCATTCCGAACGCAGCTTTAGCCTTCCCGATTCTGCTGCACACATCCAGTTCGGTGCCACCACGATTAGCCGAGACGACACTTCCTAAATATAGAAAGTTATCAACTTTTTCGACTTGCTTTCCGGCAATGTTAAGTTGAGCGCGGATATTGGAAGTACTCAGGGCTTTTGTTTTGGCTGTGTTTATTTTTAGCCCCACTTTGTTTGCCTCAGCTTCTAGATTTTGGGCCATCAAATGAAGATCCATTATCCGATGTGAAAGTAGACAAACATCGTCAGCGTAATCTAGGTGTTTAAGGTAAGATGTCATCGTCCAAAGAATTCCATAATTAGCTTCCGTCAATGCTGCACGGAGTACATCGCTGATAACCACCAAGAACAATAGTGGCGACAGTATGCACCCTTGACGTACTCCACTTTGGACTTCAAAGTCCTCTGATACCTTACTATTGTGCACGACGTGACACTTGCCGCCCTCATATGTAGCCTTGATAATAGCTATAAGCTTTTCTGGAATGCCACTCCTGCGCAAGGCCGACCAGATAGCATCTCGATTCAAGCTGTCGAAAGCCTTCTCGAAGTCGATAAACAGTAAATGTAGCGGAGACCTATACTCAACGCATTATTCGATTATGATCCGTAAGGTGTTTATGTGGTCGATGCAGGAGGATCCAGCGCGAAAGCCTGCCTGTTCGACATCAAGAGTTGAATCTAAATGTTCTTAATTCGTTCTAGAATTATTCTAGCTATTATTTTGGCTACAGCTGGAAGAACACATATACCTCTCCAGTTACCGCACTCCATCAAGTTACCCTTCTTTGGAAGTTTAATGATCATCCCCCTTTTCCACTCCTGTGGAAATCGTTCGCTATCCCAAGCTCTACGTATTAGGGGATGCAGCAAATCTGCCGATGTATTTGGCGCCGCTTGAAATAGCTCGGCAGGGATGCCATCAATACCCACCGCCTTGTTCTTCTTGAGGGACTTGATTGCTGTTATTATCTCGGTTTTACTGGGAGGTGCAGTGCGAATTCGGGAATTTGTTGCTTCGAACTGCTCATTCGAATTCGAGATCATACCGCCATCGTCTAAGTGATTTAGCACTATGGCAAAATGTTCTCTCCATCTAGTGAGCTGATCCTCATCCGAAATCAGAAGGTTACCGTCTAGACTCTTCACTGGATTTTGTTTGGAGTTTCGACCACCAATGAGCTCCTTAATGATGTTGTAAACAGTCCTACTGTCGCACCTACTCGCTGCTTCTTCAGCCCTTGAGGCCAGTGAGTTGACATATTGACGTTTGTCACGTCTCACACTACGCTGCACTTCTTTCTTCTTCGCACGGTATTGGCCTTCAATCTCGGTTCTCTCTACTGCTGAGGCCGCTGCAATCCGAGCAATCGAGTCCGCTCATCGATCCGTATCCAGGTGTCTGTTGAAAGCCATGTGCGGTTGTGTTTCTGCTTTTTACCGACATAAGTGCGTGCCCCAGTCGCAAAAGCATTTTTCACAGCACTCCAGTGGTCATCCATGTTCTCTATGCTGCTGATCCTTCTAAGGCAAGATGGTCCCTGAACTATTGGCGCACTTGGGGAACCTTGAGCCTGTCGATATTAAACCTGTTGATGTTAAGTAGGTTTGAGCGGTTGCTGTTGACGGATGCAGTACGAAGGCGTAAATGAGCTACCATAAGATGGTGATCTCGTTCAAGTCCGACGTCAGCTCCACGTCTGTTTCGGGCGTCCAGTAGACAATTTATAAAGCGGCGACTGATCGCAATGTGGTCGATCTGGTTGGATGTTCGTTGCCTATCAGTAGAGACCCAACTGATCTTATGGCAGGTCTTATGCTTAAACAGCGTACCTCCAATGACTAGGCGGTGAACTCCCATCACGTGCTTAAGCATGGTGTTGTCGCTACCCACCTTGGCATTGAGATCTCCCATTACCATTACGATGTCCCCATTAGGCGTTTGGTTGTAGGCGGCGCCTAAGTGGCTATAAAAATAATCCTTTTCATCCTCAGTCGCGTCTAGAGTCGGAGCATAACACTGTATGATGGTAATTTTTCTAGCTCTACTCTGGAACCTAGCCGTCAATATCCGGTCACTATGGGGTTTCCAGGATATGAGGCTACTACGTGCTGCTGGAGTTAGCATGAGTCCTACTCCAGAACTCCGTGCACTTCCAGCTGGTTTACCAGAGTAGAGCATGACAGTGCTTTTTGTTGGGGAGATGTATTCTCCAGCATCGTACCATCTTATCTCGCTCAGCCCTAAGATGTCGATTTTATACCGTGCGAATTCGCGTTCCAATTGGGGGAATCTGGCGTTATAAGGCCCTTCCTTTAGTGAGTCCAGGAGGGTCTTAACGTTCCAGAATCCGATCGTTGTCCGTGTCCGATAGCCAAAGGTCGTCAACAAATTATCCGTCCTTATCCGAGGCGATTGTTTCCGTTTCGGAGCAATAGTTTGCTTTACGGTTGCGGCTCGCTGGGCCATAGACCAACCGACACTTATCCTGTTTTTTTGGCGCAAGAAGCTCGCCATTCGTCCTCTCCCGTTAGCAATTTCCGAAGAAATTCCCAGATGACACCACGAGGAGGTGGGGGTAGGGCTAACTAACAGAGCTGCTAGGTTTTCGGCTGCAGTGACTCCTTCTCGTTACTTAGCGGACCAGCACCTATCGGGAGATGCTGCCCCTACTAAGCCTTTGTTAGTCGTTTGCCATCCAAATCCAGATAGTGTGTAAGCCGCCTCGCAATTAACTTCCAATTTCAGTATTTACGCTATTATATTTGGAGCATCAAGCGTGACATTTACTTGCCTTCCAATCTTCGTCTTTCCTGAAGGAACATTGGGCAGTGCGACATGTTCAGGATCATCGTTCCATCCAGGACATGCTGGGCATCCTGGCGAGTCGCCGAATCTAAAGCCATGGAGGTATCGGTGATAACCGCCGACAAAAATTCCGTCAATTGGTAGTTTACCTTCCCATGACTTCTATTTATCCATAGTTCTTGCTGGAGATTAGTCTGTATATCCATCTTCTCTTGTGTGAGGTATCTCATCTTTATTGCCACATTTTAAGTGATATTGTTCTCTCTTGTCGTCTTAGTTCTTCAGATTCAATGATTTCCGTTCTTTCATCTCGAATTCTTTTCACTTGATCAGCCAGGATATCTATTACTATCATACCCGCGATGATGTACGCTGCCACCCCTTCATCCGAAATTGACCTACCTATAAGGCGATTTAGCTCGAAGTGCAGTTAGTCTATAGACACTGTTTATCCGCAACTGATTTTCTTTAACTTTTAACGCCTCCGACCAGATTTGGGACGCGTAGAGCATTGTTGAACTCACAACTCTAGACAGTAGTATTTTCCTTGTGCTTCTTGGCCCCCCAATATTTGCCAGCATTCTTGAAAGCGGTGAGTATTATGTTTGATGCCTTATTTGATATTTAATCCATATGTTTAACAAAGTCGTCTACCATAACGCCGATATATTTAATGCATCGTTTGGAGTGTACTGCATTATAACCTACCGTGACTTTGCCTCCGTTTTGTGTTCTGCCAAAATTAAACTCCTTGACTATAGCTTTTGTTTGACATATACGATGGTCTCGGTTACATGTTTGTTTGGTATGATTTATACTCACAGGGAACTCACAGCCTCAGTATACCATCGTACATTACATTCCATAGGAGCGGTCCGAGGACGGATACCTGTGGAACGCCAGCGATCACCGAGTACCGATTATTCGCCGTTTATATCTTGGTGTGTTCATGTTTCTCAGCGCATCCATAATAAAAAAAACCCCAATTTGCCGTATAGAACACATTTTTAACATCAAGTGCAATCACTCTCTCTTGCTTACTCCGCCTCCACTGCCGCTGGACCTCTGTATCGATTGTTTGGCCATTAACATCACCTTACCAACAGCATCGACTGTTGATCATGCCTTACGGAATTCATATTTTTGGTCATAGAGACCTTCTTTTGATTCCGTAACCAGGATTAATCTACTGAATATTAGGCGGTCAAGTATCTTCCCCATTGTATCAAGCAGACAGGTTGGGCGACAGGACGCTGGCTTGCTGATGTTGTGGTCTTACGCTGATGAGAGTGGACTTGTCCATCTCAATCTCAATCTCGATGTTTGAAGCAAAAAATAACTAGCCGTGATCATTTTCGTAACATACCATCGTCCTTGACTTCATCGTTCTATTCTACCAGAGTAATAATGAGACACAACTATTTATAAACATAGGCCAGTACGTCTGCAAATGTTGAAGAGACTCTGAGATAGTCTTACCACCGGCTCTGCATGTTGGATACAGCGAGAATAATTTCAGAGCACTGGTTTGTAGAATACCAATAAGGATACTATCAAGACTGTGATGCCCAAACGCGATAGAAGGAAAAAAGATGGAAATAAGGTCCTCCTATGATTTAACTACCGAGCCACAGGATCTTCTAATAATATACGAGTATATATGTACATTTTTAAAAAAAAAAAACTTCTAAAAACAAATTACAACCTGCCACGAACAATCAAACGTGTATCAAATCTAAGTCCCTCATGCGCTTATACACGTCGCATCGTCATGGCGTCATAGAAGCATAATGGAATGGGTATTTTATAATTGTTTTCTACCAAAACACCATTGTTCATCTTTCATCCGGTGTTGGCAACATGTGGAAACTTTCTCAGAAATACTTAACACGGAGTGGGGAACCATTAGGGTATAGTCGTACAATTGCTTCCATTAACCTCAACAAGAGATGTGCACCAGGGATAAGATACCAGTCCATACCCTGTGTTAATTTAAAAAAAAATTATATTTAGAAATTTCATTAAAGATGAACGCGACATGGACTTGTTTGCTAAATAGTGATACCTAAAGAAAAAAAAAATCAGTTAATGTCCTGTAATGGACTCAGTGAGTTCATGTATTATTCACAAGGAACAACACTTCACTTCGAGAAACTCTTGTTCACCAAGTTTATTGTATCAATGTGAATAGTTCCATTTGGGATAAAGATATAATGATACTTGTAACTTGAAGGTTCAAATAATAAATGCAATGGCATTCCTTGGATTTGAAGATGGCCAAAGGAATTGTATTGGACCTCGATTTGCTTGCTTGCAAGTGCAAATTTAACAGATAACACTACGAATATTGAGGTCATTTGAGTTTAGTATGTACGTTAAAGAAAACTCTTCAAGAGATTACACTGAATCCGAAAACTTGTTTGACCATACTGAGAGATGGGCTTTGGCGGAAGGTTGAGGCAATTTAAATTGGAATAGTTTTGTTGACGAATGTGAATGCGTGCATGAATAAGTTTTAGAAAAACGAATATTGATATAAAAAAAATTGAAAGAAAATTGTATTAAAGGAAAAGGAAAAGAAAGTTTCTTTGTAAAATTCTGAAAGGATGTCGAGAGGAAAATTATAAATTGTGTTGTCCGCAGTTTCAGAAATTGCAACTAGAAAGAAGATGTTTGAAGGAAGATGCTTTTTAAATTCATAATAACTTTCTTCATTGAAGACAAACTTATACTCAAAAAATGTTATACAATTTTTTTTTTCTTTATTTTAAAGTTAAGATTACATCTGTCCTGGGTCACTAAGTAATTGTTATAAAAGATACGATATAATATACGAGTATATTAAGTCTTAAGACTTAAACTTATCAAACTTTATTTTTACGTTGCTTTGCTTTTACTTTTTATACAAGTCGAGGATTACATATATATCATTTAAAAATAATGTGTTCTAGAGAGATCATGAATTAGTTTTACCTTATACATATAACATACATATTGTTACGAACGAAGTCGTCGCGTATCCCGGAGCCAACACAAAATTAAATTACGAAGCCTGTTTATCCCGGAGGCACCAAAATAAATTTTCATCGAAACCGCATGGAAGATCACCAATTTCCCCAACAGCTGTGTTTGATAGCTGCTCCCATGGCGATGTCGGCCGGCTCGAAGCGAACAAATCCTGCAGTCCGATTACACCTCATAAGAGTGGGGACATATCACATACCAAACGAAAGGGAATTAGACGAGGAACTTGGAAAATGCGATGATTTTGGAGGAAAATTTGCGGGGGAGATATTACAGTCGTGGCAAGTTTAGATAAGATGGCGGACGTGTGAAATTTTCCAGCATGATGACGGTGGAGACTGGAAGGCCGTTAGAAGCTAGCAATAAAAACCATTGCATTGGTCGTGGAGTTCGGAGCAACGAGTCTAGAGGACAAGTTTTTAACACTAGTTTCTTTTCCAAAATAAAAAAAAGAATTTAAACCCTCTCGGGAACCAACAAAGACCAGTGTTCGAGTTTTTATTTTCCTCTCCTCAGGTCAGAGTCAACGTCGGCCCCGACATTCTTGTAACAATATGTATACATAAATGTAGGAACATTCATATAGATTGCAGATCCACTGGTCTCCGTCTCTTTAGTCGTCTTTTCGTGATAGCCTCCTGGTGAGGTAAGTCGCGTATCTCGTTGTTTATGTGGTTTAGCACGTCTACTTCTTTTACGCTTAAAAGCATTGAATTACCTGCCCTATGGAGAGTCAGCGACAGACTAAGGCTAGGTTAGGTTTGTAAAGGTCTTTTTTGTCGAAGGCTGAGGTGAAGCTCGCCGGCTCCAGAGTCAACCCAAAGAAACACCCTAATACTTCGGGAAAGAGGTAATTTATTAGAGGGATGTTAAAGATATCGTTACAATGTAATTTTTAACAATGCAAGGTGGTTTTTTTGTTAACACTTTTTATACCTAACAATCTCTAAATAATGCCCAATATTTATAATACTTAATGCGGTGGTGCTGGATACGGCTTGACGATGTTTAATGTCGAGCTCAGGCTCGGGCTCGCACTCCTTGGCTTGTGTCTGGTATCGCAGCATCTCGTGGTCGGGTTGGCGGGTGTGCGGTCCACACGCTGGATCGGCTAACTGGCAGTCCGGCTGAGGAGCCGGGCTAACTGGCTTGTCTGTGCTAGGCACGGGCAGGCGTGGGCAATCCGCACAAGGGTATGGCATTGCTAGCAGTCGGGGAGGGACTGCTTATCGAGGGCAATTTTTAAGCGAAGCTAAAAGGAGGACTAGCGGCAAAATCCGCTAAAGGTCAGGTAATGTCAACCCCAAAGACGGGGAAGAAACTTAATCGGCTCTTGGCCGGTTCTGGTCAGCAGTGGACCTTTAACTGGGTGCTCACTCACCACTGAGAAGGCAAACAAAAGGGAACCAAACCAAAGTATCACTTTGGAGGCCGAATTCGGGAGAGTCTGTTGGCACGGTGTTACCACTGAGCAAGTTCTGTCCACTGCATCAAATGTCCTCTTAATAATGCATAATTCCTGTAGGAACGAAATGTGAATTTTAAAAATTCCCTTGTCTTTTATTGTTGTTTGGATCTCCTGGTCTTTTGTTGTTGTTCGTGGCTCTAATTCCCCCTTACCTAATGGTAGTCTTCGGCATTTGCGCAAGTGCCGGAAGGTATGCAACTCTTTTTATCGCCGTGGGTCGGCCTACGCAGGATGCCTGACTGTATACTAGCTTTCCTTTTACTTTCGTCTCTGCCGGTAGAGAGAAACATGTCACTTTGTTACAGGTTTAAGGAGTTAGCTGCAACGAATGAGTACAACCTGCACTCGGATCTCAAACAGATCCATTATGCTCCCCTGACCTAGGGTTTTCTGGCTAAAGAACTGAAAGAAGGGGAAAAACAAAATGGCTATAGTTCGTTTGAAGTAAAGTGCTATGTTTGATTTAACAAGTTTTAGTGGAGGAAGGACTGAGCTTTGGACCATTGACAGGTCTTGTTCTGATCCCTTTCTTGCCAGTTTATCTGCTATGTCGTTCCCTGGAATTCCATTGTGGCCTGGGATCCACCAGAGTGTTACGTGGTTGCTTTGGATGAGCATTTTAAGGTCTTCGCGGCAGCGTTTTATTAGCTTTGATTTTATAACCGCGGATGAGATGGCCTTTATAGCAGCTTGACTATCTATGTAAATATCAATCCCTTTCTTAGAAATAAGTTTCGTGGATAGTTCTCGTGCCGCCTCTGCTATCGCTAGGACTACTCTGCCGTGGTTCGGAAGCCTTAGTGATATTGCAATATCAGGTTCCGCTGAGTAGATACCCGATCCCACTCCTTCGTTTGTTTTGGACCCGTCAAAGAAGACGGAAATACTATGCGGGTTAGCGACAGACTAAAGTGGTTAGCCAATAAAATTGATCTGTATGGGCGACGCGACGGCTCAATCATCAGGCAAATAATTTTCCAGAGATGAGTAATCTCTGCTGTAATCGTTTGATGGAAATATTCTTCCAAACTATAAGAAATTCAGCTATTAACAACAGCACTGCACATAGTTCAATATTTCTAGCAGAATGGTATGACTGGGTGTGCAGGACTTGTAGGAAAAAAATCGCTTGTACTTCCTAATATGTTTAGGAAAACGAATGCTGAGTTCTTCAGCTCCCTGTACCTGAAAGTCAATAGGAAATACAAACAGCTACGTTAAATAAAACAAGGTAACTTTATTAGGGGTATATGTAAACTTACCATCTTTTTTTGGCCGAAAAAAAGGAAAACTCCACTAAATTCGTCAATTTCGCGGGATATCGAAAAGAAAAAAAAGGATAATTAAAGGATATCAAATATAAAAAAAATTCTGAGGCAAATTCATATTTTATTTGCCAAAAATACTTAGCTATATATACGCTTATACCAACCAACCAACCAACATTTCTACAACTTCGTCGTCTTCAAAGTCAATCGCACTCGCATTGGCATCCGTTTTGGTGGAATATTTCTCCTTTTTAGCTACTTGGAGGAGTAAATCTGGCTTCGTTTTCAAAAAGTGGTAGAACTCTACGTATGAATATGTCAAATTACATTTCACAGTGAGAATCGCTTTCAATGTGTCGACTCTCGCGAACTATTGCGTTGAATATTCATTTCCCTTTCGGTGTGGACATTCTTTCGGACGAATCCATTCGCTTTTTCATACGAAAATTTGACAGTTGCACAGCTGTGAATGGCTATGAACCACACAATTGCTTCCAAACACATACACCTAAGCTGGGCTACTTTTGCAATTGACAGTACTGAAGGAAACGTAACGCAGAATTATGACATTAGCTTCCGATTATTATAATTCAGCCTTTACTCATTCGCTGTGAACGTGTGTAATATTCACTTCATCGTACAGTCTAATGTTCGCCTCATATCAAATTCAAAATATTATATACTTACGTTAGGAATTTTGTATGAAAAAAGGATTTAGAAAATTTTCGCGGGATAGGTTTTTGGGAGTAGAAAAAAAGGATAGATGGCAACTTTAGGTAAATCGGATAGCCTGATACGTCCAATAAGAAAAAGAAGATGGACACTTCATTCTGAGCGTTCATGTGAGACAGAGCACAAAAAGAGAAAAGTGTTTTTCTTTTTTATCCGATTACATCCTCAGATGTGGGGAAACCACGTTTCACTCAAGTAAAATAAAAAGTGAAGTAAGTTGAAATGCCGAAGGAAAAAGGAATATTTTGCGAGAATGGTGCAGACACATAAAGACCTGATGGGGAAACTGGAAGTCCGAGGAGAAGACTTCCTAGAAAGTGTTACAACAGCGCAGCTTACCTGATGACTATCTCCAAACAAGAGAATCCATCATCAGACAACCCTTAGTGAGTTTTAGATCTTGCGTCCTTAAATAATCTTCCATCCACAGGGAACCTTCCAACTTCAGATCATCTTACGCCTTCCGAAAATCTTCCGCCATCGCGAAGCACATCAGACTCCCTTATGCCAACGAACACCGTGTCAGCCCTTCAGTCAGCCAACCTTCCGACAATAGATGCCCAAGACGACGACAACGACGACATTCTCATCGCACGATTGGAGAAGAAGAAGAAGACTCCAATGCTCCACCGAGAGCTCCAGGGGCTTGAGGAGCAAAATGTAAGTAGCTATTTGCAGAAGCTCAGCATAAGCGAAGTTGAGGGACTGGTGCCACAATTCAGCGGCGACGGCGCATACGTTGTCGAAAAGTGAGACAAGAACGTTCTGCAGACAAGCACAGCAAGCGAACACTTCAAGTTCATTGCCATGCGGCGCCTTCTGAAAGGAACAGCACATCGCAATTACGGACGTCTACCGAAAACTTCAGATGATGTTGCCGCCATCTATGGTTATCATTTATAAGCCACCAGTTTCTCTATAGTTTTTTAACAAACCCAATTTGAATTGTAACCCTTTAAGGAAAAGGGAACTGAATAAAAGAAAAAGAAGATTGACACTTGACTGACGTCTGAGCGTTCATGTGAAAAGAGAAAAATGTTTTTTTTTATCCGATTACAATGTGCTCTCTTTTTTGAGACTAACACAGGTGTTCCTCAACGATGCGTTCTCAGTCCTATTTTGTTCGCATTTTTTATTGATGATGTGTCTGATTATTTGCCTGGTGGGGTCATCTTCGGAGGTGTAGATGTTATGGTTTCGCTTTACGCAGACGATCTCGTAGTTCCAGCCGAGAGTCTACTTACATTGCAGCTACAAATTAAAAAGTTTAAGTGCTACTGCGATACCTGGAGTTTGAAAATGAACACCCACAAATCTAAAGCCATGGTCTTTGAATCGTCTACGCATATGAGGGTGTCATGGAAAAATTGGTATCTGGGGAATGAGCTTATTGAAGTAATCAAACCATTCAAATATCTAGGAGTCCTTTTCACACACAATCTAGACTTGTGTCGTCATATTCAATGCACTTTTTTCAAGCGCATCGTTAAGCTTCCGGTGACAACGCGCACTTCCACAATACATGTTGAATATAGTCTCCCACAAATCTACTTAAAGAATCTTAAGGCAAATGCAGATTATATCATCAAGGATATGTGTAGGAGAAATAACAATCTTCAAAAAAGGCTTATGAAACTTGCACTTTAAATATGATATGATTTAGCAAACGATCACTGCGTTGGCTTCGACCTGGATGAGTTAAACCTTTTCGATTGGCATAATTTGGCTGAGCAGAGCCCGCGAGTCAACAAGCAGGCTTATTTATAAAGAACTTGCCTACTCTTTATGTACAAGCAACTATTTTTGCAGGTAGCTAACTGCCAGTTAGATAAGCTCAGTGTTTTAAATAAGAACGGAGGTCTTAGCTCTTAATAACATCCCGCATAGGCAAAATCTTCGAACAATGTGTACTCTTTGCAATAGAAATAAAAATTAAGGTATTTATAAGTCTTTAGCAGTAAGCCCCATACTACTACTTCTGCAAGAAATATCTCACACTTGAAGAAGCTAAGCAAGCTCTAAACGGTTTATATGGCTGGAAACGGCTCCCATCTTTCTGTAGTCATGCCTACAACTATCGCAACAGTTTTATAATTCTATAAACTACTAGCCGGTACGAAGTGTGCGTTGCTACACTTAGCAACAAAAAAAAAAAACAACTGTCAGGCAGGCGTCTGGGGCTAGGTCCATTAGGGAACATTTTTTGTAGCACTAAAGTACTATAATACTAAAGAAGTTCACCAATTTTGACCAAACATCGCAGAAACACTCTCGGGCCAATACTGAAGATTGCCTGAATTGAACTCAGTCGGTTCTGCGTAAACAAATTAAAAATGAGACAAGAAAATAAAAATAAAAATAAAATCCCATGGAAAAAAGCACTTTCAGTTTTTCCCGAATTTTCCAATTTTTCGTGCAACTTTCTTTCCATAAAAACATTACTCGGACTATTACGAATATTTAGAAAAAAAAATAGCCAAATCCATCCAGCCGTTCTCAAGTGATGCGCTTACCAAAGAACAGCATTTCATTATTATTTATATACACTATTATATATAGATATACATTATATTAATGAACTGTAAATACATATATTAATGAATTATTGAATTTAATGAAATATTGTTTATATATTATTCAATCCACTATATACTTTGAATTATATTACATAGCTATTAACGTTAACACAATTCTCCGCAGACAGCAATTTGTGCCATGCTAATATACTCAGACAGCTGGAGCTGCATAGTTAGAGCGTTGAGCAACCTGCATATACCTAACAACCTGCTGAGAATAATAAGCAGCTACTTCAGCGAGAGAACACTTCATTATGACACGGAAGAGGGGCCTAAAATGTACGCAATTACGGGAGGAGTCCCCCAAGGGTCATTACTAGGCCCAGCTATGTTTTTTTTGTTTTTTTTTTTATGGTTGCGCCAAAGGGTGTGTAATCTTCTAAAGATACCAGTAGCCCGAGCTACTGGCATGCACGATTCGCAAACCTGAATAATCGATGCCAGGAATACGCCTACGTACTAAACCACACCCTGCACACTTCAACCACTCTCGCCGCGGGACTACCGTTAGGTATTACTTTGCGGGGCTGGTTAGCTATTTATGCTCTTCATTCGCTGTCTTCCGCTCCTTGTTCCAAAAGTGTTGCCGGTTGGACTTGGTTGCTCTTTCTGACTCTTTCCAGCCGCCTAAGTTCCTGCACGATTATCGCTGCAACTTGTTTCACCGCGTCCCATATTGCATTCGATGCTATCATATGGTGCACAATGTTTTCGGGGGTTGGTATTTCTCCAATTTTTTCCTCCAGTTCTCTGTGCTCTATATGAAAACGTGGGCACTGAAAAAATACGTGCTCAGCGTCTTCTGAGGCCTCTCCGCAATTTGGACAGTTGGGAGATTCATCGGGCCCAAACCTGTTGATTTACGCTCGAAAGCAGCCATGTCCGGTTAGGAACTGGCTAAGATAGAAATCTACCTTTCCGTGTTTCCGGTCCATCCATTTTTGGATATCCGATATAAGTCGATGGGTCCATCTTCCATTTGAGGACTGGTTCCATCGCTCCTGCCATGCTCTAATGCTTCACTGTCTTTCTTCCAGCTTGATATTTTTGACGGATGCTTAAGGTTCCTGAATTTTGGCGTCGTAGGTTCTTTGTAGCTCGATAGCCAAGATATCCGCTGGTAGCATTTCCGCGATGACACATACTGCCTCGTCTGACACCGTACGAAAGGCACAGCATACTCTCAGCGCACATAATCTGTTGACAAAGTTTATCCTTCTTGCGTAAAACTTTTTCATTATAGCTATGGGTGCCGCATACATAAGGATGGACTGCACCACCCTTGATAGAATAAGTCTCCTTTGTTGCCTAGGTCCTCCTATATTTATCATTATTCTTGATAAGGCACCGCTCACCAGGGCCGCTTTGTCACACGTTCTTTCAAGGTGCTCCTTGTAAGTGAGCCTCGCGTCGATCATCACACCTACGTATTTGATAACCGATTTTGATGTCGTATTATGATCTCCTACTCTGATGGTGATTTCCTCTCTTTTCTTGCGGCTGCTTACCAATACTGCCTCTGTTTTATGTTCGGCGAGCTCTAACCCGACTGCTGCCATCCACCGTTTGACTTTTCGGATACATTCATTTGCAATATCGTCTATTTCCTCTAGATGTTTTGCAACCACGACAATTGCAATATCATCGGCGAAGCCTATGATTTTTCCCTCATTTGGGATTCCAAGCCTTAGAACCCGATCATACATAATGTTCCAAAGGATAGGGCCTAATACCGATCCTTGTGGAACTCCGCCAGATATGTGGTACTGCTTTACTCCATCGTCGGTATTGAAGAACAGAAACTGTTTCTCGAAGTAGCTCAGTATTATTTTAATTAAGAACCATGGCACCATCATTGACCTAAGCGATTGCACTATGAGTCCCCAATTCGCAGAATTGAACGCGTTTTTGACGTCCAATGTTATTACGGCACCGTATTTCTTTGCACCGCCTCTCCATCTCCTACCCTGAATAGCTTCTTCCAAGGTTGTAGTTACCCTTCTTATTGCGTCTACTGTAGAACGAGCTTTCCTAAAACCGTACTGTTGGTTGGAGAGTCCCCCGGCTTCACCAATTGCCACTTCTAGTCGGTTGCATATGATTCGCTCCAGTATTTTACCCATTGTGTCTAACAGGCATATGGGACGGTATGACGAGGGCTCGTCTGGTGGTTTTTTCCCTTTAGACAGCAGCACTAGACGTTGCTTTTTCCATTGGTCTGGAAAAACTCCTTCTGTTAGACACTTGTTGTAGAGTTCCACAAATGGTTGCGTATTTGTTTTAATGGCTAATTTAAGGGCCTTGTTCGGTATGCCATCCAATCCAGGTGACTTGGTATCCTCGAATCGTCTGCATACACCCAGGAGTTCCCTTTGCGTGACAGTTGGGATGTCCTGTACTTCCGGAGGTGGCTCTATACGCTCTGCTGGTATTTGAGGAGGAAACAACCCCGATACAATTTTCTGCATAAGGAGAGGGCATGAGGGGGAGGGTGCCCTAGTGCCTTTGATTTTTGCCATTACTGTTCTATAGGCGGTGCCCCAAGGATTTACATCTGCTTGCTCGCAGAGTTCCTTAAAGCTATTGCTCTTACTTCTGCGGATGGCTAGTTTTAGCTCTCTTCGCCTATTTTTGAATTGCACCCGTAGGTCCTGATGTGTGGTCAAACCTCTGGATCGCTGGAATAGTCTTCTGGCTCTATGGCACTTGCTGCGTAGCTCTGCTATCTCTTGGTTCCACCAGTATACTGGTGGCCGGCGATTTGTTGACGTTTTCCGGGCCATGGATGCGTCGCAAGCCCTAGTTACTTGTTTGGTAACCTCAACGGCCATAGCGTTTGCTGTTCCTGGGCTTATTGTTGACTCTGCAAAAATCAGGGCAAAAGTGTCATTGTCCATGGTGCTTATTTTCCACCCCATTCGTTGTGCCTTCTTTGGGCGTTCCTGGGTTGGTCGCCTAGGTTGTACTTCAAACAGGATGGCAAGGTGGTCGCTGTGAGTATATTGATTACTGACTCTCCAGTTGGCGCCTCTCGATAAGGAACTAGTTGCAAAGGTGATATCAACTATGGAGCCTACACCATTTCTACTAAAAGTGTGCTCACTTCCTGTATTTAGCAATATTAGGTCTAGTGACGATACGGCTTCTTGCGCTGCCCCAATCCGTGGCCCATGCATTGAAGTCTCCAGCTATAATCGTTGGGCTACGACCTCTAGCATCATCCACGAGCCTATCAAGCATACTTTGGAACTCTTCAATGGTGTTGTTTGGAGATGCATAACAGCTATAGATATGCACTCCTTTGACCTTTGCTCGCACGAAGCCTGTTCCGGGTGTCATCATTTTTTCTTCAAAGGTGCAATCTCCGCAGGCCCAAAAGCAGCTCTTTTTGAGTCATCCGCAGCCCAAACTGTATCATCGAGATTTTTGTACTGCTCACATAATACGGCAACATCTATCTTTAACTCGCGAACGGTTTGTGTCAAGATGTCCTGCGCCGCTTCGCAGTGGTTTAAGTTTAGTTGCAGCACTTTCATATTCTTCTTGCGACTTTTGCAGCTTCTTAGTATACCGGACATACTATGCTTCCTGCCGCGTGTTTGATGTTGCTACTTCCCTTCTCTTCGCAAAGGACGCACCTTGCATCATTGCTGCAGTTCTTGGATACATGGCCTTTCTGTCCACACCGAACGCAATCCTCACTCCTATCCAAAGTGTTTTTATACGCCTTTGGTAGGTGCCCGAAGTTAAGACACCTAAAACATCGCAGCGGTATTATTTTCTCCCGTATTCGGCATACCGTCAATCCGATTTTTATTTTTCCAACCTCCAGAACTTTTTTGGCAGTATTTATCGGGAGGCTAATGACGGCAGTTTGCGTCCCTGCATAGGCTGTCCTCATAGATTTGATGGATGAGATCTCTATGCCTTGTGCTTCCTCGAACTGCTCGGACAGAGCTTGGCAGATCTCTTCCTTTGTGGTGATGCCATCTAGGTCTTTGCACTCAATGAGCACCTCTTGCGTTAGGGATCTCACTTCCGCTATTTCACCGAGAACTTTTCCCACTTTACTTTGGTGTTCTGATGTTCTTCCATCAGCTGCTTTCTTGAGCTCAAGCAGTAGCTCTCCCTTGGCTGTCCTTCTTATGCGGGTTACATCACACACCAATCCATTCAACTCGGGGTTGGTCTTCACCTTTCGGAGTATGTCGCAATAGGAAATTTCTCCGATCTTTTTAATCACCAGTGCGTCAGGCTTAGCATATATCTTGCCTCGACTTTTTTCTACTCTTGTCCAAACGACTTTATTAGTAGTTTCTGCACCTGGTTCTTCGATCCGGGGTTTCACTGTCTGTCCATGGTATTTCCCTGTGGCCTTTTTTTTTCTCTCTTTGTGGTCCTTATGCACGCTTTGTTTGACCTCCATTTCCATTTTTTCCGCAACAATTTCGGCGTATGACAGTGTGGAGGGTTCTTCGGTATTTGGAGATCTCGTCCTTTTTCGCTTGGGGTCTGGCAGTTGTTCCAACGAAGAAGGGAAAGCCAACTCACACATTTCTGGAGAGTGGATGGTTTGAGTGGCTTAAGACACTCTGCTGCATACCACTTTATCTATTTCGCAATCTACTGCGCAGCTGTAGTGTTTACGAATTGCACTAGCCAGTCTCCTAATCTCATGATGCACATTGTTTTTTCGCTTAATGAATTCCATGAGTGCCGAGATGTGGTTTCCCAGGGAATGCATGGCTTCACGTTTTTCTCTCTCTTCGCTGGTTTCTTTGGCCTTTACTTCCGTGTTGGTTTCGGACTTCAGACTACCAGTTAATATTTCACTGGGGAGAGATTTCGACGGCATTTGCGAGGTTGTCTGTTCATTTATTGATCAGACGGCATCTCCGCGTTTGTGTTATCTTCTTGCGTCGGTCCATCCGCTATTTTTAACGGCGGTGATCGCATCAGTACCGTGCTTCTCCTGAACGGATTTTCCTCGGTACTTTTGTCTCCTGAGTTTTGTACTTTTTTTTGTTCTTTTTTTTCTGTTTTATTTGTATTTGTTTTTGTTTGATTCATAGTTGGATCCCACGAGTATGGGGGAAAGAAAGGTCTACCACATCAGAGACCCCTGTAATGTGGTAAGGCTATATTACAACCAGAGGGCACCAGTTATCTGGAGGGCTCCGTTAGCGATGCTGTATGGGTTTTACGTCCCCAGCACCATTCAGGCCGCGGTATGGGTCGCATAACGCCTTGCCCTAGGGACAGGCCCAGCTATGTGGAATATAATGTATGATGGCATACTAAGAACGCCAAGGCCGAGCGGAGTAGAAATAATCCGCTACGCTGATGACATTGCAGTAATCGTCGTAGCAAAAACGCTAGAACAAGTGTCCGAAAACTGCAACCAAACAATAAGAAACGTGAAAGCATGGCTATAGGCATCAGGTCTGGAACTGGCAGATCACAAGACAGAAGCAGTACTAATATGTAGCAGAACAAAGGTAGAACACCTTACTATACATGTCGGTAAGCAAACCATTGAGTCGCGTCCACACATCAAGTGCTTGAGAATGCTGCTGGACCACAGGCTAAACTTCAAAGAGCACCTAATGTACGCAGGCGAGAGAGCTCCAGGGCAGTAGTGGCACTGTCAAGATGAATGCCAAACGTTGGATGACCCAGTCAGCCAATTAGAAACCTGCTAGCAACGGTAAGCAAGTTGATCCTTATGTACGCATCTCTCATATGGGCACAAGCGACGTACCGGATAATGTACATGAGATGGATGAACTTGGCCCATAGAACCGCATCGTTAGGAGTGTGTTGTGCCTTTTGGACGGTATCCGCGGAGGCAATTAGCGTAATCTCCGGTCAAATACCAATCGATTTGGAAATAAAAAAGTCCGCAGCAACCAGCGAGGCTATACAAGAGGAATGTCAACAGAGATGGAACACCACACCAGAAGGAAGATGAACCCATATGCTGATCCCCAACGTAGGGGAATGGATCAACAAGAAAACACGGAGAAGTAAAGTTCTACATGACACAGTTCCTTTCAGGGCATGGATGCTTTCGGGAATACCTCTACTAATACAAGCACGTAGATGACTCATACTACCCGCACTGTGAAGGCAAAATCCAGAACGCGGAACATGTTTTAATGGAATGCCGGATGTATACGACGGCCAAAAAAAATACTACAGAGAGAAACTGGCGACCAAATGACTCCGAGAGGACTTATAAAATTCATGCTGACGACGAATGAAGCCTGGAACACAGCGAACGGAATCATCACCAGCATGATGCAACAACTATGACTAGAGGAATGAGCAGCAGCGAAAAATGAGGATCCTACAAACACTGGAAGGTAGACAAAGTTACACAAAAACGCCCACATATGCAATGTAACGCAAGTGACATGTGACATGTTAAAGACACACAATGACAAGTGAACACACGCAGTAACAAAAATTGGAATGTGCAAATTGAACTGCAACGCAGCAGAAGCATAAAAAGCAGCAATGGCTCATGCGTGATGAATAGCACATGGCAGCCCCGCAAAGTAATACCTAACGGCTGGGAGAGTGGTAGAAGTGTGCAGGGTGTAGATTAGTACGTAGGCGCATTCCTGGCATCGGTTATTCGGGCATGCTCATAGCCCAGGCTACTAGTATCTTTAGAAGATTACCACATCCCTTGGCGCAACAAAACAAAAAAAAGCCATGCTAATATTCTTTCGTCAAACAAAAATGTTATCTTTTAATGAAGTGAAATATACTTAAAGATTAATGATAATAATAATAATAATACTGGGTGCCTTGAGGTCACAGCAAGAATGCCGCTGATTTCTTACAGACGTCCTGGAGCATGCGTTTAGTCAACCTGCAACCTGGAGAGTCATGCCACACACAATTGTGCTCGTGAGAGACCCAATCGTCAATGGAAGCCCTAACCGAGGACCCAGGGAGACCCAACGCGGGTTCGGGACCTGAGAAACCCTCCTCTGAGCCTTGTCTAGCAATCTCATCGGAGATCTCGTTCCCCAAGATCCCAGTGTGACCTGGGACCCAGATAAGAGACAGAGAATTCAGCCTTGCGACCGAGTTCAAAGAGTTTTTGGTGTCACGAACTATTTTGAAAGTGGTTAAAGGGTTAAGCAAGGCCTTAAGCGCAGCCTGACTGTCACTACAGACACAAATGCTACGTCCCTTCCACCTGTTCTCTACAACATAGTTCATGGCCATTAGGATTGCATAAGTTTCCGCTTGGAAAACAGACGCATATTTGCCTAACTAAAAGTGAAGTCTAATTTTGTCGACTTCCACGAAGACACCAGCGCCAGACCCTTGACTGGTTTTGGAACCATCCGTGAAAATACGACTACATTCCATTCCCGGCTCAGACTCTGACCGAAGCCAGTCCTGGACACAAGGAAAGTTGACTCTGAATTTGCGCATCAGCTGGAGTTCTGGTGTCATTGCATTAGACGGCATATCCATAAGACATGAGTCGTAAGATAAGTGTCGCACAAGGTCACCAACATTCCAGTGTGGAGTGTACCAAAAACCGCCCCGCCTAAGACGATGGATGGCTTTGATGGTGCAACCCTTGATATAAGTATCGAGAGGAGGTAAGTTCAGCAAAGCATCTAGAGCAAAGCAAGGCGTACTCGGGAAAGCTCCCGTGTAGCCGAGACAAGCTGTTTGGAGTTTCGCACAAAAAGCAACCACATATTTACGCGAGAGCCCCTTTCACCAAACAACCGACGCATATGCGAGGAATGGTCTTATCATAGCCGTTTAGATCCAGAGAACCTTATTCGGTGACAAGCCCTAAGTCTTGCCAAAAGCACCCTTACACTGCCAGAAGACTGAGAGCGCCTTGGATGTTTTCGACTCGACGTGTTTAGACTAATGAAGTTTCTTATCTAAAATCACTCCCAGATATTTGGCTTCATTGGAAATGCGAATGGTGACGCCTTTTAGCACTGGCTGAGTCAGACCGGTCAAAATCCTCCTTCTCGTAAAAAGAACAACCTCCGTTTTAAGAGGATTCACCACTCCTAGTACACCATTCATCGATCATGTACAGAGCACAGACCGTCACCAGGCATAGCCCGACAGAAAGTACGGCGACATCATCCGCATATGCCTGAGCGTAGACGTTAGAACTATTTAGACTGTTCAACAGAGAGTCGACCACCATGCACCATAACAATGGAGACAGAACGCCACCTTGCGGACAGCCCCTGTTTACCCCTGTCATAACATCCACTACCAAAGTTCTATTCATTAGCATTGCTTTAATCCACAACACTAATGTTTCATCTACCCCGTGTTGTCTGGCAGAGTCGCACATGCAGTCAAAAGTCGCATTGTCAAAAGCACCCTCAATGTCGATGAAGATACCCATCGCGTATTCTTTCTTATCAAGCGCGCATTCAATTCTGGCCACTAAATTTTGAAGTGCGGTCTCGCAGGATTTCCCACGCTGATGGGCATGCTGCATCTCCGATAGTGAATGCAGCCTCAAAGCAACTTTGCGCACGTGAAATTCTACCAGTCTCTTCATACTTTTCAGTGAGAAGGATGTCAAACTTATAGGTCTGAAACTCTTGGGGAGCGAATAGTCTTCCTTACCAATTTTCGGTATGAAAGCTACTCTGACTGTCCGCCAAGGTGTAGGAATATATGCCAGCGCCAAGCCAGCTGTGTAAATTCTTTTTAGAGTTGGCAATAGCTGATCTATACCCTGTTGCAGCATAGCTGGATATATTCCATCGGTGCCAGGCGATTTGAAACCATCAAAAGATGCCACAGCATATTTGATGGCCTCATCTGTTACCACGGCTGATGCAATATACCAGCTGCGCCGAGTTTTCTGACTTAGATCAAGCTCAACCTGGGTAAGCGGACCAAGCTGCGACTTAGTGGTTATCTAATTGACAAGAAAGTGAGTCTCCAGCAGAAGACGAAAAGTTTTCGCTTTCGTCTCAGTAAACTTGCCATCAGACTTTCTCAGTGACTCCGGTTTGGTCGGCTTGCCCCTTTTGAAAACCTTAACCATCCTGCTGGTTTCACCGAGTGTCTTGATCTTTTCACAACAGTCTCTATAAGAAGCACATTTCGACAACCAAATTAACTTCTTATAGTCTTTTTGGTTCGATCTAAAAATATCCCAGTCACCTTCTAAATTTGTCTCGAGTGACCTATTTAGAAGTTTTCTGGATTCTTCCCTAAGTCGCTGCAGCTCTGGGCTCCACCAGGGAACCGGAGTTCTGCAGGGGGTTTTTGCCAATGGGCACGTCAGTTCAAAACAGCTGGTAAGGACACTAGTCAGGTTTTGAACAGCATCCTCAACCTTTCGTTTCGTTCTAAGTTTAGTTCGAGTTTTGACAGATCTGTCTAGCTCTTCCCTAAACCGCACCCAGTTGGTTTACCTCGGATTCTTCCTCTCCTGCAAAGTTATGGCCTCGCATTCGATTTGGAAAACGATGTATATATGGCCTGACAAGGACCACCCCGGCAGTACCCTCCAGTTAGTAATTGACTTGAAATAGCTATTAGATAAAGTCAAATCAATTACCTCCTGCCACCTTGCCATAACAAAAGTTGGCTGCGAGCCAACATTGTTAATTACCATGCCAGACGATAGTATAAAGTCTGGAGATGGTTTCCTCGTATATTACATTTGCTGCTCCCCCAGACTGTATTCTGAGCATTCGTGTCGCAACATATGACTAGTCCCATCTTCCGAGTGTCACAGTACCTTATGAGTTCGCCAACCGGTGGTGGAGGCATTACCGAATCATAAGGGAAGTAAGCCGACGCAACGACGAAGGTTTTCCAACTTCCGGTCGTTTCGTAGCTTACAGCTGCAGTAACCAGGTCCTGTCCACAGAATTGTCCAAGCTTGGTTACTGAGAGGAAATTCGGCATAACTAGACAAGCTTTCGGTCTTTCAGATCGCTCGTCACATAGCACCGTTACTCCACGAACACCCCCAAAACCACATATGCGCTTGTTCCGCACGTATGGCTCCTGGATAGATGTTATGTGGGGTTTTGTACGCACCACGGAAAGTCTGCTACTTAAGAGAGCGGCAGCAGCCTTTGAGTGGTGGAGGTTTATCTGCGAAAATATTGTAATATTCTTGCTGGGGTTCGTTTAAATAAAACCGTCCTTTGTGTTTTTTAATCGTTTATTTATTATCAAACGCCAACTTTACTTTAACACAATATTCAATCACTTTATTCCTTATTTATTTCAAATTAAACTGTCACTACAATGGTCTAATCTCCCTCTTGTAATCGCTGTATGCACTTATAAACAACTGTGTCGACGATGGTTGTGGTATGGGTATTTATATAAAATTGCAAGGGGTTCTAGAACATGCTATATGTTTCTCCGGGTGAATTGATGATCCTGGAATATTGGGATATTGTGTGGAACAATTGTGGAACGTAAGCACACCAGGTTGGAACGTAAGCTCATCAGGTTGGAATATGTACTACTAGTAGGCAATAAATGTCGTTGCACACGGTACCTGACGATGCACTTGATACTACACTGCCCCCCTCTTAAAATTGTTCGTCCCGAACAAGATCATCCGGATTACTACCATGATAACGATGAAGACGATCCAGGTGGACAATTTTCATCTTGCGTCTTACTCCTCGCTGGATCCGGAAGACGACGTCATTGATGCATGTGACCACTTTATAAAGGCCCTCCCAGTCTTGCTGCAGCTTGGGTGACCTCCCCTTTTGCGGGTGTGGGTTGTACAACCATACTAGGTCTCCCTCGTGGAAGCTGGACGTTGTTGCCTTTGTGTCGTACCTGGTTTTCATGCGGTCACTCGCTATCCTTATCCTCGTCCTGGTCCTCTGATGTATGCCTCGGATCCTTTCCTTGAGGTCTGCCACGTAGTCCTCCTCACATTTGGGCCCGTCGTTAGGGGATCCAAACTTCATCTCACTAGGTAGCCGGACTGCTCGACCAAACAAGACTTAAGATGGAGTATGTCCAGTAGTACTGTGCACTGCATTTCGGTAGGCCATCAAGAAGAGAGGAATTTGTCGATCCCAATCACGCTGGTGGTCTTCTACGACCTTGGAGAGATGTTCGTTTAAGGTTCTGTTGAAGCGCTCTACCATCTCGTCGGATTGCGGATGAAGCGGGGTCGTTCTCGTCTTTTTGATTCCTAGTTGTTGACATACCTCTTGGAATATCTTCCATTCAAAGATTCGTCCCTGGTCAGAATGCAGTTCCATGGGCACGCCGAATCTGCTCACCCAGTTGTTGACGATCTGTTCCACGATGGTCTTCGCTTCCTGGTTAGGAATGGCGAACGCTTACGGCCATTTGCTGAAGTAGTCCATAACGACTAGGATGTAACGGTTGCCATTGTCGGTTTCTGGAAATGGACCAGCGATGTCAGCGGCAATCCATTCAAAGGGTGCGCCCGCGTTGTACTGGTGCATCTTGCCTCGCGTTTTCGTTCTGGGTCCCTTGCTGGCGGCACACACGACGCATTTTCGGCACCAATTCTTTACGTCTTCCCTTGTGCTGAGCCAATAGAAACGTTCTCGCACCTTCTCTAGCGTCTTGTTTGCACCCAAATGATGCTCCATCATGCATCTCCCGTAGCACCTCGTGTACTTTTGATCGCGGCAAGACAAGCTGCATTATGAAATCTTTCCCGTCCAGCCTTTCCCATTTCCTTTTCAGAACACCATCTTGCACATGAAGGGAGTCCCACTGAGCCCAGTATGCCTTGAGAGTGGGGCTCCTGTCCGAGATATCTTGTCCATTTGCCTTTTCCATAAACTCCTTCCACGCTAATATCGGCTCGATGTCTGGGTCTTCTTTTTGAGCGTTGCGGATTTCTTCAGCACTCCAGCCGGCGATAGGCTCAGCTCTTACCCTTTGGATGGAAAGAAGGTTCTTCTCTTCCTGCCGCACACAATGCTTGCAGTCGCTCTTACACGGTCGCCGGGATAAGGCATCTGCATTAGAATGAAGTTTCCCTTTACGATGCTGTATTTCATAATCGTACTTCTGCAGCCGGCCAATCCATCTTGCGACCTGGCCCTCTGGATTCTTGAACTGCAGCAGCCATCTTAGAGCTGCGTGGTCTGTGCGCAAAAGGAACTTTTGCCCGTAGAGGTATTTATGGAAATGTTTTGTCACCAGAAGCAGCGCCAGAAGTTCTCGCCTGGTCACGCAGTAGTTCCTTTCCGGCTTGGAGAGCACTTTGCTGAAGTATGCGACTACCTTCTCTTGGCCGTTGTGTACCTGCGAAAGAACCGCTCCGACACCGACGTTACTTGCATCTGCAATCCACGATGAACATTTCTCCGGAAATGGGATATGCTAGTGTTGGTGCTTCGCATAGTTGTTGCTTAAGGTTCTTGAAGCTTTTGTCGCACTCACCTGACCACTTGAATTGCCTTCCTTTTTCTGTCAGTTGGTGCAGGCTCTTCGCGATTCCGGCAAAGTCCTTTACGAATCGTCGGTAGTACGCAGCGAGACCCAAAAAGCTCCTGAGTTGGTGTTTGTCTTTTGGAACTGGCCAGTTTTTCACAGCTTCCACCTTGTCTGGATCTGTTCGCACTCCTTCTGATGAGATAACGTGGCCACGGAACTTTACTTCGGATCTGAAGAGGTCACATTTCTTTGGGTTCAGTTTCAGGTGAGCGCTTCGAAGCCGTTCTAGCACATTCTTCAGGTTGTCGCGATGTTCCTCGAATGTTTTTCCTATCACGATCACATCGTCTAGATACATCAAGCAAGTTTTACAGGTCAATCCACGCAGGACGTGTTCCATTAGGCGCTCAAAAGTTGCCGGGCCGTTGCACAATCCAAATGGCATTACTGTAAACTGCCACAGCCCATTTCCTGCAGTGAACGCAGTTTTCTCTCGGTCCTTTGGATCGATCTGTACCTGCCAGTAACCGCTCTTTAAGTCAAGGGTGGAAAACCATCGAGCTCCTGAGAGTGTGTCTAATGTGTCATCGATCCGTGGCAGAGGGTAGCTATCCTTTTTGGTGACATCATTAAGTCTCCGATAGTCCACGCAGAATCGAGTGCTGCCGTCTTTCTTCTTAACCAGTACAACAGGTGAGGCCCACGGACTCTTAGAACTTTCGATGAGCCCTTCCTTCTCCATCATTGACACCATATTCGCAAGTCGTCTGGCAGGCTGGTGAATTGGTCTGGCATCCCCAGTGTCTATGTGAGGCAAATCCTGTGAGGCAAATATATCAGCGTACTCACCGATTAGATTTTCTGCCATGGCTCGCTGATCCTGATCCAGTTCGCAGTGCTTCAGGATCCTGTCCCTTACTTCGGCCAACCTGGCTGATGAAACGGGCCTCGCAGATTCCTTTTCGGTTATTGTTGAAATTGAACATATCGGCGCGCATTTACCAATAACCTCCCCTTGTTTTAGTTTGACGATGTGGCTCTTTAAGTTCATGAGTCTTGCTGGGACCAGGCTGTTCTTTGGCTCCACTAAAACTTTTCCCACGATGTAGTTTGGGGAATTCCTTCCTAAATCTGGCTCCAATAGGTAGAATCGGTGGCTCCCAGGATCACCCTCTAGTTTTGTCCAAATTATAGTCTCGGAAGATGGTGGTAAGACTTCGTCCTTGCTGAGTATTGTCCTTAAATGTGCTGCATTCTCGTTCCCGTACACCATTGGAATCTCTACGTTCCGGTACCGCAGAACTTGCATCCCGATGTCGATGATTACGTCATGTCCTTTCATGAAGTCCACTCCGATGATGCATTCATCACATATGTCGGCCACCAGAAACGCATGGGAAAAGGCCAACCCTGCTAGTTGTAACGTGAGGCGAACTTCTCCGTATACTTTCGCCGATTCCCCTGTCGCAGTTCTAAGACAGTAGCAGCTGGTGTTATGCAGCCAAGACTTCCGGACGAGATCTCTTCTTACAATGAAAGCCGTGGCGCCGGTATCGATAGTAGCCACGCACTTGTTTTTGCCGATGAATGCTTCCACTGTTAGACTCGATTCCATTAGCCAACTTTTGCCCCGCGAAGCTGGCTCTTAGGCCTTTCCCGACTTCTGGTTTCGAGGAGCCTGGCCAAAAGGATGGATGTTGTCCCTGTAGGATGGTTCTTCGTTGGGTCGCCTATTCGCACAATGTGGACAGTTTCCGCGTCTGGGTGGATTTCTGCATTGCCGTTGTAGGTGTCCTATTTTGTTGCAGTTCCAGCAACGAATTTGTCCTCCGCGAGCGTTGTTTCGGTCTTCGACGTCCATCCTCTGGCAAGAGCATTCGATGGCGGCTACTTCCCTCACACGGTGGATTCCCTGACAGGCCTGGTCCGCGGCCTCCATTGTCAGAGCAGACGCCAAAGCTTCGGCGAGCGTTTTCTTTTCAGCCATTCTTACCGCCATTTGTAGTTTCGCATCAGCTATGGCATGGGAGAACGCTTCGGTTGCCATCTTGTTAATGATCTCCTCACCTGCGTTTGGATAGGACAAATGTGCCAGTCGCTCGATGTCTGCTTGTAACTGCTGGAGCGTCTCACCCTTCATCTGGGACCTTCTGCGCAACTGGACCCTATATACTTGCTGCATGTGGTCGTCCCCAAATCGCATCTCAATGGCTTTCACCAGACTGTTGTAGTTGCGTTGTTTGTCCTCGGGAATAGTTTGTAATAGCTCTGCAGCTGATTCTCTAAGCGCAAGCGTGAGGGCGATGGACCTCTTTTCATCATCCCAGTTGTTCGTCATCGCCGCAGCTTCAGACTGCCTCTTATATATCGGCCATGATGTTTGACCATCGAAGACAGGAGGCTGCATCTCTTTTTTTCTCGGGCAGTCGGTTGAATACTCCCGAACTTTCTGTTTCTTCACGTGTTCGAGTTCCTTTGCCAAATTCTCGAATCTTCCTTCAACAGCCTCGATTTTTGTTTGAACATTCTCGAATTTTGTTTCACCGTTCTCGATCTAAGCCTGTACGTTTTCGAATTGTCCTTCAATTGTTCCGAGTTTAGCGTCTAGAGAATTCCTCTGTTCAGCCAAGGAATTTTCTAGTATCTCGAACTTCTTGTTTTGCACATCCAGCTTAGCATCTAGCGAATTCTTTTGTTCAGTCAAGGAATTTTCTAGCTTCTCGAATTTTTCATTTTGAGAATTCTTTTGCTCATCGAAAGAATTATCTATCTTCTCGAATTTTGTATTCTGATCGTCGAATTTTTCAGATAGCAATTTCATTAAAGCCGACATGTCACTCGTCGTACTTACTTGTTCTTCTTCGACGTCAGACAAAGCTGTTTCAGGATTTGTACCCTCGTCCGTCATTATTTTCCGCAACTTAATAATCAATTCTCTCTTCGTACCAGTCGTAGGCTGATCCCACTGGCTCAGTGCTTCCTTTAGTTGCACCAATGACAAATCTTCTAGCATTTCCGAACCATTTTTTTTTTTTTTTTGTCACTTACGCAATAAGCAATACACAGAATTTGTCTTATTCCACTTTTCTGACACCAATGTAATATTCTTGCTTGGGTTCGTTTAAATAAAACGGTCTTTTGTGTATTTTAATCGTTTATTTATTATCAAACACCAACTTTACTTCAACACAATATTCAATCACTTTATTCTTTATTTATTTCAAATTAAACTGTCGCTACAATGGTCTAATCTCCCTCTTGTAATCGCTGTATGCACTTATAAACAACTGTGTCGACGATGCTTGTGGTATGGGTATTTATATAAAATTGCAAGGTGTTCTAGAACATGCTATATGTTTCCCCGGGTGAATTAATGATCCTGGAATATTGGGATATTGTGTGGAACAATTGTGGAACGCAAGCACACCAAGTTGGAACGTAAGCACATCAGGTTGGAATATTTACTACTAGCAGACAATAGATGTCGTTGCACACAGTACCTTGTGGCGTGCCTGACGGCTGTCAAAGTTGAAAAGAACAATTGCTAATATCTTCCTCTCGCTCAGTTGGAGAGACAGCCAATTTAAAAAGATATTGGGCAACGTTCATTAACCACTTGAATTTCTCTAGCGGGCATGCACAGACATGCAATTTTTGTACTTACACTGTTTAAGAATTTTTATGTTAATAAATATCGTTTGTTTGGAAAAGTATTAAGAGTTCTTAGTAGTGGTAGAATATTCTGTGGGAAACGCCACTAAGGCACCCCATAATTGGTGACCCCGAACGGGAAAGAAATTTCAAAAGTTCTACTGACGAGAATTTGCGTCGCAAATTTTATGACCGACGCTTCTCGAAAGCTAGAGGAGTCGCAACCTGTGCGAGTTGCAACACGAGCCGCAACCAGGGAGATGGAAGAGGAGTTAAAGAAGCAGATAGACGCGCTGAGGGAGGAAGTGCTTCGGCTTAAAAGAGAGCAACAAGAAGTCCCACTTCTAAACTTGCCACCAGGTGACCCACCCTTAACCACTCCAACCAACACAGCTTCTTTGGTTTCCAGGTTCAACAAAATCCATATTCCGAAGTTCAACAAGTCAAATCCAAGCCTGTGGTTTGCCCAGATTGAACGGTCTTTTCGGATTGGTGACATCACTGATGACTCGGACAAATAAAACTCGTGATAGTGGGAAAAAAACCATCAGAAATACTCGATTTCATCAAGAGGTTAGCACCAGATCCCTGCAGTGATAAAATTATTAAATCACTCTTTCTGGGAAAGATGCCAGATACAATCAGGACACATCTGTCTCTGTGGGAAGAAGAGACCGTGGAGAAGCTGGCTAAGACGGCGGATAGACTAACAGAGGTAAACAAAAGCTTGGCAATCGCATCTGTTACACCGAACAGCCTGCCATCAACTTCTGTCGCTGCTCTTTCTCAAGATTCGACAACTCTCGCTGATATCTGCCGATCAATCAAATCGCTCGCTAAGAAGGTAGATCAACTACAAATTGATAGGGCAACGGACAAGAGCAGAGGCAGAAGCAACAACAGGAAGCGGTCACGAAGTCAGTCGAGGAAGAGAGAGGTTTTATGCTTCTACCACAAGAAGTTCGGAATTCAGGCGAAGAACTGTCAACCCGGTTGTCCCGGTATCGCCTCAAGCATTTCCGAAGAAAAAAACTAGCGGTGCTGTCGTCAGTCGTCAGTCCGTGTGCTTGGCGGCAGCAACACACCATCATCAATCGCCGTCATCGAAAGTCGTCTTCACATCCTAGACAAAACACAAAACATACGATTTCTCATCGACTCTGGATCCGTGGTGTCAGCTGTTCCAAAGCATTTGGTCAAACATAAACTGCGGAGCGGGAAACTTCGTCTATACGCGGCTAATCAGACGCCTATAGAAACATTTGGTGAGCATATCGTCCAATTAGATCTTGGTTTACGCAGAGATTTTAGGTGGTCTTTTTTGATTGCAGACGTTCAAATTCCCATCATCGGCGCCGACTTCTTGGCACATTTCAACTTACTAGTTGACTTGAAGGGTAAAGACTCATCGATTCTAAAACGTCGCTCACTACTAGGGGAGAGCTGTAACAAGCGAAGTTCTATGGCATCTCTACCCTTAACGCCTTTCAAAATCAGCCCAACTCCACCGAGTTCTGTAAACTGCTGTCAGAATTCGTAAACATCACCGCACCTCACGTCAATCGAGTTCACAACAGCGTCAAGGTATCTGTCAATCACCAAATCGAGACCACCGGTCAACCTGTGGCAGAGCGACCTCGAAGATTATCCGGAGACAAACTTGCCGCCGCAAAAGCTGAAGTCAACTATCTTCTTAAAGTCGGCATCTGTCGTCCTTCAAAAAGCAACTGGGCAAGTCCATTACATATGGTTAACAAAAAAGACAGGCAGTTGGCGTGCGTGTGGCGACTACCGTAAGCTAAATGCCCAAACTGTTCCAGATCGGTACCCGATTGCACATATTCAGGATTTTGCGGAAAGATTGCATGGAAAAACTGTTTTCACCACCATCGATCTCACCAAAGCCTACCATCAGATTCCAATGGCAGAAGAAGACATTAAGAAGACAGCCATTTGCACACCGTTTGGACTTATAGAATACCTCTACATGCCTTTTGGTTTGCGAAATGCCTCCCAGACCTTCCAACGCTTCATGGACTCCATATTCAGGGACCTTGATTTTGTTTTTTGCTATATTGACGACATCGTCATCATGTCCGACAACATAGAACAGCATCTGCAGCACGTGCGCACAGTGCTTCAAAAACTCCAACAAAATGCCCTGACCATCAACCTAAACAAATGTGTCTTTGGAAGCAGCAAGGTCGAATTTCTGGGATACACCATCACCGCAGGGGGCTGCAAACCACCAAAGAAGCGAGTAGAGGCAATTCTAAGCTACAAGAAACCCGAAACAATCTGCGAACTTCGTCGATTTATTGGAGTCCTAAATTACTACCGGCGATGCATTCCACATGCAGCTCATTTTCAAGCGCCGTTGAATGACTTCCTACGGGAATCGAAGAAAAACGACAAAAGGAAAGTGCCTTGGACGACCGAGACGGAAGCAGTTTTCGAGGCCTGTAAAACAAGCATTAGTGACACAGTACTTTTGGCGTTCCCGGACAAAAACTCCCAGTTAGCTCTTGTCACCGACGCCTCAGATGTTGCCGTTGGAGCCGCTTTGGAGCAGAAAGTTGAAGACACCTGGAAGCCACTTGGATTTTTCTCCCTTAAGTTATCACAGACCGAGCGCAACTACAGTACGAATGATCGCGAACTACTGGCGATATATGAAGCGATAAAGTTTTTCAAACATCTTCTGGAAGCAAGGCACTTCATCATCCGGACAGACCACAAACCATTGGTCTACGCTTTCTCGCAGAAGCTAGAGAAAGCCTCGCCGAGACAATTAAGGCACCTGGATTATATCTCGCAGTTCACAACCGAGATAATCCACGTAGCTGGATCTGATAACACCGTTGCTGATGCCTTGTCACAAATCAGTGCCATAAACATGCCAACATCTCTCCTCATACACGATTTACTTGCTGCCCAGATCACAGACGAGGAGCTGAAAGACCAACTTAGTGGAAAAAACTCTTTAAAACTATGAAAAGTATTTTTGGAACCTGAAGTCGAAATTTATTGTGACATTTCTACCGGATATCTCCGACCTTACGTCCCACAGAAGCTTCGACGACAAGTTTTCGCATCGGTTCACGGCCCTTCACATCCCAGTGGTCGTGCAACACTTCAGCAGCTGAGAAAAAAATACGTGTGGCCTGGAATCAGAAAGGATTGTCTTCAATGGACACGTTCTTGTCTTCCTTGCCAACGATCCAAAGTACACAGACACAACCAGTTGAATCCACTGAAGATCGACGTTCCAGACAATCGTTTTGACCACATCCACCTAGACATTGTCATCATGCCGTTAATCAGAGGTTATCGCTACTGCCTCACGATGATTGACAGGTTTTCTCGTTGGCCCGAAGCAGTACCATTATCAGAGATATCGGCGGATGCAGTTGCTACAGCGTTCTGGACCCATTGGATTTCTCGCTTTGGTTGCCCCAAAACCATCACGACCGACCAGGGCTCACAGTTTGAGTCTGCACTATTCAAAGCATTGACCAACTTAACTGGAACAACTCGTTGCCGTACAACTGCCTACCATCCACAGGCAAATGGACTCGTCGAGCGTTGGCACAGGTCCTTTAAAGCTGCATTGATGTGTCATTCCAACGAACCTTGGCCCGACCTGCTGCCCACGGTTCTCCTAGGTCTCCGGACGTGCTTCAAAGAGGATTTGCGAACTACTGCAGCCGAGTTGGTTTACGGCACAAACATTCGACTGCCAAACGAATTTTTTACCGATGAAGATGCTCCGCCAGATCCGCAGGTCTTTATGGAGAAATTTCGAGAACATATGCGCATGCTACGCCCAACTAAAGTTCATCATCACGCTAAAAAAAAGATGTTTCTACTAAAAAACATCAACGACTGCTCTCACGTTCTTCTCCGCACCGAAGCTGTAAAGGAACCCTTGGAACCACCACACACAGGACCGCATCCAGTTCTTAAACGTTTATCGGATCGCGTTTTCACCATAAAGATTGGCGATAAGGAATCTAATGTTTCCGTGGAACGACTCAAGCCCGTTTTCGTTACAAAAGACGACGAACCAGTCTCAAACCAATCTGTTTCGGAAAATTCGCCAGCTGTTCAGACCAGAACATACAGCAATAGAAGAGTGACGTTTGCTTCTCCTACGAACAGCAATATTAGAGGGGGAGTGAATGTGGCGTGCCCGAACGCTGTCAAAGTTGAAAAGAACAATTGCTAATATCTTCCTCTCGCTCAGTTGGAGAGAGACAGCCAATTTAAAAAGATATTGGCCAACGTTCATTAACCACTTGAATTTCTCTAGCGGGCATGCACAGACATGCAATTTTTGTACTTACACTATTTAAGAATTTTTATGTTAATAAATATCGTTTGTTTGGAAAGTATTAAGAGTTCTTAGTAGTGGTAGAATATTCTGTGGGAAACGCCAGTAAGGCACCCCATAACCTGACGATGTACTTGATACTACAATATCAAAGATATAGTTGGAATTTTATTAGCAGAAGGGCGCGCACCAGGTGTGCACATGCTACCGGCGAGGCGAACGCCCCTACCCGTGGCTTTGCCTGCATCTGCCATTTTCTGTCCGCTAGTGCTGGGAGCTTTGGGGGTAACAGCACCAGCATCCACCAGATTTTGTGCGCAGATAACGCCACCGGTAAGAGTGTGCCCGGCAGAAGAGCGCGCATCAGATGCGCACACGCTTCCACCCAGAAGAGCAGGCGAAACTTACTCCGTCAGATTGGACCTGTTCGAGCCGACCGAAAAGGAGCCAGCGTTAGGCCTGAGGGATTGATCGACTCCAGCTGGAGTACTTTCTGTCGACCTAGGCCTCTTTCCTGTCGCTACTGAAGGATGACTGCTTTCGGCGCTTGCGCCTTCAGCTGACTCTACAGCCTCTTTGCACCGCGCCATCTCCGCCTTCCTTCTTCTTCTTTTCAGCTGACTCTTAGTCAGGAGCCCATCGGAGTACGCCGCTTCAGGAGCTCGTTCACCGTCACCGTCACCGACACAACTTCGACCAGCTACCCTTCTATTAAGACAGAGATTAAACGTTCCAGCCGAAGCCTTTCCGCCACTTTCTTTGCCATTCCAGCCCAGTCTACCAAACGAGTCAGAGACAGAGCTGCAGGAGTCTTCTAAAACAAGCGTCGCTACTACTTCGATTCAACGCCAAAGGTGGGGAGTAAAAGTATCGTGGTTGGGACCTCCAAAATCCTCTCCCCGGCCGTAGTCAAAAATACCACGGGTGGATTATCGTTTTCACGAGTACCACCTGGAGTAGATACCGTAAATGTTTCTTCCATCATACTGTCAACAGGTTTTGCGTCACAGTCAAGACGTCTTCAGCCTTTAGTTCGATGTCTCACCTGGGATCCTTTCGGACCCTTAGGGTCATTGACTCTTAAGCCGTTCCGCCACGTCAAGGCACCTGAAGAATGGGAACAGAACCATTTATTTAATTTAACTATGATAATGGCGTCACTAGTGTTTTTGTGTTTAGGCCTAGTGCGAAATATTCAACGGAGAACTTGTGGTCTAATGAGTGGCAAAGAGTGCTAAACATTTGATGAAGATTTTCGCCAGATACAAATGAAATTCCGACAAGGATAGCATCGTTAGCTAGGCTCTTTTGATTTTGGTCATTAATCTGCGATTTAGGGCAAGCAACTTCGGCCCTTAATTTATGTACTTTGCTCGCGCATCTTTCAAGAACCTTGACCCTCTCACTGAGAGCGAATATCTCGTCTCTTATTTGTTGGTAGCTGTTTGCCATTTTGGGCTGGTCAAACGGTAGTGCATGCGATCATATGAAAACACAAGCGTTTTCACTCAGCTGAGGCCTACCAACTCCTACTCTCAACCTCCACGCGGTGACATCCGGGTGCCTAGTACCTAAATCCAAGAAATGGGTAACCAACCCCGTTTGGCGGATTCTTGGTGGCAGCAGATGAGAGAGGGGGGAAGAGTGCTTTTCTCACTAGAGCACTTCTTCCTGTTCCAGGCGGCAGCGGACGAATTCCCTAGACGGAGTCAACGGTGGCGTCTATAGTTCCAGTTAGGTTGAACTTAGTGAATACCTTGCGCGAGCTGCTTCGACGTATTCGGATCACAGGTCGGTAAGGAATTTCCAATGTTGGTCAGGACATTGGAATAGAGATGGTGGCGGAGGAGCCCTTAATGGGCCAACGGCAGCGCTCATACTCCCGTAGTGGACTACTGGCACCGGTGTACCCGGCCCCTCGTCCTAGGGGAATAATTAAGGAACTGGCCCTCCAGGTTGGGGGTTGTGCCGTCGGGGTAACTTCCCTACCACGTAAAAAACGCATGGTTCCGAAACAACCAAAAGCCTCGGATAAGGATGACTCAACTAATGACGACCCCAGCAAACGAAATAAGGACAACGACCTTCGGATCTGTACGTGGAATCTTCTGTACCTTTACAGACCACGTGCAGCCGAACAACTAGCAGAGGCCCTAGACTGCTATAAAGCAGATATTACCGCCATCCAGGAAGTGCGATGGGATGGGCCGGGCAAAAAGAGGATGAAAAACTGTGACATCTACTACGGTGATTGCTACAGAGGCAACAGGCAACGCTTATTCGGATGCGGATTTGTCATACGCGGCAGACTTAGGCAAGAAGTCTTAAGCTTCCGACACGTGAGCGAGTGTATTATGACTATCCGGATCAAGGCTAAATTCGCTAACATAAGCCTAATATGTGTTCATGCCCCCACAGAAGAAAAGGACCCTGCCACCAAAGAATGTTTCTACGAGCTCCTCGACAAAACATACGAGCAATGTCCTAAATACGACGTTAAAATCGTATTGGGCGATTTTAACGCCAAAATAGGGAAGGAGGACGTCTTTGGTAGGGCAGTCGGTAAGCATAGCCTACACGACACCACGTCTGATAACGGACTAAGGCTAATTGATTTCGCTGTGGAGCGAAATGTCACACGACACCACGTCTGATAACGGACTAAGGCTAATTGATTTCGCTGTGGAGCGAAATGTCACCATAGCAAGCACATGGTTTCCTCATCTCGATATTCATAAGCAGACATGGCGGTCTAATGATCATGTCACGATCAACCAAATTGATCATATTGCGATCGACGCAAGGCATGCCTCCAGTATTCTGGATGTCCGGACCTTCCGAGCGGCCATCATAGACTCGGATCATTACCTTGTTGTAGCCAAGGTACGAATGCGGATATCCCAATCTGAGCAACAAAGAAGAATTACTGTGAGAAAATTTAACGTCGAAAAGCTACAATCGCAAGAGACCGCCAGACTCTTCGCTGAACGCGTATCCCGAAATCTCTCAATCACCCCTTTGCCGCCAGCATCAAGTACCGAAGACCAGTGGCAACGCTGCCAACATGCCATCAGAAACGCCACGACTGATGTGCTGGGTCTCGCTCGCCCACCACCGCGAAACCCCTGGTTTGACGAAGAATGCCGGCGAGTGCATGCAGCAAAACAAGCGGTGCTGCAAAGGAAGACGAGAGCTGCTCGTGAGCTCTACGAGCAAAAGAGACGGGAAGAACATCGGCTTCTCCAAAAGAAGAAGAAAGAGCATGAGAAGCGCGCGTTTGAGAATATCGAGAGTCTATACTCCAGGAACAATGTACGGAAGTTTTACCAAAAGGTAAAAAGAACGTGCTAGAGAAGTAATACCCGTACAGAAACCTGTAGAGATGAAAATGGAAACCTCGTAGTAGAATCACAGTCGGTGCTGAGAATATGGAAAAACCACTTCTGCAGACTGTATAACGGCGACGAAGACCAACATCCCGCTGTCAGGCAGAATGAACCATTCAACATAGACGATGATAGTCAAAATTTCCGTCCACCTGACCAAAACGAAGTGAGCATAGCAATATCCAAGCTAAAATCGAACAAGGCTGCTGGACCTGACGGCTTACCGGCCGAACTTTTCAAGGCAGCTGGTGATGAATTGGTAGAGTGCATACACCAACTTATTTCTAATATTTGGTCAGATGAGTGTATGCCTGATGAATGGAATCTCAGCATCGTTTGCCCGATCCACAAGAAAGGAGACCCCCTCAACTGCGCCAATTATAGAGGCATCAGTCTCCTCAACATCGCATACAAGATCTTTTCTGCGATATTGTGTGAACGCCTGAAACCTTTTATCAACAGCCTGATTGGACCCTATCAGTGCGGTTTCAGGCCAGGAAAGTCCACCATCGATCAAATCTTCACACTTCGGCAGATCCTGGAGAAAACCCAAGAATTCCAAATCGATACTCACCACCTCTTTATCGCCTATGACAGCATCTATAGAGAAGAGCTTTATAGAGCCATGTCTGGTTTTGACATCCCTGCCAAACTTGTCCGAGAACGCTCGCTGCTCCATCGAGGTCGGTAATGACCTCACCGAGACCTTTGATGTCAAAAAAGGCTTTAGACAAGGTGACGTGCTGTCATGTGACTTCTTCAATATCATACGTGAACGGATTGTGCGGATTTCAAGCCAACACCGGAGGCACAATCTATTACAAATCTGTACAACTGCTTGCATACGCCGACGATATAGACATTATCGGAAGAACTCAGCGGGCTGTCACCGGTGCATTTGCAAGCATTGAGGCGGAAGCGGCCAAAATGGGTTTAGCGATAAACGAGGGCAAAACCAAGTATATGCTGTCAACAAGAAGGGAAAACCAACACCGACGAATTGGACAAAACGTCACAGTGGGCAGCTATAACTTCGAGATAGTAAGGGACTTTGTCTACCTTGGCTCTGCTATAAACTCTGAGAACAACATCAGCGCAGAAATCAAGCAAAGAATAACTCTTGCCAATCGCTGTTTTTTGGGCTTATAAGGCAATTCAACAGTAAAGCCCTATCTCGAACAACTAAGGAGACTCTGTATAAGACCTTGATTATCCCAGTCCTGCTTTACGGCGCTGAAATATGGACTTTATTAAAAGAGGATGAAGATATCCTTGGTCGCTTAGAGAGAAAAATCCTTCGTAAGATTTTCGGTCCCGTTTGCTTTGACGGGTTTTGGAGGAAAAGATTCAATCACGAACTATACGAGCTGTACAGCGACATCGACCTAGTCAAAAAACTGCGTATTGGACGTCTGAGATGGCTAGGACATGTAGAGCGAATGGACACCAACGCTCCGGCCCGCAGAGTCTTCGAATCTAACCCCGAGGGACGACGCAGTAGAGGGAATCATCGCCGTAGGTGGCGCGCACAAGTTCAAGGGGACCTCGACCAACTTGGAGTGCGCAACTGGAGGCAATTAGCTAAAGACCGAGCTAAATGGGGAGGCTTGTTGGTTGAGGCCCAGGTTCACCCCGAACTGTAGCGCCACCTAAGTAAGTAAGTGTTTGCCATTTTTTCTACAATTTTTTTTTTTCAATTTTTGCCGAGATATTTTCTTCCAAGAATGATAATCTCTTGTGAATAGACTCACTTTCGTCTTTGTTTTCCTTCCATAAGAGAGACAAATCACTTTTCGAATTTTTTGCTTAAAGTGAGTTCGTTGCCGGAGATTTGAAAGGAACATTTTTAATATGAGATCTCACAATTGCGGGGGATGCCATTTTTACCGGAACCCGAATAATTCAGTTCTTTTAAGGAATTTTTAAACGACTTTATGATCGAAATGACACCACATACGTAATGAAAATCGTAAAATTTTAACTAAGCCGATATTTACAATTGTTGACAAAGGCTTTAGAGCCGAAATTAGTTTAAGTTGGGTGAAAAAACCGTGTGAATCCAAAAAATGATACTGCCACATAAAAAACACGTCTGCTGCCCAACTGACATTCTCCCAAATTTTAAAATGTGGCCTTATGTCACTGCACCTCGCCAGACATGGCACTTCCCATAGAATTCTAGTGAAATGGTGTGTTTCTTACCTTCCTACGTGAATAAATTAGCTTAAGCAATTAGTAAAACCAATCGCTTATGGTATGGTATGAGGTACAAAATCAGCGGATAATTTTGGCTTTTTTTTTTATGCCTACAGGCTTTAGGACAGCAGTAATTCGATTCTCCTTATGAAAGCAATAATCACAGCTGCGGAGGAGTTCCTTAAGTCTGCTGGAGATATGATCTCTTTAAGGAAAAAGCTTTTCTTAATCCTACACACAGCCGAACACATATTATATGTGATGTGTATGTGAGAGATCAGTGCTTTCAGCCCCGCTTGACTGTCTGTGAGCATGTGGATGGTGGCACCTTTGACGCCTAAGTACTGGTTTACTCAATACCGCAAACCTCGGCCTGGAAAAGTTTATCTTAATGAAATTTTCATACGTATTTAACAGAATTGTAAACTTTAAATACACCAAAATGGCAGCTTTGGACCCAGTTACTGCTCATAGAAGGACTAAGATAACTCTATGCATTAGCAATTTAAAAAAAAATTACAAAATTACAGCAACAAGTAATTACGCATAATTACAATAATAAGGGTATTACTCGTACCACGGTGCAAAGGAGAATCTATACAGAGTTATTGTTTAGAATATTTGAGAAACAATATTTCTAAATTGTAGTTTGTATCTAATCAAATTGCTAACTTACTCTACTTTTTACATTATTTCGCGTGTCCGCACACCATACGCGATTTTAGATGGAAACCGTTCTGAATATAAAAGCAGCCTTCATTCGGATCCCAACTCTCACTGTGATTTGCATTTAGTAATGGATTACTTATACTACCTTATTTTCGCGTTAGTTTCGACTCTAATCCTCTTCACGCGGCAAAGAAATTCCTACTGGAAGCAAAAGAATGTGCCTTATGTCGCGCCTGTCTTCCTACTGGGAAATCTTAATGGGCTCAAAGGTTACATGATGCTCGAGAAAGTCAATAATCTCTACACAAAATTTAAATACACATCACCAATCGCTGGACTATATCTTTTCATCAAACCGGCAGTAGTCGTTTTTGACTTAGATCTAATCAAATCAATTCTTATTAAGGATTTTCCCATCTTCACTGATCGTTTGATTTTGTCGAACGCGCATGATCCCTTCTTAAGTAACCTCTTTCGTTTAACTGGCAACAAGTGGAGGATAATGAGAACGAAGCTTACGCCAACCTTCACATCTAGTAAGATGAAATTAATGTTTCCAACTGTAATGGCAGTGGCCACCGAATTGGAAGCCGCTATAAGGTCTCAATTGGATAAATCAGACATTGTGGAGTTGTATGGATTTTTAGCAAGATTCACCAGTGATGTTATTGGAACTTGTGCCTTTGGAATCGATTGTAACAGTTTGAAAGATCCTGATGCCGAGTTCCTTAGTTATGGTCGAAGAGTCATGGAGAAACCTAACAAGCCATTATTAAGACATTTCTTAGATGCGTATAGTGAGGTGGCGGCTAAGTTACCCTTTAGATTAGTGGAGCAGCATGTAGCAAATTTCTAGATGAGGGTATTTAGAGAGACGCTTGCCGTGAGGGAAGCCAACAATATACAGAGAAATGATTTCATGAATCTCCTCATTGAACTAAAAAACCAGAAGAGTTCTGATGGTGGTTTAACAATTGAAGATATCGTAGCCCAGGCGTTTGTCTTCTTCATTTCTGGTTACGAAACGTCAGCTAGTAACATGTCATTTACTTTATTTGAGTTGGCCAAACAACCTGCAATATAGGACAAGGTACGAGAGGAGATACTTCGGGTACTAAAAAATCACAGCAATGAAATATCGTATGAGGCACTATCAGAGATGACTTACCTTAGTCAATGCATTAATGGTGAGTAGAAAGAGAAAAATGTTTCCAATAACACTGCGATTGTATGATCTTTCCAGAAAGCATGCGAATCTACCCTGCCGCAATTTACATGACACGCAAAGCAAATGAGGACTATCCCATTTCCAACACTAAAGTTGTAATAGAGAAAGGAACACCCGTCATAATTCCAGTGTGGTCAATTCACCACGACCCAAAAATCTACCCAAATCCCACGAAATATGATCCAAATAGGTTCAGCGTAGACAATGTGCAAGCTCGTGACGCAATATTATTCCTTAGATTTGGAGATGGGCCAAGAAATTGTATTGGACTTCGATTTGCTAGCATGGAAGTACGAATTGGACTGATAACACTATTGAGGTCATTCAAGTTCTGCATGTCAAAGAAAACTCCTCAAGAGATCGCACTGAATCCAAAAACTTTGGTGAGCATGCCGAGAGATGGGCTTTGGTTGAAGGTTGAGGCAATTTAAATTGGAATAAATTGAGGTTTGCTGGCGAGTGTGAATGAGTGTGTACGAATAAGTTTTAGAAGGATGATGCTGATAGAAAAACTATTTAAGGAAAATTGTCTCAAAAAGAAAAAGAAAATGAAAGTTTCTTTGTGAATTCCTGAAAGGATGTCGAGAGGAAAATTATGAATTGTGTTGCCAACAGTTTCAGAAACTTTAGCTAGAGATTTGAAGAAAATGTTGTTTTTTTAAATTCATAATAATTTTCTTCATTGAAAAAAACTTATACTTAAAAAAAAGTAAAAAAAAATATAACCGACAGTTTCGAAATCTGTCACAATAGTGACTTTTTTTGTCCCTTGCCAATGAAAATAAAGAGGAAAACATTTTATTTATAATACCTTAATCTTAATTTTTGTAAATGTTGTTGCAGCGCATAATCACTGCATCAAGTTATTCTATTGTAGCACGAGGAAAGGAAGATGGAACATTACTTCATAAAAAAATATGTATATTCGGCGGTGATATTTTCTTATTTTGCCTAGGGGGTAGTGGAAAAAATACGCACGAGAAAAATTCTCGCTCTGTTACAAGTAGTGTGAGATCCCTACTCACTAAAAAAAACACCTTTAACCCCTTTTCAACCTGGCACCATCCACTCCGAAACTGCTTTAGCAGTACTTCAGAGTGGGTGCGGGTTTATAAGATCTTGCCGGTAAGGCTTACATCAATTTGGTAAACTTATTGAGGGTATGTTTACTTTCTCCTCTCTCTTTTTTGATCTGGGTACCGTCTTAATGAATAAAGCTTCGCTTCTGTAGCTGCTGTTGCCGTGCCTACTTCCTTCTTGTCGTGGACGTACTTCCTTGCTGCTGCTAGGAGATGAATGCTAACATGCAGGACTATTAACACACAGCTGGGCGGAGCATCAGCCAGAAGACTTGCCTGCTGAGGAACACCCCAAGGTGGAGTTCTGTCACCTCTTCTGTGAAATCTGGTAGTGAGAGCTATTAGTAGACCTGGATAAGTCAGGCTGTAGAGTGATTGCCTATGCTGAAGACATTGCGATTGCTGCGCCCGGAAAGGACCCAGACACTCTCAAGGAAATCCTCCAATATGATCTCTCTCGGCTGACTAGGTGGGCCAACAAATGTGGACTGGGGGTTAACCCTCATAAAACAGAACTCGTTCTCTTCACGAGGAAATATGAAGTTCCCCTCGTAGACCCTCCTATGATTAATGGCACGAGTCTCACTTTCACTGTTAATGCAAAATACCTGGGTCTTATTCTGGACAGAAGACTGAACTGGAAAGCCAATCTACTAGAACGCGTAAGGAAAGTCAATGTAGCTCTCTATTTCTGTAAAAAGGCTATAGGTAGGAGCTGGAGTATGAAACCTGAAATCAACGGCCGGCTTTACGTGTCCGTTGTCAGGCCTATACTACTCTATGACGTGATGGTTTGGTGGCCTGCTCTTGATAGGGCTGTCCACCTCTCTCTGTTAGCTAAAGTGCAAAGATCTGCATGCATGTGCATCAGTGGTGCACTAAGAACTGGTCCCTCTGCGGCATTGAACATTTTGTTCAACCTGCTACCCCTATCCTTGGCAGACATATTGCTGCCAGTGCGGCCATCCGTCTAGAAGCCTCCTCTCAGTGGTCTAGTTATCACACTCCTCGATCCTTGATCTTCTCAACTTCATACATGAAAACACGGACTACACCCCACCGAAACTGAGATTTGACCGACACCTCCGTACGAGTATCCCTGAACGGGATGAGTGAGATGGCTCTCCCCCTGATGATGGAAATTCGGTGCACTTCTACACAGATGGCTGTAAGACCGAAGGTGGGGTGGGCTGTGGTGCTTTCTCCGATAAGCTCAACCTGAGCATCTCGTTCCGCCTCCCTGATCGCTGTAGCGTTTTTCAGGCGGAAATCATGGCGATTAAGGAAGCCCTGTCCTGGCTTAAATGTAATGTATTATCTGTCAGCGATATTAACATTTTCACTGACAGTCAAGCGGCTATCAAGTCCCTGGAATCGTGCTCTTTTACTTCAAAGACCGTCTTAGACTGCCGTTTGTCTCTTACAGATATGACAGAGCAGTTCAACATTCACTTATGCTGGGTGCCAGGCCACAGAGACATTCCAATAAACTGTAGGGCGGACGAGCTTGCCAGACAGGGTACTACTCTAAGGATTCTGCCAGATAGGCAAGCCCTTGATGTGCCCCTCTCTACATGTAAGCATCTACTAAAGCTGAACGCTATTAGCAAGAGCAACCATAGGTGGGAAATTGGGTCAACGTGTCACATTTCGAGACAGATCTGGCCTAAGCTGGACCAGAAACGTAGTGCCGAGTTGGTTAAGCTAATGCGATTACAGATCAGCTGCATTATCGGTGTCATCATTGGACACTGTCTAATAGGCCAACATTTTTATTTTTTTTTTTTTTTATTTCCAAGTTAAATTACATCTGTCCTAGGACACTAGTTAATTGTTTTAAAGGATAAATTGGATATATATTAAGTTTTAAGACCATTATAGTTGAGTTTGGACGGTTCACTGCAGAGTCAGTATTGGTAGTGTTATTATATGTCATCATCCAAGGAAATCCAAGTGATGTTCGAGTGTGAATAGACGTATTTTAAGTCTTCTCCGGCAAAAGTAATCTAAGCTCGTCAATTAGTAATATCAACCTAACTTAAACGCGTAGCTTACAGATACAGTGCGCGAATATAGTAATGCAAAATAAAAACATATGCAAATAACCAACTAATAGCTAAAAACCTAGCAAAAAAAAAATAAAAAAAATAAAATACTGTTTTCTATTTTATTTGCTTGCTGTCTGCGTGTTTATACATATATATTTATTCAAACCGCGTATGACGTCGTCGATTGCTACCAGATCCGGGTCAAACAGTGCTCCAAACCAACCTTCAACTTCGACACTAACGGGTTCGCACGCTACAAACTCCGATGGTACAAAGGTTGACAAGAAGCAAAGTAAACCCATCAAGCCAAAACTTCCGTCCGCTCCAACCCAGCTGAATTCCCTAAAAAAACCTACCATCTTCGCCTACCCTTAAAGGACTGATTGAACAATCGTTTCATGCTCAGCTAAAAAAGCATACTGACGACATAATTGCATCCTTTAAGAACAAGCTGACAGACACCTGAAATGAATTGCTGCTCAAAATCCTAAACCTAGAGCAAAAATTGGTCGAATGCGTCAACAATATTAATTCCGCCTTCTCCGATCTATCTCAGCGAGTCAATGACGTCGAACATGTTGTCAATAGCAGATTAACGGGGGAGCTCTCAGAGCTACGGAAGCGTTGTGATATGCTGGAACGCAAAGAGTTCATCGCAGATGCTGTTGTTTTCGGTATCCCACAAATGCCTAAAGAAAACTTAGCCAACGTATTCAACACACTCTGCGAGAAAATTAAAATAACACCACATATCTTAAAGAATTCTTTTCGCACGAAACCGCGCAACAGAAGTGATGAGCCGGCTGTCATTCTGCAATTCGCCAATGCTGGTGAGAGGAACAAAACGCTGAAGGCGCTCTCTGACTTCAGGAAAAAAACAAAACGCCAGCTGATGTTAAGCGATTTTGGTTTTAATGCTGTTGCTGTATCCAGGAAGATGGTGTTTGTGAATGAGAGCTTAACACCAAGAAATCGTTCTCTTCTTCAGCTTGCGACACGTATGAAAAAGAAAGGCAAGCTGCCAACTGTTTATACGAAATCCGGATCTGTGCTCGTCAAATTCAGCAATGATAGTGAGAGCGTGGTAATAGAAGATGTTGACAGTTTGAATGCTGCTGCCGAGAGACATCAACTGAGAGGAACTGCTACATTGAGAGGAACTGCTACAATCAACACATAACGAGTAAACCGCTTGCTGCTTTAAATTTATTTTACAATAGATACCGTCATCTCTGTTCTTGTCATTAAAATTGCTCTCCTAATTTATTATACTAGTCAAATTTGTTTGTTCTCTCCTGTAAGTTTTTTTGGTATTGTTTGCGCTTGTGTCTCTCTGTTTATATTTATTCTTTTCAATTACTCAATCGATGCTACCAGGTGTTCTTCATAGCAATGGGTTTTCTGGCGGTGAAATTGCTAGTCATTGATATCAAATGATATGAATTTTAAGTTTGCAGAAAAAAGGCTTAAATTTTTGCCATATAAATGCTCAAAGTCTGGCACCTAAATTGGATGAATTTCGCCTGTTGTTTATAAATTCCCAGGTTGATGTAATTTGTGTTTCTGAATCATGGTTCTGTCCCGTAATTACGAATAGTGCCTACGAGGTTGATGGATATAGGCTTTTCCGTGCTGATAGAATTGGTCGTGAAAGAGGGGGCGTAGCTCTTTATGTGCGCAGTGATATATCTTGCGAATTTGAATGTAAATCGAATATGTATAGTACGTCAGAGTATTTGTTCCTAAAACTTCACCTTGGTTTAGAACGATTACTCCTTGGAGTTATCTATAGGCCGAACAAAAACATTGACGCTACGCCGATAATAAACGTTTTAGAGGAAATTTCATGTTCTGTCTCCAATGTCATCATATGTGGCGACCTCAACTGTGATTTGCTTAGTACCGCCACTTCAGCTAAGTTAGTTGATAGTTTCAGGAGTCTAAGTTTACGACCAGTAAATTTGCGGACACCAACTCACTTCACAAAAGAAGCTGAAACTCTTCTAGATGTTTTCTTTGTAGGTGATATCGGTAATCAGTTATCAGCCCCAGGTTTTTTAAAGCATGATCTTATATTTTTGACGTATGACATACCAAAAGGTGAAGAACAGAATCTAATTATTTTTAGAAATTGCAAAAATATAGACTACGAAAATTTAGTAACCGACATTGGTAATGTCGATTGGGAGCAAATTTACTTTATGTCTTCGGTTGAGCAACAAGTATCTTTTTTGCAACACAATATAAAAATGCTCTTCGATCAATACGTTCCGTTAAAATCAAAAATTATAAAATCTAGTTCTCCTCCTTGGTTTAGCAATCAAATTCTTAATTTAATCCAACAACGGGATTGCGCATATACTCGTTGGAAACGTTATAAACTACAGGAGCTTTATGAAATATATCGATCATTACGTAATTTGGTTGTTTTTCGTATCCAAAATGCGAAGCAAGCCTACTACGAGACTTTTCTCTGCCCTAGCAATCAGTCCGGGAAAGATATTTGGAAAAAGTTACGTAAACTAGGTAATGGGAAACAGCAAAACGAAGTAGCTGGCGATGTAGATTGCGATATGCTTAACACGCAGTTTGTCTCTGTTGGAGTACCATTAACGGAATCTTCTAACTCTGAATCTCAAGTATCTTGGCAAATAGGAACAGATGATGATGATAGTGAACAAAACTTTAGATTCGAAAATCTAACGGATGAAGACATAGTTGAGGCAATTCTATCTGTCAAGTCAAATGCTACAGGATTGGATGACATAAACCCTAAGTTCTTGAAGCTTCTCCTTCTGAGTATTTTGAAATACCTCACCTATATATTCAACAACATACTTACTACTTGCGAGTACCCTCTTTTATGGAAAAAAGCCAAAATACTTCCAATACCTAAATCCCAAAATGGGGTAAACACAGAATACCGACCTATATCCATCTTGCCGTTCTTATCGAAAGTGTTCGAAAAAGCCATGCTTAAGCAACTACAAGGGTACCTTTCTACGAACAATTTTTAAGCTCCGCCCAGTCTGGTTATCGTTCAAAAAGAAGTTGCAAAACTGCCTTGTTGCTTGTTGTCGATGACATTCGTAAAGCTATGGATAATAGATGTTGTACATTTTTAACACTGCTTGATTTCTCTAAAGTATTTGACACTGTAGACCACCTTGTACTCTGCAAAAAGCTGTCAAATAACTTTGGACTCTCTAAATCTGCAGTAAGACTATTGTACTCCTACTTAACTGGCCGTCAGCAATGTGTGGCAGTGGGCGATAGATTGCCTTCATTTCTTAAGATAACAGCAGGTGTACCCCAGGGTTCTGTCCTTGGCCCACTATTGTTCTCCTTGTATGTGAATGAACTTTCTGGGTTGGTCAGACATTGCTCAGTTCACATGTTCGCTGATGATGTCCAGTTATACCGGAGTTGCCCGTTGACTAATATTGCAAGTGCATTAGGTGAAATTAATGAGGATTTAAAAGTTATTCAACAGTGGGCACTTAAGCACAACCTGTCCTTAAATCCTGGGAAGTCAAAAACATTATGCATATACAAACATCGCTTAGACACCTCCAGCTTTCCACCCCTAATACTAGGAATATCAGCAATAAAATACGTCCATACTGCAAAAAACTTGGGTCTTGTCTTTAATGAAAATCTAACCTGGACAGATCACATAGCAACAATAGTTGGAAAAGTCTATAATGGTCTTCGATTGCTTTGGCGTACTCAAAGATCTATTCCAACCGCTACCAAAATGCTACTCGTAAAATCTTTACTCTTGCCTATCCTCACGTACTGCTGTGAAGTGTTTTGTAGTGTTGATTACAACACTAAGCGGAAACTGAACTTAATTTACAATAATTTAGCTCGATATGTATTTAATAAAAAATATTTCGACCATATATCTGCTTACTCCAGGCAAATAACAGGTTTGAGATTTGATGATCTAGTTACATATAGATCACTGATATTACTTTATGGCATCATGCAATCACATCAACCTGACTATTTGTACAACAGGCTTAATCGTTCTCACTCCCAAAGAACAACCGTTTTAATACAACCGAGGTTTACCTGTTTACAATCCGAACGTACAATTTTTGTCCATGTCACACGCCAGTGGAACTCATTACCCGCACACCTTAGGAGAATCACAAACGCAAACACATTTAAAACTGATCTTTTTAAATACTTCGCTAGGATTGCATAAGATTAGATGATAAGACTTGCTAAATTTTCAGCATTAAATATTGTAAACTTAGAACTTTATACGATAATTTGAATCTAATTTTTCCTCTTCTTAAATTTGCAAACTCGAAACCGAAATTCATTTATAAGTAAATACCGATAATTGTATGTATCTTAAATTGTTTTTCTTAAGCCAATCACAGAATATAAGATTAATCTTAATGTGAAATTATACTTTATCCAATAAATATCAAATCTCTTACAAAACTGTGTTCTTACGTTACGTTACTTTTACATTTATACGGGTCGAGGATTACATACATAATCATTTTAACATAATGTACTCTATTTATGGCATACATACATATAACATTCATATAGATTGCAGATCTACTGGTCTCCGCCTCTTTAGTCGTCTTTTCGTGATAGCTTCCTGGTGAGGTAGATTTCGTATCTCGTTGTTTAGGTGATTTGATAATTTCTACTATGTTTTACGATTTCGTCTTTAATGCTGGGTATCTTGAGGTCCCGATGTATGTCTTCATTGGAAATGTACCAGGGTGCATTGGCAATCGTCCGAAGTATTTTAGATTGTAGTCGTTGTATAATATCGATGTTTGATTTGGCAGCAGCTCCCCATATTTGGATGCCATAGGTCCATATCGGTTTTATTATGCTTTTGTAGATTAGAAGTTTGTTTTCTATAGAGAGTTTAGAATTTTTTCCTAGGAGCCAGTACAGTTGTCTGAATTTGTTTTTAATTTGGTTGCGTTTTTGAATTATATGTGGTTTCCATGTTAGTTTGTTGTCTATTAGTATGCCTAGATATTTCGCTGAGTTGTCGAGAATAACTTTTTTGTTGTTTATTGTGATGTTTTGAGGTTTGAATTTCCTCTTTGAAGTGTATATAACTTGGACTGTTTTTTCTTCATTAATTTCTATTCCCCATTTATGGAACCAATCCATTGTTTTGCTTAGGGTTACTTTTGTTTGATTTGTAGCAGCTTGTAAACAAGAGTGTGAGGAAAGAATCACTGTGTCGTCTGCGAATGTTGCTAGCATGGAGTCCTGTGTTACTGGCTTAGGTATGTCCGCAGTAAAGAGTAAATAAAGGATAGGACCTAGTACACTACCCCGTGGAACACCTGCGTCGATTTCACGTAAATTTGAATGTTCATCATTGTACTGCACATAGAAGTGCCGATTGTCCAGGTAACTTTTGATGAGTTCGTGGAAGTCCGGTAGCATTGTCTTAAGTTTGAATAATAGTCCTTTGTGCCATACACTATCGAAGGCTTTAGCAACGTCTAGGTAAACTGCTACGCAGTATTTTTGATCATTCAAGTCATTTAGGACCTTATTTGACACACGATGTACCTGTTGAATGGTAGAGTGATTTGGTCGAAATCCAAATTGATGGTCCGGAATAAGGCGTTTCAGTTTAAGTGTTATGTCGATACGGTCAAGCAGGAGTTTTTCGAATATTTTCGAAACAATCGGTAGAAGACTTATCGGCCTGTATGATGAAGGTTTTGTAGCGTCTTTGCCTGGTTTCGGGATTGCTATTATTTTGGAGACTTTCCATACTTTTGGGTAATAATTTAGCCTTACGATAGCATTAAAGATATTTCTAAGATAAATTACGGCTCTGTCCGGTAGTTTTTTCAGTATTTGTCCTGTTATTTCGTCATATCCGGGTGATTTTTTGCATTTAAGTTTGTTTTTTAGGTAGTGTTTTATTTCGTTGGTTCGTATTTTCTTTATTGTCGTATTCGTAGGTGTGGTTGAGTTGCTATCTGGGAGTGAAATATTACGTTTATTAAAGTCATTCGTGAATGTGGTTTTAAAGTAGTCTGCTAGGGTTTTTGCTTTTTCGGTGTCTGTTCTGGACCAAGTAGCGTCAGTTTTCATCAGGGGTGGTTGGTGGTTAATTCCTTTTTTCAGCTTTTTGTTCAGCTTCCATAGCGAATAGTTTGTTGTGTGAGTTGCTGTGAGATTTGCCAAGAATGTGTTAATGTGTTGGTTGTTATGAGTTTTAAGAAGGTCTTTAAGTTCCTTGGTTGATTTATTATAATTTGCTTTGTCCAATGGTGATCTGGTACATTGCCAAATTTTTCGTAGTTTTCGTTTTTCTTTGATTTTTTGTCGTATAAATTTTGGTGTTAAAATAGGTAAGCTTATAGTTTTAATCTCAGGCGTTGACGTGTATTATAGCACTTTCAATGTTTTGGTGTGTTTTAAGAGGAATCCTTGGTTCAATTTTCTCGTTCAATAGGCCAACATGCCAAACAACTTGGCATCTTTTCCAATGACTTCTGCAGGAGCTGTAGGGACGAGGAGGTGGAGGAAACCATCCTTCACCTCCTATGCACATGTCCTACTCTATCACGTAATTGAATGCTCCATATAGGGGCTCCCTTCCTTGATGACCTCAGCGATATGGTACAAACAATTTAACATTTTTTAGCCGCTAGTGATTTGCTGGAAGCGACAGACATAAGACAAAATTCTGATTCTTATTCTTATTCCATCATTTAGGAGTGGACTGGAAATCTTTGATAGTTTTAATGTGAGTGAAGAAATAATAATACAGACTTGAAGAAAAAATGTTATAAATACTTTGTGCCTATACATAATAATCGAACGGTTTAATGTTTTTTCTCAACTTCAAAATCTATCGGAGAGTGTGGATCAATACTTAACGGCACTCAAAAATCTAACTAAATCATGTGAGTTCAATATGTTAAAAGATGATTTAGTCAGAGATATAATTATATGCTTCCAAGATGTGCCATAGTTGCCATGCCATCAGGTAGGAGACTCCCCGGTAGGCCTAGAAATAGATGGTTGGACCAAGTCCGGCATCTCTTCTAGAACCGTTTAGGGATTCCTCCCGATGAGTTGGAATCAATGGCGGAGGATCGAGAAGGATGAAGGGTCCACGTGAGCATCCTACCCCCGTGACCCTCATGAAGGATTAGCGGGCCATTGAAAATGTACGTATGTATGTATGTATGTATGTTCTTCTTCTTCTTCCTTTTATCAGCGAGGCTATGATCCGAAAACAAGGAATCACAGCCCTCCCACTTCACTGCATTTCTACTGATCCGCCTGTGGGGTTCGCCTATTTGACCTCAGAAAATATCGGCAGGCCTGCCGATTTTGGATCACTGGGTTACTGAGGCCAATGAAATGCCGATGTCGTCGCATTTGTCTGATCCAGGCGTTTATAGGCCTGCCTTTCCTACATCGCGATGTCTTTGGAACGTGCATTGATATTGCCTTTTTTACAGGGTTCAAATGATCTCTTCTTTGAACGTGGCAATACCAGCTGAGCCGGTCGCGCTCTAATTTTTGTACGATGGTTTCCTTGATGTGAAAGCTTCCACGGATCTTCGAACTTCTTATTCGATCAAGCTTGGTCACTCCTGCTGTCATGTGAAGCATCTTCATCTCAGCTGCCGTTAATTTACTCTCATACTTTTTGTACATCGTCCAACATTGTGAACCGTATGTGAGCGCTGGACGTACAACTGCGGTGTAGAGCCTTCCTTTCAACTTAGGGGGCATTTTTCTGTCACAGGAGATAGCGGAATTTTCTCGCCACTTTATCCACCCTACGCTTACGCGATGATTGATGTCGTCATCACAAGTTGCTTTGCTATTGATCATAGATCCCAGATATTTGAACTTTTCACACTTGGGAAGCACTGTTCCATTCAAATAAATGTCTGGAATAGGCCTGAGTGGATCAGAGAACGGGCAGCACAAGTACTTTTTGAACTAATGCGATACCCATTTCCCTCCAAAACGTCCACCCACATATCAAGTGCTCGTTGCAGGGATGTAGGATCCTCACTTATGATGGCTCCATCGTCAGCAAAGAATAACTGATGTACCTTGGGGTCCATCACTTTACCTTCAAGCAGATAATCAAGGACTGTAATAAAGAGCAAAGGACTTAAAACGCTTCCCTGGTGCACACCGACTTTGATTGGGAACTCTTCGGTTACTCCAGCGGGGCATCTTACTCTTGTCTTTGCTCTTTCGTACATGTCCATGATCATCTGTACATAGGTTTCTGGAACCCCTCGATGTCTTAGCGCCACCCATATCAGATCTCGTGGTTGTCTGTCGAATGCCTTTTCAAAGTCAACCAATACAATATGCAAATCCCTTAAGGAATCACGATGTTTTTCCATTATGATCCTTATACTTTGGATTGCATCTGTGGTTGATTTACCCGAGACAAACCCGCACTGATCATCAGATAGCCGTATTATTTTTCGCAGTCGGCCACCTAATACCCGCTCAACGATCTTCATGGTGTGTGACATCAGCTTGATCGAACGGTAGTTATCACAGTTTCGCGTATCACCCTTCCCTTTGTATACAGGGAGGAGGTAACTTTCCCTCCATCTGCTGTATGTATGTATGTATGTATGTATATTTATATGTGGGCTAAATCAAACATACAATTTTGTTCGGGAAAAATTATCGAATGAGCCAAAGAAATTTATTGGCGGTATTCAAGAAAGAGGCAGCAGCGCACACAGAAAAGAGGAGAAAACAACAAGTCATCATCTATTCCAAAGTAGCGTGAGACAAACATAATATCAGCGAAACTCGTGTAACAGGTGCGGACAACGGCACAACATGATAAAGTGTCCAGCATGGGAAGCAATCTGTCATTAATGCAATAGCAGAAACCACTACGCCAAAATGTGTAAATCATCTATGAGTATGAATAGAAGAGTTAACATAGAAGAAACATCGCAGTCATCAAAAAAAGAAAATTATGCAGAAGATTTATTCATAGGAAATATTATCAAGTCAACAGTCACTAAAACATGGAATGTGCGGATTAAAATAAGTAAAACAGTTAAAGCAGCACAAGTGGATACAGGAGCAGAGGGTAATATAAGGTTAGGTTAGGTTGAAGTGGCTGTCCACTGAGAATCGCCAACACACTTAGACCAATAATAGGTCCATTCTGCCATGTGAAGTTGAAACGACGTACCTACATTTTTGGCGTTTAGGAGTTAGGTTTAGTTTTGGCATCTTTGGGATAGTTATTATTATATTCTTATTCGACAAATAATAACTACTTTTATTACTTATGAAAGACATTGGTCAAAACATGGCGAATCTTCGCTGGAAGTCGTCCAAGACACATCAGTTTTTGTAATGAAGCTGGGTGTTATTGGACTTGAAGAGAGAATTATCCTTAGCCTGGATACCTCAGAGGTTTCCTCTATTTTACCACAAAAGATCCTCCAAGAATTACGTTTGGCTTTCCTTAATTATGATTTAAGGAAGGTTTTCAGTATAACCGGTGAGTTTTTAATTGGAGGTGAACTCAGTTGTAGACATAGGGATTGGGGTTGCATTCGAGCCTATTCTTAGGGTAACGTCCTGCCCAATCTTTCTGCAGTGTTGGCAATTTGTGTTTTGTTTCCACCTAGTCCTACGTATTTTCCAGCTGGTTCTCGTGGTCGTCCTTCTGTGATTGATTTATTTATTTTTAATATTTCTAGTCAAATTTCTCAGCCAATGTCGATAAACGATATGTCTTCAGATCACAATCCAGCTGTTTGCCAGATTCCGTGGTCTGCTGAAAAAAAAGTGCAATATTTTCAAGATCTGAAAACTGCTAACTGGACAGTTTTTCGTGCAGAACAGAGAAAACTTAGAAATGTACCTAGTAATCTAGAAAACTTTAACTTTTCCACCAAAGAGGATGTTGATAACATTGTTAATAAATTTTCTGAACACGTGTAAAATTCTGTCGACAGAAGCATACCAAAAAGAGGGAAAACATATTTATGTTAGAAATTTCCAGATCATGTTTTAGAACTTATCAGGTTGAGAAACATGCATAGGAGAAACTGACGAAGATACAGGCAACCCATTTCTCAAACGCTGCTTAAATATTTCAATAAATTAGTTACAAATGTTATTCAAAACAATAGTAATGAAGAATAAAACAGAAAACTAAGTTCATTGGATAAGTCATCCAAACCTTTTTGGAATATTGTTAAAATTGTTAAAAACAAAAATAAGCAAAAATAGTGCCTATTCCGAAAGCAGGCAAACCTGCTGATAGACCGGACAGCTATAGATCGATTAGTTTACTTAGTAGCTTGAGTAAAATTTTTGAAAGGGTGCTTAAGGAAAAATTATTAAGGATAATTCACGAACAGGAAATATTTCCCAATGAACAGTTCGGTTTCAGGCGTTATCATAGAACATGCCATCAGGTACTTAGAATATGCAACAAAAACAAGATTAATCGTACTATAGAAAAATCGACGGGCATGATACTCCTCGACATAGAGAAAGCATTTGATTTCGTCTGGCATAACGGACTTCTATACAAAATGTTAAATTTTAATACTCCAGCTTTTCTCTGCAAAATTGTCCAAAGTTTTTTGTCAAATCATTGTTGTAAACTGCATGTCAATAACAGTTCTTCTAGCTTATTAAGTATCCCTGCTGGTGTCCCCCAAGGCTCAGTCCTCGGGCGAGTCTCATATAGCGTTTATACGTCCGATTTTCCAAACTTACCAGGATGCGCATTTGCAGTATATGCTGATGATACTGCGATACTTTCATCACATGAGTTCGGTCTCAACATCGAGACGAATCTTAAAAATGCCGCTGAAAAACTAAGCGAGTACTATAAGAATTGGAAAATTAAATTAAATTCGGAGAAGATACAAGCTATCTTTTTTAGTAGAAAAAGAAAGCACTGTTTTCTTCCACCCAACCAATTGATTGTTAATGGACATCAGATAGCTTGATTAGGACAAAAGATTACAAGATGTTCTACTACGGAGCGGAAAAGGCTAAGAACGGAATCGGTATCATCCTTGCGGCAGAGCTTGCGTATTGAGCATTTCGAAGTCCAGCGACCGATTGATGTCTCTCAAACTAGTAATAAAAGGAGAGGTAATATTGGAGAGGTAATAAAGGAGTGGAATATTGTCAGTGCATATGCTCCCCAAAATGGGTGCAATCAGAGAGATAAAGATGCATTTTGGGTAGATTTCCACAATTTCCTTAAGAACATCCCAAAGGAAGAGTTTCTGTTTTTTGGAGGAGATTTGAATGGACATGTCGGGAAGTCAAACGAAGACTATGAAGACTGCCATGGAGGACTAGGATACGGCACCAGGAACCTTCATCCTAAGAATGTGCAAATCACACGGTCTTATCGTGTTGAACACCTCGCAGTGGTGGAGATGAAACTCAGATTGGCTGGCTCTGGTAAAAGATTGCAAAGTGATCCTGGGAGAGGCAATCGCTCTGCAACAGAAATTCTTCTGCTAACAGAAATTTTTATGAAAACACCAAAGAAAAGCAAACAAACAAGGGTCTCTGAAAAAATCAAGCGGTACAATCTGGACAAAGAAAAAGGCGAGGCTTTTGTTTTCGTTATGAAAAATTACCTCTCTCACACCATCAACGGAGCTGAGGATGAAGAGTGCAGAGCACGAAATATGTGGAATTCCCTATAGCGAACTTGCTTAAAGAAGGTCAAATTACTGCTAGGAGCTTCAAAAAGCCACCATCAACACGCCTAAGAAACATGGTGGTGGAGTGATGAAGCTAAGAAGGTGATAAATGAGAAGAAAGCGGCTTTCAAAGTTTGGCCAAAGTGCCCATCTAATAATAGTGACGAAAAACATCGCCTCGAAATGGAATACAGATGCCGCAAGAAAAAAGCGAAGAAGAAGTGCGCCTAGCTTCAAGCAGAGAGTACGGAGGGCCTGTATCGGGAGCAGGAAAAAACATCTTCCCCGGTTGCTGATGCAAACCAGGTTATCCAGGAGCTGCGAAGACAATATGAACAAGAGCGCCATTATCTTCAAAATAGCTGCTCAAAAAAGGAGGAATGCTCAGGAGATTCGTTCGCCAAAGTTCATTAGCACTGCTCATGGCCAGTTTCTTGCGGATGACGACAAAATTCTGCAGAGGTGGCGGCAGTATTGTGAAGAGCTTTTAAATGAACAGTTTCCCCGGCTATACTTTCCAAGAGCCACCCCTAACTGTGAAGAAATACCCGACATTACAGTCGAAGAAGTTAGTGAAGCGGTCAAATACTCAAAAAAAACGAAAAGCGGTTGGGCCAGGCGAGATGCCCTCGGAGTTCTGGAAAAAGATGGGAGACGTCGGGTTCAGATGGCTCAGAATTCTCATCTCCAAGTTCGTGAGAGGTGATCCAATGCCGAATGAATGGAGAGAAAGTTACCTTCTCCCTGTATACAAAGGGAAGGGTGATACGCGAAACTGTGATAACTACCGTTCGATCAAGCTGATGTCACACACCATGAAGATCGTTGAGCGGGTATTAGGTGGCCTACTGCGAAAAATAATACGGCTATCTGATGATCAGAGCAGGTTTGTCTCAGGTAAATCAACCACAGATGCAATCCAAAGTATAAGGATCATAATGGAAAAACATCGTGATTCCTTAAGGGATTTGCATATTGTATTGGTTGACTTTGAAAAGGCATTCGACAGACAACCATGAGATCTGATATGGGTGGCGCTAAGACATCGAGGGGTTCCAGAAACCTATGTACAGATGATCATGGACATGTACGAAAGAGCAAAGACAAGAGTAAGATGCCCCGCTGGAGTAACCGAAGAGTTCCCAATCAAAGTCGGGGTGCACCAGGGAAGCGTTTTAAGTCCTTTGCTCTTTATTACAGTCCTTGATTATCTGCTTGAAGGTAAAGTGATGGACCCCAAGGTACATCAGTTATTCTTTGCTGACGATGGAGCCATCATAAGTGAAGATCCTACATCCCTGCAACGAGCACTTGATGTGTGGGTGGACGCTCTGGAGGAAAATGAGTATTGCATTAGTTCAAAAAAGACAGAGTACTTGTGCTGCCCGTTCTCTGATCCACTCAGGCCTATTCCAGACATTTATTTGAATGGAACAGTGCTTCCCAAGTGTGAAAAGTTCAAATATCTGGGATCTATGATCAATAGCAAAGCAACTTGTGATGACGACATCAATCATCGCGTAAGCGTAGGGTGGATAAAGTGGCGAGAAAATTCCGCTATCTCCTGTGACAGAAAAATTCCCCCTAAGTTGAAAGGAAGGCTCTACATCGCGGTTGTGCGTCCAGCGCTCACATACGGTTCACAATGTTGGACGATGTACAAAAAGTATGAGAGTAAATTAACGGCAGCTGAGATGAAGATGCTTCGCATGACAGCAGGAGTGATCGAATAAGAAGTTGGAAGATCCGTGGAAGCTTTCACATCAAGGAAACCATCGTACAAAAAATAGAGCGCGACCGGCTCAGCTGGTATTGCCACGTCCAAAGAAGAGATCATTTGAACCCTGCTAAAAAGGCAGTATCAATGCACGTTCCAAAGACATCGCGATGTAGGAAAGGCAGGCCCATAAACGCCTGGATCACACAAATGCGACGACATCGGCATTTCATTGGCCTCAGTAGCCGAGCGATCCAAAATCGGCGGACCTGCCGATATTTTCTGAGGTCAAATAGCGAACCCCACAGGCGGATCAGTGAAATGTGGTGAAGTGGGAGGGTTATGATCTCTTATTTTCGGATCATAACCTCTCTGATAAAAGGAAGAAGAAGAAGGACATCAGATAGCTTGGGAGTCAACAGTAAAATATCTAGGTATATATCTAGATAAGAAATTAACCTTTCAAGAACACATAAGGAGAACATTGCATAAAACAAGTATTGCCACTAGGATGCTGTATCCTTTTATAAACAGAAACTCCTCATTGTTTGATGAAAATAAAATAACCATACATAAAGTCATATTGCAAGCACTCTCACTCTACGGTTGTCAAGTATGCGATAGATGTGCTAGGTGTCATGTTAAAAAATTACAAATACAACAAAATAAACTTTTGAAAATGACGCTGAATCTTCCTTGGCATCACTCCACTTCCGATCTGCATAGCGTAGCTAATGTTGAACTAATCTCCGATAGAATACAAAAGCTTATCAATACATTTCTTATCAGATGTGACCTACCTGATAACCCTTTAGTAAACGAATTAAATGTCTGTTATCACAGGTTGGAATAACATTGTAAAAATTCCACATGTTTTTGCATACCTATAGCTTTAAGTTCTTTATTTGATCATCTTCTTCCTTTTATCAGCAAGGTTATGATCCGAAAACAAGGGATCATAACCCTCCCACTTCATCGCATTTCTACTGATCCGCCTGCTGTGTTCTCCTGCCGATTTTGGATCACTCGGTTACTGAGGCCAATGAAATGCCGATGTCGACGCATTTGTCTGATCCAGGCGTTTATAGGCCTGCCTTTCCTACATCGCGATGTCTTTGGAACGTGCATAGATATTGTCTTTTTAACAGGGTTCAAATGAGCTCTTCTTTGAACGTGGCAATACCAGCTGAGCCGGTCGCGCTCTATTTTTTGTACGATGGTTTCCTTGATGTGAAAGCTTCCACGAATCTTCGAACTTCTTATTCGATCAAGCTTCGTCACTCCTGCTGTCATGCGAAGCATCTTCATCTCAGCTGCCGTTAATTTACTCTCATACGTTTTGTATATCGTCCAATATTGTGAACCGTATGTGAGCGCTGGACGCACAACTGCGATGTAGAGCCTTCCTTTCAACTTAGGTGGCATTTTTCTGTCACAGAAGATAGCGGAATTTTCTCGCCACTTCATCGACCCTACGCTTACGCGATGATTGATGTCGGCATCACAGGTTGCTTTGCTATTGATCATAGATCCCAGATATTTGATCTTTTCGCATTTGGGAAGCACTGTTTCATTCAAATAAATGTCTGGAATAGGCCTGAGTGGATCAAAGAACAGGCAGCACAAGTACTCTGTCTTTTTTGAACTAATGCGATACCCATTTCCCTCCAGAGCGTCCACCCACACATCAAGTGCTCCTTGCAGAGATGTAGGATCCTCACTTATTATGAGCTCCTGGCTATGATTTAATAACCGGACAAATCCTCAAGGAATTACCAAAAATGGCACTATTAGAATTGCTTTATTTAATAAATGCTTCCATTAGATTATTATACGTTCCAAATCAATGGAAAGACCCAGAAGTCATAATGGTTCCGAAACCGGGGAAATCTCCAAATGACAAAAAATCGTACAGACCGATATCGCTACTACCAATAATATCGAAGGTATTTGAAAAACTCCTTCTGAAATGGATTCTTCCGGTCATTGAAGAGAGACGCCTAATACCTGACCACCAATTCGGGTTCAAAATCAAGCATTCCACAATTGACCAGGTCTATAGAATAACCGACGAAATTGAAAAAGCCCTTGAGGAGGAAAAGATTTGTTCTAGCGCTTTTCTTGACGTATCTCAAGCCTTCGACAGGGTTTGGCACGATGGATTGAATTATAAGCTAAGACGAATCCTTCCGGAGCAACTTCATAAGATCTTAGAATCATACCTTAAAAACAGACTTTTTCGTGTCAAGCACGGAACTGAATATTCTGATTTTAAAGAAATCGCCGCCGGAGTTCCGCAAGGAAGTGTCCTTGGGCCTATCTTATTCTTGCTGTACACTCGGGACATACCACAAACTGAAGGCACTATTGTAGCTACGTTCGCGGACGATACGTCTATTCTGGCCACGGAAACGAGCCTTGGATAAAATCTGTGAGTTGACAAAAACTTGGCGCATTGTTCTTAACGAGACCAAATCGACGCATGTTAACTTCACCTACAAGAAAATAATCAACCTTCCCGTTTTCATTAACTCGGTACAAATACCGCATGCGAACGAAGCTAAATATCTGGGAATAACACTAGACGCGAAACTTAAATGGAAACCTCACGTTAAAAAGGAACGTGACGAAGTCGAAAATCGACTCAGAGAAATGTATTGGCTAATTGGAAGATATTCCAAACTAAGCGTATATAACAAACTGCTTCTGTATAAGCAAGTGCTTAAACCCGTGTGGACGTACGGTATACAACTCTGGGGTTGTACAAAACCAAGCAATAGGAATATCATACAATCACTCCAAAATAAAATTATAAGCATAATCGTGAACGCTCCCTGGTATATCAGAAACAATGATATCCACAGAGACTTAGGGATAGCTACCGTGGAGGACGAAATAAAAAACTTCGCTCGCAAGCTTCGTATTCGTCTTCATGGCCATTGCAACTGTGCCATACTCCAAACTTTGGATGTGACAAATCTTACGCGCCGACTTCAAAGAACGAAACCGTTCGAATTAGCGCTATAAGACAAAAAGCCGCATGTCATGACGGTTTCAGCATGTGCTTTTATTGGAAATCTACCTGCCTCACGCGAATATAAATCTGAAGCTTAAACTACTTGATAAGGTCTAACTTAGTCGTAGTAAACAAAACGAAGGGAAGGGTGTTTTTAGTCAGTAGAAATCTGACACTACTATGAGTACATGGTCTCATAGTGTCTCATGAAGATTTTCACCTACCCACGAAAAAAAACGTATGATGGATCCATCGTCAGCAGAGAATAACTGATGTACTTTGGGGTCCATCACTTTACCTTCAAGCAGATAATCAAGGACTGTAATAAAATAGGACTTAAAACGCTTCCCTGGTGCACCCCGACTTTGATTGGGAACTCTTCAGTTACTCCAGCGGGGCATCTTACTCTTGTCTTTCCTCCTTCGTACATGTCCATGATCATCTGTACATAGGTTTCTGGAACCCCTCGAAGTCTCAGCGCCACCCTTAACAGATCTCGTGGTTGTCTGTCGAATGCCCTTTCAAAGTCCACCAATACAATATGCAAATCCCTTAAGGAATCACGATGTTTTTTCCATTATGATCCTTATACTTTGGATTGCATCTGTGGTTGATTCACCCGAGACAAGCCTGCACTGATCATCTGATAGCCGTATTATTTTTCGCAGTAGGCCACCTAATATCCGCTCAACGATCTTCATGGTATGTGACATCAGCTTGATCGAACGGTAGCTATCACAGTTTCGCGTATCACCCTTCCCTTTGTATACAGGGAGAAGGTAACTTTCCCTCCATTCATTCGGCATTGGATCACCTCTCACGAACTTGGAGATGAGAATTCTGAGCCATCTGAACCCGACGTCTCCCATCTTTTTCCAGAACTCCGAAGGCATCTCGCCTGGCCCAACCGCTTTTCGTTTTTTTTGAGTATTTGACCGCTTCACTAACTTCTTCGACTGTAATGTCGGGTATTTCTTCACAGTTAGGGGTGGCTCTTGGAAAGTATAGCCGGGGAAACTGTTCATTTAAAAGCTCTTCACAATACTGCCGCCACCTCTGCAGAATTTTGTCGTCATCCGCAAGAAACTGGCCATGAGCAGTGCTAATGAACTTTGGCGAACGAATCTCCTGAGCATTCCTCCTTCTTTGAGCAGCTATTTTGAAGATAATGGCGCTCTTGTTCATATTGTCTTCGCAGCTCCTGGATAACCTGGTTTGCATCAGCAACCGGGGAAGATGTTTTTTCCTGCTCCCGATACAGGCCCTCCGTACTCTCTGCTTGAAGCTAGGCGCACTTCTTCTTCGCTTTTTTCTTGCGGCATCTGTATTCCATTTCGAGGCGATGTTTTTCGTCACTATTATTAGATGGGCACTTTGGCCAAACTTTAAAAGCCGCTTTCTTCTCGTTTATCACCTTCTTAGCTTCATCACTCCACCACCATGTTTCTTAGGCGTGTTGATGGTGGCTTTTTGAAGCTCCTAGCAGTAATTTGACCTTCTTTAAGCAAGTTCGCTATAGGGAATTCCACATATTTCGTGCTCTGCACTCTTCATCCTCAGCTCCGTTGATGGTGTGAGAGAGGTAATTTTTCATAACGAAAACAAAAGCCTCGCCTTTTTCTTTGTCCAGATTGTACCACTTGATTTTCTCAGAGACCCTTGTTTGTTTGCTTTTCTTTGGTGTTTTCATAAAAATTTCTGTTAGCAGAAGACAGTGTTGCCGAGCGATTGTCTCTCCCAGGATCACTTTGCAGCCTTTTACCCGAGGCTTCATGAAACTGGCTACCAAACGGTAGTCAATCTGAGTTTCATCTCCACCACTACTGTAAGTGATCATGTGTCGGCTTTGTTTGATGAACATGGTATTTAACACGATAAGACCGTGTGATTCCAGGAAGGTTCCTGGTGCCATATGCTAGTCCTCCATGGCAGTGTTCATAGTCTTCGTTTGATTTCCCGACATGTCCATTCAAATCTCCTCCAACAAACAGGAACTCTTCCTTTGGGATGTTCTTAAGGAGATTGTGGAAATCTACCCAAAATATGCATATGCATATGCAGTGACAGTATTCCACACCACTCCTTGTATTACTAGTTTGAGAGACATCAAACGGTCGCTGGATTTCAAAATGCTTAAGACGTTACCAAGTAGCTCTGCCGCAAGGATGATACCGATTCCATTCCTAGCCTTTTCCGTTCCGTAGTAGAACATCTTGTAATCTTTTGTCCTAACGTCGAGAAACGGTCCCGATTTCCGGTGTTTTTCCCATTTCGTCTCTTGGACACACAAGATATCCACCCGCCTTCTATTCATCATCTATTCCAGCTCGTAACATTCGACCGGCCATGCTTCCAACGTTCCAGCTCGCAACCCTCAAATTTCGACGAAACTGTTTCATTATTTTGGTAGCCCCCGGAATCCCTATAGCTCTGACCCAAACATTTCTGCTCGGTCCAGGATCAGTACCATGCACAGCAGTGGTAGTGCCTTTCCTTTTAGCAAGTATTACCATAATGATACTGTTTTGGCAATATTACCATATTGCGATGGTGTTTGTTATTTGACACATGCATGCTCCTGTTTTAATTGTTTGTTTGATCTTTATTCTATAACACCGGTGAACTCCAGTCGTGTCAACCCACGGACTCGCATGCACACTTGTGGGAGTGTTTTTCAGGTAGTATATGTGTCGCTAGGCTCACTTGGGTGCTATGTTGCCTAGATCTGATTTGTCCCCTTAGTCGCCTTTTACGACAAGCGCTGGCTGTTGGGGGGGCGCGCTGCCAGTGATATTCTTAACCCGTCCCTGCACGGGAAGATGGTCTGCATACAACCTATCTTCATCAAATACTCGAATTCCTCGTTTGCTGCACGAAACTTCTCCTGTGTCAGTCGACGTACTTTTGCAAAAACAGCTAGGCCCTGTGTTTCGATGCAACGTGTCGCGACGTCTGCTGTTGCCGAAGACCACTTTGTCGGATTTATTTCCGTAATATCCTGGGATTCGCGAAGTACTTGTTTTTTTTTTTTTTCGGGATAGGAAAACACTCGACTGGAGCACTCAGACACAACTGTTCCATTGTACTAAATGGAACCGAAGTACTTGAGCATATTTGTTGTTGGCGTCGTAAATCTTTGGAGACGGCTGATGTATGGTGATCGTGCAAATATCGTGGCTTTTAGTCTGGTTTTGGTGTCGACAATGGTAGCGGTTTTAAGATCCACTAATATGTTGAAATGGCTAAGAAAGTCGGCACCTATGATGTTGTGTGCAATATCGGCAGCTATAAACATCCATTCGAAAGGATGACGGAGTGCAAGATCTAATGTCAGTCTGACATGTCCAAACCTGTCGATGGTAGAGTTGTTTACTGCGACCAGTTTCGATGTTGGATTAGCCCTTCGCAAGTGTGGATACTCTCTCTTACTCATGATGGACATGTCAGCGCCTGTATCTGTCAGGAACTTGCGTTTGCTGCGCTGGTCTTGAATGAATAGGCGACTGCTTGGTGTTATTTGGTTGCGCGTGCTTTCTAATTGAGCTGCTGTTTTAGTTTTAAATACCGGATTGCTGGATGTGGGTGTTGATGATGTTTTGGCTACGTCGACAGCATGCCTGTTAGGTACTGCCGACGCAGTTAGTTTTTTTGGTTGCTGGAGTTCAAACCGCAGGGTGCGTCGCACTTTCTTGCCCCTTGTGCCATATTGTTTATGAAACCAACAAATTTCCTCGTGCTGAGTGTGTTTTTGTTGTGGTTTCGTGGAGCGGTTGCTTAACTGTGAGCGAGGGCGGAGGTCCACTGTTTGTCCCACTTTGGCCTCAACTCGTGGAAGCGTATGTTAGAGTTGGGTTACATGGGCCTCGAGTGTTCCTTGGTTGGCCGACGTGCTTGTGTTGTCTGGTTTTTGATGGTTGTGACTTGATTGTGCAGGCTTTCAAAATTTTGCATTATGGCATCGATGGAGTTGACCCGGACGGCGTCGATTATCTCATCAGCAATTGAAGCGAGTTGTTCTAGTGTGATGTTTGCGGTTGCTTTTGGCTACTCCTGCGACAACTGCATGTGCTGACACTGGGAGGCGCTGAATACAAAAACCGTTGATGATGTGTTGGTCTGAAGTGACATCAGTGCGCTGTAGTTGTGTGAGCATATAACTGGGTTTGTTGTCGCCCAGTTGAAGTCCGGATGTGAGCTGCTCGAGTCTGACCATAGGCGAAGCCGAAAACTTGCTGATGACAGTACGGCGTAGTGTCTCGTATTTATCGCTTTTTCGCGGGTTACGAACCACTTCAAATACCTGTTCGTGTAGCTGCTCATCCATGTTCATCACTGCTATGTTGAACTTAACTTGGTCGAGTTGTTCTTTATTCATTTTCCCGAACCGAGCGTCTTCGTAGTCGCTGTCTGCCATGGTGGAAACGATGATGATGAAGGGTACTTTTTTGTTGAAATTATGCGTGCAAATTTATGGGTCACCAATTTTGGGTGCTTGCTCTAAGAAGAAAAACGAAAATTTATTTCTTTAGCTTCAACAAACTTTATTCGAAAATAAAAAAAGTATCCTTATTGGTTTTGGGGATGAAATTCCTGCAAGCCGAAAATGTGTGCACCAGTTTACGACAATGAGAACACACGACGTCGTCATCTCTCAAATATTTTTGTTTGGTGCGACATCTATATGTCGATAACCGAAGTTGATATGTGGTGGAGGGTCGCCACAGTTGTAAGATATTTCCAGCCAAAAGCGGGAGTTAAATTAAGAATTTTGAGCGACCAAACTAAACCAGGAGAATCGTCAGATATAATTGTAAAATTTATAAAAGAAAAAATCGAGGAGCTGAGTTTATCGGATAAAGTAGTATGTATCTTTCTGGGGGGTTAATACAAATACTATGTTTGGAGGTGCAGCTCGTCACGGTACTAACAACGTTTTCATGAAACTTCAATCTTCGCTGGGGAGGAATAATTGGAATTGGATGCGCGCCCACATGTACTGCACAATGCTATTAAAACTGCATCCGATTGCTTACAAATTGATGTGGAAGTGATTGTCGTAAAAATATATTCCCATTTTTATATTTACACTGTTAGAGTTGAGAAGTTAAAGGAAATCTGTGACACTGCTAATATTGAATACCAGAAGATTTGGGCCACAGCAAGACTCGTTGGCTCGCTTTAATGCCCGCTCTGGAAAGAATTTTAAAACTCTATGTGCCTTTAAGAGAGTATTTTTGAATTTAGAAAAAATGTCCGGTCATATTGAAATCTTTTTTTGAAAATGAGTTTTCCGAAATGTGGTTGTTTTTTATTCAAAGTCAAGTAGTGACCTTTCATAATACAATTTTAAAAATTGAGGAACAAAATATATCCGGGAAAGATGTCGCACAACACATTCAAATTATAAAAAACAATCTAACTGACAAGAAATAAAATAAATACACGCCACTATCAACGAGAAATTTACTTGACAGTCGCAGTGCAGATGAAATATATAATTTTCTGGCGGTGGTTGAAGAATAGAAATAATAGAATAGAAATAGGATATATTGAGCAGTGGACTGAACATTTCGATAATTTGAACATTTTTGATTGGTCAGCTTTAAAAAACTGTCCCAGAGTGGAATAGCGTGCAACAAGTAATTTTCCATATATCTGATTATAAAGTTATAAATTTAGAAGAAACAAAAGAAGTAGAAATATTTGACGAGTTTTCTTAAATTAAAAACTACATATGTATCTAAAGCTAAAGAAGAATGGAACAAAGCATCAAAAACTACCGAAAATAGATGGACAGAAATATTTCGTCATTTTGAAAAGACCCAAATTGAGGTAAAACATTTTAAGAAAGTGATTGAGTGAATGCTTTGCCTACCAGGTAGTAATGCGCCAGTAGAGGGAATATTCTCAGGAAAGAAAAAAGTATGGACATCGAAAAAAACTAATTTAAAAATTGCAACACTGCAAAATATATTAATTTGCAAATACAATGTACAACAATGTGAACAATTTTTAACACTTTTGAAAGTGTCACCGGAATTGTTAAAACCAATCTGTTCAAGCGAGAAGTACTCTAATTGAACTTACTTACTTACTTAGGTGGCGCTACAGTTCGGGGTGAACCTGGGCCTCAACCAACAAGCCTCTGCACTTATCTCGGTGTTTAGCTAATTGCCTCCAGTTGCGCACTCCAAGTTGGTCGAGGTCCCGTTGAGCTTGTGCGCGCCACCTACGGCGATGATTCCCTCTACTGCGTCGTCCCTCAGGGTTAGATTCGAAGACTCTGCGGGCCGGAGCGTTGGTGTCCATTCGCTCTACATGTCCTATCCATCTCATACGTCCAATACGCAGTTTTTTGACTAGGTCGATGTCGCTGTACAGCTCGTATAATTCGTGATTGAATCTTCTCCTCCAAAACCCGTCAACGCAAACGGGACCGAAAATCTTACGAAGAATTTTTCTCTCGAAGCGACCAAGGATATCTTCATCCTCTTTTAATAAAGTCCATGTTTCAGCGCCGTAAAGCAGGACTGGGATGATCAAGGTCTTATATAGAGTCTCCTTAGTTGTTCGAGATAGGGCTTTACTGCTGAATTGCCTTATAAGCCCAAAAAAACAGCGATTGGCAAGAGTTACTCTTCGCTTGATTTCTGCACTGATTTTGTTAGTAGAATTTATAGCAGAGCCAAGGTAGACAAAGTCCCTTACTACCTCGAAGTTATAGCTGCCCACGGTGACGTTTTGTCCAATTCGTCGGTGTTGACTTTCCCTTCTTGTTGACAGCATATACTTAGTTTTGCCCTCGTTTATCGCTAAACACATTTTGGCCGCTTCCGCCTCAATGCTTGCAAACGCACCGGCGACAGCCCGCTGAGTTCTTCCGATAATGTCTATATCGTCGGCGTATGCAAGTAGTTGTACAGGCTTGTAATAGATTGTGCCTCCGGTGTTGGCTTGTGAGTTCCGCACAATCCGTTCAAGTACAATATTGAAGAAGTCACATGACAGCGCGTCACCTTGTCTAAAACCTTTTTTGACATCAAAGGTCTCGGTGAGGGCATTACCGACCTTGATGGAGCAGCGAGCGTTCTCCATCGTCAACCTGCACAGACGGACAAGTTTGGCAGGGATGTCAAAACTAGACATGGCTCTATAAAGCTATTCTCTATAGATGCTGTCATAGGCGGCCTTGAAATCGATAAAGAGGTGGTGAGTATCGATTTGGAATTCTTGGGTTTTCTCCAGAATCTGCCGAAGTGTGAAGATTTGATCGATGGTGGACTTTCCTGGCCTGAAACCGCACTGATAGGGTCCAATCAGGCTGTTGATAAAAGGTTTCAGGCGTTTACACAATATCGCAGAAAAGATCTTATATGCGGTGTTAAGGAGACTGATGCCTCTATAATTGGCGCAGTTGAGGGGGTCTCCTTTCTTGTGGATCGGCAAACGCTAATTGAAGCGTATACTGAAATTTAAAAATACAGCTTGTTATTGTACTTCTTTCGTTTTTACCCCAACTCCAATACCAACCCCGTTAACGGTTAACGTTCGAATCCTTTAATGCTGTGCCACTTCTACGCCAAACAAAATATGGCTCGAATATATGGCTCGAACACCGCGAAATAAGCCTTATCTGTCAAAAAGAAATATTTTGAAGAGATTGCAATACGCGAAGGAGTACGTAAATAAACCGCCAGAATTTTGGAATCAAATAATATTCTCAGACGAGTTAAAATTTAATATTTTTGGGTCCGATGGGCGACGTTTTGTTTGGCGTAGAAGTGGCATAGCATTAAAGGATTCGAACGTTGACCATACTGTAAGACACGGCGGTGATGGTCTGGGGATCAATGGCAGCAGCAGGGGTAGGAAATCTTGTCTTCATCGAGTCTACAATGAATAAAATGCAGTATTTAAATATTTTAAAAGAAAACTTGGCAAGTTCTGCTCAGAATTTGGGACCAGAAGAGAACTACTGCTTTGTCCACGATAACGATCCCAACCACTCATCCATGGTTGTAAGGGAATGGTTACTATACAACGTCCGCAAAGTTCTTCCCCATCCCCGCCAAAAGTCCGGATCTTAATCCAATCGAGCATTTATGGTCACATATGGAACAAAAATTAAGAGAACGGACAATAAGGAGCAAGGCAGATCTCAAAACTGGGCTAAAAGAAGTTTGGCAAGAAATAGCCCCAGGGCATACGGCAAAATTGGGGCATTCTATGGGAAATAGATTGCTGCAGTTATTGAAGCCAAGGGTAAGCATACGGTGCCGTGAACTAAGGCCATATGAAGTAATGCCATAAGGGTGCTAATTCATTTTCAAATGCGAATTAACGCCATAATCCACTTATGGCCTTATTTCACTTTCAAATGAGAACTAAAGTCATATGGTGTTAGTTCGTTTTAGAAAGTGGCGCAAGTTCTCATTTGAATGTGAATTAAAGTCATATGAAGTTATTTCTCACCCATAAAGGTGGGGATGAACTTCACTTTCTTATGGAAACTTGGTACACGCTCGAAAACATGAAGAGGGAAGTAACCTACAATAACTAATAATGTATGTTTCTTAATACATATGTATATCGACATAGATGCCTACATTGGTATATACATTTTACGGCGTATAAACAGTGAGGTAGGTATGGGGGGTATGTTGCCCCCTGCAACCCCCCTGCCTTGGGTCACTGTTGGATTTGAGATGGGTGCGAGGTTGGGTGAGAAGCATGGATATAAAGGAACTTTACATACACCCATCCTCGCACCTACCTCAAATTCAACAGTGACCCCAAGCAGGGGGGTTGCAGGGGGGCAGCATGCCCCCCATACCTACCTCACTGTTTATACGCCGTAAAATGTATATACCTATGTATGCATCTATGTCGAAATACATATGCAGAAACATCCATTATTAGTTATTGTAGGTTACTTCCCTCTTCATATTTTCGAGTGTGTACCAATTTCACGTTGCACTGTTTATGCATTGTGGACTTATGTATGCGTCATCTTCGACAAAAAAAAATATTGACATATATCCCTGCGCTCATATTATATTCATTAAAATACGACGCCTAATGGAAATCCCAAGTTTTTTTTCAATAGATATTAACTTTCCGAAAATTTGGGACTTATATCCCATTTTCGTGAAACAAATGTTGGACTTAATGTCTCGATAGGGTGGGACATAAATCCCAAAAGAAAAATTTGGGGCTTATGTCCCTGCGCCATATAAGTCATAAGAATAGTTTTGAACTTATGGCCCACTTCTCCTTTAAGATTGTGGAACTATGGCCCTAAATTTTGTGGACTGTTGGCCCAGGTGGGTCAAAAGTCCATTGTGGACTAAACGTGAGCCGATCGTGGTGTGACATTGGACTGATAAAGTTTTATCAAAACTATTGCATTGCACTGGCTGTGCTTCAGCTCAAAAACATTTTATGGCATTAGTTCATATTTGAATGTGAATTAACACCATATGGCGTTAGTTCACATTAAGTGATGGCTTTAGTTCTCATTTGAAAGTGAATTAAAGCCATAAGTGGATTATGGCGTTAATTCGTATTTGAAAGTGAATTAACGCCATTATGGCGTTAGTTCATATGGCCTTAGTTCACGGCACCAAACACACACCTTATTAGTTTCTTTTTTTTTCCGAATTAGAGCGTATGAAAAAGGTGTACGGATAATTTTTTGAGTCAAAAAAATGAAGTTATTTTAATTTATCGTATTTTTCAAGTAAATTTTTAAAAAAATATTTAAAAATAAAGAATATGTTTCGTTTCCTAAATAAATTAGTTTTAATTTCCTGTATTTTTCATATAAATCAGACAGATATTTTAAAAGTTATAAAGAAATTTGTTTTTAGTTGGGTGGTGTACGGACAATTTTTGAGTAAGTGTATATGGTATGACCTTGGATTTGGGCTGTCAATTTTACCTGCATGGACACGATTTTTTTGAGTGTGTCTTATATATGGCTTCCTCTAAAAAAACGGCAGGTGCGAGGTGAAGAAGAAAGAAATGTGATTGCCGAAAATAAGAAGCGCATTCAAACAGAATTTCGTAGCATGCTTGGTTTGGTCTTGTTGTAACAAAATTTTGATTATTAGTGTTCCATCTTAAAACACTGTGTGTTAACTTACAATAAATAATTTAGAGCTATAGCAATTGTCTTTGCAAATGTCATATTTTTATTCTGAATAAAAACTCTCTCTTGTCAATCATCAAACCTGCAAGTCGTGTTCTTTATTTCTCTGGTGTATTTCTATCCAAGGAATCTGAAGTAATCCAATTACCTTTTACAACAGGTTATGGGCCCAGGCAACGATTAAATATTCATCAAATCATTGTGATTGATATTTTAACCATTTTTGGCATTTTTTCTAATTTTTTTTCTTTATACGGACGGGGAAGCGTCTTGGAAGAAAAATTGGAACCAAGAAACAATGGGGAAATCAAAGAAACTCGAAGGCAGGAGTAATTTTGATGAGTGGAAGGTTAAAGCCAAGGCCTATCTTACTACGAAGGGTCATTGGAAGTGCTTTGACGGGACGGAGCAGGATGCTGATAAGAACTTTCTGGCAATACAGATGCTTAATTTGCTTCTTTCAACGCTTTATACGTACACGGAAAAGTGTACAACTGCTAAAGATGCTTGGACGTCGATTTGTGCTGCATTTGAGGACGCTGGTATTGGTCGTCGTGTAGATTTGCTGAAGCAAATGGTTGGGCTTAGGCAAATGGACTGCGCGTCGATGGAGGAATATGTCCATAAAATGGCTTTGATGTCGACGAAGGTTAAGAAGGCAGGCCTAGAAATAGGAGATGAGGTGGTGGCAGCACTCATGTTGGCTGGCTTACCCGATGAGTATCGCCCTATGGTCATGGCCATCGAAAACACAAAGGACAAATTAACATTGGACTCTGTCAAAAATCGTTTGCTACAGGAAGTTACTCCTAAAGCGGAGAGTGTGGACGCCGCTTTTGTTGCAAACAAACGTAGCAACTTTCAAAGGAAGAAACATAAAGTGCAAACATTAAGGAGGACCAAATCTGTAACATGCTATGTATGCGATCAAGAGGGCCATTTCGCCAACAAATGCCCAAACAAGGGGAAGAAGAAGGATCAAATGTTTTTGTGTTCGTTTGTGGCTCAAGGTAACTCTTCGCAGGAATGGTACATCGATTCAGGTGCTTCAGCGCATATGACCATGAATAATGCTGATATGTTAGACACGCGCGAACCTATGAAACGATAAATTATTGTGGGCGACAATTCTCATTTAGCCGTCGAGCGCACTGGGGACATCAAGATGTTCGTTGGCGCCAATAGCCCACCTCATAATCATTCAGTTCTGGTTAAAGATGTTTTGCATATTCCAGAGATATGTGCGAATTTGATGTCGGTTAGTCAGATGGCTAAACGTGGTAACACATTGGTATTTGATAACGAGAGCTGTAAAATCTTCGATGCAAAGAAATCATTGGTTGCAACGGCACCTCTAATCAATGATTTGTACAGATTAAACTGCTCAACGGATCGAGCAGGAGCTGCGATGGTGGCGCTTGACAAAAATTTGTGGCATCGTCGTTTGGGACACACATGTGATGCGAACTTGAGAAAGATCAAGGAAGTGGCTTTGGGTGTAGATTTTTTGGAGAGCAATGATGAAAAATGCGTGATTTGCGTACAGGGAAAACATGTGCGAACTCCATTTGGAACGAGTGAAAACCGCGCAAAAGGATTATTGGAGGTAATCCACAGTGAGGTAGCATTTATGCCGGTGCGTTCGTTTGGTGGCGCAAAATATTTTGTCACTTTTATCGACGACTACAGTCGAAGAATATTTCTGTATCCAATGAAGCATAAAAACGAGGTGTTCAACATATTTAAGAACTTCAAGTGTTTTGTTGAGAACCAACTAGGCTGCACTATAAAATGTCTCCGCACCGACAATGGCACAGAGTATTGTAACAAACAATTCGACACGATCACAACTAACCACGGGATTTTGCATCAACGGACTGTACCACACACACCTGAGCAAAATGGTGTGGCAGAGCGAATGAACCGTACAATAATGGAAAAGGTTCGTTGTATGCTCTTTGATAGTGGTTTGGAAAATAGTTTTTTGGCCGAGGCTGCAGTAACAGCTGCCTACTTAATCAATCGAATTTCTTGTCGAGCTTTATCATATGACACACCAGAGGAGCAATGGATGAGACGAAAGCCCGACTTGTCTATGCTACGAGTGTTTGGGTGTAAGGCCTTGGCACATGTGCCAAAAGTTCAGCGTAACAAATTGGCATCAAAAGCGACTGAGTACATCATGGTTGGATACAGTGAGGAGTCGAAGGCGTATCGGCTATACGAACCGAAAGCTAAGAAAGTCATTCTTAGTAGGGACGTCACTTTCATTGAATCGAGAAAAACACAGGTAACTGCACAAAAATTCAGTTCTCCATTTTCTCCATTAAAGGTACCTAATGCGGATGAAGTTGGTGAAGGCTTTGTTTCTGACAACAATTCAAGTGATGATGACAGTGATTCGGATGATGATTTCAGTGAGGCTATTCCAGAGAATTTAGCTCAGTTACCGCCGAATGGATGCAATAATGAATGTCCAGATATGAGTAAGCAGTTAGATGATTCTGTTATCGTCACTAGTCCAGATGTTCAAAATGCTTCTGTAATCGAAATCAACGATAGTACTGAAACAGTAAATAACGATTTCAGTGAGGCGATAGACAGTGCGAATTCGTCATATACGTCTGTGAATGAAATCGATTTTGATGTTGTTACTATACTCTGTTCAATTTATATTTTCAGTACAGGGCTTATGGAAGAGCTTTTTCAAACACACTGGTGCCTGCTCGTGTTTGCATGGCAGTCTACTTAAAAAATTGCCACTGAAATTAAAAACAGAACCCTGACTTACATTGAAATTGTTTTTGTAATATTCCATTAACCCACATACACCCTAAAATGACCTGTCTGCTCCTCGGCTGTGAGGAGACTGATCGCCAATTTGCCTCTCGCTTATTGTGTTTAAAAAAAAAAAAAAAACAGATTGATTCAGAGTTACCATTCATCCGTTGATGGAAATTATAATGCCATTTTCTTTGGTTTTTGCTATGGAGCTTTCAGAATTGAAGCTTTCTTAGAGCTTTTGGGAGCATATATTTTAAGTTTAAGGAAAAAGGTGTTGTCGCTGCGTGTTTTACTGCTTACATTTTTTTTGTTTTGTTTTTCTTGAAAAAACGGTTAAAATGCAGCTGCACAATATTTGTTGGCTATTTGTTTAAAGGAAGAATTACTATTTGAGCAAGTTTTTGATGGAGTTCGGTTCATTAATTAATTGCAATTTTGATTTTGAAGTGCCAAATAGTTTTTTTGTTCATGAAAATAAAAATAAAAAGAAAAGGGTTTCGTGTATAATATTTAAAATAGTGCAGTGCAATTAACATTTACATACATTACATACATATACGTTTTTTTAGGTTTTTTTTTTCTGTGACTTATTTTTACGTTAAAAGAGATTAGGCCTTCTGGGGGACTCTTAAAAAAACGCGCCTACTATCTTACCTCTTGGTAATTTAGATTTAGTTTAATTTTTTTAGATTTAGCTTACGGTCTACATGTTTCTGTTCAAGAAATCTTAATAAAGAGTTGGTAACCCTACCGAGATTTGTGAGAGAATTATGCCAATTTATAGTGCTCACTACGGCAACCATGTGCGAGCTTTGAAATGGAGATAGCTTATTGAAATCCATAATAGTAAGGGTGAGAGGCAAATATCCTATCTTCCCTGTACTGAAAATATAAATTGAGCAGAGTATAGTGAGTTTTTGGTTATACCATGTCCAGTGACAGGTGACGATAGGGATGTTAGTCCAAAAAGTTTTGCAAACATTCGAGCTGCCCAGAGCTTATACGCGATGCTAGCAGGTGCTACTGAAGATGTCAGTGAACCCAAATCCTATCAAGAAGCGAAGCAATGCGAGGAGAAGAAGCAATGGGAAGAGGCGATGAGAGTCGAATGCGAATCACTGAAAGCCAATGACACTTGGGAGCTGTGCGAGCTGCCTGCTGGTCGAAAAGCGGTAGATAGTAAGTAGGTTTACAAAGTAAAGCGCAATGCTGCCGGTGCTATCGAGCGCTATAAAGCTAGACTTGTCATCAAAGGCTATAGCCAAGTAAGAGGCATAGATTACGATGAAACTTATTCGCCTGTGGCGCGTTATTCGTCGATTCGGTTCCTATTGGCGATGGCAGTCAAGTTTAAGATGCTGATACACCAAATGGATGCAGTGACTGCATTTCTCCAAGGTGAGTTGACAGAAGAAATTTATATGCGTCAACCAGACGGGGCCGATGATAAATCGGAAAAGGTTTGTCGTCTCAAGCGAGCGCTTTATGGTCTGAAACAATCCAGTCGTGTCTGGAATGACAAACTAAACGATGTTTTGGTACGAAAAATGAAGTTCACGCGATCTTCCATTGATCAATGCATCTATTTCAAGCATTCGCACCAAAATACTATCATACTCGCAGTGTGGGTCGACGACATAATGATATTTGGAAGCAACGCACTTCACCTGGCAAATAACAAAAACTATCATGCACGTACAAAGCATATTGATGTGCGCAAGTACTTATTCAAGAGCATTTGGATCAAGAAGCTGAAGGAGAGATAAGTCTGAATCTGCAATACAAACCAACAAATGAAATGATTGCAGACATCTTAACGAAATCAGTTAATTCTTTAAAGTTAAATAAATTTATTCCAGTATTTGGATTAGGCAGCTAACATTTTAGTATGACGTTAATTTTCTTTATCTTTTGATTTCTTTAACGATTGGAACACTAGTGAGGCTGTTGTAACATAATTTTGATTATTAGTGTTCCATCTTAAAACACTGTGTGTTAACTTAAATAATTTAGAGCTATAGCAATTGTCTTTGCAAATGTCATATTTTTATTCTGAATAAAAACTCTTTCTTATCAATCATCAAACCTGCAAGTCGTGTTCTTTATTTCTCTGGTGTATTTCTATCCAAGGAATCTGAAGTAATCCAATTACCTTTTACAACAGGTCTTTTTTAGTAACACCCAAGTTAGTGCTAAAATTACTGGTATTGATGAAGAAATGATTAGAAAGTTCCATATTATTCTTATCACAATTTCGAGTTGATTTGATCACATCAAATTCAGAGCACAGTGCATCTAAACTGCATCCCACCTACGGTACATACAATTTTAATGTTTGGCCCAGAAATTGTTTCGAATGCCTTGCTCCCGATCGGCCAACTGTCAGAAGAGGCACAGTAAGCCCGGAGTAAGGACATAAAAAGGTACAGAATGGACTTACCTAGAAAATTTAGCCGCAAAAAATAATGGAGGTCATTTCGAACTTATTACTAATTTCCTCTGACCCGGTCATAATGAGCTACCGTGAGCTACCAAAGAAGAAACTGGGATTTCTTCCGACAGAAGCTGTGGGGCGATTACTGCCTACTGAAGACGATGACGCCCAAATTTTCTCAGCAGCAAATGATGATAAAGTCTTGTTACTCCTTGAGAGTGATTCTTTATGGTAAAACAATTTGAAATAACAAAAAAAAAAACAGTGCTTCTAACTTATTTTGTGTTATTCAAGTGAATAAAGTGAAGTTTTGGTTACAAAAATGAATTTAGTTTAATTTTTTTGTTTAAATATTATTCTCTAATATGATAAGGAACCAAAATAATACCATAATCATTCCATACATACGACGCCCAATTTGATGCAAGCCTTTGGGGTCAAATGCACCACTGAGCGATGTAGTGATGATGATGATTTAACCAAATTACAGCTACAAGTAATTACACATAATTACAATAATCAGGGTATTACTCGTACCACGGTGCAAAGGAGAAGCTGAACAGAGTTATTGTTTAAAATATTTTAGAACACCTAGGAGTTTTAAGTTGTAGATTGTATCTAATCGGATTGCTAACTTACTCTACTTTTTACATTATCTCGCGTATCCGCACACCATAAGCGATTTACGATGGAAACCGTTCTGAATATAAAAGCAGCCTCCATTCGGATCACAACTCATAGAGTTGTTCGCATTTAGTAATTGATTACTTATACAACCTTATTTTCGCGTTAGTTTCGACTCTAATCCTCTTCCTGCCGCAAAGAAATTCATATTTGAAGCAAGGGAATGTGCCACATGTCGCGCCTGTCTTCCCGAATCTTTCTGTGTGCGTCGGTTTTCCGGAACATTCTATGGCCCCCGTATTTTTATATCGAACCTCAAGTTACCAAAATACAAAATGTGATTCTTGAAGTCCGCAATTGCAGGTGTTAGGCGGACAAAAACATTTCCAGTTGCTCCCAAATCGGGACTACTCGGAAGCACCACATTATCGTTTTTGCCGCAATAAACTTTGAACCGATATGAAAACCCAGTAGAATCGCATAACGCAAATAGCTTCATGCCCCATTTATGAGGCTTATTGAGCATATACTGCCTGAAAGAACTGATCATCTTTGTGGGCAACATCTGCTCATCGATGCACAATCGCGCTGGCTTAGGTACGGAATCAAACACTTTATTGAAATGATCATAAACAGGTCTGATTTTAAGCAGTGGATTGTGATCAGGGTCTTTACTATCTTTCATAAGCGAGAAGTCGTTGAATCGGATGTATTTGCGAACATCATAAATTTTCTTTGATGTCATGGTTCTACGAATTGCTTCAAAAATGAATGTTCTCCCCAGTACTCTTATAGGCTTGGGTAATGATATACTGACATGTTAATCAGTACCCCAATGTATTGCCTAATATCCACATTACTCACCTTGAACTTGGTATTGATGTCCTGAATCCGAGCATTTAGATTGGTGTAATGACAGATCTTATCTATTAGCTCATCACTCAAAAAGTATTGAAAATATTGAAATGGTGTTTTCAATTCATGAAACCGTTGAGCACATCTGGCATCTCCACAAAATACCACCTCATTTCGATGTAGTTGCAAGTTATTTTTTCGCCCAGTTATTTTGTGAAACTCTGCAGATTTGGGATCAATTTCTACCAGGTTTGAAATCAGTCCTCCTCATTCGGCTGCACATCCGGTCCTTCTTCTTCTTGTTCTAGTGGTGGTGATCGAGGTCGTTTTTCACGTTTACCTTTCAAGCGTGGATGATTAATTGGTACAGCCGAAGGCTATGCATATGCTTGAGATGATGGCTCTGCTTCTGGAAAAGATGCCTGCTGTTGTTTTTGATCAATCAAAGGAGAAGGCGGTATGAACTCCTCTGCTAGAATCGAAATATTACTACTCAGAAAATGAGTAGACGATGATCTTCCTAATTCAGCTTCAAAATCGTCAATTTGTAGTTCATCTTCTGACGATAGGCGGTAATATGGATCCTTTCCGCTGCTGTCATCATCGAAGTCGCCGATGGAGTCACTATCATCAGAAGATTCAGTATCAGTAGCAACTGAGTCCATCATTTCTTGGATCTGTTCGTCACTCATTTTCGACAAATGATATATCCTTTGTCGTTCAGGCTGAGAATGAGCCACTTGCTTCTTCTCTTTTGGCGGTGTATCAGATATTTCTGTAACCAAAAAACGCAAAGATACACTCAGTTGACAGATAGAACGTAAAAACAGATCATGCCACATGTGATAACAACGAAATCCATGTAAATACAAAATCTATTCACCCAATAAAATATTTACATTCCGCCAAAAAATACGCAATATATGTTACATGTACACAAAACTTCATGGGTGAGTTCGATGGCCCGTAGTGGTCAATTATTTATTAAAGAAACATAAACCACTTTTATAATCACAAAATATAATCGATTTCCTACTTACCAAAGATCTTTATAGCTTCCAGAAACAACGACAAGTATTTTTTTAAATTTGTTAAACTTTTCAATTTTAGACCGATAATTTTTTTGTTGGCGCACACTGAAAACTCCAATTTAACTGACGATACATGCCAAAGGAACCGTACAGCAACGATAAAACTTATATCATAGTATAGAGATAATCCAAACAAAAGTAAGCGCGGCATGCTTAGACAGAAAAAAATATTACATTTAGAATGCTGTGGATCAGAATGGTGCCCGCCACAAGGCGGTCAATCCTGCTAGAGGGTTAAGCTCAGTATGTCAAAGAAAACTGCTCAAGAGATCGCACTGAATCCGAAAGCTTTGGTGACCATGCCGAGAGATGTGCTTTGGCTGAAGGTTGAGGCGATTCGAATTGGAATAGTTTGAGAGTTTTGCTGGTGTGAATGAGTGTGTACGAATAAGTCTTAAAAAATGATACTGATAGAAAAACAATTTAAAGAAAATTGTATCAAAAATGAAAGTTTCTTTGTGAATTGCTGAAAGAATGTCGAGAGGAAAATTATGAATTGTGTTGCCAGCAGTTTCAGAAATTGATAGCATTTTCGAAGAACTGATATTATATGAATAGAAAATTATATTTAAAACTGGAAAAACATTGTTTTTTTGCGGTTTTCTAAAATATTTTCTGATAACTAGTGGCAATCTATTATGAAATAGAATTGGCCGGGATGCAACGTATTATATGTGTAGAAGACCCTTCAAACTAGTGTAGTTTTTTTTTCTTTTAATAATTTACGGGTACTCAATGGCTTATTATGACTACTCTTCGAATGTCATGACCCAGCGCGGGCTGTGTAAAAATTAACAGGTGATAAGAGAAGATACCCATGCTCATCTTAAGCTGATTTTTTTTGTATATGAATAGTTTACTTTTTTATGTAACATATTTTGCCACTGCCAGACATTTTGGTCGGGTCCAAAAGGGTGCCAGACAGGCTGAAACTTGCATGAAAATGAGGGTCCTTAGCGTCATAATGGCAAGGCAAATTTTTTTTTTAATCTTTAATTGAGATCACCGTTATTATTCACAACTGCCAGACGAAAATCCCGGGTCTATCATCCTGCCAGACGCAAGTGAAGTTTGGATGTCCCTTATAAAGAGATGTGCGACAAATGTATCTAATAGCCGATTTTCATCGAAACTATGAAGCATTGGAAAACTTACTAAGTGTGTCTTATAGGAAATTGAATTTCAAATAAAATACTTACCTTTATTCTGTGTCTCGATTCGGATCGACTTTTGTTCGATTCTATCCAAATGACATTCTCGGTTTCGATATCGATCGAGATTCATGTTTGTTCATTTACTCATTTGTACCAGCTCATTATAAAGTTAGACGAGCAGGCTAGAGCGAGATATGCTGAAGAGGCAACTGGATCAGTACATAGGGCAATCTACAGTAAGCTCAACCATAACTTGCAGAGTAACAATTATTTCCATGATAATTACAAGATAGAAGAAATAACTATGATGCTGAGACTGCGTGGTGAACTCCTGAACCTGAACTACGTACCCCACAGGGAGAACTTGCCTATTTTATGCAACATGTGTAACTTAGTGGAGAGAGAAGATGTATTCCATTTTATGCGAAGATGCCCAATCCTACGAGAAACAAGAAGGCATGTATTTGGATATGACGTCTTGACGGAGATGCAAGTGCTTTCCCTCCTTAATGAAGCGGATGTAAGCACACTTTACCGGTATTGCAAAATTGCTCTAACATATCGACAGCAAATTATAAACGAAAGCTTTTAACAAACTATTCCCTTTATTTTGTGAAGTTTACTATAGAAGTTAAAATTACTATTTTATTTTTACTTGTGAATATTAATAAATCAACCAGGCAGACGGCAAAGCCATGCTAAATTTTGATTTTGATTTTGTACTGTATTAGAAAAAATTATATGAATAAATAAAATCTTATGAGTCTGAATCATTTACTCATTCGATTCTCAGTTTCACTCAAATCGAATTAAATGTCATTTTTCATTCGAGCAGAAATTGTTGTCGAGCTGATGCTGCAAATTGTAAGTATAATTGTTTTTAATTTTTTTATTTGCAAAACTATTGGTTATTTTGTAATATGAGATACATGTACATCGTAGGACCCAATCCAAGACTAACCGCGGCCAGTTTGAGGCAATGGTAAGGTTGCTTGAAACAAAGTTCGATATCGCGAAGGGCTTTACGGAAAACAAACAGCACTGCGATTCTTTCTGGAAAGATGCTGCAGTTACATTGAACAGTTTAGGACCCCCTTCTAAGGATGTCACCAGTTGGAAGAAGGTAAAGGAAATGCAATAAAAGTATTCTCTGTTTATTTTGTGAAATTCTTGTTGGACAAATATATACAATGCCATATTTGTTGGTTTACTTCTTTTTCTACAACAAAAAGGGGCACTTTGACAGAACAACCGATTTCGAAAATGAAATTTATTAAATGTGTTCATTCGATAATGAACACCTCTCACTCGAGACACGGATTATGAAAATTTAATTCGAGTGAAATTTATTACTCGAGTGAAATCTGTGTCGAGGGACACCTAGAATAAGAATGAGTGTATATACAAAATTTTTATATATCCAATAGAACAGAAGATATTTAAAAAGAGTCAGTAGCCGCAATACGAAACCATTTGTTTCGTATTAAGATATCATTTTCCTACAAAATGCATGGTATTTCTTCTCCCTTCACCTGGAAAAATTAAACAATCATGCTTTCAATAATTTGCGGTTTTTTTTATTGGGTTATATATGTAAATGATTTGAAACAATATCACTTCCTGTATTACCATAATCTTGTATATCATCGTCTTCTTCGTCGTCAGGTTCAGATCCATCATCACCTAAATTAAAGGATTGATAGATTTTTTTTAGTTTGTATGGAATAATCAATATGCTATAATATTGCAATAAAAATAATGCATTATAATATTCATAATGTATGTACCTGAATTCTCGCTTTCATCATAAATATCAGGAGGTTGGATTACAATGTATTTCACTAAAGCAGGTAATTGATCACCGTCGAACCAAAGAAACTCATATACACCATTAGATTCCAACCATCCATTTTCAATTGGAGATAAATTAGTTGAATTTTTTAAACGTGGATTTCTCCAAATATTTGAAATATAATAAGCCCGTAAGAAATGTTGAAGCCGCTCTGATATACACGGTGGCAAATTTCCAGCTTCAACATTTTTAAATTGTATGCGGAAATCGTCGTTCATGTTCATTGCGTTATACGTTTTTGTAAATATCTCATCTGGATTTATTGACATCATTTATATTACGGATATTATACAAACGACCATGTCGCCGCGGTGATTACGGCAAGAGACACCGATTGCGCGCAAAAAAAACTCAACCAGGTGATGAGGCGGGTAGATTGATGGATGAGAGAAAATGGCCTAGGTCTGGCCACAGAAAAGACGGAGATAGTCCTTCAGACAAAGAAAAGGATTCCATCGTCAACTTCTAAGTGGGGTCGGAGGCAATAATAAGCAAAGGAGCGCTGAAGTACTTGGGTATGCCCCTAAACACTACGATTACTTTCTGGCAACAGATAAGATCTGCTTCGGAACGAGCCGCGAAGGTCACACTGTCACTGAGTAGACTGATGGCAAACGTTGGAGGTCCAACAGCCAGCAAAAGAAAACTCCTGATGACAGTCACCCACGACATTCTCCTGTATGGGTGCGAGATATGGGCCGACGCACTACGACAAGAAAAATACAGGAAACAAATGGCAGCAGTACAGAGGCGTGCGGCACTTCGCATTGCAAGTGCATACCGAACGGTGTCGGAACCAGGCGTCCTCGTAGTCGCGGGAGTGACCCCTATTGATCGTTGATATTGACGTCTACGACAAAAAGGCGGAAATTGGAGTGGAAGCGGCAACCGAGGAGGCGAAGGAGCTCACAAACCAGAAGTGGCAGGAAAGATGAGAGCAGAGGACGATGGACCGCGCGGCTGATAAAAAACATCGCCGAATGGAAGGGACGGAACCACGGTGAAGTTAATTACTACCTCACCCAGTTCTTCACCGGGCACGGGTACTTCAACGCCTACCTCCACAGAATGGGCAAAACTGCTTGCCAATACGGAGACTCGCAAATGGATGACGCAAACCATACGTTCTTTGAGTGCATCAGATGGGAAGCGGAAAGAAGTGAGCTGGAATCTCTGAAAGGCGTCGTCACCCCAGACAACATAGTGACAAAAATATCATTGAGTGACCAGAACTGGAACCGAGTACGCTCCTTCATTGAAAAAGTGCTTATTGGAAAAAAGAGAGAGGAAGTGATGATAACTACCCTCATAAGATACATGTTAGACTGATGAAAGCCTTACCGGCAAGAAGAAATAAACCCGTGATAAAAGACATGAAAAAGCCGGCCCCGAAAGGGGAAAGAAAACGACATCACTCTGAAGTAATGCGATAAGCGGTTCCGGAGTGGATGGTGTCAAGTAGAACAAAGGGGTTAATGGTTTTTAGTGAGTAGGAGTCTCACACTACTTGTAACAGAGCGGGACTGTTTCTCGTGCGCATCAGCGTTTTTCCACCACCCGTAGGCAAAAAAAAAATATATATATATATAAACGACATACAAACTCCTCTAAGGCTTCAAAAACTTTTTCCCTGTCTTGTAGATCCAAAGTACCAAGACCAGTAATTACTTTTTGATATTTGTGGGACTCATTCAATTGCTTAAAAGGTCTTCCTTTTTTCATTTTCGGTAAAATGTAGCATTACAATCGCAGCCAGTTGCTGCATGAAATCCTGGTAAAGAATTACATAAAAACTTTCCTAGAGCATTAAACAATTTAGATAAATCTACAAATCGTTGTGAATTTCTAACGCCAACCTCCATCCAAATGTTTAGAGAGCTCTTTAAATGTTCCCTGTTACCTAACATGATCACATGAACGTCTGTATCTGAGCATTTTATTAAAACATTCGCATCTGGATCGATGTTGCAAACATGGTGGACGATTTTGGTGTCACATTCTTCATGTTTTTCACAGGATAACTTGTCTTCCACAGTTTGTTTTTACTTTTCCATTGTCAGTGTTAAAACAGTAACAAAAGTCATAATTTATGTCTACAGTCTTTGTTCCGATAAAGGGTGCCATGTCATCACTAGCCCAATGGATTGCTAAGAAATTAGCCATCGCTTTCTTAAATTTGGTATTTTTCAGTTCCTTTACAAAATCTGTTGGGCGTACTTGATCAGGCCCAGAAATGACGTAGTTGTGGTTGTCCAAGCTATCTCTCACAAGATGTTCGCTATCTTTGATAGATGGTGAAAAATAACGATCGAAAATAATATCGATTCTGGATCCAGAATACCTAGTAGCCGTTTGGAAAATTTTTTTCGAGATGTTACGAATGTTCTTGGAACTTCCTTTAAGGCTGTGGTTATGTAGCAAGCGAGTAATACTAGCGCGACCTCGCGCTTGCTGTGTGTAGCGCGAACTCCCGCTCTCTTGGGCTTTTAAGCTGGTTGATTAAAATTTAGCTAGTTAACGCTTCAGTCTCTGTTTGGTTTCAGTGAAGTGCGCAACATGTCGCTTTTTTTTAGATGAAGAAATTTTATTAACAGAAAGTGCGTTGTTGAGATACACATTTTTAAAAAGAAAAAAACAGCGTATCCATCCTATAAACGAATTGCGGTCTCAATTAGGTCACCACTTGCATAAAATGCTTAAGGAAGATGGAGATCGGTTTTTCCAATATTACCGAATGAGTCCTTCCACATTCGAATACGTATTAAATAATCAAATTAAAATGTTGAATTATAAATGCACATATTTATGTATGTATGTACATACATAAATAATAAATTTGATTAAATAACAAAAAATCCAAATAAGTACTTACTGGATACTTGCGTTTCATTTGCCGTTTCTTCCCATTGTTTCTCCGTTCAAACTCTATGACTGTATTCTTTTGTTCGCATGTCCTACAGACAACGCCGCTTCTGCACTTCACTTATTAATTTTTCACAGTCTGTTCTCAGCTGGTAGCACTTTTCGACTAAGCTCGCGCTTGCAAATGAAATTGAGTTCACTGCAAAGCGTTTACTGGCATTTGTAAAATTATGTTACATAACCACAATACCCTGACAAAATGAATTTCATTTTAAGCTCGCGCTTGCTAGTGCTAGTATTACTCGTTTGCTACATAACCACTGCCTAAGAGATGCAGCATGAAAAAGCCATCGATAATTACAACACCAATATTGCGTACTGCCTGACTATCAACTTTTGCCTCCAATAATTTCATGAGAACAGATTTATCAGTTTTAAAAATTGTTCCATCTAAATGGCACATTGATAAAGTCAAAGGATACGATATGATGCCTACGAATGCCTTCTTTGTACGCACTCTCTTGTTTTGCACGAAGTGTTCTCATATAGACTGCAGCTGCAGTGGTTTCACTTGGTCGCTTATAATCTAAGCCACTAGCAGTAATTCCATTCGTTATGTACAACATAACAATTGTACATATATGTAAGACAATTTTATTCAATTGGTGAAAACGCATTTACTAATATTTCTAAACAAACAGTAAATGGTTTCGTATCGCGGCTACTGACTCTTTTTAAAATATCTTCTGCTTTACTGGATATATGCAAATTTTGTATATATACTATTTTATTTAAAATTCAATTTCCTATAAGACTCACTTAGTAAGTTTTCCAATGCTTCAGTAGATTCGATGAAAATCGTTTATTAGATACATTTGTCGCACATCGCTTTAGTAGGGACATTCAAACTTCCCTTGCGGCTGGCAGGATGTTAGACCCGGGATTTTCGTCTGGCAGTTGTGAATAGTAACTCACAGTGATCTCAATTACCGATTGAAAAAAAAAAAATTATCCTTGCCATTATGACGTTACCAACTCTCATTTTTATGCAGGTTTCAGCCTGTCTGGCACCCTTTCGGACCCGACCAAAATGTCTGGCAGTGGTAAAATATGTTATATAAAAAAGTAAACTACTCATACACAAAAAATCAGCTTTGCTGAAATGACGTGACTGCATCCCTTTTTTCGACGTCTTTGTCTTTGATGTGCTGCCAGACGGTGACATTTGTGATCATTAGCTGAAGTTTAACAAACAAAAATATATTCAATTCATGTGCTAAAATGACATTTCAAAAACGTTCACCAGCTCTTCGACTATCGGTTTTGAATGTTTGAAGCCAAAATAGAGGTTTCTAAAGCATTCCACTCCGTGTTGTACGGATCAGGAAAGAATCTCTGTATACCGCGATCGCAAATTGGCTTGAAGGTGAATTCATGAGCATTCAGGCTGTGTCGAGTAATGCAAGAAAACTTGTTACGTTCCACTATCGCGGTTCAGGACTCTAATGTGCCGACAGACCCGATGGAAAAGGTCGTGGATATTTGATATTGAGTAAGGGCGCCACGCGATTTCCCTTCTGGTCCCGAAATGTCTTACCGGAGAAATCGCGACCCCCAGAAAAGATTCGCGTACCAACAAATTAGCACACAGTTTAAGTTTAGGTCAAATTTAGTTTTTTGATCTACTTTATAATCGACAACTCCCAAAAGCGGTAAAAGAAAAAACAAAACTATGCAATGACAAGGTTAAAAAAAAAAGAAATAATATGTCTGTACCCTCAGATCTAGGATCCAAACCCAAAAGCGCCGCAACGTCGCCACCCTTTTGTTCACACTACCAACCAGTACGGTCAAGAAAGGTACTTACAAGTAGGCTTATATAATTAAAATAATAAAAACGTGAATTAGAAATGAATTGTGAGTCTTAGCATCAACTACCTAATAAAAACTAAGATACTACGTACAAACGAATAAAAAAAAACAATAAGAAAAGAATAAACAAAAATCAGCTTGGGCCTCGAACACTGTTGTCCTACGATGTAGGTTGACACAATTTCCAGCCACCGTGCACTCAGCAGATACCTCGGACTCGAAAACGGTTGTCCTACGGTGTAAGTTGATGGACTCTCCGGCCACCGTGCACTCGGCAAATACGTCGCCAACCAACCTCGTCCAGTCCTCTCCGACTCCCGCGCACGCCCAAGGGAAAACCTCAGATGCCTTATTCGGCTTGCTTAGCGCTGCCTAGGTAAATACAAGAAAACTCAACCAACGTGACACCCAAACACGTATGCATTCTCTAACCTCTCGCTGAAGAAGCTAGTTCGGATTATGCTATAAACCTTTGATACCATAGTGTCTACTGGTAGAGTTCGTAACAATTTCGAAGTTCGAATGGTCAGTAAGCTGACTGATTCCACCACTTACTTTACTTAGGTGGCGCTACAGTTCGGGGTGAACCTGGGCCTCAACCAACAAGCCTCTCCATTAGCTCGGTCTTTAGCTAGTTGCCTCCAGTTGCGCACTCCAAGTTGGTCGAGGTCCCGTTGAACTTGTGCGCGCCACCTACGGCGATGATTCCCTCTACTGCGTCGTCCCTCGGGGTTAGATTCGAAGACTCTGCGGGCCGGAGCGTTGGTGTCCATTCGCTCTACATGTCCTAGCCATCTCAGACGTCCAATACGCAGCTTTTTGACTAGGTCGATGTCGCTGTACAGCTCGTATAGTTCGTGATTGAATCTTCTCCTCCAAAACCCGTCAACGCAAACGGGACCGAAAATCTTACGAAGAATTTTTCTCTCGAAGCGACCAAGGATATCTTCATCCTCTTTTAATAAAGTCCATGTTTCAGCGCCGTAAAGCAGGACTGGGATGATCAAGGTCTTATATAGAGTCTCCTTAATAAGTTCAGCGAGCGTTCTCCATCGTCAGCCTGCACAGACAGACAAGTTTGGCAGGGATGTCAAAACTAGATATGGCTCTATAAAGCTCTTCTCTATAGATGCTGTCATAGGCGGCCTTGAAATCGATAAAGAGGTGGTGAGTATCGATTTGGAATTCTTGGGTTTTCTCCAGTGTGAAGATTAGATCGATGGTGGACTTTCCTGGCCTGAAACCGCACTGATAGGGTCCAATCAGGCTGTTGATAAAAGGTTTCAGGCGTTCACACAATATCGCAGAAAAGATCTTGTATGCGATGTTGAGGAGACTGATGCCTCTATAATTGGCGCAGTTGAGGGGGTCTCCTTTCTTGTGGATCGGGCAAACGATGCTGAGATTCCATTCATCAGGCATACACTCGTCTGACCAAATATTAGAAATGAGTTTCTGTATGCACTCTACCAATTCATCCCCTGCTGCCTTGAAAAGTTCGGCCGGTAAGCCGTCAGGTCCAGAGCCTTGTTCGATTTTAGCTTGGATATTGCTATCCTCACTTCGTTTTGGTCAGGTGGACGGAAATTTTGACTATCATCGTCTATGTTGAATGGTTCATTCTGCCTGATAGCGGGATGTTGGTCTTCGTCGCCGTTATACAGTCTGCAGAAGTGGTTTTTCCATATTCTCAGCACCGACTACGAGGTTTCCATTTTCATCACTACAGGTTTCTGTACGGGTATTACTTCTCTGACACGTTCTTTTTACCTTTTGGTAAAACTTCCGTACATTATTCCTGGAGTATAAACTCTCGATATTCTCAAACGCGTGCTTCTCATGCTCTTTCTTCTTCTTTTAGAGAAGCCGATGTTCTTCCCGTCTCTTTTGCTCGTAGAGCTCACGAGCAGCTCTCGGCTTCCTATGCAGCGCCGTTTTGTATGCCTCTTGTTTTGCTGCATGCACTCGCCGGCATTCTTCGTCAAAGTAGGGGTTTCGCGCTGGTGGGCGAGCGAGACCCAGCACATCAGTCGTGGCGTTTCTGATGGCATGTTGGCAGCGTTGCCACTGGTCTTCGGAACTTGATGCTGGCGGCATAGGGGTAATTAAGAGATTTCGGGATACGCGTTCAGCGAAGAGTCTGGCGGTCTCTTGCGAGTGTAGCTTTTCGGCGTTAAATTTTCTCACAGTAATTCTTCTTTGTTGTTCAGATTGGGATATCCGCATTCGTACCTTGGCTACAGCAAGGTAATGATCCGAGTCTATGTTCGCCGCTCGGAAGGTCCGGAAATCCAGAATACTGGAGGCATGCCTTGCGTCGATCGCAATATGATCAATTTGGTTGATCGTTACATGATCATTAGACCGCCATGTCTGCTTATGAATATCGAGATGAGGAAACCATGTGCTTTGCTATGGTGACATTTCGCTCCACAGCGAAATGAATTAGCCTTAGTCCGTTATCAGACGTGGTGTCGTGTAGGCTATGCTTACCGACTGCCCTACCAAAGACGTCCTCCTTTCCTATTTTGGCGTTAAAATCGCCCAATACGATTTTAACGTCGTATTTAGGACATTGCTCGTATGTTTTGTCAAGGAGCTCGTAGAAACATTCTTTGGTGGCAGGATCCTTTTCTTCCGTGGGGGCATGAACACATATATTAGGCTTATGTTAGCGAATTTAGCCTTGATCCGGATAGTCATAAGTCTGCCGCGTATGACAAATCCGCATCGAATAAGCATTGCCTGTTGCCTCTGTAGCAATCACAGTAGTAGATGGTCACAGTTTTTCATCCTCTTTTTGCCCGGCCCATCCCATCGCACTTCCTGGCTGGCGGTAATATCTGCTTTATAGCAGTCTAGGGCCTCTGCTAGTTGTTCGGCTGCATGTGGTCTGTAAAGGAACAGAACATTCCACGTACAGATCCAAAGGTCGTTGTCCTTATTTCGTTTGCTGGGGTCGTCATTAGTTGAGTCATCCTTATCCGAGGCTTTTGGTTGTTTCGGAACCATGAGTTTTTTACGTGGTAGGGAAGCTACCCCGACGGCACAACCCCCAACCTGGAGGGCCGATTCCACCACGGTTTCAATTAAATATTTAGGGAGAAAGGATTTTATCCAGCACCCTCGAGCGGATTTCTTCGACACGAACACTAGCTATTCTTTATTCCGAAATTCCCAATGGGGATGTGATGGTTGTACTTAACTAGTAATTTTTGTGATTTTTTCAAAATTTCTAAATGTTTGTCCAGTTACAGTATTAATCGGTATAGGTTGAGTTCTATTATATGTAATTTGGGGAAGTATGGACTGATTAAGAATTGATATAGATGATCCTTTATCTACCAAATAATCGATCTTATGTCCATGAACCCCCTCTGTGGGATAGGGGACAGAATATACCCACGGTAGGCATGCCTGTCGTAAAAGGCGACTAAAATGCCAACCCGCCGTCTTTCTTACGGTAATATCAATCATGCAATGAACAAAACTAATGGTATTTATACCCCAGGTGGCAGCCCATTTCAACTGGAAAATCCACCACCTCGCAAGAGGCATGCTCTACGGATTCTGGGGAGAGCTATTTATTGCATCAGAACTTAATCAACCCATTTAGGGAAAGCTCGAGGCTACAAAGATCTCCGCCTCAGGAGTTTTCACCTAAAGCGCAAAATAAAAGTCTCGCAAATCGGATATGTTAATTCGGAAAACGCAAGCTTTCGAAGAGAGTACTCTGAAAAAGGAGAAACGCCGTACTCCAAAAGAGGCTCGACGAAATGGAGATGTTGTGTCGAGATCTCAAAAGCAAACTTGATAAACTTGAATCTCAAAACGAGTCTTCAAAAACGCAGACGGTTATCCACTGTGAGCCTTCTCCGGGTAGCCATCACTACAGCACGGATGAAGAAGAACTTACGCGCGAAACGGATTGGACACTCAAACGAAGACCATCTAAAAAACGTAAGGTCGGTTCATCGCCTGAAGTTGTTCCACAACAGCAACCTAATCGCAAAGCGCAGCCGAAAACCGGAAAAGCAAATTGAAAGCAAACGCGCTCCTCCACCAATAAATATCACGGGCGTTTGCCGACTATAATTCTCTGAGGAAAATTCTAAAAACAACGATCGCTAGTGAATTTAAAGTAGCTTCCTTGCGAAAGATGCGTGTAAAATCAAGGTTAATGACGCTGAGGGATATAGGGCTGTATCTCAAAGGCTAACTAAGGAAAAAATTCAATGGCATACTTACGAAGATAAGTCTGAGAGACCCTTGAGGGTCGTAGCTAGAGGGCTTCATCCATCATGCGCGAAAGAAAACGTTATAGATGATTTACGCGTTAGAGGCTTTAACATTCTGGACGCCGTGAACCTTTTAAAAAAAGAGAGAAAACGACCAGAACCGTGGTGAAGAAAACTACATTGAAACGTAAGCTTCCGCTTTTTGTGCTACATTCCATAAAACGGAAGGCCAGCAAAAGATATTCAATATTCGTACAATCATGAGTATGGTCGTTAAAATCGAGCCGCTACGTGTCAACACGAAGACAATCCCTCAATGGAAGCGATGCCAAGAGGTTTAATCATACACAAGCGTACTGTCGGAAAGAGCCGCGCTGCGTTAAGTGCACTGGGAAACCCTCTTCGGAAAATTGCAATTTGAGCACAACTGAAAAAGCTACTTGCGTTAACTGCAAAGGAAGGCACCCAGCAAATTATCGCGGTTGCGAGGTCGCTATAGGAATTACAGATGCGACGGAAAAAATCGACAACGCCGATTGTACCGGGAACGAAATCAGTCGATCGGGCTCCTACGTCGGAAGAACGTATTGCTAAGCAGACTGAGCGGTCTCGTAAGCCAGTTGTACAGATTCCTAAGCCGACTGAAAGGACACTCGAATCAGCAGTGCAGACTCTTGAAACAGTCAATCAGCCTTCTAAGCCGGGTAAACGTACGTCAAAGTCATCCACTAAAAAGGCTGAACGAAAAATAACCTCTGACAAGCCAGCGAACCCCGTACGTCTGACGTATTCTCAGGCTGCAGTCAAAGCAACCAAACGAAACGTCGGATCACCCTCTGAATAGTTGAATGAAATTCTAAACTGCATCTACGCTAAGTTCGAGGAACAATGTGAAATTAACAAACGGATTCTCGAACGTCTCAGTAACGTCGAAAGCTTTTGTAAGGCTAACCATAAACCTAAATCTAAGTAAATATGAACTCTTTGCTTAAAATAGTAACATGGAATGCAAATAGACTCTTACAAAAATCTAACGAATTAGAAATGTTTTCTAATAACAGAAAATATCGACATATGTTTGATCTCCGAAACCCATCTAACAAGGGAATCGCAGATAAAGATAAGAGGCTACACTGGTTATCACGCCTATCATCCTTCTGATAGAGCGCGGGGCGGTTCGTCCCTTATTCATTAAAAGTAACATCGAACATTCGTCGACATAAGCATAGAGCTGGAAAAACTTCAGTTGTGCGCGGTAAGGGTTAAAAATAAGCACACTAGAAAAAGACGACTACTTTCGTGTCTTCAATGCTCTTGGTTTAAATTTTCTTATTGGTGGAGATTTCAACGCGAAGCACACCTTTTGGGGTTCAAGATGTACATCTTCTAAAGGAAAAATTCTCTACGAAGTGGCATATGAATTCGGTTTTTGTTATTATTCGACAGGAAAACCGACCTATTGGCCAACTGACTCACAAAAAATTCCGATCTTATCGATTTTTTTGTTACAAAAGGCATTTACGAGAAGTTTGTTACAGTCAAAGAATGTTTTGATCTCCCTTCTGACCACTCGCCGGTAATTTTATTACTTGGAGAAGCGCTGATCAAGAAAAAAGGGCCTCCAAGACTCACTAGCAATAGAACAAACTGGGAGGGCTTTAGAAAATGATTGCAAAACAAATATCGCCTTAAATATATCACTTAGAACACCTTGTGAACTAGAGGACGAATTGATCGTTTCGTGGAAGCAATTCAAAGAGCGGCATGGAGAAATACTCCTTCTAGAAGCTATAAGATCAACCGCAACGAAAAGTATCCCAGAGAAATCATTGAACTGGTGAGGGAGAAACGAAAAGCACGAAAGAAGTGGCAAAGCACTCGTGCACCGCAGCATAAAACGGCCCTTAACCGACTATGCAAATCGGCTTAGAGATAGTATTCGCGAATTTAAAAGCAAAAAGTTAGCGACCTACCTTGAAAATCTCTCCGGCGAAAGAGAATCAAATTATTCGCTTTGGAAAGCGCTAAAAGGCATCCGGAACCTCAAATGCAAGCACCACCAATTCGCAAAATCGATGAAACTGGGCCAAGAGCGACAAAGAAAAGGCAGAACTTTTTGCTTTGCACTTAGAAGAAACGTTTAAGCCGTTCGACGGCCCTTCGTTAACGCCCGACTCCCAGTCACGACATCTGAACAACTTTAAAGTAAAAAAAAGTTGCATTGATTGAACTGAGGGAAGTGATTAAAATTTAAAGACAAAAAGCTCCGGGACTTGATAACGGCGCAGGTAGTCAAGGAATTGCCGAATAAAGCTATTATCAAACTGCTCTATTTGATCAACGCTTCATTCAGATTGCTTTATGTTCCGAGGCAATGGAAAGTCGCCGAGATTATAATGGTCCCGAAACCAGGCAAACCGCTAAATGAGAAGAAATCATATCGGCCTATTTCCCTATTGCCGGTTATCTCAAAAATATTCGAAAAACTTCTTTCCAAACATATACAGCCCGTAATCGACGAAAGACGTCTCATTCCTGACCATCAGTTTGGATTTAGAATTAAACATTCTACAATTGACCAAGTCCACAAAATAACTGACGCGATTGAGAAAGCTCTGGAAGAAAAAAAGATTTGTTGTGGTGTATTTCTTGACGTCTCACAAGTTTTCGATAAGGTTTGGCACGAAGGCTTGGAATATAAATTGCAACGACTACTGCCACGGCAACTCTTTTTAATCTTACGATCGTACCTCACCGAGAGACTCTTTCGTGTTAAGCACGGAAACGATTACTCTGACTTCAAGGAGATTGCGGCCGGAGTCCCGCAAGGAAGTGTCCTTGGCCCACTTCTATATGTACTCTACACGCGTGACATCCCGCAAGAAAGAAACTGTGTCGTCGGCACGTTTGCGGACGATACGGCGATATTGACAACGAATAATAAAGTCCACGCTTGGACGAATTCTTGGCGTATTGTGCTGAACGAAAGCAAATCTACTCACGTCAACTTTACGTACAAAAAAGTGGATAGATTGCCTGTATATCTAAACTCGGCTCAAATACCGCACGCAAACGAAGCAAAATATCTAGGAATGACTCTAGATGTCAAGCTCACATGGAAATCGCACGTGAAAAAGAAACGCGACGAACTTCAAAACAAATACCGACAAATGTACTGGCTACTCGGAAAACATTCGAAGTTGAGCCTACATAACAAACTGCTTATCTATAAGCAAGTGCTAAAGCCAGTGTGGACGTATGGTATACAACTATGGGGTTGTACCAAGAAAAGCAATAGAAACATCATACAAACTTTCGAAAATAAAGTTCTTAGAACGATCGTTAACGCACCGTGGTATGTACGTAACGAAGATATTCATCGGGATCTGGAAATTCCCAGCGTCGTCGAAGAGATAACAAAATTTGCGCGTAAACACAACGATCGTGTTCGCGGCCATTGTAGCCGTACCGTCACTCAACTACTTCACGCGAACAATTCAATTCGTCGTCTGCAAAGGACAAAACCTTTTGACCTCGCGTCATAGCATATGAAGGTCGTGAAAAAGGCAGGAACTTTCATTGGAATTTAACCTGTCTAAAGTGCTAAATTTATTTTTAATCACATACGATCATCTTTTTCTAGAATAACGATTCTCGTAAGCGAAAATAAAACTACTGGATAAGCACTGGCTTAGTTGTAGTATTAATTTTGAGGAGAGGTGTTTTTTTTGTGAGTAAAAATCTCACACTACCATAAGCACGCGCGGTCGGGCCTTATGGTGTCTTTGGAAGATTTTTCACCTGCTCTCGGCAAAAAAAAAAAATGTCCATGAATAATTAATTCAACTATTGGAAATGCGTTGTACCCGAGGCGCTGACATGAAAATTTCCCCCCCTTTGTACAGGTTTTCTACTTATACTATCAACATCCATTGATTCAATTTGTCGATGGTTTCTATATTGCCCTGAGTAATTGTTTCTGAACTGTCTTGAACTGTTTTGGTCTTGGAAATTGTTATTATAGTTACTCCTATTGTTGTTATGCTGATAGTTATTTCTATTTTATTCTACCCTATTATTATAAGCATTTACATTTCTTTGTCCACTGTTATTCCCATATTATACAGAACTGTTTCTAAGATGTCCTGAGTTTTGTCGGTTCTGGTAGTTTGTTTGGTAGTTATTTCTATTGCTGTATTGATAACTATTCCTAGTACTGTTATTCTGCTGGTTATTCCTATTTTGCTCTACACTATTATATAGTTGTTGTGATCGTTGATTTCTACTGTAATGACAATTTCTATCTTCTACCTTTTCTTTAATTCCTGTTGCTAGCAAATCATGATAAGCTTCCGCCAAAGTGCTTACTCTCTAAGCCCTAAGAAACATCTCTTCCTGCCTAGGAATTTTGAAAAAAAATTTAGAAAGAATACTTTCTTCATTATTCTCTGGTTTGTAGTCTAAAGGTGGGTTTGTTTCTAACCTATACTTTAAATTTAATTTATCTAAAATAGTTTTAAGGTCAAAATAAATTGACTTACATTGGTGTATTTTATGTTATCGGCTTTATTTTCTTAAAAATGCAAATTCTTCTGGCCCACCAAATGATTTTTTTAGTTGATCCTTGATGGCATCCCAGCTGCTGTTCGGAGCTAATCTCCTTATTGACGATAGTGCTTCTCCTTGTATTTTGGATACTATTATCCTTCTTAGATATTCCTTGGCCGCTTCATCTTCAACTAACTGCAACGTATAATTAGCTTCCGAAATATACGATGTTAGAGAGTAGGAGTCATCCCCTCTAAATGGTGGAAGACTTCTGGCTTCCCTTATTAAATCTGGTAGACCGAAATTCATTTTGGTCTTTCTTTATATTTTTTTTTTTTTTTGTAAGCTCTCTTTCAACTTCATTCTATTGCTATTCACTTTTGTTGTATTTTTATATAGGTAGGTAGTATATAGGTAGTTTAACGCAATTTTGTTTAATTGGGATTTTTCTTATGGGGTTCTTCCTTAAATTCTTCGATGCTTTCTTTATAATTTTTTTTTTTGTAAGCAAACTTTTAGTTTGGTTTTATTGCTATGCACTTTTTAGTGAAATCTATTATTTTCATTTTTAGTATTCTTTAACGCACTTTTCTTTCACACAGACTTTAATTCAACTAATGAACGAACGAATAATAATTTTTTTGATTTATTATAGATTATTATTCCGTTTTTCCGACTGCGCCAGATGAAATGAAACGACGATGACATGAGTTTTACAACTGACACTTTATTTTTCTTTCTTATCTCTATTTATTAATGTCTTAGCATAAGTGTAATAATGAGTACATTATGGACACCTGCAGAACATTGCAAATGTCACGTTCTGTCCAGATGGGATCAGATGACGAGATAGTTGCAATTCTGAGATGTACTATTGTACATATTCTTAGAACTGTGGAAGTGTTGACGTTACTCATGTGTATCCCGATCAAATAACGAGCATACAATAGACCACTGGAAAACATTTTCAATTCCATTATACAGGGCAAGTATGGATCTATGCAGATTCTAAAGTACCTCCCAATGCATCCGATTTGGCAACGAAAACACTCATGAAGCGCGTATGATAAATGATAAGGCGGCACCAATAAAAGACTTGTTTCAAATGATCAACGGAAATTGAGGCACTTACCGCCAACGAGCAGCTCTTTCCTTTCTGTGGTAGGACTAAATTTACGCAATACATACCGTCGAAACCGGCTAAGTATGGTACTCAAGTCTGGTGGCTATGCGATGCAAAACTGCATATCCACTACAAGGCGATATCTACACAGGCAAAGAACGAGATCAGCCTCGAGCGACAAACCAAAGAGAACAAGTGGTAAGTCAGCTAGTCCAAATCTATAAAAACACTGGACGAACAGTAACAACGGACAATTTTTTCACGTCACTTGAGCTAGCCAAGAAACTCATGCGATGGAATTTGGGACTAGTGGAACACTAAAAAAAAATAAGCCGTATATACCAACACAGTTTCTACCATTGAAAGACCGTGCTGTTTTCTCTAGTGAATTTGGTTTCCATGAAAATATAACATTGTGCTCTTATGTGCCAAAAAAGAAAAATGCTGTGATTTTATTGTCCACAGTTCACTTTGATAGAACAGTTGTTGGTGTGAAAAATAAGCCAGAAATAATAAGGTACTACAAGACTAGAGGCGGAATTGATACTATGGACAAAATGCTTGGCGAATACTCCACAAAACGTCGAACTAAAAGGTGGCCGTAAGCATTTTTCTATAAAACTCGTATATTAGACGTTGCTGCGTTGGCAACAGATATAATATATAAAATTAACAACCTGGAACTTTCAACACCTACATGTACGCGCCGCAAAAATTTGCAGGATCTCGGAAAAAACATTCCAATATCATCTATAAGGACTCGATCGAAATCCCCATATATTATATTTACTGCAACTTCAACACTAGGAATGGAATAGAAGCAGTGCTAGAGCGGATTGTAGGAGTTGAACTTGCAGCTTCCAGCCACCAGTCTCCACAAGAAGCACGCGATAAGACTGTTCGTATAAAATATAAAGGCAACTGTAGTATATGTTACGCTCAGTCCAAGAGACGTCCAACTAGGAAGGAATGTCAAGTTTGTAAGAAGCCAGTCTGTGTTGAGCACAGTCGCGATATTACTGCATGTCAAAACTGTTTGTAATTACTCACTTCAAATAAACATAGTATAGTTTATATATCTTTATATTCTTTAGATTCATGATTCAATAGTTTTATATACAACGAATGTGATGAAGCTAAGTTGCATACCTGGGTATGCACGTATTGACTAAGCTTTGTGCGACACTCGCATTGATACAAAGCTTAACAGCGTACCTCCAATGACGAAATCCGCAAACCGCTCATCGTTATCATTATGGTCTCCAACGCCGTGAATTCCCATCACGTGTTTAAGCATAGTGTTGTCGCTACCTACCTTGGCATTGAGATCCCCCATCATCATTACGATGTTCCCATCAAGCGTTTGGTTGTAGACGGCGCCTAATTGGCTATAAAAATTGTCCTTTTCATCCTTAGTCGCGTTTTGAGTCGGAGCACAGAACCTAGCCGTCAATATCAGGTCACTGTAAGGTATCCAAGATATGAGGCTTCCTCGTGCTGCTGGAGTTAACACCAGTCCTACTCAGGACGCCCATGCATGTCCAGCTAGTTTACCAGAGTAGAGCATGACAGTGCTTTTTGTTGGGGAAATGCATTTCCAGCATCGAACCATCTTATCTTGCTCAGCCCTAAGATGTCTATTTTATAGCGTGCGAATTCACGTTCCGTTTGGAGGAATCTGGCATTATATGGCCCTTCCTGACGTGAGACCAAGAGAGTCTGAATATTCCAGAATCCGATCGTTGTCCATGTTCGATAGCCAACGGTTGTTATCAAATTATCCGTCCGTATCCGAGGCGTAAGTTTTCGTTTCGCAGCAATGTTAGTTTTACCGTTGCGGCTCGCTGGGCCATAGACCAACCGATACTTATCCTGTTTTGTGGCGCAGGGGGCTCGCCATTCGTCCTCTTCCGTTTGCAATTTCCAGAGAAATTCCCAGATGGCACCACGAGGAGGAGGAAGTAGGACTTATTAACGGAGCTGTAAGTTGTTCGGCTGCAGTGGCTCTTTCTCATTATCTTAGCGGAGCAACAGCTATAGGGAGATACTGCTCCTACGAGGCCTTTCCTAGTCGTTTACCATCCAAAGTAGCAGCATTTTTGGCGACTTCGAATATGTGATCGTTCCATCGAAAACGGTTATTGATGCACATACCGAAAATGGTAAGCCTTTCGGATTCAGCGATGCAAGTACCATTCAAGGATAATGATTGAAAGTCTTGGTTTCGCTTGAGAGACAGAAGACAGGATTGTGTTTTAGATGCATTCAATTTCACTCTATTGGTTGAACCACATTTTGTTATGCTGTCCAGGTCGGAATTTAATGTGTTTAACATAGGTTATCGTTCCTCTTCTACAGCCGAAGAGCAGGGACGTGAGTTAGGGAATGAATATGAAAAACTGAGGGTACTGTCATCAGCGAAGGAATGGATTGGATTAGAAGTAGCAGACAAGACGTCATTTATAAAATAAGGAAGAGAGTCGGAGACAAAACGGAGCCCTGAGAACTACCAACATTCATATGGTGAATTGCAGACTTGAAGCCGTCCAAGACAACTTGTATTGAACAGTCCGAAAGGTAATTCCTAATCCATTGAAGAAGAGACTCATCGATGCCATATGTATTTCGACAAAAGAGCCTGATGCCAAACTCTGTCAAATGCCTTAGAAATATCGAGCGCAACCATCTTTGTTTCACCGAAGTGATATTGGTTCCACTTCTCGGTGAGATATGCCATCAAATCACCAGTGGACCCGTTGCTACTAAAGCCATACTGCCGGTCATTGTGGAGTTTTCGTGAATCAATGAATTTCATAAGCTGACGATTTATCAGCGTTTCCATGACCTTGGAAAGAAGGGACGTAGGGTATTGGGTCGATAATTGAACGGAGAGGAAAATTCGAATTTTTTAGGGACGGGATGGACAAATGCTGTTTTCCATCTTCTCGAAAAGTCCAGAAGAGTAGGACAGATAGAAAAGCTAACGCAAAGGTTTTGCTAGTGTGGAAGAACGCCTCTTCAGAATTATGGGGGAAAACCATCTGGACCAGCGGATTTGTGTATGTTAAGACCTTTGAGTACTCCTGCAACCGTACGAGTGCCAGAGTGGACATGCAAACATAGAAAGTTCGACGCTCTCAAGTACAAGCGGAGATAAAGCACTATCTGGAAGAGTGAAGTTCGCTGCAAAGTGAGCAGCAAGCAGATTGGCTTTGTCTAAGGAGCTGACAGCTGGAATGTTATTGCAAATGAGCATTGGGATGGCAGGCGAAGCAGAATTTTTAATATTTTTGACGAATGACCAAAAATGTAGATGTCCTTTAGGGCATTGTACAATTTTTTGCCTCAATTTTTCGTCATGTAAGAATGTTACACGTCGAATGTGGGCATTGCAGTCATTTCTGGCTTGTTTAAACTTCTTTCGGTTTTCCTTAGATTTGTTGGCTTTATAATACCGAACTTACCACTTTCAACCTGATAGCCTCTTTGCAGCTCTGGTCAAACCACCAGTTTGCCTTAGGTTTGATGCTTTTTATTCTATAAAGAATAAAGTCATTCATCCCATTAACTGAAATTGCTTACTAATAGAAAGTTATAGACTTTTATATAAGTTTAAACCTAACATAGTTGCAATGTCGCCTAACTTTAAATTTGGTGTATCGATGTAACAGGTTTTAAATTTTTGAAAAATAATAGCAATTTTGCTATAAAACTTTTGATTTTGCAACGATACTTATTACAAAATCAAAAGTTTCGAAATAATTTGGTGTGCTGCCAATTTGGCTCTCTGAAATCAAATGTCATGTCTCCGGTATCGATAGAATGGCATTAAGTTATACGTGATCTAGGTTAATTTATTCAGAAACATTTTTGGGCTACATGCTATGTTGGAAAACGCTTTACTGCTCCGAAGTACATAAAATAAAGGAAAATGTGAGTTGTGCGTTGTGCGTTGTCCAAATCGAATGTTCCTCGCGAAATCTCAAAACTAAGAAATGGAAAAGGGTATTATTTCTGTTTTTTAAATAACAGCTCCGGTCTAATAATGCAACTATGCAAATTTTTCTATATAGCTTATTTTGGCAGTCTCTTCTTCATTTTACTTCTTTTCTATAGTTAAACTATCGACGCTTTCATCTACGCCTTTAATTTCTGTAGTACTTCTAAAAACTCTTTAACTTTTCAGAGAAACTTAAATTAAATTAATACCGTATGTAATATTACAAAATCACATCACAACCTTGCACACATCAACATAAGTTACATCCATGCATAACCTATGAAAGCCATCTGTAAACCAACGTCATCAGATAGCGTTGCATGCGAATATGATAAATGGCTTACGCTAATTGAATAGCTGCCAAGTTTCAGCTGTAATTAATGCGAGTGTATTAGGGCTTGCATATCGATTGCACACACAGTCGCCATCCAGTACTTCGAAAAGTTATTAGTGTCAACCGTAAGATATGGTGAAACTTCATTTTCTGATAAGCGGTTAGAAATCGAATAAGCCAACTACACCCATGTACGTACACTATCACCTGCAAAGGCTCATATCCTTCTAACGAAGTAAATTAATTGCAATGACAGCGTCGAAAGTTTTCCCTAAGGTGAAATGAATCTGTGTAGACTTCGTACATCCGCAACAGGGAGTTTACCTGAAGTGAAAATTAACCGAAATTGAGATGGGTATCTGCGAGAGGATTTTGTTGTTTGAAAGTGGAGCGCGAGAAGATTTGGTAAAAGGATTCAGGATAATAACCTTTTTGTTTCCTCTTGCTTTAAAATGGTTTGGATGACTTACAAATGATCGTAGCACCCATGTCTACTACTGAAAGAGAAAGGTGAATTTCGTACATTTTTCGGCAAACTTTCGAAGATATTGAATAGGCCGTCCAGGGACAAGTTTCACATGAGAATGGATGTATTTAATTGAGAAAGTGTGGACAAAAATCCTCGTCTTTGGTCCTCCCCGTGGGCGCCCGCCGGAAATGGCTATTCACCCTTCAGGTGTCTAGTGTCAGCTAAGAATTTACGCGCATGTACTCAATAGTGCGCTGTGGTTCGTTAAGACGAAGGTGGGGAGTAAACCCATAAAAATCTCACTTAAGCCAAGGTGTGTAGACACTCGTGCCGAGGGCTGCCTGGCCAGCTGGTGATAAAACAGTACTGGTCTCGAACGGTCCCTATCGATGCCCAGGCGAGGTCGGTAGTATAATCGCCTTATCCTGGTATGTCGGCTCTGCCAGGACTGACTCTTCCTTCCGGACATACTCGTGGGACCACTAAAAATGAATAAAAATAATCAAAAAAAATCAAAAACAAAAATTAAAATGAGCAAGATGGGGTGGGGATGCCCATCATTGGCTCCTCATCGGAAGACGAGCTTTTAGCCTCCAGTCAGGAGTCTTCAGTCTTCCCTTCAGCCGCAGCAAGTACTAGGCAAAGTATTCCCTCTGCCGTACAGAGGGCGGATCATCAGACAGAAACTACAGCATACACCAAAATGGCAACCAAAGGCACTATGGTTAGTTGCGCTGGTTCGTCGAAGAAAAACAAAACCCCGGACGCCATCATGAAGAGCAGGTACAAGATGGCTCGATTCGTTCTTGACAAGGTTGCCAAAAACGAAGCAGCTGGTACCGTTCATGAGAGGGACGGATAAGGCCAAATACCAAGCTGTGGTCGATGAGTACATCGCACATCTGGAGAAACAACAACAACATTCACAACAGAAGAAGTCTGAAACCAAGGTTAGCAAGCGAAACAGGGCTTCGGATGGATCAATCGCGAAGCTAAAAAGTCCAAGGTTGTCAAGACGCCGACTACACATAATCTACCAGGTACATCCTCGGCCTGTCCTACTCAGACAACGCGACACTTTTCTGAAGTATTAAGAGACCATCTGCAGTTCGCCCTCGTGGACGAGCGCTCCTCAGATGGCAAGACGGTCAGTGAAGCGTAGGGTAGCATAGAGGCCAGACTATCGGGTGTGGTCATGGACTACTGTCCCGGGAAATCCTGGGGGACCTCTGCCGTGCTTCGATTCCGCCGAGTTGGTCAGTGGTTATCGGGTCATCAGATACGAGGACCGGTTCTCCAAGGATATCCTTAGCGAGTGTGTCACTAAGGTTAGTGACGCCTGGGAGGGCTTGAAGCTCAAGCTTATCCCCGCTAATGATATCCCCAGGAGACCAAGGGCCCGCATCTGGCTGCCCAATATGCAGATTGACGGGGGAAGGCTACTCCAATGTCTGAAACTGCACAATCCGGCGGTTCCGATGGATGACTTGACAGTCATCAAGGCGGAGGAACCTCAGAAAAATAGCTCCTCTTTCCTGCTGCTGATCAGCGAGGCTAGCCTGGTGGCTCTCGAGAAGTCTGATCACAAGCTGCGTTTCGGCATAAGGCATGCTAAACTTAAGATTTTCCGGCCCTCTGGTCCTGATGAAGATTTAGGTGAAATCGACGGTTCCGACAGGATGTCGGAGGACATGGGGGATGTCATTATTCCACCTACCACAAATGCTGAACATCATACAGATTAATTTCTATAATGTGTGCCTCGAGGTTGAGGCCCCCAAGCCATTTAGAAACCCTAAGAGAATTGACTGGAAGAAGTTTGGTCAGGTCATTAAATCAAAACTTCAAACGCCTAAATCAGGACCTTCGAAACAGCCATGGGTGCGGCTTTTTAGGTTTCGTGTCCTATTAAATATAGCAAGAAAAAATTCCCCCCTTGGTGGAACGAAGATCTATTCAATCTGAGGAAGATAACTAGAGAGATCTTCAATGTCTGCTTTAAACATAAGTTTTGGCAACCTTATAAGGATTGTCTGAAGGAATACAACAAAATCCCTTAAAAGTGCCAAGCCTCTTGTTTGGAAAGACTACTGTCAGTCCATTGAGACAATAAAAGACTCTGCTAGGCTGAGTAAAATTCTGTCCAAGGAGCATTCTAGCCCGTCCTTTATTAAACGGCCGGTTGGAACTTGGACGGACTCCTCTAGCGAGTCACTGCAACTTTTAATGCAAACACACTTTCCAGGATGTAGTAATGAGTTTGCCCTCCCACCAGTAGCTCAGGTCGCGCAATCTTCTTCCTGGAATGACATTAAGACAACAATTACAGCAGTTAACACCTCCTGGGCTATTAACAGTTTCTCTCCCTATAAATCGGCCGGCCTTGACGGAATTCTCCCTATTATGCTGCAAAAAACACTGGAGCAGGTGGTCCCGTGGCTAGTTCCGATCTACAGACCTGTATTCTCCTAAACCATGTTCCCCTGAGCTGGAGACGTGTTCGTGTTGTGTTTATCCCGAAAGCTGGGAAGCGGGGCCATGGATCCGCAAAGGATTTCAGACCCATTAGCTTATCCTCTTTTCTTTTAAATACGTTGGAACGCATCTTAGATATACGTATCCGAAATGCCCTAGATAAATCCCTTCTATCCAAATCTCAACAGGCGTACACTAAAGGGCGATCGACAGAGACGGCGCTCCACGAAGTTGTGCGAACGATAGAAAAGACAATCCATTTCAAACAATATACCCTTGCTACCTTCTTAGACATTGAAGGTGCCTTTAATAACGTCAGTACGGAATCGATTCAGGAAGCTCTGATCCAACTGGGTGTGGAAGAGTTTATTGGCAAATGGATATTGACAATGCTAAAAACCAGAATCATTCAATCGAATCTCGGTAACAGCAGCTCCTCCATATCTGTTGTTAGGGGAATTCCTCATGGTGGGGTCCTATCTCCTCTTCTATGGTTTATGGTCATCAATAAAATTTTGTGTAGACTTGATAGGGGTGGAGTTAAGGTTGTCGCGTATGCGGATGACGTGGTAATACTGGTATCGGGGATGTTTCCATCCGTAATCAGTGAGATTTTGGAAGGTGCCTTGGGCAAGATTAGCTCATGGGCCACTGGATGTGGACTTTACCACTAAAACCAAAATACCGACGTTTACGCTTCCACGGCTAAATAATCATCTACTCTCCCTATCCTCCAGTGCCAAGTACCTGTGTGCGGTACTTGATCCAAAACTAAGCTGGAAGCTTAATATTGAGCAACAGGTAAAGAAGGCCTGTGTGGCTTTCTATGCCTGCAGTAAGACCTTTGGCAAGAAGTGGGGACTTCGCCCGAAGATGGTCTTATGGATGTACACTGCCGTTGTGCGTCCCATTCTTTCCTATGGATCGCTAGTCTGGTGGCCTGCGCTAAGGAAAGCAAAGAACTGCGGCTATAGGCGCAAGGGGTGCCATGAGGACATGTCCAACCGATGCCTTGAACGTTATTCTGCACCTTTTACCACTCGATCTTCACATTATGCAGCTATCATCTTGTAGTGTGGTCAGGCTAAGGGAAACATGATGCTGGTGCACCAATCCGTATGGTCACAGAAGTATCCTGAATTTGCTACCGTAGGATCTGGTAGCTAACTGACCGACTGTATAACTCCCACAGTGAGCTTTAGAAATGACGTCACGGTCCGATTCCCAACCAGGGTAGAATGAGAAACTGGCGTACTGATAAATGAGTTCGAATCAACAATTTTCACCGATGGTTCAAAAATGGACTGCGGGGTTGGGGCGGGGATATTCTCTGATTCTCTCAATATTTCCAGGTCGTACCGGCTTCCTGATTCGTGTAGTGTCTTCCAGGCGGAAGTTTTTGCTGTACGTGAGGCCTGCCGCATACTCAAGCAAACCTCTATACCCCTAAATACCATTGCCATCCTCATTGACAGCCAGGCGGCTATCAAGGCTTAAGTATCTGCCACTACATCCTCAAGGCTAGTAGAATAGTGCAAAAAAGAACTCGCCTCGCTTGGTCACCGGCTAAGGATCTGTCTCCTTTGGGTTCCTGGTCACGGCAACATTAAGGGGAATGAGCGGGCTGATGAACTCGCGAGGCAAGGATCTTCCCTTGATGCTTCCCTAGCAAAGGAGGTGAACGTCCCTTTGGGCGTCCTTAAGGGAGGCATCTTCGCTCACTATCTGCTTAAGGCGGATAGCAGATGGCAGGGGGTGCGGAACTGTGTCATCTCAAGGCAGATGAGGCCCAAATACAAGATCTTATAAACAGAAACCGTACAGATATCGCAAGAACTCTGGAAGTTAGTACTGGCCACTGACCCATCGGGGTTCATGTGGTCAGAATAGGCATTGCATTTAATGCACACTGTCGCAGCTGCAATACTGCTGATGAAATAGAAACAATCTTACACTTCCTCTGCAAGTGTCCGGCTTTAGGCAAGGCCAGACAGCGCACCTTAGGTAAACTCTTTTTCGACAACCTTATAGAGCTAGCGGAGATTAGCTTTGGGTATATTATCAGCTTCCTCAATGCAACATTTGAATAATCCATACCCCCTTTTTCTTCTTCTTACCCCTAGTAGTTAACATCCGTTAGGCCACTTGAGTTGTGGTAATAAAACGGCGCTTCTGCGCTACTTAAGTATCGGCATGGTTTGCTGGCACAACCACTCCTATCTACCTACCTACCTTGAGAAAGTGTATTTTTTGTGGTACTTATACGTACTCTTAAATTCATCCCTCTTACATCACAGAAGTCTGAAGCCATTACTTAAAAAATACAAGAAGACAACATCATTATCACAAATGCTTCAACTTTTGTTGCAATAACCTTTATTGAGTGACTGAGATAATGTAACCCTTCACATCTCACACGTGTTTGAAACTACTGAGATAACAGTTTAATTACCCTATATAGTGGGGTTATTAAATTAGTACCCCGGGGAATAATTAAAATTTTGTCAGGATCTGGGTCAACAGGCATCGAGCGCACTAACAATAGATATATTCATAACATACTCCTTGTCTCACTATAAATTATTGAGCGAAAGTGCGACGCAAACTAGGTAGGTAATTGCTGTGTAATTGTTTAGGTAATTTCGTTTATCATCCGAGAGAGCAAGCATTCTCTCTTCATCCCTAATTATTTGATAATCGTTTCGAATTCAAATTATTAATTAGAATATTAAATTTATATGCTTAGGATGTACAGAGAGTTGATATTTCCGATGTGGTTTGTGGTTAAGTTAAATAGTTATTAAGTGGGTCACATAAAGAAATTACTTCCTGGTGTCAAATTGAGCGCGAGAATTAATGTAATGCGGGAAGTAGGATTTCATATTATTAATTTCGTCTTGCCTTAGTCCTGTCACATAGAAATAAAAATAGTTTAGGTGCTAGAAGTCATGATGAAATGCTGTTTCATTGGTTTCGTGAAAATGTTCGGTCTCGAGATTTTGATAAAATTTGGGATTACTAACAAATTATAGCGTAAACGGCTAAGCGGATGCATTTTAGACCTCATATATGGGATCTGCAGGGTGACAGTTCGAGGCGACACTGGAATTTTTACTCTAACCTAAAAACTAATGGTAGTTTACTTACACAGGCCAATTGAAATGTTCATGAAAACAGTTCCAACGGATTCATTTAAATTTCATATTTCTGTTTATGAGTATGGTAACATCTTGCAAGATGCGAGATATTTTCAAAAATATTCTCAAACTGTTTGTTGAGCGATTTTCGAAAATGGAGCACGCCTTCTGGGAAATTAGTCGACCTTGTTCAAAATTAGTATTTGAGTTATTATTTTTTTTTTCGACGGTAGGTGAAAATCTTCAACAAGACACTATGAGGATCGACAGCGCGTGCTCATAGTAGTGTGGGACTCTTACCCATTAAAAAACCTAACTTCAAAGCAGATTTCTTTTTATTTTTACTACAATTAAGTTTCCGACTTATCAAGTAGTTTTCATTTCACGAAATAATGACGTTTTGCAGGGACCTTCCCATTAGAAGTTCGTGTCAGTTCCGCAGTTTGGACGCGGTTACATATCGCGCTAAAGGTTTGGTTCTTTGTAGACGGCGTAGTAAATTTATTTTTTCCAAAACTTGGAGGACTGTAATATTCACGTGACTTTCTAGTCGACTTTTATGATTTCTCGCGTAGGTTTGAATTTCGTCTTCTATAGTTTTAATGCCAAGAACTCTATGGATATCGCTGTTTCTGATATACAATGGCGCATTAACAATACTTCTTAGCACTTTGTTTTCAAAAGTTTGTAAAATTTTAATATAACTTATAGTCTAAGAGCCCGCAGTCAATTTTGGACGCGAGAGGTAACCGGATGAATCATATATTAATGTGTTGCCTTGATGCCCAGTATTTAAGATATGCTCGTCTGGCAGCACGTAATGGCAGCTAAAGGAAATAACTGTATATTGAAAATCCCGCAAATTTCAAAACAGGAATAATAGGTGTAAGCGCTTGAATTTACTAGTACATAATAGAGTACGGCCCCTTCACTAAGAATACATGTGTCCAAGACGTCTTAAGTGTAGCCAAAGCCCAGCCAGACGCGCTACAACGTGAATATAATTATGAAGGTCCAAGACGTTTTGGATGTCGCAAAGGGCTTGCCAGACGAAGTCAAAATATTGCCAGAATGCCAATTTTTAATAATTGGTGTAACCGCTTAATTTTTCTTTAGAACATAGAGCAGGACGTCCTGATTACAAAAATCTAAGTCCAAGACGTTTTACTTGTCGCCAGTCCTTGCCAGACGAATTCAAATTATCGAAATCCGATAGGAAATGTCACATTCATCCACACAAAATATGCAACTGGACCTTAACTAATGTATGTAACCACACGAAATCTTTCTGAAATATAGAAAAAAGTACTTTAAACATAACTACATAAGTCCAAGACGTTTCACTTGTCGCCAAGTCCTCGCCAGACGCATCCAAAGGATCAAAATCCGTCAGAAGCAGACATGCCATTTAGAGGCGCGAAACGCATAACTGGACCTAAACTATACAACTTAACCGGATGGAATCTCTCTAAAGCATAGAATAAATTACTACAAACATAACTAGGTAAGTCCAAGACGTTTCACTTGTCGCCAAGTCCTCGCAAGACGCACCCAAAGCATCACTATTTGCTCCAAAATGCCCTATTTATCGACAAAAAGCATACAACTGGACCTTAACCAATGTATGTAACCACACGAAATCTCTCTGAAATATAGAATAAAGCACTACAAACATAACTACATAAGTCCAAGACGTTTTACTTTTCGCCAAGTCCTCGCACGACGCTCCCAAAGGATCGTTATTTGCTACAAAATGCCCTATTTATCGACAAAAAGCATACAACTGAACCTTAACCAATATATGTAACCTCACGAAATCTCTCTGAAATGTAGAATAAAACACTACAACATAACTACATAAGTCCAAGACGTTTCACTTGTCGCCAAGTTCTCGCAAGACGCACCCAAAGGAACGCTATTTGCTCCAAAATGCCCTATTTATCGACAAAAAGCATGCAACTGAACCTTAACCAATGTATGTAACCACACGAAATCTCTCTGAAATATAAAATAAAAAACACTACAAACATTACCACATAAGTCCAAGACGTTTCACTTGTCGCCAAGTCCTCACAAGACACATCCAAAGAAAAAAGGCTACACAACATATATTTCATTATATTTAATCAAAAAATATTGGATTCATTGTCGGACTCATCCGATGAATGACAATCAAAGTTCTCATCTTCACTTTCAGATACTGTAAATATGTCTAGTTTGGGAATATCATTTAATCTGTCAGGCGTCACATCGCCCCTGAACCACTTAATTTGGAACATGTTATCTTTTAATATCCACCCATTCAATTCCGGTGATATTGTTATTGATTGGTTTGCCACGGCATTCTTCCAGATAGAACATACGTATGTAATTAGCTCTACATATCTGCTCTAATAAAGCTGACCTATTTGGAGGTAACAAGCTTTCTTCAAAACCTGAAAGACAAACAATTCAAAATGTCACACCACAGGATCAATGTATTTAGGGCCGATTTTTCAATTGTCAGATAAACAGTCTTATTATTATAATAATAATATAATAATAATTTTTATTCGACTCTTTATCCGCCAGGTAAGTAGGGTGGGTTTTTCCATCACCAGATAGTTATTTGATGGTATTTTGCTACCATACAGTACAGTGTACAGTATGAACCGTGTCTAACTTCATATAATGTGGGTGTGAATGAAATAGAGTGCTTGCCATTTTTTCGTGTTAGAGTGTAGAAGCTGGTCATATTCGTCGTTTAATGTTCTTATTGGCATTTATCATTCCTTCGCACACACAGTATACTGCTTAACTGGAGAATAAGATTTTATCTGTCTCAGAAGCGGTCAGATAACTTTATTCGCCAGTTAGATGTGATATTCCTCGAATAGCTGTTATACGAGTATTGAAAAATGCATTCGTGTCTTAACTGACAGTTTATCGGCCCTTAATGTAATATACTTTACTTTTTATATTTTTGAAAATCTTTTTTGATGTAGGCTTGCAGGATTTATAAAAAAATACCGTCATCCACTTGTGTAGATTGCGTTTGATACATTTCGCAAACGAAGTCTTCTATTTTTATAGTATCTTCTTCAGAAACCACTCCGTCACATCCAAGTCTTGCAAATATACCACGAGTATATGGCCTAATTTTTCCTTTTTTGAAAAAGGATGGGGTGTAATCACATCCAGTAAAGCTGTGAAAACCTGCTAACGCAGCGCAAAGCGTTGACCCCAATTATTCATAAAGCTCATTTATATTAAGGTTAGGTTAATTACGTAGCGCTATGATTAGTACATCAGTATCTGAAAATTTGAGAACAACTGAGCAGGCTCTTGGCAAAAACGAAAGATGCCGCATCATACGAATATCTGCTGCTTCTTGAAAAATTTCGAGCTCCTTAATTTCGTTTCGCAAAACATTATCACTTTTGGACTTATGTAGTTATGTTTGTAATGTTTTATTCTATATTTCAGAGAGATTTCGTGTGGTTACATACATTGGTTAAGGTTCAGTTGTATGCTTTTTGTCGATAAATAGGGCATTTTAGAGCAAATAGCGATGCTTTGGGTCCGTCTTGCGAGGACTTGGGGACAAGTGAAACGTCTTGGACTTACCTAGCTATGTTTGTAGTAATTTATTCTATACTTTAGAGAGATTCCATCCGGTTAAGTTGTATAGTTTAGGTCCAGTTATGCGTTTCGCATAATTTGGTGCGGTTACATAAATTATTCAAAATTGGAATTTTGTACGCGTTTCTAGCGCGTCTGGCTGGGCTTTAGCTACACTTAAGACGTCTAGGACACATGTATTCTTAGTGAATGGGGTCGTACTCTATTATGTACTAGTAAATTCAAGCGGTTACATCTATTATTCCTGTTTTGAAATTTGCTGCCATTACGTGCTGCCAGACGAGCATATCTTAGATACTGGGCATCAAGGCAACACATTAATATATGATTCATCCGGTTACCTCTCGCGTCCAAAATTAACTGCGGGCTCTTGGTCTATTATTTTGGTACAACCCCAGAGTTGTATACCATATGTCCATACAGGCTTTAGCAGTTTGTTCTCTATATTAAGCTTGGAATATTTTCCAAGTAACCAATACATTTCATTTTCTCTATATTTATTATCTAGTTTTTTGCGTTTTTTCTTTAATACGTTTTCCATTTCAGCTTTGTACCAAGTGTCATTCCAAGATACTTAGCCTCGTTTGCAAACGGGATTTGAACCGAGTTTGGAAAGATCGGCAAATTATTTATTTTTTTATTAGTAAAATTTACATGAACAGATTTGGTCTCGTTGAGTGCGATGCGCCAAACCTTTGTCCATTCATTTACTCTATCTAAAGCTTCTTGCAGTTTAGTATCTTCGACCGTTTTACCTACTGCCAAGATAGCAGTGTCGTCGGCAAATGTAGCTAGCTCAGTGCCTTCTACTTCCGGTATATCACCAGTGTATAATAGATATAAAACTGGACCAAGAACGCTTCCTTGCGGCACCTCAGCCATTATTTCCTTGAAATCTGAGTATTTGTTTCCACATTTGACGCGGAATAGTCTATTCGTAAGGTAGCTCTTCAAAATATTATATAGGTGCTCTGGCAGAACTTGTCGTAATTTAAACTTTAAGCCTTCGTGTGAAACCTTATCAAAGATTTGAGAGACGTCAAGGAATACGCTTGAACAAATCTTTTTTTCTTCAAGTAACTTTTCGATTACATTTGTTATTCGATGTACTTGTTCTACTGTAGAATGCTTGCTTCTGAATCCGAATTGATGATCCGGAATGAGATGCCCTTCTTCTATTACCGGTTCTATTCGCCTAATCAATATTCTCTCCACCTCGTTGGATATAATTGGAAGAAGCGAAATCGGTCTATAAGACGTTTTTTCATTCGGCGGTTTTCCGGGCTTAAGGACCATTATGACTCCGGCGACTTTCCATTGACTGGGAACATATTCTACTCTAAGTGCGTCGTTTATAATGAACGCTTAATTAGAGCTTTTCTTGGTAGTGCTTTAAGAACCTCTCTCGTAATTAGGTCGTATCCAGGTGCCTTCTTAGGTTTAAGTATCTTTATTTCTTCCTTAAGTTCGTTAAGTGTTGCATTTCTTATTACGCTATTGGCTACATACGACGTATTTGTATTTTGAATAAGAGCTTGTCTATCGAACGGTTTGAAAGCTTCTTCCAGGTGGGAGGCAAAAATGTGCGCTTTCTCTTTATCATGTCTGGCCCATTCTCTTGATTTTTACTAATTGGGGCGGCTTGAATTTGAGGTTTTTTAATACCTTTTATAGCCTTCCAAAGCGAGTAATTAGAATCTTTTTCTGCCATTAAGCTTTCTATCTAAGTTTTTTTAAGTTTTCATAAACCTACGAAGAAAATCTAGTCAGATCTTAAGCAACATTAAACGGGATCATAGACCTTAACTATATCTTAGACAGTGCAATATTGCAGCTACCACATATTGCTTATTTACGAAATAAAGAGATTTGATCAAAACAAGGACCACGTGTTTCCGATAATTGGAATTCCAGTACCGAGCACGGAAATAGAAACACCCATTTTTTTCCTCAATCATTTTTAGGTAGGTTTTTTTTCAATGACTTCTATTCTATTTACATATATAAGTGTATAATGTCCACAACAAAATGAAGATTTGCTTAATATGCTAGCTGCATCATCAGGCCCACTATTTTACTTTTACAGTTTCTTCTTTCAGGCACATCATGTCCCGGAAGGAGCTGCAAAAAACATATTGCTATACTCCTTTAAGTATTTTACATCTTGATAGCGATTTCAACTATATTTTTTTTTAAATTAAAAGCTGCTTTGAAAGTAAAATATTTTCATATCAAAAACAGTGTCCTGTGATTATTCTTACTGTGAGGCTTATGTTCCTTCTACTTAATGAAAGGGGTTTTTTGGTTTTCTTTACGTTTAGTAGATGCCAGATCTTTTTGGTCGATACACAAGTAGCTAAATTACTCCATCTACTGTTTACAATAGCTTGCGCTTCGTAAAACATGCGAAGTTTCATTGTTTGTATTGGGGGTCTCGGTATCTTTCTATTGCCAGTTAGAGGTAGTACGGTGCCTTGTTTAGCTAGTTCATCTGCTTTTCAATTGCCTGGAATATCTCTGTATCCAGGGACCCAGCACAGAGTGACGTTGCATCTGTCCGCAATCTCGTTAAGAGATTTGCGGCAATGTTTGACCAACTTAGATCTTATTGTTGGCGTTTCCAGAGCTTTAATCGCTGATAGACTGTCTATGTAAAGGACGATAGACTTACAATCTATCGGGTACATAGAGAGTCTGGGCGCTGCTTCACGAACAGCCGATATTTCCGCTTGAAATATACTGCAGTGGTCCGGAAGTCGGAGATCTACGTTCATCAAAGATACTTCGGAAAATATACCCAATCCTGTACCCTCCGATGTTTTGAAACTATCTGTATAGATTTCGATTGCGGTGTCATTTAGAATGATATCTTCATCCCATGCGGATCTGTCAGGGATGGTGGTGTTATATTTTGTATTGAAATCGATAAATGCGGATATGTAATCTGTTTCTCTGAGATTAAAATTTTATAGAATTTTCATGTGGTCGATTTGTGAGCTTGACCACTGGTGAGTTTCTTTAACTCTTAGGGCTGCTATAGATGCTACCATTTTCCCAAGAATATCAATGGGAAAAATGTTAAGTAGAGCTTCTAAGGCGGCTGCGGGGGTGGACATGAGAGCCACTGTGATGCGCCTACATGCTAATCGCTGTACTCTTTCTATAGAGTTTCTGTTAAACCTTGTTTCAAATGCAGGCTACCAGACGAGAACGCCATAAAGCTAGATTGGTCTGACCACCACCAGGTACAACCAGTGGACTATTTTTGGTTGAAGACCCCATATAGGACCTATAGCCTTTTTACAGGTGTATATGGGGATTTCTGCTTTCTTGGTTCGGTCTTGAATGTTCTGTTTCCAGTTAAGTTTACTATCAAGGGTTAGCCCTAAGTGTTTTGCTTTGTTCGTAAAGCTAAGTTCCGTGTTTCTAAGCTATGACCGGGATTTTATATTTTCTAGTGAATAGTACTAGTTCAGTTTTGGACGGATTTACGTTAAGCCCAACGCTGTCCGTCCAGTTCGCTACTAAATTTAGCGCCAAATTCATTAGATCTCTTAGGGTTTGGTGGAATTTACCTGAAATGGCTATGGCGATGTCGTCAGTATATGCTATGACCTTGTAGCGCTTATTTTCTAGTGAAGTGAGTGGTTTATTCACTACTAATACCCAAAGTAGTGGAGAGAGAACACCCCCCTGGGTTTTGGTTGAGTAGTACCCGAGCTCGGACAGAATTTGTCTGCTGTTCAGCAATCAACCTCCAGGTCAACGAGCGCTGTTATGTTAGATTCTGTATTGACGTTATTGAAGGCGCCTTCTATGTCAAGGAAAGACACCATAGTATATTCTTTAACAGTGAGAGATTTTTCAATCGTGCCTACTAACGAGTGTAGAGCTGTTTCCACTGAAAAGCCTTTCCGGTAAGCATGCTGAGAGTTAGATAAGGTTTTTACCTTAATTTTTGAACGAATAAAGTTATCAACTAGCCTTTCTAAAATTTTAAGGATGAAAGAGGAGAGGCTAATTGGTCTGAAACATTTCGGAGTGTAGTGTGAGGTCTTACCGCATTTCAGGATGAAGACCACCTTAATTTTTTACCATGAGGAGGGGGTATAGCCGAATTTAAGGCAGCTTTTGAAAATCACGTAGATCCAGGGGGCTAAGGGTTTTATGCCCTCTTGCAGTTCTACTGGTGTAATACCATCTAATCCTGGAGATTTATATGGGAGGAAACTATTAACACCCCATTGAATTGTATGAGTGTTTATTATTCCTGCCGGAATGTCCATGATTGAGTGGTGTTGAGGTTTACTCGTAGATATGTTTGTATCTATATAGCTTCCTGGGAAATGAGTATCTATTAGAAGGTTTAATGTTTCTTCTGTGAACATGGTCCAGTCTCCGTTAGGTTTCTGGATAAAACTAGGGATATGAGGAGATTTGGAAAGTAGTTTCCTCAATATGATAGAATCTTTTGTCCTTTCTTTATTGCTACAGAATAATCTCCACGAGCTTTTCTTGTGTCTCTTTTAAAGACCATGAGTGTTTTTATAGTTATCCCAGTCTTCTGGAGAACGTGAAGACTTAGCTATATTGAACTGTTTCCTACTATCATTTCCGAGTTTTTCTATGTAAGCATTCCACCAAAGTGGTTTATTACCATTTCTGTGCCTGCTTATCGGACAAGCTTTCAAGAAGGCTTTGTTCATACCATCTGGTCGATTTCAGATGGTGAGCATGGTTGAGTTATCTCGTTGGTAAGTTCTCTTTTTAAACATGTATTATAAACCTACCAGTTAGTATTCCTAGGATTCCTTAAGGATTTTAGTGGAGGTTTGGTAAATTCCAGACTAAATTGTATGTAGCTATGATCCGAAAAAGAAACATCCATTTACTAATATTTAGCCTTGGGCAGTTGGTGGCTAAAGTGATATCTAGTACTTCTTGCCTAATTTGTTCGTAAAAGTAGGTTCAGAACTAATATTATAATACGTACTATGAGTTTAGTTTCTAGAATGAAGTCGAAAAGACGCTCACCTCGATTATTTGTATCACTGCTTCTCCAAAGGTTGTGGTGGGCATTGGCGTCAGCGCCTATCACTAGGAGGATGTTGCTTACTTGGGCTGAATTTACCGCCACGCGTATGTTCGATGTTGGTAATGGGCATGTATCTTCGTACGGCAAATACGCTGATGATATCCATAGCCTTTCTTTCCCATCGCGGTCTAACTCCACACATGGGCAGTCCGAGTCGTGAAATTTGGTAAGAAAAGGGCTTTTAGGTTATTTTTCGCTAGACTACAGGATCTTGGTTTACCTGATGCTTTGGCATAAAGCAACGAATAATTATTTGCGCTTAATCCAATTACGTATATGCCGTTATCACTTGTCACCCAAGGTTCCTGGATAAGGGCAATGTCCTCTCCTCCTGCAGGCGGAAAAGATTAGCAGAAGCTGCTATTGAATGGGGTACGGTACAACTCGCAGTTTTTATCTTGATTTCTTTTATTTCGATTTTATTATTTCGCATTTTGTTGTTTTGATAAACGATAACTCGAATTTTCTTCAAGTCGTTTTTGATTATGTCTCAAATTTTCATTTACTTTTTTAAATACGAGTAGTTCATATTTAGCTCATTTCGCATTTGATTGTTTCTCAAATTTTTATTTACTTTTATAATTAGTTCGAATTATCATCATTTCATTTTAGACTGTTTCGCTAGAGATCATTTTGTTTTTATTTTGATAAGAATATGTTCATTTTTTTTTAAATTCCGCTTTCCGGAGGGGTTTAGCCGCTAACGCGACTTCGTCGCTCCACTAAGGGTATGTCAACAACTGTCAGGCAGGCGCCTTGGGCTAAGTCTATTCGAGGACAGTTCTGTACGGCCCAACAGTGGGTAAGTGGGGCCCAACAGTGGGTAAGTGGGGCCCAACAGTGGGTAAGTGGGACCCAACAGTGGGTAAGTGGGGCCCTTGGCGCGATTCATTTGCTTAAACTTCGCTTTCCGGAGGGGTTTAGCCGCTAACGCGACTTCGTCGTTCCGCTAAGGGTATGTCAACAACTGTCAGGCAGGCGCCTGCGGCTAAGTCTATTCGAGGACAGTTTTGTGCGGGCCAACAGTGGGTAAGTGGCGCGCTTCGCGCGATTTATTTATTTAAACTCCGCTTTCCGGAGGGGGTTTAGCCGCTCACACGACTTCGTCGCTCCGCTAAGGGTATGCCAACAACTGTCAGGCAGGCACCTGGGACAAAGTCTATTCGAGAAAAGTTTTGTTCCAGCAAACAGTGGGTACTTAAACTCCGCACAGCCTTCCTTAAGTCTAATTCAACCGCAACAAAATAACTAATTGCAAAACAATAAATCTACATAGAGAGAAAACGAGAAATAACCGTTTTACGAGATAAAATTGGCCTTGGTAAAGCATAGACCGAAAAAATAACGAAAATACAAAACAAGTAAAATGCACAAGAAGAAATGCAATATAATCGTGTGAAGGACTGATCGTGAAACAAAGTACAAAGATAAACAAAATAACTTTTGCAATATGAATAAAAATTATTGTAACCAAAACGAAATGATAGTTAACGAAATGAAAATGGCGCGATAATAGGCACCCTATTGAATGATGTAGATTAATCTGTACCAGTCGAAGCATTATTTCTGACTGGTACAGATGCCTCTATTGCTGTAGTGTCACTATCCTCTGACTCAGAAGATTCAGCACTATTATGCTTTGGCAGCTTCACTGTCTCTTTCTCATCTGATGACTAAGTTGGTGTTCCGACTGGTTCAATTATTACCTTCACGTCTGCTGACGTTTCGACCTAGGTCGAAGTGGAAGCCGTCAGTTGTGATTAAGACGGAAGGCCATCTGGTTCGGTATCCAATCCAAGGCTACTGAGAGAGTAAACCATAGCTGAGATGAGCCTTTCGCCTTTGTCATGGACCTTCAGCACAGTTCTTCCATGCCGTAAATTTTATAATCCCTTTTGCATAAAAGCTCCAGGAATTCTTGGTTGAGTAGGAATGAAACTAACCTTCCCGCCTCTACCGGTTCGTTGGCTTTAATAATCGTCCAGTTGGCGGTTGGAAGGTCTGGATTCTGAATGCGGATCAGGTTGAGAATGTCCGATTCAATACATAATCCTGGGGGAATCCAAGTTCGGGCTATTGGACAGACCTTAATATCGCTCCTGTAACTGACCGAAAGGTCAGCTTTGACCCAAAGGTGGTTAAGTTTAGGCACTGCCGCTTTGAGGAACGCTATGGAACTGCTATTGCCGCATTTCAGGAGCTTCGCACCGTTCGATTTTTAAGACAATGCACCAGCACGTCTGACGCAAGTCTTGACTTGAGGAGCCTCCAGTTGTCTCCGTTCATACGGCCCTCCTCATTTCCGCTGTCGCAGATGCCGAACACCAGGTTGTAGGACCTGAGCACCGTCTCAGTATTCTTCGCCTTCTTCGGGGCTTTGAAGGCATCGTCCTGGGATCTTGATAGCTTGGACGTTGTTGGGGGGCGCTGCAGTGATATTCTTAACCCGTCCCTGCACGGGGAATTATCGTCAATATTATTGACAAATATGCTCGCTTTAAGCATTCCTCTTCTTATAAGCCTTTTAATGTACTGTGATCGACAAAATTCTTACTTAAAAAATATATTACTGGTCACCCTGTAATTTTCTAAAGAAAATGCATGTACATTCTATAAAAATTCTCCGCAATTAACAAAATTATTGAAATATCTTTATCAGTTCAAAAGTTATGATTTTAGCAAAGAAAAAAGTCATTTCTCGTTACTGCGGCCGATCTGCCTTAGACTGCAGCGCCACGTTAAGAAAGCCATGTGTATCAAAGCCTACTTCATTGTTCATAAAAAAAAATGTTCATTAGTTTTAACTTTGATGCCCGGTTTGCTTCGCTACAAAACCCTTCGTATATCGGTTAAAACTTATTTACAAAACCCTTTCGAAAGACCCTTGCTATTTTTATAATAAATCCCACCAACAGATGTTACTTGTAATGTCCTGCACGTTATCAACTATATACCCTCTCCTTATTGTTTACTGCAGGCCAACCTAATAAACACAAGAGAGGGGAAAATGTGTAACTCTTTCTCGTTAAACTTCAGTAGAATTACAACACGATTCTGGATGTTGATTTATAATTCATGACGTTGCTTATTGAACAGGACGGTTCTTTCAATGCGAATACGAGTGTGGTACCGGTCGGTAGTGATGATGGTACCGATGATGGTACTGATGACGTTGGTGAGGGTGTTAACATTACAAAGCAATACTACACATCTCGTGTAACATTGAATTGATTAGTTTGGATTTGATTTGAAATTCAGTCTGCACTGATTGTGTTCATGTTCGATTTAATTTCTCGTCTAGGTGCAGACGATAGTACCGACAAAATACAACTTCTGTGATTAGCAATTGAAATCTAATCAGTGGTTGGGTGCTTTTGTGGAATAACTTTATCTTTGAGATAGATATGTTTTTTAAAAGGTTTCTTGCCTGTAAGCAATCGTAAACTGACAAAGATCAGATTTCGGAGAGTAGAACAAATTTCACTGTCCTGGCTAAAAAAATTGGGCCCACATAATCGTACATAAGGTAACTTTCTATTGTTTTACCAGCCTCTGTTATTTTGATTTAATTACTCCAACTGAATTTGCATTATGTCCAATTATAAAAAAAATTCTGTATTAACTCAGCCTCCAGAAAAAATATAATATTGTACATATATATGTACTGTGCACACACTTGAAGCAATCCCAAAATTATTTACAAATACATACTGCTGGATATTGTGATGGCTCACGTCATTGTTTGTGTCCTGATATACAGAATGCTTACCATGAACTTGGACCATGAACTTCAGCATGTGCACAGTTTCCCAGGTATTGAAAGAAAATAATTAGAGAGGACTCGGTAGGTATACATTTGAATGGTTTCGATGTTTATCTTTAATTTTTTTTAATAATTAAACATCACTGCCGGTTTATACACTAAATTATAAAATAACGTCAAGAATTAAAGTTGCTGAGAGATAAAAAAAATAAAAAAGGAATAACGGTCGGAAAATCTATATTATCGAATTTGCGGATGAAATTTCGGACAATAATTTACTTCTAAAAATATTCAGCAACCGAACAAGTTAAGTTTGGCGTAGTTTATTAGAACACTCGGCTAGAATTTGAAACCGATGGGAATACGCCGGCCGAGATTTCTTTGAGCTCGGAGTGTTCGACTCCATGTCTAACACGAAAGAGTCTATTCTCGAGATATGATTCTAGAATATCGTATAAGCATACAGGGAGAACTTGTCGTAGTTAGGATTTTAAGTCATCATGCCACACCTATTCAAAGGCTTGCGAGACGTCAAGAAATACGCTTGAGCAAATCTTTTTTTCTTCAAATGCTTTCTCGATTTCGTCAGTAATTCTATGCACCTGGTCAATCGTCGAATGCTTACTTCTGAACCCAAACTGGTGGTCCGGGAATAATATTATTTTCTTCTATAACCGATTGAAGATGCCTTAGTAATATCCTCTCGAAAATGTTCGATATGTTTGCAAGAAGCGAAATTGGTCTATACGATTTTACCTCATTTGGTGGTTTTCCTGGTTTTAAAACCATTATGACTTCCGCAACTTTCCATTGGCTCGGAACGTGTTTTAATCTGAGCGCAGCATTTACAATATGGAGAAGCTTAATCAAAGCTTTTCTAGGTAAAACTTTGAGAATTTCTCCGGTAATCAAATCATAACCAGGAGATTTCTTAGGTTTTAGATTCTCGATTTCATGTTTGAGTTCCCTTAGCGTTGCACTTCTGAGCGTCAAATCGTCAGATGGTAAATCCGGCCTATTGCGGTTGTCGTTAACCACTTAACTATCGTAAGGTTTAAAGGTTTCTTCTAAGTGGGCCGCAAAGGCGTCCGCCTTTTCTTTGTCTTCCCTCGCCCATTCATTTTGATTTAATTTGATTGGCGGCGCGGGGACTTTGGGCCTTTTGGTGCCTTTAACAGCTTTCCAAAGTGAATAAGTGGAATCTTTTTTCGCTGTTAAACTTTCAAGGTAAGAGCCTATTGCACGATTATTAAAATCCTCAAAAGACTTTTTCAACAAATTGCACAAACGATTCAAGTGTGCTTTATGCTGCGGAGCACGACTCTGTTGCCATTTTGTACGCGCTTTTCTTTTTCCTTGACCTATTCTTTTATTTCCCGAGGATATCGTAAACCGTATCTGTCCGGCGTTTTCCTTGGAGTGGGCGTATTATTCCAAGGGGCGAGCTGTACGATCTCAACGAAGCGATCAACTTCAACCTCAAGTTCATAGGGTGTCGTAAGTGGAACGCTCAGTTCAACATTATCTTCAATTTCGTTCCCAGTTAGTTGTTCGACCAGTTAATCTCGCTGGCTCTAGGTTCCAGACTAGTTTTTCGCTGATTGTTAAAATAACAGGGGAATGATCAGACGACAGATCAAAGCTCTCTTTAACTTTTATATTGTTGGTAGATATTCCTTGCACAACGAAAAAATTTATCAGGCTAGGTATTTTCGAAGTATCAGTTGGCCAGTATGTCGGTTTACCCGTCGAATGGAAATCACAACTGTACTCCATACCTGCCCCATAGAGCATTCTACCTTTTTTCGAGTACGAACGAGTATGTTTCGCATTAAAATCGCCGCCAATAATAAAATTAGGTTTCAGCGATTCAAACAAGTTAGTAAAATCAGATTTTTCAAGCGCGGAACGCGGTGGCCAGTAGGTAGGTGAAATTTTAAGAGTGCGCTGACTATTTTTAGCTCGAATCGTGCACAGTTGCAAAGTTTCAAGCTCTATCTTTAGGTCTTCGGATTGTTCGATGCAGTCGTTAATAAGCAAGGATGATCCGCCTCTCGCTTTTCCCGAAGGGTGACAAGCGTGGTAATCATTATAGCCTTTTATTTTTAAATGTGGGTTTCAGAAATTAAGCAAATATCAATATCTTTTTCACGCATGAAGATTTCCAATTCGTCAAGTTTTTGTAAAAGTCCGTTTGCATTCCAAGTACATATATTTAATATTTGTTTTTCATTCATATTCTAGATGAAGTACGCGTTTTCCGTGTATTATTTTAAAGCTTTTCGAGAATAATTTTATTTATTTTGCTTTGTTCTTCAAATTTCTCGAGAATAACCGACAAAATATGAGAGATAGGGCCCGTCGATATTTCAAAGTTTTTTGGCTTTTCGGATGCCGCGGCCTGAGGGTAGGTCTGCACTCCTGCTGTCCGAAGGTCATTATCCGGTGGCTTTTTCAATGTTAACTTTTCAGTGCCGTTTCTTTTAAGAACAGAGGTCGAGGACTTTTCTGTTGACACTCTTTCCCTCACCTTTTTGCGCTCTGAACCCGGTAGTATTAGTTTGCCTTCTTTCTCCTGTGCGATCTTACGCTTTGGCTTAGTTTTCAGTTTCGATTTTGCCTTTAGGGGCTTAAGGAGCGCATCTCTCCGTTTTTGCAACTCCTTAGCTACTTCACAGCCTCTATAATTTGCCGGGTGCTTTCCCTTACAAATAGCACAGGCTGCAGAGATTTGTTTATTTACTCCACAAACTTGGGAGAGGTGATTTCCGGTGCATATCACACACCGCGTTTCTTTTTTGCAGTACATTTGCGTATGGTTGAATCCTTGGCAACGTTTGTACTGCGGAAGTGCATCACGAGTATATGTGATGTTGAGAAGAATTGTACCTCTGTAGTTGGCGCAGTTCAGAGGGTCTCCTTTCTTCAGGATCGGGCAAACGATGCTGAGGTTCCATTCATCGGGCATACTTCGCCCGACCAGATTTTGCAGATGAGTTGGTGCATCCTCCTTACCAACTCATCTTCCCCTTCCTTGAAAAATTCAGCGGCAAGGCTGTCGGATCCAGCAGCTGTGTTGGATTTAAGTTTAGATATCGCTATCCTCACTTCATTCTGATCGGGTTGACGGAAATCTTGACTATCATCGTCACTGTTGAATGGCTTATTCTGCCTGACAGCGGAATATTGGTCATCAACGCCGTTTAGCAGTCTTCAGAAGTGTTCCGTCCATATCCTCAGCACCGACTGCGATTCTACTACTATATTGCCATTTTCGTCCCTGCAGGCTTCTGTTCTGGCTTTGAAACCTTGGCATGATCTTTTTACCTTTTGGTAAAATTTTCAAACAAAATTTCTGGGATAAAGTTTCTCAATCTTCTCGATCAAGCGCTTCGCACGCTCCTTTTTCTTCTTTCTGAGAAGTCAATGTTCCTTTTTTCTCCTCCTCTCATAGAGCTCGCGAGCAGCTCTAGTCCTTCTATGCAGCGCCGCTTTGTACGCCTCTTGTTTTGCTGCATGTGTTTGTCGGTATTCCTCATCAAATCACGGGTTTCGTTGTGGTGGGCGAGAGAAACTCAGTACATCAGAGGCGGCATCTCTGATGGCTTGTTGGCAACGCCGCCACTGGTCTTCCGCATTTGCTGCTGGCGGCATAGGACTTAGATTAAGATTAAAAGAAACTCGATCGGCAAAGGCTCTGGTGGTCTCTTGCGATTGAAGCCGCCCGACGTCAAACTTCCTCACAGTATTTCGTTGTTTTCGTTCTGTTCTGGATATCCGCATCCATACCTTGGCTACAACTAGGTAATGATTCGAGTCCACGTTAGCTCCTCGGAAAGTCCGGACACTCAGAATACTGGGAGAGTGCCTTGCGTCGATCGCAATGTAATCGATTTGGTTGACAGTATTTCGATCAAAGGAGAGCCATGTTCCCTTGTCAATATCGAGACGTGGGAACCGCGTACTAGCTACGACAAAGTTATGTCCCCCCGCAGTGGACTAGCCTGAGCCCATTGTCGGATGTGATATCGTGCATGCTGTGCTTTTCGAGCACGCTACTTAATATGTCCTGTCTTGCTAGCTTGCGTTAAAATCACATCGTGTGTAGGGAATTCCTCATAGGTTTTGTCCAAGAGCTGGTACAAGTCATTATTTGTCGCGTCGTCCATCTTTTTGTGAGGGGCGTGACCGCATATTAGGCTAATGTTGGCAAATTCAACCTTGATACGGATAGTTATGAGGCGCTCGTTCACATGCCGGAAACTCAAGACATCTTGCCTAAGTCGCGAATAGACGCTCTCGTTGTTGTTTGTAGCAATCACCATAGTAGATGTTGCAGCTTTTCATCCTCCTTTTGCCCAGTCCATCCCACCGCACTTCTTGGATGGCGGTAATGTCTGCTTTGTAGGAGTCAAGGGCCTCCGCAAGTTGTTCGGCTGCACGTGGTTTGTAGAGGGACCTAACATTGCACGGCTGGTCAAACGGTAGTGCATGCGATCATATGAAAACACAAACGTTTTCACCTAGCTGGGTGCCTAGTACCTCAATCCAAGAAATGGGTAACCAACGCCATTTGGCGGATTCCCTAGATGGAGTCAACGGTGGCGTCTTTAGTTCCAGTCAGGTTGAACTTTGTGAATACCTTACGCGAGCTGCTTCGACGTATTCTGATCACAGGTCGGAATTTCCAATGTTGTTCAGGACCTTGGAATAGAGATGGTGGCGGAGCAGCCCTTAACGGGTCAACGGCAGCGCTCATACTCCCGTAGTGGACTACTTATACCGGTGTACCCGGCCCCTCGTCCCAGGGGAATAATTAAGGAACTGGCCCTCCAGGTTGGGGGTTGTGCCGTCGGGGTAACTTCCCTACCACGCAAAATGCCTATGGTTCCGAAACAACCAAAAGCCTCGGATAAGGATGTCTCCACTGATGACGACCCCAGCAAATGAAATAAGTACAACGACCTTTGGATCTGTACGTGGAATGTTCTGTCCCTTTACAGACCATGTGCAGCAGAACAACTCGCAGAGGCCCTAGACTGCTATGAAACATATATTATTGCCATCCAGGAAGTGCGATGGGATGGGCTGGGCAAAAAGAGGATGAGAAACTGTGACATCTACTGCGGTGATTGCTAAAAAGGCAACAGACAACGCTTATTCGGATGCGGATTTGTCATACGTGGCAGACTTAGGCAAGAAGTCTTAAGCTTCCGACACGTTAGCGAGCGTATTATGACTATCCGGATCAAGGCTAAATTTGCTAACATAAGCCTAATATGTGTTCATGCCCCCACGGAAGAAAAGGACCCTGCCACCAAAGAGTGTTTCTACGAGCTCCTCGACAAAACATATGAGCAATGTCCTAAATACGACGTTTAAATCGTATTGGGCGATTTTAACGCCAAAATAGGAGAGGAGGATGTCTTTGGTAGTACAGTCGGTAAGCATAGCCTACACGGCACCACGTCTGATAACGGACCAAGGCTAATTGATTTCGCTGTGGAGCGAAATGTCACCATAGCAAGCACATGGTTTCCTCATCTCGATATTTATAAGCAGACATGGCGGTCTGCTGAATATTCAAGCGTCCGCACATAGATGAATAGGTTTCATCTATGAGTTTTAAGGCTGTTGGTTGACTTACAACTTTTAAATATCTATTGGCAAACTTCAAAAGCCTTCTAAAAGATTCGCCTTCAACAACCGACACAGGCAAGGTTTTATTAGCGATAAATTGAACAATGAGCGTTTTCAAATCGGCCTTGCTTTAATCGCTTGGGCTTGGTGGTTGCGCATTTCAAATCTTGTCAATCTTTTTGCAGCATCTGCATTTATTGTCTGTTCCAACGTTAAACCTATTGGTTGTCTAGAGAATGCTGTTTCGGTTCTTTTCACACCGAAGGACCCTTTCTCAAAAAGTTCTCTTAGTCCTGCGTGAGTTTCGTCGATTTTTAATAAATTATCGTGGTACTTGACCAACCACCGTGCGTAGTTGGGTTGGTTGAATAAAAAAAATAAATTTGCGATTTTGGGCAATATGTATTTAAATAATTCGAAATCTGCAGTACGAATGCTTCGTGTCAAAATTAAATAATAATTAACAAGATCTACATAAATCATGTAGCACTGCGGTGTTTTGCCAAATTGCCCATTAATCGTTGCTTCTTGATTTCGATGAAATCAATAGTTTCGATGAAAATCTTTTTATACAGGTATCAGCCAGTCTGGCACCCTTTTGGACCCGGCCAAAATGTTTGGCAGCGGTAAAATATGTTATATAAACAAGTAAACTACTCATATAAAAAAAATCAGCTTTGCTGAAATGACGTGACCGCATCCCTTTTTTCGACGTCTTTGGGGCCCAGCCACAGTGCAAATTATTTTTGACTAGATTTCAATTTGATTGGTCTGACAAAACCAATGCACCGGTATAGGAAGGTTAATATTAGGGATTTTCCCTCTACCGACCACTCCACAGACCCCAGATATAAAGTTTGAAGCAAATTGGATCAGCCGTTTAGGCTACAATCCATTGTACAGACAAACAGAATTTGCAAACCCACTTTTTTCGACCTCTCTTTAATGTTAAAATCTTGAAAGTTTCTGCGAATGCAACACTCTTCCTTTATTATATAAATGTAATCAAACCATGCACATACATATGTGAAGGTACATACCTGCTTCAAAACCTTGAAACATTTTTCAGCAAAAATTAAGTTTTCGTTATTCAAATCATTTGACGAAGTTGAATATTGAGTCTCGTCGGCTTCGTTGAGCAATTTTGCCATTTTATGTTTTGGTAGGTCCTCTTCCAATTCACAATATAGACGTTTCGAACGCCGCTGTATCTTTTCTCCTTCAAAATTAACATCTCGCACAAAATCGTCTGATGAAAATTCACTTTTAGAATCCATTTCTTATAGCTTATAACTGAACACGTTTATCACTTACTTTAGACTGGAGTACACTGAGTAAACAACTGATAAGAGCACTTTCAATAAACACCAACCCTTTTTACGGTTTATTTTACTGTCCACCAGTACTTTTTTGTAAACATTATTATGAGAGCAATGGATTGCAAATTTGCAAATTACAGAAAGCAATTAAAATAAACATTTCACCAGATTCATCGCCTTAAGTCAAATTAATTCAAATTAATTCTGTTGACTTCACTGACTTCAACTGATTTTATGTGAATTCACTGCCGACTTCAGCTAACATCAAGTGAATTCAGTAATGTATAATAATTCAAAAGAATGCAATCATTTCACTTAATTCAATGATTGTTAAAATTGAAATGCACTAATCATTGACTTCAAAGGAATGGTGACCTCAATTTTTTCAAATCACAGTCTTTTTTAGCAAAAAGACTTAAAATCATTCTACATGAATTCATTCGAATTATGCTCCCAAAAGATTTAATTCTTTTACAACTCTGGTAGAAGGTGACATAGACGAAAGCATAGAATTTTTTGTCTATACATCTTTTCGCGAGTTGTTTCACAGGCCCATTTGCCCTCCGCGTGTATGTTGCATATGCATGTTGCCTTGCAACACCTCGATTGTGCCTACAATTAGTATTTTTTTTAAAAGTATTTTGAGCAAAAGGGAAGTAAAGACTCAAGAAAAGATCAAGGTTAGGTTGATGGAAGGAAAATATTGATTGTAGCAGCGATTCTTGAAGATCAAGTAGGAATATTGATCAAAATGCGTAATGGCCAATTCCTGCTCTTTACAATGCAGTTTGCATACAAACTTGCATCTTCATCTTTATAAGATCCAATTAATTCAAGAACTTTCTCCTCAGGATAAGCAGTTACGCCTTGAATTCTCCCATGCCCTGTTAAAAATCGTAGAAAGTGATGAGATATTTCACTGTTAATTAATTATTGTACGAGTGACGAAGCACAGTTTTATTTGAATGGTGACGTACTCGTCTAAGCCAAACTGTCATGCCTGAAGCTCTAATAATAGAAGACAACGAGTATAAATGATCAGTAACAACAATCAAAACGATTAATCCGGGTCTATCCCTCTGTTGCACAGTGAGTCAGATTCCCAATTTAGGGGGAAATACAATAATTCCCAAAATTAAGGTAAAGTCTTGTGCATGTCGAAACACGTGATTCACATTAATGGTGCATTTGCTAATATAGCGCTACAGTCTTTTCGTATTTCTTTTAAATATAAGGTATAAAGTTATGTATATATTTATAAGTTGCATTTAAGTTCCGCTTATTAAACTACAAACTACAAACAAAATTCCTAAACGCTATTAGTCGAAGTCAAAAAATATACACATTTTTTTATTTTATGTAGACTTTTAACTAATTCTTGGCAAACTATCGCACTTTTTTTTTTCATTTGGATAAATAAACGCTTCATAATTAATTGCAACTACTTGCCAATAGCAAAGAGTTTTCATTTTTAAAGTTATTATGTCGAGTGCCAAAAAGGAACTTTTCGAAGTTTGGCGAAATTAAGATGGAGTAAAAAAAGAACAGTTGCTATAAAATATGTTTTCATTAACATTAGACTACATAAGAAAGAAAGTTTATAATAGATCCTTATAAGAAAACTTAATTAATCTTACAAATCTTTGCCAGCGAACTAAAAAATTAATGGCTGATAGTGTACCAAAGCTTAAAACTGTTTGAGACGTTAAATAATAAGTGGTTGGATACAGATATCATGTTACTTGAACCGAAAACATCTCTTCGTGATACAGATGTACGACCATCTGCACGTAGACGACTTTCGAAAGAGTTTCTAAAATTAATTGACCGTGGGAAACGTCTTAAAGTTTCATAACTTGCGGAAAGTTAAAAGCTATTTTAAAAAGTCCTTTCTCGCATTCTTAACAACAGGCATTAACGGCAACCTTATAAAAGCCTTAGGTGTAATTTTGAAGGCGCTGCAAATGTGCGAGCTTTTGGAGAAAGATACACCATGATACACTTGCTACAGACATTTCAAAATCAAGAACCGCTCGGATCACAAAATAAGAACTTAAGTAACCTCTAGCGCTGGCTGGTCAAACGGTAGTGCATGCGATCATATGAAAACACAAGCGTTTTCACTCAGCTTAGGCCTACCAACTCCTACTCTCAACCTCCACTCGGTGACAGCCGGGTGCATAGTACCTTAATCCAAGAAATGGATAGCCAACCCCGTTTGGCGGATTCTTGGTGGCAGCAGATGAGAGAGGGGGGAAGAGTGCTTTCACACTAGAGCACTTCTTCCTGTTCCAAGCAGCAGCGGACGAATTCCCTAGACGGAGTCAACGGTGGCGTCTATAGTTCCAGTTAGGTTGAACTTACTGAACACCTTGCGCGAGCTGCTTCGACGTATTCGGATCACAGGTCGGTAAGGAATTTCCAATGTTGGTCAGGACATTGGAATAGAGATGGTGGCGGAGGAGCCCTTAATGGGCCAACGGCAGCGCTCATACTCCCGTAGTGGACTACTGGCACCGGTGTACCCGGCCCCTCGTCCTAGGGGAATAATTAAGGAACTGGCCCTCCAGGTTAGGGGTTGTGCCGTCGGGGTAACTTCCCTACCACGTAAAAAACTCATGGTTCCGAAACAACCAAAAGCCTCGGATAAGGATGACTCAACTAATGACGACCCCCGCAAACGAAATAAGGACAACGACCTTCGGATCTGTACGTGGAATGTTCTGTCCATTTATAGACAGAAAAAATCGTATTGGGCGATTTTAACGCCAAAATAGGAAAGGAGGACGTCTTTGGTACGGCAGTCGGTAAGCATAGTCTACACGACACCACGTGTGATAACGGACTAAGGCTAATTGATTTCGCTGTGGAGCGGAATGTCACCATAGCAAGCACATGGTTTCCTCATCTCGATATTCATAAGCAGACATGGCGGTCTAATGGTCATGTAACGATCAACCAAATCAACCAAGACATGCCTCCAGTATTCTGGATGTCCGGACCTTCCGAGCGGCCAACATAGACTCGGATCATTACCTTGTTGTAGCCAAGCTACGAATGCGGATATCCCAATCTGAGCAACAAAGAAGAATTACTGTGAGAAAATTTAACGTCGAAAAGCTACAATCGCAAGAGACCGCCAGACTCTTCGCTGAACGCGTATCCCGAAATCTCTCAATCACCCCTTTGCCGCCAGCATCAAGTACTGAAGACCAGTGGCAACGCTGCCAACATGCCATCAGAAACGCCGCGACTGACGTGCTGGGTCTCTCTCGCCCACCACCGCGAAACTCCTGGTTTGACGAAGAATGCCGGCGAGTGCATGCAGCAAACGAGAGCTGCTCGTGAGCTCTACGAGCAAAAGAGACGGGAAGAACATCGGCTTCTCCAAAAGAAGAAGAAAGAGCATGAGAAGAGCGCGTCTGAGAATATCGAGAATTTATACTCCAGAAACAATGTACGGAAGTTTTACCAAAAGGTAAAAAGAATGTGTCAGAGAAGTAATACCCGTACAGAAACCTGTAGAGATGAAAATGGAAACCTCGTAGTAGAATCACAGTCGGTGCTGAGAATATGGAAAAACTACTTCTGCAGACTGTATAACGGCGACGAAGACCAACATCCCGCTGTCAGGCAGAATGAACCATTCAACATGGACGATGAGAGTCAAAATTTCCGTCCACCTGACCAAAACGAAGTGAGGATAGCAATATTCAAGCTAATATCGAACAAGGCTGCTGGACCTGACGGCTTACCGGCCGAACTTTTCAAGGCAGCTGGGGATGAATTGGTAGAGTGCATACACCAACTCATTTCTAATATTTGGTCAGACGAGTGTATTTCTGATGAATGGAATCTCAGCATCGTTTGCCCGATCCACAAGAAAGGAGACCCCCTCAACTGCGCCAATTATAGAGGCATCAGTCTCCTCAACATCGCATACAAGATCTTTTCTGCGATATTGTGTGAACGCCTGAAACCTTTTATCAACAGCCTGATTGGACCCTATCAGTGCGGTTTCAGGCCAGGAAAGTCCACCATCGATCAAATCTTCACACTTCGACAGATTCTGGACAAAACCAGAGCTTTATAGAGCCATGTCTAGATTTGACATCTCTGCCAAACTTGTCCGTCTGTGCAGGCTAACGATGGAGAACGCTCGCTGCTCCATCAAGGTTGGTAATGACCTCACCGAGGCCTTTGATGTCAAAAAATTCTTTGGACAAGGTGACGCGCTGTCATGTGACTTCTTCAATATTGTACTTGAACGGATTGTGCGGAACTCATAAGCCAACACCGGAGACACAATCTATTACAAGTCTGTACAACTGCTTGCATACGCCGACGATATAGACATTATCGGAAGAACTCAGCGGGCTGTCACCGTTGCGTTTGTAAGCATTAAGGCGGAAGCGGCCAAAATGGGTTTAACGATAAACGAGGGCAAAACCAAGTATATGCTGTCAACAAGAAGGGAAAACCAACACCGACGAATTGGACAAAACGTCACCGTGGGCAGCTATAACTTCGAGGTAGTAAGGGACTTTGTCTTCCTTGGCTCTGCTATAAATTCTATAAACAAAATCAGTGCAGAAATTAATCGAAGAATAATTGTTGCCAATCGCTGTTTTTTTGGGCTTATAAGGCAATTCAACAGTAAAGCCCTATCTCGAACTACTAAGGAGACTCTATATAAGACCTTGATCATCCCAGTCCTGCTTTACGGCGCTGAAACATGGACTTTATTAAAAGAGGATGAAAATATCCTTGGTCGCTTCGAGAGAAAAATTCTTCGTAAGATTTTCGGTCCCGTTTGCGTTGACGGGTTTTGGAGGAGAAGATTCAGTCAGGAACTATACGAGCTGTACAGCGACATCGACCTAGTCAAAAAACTGCGTATTGGACGTCTGAGATGGCTAGGATATGTAGAGCGAATGGACACCAACGCTCCGGCCCGCAGAGTCTTCGAATCTAACCCCGAGGGACGACGCAGTAGAGGGAATCATCGCCGTAGGTGGCGTGCACAAGTTCAAGGGGACCTCGACCAACTTGGAGTGCGCAACTGGAGGCAACTAGCTAAAGACCGAGCTAAATGGAGAGGCCGAGATTCAGGCCGAACTGTAGCGTCACCTAAGTAAGTAAGTACCCTCTAGCGCTGTTGTCACTACTTCCATATTCCAAACAATGAACACTGGCATCGCATCCTGTAGACGGAAAGCTAGTGACCTTTTTCGATTGAGGTAACTCTTTATAATATACTAATCGTCCCAGTTCTGCTGTATGGCGCAGAGGTGTGGACATTGTCAGAATCGGATGCCCTTGGTTACTTTGAGAGAAAGGTTGTTCGAGTCATCTTTGGTCCCGCCTGCATAGACAGCGAGTGGGGGAGAAGGCACAATGCCGAAACATTATATTGTTTAGTGAAGAAAATTTTAAAAAAATGTAATGAGTGTCTAAAACTTCCCGCTAAGTTAAATTTTAAATATTCGGATGTTGTTTTCCTCTCTAGTATATGTAGCACCAAAGGCTATCATGAGAAATGCTACATGAGTTTAACAGCATTAAGCAAAAAATATTTTTGTGAAGATATAATATGTATTTAATTTCTGCAGTTCAGTATTGCGAGCTTAAAAGGAAAAAGCCACCTTAGTTACTTAAATATTTCGGATGCTGACCAGCTTAGTACAATGAATGGAGAAAGCTTTGATAAAATTAAAATCGCTTTACCTGCAGAGACCATCGGCGGTGAAGAAAGTGGTGAACGAAGTTCAGACGGTAAGAACTTTTGCATTTTTTGTAATAAGAAGCAAAGGAAGAATTTTTCAGGAAAAGAAGATTTAAGCCGTGGAAACCACTGGAAAATTCTTAAGAATACCAAACAGCGTTCGCTAAGCTAGGGGAGAACGATTTTGTTTCTAGAGAAGTGGCTTTTAAAGTTATTGAAATCTTTGTGTGCCATAGTACAGCATCAGAAATATGGAAAAGGTAAACGACCCACGATTCGAATTATTTAATAACAAATATAAGGTAAAGGATTTCAAAGAATCATTTTACGTTAAACTCAAAAGTTTCGATGCTTCGAGTTTGCTACCCTGTCGATTTGAACAACGACAACAGCTCTTACGCGTCCAATATATAACTTCTATCTGGAACAATGCTTTTTCAAAAAAAAATGGTAACAAAGCGGAACGGATAGTTAGAAAACAATGTAAGGTTTGATTTTGTGTCGTTCAAAGGGGATCAATTATCAGCATTTGTAAATGACTACGCTGACGATTTATGCTTACTCTCTCACAGAATTATGGACCTCTACCAAATGAGAGCAGATGTGGAGAGGGAGGCAGGCGTCATCGGGCTGAAAATGAATACAGCAAAAACTAACACCCCCATTATGATTAGCAAATCGAACGTTCGACTCAAGACGAACCGTCAGCGAATTGCTCCTGTCGTGGTACATCTTCATCTCAGCTGCCGTTAATTTACTCTCATACTTTTTGTACATCGTCCAACGTCGTGAATCGTATGTGAGCGCTGGATGCACAACTGCAGTGTAGACTTCATCACCGGTTGCTTTGCTATTGATCATAGATCCCAGCTATTTGAACTCTTCGCACTTGGGAAGCACTATTCCATTCAAATAAATGTCTGGAACAGGCCTGAGTAGATCAGAGAACGGGCAGAACAAATACTATGTCTTTTCTGAACGAATGCGATACCCATTTCCATCCATAACCTCCACCCACACATCAAGTGCTCGTTGCAGGGATGTAGGATTCTCACTTATGATGGCTCCATCGTCAGCAAAGAATAATGAATGTACCTTGCCGTCCGTCACTTTCTTTTCAAGCAGATAGTCAAGGACTGCAATAAAGAGCAAAGGACTTAAAAGCGGGGCAACTTACTCTTGTCTTTGCTCTTTCATACATGTCCATGATGATCTGATCATCTTTCTGGAAACACTCGATGTCTTAGCGCCACCCATATCAGATCTCGTGGTGCAAATGTTGTAAATTGCATCAAAGCTACATATGCCCATTTTGCACATAGCAAACATGCATCATATGCAACATTTAAATTGTCAATGGCATAAATTATTGTGGCATGTAACAACACATTGGCTGTCTTTGGAAGCCGTAATAAATAGAGTGTGAGAGCAATGGAGTTCCTTGTTTCACTATTTCACATTGGCATCATTTGAGGACGAAAATGAAAAGCTTATTTACGATTTTTTTTATTAATGGGGAGAATAAACTTTATTTACAGTTTTTTATCGTATTTTTTAACCCTTTCATGCCAGAATTAATTTGGTAGTGGCTGATACTTTTTCAAGGATATGGAGTTGTTAGCCTAGACGTAAATATGAAGTGATATCAATTTCAAAGTCCTATGTACCCTGGTTTAGAAGTTATGAAATGTTGCCTAAAAAGTTTAAAAAAATTTCTGACCATAAACTAAAAGTTTTTTTCGATTTTTTTTGTTTTTCCTAATTTTCTTACATGTGTTTAATTATTTTACGTACTTAGTTTTTTACACTTAAATTTCTTTATATATTTTTTTAAATAATTTGCAAACTCATATTTCGCATAAAAAAAATTGTACATGTGCACTCACCGAAGATCAGCTACAAAGTGATCACTAGCAATACTTTCAATAAAATATTGGAAAAAAAATTGTACAACAAACTTGCACAACATATCAACCTATTCTAAAAGAAAAGTCGTTAGAGAATAAATTAAAATTACGCGACTTAGAAGCTAAAACATACAATGTTGCCTATAGGCAACATCTGGCATGAAAGGGTTAAAAAAACTTAACGATTTGAATAAATGTTTTCAAACAGAAAAGGTACAAATACATTTATTAAATAAATAAGTAACAAATTTATTAATCGAAATATATAAAAATTTTATTAAGCCTCAATATTTAAATATAGATATCGATTTTAAAAGTAATTTTTATCATTTACAATCGGTAAATTGCTATACCGGTATGCAATTTTAAGTATGTGTACAATCATCTAAAATAAACTCAAACTTAATAGATATTGTAAAGTCGAATGCAATAAAAGTTTATCACCCCTATTATGGTTAGCGAATCGAACGTTCGACTCAATTCGAACTGTCAGCAAATTGCTTCTGCCGTGGTATTGCTGTTAGCAAACATTTTCATTTGACTAAAGAATAAGTGCTGACAAAGGAAGAAAAAATTAAATGTCATCTATGAAGTGTACAAAGCGACAGAAGTAATTCGCCGGGAGGTTCGACTTGAGTCGATCGTTTGATTAGCTAACCATAATAGGGGTGTAAAATTATCAGCCTTGGAACAAACTCATCGGCTCAAATATGCATTGCGGGACAACCGGTAGAGAGATTAGAGAATTTTCAGTATCTTGGGAGTATTGTCTCGACCGATGGTGGAACCGAACTGGATATAGCCAACAGGATCGCTTAAGCAAAGTCCCCGTTCGGGATGTTGTCCAAAATATGGCGAAGCAATGCAATCACTTTGACCACCAAGCTAAGACTGTTCCGCCCCAATGTTGAATCTGTTATATGGATGCAACACGCGGAGAGTGACCACTACTATCACCAGAAAGCTGCAAGTGTTCGGTAATAGGTGCCCGCGCAATATCTTAAGGATTATATGGTCCAATCGTATCTCTAACGAATACCTTAAAGATAAAACGGGTCAGGAACCAATAGGTACAACCATCTAACAACGGAAGTGGTAGTGGATTGATCACACGTTTCGAAAGGGTGACGGTTCCATAGCGAACCGTGTTATGCAATGGAACCCTTTAACTCAGGATGGCAGAAGACCTGCCGGTCCGAGGAGAACATGGCGCAGAACAGTCGAGAAGGAGGCTGGGCAGTTGGGAGAAGTTGGGGAGAGCTCAGACACATTGCCAGAAACCGTATACGATGGCGCGTAGGCGTAGTAGAGGCCCACAAGGCGATACAGGACATAAACATTTGTAAATGATGTCATCATTCAATCGTCAAACGAAAAAGAATTTTAGTTATGTATATCTTGATTTCACATCCGCTGACATGCACATTACTAAATTATTTAATTATATCTTCCAGACAACGAGCGTAAATATTGCAGTGATGAAGTATCAAATGATGAGGGAAATCTATTTAGTGAAGAAGAATGACGAAAAATGAATTTTGTTAATTATTACTCAAAAGAAAATTTAGTTTTATATTTTAGTTTTGTGTGTGTTAGACATAATAAAACTGCTGCAAATTGGACAGAAAAATCCTTTAAATTTATTCTAAATTCTCAATAAATTCGTCTCATGTTTTCGCATAGTTTAAAGTGACTAATACAATGTGTTTTGACTTAAGGTGACATTTTTTATCAATTGCAGATTTAACAACTAATGATTGGACTTACTGAAAATAAAAACGAACAAATATCCAACTCATGTTACTTTAGGTGTAGACACATCATGAGTACAAAAAGTATTTAGTTCATTTCGGAAAGTTTAAAATCAAATACTTTCGAAAGTACAAATGTTAGGACTAAACTTAATAAATGGTCTTAAAAGCCTTTGAATAGTCTTTCAGAATCATTTAAAATATTTATAATCGTATACATATTTCCGAAGTTACCTATGTAAGATTTCCTTACACAAACCATTGAAAATGCCCCTTACGCACAATGCGATTTGACACACGAGGTGTTGCGACCGGAATTTTGCTCTGGGATTTCAGTTCTAGATTCACCAGTATATACATATTGATATACGACCCGTGCAGAGACGGGTTAAAAATATCACTGCAGCGCCCCCTCAACAATTAGCGCTTGTCGTAAAAGGCGACTAAGGGGACAAATCAGATCTAGGCAATATAACACCCAAGTGACCCCAGCGCCACATATACCACCCTAAAAACACTCCCACAAGTGTGCATTCGAGTCCGTGGGTTGATACGACTGGAGATCACCGGTGTTATAGAAGAAAGATCAAACAAACAATAAAACAGGAGCATGCATGTGTCAAACAACAAACACCATCGCAATATGGTAATATTGGAAAACTGTATCATCATGGTAATACTTGCTAAAAGAAAAGGCACTACCCCGCCAGGCACTACCACTGCTGTGCATGGTACTGATCCTGGACCGAGCAGAAATGTTCGGGTCAGAGCTACAGGGATTCCGGGGCTACCAAAATAATGAAACAGTTTCGTCGAAATTTGAGGGTTGCGAGTTGGAACGTTGGAAGCATGACCGGTCGAAGTTACGAGCTGGAAGAGATGGTGATTAAAAGGCGGGTGGATATCTTGTGTGTCCAAGACATGAAATGGAAAACACCGGAAATCGGGCGCATTTCTTGGACGTTAGGACAAAAGATTACAAGATGTTCTACTACGGAACGGAAAAATTCAAATATCTGGGATCTATGATCAATAGCAAAGCAACTTGTGATGACGACATCAATCATCGCGTAAGCGTAGGTTGGATAAAGTGGCGAGAAAATTCCGCTATCTTCTGTGACAGAAAAATGCCACCTAAGTTGAAGAGAAGGCTCTACACCGCAGTTGTGCGTCCAGCGCTCACATACGGTTCACAATGTTGGTCGATGTACAAAAAGTATGAGAGTAAATTAACGGAAGCTGAGATGAAGATGCTTCGCATGACAGCAGGAGTGACAAAGCTTAATCGAATAAGAAGTTCGAAGATCCGTGGAAGCTTTCACAACAAGGAAACCATCGTACAAAAAATAGAGCGCGACCGGCTCAGTTGGTATTGCCACGTTCAAAGAAGAGATCATTTGAACCCTGTTAAAAAGGCAATATCAATGCACGTTCCAAAGACATCGCGATGTATGAAAGGTAGGCCTATAAACGCCTGGATCACACAAATGCGACGACATCGGCATTTCATTGGCCACACTAACCGAGTACTCCAAAATCGGGAGGCCTGCCGATATTTTCTGAGGTCAAGTAGGCGAACCCCACAGGCGGATCAGTAGAAATGCGGTGAAGTGTGATCCCTTGTTTTCGGATCCTCCATAACCTCGCTGATAAAATGAAGAAAAAAAATAAAATACATATTGATGTACCAAAATTTCAGTGTGGACAAAGTAACTAAAGAATTTACGTTTCTGTGTTATATTTCGGGCGCTCTGGTAGGGGTTTTTTACGGCCCAATGGCTTTGGCAATTACGCTACACAATAGGTATATTTCTCAATTGCGATTCATCATGCAAGGATTCAGAGTTGACACTAGGGGCATAATTTTTTGTTTGTAGATTTTTTACCACTTTGAAGGCCTTTAACCCCTAATGCGCTCGGCCTAGGTCCGCCAGAATTTCACATCTTTGATGTATATGATCACGACAGCCAAAAAATAAGCAACATTTTGTTAACAGAATAATCATGAAAACAATGTCACCAGCTCTTAGTTTGTAGCAGAAGGGGAAGTTAATTCCTTCTGCAGTAATTCACTAGCCTTTGAACTTCTTCTAGCGGCGCATCCTCGCCTTCATCGAAGTAGATATGACGATGCAATGACAATGACGCAGTGGGTGCTTCCTACGTTGATGACGGCTGGTTAGTAGTTAAGTCCTGCGCTATGAACTCTAAAAGAAAAGAAAGAAATTTAATGTTTTTACTGATTAGTACGCAGGCCTTGGAGAGATCCTGCCTTTCGTCCCAGATTACCTGTGCATTTTTGCTTAAAAGACATCTTACCTTTTCCTTAAACAGGTCGGGTTTCTGTATCAGCATAAGTAGTCCAAGGTCTTGGTTTGATGAAAAATCTTGCCATGACAGCTGAGGTCGCTTTCGCGGCCATTTATCCATTTAAAACGTATAATTGAAGAAGGGCCATTGGCCATCTCCATCTCTTCTTCTGTGAGAGGAATTACTGCTTGATCCTTAATGTTGAGGCTTCCACTACCGATATCAAGACCTTCTGTGTCTTTCTCTTTCAAGGGATCTCCTCGACCGTTTTTGGTGGTTATGCGGTGGTGCGAGTTGGGTTTGCAGTACCAACTCCCACTTCTTCTGCCACTGATTCCGAGTTGGCCGCGTGTGTAACGCCATCCTCCATGAAAGTTTCGGCGTCTTGTTTCCTCAATCCACCAACATTTATTTTGTCGAACCTGTAAACGATTGTATGGCCTTGTTTTGAAATCGTCTCTGCCGACTGCTCGTCGATGAGGAAGGATACCCACTTTGCCTTTTTTTTCTTCTTAACTGCTACTCACTTTCCACAAATTGGCATTCCCCTAATTTTGTACTTCCATTAGGGCAAACTACTTCTTCTGGTCTTGCCCAGAGCTCCTAGAGAGGAAGACGGTTATGCCATGTGTTTTGGGGATTTCCTCGCCCATAACGCACCTCATGCTGGTGGAAGTTCAGTTAATTTCTACACAGACAGCTCTAAGGCAGAAAGTGGTCTTGGCTGTGGCCTGTGGATTCGATGACACATCCGTAAATGAAGTTAATAAATATGCTAGATTGGATTATCGTTAACAAGTCGAAAATAACAACACTGCCAGGGCGAAAAGCGCCACCTCTCGCCTAAAGGAAATAGGGACAAGAAAATGTGTAAATTATTTATTTTGGACACAACCTCCTTGTTACAAGAGAATTGTGTCCAACTGAATAAGAGTACACCACTACGCAAATTCGTTTATTTTAAAACAATTACATATTCTAGATTGAATAGAGCAGGTTTTATACATTACAGCAGAAACTTCGGCAATTGTTTGTAGTGCTCTGCGAAATTTTACCACGGTACCAGTGGTATAAATGGAATTTTCTGTAATAAGCAAGTGCGAATCATGTGAGTGAACTGAAATTGACTTTTATTTTATTTTTTTTTTTTGCCGAGAGCAGGTGAAAAATGTTCCAAAGATACCATAAGGCCCGACCGAGCGTGCTTATGGTAGTGTGAGATTTTTACTCACTAAAAAAACACCTCTCCTCAAAATTAATACTACAACTAAGCCAGTGCTTATCCAGTAGTTTTATTTTCGCTTACGAGAATCGTTATTGTAGAAAAAGGTGATCGTATGTGATTAAAAATAAATGTAGCACTTTAGACAGGTTAAATTCCAATGAAAGTTCCTGCCTTTTTCACGACCTTCATATGCTATGACGCGAGGTCAAAAGGTTACAATGGCCGTGAACACGATCTTTGTGTTTACGCGCAAATTTTGTTATCTCTTCGACGACGCTGGGAATTCCCAGATTCCGATGAATATCTTCGTTACGTACATACCACGGTGCGTTAACGATCGTTCTAAGAACTTTATTTTCAAAAGTTTGTATGATGTTTCTATTGCTTTTCTTGGTACAACCCCATAGTTGTATACCATACGTCCAGACAGGCTTTAGCACTAGCTTATAGATAAGCAGTTTGTTATGTAGGCTCAACTTCGAATGTTTTCCGAGTAGCCAGTACATTTGTCGGTATTTGTTTTCTAGCTCGTCGCGTTTCTTTTTTACGTGCGATTTCCATTTAAGCTTAACATCTAGAGTCATTCCTAGATATTTTGCTTCATTCGCGTACGGTATTTGAGCCGAGTTAAGATATAGAGGTAATATATCCACTTTTTTGTAGGTAAAGTTGACGTGAGTATATTTGCTTTCGTTCAGCACAATACGCCAAGAATTCGTCCAAGCGTGGACTTTATTAATAGCGTGTTGCAGCTTTCCAGTTGCTGCTTCAATAGTTTCGCCCGTGGTCAATATCGCCGTATCGTCCGCAAACGTGGCGGCGACGCAGTTTCTTTCCTGCGGGATATCACGCTTGTAGAGTACATATAGAAGCGGGCCAAGGACACTTCCTTGTGGAACTCCGGCCGCAATCTCCTTGAAGTCAGAGTAATCATATCCGTGCTTAACACGAAAGAGTCTCTCGGTGAGGTAGGATCGTAAGATTAGAAAGAGTTGCCGTGGCAGTAGTCGTTGCAATTTAAACTCCAAGCCTTCGTACCATACTTTATCGAAAGCTTGTGAGACGTCAAGAAATACACCACAACAAATCTTTTTTTCTTCCAGAGCTTTCTCAATCACGTCAGTTATTTTGTGGACTTCGTCAATTGTAGAATGTTTAATTCTAAATCCAAACTGATGGTCAGGAATGAGACGTCTTTCGTCGATTACGGGCTGTAGACGTTTGGAAAGAAGTTTTTCAAATATTTTTGAGATAACCGGCAATAGGGAAATATGCCGATATGATTTCTTCTCATTTAGCCGTTTACCTGGTTTCGGGACCATTATAATCTCGGCGACTTTCCATTGTCTCGGAACATAAAGCAATCTGAACGAAGCGTTGATCAAATAGAGCAGTTTGATAATAGCTTTATTCGGCAGTTCCTTGACTACCTGCGCCGTTATCAAGTCGTAACCCGGAGCTTTTTTTGTCTTTAAATTTTTAATCACTTCCCTCAGTTCAATCAATGCAACTTTTTTTACTTTAAAGTTGTCAGATGTCGTGACTGGGGAGTCGGGCGTTAACGAAGGGCCGTCGAACGGCTTAAACGTTTCTTCTAAGTGCAAGGCAAAAAGTTCTGCCTTTTCTTTGTCGCTCTTGGCCCAGTTTCCATCGATTTTGCGAATTGGTGGTGCTTGCATTTGAGGTTGCCGGATGCCTTTTAGCGCTTTCCAAAGCGAATAATTTGATTCTCTTTCACTGGAGAGATTTTCAAGATAGGTCGCTATCTTTTTGGTTTTAAATTCGCGAATACTATCTTTAAGGCGATTGCATAGTCGGTTAAGGACCGTTTTATGCTGCGGTGCACGAGTGCTTTGCCATTTCTTTCGTGCTTTTCGTTTCTCTCTCACCAGTTCAACGATTTCTCTGGGATACTTTTCGTTGCGGTTAATCTTATAGCTTCTAGAAGGAGTGTTTCTCCATGCCGCTCTTTGAATTGCTTCCACGAAACGATCAATTTCGTCCTCTAGTTCACAAGGTGTTCTAAGTGATACATTTAGGGCGATATTTGTTTCGCAATCATTTCTAAAGCCCTCCCAATTTGTTCTATTGCTAGTGAGTCTTAGAGGTCTTTTTTTCTTGATCAGCGCTTCTCCAAGTAATAAAATTACCGGCGAGTGGTCAGAAGAGAGATCAAAACATTCCTTGACTGTAATAGACTTCTCGTAAATGCCTTTTGTAACAAAAAAATCGATAAGATCGGGAATTTTTTGTGAGTCAGTTGGACAATAGGTCGGTTTTCCTGTCGAATAAAAACAACAACCGAATTCATATGCCACTTCGTAGAGAATTTTTCCTTTAGAAGATGTACATCTTGAACCCCAGAAGGTGTGCTTCGCGTTGAAATCTCCACCAATAAGAAAATTTGAACCAAGAGCATTGAAGAAACGAAAGTAGTCGTCTTTTTCTCGTTTGCATCGCGGCGGACAGTAGACAGACGCTATATTGTAACTCAGGTGCTTATTTTTAACCCTTACTGCGCACAACTGAAGTTTTTCCAGCTCTATGCTTATGTCGACCGAATGTTCGATGTTAGTTTTAATGAATAAGGACGAACCGCCCCGCGCTCTATCAGAAGGATGATAGGCGTGATAACCAGCGTAGCCTCTTATCTTTATCTGCGATTCCCTTGTTAGATGGGTTTCGGAGATCAAACATATGTCGATATTTTCTCTTATTAGAAACATTTCTAATTCGTTAGATTTTTGTAAGAGTCCGTTTGCATTCCATGTTACTATTTTAAGCAAAGAGTTCATATTTACTTAGATTCAGATTTATGGTTAGCCATACAAAATCTTTCGACGTTACTGAGACGTTCGAGAATCCGTTTGTTAATTTCACATTGTTCCTCGAACTTAGCGTAGATGCAGTTTAGAATTTCATTCAACGGATCAGAGGGTGATCCGGCGTTTCGTTTGGTTGCTTTGACTGCAGCCTGAGAATACGTCAGACGTACGGAGTTCGCTGGCTTGTCAGAGGTTATTTTTCGTTCAGCCTTTTTAGTGGACGACTTTGACGTACGTTTACCTGGCTTAGAAGGCTGATTGACTGTTTAAAGAGTCTGCACTGCTGATTCGAGCGTCCTTTCAGTCGGCTTAGGAATCTGTACAACTGGCTTACGAGACCGCTCAGTCTGCTTAGCAATACGTTCTTCCGACGTAGGAGCCCGATCGGCTGATTTCGTTCCCCGTACAATCGGCGTTGTCGATTTTTTCCGTCGCATCTGTAATTCCTTAGCGACCTCACAACCGCGATAATTTGCTGGGTGCCTTCCTTTGCAGTTAACGCAAGTAGCTTTTTCATTTGTGCTCAAATTGCAATTTTCGGAAGAGTGTTTCCCAGCGCACTTAACGCAGCGCGGCTCTTTCCGACAGTACGCTTGTGTATGATTAAACTCTTGGCATCGCTTGCATTGAGGGATTATCTTCGTGTTGACATGTAGCGGCTCAATTTTAACGACCATACTCATGATTGTACGAATATTGAATATCTTTTGCTGGCTTTCCGTTTTATGGAATGATAGCACAAAAAGCGGAAGCTTACGTTTCAATGTAGTTTCTTCACCACGGTCTGGTCGTTTTCTCTCTTTTTTTAAAAGGTTCACGGCGTCCAGAATGTTATAACCTCTAACGCGTAAATCATCTATAACGTCTTCTTTAGCGCATGATGGATGAAGCCCTCTAGCTACGACACTCAAGGGTCTCTCAGACTTGTCTTCGTAAGTATGCCATTGAATTTTTTCCTTATTTAGCCTTTGAGATACAGCCCGATAGCCCTCAGCATCATTAACCTTGATTTTCCACCCATCGTTTCGCAAGGAAGTTACTTTAAATTCACTAGCGATCGTTGCTTTTAGAATTTTCCTCAGAAAATTATAGTCGGCAACGCCCGTGATATTTATTGGTGGAGTGGCGCGTTTGCTTTCAATTTGCTTTTCCGGTTTCGGCTGCGCTTTGCGATTAGGTTGCTGTTGTGGAACAACTTCAGGCGATGAACCGGCCTTACGTTTTTTAGATGGTCTTCGTTTGAGTGTCCAATCCGTTTCGCGCGTGAGTTCTTCTTCATCCGTGTTGTAGTGATGGCTACTCGGAGAAGGCTCACAGTGGATAGCCGTCTGCGTTTTTGAAGACTCGTTTTGAGATTCAAGTTTATCAAGTTTGCTTTTGAGATCTCGACACAACATCTTCATTTCGTCGAGCCTCTTTCGGAGTACGGCGTTCTCCTTTTTCAGAGTACTCTCTTCGAAATCTTGCGTTTTCCGAATTAACATTTCCGGATTTGTGAGACTTTTATTTTGCGCTTTAGGTGAAAACTCCTGAGGCGGAGATCTTTGTAGCCTCGAGCTTTTCCTAAATGGGTTGATTAAGTTCTGATGCAATAAATAGCTCTCCCCAGAATCCGTAGAGCATGCCTCTTGCGAGGGTGGATTTTCCAGTTCAACTGGGCTGCCACCTGGAGTATAAATACCATTAGTTTTGTTCATTGCATGATTTATATTACCGTAAGAAGGACAGCGGGTTGGCATTTTAGTCGCCTTTTACGACAGGCATGCCTACCGTGGGTATATTCTGTCCCCTATCCCACAGGGGGTAAGAAAAATTTACTGACTGTATGAATATAGAAACTCATCCATAAGGGTGCAATTGACATGGCGATAGACCGTTTCTTCTCCACAGTGACGTGAGGGGTGTGCATTTTTGTTTTGTTCACCTATTGCATCATATTTGCTTGATCCATTCAAATGAGATAGTTTGAAGAATCTGCGCTTATATACGATGAGATAAAAACTTTAAAATCGATTTCAGCTATATTTTTACACTTAGTAATCAGAAAGGATTACGTTTGGATATTTGGCCAATACATAGGAGGGATGCTGACCAAGTTGTTAAGCATGCAGTATTCAGTTGGGAGGTATTGGTTGGTATTATAATAATTTTGAAATTAATATTTTGAGATTCCAGAATTTGATTACTTACTTACTTATGTGGCGCTGCAGTCCGGGGTGGACGTGGGCTTCAACCAACAAACCTCTCCACCCAGCCCGGTTACGAGCCAGCTACCTCCAGTTGCTTGGCTGAGGTCCTTCTCCCAATTGTGTGTGCCACCTTCCGCGAGACTGTACGAAGATTCAATTCGAAGATTTTCGGGGCTATAACGTTTGGCTCCATCCACTCTAAATGACCCAGCCATCTTAGTCGTTGTATGTGAGCTCTGCTGGCTAGGTCGATGTCATTCTATAGGCCGTATAGATTGGCATTGTACACTCGCCGTCTATGCAGACGGGACTAAAGATCACTCGAACAACTTTTCTCTCAAAGTAACCAAGGGCGTTCTGTCCAAGACGCCAATGGCGGAGGATCGAGAGGGATAGTGACTCCAACTGTGCATCCTACACCGGCGACCCTCATGAAGGATTAGTGGCATTGAAAATAAATGTATATATGTGTGTAAAAAGAAAAATATAATAATTTTTTAGACACGACATGCTGTGACGAAATTCTTAGACGACTAATTTAAAAATTAACTTTGTTAGCCGCAGCTCAGTAGACATTAGCGTTGGATGTCTAATGCCAAATGTTTGTTGCTAACATCGCATGAAGTTGAAATATTATCTGCCTTCATAAGATAAAACAGTCGTTGTTGTAGATCTGCCTCAGTGGCGTAGCGAGGGGGGGGGGGGGGGGGGGGGGGGGGGGGCAAGGGGGCACAGGCCCCGGGCGGCACTTTACTAGGGGCGGCACTTTGTTAGGGGCTGCAATTTGGAGCGGTTAAACATTTTTTTTTAAATATATAAAATTTACAAAACGGATTCTTTTTTCAGTCCAACGAATTTATTTACAAAGTTTACCAGCATTAACACTGCTTCACAATAAGTAATCAGACATTCCTTGTGTTGCTTAACAACAAAATCCAATGAGCGCTGCTCCCTAGTATGCAACTACATTTTATCAGAAATAACTACCTTGTACAGCACACACAAATTATAACACAGTACACAACCTCTGCATTCGAAAATACTCATTTTCTCATTTCTCGCAAGAAGTTGTCTGTGTATGCGTATATAACTGTAAGCGATGTATAGCTGGAGACTGGAGTTCGTGCGAATAAGTTATTTTGTTTTTGCTTTTGTTAAGGTATTAGAGGTATCTTATATAATTAGTAGAGACACTCTCTCTACATAATATGCAACTCTTACTATATTTATTTATTTATTTAAGAACGCTTAAAATTCTTACTTGGAACGCCAACGGGCTTATACAAAGACTCGACGAGTTAGAAATATTTATGCGAGAGAAAGATATTGATATATGCTTGGTCTGTGAAACTCATCTGAAAAAGCAATCGAATATTAAGATAAGGGGATATAGCGGATATCACGCCTTTCACCCATCGGAAAGAGCCAGAGGCGGATCATCTTTGTTTATAAAAGAAAATATCGAACACTCAGCGGAAATAAAAATTGAATTAGAAGCAATGCAAGTAAGCACGGTACGCGTTAGAAATAGACATTTTGCTTTCAACATTTCGTCTATATATTGTCCACTGCAATGTAAACTTGAAGAAAGTGATTTCACAAACATCTTCAACTTCCTTAAACCAAATTTTATTATTGGTGGTGACTTCAACGCGAAACACCCCTTCTGGGGCTCAAGGTACGCCTCTCAGAAAGGTAGAAAGCTTTATAATGCGGGTATGCAATTCAGTTGTGATTTTTACTCGACGGGTAAACCAACATATTGGCCAACTGATAGAAATAAGATACCAGATCTGATTGATTTCTTTGTTGTTAAAGGAATATCTAGCAACTGTATAAAAGTTGAAGAGAGCTTTGATCTCTCCTCTGATCATTCTCCAATCATTATGACGATAAGCGAAGCTTTGATTAAAAAAGTAGGACCGGCCAGATTAACTGGCGCGAAAACTAATTGGGACGGCTTTAAAAAAGATATTGAAGCAAATATTGAGCTGAGCGTATCACTTAAAACGCCCTATGAACTTGAAGTTGAAGTAGATCGCTTCGTCGAAATCTTACAGGATGCCGCGTGGAAGAATACTCCCAACCTAAAGAGAACCCCGGCCAGTTACATTAAAATTTATCCGCAGGAAATAAAAGAGATGATTAAGGAGAAGAGAAAAGCGCGTAAAAGATGGCAACAAACTCGGGCTCCGCAACATAAAGCACATCTTAACCGTTTGTGCAACTCACTAAAACGATCTATTAAAGACCTTAAGAATATTGAAATACAAACTTATCTAGAAAGCTTAACGGCAGAAAAAGATTCTAACTATTCGCTTTGGAAGGCTATAAAAGGTATTAAAAAACCTCAAATTCAAGCCGCGCCAATTAGGAAAAATCAAGACGAATGGGCCAGGCATGATAAAGAGAAAGCGCAAGTTTTTGCCACCCACCTGGAAGAAACTTTCAAACCGTTTGATGGACAAGCTCTTATTGAAAATATAAATACGTCGTATATAGACAATAGCGCAATAAGAAATGCAACGCTTACCGAACTTAAGGAAGAAATAAAGAAACTTAAACCTAAGAAAGCTCCTGGATACGACCTAATTACGGGAGAGGTTCTTAAAGCACTACCAAGAAAAGCTCTAATTAAGCTTCTGTTCATTATAAACGCCGCGATTAGACTAGAATATGTTCCCAGTCAATGGAAAGTCGCCGAAGTTATAATGGTCCTTAAGCCTGGAAAACCGCCGAATGAAAAAACCTCTTATAGACCGATTTCGCTTCTTCCAATTATATCCAAAGTGTTCGAGAGAATATTGGTTAGGCGAATACAGCCGGTTATAGAAGAAAGGCATCTCATCCCTGATCATCAATTCGGATTTAGAAGTAAGCATTCTACAGTTGAACAAGTACATCGAATAACACATGTAATCGAAAAATCACTTGAAGAAAAAAAGATTTGTTCAAGCGTATTCCTTGACGTCTCTCAAGCCTTTGACAAGGTCTGGCACGAAGGCTTAAAGTTTAAATTACGACAAGTTCTGCCAGAGCACCTATATAATATTTTGAAGAACTACCTTACGAATATGCTATTCCGCGTCAAATGTGGAAACGAATATTCAGATTTTAAGGAAATAATGGCTGGGGTGCCGCAAGGAAGCGTTCTTGGTCCAGTCTTATATCTATTATACACTCGTGATATACCGCAAGTAGAAGGCACTGAGCTAGCTACATTTGCCGACGACACTGCTATCTTGACAGTAGGTAAAACGGTCGAAGATACTACAGAAAAACTGCAAGAAGCTTTGAATAGAGTAAATGAATGGACAAAGATTTGGCGAATCGCACTCAACGAGACCAAATCTGTTCATGTAAATTTTACTTATAAAAAAATAAATAATTTGCCGATCTTTTCAAACTCGGTTCAAATCCCGTTTGCAAACGAGGCTAAGTATCTTGGAATGACACTTGATACAAAGCTGAAATGGAAAACGCACGTTAAGAAAAAACGCAAAGAACTAGATAACAAATATCGAGAAATGTATTGGTTACTTGGAAAATATTCCAAGCTTAATATACATAACAAACTGCTTTTATATAAGCAAGTGCTAAAGCCTGTATGGACATATGGTATACAACTCTGGGGTTGTACCAAAATAAGTAATATTAAAATTTTACAAACTTTTGAAAACAAAGTGCTAAGAGGTATTGTAAATGCGCCATGGTATATCAGAAATAGCGATATCCACAGAGACCTTGGCATTAAAACAATCGAAGATGAAATTCAAACCTACGCGAGAAAGCATAGAAGTCGACTAGAAAGTCACGTAAATATTACAGTCCTCCAACTTTTGGAAGAAAGAAATTTACTGCGCCGTCTACAAAGAACCAAACCTTTAGACCTAGCGCGATAAGTAACCGCGTCTAAACTGCGGAGCTGGCAGGAACTTCCAATGGGAAGGTACCTGCAAAACGTCATTATTTCGCGAAACGAAAACTACTTGATAAGTCGAATACTTAGTTGTAGTAAAAATAAAAACAAGTCTGTTTTGAAGGGAGGTTTTTTAGTGGGTAAGAATCCCACACTACTATGAGCACGCGCTGTCGATCCTCATAGTGTCTTGTTGAAGATTTTCACCTACCCTCGGAAAAAAAAAAAAAAAAAAAAAAAAATTTATTTATTTATTTAACTTAACTTAATTCTCCAAAAACCGGTTTTCCATCGAGGCATGCCATGCCATTATTTGAAAATACGATATATTCCCTTTATGCTTATTCCTTATTAAATTTTCTTTGGAGTAATTGTGAACATTGCATTTTCGATTACTTTTCTTCATCAAATGTTTTTATTTTGATTTAGTTCGTTTTTACCCCAAATGTTTTTATTCTACAGCCTTAAGAGGCTGAGTTCCTTGTTTTCATTTACCCAATTTTTCTCTTTTCCTAAAAAAGGCGGGGGTAAATGTAACCACGAATTTTTACAAAAACTAATAAACTTACACACTTACAATTATTTCTTTTCTAAAAGATGAAAGAATTTAAATGTTAGTTGAACCAACACCAATTTCCAATATAGCATAGTTAAGCTGGAAACACTATAAATTTAGAAAAAAAAGAAAATGCAAAATTGTCTACAATTACCCCCTTGGACCGTATTCTTTTCTATAGAGTTCGTGTTCGTGTAATTGTGTTTTATTTTGCTCAAACGAAGTGAAGTTTGCAAACATAAACAAACATTCTAGTTGGCAATAAAAGTTGCAGTCTTGTCTCGTTTGCCGTGCTTTTTATTATTGAAAATTAACTACCCATAATAATACAATAATACAATAAGAAAAAAAAATAGGTAGTGTTTTCTCATATAATGTAGATACAAACAGTTAACATTTTTGGCGCTGGCAAACTGTGGGTATGTGTGAATAGTGAACTCGAATAAATTCGTGTAATTGTGTTTTGTTTTGTTTATACTAAGTCAGGCTTGCAAACGTCTCAATCGGTAGTCAAAAAATAGATATGTACATATCGTCAGTCGAAAACAACAAAGTCGTATGTGGAAAAAAATCTAATTTGACAATTTGATCTAAAACTACTCGAATTCCCTCTAAAAAGAATTTCTTACTTTGCGAAAGAGAGCAGCACATTATAAAAGGGGACATAAAGCCATAAAATCATGGTGGTAAACAGAATTTTCACTAAATGTTTAGATCAAAGTCGTGTGTTAACATACAACTTTGTGATTTTATATGGTGGAAAAAAATGCTTATTCCTTATTAAATTTTCTTTGGAGTAATTGTGAACATTGCATTTTCGATTACTTTTCTTCATCAAATGTTTTTATTTTGATTTAGTTCGTTTTTACCCCAAATGTTTTTATTCTACAGCCTTAAGAGGCTGAGTTCCTTGTTTTCATTTACCCAATTTTTCTCTTTTCCTAAAAAAGGCGGGGGTAAATGTAACCACGAATTTTTACAAAAACTAATAAACTTACACACTTACAATTATTTCTTTTCTAAAAGATGAAAGAATTTAAATGTTAGTTGAACCAACACCAATTTCCAATATAGCATAGTTAAGCTGGAAACACTATAAATTTAGAAAAAAAAGAAAATGCAAAATTGTCTACAATTACCCCCTTGGACCGTATTCTTTTCTATAGAGTTCGTGTTCGTGTAATTGTGTTTTATTTTGCTCAAACGAAGTGAAGTTTGCAAACATAAACAAACATTCTAGTTGGCAATAAAAGTTGCAGTCTTGTCTCGTTTGCCGTGCTTTTTATTATTGAAAATTAACTACCCATAATAATACAATAATACAATAAGAAAAAAAAATAGGTAGTGTTTTCTCATATAATGTAGATACAAACAGTTAACATTTTTGGCGCTGGCAAACTGTGGGTATGTGTGAATAGTGAACTCGAATAAATTCGTGTAATTGTGTTTTGTTTTGTTTATACTAAGTCAGGCTTGCAAACGTCTCAATCGGTAGTCAAAAAATAGATATGTACATATCGTCAGTCGAAAACAACAAAGTCGTATGTGGAAAAAAATCTAATTTGACAATTTGATCTAAAACTACTCGAATTCCCTCTAAAAAGAATTTCTTACTTTGCGAAAGAGAGCAGCACATTATAAAAGGGGACATAAAGCCATAAAATCATGGTGGTAAACAGAATTTTCACTAAATGTTTAGATCAAAGTCGTGTGTTAACATACAACTTTGTGATTTTATATGGTGGAAAAAAATGTTGTAACAAAGTCGTAAGTCGTATGATTAACATAGTGGCACAATAGATCTTACAGGTCGCAGTGCGTAAAAGGCCCTAGTAAAGTAACATAGTATGCTACTTTATTTTTAACTGTTCCGTTGGTATAATAATGACATATTGTCGTTTCATTGTTAGCATTGTTTAGTCAGTTAAGAAGTGGTTGCAGGCAATTTATGCAGTTTACATAATAAACCGCAATTCTATATTAATTCTAACTTAGTTTATTATAAACTTTAAAGTTACTAAATTCAAAAATATTGTAAGTAAATACCTAATTTTGATTTAAAACCGGCATTATATTAATATTCCTTGTTGTCGCTATAGTACACAAAAATGGAACTACAATCAGAAATTCAAATTGACTTTGATAGTCTTGTACCTGAACCTCAAACAATATCTGATGGTATCATGATAGAAGTAATTGATAATTCTGAAACCACGACCACGACCAAAAAGAAGAAGCGAAATCCTGGCAAATGGAAATCGAGCATTCGTAGCGCTCGTTACCAAGCTGGTCAAAGCTACGTTTCGTACAGAAATAGAAAAGTGAATGCAAGGTTTGTTAAAAGAACAAAAAATTGTGCAGTTGCATGTAAATTCCAATGCAAGTACATAACGGAAGAAGAAAGACTCCAGCTTTTCCAAAAAAACTATTCTTTGAACGCTGCATAAAAAAAAAAATTGTTCATATCCTCAACGACGGAAAGGTTCGAATGTATTGGAGGAAGAGCTGGGAAAACAACAGACGGTAGAAGAAAATATACTTGCAGATATTTCTTTAACGTTTCCAACAACACCATCCAAGTATGCAAAAAGTTTTATTTGGGAACTCTAAGTATTAGTGATAAACCCGTTCGAAACATTCAAATTAATAAAGATAGAGTAACAGGAGTACCTATCCATCTCAAAGCGGGTTACATAAAAAAAAATGTATAACATCAGATTTGAAGGACAAGGTAGGGCTGCATATACTTTCCTTCCCACTTGTAGAGCCTCATTATTGTCGTCAGAACACGAAAAAAAATATCTTGAGGCCGGACTTTCTATTGCAAAGCACTCGAAAATTGCAGGAACCTTCAAACAAATTCAGATGAAGAGGCTAAATTCAAAAGGCATAATGCCGAAAAAATTGGATGTCGCAACCAGAGGCAATTTGAGAAGGACAGCCCCATACCTGTTTTATATTTTGACCTCTAAAACGGAATAACTTGTCCAAAGAGTGAGATATGATCTTTTTTTTTATTTAAGCAAATTAAATGTCTACAACCTCACAGCGCACTTATCCAGCTCTGGGTCACTTACAGAGTTTGTGGACAATATTAGAGTTGTTTTTGGTATATTTATGTTCGCACCTATTATATGAACCTATAAAACCCTTAACCTGTAGAAAAAATCATCCAGAGCTGCAAAAGAAAATGTGTGAGTTTTTGTTTTTGCTGTATCTCAAATTCATGTTTTTTCACATACGACCTTGTTATTCTCGCCTGGCGATATGTGTTTAATTTGAACAGTTCACTTGTCCTTGTCCATGCTCTTGTGTTTTTTTTTTGTTGCTTTTGTAATATCTACGACGAGTATCTACATATGTAGTTGAAAAAAAGCGTCGGATGCCCCACATATAACCTTCAATTATAGGCGTTTCTTCTCTAAACTGGCAGTCTTTTCTTAGTTTCAAAATTATTGTATTTTTTTTTGTTTTGTAGGTACACTCTTTTCGATTGAGTTCGTGTTATTTTTTTATTTGTATTAGATATCGAATACAAAATATACTATATCCCATGGCAATGAGTTTGTGGATGACCTGATATCAGTAAGAAGCCCATTTTAAGGGTGTTGAGTCAAAAGTCACAATACAATCAAACATGGACTCAGGTAGGTAGATACCTACCTAATTTTAACACAGATTTAGCGATAAATGCCAATCAGTATTGATATGGGTTAACGATTTTTTATATTACATGCAAATAATTTATAAAGCATAAGTAACCGGCGCGGCGTGCAAAACAGCACACCTGTGTACACATAATATATCTGTATCTGCTTTGTTGGGTCAGTGCGATTATAAATTATTTGACAAAGAACGAAATTTAAATAATTTTTACTTTTTCTAAATTAAAAAAAATATTTTTGTTCTGCATTGTCTCCTTATAGTTATCTTAAAATGAAAAGAATAAAAGAAAGCGGGGCTTCGTATCGAAGTAAAAAAAGAGCCCGCGAAGAAAGTATCAAGAATAACCAAGGGTCTATCTTTAAATATATGCAACTTCCTATTTCTGAAACTTTAGCCTCTTCATCAAGTGTAAAATCTCCAACAGATATTTTGACTGTTGACAATTCAGATTCTAAAGTAGTACGAGTACTCAACAAAGATATTCTGCTACCTGAAGTTAATACTCCAAATATGTCACCTTCAGCTTCACATCCTTCTATTCGAAATACAAATGCTGCTGTACCTGAACAGATTCCTACAACTTGTCAATCTGTAACGACATGTTCAAATAAAGTTGTCAATAGTTATGGCTCCGACTCCTGTTCTGACTCCGGCTCCGTCTCTGATTCTGACATTGAATTGGACACTGAGACTGACAAACCATTGGAATCAGCTAAAAATTTAGATGATATGGGAAAGTGGCCTAATGATATAGATAAAAATATGAGATTGCTACTTGTGCAACGCGGTCCAGAAGTAGTGCAGCATGTAAGCGACACGGTTTCTGCTGCACCGACAGGAACGACGAGGCGGCTAACGAAAGAATTGTTTTATCGCACGTTGACTGACGGCGAAAAAGTATTACGTTATTGGATGGCTTATTCTCCTTCTTGGATGGCAAACGACTAACAAAGGCCTCGTAGGGGCAGCATCTCCCGATAGGTGCTGGTCCGCTAAGTAACGAGTAGGAGCCAGTGCAGCCGAAAACTTAGCAGCTCTGTTAGTAAGCCCTACTCCCACCTCCTCGTGGTGCCATCTGGGAATTTCTTCGGAAATTGCTAACGGGAGAGGACGAATGGCGAGCTTCCTGTGCCAAAAAACAGGATAAGTGTCGGTTGGTCTGTGGCCCAGCGAGCCGCAACCATAAAAAAAAATCATTGCTCCGAAACGGAAACATACGCCTCGGATACGGACTGATCATTTGTTGACGACCTTTGGCTATCGGACACGGACAACGATCGGATTCTGGAACGTTAAGACCCTCCTGGACTCACTCAAGGAAGGGCCCTATAACGCCAGATTCCTCCAATTGGAGCGCGAATTCGCACGGTATAAAATCGACATCTTAGGGCTGAGCGAGATAAGATGGTACGATGCTGGGGAATACATCTCCCCAACAAAAAGCACTGTGATGCTCTACTCTGGTAAACCAGCTGGAAGTGCACGGAGTTCTGGCGTAGGACTCATGCTAACTCCAGCAGCACGCCTCATATCCTGGAACCCCCATAGTGACCGGATATTGACGGCTAGGTTCCAGAGTAGAGTTAGAAAAATTACCATCATACAGTGTTATGCTCCGACTCTAGACGCGACTGAGGATGAAAAGGATAATTTTTATAGCCACTTAGGCGCCGCCTACAACCAAACGCCTAATGGGGACATCGTAATGGTAATGGGAGATCTCAATGCCAAGGTGGGTAGCGACAACACCATGCTTAAGCACGTGATGGGAGTTCACGGCGTGGGCGACCGTAATGACAATGGTGAGCGGTTTGTGGACTTCTGCAATACCAACCGCCTAGTCATCGGAGGTACGCTGTTTAAGCATAACACCTGCCATAAGATCAGTTGGGTCTCTACTGATAGGCAACGAACATCCAACCAGATCGACCACATTGCGATCAGTCGCCGCTTTAGAAATTGTCTCCTGGACGTCCGAAACAGACGTGGAGCTGACGTCGGACAAGAACGAGATCACCATCTTATGGTAGCTCATTTACGCCTTCGTACTGCATCCGTCAACAGCAACCGCTCAAACCTGCTTAACATCACCAGGTTTAATATCGACAGGCTCAAGGTTCCCCAAGTGCGCCAACAGTTCAGGGACCATCTTGCCTTAGAAGCAGAAGCAATCAGCAGCATAGAGAACATGGATGACCACTGGAGTGCTGTGAAAAATGCTTTTGCGACTGGGGCACGCACTTATGTCGGTAAAAAGCAGAAACACCACCGCACATGGCTTTCTACAGACACCATGAGACGGATCGATGAGCGTACAGCAATCAAGGCTCGGATTGCAGCCGCCTCAGCAGTAGAGAGAACCGATCTTGAAGCCCAATGCCGTGCCAAGAAAAAAGAAGTGCAGCGTAGTGTGAGACGTGACAAACGTCAACATGTCAACTCACTGGCCTCAAGGGCTGAAGAAGCAGCGAGTAGGTGCGACAGTAGGACTGTTTACAACATCACTAAGGAGCTCATTGGTGGTCGAAACTCCAAACAACATCCAGTGAAGAGTCTAGACGGTAACCTTCTGATTTCGGATGAGGATCAGCTCACTAGATGGAGAGAACATTTTGCTGCAGTGCTAAATCACTTAGACGACGGCGGTATGATCTTGAATTCGAATGAGCAGTTCGAAGCAACAAATTCCCGAATTCGCACCGTACCTCCCAGTAAAGCTGAAATAATAACAGCAATCAAGTCCCTCAAGAAAAACAAAGCGGTGGGTATTGATGGCATCCCTGCCGAGCTATTTTAAGCGGCGCCAAATACATCGGCAGATTTGCTGCATCCGCTAATACGGAGAGCTTGGGATAGTGAACAATTTCCACAGGAGTGGAAAAGGGGGATGATCATTAAGCTTCCAAAGAAGGGTAACTTGATGGAGTGCGGTAACTGGAGAGGTATATGTGTTCTTCCAGCTGTAGCCAAAATAATAGCTAGAATAATTCTAGAACGAATTAAAGATCATTTAGATTCAACTCTCGATGTCGAACAGGCAGGCTTTCGCGCTGGATCCTCCTGCATCGACCACATAAACACCTTACGGATCATAATCGAACAATGCGTTGAGTATAGGTCTCCGCTACATTTACTGTTTATCGACTTCGAGAAGGCTTTCGACAGCTTGAATCGAGATGCTATCTGGTTGGCCTTGCGCAGGAGAGGCATTCCAGAAAAGCTTATAGCTATTATTAATTCTACATATGAGGGCGGCAAGTGTCACGTCGTGCACAATGGTAAGGTGTCGGAGGACTTTGAAGTCCAAAGTGGAGTACGTCAAGGGTGCATACTGTCCCCACTATTGTTCTTGGTGGTTATCAGCGATGTACTCCGTGTAGCATTGACGGAAGCTAATTCTGGAATTCGTTGGACTATGACATCTTACCTTAAACACCTAGATTACGCTGACGATGTTTGTCTACTTTCACATCGGATAATGGATCTTCATTTGATGGCCCAAAATCTAGAAGCTGAGGCAAACAAAGTGGGGCTAAAAATAAACACAGCCAAAACAAAAGCCCTGAGTACTTCCAATACCCGCGCTCAACTTAACATTGCCGGAAAGCAAGTCGAGAAAGTTGATAACTTTCTATATTTAGGAAGTGTCGTCTCGGCTAATCGCGTTGGCACCGAACTGGATGTGTGCAGCAGAATCGGGAAGGCTAAAGCTGCGTTCGGAATGCTGTCCAAAATCTGGAGAAGCAATGTTATTAGCTTAAGAACCAAGCTACGACTGTTCCGCTCCAACGTAGAATCAGTGCTGCTTTATGGGTGCAGTACCTGGAAGGTGGACACCATTAACACACGAAAGCTGCAAGTCTTCGTAAACAAATGCTTAAGAATCATCTTGAGGATTTTTTGGCCGAACCGCATCTCCAACGAACAACTTTATCTGAGAACGGGCCAAGAACCTATAAGCATTACTATACGAAGAAGAAAGTGGCAATGGATTGGACACACCCTACGGCGCGAAGACAACTCCATTGCGAAATACGCTATGCAGTGGAATCCGCTCACCCAGGCAGGCAGAATAGCGGGACGCCCTAGGCAAACGTGGCGCAGAACAGTTGAGGAGGAATCGAGCTCTTTAGGAATGAGTTGGAGGCAGCTCAAATGCGTTGCAGAACTCCGAACACGATGTCGGGCAGGCGTGGTTGACGCCCTATGCCCCCCGAGGGGTTAAAGGACATAAGTAAGTAAGTTATTCTCCTTCTAAATCGTCATTATTTTGCTTTTGTTGCCATTTGTTTGAAATTCCGGACAAAAACAACGCATCACAGTTTTGCTCATATGATGGTTTTAATAACTGGCAAAAACTAAATCCCAAAGTAGCCAGGCATGAATCAAGTCCCTAACACAACCAAAATCTTTGCAAATGGAAGGAGTTAGAGGCCAGACTTCGAACAGGAGAAACAATTGATAAAAGACAGGAAAATATCGTAGCCAAAGAAACAAAAAATGGCAGGAAATTCTTACTAGAGTGGTCGATATTATTAAATTCCTCGCGAAACAGAATTTGGCTTTTCGTGGCCACAGACAAGAAATTACCAGTACAAATAGGGGCAACTTTTTAGAACTGGTGCACCTACTCGCAAATTACGATCCAGTGCTTCGAGAACACATTTTACGAATAAAAATGGGTGGAAGAACTATCACTTATATGTCACCACAAATTCAAAACGAGTTCATTAATATTTTAGGCGATAACGTTCGTCAACAAATTTTCTGTCAAGTTAGAAAGGCCAAATATTATTCCATTATATTCGATAGCACCCCAGATGTATCACACAAAGATCAAATCAGTCAAGTATTGCGTTATCTTAAAATTGAAAATCAGAAAGTAGTAGTAGTGGAATCTTTTATTGATTTTATCGAAACAAAGAACAAAACAGCTGAAGGCATTTCTGACATGATTTTAAGTAAGCTAAAAGCTGATGGTCTTGATATAATGGATTGCAGAGGTCAAGCATATGACAATGCTGCTGTCATGGCTGGAAAATATACAGGGGTGCAGCAAAGACTGAAAGACATAAACCCCAAAGCAGAATTTGCACCCTGCTCCAATCACTCTTTGAACTTGGTTTGTTTACATGCTTCGGTACCTTAGAACGCATATATTCATTTTTTTCCGTATCCACACACCGTTGGGAAGTTCTGCTTGGTACTTCAGGCAAAGCATTGAAGAGGCTGCAAGAAACAAGATGGAGCGCAAGAGCTGATGCAGTCGAGAATACCTGGAACCATTATGAGAGCATTTTTAATCGAATCCTGTTTTTCTGAAGAATTTTAATTTAGACAATTAAAGTTTAATGGGAATTACCGTTGTTTATTTGTTGTTTTATCCGCTTAGAGATTGGGAAATCAGAAAGTAACCAATATGAGAAAATTTTAAATTTGCCGCTTCATTTTTGCTTCACTTGCTAGAAAGTAGTACGAACAACAGTTGACAAAATTTTTAAGAGAAATGTTATCAAGTTTATTGACATTAAACCGTAGACAAAGGTTTTTTTTTAGTGTGTGAAAAAATTACTAGGGGCGGCATAAATTGGGTCTGCCCCGGGCGCCCCAACCCACGCTACGCCACTGATCTGCCTGGTAAATGTCCTTTAAAACTTTATTTCCGCCGATCGCGTTGTTGTCCGAAAGCTCCAGCGTAGGGCTTCAGCGAAAAACATTTTTTGTTGATGAACATTTTATCATCCCTTATTAGCAGTTTGATTTTTGGATTACATTCGTGAGACGGGCAGATCTTTAGATATTGTAATTTCAGTTTTACGGCAGTGTGTTCGATGATTTGAGTGCAGAAATTACTTGTTGTTTTGACTCAAGCTTGACAATAAAACTCTTTAAGTTCGGATTTCCCGATCTAATTTCGCCAATTCGGGAATTTTCAGTAGGTGGGGTTGGTTGAATCAAGTTCGTGCAGATGATTTTCGTTAGTTTCTTTTCATCTTGTCCTTCATGGATTGCTACTCGCAGCATCAGATTGTTTTCGGTGTTTCGCTTCTGTATTTCTTCTGTTTGATTCTCCAACTGTTCGTATTTCTTTTTCCAACACCGTGATTTTTGAAGATAATTGACTGTTCGCTACCACGATTTTTGTATGAATTATGATGATTGCATCGATGTCACTTTTTTTTGCTACCTCTGCCATTTTCGTACAATATTAATAAGCACCCCCAGCATATTGCAAAGATCATATTTGCACATTGTTCACACTTGCTCTCCAGACATTGTGATTGACATGCGCCTTTTTTGATGTAGGAGTCTCTGGTGAAATTTCTTGCACTTGTTTTTTTATTCATAGGCGGTTTTAGGCGCTATCTTTTAAAACTATAGAATACCCCTTTTAATGCTCTATAAATCACTGGAACTTTAATTGACTTTGAATTAAGGAATCTTTACCTTCACTTTATATGGGATTAAACGTTATTTTAACTTTTCAATTTGAAATTGGATGAGAATAAACACAAACATCTCAGCTTATTTGACAGATGTATTTTTTTTTTATAAGAGGAGAAACATGTTTTTAATTGAATTAATCTTTGTTTTACTTTTTTTTTTTTTTTAATTAAAATGGAGAAAAAAGTGGGGAAAATATGATTATGAAATTTTCAAAAATTTACCAACAAAATTGGGAATTAACAAAAAAAATCTGGTATCACTCCTCCAAGACCAAACTAGAGTGAGTAGTGGTGTTTGGATTGGGTGACACATCTGTGACTGGGTGGGTGAATAAGGTTTATAAATACGCTAGATTAGAGTATTGTAAAAACATGCCGAAAACGAGAACAGTCTCAGCGTGAACAGGACAACCTTGTTGTTTGAAGGAGAGAGGGAAAAGATAAAGTATAAATTATTTGTCTTGGACACAGCTTCGTTCGGTGGAGGAGAATTGTGTCCAGCTCAATATGAGTACACCCACTAAAAAATTCATTTATTTTAAAACAATTCCAAGAACTACACAAAAGGGTTGTTTTTTGAAACACTTTAGGAGTAGCTTCGGAAATTTGTCTGTGTTGCTCTGCGAAATTGTGTCACTGGTCCAGTGGTATAAATGAAATTTCCTGTAATATCCAAGTGTGAATCATGTTAGTGATCTGAAATTGACTGACTGTGTGAATAGAAACTCATCCACAGGGGTTTTTTTTTTTTTTTTTTAGGTTGCGCCAAGGATGTATAATCTTCATAGATACTAATAGCCCGAGTGCTACTAGCATGCACGATTCGCAAACCTGAGTAATCGATTCCAGGAATACGCCTACGTACTAAACACACACCCTACACACTTCAACCACTCTCCCCGCGGTACTGCCGTTAGGTATTTCTTCGCGGGGCTGGTTAGCAATTATGCTCTAGTCTCCGAGGCCGCCTCTTGGGCTCTTCTTAGCGCTTCTGCTCATCCACAGGGGTGTAATTGCCATTGCGATAGACCGTTTCTTCTCCACAGTGATGTGATGGGTGCGTATTTTTGTTTTGTTCACCTGTTGAATCATATTTGGTTGAGCCATTTAAATGGGGTAGTTTGAAGTATCTGCGCACATATACAGCGAGATATAAATATTAAAATTGAGTACATCTAATTTTGACTGATTTTGCCAATACATAGAGCATACCGGTTTGTTAAGCATGCAATATTCAATTGAGAGGAGTATTGGTTGGTATATAGGAATTTTTGAGCGACGGTTGACAAATTATTTATTTGAAATTATATTGCGAGATTTCAGAATTTGATTGGGTATAATTATACCGTATTTAAAAATAATATGAGATTGGAATTGAGGGATATACACAAAGTTGTAATTAATGATATTACGTCTTTTTAAAAAAGTACCTGCTGTAAAATAACTTAAAAATATGTTTACCTATGAAAACCTCTAACCTAAGGTAGGCATGCTTGTCGTAGGAGGCAACTACAGTCTCTTCCAGTAGGAAGAGAAAACGTTTTTGCGGGCAAGGTTCGAAATTCGAAGGATACAACTCTAAATGCAAGAGGAATGGAATTAGTGCAACTTTGCAATTTATTTGGATTTTATGTTATGAACGGTACGGTGTCAGATCTAATACCACTTGAGGAATCGAGGAAGTTGCAACATCTCCGAAATTGTAATGGAAGGAGAACAAGGCAACGGTGTATCGTCAGAACCTGAATCGAAACTTGCAAACCTAGGGAGAGCTGTGTATGGGAGATATTAAATGTGCAATAAAATCTTCATATCCGGCTTGCAGGCAATCGCATACGATCGAATCGAAGGGAAGGGCGAAGTGGTTTGATAGAGATTGTGAAGCTGCGAGAAAGAGATCTTTTGGGTGGCTTAGAGCATTTCGAAAACATAACAACTTCGGTTTTAAGAGTCCCTATATTGAATCAAACAACTTTTGTAAGAAAATCTGCAAAGAAAAAATTAGATTCTTAGAAACTGAGGCATTAAAGCTCACAGACTGTAGAGACGCAAAACAATTGTGGACAACGATACAAATCTTAAACGGGAAAAGTTTACAACTTTGTGACAAGTTAACTGCGGTCTCACTATAAGAGCACTCAACCCGGTTTCTATAAAAACAATAAACTGCTTTCCAACTTGACTTAATATACGGGTACATTCATGTGTTACTGCATTGTGTTTACTTATCCTAACCAACTCAAACCGAATCGCGTGTTCAACTCGATTTAATGCTGTTTTGCATTCAGTTATTCGGTGCGTTCCATCGGTTTGGCAAACTCGGTTTGATATAAATGTAATTCGGCTTAACTCGGTCTAGCTGTAACTCGGTATGAACTGGTTTACGAACTCGAGTTGACACTGCTGTCCACCAAAACATAATCTAAAAGACGACGAATATACAAGATTTTTCCAAATTGTGCGAAGTCGGAGGTGACTTCAATGCCAAAAATACCTTTTGGGCCCCAAGACTTAGGAAAACCAAGGGTAAAAAACTATATTTGGCAGGACGAGTGTTAAATCGTTATTTACATTCAAGTCCTATGCGAACACATTGGCCTGTAGATCAGAATAAAGTCGCAGATCTAATAGACTTCTATGTAGGAAAAGGATAATCATTCTCTTGTCGTCAAATCATTCTCTTGTTCTTATGACAAATAGTGTTAGTATACTGGAAACTGAAAGTCAACCATGTCCTATAATTTATAAAACAAACTAGGTTCTATTCGGACAAGTATTAGAAGATAACATAAGCCTACAAGTCCCTATAAAAACCTCATGTTAACTAGAAGAAGAAATAGAACTGTTTAACACAAATATCCAGTAAGTAGCATAGATAAGCGTGGGTGCCGTGGCGTAAGTGGTTAGTGTGTCGGACCACTGCGCGTGAAGTTCCAAGTTCGAATTTCAGAAAACACCAAATATTTTTCCACGGTTTTACCTCTCGTGAACGTCTGACAAACATCCGAGAGTATTGTTGTCTCAAAATAGCTTCCCAAACCAAATTGTCCTTCGGATACGGCACTAAACTGTAGGTCCCTTCCATTCGAATAAAGTGATGAAGAATATAGTGCACATAACATGAGTGGTTGCGGAAAGCTAGGCCCTGGCACTTAAAGAGCTGTTGCGCCAAATATTTTGTTTTATTCTTTGTTTTTCTGAGTCTTTGCTTCTGATTCCCAGTATTTCCTCCCCGTCCACCTGAAGTTATAGGCATATAAATCATCCAACAGAGCGAATAATTTGTTCAGCCATATGACCGACCTCCTGCCAGTGCTATGCTTTTGCAATAGTGTTACACAAACTTTGGCAATTGATCAGACTAACACTTCATTTCATGAGAAATAAATAAATGCTTACCAACATCACGTTTGAAACCATGAATCATTAGCGATGCAATCGAAGACTTCACCTCCACACCATCCCCACTCCCAAAAAGTTTTTAGTAACTTTTTAAGAAAAAAAAACAATTAAAAAATATCATATGGTAGATCTCTTAGAAAACGAATCGTAGAAGCTATAAAAAATATTTTTTTGTAACATTAATTGAGCTGACAGGTGAAATAAGGAAATGAGGTAACAGACAGACACAGGGTGGTGTCCGAATTGGTCAGGAAGAATTTGCTGTAATTTTTTCATTCAGTCCTAATTTCTATTATTTGCTGCAAGTACGTTGCAAGTTGCTCTAGTTAGTGAATGATTTCATCATTTAATTTAATTTTCACTAGAAAACTTAGTTGGTACTTCAGCCATATTTATGGGTGACATAATGTAGTGGTAATGTAGTTAGTTATTGAGTGAGACTATCAAGCACTTACTTACCTACTAAGATGGTGCTACAGTTCGGAGTGAACCTAGGTCTTAACCAACAGACCTCTCCATTTAGCTCGGTCTTTACCTAATTGCCTCCAGTTGCGCACTCTAAGTTGGTTGATGCTCCCATGAAATTGTGCCTGCCACCTAGGGCGAGGAGGGGCTCTTCTGCGTAGCCGCGTCCGTATGCGTTAAGTTCGAACCCTCTGTGGGCTGAAGCATTCGCTCTAAATGAGTTAGCTATCGCTAACGCCTACTACGCAGTTTTTTGACTAGGTCAACGTCGTTGTACAGGTCGTATAGTTCGTGATTGAATCTTTTCCTCCAAAACCCGTCAACGCAAACGGGACCGAATATCTTACGAAGAATTTTTCTCTCGAAGCGGCCAAGGATATCTTCATCCACTTTTAATAAATTCCATGTTTCAGCGTAGGATTGGGATGGTCAGGGTGTAACGAAGTGATATAATCCACCACCCCAGAAGCGATCATCCACACTCCACGCACACCTCACTAACCACCTAATGCGGAGGCCGCCATCTGTTGGCAGGTAGCGAAACAGCGAGTTTTCTCCAAATCTTCTGTCAAACAAGAGGAGACGGAGGAAACGGAGAATATTCTCCGAATCTCCTGTCAAACAAGAGGAGAAAATGTAAATACAAAGGTCGCATACGAGAATGTAGAGGAAATTTTGCATTGGCTCATAATTGCTACTAGCGATAGCCGGCCCGTCCGATAGGTTTCTCCCCTTCTGAGGGAAACAAATTAAGTAAATTACAGCGGATTTGCCGCCCTTTGTCGAGCTACAGCACGCCTGCCCTAAGTGCGGACGGCTACATTCCAAGCCTGCCCTAAGTGCGGACTGGATCCTTCCCAAGCCTGCCCTAAGTGCGGACTGGATCACAGCACGCCTGCCCTAAGTGCGGACGGCTACATTCCAAGCCTGCCCTAAGTGCGGACTGGATCCTTCCCAAGCCTGCCCTAAGTGCGGGCTGGGTCACAGCATGCCTGCCCTAAGTGCGGTGGGCTACATTCCAAGCCTGCCCTAAGTGCGGACTGGATCCTCCCCAAGCCTGCCCTAAGTGCGGACTGCGTCACAGCACGCCTGCCCTAAGTGCGGACGGCTACATTCCAAGCCTGCCCTAAGTGCGGACTGGATCCTTCCCAAGCCTGCCCTAAGTGCGGACTGGGTTACAGCACACCTGCCCTAAGTGCGGACGGCTACATTCCAAGCCTGCCCTAAGTGCGGACTGGATCCTTCCCAAGCTTGCCCTAAGTGCGGACTGGGTCACAGCACGCCTGCCCTAAGTGCGGACGGCTACATTCCAAGCCTGCCCTAAGTGCGGACTGGATCCTTCCCAAGCCTGCCCTAAGTGCGGACTGGGTCACAGCACGCCTGCCCGAAGTGCGGACGGCTACATTCCAAGCCTGCCCTAAGTGCGGACTGGATCCTTCCCAAGCCTGCCCTAAGTGCGGACTGGGTCACAGCACGCCTGCCCTAAGTGCGGACGGCTACATTCCAAGCCTGCCCTAAGTGCGGACTGGATCCTTCCTAAGCCTGCCCTAAGTGCGGACTGGGTCATCGCAAGCCTGCCCTAAGTTCGGACTGCGACCTTCGAAGCCTGCCCGAAGTGCAGACTGAAGCTCCTGCCCGCCGACGTACCGAACCGAGCCAGACAACCGGACGCATAACCCCGGCCCGTACCAGAACCAGCCGCAGGACGACCAGCATTAGCGTTAAGTTATACAAATATTGTTAGGTACAAGTATTGTTAGCTCAGAACCACTTGCTTTGTTAACGCAACAATATTGTATAAAACCAATCCAATTATAAATAAAGTACCTCTTTCCCAAAGTCTAGGGTGTTCCTTTGGGTTAACCCTGGGGCCGGCGAGCCCACCCCAGCCTTTGAAGAAAGATACCCTTACAAATGGCGCCCGAGCAGGAACCTCTACAAGAGGTACCACCGAAAAATCCGACCGACCGAACGAGAGAAGAATCAGCAATGCCGTCCGACAAGGAAGACCCCCCGACACCCCGAGAACCAGTGGAAGAAGACCAGCTCGCTATGATGAACATTGGTTGGATCTACCTGTTGAGTAAGTCCGAGCTTATGACTACCATGGCCGACAAAGGGTTAAACATCACGGGGACTCTGAAGGAACTGCGACAGCGGATGAGTCAATACCTGAAGAACGCCCGGACCCGCAAGTCGACCCAAAACCTCTGCGCGGAGTGAGAAGAGCGCATGCAGGAACGGGAGTACGCAGAGTCCACCCCGACACACCCTGAGGCCAAGGAGGTTGACCGGCTTTACACCGAGACCCGATTCCCAGTTCCGATGGTCACCCCAGTAACATATCCAAAACCGATCAACAAGCCCGGAGGCTTAGACGAAGCACCGATGGCCGAACCATATCCCATAGCCGAAGCCATAAATTCCCCGAACTTACCCGCGAATCCCGCACGAGCCAGCCGACCGTCGCATAAACCCGCTTTCAGCTACGAAGCGGAGGTTATGGACACCGTCCGAAAATGGGGGCTGCGATTCGATGGGTCCGGAAGCGCACCTGAATTCATCGAGCGGCTCGAAGAGCTAACGCAGTGTTACGACATTCCAATGGAATACATACCGCGTACCCTGCCGGAGATCTTCCGAGGAGCAGCGCTCGAGTGGCTTCGAATCAACCGGGAAAATTGGAAGACTTGGGAAGATTTCCGCCAGGCCTTCCTCCGATATTACCACCCGGCCCGATTCATCCACAAGGTGGAGGATGGAATTATGCGGAGACGGCAAGGACCACGAGAGAAGGCCAAGGAGTATATCCGAGCCTATCAGTACCTGATCCGGCAACATCCCCAAATGGATTGCACTAAAAGTGTGGACCGCATCTACGACAGCCTACGGCCCGAGTACCGGTTGTACATCAAGCGCCGAGATTTTGAGACGCTGGAAGAGCTGATGGATCTCGCGGAGGAATACGAGTTCGTAAGGAGCGAAGAAAAAGCCTGTGGACCGCCGGCCGTTCCAAACCGTCCCCCGAGACTCCAAGCCGTCAAGACTCTACCCACCCAGATCATCTACGATCGCAACACGCACTGTTGGAAGTTCAAGCAGCATGGGCACCGCCAGCAAGAATGTCGTCAACCGTTCCGCCTCTTCTGTTCCCATTGTGGAGAGGACGGAAGAATGACGAGGAACTGTCCGTGCCACAATACACCGAGTGCACCAACGCCAACAACACTGCTCTGCGCATTAGGAAGCCGGCATACATATCTAAGGACGCCTCCGAAACAGCAGCCTGAAGCTGTTAACAGGATGAAGCTTTCTTCACCACCGTCGATACCGCTGCTAGAGTGCGATCTATCAACGCGACCAATGAAGCCACCGCACCGAATCCCGCCCGTACTGAGATCGTCACTGTCGTCTACGCCGCAGTCATTACAAGAGCCTCGATTACCGATGACATCAGTGCCGCCAGAGTTGCGAAACTCCAATTGGCTGCACTCACTAGATGTCATACCACCGCCGTCACCGTCATCACTGCTACCAGAACCGTCATCACCGTCGACATCAGTGCCACCAGAGTTGCGAAACTCCAATTGGTCGCACCCGCCATATGTCAAACCACCACCGCCACCGTCCCTACCGCTGTCACCACCATCAGGAATGACATCAGTGTCGTCAGAGTTTCCAAGCCGGCTACATTCCAAGCCTGCCCTAAGTGAGGACTGGATCCTCCCCAAGCCTGCCCTAAGTGCGGACTGGGTCACAGCACGCCTGCCCTAAGTGCGGGCGGCTACATTCCAAGCCTGCCCTAAGTGCGGACTGGATCCCTCCTAAGCCTGCCCTAAGTGCGGACTGGGTCATCGCAAGCCTACCCTAAGTGCGGACTGCGACCTTCGAAGCCTGCCCGAAGTGCAGACTGAAGCTCCTGCCCGCCGACGTACCGAACCGAGCCAGACAACCGGACGCATAACCCCGGCCCGTACCAGAACCAGCCGCAGGACGACCAACATTAGCGTTAAGTTATACAAATATTGTTAGGTATAAGTATTGTTAGCTCAGAACCACTTGCTTTGTTAACGCAACAATATTGTATAAAACCAATCCAATTATAAATAAAGTACCTCTTTCCCAAAGTCTAGGGTGTTCCTTTGGGTTAACCCTGGGGCCGGCGAGCCCACCTCAGCCTTTGAAGAAAGATACCCTCACAAGGGTCTTATATAGGGTCCCCTTTGTTATTGGAGATAGGGCTTTACTGCGGAATTGCCTTAATAGCGAAAAAAAAACAGGGATTGGCAAAAGTTAGTCTTCGCTTGATTTCTGCGCTGTCGTTTTCAGAATTAATTAGCCAAAGTAGAAAAAGTCCCTTACTTAACTACCTCGAAGTTGTAGCTGCCCTTTGTGAAGTTCTGTCCATTTTATTGATAGTATGTACATTTGCTTTTGCAATCGTTTACACATTTTGCCCGCTTTTGCTTCTGACGTCTTTTAAGGTAATGATCAGGATCAGTATATCTTTGACAGAGCTCGATAGACCTCATTTCATTTAAATCCTGTATCCCGTGTCTGTTGGTTACTGGCGATGTTTTCCAGCTCCAACACTCCAACAAGCTCTTTCCTTTTCGACTTTTCTACGCCACGTTATACGAGCCCCTCCCTCTATTCAGATTCCATTGCATGGCTTGTCTTGCAGTACAATTTTCGTCATTAAGTAGGGTGTGACAGGTACTGCAGCCGTATAACAGTACCGATTCCACCTTCGAGCGGAATCGTCGCAGCTTTGTGCTTAAGCTAATTGCACTACTTCTCCGTATTTAAGATAACATACCGAATGCAGCCTTAGCTTTAGATATGTGGCTACTAACACCTAATTCGGTAGCACCGTGGATCGAGATTACACTTCCAAGGAAACGGAAGTTTTCTACTCGCTCGGCCTGTTGTCGTGCAATGCTGATGTGAGTTGTTGATTAGGTCCAAAAAAGACTTAGGATTTTAGATTTGACGGAGTTAATTCTCAGGACACCAAACCAATGGTCATTTGGTGCAGGTCAATGATTCTGTACGATGGTAGCCAAACATCGTCAGTATAGTCGATGTATTTGAGATAGGTTAGTTAGTTAGTTTCAGTTTATTTAGCTAGAGAGCCATTTTTGGATACATTAATAGGTATATACAAACTTAAATAGTGAACAAAATTTTTTTTTACGTTTCTATACATTCTACTTATACAATATTTCTTTTTGTGTAGTCAGATATTAGTCTTTTAAATTCATTAAGGTTGTTTGATTGTTTTATGTTGGATGGTAGGTTATTAAAAGATTGGAAGCCTAGGTAATACACAGATCGCTGTCCTCTCGTTGTAGCAGCTCGTTGAATGTACAGCTCGTCCCTATTTCGTAGGATGTAAGGTGACTGGTGGTTCGTCGATGCTCTTTCACTTAAGTATTGTGGACACATATTGTTTCTAATTTTGAAAATGAGTGTCATTGTGGCCACAAACAAACGTTGATTTATACTGAGCCATCTCAAAGTATCTAACATGAGGGTTACACTAGCATATCTATTCAATTTTAAAATTATACGCATTGCTTTGTTTTGCAAAATTTGCATTCTCGTTTTTTGGGACAAATTACAAAAGTATAGTACACTAGAACAGTATTCAAAATGGGGCTTAATGATCACGTTATACACTTTAATTGCACTGGACATAGATATGTCTTTTCTTATTTTCCTGAATACTCCTAATTTAGAAGACACTTTTTTGCACAGGTAGTTTATATGTTCGTTTAAATTAAGTTTGTTATCTAACACAACACCGAGATATTTGACATGAGATACAATTTCTATCGGACTATTTTCTACGTGGATGTTCACATGTGGTGGTAACGACACGATGTTTAACAGCATGCACTTTGACTTATCCATATTGAGGATTAGACGATTCACATTTAGCCACTTATATATTGCACTTAAATCTTTGTTTATATTTTCAACGCAAATCTCAATTTTGCTACCAGAGATGTATAATAACGCGTCGTCCGCAAAGAGGATCAGTTTGGAATATTGCACTACTTTTTCCATATCATTTATAAATACTAAAAATAGTAGAACGCCGATTATGGTGCCTTGAGGGATCCCCGTAGAAGTACTTAAAGGCGAAGATATATTTTCATTCACGATAGTACGTTGCGTTCGACCTTCAAGGAAAGATCTGAACCAGCTTAATTCGGATGATCTCACCCCGTACTTATTAAGCTTTTTTAATAATATCCCGTGATTGACTGTCTCAAAGGCACGTTTCAGATCCAAAAAAACGGCTATAATAACTTTTCCCTGGTCAATGTCGCGTTTCCATTCGCCTACCACGTAATTTATGCAGGTTTCGCATGAATGCTTCGCCCTGAATCCCGATTGATGACTACTTAGAATATTGCAATTCTCGAGATGTTCCTGGAACTGAACTGACACTATTTTCTCCAGCACTTTTTCATAAATAGGTAACATATTTATAGGACGATAGTCTTTGCAGGTCTTAGCATCAGGAATTTTTTTGATGGGCACCACGAGGGATTCCTTCCAAGATTGGGGGAAAATCCCCGCAGCTAAGGATGCGTTTGCAAGTCTTAAAAAGACAGGCCCAATTTCAGTAATCGCGTCCTTGAACATTCTGACATTCATATAGTTGAAGTCATTTTTTTGATTTATATCACTTATTGCACTTAAAAGATGATCGGAGGTAACTTGACGAAACTTAAAATATATATTGCACTCATTTATTAAACATGTATATTCAGGGAACACAACGGAATTTGTTAACACTGCTATACTTTGGACAAAAAATTTATTTAATTCGTTAGATAATATTGCACTGTCATTTACTTTATTGCCACTTTCCAATTGCACTTCTGTTACGGTGTCTACTTTTTTTAAAAGGACGTACCTTTTTAGCTGTCTCCACATATCCTTTTGAGAGTTTGCATTTTCTATTTTCCTCTTTATAAATGAGGATTTGGCGAATATCAGATCTTGTTTATAACCGTTTCTACACAGCCTATACACTTCCCAATCGTTTGCGTCGTTCGTTAAAACCGCTCTTCTATACACGTTTATTTTTTGTATCTTCTTTCGTCGAAGCTCAAGGTTAAACCATCCCGCATTTTCGTATGGAACTAACTTCCTTACGACCATAGGTGTTACTGCACTTTTAAGCTCGGAGGCAAAGAGTTCACTCAACGAATGCACATTAAACGATTGCTCCTGATTGAAGTTCGTAAATAACGAGCTTAAGCTAAGGTTCAATACAAACTGGTTTCGGTTATATTTGCAATATTTTATAAGTTTTTTGTTAACAATTTTATTTTTCTTGCACTTTATAAGGACTTCTATTGATTCATGGTCACTGATTTTAAGGTCACGATCTATTCTAGCTTTCACTATGGACACATTGTTTGTTGTAACATAATCAATAAGAGTTCTTGAAGTGGAAGTGATTCTTGATGGTTCATTAATAAGCATTGGTAGATTATTGTCATTAAGTATTTCCGCAATGCGACGTCGATACGTATCTTGATAGTCTAACCAATTTATATTTATGTCACCTACTAGCACAAAATTGTTATGGCACATGTGTAAGAAATCAATCCACTGTTCAAATTGAATACAAAACTCTCTTTTTGTGGATAGGTGAGACCTATATATTGCACTAAGATATATCACAGCATTGTTATTATATTGCACTTTAATTATTAAACACCAACATTTCATCTGGACAACAAATTTTTTAACAATGGAACATTTAAATTTATTTTTTACGAAATATGCTATACCACCCGTATGACTAGATTCACTTAAACAATTGACTAGAGAGTATCCTTCCAAATGAAGATTGTTTATATCATGATAGGACGTCACATGGGTTTCAGTTAAAATAAATATATCTAAATCTCAGCCTCGACAATTGATTGCAGTTCTGCAAAGTTGTTAGATAATCCTTGAATGTTCAAGAAAACACATCTCATACAATCTAATTGCTAATCATAATCAGCGCGTTCCTCCGCTAATTTGATCTTTTTTACAAAAATTGGACAGCTAGGATCATTAGCGCTATGGTTTACACTTATTTCTACATTTAGATGCTCTTTGGCCACACAGCAATTAATACATTTTTTTACATCACTGGTGCAAACCTTTATATCATGATTTCCCGCACACTTTGCACACGTTTTTTGTTTTTTACAGTTTTTTGCTAAATGGTGATAGCCACAGCAGTTAAAACACTTCAGAATTCTAAAATGTGGGTATACTCGACACCTATCCCATCCAATACTAATTTGACTACGTTCTAACAATTTACTATAGGCAACACTGTCAAGTTCAATTATTGCATTATAGCACTTTATTTTAGGAGACAAATATATGTTTACACATTTGATTTCACAACCCTCACCCAGATGATTTTGACAACTAAGAGATCGAACTAGATCGCTTTCACTAATCCTCTCACTCATTCCCACAATAAGCATTCGCGGTTTTCTGTGCACGGGTATTTTAACTTCGTAGTTGCTGTTCATTCTGGTTTTCATTTCAGATTCTATTTTCTTAATAGAGTTTTCGTCGGCTTTTATTAACACGGCCCCGTTTTGGACATTTTTAACTTTGTCGATTTTAAGACCCATAACTGCCGGACTTATAACACTACGGATGTCTTCGACTGTTTTCCCATTGTTTTGGTTTGCCCTTGGCTTAATGACAATGCATTCACTTTTTTCCCTGACAGCATCAGCATACGAAGGATTTTGTTTAGCATGAGAAGCACTTTGAGTATATTGGCTACATAAAGAATTATTTAGTGACCCAAGTAACTCCTTGATGTATTTGCTTGCTTCTGAAATATCCACCAATTTGTCGCTAATAATCTTTATTGCATTTTGACAATCCAGGCACATGAATATGATACGAGCGTTTGTTGACACAAGAGTTACATCGTATGTATTAACCAAACCACCGCATTTCATATGATAACGTTTACCACACATACCACTGCACAATATAGAATCTTCTTTTCTGAGAATTTTCTTCTTTGCACAGTTAGCCTCTCCACACACTGATTCCATATTTCACTCAAAGACTAAACCGTTGACTTGCAGAATTGTATCAATTTAAATTATTTAAAATTATGTATTAATTTTTACACGAATTTAGACAAATTTAATTGCAAAGGCAAGTATCGCACATTAAGTTTCGAACTATTTAAACTATTGTATTCGTCTTTTAATCCTTACTCGGATTTCAAATCACTTTATAGGAGCGAATTTAAACACGACTAAGTATTTAAACACATACACACATGAGGTTGTAAGGCTCCATTGGATTTCGCCCTCTCTTTGTCGACAGAGGGCTCCGTAAATCATCGCTGATCACCACTAAAACTGTAGTGGTGATAGTATGCAACCTTGCCAAACGCCGTTTCCGATTTCAAATTCTTCCGATAACCTAGCCCTATGCAGCACGTGGCACTAAGCACCTTCATAACTTGCATTTATAATTCCTATAGCTACCAGTTTGTTTGGCATGCCTCTCTTGCGTAAGGCATGCCATAAAAACTTATTGTTTATACTGTGAAACGTTTTTTCAAAAACAATTTACAGCGGGTGTATTGGAGACCGTGGTCTGTAAGGTGTTAATATGGTCAACGCAGGAGGATTCAGCACGGATTCAACACTGTCGAGAGTAGTACTTTCTCGATGTTCTTAAATGCGTTCGAGGATTATGTTGGCTATTATTCCATTTCGGATCCATCCTTTAGTTACGAAAACAAGTGGCGGATGAATCGAGTAAAACAACTTCCCCGTGCAGGGACGGGTTAAGAATATCACTGCAGCGCCCCCCAACAACTAGCGCTTGTCGTAAAAGGCGACTAAGGGGACAAATCAGATCTAGGCAATATAACACCCAAGTGATACATATACTACCATAAAAACCCTCCCACAAGTGTGCATGCGAGTCCGTGGGTTGACACGACTGGAGATCACCGGTGTCATAAAAGAAAGATCAAACAATACTAAAACAGGAGCATGCACGTGTCAAACAACAAACACCATCGCAATATGGTGCAAAAATTGTATTGCAAAACTGTATCATTATGATAATACTTGCAAAAAGGAAAGGCACTACCACTGCTGTGCATGGTACTGATCCTGTACCGAGCAGAAATGTTTGGGTCAGAGCTATACGGATTCCGGGGGCTAGCAAAATAATGAAACAGTTTCGACGAAATTTGAGGGTCGCGAGATGGAACGTTGGAAGCATGACCGGTCGAATTTACGAGCTGGAAGAGATGATGAATAGAAGGCGGGTGGACATCTTGTGTGTCCAAGAGACGAAATGGAAAAACACCGGGAATCGGGCGCGTTTCTTGGACGTTAGGACAAAAGATTACAAGATGTTCTACTACGGAACGCAAAAGCCTAGGAACGGAATCGGTATCATCCTTGCGGCAGAGCTACTTGGAAACGTCTTGAGCGTTTCGAAGTCCAGCGACCGTTTGATGTCTCTCAAACTAGTAATACAAGGAGAGGTGTGGAATATTGTTAGTGCATATGCTCCCTACAATGGGTGCAATCAGATAGATAAAGATGCATTTTGGCTAGATTTCCACAATCTCCTTAAGAACATCCCAAAGGAAGAATTTCTGTTTTTTGGAGGAGATTTGAATGGACTTCTTCTTCTTCTTCCTTTTATCAGCGAGGCTATGATCCGAAAACAAGGGATCACAACCCTCCCACTTCACCGCATTTCTACTGATCCGCCTGTGGGGTTCGCCTTGAGAGGAGATTTGAATGGACATGTCGGGAAATCAAACGAAGACTATGAAGACTGCCATGGAGGACTAGGATATGGCAGCAGGAACCTTCCTGGTGAAGACATCCTAAGCCTGATGACTTACAGCAGTGGTTAAGATGAAACTCAGATTGACTACCATTTGATAGCCAGTTTCATGAAGCCTCGGGTAAAAGATTGCAAAGTGATCCCTGCTGATCTCCTGATCTCCTGCTAACAGAATTTTTTGTGAAAACACCGAAGAAAAGCAAACGAACAAGGGTCTCTGAGAAAATCAAGTGGTACAATCTGGGCAAAGAAAAAGGCGAGGCTTTTGTTTTCGTAATGAAAAATTACCTCTCTCACACCATCAACGGAGCTGAGGATGAAGAGTGCAGAGCACAAAATATGTGGGATTCCCTACAGCGAACTTGTTTAAAGAAGGCCAAATCACTACTAGGAGCTTCAAAAGGCCACCATCAACACGCCAAAGAAACATGGTGGTGGAGTGATGAAGCTAAGAAAGTGATAAATGAGAAGAAAGCGGCTTTCAAAGCTTGGTCAAAGTGCTCCTCTAATAATAGTGACGAAAAAGCTCGCCTCGAAATGGAATACAGATGCTGCAAGAAAAAAGCGAAGAAGAAGTGCGCTCAGCTTCAAGCAGAGAGTACGGAGGGCCTGTATCGGGAGCTGGAGAAAATATTTTCCCCGGTTGCTGATGCAAACCAGGCTATCCAGGAGCTGCGAAGACACAATATGAACAAGAGTGCCACTATCTTCAAAATAGCCGCCCAAAGAAGGAAGAGTGCTCAGGAGATTCGTTCGCCAAAGTTCATTAGCAATGCTCATGGCCAGCTTCTTGTGGATGACGACAAAATTCTGCAGAGGTGGCGGCAGTATTGTGAAGAGCTTTTGAATGAACAGTTTCCCCGGCTATACTTTCCAAGAGCCACCCCTAACTGTGAAGAAATACCCGACATTACAGTCGAAGAAGTTAGTGAAGCGGTCAAATACTCCAAAAAACGAAAAGCGATTGGGCCAGACGAAATACCCTCTGAGTTCTGGAAAAAGATGGGAGATATCGGGTTCAGATGGCTCAGAATTCTCATCTCCAAATTCGTGAGAGGTGATCCAATGCCGAATGAATGGAGGGAAAGTTACGTTCTCCCTGTATATAAAGGGAAGGGTGATACGCGAAACTGTGATAACTACCGTTCGATCAAGCTGATGTCACACACCATGAAGATCGTTGAGCGGGTATTAGGTGGCCGACTGCGAAAAATAATACGGCTATCTGATGATCAGTGCGGGTTTGTCTCGGGTAAATCAACCACAGATGCAATCCAAAGTATAAGGATCATAATGGAAAAACATCGTGATTCCTTAAGGGATTTGCATATTGTATTGGTTGACTTCGAAAAGGCATTCGACAGACAACCACGAGATCTGATATGGGTGGCGCTAAGACATCGAGGGGTTCCAGAAACCTATGTGCAGATGATTATGGACATGTACGAAGGAGCAAAGACAAAAGTAAGATGCCCCGCTGGAGTAACCGAAGAGTTCCCAATCAAAGTCGGGGTACACCAGGGAAGCGTTTTAAGTCCTTTGCTCTTTATTGCAGTCCTTGATTATCTGCTTGAAGGTAAAGTGATGGACCCCAAGGTACATCAGTTATTCTTTGCTGACGATGGAGCCATCATAAGTGAGGATCCTACATCCCTGCAACGAGCACTTGATGTGTGGGTGGACGTTTTGGAGGGAAATGGGTATCGCATTAGTTCAAAAAAGACAGAGTACTTGTGCTGCCCGTTCTCTGATCCACTCAGGCCTATTCCAGACATTTATTTGAATGGAACAGTGCTTCCCAAGTGCGAAAAGTTCAAATATCTGGGATCTATGATCAACAGCAAAGCAACTTGTGATGACGACATCAATCATCGTGTAAGCGTAGGGTGGATGAAGTGGCGAGAAAATTCCGCTATCTTTTGTGACAGAAAAATGCCCCCTAAGTTGAAAGGAAGGCTCTACACCGCAGTTGTACGTCCAGCGCTCACATACGGTTCACAATGTTGGACGATGTACAAAAAGTATGAGAGTAAATTAACGGCAGCTGAGATGAAGATGCTTCGCATGACAGCAGGAGTGACAAAGCTTGATCGAATAAGAAGTTCGAAGATCCGTGGAAGCTTTCACAACAAGGAAACCATCGTACAAAAAATAGAGCGCGACCGGCTCAATTGGTATTGCCACGTTCAAAGAAGGGATCATTTGAACCCTGTTAAAAAGGCAATATCAATGCACGTTCCAAAGACATCGCGATGTAGGAAAGGCAGGCCTATAAACGCCTGGATCAGACAAATGCGACGACATCGGCATTTCATTGGCCTCAGTAACCGAGTGATCCAAAATCGGCAGGCCTGCCGATATTTTCTGAGGTCAAATAGGCGGATCAGTAGAAATGCGGTGAAGTGGGAGGGTTGTGATCACTTGTTTTCGGATCATGGCCTCGCTGATAAAAGGAAGAAGAAGAAGAACGCAAACCAATTGCACCAAACAACTTTTCCAAAAGAATATCATGACTAGCCATGTTAAACGCTTTAGTAGTATCAACGAAGCGGCCAGCGCACATTTTTTTTATCATCTAAAGCTTTGTTAATAAAAGAGCAGAAAAACAAAAGAGCATCTTCAGTAAAGTGCCCTTCTCTAAACTCAAGCTGATTCGGAATGAAAAATTTAATTTTTTGTAGACGCACATACTGTTTTTTTTTACAGCTTTTTCAAAGACTTTCGAAATTGAGGATAAAAAGGAAATTGGTATAATTACTTTTTCCTTTACGACTTCCCTTTTTAAAAAGTGGTAACACGTTAGCACATTTCAGGATACCAGGAAAAACTCCACTAAAGATGCTCAATTAAACAGATGTGCTAAGATGTCAATTTAATTAGGTGCAATAGTTTTTAGGGTTACATTACAAAGGTCATCATAACCACAAGATCTCGAGTTATTGAGAGAGTAGATGATACTAAGAACCTCTAACCCATTAATTTCTTCAAAGAAGAAACTGCTACTCGACGTTTTTTCCATCACTTAAAACCTCACACATTGGTTACAAATTGACCTACAGTTTGGTTAGAAGCGCATTTGCCCAACTGAAGCAAACAAGTTATTGAATTCATTGGCTACTGCTGCAGGCTCCACAATTTCAGCCCCTGCAAGATGATAATAATCAAATCAAATGTCAGCAAGCATTTATTTATTTCTCATGAAATATACAAAGTCAGTCCGATCATTTGCGAAAGCTTGTGTGAACACTACTGCGAAGGCATAACACTGGCAGTAGCTTGGTCATGTGGCTGGAAAATTTGTTCGCTCTGTTGATGATGATTTGCCCTTGACATCGATTATCGGGAAAAAAGTACTGTGAATCAGAAGCAATGACAATAGTAACAAAAATCTTCCCAGTTATCTGGACGCCACCCCCGGAGAATAGCTGAAGCATAAACAACTGAGCTTCAAGAACCACTACACCAAAATCTTTCTCTCTCTCTCTATCCATCCTTTCCAACGCCCGCTCTGTGTGTAAGCATGTTAAAGGTATTCATAACCCTTTGAGTGCGTGCAAATTATAAAAAAAAAAAAAAAAAATCAGATGTAGTGCTCGAAGTAAGAATGTCAATGTTGAAGTCGTCTAAAATCACAATATGAGAAATTAATCAGGAAAGACTGGTGAGTGTGGGCCTGTAATCTATTTATACACACAAACAAAATCAAAAAATACATTGTGTACGCAATAGGAAATTTTAATTAAATCTGCGCTGACCATACTGTAACATTCTACCTTACAATCATCACCTGTGTATATCTCTCGCACGAAAACTCCCACACCACCTGCTGGATATAATTCTTTTGGGTTTGCATAAAATTTATAACCGGGGATATAGTAATCGTCAATCTCACAAGAGAAAATCCATATTGTTTACATATCAGATCTGGCAAATATTCAAAAGTTCCAGATTGCAAACAAGAAGATCGAAATTTTGCCTCGCACTACGGATATTTTGAAGAACAGCGAAAAAAGGTTTGCTCTCATTTGAATTCAAACAGAAAATTTTATCACAATTACTTTTAATGGTTCCCTCTACAAAAAAAGCAGCATTCAGCTTCTTGGTTGCATTCCTCTTTCCCTTCATCATTTTCTGTTTTACGGCTTTTGATGCGAAATTTACGCACAGAACGTCAGCAAATGCGTCTTTACTGGATCCAGTGTTTCTAGCGGAACTGGTCTTTGCTAAATCGTCGTTCTTCCGCACACGTTTTATGAAACATTTAATTATTTCGGTGGGTCGAACGGAGGTATGCAATACATCAATTAAAATCTTCTCCAGCATTAGATTGCAAGTGAGATTTCGATGGTTGCTCAGTTGCTGCTGCTACCGTGTTCTTTTTTCTTCTAGGCTGCTGACGTAGTGGCTTAGATGATTATGCATTTGATGGTGCTTCTGCATGTTGTTTTTGCAGTGGTGTGCTTGTGGCTGATAGTACTGCATGTTGTTGTTCCAGCGATTTCCGACGAAGGGTGGTGCATCTATCACATCGATATTTGACATCGTTAGCGCTCATGTACTCTAAGTTAATTGAATTGATATTAACATACTCGCAGTGGAAAATTGAATTACAGTCCGCACAAGCGGTTTTAGAGGCACAAGTGTACACTGTTTTATTGTTCCAAATTAAGCAGATCATTTTAAAAAGTAGGTAACTTTGAAATAAAGGAAAATTAGATAAGAGTATGTACCCCACTTGAAAGATCAGGGCTAAGAACAGCGATAGGAATACTCTCTGACCATTGTCTTCTAAGAAAGCATGCTATGAGACTAGATTTATCAAATACGGATGTTTGTAGGTACTGCAATGACCTGCATGTCTCAAAGGATATATCACATATATTCTGTGAATGCCAAAGCATTGTCAGGACAAGGCTAAAGTACTTTGGAACATACTTCTTAACCTAGAAGAGGTAAGGTCTCGGAACCACAATAATGATATCTTCAAATTCAGTAGGGGAAGTGTATGGGAGAATTGGTTTAGGTCCTTTTGCCATGAAGGTTCCCTAGGGATCATGATGTGCCCATCTTGGTGCCTATTGTCTTAAGATAACCTCATAACCCTACTCAACCTAACCTAACCTAACCTAAGTTACCTGTCTTTGGGAGCTTGATAAAGATTCTTTTCCTCCATTCTCCAGTGAATGATTCGCTATTCCAAATCGTACATGGAAGCAGTAGGTCCACATCCGTATCCCAAATTTTTGGGCCTTTTATCATTTTTCTAAATTATGCAAAGATGATGCATGTCACCCAAGGGCGATCAATTTAATAAACTCCTCTTTCCGGAGGGGCTTAGCCGCTCACTCGACTTCGTTTTTTCTCTAATGGTATATCAACAACTGTCTGGCAGGCGGCTGGAGCTGTTGGCTGCATAACGCCTAAAACACCTAAACTGATTTTAAAATAAACCTTAGCTCAAGGCGCCTGCCAGAAGTCGCGTGAGGGGGTAAACCCATCCGAAAAGCGGAGTTTATTAGATTAATCGCACGAATTTAACCACTGTTGGCCTCACCTATATACATATGTATACATTTAAAAACGTTAGCTCCAGGCGAACATGGATATAAAGAAACTTTGCATATACCCAACCTTGCATTTACTCCAAATCCGGCAGTGACCCCGAGCAGGGGGTTGTAGGGGGGCAGCATGCCTCCTATACGCATTGCACTATTTAAGGGATCTACGCAACTCTACGTCGCCATAAAGTTAATTCCTAACATTTTTCTATTATTTTTATTTGGTCTAGGGTCATATTTTCATTTTGAAATTGATGCCATTTTTAATGCCGGCGCGCGGACAGTGGTCATGAAAATGAAAGAAACGGGCGAATTTTCACCATCAAGAAAGATTTTAATAAACAAAATGATAAAATCCATGCAAGGACATTTATGCGGCCTTCATCCTGCTTCGGTAAGAGTTTAGTGGGGTTAGCCCATTAAGAAGTTAGTATTCTTAATTTTTGTGAAAAAGGAGCCAAAAAAGCGTGGTTAAAGGTTTGACGAATGCGCATTGGATAATTACAAACTTCGAAATAGTCGGTCCTTGGAAAATTTTCAGCTTGTGTACATATTGACGAATCTGATAAGATGCGTTTCGTATTTTTGTTTTCTTCAAGCCAAACCTTTACCTCTGGTTCATAACTACTTTACTATCAATATACAGCGACCAAAAAAATGTTGTATTATACTGTTGCAAACTTCGCTGATTAAGTTTACCTTATACTTAAGTAATAGCACGCTGATTAAATTCACATTAGTCTTCCAAAATTAATTACTCAACAACTTTGTAGGAATAATTGAATACATCCCGATGGAAGTATGTGATCAAATGCATTTTTAAACCAGTATTTATAACGAGTTTATCGTCTACACGCGATCGTTAGTCATCGTTAAGTGTGCTTACTTTCCTTACACTTGCCTTTGCAAGTCCCTCATCGATTATTCAAGTTCTCGTTTTCGTCGGGATATAGCCGAAGAGTGATTGATATTTTATCCTAATTATCCACGTTATTTCCAATCACACAAACATACACACAGCCACTCATCCAAACGCGTATCTCTAAACGAGTTGAATGCATTGATGCATACGAGTATGAAGATACATACATATGTACCTACATTATATGTAGATCCTTGTGCAAGGCTGATGTGAACACGTTTGGTAGTTGGATTTCGTGACTGCCCAGTCAAAGGTCAGAATCACTTAATATGTTCATCGGAATATTGATTTTGTGGTTTAATTAGACAAACAAGTTCCAAGCACAAGCCTCTGCAGCAACGGTTGTGATATGGAATGGGAAATATCTATCTACTCGTATTTGTATCCAAATAGGAGAGGAGGAACTCACTAGTGAAGGTGAATGGGTTTTCAATCTGTCGATTGATGTGATGTATGTTGTAGATGCAATGGTTGTAGATGGATTCGACATTGAGATTTGTGGATATTTTAAAGCTTTTGAATTGGTTTACATCACGAATTGATGCTGGAAAAATCAATACAACGTCACTTAAGTAGACCTGGCCTATCATACTCGGTCAATGGGCCGAAGTGTGGAACATAAACTAATGAAGACTGCTCAATTTCTTATTTCTCTCGGAGAAGCAGCGAATCTTAATTACTCGAAATATTAAGTATCAAATCCACAAACTTCTAAACGTACCCTACCAAACGTATATTACGCAGCAAACGACATTCGGCAAAAATACACCATGAGCTATAGCAGGAGTATTGGTGGAACTAAGTGCAGAATTTCATTGGTTTATGTATGAGAACAGGCATAACATATATATATACATAAGGTCATGGGAAATTCTTTTATTTCCAATTAAACGAGAATCTACTATTCGGGTAATTTAGAATGGAGGTTATATCGTATCGGTAACCATTAATGATCTGCTAAATGTATATACCAGACCGATAAAATAATGCAATCCTTGTGGAATGCATTCCTTGAAGTCATACTAGAAAATGTTAGGGATATGTTTCAATTTATTAACTTTAATCTTGACTTTATCTTAAAAAAAATAAAACATCATTCATTTTAAAGTCATGACCGAAGAAAACATTTTTAGGAATCAAGAGGGGTTTGATCCCCCCCGAAATTCTTAACAAGTGCACTTTTTTTTAAAACGAGAACAGAGCAATAAGTCAGCAAATAAGAACTTCTAGTAAAATGCAAATCAAAACAAAAATGAGCCAATTCGGCCACAGTGCAGTAATTTCCCATTTACCTAAATGCAAAAAGATTCAAATCAAATCAAGCCTTGCATTGCAAATCAAGCATTGACTTTTTTCAATTAAAAGTACCTAAGCGCCGTTACATACTAGACAAGAACATCACAAAAAATAAAAAAACACGGTCGGACTCCAAAACAAATGTGTGCAAAATACACATTATGCAATACACATCACCCCACCGCCACAAAGTGTCTGCACAAGTGTTATGTGTTAATAAGCAACTTTACACACTCTTACAAACCCAAAGCCATATGCAATATACGAAAGGAGAATGGTACCGCTATTGGAATGGAAAGCATATGCATTTTCGTAAACACTACCACTTTGTAAAATTTTGCAATCCGCTTCTTGTGACCTAGTGTCAGCTCTGGACCTAGCTAGTTTTAAATACGTTTCTAAAAATTCGGGAAAATGTTAGTTTAGAATTTAAACATATTTTTGAGACTGCGCAAGGCCTTTTAAGTATTGTGGATGAAACTGAAACCTTGAAAATTCCACGAACAGTATCGAGGCAGTAGCATAGGGCCAATGTAAACGCGTCTGATCCTGAACATTTTTATAGGATAGTTGTTATGATTCCCATTTTGGACAACTTCATAACTCAGTTCAAAACGCGGTTCGAGGACCATAAGACCGTTCTATCATCATTATATATTTTTATCCCGTCAATACTTGGCAAAAGCAAAAAAAAATTTAACGAAGAAAATTTAAAATTTTATAAAAGATTTTTGGATTGGGGTACATTGAAGGCTGAGTTTCTACTGTGGAAGACAAAATGTCATGAACAACCAGAGGCAAAGCGTTCAAAGAACGCCATAACAGCTTTAGGAGACTGCAGTAAAGATCTTTTTCTCAACATACATCGACTTTTAAAAATGTTGGCAATCTTACCAGTATCGACATGTACACCAGAAAGAACGTTTTCGACGATGAAACGCTTAAAACTCTACCGGTGAAGATCGACTTACTGGTTCAGCCTTAATGTCACTTTATCGGAAGACAGAAATAAATACTGACGAAGTAATTGATGTATTTGCTGCAAAGAAGGCCAGGCGATTAAATATTGTTTTATAAAATAATTCTTTACTTTGTTATGTTGAATACAGTTACTTTTTTTTTAACCTATTACTACTTTTGTTATAATTACTAGTCAATAAAAAAAAATAAATTTGAAATTTAAGATTATTTTATTTTCCTCAATCGCTCCCAACCTTAAAAATAAAAAGATATTTTTCAAAGATCATATCCCCCCCCCGAAATATTTGTCTGGCTACGGCCTTGCGTGCATATGTAGCTCATTTGAGAATAAGAAGTAGTAGAGTTAGATGGCAAATTACATCGAACCCTTACTTACTTACTAAGATGGCGCTACAGTCCGGGGAGGACCTGGGCCTCAACCAACAAACCTCTCCAGTCAGCACGGTTACGAGCCAGCTGCCTCCAGTTGCGCATGCCAAGTTGGTTGAGGTCCCCCTCTACTTGTTTGCGCCACATACCGCGAAGTCGTCCTGTACTGCGCCGTCCGTCCGGGGTGGATTCGAAGACTTTCTTAGCGGGAAGGTTGGGCTCCATCCGCTCTAAATGACCCAGCCATCTTAGTCGCTGTATGTGAACTCTTCTGGCTAAGTCGATGTCCTTGTACAGGCCGTATAGTTCGGCATTGTACCTTCTCCCCCACACACCGTCTATGCAGACGGGACCAAAGATCGCTCGAAAAACTTTTCTCTCGAAATAACCAAGGGCATCCTCATCCGGTTTTGTCAAAGTCCATGCCTCTACGCCATACAGCAGGACTGGGATGATTAATGTCTTATAAAGAGTTACCTTAGTAGTTCGGGATAGGGCTTTGCTACTCAATTGGCGTTTTAGCCCATAGAAACAACGATTGGCAAGAGTAATTCTTCGTGTGATCTCCCTACTGATGTCATTTGCGGAGCTGATAGAGCCTAGGTAGACAAAATCCTTTACTTACTTACTTAGATGGCGCTACGGTCCGAGGTGGACCTGGGCCTCAACCAACAAACCTCTCCAGCTAGCACGATTACGAGCCAGCTGCCTCCAGTTGCGCACGCCAAGTTGGTTGAGGTCCCCCTCCACTTGTTTGTGCCACCTACCGCGAGGTCGTCCTCTACTGCGTCGTCCATCCGGGGTGTATTCGAAAAGTTTCTTAGCGGGAACGTTGGGCTCCATCCGCTCTTAATGACCCAGCCATTTTAGTCGCTGTGTATGAACTCTTCTGGCTAAGTCGATGTCCTTGTACAGGCCGTATAGTTCGGCATTGTACCTTCTCCTCCACTCACCGTCTATGCAGACGGGACCAAAGATCGCTCGAAGAACTTTTCTCTCGAAATAACCAAGGGCATCCTCATCCGGTTTTGTCAAAGCCCATGCCTCTGCGCTATACAGCAGGACTGGGATGATAAATGTCTTATAAAGAGTTACCTTAGTAGTTCGAGATAGGGCTTTGCTACTCAATTGCCGTTTTAGCCCATAGAAACAAGGATTGGCAAGAGTAATTCTTCGTGTGATCTCCCTACTGATGTCATTTGCGGAGTTCACCATAGAGCCTAGGTAGACAAAATCCTTTACTACCTCAAAATTATATCTGTCTATTGTGGCGTTCTGTCCAAGACGCCGATGTTGGGTGTCCTTTTTTGTAGACAGCATATATTTTGTTTTGCTTTCATTGACCGCTAGACCCATCTTTGCTGCCTCGATCTCAATACTCGTAAATGCCCCATTGACGGCCCGCTGAGTTCTTCCGATTATGTCAATGTCATCGGCATAAGCGAGTAGTTGTACAGACTTGTAAAAGATTGTACCTCCGGGGTTGGCTTGTGAGTTTCGTACAATTCTCTCAAGTGCTATGTTAAAGAGATCGCATGATAGCGCGTCACCTTGTCTAAGACCTTTTCTGACATCGAACGGTTCGGTGATGTTCTTACCGACTTTGATGGAGCAGCGAAAGTTCTCCATCGTCACTCTGCACAAACGGACGAGCCAAGACTAGACATGGCTCTGTATAACTCGTCTCTATACACGCTATCATAGGCAACTTTGAAATCGATAAAGAGGTGGTGCGTATCGATTTTGTATTCATGGGTTTTTTCCAAGATCTGCCGTAGTGTGAATATTTGGTCAATGGTGGACTTTCCCGGCCTGAAACCGCACTGATAAGGACCTATCAGGTTCTTGACGATCGGTTTTAGGCGTTCACATAATACGGTAGACAGGATTTTATATGCGATGTTGAGGAGACTTATACCTCTGTAATTGGCGCAGTTCAGAGGGTCTCCTTTCTTCAGGATCGGGCAAACGATGCTGAGGTTCCATTCATCGGGCATACTTTCGTCCGACCAGATTTTACAGATAAGCTGGTGCAGGCTCCTTACCAACTCATCTCCTCCTGCCTTGGAAAGATCAGCGGCAAGGCCGTCGGCTCCAGCAGCTTTGTTGGATTTGAGTTTAGATATCGCTATCCTCACTTCATTCTGATCGGGTTGACGGGAACCTTGATTGCCATCGTCACTGTTGAATGGTTCATTCTGCCTGACAGCGTAATATTGGTCATCATCGCCGTTTAACAGTCTGCAGAAGTGTTCCTTCCATATCCTCAGCACCGACTACGATTCCACCACTATGTTGCCATTTTCGTCCCTGCAGGCTTCTGTTCTGGCTCTGAAACCCTGGCATGTTCTTTTTACCCTTTGGTAAAATTTTCGAACATTACTCCTACCTCCTGTCTCTCAATCTCCTCGATCGAGCGCTTCTCATGCTCCTTTTCTTCTTTCTGAGAAGTCGATGTTCCTCACGTAGAGCTCGTAAGCAGCTCTAGTCCTTCTATGCAGCGCCGCTTTGTACGCCTCTTGTTTTGCTGCTTGTGCTTGCCGGCATTCCTCATCAAACCAGGGGTTTCGTTGTGGTAGGCGAGAGAAACCCAGTACATCAGAGGCGGCATCTCTGATGGCTTGTTGGCAACGCTGCCGCTGCATGGGACTTAGATTGAGATTAGAAGAAACATGATCGGCAAAGGTTCTGACGGTCTCTTGCGATTGTAGCTTTTCGACGTCAAATTTCCTGACAGCATTTCGTTGATTTCGCTCCGTTCTGGATATCCGTATCCGTACCTTGGCTACAACTAGGTAGCGATCCGAGTCCACGTTAGCTTCTCGGAAAGTCCGGACACCCAGAATACAGGAAGAGTGCCTTGCGTCGATCGCAATGTGATCGATTTGGTTGACAGTTTTTCAATCAAAGTAGAGCCATGTTCCTTTGTGAATGTCGAGACGTGGGAACCGCCTACTAGCTACAACAAAGTTTCACCCCGCTGCAAAGTCGATTAGCCTGAGTCCGCTGTTGGATATGATGTCGTGCAGGCTGTGCTTTCCGACCACGCTACTAAAGACGTCCTCACTTCCTAGCTTTGCGTTAAAATCACCTAGGATAATTTTAACGTCGTGGCTAAGGCATTGCTCTTACGTCTTGTCCAAGAGCTGGTAGAAGTCATCCTTTGTCGCGTCGTCCTTCTCCTCATGAGAGGCGTGAACGCATAATAGGCTAATGTTGGCAAATTTAGCCTTGATACGGATGGTCATAAGGCGCTCGTTCACATGCCGGAAACTCAAGACTTCTTGCCTAAGTCTGCCTCCAATGACAAATACGCACCCGAATAGACGCTGTCCTTTTTGTCTGTAGCAATCGCCGTAGTAAATGTCGCAGTTTTTCATACTCCTTTTGCCCGGCCCATCGCATCGCACTTCTTGGATGGCGGTAATGTCTGCTTTGAGACACTTTAGGGCCTCCGCAAGTTGTTCGGCTGCACGTGGTTTGTAGAGGGGCCTAACATTCCATGTGCAGACACGAAGATCGTTGTCCTCTTTACGTTTGCATGGGTCGTCAACAGTAAGATCATCCGTATCCGAAGCTGTTGGTTGCTTCGTAACCAAAGGTTTTTTACGTGGTAGGGAAGTTAACCCGACGGCACAACCCCCAACCTGGAGGGACAGATCCTTTTTTTTGTACCCCTAGGACAAGAGGCCGGATACACCGATGTCAGTAACCCACTTCGGGGATATGAGCGCTGCCGTTGCCCCATTAAGGGTTCATCCGCCACCATCTCTTTTTCAATACCCTGACGTAGTATTGAAAATCCTTACAGACCTCAGCTCCAAATATGTTGAAGGTATCCGCTGGTCTGTAGACGTCACCGTTGATTCCATCGAGAGAATTCATCCGCCGCACGTCCTCCTTCAGAGGAGCTCTTGTTGGACTTCTGAGACGCATATTTCAGCCAATCAGGTCAACAAGAGATGCCTCGTCCGGTTAGACATATGCGCGCTGAAGTTCACCCAGATGTGCTTACGCAGGTCTGAGTGCTCAGCTGCACATACATATATCGTCAGACTCAGCATACGCTCATCGTTAGTTCACTATCAGATAGCTATCCAGCTGGCACCACGAGAAGGTGATGATGCGATTTTGCCCACCATCGAACCCTTAAACTAGCAATTAAAATAAGGGGAGAGGGAGCTGTTCATTTTTTAAAGAATACAGTTTTTTTTTCTTTTTTCTTTTATTGCGCACGCTCAACGGGTTATGAATACTCTTTATATGCTTGCATAGTGCGGGCTTTGAAAAGGATAGATAGAGAGAGAGAAAGATTTGGTATAGTGGTTTGAAACTTAGTTATCTATGTTTCAGAAAAACTCCGGGGGTGGCGTTCAGATAACTGGGGAGATTTTCTTCTATTTTTGTCTTTGCTTCTGATTCATAGTATTTTTATTCCTGATCACCGATGTCATAGGCATATCAACCATCAAATAGAGCGAACAATTTACAGCTTTATGACCAACCAAATGCCAGTGTTGCGCCTTCGCAAAAGTATTTACGCAAGCTTTCGAAATTGCTCGGACTGACTTAATATATTTCTTGAGAAATAAATAAATGCTTGCTGACATCAGATTTTGAACCATGAACCATTAGCGTGACAATTGACGACGTTACTACTACATCATTGCCACGTCTAAAGTTGCTATCCAAAATGCGTTGCATTGCCATTACTGGGACAACTGGACTTTAGAATGTCAATGAGAACAATTTTTGTTACTGGTACACTTGTAAGAAAGCAACACGACGGAGTGCAGATATGTTGAGTTACCGGGGAATTCCGTGAGGGACTCTGTTTTAAAGTAAAGGACAAATCACTGTCTCAGGCTGTGAGCGCCGTGGCATAAAAACACCAAATGTTTTTTCACGGTCCCATCTCTTGTAAACGTTTGACAAACATCGGAGATAAGTATTGCTGTCATGAGAAAGCTTCTCAAAAACAGCCTAAAAATTACCCTTCTACAAAACTGCAGGTCCCTTCCCTTCGTGCCAAAAATATAACGTACACAACACGAGTGGTTGCGCCAAGTATGCATGTATGTGTACCAGCTTGAAAACATAGCCTTACGTTCAAAACACAGCCACACGTTTTCCATTATGCCGACCGTTGACCTAATGTCGACCGTTAGCCAAAACACAAGAGTAAAAACAAAACACAAAAACCAACTCAGTATTGAATGTGCAGGTAGGCGTGGATATCCTTTATGGATACTCGTCGCCCGTGCTAAAAAAAGGACGCCTCTTATTGTTCTGTCCTGTTGCACTCCTGCGGTACTGCCAGTCCAAGTATTCCTTCGCAGGGGTAGGTTTCACATTTCGTCACTTCTTTTTCAGCTGCCAGAGCTAGCAGATTCTTCGGTTGTAGACTCCAGCCTTCGCCAATATAAACGTGATCAGGCTTTTTGGGGTCACTTGGCCTTCAATTGCTATTTCAGAGATGTTTTTGGCACTTGTGTAATTTCTGCTAATCCATTCATCAACTTCGGGAATTCATTTGTATATCCACCGCCTTTTGGTTGTGATGTTCCATCTATGTTGCTATTCTACTTTTATGGCTGCGGTAATTGTTCTTCTGTCATCGTGCTCATTTTCGCGTAGTGCCGAAATATACTTATTATACTTATTGCATCCGCTGACACAGTTCTAAAGGTGTAGCATACCCTACCATAAAGATGCGATTTTGTGCCCCGAGTTCATGCTTCTAATGTACTACTTACGGTACGTCGCTGATGCCCATACTGTGGCCGCATATATAATATGATAGATACCTTTTAACTCGCGGTCGTTACAAGTTGTCTAATTGTCTACCTTGGTCTTCCAATATTTGCCATTATTCTGTATAGTGCCGTTCCTACCCGAAGGCCTTCTCGTCTGCTTAGATTAGGTAGTCCCTGAAACTTAGTCTGTGGTCCAGCAACACTCCCAGGTACTTGATGTACGGCTTCGACTCAATGACTTGCTCACCGACCTGTATGGTTAGGTGTTCCACTTTTTTGCTGCTGCTTATGAGAACGGCCTCGGTCCAAGCCTGGTGTCCATAGCTTAACGTTCATGATAGATTGATTGCAGTTTTGCATCACTCCCTCTAATATTTTGGCCACTACTACAACTGCACAACTGCAATCAGCATAAGTGATGATACGAGTATCTACTCCACTCGGCACCTGTGTTCTTAGTATGTCATAGCGCATTATGTTTCATAGATTGGTCCCAGAACCGACCCTTGTGGAACTCCTCTCGAGTGTTCTGTCATCGAAGTAGTTGACTATTATACGCAGTAGGTAGTTTTGTACCTTCAGGTCGTTCAGTGCTCTTGCTATAAAGCTCCACTCAGCCGAGTTGAAGGCGTTCTTGACGTCGTGTGTTACAATACTATTTTGTCCCTCGGAGCCATCTCTCTCCCGTAGTTGCTTCGCGTGCTATGTTGCACACAACTTGTCTTGCGTGGTTGGTGCTTCGTTTCTTTCTATCTAAATCCGTACTGTCGGTTACAAAGCCCAGAGTCCCCTTTCGTATATTACTCAAGTCTTGTCCGTATAACTTTCCCGTGCACTTTCCCCAGCGTTATCCAGCATGCACAACGATGATATTGCTCAGGTGGTTTGTCGACATTTGGTATAAAGACTAGTCGCTGCCGTTTCCACCAAGACGGGCATTTTCCTTCTGTTAGGCATGCCATGTAAAGGTGTGTGGAGGCATTAAGAGGGTGTAGCGCCATGTAATATGTTAGTACACCGATGCACAGGTTTGAACATGATGATCCCCCATTTCATCCCTGTTGTAATGAAGATCATGAAAATGTTATTTTTTTACTGCCAGAGTTAACTAAAGCCGAGTAATCAAGGATTTGGCAGGTACTGACTCTTTCCCAGGAAGAATGGATGCATGATGTTGAGCAAGAATCAATTAGAGAAAATCATAGATCGAGCACGAGCTCGACAATATTTTCTGAAGATTTCTACCTTTCTACGAGAAAAATATCTTAACTCAACATACTCGTACCTTGCGGAATAATGGATTCACAAGACATTTTTGCGACGAACAATTAAACAACAAAATTTTTAATTTTTCCTTCGTTCTTACTTGGACGTAGGAACGGATCCCTGTAGACTTTTGATATATGATTTCCCTTCATTTAAACATTTGCAAAAGGACATTCAATTCTGCTATAAATCTCTGCTTGATTTCAAAAGATATCCTAACATACATGAATATTCTCCGGTCTCAGGTATAAAAAAATAAAAAACGTCGACGACTGCTTCCAACACAATGATTCCTAATCATCGATATAATCTACGCGCTCTGATATTATCCTTGAATTGAAATGCAAACACTCATTTAAGCTACCCTCCGTCAGACTGGTGTGTATTTCACCACCCCTAACTCTATAATACAGTGCATGTCCCGCGTCCAGTAATGGAATTATTTTCCAAATGCAATTCAAACTATTTGGAGTGGCGACCGACGACGGTAGGTGGTGGTGGTGCCTATGACACGCTCTATCGTTGATTCTATATTTAAAGGGAGAGAACAATCTAAATGGGTTTTTATTGTGGTTATTGCGAAAAGTCACGATACCGTAATTATGTATGTCAGACGGAATTATTTCTAGTTCGACTACCTGGTGGGAGACTTTGATCGGTGTAAGGAGGACTTTGTGAATGTACAATGTGTAGCTTGGAGACAACGCCGAGGACTGGATTTCATTTTTTTTCGATAAATGTTTTGAATTATATATGATTACTCAGTATGTCACCCAAAATCTAGCAAGGGTCAGATGCTAATGTCTTGTAGAAATTCATAGGGCTCCTCATCTTTAATAAAGGTTTCATATTCTTCCAAATGAAGACTCTTACTCTTAATGAATAAGAACTGCCACTATATTCACAGAATATTGGAAAATAAACATTCAAGGAGATCCCGAAAGAAGAGGTAAAATATTTTAACCAAAGTATCTAGTTGCTATAAACCTCTCCACTAAAAACATTCAACCATTTGCGAAATTAAAGGTTACGAGTATTTCTACCAATATTCTTTTGACCACGACTTGAAATCGGATAACGTCCCACCCGCCCTATGTATCCTGCAGTGCAAATTTATTTCACAGAGAAGAGACTGAAGTATATTTAATTTTCTAAATTGTGTTGCAGGTGGACTTGTTCTCAGACCTACTTCTTATCAGATTCTTGGTATCGAATTAATAATATCAATTCACCCGGTAACTGAAGTGGTGTTGTGCCGTCCAAAAAAGTTAGTTGTGTGAAAGGGTGCACCCACTGCGTCCGTAGATGGTAAATGATACTGCCGACTAATGGCACTTATAAACCAACTGAGATTTATCTGGGGAATGAGAAAGTTTTCCAAGAGACTTTTCGGAAAAGTTTTCATTTGATCTAATTTTCACTTCTGCTCTAGCCCTGCCCATGAAGTTGGAAAATAAAGTTATGCAACAACTTGAGGTTGTAGACTGTAGTTTGGTCCTCTTAATTCGTTTAGAGTGAACTTAAAATGTATTGAATTCATAATGGTTGGAGACAAAGTTGATTAATACTTGACACTTTTGTTTTGAAAAAAATGGTATATTTTTGAAATGCATTATTTGTTACAAAAAGAGAGAGAGAGGTGACACGCTTAATGTACCTTTTTCAAGGCAAACAACTTCTACAAGACATTAGCAAGCATAGGCATACTCGGTTGCGGGAAAGGTCATGGCGAGATATGAGATGGTGTTAGTAAATTTCTGGTAATCTAGAGTCGTTCACCTCTATGTACAAATGCACATTATTTATATACAGAGTGTCCCGAAACAACGTCAAGTGGGCACCGGGTGATAGGGTGGATCAAACCCGTGTTGGGAAATATAAGAAAAAAATCCATCTCGCTTGGTTAAATAATAATAGCGATATTTAGAAAAATTATGAAAATCGATACCCTAGGCCAAATTTTTATGTTCTGTGGTCACAAATTTCCAAATTTTACGGTGTTTTTTTTTTTAATAATCCTCAATAACCATTCTATTGATCGCAATAACAAATCCAAAAATGCTTTAAGTTTCGTAGGAAAAATAAAGTTTGACTGAGTCATAGTTCAAAAAAATTTTGAAAGCTAACTTTGACCCCTCTTATTTAAAAAAAAATTTACTACACTAATCGGCAAGTTATTTAGAAAAATGGCAAATTTCATCGAGATTTCAAAGTGGTACAACACTTGCTACTTGCTACTTCCATAAAAGTATTATTAATATTTAAACCGTTTTCGAGCATTTAAAATTCTGACTAAAAAATTGGAAAGCATGATATTTTACCCTTTTGATGTATAATTGAAAACTTTAATCATAATGAAACAAAAGAAAATATTTTTGTACATTTATTTTATTTATAAGACTAAAGCAAATGTTCAAATTGTTTACCCTCGGCACGAATACAGGCTCTGCATCGCCGCAGAAAAGATCTATTCAACAGACGTCCGAATCTCCTTGCATTAATTTGTGCTCCTGCTTAAAATATTTTGTGGCGTAGTTCGTCTCTATTAGCGACTGGTTTAAAATAAACCTTTTCTTTTATGCAGCCCCAGTAAAAGAAATCCAGCGGGTTAAGGTCCGGAGAACGAGGAGGCCACAAAATTGATCCAAGGCGTCCAAGCCACTTATCAGGATACTCAGTATTCAGGTAATCCCGTACTCGACGAGCATAATACGCTGGGCAACCATCTTGTTGAAACCACATGTCTCGATAGATGTTGAGTGGTACATCTTCTAATAAACTCGGCAAATCATTTTGTAAAAAATGCAGGTAGTTGTCGCCATTTAAATTATTTGTCCATTTAAAATTCCGGTCCACATATTTTAAATTGATATTGAGAGCGGTCTTCACGCATCAAATGCGGATTTTCTCTGTGCCACTCATGTAGATTATGTAAATTCATATAACCGTCTTTTTTAAATGTTGATTTGTCAGTCCATAAAATATGATTGAGAAATTGCGGATCTTCACTATTTTTCGCCAACATTGTTCTGTAAAATTCGACTCTGGGAGTGTAGTCACGAGGTAGTAAACTTTGTACGCATTGCACATGGTACGGGTGGTAGTTGTTTTGTCGCAAAATCCGATGAGCAATGCTTTTCAGTATTCCAGTGGATCTTTCAATCGTACGTACTGAAGCGTTGGGATCACTTTGAATTTCATTTAAAACTACGTCGTCGTTGTGTTCTTGAGGTCTCCCGCCGGCCGTACGATTACTAGGCAACCGTCCTTGCGAGTATGAAAGATGTGCATAGATGAACACGCGGTGGTCTGGGTGACGCGCCACATTTGGATACCATTCGCGATATAATCTGGCGGCGGCAGAGGCATTACGACGGCATTCGCCGTAGATAATATGCATGTTCGCATATTCTTGAGCTGTATACAAGTACGGCATTTCGCAAAAGGTTTTTGTACCTTTTACTAGATAATAACTAACACAATTTCCACAACACTAATCAACTACAGGGTAACACAAAAACTTATGATTATGGTAACACAAAAGCGCACGATTACGAGAAAGTAGATCCTAGCGTACCGTATGTAATTTAGATCTGTCTCACTCTAATTTACGGCAAACAGTATTATATTCCAGTGCCTCTGTTCATCTTACATACAACACGGTAAAACCCATGTTTGAGTACAATAAAGCATTATTCACGTAAGTGCACTAAGGTTCTTTTGCAAATGAAAAAGCAATAATATTTTTTACGAAAAAATAAGTAGCAAGTGTTGTACCACTTTGAAATCTTAATGAAATGGACCATTTTTCTAAATAACTTGCCGATGTTAGTGTAGTACTTTTTTTTTTAGTAAGAGGTGTCAAAGTTAGCTTTCAAAATTGTTTTGAACTATGACTCAGTCAAACCCAGCACGGGTTTGATCCACCCTATCACGCGGTGCCCGCTTGACGTTGAGTTTCGGGACACCCTGCATACCATATAGCCTTTTCCTCAACCAACAAGCCTCCCTATTTAGCTCGGTCTTAAGTTAATTGCCTCCAGTTGCGCACTCTAAGTTGATCGAGGTCCTCATGAATTTGTGCGCGCCACCTACGGCGAAGAGGCCCTACTGTGTCATCCCTCCGGGTAAGGTTCGAAGACTCTGCGGGCCGGAGCGTTGGTATATGTCCTAACCATCTCAAATGTCCAGTACGGAGTTTCTTGATTAGGTCGACGTCGCTGTACAGCTCGTATAGGTCGTCATTGAAACTTCTCTCCAAAACTCGTCAACGGAAATTTGACCAAATATCTTACGAAGAATTATTCCCTCGAAGCAACCAAGGATATCTTCATCCACTTTCAATAAAGTCCATGTCTCAGCGCCGTAAAGCAGGACTGAAATGATCAGGCTCTTATATAGAATCTCCTTAGTTGTTCGAGACAGGGCTTTACTATTAAATTGCCTTATTAGCCAAAATAGCAGCGATTGGCAAGAGTTATTCTTTGCTTGTTTTCATTTCTGCGCTGGTGTTGTTTTCAAAATTAATAGCAGAGCCAAGAAGACAAAATCCCTTACTACCTTGAAATTGTAGCTACCCACTGTGACGTTCTGTCCAATTTGCTGGTGTCGAATCTTGCAGAACCATTGAACATCCATCATTCAAAGGTTAACGATCACTTGAAGAATCTGGGATACGTAAGCAAGTTCGACATTTGTGCTTTTGGGTTTCTCATGGACTCAATTGACTACCGTCGTGTAAACATCGCGGTATGTTACGATCATTCCTCATAAACGTGAGGAAAATTATTCTTTTCTTAAGCGATTGCTAACTGGTGATATTAAAAGTGTTGTGCGATTTAGGCTCTTCAGTTTTCTTCAAAATTTTAAATACTATGAATATATAGTCCATGGTGAACTATCTGGCTTGTCGCGGGTTTGTCGCGGGTAAATCAACCACAGATGCAATCTAAAGTATGTTTTTCATAATGGAAAAACAGTGATTCGTTAAAGGATTTGCATATTGTATTGGTCGACTTTGAAAAGGCATTCGGCTTCCAGAAACCTATGTACAAATAATCATGGACATGTACGAAGGAGCAAAGACAAGAGTAAGATGCCCTGCTGGAGTAACCGAAGAGTTCCCAATCAAAGTCGGGGTGCACCAGGGAAACGTCTTAAATCCTTTGCTCTTTATTACAGTTCTTGACGATCTGCTTGAAGGTCAAGTGACGGACACTAAAGTACATCAATTATTCTTTGCTGACGATGTAGACATCATAAGTAGTATGTCGTTGCAACGAGCACTTGATGTGTGGGTGGACGTTTTGGAGGGAAATGAGTATCGAATTAGTTAAAAGAAGACAGAGTATTTGTGCTGCCCGTTCTCCGATCCACTCAGGTCTATTCCAGATATTTATTTGGAACGAAAATTCTACAACTGTGGGTGCGTCCAGCGCTCACATGCGGTTCCCAATGTTGGACAATGTACAAAAAGTATGAAAATAAATTAACGGCGGCTGAGATGCTTCGCACAACAGCAGGAATGACAAAGGTTTCTCTCTGAGTGTTGATGGGGACACACGCATAGGGAATAACTCCTAATTGATCTTAAAGTTTAAACCTTAGTTCAGATCTTAAATTCCCACGGCTCTATTTGACTGTTGAAATCCATATTACTTTTACAAGTGTAAAAAAATGAAGTGCGGTTTATGCAATTTAAAAGTCGATAGACATGATCTTAAAATACAGTGTTTTATTTGCAAAGAATACTATCATGCTGGGTGCGTTAAACTAGAAAAAAAAAGAGATTGAATTCTTCGAGAGAAATGGTCAAGGTTTTAAATGTGGTAGTTGCGTCACAAAGAGAAGAAAATCAATACTAATTGATGCTCCCATAAATCCATCTGCTGACATCGTCTCTTCTAAGAGTACTTCTTCTACACGCCCTCCAAATACTTCTGGTTCTCGTTCCGGTAGCGGTAGTGTTATTGCAAGTACGTCTACAGTAATTAAAAGTCCAACAGCTACAATCTCTTCGCTTGCTTCCAATGACGTCAATAATACGACTGATCAAACAATAACAATTCAAATGTTATATGCTGAGATCATTAAACTGAGTCAAGTTGTCACTGAGGCGCTCTCTAAAATCAGCCACCTTGAAGAAAAGAATGCTTCTCTTAATAAGAAGGTAGACTTTTTGGAGTTAAAATTGAATGCACTTGAGCAGAGAGAGAAACAATGTTCGGTTGACATTGTTGGCATACCCGATGTAAGCGATGCAAATGTTGAGGAGAGAGTGAAAATACTTTTAACGGCTCTCAATGGTGAAGAATTCGATGCAAACGAAGTTGAATCTTGTTACGTCAAGAGTGTAAGAGTGAACACTATAAACAAAAAGAATAATACGGCTTCTAACATCGTGTGTGTAAAATTCTCATCTCTCTTACGTAAAAAAACTGTGATGAAAAAGATGCGTGAGAGCAGACACCTTTCTTCGTCCAATGTTTTCGGTGCTCTAAAGAAGATTGATAACAATCATAACAGCAGCAACAACAACACCAACAGCAGCAGCAGCAACAGCAAGATCTACATTAATGATTGTCTCACTACGTATACACGATCTTTATTGAAAAAGGCGAATGACAACAAATGCAAATTTGTTTGGGTTAGGAATGCAACTGTTCTCATCAGGAAAAGAGAAGGCGGGAAAGTAATTAAAGATAGCAGTTTTGAGGATTTTTCCAAACTTGATAACATATAATTTTTCTTTTCTTTCTGATCTATGTTAAATAATACTAATTCATTTATTAATCCTCATGATAACACAAGTGATAATAATAGCTTTTCCTCTTCCAATAACTTTAATTGCCTTTGTATAGATCATCCAAGCAATGAGCAGTTTTCAGGTTTTTCGGTCATACATCAAAACATTCGCAGTATGCGGACTAACTTTGATACTTTTTCCACTCATCTTGCATCTTTGGATCATTTACCTGATCTTATTTTTCTTTCTGAAATTTGGATTTTCGAAGAAGAGATTTCCGACTATAAAATACCAAATTATACTTTTGTAGCTAATTGTAACGACTCTTACTCAGCCGGAGGTGTCGCAGTATTCTACAGAAGTGATTTAATGGGATGTGAAATTAAAAACTCGAAAATGGAAAGTGCAGATATTATTGATATTTGTTGTGAAATTTCTGGTGTTCGTTACTGTTTTATATGTATCTATAGACTTCACAAGTGTACGGTAAGGGCCTTTTTAAATGAGTTTTCAGGATTCTTGGAACTTAAATCTTGTAGGAACATGATTCTGTTGGGCGATTGAATTATTAATATTTTGTCTGATTCACCCGATGTAGACAATTATTTATCGATTTTAGCTTCGTTTGGTTTTGATTCTCTTTTGAATCAACCTACTCGGTCTGAGTCTTGTTTAGACCATATTTTTTTAAGGCTTCATAGAAACAATAATGTTACTTATAAAGTGGTGGCCTATGATTTAAGAATAACGGACCATAGTTTAACTAGTATTCAACTTGATTGCAAGGTACATAGAATTAAACAATCCTTGTATAAGAATCACAACAAAATTGACTTTGTTGCTCTTAAATCACGTCTGAACTTTGAGCTTTGGGATGATGTTTTCGATTCACTGGATCCATCCATTGCTTTTGATTTGTTTCTAAACAAGCTGCAGTCTTATTTATCAAGCTGTAGTCTGAATAAAAATAGCAAGTTAAGATGTCTTAAACAGTGGATGACTCTTCCTTTACTCAGTAAAATAAGAAAGAAAAAACAACTACATTCACGAGTTAAAAAACATCCTAACAATGCTAGACTTAAAAATTATTATAACAAATAGTGTCTAGAACTAAAAACTGATATACCACTTTGCAGGGATACCTATTTTAGGAATAAATTAGCTGAAAATATTGGCAACGCTAAAAAGGAATGGGAAATTGTTAACGAGATTTTAAACAGAACCAAGAAGAATGATGATATCATCTTAAGCAATAATAATGTTAATGTGTCTGAGCCTTTACAAGTTGCAAACTTGTTCAACGACTTTTTTACCAATTTGAACTCTTCGTTTGGTTTTCCAAATGATGATAGTTTTACTTGTCAATGTGATTACGGTCTAAAAGAAGCGTGTTTGCAATCACAAACCTTTTTCTTTGAGGAATTTTCAGCACTTGAGATTCATAAAATCATTATGTCTCTTAAAATAACTAATTCATCTTCTTTTGACCAGATCTCCAGCTATGTCTTGAAGCAAATTTCTTTCCACATTGCAGATGTCTTAAGCTTCATTTTTAATCTCTGCGTTAAGCGCGGAATTTTTCCGGAAGCACTGAAAACAGCGGTTGTGATTCCACTCCATGAAAAAGGTGATACTATGGTGCTAAACAATTACCGTCCTATTTCACTTCTCTCAGTGTTTTCGAAAATTTTCGAAAGAGGTATGAAGTCTAGAGTTTTATCTTTTTTAGACAGGACGAAGTTCTTCAGCGATTGCCAGTTTGGTTTCAGGAGCGGCAGGTCCACAGAGAGTGCTCTACTTAAATTAACTGGTGAAATATATAATAGTGTAAATGCATCTCAAATCTCTGCTGCCCTATTCATAGATATAACTAAAGCTTTCGATATGGTGAACCACTCTTTACTATTAAGTAAGCTTTATCATACGGGTTTTAGAGGATTTATCCATGAGTGGTTTGCTTCATATTTAAAAAACCGTAAGCAAATGGTCAAGATCAAAAACTGCCTTAGTTCTCCAAAGTCCATTAATATGGGCGTTCCACAGGGTTCTGTTTTGGGTCCCATACTGTTTTTAATTTATGTCAATTCATTGTTTATCCAACCTTTTAAAGGTAAAATCACTGCCTTCGCTGACGATACTGCTCTTTCGTATTCTAATACCAATTATTTTAATCTTTTTTTGGATGTTAATAATGATTTAGAAATCCTGCGAAAGTGGTTCAAGCAACATCGTCTCGTAATCAGCACTAAAACGAAGTTTATGTTCTTTAATATCAAGGGAACAATCTGCGATGATTTTCCTCTATATTATCATTCACCGAGTTGCACACGATTTTGTTTGGTTGGTTGCCAGCATAATTCTGTTATCTTTAAGGACAATCTAAGTTGTAGTGATGCTTGCTTTGAAATTGAACGTGTCCTTAATTTTAAATATTTGGGTATTATATTGGATTATAAGCTCAGTTGGAAGGAACATACTTCCTATCTGAAGCTATATTCAAATAGAGTAGTTAAACAGCTCTATCATCTTAGTCTCTACTGTAGTTTATTTGTCTTAAAATTGGTTTACAATGGTCTGTTTAAATCCAAGCTACAGTACGGGTTATCTTGCTGGGGTGGCTCGTACTTTGTTAATATAAAACCTTTATTAATGAAACAAAAACATGCAATTAGAATTATGTGCAAAGTGAATCGTTGTACTCCTAGTTTTGAGTAGTTTTGGATCCTTGAAATTCTACCATTACGGCACTTATATTGTTACAAAGTTTTAAAAATATTTTTTTAAAATTCTGGATACTATGCTGTCAGATTAGATGAAAATTACAATTTACGTGTCAATACCAGAAATTTTGTCACATTACCAATAATCAATAAAACGCACTTTTCACGGTTCTACTTTGTCACTGCGCCTCGACTGTTTAATTTACTACCTGAAATCCTTAGATGCGAAAGAGTGAAAACAGTTTTCTTGCGTAACATTAAAAAGTGGCTTTCCACTCTTAATTATTCTGCAATTGAGACATTTTTCATTCCTATGTTATGATTTATTTTAATTTCTGTTTGGATTTTCTGCTTCATTTTTACATTTTTACTTTTTATTTATTTATTTTTTTTTTCTTTCAATAACCTACCAATTTTTGATGATATTTTGAATTTTCCCCATCAACTGTTTTAAATAAGTATTTCAATTATTACCCGATACATTCGCCTCTTGTCTTCTGACAACTGAGTGTATCCTACACTATTTCATGCAAAAACTGTAAGATTCTTTAAAACTTATGTATTTTCCCACAATAATTGTTAAATTTTTAGCTATAAGTTTTGCTTTGAAATAAAGTTAATAATAATAATAATAATAATAATAATAATAATAATAATAATAATAGGTTGATTAAATAAGAAGTTCGAAGACCTGTGGAAGCCTTCACGTCAAGCAAACCATCTTGCGAAAAATAGCGCCCGACCGGCTTAGTTGGTATTGCCACGTTCAAAGCAGAGATCATTTGAAACCTTTAAAAAAGGTAGTCAATGAACGTTCCAAAGCGATCGTGAGGCAGGAGTGGCATACCTATAAACACCTGAAACCCACAATTACAACAACACCGGCATTTGATTGGCCTCAGTACCCAAGTGATCCAAAATCGGGAGGCTTGCCGATATTTTCTGAGGTTAAATAGGCGAATCCCATAGGCGGATTAGTGGAAATGCGGTGAAGTGGGAGGGTTATGATTCTTTGTTTTCGGATCATAACCTCACCGAAATAGGATGATAAAGAAGAAGGTGAACTTTCTGGCTTCAAAGCGCACTGATATTGACAAAACAAACTGTTAGATACAGATGGGGATTTGGGTCCGCTGATATTCGTTATTCAATTGATGTATTGCTACGGCCGACTTGATTACTCATTTGATTATCTGGACAGGGATGGAGAAGATGTTGACATTATAGACCTTATAGAAGTTTATGTCTTTTTCGGCATATATTCTGGAGGGAGCTTACTAAATTCGTTCAATCTATGGAGGTTTCCGATCCCAATATTTTATACTGGGTAGTCAATAACTCTTAACTTCTAACTAAAAAACGTCCCTTCAAAACAGGCTTCTTTTTACTTTTACTACAACTAAGTATTCGACTATTCGACTACTCTGAAGTAATGCAAAAGCGGTTTCGGAGTGGATGGTGTCAAGCTGAAAAATGGTTTAAGGTGGTTTTTTAGTGAGTAGAAACAGAGCGGGCCTGTTTCTCGTGAGCAGTAGCGTTTTACACCAACCCTTAGGCAAAAAAAAAAAAAAAGTAGTACGAAAAGTATAATGACGTTTTGCAGGCACCTTCCCATTAGAAGTTCCTGCCAGCTCCGCAGTTTACACGCGGTTACTTATCGCGCTTAGTCTAAATGTTTGGTTCTTTGTAGACGGAGTAGTAAATTCCTTTCATCCAAAACTTGGAGGACTGTAATATTAACGTGACTTTCTAGTCGACTTTTATGCTTTCTCGCGTAGTTTTTGATTTCGTCTTCGATTGTCTTAATGCCAATATCTCTGCGGATATTGCTGTTTCTGATATATCATGGCGCATTAACAATACCTCTTAACACTTTGTTTTCAAAAGTTTGTAAAATTGCAATATGACTTATTTTGGTACAACTCCAGAGTTGTATACCATATATCCATCCGGGCTTTAACACTTGCTTATATAAGCAGTTTGTTCTCTATATTAAGCTTGGAATATTTTCCAAGTAACCAATACATTTCTCTATATTTATTATCTAGTTCTTTGTGTTTTTTTCTTTACATGGGCTTTCCATTTCAGCTTTGCATCAAGTGTCATTCCAAGATAGTTAGCTTCGTTTGCAAACGGAATTTGAACCGAATTTGAAAAGATCGGCAAATTATTTACTCTCTTATAAGTAAAATTTACATGAACAGATTTGGTCTCATTAAGTGCGATTCGCCAAACCTTTGTCCATTCATTTACTCTATCCAAAGCTTCTTCCAGTTTTTCTGTAGTATCTTCGACCGTTTTACCTACTGTCAATATAGCAGTGTCGTCGGCAAATATAGCTAGCTCAATGCCATCTACTTGCGGTATATCACGGGTGTATAATAGATATTAAACTGGATTAAGTTCGCTTCCTTGCGGCACCCCAGCCACTATTCCCTTAAATTCTGAATATTCTTTTCTATAATAGAATAGAATAGAAGCTTAATTAGAGCTTTTCTTGGTAGTGCTTTAAGAATCACTCCCGTGATTAGGTCGTATCCAGGAGCCTTCTTAGGTTTAAGTTTCTTTATTTCGTCCTTAAGTTCGGTTAGTGTTGCATTTCTTATTGCACTATTGTCAATATACGACGTATTTATTTTTAGAGCTTGCCCATTAAACGGTTTGAAGGTTTCTTCCAGGTGGGTGGCAAAAACTTGCGCTTTCTCTTCTTCTTCTCTTCTTCTCTGGCCCATTCGTCTTGATTTTTTCTAATTGGTGCGACTTGAATTTGAAGTTTTTTAATACCTTTTATAGCCTTCCAAAGCGAATAATTAGAATCTTTTTCTGTCGTTAAGCTTTCTAGGTAAGTTTGAATTTCATTATTCTTAATGTCTTTAATAGATCCTTTTAGTGATTTGCACAAACGGTTAGGATGTGCTTTATGTTGCGGAGCCCGAGTTTGTTGAATTTTTTGCGCGCTTTTCTCTTCTCCTTAATAATCTCTTTTACTTCCTGTGAATAAATTTGAATGTAACTGGGCGGCGTTCTCTCTGGTTTGGGAGTATTCTTCCACGCGGCATCCTGTAAGATATCGACGAAGCGATCAACTTCAACTTTAAGAGCGTTTTAAGTGATTCGCTCAGCTATATATTTGCTTCATTATCTTTTTTAAAGCAATCCCAATTAGTTTCGCGCTGGTCAATCTGGTGTCTTATTTCTATCAGTCTGCCAATATGTTGCTTTACCCGTCGAGTAAAAATCACAACTGTATTGCATACCCGCATTATAAAGTTTTCTACCTTTCTGAGAGGCGTACCTTGAACCCCAGAAGGGGTGTTTCGCGTTGAAGTCACCACCAATAATAAAATTTGGTTTAAGGAAGTTGAAGATGTTTGTGAAATGACTTTCTTCAAGTTTACATCGCAGTGGACAATATACCACCTTGATCAAAAAGTTCCGGGAATAAAAACCGTGTGGCGCTCCCATCATTCCGATTTGAGTTCTGTTTTCTTTGTTAAGTTGGTACATCTGTTGTTGATATTCCCTCTTAGCGTCATAGCTTGATATTTGCAAAAGTTACGTAGCCAAGAGTACATCTATCTCTGTGTGTTGGCGATTTTTTACAATTTTAGAAATGGATTTAAATTTGCAACAACGAACTTGTATTAAATTTTGCGTAAAAAACGGATTTATTGGTGCGCGAACGTTGGAAATGTTAGAAAAGTGTTTCGGCAACGATTCTCTAAAGAAAACGGTCGTTTACCAGTGGCACGAGCGGTTCAAAAGTGGTCGTGAGTCAATCGAAGATGATGAACGCAGTGGCAGACCATCGACATCGAAAACCGACGAAAACATTGATAAAGTAAAAGGAATGTTGGTCAATAACCGCAAATTAACCATCAGAGCGATAGCGGAGGACTTGAACATTGCCTATGGATCCGTCCAAGACATTTTGGTTAATGATTTGGGTTTCCGTCGTGTAGCAGCAAAGTTGGTGCCAGAAGACCTCAATTTCATGCAAAAAAGAGACCGTGTTGACGTCGCAAAAGACATGATTTTTTGGCGAGAAATGCAACAAATACCACCCAACAGCCACCGAATTCCAAATTCACCTGATTTGGCTCCCTGTGACTTCTTTCTGTTCAATCGAGTTAAAAAACCATTACGGGGAACGCGTTTGCGATGGGGATCGTGTTGCAGTCGATGGGGATTACTTTGAAGGGGACAATATAGATTTAGATGAATAAACTTGTATTTTAAATTTTCTGAATAAATTCCGGGATTTTTTTGATCAAGGTAGTATAGACGAAATGTTGAAAGCAAAATGTCTATTTCTAACGCGTACCGTGCTTACTTGCATTGCTTCTAATTCAATCTTTATTTCTGGCGAGTTTTCGATACATTCTTTTATAAACAATGATGATCCACCTCTGGCTCTTTCCGGTGGGTGGAAGGCGTGATACATGCTATATCCTCTTATCTTAACATTCGATTGTTTTGTCTAATGAGTTCCACAGACCAAGCATATATCAATATCTTTTTCTCGTATAAATTTTTCTAACTCGTCGAGTCTTCGTATGATCCCGTTGGCGTTCCATGTAAAATTTTAAACGTTTCTTTCATATTCTGGTTGAAGTGCGCGTGTTATGAATGTTGTTTTCTAGTGCAACTAGTCTCTCGAAAATAAGTTTGTTTGTTTTGCATTGCACTTCAAGTTTCGCAAGAATTAGGGAGAAAACATGGGATACAGGATCTTGTGAGCTACTTACTTACTTACTTAGGTGGCGCTACAGTTCGGGGTGAACCTGGGCCTCAACCAACAAGCCTCTCCATTTAGCTCGGTCTTTAGCTAATTGCCTCCAGTTGCGCACTCCAAGTTGGTCGAGGTCCCCTTGAACTTGTGCGCGCCACCTACGGCGATAATTCCCTCTACTGCGTCGTCCCTCGGGGTTAGATTCGAAGACTCTGCGGGCCGGATCGTTGGTGTCCATTCGCTCTACATGTCCTAGCCATCTCAGACGTCCAATACGCAGTTTTTTGACTAGGTCGATGTCGCTGTACAGCTCGTATAGTTCGTGATTGAATCTTCTCCTCCAAAACCCGTCAACGCAAACGGGACCGAAAATCTTACGAAGAATTTTTGTCTCGAAGCGACCAAGGATATCTTCATCCTCTTTTAATAAAGTCCATGTTTCAGCGCCGTAAAGCAGGACTGGGATGATCAAGGTCTTATATAGAGTCTCCTTAGTTGTTCGAGATAAGGCTTTACTGTTGAATTGCCTTATAAGCCCAAAAAAACAGCGATTGGCAAGAGTTATTCTTCGATTGATTTCTGCGCTGATTTTGTTTGCTGAATTTATAGCAGAGCCAAGGTAGACAAAGTCCCTTACTACCTCGAAGTTATAGCTGCCCACGGTGACGTTTTGTCCAATTCGTCGATGTTGGTTTTCCCTTCTAGTTGACAGCATATACTTGGTTTTGCCCTCGTTTATCGCCAAACCCATTTTGGCCGCTTCCGCCTCAATGCTTGCAAAAGCACCGGTGACAGCCCGCTGAGATCTTCCGATAATGTCTATATCGTCGGCGTATGCAAGCAGTTGTACAGACTTGTAATAGATTGTGCCTCCGGTGTTGGCTTGTGAGTTCCGCACAATCCGTTCAAGTACAATATTGAAGAAGTCACATGACAGCGCGTCACCTTGTCTAAAGCCTTTTTTGACATCAAAGGTCTCGGTGAGGTCATTACCGACCTTGATGGAGCAGCGAGCGTTCTCCATCGTCAGCCTGCACAGGCGGACAAGTTTGGCAGGGATGTCAAAACTAGACATGGCTCTATAAAGCTCTTCTCTATAGATGCTGTCATAGGCGGCCTTGAAATCGATAAAGAGGTGGTGAGTATCGATTTGGAATTCTTGGGTTTTCTCCAGGATCTGCCGAAGTGTGAAGATTTGATCGATGGTGGTTTCCTGGCCTGAAACCGCACTGATAGGGTCCAATCAGGCTGTTGATAAAAGGTTTCAGGCGTTCACACAATATCGCAGAAAAGATCTTGTACGCGATGTTGAGCAGACTGATGCCTCTATAATTGGCGCAGTTGAGGGGGTCTCCTTTCTTGTGGATCGGGCAAACGATGCTGAGATTCCATTCATCAGGCATACACTCCTCTGACCAAATATTAGAAATGAGTTGGTGTATGCACTCTACCAATTCATCCCCAGCTGCCTTGAAAAGTTCGGCCGGTAAACCGTCAGGTCCAGCAGCCTTGTTCGATTTTAGCTTGGATATTGCTATCCTCACTTCGTTTTGGTCAGGTGGACGGAAATTTTGACTATCATCGTCCATGTTGAATGGTTCTTGTGAGCTACGTCTATCACCGTTTTCCAATGTCGCAACTTGAGCACGAGCCTTTACGTTAAAGTTTGGATGGTTTCTTGCTTTGATCTCCCGTGAGTTGTCGGTCGTGTACGTACCCTTAACTGTCTTCGCCGCTTGAGCATAAGACTGCACGCCAATATTCGAAGATTTTGCTTCTGTCACCTTTTCTCTACTACGTTTTCTTCATTACCCGATCTTAAGTCAATATTGACGGATTTCCTATCTTTCGCTGCTTTTTTCGTAGATATTTTGGGTCTGTTCATAATTAGTTTCGGATTCGAGCGCATCGAATTTTTTTGCATATCGCGTCTTTTTTGGAGCTCTTTCGCTACTTCGCAACCTCGATAGTTCGTAGAATGTTTTCCTTTGCAGTTTATAGAAGTGGTGGGTTTGCTTATTTAGGTGACACTCTTCCGATAGATGTTTACCTGCGCATTTGACACATCGCGGTTCTTTCTGGCAGTAAGTCTGGGTATGATTGAGACCTTGACAGTGCTTACACTGCGGGATCGAACTGTAGCTCTTACGCATAGGTTCGAATTTGACCACGATGCTTAGAATTGTCTTAATACCATATATAACATCTTTATTCTCGTCTTTATCATGAATAGAGGAAGTCCACGCTTTACCAATTTTTCCTGATCCCCCTCCGACTGTTGCTTCTCCTTTTTGATAATATTGACGGCATCAAGCATTTTAAAGCCTTTGTCTTGAAGGTCGTTTATAACATCTTCTTTAGTGCACGAGGGGTGGAGTCCCCTTGCTACAATACGCAGTTGTCTTTCTAACTTATTTTCATAAGTGTACCATTGAATTTTCTCGGCATTCAATTTTTGGGACACTGCTCGATAACCTTCGGCATCATCGACATTGATTTTCCATGTATTGTTTCGCAGAGATGTCATCATGTCAGCGTTCCTTTAATTCCTTGAAATTTCCAATGAAAATCGAAAGTAACCCTTTCCATTGAGTGGTAGAGTTAGGCATTGCGAAAAAGCCAGTTCTAGTCATTGCGTGTTACACTGGAAAACAGACAGTGTTTTGTACAATTTGGAAGAGCAGAGGAGAACTGATTGTTCGTTAAATATTCAGAACTATTTTCGAAGAAGTCGAATAGAATGGATAACAATGTTTCAGTTAAGAGGTATCTTGAACCATTTGAGAAGAAAACGCCAAACCTCCGTTTTATAGACAAGCTATTCCGAATGACGGGAACCACGGCCTGACAAGATTATATTGTATATCAATCTGCTAGTTTACGAGTTTATTCATTATTTTGACATTTGGATAGCAAATTAAGCTATTACATTTCTGCTTTAAATTACGTCAATTATTCTATGCAAGCCAGCCAGAAATTAATGTTTCACTGCTCAATTCATCAATAGTTTCGTACAAATTTGACCGTTGCAATTTTCTACAAATGGATTTGTGGAAATAATATACTGTGGGCATTCAATACCACTATTTATTATTCACAATTTAGACATTTATAGAACAAGTCCAGTGCGTGTGAATCTGTTTTTGTTTTCTAGTTCGCATCCATTTCACTTTAAAGATAATCTCCGACATAGAAAGCTTACATATTTAATTGCCATATACGACAGGCACTTGGAGGTTTCACGAATTGCACAGGATTATAAAAACTAATCAACCCTTTAACTTGCTGTCTCTATTCTCTTTTCGACAAATTTTATAAAAAATTACGGGAGCAAACATTTATTTAAATTCAATTGGTGCCATCTAAGGGCATAGAATAGTAAAAACATCACGACACGTATTCCAAATCACTCATACTATTGATTTCACTGAACGATTTTGTTTACGTGTGAAATTTGTCCCCTCGAGTGACAAAACACGTGAATCCAATTAATAGTACGTGAGAAGACGCACGCACATAGTTTGGTAATAAAGTGGTACACATCCTGACTTCTGGTTGACACTCAATTTCAATGAATCGAATGGTTGAGCATTTTATTTTTTTATTTTTTTTAGTCAGGAAGTGACACAGTCTACCCTCTGGGGCATGAGGTTGTGAATTTCTGCATTGAGCAGTTTTTCCACTCTAAATGAATACATGAAACTGGGTACGTTGAAGGTGGTGCTTACTCTTATTTTGGTACTAGCTTTAAGTCTGGATTTAGTGAGTTTTCGAAGACATTGGTAAGTAATTTACCTACAACCACCCTCAAATGACAGTAAGTTGGATAACTTGCTCTTACAGTGATCGTCTAGTTGTACTGAAGGCATCCGATGCTCTCATAAATCATATTTGAACATCTCCAGGGGGCCTAAAGCAAAAGTATACTTAACGTACTTTAATGTACTAAGCAATGAAATAGCAAAAATTGCTTACTGTAAAAGGTGGGGATAAATTGGTTGGGTCCAATTCCATAACGACTAAAGCATGCAAATCGCGCTTCATGTCAGTATACCGTAGGTCGTTTAAGTTAGCAGTGCATCGTATCCTTCTTAGTGGTTCAGTATGGGATATGGCAAGAATGCATCCAATGGATATACTGGCAGTTAACAACATCGTGACCACTACGCGAACCACAATAAGAAATAACAAAGAAATGTGGGTGGCAAAAATGACTTCCGGAAATAATACGAAGTAAAACCTCTGGAAGGCCCCTTAGAAATACCGACACACTTACTGGCACCTGCTTACTAACTATCTCCAGCCATGGTTTGAAGGACCTCACGGGTAATCGACCTTGCGTCTAAATCAGTTGACATCGAAGCTTTCGTTCGTGCTTTCATAGGTACAAACATGATTATATTCCCTATTACACGCGATGTACGGAACGTTTAGTCGAGATTGTAATATTCTAATGCCCAAGATTCGTAAGTGTAAGAGAGGTTCTAAGGAAAAATCTCGCCATTCCCCCAAATCTTAAGAAACTTGTTGGTGAAATGTCTAAAAGCCAAGAAGTATTGAATTTAGCGGTTTAGAGCATAACGTACTGAAAGTTCTCATTCTACTTTTGAGAATCATTTGTACTGTAAGGAACTTTTTGTACTAAAAACGCACAGGAAATAGTGTAATGATACTTCGCCTAGTTGTTTGTTCTAGGTAATGCTAGAAACGTCCAGCTTACAATATACACACGTGTTGGTGCAAAACACGAGATTGTCTCCATTGTCTGTGATAAACTGCTCTCTTTCAGCCAAAATCCATAGCAGAGATCACAAACAACACAAATGAGATGTTGAAGAAATCATTCAGGAATAGCTCAGTGGTAGAGTGTTGGTGGATAAAACCATAATTATCACAGGTTCGTCTCCTGCCTCTGGAAAAATGTTTCCTTTATTGATCAATTCTCCAAAAATAATCAGTTTTTACAATGAATTATCACAACCAGAAGTATACAAACACTCATCGGAAAATTGCAGTTTGAGCAAAGATGAAAAAGCAACTTGCGTTAACTGCAAAGGAACTTACTTACTTAGGTGGCGCTACAGTTCGGGGTGAACCTGGGCCTCAACCAACAAGCCTCTCCATTTAGCTCGGTCTTTAGCTAATTGCCTCCAGTTGCGCACTCCAAGTTGGTCGAGGTCCCCTTGAACTTGTGCGCGCCACCTACGGCGATAATTCCCTCTACTGCGTCGTCCCTCGGGGTTAGATTCGAAGACTCTGCGGGCCGGAGCGTTGGTGTCCATTCGCTCTACATGTCCTAGCCATCTCAGACGTCCAATACGCAGTTTTTTGACTAGGTCGATGTCGCTGTACAGCTCGTATAGTTCGTGATTGAATCTTCTCCTCCAAAACCCGTCAACGCAAACGGGACCGAAAATCTTACGAAGAATTTTTCTCTCGAAGCGACCAAGGATATCTTCATCCTCTTTTAATAAAGTCCATGTTTCAGCGCCGTAAAGCAGGACTGGGATGATCAAGGTCTTATATAGAGTCTCCTTAGTTGCTCGAGAGAGGGCTTTACTGTTGAATTGCCTTATAAGCCCAAAAAAACAGCGATTGGCAAGAGTTATTCTTCGATTGATTTCTGCGCTGATTTTGTTTGCTGAATTTATAGCAGAGCCAAGGTAGACAAAGTCCCTTACTACCTCGAAGTTATAGCTGCCCACGGTGACGTTTTGTCCAATTCGTCGATGTTGGTTATCCCTTCTAGTTGACAGCATATACTTGGTTTTGCCCTCGTTTATCGCCAAACCCATTTTGGCCGCTTCCGCCTCAATGCTTGCAAAAGCACCGGTGACAGCCCGCTGAGATCTTCCGATAATGTCTATATCGTCGGCGTATGCAAGCAGTTGTACAGACTTGTAATAGATTGTGCCTCCGGTGTTGGCTTGTGAGTTCCGCACAATCCGTTCAAGTACAATATTGAAGAAGTCACATGACAGCGCGTCACCTTGTCTAAAGCCTTTTTTGACATCAAAGGTCTCGGTGAGGTCATTACCGACCTTGATGGAGCAGCGAGCGTTCTCCATCGTCAGCCTGCACAGGCGGACAAGTTTGGCAGGGATGTCAAAACTAGACATGGCTCTATAAAGCTCTTCTCTATAGATGCTGTCATAGGCGGCCTTGAAATCGATAAAGAGGTGGTGAGTATCGATTTGGAATTCTTGGGTTTTCTCCAGGATCTGCCGAAGTGTGAAGATTTGATCGATGGTGGACTTTCCTGGCCTGAAACCGCACTGATAGGAAGGCACCCAGCAAATTATCGCGGTTGCGAAGTCGCTACGGAACTATAGATGCGACGGAAAAAATCTACAACGCCGATCCTACGGGGAACAAAATCAGTCGACCTGGCTCCTAAGTCGATAGAACGTATTGCTAAGCAGACTGAGCGGGCTCGTAAACCAATTGTTCAAACTACTAAGCCGACTGAAAGGGCGCTTGAATCAGCAGGGCAGACTCTTAAGACAGTCAACCAGCCTTCTGAGCCGATTAAACGTACGTCAAAGTCGTCCACTAAAAAGGCTGAACGAAAAATAACCTCGGATAAGCCAGCGAACCCCGTATGTCTGACGTATTCTCAGGCTGCAGTCAAAGCAACCAAACGAAACGACGGCCCACCCTCTGATCCGTTGAATGAAATTCTGAACTGCATCTACGCTAAGTTCGAGGAACAATGTGAAGTTAACAAACGAATTCTCGAACGTCTTAGTAACGTCGAAAGCTTTTGTATGGCTAACCTTATATCTAAATCTAAGTAAATATGGACGCTTTGCTTAAAATAGTAACATGGAATGCAAATGGACTCTTACAAAAATCTAACGAATTAGAAATATTTCTAATAAGAGAAAATATCGACATTTGTTTGATCTCCGAAACCCATCTAACAAGGGAGTGGCAAATAAAGATAAGAGGCTACGTTGGTTATCACGCCTACCATCCTTCTGATAGAGCGCGGGGCGGTTCGTCCTTATTCATTAAAACTAACATCGAACATTCGGCCGATATAAGCATAGAGCTGAAAAAACTGCAATTGTGCGCGGTAAGGGTTAAAAAAAAAACCCCCAGCTACAATATAGCATCTGTTTACTGTCCGCCGCGATGCTTACTAGAAAAAGACGACTACTTTCCTGTCTTCAATGACCTTGGTTCAAATTTCCGTATTGGTGGAGATTTCAACGCGAAGCACACCTTCTGGGGTTCAAGATGTACATCTTCTAAAGGAAAAATTCTCTACGAAGTGGCATATGAATTCGGTTGTTGTTTTTATTCGACAGGAAAACCGACCTATTGGCCAACTGACTCACAAAAAATTCCCGATCTTATCGATTTTTTTGTTACAAAAGGCATTTACGAGAAGTTTATTACAGTCAAAGAATGTTTTGATCTCTCTTCTGACCACTCGCCGGTAATTTTATTACTTGGAGAAGCGCTGATCAAGAAGAAAGGACCTCCAAGACTCACTAGCAATAGAACAAACTGGGAGGGCTTTAGAAATGTCGCCTTAAATGTATCACTTAAAACACATAGTGCACTAGAGGACGAAATTGATCGTTTCGTGGAAGCAATTTAAAGGGCGGCATGGAGAAATACTCCTTCTAGAAGCTATAAGATCAACCGCAACGAAAAGTATTCCAGAGAAATCACTGAACTGGTGAGGGAGAAACGAAAAGCACGAAAGAAATGGCAAATCACACGTGCACCGCAGCATAAAACGGTCTTTAACCGACTATGCAATCGGCTTAGAGATAGTATTCGCGAATTTAAAAGCAAAAAGATAGCGACCTACCTTGAAATTCTCTCCGGTGAAAGAGAATCAAATTATTCGCTTTGGAAAGCGCTAAAAGGCATCCGGAAACCCCAAATGCAAGCACCACCAATTCGGAAAATCGATGGAAACTGGGCCAAGAGCGATAAAAGAAAAGGCAGAACTTTTTGCTTTGCACTAAGAAGAAACGTTTAAGCCGTTCGACGGCCCTTCGTTAACGCCCGACTCCCCAGTCACGACATCTGACAACTTTAAAGTAAAAAAAGTTGCATTGATTGAACTGAGGGAAGTGATTAAAAATTTAAAGACAAAAAAGCTCCTGGTTACGACTTGATAACGGCGCAGGTAGTCAAGGAACTGCCGAATAAAGCTATTATCAAACTGCTCTATTTGATCAACGCTTCGTTCAGATTGCTTTATGTTCCGAGGCAATGGAAAGTCGCCGAGATTATAATGGTCCCGAAACCAGGTAAACCGCTAAATGAGAAGAAATCATATCGGCCTATTTCCCTATTGCCGGTTATCTCAAAAATATTTGAAAAACTTCTTTCCAAACGTCTACAGCCCGTAATCGACGAAAGACGTCTCATTCCTGACCATCAGTTTGGATTTAGAATTAAACATTCTACAATTGACCAAGTCCACAAAATAACTGACGTGATTGAGAAAGCTCTGGAAGAAAAAAAGATTTGTTGTGGTGTATTTCTTGACGTCTCACAAGCTTTCGATAAGGTATGGTACGAAGGCTTGGAGTTTAAATTGCAACGACTACTGCCACGGCAACTCTTTCTAATCTTACGATCCTACCTCACCGAGAGACTCTTTCGTGTTAAGCACGGAAATGATTACTCTGACTTCAAGGAGATTGCGGCCGGAGTTCCACAAGGAAGTGTCCTTGGCCCGCTTCTATATGTACTCTACACGCGTGATATCCCGCAGGAAAGAAATTGCGTCGCCGCCACGTTTGCGGACGATACGGCGATATTGACCACGGGCGAAACTATTGAAGCAGCAACTGGAAAGCTGCAACACGCTATTAATAAATTCCACGCTTGGACGAATTCTTGGCGTATTGTGCTGAACGAAAGCAAATCTACTCACGTCAACTTTACCTACAAAAAAGGCGATATATTACCTCTATATCTTAACTCGGCTCAAATACCGTACGCGAATGAAGCAAAATATCTAGGTATGACTCTAGATGTTAAGCTTAAATGGAAATCGCACGTAAAAAAGAAACGCGACGAGCTAGAAAACAAATACCGACAAATCTACTGGCTACTCGGAAAACATTCGAAGTTGAGCCTACATAACAAACTGCTTATCTATAAGCAAGTGCTAAAGCCTGTCTGGACGTATGGTATACAACTATGGGGTTGTACCAAGAAAAGCAATAGAAACATCATACAAACTTTTGAAAATAAAGTTTTTAGAACGATCGTCAACGCACCATGGTATGTACGTAACGAAGATATTCATCGAGATCTGGGAATTCCCAGCGTCGTCGAAGAGATAACAAAATTTGCGCGTAACCACAAAGATCGTGTTCACGGCCATTGTAACCGCACCGTCATTCAACTACTTGACGCGAATGATTCAATTCGTCGTCTGCAAAGGATAAAACCTTTTGACCTCGCGTCATAGTATATGCCGGTCGCGAAAAAGGCAGGAACTATCATTGGAATTTAACCTGCCTAAAGTTCTACATTTCTTTTAGCTTCGTACGAACATTTTTTTTTTTTTTTCCCAAAACTAACGTGTATCGTAAGCGAAAATAAAACTGCTGGATAAGCGTCGGCTTAGTTGTAGTATTACTTTTGAAGAGAGGTGTTTTTTTAGTGAGTAAAAATCTCACACTACCATAAGCACGCTCGGTCGGGCCTTATGGTGTCTTTAGAAGATTTTTCACCTACTCTCGGCAAAAAAAAAAAAAACCCCATGATCGAAATCACCTAAGCTCCTGTATAGTCAGTCCAATCATTTTTTTTTGACTCTATTATCTTACCTGAGCCTGACCTCATTCATACTATAGACGTTAGCAAAGGTTATAGACAACCACATTAGAATGCTTGCACTGGAAAGAATACCTCTCCATCACATTCAACACGCCTATAAAGAAGGTAGATCCACCGAAACTGCGCTATACCAACTGAAAAGTTGGTTTCAGGATGCGCTGGGGAGTAAGAAGACGGTAGTATGTGCCTTTCTGGACATCGAAGGAGCCTTCGACAAAACCTCTCATGAAACGATTAGGAGGGGCCTCGAAGGGAGTAAATCACACCACAAGTAATTGGATGTATGAGATGCCGAGAAGTAGGACTGCTAAGAGAGAGGTGCGATAAGAAACCATCGCAATAAGCGCCACTAGGGGCTTCCCATAAGGAGGAGTACTACCGCCATTAATGTGGAGCCTGGTAGTAGATGTTAAAATTTACAGACACCGGTATAACCTGCCAAGGCTACGCCGACGACATAGTCATTATTTCAAGAGGGAAATTTGAAGAAACTCTAAGCGAAATTATTCAAAGTGGCTTAAGAATCGTACGGAAGTGGTGTGAAACGATAGGGCTTATAGCGAACTCTACCGAAATCGCTGCCGTACCCTTTACCAAGAAAAGGCAGCTGAAGCGTATGCAAACGATCCTAATGGAAGGGATCAGAGTCGACCTACAGCAACAGGTCAAGTATCTGGGCATAGCACTAGATAAGCAAACTTCTCTGAAAGGAACATGTAGAAGGTGTCGTAACCAAACCACTAGATAATTTATGGTGTGCACGAAAATATCAGGTAAAACTTGGGGGTACAGCCTAGCCTCATTGAGGTGGATGTAAATGATGACAGAAGCCATGGTAGATTAAAAAAAAAAACAAAGTGGTCATATTTTGCAGGACAATAGATGCTACCCTTTGTTGGATTCCACAAAAAATGGAAACAGATTTATTGGTATAGCAATTACCACCGCAAAGAATTACATTCGAAGGAAGTAGTATATAGCTAGCTGGAGTGAAGATGGAGCGAAGAGCGAAGCATCAAGACAATTTGGGAATGCTGATGACTTGTGCTTAGCAGCACAGAGAAGTGAAGTGAATACTACCGAAAAATCCATTTCGGCGAACCTTTACACTCTTGGACAATGTTTTAGGAAGTGGAGACTGTGCCCCAGCATGATTAAAACGGAATTAACCTACATTCTTCTCAGCAGTCACCTGGTCAACTATCGCCTCAATGTACAGTTCAATCGAGTTACAAAATCGACATCCGAAGTACCTCAGTGGAATGCTCGAACACACTCTGTGTCTTAATATATACCTCACGAATACAGCTGAAAGACTTAAGACAATGAATGACATCATCAACAAATGAGCTGGAATATCTAGGGAATGCTTCGCGTGCTGCGGTTTGCAACACTTGGTCAAACCGCTCCCATATCACGAAAGTCGATCGTTAAACTAATGACATAATGCGAATATTACGGAAGCCATCAGATAGCGTAGAAAGGCACTTATCAGAAAATATGTAAGGACTAATTCCAATAACAACTTCCCAGTCCGTAGAGACATCCCATCAAGCAACTTGTCTGGACTAAGGTAAGGAAAATCTCTATGAAAAACAGCCTTGGACTTTGTAGATGCTGATTTGTATGCTGTTCGCCGAAACGCTACTTGGTCAAATTCCGCACTTTTTGACAATGCAAATACCTCAGATCTTACTACGGAGGCAAATGGTTTCAATTTGCTAAGAATAACATGAGTTAGATCAAACGCGCATCAGGACAAACAATGGCCACTTTAGATACTACATTTTCAAATGAGGCTTATTACCAACTCTGGAATATGACTGAGGAGCGCTGGCATCAGACTAGTATATAGCACAAAGTAACTTACTTTATTCCTAATTGGACGATTGGACATCTACTTGTACGTATACAACTGAGATAAGGTGACGCGCTGTCGTGTGACTTCTTTAATATTGTATCCGAACGGATTGGGCGGAACACAAGCACAATCAGAGGCACAATCTATCAAAAGTCCGTACAACTGCTTGCATACGCCGACGATATAGACATTATCGGAAGAACTCAGCGGCCTGTCACCGGTGCGTTTGCAAGCATTGAGGCGGAAGCAGCTAAAATAGATTTAGTGCTAAACGAGGGCGAAACCAAGTATAATATATGCTGTCAACAAGAAGGGACAATCAACACCGACGAAATGGACAGAATATCACATTGCGCAGCTATAATTTCGAGGTAGTAAGGGCTTTGTCTACCTTCGGTCTGCTATTTATTCCAAAAACAAACAGCGACAGCGGTGAAATCAAGCAACGAATAACTCTTGGCAATCGCTGTTTTTTTTTGGTTAATGAGGCAAATCGGCAGTAAAGCCCTATCTAAAAAAAAACTAAATGGACCTAATATTACTCTCTTTTTTTTGCCGAGGGTAGGTGGAAAATATTCCATAGACACTATGAGAATAGCAAGCGCGTGCTCATAGTAATGTCAGATTCTTACTGACAAAAAAAAACACCACCCTTCGATATAAATTTGTTAGACATCGCAACTAAGTAATAACTTATCAAGCAATTTTTCTATCACGAAATAAAAACGTTTGGCAGGTTACTTTCCATTGAAAGATCCTGCGTGTTCCGCAATCTAGACGCGATTAATCATTATCTCGCCAAGTCGAAGGGTTTCGTCCTCTGTAGTCGGCGCAACAAATTGCTCTCATCCAAAATTTGTAGGACTGTATTGTTGACATGTCCGATTAGTCGGTTTCTATGCTTTCTCGTGAAACTTCTAGTTTCAGCTTCGATTGTCGGAATTCCGAGATCCATGTGGATATCGTCGTTTCTACTATACCACAGTGCTTGGATAATTTCTCTTAGCATTTGATTTCGAGTTCTTTACGTTTCATTTTCACGTTCGAGTTCCATTTCAGCCTTCCGTCGAGTGTCATTCCCAGGTATTTGGCCTCGTTTGCGAAAAGTATTCGGGCCGAACTTAGAAAAATCGGCAAGTCAGTAGTTATAAGTGAAATTCACGTGAACAGATTTAGATTCGTTGAGCGCGATCCGCCAGTCCCTCGTCCATTCAGTTACATTATTCAGTGCATTTTGCTGTTTTGCAATCGCTTCTTCGATTGTTTTACCTACTGCTAGGATAGCGGTATCATTGGCAAACATAGCAAGAATAGTGCCATTTTCTTTTGGTATATAACGAGTATATAACAGATAGAGAAGCGGCCCAAGAAAGCTTCCTTGCGGGACACCGACCGAAATTTCCTTGAGCTCCGAGTAATCGTTTCCATGTCTAACACTGAAGGGTCTATTCGCAAGATATGATTCTAGAATATCGTATAAGCATACAGGGAGAACTTGTCGTAGTTTGCATTTCAAGCCATCATGTCCCACCTTATCAAAGGCTTGCAAGACGTTAAGAAATACGCCTGAGCAAATCTTTTTTCCTTCAAGTGCTTTCTCGATTACGTCAGTAATTCTATGCACCAGGTCAGGGATAAGATTATTTTCGACCATAACTGGTTGGAGACGCCTTACTAATATCCTCTCGATAGTTTTGGAAATGACTGGAAAAAGCCAAATTGGTCTATACGATTTAACCTCATATGGCGGTTTTCCTGGTTTTAAAACCATTATGACTTCCGCAAGTTTCCATTGGCTCGGCACGTATTTTAATCTGAGCGCAGCATATACAATATGGAGAAGCTTAATTAATGCTTTTCTAGGTAAAACTTTGAGAATTTCTCCAGTAATCAAATCATAACCAGGAGATTTCTTAGGTTTAAGATTCTCGATCTCATGTTTGAGTTCCCTTAGCGTTGCATTTATGAGTGTTAAATTGTCAGCTGGTAAATCCGGCCTATTGATGTTATCGTAAACCACTTGACCTTCGTACGGTTTAAATGTTTCTTCCAGGTGAACCGCAAAGACGTCCGCTTTTTCTTTATCTTCCCTCGCCCATTCATTTTGATTTAATTTAATTGGCGGCGCGGGGACTTCGCGCCTTTGGTGCCTTTTACAGCTTTCCAAAGTGAATAATTGGAATCTTTTTTCGCTGTTAAACTTTCAAAGTAAGAGCCTATCGCACGATTCTTAAAATCCTTAATAGTCTTCTTCAACAAATTGCACAGACGATACAAGTGTGTTCTATGCTGCGGAGCACGACTGTGTTGCCATTTTTTACGGGCTTTTCTTTTTTCCTTGACCAATTCTTTTATTTCCGGCAGATATCCTAAACCGTATCTGTCCGGCGTTTTCCTTGGAATGGGAGTATTATTCCAAGAGGCGAGCTGTACGATCTCAATGAAGCGATCAACTTAAACCTCAAGTTCATAGGGTGTCGTAAGTGGAACGCTCAGTTCTACATTATCTTCAATTTCGTTGGTAAAGCCTTCCCAGTTAGTTGGTCTACCAGTTAATCTCACTGGCTCTAGGTTATAGACTAGTTTGTCGCTCAATATCAAAATAACTGGGGAATGATCAGACGATGGATCAAAACTCTCTTTGAGTTTTATGTGGTTGATAGATATTCCTTTCACAACGAAAAAATCGATCAACTCAGGTATTTTCGAAGTATCAGATGGTCAGTAAGTCGCTTTAACCCTCGAATGGAAATCACAACTGTACTCCATACCTGCCCCATAGGGCATTCTACCTTTTTTCGAGCTGTATCTTGAGCCCCAGAACGTATGTTTCGCATTAAAATCGCCACCAATGATGAAAGTAGGTTTAAACGAGTTAAACAAGTTAGATAAATCATTTTTCTCAAGAGCGAAACGCGGAGGACAGTAGATAGATGAGATATAACTCCCTGATCATTCCAATCTTGCTTTATGCGCTGAAACATGGACTTTATTGAGAGCCGATGAAGACATTCTTGGTCTCTTCGAAAGGAAAATTCTTCGTAAGATATTCGGCTCCGTTTACGTTGACGAATTTTGAAGGAGAAGATACAATGATGAGCTATATGAGCTGTACAGCGATATCGACTTAATCAAAAAACTGTATATTGGAAGTTTGCGATGGTAAGGACATGTAGAGCGAATAGATACCAGCGCTCCGGCCCGCAGAGTCTTCGAATCTAACCCGGAGGGACTCTTGGCTGTAGGTCGCGCGCATAAGTACAAGGGGACCTCGACCAACTTGGAGTGCGCAACTGAAAGCAATTAGTTAAAGACCCAGTTTTAGACCCAGGTTCACCCATAAATGTACTACCTGATGCTAAATGAAAACCTAGAACATTTTGTATCGAGCAACATACTGAGATTTTTTCGCATAGGTCGACATTCCTCTGAGTTTTTGAAGAAGGATTTAGAAATTTTCAACGAAGATGAAGTTACAAAACAAGCAAAGTAGTTCTTTATTCTATGAGAGTTATATGAGCAGTATCTTATTTGTTGCGGTATAGAACATATTTAAGGGTTGCTGCAAAAAATGTCGAAAAAAAGAAAAATAGTTTGGTCCATATATCTAAGCACCACCCTAATGTATGCCATACGCTAAATAATTTTAACGCGGTATATGTTCCAATTCCCACCTATGATCATAAAAATTGGGTAATGACCGAAAGAATAACATCACGGATAGAAGTTCCTTCGCGGGATCGAGTGCGCAACACCAAAGCACGGGAGGCGCTCAATGTTGAGCAGCTAATTCTCCGAACAGAATGATATATGCTGTGACGGTTTCGTCACGTAGTGTGTATGTATGACGTATCACGATTTCCGTGCCATCAGGCAAGCGACCCCTCGGTAGGAGTAGAAAAGATGGTTGGATCAAATCCGGCATCTCTCCTGAAACCGTCTGGAGATTATTTCTAATAAGTAGGATTTAATGACGGAGGATACATACATATGAAGGCTCCAAGTGTCACTTCTGCACAGGGGTAGGTTGTCTAAGGAATTTGAGATCCAAAGTGGGGTAAGACAAGGCTGTATCCTTTCACCAATATTATTCCTATTCGTGATTAGCGATGTGCTTCATGCAGCTTTGTCGACGGGAAACGGAGGAATTCGATGGACTCTTACATCTCAACTGAAACATCTTGACTACGCTGACGATGTATGCTTACTCTCCCACAGAATTATGGACCTCCACCAAATGACAGCAGATGGGGAGAGGGAGGCAGGCGTCGTCGGGCTGGAAATTAACACGGCAAAAACTAAAATTATCAGCCTTGGAACAAACTCATCGGCTCAAATATGCATTGCGGAACAACCGGTAGAGAGATTAGAGAATTTTCAGTATCTTGGGAGTATTGTCTCGACCGATGGTGGAACCGAACTGGATATAGCCAACAGGATCGCCAAAGCAAAGTCCCCGTTCGGGATGTTGTCCAAAATATGGCGAAGCAATGCAATCAGTTTGACCACCAAGCTAAGACTGTTCCAATAGGCACAACCATCTAACAACGGAAGTGGTAGTGGATTGATCACACGTTTTGAAAGGGTGACAGTTCCATAGCGAACCATGCTATGCAATGGAACCCTTTAACTCAAAATGGCAGAAGACCTGCCGGTCCAAGGAAAACATGGCGCAGAACAGTCGAGAAGGAGGCACGGCAGTTGGGAAAAGTTGGGGAGAACTCAGACACATTGCCAAAAACCGTACACGATGGCGCGTAGGCGTAGTAGAGGCCCTAGGACCCACAGGGGATACAAAACATAAGTAAAGTAACTAATGAAGGAGGATCGAGAAGGATGGAGTGTCCGCCTGAGTATCCTACACCCGTGACCCTCATAAAGGATAAGCGGGCCATTGAAAATGTATGTATGTATGTACGCTAGATAAATAATAAGCTAATTTGTTATCTTTGGAACGCATCCATAAATTTACATACTCGTACGTTCTCTAGTCTCGACACATGGGAATTCTGCGCAGTTTTTTTTTTTTTTTTTGAAACACATCCTTCGAGTATACGGAGGGTTATAAGATGTTTTAAAAATTGTTGGTTTTGTAATTGTCATTTTTCTTTATATCTAACTAAATAAAATAAAACTTCAAAATCATAGATGAATAGTCTATTAAAATTTAAGGATAACATGTTTATACACATCCCACAGTCAGAGCTTTGAGGACCACCTGTCTATAAAAATACAAAACGTTACACTAAGCGAAGAATACTGAAAAGTTAATTGCATTTCCACAACTTTTTACTTTTTCTGAATTTTTAATTTGTCTCACAGAAAGTTGCAAAATGAATAAAGGACCACTCGGATGAGATCTGTACTCCTGACCATCTGGCCAATTAAGGAAGGCGGAAGTGTAATTTGCATGCGAAACGGAAGAAAGTTTGCTGTCATGATCCAAGGTAGTAATTGAATATTTTACACTGATGAATTTTCTTATAAGTTTTTTCTTCTTTTTTAATTTAGTTCCGAATTCAAATTAAATAGTTTCTCTAAAGGCGCATTTTTAGCTTTTAGAGCATTAAAGGTAAAATGTACGAGTACTCGTTTAGTCAGGGAATCAATTCAGAGCACGTTTCGTTGTCCTTATCATGCTCAGTTAGTGATTGGGTAGACAATTTCATTGAAGGTATTCGTCAAGGATGATAATTTTCATGATTCGAAGTGAATACGTTTGAAATGGTGATATTGTAATTAGAGGGTGGGATGATTTTCTTATTTATGCTAATTTTATATCAATGGAGTTTTTCTGTCCTTTGCAGCAGATACAAAACAATCTTAGAACGTTTTGCGACACACAGGTCGGTTGTTTATTTATTCAAGGGACAATCACGATAGTGCTGTTAAACTTTGCACCAGGGTAGGCGTTTAAATGGCGCGTATCGTAAAGGATTGGAGTGAAGGGATATCAAATTGTGTGTACCAATTTAGGTTGCTGGATTGTTCGCTGTTATGAGAAATTATTTCTTAAATTATGAAGTAGATCTTGGATTGTTTTGTTATATATATGCTACTTTAAACATATCTAAGAAGTAACATCCCGAAGAAGGCAGAGCATCTGCGATAAAACATGGAGGGTATTTAAGATAGCAAGGAAATATTGTCTAGCCCCTAAACCTTAACATAGTAACTACACGTTACAATCAATAGCACGCTGAAATCAATGGCATTGGAGATAGTTGAGAGGAGTATTCATGCCAAGAACTTAACATACGGAATCAATGAGAAGCATGTCCGTTATCTACCGGCTGAAAACAGACAGAAACTATTGTCAGCTAGATACTGTTGTTATATTCGGCAGTTAAACTGCTGGCTGGTCAACCTGTAGAGATGAAAACGGAAACCTCATAGTAGAATCGCAGTCGGTGCTGAGAATATGGAAAAACTATTTCTGTAGACTGTACAACGGCGACGAAGACCAACATCCCGCTGTCAGGCAGAATAAACCATTCAACACAGACGATGATAGTCAAAATTTCCGTCCACCTGACCAAACTGAAATGAAGATAGCAAGCTGAAATCAAATAAGGCTGCTGGACCTGACGGCTTACTGGCCGAACTTTCCAAGGCAGCTGGTGGTGAACTGGTAGAGAGCATACACCAACTTATCTCCAAGATTTTGTCAGACGAGTGTATGCCTGATGAATGGAATCTCAGCCTCGTTTGCCCGATCCACAAGAAAGGAGACCCCTAAACTGCGCCACCTATAGAGGTATCAGTCTCCTCAACATTGCATACGAGATCTTTTCTGCGATGTTGTGTGAACGCCTGAAACTTTTTATCAAAGGCCTGATTGCCCCCTATCATTGTGATTTCAGGGCAGGACAGATCCTGGAGAAAACCGATACTCATCATCTCCTCATCGATTTCAAGGTCGCCTATGAAAGCATTTATAGAAAAGAGCTATATAGAGCTTTGACATCCCTGCCAAACTTGTCGGTCTGTGCAGGCTGACGATGGAGAACGCTCGTTGCTCCATCAAGGTCGGTAATGACCTCACCGAGATCTTTGAAGGTATTCGTTGTATGTATTCGCCGACGATATTGACATTGTTGAAACAACTCAGCGGGCTGTCACCGGTGCCTCTTGTCACGCAGCCTCTTGGAAACAGAGAGTGTAATCTGATAACCAAAGTGCAATTGCAAATGTATTCGCCTACTGAATAGGCATCAAATAGAGAGAGTGATGGAGCAAGAAGAGAACACACGTCCACACGTGTTTTTTAAATTGGTTGGGGGTATGCATCAAGTCATTGCCAAAGTATGGCTGGACAAAAGCATACGCGATGACTGGAGTATCAGCTCTATATGGTCCATTGCGATCCCATGTCTTGTAAACATTACGAGGTATATCCCTTCTAAATGTCGCATAAAAGTCCACATCTAACATATTATTTGCACATCTTAAGCCGTTCATCATCACAATGATCGGTACGAACAGACCAGCGTGGCCTCCGGCCTAGCGATATAACAAATATTCATACTGAAGCAGAGCTTGGAAAAGACCAACGGATTTTAAGTCAAAACTTACCACCTCTTTATCGACTTTGCGGCCGCATATGATAGCATTCATGGTCTTGAGCTCTATAATGCGATGGCTGAATTCGAGATCCAGTCAAAACGTCGCGTATTGTTGGAAAATACGTGGTGCTCTGCGCAAATTGGGAACTGCTCATCTGAACTATTCTGAACTTGCCCGGATTTCGGCAAAGAGACGCACTGTCATGTCTTCAAGCTCGTGCAGTAACAGATAGTGCGCATAGCGTGTGTTAACACGCAAGGCACTATCTTCCAGTTGCTGGGGTACGCGGATGATATACGCATCATCGGAAGATCTCAGTGTACTGTTGTAGAGGCATTTATGTATGTCAATTGAAGGTGAGGCGAGATAAGTTGGTCTTGAAGTAAATGAGGACAAAAGCAAGTGTATGTTATTAACAAACAAAAATAGTAGCAGTTGGAGCAGTTGGAGTTAATATCAATCCCACAAACGACACCTTCCTGGAGATTCGATGAAAAATAGTCCTAAGAAACCAATGCTTTTGTCACCTTCGTACTGTGAACTACATACACCGCGTTCTTTTCTCTTCCTTTCCTTTCGGCTTTTACCCTTAAAATATTTTAATAATAATAAATGAATTCACACTTGTCACTGCTTTTTTTTTACGACCACAAAGTGTGTTATCATATTATATGCTTTAAATACCCAAAATGTTTTTAATATTTTTATATAAGTATCTATTTACATACATTAGTTTTATAGAAATCCTTTTGTAAAAATTTTAAATTATAAACTATAATTGTACTTGGAAAGTTGAAAATTGTAAATTGAAATAACTGAAATAAATCTAATCTAATCTAAAATGCTTCTTTGGTTTAGCAAAACAATTTTCACAAACTCCTAGCTTGACGGTCTAAATTAATTCTCTTCAGAATGGTGATCTTACCAGTCATGCTATTTGGCAAGGACTGGATGATAAGTAAGAAAGCTGAGCTAATATTGAACTCTTTCGAGAGAAATATACTTCGTTGGAAGTCTTCCTCTATGCGAGGAGGAGACCATGTACTCTATGGGCTGTACCAAGATGAAAATGTAGTCCAGAAAGCTAAGATACGACGAGTACTTTGGTTCGGCCACATCGAGCGAAAAAACAACAATGTCATGCTAAGAAAAATCGGCGCCTAGGTTTTAGATGTTGAAATCCACCGAACCTCCGGTATAAAGACCAAGTAATCGCGGATGGCAGAAAACCCGATCTGCGTAACTGGAAGCAGCGTGCCCCGGGTCGACGAGGATGGAAATATTATATTTGTAACTGTGGCAAAAACGTCAGTTCCTAGAAATCTGCCACTAACATTATCACTATATTCCTATTAAAATTAATCATTCCTAGCTCGCAAAAGAAAGCTTTGGTCTTAAATGAATGTTCGATTCTCGCCAGTTTATGGAAATGGCCCACGTAAGCTGAGTGAGTTTAATGCAAGTCTACCCTTAAATAGACTGATTCTAGATCTTCAATTGCTGATTCCGACGATATATTGGTTAATCAAGAGAAATCCATTCTAGGCAATTTAATTTATTATTATTATTGTTAATTCAATTTCTACTTAAAGTATATATTGTACGTTAGGTACATATGTCTGCATTTTGTTGTAAAGCGTGCACCGTGCATCTCCTGAATTTTTAGTTCCAGGAACCTACAGCTTTGATCTGACTTTTCAGCTCACATCGGTTCACGTTTGTGAAAGTTGCTGTACAGACAGCTAAATGTGTTTAAGACATATTTCGATCAAAAGCCTTTTTAGATTATAGTTCACCAATCTTGTGATGACAAGTGATGCACACAAAGAAAAATATTTTCTCTATACTGACATATCACGAGTTGTACCTATAAATTAAAGGCAATCAAATTTTCTCCCAAAGTTAGTCTACCCCTTGAATAACTCCAAGATTTATTAGGATGCGTCAATACTAAAGCGAAATCTCAAACATGAAATGTCAATTAATCAATCATTGACGTCAACACGTAGTAAAGCCAGCCAACATGAAACGTTGATGTTGTTCTCTCTACTACCACCAATGATGAAAAGCATTGGAAATGACTGAAAAGGACGTGTATGACATGTACTCGAAAGGAGAATGAATGAAATTAATTGCCACGCTTTTCAATAGACAACCAGTAGAACGGATGTGCGCTTTCAAATGTAAATTCTGAACTCACGAGGAACATCCTAAATCTAAAGTGGAAGAACTGCATCTCTGTAAAAATGTTTCTATTTATGTTTCGACATAGTTTGGTGTATGTCTTACGACATTTTTCCAAAATAGAGCGCAAACTTTCTAAACTGTTTTTGAAGTTTTTAATGATATAATAGACGGAAAACTTTGGAAACAAGTACTCATTGTCTTCCAGTTCATGGAGCAGACATTTGAATAAAGTTGTTTGTCAATCTTTTGTTTTAGAAAAAAGGGCCAATTTTGTCTTGGAATGTCGATATTGGTTCGCTTGTTCAAGAGAAAGACATTTACGATGTTTTAGAACTTTTTTTGCCTTTGGAAAATTGATCTGATTTGTTGAAAGAGCGGTAGGAACCATTTCAAACATAATTTTGCCGACGTTATTCATGAATCCATTCAGTGATTAATAGAATGTCCGTTTTGAGGAATATTTGTCAGGTATCTTTAATGAATATTCTTTATTCCTTCGACCGATCCGGTTCATATGAGGTTAGTTTTGATTCAAAATTGGTACTGTTTCCCTTTCATTTCACAAGATTCTAGGGGTGACTCTATGAAGTTTCATTGCTCTGTTACATTTAGTTCCGTTCATACACGTGCTTATGTGCGGTAAAGAAAAGTAATATTCAAAAATGGAAAAAAGCGAACATTTAGCTGCTACCAACTACTTGTTTTAAAACAATAGTTCAAAAGTGCGTAGCCGAATAAACGTGCGATAAGGCGTTACAAATGAAAGATCAACGACATATCATCAACTTCAACAACGACAGGGAGAAACATTGAACGTTTTTTTTTATCTGATAATGGGAGACCGCAGATTGAAGATAAGAAAAATAGTTGAGATCGTCCGAATGTCGTATAAATGGACTTCAAACATCATTCAAAACGAACTTGAACTCTCCAAGCTTTTTTACAAGATGGATTCTGAAACTGCTCTCAGCTGAACAGAAACCCAATAGACGGACGTTGTCTTGTGAGTGTTTGGAGCTATTTTAAAACTATTAAGAGGATTTTTTCACCAGATTTGTGACAACAGATGATACCTGGGCTTTACCCCTCAGATTCAACAGCAGTCAAAAGAGTGGACACATTTGTGATCACAAGTCCCGAAGAAAGCAAAAGTTTTTTTTTCGATTATGACTGCGGACTCGCTGCGTGAGGAAATAAAGAAAAAAACGCTCAGTTTTGTTTCAACACACGCCCAGATACGCAGCGTCAAACTGCGTCGCACTGCAACGGCACTGCAGCCGCACCATAGCCGCACCGCAGCCGCAACGCAGCAGTGGTGGTTTTACTGCAGCAGCATTGCAGCGTAGTCGCAGCATAACCGCGGTGCATCTACAGTATCACTGGGGTGCGGCTGCAATATCGTTGCGGTGTGATGTTGTTGGACGCGGCGTGTTTGGGCGTGTGGTAAGTTGGTACCACTGCGGGTGCCGCTGCTGCTGTGAAGCTGTGGTTCCGCTGCGCTGCCAATGCGGTGCTAGTGCTATGTGCGGCTGCCGTGCTATAGCAGAGCCGCTGTCAGAGCTACGGTGCTTCTGCCGTGCGGATACGTTCAAAGATAGCATGCTAAGATTGGAAATGCTTACCATACGGCTGTGAAGATGAAGGCAAATACATTAAAGTTGTGTTTATATTTATTCTATGCAGAAGCAGTTTCTCTAAACATTTCTCAATTACTGATGGATCATGGATCGGGGCTTCATCTATTATATTTCTGTAAGTAACGCAGTAACCGTACGCTTAGTGTAATAGATGCTCCTGGAACCGTACCTACCTATATTTAGACATTCCAACAACGAACGACTAACACATCTCTTTCTTATTATGGCTAAGAATAGACATGACTAAGAAACTATCCTCAAAACAATATCAATTGCCGAAAACAGTTAAATAACTTCAACGTCTATAAGGACATTACAGAAGTAAAGAAAAAGATGATCTAGCAAAATTCCAAAACTTACTCCCTTGTTTGTATTTATTAACTCTAAATGAGATTTTCCAGCAACGTCACCTTCATCGGAGAATCTCTGATATAATTGCTTCGGCAAATAGTGCGATGGAAAAGGAGGGACCGTCTGCTCACCATCACCACTCAACTTTCTGCAATAAGGATGCAATCGGACTGGTAAAGTAGCCACTTATTTCTCGTTAAAAGTTTCGCATTGTTTCACGGAAACGATTAATGCAAATATTTGCGGTATCAGTTAATTTTGTATTTTGCCCAAAAAAATGCTTGGCTGAATTCTCTAGCTTTTCAGCTGTAATAGGTATTTGGTTTCGTGATTTAAGTTTATTATTTGTATTTGCGGTTTCAATTTGTATGAAGAGGAGGATGAAATGCTTTTGCAGAGTCGAAATACTTACCCTTGGTGGCCATTGTTGGTCATAATGTTGGCAGATGGACCAAGAGTGGATTTTTTGAAAGATTAAAATGAAATTTGTCAAGCTCTTGGCATTTTTTTTTTCAAAAGGATGTTCTCATTCCATGGACAAATGAATTGAAATGAATTCGCCGTAAAATATTCATCCCACTCTTTCTAGTGCTCACTCAGGCATATATGTATGTAAATACTCGTATCTACGATATAATGTCAATGTACAAGTTATTCCTTTTTATTTTCATTTTATTAAGTTGCTCCATCAACAGATTCTGTCTCAGAACATTAACCTACCTCCGCGCGAATAAGGGAAATTCCGCAAGTCCTTCGTGGATCACCTTCATCATCAACCACTGTGTGGATATTGGTTTACCTCTATTCCCAATGGGGTGTTTACACATTCTTAAATTCTGTTTATTTTTTTGCTTCTTCCCCTGTTTTTTATTTCTTCCTGTGGAATTATCTGTGTTTTCCTTTTTCTGTTAGAAGGTTATGTAAACACGTAAACGTATATATAGTACACTGCTCCTCTTATTTTCCGCATTTTTCTTCGGGATGAATTCTACATGTACCTTGGGGACTAGTTTGGGACGGCAATGTTTACAATGTCTTGCTGTAAGTTTGCATACCTTAAACAAGTTTAACTTTTCTGTATTTCTTCATTTATTTTAGTAAAGATGAGGAGAAAATATGCTAAGATAGGTGTACAAAAATGCGAATGCCATCAAAGAACTCAATAGAGGCAGTTATGTACAAATCCACATAAACCCAACTAGTATTTTTTTTTTCTCGTGCATATCAGATCCATGCGTATATTCCTTGTAGCTTACAATTTAATCACATCCATCTAGCAGTGATTGCTTAATTATCTCAATTTCCGACAACTCCCTCCAGCTCTGATAATGTGGTTACACGGTGTCGGCAGCGGCAGCCGCAGACATGTGAGGGTTGGTATTCGAACCCATGTCATCATTTCACAATTTTAATTAACCCCCGAGTAAATCACTTCACAGCCACAAAATAATGAATGAATAATATCAGCAACAGTCGGAGTTTCACTTCATGACGTATTACGTCGACAGGTTACTCGAATGTAGAGAAGTTTCCTATATATTTAGATTTATTTCATGTGACACAGCATGTACAAAACAGCTTTTTAATTATGCGCTCTATTTTTTTTTTAATTACCTGTAATTTTTTTTTAAGCCTTAATTTGCAATGGACAAAGGGGATCAGCAAACGATTTAAAAAGATTTTGTTGTATGTATAAGTGTTTGTCAATCCATGAATTGGTAGGCAGTATATTTTTTGTAGTTGGACTTCCACTCAAAATTGACACATACATATCTATGTACTTCAATAAAAAGATGCTTATAAATTTGTTGATGTGTTCTATAGTTTAAACTCAATTCTTTCCGCAGTGCAGAAATGCTGTCTTTGAGCAGTACTCGTTCATTTTGAATTATTTAAAAAAGAAAATAGCAAATCTTGATGTGTACTCAGCAGTTTTACAAATTCTTAGCTTGCTTCTCTAGAATGAATTGTCAAATTTCGAAAACCGGTTATTAAGTCAACTTACTTGACACAAAATTTAGTCCCAAAACCTGATATGCCATTTGATACCATATGTCCAATTTTGAGGGGTTTTTCGAGAATTTTTTTTAAAATCAGCCTTAAGTAAAGTACCGCGACCGACGTTGTGGCCAATGGTGTATATTGCGACATCTTTGCTGTAAATGTAAACGCTAGAATACCACAGGGTTCAATACTTTCCACTGTTATTATATTATATTATTATATTAATGACCTGTTAGAGTCGACAAATAACAGGATATTCAGCTTTGCCGAAGCATCTTGTTCGAACAACACCACAGTGAACACAAGCACGTCACACTTCACCGATACGACCAAATCCAATCATTAAATTAATATTTGCAAGTCAATTTTGCAGTGGGAAAAACTAAATTGTGTCGAATTTAATGTGAAGAAAGAATTTACCGTCTTTTCTAGAAAGAATCTGTTTACCGAACCACAACTTCAAACGGACCACCAAATAATCCAATCTAAGGTGGCCATGCATCTTCTTGAACTTACACAAAGTAAAAGCTAGATCAGAAATTGAATATTATTCCCACGCTTGGATCTAAAATATTCTCTAAATTTACTCAACAGCACCCATAGACGAGCAGTTCATTAACATCGAATCTCCAACCAACCTTGGCTCACCGAAGGCTATTTGCAGACCTATGCCTATACTATAGATACTACCGCGGAAGTTGCTTCGAAGAACTTCGAGTAATAATTCCTGAAAGCACAACACTTAAACGTCCTACCAGATATGGTGAAAGAGCACACTATTTTCTTGTTCACCTAGAAACTCCGTGAACATCTCTTAACCTAAATTATTTTTGTTACAGAACGAATAATTTTTGGAACTCACTCCCAGAACACCACAATCTCCAACTACCAACTACTACTACTCCTACTACACCAACACCTCTCGCGAACGTCTGACAAACATCCGAGAATATTGCTGTCAAATTGCCCAAAATGCAAAAATGCAAATTTTTGGGGCGATTTGCCAAGATGTCAAAATACCCAAAAAAGTGATCTTAGGCGATTTTGCGTTTCGACAATATTAAGACGGATCTGTGTCATATCGCCCAACATTTTTGGGCGATTTAACACTAGGATTTTCATTTCGAAAATACCAACATATAGGAGCGTCAAAAACAAAGACGACCGTAGACCAAAATGAAAAAGGTTGAGAACATTTTTATTCGACATTTTTATATGATATAATATATTTTATTGGATATAATATGAGCGCAGGGACATACTCGTATGTATGTTTCACCCCATCGGGACATAAGTCCAGATTTTTTTTCCAGAAGATAGGACATACATAAGTTCACAATGCATAAACAGGGAAATATATATGGCAACTCCTCGCTTGGGATCACTGTTCGATTTGAAGTAGGTGCGAGGTTGTGTATATGCAAAGTTTATATTTTTTTAAATTCATGCGAAACATGGATATAAAGCATCTTGGTGTACACCCAACCTCGCACCTACTTCAATTGGATTGGGTTCGAATAGACTTAACCCCAGGCGCCGAGATCCTGTATCCTTGCGAAGACCTATCTAAACATTCATTTACTCTCTAATTTCAGCAATCAAGACATAGTCGCTACCAACCTGCAATTGCGATCAAGAAATTACTGGTTGGTATCGGCTTATTTAGGTCACGATCTTGCGGGCCCACTCCCCCCGGACATCTTGGGGAGCTTGATTGCTGTAGCAGAGAGCCGAAACACTGGTCTCATCATTGGCTGTGATGCGAATGCCCATCACTCAATCTGGGGCAGTTCCGACATAAATGTAAGAGGTGAGCAACTTTTTGACTTTATCCTTAGTACTAAACTCCTAATCTGTAACAGGGGGTCCAAACCGACCTTCATTACTCGAAACCGACAAGAAGTCCTGGACATCACTCTTGTCTCCGATCATTTATATAACTTGGTTAAGGACTGGAGAGTCTCTGATGAGCACTCTTTTTCAGACCACCGTTACCTCCAATTTAGTCTTGATGACTATCTGCCTGACCAGAAGGCTTTTAGAAATTATAGAAAAACCAACTGGTCCCTTTATAGGAAACGTTTATTAACGCTTATTCCCTCCCATCTGCCTACTGAACCTTCTTGCACTGAAGACCTCGACGATTAAGTCAACACCCTAACTTCTTCTTCTTCTTCTTCCTTTTATCAGCGAGGCTATGATCCGAAAACAAGGGATCACAGCCCTCCCACTTCACTGCATTTCTACTGATCCGCCTGTGGGGTTCGCCTATTTGACCTCAGAAAATATCGGCAGGCCTGCCGATTTTGGATCACTCGCATTTGTCTGATCCAGGCGTTTATAGGCCTGCCTTTCCTACATCGCGATGTCTTTGGAACGTGCATAGATATTGCCTTTTTAACAGGGTTCAAATGATCTCTTCTTTGAACGTGACAATACCAGCTGTCAACACCCTAACATCGGCACTAAATGGTGTCATGGCCGAGGCCTGCCCACTCCGCAAACCTCGAGGTAGAATGAAACCTCCCTGGTGGAATGCAAATCTCAGTACTCTTAGGAAAGACAGTAGGCTCCTTTTTAATACTGCTAAAAGCTCCCGTGAGACGGCCGACTGGGACTCCTATAAACTGTCTCTCAGAAAATACAAAATCTCACTGAGGAAGGAGCAACGACGCTCCTGGAGACTTTTCTGCGACAACATTGAAGAGTCCTCGGAAGCTTCCAGGTTGCGGAAAATCCTCTCTAAAAGCCCTGCTACACCCAGCTTCCTTTTGCATCCGGATGGTTACTGGACCTCCTCTGCGGAGGAATCCATTGACATCTTACTGGATACCCACTTTCCTGGTACCTCCCCTGTTGCTATTTTGCGAGAGGGAAATCCCCCCCCTCAACCTTGCAGCAACTCGCTAGTCTTGATAACTACAGAAAAGATCCGTTGGGCCATGCGCAGTTTCAAACCCTTCAAGTCCCCAGGACCTGACGGTGTTATTCCAGCTGAAATTCAGCAATGCGAGGACATTGTGCTTCCATGGCTCAAAGTCATCTTGTCGGGCTGTCTAAATCTGGTCTATATTCCCAAACTATGGACCGAGGTTGAAGTCATATTCATACCTAAGGCAGGAAAGAGCTCGCACGTGGAAGCAAAGGATCCCCGACCTATCAGTCTATCGTCCTTTCTGCTCAAAACTCTAGAAAGGTTAATTGATATCCATCTTCGGCAAAGTATTAGCCCAGCTCTGCTCTCGCCGTCCCAACATGCGTACTGCAAAGGCAAATCGGTTGAGACTGCCTTACATTCGCTTGTGCGCATCATCGAAAAATCATTGAGCATCAAAGAATACACCATGGTGGCTTTCCTTGACATTGAGGGAGCTTTTAACAATGTCAAACCAAAGGCAATTACCGACGCACTTGTAAATCTGAAAGTGGATACCTCGCTCGGAGTGTTGATCAATCAATTGCTTACATGCAGGATTATTAACACGCAGCTGGGCGGAGCATCGGCCAGAAGAATTGCTCGCTGCGGCACACCTCAAGGTGGAGTCTTGTCACCTCTTCTGTGGAACCTGGTAGTTAATGAACTACTGTTGGACCTGGATACGTCAGGTTGTAGAGTGATCGCCTATGCTGATGACATTGCTATTGCTTCCTCCGGTAAACACCCGGACACTCTCAGGGATATCCTCCAATATGCTCTCCTTCGGCTCACCAAATGGGCCTCCAATTGTGGACTGGGGGTTAACCCCATAAAACGGAACTCGTTCTCTTCACGAGGAAATATAAAGTTCCCCTCATAGACCCTCCTTTGATAAATGGCACCAGTCTCACCTTCTCTGAAAACGCAAAATATCTGGGTCTTATTTTGGATAGGAAATTAAACTGGAAGGCCAATCTACTAGAGCACGTCAAGAAGGCTAATGTAGCTCTCTGTGCCGCTCCCTGGCACGGCACAACATGTAAATTAACTATTCAAATAATGTTACTACTTAATTGTTTGTTAGGCCTTTCGCCAGACCATTTATTTAAGCTTGATGCCAACCCAAACAGAACAAGAATTGAAAGAGACCCTTTACAAAATGGTGGTCTTTTTTATATTACAAAAAGTGTTCCTATTTTGGTGATGCCAAAAAGGAAGTGTTTGGTTATTATAATTAAGGGTGTGTTCACCAGAAAAAGTAATTGAGGGTGTGTGACGAGATTGGTTACAATGTTGATGCCACATCACTCCCCCTTATAGAAAAGCTTCTTTACATTAGTTTTGTTAATACTTATAAAAATATATGAATCTTAAATATTAAAGATACAATGGTTTCATAATTTTAAAACAAAAATACTGGTATATGAATCTTACATATTAAGGTACAATGGTTTCATTAATTTTTATAGCAAAATATATGAATCTTACATACTTAGATACAATGGTTTCATTAATTATAAATTAAAAGTGACTTTAGGTTTAAACACTGATCGAGTCGTTACATTTTCCTTTGTTATAAAGGCGGGTTTTACCCTATCTATTGAGATCGTATGACTTTTATTATTTATTAATATAGTGAATGTTTTGTCAGTTTTATCGAATACTTCGAAAGGTCCTGCATATGGTTGGTTAAGACTTCCTTTGCTCACTTCGTCCCTAACGAAAACGTGACTGCATGAATCTAGCGCTTTCGGAACGAAAATGTATTTTTGTTCGCGGTTCCTCTTCGATTCAGGTCGAACCCGTGCTATAGCTTGGCTGATTTCTTTTGCTGATGAAAGTGTTAGCTGAGCGTCTAATGGTTTTGGTTCGATGATTTCTGCAGAAAGACGTAGGTTTTGACCATATAGTAACTGAGCAGGTGTCGTATTTAAGTCGTCAATTATTGTGGAACGGATTCCTAGTAAGGTCCAGGGCAAGTTAGAGAACCAGTTCGGTTTGTCTTCATGGGACCTTAAGGCTTCCTTAAGTTGTCTGTGGAATCTCTCCACAAAGCCCTTCGCTTGAGGGTGGTACGTTGTTGTTCGGATTCTTTTGATACCCAAGGTTTCTGAGATTTGCTTGAACAATGCGGATTCAAATTGAGTACCTTGATCCGTAGTAATGGTTTGTGGGACACCGTACCTTGAAACCCAGTTATGAATGAAAGCCGAGACAACTGTTTGAGCGCTAATGTTTTTTAAAGGTATGGCCTCAGGCCATCAAGTGAAACGATCTTTTATAGTAAGTAAGTATGTATATCCCTGTGAAGGGGGAAGTGGTCCTACTAGATCCATGTGAATGTGTGAAAACCTACCTTCAGGGACTGGAAACTTTCCGTGTCTGGATTTCGTATGTCTGGTGATTTTAGATTTTTGGCATGGAACACAACTTTGCGTCCATCTGTTAATGTCTTTGTTCATTTTTGACCAAAAATATTTAGATGTTATTATTTTGCGCATAGCCTTAGCGCTTGGATGTGAAAGTTTATGATGATTTTCAAAAACTGTGCGTCTGAAAATGTCGGGGACGTATGGACGGTTTATTCCGGTTGAAACTTCACACCACAGGTCAACGTCATGAATGGGGATGTGTACCTTTAAAAGTTTGACTGAGGATTTCGAGGATCCCAAAAGTAACTTTAATTCTTCATCTGAATCTTGCTCTTTTGCAATACTGGGAATATCGATGTGGTTAAAATCTATAGCATCTATGTGAGACCTTGACAGGGTGTCAGCTACAATGTTTTGTGTGCCTATAATATAGCGAATGTCTGTAGTGAATTCAGCTATATATTCTAATTGTCGAGTTTGACGAGGCGTTTTTTCCGTCTTGGAGCATATTGCTTTCGTGAGTGGCTTGTGGTCGGAGAAAATGGTGAATTGTCTCCCTTCCACGAAATACCTAAAATGCTTAATGGCTTTGTAAATTGCAAGTAGTTCTCGGTCAAAAGTCGAATACTTCCTTTCGGCCGGACTTAAACGCATAGAAAAGAAACCTAAAGGCTGCCAGTGATTGAAATGATATTGCTGCAAAACTCCGCCAATAGCATCGTTTGAAGCGTCTACCGTAATTGATATCTGGGCCTTTGGGTTTGGATGAAACAGCATCGTTTGTTGTTCTAAATCCTTTTTCAACATGGTAAAAGCCTCTTCACACTTTTCAGGCCAATTAAAATTCGCTTTCACATCTTTGTTGCTCTTTGAAATTTTTAATATTTCGTATAAACAACTTGCTTTAGTCGCGGTATTGGGTATGAAACGGTGATAGAAATTAATCATTCCCAAAAAACGCTGTAATTGCTTGATTGATTTCGGACTTGGAAAATCGCTAATGGCTTTTATCCTATTAGAAGATGGGGTAAGTCCATTTCTTTGGATGGTGTAGCCCAAAAAATCGAGTTTTTCGACTCCTAAAACGCATTTGGTCATATTGATATTAAGCCCGTGTTCTTGCAGTCTTTTAAAAACGACACGCAAGTCTTGTTTGTGTTTTTCAATCGATTCGCTTGATATGAGTATGTCGTCTACATAGACGAACACAAAAGGTAAGTCACCCAGGATTTCATATATAAAGCGTTGGAAAGATTGAGCTCCATTTTTAACGCCGAATGGCATTCTCAAAAACTCGAACAGTCCGAAGGGAGTTGTAACTGCGGTCTTATGTATGTCTTCTGGGGCTACCGGAATTTGATGGTATGCCCTTATTAAGTCAATTTTCGAGAAAATGTTGCAGTTATGAAGGTTGGAAGCGCAATCATGAATGTGCGGTAGTGGGTATTTGTCAGGAATTGTTACTGCGTTTAGCTGTCTATAATCGCCACATGGTCTCCAGTCAGGGGAATCCCTCTTCGGAACCATGTGTAACGGGGAAGCTGCAGGAGAGTTTGAAATACGACAAATACCTAATCGAACCATTTGCTGAAATTCTTGTTTAGCCACTGAGAGTTTTTGAGGATTGAGTCTTCTGGCGCGTGATGAAGGAAGAGGACCATTTGTTGCTATGCGGTGCACGACGCTATGTCTGACCGGCAAGGTAAAATCTGGTGGGGCTTTAAGTTCCGGGAATTCGTCCAAAAATTTTCCAAATTCGGTTGGAATGGAAAACAACTTTGGTGTGTGAAAAGAAGTTGGTACTGAAGTACAATTGACTGTAAAACTCGTTTGTTTGTCAACTATCTTCTGTTCACGTATATCGATAATCAAATTAAACTTGTGTAAGAAATCCGCACCAATAATTGGGTGATCTATGTCAGCTATGACGAATGTAAAGTCAAAGGTACGTCTGAGGTTGAAATCAACTGTGATATTTTTGAATCCGTACGTTCGGATCTTTCCACCGTTAGCGGTGAGTAGGATGAAATCATTTGATTGATTGTAATGGAGGTAGAGTTTTTTTGGAATAATGGAAATCTCTGCTCCTGTGTCGATAAGGAAATTGAGTTTTGATCGCTTGTCGCGAATAAATAGACGGCGAGAAAACATATTCGCCCTCGATGCCGCGTTCGAGGTTGAAAAAAGTTTTTTGATGAATTAGCTGTACCGAGAGCATTTTGAAAGTTGCACGGTTTAGTGCATTTGATAGCGTTAGACCCATATTTCTTATGAAACCAACAAATGTTAACATCATCTCTATTGCGACTACTGGAGCGAAATCGAGATGATGATCGACCACGTGAAAATTTCCGTGGATGCCGATTAAAGTTGGTATCCCGTTGATTCTGCATCTCAAGACGTTCGATGCGATGGATTAAGGTATCGAGTGCGTCTTGACTGGGTTTTGCTCGGTGATCGATTTGAAAAATTTGCGATTTGCTGGAGGAATCGTGTAACCTGTCAGCAAGACTGAAAAGTTCTTCGCGGCTCTGCGAATTTTCCACCGCGATTAGGCAACGCGTATAGATGCTGGTAGCTTATTGAGCCAAAGCTTCCTAACGAGTGAAGTGTTAACGAGGTTGTTACCGTTTGCGAGGCTTTCCATGCTTCTATAAAGCTCGGAAGGCTTTTGGTCACCTAATTCGACTTTGTTTAAGAGGTTATCTAAACGTCGTTCTTCACTATCCCTGTTCCTTTCTAGCAAAACCCGTTTTAAAAAATTGTACTTGTCTTGTGTGGGAGGCGTAATTAAAACGTCGGCGACTGATTCCATGGTCTGATTATTTAAAGACGCGACTAAATAATCGTATTTTGTATTAGGTGAAGTGATATTTTTAAGTCTAAATTGCGTCTCCACCTGCAGAAACCATAAATCTGGTCGATTATTCCAGAAAGGTGGAATTTTAATTGAAATTAGTGACGTTTGTAAAGTCGCATTGTCGGGTAATACTTCGGTATTATTCGACATTGCGGTTATGTCCGTATTATTTTCACCCGATACAGTATCGTTGACTTTGCTTACGGATGCTCCGTCAGTATTCGACATTTTGAAATTAAAATAAAGACTAATTTCAATCAAACTCACTATATCACTTTACCAGGTATATTATTAATAAATCACAAAAAAAAATTTTTTTCGACCAAAAAGGAAAAAAAAAATTCCGCTAGAAAAAAACTTAATTGTAACTGTCAGGTAATTTTCGCGTAGTACATAGGGGACGAAGCGAGCAAGAAAAGGGAGCAAGTAAACCGTTATTTAAAACTGTATGCTATTTATGTACGACCGGTGCTTATTACACTCTTCGATAAAAAAAATCAATCAAATTCATAAGTTTATATGTTAAATGCATATATGTATGTATTATTACTTGCATATATTTTGTATATAATGTTTTATCAAAAAATTAAAAGGCAAAAATGCTTTAATCACTGCTATACTGACTCACTGTATAGATTTTGAAGTACTCATCCCTCGCTGTGCTTTGTATGGTTCTGCTGCAGTGATGGTGGTGCTCCGTCCGCTGCGCATATGTTGCTGTGGTGTGCTGGAGTGGTTTGCGTTGATGGTGCCTTTATTATGGTGCTCTGCTGCCGTCGTGGTGGTGCTCCGGTGGTCTGTTGCGCTGATGTGTAGTGTAAAACTGCTGTCGTGATGCTACGCTACTTTGGTTTTCACGTGGTGTTCTCGTGGTGCTCCGCTGTTTTTTGTCGCGCACTTGAATGCTTATGTGCGCGATTTCTCCGTGGTTGGAAACGCAGATGTTGTTTTGTTGCGCCCTTGCAGGTTAATGTTCTTTTTGCACGTACGAACTGGTGTGCGAGTCCTTTTGGCGGCTGCGTGGCTCGTCGGGGTGTGTATGCACTTGGGCACGTGCAAGGCTTGGGTTCGCCAATTTGTGGCGTTGCCTCGTTGTTTTTCCACTGTCGGGGTCACCAATTATGTGCCGCTCCCTGGCACGGCACAACATGTAAATTAACTATTCAAATAATGTTACTACTTAATTGTTTGTTAGGCCTTTCGCCAGACCATTTATTTAAGCTTGATGCCAACCCGAACAGAACAAGAATTGAAAGAGACCCTTTACAAAATGGTGGTCTTTTTTATATTACAAAAAGTGTTCCTATTTTGGTGACGCCAAAAAGGAAGTGTTTGGTTATTATAATTAAGGGTGTGTTCACCAGAAAAAGTAATTGAGGGTGTGTGACGAGATTGGTTACAATGTTGATGCCACACTCTCTATTCCTGTAAAAAGGCTATAGGTAGGAGCTGGGGTATTAAACCTCAAATCACCCATTGGCTATACGTGTCCGTTATCAGGCTTATACTACTATATGGCGTGATCGTATGGTGGTCTGCTCTTGAAAGGGCTGTCCACCTCACTCAACTAGCTAAGGTGCAAAGATCTGCATGCATCTGCATCAGTGGTGCACTTAGAACTACTCCCTCCGCGGCACTGGACATCTTGTTCAACCTGCTACCCTTAGATATTTTCGACAAACAGATGGCAGCCCGTGCGGCCATCCGCTTGAAAGCCTCCTCTCAGTGGTCTAGCTATCGCTTTGGCCACTCCTCGATCCTTGATCTTCTCAACTTCAAACACGAAAACACGGACTACACCCCGCCGAAACTGAGATTTGACCGTAACTTCAGTACGAGCATCCCTAACCGGGATGTATGGGACACCTCCCCCCCTGTCGATGGTAGTTCGGTTCACTTCTTTACAGATGGATCTAAGACGGAGGGTGGGGTGGGTTGTGGTGTTTTCTCCGAACAGCTCAATCTGAGCATCTCTTTCCGCCTCCCCGATCATTGTAGCGTTTTCCAGGCGGAAATCATGGCGATTAAAGAAGCTCTGTCCTGGCTGAAATGTAATGTATTATCTGTCAGGGATATTAGCATTTTCACTGACAGCCAAGCGGCAATCAAGTCCCTGGAATCGTTCTCCTTCACTTCTAAGGCTGCCTTAAACTGTCGTCTATCTCTTATGGAGATGACAGAGCAGTTCAACATTCACCTATGCTGGGTGCCGGGCCATAGAGACATTCCAGGTAACTGCAGGGCTGACGACCTCGCCAGACAGGGTACCACTCTAAGAATTTTGCCTGAAAGGCAAGCCCTGGGTATGCCCCTCGCTACATGTAAGTATCTACTAAAGCTGAACGCTATTAGCGCGACCAACCTTATATGGGGAAACGGCACAACGTGTCACATTTCGAGACAGATCTGGCCTAAGCTGGATCTAAAACGTAGTGCCGATCTGATCAAGTTAAAGCGTACACAAATCAGCTGCGTTGTCGGTGTTCTCACTGGACACTGTCTTATAGGCCAGCACGCCAAAAGACTTGGCCTCTTCTCCAATGACTTCTGCAGAAGCTGTAGGGACGAGGAGGAGGAGGAAACCATCCTTCACCTCCTATGCACATGTCCAGCCCTGTCGCATAAAAGAATGCTCCATCTAGGGTCCCCCTTCCTTGACGACCTCTGCGATCTGGCGTCCTTGGACGTCATGAGCATCCATCGCTTTGTCAAAAGCTCCGGTTGGTTTTGTTAGTCCCTGAGTGGCCTAATGGTTTGATCCTGGTATCACAAAGGACCTTCGCTGGTCTAAGTGTGTCTACACTCTCGTGTGGACAGCCAACATAACCTAACCTAACCTAACCCCAGGCGCCTGCTTGACAGTTGTTGACATACCCTTAGCGGAAGGACGAAGTCAAGTGAACGGCCAAACCACTCCGGAAAGGGAAGTGTAAATAAATGCATCGCGCGAAGCGCACCGCTTACCCATTGTTTGCCGGCACAAAGACGCTCTCGTTGGAAAACCTTCGTCGTTGCGTCGGCTTACTTCCCTTATGATGCAGTGTTGCCTCCACCACCGAAGGCGGTTGCCGAATTCATAAAGTACTGTGACACTCGGGAGATGGGACTAGTCATGTGTTGCGAAGCTAATGCTCAGAATGCAGTCTGGTGCAGCAGCAAATGTAACATACGAGGAAACCATCTCCTAGACTTTATACTATCGTCTGGCATGGTAATTAACAACTTTTGTTACGGCAACGAGGCAGGAGGTAATTGACTTGACTCTATCTAGTAAGCATTTCAAGTTAATTACTAACTACCCTGCCGGAAGTGTCCATGTCAAATCATAGATACATCGCTTTCCAAATCGAATGCGAGGCTATAACTTTGCAGGAGAGGAGGAATCCGAGGAGGGTTTAGGGAAGAGCTAGACAGATCTGTTAAAACTCCAACTAAACTCAGAACAAAACGAAAGGTTGAGGATGCTGTTCAAAACCTGACTAGCGTCCTTACCAGCTGTTATGAACTGACGTGCCCATTGACAAAAACCCCTGCAGAACGCCGGTTCTCTGGTGGAGCCCAGAACTGTAGCGACTTAGGAAAGAATACAGAAAACTTTGAAATAGGTCACTCAAGAAAAATTTAGAGGGCGACTGGGATCTGTTTAGATCGAAGCAAAAAGACTATACGAAGTTAATTCGGCTGTCGAAAATTGCTTCTTATAGAGATTTTTGTGAAAAGATCGAGACACTCGGTGAAACCAGTAAATCAAATTGCCTGGTACCAATGGAATATATCCAGCTATGCTGCAACAGGGTATAGATCAGCTGTTGCCAACTTTGAAAATAATTTTCACCGCTGGCTTGGCGCTGGCATATATTCCTACACCTTGGCGGACAGTCAGAGTAGCTTTCATACCGAAAATTGGTAAGGAGGACTATTCGCTCCCCAACAGTTTCAGACATATAAGTTTGACATCCTTCTTACTGAAAAGTATGGAGAGACTGGTAGAATTTCGCATGCGCAAAGTTGCTTTGAAGCTGCATCCACTATCGGAGATGCAGCATGCTTATCAGCGTGGAAAACCTGTGAGACCGCACTTCAAAATTTAGTGGCCAGAATTGCATGCGCGCGTGATAGGAAAGAATACGCGATGGGTATCTTCATCGACATTGAGGGTGCTTTTGACAATGCGACTTTTGACTGCATGTGCGACATTAGTGTTGTGGATTAAACCAATGCTAATGAATAGAGCTTTGGCAGTGGATACGGATTGTGGGAGATATGTTATGACAGGGGTAAACAGGGCCTGTCCGCAGGGTGGCGTTCTGTCTCCATTGTTGTGGTGCATGGTGGCCGACCCTCTGTTGAACACTCTAAATAGTTCTAACGTCTACGCTCAGGCATATGCGGATGATGTCGTCGTACTTTCTGTCGGGCCATGCCTGGCGACGGTCTGTGCTAACGCGCAGGCGGCGCTGTACATGATCGAAGAATGGTGTACTAGAAGTGGGCTTCTGGTGAATCCTCTTAAAACGGATGTTGTTATTTTCACGAGAAGGTGGATTTTGACTCAGCCAGTGCTAAAAGGCATCACCATCCGCATTTCCAATGAAGCCGAATATCTGGGAGTGATTTTAGATAAGAAACTTCATTGGTCTAAACACGTCGAGTTGAAAACATCCAAGGCGCTCTCAGTCTTCTGGCAGTGTAAGGGTGCTTTTGGCAAGACATGGGGCTTGTCACCGAATAGGGTTCTCTGGATCTGAGGTCAAATAGGCGAACCCCACAGGCGGATCAGTAGAAATGCGGTGAAGTGGGAGGGTTGTGATCCCTTGTTTTCGGATCATGGCCTCGCTGATAAAAGGAAGAAGAAGAAGGGTTCTCTGGATCTTTCACGGCTATGATAAGACCATTCCTCGCATATGCGACGGTTGTTTGGTAGAAGGGGCTCTCGCGTAAATATGTGGTTGCTTTTTTCACGGATGGTTCCAAAACCAGTCAAGGGTCTGGCGCTGGTGTCTTCGTGGAAGTCGACAACATTAGACTTCTTTTCGCATTAGGCAAATATGCGTCTGTTTTCCAAGCGGAAACGTATGCAATCCTAATGGCCATAAACTATGTTGTGAAGAACAGGTGGAAGGGACGTAGCATTTGTGTCTGTAGTGACAGTCAGGCTGCGCTTAAGGTTCGTGAAACCAAAAACTCTTTGAACTCGGTCGAAAGGCTGAATTCTATGTCACAGGTTACACTGGCATCTTGTGGAACGAGATCTCCTATGAGATTGCTAGACAAGGTTCAGAGGAGGATTTCTCAGGTCCGGAACCCGCGTTGGGTCTTCTTGTGTCCTCGATTAGGGCTTCCATTGACGATTGGGTCTCTCACGAGCACAATTGTGTGTGGCATGACTATCCAGGATGCAGGTTGACTAAACGAATGCTCCCGGAGGTCTGTAAGAAATCAGCGGCATTCTTGCTGTCTCTTAGCAGAAAAGACTGTAGACAACTTATTAGCGTGTTGACAGCCCACTTTGCTTTTGCCAAGCACCTTAATGTGTTGGGCTTAAGTGACACTACAATCTGCGACGCTTGTGAAGAGAGCGACGACACCGCGGAGCATTATCTCTGTGAGTGTTCGGCCTTTGCTCGTGTCATTTGGCAGATCTTCGATGCGGATGTGGTGAGTGCTGGTACTGTAAACTCCTCATCACTGAAGTGCTTGCTTGGCTTTCTTAGAAAGACAAGGAAATTCCAATAAAATGGGTAAATCAGGGTTTGCTCTCTGGTAGTACAATGGACCAGTTGCGTCTGAGTGCTCCACTCGAGCGGGATCTCGATACGCTCCCACTCCAAATCCAACAGCGACCCTAAGCATGTCCCCCCATACACATCGCACTATTTATTTTAAAATTCACAATAGCCGAAAATCTGTAAATGAACGATCGCCAAAAAAAAAATACAATTTTGGGTTTCTCGTTCTTTATTTGCGATGGATCTTTCTTTCACGGCGCCCTCGTAATTGTTACAATTCATTTTGAACACACTTTTAAACCCAATTTAACGAAAATATCACATCGCGCAAAATCAATTATAATTTTGGGCAATTTGACATTATCGCCCAAAAATTAAAAAAAATGTTTGGGCGATATGACATTTTTCAGCATTTTTTTTTTTTGTTTTGGGCTATTGGAAGCAGGGCTATTAATGAATTCTAATAAAACGCCAACTTTCTTGGGCGTTTTGACATTTTTTAATTTTTGGGCGATCTGTGATAGTGACATTTTGCTGGTTTGGCCGCTGGAGTGAGTAACAGAAGAGTTCCCAATCAAAGTCGGGGTGCACCAGGGAAGCGTCTTAAGTCTTTTGATCTTTATCGCAGTCGTTGATTATCAATTTACGATTTTAAATAAAGATTATTGGTTTTCTTTTGTAAGCATTTTTGGGTCGCTACTCTACTCCATGTTTTTTTTTACCGCGTATAATGAGGTTTACAGTTGTGTCGATCCCACAATTAAGGAATGCGGTCCACCTATGAGGTGTGCCCGCCCTCATTGTCCATCTGCTTGAAGGTAAATTGACGGCCCACAAGGTATATTAGTAATTCCTTGCTGACGATGAAGCGATCATAAGTGAGGATCCTACATCCATGCAACGAGCATTTGATGTATAGGTGGACATTTTGGAGCAATGTGTGTAGCGTATTACTTCAAAAAAGACAGAGTATTAAGGCTGCCTCTTCTCTGAACCCCGCAGGCCTATTACAATATTTATTTGAGTCGAACATGGTCTTTTAAGTGCTAAAAGTTCAAATGTCTGGGATCTACGACATCAATCATCGCATAAGCGTAGGGTGGATGAAGCGTTTGGAAAGCTCCGCTATCTTCTGTGACCGTAAAGTGCCCCCCAAGCTGAAAAGGAGGGCTTTGCACCGCAGCTGTGTATCCAGCACTCACATACGGTTCACAATGTTGAACAATGTACAAAACGTATCCGAATAAATTAACAGCAGCAGAAATGAAGATGCTTCGCATGAGAGTAGGAGTGACAAAGCTTGATCGAAGAAGAAGTTCGAAGATCCGTGGAAGCCGCGTCAAAGAAACCACCTCACGAAAAACAGAACGCGACCAGCTCAGCTGGTATTGCCATGTTTTTCCAAAGATATCGCGAAAGAAAGGCAGGGCTAAGAACTTTTGAATCAGGTAAATGCAATGATATTAGCTTTTAGTTTTCCTCAGTAATAAAGCGAACGAAATCGGGATATTCTCTTAAGTCAAACAGGCAAACCCCACAGGCGGATCAGTAGAAATGCACTGAATTGGAAGGCTATGGAGGTAAGGGCTATGGTTCCTTAAATATCAGATCATAACCTCACCGAAATAGGATTAAGAAGGTCACTGGGCAGTGTAAGAAATTATCAAGTATACAGTAATTGACAAGTGATCTTAAAGTAAGCATATTATGTACCTGACTACATACTCGTATCTAAAAAAATCGTTTTTATTTATTTGCTTGAGTTTAATGCGATGCAAAAGTCTCTTCACTCCTGCAGACTTGGCTACAATCTACAGAGCTTGCGTTCGTTCGAAACTTTAATATAATTCGCATTTTTGAGCCGAAATTGTTCAATATGTTCAGCATCAAGCTTTATTTACGGGTCAATATAAGTAATTTGCAATCATTTACGAGTAAATCTAACGCAAATTGTCATCTCAGTCTATTTCCTTCCAATTGTTTAGTTTCCCCGTTCTTTTACTTTAGCAGTGGGTACTTATAACACCGTTTTAGGTGGTAGCGAACATTAAACAATGTTTGAAGCGTTATTCGGGTATCGCCCAAGTCTTAAGAAAAATTCAGCGTTCAATCATTTAAATTTGATTTGTTCGATTATTCTCACCTGAAATTATGAAAATAGGACCGTGGGTGATATTTCAGGACGGTGGATTCTAATGTCTCCAAACGATCTTTGTTACAAACTTAACTCAAGAGCTTAATGAATTTGGACTATATTTTGTTTGTATTATACGTTGGCCCCGATGTAGAAGTAATATCTTCTGAAAGTTATCAAAGTTAGACGGGGAGTAAGATATGAGGCGCGCGGTGTGAACAATTTTAAGTGACTTCTGTTCGAAACCGTGTATAATGGATGTTTTCTAGATTCATTTCGTAAATTCGGGTTAATGTTGTAAAATTTACTTCTTAAATGATCGAAGTTGATTGAGCTCGGGGTAAGATACAGGAAGACGTTACAAATAAGTTCAATGCATCCCTTTAGCTAATCTCAAAAACTACTCAATGGATTTTCATTTGTTTTTGTCTTTAGTACAAAGTACCCAAAAGAGGCCACTCAAATATTCTTCTACATCATCATCTTGTGCGGATACAATTTACGGATACCCTAACATAAACGGTTCAGAAGTTATAAGCCCATGACCGACTGACCGACAGGCGGACAGACTGTGATGAATACATAAAAGTTCAATTTTTTCCTCTCAGATCTTAAACCAAAACAATTACTTTTTGATTTAGAATTCGTTATTTTCCTAGCCTTTCATAGGCGGATAAGTGTTTTTTTTTTTTTTCGTCAAAGCAGTATTTATGCAAGATGTCATGCAACAACGTGTCGAATTCCTTAGAATATCAGGCTTTGTTGCAGTGAGTTACTATGCGAAGAGAGATACTGATCTGAGGCCACGAAGATCGATGTTAAGGCAGATCATTTGCAGTAAGACAGGGCAATCACTATTTCTATCCAATAATTGACGGGCACAGAAGTAAATTGCAGGGATTCACACAAGGCAGGCTCAGAACGACGTAACGTACGAACTTTCGCCGTGACGCTTAGATTCCTATGGTTTGAATTAGAAGATGCGGTGATAATGCCGGGCTAGTGTATTCCTTAGATCATATTGCACTATTGCCACACTGCCTTCAATTCACAAGTAATATAAGCAAAGCAAATATAATACATGAAGCTAAGAAACTGAAATGTTAAATTTCAATGTCGACATTCGGCAACCACAATACTATATGCTTCCAAAGACTCAGCGTCTTGCATTTTGCTAGATTCAGAAGAGTTTTCAGATTATGAATGTTACTCCCCGGGAAGAACATACTTCCTTAAAGCTTCATACTTCATCATTCAGTCATGGTGTGAAAAAAATACTGAGAAAGGCAAGCTGTTTCACATTCATGTTGCGCAGCCAAAAACGATCTTGGGGGCTCAAGCGGTTGAAATGAAGTTATAAGTCTTGCAGCGCATCCTAATGACACTTAATAGAATTTCGCTACTCAAAAATTACAATTTCACGATTTTGGTATCATATTTAACAGAAGCAGACTGTTCAAATACTAAGCAGCCAACTTAGCGCAAAAGGCTGCAAAGGTTTTCGCAAGTTCCAGAGTAGAGAATCGAATTATTGGTAACTCCCGCAAGCTTTTGCTCTATGAGAATGTATATATACAAAGCTAATCAAGGCCATCAACATTCGCAGACAATTTTTGGCGATGTTCGAGCAAAGGAATTTGGCTGCTACTAGCTTGGCTACAAACACCCGTAAGTAAACTCGGGCATGTCTACTTTGGCCAACAGTGAACAAACCCAGACCCATCGGACTTATAAAATATAAGATACGAACCCTCTCTAAGATCAAACATCCTAACCAGAGACTGTTCAATAGGAAGACACGCCCAGAGTTTTAGCATCTCTACAATAATTTCTGCAAAAGCTGTAGGGACGAGGATAAAGAAGAGACCATCATTCACTTGTTTTGCACTCGCCAACAAACGGAAGGCTACCATGAAATAAATAAATAAATAAATATTTGGCGCAACAGCTCTTTAAGTGCCAGGGCCTAACTTCTCGCAAGCACTCATATTGTGTGCGTTATATTTTTCACACGAATAGAAAGAGACCTACAGTTTAGTGCCATATCCGAAGGGCTACCATGGGTGAATAATTTTCCAGCGATCCAAAATACCTCTGCAACGTTTGCACTGCTAAAATTAACTTCTTCATACTGAGAAGTAAATGGTTCCCAAAGTAAGAGGGTAACCCAGTTACCTTACACATCGGCAGTGCATTGGACCTATCTCTGGTTTAAGTGCATCCTCATGAAAGGTTGTTTCCAATCAACCAACGAACCAAACTCAAACACGTGGCGGAGGCACCTGCGAAGATTTGCGATATGTTTTTTCCAGTTTCGGACGCATGTAAGTCAAGCCTGTTTAAGTAAAGTTTACGTCTTTTGTGGAATCCACCGATTCCAATGAGGTCTAAGCTAACAGTCATGGTAACCATAGATAAGCCAGAAGACTTCCCAAGATCAGAGACAGGAGAATTGCATTAACTGGAAATAAAAGTAAAAATAACTTCTACAGCTACTATTATCATTTTTATAATTTTTATTTAAGACTTGCGGGCGCCGTGGAGTAAGTGGTTAGTGTGTCGGATCACTACTCGTGAGGTTTCAAGTTCGAATCCCAGAAAACACAAAAAAAAAGTTTTTCACGGTCCCACCTCTCGCGAACGTCTGACAAATATCCGAGTGTATTGTTGTCACAAAAAAGCTTCTCAAATCGCCGTTCGGACACGGCACTGAACTGTAGGTCCCTTCCATTCGTGTGAAAAATATAACGCACACAACATGAGTGGTTGCAAGAAGCTAGGCCCAGGCACTTAAAGAGCTGTTGCGCCAAATATTTATTTTTTATTTTATTTTTATTTAAGATAATATTTTTGTATATTTATTTGTATTTGTATTTATTTATTTACTTTTCTATGTCTGTCTTTTTATTTATACTTCGAATGGAACTCAATATATTGGATGGTTCCACCATCAGAACATCCTTTCATCCCCTCGAATGCCTCGTCCTATGAAGTTCATAATCTAAAATAATTGCTCCTTAGTACACACATTCATCCAGAAGACCCAGAATCCCATTTCATCTAAGCAATCATTATCATCATCATCATCTTCTCACCTATTATTGCCCGTCTAATGATCAAAATTAATTTCTGTTGTCTTGCCCTGCTCCTTAGAATCGGTGGGGTAGACTATAAGACAAATTATCAAATCGACAAAGGTTAGATGAGTGGCTAATACTTATTTCGTTTTCTCTTTCTAGCCTTCTCTTCTGAGAAAAGTAAATCCCCATGGCATGTTCAATAAATCCACAGGATATCCAATATTTCTGTGAACAACACACAAAAGGGATACAATGGACAAGGAACTACAACATTGGTGGTACGAGTATATCCACCCCCTGGCGCTTCTTAAGACAATGGCTCCTGGTAGTTTTATGTTTTGTGGCAAAAAGGAAAACCAATTTTCAGGATTAATATGGCAATCACGCAACGAGTGTATAGATTCTTCGGCAGGTGAACATTTTCACATGGGGGTGACTCTACTAAGATAGGGACTGTGGTATGTTTTTATTCATATTGGTGCTGCAAAAATTAGGGTTATATGCATAAATGATTGATGCAGTATCTTCGCCGCAAAAGTGTTTGAAACTCTATTTATAGCGGAGCAAGATAACTGCGGCCTTGATCGTGGCCATACGTACTCGTAGACGAATTCTTAGAAGCGAGGTATTAATAGATTAGCACGGAATATTTTGTGATCTAGGTCGGCGCTATAAAAACATAATTCCGCCTGTAAAACAAAGACATGTGTGTACAAATGAGTCATGGTGCGTACGTCAACAACGTTGACTATAGCACTGCAAGGACGAACTTCACGGAATTCATCATAAACGCTAGCTCGTGCTAGCGCTTTCGGATTTTGCAAATCAGTAATTAATAGTAGCATTAGATGGTACTTCATCATCAAAAGCAAAACCAAGTCGATCTGTGCATTATTGTTGGGAGCGGAACGCTTGACCGCAAACCAAAATCTCTAATAACGAAATTTCGCATTTTTTGAAGTAAATTCCGAATAACAAAAACTCGCATTTGAATTTCTCGCATTATCAAAATCCCGCTCAGAAAGATAGAAATCTCACAAATTCATATGAATCTCGCATTATCAAAAGTTAAGAGTTATTTCATAGTGAAATTTTCCATTTACAAGTAACATATAAGGTTTTGAAAACGAATGCGTACGAGTAAATGAAAATAGACTTTAGCTCCAGGCGCCTCACTGTCAAATGTGGTGGTAATACAAGAGCTGATCAAAAATACTTTTTAGAAATGTTGCAAATTGCATATGTTTTTGGGCTTATTTTTTAGCAAAGAAGTCTTACTTTAATATACACTTAGTTTTTATGTATTTAGTACACAGAATATGGAGTAAATTACGCAAGATACCGACATTATCCAAATTCTGTAAATTTTGACTGCCAAATTATGTACTTTCAGAGTTATATTTTGAGTATTAGTTCAAAAAACAAGTCCTATTGTATGATACATATGATATTTAGAAAAGATTTTTTTTTTGTATATTTACAAATACAAATATTTGGCGCAACAGCTCTTTAAAGTGCCAGGGCCTAGCTTCTCGCAACCACTCATGTTGTGTGCGTTATATTTTTCACACGAATGGAAGGGACCTACAGTTTAATGCCGAATCCGAACGGCGATTTGAGAAGCTTTTTCGTGACAACAATACTCTCGGATGTTTGTCAGACGCTCGCGAGAGGTGGGACCGTGAAAAAACTTGTTGGTATCTTCTGGGATTCGAACTTGAAACCTCATGCGTAGTGATCCGACAGACTAACCACTTACGCCACGGCGTAACAAACAGTTATTAATATTATATTTCAGGATAAAATATTGCTGATATAATTTTTATCATAAAATGCACAAGAACAATTTTTTCTTTTTCAAGTTCGACGAGATTTTTGACAGTTCGCTAAGCCTGCCTATGCTCTACATTTTATTTCATTTCGTGCACAAGGTATCTAACTAATATACATATATATAAGAATCAGCTGTAGTTATTTCCTCCTTTTGAAGTTATGAAGTATCTTGTGGTAAATTGTCACGAAAATGCATTTAAAAAAAGTGGCAACTAAATACACATACTCGTATTGGGCAAAGTTTCCTTACATGCATTTAAAATGAATATAGCAACTACTTATATTTATTTAAAGTAAAATTCCGAAAATAAAAAAAAATAAAAAAATAGAAAATACAATATAAACAAAAAAAAAAAAATAGAAAAAAGCTTTGTACTATGTCTATGCAAAGTTAAAAAAATTAATTTTAAAAATGAAAACGTTATCGATTTTTGATCAGCAAATGTCCCATAATATATTCCATAGTGCGCCTGTCTGACAGTTGTTGACATACCTTTAGCGGAGCGACGAAGTCGCGTAAGCGTCTAAATCACCCCAGAAAATGGAGTTTATTAAATTAATTGCGCGAAGTGCGCCACTCACCTGCTGTTAGCCTCACCTATATATGTTTATACTTAAATCTTTAGCTTTGATTCCAGGCCCTGGTATACAGTTCTTGATATACCCTTAGCGCAGCGGCAAAGTCGTGTGAGCGGCAAAACCACCCTGGAAAGTGGAGTTTATTAAATAGACAGCACGAAGTGCGCCACTTATCCACTGTTGGCCTCATCTATATATGTATATATTTAAAAGATTTAGCTTTAATTCCAGGCGCCTGCTGGACAGTTGTTGACATACCCTTAGCGGAGCGACGAAGTCGCGTTTAGGCTTGTTAAATTGATCGCACGAAGGGCGCCACCTCCCTACAGTTGGCCTCACCTATATATATATTTTATATATATTTAAAAACTTTAGCTCAGCCGCCTGCCAGACACGCCGTCGCGGCGCCCTGAGCATCTGCATGTGAGGCCGACGAATAACACATAGTGTGAAATCCATAAAATAATCATTTTTGTATCGACCAAAACTAAAAATATATAATATTACGACATCTTTCAATCATATTCCTTAAAATCATACTAATTTTTGAGTGTTTTTTTCGCAATCCATTTCCCAGCAGATGTTTTTAAGGGGCGATCTTGAGCTTGAGGTCTCTTCAAATATTTGGCAGCCTTCTAAAGGGAGTAGTCTGTGACTTTGTTAGCTGTTAAGTTACAAAGGTATTTATTTAGAGAGCTATTTTTAAATTCACCGATACATTTTTTATGTCTGTTATTAAGTCTATTAAATATAGTTTAGTCGCCAGGATGTCTTGTCATTTGCCACTTCCTGTGAGCTCTTCTCTTTTCTAATATTAGTTTCCTAGTTTCTATGGGATATTCTACCGATGTTGGTTTTTTTTTTGTTGATAAGTCGCTGTACTATCTTCTGCTGCCTGTTGAATATCGACAATGAATTGCTCCACTTCAATGTCAATATGGTTTGTTGTAACCAATGGAGATCTAATAAATCCTTCGAGTAGTTCTTTAAATTAACACCAGTTCGTTCTTTTGTTGGTAAGCCTTACGTTTTTTACCTGTTCTATTGGCATGCCCTTGACCGTTAGGATTACGGGTGTATGATCCGACAACAGATCATCACTGCTTTGAACTTTAAGTTATTTTCTATTGATTCCCTTGGTTATAAAGAAGTCAATAAGATCTGGTATTTTCGCTGGAGCAGATGGCCAATTAGTAGGCGAATCAGTCGAAATAAAATCGCAGTTAAAATTTCGCCCTACTTTGAAAAGCTTCCTGCCTTTGGTCGTTATTAATCTTGACCCCCAGCAGGTGTGTTTTACATTGAAGTCACCTCTAATGATAAAGTTGTTGCCTAGAATTTGAAAAAAGGTCAATAAGATCTCCCGCTGTAGGCGAATGCTTGGGTGGGCAGTATATGTCAGCTATTTCAATTTCCTTGCTTTTAGTCAATATGTTTATTGTAGCTACTTACAAGGTTTGTTTTGCTATTTTTGGCAATTCGTAAGGTTCCGAAATACTTCTTACAATTAAAGTACTGCCTCCCCTGGCACTGTCAGCTGGAAAGGGAGAGTGGTAACAGAGGTACCCAGGAATTTCAATCTTTCTTCCCTTTTTTAAGTGAGTTTCAGAAATCAGGCAAACATCAATATCTCCATTACATAGAAATACGTACCTGAAATTCAGAGATACTCGTATGTTGGAGTAAAAGTTTGCATTCCAGGTTGTGACTTTCAGATTTTTAATGATTTATTATTTTGTTGGTTTTTTCCTGTGGACACTTCTTTGTATAGTAGCTTAATTACACGTATGCCATCTTGAGTATCTAGCCGTGCAGGGTCGGGTTAAAAATATCACTGCAGCGCCCCCCAACAACTAGCGCTTGTCGTAAAAGGCGACTAAGGGGACAAATCAGATCTTGGCAATATAACACCCAAGTGAGCCTAGCGACACATATACTACCTTAAAAACCCTCCCACAAGTGTGCATGTGAGTCCGTGGGTTGACACGACTGGAGATCACCGGTGCCAAAAAAGAAAGATCAAACAATACTAAAACAGGAGCATGCACGTGTCAAACAAAAAAACACCGTCGCAATATGGTAATATTGCAAAACTGTATCATTATGGTAATACTTGCTAAGAGGTAAGGAACTACCCCGCCAGGCATCACCACTGCTGTGCATGGTGCTGATCCTGGATCGAACAGAAATGTTCGGGTCAGAGCTATACAGATTCCAGGGGCTAGCAAAATAATGAAACAGTTTCGACGAAATTTGAGGGTCGCGAGTTGGAACGTTGGAAGCATGACCGGTCGAAGTTACGACCTGGAAGAAATGATGAATAGAAGGCGGGTGGATATCTTGTATGTCCAAGAGACGAAATGGAAATACACCGGAAATCGGGCGCGTTTCTTGGACGTTAGGACAAAAGATTACGAGATGTTCTACTACGGAATGGAAAAGGTTAGGAACGTAATCGGTACCATCCTTGCGGCAGAGCTACTTGGTAACGTCTTGAGCATTTCGAAGTCCAGCGACCGTTTGATGTTTCTCAAACTAGTAATACAAGGAGAGGTGTGGAATATTGTCAGTGCATATGCTCCCCAAAATGGGTGCAACCAGATAGATAAAGGTACATTTTGGCTAGATTTCCACAATCTCCTTAAGAACATCCCAAAGGAAGAGTTTCTGTTTGTTGGAGGAAATTTGAATGGACATGTCGGGAAATCAAACGAAGACTATGAAGACTGCCATGGAGGACTAGGATATGGCACCAGGAACCTTCCTGGTGAAGACATCCTAAGCATGTGCAAATCACATGGTCTTATAGTGTTAAATATCGTGTTCATCAAACAAAGCCGACACCTGATGACTTACAGCAGTGGTTAAGATGAAACTCAGATTGACTACCATTTGATAGCCAGTTTCATGAAGCCTCGGGTAAAAGATTGCAAAGTGATCCCTGCTGATCTCCTGATCTCCTGCTAACAGAATTTTTTGTGAAAACACCGAAGAAAAGCAAACGAACAAGGGTCTCTGAGAAAATCAAGTGGTACAATCTGGGCAAAGAAAAAGGCGAGGCTTTTGTTTTCGTAATGAATAATTACCTCTCTCACACCATCAACGGAGCTGAGGATGAAGAGTGCAGAGCAGAAAATATGTGGGATTCCCTACAGCGAACTTGTTTAAAGAAGGCCAAATCACTACTAGGAGCTTCAAAAGGCCACCATCAACACGCCAAAGAAACATGGTGGTGGAGTGATGAAGCTAAGAAAGTGATAAATGAGAAGAAAGCGGCTTTCAAAGCTTGGTCAAAGTGCCCCTCTAATAATAATGACGAAAAAATTCGCCTCGAAATGGAATACAGATGTTGCAAGAAAAAAGCGAAGAAGAAGTGCGCCGAGCTTCAAGCAAAGAGTGCGGAGGGCCTGTATCGGGAGCTGGAGAAAATATCTTCCCCGGTTGTTGATGCAAACCAGGCTATCCAGGAGCTGCGAAGACACAATATGAACAAGAGCGCAACCATCTTCAAAATAGCCGCCCAAAGAAGGAGGAATGCTCAGGAGATTCGTTCGCCAAAGTTCATTAACAATGCACATGGCCAGCTTCTTGTGGATGACGACAAAATTCTGCAGAGGTGGCGGCAGTATTGTGAACAACTTTTAAATGAACAGTTTCCCCAGCTATACTTTCCAAGAGCCACCACTAACTGTGAAGAAATACCCGACATTACAGTCAAAGAAATTAGTGAGGCGGTCGAATACTACAAAAAACGAAAAGCAGTTGGGCCAGGCGAGATGCCCTCTGAGTTCTGGAAAAAGATGGGAGACATCGGGTTCAGATGGCTCAGGATTCTCATCTCCAAATTTGTGAGAGGTGACCCAATGCCGAATCAATGGAGTGAAAGTTACCTTCTCCCTGTATACAAAGGGAAGGGTGATACGCGAAACTGTGATAACTACCGTTCGATCAAGCTGATGTCACACACCATGAAGATCGTTGAGCGGGTATTAGGTGGCCGACTGCGAAAAATAATACGGCTATCTGATTATCAGTGCAGGTTTGTCTCGGGTAAATCAACCACAGATGCAATCCAAAGTATATGGATCATAATGGAAAAACATCGTGATTCCTTAAGGGATTTGCATATTGTATTGGTGGACTTTGAAAAGCCATTCGACAGACAACCACGAGATCTAATATGGATGGCGCTAAGACATCGAGGGGTTCCAAGAACCTATGTACAGATGATCATGGACATGTACGAAGGAGCAAAGACAAGAGTAAGATGCCCCGCTGGAGTAGCCGAAGAGTTCCCAATCAAAGTCGGGGTGCACCAGGGAAGCATCTTAAGTCCTTTGCTCTTTATTGCTTGAAGGATGGACCATAAGGTACATCAGTTATTCTTTGCTGACGATGGAGCCATCATAAGTAAGGAACCTACATCCCTGCAACGAGCACTTGATGTGTGGGTGGACGCTCTACAGGGAAATGGGTATTGCATTAGTTCAAAAAAGACAGAGTACTTGTGTTGCCGCCTCTCTGATCCACTTAGGCCTATTCCAGACATTTATTTGAATGGAACAGTGCTTCCCAAGTGCGAAAAGTTTAAATATCTGGGATCTATGATCAATAGCAAAGCAACTTGTGATGACGACATCAATCATCGCGTAAGCGTAGGGTGGATGAAGTGGCGAGAAAATTCCGCTATCTTCTGTGACAGAAAAATGCCACCTAAGTTGAAAGGAAGGCTCTACACCGCAGTTGTGCGTCCAGCGCTCACATACGGTTCACAATGTTGGGCGATGTACAAAAGGTATGAGAGTAAATTAACGGCAGCTGAGATAAAGATACTTCGCATGACAGCATTAGTGACAAAGCTTGATCGAATAAGAAGTTCGAAGATCCGTGGAAGCTTTCACATCAAGGAAACCATCGTACAAAAATTAGAGCGCGACCGGCTCAGCTGGTATTGCCACGTTCAAAGAAGAGATCATTTGAACCCTGTTGAAAAGGCAATATCAATGCACGTTCCAAAAACATCACGATGTAGGAAAGGCAGGCCTATAAGCGTCTAGATCACACAAATGCGACACTCAGCGGCATTTCATTGGCCACACTAACCGAGTAATCCAAAATCGGCGGGCCTGCCGATATTTTCTGAGGTCAAATAGGCGAACCCCACAGGCGGATCAGTAGAAATGCGGTGAAGCGGGAGGGTTGTGATCCCTTGTTCTCGGATCATAACCTCGCTGATAAAAGGAAGAAGAAGATGCTATCTTGAGTATCCAATCTTTGAATAATAGTAAAAACATTTTCTTTTACTAATATATCTTCTTCTTTACGTGTATTTTTCACCATTTGGGAATACGATTTGTTATTCACAATCGGTGTGTTTGCTTTAACAGCAATTGGTATTATGTCTACTTTATTTTTTTTCGATATTTACTTGCACCATTTTGACTTTTTTCGTAAAAACTTGGGTGATGTGAGTGAAGAGCAGGGCGAACAGTTTTATCAGGACATAAAAGAAATGGAGAAACGATACCAGGGATGGTGGAATATCAACATGATGGGTGATTACTGTTGGTTACTTCACAGAGAAGTAATAATTTAGAAGTGTGCATTGAGAATAAAATCCTAATATATAATCAGGTACCAAAACCTATTTGAACATATGGTATCCAATTATGGGGTTGTACAAAGAAAACAAATGTACAAATAATACAAACATTTCAAAACAAAGTCCTTTGCGAATAGTAAATGCCCCATGGTGTATTAGAAATAATGACTTGCTTCGTAATTTGCAGATCATGTGACGGAAGTAAGTAAAAAGTACGCAATCCGTCAAAACGAGTGTCTGCAGATGCATATTAATAATGATATAGAAAATGTCCTAAATGTAAGATATAATATTCCTAGATTAAGAAGGACTAAACCTCACGAACTTATAATCTGACAATTATGAGAACCCGTACTTAATTTATAATACCCTCTCAAACGCAACTGAACGTTTGAAATTAAAATCATTTGTCCATCCATCTCTGATTGGTCATGAATCCTTACTTACTTAGGTGGCGCTACAGTTCGGGATGAACTTGGGCTTCAACTCCAAGTTGGTTGAGGTCTCCTGGAACTTCGGGTTAGATACGAAGACTCTGCGGGCCGGAGTGTTGATGTCTATTTGCTCTACATGCCTTAGCCATCTCAAATGTCCAATACGCAATTTTTGACTAGGTCGATGTCGCTATACAGCTCGTATAGTTCTTCAGTGAATCCTCTTCTCCAAAACTCGTTATCGCAAACGGGACCGAATATCTTGCGAAGAATTTTTCTCTCGAAACAAGCAAGGATACCTTCATCGGCTTTCAATAAAATCCATGTTTTAGCGCCGTAAAGCAGAACTGGGATGATCAGGGTCTTATAAGTCTCTTTAGTTCTTCGAGATAGAGCTTTACTGTTAAATTTCCTTATTAGCAAAAAAAAAAAAATAACAGCGATTGGCAGGAGTTATTCTTTACTTGATTTCTGCGCTGGTGTTGTTTTCAGAATTTATACCTGAGCCAAGGTAGACAAAGTCCCTTACTACCTCGAAGTTATAGCTGCACACTGCGGTGTTCTGTCCAATTCGAAGGTGTTGATTGTCCATTCTTATTGACAACATATACTTGGTTTCGCCCTCGCTTATCGCTAAAGACATATTGGCCACTTCCACTTCAATGCTTGCAAACGCACTATCGGCGTCTCCTTTCTTGCGAATCTGGCAAACTATACTGAAATTCCTTAGGGCATACACTCGTCTGAACAAATCTTAAAGATGAGTTGGTGTACCCTCATGTCCTCTCATTTCTTTGTATGATGGTTTACGTCAGTGGTATTTTGACAGAGATGAGAAGATATTCACGAAATTTGTGTGGCACACCAATCAAGGACACAAACGAATTGCGACAATCTTCACATGTTATAATAAGTCGGTGTTCCTAACACAAAGTTAATTTTCCAATCGTATCAATGGCTAACTCTCTGGGTACTTCAGCATCGTAAAAATTCTAAAACAAGGCGACAGCTTTATCAGCAACAAGATAGACAAGCAGAAAGAAGATAGGCATGTGGAGAATGAACCCGGTATATACAGTATACTCGTAAAAGTGTTACTATATGTAGGCGATATTGCAGTAATATAAGACACCTCGTCCCAGCTCTAACAAGCGGTATGAGAATGGTACGAAGAGCTGAGGGAATAAGAAAAGTAAATATGAACACTGAAAATTACTGGTGAAAGTTGACACCTATGTATGAATATTTGGGAACAATTTTCCGAAGCTATGGGGAAATAGAACAGGAAGTGTTAACCAAGAAAACAATTTCCACCTGCTATCAAATAAGCAATACTATCGCGGAAAAAAGAGAAATTACTATGAATATATAAATTGCAGTAGTTGTACTAGTTTCTACCTATGGAATAGAATGTCTACCGTGACAAGAAAAGCACTTCACTAAATTTCAACCCTTTCGGAATGAAATATCTCAAAAGAATTGTCAGCAAGACTCGTAGAAATAGAATTCGTAATGAGAGAATACGAGCAGACGTTGAGCAAGAGTAGACAATGAGTAACATGATAGAGGCGAAGGAACTGAGGTGGTTTGGACTCCTTCAAATAATGGAGGACACAAGGAAACCCAAGTAAGCAATGGAAGCCTGAGTTGCGGGGAGAGGCAGGCTGAGAAGTGAGTAGGAAAACAGGATCGAAAAAATTGCTACGAGCTTCCTGTCAATGGTCTCGCGAACCATTACGGGGGTCAAGGGGTGAGCGCGCTGTGCACCGATAGGGGCATAGATGGGCTCTCTGAATTTCGACAACGGCATCGACTTAGGATAGGCACATGGAACGTCTCATCGCTCACAGGGAAGGACCTTGAGCTTGTTGGGGAGGCTGTTAAAAGTCGACTAGATATAGTTGGCGTCTCTTCAACAAAGCAGAGAGCCTCTAAAACTGTGGACCTCTCGGGTGGGTGGAAGCTCTTCCTGTCAGGAGTCGCACCCTCAATGTCTGCTCGGGCGGGAGTGGGGATACTCATAAGTCCCAGGTTGGCAGACAGAGTATTGGAGTGGATACCATTAGGAGGGAGAGTTGCGATCTTAAAGCTCAAGCTTGAAAGATCAACTCTGGCATTGGTGCAGGTGCATGCACCGAACCTTCAGTCAGAGTACGCAGCTTTCTTAGATGAAGTTGATGTTGCCCTTGAAAAGGTTGGAGATATGGATTCTTTTGTCCTGATGGGTGACTTCAATGCTCATGTGGGTGTAGATGTTATGACATGGGGGAGTGTGATTGGGAGGAACGGTGATCCTGATCAAAACGCGAATGGAGAGAGGTTGTTGGATTTTTGTTGTGAAAATGGCTTATCCATCATGAACACTATCTTTCCGCACAATGACATTCACACGTGGTACCGTCAGAGTCTTCAGCAGAAGTCGCTGATCGATTTCTTTGTGGTACCATCGTGTCTGAAGAGAATGGTTTGTGATGTTCGCGTATTGAGAGGGGCCGAACTGTCAACTGATCATCACTTAGTGCTGTGCAAATTGTATCTTAGCGAGAGAGTGCCTCCCCTACCAAAGCGTAAACCAAGGATGGTTACACGCATACGATGGGAGAGGTTACAGGACGATGAGATGCGGGAGACATTTGCGCGGCAAATATCTGAGAGGTTTGAACGAATTCCAACGGTTCCATCAAATGTAGAGGAAGAATGGCAACTGTTTTCAACAGCGGTTATTGCCTCTGCGGGAGATGTTTGTGGAGTGAAGCAGATTGGTGTGGCGGCTGGTGGTGAGAAAAGAACTGCTTGGTTTAAAACGCCCGGAGTTCAAGAAGCCATCAGAGAGAAGAAGAGAGCCTTTAAGGTGTGGATTCACTTGGGGAACTCCGATTCTCGAAATCGGTACACTGAGGCGCGAAGAACTTGCAAATTAGCTGTGAAAACAGCGAAAGAACAGTCTTGGAAGGAGTTTGGCGAGAAATTGGAACGTGACCACAGATCTGCAAATAAGATGTTCTGGCAGACCGTCCGCCGACTCAGAGGAAAAAAGTTGAATATCGTTGAAGGAGTCAAATCCAAAGACGGTAGACTTCTTTCCAATGAGGAGGACATCTTACGCAGATGGAGCGAGCACTTTTCAGAATTGCTCAATCCCGAACAGGGCACCGAAGAGGACAGGCCTTTGGTCGAGAGTTGGGCGGAAAGTAGTCTTACGGTAGAGGAAGTAACTTTGGCGATCAAAGCGTTAAAAGTTGGCAAATCTGCTGGTGTGGATGAAATTCGGCCAGAAATGTTCAAGGCTTTAGGTAAAGAGGGAGTTCAATGGCTCTCGCGTGTCATTAAAGTGGCCTGGGAATGCGGTGAAACACCTAGTGATTGGCAAATGGGGGTGATAGTTCCTCTTTTTAAAAGAGGGGACAAAAGAGATTGCGCCAACTATAGGGGTATATATCTTTTAAGTCTCCCTGGAAAAGTCTTCGCTAAGGTGCTAGAAACGCGTTCCAGAGCTGTGGTTGAGGACAGTTTGGGGCATGAGCAGTGCGGTTTTCGTCCCGGTAGAAGCACAACCAGACAGTTGTTCACTCTCAAAATGGTTCTTGAGAAGGCCTGGGAATATGCCAAACTTGTCTGCACTTGTTTTGTGGATTTGGAAAAAGCATATGATAGGGTTCCTCGAGGCAAACTCTGGAGTGTTCTGCAGGAGTATGGGATTGATGGTTCCCTGTTAAGGGCGATTCAGTCTTTATATACAAACTGTAGAAGCTGTGTTCGGATAAACGGTGTTAAATCAATACCTTTCACTGTGGACGTTGAACTCCACCAGGGGTGCGTTTTGTCACCTCTCCTCTTCATTGTATATATGGATTGAATGTTACAGCGCAGCCGTGGCGGGGAATGTTTCAAAGTGGGAGACCTAAGGATTAGTCATCTGCTCTTTGCGGATGATTTGGTCATCCTTGGGTCCTCTCAAACCGAACTTCAGCGCGCACTCGAAAGGTTTGTAGCCGTTTGTGATGATGCTGGAATGAAGATCAACGTGAACAAATCGGAAGTAATGGTCGTTTCCAAAAAACCCATTCGGTACACTCTGCATGTTAGTAGAGTCCCACTGAAGCAGGTGGAGAAGTTTAAGTACCTCGGGGTTTTATTCACGAGTGATGGGAGGAGCAATGCCGATTTATCCTGTAGAATTGGTTGGTTATTATTGGAATTGGTTGGCTGGATCAATTTTGAGAGAGCTTGGCCAATCTGTTGTAAGGAAGGCCGAACTTAGTGTTCAAGCTAAGCTATCGGTTTTTAACTCTGTGTATGTTCCAACTCTCACCTATGGTCATAAAATTTGGGTAGTGACCGAAAGAATAAGATCGCGGATACAAGCTGCCGAAATGAGGTTCCTTCGCGGTGTTGTTGGAATAACTCGTAGGGATCGAGTGCGCAACACCAGAGTACGCGAGGCGCTCAACGTTGAGCAGCTACTTCTCCGAACGGAACGATCTATGCTTCGATGGTTTGGTCACGTAGTGCGTATGCCCCCAGACCTGCTTCCAAGACGCGCCATGGTTGCCGTGCCATTAGGTAGGCGACTTCGCGGAAGGCCTAGAAATAGATGGTTGGATCAAGTCCGACATCTCTCCTGGAGCCGCTTAGGGATTCCTCCTGATGAATTGGAGTCAATGGCGGATGACCGAGAAGGATGGAGAGTCCACCTAAGCATCCTACCCCCGCGATCCTCATGAAGGATTAGCGGGCCATTGAAAATGAATGAATGAATGAAAAGGAAATGATCAACGAGGAAATTATAATATACGCCAGATGAATGTATCAATGTTTTCAGACATGAGTGATAAACTAACTGTAACATACGTTTTTTGCACAGTATTATTGGCTTAATATCGACGTTGTGCTTTATAGTTATAAATAGTATTTTACTCACACTTCACCTGTCAACTCGTTAAAAATGTTATGAAATACAAATTGCTTGACTATACGTATTACTAGTCCATTGTCTTTATTTTTACACAATACGCCAAAGAAATAAAAGCTGTCCGGGTACTAACTGGGTTCTAGTGTAAAACCTTCTCTATTTAGCACTTTTTTGCACTTTTCGTGCAAATAATCCCAGATTCTGCCATCAATGCCTCACTGTCGAATGCATCCAAACAACCCCAAACAAATTAGACTGTCCCACATACTCGTACATCATAATGCGCATCCAAATGAAAATGCTATAATCAAAGCATAGTGAGATGTTAATCGATTATTGAGAATCAAAATAGCAATTTGCTTTATCCCATACCAGCCCTGGCCAGCTTGCATTTTGATTGGAAATTAATAAAACCTCAAAATCATCCGCCAGTAAGTGAATTTGTAGCATCAGAAGTGAGTTGAAATTATGAGGTGTGAGCTGACCCAAAACAAGCTCGCCGGAAGGGATGTTATCATGCAGTGGTATGGTGTGAGCAGTTGTGTGGCTAATAACGTACTCGTACGTGGAAAACATTAAAGCGATACATTGCGTTTGGATAAATTAATAGCAGATTGATTCTGCTGATGTCACTGATGAGTGGTTGCTCATAGTCCGAGAATGATGCGTGTTTAGGTAATTAACGTTCGATTGTTTTTAACGTGTTGCGCATTATTAGAAAGGGGAAATTAGTTTACATTTGAACAACTTAAGTGGAATGTATGAGTCTATAAAATACGAGGGGCATAGAATGTTCCGGAAAACCGACGTACACAGGAAGATTCGGAAAAATTAGGGCTTTCTTAACAAAATAACAAAAAAAAAAAAAAAAAAACAGATTTCAAAGAAACTAAAACATCAAAGAAATACATTTGAGAAGAAAATGTTCAATTCACAACTCCGTGCCCACTTAATAGGGTATATTTCAATTAAGACAGGGGGTGCGAAGAATAGACAAGCCCCTCGCGCTGCTTGTTCGATCAAGCAGGAAAGCCTGCAGTGTTATGCGAAAGCTAGGAGGGGCCAACTGAGCTGCGTCCGACGAGGAACATACGATTTCTTCAATTGTTAAATCACCATCAGAACTCTTCTGGTTTCTTAGTTCGATAAGGAGATTCATGAAATCATTTCTCTGTATATTGTTGGCCTCCCTCACGGCAAGCGTTTCTCTAACAACCCTCATGTAGAAATTTGCTACATGCGGGTACAAAAATCTTAAGCGCATCTTAGCCGCCACCAACGGTGGCTGTTACAACGGATTCCAAAGGCACAAGTTCCAATGACATCAGTGGTGAGTCTTACTAAAAACCCATGCATCTCCACAATGTCTCATTTGTCCAATTGAGACCTCATAGCAGCTTCCAATTCGGTGGCTACTCCCATTACAGTTGGAAACATAAATTTTTATTCATCTTACCAGATGTGAAGGTTGGCGTAAGCTTCGATCTTATTATCCTCTACTTGTTGCAGTAAAACTAATGAGATTGCATGAGAGAGGATCATGCGCTGCGTTGGACAGACTTAAACGATTAGTGAAGATGGGAAAATCCTTAATAAGAATTTATTTGATTAGATCTAAGTCAAGAACGACTACTGCTGGTTTAATGAAGAGATATAGTCCAGCAATTGGTGATGTGTGTGCATCATGTAGCTTTTGAGCAATGGATTTGAGGTTTCCCAGTAGGCAGACAGGCGCGACATGTTGCACATTCCTTTGCTTCCAATATGAATTTCTTCGCCGCAGGAAGAGGATTAGAGTCGAAACTAACGCGAAAAGAAGGTAGTTTAAGTAATTCATTACTAAATGTGAATCACTCTAAGAGTTGGGATCCGAATGGAGGCTGCTTTTATATTCAGAACGGTTTCCATCGTAAATCGCTTATGGTGTGCGGACACGCGAGATAATGTAAAAAGAAGAGTAAGTTCGCAATCCGATTAGATACAATCTTCTTCTTCTTCTTCTTCTTCCTTTTATCAGCGAGGCCATGATCCGAAAACAAGGGATCACAACCCTCCCACTTCACCGCATTTCTACTGATCCGCATGTGGGGTTCGCCTATTTGACCTCAGAAAATATCGGCAGGCCTGCCGATTTTGGATCACTCGGTTACTGAGGCCAATGAAATGCCGATGTCGTCGTATTTGTCTGATCCAGGCGTTTATAGGCCTGCCTTTCCTACATCGCGATGTCTTTGGAACGTGCATTGATATTGCCTTTTTAACAGGGTTCAAATGATCTCTTCTTTGAACGTGGCAATACCAACTGAGCCGGTCACGCTCTATTTTTTGTACGATGGTTTCCTTGATGTGAAAGCTTCCATGGATCTTCGAACTTCTTATTCGATCAAGCTTTGTCACTCCTGCTGTCATGCGAAGCATCTTCATCTCAGCTGCCGTTAATTTACTCTCATACTTTTTGTACATCGTCCAACATTGTGAACCGTATGTGAGCGCTGGACGTACAACTGCGGTGTAGAGCCTTCCTTTCAACTTAGGGGGCATTTTTCTGTCACAGAAGATAGCGGAATTTTCTCGCCACTTCATCCACCCTACGCTTACACGATGATTGATGTCGTCATCACAAGTTGCTTTGCTATTGATCATAGATCCCAGATATTTAAACTTTTCGCACTTGGGAAGCACTGTTCCATTCAAATAAATGTCTGGAATAGGCCTGAGTGGATCAGAGAACGGGCAGCACAAGTACTCTGTCTTTTTTGAACTAATGCGATACCCATTTCCCTCCAAAACGTCCACCCACACATCAAGTGCTCGTTGCAGGGATGTAGGATCCTCACTTATGATGGCTCCATCGTCAGCAAAGAATAACTGATGTACCTTGGGGTCCATCACTTTACCTTCAAGCAGATAATCAAGGACTGTAATAAAGAGCAAAGGACTTAAAACGCTTCCCTGGTGTACCCCGACTTTGATTGGGAACTCTTCGGTTACTCCAGCGGGGCATCTTACTTTTGTCTTTGCTCCTTCGTACATGTCCATAATCATTTGTACATAGGTTTCTGGAACCCCTCGATGTCTTAGCGCCACCCATATCAGATCTCGTGGTTGTCTGTCGAATGCCTTTTCAAAGTCAACCAATACAATATGCAAATCCCTTAAGGAATCACGATGTTTTTCCATTATGATCCTTATACTTTGGATTGCATCTGTGGTTGATTTACCCGAGACAAACCCGCACTGATCATCAGATAGCCGTATTATTTTTCGCAGTCGGCCACCTAATACCCGCTCAACGATCTTCATGGTGTGTGACATCAGCTTGATCGAACGGTAGTTATCACAGTTTCGCGTATCACCCTTCCCTTTATATACAGGGAGAAGGTAACTTTCCCTCCATTCATTCGGCATTGGATCACCTCTCACGAATTTGGAGATGAGAATTCTGAGCCATCTGAACCCGATATCTCCCATCTTTTTCCAGAACTCAGAGGGTATTTCGTCTGGCCCAATCGCTTTTCGTTTTTTGGAGTATTTGACCGCTTCACTAACTTCTTCGACTGTAATGTCGGGTATTTCTTCACAGTTAGGGGTGGCTCTTGGAAAGTATAGCCGGGGAAACTGTTCATTTAAAAGCTCTTCACAATACTGCCGCCACCTCTGCAGAATTTTGTCGTCATCCACAAGAAGCTGGCCATGAGCATTGCTAATGAACTTTGGCGAACGAATCTCCTGAGCATTCTTCCTTCTTTGGGCGGCTATTTTGAAGATAGTGGCACTCTTGTTCATATTGTGTCTTCGCAGCTCCTGGATAGCCTGGTTTGCATCAGCAACCGGGGAAAATATTTTCTCCAGCTCCCGATACAGGCCCTCCGTACTCTCTGCTTGAAGCTGAGCGCACTTCTTCTTCGCTTTTTTCTTGCAGCATCTGTATTCCATTTCGAGGCGAGCTTTTTCGTCACTATTATTAGAGGGGCACTTTGACCAAGCTTTGAAAGCCGCTTTCCTCTCATTTATCACTTTCTTAGCTTCATCACTCCACCGCCATGTTTCTTTGGCGTGTTGATGGTGGCCTTTTGAAGCTCCTAGCAGTGATTTGGCCTTCTTTAAGCAAGTTTGCTGTAGGGAATCCCATATATTTTGTGCTCTGCACTCTTCATCCTCAGCTCCGTTGATGGTGTGAGAGAGGTAATTCTTCATTACGAAAACAAAAGCCTCGCCTTTTTCTTTGTCCAGATTGTACCACTTGATTTTCTCAGAGACCATTGTTTGTTTGCTTTTCTTTGGTGTTTTCATAAAAATTTCTGTTAGCAGGAGACGGTGTTGTCGAGCGATTGCCTCTCCCAGGATCACTTTGCAATCTTTTACCCGAGGCTTCATGAAACTGCCTACCAAATGGTAGTCAATCTGAGTTTCATCTCCACCACTGCTGTAAGTGATCAGGTGTCGGCTTTGTTTGATGAACATGGTATTTAACACGATAAGACCGTGTGATTTGCACATGCTTAGGATGTCTTCACCAGGAAGGTTCCTGGTGCCATATCCTAGTCCTCCATGGCAGTCTTCATAGTCTTCGTTTGATATCCCGACATGTCCATTCAAATCTCCTCCAACAAACAGAAATTCTTCCATTGGGATGTCCTTAAGGAGATTGTGGAAATCTAGCCAAAATGCATCTTTATCTCTCTGATTGTACCCATCGTGGGGAGCATATGCACTGACAATATTCCACACCTCTCCTTGTATTACTAGTTTGAGAGACATCAAACGGTCGCTGGACTTCGAAATGCTCAAGACGTTTCCAAGTAGCTCTGCCGCAAGGATGATACCGATTCCGTTCCTAGCCTTTTCCGTTCCGTAGTAGAACATCTTGTAATCTTTTGTCCTAACGTCCAAGAAACGCGCCCGATTCCCGGTGTTTTTCCATTTCGTCTCTTGGACACACAAGATGTCCACCCGCCTTCTATTCATCATCTCTTCCAGCTCGTAACCTCGACCGGTCATGCTTCCAACGTTCCAACTCGCGACCCGTAAATTGCGTCCAAACTGTTTCATTATGTTGCTAGCCCCCGGAATCCGTATGGCTCTGACCCGAACATTTCTGCTCGGTCCAGGATCAGTACCATGCACAGCAGTGGTAGTGCCTGGCGGGGTAGTGCCTTTCCTTTTTGCAAGTATTATCATAATGATACAGTTTTGCAATACAATTTTTGCACCATATTGCGATGGTGCTTGTTGTTTGACACGTGCATGCTCCTGTTTTAGTATTGTTTGATCTTTCTTTTATGACACCGGTGATCTCCAGTCGTGTCAACCCACGGACTCGCATGCACACTTGTGGGAGGGTTTTTATGGTAGTATATGTGTCGCTAGGCTCACTTGGGTGTTATATTGCCTAGATCTGATTTGTCCCCTTAGTCGCCTTTTACGACAAGCGCTAGTTGTTGGGGGGCGCTGCAGTGATATTCTTAACCCGTCCCTGCACGGGCAATAATTCGAATAGACTCTTTGGCGGAATGTAACTAGCCATCAAAATTAGTTCAAATTCACAATCGAAGTTTATGCTAATTATTAGCTGATCAATATCTAGGTCAGAAAGAGTTGGATTTTAATTCAATTTGTCTACATGATAACGAAGACCGAATAGCAACCAACACTCCACTACCAGTTTCTTTACCAGTCAAAAGTAAGTTACGATCTTTTCTAAATACTGTGTAATTATTCGTATTAAATAATTCTGACGTTAATTGCTTATCAGTTAACCAAGTTTCAGTTAATACTATAATATCATAAAGGCATGATGAGAAGAATAAATAAATAAATTTAAGCTTAGACTTACAGCCTCCATCATTTTGATAAAATAAAAATAGATTTCTATTTCTTAGACCAGGTGAAATAGTTGTAGAGGATGATGGAGAAAGAGGAACAGCTTCGGTATTCTCACATTCAGGTATGACGTCTGAAGCAGCAACATAAGACCCATCGCATCTTTCTCGTAATACATTGGAGATTAGGTTTGCTCCAAAGGAGTGTGAACATCCCCGTTTTTTGAAGTATTCACGAATTTCTTCACCTTGACCGAGTATGGCCAGATCGATGGATTATTTATAATATCGATGAAACTATCGGCTGGCACACTAAGTTTGAAGTTAACGTGCTTTATATCTGATGCAGCAATTCCTTTCTTTATCAGTGGCTGACTAGAACCGTTTATTCGTGCAACAGCCGGAGAGCACTTGTAATTTTTCGCGGCTATGGTGGATTGCGATGCTGATGTGATTACATTAGGAGAGGGCTTAGATGAGGGTTTAATGACCTTTTCTTTCCTTTGGGAGAGAGTGCTAGTACGCACCTCTCTACTTCGATCGAGAACACTTTTATGAAGAATACTTTCTTCATAGTCAACAGAATTGTTGGCAAAAAGATGTGAAAAATCTCTTTTCAGTTCAAGAAAATTCAAATTCAATGATTCAATAAGATTATTGAGTTTATTTATGGCAGGTGCCACACTAATGGTGTTACACTTGTCACACTTGTAACAAATATTATTGTTAGATTTCATGAGAGTGAAAATAGTTTTTTTTAATTTTTTTAGATTCGAGCAGTTAAAATGAAAACCGGCACCACAAATACCACACGAAATAATATCCGCGGTTGACGGGTTGTTGCAATTAGTGCAAGATGCATTCATAATAAGAGCAGATAAAAAATATGTCTGTCACGATCGAAAGCTAAACTTAGTATGAGTCTTCAATTCACAATTAATAATTTATTATAACTCTTCACTTATTTTAAAAACAACAAAATAATTCAGAACTCATTAAAGACTAATTGGACAAAACTAAAGCACATGCACCCTATTTTAGGAATAACTCGCCCATATTTAGTCAATTTTACAGCTTTCCTTCCAATATGCAACAAATTTTACTGTTTCTTTTCTCAAGCATGATTAGAAAAACAATTAGTTGTTTTTTATTTGCGTTTTAAATCGAACGGTATAACTGATATAACAAAAAGTCGTAAAATGGCTCGCAATAAGTATTCTAAAGAACTAAAAGAAAGAATAGTGTCTGATTTCACTAACGGTGAATCAATAACATATATTTCGTATAAATTTGGTACAAGCCATACGGTGATATCGCGAATAATAACTCAATTTCATGCTCGGAGAAATGTTCAAACGGTCCATAGTGGCGGTAGACCCGGAAAAATCACCAGTCGCGAAGATAAAAGAATCATCAGGCTTATCAAAAAGGACTCCTTGGGACGATCCGTCAAAGAGCGCTTGATAGTGGCTTGCTGTCTTATCGAGCAATAAAAAAGCCATTTATTTCTTAGAAAAATCGACGTGCAAGACTGGAGTTTGCCAAGGCACACTTTAACTGGACTGTGGCAAAATGAAAAACGGTTCTTTTCCCTGATGAGTCTAAATCTAATTTTAAGGGATCTGACGGATTTCGTACGGTTCGGAGGTCAAAAGCCGAACTCATAAATCCTTGTTTCATAAAGGCTACAGTTAAGTACGATGGAGGCAGTATTATTGCTGCGGATGTTTTTCCAGTGAAGTAGTTGGGCCAATCCACAAGATTAATGGTATAATGAATCGTCTCATGTTCCGGGAGATTCTTCAAAATGTCATGCTTCCTTATGCTGAGGAGAATATGCCGTTGCGATCGATCTTCCAAAATGACAATGATCCTAAATATACCGCTAAACTTGTGAAGGATTGGCTTAACGAAAACCGTTTTGCTGTTTGAAATGCCCAGCACAATCGCCTGGTTTCAATCCCATATATTAACTGTGCAAATCGTAGATCAGAGATTTGGTCACACGAAATGCAATAATTTATACTCCGTGATTCAACAGTCTCAAATTGCCTGGAGTAACATCCCCATACATATAATTGACAACCTTATTAACTCCATGCCTCGTCGATGTGCTGCAGTAATATAAAACAATGGGAACGCTACTAAATATTAGGAATAAAACATATTTACTTTTTTTTTTATTTATGAATTCAGAAATGTGCTTTAGTTTTGTCCACTTTCTTTTTAATAAATTCTGAATTATTTTGTTGTTTAAATAAGTTAAATAAGTTAATAGTTATAATAAAACTTGTAATTGTGAATTCAAGATTAATATATTTCAATTAGAATAATATAAGAATTGTAAAATTATCATAGGTTTTTTCATTTCCTTTATTTTTTTTTTTCAAAGTGAGGAAAATTCGTGCTTTAGTTTTGCACTGTAATAAAAATGTTGTTTCGTCTACAAACAATTTGTTATGCAAAGCTTTTGAAATTAACTTTCTCTTGTTTTGTGCTCTAAGATAGTCTATAGAAATATCTTTTATCAAATATTGCATATGAAATACCAATTAGATTCCCTTTTTAACTAAGAAATGTGTTTTCTTTTGTTTATAAGATATTTGTACGAAAACTTATTCTCAGCTGCACAACGAAGAAGTTTGCATACGAAATTTCAATCTTCTAGCTTAAAATTGCAGACCGAAAAATACTGATAGACAATTGGGTCAAAAATATATATTTTAAAAATACAAAAAAATAAAAAATCGCATCATCTTTTTTAGAACTCAAAATAGCATCGAAATGTAACTAATTGTACCGTATACCTAACAACGCAATGCCTTTTTTTAGCACTTAAATAAAAACTAAATCAAATTTATTCATAACTGTATATATTTTGCTTTATCTCTATGCATCTTTTTAAAATCAAATTCCCATAAATATAAATATTGCATTAATTCACAGGTTAGAATAGCACGCGAATTTAAAATTGCCTAACATGGGCGATAATTTTGGTGACGAATAATTGTTAAGGTTTTTTCTTCGGAAGAGTTGTTACCCTGCCACTTGCTGCGTTACAATATCGCATGCCGTCGGCTAAAAACACGCATGGGTACAATAATGAAGGCATAATCAGACACTTTGACGGTCATAGTGATGGCGAAATTGCTTGCATATTCAAAATTATTTAAATGCAATATTTTACAAGTTCGTCGACAGAAATTTAGCTGCGAGAGGATAATTATTTTTAGAATATGCTATATACATATCAGAAGGGCAACAGTAGGTGACTTGAAACTTTTGTATGTTCTTTGTTTTAGTTATAGGACTACACATAAATCTTAAGCAAAGTTCGCCTTCCTCAATGACCTAGATTATACAGTGACCCAACGGGCCGTCCCCTTGTACTCACATTAACGAAATACAATCTTTTTTTTATCACAAAAAAAATGAAAATAAAAATAAAACTTAGCAAATCAATAAAATGTCTCACACAAAAGTCAAATATCATGGTTTGACTTTAAATCAACATCAAAGACCACACACCATCGGCTCACTCATTCTCTCCAAAGGCAAACACAAATCCTTTTTGTCCTTTTGTGTGATTTCAAGCATAACAATACGGATGGGCACGCTCCACAAGGACGAAATCCAAATGAAAATAATCGAAAAGCCAATGCAGGGTTAGGCCAATGAACCTGTGTTATTCAATTTGTCCAAATGTCGACATTCTATTGCAGGCACACTGAATGTGTGTGAGAGTGTTTGCGAAAATATCTCTCTATTGAAATGCCTTTTTGATGCAAAATATATTGTATACAGATATATATATATATATTACAAAATGTTAGTTTTTGTATGTCTTATGCAAATTGTTGAATTTTATTAGAGAAAAGATATCGAGGACGAACGCATGACCGGAAATCAAGTTATGCAAGTTTTTGATACTCGAATGCAATAATTCGTTGACATGTGATAGGATTTCTTCCTTCTATGCGTATAATTAATGAATGACTTGAAGCGTGCTATGCATAGAGTTTAGAAGGAATAGTAAAGAAAGTTATAACTCCATTACAGGCATTATAAGAATCCTTGTTAGGAATAGAAGGGGTTAACTGTGGGAAATAAAATAATAGTATCCTAATTTAGATTATAACGTAGTGCAATGCCTTAGCTTTAATTTTGGTTCGAAAACAACTAGCGCTGAAGTGCCAGTTTGATACCACATCTCATTGGACCTGGTTATCGAAGTATGCTGCTAGGAGTCTCTAAATCCAACATATTGGATGAAAAACGACTAACAAAGGCGGCTCCCGAAAATTACGCCAGCATTTTTTTTTGGAAAAACGCCACAAAATTTTTATTTAGTAAAAGTAAGAAAAAATAGCAGAAAACTGTTTGGAAAATACGCCAGAAACGTTGGAAATTAGGCCAGGCAAGTGTGGAAAAAGAACCAGAAAGTAAAATGGAAAGTAGGCCAGAAAATGAATATATTCTGGCTTAATTTCCAAATTATTTTTGGAAAAAAGACCAGAAAATGTTTTTTTTTATTTTTAAACATGGCAGCTTGTGAGTGATAAAGTAATTAAACAAATAAAAACTCTGGCGGAATCAGCGTGCCGGAGGAGGGGGACGCGCTGCGACATGAATGAACGGTCCGTGCGATCGGAGCGGTCGGCGCCGTCGGCACGGCAGGCGCGCACGATGTGTTCGGCGCCCCCGCGTGGGAGCACGGCGGGCCCTTGCTTGAAGCGGTCGCTTTTTATTTGTTTAACTACTTTATCACTCACAAACTGTCAGGTTTAAAAATAAAAAAAAAAAAGTGTCTTTCGTAGACGGGCGGTCTCTGAAACTGATTAAATGTAAAACTACAAAAGTTTTCAATAACTTTCTTCTTTTTATAAGTAGTAACCATAACAAAAATTTAACAATATGTTACATACAATTATGTTACCTTCTAAATGTACACTTGAAGCGTGTCTGTTACGATTTCCCGGCAGCATGGACATTTATAATTTGCATGTCCATCTGCAACTGCTTGCGCTTGCAACTTTATGTTGCACTCAGACTATACTTTCATGTGTTTCCATGGCAGCATCACAATATTTGGATAAAGGGCCTTACATATAACACATAATATCACATCCAGTTCTGTGGTGTTTTCCAGAAGTTCTTGTTGTTCTTGTAACAATATTTTTTTTACTACTTTTTTGCTTGCCACTAACAATTTCATAAAGAACATTTTCCGTTTTGTTAATATTTAATTTTTACAATGTCACAGTCACTGATGATGAACTAAATGACAATGCAAGCAAAAGCACCGCCAACAAGAATGACTAATATATTATTATTACACTACTACCTCGGTAATGTGAACTCACAAATCTATATAGCATTCATATCATTCGTTATTCGAAAATTCTCTTACTTATAGTTAAAAAAATTGTTCCAATAATGTGAACCCCTCCAAAATGTGAACAGGCCCTTGTCTTAATTAGTTCACATTATCGAGATAGTACTGTATTATTAAACTTTATTAGCAGATAATAAATTATGTGCTATTAGTACAAAATTTACACTGCTGGCTACCAGGGCCTTTGGCTACTGACTAATATAACTGTTAATTTGTTGAAACCATTGGTACAATATACAGTTTCGTGGCTCGAATTCCAAAACAGGAAATGAAAAAAAAACCTAAAAAAAATTTTCTGACATTTTTTCCAAATTATTTTTTCAGGCCCTTTTTCCATATCTAAAAATGGAAAAAACGCCAGAAATTTTTTTGGAAAAAATGCCAGACATTTTGGAAAGTTTGCCCGAAAAATCTGGCCTGCATCTGTAGGAAAAAATATCAGATTTTTGTATGAAGAGTTTTCTGGCGTTTTTTTCCATAAAAATTTCTGCCGTAATTTCCTCTGGCGTAATTTCCGGGAGCCACAAACGCATCGTTGGAGCCTAGCGCGATGCCGGGGAATACCACTCCCTAACAGAAAACACTGTCATGCTCTACTCTGATAAACCATCTGGGAGTGCACCGAGGTCCAGAGTTGGACTGATGTTAATTTCAGTAGCACTAAGCAGCCTCATATCCTGCAACCTCACCGTGGCGGGATATTGATGGGTAGATACCAGAGAAGATAAGCATCCATCTACAACCAAACGCCTAATGGTAACATCGTAATGGTGATGGGGGATTTCAACGCCAAGGTAGAAAGTAAGACTTGAATAATAAGAGAGAGAGAGAGATACTTATCCTCTATTCATTGGTGGTACTCTGTTTAAGCATGATACTTGCCACCAGTTGGGTCGCAGCTGAAAGGCAGCAAACATGCAACCAGATCGATCAGATTGCGATCAGCCGCCGCTTTAGAAATTATTTTCTAGACATCCGAAATAGATGTGGAGACGATATCGGACAAAAGCGGGATCACTATCTTATGTTAGCTTTTTATACGCCTTTGTACTGCTTCCGTCAACAGCAGAAACAATCAGCAGTACAATGCAGGTGAGCGTGAAATGCTGCGCTAAATGCAAGTCAATAAAAAGCAAAAAAAAAAAAACACCGTACAGAACTATGGGCAGACACCTGGAAGTGGATCGAGGAGCGTACATCAATCAAGACTTGGACTGCAGTGGTCTCAGCAGTAGAGAGAACCAAGCTAGATGTCAAATATCGCATGCAAGGAAGGAAGTATGTACAGAGTAGTCTAAGACGCGGCAAATGTCAGCACATCGACTCAATTGCCTCAAGCAGCAAGCAAGCAGTTTGTTTGTAACACTTTCTTTAGCTTTTATTATATATTTTAACAGGCTGGGTTTCGCCCTAGTTTCTTCTGTATCGACCTTATACACACCTTACCGATCATAATAGAGCAATGCGTCGATTACATGTCTCCGCTAAATCTACTGTTTATCGACTTCGAAAAGGTTTCAACAGCATGAGTCGAGATACTATCTGGTAGACTTTATGCAGGCGAGGCATCCTAGAAAACCGCATAGCTATTATCGAGGCTACATGCGAGGGTAGTAAGTTTCATGTCTTACACAATGGTAAGGTGTCGGAGGATTTTGAAGTCCAAAGTGGAGTACGTCAATAGTTCATACCGTCACCGCTGTTGGTTTTGGTGGTTCTCAGCGATGTACTTTATGTGGCATTGAGTGATGGAATGATTTAAGTAACTAAGTAAATCAAACCTATGGAATTAAAGAAAAGTATCAGTTATTGGGTATTTTTTGTTAAAGTTCTCCTCCTTTCGTTATTGCATGTTGCCTGATTTTAGCTTATACTGCACATCTGCAGGGGAAGTCAGTAAAAGTTTCTATTCCACATGATCTCCGGTCAGCTAGTAGCCCTGCTAATTGCTGTTCATTTAGCTATGTCCGCCTGGGTTCTAATTAGCAGGTCATTTGTTTTCGCTTATTTATAATTAGGCCACATATCCCTTGATTAGTGTAATCTATCTGAGATTAGCTTGCGTAGTAAATGAGAGTGCATCTTGGTTCTGACACGTCCAGGCAAAACGCGTACTTTTTAGGTAAGCGAAACTTGGAGGACTGAGCCATACCTGGCCAGTTCGTCAGCGCGTTCGTTTTCCTCAATATCGACGTAACACGACACTCGAACGAAAGTTATCTTGAACCGACTGTCTAGACAGGATTAATCATTTCGGCGCTCTCATACCGCTTTGGAGAATATAGCAATAGGACCAATAGCTTTGATACCGGCTTGACTATTGACAAAGACATGAATGTTTCGCTTGCATATTGAAATTGAGCTAAGCTTGACCTGGCGCCAAGCCTCCCGGATTGCCATTACATCCGCTTGAAAGACGCTAAAGAAATTCAGAAGCCTGAAGGATTTTTAAATAGCTAAGGATTCCGAAAAATTGGTGTAGATTGTCAAATCGAAATCCTCAACCACTTCACCATTACGTTAACTAAACGAAATCCTGAAATGAGAAATTTTCTTGTTCTGGAACGTACCCTGCATCAAGGATGGTACGTTGGTCCCCTATGTCTTATTTTAAATCGATTAAATGACTAAATCTGTGATTCTAACAAACAAAAGAATATATTCGCAATTCAAACAAGCTACTATTGACGGAACAACCATCAGGCTCGAGAATGGAACTTAACTTCAATTATGGAGTTATGGAGACATCACTGCGCGTGAGGTTCCGAGTTCGAATCCCAGAAAACACCAAAACGTTTTTTCACGGTCCCACCTCTCGCGAGCGTCTGACAAATATCCCAGAGTATTGTTGTCACGAAAAAGCTTCTCAAATCGCCGTTCGGATACGGCATTAAACTGTAGGTCCCTTCCATTCGTGTGAAAAATATGACGCACGCAATATGAGTGGTTGCGAGAAGCTAGGCCCTGGCACTTAAAGAGTTGTTGCGCCAAATATTTATTTATTTATTTTTTATTAAAGACATCGTTAATATAGACAAATGGAGCCGATTTTTTGGCTTAAATTGGCTGCTAGACGCTAGAGTCGCCTTTAGGAGCGTAGTATGAAGGTTAGACCCTCAGCAAATCGAGAATTGATTCCAGTCTACTCGTAACTACATATGCGCAAAGACCTTGTACCTTTGTCATTACTTAAAGATTGGTATGTAGCTTTGATTTTTATTGCCTGGAGGAAGGCAATTTTTTAGTAGGAATACGGTTACCTACGGCTAATGTCATCGGGGTTGAAGGAAATAAACAATGTCAATAGTAAATGAGGGATTCAATCGGCGATAAAAGGATTCCAGTCAGTTTGTACCGCACTCCTAAGCACATAGATTGTGGCAATTTGCAGTTCTAACCTAAAGTTTCGTATGTTGTAGAACCCATTAGAAAATCAAAATATTCGAGTATTTTGAAAAAAAAAAAGAACTTAAAAAAATGCTTATGAATATAGCCTAGAAATCACAATTCCAAAAAGTGTGTAGTATATGCTACTGCGATGAAGTTCAAATATGGCATAAGATACAAGTACATTGGTAGAAAAATTATTTCCTTTAGTTTTTGAATGTTACTTTAATGGCATTCTTGTGCTTTTGGTAAGACAACTTTAGCCTTAAAGTTTGAGTAAGTGCATATGTTCAGCTACAATGCCCAGGGTGATTGCAACAGCTTATCGACTAACAGCCAAAACTGATATTCGAAAATCTTCAAATTACATCTAAATGTATATCCAAAAGCCTTTACAAACAAAGGCCTTTTGCTCTTCACAAGACATCACTTCCCCTCTCTACCTCACGCTACAGTACAATTTAACATCAATGCAATGTTCTGGCTTTGGGTTTCAATTCATGCAAAACCAATGTGTTGATATCAAGTTACCTCAAAGTCATATTGAATTGCTCTGGTCAGACACGAACTTAAGGGTTTCCAGCTAGAGATGATGTTTCCCTGCGCATCAAACCCGCCCACCACCAGACCACCAACCCAACCATCCCTCTGAGTGTCTCTCTATGTTTATCTAGTCCTTCTCAGGCCACAAGGTAAACCTCTCGCACATGGAGCTAAGAAATTAGAAGTTGTTTATGCAAAAGAGATTTGATTTCGGAATCAATGTTAGCCATATCCTCTTTGAAGGAGTGAACTGCCCTCTTTCCTTAAGATACACACAGGGTCCATAACCTGTACATGTGTGTGTCTATGGTTACGTCTTTGAGTTCTCTGAGCCTGTTTTTTTTTAAGGAAAAGTGTTCAACTGGGAGTTTAAGTGGAAAGCAGAGATAGAGACCACGTATGAGTTCTAATGTCCACTTTGTCCATGTTATTGGTATCAGTTAAGGATTTCTTTGCAGACAACCAAAATACATGTCATCGATTGAAATGTTAAAATTTAATTAAACCCAGTTGAGGAAGGGAAACAGAATGAACGTAGGTTGTACGTATGGATATCAAAGGAATAATTTATGGAGAACTGGTTATGTCTGAGTTATGTGACACAACAGAAAGTCGCATTGGAACACACAACAGAGTGGACACCACAAGGTTACTAATTGAAATCAACGAGACTACAGATGATTGATTTTCGGGAATATGTCAATAACTTCATGTAGAATCAGTCAGAGGTAAGGGAGAACATTTGGAATAATTAGAAGGATATGTTGTGAATAATCTTTAAGAAAAGTGATACCTACTCTTTCCTGTTCGACTAAGTAGGATTACCCAAGATATACCTCTGCTACTCAATGTCTTAAAAAAAAAAGAAATCGAAGGCTACCTATTATAAAATGATGCGTTCAAGACCTGTAGCTAGGAACCACTCAATGACTGAAGGTCAAAGCCACCAGTAGATTACTAAAGGCCCCGTTTACAAATAGAAGATTTTATAGCCTACTGGATGCCGACTACGAATCAACATATAATGGGGACATCGCCCTAGTCATGGGGAACGGCAACATCAACCATGTAAAGGTTTAAAATGTACTTCGGAGCGATGTGACAATAGAGAACCTTTCGTAGCCCTAATCAATGATATCGCAAAAGAGAGGCAGGCCTTAAAATTCCTCGATCACACAAATGCAACAACACCAGCATTTGGTTTACCCCAGTAACGAAGTGATCCAAAACAGACAGGCGAACCCCACAGGCCGATCAGTAGAAATGCAGCGAAGTAGGAGGATTATGATCCCTTGAGTTTAGATCATATCTGAGCCAGGAATGTTATGAATTTGAATTGTCATTGATTGCTCCAAAATCAAGCAAGGATCTAATGCTGGTGTCTTCGTGGAAGACGTCGTCATTATGTATAATTTATCGTTAGGCAAATATGTGTCTGCTTTCTACGTGGAGACCTATGCAAACTAAATTGTCATAGATTATTTGCGTCTGAAGTGGCAGTCACGCTGCGATTACGGCCTTGGTCAATACTTTCACCACTTCCAAAATATTAGATCGTTACATATGAAATTGCCGACCTACCGATCATTCCTAAAGTAATCGTTATGGCATGAAGTTGTGCAAAGAAATTGAAAATAAAGTTTTTTTTTAAAGAAAAGAGTGCAGTTTAATCTTTCTAACGGTAAAAATTAGTTTACGCTATTAGCTTATTGAGCTGACTTTTTCTCCTTACATAGAAAATGCTTTCGCCAACAAATTTAAGGGGAATTTTCCTTTTTCAATTTAAAAAAAACATGAACGCAGCCGCAGCGACTAAAGAAATTAACGGTGCTTTTGGTTTGGGTACGTGTAGTAAGAGAACTGTTCGAAAGTGGATTACCAAGTTCAGCGAGGGAGAATTTTCGCTCGAAAATTTGCCAAGGGGTAGACCAGAGAATGTCATTAATAATAAAGAACTTGCAGCAGCTGTTGAAGAAAATTCAGCTACGACTGTTCTTAGCCTTGCTGCAAGGTTCAAAGTGTCTACTGCAACCATAAGTCGCCACCATTCCCTTCAACCCCGATGACATTAGCCGTAGGTAATTCCTACAAGAAAATTGCCTTCCTCCAAGTAATGAAAATCAAAGCTACATACCAATCTTTAAGTAATGACAAAGGTACAAGGTCTTTGCGCATATGTAGTTACGAATAGACTGGAATCAATTCTCGATTTGCTGAGGGTCTAACCTTCATACTAAGCTTCTAAGGGCGACTCTAGCGTCTGGCAGCCAATTTAAGCCAAAAATTCGGCTCCATTTGTCTATATTAAAGATGTCTTTAATAAAAAATAAATAAATAAATATTTGGCGCAACAGCTCTTTAAGTGCCAGGGCCTAGCTTCTCGCAACCACTCATATTGTGTGCGTTATATTTTTCACACGAATGGAAACGACCTACAGTTTAATGCCGTATCCCAACGGCGATTTGAGAAGCTTTTTCGTTAAAACAATACTCTCGGATATTTGTCAGACGCTCGCGAGAGGTGGGACCGTGAAAAAACGTTTTGGTGTTTTCTGGGATTCAAACTCGGAACCTCACGCGCAGTGATGTCTCCATAACTCCATAATTGAAGTTTAGTTCCATTCTCGGGCCTGATGGTTGTTGCGTCAATAGTAGCTTGTTTGAATTGCGGATATATTCTTTTGTTTGTTAGAGTCACTGATTTAGTCATTTAATCGATTTAAAATAAGACATAGGCGACCAACGTACCATCCTTGATGCAGGGTACGTTCCAGAACAAAAATATTTCTCATTTCAGGATTTCGCTTAGTTAACGTAATGGTGAAGTGGTTGAGGATTTCGATTTGACAATCCACACCAATTTTTTGGAATCCTTAGCCATTTAAGAATCCTTCAGGCTTCTGAACTTCTCCAGCGTCTTTCAAGCGGATATACTGGCAATCCGGGAGGCTTGGCGCCAGGTCAAGCTTAGCTCAATTGCAATATGCAAGCGAAGCATTCATGTCTTTATCAATAGTCAAGCTTGGTCCTATTGATATATTCTGCAAAGCGGTATGAGAGCGCCGAAATGATTAATCCTGTCTAGACAGTCTGTTCAAGATAACTCTCGTTCGGGTCTCGTGTTACGTCGATATTGAGGAAAACGAACGCGCTGACGAACTGGCCAGGTAGGACTCAGTTTTCCGAGTTCCGCTTACGGAAAATGTACGCATTTTGCTTGAACGTGTCAGAACCAGGATGCACCCTCATTTACTACTCAAGCTAATCTCAGATAGATCACACTAATCAAGGGATATGCGGCCTAATTATAAATAAGCGAAAACAAATGACCTCCTAATTAGAACCTGGATGGACATTGCTAAATAAACAGCAATTAGCAGGGCTACTAGCTGACCGGAGATTAGCTAGCAGCTGTTGAAGAAAATTCAGCTACGACTGTTCTTAGCCTTGCTGCAAGGTTCAAAGTGTCTACTGCAACCATAAGTCGCCACCTTTCCGCCATCGGAAAGGTAAAAAAAACTAGAGAGATGGGTGCCCCACGTCCTAACACCAGCGAATATGCTACGACATTTGGAGGTTGCAATATTTTTGACCAACAGACTCCGTATGGATCCTTTTTCGCATCGCATCGTCACCTGCGACGAAAAGTGGATCCTATACGATAATCGGAAGAGGTCGGAAGAATATGTTGACGTGGGTGAGCTTCCCAGTGGACTTGGCAAGACAAACTTACACCCCAAAAAGGTAATGGTGACAGTATGGTGGACTAGTGAGGGAGGTGTCCATTGTTCCTTTCTCAAACGCGGAAAAACAATCATGGCCGAGTCGTACTGTAGAGAAATCGACATAATGCACAACAAATTGCTCCAAAAACAGCTTTCCCTGGTAAATAGGCATGGTCCCATACTGCTGCATGACAACGCAAGACCACGTACCGCACAGTCGACGTTCCTGAAGCTGGCGGAGTTGGGTTATGAAGTTTTGCCTCATCCGTCTTACTCACCAGACCTATCCCCGACCGAATACTACCTTTTCCGAAGTTTGGGCAATCACCTTAAAAAAAAAAACAATTAGTAAGCCCAGATGCCATAAAACAAGTCTTTAAGGACTTCTTAGCCCGAAAGGATGAGGAGTTTTTTCAAAAAAGAGGCATATTTGCTTTGGTGGAGCGTTGGAAAAATGTCACAGATGTAAATGGAAATTATTTTTTGGAATAAACTTTTTTAATTTTTAAAATAGCATTGTTTAACTTTCCACATAAAAATCGGCAACTTCATATGTAACGACCTAATAGTTCGTGAATTGAAAAACTTTTTGAAAAAAGGTCAAAGGGATGAATTTTCTGATTGTTATCTGGGTGCCAGGTAAAATTGGGATCATGGCGCATAAGATCTTCGGTGAGATTGCTGTGCAAGAGAAAAACTTCTCAGCCCTGCTCGGTTAAGGCTTTCTTTGACGATTGAGTTTCTCATTGACATAATTGTGTGTGCCAAAAGTCTCCCTCCGGGATGCACGCTGATCAAACGGATGCTTTCGGACGTCTGCAAGAAATCCGCGTGATTCTTGGTCTCTCAGGAGAAAAGACTTCCGACAACTTATTGGTGTCCTCCTTATGTGTAATATAATATGAACCTCCTTAGGTCTAAAATATCTCAATATGCTGGGCTTAAATGACGCATACTACAACCTATAGTCGGTGCATCCTTTGGAGTAGGAACCAAAAAAGGGTAGGTCTGAAGAGTAATCTATATATGCATAATATATATATAAATTGTCTATTCGTATGTACGCTAAAAACTCCAAAACTGAGATATTATACAAATTACGCAATATATTTGTTGTGAAGTGAGAAGTGCACGTAAATTAAAAGTTTTCCGATAGATGGCGCTGAACACAAAGAATTTAAAACTACAAAACTGACTATCCGATTGAGCTGCGACTTACACAATATATTTGTTATGAAGTGAGAAGTGCACGTAAATCAAAAGTTTTAAAGTCTTTCAATTGATGGCGCTGAACACCAAAACCTCAAACTCAAAGACTAACGATCTGATTGAGCTGCAATTTACATATAATACTTGTTATGAAGAGAAAGTTTTCAAGTCTTCCGATAGATGGCGCTGAGCACAAAAAATTTCAAACTCAAAAACTAACCGTCTGATTGAGCTGAAACTTACACAATATATTTGTTATGAAGTAGAAGTCCACGTGAATCAAAAGTTTTCAAGTTTTCCGATAAATGGCACCGAACATCAAAATCTCAAACTCAAAAACTAATGATCCCATTGTGCACAAATGTTTGCCAATTTATTTCATGGGAGAAGCGGATGATGTTGCACAAGCTCAATAGCGCGAACGATTCAATCCAGGCGGCAAAAATCAGTTAATCGCCGAACTGCAACATTTTTTTCATGAACGCAATGAATTGCTTCCATTGTTCACGAGCACCATATATAGAATGCTATCGGACGACTATTCAATCGTCATCAAAGCCGACAAAAGACCCACTGGACAACACGAGCGCCGATTTAATGCACCCATTGAGACCCCGTTCGTTTGTTCATTTTCAATAAACTTTGAAACTACTGGCCCAATGAGCTCAAATTTAAACGTAAAGTGTATTTTAAAGATCGGGTCGCTACGCATGAGGTTCCAAGTTCGAATCTCAGAAAACACCAAACAGTTTTTTTCAAGGACCCACCTCTCGCGAGCGTCTGACAAATACCCGAGAGTATTGTTGTCACGAAAAAGCTTCTCAAATCGCCTTTCGGATACGGTACTAAACTGTAGGTCCTTTCCATTCGTGTGAAAAATATAACGCACACAACATGAGTGGTTGCGAGAAGCTAGGCCCTGGCACTTAAAGAGCTGTTGCGCCAAATATTTTTTTTTAGCTTCTTAAAAATTCCTTAGTCATGCTATTAATTCTAATTGAGATCATTTCAACATTAGCTCTAGAATTAAGGTCAGAGGTATAATGATATCGCGAAGGATTAAGCATCAGTTTCAATAATTTGTTTTGCATCACTTCCAATTTTTAAATACGACATGCTACACAATTTCCACATACTTGGTATCCATATAGAAGTATTGATTGGAATACAACTTTTAGTGTAATTATTTTATTGGCAGCGCTTAGCAAAGACTTTCGGTTTGTAAAGGAGTATAGAATTTGTATGGCAATATCCACCTTTTGTTTTTTTTTAGATATATTTTCTTTGAATATTCGTTTTTGGCCTAGATATATCGCCAATTATTTTATACTGCTGTCCTTGTTTCTTAATACATCATTTATGTTTAGCTGGTTACCGGCAAAGAAACAACTCTTTCTCTTTCGACTAAAAAAGATAGCTTGCACCTTATCTGTTGAACGTACTTTTCCATTTATTATAATATGAACTCAATATTCCTAATACATTTTGTAAGTTCGTCTCTATATTGAGACCAATTTCATGAGATGTAAACATATACACGTATCATCGCTGATTCACAAGATAGGACATCTTAAAAGTCGAATGAATAAATGTTATAAAGAACGGGCCCTAGGACTGAACCTTGAGGTACACCAAATTGGAAGTAATTTGTGGCTAAGTACTGCCATTAATATTGTAACGAAGTGACATGTTTCTCTCTACCAGCCGAGACGAAAGTAAAAGGAAAGCTAGTATACAGTCAGGCATCCTGCGTAGGCCGACCCACGGCGATAAAAAAAGAGTTGCATACCTTCCGGCACCTGTGCAAAGGCCGAAGACTACCATTAGGTAAGGGGCGGAGTATTGCATACTCTCAGGCACTTCGCAAGGAATTAGAGACGAGCAACAACAAAAGACCGAGTAATACAAACAACAACAAAAGGCAAGGGAATTTTTAAAATTCACATTTCGTTCCTACAGGAATTATGCATAATTAAGAGGACATTTGATGCAGTGGACAGAGCTTGCTCAGTGGTAACACCGTGCCAACAGACTCTCCCGAATTCGGCAACTTTGGTTTTGGTTCGCTTTTGTTCACAGTTGTGAGTGAGCACCCAGTTAAAGGTCCGCTGCTGACCAGAACCGGCCAAGAACCGATTAAGTTTCTTCCCCGTTTTGGGGTTGACCTTACCTGACTTTTAGCGGATTCTGCCGCTAGTCCCCCTTGAGCTTACGCTTAAAAATTGCCCCTCGATAAGCAGTCCCTCCCCGACTGCTAGCGAGGCCGTACCATTGTACGGATTGCCCACGCCTGCGCGCTCCTCAGCCGGACTGCCAGTTAGCCTGGCTCTCAGCCGGACTGCCAGTTAGCCCGGCTCTCAGCCGGACTGCCAGTTAGCCCGGCTCCTCAGCCGGACTGCCAGTTAGCCCGGCTCCTCAGCCGGACAGTCAGTTATCCCGGCTCCTCAGCCGGACAGCCAGTTAGCCCGGCTCCTCAGCCGGACTGCCAGTTAGCCCGGCTCTCAGCCGGACTGCCAGTTAGCCCAGCTCCTCAGCCGTACTGTCAGTTAGCCCGGCTCCTCTGCCAGACTGCCAGTTAGCCCTTCTCCTCAGCCGGACTGCCAGTTAGCCCGGCTCCTCAGCCGGACTGCCAGTTAGCCCGGCTCCTCAGCCGGACAGTCATTTAGCCGTTCCAGCGTGTGGACCGCACGCCCGCCAACCCGACCACGAGACGCTGCGACACCAGAAACCAGCCAAAGAGTGCCAGCCTGAGCCTGAGGTCGACCTTAAGCATCGTCAAGCCGTATCCAGCACCACCGCATTAAGTATTATAAGGCAATATTAAGTATTATTTAAAGATTGTTAGGTATAAAAAGTGTTTGCAAAATACCACCTTGCATTGTTAAAAATTACATTTTAACGATATCTTTAACATCCCTGTAATAAAGTACCTCTTTGCCAAAGTTTTAGGGTATTTCTTTGGGTTGACCCTGGAGCCGGCGAGCTTCACCTCAGCCTTTGACAAAAAAGACCTTTACAATGTACACCAAGCTAGTTTTAATATTTTAGTCAGGTATAGCGGAAAACGAAAAACCTTAAATAACAGACCTTTATGCCAAACGGAGTTAAAAGCTTTCTCTATATCAAGCAATACCAAACCCGTAGAGCCGTGGGCGCCGTGGCGCAGTGGTTAGTGTGTCAGACCACTGCGAGTGAGGGTCTATGTTCGAATCCCAGAAAACAACAAAATGTTTTTCACGGTCCCACCTCTCGCGAACGTTTGCCAAACATCCAAGAGTATTTGATGTCATGAAAAAGCCTCTTAAAAAAAAAAGAATGCCCTTAGAATAAGGCAAAAAACTGTAGGACCCTTCTATTCGTACAAACGATTTAACGGACACAGCTAAGCTTAGGCACTTAATGAGCTATTGCGCCAAACCAAAGGGTAGTGCCAAGTCTGGGGAGCTCGTCAGACCTCGAGATACTTAGAATGCCTCTGAGTCCTGACAATTTCATCGGTAATCTAGAACGACGTTTAAAGTAAATGAGAACAATTCCAGGGACTTACCATGATAATGCTAATATCCGTCACAGATATACATTACACTTACGCCAGGACAGGGCTTCCTTAACAGCCAAATTTTCTGCCTGAAAACGCTTCAGTGATCTGGCAGGTAGAAGGAAATATTCAAGTTAAGCTTTCAGGAAAAGACACATGACCCCATCCCACTTCCGGTGTTAGATCCATCTGTCTGTGAACCAAACTCTTTACAATCCTGCCGACATTTTCGCATTCATTGCGGGTATGGATAGTTGCAAGGAAAGTCTTATCAAATTTAAGTTTCGGTGGGGTGTAGTTGGAGGAGTGGCCAGTGGCTTGGAAGCTAGACCACCGGGAGGAGTCTACACTAGCCGCCATCCGTTTGTCGAATATATCTGGGGGCAATAGGCAGAGAGAGGGTAGTTTTTAGCGCACTACTGATGCACAACTGGCAGATTTTTGTATTTTCCCCAGAATATTGACGTGTACAGTTTTTCGAAGAGCCGCTCGCCAGTCGATCACGCCATACAATAAAGCTATTAAGCTTAAGTGTCATAAAACTTGGCAATACTGGATCCAACACACGGCCACAAAAACGGAAGGAGCAACATGTAGCAAATTTCGAAATAATTTCGTGGAGCATATCTACGCTCGCAAACTATATGTAAAATGTTTTGTGAACTAGTTGAATGTTCGAAGTAATAATCTCAGACCCCGAAATTACGAGTATCTGAGTGTCGGATTGTCGGAAGTATAGAAATTGGGGTGATCAGCTCTTTTTGCGCAATTCATGCATATTATGCCACGATCGCAACTTCAAGGTAATATTCGCTTAAAACTAAGTAAACAAGGTAATGAATTTATCCGGAAAGCTTACTGCTGTTAATGTTATTATTCATTCATTATTCAAAACTTCCTAAACAACAAACCTCCATTTCACTGATTTACTGACCTATCGAATTTATTCATTATGTGGAAATATCGACCTCATTTTTCTATTGAATGGCAATAATAACTATTTTATTATTGTTTAAGGATTATTATGGCTTTCATTTCCTGATTAGCATATCATGATTACCAATAACTACTCTATGGTATCACCACTAGCCCAACAGTCTACACCCACAACCAAACCAACAAAGGCCAGGTTTCAGATTTGGTGTGATTTTTCTTCACCAGGAGATAATTAAATTAGTCAACAAAAGCAGACAGGATTATTGCTCCGGGTTGGCCGTTGTATGCTTTTGTAAAAGGTCGATTTCGACCACCCCCTCAGGTCGCATCGACGTACAGAGGGTAAAATAATTGAATTGAATTGAAATACGTTTTCGTGATTTCAGGGAATAGCGCGGCCAATTTAATCTGACACATTTTGATATTTGTCGGCGTTTAATTGGATAACGTAAATTAAGTGACTACTATCCGTATACAGTGCTGCGCATCGTTCGCATTTCGAAATCGAAAAACTGTACGTCGATTGGATTTTTAATTATTTTTTTTCCATTAAGATGGAAAATTGCTTTGTTGAATTGATTGATTGAGAAAATGAAACAAGGAATTGTCAGAAATGAGAAGGTCTGGAAAGTGCTTCTATATTAACGACATAGTGCAGCCGCTTTAACTACTCTTCAATCATCACCGACTGGGATGGTCTACTTCTACTATATTGTCTTCACCGGCAACCTATTTACAGACTAGTCATTTTAATAATGCAAGAATAGTAAACGATACTAAATAGCAATAACCTCTCGTACAAACTTAATTGCTGTTGTCGTTGGGGAAATGTGTTAATGTTGCTAGGGGATGTGTTTAGGACCACACATGAATAAAGACTGTTTGTTTAGAATGCCGAAATATGTACGTTTATTTTGATTTTTGTGACAATTGAGTTAATTACAATGGTACATTTATTTAGGAGAATTGAGTTGTCGTCTGTTTGCTATGTAATTAAGAGTTAGAAGGTTAATTATCATTGTGACCTTGTGCAAGGTTTTCCGGGATAAACAAGCGTGAGCTTGACTCGAAACCGCTTCAAAGTGTGACTATAAAAATAAAAGTTTTTAAATAAATATGTTCTTCATTCATTTTATATTTATGATCAAAATGAAGGTTTTCTTTGTGTATACTTATTTTTTTCCAATATATATACATAGGTAATGTGGCGGCGAACCCCACAGGCGGATCAGTAGAAATGCAGTGAAGTGGGAGGGCTGTGATCCCTTGTTTTCGGATCATAGCCTCGCTGATAAAAGGAAGAAGAAGAAGGTAATGTGGCGGTCCAAAAAGAACCCAATTAGCGCTTAAAGTGCGCCGTTTTGTTACCACGGACTCGTGTCTACCTGTTGTAGTGGGTAGTTAAAGATGATGTTAAGTTTGAACCCAGCCCGTGGAGTTCAGAAAGAGGATTAGTTCTCCAATCCTCTTGTATATATATACATACAACTGTTTTTTTTTTTAATATATATAAGCTAAATACTAATCATAATAATTTTATTAGAAGTAAATAACTATTTTTGATAGTTCTTATTATGTACTCAACTTAAATTTGGTTATATGAAAAAAAGGTTAATTTAGTTATACATCTATTTGTAATTAAGATACATCTTATATATATATTGTACAATGTCGAGAAGAAAGTGCGGACATTTAAAAAACTTTTCTGCCATATAATTTTTTTTTATATAGTCTTAAAAAAGAACGCACAAATTCATAAGATATGCAATGAAAATGATAGTAGACAATAATATCGATCTACTTGGATCTGCAGCATTACAATATTTTGTCAATCAGAGCTTCTTAAGGCTGTTTAATGTTACTTTTCTCTTGAAATAGAGGTATACGAGTACATTCCGGGCAGAATAAGCCTTACATGACCTATCCACCTTAATTGCCGGATGCGTATTTTTAAAGACCATGTAGCTGTCAGTATATCTTATGCAGTGTTGCCAGAGAAAATTTAAAAATTCGCAAATTTTGCTGAAAGGAATCCGCAAAGCAGATTACATTATGTTTTTTTTTTCGTTAATTTTAATTGGCATTTTGGCAGATAAATGAGTTCAGTAAATTTTAGTACAAAGAGGTCTGAATGAAAAAATGGCATCAAAAAGTGGAGTAAGTTCGTTTTATTGCTTACCTACACTAATTGGTTTTCTTGCTAAAAAAAATTAAATAAAGTGTGGTGTAAATTTTGATGGAAATTATTTTGGATTTTCCGAATCTGCAGGTGAGGTCAAAAAGCTCACTTCACATGAAGCCATTAAACGAGTTCTGGAAAGACAAAGAAGTCAATAGAATAGTATCTAAGTGGATGTACGAATTTCTGGGAACAAGATCAGTAAGCACTCAGACATCACGTAGAATTATTAAGGTCATCACAACAAGAGGACACCCACAAGAAGGAGTGCTTTCTTCTCTAATGTCGAGTGTTGTTGTATATTAATTACTCGAAAGGTTAACCAATCTCGGAATCAACTGTCAAGCCTATGCTGACGATATAGTACTAGTTGTAAGAGTAAAGTTTGAAGAAACCCTCTGTGACATTGATATAATACAAGAGGTTCAATAGTACTTCAAGAATTCTGCGGCACGGATGGGCTCAATATAAGCCCGGCTAAAACTACAATAGTATCATTCACGAGAAAAACGAAACTTGAACTGAAGCCAAACTGGGTGTCGGACACGATACTGACATAAGCCAAGGAAGTAAGGCACTTCATCAAGGATTAAACCTAGATAATAAACTCATATGGAAAAAAACTACCCGCGCTCTCATTATGTGCAGGAGCATATTTTTCTAACAACAACGAGGGAGACATTCACTGTGCAAAGTGCAAATACGTGATTGCCTCTGCAACACTGGGGCCACGAGAACATGTCCAACTGCAGCCATGGAAGTATTAATAAAACTTACGTACTTACTTAGGTGGAGCTACAGATCGGGGTGAACCTGGGCCTCAACCAACAAGGGTCTCTATTTAGCTTGGTCTTTACCTAATTGAATCCAGTTGCGCACTCCAAGTTGGTGGAAGTCCCCTGAACTTGCGCGCACCACCTACTTTGAGGAGGTCCTCTACTGCGTCATCCCTCGGGGTTAGATTCGAAGAGTCTATGGGCCGGAGCGTTGGTGCCCATTCGTTCTACATATCCTAGCCATCTCAGACTTCCAATATGCAGTTTTTTGACTAGGTCGATGTCGCTGTACAGCTCGTATAGTTCGTAGTTGAATCTCTTCCTCCAAAACCCGTCAACGCAAACGGGACCGAATATCTTACGAAACATTTTTCTATCGAAGCGACCAAGGGTATCTTTATTCGCTTTCTATAAAGTCAATGTTTCAGCACCGTAAAGCAGGACTGGGATGATCAGCGTCTTATAGAGAGTCTCCTTAGTTAATCGAGACAAGGCTTTACTGTTGAGTTGTCGTACTAGCCCAAATAACAGCGATTGGCAAGAGTTATTCTTCGATTGATTTCTGCGCGGATCTTGTTTGTAGAATTTATAGCAGAGCCAAGGTAGACAAAGTCCCTTACTACCTCGAAGATGTAGCTGCCCTCTGCTTCAATGCTTGCAAACGCATCGGTGACAGCCCGCTGAGTAATTCCAATTATGTTAATATCGTCGGCGTATGCAAGCAGTTGTACAGACTTTTGATAGATTGTGCCTCTGGTATTGGCTTGTGAGTTCCGCACAATTCGTTCAAGTACAATATTAAAGAAGTCACATGACAGCGCATCACCATGTCTAAAACCTTTTCCTGACATCAAATGTCTCGGTGAGGTCATTACCGACCTTAATGGAGCAGTGAGCGTTCCCCACCATCATCCTGCACAGACGAACAAGTTTCGTGGCCTGAACCGCACTGATTGCGTCCAATCAGGCTGTTGATAAAAAGGCCTTCGCACAATGTCGCAGAAAAGATCTTGTATGCCATATTGAGAAGACTGATGCCTCCATAATTGGTAGAGTTAAGAGAGTCTCCTTTCTTGTAGATCGGGCAAACGATGCTGAGATTCCATTCATCAGGCATACACTCGTCTGACCAAATCTTAGATATGAGTTGGTGTATACACTCTACCAATTCATTGCCTTGAAAAATTCGGCCGGTAAGCCGTCAGGTCCAGCAGCCTTGTTGAATTTTAGCTTGGATATTGCTATCCTCACTTCGTTTTGGTCAGGTGGACGGAAATTTTGACTATCATCGCCTATGTTCAATGGTTTATTCTGCTTCACAGCGGGATGTTGGTCTTTGTCGCCGTTATACTGTCAGCGGACGGAGTTTTTCCATATCCTCAGCACCGACTGTGATCCTACTACGAGGTTTCCGTTTTCATCTCGATAGGTTTTTGTACGGGTATTGCTTCTCTGATACGTTCTTTTTACGTTTTGGTAAAACTTCCGTACATTGTTCCTGGAGTATAAACTCTCGATATTCTCAAACGCGCGCTTCTCATGCTCTTTCTTCTTCTTTTGGAGAAGCCGATGTTCTTCCCGTCTCTTTTGCTCGTAGAGCTCACGAGCAACTCTCGTCTTCCTTTGCAGCACCGCTTTATATGCCCCTTGTTTTTGCTGCATGCACTCGCCTGCATTCTTCGTCAATCCAGGGGTTCGCGGTGGTGGTCGAGCGAGACCCAGCACGTCAGTAGCGGCGTTTCTGATGGCATGTTGGCAGCGTTGCCACTGGTCTTTGGCACTTGATGCTGACGGCATAGGGGTGATTGAGAGATTTCGGGATATACGTTCAGCGAAGAGTCTGCCGGTCTCTTGCTATTGTAACTTTTCGACGTTAAATTTTCTCATAGTGATTCTTCTTTGTTGTTCAGTTTGGGATATCCGCATTCTTACCTTGGCTACAACAAGGTCTAGGTCCGAGTCTATGTTCTTCGCTCGGAAGATCCGGACATCGAGAATATTGGAGGCATGTCTTGCGTCGATCGCAATATAATCAATTTGGTTGATCGTTACATGATCATTGGACCGCCATGTTTGCTTATGAATATTGAGATGAGGAAACCATGTGCTTGCTTTGGTAACGCTTCGCTCCACAGCGAAATCAATTAGCCTTAGTCCGTTATCAGACGTGGTGTCGTGTAGGCTATGCTTACCGACCGCCCTACCAAAGACGTCCTACTTTCCTATTTTGGCGTTAAAATTGCTCAATACGATTTTAACGTAGTATCCAGGACATTGCTCGTATGTGTTGTCGAGGGGCTCGTAGAAACAATCTTTGGTGGCAGGGTCCATTTCTTCCGTGGGGCATGAACACAACGAATTTAGCCTTGATCCGGATAGTCATAATACGCTTGCTAACGTGTCGGAAGCTTAAGACTTCTTGCCTAAGTCTGCCACGTATGACAAATCCGCATCCGAACAAGCGTTGCTGGTTCCGTAGCAATCACCGTAGTAGATGCCACAGTTTTTCATCCTCTTTTTGCCCGGCCCATCCCATCGCACTTTCTGGATGACCGTTATATCTGCTTTATAGCTCGTTGTTCGGCTACACGTGGTCAGGGACAGAACATTCCACGTACAATCCGAAGGTCGTTGTCCGTATTTCGTTTGCTGGGGTCGTCATCAGTTGAGTGGTCCTTATCCGAGGCTTTTGGTTGTTTCTTAACCATTCGTTTTTACGTGGCAGGGAAGTTACCCCGACGGCATAACCCACAACCTGGAGGGCCAGCTCCGTTACTTATATCCCTCGGACGTGGGGCCGGGGACACCGGTGCCAGTAGTCGACTGCGGGGTTATGAGCTCTACCGTTGGCCCATTAAGGGCTTCTCCGACGCAATCTATATTCCATGATCCTGACCAACATTGGGAAATTCCTTACCGACCTGTGATCCAAATACGTCGAAGCAGCTCGCGCAAGGTATTCACTAAATTCAACCTAACTGGAACTATAGACGCCACCGTTGACTCCGTCTAGGAATTCGTCCGCTGCCGCCTGGAGCAGGAAGAAGTGCTCTAGTGAGAAAACACTCTTCCCCCCCTCTCTCATCTGCTGCCGCCGAAAAATCCTCCAAACGGGGTTGGTTACTCATTTCTTGGATAAAGGTACTAGGTACCCAGCTGTCACCGCATGGAGGCTGAGAGTAGGGGTGGTAAACCTCAGCTTAGTGAAAACCATTGTGTTTTCATATGGTCGCATGCACTACCTTTTGACCAGCTGAGAGAATATCAAGTACGAGTATATTTTTTAAGAAACTTCCCCAACTTTCCCAGGGACGACAGTATCAGGAAATTTAACTTTGAGAAAATCTTCGTTCAAAGTTAAGTAATAAGAAAAATTGGAGCGACGAGTCTATAATATAACAATTTCGTACCCACACAATAAAATGGTGGTCGTGGTGGACAGTGGTGGTCAGTCAAGAACCGAGAGAGGAACAGGGACATTCGTGTATGGCCCGAGGGCATTCAATCAGAACCTATGGGTAAGAGTACCAGCATCTTTCAAACTGTAATATGTACTATAGACAGATGTGTGCAACTCAATCTCGAAAGAAAAAAACAGTAACTGCGACATTGCAATACTGTCAGATATTCAAGCCAAGCAGCTATCAAACCACTTGAGTCCTATCAAAACTTGTGTGGAAATGCTACACAAACTTATGAATTGGGCAGGAATAATAAACTAATCTTCTACTGGATACCTGGTCATGTCGGGATAAAGGGTAAAGAAGCAACAGACTCTTTAGCAAGACTCTTTAGCAAAACCCTTCACTGGACCTGAACCCATTCTGCAGAAGATAGGGGAATACGCGAACAAATGGGGAAAATAGGCAAAAAGGACAGGGCAAGATTTTGGAATAATACTTTAGGTCTGTGGTAAGCTGAGAAAGATCCGAATCATGCATCTGCCTTAACAAGAACAATCTACGCATCATAACAGGCTTCATAACGGGCATTGCAAACAATTGAAGCACTCAAAGAAAACATCCAACAAGCTATTCGCAAAGCAGAGCCAGAAACAATGACAAGTCAAGCCCACCCGCGGCATCCACTTGAATGAAATATCCTTATATAGTCGTCAAGTGTACTCCCTTCAATAAATCAACAATCATTAAAAAAAAAAAAACATATTAATATTTCTCGCAACAGCTTCTCGTAACCACTCGTGTTCTGTCCGTTATATTCTTTCACACGAATGGAAGCGACCTGCGGTTTAGTATCATATCTGAGGGGCAATTTGATTTGAGAACCTTTTTCGTGACAACAATACTCTCGGATGTTTGTCAGACGTTCGCGAGAGGTGGGACAGTGAAAAAAACTTATTGGTGTTTTCTGGGATTCGAACATGGAACCTCACGTGCAAGTGGCCCAGCACACTTGCGCCACGGCGTCCACAGCAAGGTTCATTGAAAAATATTAAAAATGATCGGGATAGTTTTACTACAAATTTCAAAAAGAGGCCAATAAGTTTACCACAGTTTATATATTTTATAGGGTTAGTCTTCACTATTTTTCTATGTAATGCACTACCATAAATACATACATACGTGTCAAAATGAATACACTTTATGTGATAGGGTACAAATAGAACAAAAATGTCATTAAGAAATTTGATTACCTACCTACGGGGTGTTCTTATCATTATTCGCTAAACGATTATCACAAGTATTATCACGCTGAAGCAATAGCGACTACTACACCAGTCCACGGAGTATGTTATTTCGTTCAATGAACTTTCTGACAATTCCATTTTCTGGGCGAAATATTTCTTTTTAACTAACCAACTTAGCTGCCGTGGTGTCACAATAAATTTAGCTCTTGAGTGACTGCATTGAGGATTCATTATATTAAGTGCGTTTTTGGGCAGAATAGAAATTCCCGATAAGGCATTCTAAATTAGGTGCACCGACACATACCTATACCTACTTAAATAAAAGCACAGCGCTCACGACAACTCGCTTAACAAGGGTTAGTTGAAACTAATTTATAACACATTCATTCCTTCATACGTGCCTTACTAGATTAATAGAGAAACGTGGATTTACTCGTAACATAATGTACAAATTATGTATCTCCATCGAGGAGAGCTACTGTGGTGAATTGGTCTGTTGCATACCTGCCACTAAATACATACAAGTATATGTATATCTGTAAGAGGCGCTGTTTGCCGTAAAGTTAATTTCGAATATATCTCTGTGTGGAAAGTTCTGCAAAAATTAAATTAAAAGCTCTGTTATGGACAGAATAATGCTATTGGCCACGTTAAGGGTTGATTATTTGAATAAAATATCATTCGTGGAGTCAAATGATTAAAGGCTTATAGTCGTAAGATATTTTTACATAGTGTAGTAATTTAAAGTTTCAAAACATTAGCTTTTTTACCTGTGTTTAAAAAAATAAATCTTCCAACGGCTACATTTTGGAGGCTTTTAGTATTGTCAGGATACTCTGGTAATCGGTGTTTGCCTTGGGTGCTTCTTTATAGTTAGGGTAGCTAGTGAATAGATTCTGGAAAGGTTTCAGGAGTAGTAGAGATAACAACGTTGGGCAATATAAAAGTAAAGAGTGACTGAATAAGTCTTAATCAAGAGACATAAATAATTTTCGTGAGCATGGGCCATAAATTCCCCTGCAATTCTGATACAAGGTCCATAAGAGCCCATTGCTTTGGATATGATGCGTCTCTCTATTGGTCCCAAATCTTTTTTATTTTTCAAGATAACTCTGGAGGTGTCTGGGTTTTCGTACGAATTGAAAGTCATGGAATCTTAAAATGATGGCCGATAGGTCTACCTGAGTTCAAAATTACATGATAAGGTACTTAAAACGTCATATGAACTTAAAGTTGAAGTTGATCGCTTCATCGCATCTTACAGGATGCCGCGTGGAAGAATACTCCCAAGCCAACGAAAACGCCAGCCAGTTACATTGAAACTTATCCGCAAGAAATAAAAGAGATGATTAAGGAGAAGAGAAAAGCGCGCAAAAATGGCAACAAACTCGGGTTCCGCAACATAAAGCACAAACTTAACCGTTTGTGCAACTCACTAAAAAGATCCATTAAAGACTAGGAATAATAAAATACAAACTTACCTAGAACGCTTAACGGCAGAAAGATTCTAATTACTCGGTTGGGAAGGTTATAAAATGTATTAGAAACCTCAAATTCAAGCCGCACCAGGCATGATAAAGAGAAAGCGCAAGTTTTTTGCCACCCAAGCGTATTCCTGAATGTCTCTCAAGCCTTCGAAAGGTCTGGCATGAAGGCTTAACGTTTAAATTACGACAAGTTCTGCCAGAGTATCTGTATAATATTTTGAATAACTGCCTTACACGAATACACTTTTCCGCGTCAAATGTGGAAACGAATATTCAGATTTTAAGGAAATAATGGCTGGGGTGTCACAAGGATTCGGTCTTGGTCCAGTTTTATATCTATTATATAATCCCACACTACTATGAGCACGCGCTGGCGATCCTCATAATATCTTGTTGAACATTTTCACCTACCCTCGGAAAAAAAAATTCTTATAAGTAAAAAAGAGTTCGAAAAGAAATTCCTACTACTCGTATTCCTTACTCCTACTCTCTCCTCATACATATGTATCAAATCCCTAGTACGTCGACGGAAGAACAGGTTTTAAGGCTTTAATAACGACTGATTTATTAACCAGCGCGAGCACTCGAACACACAAACCGGGTGTATAAGTATTTGGTGCAAACAGTCCAAGGCCTACCTTCTCGCAGTCAATCGTGTTGTATTTTTGAGCGAAAGAAGTAGAGCAACAGTATTGAGAAGTTGTTATATGACAGTTTTACTTTTGGATGTTTGCCCCACTTTTGCGGGAGGCAGGCTCACGAGAAATTTTTGTAACTGGTGGGGATTTGAACCCTCAACCTCTTGCATCGATAAACGCGGATATTAACTAGTGGGCTCATCTTTTAGTGCGGAGTTTTGAATCGATTCAACTGCCTTACAGTGGCGTATTAGTCAATTAAGATGGGCTTAGGACGAGAGACGTAACAGACAAGAATAGGGGTCTACGGATATAGCATGCATATGTCATTAATATCGTATTCATGGATTTGTATGATGTTGGTTTATTGGGTAGACAAAACGTAAGACACCAAAATCTTGCAGGAAATGGCAACCGAGTGGTAAAGGTCACAACCTGTCCATACAAACTAATCTACAAAGTGCCTTAACTGTTCATAGGTGACCAACCGAACAGACATTTTGTCGAAAAATAATTATCATCTGAGTTTGACGGCAAATTAGTTTGTATATCATGGCAATATGGCATCACTGATGCTTGAACGACTAGACGGTCAGCTAAATCATCCAAATGGTAACATTAGTACGGAGAATGAGTGCTGTGCTTCCTCACTTACTTTTTTACTTATGTCCTGTATCCCCTTGTGGATCCTAGGGCCTCTACTACGCCTACGCGCCATCGTGTACGGTTTCTGGCAATGTGTCTAAGTTATCCCCAACTTTTCCCCAACTGCCGTGCGTCTTTCTCGACTGTTCTGCGCCATGTTCTCCTCGGACCGCCAGGTCTTCTGCCATCCTGTGTTAAAGGGTTCCATTGCATAGCATGGTTTGCTATGGAACTGTTACCCTTTCGGAACGTGTGACCAATCCACTGCCATTTCCGTCGTTGGATGGTTGTGCCTATTGGTTCCCGACCCGTTCTCTCGTAAAGGTGTTCGTTAGAGATACGATTGGGCCAGAACATCCTTAAGATATTGCGTAGGCATCTATTAACGAACTCTTACAGCTTTCTGGTGATAGGAGTGGTCACTCTCCACGTGCTGCATCCATATAATAGCACGGATTCAACTTTGGAGCGGAACAGCTTTAGCTCGGTGTTCAAACAAACTGATTGGATTGCTTCCCCATATTTCGGAAAACATCCCGAACGCGAACTTTGCTTTGGCTATCCTGTTGGCTAAATCCAGTTCGGTTCCACCATCGGCCGAGACAATACTACCAAGATACTGGAAATCCTCTACTCTTTTTACCGGTTGTCCAGCAATGCATATTTGAGCCAATGAGTTTGTTCCAAGGCTGATAATTTTAGTTTTTGCCGTATTAATTTTCAGCCCGACGACGCCTGCATACCATACATCGTCAGCGTAGTCAAGATGTTTCAGTTGAGATGTAAGAGTCCTTGCAAACGAGGAACGAAAAATGTATTTAAAAAGCACTCTGATTCGATTTATTCTAAAAGATACTAGTATGTTTATTTACATATGAATATATAAGCGTATGTCACTATCGACGATATCCGTCATAAGAAACCTAAGGAAAGTGGTTTCATGATCCTGCTTGTCTGAATGAAACAAATAATGTGCGCTTAGAAAGCGAGAAATCTTGCTTTGAGTGCACTGCAGGCTTTTTTTTAGTTAAAGCTTATTGCTTTTACCCATCCCCAGGTACCCAATATTGTCTTATGACTGCCACCTTATATGCCTCTTTCTAATGTCCATTAAATTCCCCAATACATATCTTTATATTCATTCCAACTTAAGTCCTCATTTGACCTTGTCTATGACACATTACACCTTCAAATAACTTCACACCTTAGATTCATCAGTTTATAAAAAAAGGAAATGTTTATGCCAAAAGTATGTAAATTGTATCTCCTCCCACACAGATACCTATATACAATTGTCTTAGGCGCCTCCCATGTTGAAGGTTGTGCTCTTTCCTTTTCTAAGCACAGATATTTACCAAAAAAGCACATTAAATCGATTATCAAAGGAAAAAAGAAAATAGAATCCTGGCGTAAGAAAACCCGTGCGTGAGCCAAGAAAACCAATAGAATCCTGATAGAATAGCACACGCACGCAGTACAGAACGAAATCTTCGAAAATTTCTCGAGGTGAAAGGCACAAAAACTTTCGTTTGTCTTTTTTTTTGCGTGGGTTCGAAAACACCACCACCACCACGACGACAACCATCCGGTCGGGTTTTGTTTTTGCTTGGCGAGCACGTGGTATCCAGTGAATTGCGCATGTTTTCGAATATGTCAGGCAAGGGGGAAAACAAGGTTTTATTTATTTTTCCAGAGAAATGGTAACATTTTCGTAGATAGGTACTCACTGCTGTTGGCATCAACGTGGTTACCGGTTGTGCTGTTAGAAAGGTGTCATTTATGTTAAGTTGGGTTTCGAAAAATGTATGATGGTTTGTATAATAGGCTTTTTTTGGTTTGGTTTATAGAGTGTTCCTGTAAAAAAATAATAATATGCAACGTGTCATGGAAACTAAATTACAATATTTAAGTACTTAGCCTTGTTTTCAAAAGAATTTGCATTACTGAGAGACAGATTTGCAAAAAAGAAGAAACGAGGCTATTATCAAATGCAAGCCTCATTTTTTATCATAATTACATTTTCGTTGTCATAAAACAGCTTTTGACACCGTTTTTTAAATGCTTAAAATGCGAACATGACACAAAATATCATATAAGTAGGTCAGAGCAAATGTGAACAAAGTCTATTTTCTTAAATAGAGACAATTTTAAAGGCAGTAGGCAAGGTTCTAGCTGGTACTATTTTCAACCTTAGTCCTTAGTTCACTAGATCTATCATAAATGGCAGGAATATGATCTAGCTTTTGGTGTTTGACATTCAACGTTACTGTCAACAATGTGTCAAAGCATTCTGGGTAGTTTTCGTTTTTTTCCAATTTCGATGTAGCAAACAAATTTTAACTTTTAAATAAGTCGTCTGAGTGTTTCACCCAAGCAAGTCGTATCACAAAAATTATTCCTTTTTCTTTTCTTTTTTCGTAAATTTTCAGCAATGCACGTCTCCACGTGTCGCTAATCCGGTTATCATAAGCGGGGGCTAGTTGTTAGCATCTGGTGTGAAGTCCTCGTAATTTTGTGGCATTTCTCTTTAGCATGCCAACGAGACAATAATTTAAATTTAATTCAATCAATTTAAAATTTTTTGCAAATATTGATAGTGAACCGCTTTACAACCAATTAGAGACGATATGATGTCACCGCTGTTGTTAAGCGTGACAAAATGCCCTTCTCATGGTGTCCGCTGGATAGGTATTTGATAGTTAACTAACGATGAGCGTATGCTTTTTTTTTGGTTGCGCCAACGGATGTGGTAATCTTCTAAGGATACTAGTAACCCAGCCCGTTAGTATGCATTGGTAAACCGGAACTACGTACTAATCCACACCCACAAATTCCACCACTCTACCCGCGGGACTGCCATTAGGTATTACTTCGCGGGTCTGGTTAGCATATCATGCTTGCTTTTCGTCTTGTATAAACTGTTGCTGCTTCTTCTGCTCCTGCTGCTTTGCGAATTTTCGCGATTCTTCGAAGCTCCATTTGCACATTTGCTATGTATGCGCCAATTTCTGTCCAAATCTCTTCTGACAATAGCATTCGATCGATTATAGACGATTGGATATATAATGCTGTTCTCTAATGTGAGAGCCGTCTGCAGTGGAATATTGCGTGCTCCGTTGTTTCTTCTTCTTCTGGTCATTAAAGGCAAAGGGGTGAGATATCGTGTCCAAATCTTTTACAAGAACTTGCGATGTCATCCATGACCAGATAAGAACTTTGTAAGGTGATAGTTATAGTCTCCGTGTTTGCGACTTGTACAAATATCGATTCTTGATATCATTTTGTAGGTCTATTTGGCTTTTGTGGTACTGTCCCATATCTTCTGCCAGCTGGCTTGTGATGTTAACTTTTCTTCTGACTTTCTTCTTCTCGCTGCAGCCGTATATTGCGGGGACCATTGATAAATGCTACTTCATACGAGATTGTTCTTAGAGCATGAAGTCTATATACCGAAGTGAGTTTATTTCGTATCGCCTTTGTTGTCAATGCCTTCGCACACGCCGGGACGGTATAAAGGAGGACCGAGCTGACTACCCTTGCGAGTAGAATTCGCCTGTCGTAGCCGGGTCACCCGATACTTGGGAGGATCCTGTAGAGTCAAGGAGTCTATATGGCCGGTTCAGCCGGTTGTCCAACATCACACCAAGGTATTTGATGGCGTCTTTGGACTTTATTTTGCTGGTTCCAACCTGAATATTATTTCTTTTAAACCTAGCCAGTCAGTAGTTGCTAGTTAAGTCAAATTTTACACATAAAACAAATACAAACACCGGCTGTCTACTACTCTTGATTTAATCTCCAGGCAAAGTTACTGGCTGGGAATTTTGTGATGCCTAATTTCAGGCGACACAAAAACAAAATCTTTGTGGTGCCAAGCCTAGTGAAATGAACAGAATAGTAAATAAAAAAATACCCAGGCCTGAGTCTTATGAATATGGTCTATCAAGTTTACTCGCATGGATTGAAGCACTTGATTGTCTTTTGCATATAGCCTATAGGTTGAACATTAAAAAGTGGGCTATTCCAGAAAAAAATGACAAACTTTTAGTGGAAAACAGAAAAAAAGACACTCAAGCAAGTTTTAAATCTGTAATGGGTTTAATTATGGGTAAACCCAAACCAGATTTTGGAAACAAAATAGGCGCAATACTGCTAGGCACTTTTTCAAAAATCACCAGAAAAGTGCGGACATAACTGGATTAGATGAGCATCTTACAAAATGGTTCTATGTATATCATCAAGCTATGACATATGGTGCATTTTGGTGAGAATAATACAAAGCAAAGTGAAAGCTTCTCCACAAAACGATCCCAAGTCAGTCTGGTTTAAAACTTTTTTTATTGTTTGAAGATTGGTGATTGAATTGAAATTGAATTAAAAGTATGAAAAAGTTGTGCTTACATTTGTTAAATATTACTGAATCATTCAAGTTGAATGAAAAAGCTTTTCTCAGCGCCATCTGAAATTTGAAGCGCAAAATAAGCATCCCAACTCAATTTTGACTGAGAAAAAAAGCTAAAGTGGTTCCAAGTCACTTTTTGTTGTTGTACTCCGTGTTAAATCTTACTTCACTGCGAAGCGACGTCTCACCACAACGCACCAATAGATATTCACCCCTATCAAATATATTTATTAGAAACCAAATCACTCTATTTAGAGTTGAATAGTTGATATGCTATGCCCGTTAGCATTTATAAACTATTATGTCACGCTATTGATATAATAAAACAGTGTATAGTGCCCATAGGACAATTATTTGAAGAGGCCCAAGAAGCACGCAGTAAAGATTGTAGACGCTTTCGCATGCGCCATGCCGGAAAAACATCAAGAGGTAACACAAATAGGGATTTATTAAATATGCTTTGATAACATCTCATCCTTTAATTAATTCTTTTCGAGAAAAACCTTTAAGCAATTTTATTTCAATGCTAACTGTTTTTAAATTTTTAATTCAACCTGAAACCGTTACCTGTACTTATCAAGCTGGAATAATAATCAATGAAAACTATTTAGAGCTTGACAGTACAGACACAGATTTTTCAAGCTAGAATTGGAACATACATGCTGATTAAATTTAAAGAATGGGCTATGCTAAATATTTATTTATTTAATATTATATGTATGTAATGTTTTTGGGTGGTAAATGACTAACAAAGGCATCGTAGGGGCAGCATCTTCCAATAGGTGTTGGTCCGCTAAGTAACGAGAAAGAGCCCACTGCAGCCGAAAACCTAGCAGCTCTGTTGGTAAGCCCTACTCCCACCTCCTCGTGGTGCTAGCTGAAAATTGCTTCGAAAATTGCTAACGGGAGAGGACGAATGGCGAGCTTCCTGCGCCAAAAAACAGGATAAGTGTCGGTTGGTCTGTGGCGCAGCGAGCCGCAACCGTAAGAAAACGAATTGCTCCGAAACGGAAACCAACGCGTCGGATACGGACGGATAATTTGATGACGACCTTTGGCTATCGAATACGGACAACGATCGGATTCTGGAACGTTAAGACCCTCCTGGACTCACTAAAGAAAGGGCCTTATAATGCCAGATTCCTCCAATTAGAGCGCGAATTCGCACGGTTTACAATAGACATCTTAAGGCTGTGCGATATAAAACGGTACGATGCTGGGGAATACATCTCCTCAACAAAAAGCACTGTCATGCTCAACTCTGGTAAACCAGCTGGAAGTGCACGGAGTTCCGGAGTAGGACTAATGCTAACTCCAGTAGCACGTAGTAGCTTCATATCCTGGAAACCCCATAGAGACCGGATATTGAGAGCTAGGTTCCAGAGTAGAGTTAGAAAAATTACCATCATACAGTGTTATGCTCCGACTTTAGACGCGACTGACGATGAAAAGGATGATTTTTATAGCCACTTAGGTGCCTACAACCAAACGCCTAATGGGGACATCGTAATGGTGACTGGAGATCTCAATGCCAAGGTGGGTAGCGACAGCACCATGCTTAAGCACGGCCTGGGAGACCGTAATGACAATCGTGAGCGGTTTGTGGATTTCTGTACCAACCGCCTAGTCATCGGAGGTACACGGTTTAAGCATAACACCTGCCACAAGATCACTTGGGTCCCTACTGAAAGGCAACGAACATCCAACCAGACCACATTGAGATCAGTCGCCACTATACAAATTGTGTCCTGGACGTCCGAAACAGACGTGGAGCCGACGTCGGACAAGAACGAGGTCACCATCTTATGGTAGCTCATATACGCCTTCGTACTGCATCCGTCAACAGCAACCGCTCAAACCTACTTAACATCACCAGGTTTAATATCGACAGGCTCAAGGTTCCCCAAGTGCGCCAACAGTGCAGGGACCATCTTGCCTTAGAAGCAGAAGCAATCAACAGCATAGAGAACATGGATGACCACTGGAGTGCTGTGAAAAGTACTTTTGCGACTGGGGTACGCACCTATGTCGGTAAAAAGCAGAAACCCCACCGCACATGGCTTTCTACAGACACCTGGAGACGGATCGATGAGCGTACAGCAATCAAGGCTCGGATTGCAGCGGCCTCAGCAGTAGAGTGAACTGAGCTTTAAGCCCAATATCGTACGAAGAACAAAGAAGTGCAGCGTAGTGTGAGACGTGACATACGTCATTATATCAACTCACTGGCGTCAAGGGTTGAAGAAGCAGCGAGAAGGTTCGACAGTAGGACCGTTTACAGCACCACTCATTGGTGGTCGAAACTCCAAACAACATCCAGTGAAGAGTCTAGACGGTAACCTTCTGATTTCGGATGAGGATCAGCTCACTAGATGGAGAGAACATTTTGCTACAGTGCTAAATCTCTTAGACGATGGCGGTATGATCTCGAATTCGAATGAGCAGTTTGATGTTTGTCTACTTTCACATCGGATAATGGACCGTCATCTAATGGCCCACAATCTAGAAGCTGAGGCAAACAAAGTAGGGCTAAAAATAAACACAGCCAAAACAAAAGCCCGCGCTCAACTTAACATTGCCGAACAGGAAATGCAGAAAGTTGACAGCTTTCTATATCTAGGAAGTGTAGTCTCGGCTGACCGCGGTGGTACCGAGCTGGATGTGTGCAGCAGAATCGGGAAGGCTAAAGCTGCGTTCGGAATGCTATCCAAAATTTGGAGAAGTAATGCTATCAACTTAAAAACCAAGCTGCGACTGTTCCGCTCCAACGTAGAATCGGTGCTGCTTTATGGGTGCAGTACTTGCAAGGTGGACACTTGTAACACACGCAAGCTGCAAGTCTTCATAAACAAATGCTTAAGATTCATCTTGAGGGTTTTTCGGCCAAACCGCATCTCCAACTAACAACTTTATCTGAGAACAGGCCAGGAACCTATAAGCATTACACACCCTACGGCGCGAAGACAACTCCATTGCGAAATACGCCATGCAGTAGTATCCGCTCACCCAGCCTAGCAGAATAGCAGGGCGCCCTAGGCAGACGTGGCGTAGAACAGTTGAGGAGGAATCAAGATCTTTAGGAATGAGTTGGAGGCAGCTCAAACGCGTTGCAGAATTTCGAATAAGATGGCGCGCAGGCGTGGTTGACGCCCTATGCCCCCGAGGGGTTAAAGAATCTATGTAAGTAAGTGAAGTTTTTGGAAAAAATCTATACAAAAGCTTAAATTTAAAATTCCATATCTTCAAAACTATTATAGTGACATGTGTACCAAAATTAGAAGTTAGGATCTAGTTTTTTCGTTTCATACAAGTTTTTTTTTCCTAAAATTGCCCATTCTAGGGGGGAGGGGAGGGATAGGCCTCGCTTACCATACGATTTTTTTCTTATCTCGGTTCAAATTAGCCATCCACCCACAATTCAGAATTTTTTACGTCTAGCATGTATGAAACGGTTCACTGTGGGACGTATTCTACGATAGGGGTGATTGTTTTCAATTCCAAATTTTTCTTCTTTGTTTTTTTTGGGAATACTTACAATTATAGCGCTATCTTTGGCCGTAAGCTTTTTCGGCGCAATCCATTTTGGTGGAGTTCTCGGTGTGAGTGAACTCCATCTGAAGCCTTGTTGAAGAAGCAATAAATTGCCTATATCACGATTATGTTTTGAACTTTAGCGTGTGATTTCTTCTAGATTAAAAATTCCAAAAAATCATTATCAGTGCCAAATAAATCCAAGACATACATAATAGTAAAACGGTAAATGTAAAACTGTTTCCACATGCACAACGCAAAAACTGCTGCACGAACCGGGTTTTCACAGTCAACTATAACTTTTAGAATCGTGTATGCTTTATCCTGATCCAGAAGCAGAGGTCTAATCAAAAATATCTTTTGAAAAATTCGGAATTTCATTAACTTATTCTTAATAATGTTTTCGTTAATGTTTTTCTTCCGTATTTTGCTTGCGTTGCCTCTTCGCAATCTTTAAGATCAGAGCCGCCTGGCTGACAGAAGGGATATTGAACTTTCTGTATTTTCTTATTCTTCGATTTCCTTTTCTGTTATAGCTGCTTGACGGGTTGTGTGTTGCTTTATGTGTTGTTTTACTCACATTTCAAAATATTACAATTATTAAATTGTTCTCCCCCAAAGCTTAAGGCTTATCTGCAGGAGGTTATTCTGACGGAACGTTAAGATTTTTTTTTTTTTTAATGTTGTAGTTACGAAATATGTTTTTTTTTCAAAAAGTTATTTGTAAGGTTTTAAGTGAATGTTTATAATTAGAAAAAGAAAAAGAAAAAGGTTGCTTTAATTTAGACTTTGGTTTGTCGAAAGAAAATGTAGTTTTATTCAAAATTGTCTCCTTCGTTGTCTTTTGATGTTGATAAGACTTCTAGGTAGCTCATTCAGGAGGATTGCTATTATACTATATGTCTCAGTTGAAGTTCTCCATACACGTTATAGATTTAAAGTACATGCAGCAGGAGAACGCCAGGAACCCTGGAACGGCTCCGAAAGAGGTAGGTGGACGGATATGTTTATATCACAAATCCAGCCATGTATAGAGAGATAGCATGGCGAAGTCGGGTTTTATCTAACCTAGTTGCTTACAGGTAATGGATGCTTCCGCTCATCTCTTACTGCCAATGCGTTGGCTGTATAGAAAACGGGTTGGGTACGATTGACCGCATTTTAAAATCTCGCATAACGAAATCTCGCATAATCAAAATCTCGCATAATCAAAATCTCGCATATTCAAAATCTCGCATATTCAAAATCTCGCATAGTCAAAATCTTGCATATTGAAAATCTCGCAATATAAAAATCTCGCAAATCAAAATCTCGAAAATTAGAATCTCGCATTGTAATAAAATATTTATTAATTCGCGCGAATTAATAAATATTTTATTACAATGCGAGATTATTAGCTATGTAGGTACCTCCTATTCCAAACTCAAATAATTGCATTATTTTAAGTATGTACATAACACAAGACTACTGTTAATAAGAGAGGGAGAAGAAGTAACAATTTGTTGTTATGTACCTAAAGGAATGCAGTTATTTATATTGCTAGCATTATAAGCACACAATAATTAATGATTTGAATCGTTATAATATCGGTTGGGCATCAATGTATATACATACAAGTATTTTGATGTTTACTTGCGATTATTGTTGATTCAGTAATAGACGTAAATTGGGAAAAATTTGCGTATATACATATAGTAGACTTAATTAAAGTGGAAATTAATATTGTAGACAGCAATAAAGGTACTAAGAAACTTATTATTGACGGGTATAGTTATCATTTAGAAAGACATAAAAATGAAAAATACTCGTGGGTGTGTTCTCAGAAGATGAAACTCTTTTGTAAAAGTCGTGTGCATACTGTGCTTTCTGATGATAAACACAAAATTGTTAAAATTCCTAGTGATCATAATCACGATCCTGTCGCACATGAAAAAGAAATCATAAAAACAAATACGAAAATAAAAAATGATGCAAAATGCAGTGCAGCAAAACCTAGTCAATAGTGTCCGACCGAAGGTCGATTTCTAGCCGAAGCCGAAGCCGAATATTCGGCTAAGCAACAACCTTCGGCCGAAGCCGAAGCCGAAGCTTTAATAACTTAAAGAATTTCCGTTTAAGATTGACTAAAAGTGAATAAAATAATGATTTTTTGGAAGTTTTTCTGGAATGTGTGCATGCAATAAGCAAACTAACGGGATAAATTAACTTTTCAAATATAATAACAAATTAAGCTAGTATCAATTTTAATATTTTATTGAAATAGTAAATAGTTCAAAACAAAATTAGAAATAACTCATTAAAAACCAAAAAATAAGTAATTCATTAGCAATAACAAAAAACATTTATCCAATCAGTAATTTTCGGCACCTACCACGACGCACGGCAACCAATAAACCATAAACTAAACCTTCGGCTTCGGCCAAATCTTCGGCCTATTTTGGCCGAGGCCGAAGGTTTAGCCGATTGTAGTTTTTTTAGCCGAATGTGACCGAAGCCGAAGCAGGCGAGGGGCAGATGTGGGGATTGTACGTGATCACCATCTTATGATAGCTACTATCCAACTACGCACTGCTGCAGTTCGAAGATCCCACGACAACACAAGAATGCCCAGGTTCAACATCGATAGACTTAGTGATCCCTCAGTGCGCCAACAATTAAGGGAGCACTTTTCGCAAGGTGTGGAAGCAATCAGCAGCTCAATGCCCGCAATCATCCAAGACCATTGGTGTGCTGTGAAAAATGTTTTTACATCTGGTGCTGAAAGAATTGTCGGTCGATCGCAGGGAAGACATAGGGCGTGGCTTTCCGAGGATATCTGGAGAGGGATTGACGAACGAAAACAGCTGAAAGCTCGCGTTGCAGCTACCCTAGCAGCAGGGAGAAGCGAGCTAGAGTCCCTATATCGCATGACGATGAGAGAAGTTCAGCGTAGCGTACGACGTGACAAGCGCAACTACATCAACGCGCTGGCTACAGAAGCAGAAGAAGCTGCACGGAGGTGCGACAGCAGGACCGTCTACAGAATCACGAAAGAGCTGACAGGTGGTCGCAGCTCCAGCCAACACCCAGTGGAAAGCATAGACGGCTCCTTGCTCATTTCGGATGAGGACCAGCTCAAGAGATGGAAAGAGCATTTTGCTACGGTTTTGAACCGCGTATTCGCTAGCAATATGCTCCCAAATCAGACTGAGATGCCCGAGGTGAGAAGTTCCCGAATACGCATCACGACTCCCAGTAAAGATGAGATCATTACAACGAGCAGCGCCAACAACATCGGCTGAGCTTCTGCTTCCACTTATAGATAGAGCTTGGGAAGCTGACAGCTTTCCTAACGAGTGGAAAAAGGGAATGATCGTCAAGCTTGTCAAGAAAGGAAATTTAATGGAGTGCGGAAACTGGAGGGGTATCTGCGTGCTGCTTGCTGTAGCTAAGATAATAGCTAGAATCATCCTTGAGCGAATCAAACAATATCTCGAAGACACACTGGATGCCGAACAAGCAGGTTTCCGCTCTGGATCCTCCTGTGCCGACCACATCAACACCCTGCGGATTATCACCGAACAGTGTATTGAATATCGATCGCCACTCCACCTGCTGTTCATCGATTTTGAGAAGGCGTTCGATAGTGTCAACAGGGAGTTTATTTGGCGTGCCAAATAAAGTGGGGTAAGACAAGGCTGTATCCTTTCACCAATATTATTCCTATTGGTGATTAGCGATGTGCTTCATGCAGCTTTGTCGACGGGAAACGGAGGAATTCGATGGACTCTTACATCTCAACTGAAACATCTTGACTACGCAGACGATGTATGCTTACTCTCCCACAGAATTATGGACCTCCACCAAATGACAGCAGATGTGGAGAGGGAGGCAGGTGTCGCCCGGCTGAAAATTAATACGGCAAAAACTAAAATTATCAGCCTTGGAACTAACTCATCGGCTCAAATATGCATTGCTGGACAACCGGTAGAGAGAGTAGAGGATTTCTAGTATCTTGGGAGTATTGTCTCGACCGATGGTGGAGCCGAACTGGATATAACCAACAGGATCGCCAAAGCAAAGTCCGCGTTCGGAATATTGTCCAAAATATGGCGAAACAATGGAATCAGTTTGAGCACCAAAATAAGACTGTTCCGCTCCAACGTTAAATCCGTGCTGCTATATGGTTGCAGCACGTGGAGAGTGACCACTACTATCACCAGAAAGCTCCAAACGTTCGTTAATAGGTGTCTGCGCAATATCTTAAGGATTTTCTGGCCTAATCGTATCTCTAACGAACACCTTTACGAGAGAATGGGTCAGGAACCAATAGGCACAACTATCCAACGGCGGAAGTGGCAGTGGATTGGTCACACGTTCCGAAAGGGTGACATCTCCATAGCGAACCATGCTATGCAATGGAACCCTTTAACTCAGGATGGCAGAAGACCTGGCGGTCCGAGGAGAACATGGCACAGAACAGTCGAGAAGGACGCACGGCAGTTAGGAAAAAGTTAGGGAGAACTCAGACACATTGCCAGAAACCGTACACGATGGCGCGTAGGCGTAGTAGAGGCCCTAGGACCCACAAGGGATACAGGACATAAGTAAGTAAAAAAAGTAAATGTCCCTCTACGAACTTGATTTGTCTCAAATTTTGTACTTTGCTATCTAGAGATAGCTGTACCGCAATGATATGTAGGACTCTATTATCACGCCTAGAGTTCACCGTAGCGTACCTGAAAGCGTGGACGAAACTTAGGTTCTCGATTTTCAAATTATTTAATTCTTTAAGGACCTCATCTGGGTTGAAGCCAACACTAAGACCCTTCAGTAAGAATGACTGCAACTTGTTATCCTTGTGCGTGTATGAGAAATACTCCGTACCTGCTTCATTTAGCAATTCCTTGACCTTGTTGCAGTCATTCTTATCTTCTAAGCTTACGGTTAACTTACTACTATTTGCATTTCTAATCTTAAATTTACCTGTACCTAATTCGGAATGCAATAATTTGGATAGCACGTGACTATCCTCCTTATATTTTTTATTGGTGGCGGTTTTCTTCGCGCCTCCACTGTTTGTTTGTTGACCATATCCTTTTCGTGGTCGCTGCTGTTAGCTAGTTTTGTCGATATCTTTGTTCCGCTATCACATTTTTTGCCTGATGGTGTTGGTTTAATACCAGTAGTTTTTGCTGTTTTTTGGTTTGCTTGCGCTTGGTTGTCATCGTCGACGTCAAGCAAAGCAAATTGAGAAAAGTTCAAAGAGAAAAACTTAAGATCAAATATGGAAATAATGAGAGTTTTAGCATTCAAATAAAAATGATAAAGAGTTTATCCTTTGTGCCAGAAGATGAAACATCTGATTACTTTTTAGCTTTAAAAAATAATTTTCATGACATTGATGTGATAAAAATTGGAAATTGGTTTGATAAAATTTATATAACTGTCCAAACCAAAACAAGGTAACACCACCGCAAAACAATCCAAGTTTCTGGGATGTTGTTGACACGTTTTCAACTAACTTTCCTAGGACACAAAACAATGCAGAAGCCTGGCATAGGCGCTTGAATGCCATTGTTAATAAGAGACATACATATTGGTGTTTATAGTTTGGTTAGCCATCTTTCTAACGAATTAATTATGGCAAAATTTAAGCTGCAACAATCAAGATACAATAGGATTGCAAAACAAAGAAATATAACTGTTATGCGTAATACAGCTCTGAAAATTGTTTATAAAAAAAGACTTCAAATGTCAAAAATTGAAGATTTGCGGAGCATAGCTTAGAACCTCACTCTTTCTTAAGATTAAGAATCATAAATTGAATTACACACATATTTGTATATTTTTTCGTTGATAAAAACAATTGTAAATTTTTTGAATTAAATTACTTTTTGAAAAATGTATGTTTTTTTTAGTATTTTTTTTAAAAGCAAATTAATAAACTCCACTTTCCGGGGGCGTTTAGCCGCTCACACGACTTCGTCGCTCCTCTAAGTGTATGCCAACAACTGCTAAAATGGAGCTAAAATCTATTTTTATGTATGCATTCACTTATTTATTTATTTAAGCTTAATACAAGCTGGTACTTAAAGCTATGACTTAAAAAAACCTTATAAATTTCAAATTTCATCATGAAATAGGAGTAACTCCTAACTTTTGATAATGCGAGATTCTCCTGTATTTGCGATATTTTCATCTTTCAGAGCGAGATTTTGATAATGCGAGATTTTGATAATTCGAGATTTAGAATATGCGAGACTTTGAATATGGGAGATTTTCAATATGCGAGATTTTGATTATGTGAAATTTTGAAAATGCGAGATTTTGTTATTCGGGATTTATTTAAAAAATGCGAGATTTCGTTATTCGAGATTTTGGTTTGCGGTCAATCGTACCGCTCTCATAGAAAACGCCGAACATGTGTTTCTTCAATGTCCATGGTCTCAAGGCGAGGGCGAAACGTCGAGGGAAAAACTAGGCGTTTCACCAACCCTCGAGATCACAGTTGGTGAAATCCTTAAAAGCCAAAAGTCTTAGAGTGCATTGGCTGATAATGCTATGGTTACCGGGAGCAAATTAAATGTGCTGGAACGTAAGGAAAAGGCGTCTTATGAGACTAACATAAATTCAATTACAGCTAAGTCAGAAACTCCCCTGCGATCAAATGCGAAGAAGGCGGTACTGCAGACAGAAATTATTAAAAGGTAGAAGGGGTTACTGGGTACAAATCCCACACTGTTATTGAGTACGGGCTCAGTTTTGTCTTTAAAGATTACCACAAAAAAAAAAACGGTTATAGATCTAGCTATTTCTAGTTTTGATATTCCTGTCAAGCTTATTGGCCTATGCAGAACTCACGCTGTGCCATCAAGGTCGGTAACGACCTTATGGACCCCTTTGATCAATCGTGCTTCTTCTTCTTCCTTTTATCAGCGAGGCCATGATCCGAAAACTAGGGATCACAACCCTCCCACTTCACCGCATTTCTACTGATCCGCCTGTGGGGTTCGCCCCTTTGATCAATCGTGCATTCGCAAGTATTAAAACAGAAGCGGCAAAAATAGGTTTGAAACGTTAAATGAAGGCAAAATAAAATACAAGTTGTCAACAAATAAAATTATGCGTAAAAAAAACTTTTAAAAAAAGATCAACTTTTGAGACAGTGATAACTTATTTTTTTCGTTTAAGTACATCTAAATAATAAAAATTAAAAAAAATATATATATACAGTGGACGTCCAAATATAACGAATGATATAATGTTTAGTACTATAACACTAAAGCAGTGAGCAAACTGGTGGAATGATGGTAACCTTCGTGCTTTGCTGCGACTAACAAAAGAGAATTTTTTTTAGAACTAAAGTCCTATAATACTAAAGAAGTGAACCGATTTTGGGCCGGGAATATTTCTGTGAAATGCCAAAGATTGCCTGAAAATTTTAGCTCAATCGGTTTAGTGGTTTCGGAGTCCATAGCATATAAACATAGGTACACACATTTTTTTCCCATGAAAAAAAAAAACACTTTCAGTTTTACCCGAATTTTCCAATTTTCCGGGCAACTTTTCCAATTTTTCTTTCTTTATTCGGACTATTACGAACATTTTGAAAGAAAAATAAGCCAAATCGGTCCAGCCATTCTCAAGTGATGCGATGACCAAGGAACATCATTTCATTTTTATTTATATACATAGATAGAGTTGTTTACCTCTGGAAAAATACCGTTTACGAGACTTAACGTACGCCTCTTCATCGAAATCTCCAGTCTCTTATCAAAATGTTTCTCCAACATTTATGAAGCATTGCACGGGAGAGTTTATTCCATGCTTCTCTTAATGTAAGTCGTTTACGTTGAGTTTTGGTATTCATATTAAGATAAAAACAAAATAAAGAAAAACAAATACAAATATTTGGCGCAACAGCTCTTTAAAGTGCCACGGCATAGCTTCTCGCAATCACTCATGTTGTGTGCGTTATATTTTTCACACGAATGGAAGGGACCTACAGTTTAATGCCGACTCCGAACGGCGATTTAAGAAGCTTTTTCGTGACAACAATACTCTCGGATGTTTGTCAGACGATCGCGAGAGGTGGGACCGTGAAAAAAGTTTTTGGTGTTTTCTGGGATTCGAACTTGGAACCTCATGCGTAGTGATCCGACACACTAACCACTTACGCCACGGCGCCCACCAAAATAAAGAAACACGGAGCAAATCAAAACCAACCGATCGAGACTGGTACGCTTCTTTAAATGTAAAAGAAAAAAAAATTAACTGTCACAACACAATCACGACAGGACGAAACATTTACTATACCATTTCTTATTCTTTGGGGTTTGTTTTTTTTTTTTTTTTTTTTAGGTTGGGCCAAGGATATATAGTCTTCATAGATACTAATGCCCGAGTGCTACTAGCATGCAAGATTCGCAAACCTGAGTAATCGATTCCAGGAATACGCCTACGTACTAAACACACACCCTACACACTTCAACCACTCTCCCTACGGTACTGCCGTTAGGTATTTCTTCGCGGGGCTGGTTAGCAATTATGCTCTAGTCTCCGAGGCCGCCTCTTGGGCTCTTCTTAGGGCTTCTGCTCTTCGCAGCGCATTCTGCACACACACTATGAATGAGCAGATCTCCATCCACTCGCCCTCTGATCGTGTCATGTGACTAACAATATTTTCTGGACTTGGCAGGTTTGCTCTGTCTTCTGCAAAGCGTCTGCAGTAGAACACTGCATGCTCCGCGTCCTCCTCTTCGTTTGGGCATATTGGACACAGGGGCGAACTATCGTGTCCAAATCTATGGAGGTATTTCCGGTAGCCACCGTGTCCGGACAGGAACTGTGTGAGGTGGTAGTTACAGTTCCCCCTCACTCTCTCTGTCCATGATTTTATAGTGGGAATGAGCTTGTGGGTCCACCTGCCTTTGGCACAGCTGTCCCACCTGGTTTGCCACAGCGTTGCTGATGCTGCCCTTTCCTCCTCCTTAATCCTTTTTGCCTCTTGCCGGTTCGAGGGACGTCTAAGGTATACCCTCTGCATCTCTTCAGCGAGGATGTCGATTGGGACCATCCCAGCTAAAACGCAGGCTGCATCGTCGGAGATAGTTCGGAAGCCGCTGATCACTCTGATTGCGGAGAGCCTGTGAGCTGATGAAAGCTTCTTTCTGCACTCATTTGTCGCCAGTGCACCTGCCCATATCGGGGCAGCGTATAGAAGTACCGAGCTGACCACTCTGGGCAGTAGGATCCTGCGGGCGTATCCAGGCCCGCCGATGTTCGGGAGCATTCGGGAGAGTGCTGCCTGCATCAGGGATGCTTTCTTACTAGAATACTCGACGTGGGCTTTGAAGCGCAGCCTGTTGTCCAGCATGACTCCAAGGTACCTCAAGGATTCTTTGGACCTGATTATCTGGTTTCCGACCCGGAAGCTGGCGTATTCCACCTTTTTACGGCTGGTTATTAGGACAGCTTCGGTCTTGTGGGCAGCTAGTTCCAGACCGGTAAACTCCAGCCATTCCTTTATTCTTATAACTGCCTCATCCGTGGCAGACTCCACCTCGTGTACGTGCTTGGCTACTGTAACCACTGCGATATCGTCAGCGAAGCCAATTACTTTGACTCCCTCGGGTAATGTTAGCCGCAGAACTCCGTCGTACATAATGTTCCATAGGAGAGGTCCCAGAACCGACCCTTGCGGGACTCCCGCGGAAACACTGTAGTGCTTAACGCCATCGTCAGTATGGTATCTTAGCTTCCTATTGCTGAAGTAGTCCGTGACTATCCTCAGCAGGTAGTATGGTGTATCCATCCTGGCCAGGGATCTCCTAATGAATGGCCAGCTTGAGGAGTTGAACGCATTTTTGCCGTCGAGCGTTACTACTGCGCAGTATTTCTTCGTCCCCCATTTCCACCTTTTCCCTTGTATTGCTTCAGTTGCTATATCTACTACCGCCTTTATGGCATCGACGGTAGAGCGTGATTTTCTGAAGCCGTACTGACAGTCTGACAGGGCTCCGTTTTCCTCCGCCACCGCAAGCAGTCTGTCATAGATGATACGCTCTAGGATCTTTCCCAGCGTATCGAGCAGGCATATTGGGCGATACGATGATGGTTGTCCAGGCGGCTTATTGCCCTTTGGAAGCAGCACTAAATGTTGCAATTTCCGTGGTGTAGGGAATACCCCTTCCTCTATGCACCTTTGCATCGTTGTTAGAAAGATGTCCGGTCTCGTCTTAACAGCCGCCTTGATTGCCCTATTCGGGCTGCCATCCGGTCCAGGTGCTTTGCTGTCTCCGATTTTTCTGCATGCCCCAAAGAGTTCTTCTGACGTGATTGCCGGGATATGCTCCATGCTGATCTCCCTCGTGATGGAGACCATAGTAGTTGGTCTATGGGGGAATAGGTGCTCTACTATAGTCTTTAGCATTGCCGGGCATGTAAGTTATGGAGACCTGCTGCTTTTAAGCTTCTTCATCACCACTCTATACGCCATGCCCCAGGGGTCTAATTCGGCCTCGTCACAGAGCCGCCTAAAGCTCGTTGACTTACTCTCCTTAATGGCCCTTTCCAGTTCTCGCCTCGCCAATTTAAATGTGGTTAGCCGCTCTTGGAAATCTTGTCTGCCTCTGGATTTCTGAGATCTGCGTCGTGCTTGTAAGCACTTCGCCCTGAGCCGTTTAATCTCGTCGGTCCACCAGTAGCAGGGCTCGCCTCTTTTACTGACAGACCTTCTGGGCATTGCTGCGTCGCACGCTGTGGTTATGACCTGGATCAGCTGATGCGAAAGTGCCTCAGCCGATCCATTATTTGTTGTGGCGCTGGTGCTTAGCATTTCTTCGAACGTGTCTTTGTCGAAGAGCGTATCCTTCCACTTTGGTCCTGTTAGGGTGGGACGCAGTCTACGTTTCTCCTCGCCGACATTAAATATAATTGCCTGGTGGTCACTGTGGGTATAGTCTTCGCTGACCCGCCATTTGGTTTTCCGCAGGAGTGAGTTGCTCATGAATTTGATGTCAATGATTGACTCTCTGCCTGCCTTTCGAAACGTTTCCGCTGTACCGTCGTTGGCCAGACTAATGTCCAGTGCTGCGAAACATTCGAGGAGAGCTCTTCCCCTTGCGTCTGTGGTTCTACTGCCCCAATCAGTAGCCCAGGTGTTGAAATCTCCAGCTATAATCACTGGGTGTTTCCCCCGCGCGTCAGCTACGATGTCGTCCAGCAGCTTTAGATAGTCCGCCATACGATACGAAAAGGTCAACCTGGTGGCCGACTGACTGCAGAGCATAGCTCCCGCAGGTCCATATCGCGGCATTTTTCGTGGTGTCGTCTATCCAGCTACTTCCATTTATGGGCTTGTACGGTTCGCTTATTAGGGCTACGTCGATCCTTTTCTCTCGTACAGCTTGCGCCAGAAGGTCCTGTGCGGCGGCGCAGTGGTTTAGGTTTATCTGGACGACATTCATCATATTAATTTGGCCAGTGCCTTCTTGAGTACCGTGCTGCTACCAGTTACGTGTCCGGCGTTTTCTGGTGTGACCGTCTTACACCAGAAGCATAATGCGTCCTTTTTGCATTGTTTGGCTATGTGGCCCTCCTCTCCACAGTTTCTGTACTGCTTGGATCGGTCATGCTCGCTCTTGCATTGACGCGCCGTGTGGCCAAACTCCAGATACCTAAAGCATTTGGTGAGGGCCTTTCGAACACGAATACGGCAGTTCACCCAGCCGACTTTGATTTTGCCGGACTCCAGCAGCTTGTTCCCCTTCTCTGTCGGTAGCCCCACTGTCGCGATCTGCGTGCCACCGTAGGCCTTCCTAAGGCTGAGCACATCTGCTTCGGCAACCTCGATGTTGTACTGAGCTTTGATAGCTTCGCAGATGTCTCTCCTAGTGGTGACTTCGTCAAGGTCTTTAATTTCGACCGTGGATCTCTGTATTAGAGTGCGGATCTCCGCCTCTGCGCCAAGGTTTTCACCGATGATGCTCCTAAATTGTTCGGTGCTGTCACCAGATTCGCGTAGCTGGAACAGCAGGTCGCCTTTCTGGGTTCTCCTAATCTTTGTGACCGATTCACCCAGGTTGTGGAGCTTGGGGTCCGCTTTGACCCTGCGTAGTATTTCGGCGTAGGAAAGTTGACCCTTGGTTGCCACCACTATTGCGTCCGGTCGCTATTTTTCACTGGTGGTCTTGCCTGGCTTCTTCTCATCCTTCTTGTTCTTTTTGAGAACTTTCGACCAGGCACTGCCGCAGCCTATAATCTGCTCGATGCTCGCCGCACTGATGGGCTTTTGACTCTTTGTGGCTGTGTTGGCGACCTTCTTCCTGGAGGCATTTAACCACTCATTTTCTCCTGTTGCCCGTTGCTTGCTTGTGGTTGCGTTTGCCCGCTTATTTGTGGCCGCTGGGGTCTCAACGCCAGCTGCGGCATCCTTTTGCTTGGTGTTTGCCAAAGGTGGATGTTTCTGTTTCCGCTTTGGCTCCGGACGTTTCCTGTCTGTAGCACCATTTGTCGGATGTACCTCCTTCCGCTTTGGCTCCGGGGGTTCGCTGTCGCCTACACCATCTGATGGGTGTTTCTGCTTCCGCTTTGGCTTCGGGGGTTCGCTGGCTGCAGCCTGCCTTCTCTTGGGTTCTAAAGTTGACCTTAGCCAGGGCGAAGTTTGTGAGAAGTTGTTCTGACGAATAACCTCTTTTGCCTTCTCGTCGTGCAGCTGGATCGCCGAGAGCTCATAGAGAGCTCTGATGCTTTCAATGGCATCTCGCATCGCTTGGTGGATTGAGCGTCTTTTTCCGTCTTCCAGCATTTCTACCAGCCCCCTAATTTGCTCACCTAGTTTGTGGAAATCAGATTGCTGGGCGGATGGTTCGACCGTCACGTTTCTTATTGCAGGTGACTAGCGTCGTTCCGTGTGTCTTTGTGCTGATGCTACTTGGCCAACTGGTGACCTCAGCATCCTTGAGTTTCCCTGAAAGGGGTTTTCCTCGTTCTCCACTGTATTTTCTCCTGTGTTTTTGTTTGTTTTGTTTGTAATCATTTCTAGTAGGTCCCCACTCAAAGCCGCTATCAATGCTCGAATGTGTAGTCACCCAGGGATCCCATGGTTATCTGTGCAAGCAGGGAGGCCATGCGAGGGTTGGCACAACCCCTTATGAGGTATTGTGTCAGAGCCGGATCGGTGCTAAGCATCTGCACCTACACCACCAACTTAATGGTGACGAAACATTGAACGTACTTTGAGGCCTGCCAAGGTTTTAACGCGACGGGGGCGCTCGTAGCATTAGCCTGAAAGCCATTTCAACCGGATTTCACTCCAACTTACTCAGGTAACAGAATACTACAAACGTCAGCCCTCATAGCTCTCATTCCAATTAGTTATCCAGTATTGCCATAATTAAGATCTTACTGGGCTCGGTCTTAATGTTTCTTGTTTTTATTGGTTTTGATACTGATGACGAAGTCATCGTAAAGAAAGAACAGTTTGTAGTTCTTCTCGGTGTAATGATGTATAGTTTATGTATAATATATGCAACCTCTCATCCAGGGCAGGAGGCTGCACGTTTCACGGTGTGGCGGGTACATCCGGATCTCGCCATTTTCTCCTTACTGTATCCCTCGTAGCCACCTTGTGCGGTGGGCAGCACTTATATGGAAGACGGTGCTTATTCGTCTTGTCGCAGAGAGTTCATAGGGGTTCCTTTGACCTTTTCAGCCAAGCCCTCCTTCTCTGCCGCTCTTGGTCAGGGACTGCTTATTTAGGTATTCGCAGTTAACCTACAATTCTGCAGGCCGTTCACTATCCGCCACCTGTGACCCCCACAGTAGCCTGAGCTTAGCCCCACCAGCTCGTCCGACTTGGTGGCTGTGTTATTCTTTGGGTTAACCACATACATATGTACACAAAAAATACTGAGAATAACAATATTGCATGAAACAAGAATAGGCCTGAAAGAAATAAGATATAAATATGATCGTTATATCGGATAGCAAGTTTGTGCGAACGTTCGCTATTTAGTGGTGTCAATGCAATCAAAAATCTATGGCGTGGCATAATCGCATCATCACCTCCTCGCGGCGCCCGCTGGATAGCTATCTGATAGTGAACTAACGATGAGCGTATGCTGAGTCTGACGATATATGTGTAGCTGAACCTACGTAAGCACATCTGGGTGAACTTCGCGCATATATTTAACCGGGCGAGGCATCGCTTGTTAACCTGATTGGCTGAAATATGCGTCTCAGAAGTCTAGCAAGAGCTCCTCAGAAGGAAGTCGTGCGGCGCATGAATTCTCTCGATGGAATCAACGGTGACGTCTACAGACCAGCGGATAACTTACCGGAGCTACTTCAACATATTTGGAGCTGAGGTCTGTAAAGATTTTCAATACTTCGTCAGGGTATTGACCAGGGAGACCCCTGGTTTGATGAGGAATTTTCCGCCCCTCTGGTCCTGATGAAGGTTCAGGTGAAATCGATGGTTCCGACAGGATGTCGGCGGACATGGGGGGTGTCATCATTCCACTTACCGCCAATGCTGAACATCATTCAGATTAATCTGCATCACTCGAAGAGTGCGTCAGATAATTTGCTTGTTTTCCTCGGCGAGGAGGATATAGATATCGACATTGTACAGGAACCCTGGGTGAAGAGTTCATCAAAAAAAAGGGCTCACGGACAACCGTTACAAAATCTTCTACAAGACCACAAGCCAGGTTAGTAACAAACCTAGAACTTGCATCCTAGCTAAAAAAAAAACATTTGAATGTATTTCTATGTCCTGATTTTAGCCGTGCCCATTTAACGGTAGTTGAATTGGAGGTTGCAAATAACACTGTTTTTATATCCCCAGTTTACATGGATCATGATAGGCCATCACCACCGGAGGAGGTACGCCATTTAACATTATTGACAAGGGCAAAAAAGGACAATCTGCTTCTGGGCTGCGACGCAAATGCCAGGCATACATTATGGGGCAGCTCTGAAATCAACGAACGCGGTGAGTCCTTGTATGATTTTCTAGTGATATCCAATCTTTCTGTTTGTAATGTAGATAACACACCGACTTTTATTTTTCCGAGTACGGAAAGTTTCAGAGGGTGGGAGGAAGTTTTAGACATCACTCTTAAAACCAACAATAATAACCTTAGGGTAGTTAACTGGCGAGTATCTGATCGAATGTCCTTCTCCGACCACAAATGGATTCACTGTAATGTGTGCCTTGAGGTTGAGGCTCCCAAGCCATTTAGAAACCCTAAGAGAATTGACTGGAAGAAGTTTGGTAGGGTTATTAAATCAAAACTTCATAGCATACCCGACTTGAAAATTGAATCAGTCGAAGAACTAGACGCCAAAATCAGGACCTTCGAAACAGCCATAGGTGCGGCTTTTAAGGTTTCGTGTCTTACCAGATATAGCAAGAAAAAACTCTCCCCTTGGTGGAACGAAGATCTATCTAATCTGAGGAAGATAACTAGAGAGATCTTCAATATCTGCTTTAAACACAAGTTCTGCCAACCATATAAGGATTGTCTGAAGGAATACAAGAAATCAATTAACAGTGCCAAGTCTCTTGCTTGGAAAGACTACTGTCAGTCCATTGAGACCATAAAAGACTCTGCTAGGCTGAGTAACATTTTGTCCAGGGAACATTCTAGCCCGTCCTCTATTAATCGGCCAGATGGGACTTGGACTGAGTCCTCTAGTGAGTCACTGGAACTTTTAATGCAAACAAGCTTTCCAGGATGTAATAATGAGATTGCCCTCCCACCAGTTTCTCAGGTCGCGCATGCTTCTTCCTGGAATGATATTAAGACAATATTTACCGCAGTTAATACCTCCTGGCCTATTAACAGTTTCTCTCCCTATAAATCGACCGGCCTTAAGGGCATTCTCCCGATTATGCTGCAAAAAACATTGGACCAGGTGGTCCCATGGCTAGTACCGATCTACAAAAGCTGTATTCTCCTAAACCACGTTCTCCTGAGCTGGAGACGTGTTCGTGTTGTGTTTATCCCGAAAGCTGGGAAGCGGGATCATGGATCCGCAAAGGATTTCAGACCCATTAGCTCATCCTCTTTTCTTTTAAAGACGTTGGAACGCATCGTAGATACAGATATTCGAAATACCCTAGATAAATCCCTTCTATCCAAATCTCAACATGCGTACACCAAGGGGCGATCGACGGAGACGGCGCTCCATGAAGGTGTGCGAACGATAGAAAAGATAGTCCACTTCAAACAATATACGCTTGCTACTTTCTTAGCCTTCAATAACGTCAGCACGGAATCGATTCAGGAAGCTCTGATCCAACTGGGTGTGGAAGAGTTTATTAGCAAATGGATATTGACAATGCTAAAAACTAGATTTAAAGAGTCCAACGTTCCCCCTAAGAAAGTCTTCGAATCCACCCCGGATGGACGACGCAGTAGACGACCACCTCGCGATAGGTGGCGCAAGCAAGTGGAGGGGGACCTCAATCAACTTGGCGTGAGCAGCTGGAGGCAGCTGGATCGTAACCGTGCTGGCTGGAGAGGTTTATTGGTTGAGGCCCAGGTCCACCCCGGACTGTAGCGTCATCTAAGTAAGTAAGTATATCGAAAATTCGCTATTTCGGCATTCGTTATACTAGACGTCCACTGTATATAGTTTGTATATATCATTTTATTTTCAAATTTTTAGTAATGCCTTAACCTATGCACTATCGTATTCTACCCATCACACCTTTCATTTGATACCCATGTCAAGGGAGTTGTATAACAAATGATAGTCCGCCATCTTGGGGCTTCCCCATTTTGTATTTAGCACGATGTAAGATATACGATATTGCGTTGTCATCGGACTTATACACATGTGGAAAATTTCAAAGGTCAAGCTTAATTAGAACTACTCAAACTTTTGATTGCAATATTTGTAGTAGACATACTCGGGCAACGTGACTGGGATGTGCGGATGGGGTAACTTAAATAGTTATTCCCATCCATACAACCCAGTCACGGCTAACTAAGCCGGCTTGTCCCGCTCGGCAGCCGGCCGGGTCAAACCCGAAATGGCTACGAGCTTCCTGTCAATGGTCTCGCGAACCATTACGGGGGTCAAGGGGTGAACGCGCTGTGCACCGATAGGGGCACAGATGGACTCTCTGAGATTCGACAACGGCATCGACTTAGGATAGGCACATGGAACGACTCATCGCTCACAGGGAAGGATCTTGAGCTCGTTGGGGAGGCTGTTAAAAGTCGACTAGATATAGTTGGCGTCTCTTCAACAAAGCAGAGAGGTTCTAAAACTGTGGACCTTTCGGGTGGGTGGAAGCTCTTCCTGTCAGGAGTCGCACCCTCAATGTCTGCTCGGGCGGGAGTGGGGATACTCACAAGTCCCAGGTTGACGGACAGAGTATTGAGTGGATACCATTAGGAGGGAGAGTTGCGATCTTAAAGCTCAAGCTTGAAAGATCAACTCTGGCATTGGTGCAGGTGTATGCACCGAACCTTCTGTCAGAGTACGCAGCTTTCTTAGATGAAGTTGATGTTGCCCTTGAAAAGGTTGCAGATATGGATTCTTTTGTCCTGATGGGTGACTTCAATGCTCATGTGGGTGTAGATGTTATGACATGGGGGAGTGTGATTGGGAGGAACGGTGATCCTGATCAAAACGCGAACGGAGAGAGGTTGTTGGATTTTTGTTGTGAAAATGGCTTATCCATCATGAACACCATCTTTCCACACAAAGACATTCACAAATACACGTGGTACCGTCAGAGTCTTCAGCAGAAGTCGCTGATCGATTTCTTTGTGGTACCATCATGTCTGAAGAGAATGGTTTGTGATGTTCGCGTATTGAGAGGGGCCGAACTGTCAACTGATCATCACTTAGTGCTGTGCAAATTGTATCTTAGCGAGAGAGTGCCTCCCCTACCAAAGCGTAAACCAAGGATGGTTACACGCATACGATGGGAGAGGTTACAGGACGATGAGATACGGGAGACATTTGCACGGCAAATATCTGAAAGGTTTGAACGAATTCCAACTGTTCCATCAAATGTAGAGGAAGAATGGCAACTGTTTTCAACAGCGGTTATTGCCTCTGCGGGAGATGTTTGTGGAGTGAAGCGGCTTGGTGTGGCGGCTGGTGGTGAGAAAAGAACTGCTTGGTTTAAAACGCCCGGAGTTCAAGAAGCCATCAGAGAGAAGAAGAGAGCCTTTAAGGTGTGGATTCACTTGGGGAACTCCGATTCTCGAAATCGGTACACTGAGGCGCGAAGAACTTGCAAATTAGCTGTGAAAACAGCGAAAGAACAGTCTTGGAAGGAGTTTGGCGAGAAATTGGAACGTGACCACAGATCTGCAAATAAGATGTTCTGGCAGACCGTCCGCCGACTCAGAGGAAAAAAGTTGAATATCGTTGAAGGAGTCAAATCCAAAGACGGTAGACTTCTTTCCAATGAGGAGGACATCTTACGCAGATGGAGCGAGCACTTTTCAGAATTGCTCAATCCCGAACAGGGCACCGAAGATGACAGACCTATGGTCGAGAGTTGGGCGGAAAGTAGTCCTACGGTAGAGGAAGTAACTTTGGCGATCAAATCGCTAAAAGTTGGCAAATCTGCTGGTTTGGACGAAATTCGGCCAGAAATGCTCAAGGCTTTAGGTAAAGAGGGAGTGCAATGGCTCTCGCGTGTCATTAAAGTGGCCTGGGAATGCGGTGAAACACCTGGTGATTGGCAAATGGGGGTGATAGTTCCTCTTTTTAAAAAAGGGGACAAAAGAGATTGCGCCAACTACAGGGGTATATCTCTTTTAAGTCTCCCTGGAAAAGTCTTCGCTAAGGTGCTGGAAAAGCGTTCCAGAGCTGTGGTTGAGGACAGTTTGGGGGATGAGCAGTGCGGTTTTCGTCCCGGTAGAAGCACAACCAGACAGTTGTTCACTCTCAGAATGGTTCTTGAGAAAGCCTGGGAATAAGCCAAACTTGTCTACACTTGTTTTGTGGATTTGGAAAAAGCATATGATAGGGTTCCTCGAGGCAAACTCTGGAGTGTTCTGCAGGAGTATGGGATTGATGGTTCCCTGTTAAGGGCGATTCAGTCTTTATATACAAACTGTAAAAGCTGTGTTCGGATAAACGGTGTTAAATCAGTACCTTTCACTGTGGGCGTTGGACTCCGCCACGGGTGCGTTTTGTCACCTCTCCTCTTCATTGTATATATGGATTGGATGTTGCAGCGCAGCCGTGGCGGAGAATGTTTCAAAGTGGGAGACCTAAGGATTAGTCATCTGCTCTTTGCGGATGATTTGGTCATCCTTGGGTCCTCTCAAACCGAACTTCAGCGCGCACTCGAAAGGTTTGTAGCCGTTTGTGATGGTGCTGGAATGAAGATCAACGTGAACAAATCGGAAGTAATGGTCGTTTCCAAAAAACCCATTCAGTGCACTCTGCATGTTAGTGGAGTCCTACTGAAGCAGGTGGAGAAGTTTAAGTACCTCGGGGTTTTATTCACGAGTGATGGGAGGAGCAATGCCGAGTTATCCTGTAGAATTGGTCAGGCTGGATCAATTTTGAGAGAGCTTGGCCAATCTGTTATAAGGAAGGCCGAATTTAGTATTCAAGCTAAGCTATCGGTTTTTAACTTGGTGTATGTTCCAACTCTCACCTATGGTCATGAAATTTGGGTAGTGACCGAAAGAATAAGATCGCGGATACAAGCTGCCGAAATGAGGTTCCTTCGCGGTGTTGTTGGAATAACTCGTAGGGATCGAGTGCGCAACACCAGAGCACGCGAGGCGCTCAACGTTGAGCAGCTACTTCTCCGAACGGAACGATCTATGCTTCGATGGTTTGGTCACGTAGTGCGTATGCCTCCAGACCGGCTTCCAAGACGCGCCATGGTTGCTGTACCATCAGGTAGACGACTTCGCAGAAGGCCCAGAAATAGATGGTTGGATCAAGTCCGACATCTCTCTTGGAGCCGCTTAGGGATTCTCCCTGATGAATTGGAGTCAATGGCGGAGGATCGAGAAGGATGGAGAGTCCACCTGAGCATCCTACCCCCGCGACCCTCATGAAGGATTAGCGGGCCATTGAAAATGAATGAATGAATGAATGAATGAAATGACATACTCGTATAAATACGTACAAACAAAAGGAAATTTAACTAGTTTTCTACAAACTAGATCACAAGACTTGTACCTCTTTTGTTTCAAATTATAAGAAACTATAGTTAGTTATTAAATCAAAAAGTTGACTCACTGTATGCTTATCAGAGAGGGGGTATTAATGTGGATATGTGCAGGAAAGCGAAAACGCTATTCAAAACCCAGCAAAACAGTAATCGCAGCGCTTGGTAATATAAGATATTAACTTAAGAAAATTGCACAAAACTTTACGCGATGTCAAGCTAATGAAGTCTCTATCTCTTTAAATATGACACCTTTTTCGAGAAAGATGTTCCTGTTGTGGTTATTCTGTTTCTGTACATATGTACATTTATATATGTTTGACAACGCGAATATTTCTTTAAATGTTGACCTGCGTCTAGGAGTTTAAGTCTTTTAATGCAACTGCATCACGTAACTTAAAAATGGAGAGGAGAAATAAAAAATACTCATTTTTTGTTTGTAGTGGTTTGAAACTCATGTGATATTAAGTTCTATTACATGATTACTCCATGGCTCGTGTCCGAACTAGTCAAAGAGAATTCGCTGTATTGTTTGAATTTGTTTCTTAATGCTATTTTTAATTTTGAGCAAGTATTGAGTTACTCTTGGCGGTAAGCCACCCGAGTATAAAATGGAAAATGAATAACATTAAAGTTATTCCAACCACTGCATCACTGCATCAAAGAAAGGTTTCTTCCTGGTAGTACAATGGACCGGAAGGTCTGAGTGCTCTGGGATTTGCGTTTCCTTAAAAAAAAAAAAATACTCTTGGTGGTTAATGATCGTATTATCTTTTATATTATAACTAGAAAACTTGAATGAACGTGGTTGGCACTCGAGTCGACAATCTTTAACTCAGTGACCGAATACATTACCACTACACCATACCGCCCATATCATCCCCTTTTTATTACCAAATAATAATAATAATAAGCTAAGGATTGGAAGAGTCAACATTTTCTATCAATAAAAAATATACTGGGGTTGCACTGTATCTACGTATTTCTTATTTATTTGTAGTCTAATAAATTCATAAAGTTGTGCTACACTAAAATGTCACAGAAACAATGGCATATTCTATAAAGTTCAGAACTCATGCTCTTGCTCTCATATTACAAAATTTGTCTATCTACGATGCTACGATGATACAAGCATTGGATATGGGGAATGTTTGCACTACTGTTAAATACACAAAAGATTATCTGATGATAATGTCAAAATTGCCACTGTCACTATTCAACATGTTGTACCAGTGGCAGTGCTATGTGAAGGACCAAGTTTCTCTACTATCCTGAAACATAATTAGCGTTTAACATGGTAACAGCTCATAATTCTGTCATTACTTTTTGCCTCTGAATGAGGGCAATTAGTGAAAAGATGAGCATGTGGCTTGCATATTTAACATATTTTGACGATTTGAAAGTGAAGATATTTCAAAAGCTAAACCAGACAATGTTGATGGCGATGGTTATTTATGTGGAATATGTTGAGGGGAGTAAAATTTCGACATAGTAAGTTGTAGCATTAGTATCCTTAGTGGATAGAGCCTAAATAGTCAGACTTTCGAACTCTAAATGAAAAACAAACTACAAGAACCAAACAACTTGCAATTCCAACTCCTGCTCATCATTTGTCGAACATACATATGTGCAAATGCATATTTATTCAAATGATATAACAATTTCTCTTGTACTCGTATGTAGGTGAATTTAGGTATATTCACAATGTCAACACGATTTCAAATGGACAATAGAAAGGCAACAGAGGGACAGAGCAACCAATATCAGTTGGACAAGCCGAACCGCATCAATGAACGTCCACTAAAAGTCAATAGGATGTTTTACAATAAACAAACATGCACCGAGAGTCGGGTAATCCTTTGTATGTCCTTTCAAGCGCAACGATACGGATGGACACTCTCTTTCTCTCTCTGCGAGCAAACAAGTACAAGCAGACCTAACCGAACCGAATAATTCAAGTCTAACACATAACATCCGTAGGAATAGTCATTGTCGTAGTCGTAGTCGTCATCGTCACACGAACGAGAGCAATGACATTTGATCTCGGAGCTTACTTTTGGCACAAACATCCTCGGCACCAGTATCAGATATAGGTATCCTGAATAATCGACTTGAAAGAGAAGACCATCTCATTAATACGAAACAATAATATTTAAGGTGGTAAATTGGGGTCTGTTGTGAGGTGTGATGTGGATAGATGGAGGCATTTTTGGCTTTAATTTTTTTTTCTGTTGATATGTGGGACTAGAAATTTAGTTGAAGTGCGACGCAGGTGTCCTTTCATCTGTTTCATGGACTTTTGGTTGTTTAGTGGTATTTAGCCACGTCAGATTTATAAGGAAGCCAAGCAAATAGCAAATAAAGAAGGCGTACTAAGTAGACAGAGTGGTTGGATGCAAATAAAATAGAAGTTCAGTCAAAGAGGAAGTAGTTATCTCGCCTAATGTAAATCCGGCTGAAGCAGATAGATTTACTTCTGAAATATAACAAAATAGTCCTCTCTAAACTAACCAATATCATAACATGGCACTATGGTATACTATGGTGGATTCGAAGACTTTCTTAGGGGAAACGTTGGGCTCTTAATTTTTTTTCTTCTTCTTTAGGTCGCGCTGCAGTTCAAATTTGTAGGTGATGTTTGGATACGGTACCAAACAAGGTTCCGTCTTTAAAATCGGCTATAATATGTTGTGCTAGAAATCCCAAACTTATCACTGCTAAATGTTTCATTGAATACATATCTTATCGAAAATATACCTTACAGATCAAAAATGGGATGCAACTGGTCACTAGGCAACATTTTGGATAACATCAGTGAACTTTAAGTAGAGGTTTATATGTACGAATACATACATATTCGTGGACTTCTCAGCTGCATTATGTGTGTGGGCAGGAAAGGCCGACTTGAAAATAATTGAGCGAATGCCTGATGAGAAAGTAGAATAAGAACGAATCAAATACAAATTTTATCAGTTCATCGCTTAGCTTTCCGAAGATCTACGTATGTACTTACAATGACAATAATTTCGATACAAAGAAGACAGGCAGCTAGATTGGAAATGAGCTGACGCTAATTAATTGACTGATTGAGGATAGTTGCAGTGCTCACGCATAACGAGCTTTGAATAAAATTGGCGATTCGACAAAGATTTGATGCCATTTTTATCAACTAGGTATAAATTTGGTATTTTTTTCTTATTGCAAAAAGGAAACCCAAATCCCAGAGCACTCAGACTCTCCCGTCAATTGTACTGCCAGGCAGGAACCTTTAGTGCAGTGGTTGGAAAAACTTCGATGTAACTCGTTTTCCTTTACACTCGGGTGGCTGATGATTACTGTTCCCCGCTAGCGCTTGAAACTGCATACATCGGTTAACGAGCAAACACACTACCCACTGCACCATTGCTACCCCCATAATAATAAATTCGGTATGCAAACAAGGCAAAATATCTAGAAATTACACTAGGCACCTGAAATGGAAGATACACGTTAAAAATAAATGCGACAAGCACGAAATAGATTCCAACAAATGTACTGGCTACTTGGCAGACATTTTAGATTAGACATTGCATATAACAAACTGCTTTTTTTTTCAAACAAGTGTTCAAACCTGTTAGGACGCATAATTTACAACTTTGGGGTTGTACTAAACCAAGCAATAGAAATATTCCAAAATCTTGTCAAAACAAAGTATTAAAGACAATCGTAAATGCTCCATGGTGTATTAGGAACAGTGATATCCACAGAGACTAGAAATAGTTTTGTTCACAAAATTCGTCTTAATGGTCATTGTGGCAATACTATACCTCAAATTCTGGATGAGACAAATCTTGTGCGTCAACTTCAAAGAACGAAATCATTCGATTCAGGGCAGTAAGAAGTAGCCACATGTAAAGGCAGTGTCAGCATTTTTTTAAAACTTTTACTACTTGAAAAGGGGACTTACTTCTAGTCAACAAGAAAGAGCGACGTGTTTTTCAACGCGTAAGAATCTCACACTACTATGGGCACCGGTCACATGGTGTCTATGAATATTTTCACTCCTACCTACGAAAAAGAAAGCTAAAGGTCATAGAGCCCATCTCTCGGATAATTGCACAATCCATGTCCATCCCTCACAGCCCATGCATCCTTGAATTATGCTAGCGAAACACTTTTCGATCGTCCTTATTATAATCATCAACAGCAAGGAATCGATTTTCTGGCCGAACACACCCTTCAACAGGACCATCACTATGCCATACAGTTCCCAAATCGTGCCCATATTGCCGACCAACTAATGCCAACGTGTGTAATTATTGTTCTCCAATGAGTAAACACGTGAAAATCCTATTAATGATATGTGATGACATATTTATATTATACGAGCTCCCCTATGTCGCATCGAAATTGGAATAATATCAACCGATGGCTACGCCGGAATATTTGAATATCGATTCGAAATATCAAGTAAGCCGGTAACAGTCAGAAGTGGCTGACGCTTTTAGAGGAGTATGTTTAATTTGAGTCATGATGGAATGAATTTATTTATACTTCGACTGTATTTACATACGAGTATATATGTAAGAAGTGGGAAAGGTGATTCGAAAACAATGTTTAGTAATGATTTGGCATAATGACTTGAACATTTTGCTTAACAGATTTGATGGTTGGGGAGACTTTACTGTAATTAGATCTCCCGAACTGCAGCAATGATTGAGGATTGCAGGATTAGATTCATTACTATGTACGACTTATTTAGATTCGCTACAGTTTCGTACATTCTTCTTTTCGTATCAAACCTAATGATTATAATTTAACCTTTTGTTTACCCTGTTCCGTAGGGAATATTCAGTTTATCAGATTGTTTGTAACTTAGGGAAGTAATGAAGATAGACTCCTTGAATTGTGCATTTATTTTATTGAGCCAACACTACTAGCCGTGGTTAGTGCGTCGGATCACTACGCATGAGGTTCCAAGTTCGAATCCCAGAAAACACCAAAAAGTTTTTTCACGGTCCCACCTCTCGCGATCGTCTGACAAACATCCGAGAGTATTGTTGTCATGAAAAACTCAAATCGCCGTTCGGATTCGGCATTAAACTGTAGGTCCCTCCCATTCGTGTGAAAAATATAACGCACACAACATGAGTGGTTGCGAGAAGCTAGGCCCTGGCACTTTAAAGAGCTGTTGCGCCAAATATTTGTATTTGTAACACTACTACCCGACTCCATCTGCGCTGAGAGATTCGCCATTTTGTATGTATATAACTAAACTGCTGGAAAAATAATAGGTCTCTAAAGCGCAGGTGCACATGTATTTAACAAAAACAAAATGTAACATTTGTTTTTGTGAAATATTAATTTTGATAGAACGTTCGTGACAGTAAGCGAACGTGTTATTTCATTCGTGAACTCAAAATCCATTGCATCTCTAATGCTCTGCACTCTTATCTACTCGAAGTAAAGAAAGACTTTTCTGATTTCTAGCGGTATTATAAAAAAATGGAATTGGATACCGGATAGCGGAAATGTATGTTTGTTTGTTAACCGATGTCTGCAAGTTCAAGTCCCAGCGGCTACAAATCATCAGTCACCCAAGTATAAAAAAGAAAATGAATCACATCGACATTTTTTCAACTGCTGCGCCAAATAAAAGTTCTTGCCTGGTAGTACAATTGACTGGAGTCTGAGTGCTCTCAGATTTACGTTTCTTTTAGAAAAATAAGAAAGCTCAAGGGAAGATAATATTAAACAGCATATAAGAACTGAATACGTTTGCGGAAATTTAAAATTTCAACAACTGCTTGCCTGTGCTAATAGAAAACACCCAGGGCCCACATAGGTTTAACTGGACAAATTTACCCAATGGGTCAAAGAATGTGGTGAAATATTTAGGTGGCTATTTAGACAAGTTGTTGTACTACAATGGACACATAAATCGACAGTTTAGATGCAAAATAAACATTGCGTCTAACAAGAGGCTATTGGATGCTTTCGCTTTTGCGAGAGCCGTCAATGTCATTCTACATCTTGTGAGAAACCATTTTGTGCGGGCAGGGTTTCCTGCGGAGAACGATTTTTTGTCGGGCTTGTTTTACTCTAACCCTGGGTATTTCAGAACCTTACTAAGGCCTTGTGGCATCTGGAAGCATACGCTTATTTACCGAACTCAATAAACTCAATCTATCTTGATCGAAATGTGACAGAAAAATTTATCTTTTATAGACCTATCGACTTAAGCGATGGAAATTCCGACATAACCCTGCGTACACATAACTGAAAGGGATTTAAGCCCGCAGAATGCGCACACTGTGCAATATTTATACGAATCATGTCGAGCCCTCCCTCTATCTCCGAGGCTACTTACGTTACAGGACCGCATTCTTTCAGAGGTCATCAAAAAAAAGCAGTACTCCAAATTCCATATGTCTAGATTATTCATTTATTTATTTAGCATTTGGCGAGATACAATTGAAATTAACGTTAAATAACATTTAAGATTAACATTTAACACAACTTTACATAGAGTGATAAACATGTTGCAGAATTACACTAAAACTAAAATTGGATGTCTAGGTTTTGCAGCCATTCGATTGCAGCGTTGGAGGAACTGTAAAAATCGGTTGATTCGCCTTGCTATTTTCGGATTGCGCATTCAGTAGTCACGTGCTTAATGTTCTGGATTACGTCTCCACAGTAGCAGTATGGTGATTCCGTGGCACCCCATTTAAAAAGTGTTGCAGCATATATTGTTTGATCGGTTGTCAGTTGAGACAAACCCACGGGTTTCTTGGAAGTTGGACCTTCTATACAGAATATATCATTCGCAGAGCAAGAATGCTCGAATGACATTCGTTCCTTCAGGCTTCCGATGCGTTGAAGTTATTGCTTCTGTAATCGAGAGAGAAACGATAGCGAAAGAAATTGTCGGCGAAATAACAACAACAATACGACGTAATTTACACAGGCGTACTCTTTATCTAATTATTAAGACACGTTGACTAATTGTTACCACTATCGCGACTGTCGATGATTGACCCCCCAACCAGCTACAGTATTGGGTTAAATAACTTTGGAGAGTCTGCATATACCGTTGATCTTACAACTCGGCCATCCTTAAATGATCGTGCTCTCACGATCCGAGCATCGGAGTTGCTCATTCATTTAAGTTGCTTCTTGCGGCTCCCATCCTCGGAATCGCCGAAAATTACCGGTCTCTTTTCGTTGGTCACTAACAGCTCTGAGGCACCATTTGATCGGGAGCGGGACCTTGATTTGGAGTGAGCGCCGGGCCCCGGTCTGAGTTTGGATCTCGAGTGACTGCTTCGACTGGCCTTGAAGACATTCCTGCTACGCCCTGATTCATAGCAGCTGCATTTGGAGCTGCTTCTACTGAGTCTGGGACCACTTCGACCACATCTAGATCCGCTTCTACTACGCCCTGAGACACTTCGACTGCGCCTACGACTTTGCCTTGGGCTGCAGCTCACAATACCCGACTTGGGCCTAGAGCTTCCTGGTGGGCATCGTGGTGTAAGTGGTTAGTGTGTCGACCACTGCGCGTGAGGTTCTATGTTCGAATCCCAGTAAACACCAAAAAGTTTTTTCACGATCCTACCTCTCACGAACGTCTGACAAACATCCGAGAGTATTGTTGTCTCGAAAAAGCTTCTAAAACCAAATTGCCCTTCGGATACGGCACTAAACTGTAGGTCCCTTCCATTCGTGTGAAAATATAACGCACACAACATGAGTGGTTGCAAGAAGGTAGGCCGAGGTACGAGGTACAACAGCTCTGTTGCGCCAAATACAATATTTATTTATTTATTTTTCCTGGTCGCCTGGGTCTGCTCCTGCTTCGCCTGGAACCGCTTTTGCTACACCTAGATTTACTTCGACTTCTTCGGCGGGACGTAGTCCTGCAATCTATGATCGAGATGTGCTTATATTATTTTACGATTCTTACCTGCGGTTGGTCCAGCAGTTTGCCTCCAATCAGCATTGCACATGGTTGGCTGTCCGCAGGTACAATTAGCACGTCGCACCAGGAAGTAAGTTGGGCAACCTTTACCTTAGCTCTCCGTATAGCCTGGCAAGTTCCGCCTCTGAACCCGCTTAAGTATATCCAGTCCTCGACGTACTTTATCCCTCCTTGCTCTGCAATCTTGCGACGCAAAGTGACTCAATCGCTCCCCGGGTCGATTGAATGCGTTAACGAGGTACCTGTTCACGGCGGCATCCTTGGTACATATATTTCGCCAGGTCCTCCGCCGATTCCTCCTTCACCAGCAACTGAGTTGGTCTCTCAGGGTTCTCTCCAATTCCCATAGCTTGAGTACTTTGCAGTGGGCAATCCCGCTTATAGTACCCCACCCGTTGGCAACCGAAGCACCTCACTCCTCCTTCGGTCATTAATCTTTCCTCTTCACGTTCTCACCCGCCTTGGTCGTTACGAGCTCTGCAAGTTCGTCCAATACTTGACAGTACAGCACCCTTCCAAAAGCCGACGGCAAACCCAATTTTTTTTCTGTCCAAAAAAAAAACAGCTGATACAGTCCAATCCAACAGCCGAACCGCTTCACAAAGTCGCCAACCAATTTTGTTCTCTACCGACGGCAAGATCGACGGCTCAGTTCATCGACCTCCGCAGCCGCCAAATAAATTTTTAAGCAATAATAGATTTTTTCCTTTCTGCACTGACCTTCAACCAGTCAGCGGCACAATCGTAAGCAAAAATTGATAATCGCTGCAACGGTCAACTGCTGGCGCTCACACACACCGAAGCAAACCATCTCGTGTATTCGCTGCCGTATTTTTCGCTTCCTCGGTTCGTTCACCTCTTTCGCTTGCACCACAGCAAATTTCTCAGCTTTTAGGTGAGCCCCGTCGTCGAGGTCAGCAAAAAACCCAAGATGATCTCGTTCGCTATTTAGGTTTTGTTATCCCACTACTGATTTTGTAAGCGAGAGAGAAACGATAGCGAAAGAAATCGACGCCGAAATAACGACAACATGACAAGGTTTTTTTTTTTTTTTTTATAATTTGCACGCACTCAAAGGGTTATGAATACCTTTAACATGCTTACACACAGTGCGGGCGTTGGAAAGGATGGATAGAGAGAGAGAGAGAGAAAGATTTTTGGTGTTGTGGTTCTTGAAGCTCAGTTGTTTATGCTTCAGCTATTCTCCGGGGGTGGCGTCCAGATAACTGGGGAGATTTTTTTGTTACTATTGTTATTGCTTCTGATTCACAGTACTTTTTTTTCCCGATAATCGATGTCAAGGGCAAATCATTATCAACAGAGCGAACAATTTTTCCAGCCACATGACCAAGCTACTGCCAGTGTTATGTCTTCGCAGTAGTGTTCACAGAAGCTTTCGCAAATGATCGGACTGACTTTGTATATTTCATGAGAAATAAATAAATGCTTGCTGACATCAGGGTTTGAACCATGAACCATTAGCGTGGCAATTGACGACGTTACCACTACACCATTGCCACGTAATTTACAAACTTTGACGTAAAGACTCCTGCTCAAGTTGCGACATTGGAAAACGGTGATAGAGGTAGTTCACAAGATCTTGTATTGTATAAAAGTTGAAGGAAGCTTTGATCTCTCTCATGCTTATTCTCCAATCATTAGGACGATAAGCGAAGCTCTGATTAAAAAAGTAGGACCGGTCAGATTAACCAACGCGAAAATTAATTGGGATGGCTTCAAGAAAGATATTGAAGCAAATATTGAGCTGAGCGTATCACTTAAAACGCCCTATGAACTTGAAGTTGAAGTTGATAGCTTCGTCGAAATCTTACAGGATGCCACGTGGAAGAGAACGCCGGCCAGTTACATTCAAGCTTATCCACAGGAAATAAAAGAGATGATTAAGGAGAAGAGAAAAGCGCGCAAAAAACTGCAAACAAACACGGGTTCCGCAACATAAAGCACATCTTAACCGTTTGTGCAACTCACTAAACAAATCTATCAAAGACCTTAAGAATAGGTTAGGTTAGGTTAGGTAAAGGTGGCTGTCCTGACCGGGTCAGGACACACTTAGACCACATGGGTCCATTGTGATACCACATGCGTAATGACCGGTCGAGTCGCCGGTAACCAGGGGAACCTTAACCTTTCTCATGAGGGTGTTGGCTGAGAATGCTGACTGAAAAGGGTAGCGAGGGTGACTGACTCAGTCAACCCTGAAGTTAAGGTGTACTGAGAAGGTATAGTGTGCAGCAAGTGATGGGGGGTGATTGATTCAACCGAACCCCCTATACTGTGTGTGCAAGTTATTATTGGCAGGTCCCATAAGCCGTGTAGGCGTAGAGGTGCATACGTATAGTAGAGTGACTGATTCAGTCTAACTCTAATTACTGTTATGCATGTTATTGACTAGGTGGGGTGACTGATTCAGTCAAACCCTTCATACCTAGGTGGACCGTGTAGGTGTAGAGAAGCATAAGCGTACATAGAGTGACTGATTCAATCGAACTCTAAGTACTGCTATGTATAAAGTGTGAACTAGGTAGGGTGATTGTTTCAATCGAACCCGTACCTAAGTGGACCTTGGAAATAGTGGGGAATGCAAAGTAGAGCGAGATGACTGATGCAGTCAATCTTGCACTAGTATGCAATCGAACTTTAGGGGATGGTTTGGCTAGGTAGGGTGACTGCTTCAGTCAAACCCTTAATACCTAGTTCACCGTGTAGGTAGTGTGCATGTGAGTAATAGGGGGATTTATTGACTCAATCAATCTCTGTTACCTCTATGCAGTAATGTTATTTACAGGCACTGGTCTAGTGCTATGGGAGGGTTAGTTATCGATCTTGGGAGGTGTCTGTTGCAGTACCTCTTGGGGATTGATAGTAACCAATAACGAGGGAGGAGGGGTGGTGGTGATGTGGAGGGGGGGGGGGGGGGGGGGGCATTTCAGCTAAACCAGTTGGATTTTCCTATGTATCTATTTAAGTTTCTAATGTCTATGTTAGACAGGTCACTTATGTCCTCAAAGAAGTATTCGCCTAGTAGCTTCTTTCTTAGTGTGGCTAGCGCTGGGCATGTGCCAAGGAGGTGGAGACTATTCTACCCCTCCTCTTCATCTCTGCAGCTTCTGCAGAAATCGTGTGCTGGGACACCCATTCTAGTGGCGTGTCTACCTAACAAGCAGTGTCCTGTGACTATTCCTACTGTGAGGCTTATGTTCCTTCTATTTAATGAAACGAGATTTTTGGTTTTCTTTGCGTCAAGTAAGGGCCAGATCTTCCTGGTCGATGCGCACGTAGCTAGATTACTCCATCTGTTGTTTGCACTAGATTGCGCTTCGTTAAACATTCGGATTTTCATTTATTGTATTGGTGGTGCCGGTGCCTCTCTATTTACATCGAGAGGAAGTACGGTGCCTTGTCTAGCTAGTTCATCCGCTTTACAGTTGCCTGGAATATCTCTGTGTCCTGGGACCCAGCACAGAGTAATGTTGCATCTGTCCGCAATCTCGTTAAGAGATTCGCGGCAATGTTTGACCAACTTAGATCTTATTGTTGGCGTTTCCAGAGCTTTAATCGCTGACTGACTGTCTATATAAAGGACGATAGACTTACCATCTATCGGGTATGCGCGCTGCTTCACGAACGGCCGATATTTCCGCCTGAAAGATGCTACAGTGGTCGGAGAGCTACGTTTATTCTAGGTGATTCGGAAAATATACCTAGTCCTGTGCCCTCCGAAGTTTTGGAATCATCTGTATAGATTTCGATTGCGGCGTTATTTAGAATGATACCTTCCTCCCATGCGGATCTGTCAGGGATGGTGGTGTTATATTTGATATTGAAATCAATAAATGGGGATATGTAATCTGTTACTCTGAGATTGGAGTTTTGTAAGATTTTCATGTGGCCTATTTGTGAGCTTGACCACTGGAGAGATTCTCTAAGTCTTAGGGCTGCTTTAGATGCTACCATTTTCCCAGAGATATCAATGGGATATATGTTAAGTAGGGTTTCTAAGGAGGCTGTGGGAGTGGACTTGAGAGCCCCTGTGATGCATTTGCATGCTAATCGTTGTACTCTTTCGATAGAGTTTGTGTTGTACCTTGTTTCAAGTGCAGGCCAACAGACGAGAACGCCATAAAGCAGGATTGGTCTGACCACTGCCAGGTACAACCAGTGGACTATATTAGGTTGAAGACCCCATTTAGGACCTATAGCATTTTTACAAGTGTAGATGGCGATTTCCGCTTTCTTGGTTCCATCTAGAATGTTCTGTTTCCAGTTAAGTTTACTATCGAGGGTCAACCCTAAGTATTTTGCTTTGTTTGAAAGCTGAGTTCCGTGTTTCTAAGTTTAGGTGGGGCTACGAACGGGATTTTGTATTTCCTAGTAAAAAGTACTAGTTCAGTTTTGGACGCGTTTACGTTGAGCCCAACGCTGTCCGTCCATTTCGCTACTAAATTTAGCGCCGAGTTCATTACATCTCTTAGGGTTTGGGGGAATTTACCTGATATGGCTATGGCAATATCGTCAGTATATGCTACGACCTTGTAGCCGTTATTTTCTAGTGAAGTGAGTAGCTCATTCACTACTAATATCCAAAGTAGCGGAGAGGGAACACCCCCCTTGGGTGTGCCCCTGTGCGCTAGCCTTTTGGTTGAGCAGCACCCGAGCTCGGATAGAATCTGCCTGCTGTTCAGCATTCGCTCTATCCAGATGCAAAGGCAGCAGTCCACCTTCAGGTCAGCGAGCGCTCTTGTGATGGATTCTGTATTGACGTTATTAAAGGCGCCTTCTATGTCAAGGAAAGACACCATAGTATATTCTTTAACGGCAAGAGATTTTTCAATGGTGCCTACTAACGAATGTAGAGCTGTTTCCACTGAAAAACCTTTCCGGTAAGCATGCTGAGAGCTAGATAAGGTTTGTACCTTGAGTTTTGAATGGATATGGTTATCGACTAGCCTTTCTAACGTTTTCAGAAGGAAGGAGGAGAGGCTGATTGGTCTGAAATCTTTCGGATTATAGTGGGAGGTCTTACCGCATTTCGGGATGAAAACCACCTTAACTCGTTTCCACGAGGATGGGGTATAGCTGAATTTAAGGCAGCTGTTGAAAATCACGTAGAGCCAGGGGGCTAAGGGTTTTATGCCCTCCTGCAGTTCAACTGGTGAAATACCATCTAAGCCTGGAGATTTATATGGTAGGAAGCTATTAGCAGCCCAATGAATAGTGTGGGTGTTTATTACTCCTGCCGGAACATCCATGATAGAGTGGTGTTGGGGTATAGATGTGTTCATATCTATAGAGTTTCCCGGGAAATGCGTGTCCATAAGAAGGTTTAATGTTTCTTCTGTGGACTTAGTCCAGTCTCCGTTAGGTTTCTGGATAAAGCTAGGGATATGAGGAGATTTGGAAAGAATTTTTCTCAATCTGCTAGAATCGTTTGTCCTTTCTATATTGCTACAGAATAATCTCCACGATTCTTGCTGAGCTTTCCTTATCTCTTTTTTGAAAACCCTGAGGCTGTTCTTATAGTTATCCCAATCTTCTAGGGATCGTGAAGACTTTGCTATATTGAACTGTTTCCAACTATTATTTCGGAGTTTTGCTATGTTAGAATTCCACCAAGGTGGTTTATTGCCGTTTCTGTGCCTGCTTATCGGGCAAGCTTTCAAGAAGGCTTTGTTCATAGTTCCGGAGACTTTGTCCACCATCTGGTCGATTTCGGATGGTGAGCAAAGTTGAGTTATCTCGGTGCTAAGCTCTTTATTTAAAAGTGTATTATAAACCTGCCAATTAGTATTCCTAGGATTCCTAAAGGATTTTGATGGAGGTTTGGTAAATTCCAAACTAAACTGAATATAGTTATGGTCCGAAAAAGAGATATCTTTCGACACCATCCATTTGCTAATGTTTAGCTTTGTGGAGTTGGTTGCTAGAGTAATATCTATTACTGCTTGTCTAATTTTGTTAGTAAAGGTAGGTTCAGAACCTATATTACATACTACGGGGTTAGTTTCTATGATGAAATCAAAAAGACGCTCACCTCGATTGATTGTATCACTGCTTCCCCAAAGGTTGTGATGGGCATTGGCGTCAGCGCCTATCACTATGGGGATGTTGCTTACTTGGGCTGACTTTATCGTCTCGCGTATATTTGGTGTTGGTAGTGGGCCTGTGTCATCATAGGGCATATACGCTGACGCTCGCGGTCTAACTCCACACATGCGAAGTCCGAATCGCTGAAATTTGGTAGGAAGAAGGCTTTTAAGTTATTTTTTACTAGAATGCAGGATCTTGGTTTACCTGATCCTTTGGCATAAAGCAAGGAATTATTCTTTGCCCTTAATCCAGCTATGCGGTTGTCTCTTGTCACCCAAGGTTCCTGGATAGGGGCAATGTCCTCTCCTCCTGACTGCAGGCGGAGCAAAAGGTTAGCAGAAGCTGCTATGGAATGGTGTAGATTAATCTGCACTAGTCGGAGCATAATTCCTGACTGGTACAGATGCCTCTATTACTGTGGTGTCACCATCCTCCGACTCGGAAGATTCACCACTGTTTTGCTTTGGCAGGGAAACTGTCTCTACCTCACCTGCTGACTCAGCTGGTGTACCGACCGGTCCCATTTCTTTGACGCCTGCTGACTCAGCTGGCGTTACGGCCTGGGTCGAAGTGGCAGCTGTCGGTAGTGAGTCCGACGGGAGGCTATCTGATTCGGTATCCAATCCAAGACTGCTCAAAGAGGAAACCATACCTGAGATGAGCCTTTCGTCTTTCTCATGGACCTTCAGCACCAGTTCTTCCATGCCGTAGAAGATCTTGTAATCCCTCTTGCTTAAAAGCTCCAGGGATTCTTGGTTGAGGAGGAATGAGACTAACCTTCCTGCCTCTACCGGTTCATCGGCTTTAATGACCTTCCAATTGGAGGTTGGAAGGTCAGGATTTTGAATACGGATCAACTTCAGGATATCCGATTCACTGCTTGGTCCTGGTGGAATCCAAGTTCGAGCTCTTGGACGGACCTTTATGTCGCTCCAGTGACAGACCGATAAATCGGCTTTGGCCCAAAGGTGGTTAAGCTTGGGTACTGCCTCTTTTAGGAACGCGATGGAACTGCTGTTACTGCATTTTAAAAGTTTTGCACCTTTGAGGTACCAGCCAGCGTCCGAAAAGGTCGGTGGCGTAGCAGTTGGGTTCTTAAGACAATGCCCCAGCACGTCTGATGCAAGTCTTGCCTTGAGGAGCCTCCAGTTATCACCACTGATACGGCCCTCCTCATTTCCGCTGTCGCAGATACCGAACACCAGGTGATCCTTCGCCACCTCGTTGTAGGGCCTGAGCACCGACTCTGTATTCTTGGCCTTCTTCGGGGTCTTGGAGGTATCGTCCTGGGATCTAGGACGTTTGGACGTTGAGTCCGTTTTTGGTACCACGCCCGAACGTCCTCCCGACTCGGGTTGACGGTTCAGGGTGTTGCCGAAGGGCCTATTGCCATTCGCAGGTCTCGCCGACTCAGGCTGAGACCTGTTATGTATTGTCGGGCGAGCGCGTTTTGGGGGTGGCCTCTTGTTATAAAGTGGCACACTCTTAAGACCTTAAGAATAATAAAATACGAACTTACCTAGAAAGTTTAACGACAGAAAAAGATTCTGATTACTCGCTTTGGACGGCTATAAAAGGTATTAAAAAGCTTCAAATTCAAGCGGCACCAATTAGAAAAAATCAAGACGAATGGGCCAGGCATGATAAAGAGAAAGCGCAAGTTTTTGCTGCCCACCTGGAAGAAACTTTTAAACCGTTTGATGGACAAGCTCTTATTCAAAATATAAATACGTCGCATAGTCGTGTGAGAGGCGAAAAAAACCAAAATTTTTAAATTGTTTGAAACAGTAAGTGGCTTTGTATTCTGAAAATATATGAGTTGGATAATACATTTCGATGGAATGGAGAAATATTTACACTTATGACAACAGTTGCAACACCTTTAAAGTCGCTACTTTATGTAACCATTTTTAGTGAATACAGCGAAGCGCCTTGCATTCTAGTAAATATCTGTTCTGCGTCAAGTTGATATTAATTTAAAAATGTTAAATACGTTTTACAGCATGTCTGAAGGAAACGTAAACGTTATCACAATTTTTATTTTCTAATTCTTCAAGCAGTTATGGATTTTCTAAGTAAACGGTCGAACAATCGATATTTGCAAAAGCTCAGTAGAGCAGAATTAACGTGCTCCGCACTCCTCCGTTTTGTTTCTTATTTGAAAATATTCTTTAGACTCTTACCCAAACAAAAAACTGCGCCTACATTTATCACTTCAATAGAACCGTTGAAAAGTTTGTCCTGTTCAAGCGTGTCATTATATGGAGATCTCACCATACATCCCACCGAAGCTATTTGATTTTTTCTTCATTTGGTTCCTTGTTCATAGGAACATTTTTGATCAGCATATGTTTCCTATAGGGATCCGCACTTAAAATAATTTTTTTCGCGAAAATTATGTTTTGGCACCACTGTGCATCGTATATAGCCAATAGTGTAATAAGAAATGCAACACTATTCAAACTTAAGGAAGAAATAAAGAAACTTAAACCTAAGAAGGCTCCTGGATACGACCCAATTACGGGAGAGGTTCTTAAAGCACTACCAAGAAAAGCTCTAATTAAGATTCTGTTAATTACGAACGCCGCGCTTAGACTAGAATATCTTCCCAGTCAATGGAAAGTGGCCGAAGTCATAATGCCCGGAAAACCGCCGAATGAAAAAAACGTCTTATAGACCGATTTCGCTTCTTCCAATTATATCCAAAGTGTTCGAGCGAATATTTTAGATTTCATTCTCATCTCATTCTAGATCAACAAATCGGATTCAGAAGTAAACATTCTACAGTTGAACAAGCACATCGAATAACACATGTAATCGAAAATTCTCTTGAAGAAAAAGAATTGTTTAAGGTCTGGCATGACGGCTTAAAGTTCAAATTACGACAAGTTCTGCCAGAGCACCTATATAATATTTTGAGGAACTACCTTACGAATAGACTATTCCGCGTCAAATATGGAAACGAATATTTAGATTTTAAGGAAATAATGGCTGGGGTGCCGGAAGGAAGCGTTCTTGGTCCAGTTTTATATTTGTTATACGCTCGTAATATACGGCAAGTAGAAGGCACTGAGCTAGCTACATTTGCCGACGACACTACTTTCTTCGCAGTAGGTAAAACGAAGATACTACAGAAAAATTGCAAGAAGCTTTGGAAAGAGTAAATGAATGGACAACGGTTTGGCGAATCGCACTCAACGAGACCAAATCTGTTCACGTACATTTTACTTACAAGAAAATAAATAATTTGCCAACGCCAAACTCTGTTCAAATTCCGTTTGCAAATGACGCTAAGTATCCTGGAATGACACTTATGCAAAGCTGAAATGGAAAGCGCATGAAAAGAAAACACGCAAAGAACTAGGAAGTAAATGTAGAGAAATGTATTGGTTACTTGGAAAATATTCCAAGCTTAATATAGAGAACAAACTGCTTTTATATAAGCAAGTGTTGAAGCCAGTAATGGAAAATTACTTCTCTCACACCATCAACGGAGCTGAGGATGAAGAGTGCACAGCACAAAATATGTGGGATTCCCTACAGCGAACTTGCTTACAGAAGGCCAAATCACTGCGAGTAGCTTCAAAAGACCACCATCAACAGCCCAAAGAAACATGGTGGTGGAGTGATGAAGCTAAGAAGGTGATAAATGAGAAGAAAGCGGCTTTCAAAGCTTGGTCAAAGTGCCCCTCTAATAATAGTGACGAAAAAGCTCGCCTCGAAATGGAATACAGATGTTGCAAGAAAAAAGCGAAGAAGAAGTGCGCTCAGCTTCAAGCAGAGAGTACGGAGGCCTGTATCGGGAGCTGGAGAAAATATCTTCCCCAGTTGTTGATGCAAACCAGGTTTTCCAGGAGCTGCGAAGACACAATATGAACAAGAGCGCAACCATATTCAAAATAGCCGCCCAAAGAAGGAGGAATGCTCAGGAGATTCGTTCGCCAAAGTTGATTAACAATGCTCATGGCCAGCTTCTTGTGGATGATGACAAAATTCTGCAGAGGTGGCTGCAGTATTGTGAAGAACTTTTAAATGAACAGTTTCCCCGGCTATACTTTCTAAGAGCCACCCCCAACTGTGCACAAATACCCGACATTACAGTCGAAGAATTTAGTGAGGCGGTCAAATACTCCAAAAAACGAAAAGCGGTTGGGCCAGACGAGGTGCCCTCTGAGTTCTGGAAAAATATGGGAGACATCGGGTTCAGATGGCTCAGGATTCTCATCTCCAAATTTGTGAGAGGTGGCCCAATGCCGAATCAATGGAGTGAAAGTTACCTTCTCCCTGTATACAAAGGGAAGGGTGATACGCGAAACTGTGATAACTACTGTTCGATCAAGCTGATGTCACACACCATGAAGATCATTGAGCGGGTATTAGGTGGCCGGCTGCGAAAAATAATACGGCTATCTGATGATCAGTGCGGGTTTGTCTCGGGTAAATCAACCACAGATGCAATCCAAAGTATAAGGATCATAATGGAAAAACATCGTGATTCCTTAAGGGATTTGCATATTGTATTGGTTGACTTTGAAAGGGCATTCGACAGAAAACCACGAGATCTGATATGCGTGGCGCTAAGACATCGATGGCTTCCAGAAACCAATTTACAGATGATCATGGACATGTACGAAGAAGCAAAGACAAGAGTAAGATGCCCCGCTGGAGTAACCGAAGAGTTCCCAATCAAAGTCGGGGTGCATCAGGGAAGCGTCTTAAGTCCTTTGCTCTTTATTACAGTCCTGGATTATCTGCTTGAAGGTAAAGTGATGGACCCCAAGGTACATCAGTTATTGTTTGCTGACGATGGAGCCATCATAAGTGAGGATCCTACATCCCTGCAATGAGCACTTGATGTGTGGGTGGACGCTCTGGAGGGAAATGGGTATCGCATTAGTTCAAAAAAGACAGAGTACTTGTGTTGCCTGTTCTCTGATCCACTCAAGTCTATTCTAGACATTTATTTGAATGGAACAGTGCTTCCCAAGTGCGAAAAGTTGAAATATCTGGGATCCATGATCAATAGCAATGCAACTTGTGATGACGTCATCAATCACCGCGTAAGCGTAGGGTGGATGAAGTGGCGACAAAATCCGCTATCTTCTGTGACAGAAAAATGCCCCTTAAGTTGAAAGGAAGGCTCTGCACCGCAGTTGTGCGTCCAGCGCTCACATACGGTTCACAATGTTGGATGATGTACAAAACGTATTTTTTTTTTTTTTTTGGTTGTGCCTGGAGGTGCAGGAATCTTCAAAAGATACCAATGGTCCGTACCATTGGTTATGCCCGATTCATATATCTGACAATGCCATCAGTGCTAGTCAGTATATGCCTACGGGCTAAACCTCACCCCCTCAGAGAGGCACTATGAGAACCGGCTGTGCGTACTCATAGTAGTAGGAAATTCGTTCCGCTCATTTTTTCATTTTTTGTGATGACTACGACTAAGTTGCCTTAACGAGTAGTTTACGCTTCTGTAGTGTTAATCGCGTTAGGTAGGTAGCTTTCCAGTGAAGGCACCTACTAATACCGTCATTACATGTGGTTTTTCTTTACGGCGCTAGGTCGAAAGGTCTTGTTCTTTGTAGTCGGCGCTCAAGGCTTGTCACGTCCATAGTACGGATTATTTCATTATTGCAATGAACACGAAGACGGGTACGAAGTTTGCGAGCAAAGTTTGTTACTTCGGTAGCAATTCCTAGATCTCTGTGAATATCACTATTCCTTATATACCAAGGAGCATTCACGATTGCTCTTAGCATTTTATTTTGAAATGCTTGCAGTAGAGCCATATTGCTTGGTTTGGTACAACCCCAAAGTTGTATACCATATGTCCAAGACGGTTTTAGCACTTGCTTATACAGAAGCAGTTTGTTGTATACGCTTAACTTCGAGTATCTTCCGAGTAGCCAATACATTTCTCTAAATCTGATTTCGAGCTCTTCGCGCTTCTTTTTAACGTGTGGTTTCCACTTAAGTTTTGCGTCTAGGGTCATTCCTAAATATTTTGCTTCGTTTGCGTAAGGTATTTGTACCGAGTTAATAGATATAGGTAAGTTGTTTATCTTTCTCAACGTAAAATTGACATGCGTTGATTTTGTCTCATTGAGGACTATTCGCCAGGTTTTTGTCCATTCGCATACATTGTTCAAAGCTCGTTGGAGTTTTCCCGTTGACGATTCGACTGACTCATCCGTTACGAGGATAGCCGTGTCGTCTGCGAACGTTGCTACAACGGTCCCTTCATCTTGTGGTATATCTCTTGTGTAGAGCAAGAACAGGATTGGACCGAGAACACTTCCTTGTGGAACACCGGCGTAGATATCTTTGAAATCCGAATATTCACTCCCGTGTCTAACACGGAAAAGTCTGTTTTCAAGATAAGATTCCAATATTCTGTACAACTTTTCCGGTAAGATTACCCTTAGCTTATACCTTAGGCCTTCGTGCCATACCTTGTCGAAGGCTTGCGATACGTCGAGAAAAGCGCCAGAGCATATTTTTTTCCCTTCTAGTGCTTTTTCAATCTCGTTCGTTATTCGATACACCTGATCGATTGTGGAATGTTTGACCCGAAACCCGAATTGATGATCCGGGATCAAGTGTCTTTCTTCAATTACTGGTTGCAATCGTTTCAGCAGAAGTTTCTCGAAGACCTTAGATATTATTGGCAGAAGTGAAATGGGTCTATATGATTTCTTGTCATTTGCACATTTCCCCGGTTTCGGAACCATAATAACTTCGGCGACTTTCCATTGCCTTGGGACATATAATAGTCTTAAGGAAGCATTTATAATGTAGAGCAACTTAATCAGCACTTTTTTCGGTAGCTCTTTCAAAATTTCGCCAGTGATTAAATCATATCCCGGAGCCTTGTTATTTTTCAATTTTTGTATTGTCATTCGAAGTTCGGACAGGGATACGGTTTTTACTCTAAAGTTGTCGGGTGCCATATTATCATTCGGATCTTCGATCAACGGTTGTCCATCGAACGGCTTGAACGTTTCCTCTAAGTGATCGGCAAATAATTCTGCTTTCTCTTTATCTTCTTTTGCCCATTCCCCGTTAGCTTTTCTAATTGGCGGCGAGTGCATTACAGGTTTCCTTATGGACTTCAAGGCTTTCCATAGAGAGTAGTTTGAATACTTATCAGCGGTCAAACCCTCGAGGTAAGTAGAAGTCTCGTGATTTTTTAGGTCCTGCAGCACTTTTTTAAGCTTGTTACAAAGATGGTTCAGATAAGTTTTATCCGGTGGCGCGCGGGATTGTTGCCATCTCTTGCGCGCTCTCCTCTTTTCTCGTATGAGGTCTTCGATTTCAGGCTGGTATTTGACTTTATTGTTCCGCGCTTCTGTCTTTCGCAAAGGAGTGTTTTTCCACGCTGAGCTCTGAATGGCTTCGACGAGTTTGTCGATTTCTTCTTCTATTTCGAACGGTGTCTTTAGCGGTACATTTAAAGCAACATTTTCCTTGCAGTCTCTTGTGAAAGCGTCCCAGTTAGTTTTGTTACTAGTTAACCTAGGCGGTCCTTCTTTTTTTACTAGACTTCCACCTATTTTCAGAGTGACTGCCGAGTGATCTGAGCATAGATCATAGCATTCTTCGATTTCCGTCAAATTTTTAGTTAACCCTTTTACGATAAAGAAGTCGACGAGGTCAGGGATTTTATTTTTGTCAGTTGGCCAATAAGTTGGCTTTCCTGTCGAAAAAAAGTTCACCCCACGTTTCATGCTGGCTTTGTACAATAATCTGCCTTTTGTCGAATTGCATCTGGATCCCCAGAAAGTGTGTTTCGCGTTAAAGTCACCACCTAAGACAAAATTAGGTCCGAGTGAGTCAAAGAGACGAACGAGGTCGCCTTCTACTAGCTTATATCCCGGAGGGAAGTAACTAGATCCGATGTTGTAGTCTAAGTGGTTTATTTTTACGGAGACTGAACTTATTTGCATAGAATCAAATTCTATTTCTATGTTTTCGGAGTGCTTAATACAGTCTTTGATGTAAAGAGAGGACCCGCCTCTCGCATACAAAACGTATGAGAGTAAATTAACGGCAGCTGAGATGAAGATGCTTCGCATGACAGCAGGAGTGACAAAGCTTGATCGAATAAGAAGTTCAAAGATCCGTGGAAGCTTCCACATCAAGGAAACCATCGTACAAAAAATAGAGCGCGACCGGCTCAGCTGGTATTGCCACGTCCAAAGAAGAGATCATTTGAACTCCGTTAAAAGGCAATATCAATGCACGTTCCAAAGACATCGCGATGTAGGAAAGGCAGGCCTATAAACGCCTGGAGCAGACAAATGCGACGACATCGGCATTTCATTGGCCTCAGTAACCGAGTGATCCAAAATCGGCAGGCCTGCCAATATTTTCTGAGATCAAATAGGCGAACCCCACAGGCGGATCAGTAGAAATGTGGTAATGTTGTGGGGGGGGGGGGGGGAAACATATGGTATACAACTTTTGGGTAAAATAATAACTCTAAAATAAATAACATCAAATTTTTACAAACTTTTGAAAGCAAAGTGCTAAGAGGTAGTGTTAATGCGCTATGATATACCAGAAATAGCGATATCCACATAGACAATCGAAGACGAAATCAAAAACTATGCGAGAAAGCATAAAAGTCGACTAGAAAGTCCTCCAAGTTTTGGATGAAAGAAATTTACTACGCCGTGTACATAGAACCAAACCTTTAGACTTAGCGCGATAAGTAACAGCGTCTAAACTGCAGAGCTGGCAGCAACTACTAATGGTAAGGTACCTGCAAAACGTCCTATTTCGTGTAATGAAAACTACTTGATAAGTCGAATACTTAGTTGTAGTAAAAATAAAAACAAGTTTGTTTTAATTGAGGTTTTTTTAGGGGGTAAAAATCCCACACTACTATGAGCACGCGCTGGTGATCCTCATAGTGTCTTGTTAAAGAATTTCACCTACTATCGAAAAAAAAAGAAAAATTACACAGGCGTACTCTTTATTTGGTTATTAAGACACGATGACCAATTGTTACCACTATCGCGACTGTCGGTGATTGACCCCCTAGCAGTTACGAGTACAGTGTTGGCTTAAATACCTTCGGAAGATCTGCATATACCGTTGGTCTTACACTTCTCAGATTTTGGTCTAGTTTCAAGGGTGGACGGCGCGATTTTAGTGGAGATATTGAACTGCTCTCGATGTCGCTGTGGATAGGAGGCAGCGCGTTCGAGTGTTTTTGTTTTTATTATAGTCACGCATTAGGGCATTAGTTGCTCAGGACTGGGAGGAATCTCGTAGGAATAGTACTGATTGTTCCTGACCTTGTGCGCATGAATGCATTGCGTTGGCATTCTATTTTGTTTTTGTGAATGTTATTGAGCCAGACAGGGGCACAATATGCGGCAGCGGATATACTAATCCAAGAGCGGCGGAGCGAAGCGTTTCACGTTGTTCGGTCGAGCATGACTACTAGACAATTTGGTGTATGGTTTTGGTTCAGTTGGACATTCTTGAACAATATCTTCAGCTTCGTTTTGGCAAGTTTGCTTTTTAGATGAGGTTAGTGTTCTTCAGTAAGGGTTTCTTCAGCATGAGCCATACTCTTGTATGCAAGTTTTCTATATGCCGTTTCTGGGAAGTCGTGTATATAAAAGTTGAAAAGTAGCGGTGCCAATACTGACCCTTGCGGAAGCCCATTATTTAATTTTCTTGGCGTGCTGGATGTCGTTAGGAAATACTTTGAATATTCTGTCGCTCAGCATTTTGTTTAGTATCGATGCTGTTTTCATACATTGTACGTCTTGCAGGAGCTTGAGAATAAACCCATCCCCCAGAAAGTGGCATATGCAGCGGTTAGGTCCATAAATGCCACTGAAGTCTTCAATTTGGCTTGACAGCCGGCTTCAGTATAGGTTGTAAAGTGCTTAGACTTGATCCACGCAGCTGCGCTTTTGTTTGAATCCATCCTGTTCTATGAGGCCCATAGCGTTAATTCTGGGTTCGATTTGGGTTCAATCTTTCGAGGAGTGTATACACTACGCTAAGTATAGCAATCGGACGATAGCTGTCTGGGTTATCGTTTGGCTTACCAGATTTAAGTAAGGCGATAGTTTTTGCTTGCTTTGATTCGGCAGGAAATGTCCTGTTTCCAAGAAATGTGAGCCACTGTGCAGGATATTTTCTGGAAATATTCCATCTAGTCCCCCAGACCAGCCTGCCTTGAGTTTTTGATAGCGACTTCTACTTCCTCGGGGCTGAATGGACTTGAGGACTCTGGCAGTTCGCCTGATTCTTTGCTTAGAAATTTCAGCGAGCTTTAGCGAGGATAGAGATTTTCGGAGGTATGGCATTCGGAATAATCGAGGATTAAGGAGAGGATAGGGGAAGTTCGGGAGAACTGTGGACTCGATTGAAGTGGTCTTTGGTCATACTTGCCGCTTATAAATGTAAGATCTGAGTTGTAGGCCCTATGTCATCGCCTGGAATGGAAGAAGCCAGCTTCATTTGCGTCAAACACGAGGTGCATGTGGTTGACCTCGGTATCTCCAGGATATATGGTGGTAACGGTAGGACATTTTGCGGCCCTAAGGGAATAAGTGGTTTGTAAATGTTGGTGATCTGTATGCCACCTACTTCTGGGGTTGTGGAAAATATGTTGTTAGCGGAACTCATTTTGGTAAGTTTTTCGTTTTCAGTTTGATTTCGAATGCATGTGGCAGTATATCACCCCGATTGCTGTATACCCATTTACCGTGCCTCTTTCCCGAAAGCCGGCTTCGGATGCCGTATGTGTTTCCTGAATAACTATTATATCAATGGCGTTGTTCTTAAGGATCCTTGAGAGGTATTCGATCTTGGATCTGCTGGACTACTCCATATTTAATTGTAGAATACGGACCGATGTTCCGAATCTCTTAATCAAGAGGCTCTTAGAAGTGCCATTTTGTATGTGAGCTTGTTTTGGCCGCATTCAGTTATGTTTATACTTGTTGTATCTAAATTCTCATCTCATCTAAAGGAGATCGTTAGATGACGTTTAATTGTTTCGCAGCCTTGTTTTGATAGATCATTTAGTGTTACCCAGAGTGCACTACGAGGAGGCGATCTACCCTTGCACTCCATACATATATCTCTAGGTGGAATAGTTTCCAAGACTAGTGTGTCCAAAAATGTTGGGCACTCGCTGACTGATAGATCATCATAAATCTAGGGTACTCTCAATCGAGCAAAAACGAATACAAATCCCATATAGTATAACCTTTTGCATACACTATACAGTCGGACTAGTGGGAACTAGTGAGATGGTTTGTTTTTACGAGTAAATATATATATAAATAGTGAAACTAAGCCAAATTAAAACCATCCACTTAAAAGAATAGGTATACGTGTTATATAAAACCTAACCATAAACTGAGAACTCCATATTGCGGAAATTGTCATTTTTTATTTTTATTTTTTAATAATTTGCGCGCACTCAAGTGGTTATGAATAGCCTTAATATGATGTCTTTAATTGACGGGTGAAAAATTGGAACTTTATTACAGATACATGCATTCATATTATTATAATACTTAAATAATAATAAGTAATAGTCACTCCATGGTTTTAATTATTTTATTATTGTTAATATCTATACATATAATAAAACTGTAGGGTTTTTCTTTTGTTACCTTACTTACTTACTTAGATGGCGCTACGGTCCGGGGTGGACCTGGGCCTCAACCAACAAACCTCTCCAGCTAGCACGATTACGAGCCAGCTGCCTCCAGTTGCGCACGCCAAGTTGGTTGAGGTCCCCCTCCACTTGTTTGCGCCACCTACCGTGAGGTCGTCCTCTACTGCGTCGTCCATCCGGGGTGGATTCGAAAACTTTCTTAGCGGGAACGTTGGGCTCCATCCGCTCTAAATGACCCAACCATCTTAGTCGCTGTATGTGAACTCTTCTGGCTAAGTCGATGTCCTTGTACATGCCGTATAGCTCGGCATTGTACCTTCTCCTCCACTCACCGTCTATGCAGACGGGACCAAAGATCGCTCGAAGAACTTTTCTCCCGAAATAACCAAGGGCATCCTCATCCGGTTTTCTCAAAGCCCATGCCTCTGCGCCATACAGCAGGACTGGGATGATTAGTGTCTTATAAAGAGTTACCTTAGTAGTTCGAGATAGGGCTTTGCTACTCAATTGACGTTTTAGCCCATAGAAACAACGATTGGCAAGAGTAATTCTTCGTGTGATCTCCCTACTGATGTCATTTGCGGAGTTCACCTAGGTAAAAAAATCCTTTACTACCTCAAAATTATATCTGTCTATTGCGCCGTTCTGTCCAAGATGCCGATGTTGGGTGTCCTTATTTGTAGACAGCATATATTTTGTTTTGCTTTCATTGACCGCTAGACCCATCTTTGCTGCCTCGATCTCAATACTCGTAAATGCCCCATTGACGGCCCGCTGAGTTCTTCTGATTATGTCAATGTCATCGGCATAAGCGAGTAGTTGTACAGACTTGTAAAAGATTGTACCTCCGGTGTTGGCTTGTGAGTTTCGTACAATTCTCTCAAGTACTATATTAAAGAGATCGCATGATAGCGCGTCACCTTGTCTAAGACCTTTCCTGACATCGAACGGTTCGGTGATGTTCTTACCGACTTTGATGGAGCAGCGAAAGTTCTCCATTGTCATTCTGCACAAACGGACGAGCTTGGCAGGGATGCCAAGACTAGACATGGCTCTGTATTACTCGTCTCTATACACGCTATCATAGACAACTTTGAAATCGATAAAGAGGTGGTGCGTATCGATTTTGTATTCATGGGTTTTTTCCAAGATCTGCCGTAGTGTGAATATTTGGTCAATGGTGGACTTTCCCGGCCTGAAACCGCACTGATAAGGACCTATCAGGTTGTTGATGATCAGTTTTAGGCGTTCACATAATACGGCAGACAGGATTTTATATGCGATGTTGAGGAGACTTATACCTCTGTAATTGGCGCAGTTCAGAGGGTCTCCTTTCTTCAGGATCGGGCAAACGATGCTGAGGTTCCATTCATCGGGCATACTTTCGTCCAACCAGATTTTACAGATGAGCTGGTGCATGCTCCTTACCAACTCATCTCCTCCTGCCTTGAAAAGTTCAGCGGCAAGGCCGTCGGCTCCAGCAGCTTTGTTGGCTTTGAGTTTAGATATCGCTATCCTCACTTCATTCTGATCGGGTTGACGGGAATCTTGACTACCATCGTCACTGTTGAATGGCTTATTCTGCCTGACAGCGGAATATTGGTCATCATCGCCGTTTAGCAGTCTGCAGAAGTGTTACTTCCATATCCTCAGCACCGACTGCGATTCCACTACTATGTTGCCATTTTCGTCCCTGCAGGCTTCTGTTCTGGCTTTGAAACACTGGCATGTTCTTTTTACCTTTTGGTAAAATTTTCGAACATTATTCCTGCAATAAAGTCTCTCAATCTCCTCGATCGAGCGCTTCTCATGCTCTTTTTTCTTCTTTCTGAGAAGTCGATGTTCCTCTTTTCTCCTGCGCACGTAGAGCTCGTAAGCAGCTCTAGTCCTTCTATGCAGCGCCGCTTTGTACGCCTCTTGCTTTGCTGCATGTGTTTGCCGGCATTCCTCATCAAACCAGGGGTTTCGTTGTGGAGGGCGAGAGAAACCCAGTACATCAGAGGCGGCATCTCTGATGGCTTGTTGGCAACGCTGCCACTAGTCTTCCGCATTTGCTGCTGGCGGCATAGGACTTAGATTGAGATTAGAAAAAATACGATCGGCAAAGGTTCTGGCGGTCTCTTGCGATTGCAGGCGCCCGACGTCAAATTTCCTCACAGTATTTCGTTGATTTCGCTCCGTTGTGGATATCCGCATCCGTACCTTGGTTACAACTAGGTAGTGATCCGAGTCCACGTTGGCTCCTCGGAAAGTCCGGACACCCAGAATACTGGAAGAGTGCCTTCCGTCGATCGCAATGTGATCGATTTGGTTGACGATTTTTCGATCAAAGGAGAGCCATGTTCCTTTGTGAATATCGAGACGTGGGAACCGCGTACTAGCTACGACAAAGTTTCGCCCCGCTGCAAAGTCGATTAGCCTGAGTCCGTTGTCGGATGTGTTGTCGTGCAGGCTGTGCTTTCCGACCACGCTACTAAAGACGTGCTCTCTTCCTAGCTTTGCGTTAAAATCACCTAGGATAATTTTAACGTCGTGGCTAGGGCATTGCTCATACGTCTTGTCCAAGAGCTGGTAGAAGTCGTCGTTTGTCGCGTCGTCCTTCTCCTCATGATTGGCGTGAACGCATATTAGGCTAATGTTGGCAAACTTAGCCTTGATACGGATAGTCATAAGGCGCTCGTTCACTTGCCTGAAACTCAAGACTTCTTGCCTAAGTCTGCCTCCAATAACAAATCCGCACCCGAATAGACGCTGTCCTTTTTGTCTATAGCAATCGCCGTAGTAAATGTCGCAGTTTTTCATACTCCTTTTGCCCGGCCCATCCCATCGCACTTCTTGGATGGCGGTAATGTCTGCTTTGAGACACTCTAGGGCCTCCGCAAGTTGTTCGGCTGCACGTGGTTTGTAGAGGGACCTAACATTCCACGTACAGACACGAAGATCGTTGTCCTTTTTACGTTTGCTTGGGTCGTCAACAGTAAATTCATCCGTATCCGAGGCTGTTGGTTGCTTCGTAACCAACGGTTTTTTACGTGGTAGGGAAGTTAACCCGACGGCACAACCCCCAACCTGGAGGACCAGATCCTTTTTTAGCAACCCCTAGGACGAGGGGCCGGATACACCGATGTCAGTAACCCACTTCGGGGACATGAGCGCTGCCGTTGGCCCATTAAGGGTTCATCCGCCACCATCTCTTTTTCAATACCCTGACGTAGTATTGAAAATCCTTACAGACCTCAGCTTCAAATATGTCGAAGTAGCTCCGGTAAGGTTTCCGCTGGCCTGTAGACGTCACCGTTGATTCCATCGGGAGAATTCATCCGCCGCACGTCCTCCTTCTGAGGACCTCTTGTTAGACTTCTGAGACGCATATTTCAGCCGATCAGGTCAACAAGAAATGCCTCGTCCGGTTAAACATATGTGCGCTGAAGTTCACCCAGATGTGCTTACGCAGGTCCGAGTGTTCAGCTACCCATATATCGTCAGACTCAGCATACGCTCATCGTTAGTTCACTATCAGATAGCTATCCAGCGGGCACCACGGGGAGGTGATGATGCGATTTTGCCCACCTTTTGTTACCTAATGGCATGAGAACCGCTGGACAGATTTGGATGAAATTTTATTTGAAACGTTTCTTAAGACTCCGGAGACTCTTAAGACTCGTTTTTTGCCCAGCCTTCTTTTTGGAGCGTTTTTGTAGTTTTTATTTGTTTTACTGACTTTATTACCTTTAACCTCCTATTACTCGGGTAATTCATAATCAATAAAAAAAAGAAAGTACATAATGGGGTTAACACTTCCTTTAATATTTTAAGCTATCCATCAGCTTTCTGCTTCATCTAGAAGCTGACCTACAAACCAAAATCTAACATTATCAAATTAAATCTACTTTCTCAAATCTAAAAAAAATTAACAACGATTGCTCCTGCTGTATACTCTAGAAAGACTTGCACTCCAACAGCCTTTTTAAATTGTGGAGAAATTTATGCCAAAAAACTCAATTCGACAATGTTTCAGCAATGCAAGAAAACAATAAAAAATTAGAAACAAAACATAAAAACATAACGAATTTATTAATTCAGAATTTAAATTCAAATTTACAAATTTTATTAATGAAAAATTAAAAATGTTTCATAAAGTTCACATTTTGGTTTAATTATAAACAAAGATCACAAAAAAATATAGTAGGAATTATTGGTAAACTTAATAACTAAGTAAGTAATAAATAGTTTAAGTATTAAAACAAATGATAGCAAAATATCAGACTTACTTTCTTTCATTGCGTTTTTAAAGTTAATTAAAACAATCGTAAGTATGTTTATTCATAAAAATAAAAAAATAAAGCACATGTGTATTCTAGTAATATATTAAACATATTATGTAAGTCCGAAAATGTTCTTTCCGCAGTTGCACTACTGCGGTAATGCAATTTTAGTCCCTACAATTTTTTTTAAATTTGGAAACATATTTCCATGAAGCCCATTTTTGACTTTAAACATTTTTTCATAAAATTCTTACAAATTTAAGTCTTAATCGTTTGATTGACCAATGATCGCCATTCTTCGTCCAGTAACTCAGACTCTGATTCATTAACCAAATTAGGAAATAATCCGATTAACGGAATTAAACTATGAGCTACATTTTTTGGGTCAATGCCCTGCATTGCAATTAAAATTTTGTCATTGAAATCAATTCGAAATAATATCTGCTTACAAATTTCTTTGTAGTATTCCCGACATCTAGTTTTCACATCTTTTACATCAGTATCGGAAATGAACTTTATGTTTATAATAATTGCTGCTATAACCCCAATATATATGTATGTCCTCAATGCTTATGTCCTTAAAATGTCATCATTATTAAAATCAACATCATTTTGCAGTGCATTTTCAACGAATTCCGGTTTCACAGAGTTTTAAATAATAGTTTTAAAATAAGTTTTTATTCCTGGGAGCAACATATGGATTCTCGGGGTTTCAGCTTGAAATTCAATGCTAATTATATTTGAGAAATTTAAAATATATACCAAGAAACATGGGTAAGCTTTATTAATTTCAGTCATTTAATATTTTGAGCCAAATCTGCGTTGCTGTCTAATTCATAAGATACAAAAAAAATTATGAAGAGAAACACACAGCTCCAAAATGAAAGTCACCTTGTTGGTTCTACTCAAAAAATTTTATTCACTTTCAAGGAAAAATATTCCTAAAACTCTTTATACTTAAACTGTCTTTTGGGACTGTGTGCAAAAAATGTATAAATATTTCTCGTTACTGCTTCTAAATGGGGAGTAAGCTTTTTTGAAGCTGCAGAGTTGCTCTTCTGCAAAGAATGGCATATCCCATAACGTATAAATTCTGCAAAATTGCTTTAACTCCCGACTTCCTTTCCATCATTACAGACGCATTATCCGAAGCAAAACTAATAAGATTTTTTAAAGGAACATCGATTGTTGTATTAAATGAATTACCTCTGTACATATGGCAAAACTGTCACAATGTTCTAATTTAGTCAAGCTAAGGAACTTGTCCCTTACCTTACTCATACCTTTTATAAAATCAAAATATCTGACCACCAATACCAGACATTTGTTAGTATTTACTAACATCCGTGCTTACATCAATGATCAGAAAAAAGTGTTGGTTTTGTTATATTTTTGTTAGCTCTTCCAATCCTTCTTCTAGGAATAACGTGTTAGTCGTTTCTGTAGCTTTTGTTTTTCCGCATTTTATTCCTTTTGCAATTTCCAAATCAGAAGCCACAGCTTTTATTAGTGCGATGAGTGCTGTTATTTGTGAGAATACGAGGTTGTGTTGAATCAAAAACATTATAATTCGTAGCTCAGCTTTTTGATTTTATTTAACTTGGCTTCAAAGTTTTTTGTGTGTTGGTGATCGTCTATCAGTGGTTGCTTTTTCAGGGCATCCTGATGTTTAAGATGTTGCTGACATTTTTGGTGTCTGACCAAATGTAGCTTAAAATTTGGTAGAAAAACTTTGCACAGTTTACAAAATGGTCTGGGTTTGTTGTTTGGCCCAATGTATTTCTCCATTCAACTGAAATTGTCGACCCATTTCGCACAAAATTTTCTAGATTTAACTGTGCTCATCTTCTTCGAATTGTCACCGTTTATAATTTCTTCCTGGTCGACTTCATTTTCTGAAGTATACTTTCCTTTCGGAATTCCAGAAAATATTGTTGATGCTGAGGTGGATGGATATTTTTCTAACGATTTTAAATTATCAACAGCATTTGATGACGACGATGAGGCTGAGGCTGATGTACTGATATTAGGCGCCACTTTTTGCAATTTTTTCGTTCGTATAAGAAACCTGTATCACGCAAAAATATGTAGTTCTAGTTTATTCAAATGCAAGTAAAATTTTGGTAACTTATTTGTCCATTTTGCTGCGCAGACTTAATTTCTTAGTTCCCGCTAATTTGACACAACACAAAACAAACCATTCGCCGTAGTTAGACAGAAATGTGGATGTTTTTTTTTTTCTCTCCTCTTTGAGTTTAAAATATAATTGTATTTTTTTTCCTGCTACAAGAACATAGCAATGTTAACTGTGTGGCTTCGTTATTTTGACTAAATTAGTATATCTTTAGATTTTTAACAATGTGGGAGTGCCACAATCAGGATTTCTACAGTAAGGGACTAGAGATGTACAATTTATTCATTGAGGGAGAAAATTACAGAGATTTATCGAATTGAATGTTGGTAATTGGTATACCAATTATTCTTTTTTAATACAAAAATTCTATAAAGTGTCTTAATATGTGTATGTTTGTATTTAGGTAGGTAGTAGTATAAGAAATAAATAAATAAAAATGGGTATCATTATCGAGTTTTGGGTATCACAGTATCCCCAGCTCTGAAATAGTATCAAAAAGATACTATAGTATCCCTTTCGACAGCGCTGGTGGTGGTGTGCAAGTGTATTCTCAGTTTTTTCTTTTCTTTTTTTTAGTGTGAGTAAAAATTGTTTTCGTCAAGTTTAATGAAAATCTGTTACTCACTCAAATAATGTTGAAACTTTATACATAGTTGGTGTTTCCCCTTAATGAGTGTACATATGTATGTATCTTCTTGCACTGTCCTGAATAGAATCTACGTGGAATGTTAATTTTTCTCAAACCACCACCACAATTTTCCAGTTTCTTTTTTTTACATTGGCTTTTCTTTTAGGTGAGTTAATATTTTGTATTTATTGATTGATACAGGGCTTACCGTTTTGTTTTAGGTAACGCCGTTCATTTTATAAAATATGCCTTTGGAGAAAAAATCGAATCTTTCTCGAAGCTCAAAACGCGCTAGGACAATTTGTCAAGTTCGATCACATCAAACAAATGAAGTACGTCACAAAAGGTCAGGTACTGAAGATGAACATCTTGCAACGACTCGCGCATCACAAACAAACAACCTCAAATATTGTTTACAAAGAAGCTTTGTTAAATTTGTTTACCATAATAAAATACAATTGTCCATTATTTATAGAATTGTATTTTTTATTACGTTTGACAATATTTTAGAGAATGTTGGCTTTTGAGAACTATGAAATCTGCACTTAGGGGCTGAAAGTTACCCATTGGAACGACATTGATAAAATGCAATCCACAAAATTTATTGTACACAACAATTTTATGGACTTAGACAAATAAGTTGACGTTTCTTCACTCGCTCTGATATTACTAATTTGTTCGCATAAGGAAGCATTTAGAGGGCGAAGCAAGGCGAGCACGGGTTCAGCTAGTTTACAATATAGGTGCTCGTTTGTTGATTGCGGAGATTGCGGCGACACATGGAAGCGTGGCGGGCGGAGCGCAGTGAGCTCTGCGGCGGAGAAGCGGGAGCGAAGATCAATGCCTGGACCTTGATATTAGTTGCTGTATATTCTCTGGTAGTCAGGCTTACGTTCTTCCGTCTAGAGTTAAACATTTAGATGGTATTCACCTCATTCATTTCAACCATAGTCAAATTAGAGTCTAAGAAAGTACAGTTGTAGAATATAACAGGCTAAGATCGATGTTGCAGAATGATCTAGAATTGATAATTTATCAAAGAAATAGAGTCAGGAAAACCACAGATATGGAATGGGCCTTGCGTTTACATTTTTAACATGTATAATCACCTGTCACATCTTTTGTCAAAAGAAAGTGGCTACAAACGAAAGTCAGTTTCTAAAAGCGATAAAAAAGGAAGTGCATCAGTGAAGTGCAGTGTTTAAAAAAAAATATCAGTGCCGGGTCACTCCATCCTTCCCACCCCAACTCACTCGCTGTTGCGCTTCTTAGTCATCGCAATTGTCGCATGTTCTTTACATGCTTTCAATTGCGATGATTGAGAGAGAGTAACATCTGATGTATAGCGGACCGTGAGTGTTTTTCCGAATAGCGGACCACAGCTGATTGTCGTTTGGGTATAACACCGGCGATAGTTTGTTGTGGAAAGTTATACTTAGGATCTACACTTCACGGCCCTGCTTAGTAGCATCAGAGTTGCGTCTCTTTGTGTTTTTGTGTTGTAATGATGAGGGAATTTAGGGTTGACTATACTAACATTCGTGGGCTTAGAACAAATTTCTTTGACTTATACGCCCACGCTCATTCCCATAAACTAGCTGTTTTGGCACTTGGTGAAACACAGGTAGTTGAAGAATCATCCGATCTAAAGCTGCCTGGATATAACTTAGTTCCATTTTTCTTTCCCCATCGCGGCCTCGCCATTTACGTCCGTAGTGATATAGCTTACCAATTTCTACCACAGTATGGCCACTGTTCCAATCCGGAATTTAATTACAAATGGCTAAAATTTACCGTCCGTAGCAAATAATTCACTACTGTTTTATTAACAGAAGCCCTAGTGCGGATAGCAATTCAACTTTTAACTAGTTTGATGCGTTGTCCAATTCCATCACACGAATTGTCTCCCTGTATCCTCATACTGAAATCGTCATTGCGGGCGATTTCAATATACACAATTCGCATTGGCTTCGACATTTGACTCAGCTTGTAAATGAGCCTACACGCATATCGGACATTGCATAATCTCGACCTGTTTCTTACCTCACGCCTGTAGGCCGGTCTGACCACAACATCATATCGGCTAAATTCTCGTACTCTGACCACTCAGTTAAAGAAAAAACTCCCAAAAGAAAAGTATGGCGTTACGAGAAAGCCAATTCGGACGGCCTTAATAGTTTCTTTAGGAGTTTTAACTGGTCGCTATGCTTCCTCGTTAGCGACGTGGATGCCGCCGCCGATATGATTACGGACACCATTCGCTTAGGAATGGATGCTTTTATTCTTAACAGAATAAAAAGCATCAAACCTAAGTCAAACTCTTGGTTTGACCAGAGCTGTTAAGAGGCTATCAGGTTGAAAGAGGTAAGTTTTCGGTCTTATAAAGCCAACAAATCTGAGGAAAACCGAAAGAAGTTTAAACAATCCAGAAATGACTGCAATGCTCACATTCGACGTGTAAAATTCTTACATGACCAGAAACTGAGACAAAAAATTCTACAATGTCCCAAAGGTAGTAAAAATGTTTGGTCATTCGTCAAAAATATTAAAAATTCTGCCTCGTCTGCCATCCCAACGCTCATTTACAATGACATTCCAGCTGTCAGCTCCTTAGACATAGCAAATTTGCTTGCTGCTCACTTTGCAGCGAACTCCACCATGCCAGATAGTGCTTTGTCTCCGCCTGTACTTGCGAGCGTCGAATTTTCCATGGGACAAGTCCACTTTCGCACTCGTACAGTTGCAGGAGTACTCAAAGGTCTTAACATACACAAATCCGCTGGTCCAGATCGTATCTCCCCCACAGTTCTGAAGAGGTGCTCTTCCACGCTGGCAAAACCTCTGCGTAAGCTTTTCTGTCTGTCCTTCTGGGCTCTTCCGAGTAGATGGAAAACAGCATTTGTCCAGCCCGTCCCTAAAAAGGGCGAATCTTCCTTCCCGTCCAATTACCGACCCATTGCACTTACGTCCCTTCTTTCCAAGGTCATGGAAACGCTGATAAATCGTCAGCTTATGAAATATCTTGATTCACAAAAACTCCTCAATGACCGGCAGTATGGTTTTCGTAGCAACAGGTCCACTGGTGATTTGATGGCATATCTCACCGAGAAGTGGAACCAATCTCTCCATCACTTCGGCGAAACAAAGATGGTTGCGCTCGATATTTCTAAGGCATTTGACAGAGTTTGGCATCAGGCTCTTTTGCCGAAAATGCGTGCATATGGCATCGATGAGTCTCTTCTTCAATAGATTAGAAATTACCTTTCGAGCCGTTCAATACAGGTTGCCTTGGACGGCTTCAAGTCTGCAATTCACCATATATATGCTGGTGTTCCCCAGAGCTCCGTTCTGTCTCCGACTCTCTTCCTCATTTTTATAAATGACCTCTTGTCTGCAACTTCTAATCCAATCCATTCCTTCGCTGATGACAATACTCTCAGTTTTTCATATTCGTTCCCTAACTCACGTCCCTGCTCGTCGGCCGTAGAAGAGGAACGACAACGTATGTTAAAGACATTAAATTCCGACCTGGACAGCATAACCAAATGTGGTTCAATCAATAGAGTGGAATTTAATGCATCCAAAACTCAATGCTGTCTTCTGTCTCTCAACCATTATCCATGAATGGTACTTGTATCGCTGAATCCGAAAGACTTGCCATTCTCGGTATGTGCATCAATAACCGTCTTCGACGGAACCATCACATATTCGAAGTCGCCAAAAATGCTGCAAAACTGTCTAGGATTCCTAAAGCGGTGCAAGAAATATTTTACCCCGTCTGATCTGGCCTCCATCTATAAGGCATTCATCCGCCCAAAGCTGGAATATAACGCCCATATCTGGTCTGGTGCACCCAAGACCGTTCTGCACATTCTAGATAGGGTACAGAATCGCGCATTAAAACTGATAGGTGATAGAGACATCGTGAGCTCCATAGTCTCACTTGAACATCGTAGAAATGTCTCGTGTCTTTCTCTTTTTTATCGCTTTTTTTTATAAAAACTGCTCCAGCGAAATAGCCAGCTGCATTCCTCCCCTTCAAAACTTCACCCGCAATACGCGTCACGCTTCGAATGCACATCAGTTCACCCTCAACCCCATCTTCGGACATATTGTCAAATATAGGGATTCGTTTATAAGCCGAACAACACGTTTATGGAACGAATGCCAGCTTCTGTATTTCCTAATCATTACAACCTTCAAACATTTAAAGCCAACGCAAACCGGCATCTCCTCTGTCTTCTTTCCCCCTCTTTCTATCCGCCCTCCCCCTGAGAATCAGTATAAGGGTATTAATAATCCCTTTGGCACGCGCAATACAAATATACAGAAATACTGTTAGCTTGACTGAGTTGAAGCAATATATATGCAATATCCATATGCAATATATCTAAGTCTATACACAAATTATAGTATAAGTATCGAGAACTCTTCTCGTCCGTATAATATATGCAATAGCATTTAAGTGGATAAATTAAAGAAGCTTAGACTACCATATTAACCCTTTATAATAATTCGGAGTACACTGTTAAACATAAAAGATACGGTATCAAGACACTTCTGAGCTTTTTTCTACGGCTGCACTAAATACTAGTAAGATTTTAACAAGATGCATTTCTTTTTTCAGAATTTGAATCTTTCAGATCTCTGTGTATAAGAATCAACCAGTGTTTTATAATTAAAAGCGTTTTCTGTATTTCAAGAGACAGCATCTGGTATGTAAAGTTATCAAAGAAAACAATATTGTCGGAAAGGTCAACACTAAGATTATCAGTTTAAGTAATAACTTCAGCAAGTGAGTACATCTTAAAAGTAATATCCTCAGTCAATAGTCAATTCTGGGCCCATCGTTATATCTTTATTTTCTTTAACAGTGGTAGGCAAATTTATTGCATTCTGAATTTTTGTTTGATTCCCAATCAATACAACTGAAGTCTATGAACTTTAGAAGAAAGTTTTCTCCATGCATCAGTAAAACTATTTATTCACATCTTTTGGATATTCACTGTTCAAAGAAGTTTATCCCTTTCAGTTTTTTTTACGGATTTTCCTGGCCTTTGTAAATTACTGCATGATTTTGCCAGAATTTCGAATCCGTATTATATTTTTTACATTAACGTAAGTGATATCGATCCATCGCTGGCAGTAGCTTTATATTTAATGAAAGGATTATGTTTATGATTTACTGTATCAACGAATATCCTTGTTGGTGAATTTCGTTGGTTATACCAACCAATTATTATGCATTTTTCAAGAGATTTTTTGCCAATATGGGCTATTGCCTCCGGAGATAAAGCATTATTAATTAAAAAAAAATCCGTTGATAATAATGAATTTAATTCATTAAAAACAAATTAGCGAAATTAACTGTGAATTATTATATTTAAAGCTTTTCAGTATAAAATTAGGTGTAGTAGCTTTACTACTTTCGATAGAGTAGGTCTACTCCTTTATAACTCTGCAAAAGTCTAGAATGACCCATGCTACGATTATAATATTTTGTTTGACAGAAGCCTGGCAGACTTTAAATTTGGCTCTGCCAACAACGCAAAAGAAAGTCCATCACCTCCTGATTTTTGAGTAAAAATACAATTTTTTTATATTATATTTCTCAAAAAGTCAAAGTATCACTAGACAACTGCGGTTATAGCTCTGCATATTGCCACCAACCCTCCTCTATGCTTTGACAGCACATAATGTATGTGCACACCTTGTTTAACCGCCCAATGCGGTTATGTCATGGTATTCAGAGAGTTAATTAAAATACCACCACAGATTGCGGAGTATCATAAATATATGGCTCCATAAAATCGTCGGGCCTATGAATATGCATCATGTTCACACTCTGTCTGCGTGTAAACCGCGCGGTGTCAAAGTTTGACGAGACTCTGATAATTGGTTTATCATTGCAGTTCGGAGGGAACTCATTGACAGTATCATCTCTGTAATTGGATTTGTTTTTCGTAGTGAGGTTAGCCGGTGTTATGGCATTTAGATAGCAAGCAGTGGTAATTTAGAATTCAAAATGTGGTGCGAGGTCTGTTTTTTTGAGCAATAGGGAAGTTACCGAGTTCAAAATTCCAAAATAGTGTGAAAATATGGTCAAATGGTCTGGGTAAATTAAAGAATATAATATTGCTGCAGTTTTGGTGAATTGGCTGCATAGTGCCAATACATATTGACCATGTTTTGCTAACAGATCATACGGAACCATTCGTTTTCAAAGGTGTTAGCTAACATGTACGCAATTGTATGCGCTTTTTCAAAACAGAGCTTGAGTGACATAGAATGCAACGCATACTGAATACCGAAGTATAAATTACCGTATCAAGTGTTTGTAAAACTATATTCACAATGGTCGAAACTGAACAAGGGGAAGTTTTTACTGAAACAGGAAATTCGTTCCTCAAAAACAAACCATTTTATCATATAATATCAACAGTCTGTTTCTAAAGCGTTTAAAATATTTTTCGCTTCCAGATATCCTTCAAGAGTTTGGTTTAGTCTATGGAATTAAGTCCATTATTGTTCCCTAATTTTATACTCATTTGTTCCTAAGCGTTGTCGGCTTGTTATAAGGCTAAGTTCTACTATATAATTAATCGTGAACGTAGTGTTTAACCTCTACCTTAACTGATGCTATTGGTTGATTGAAACTATAGAATAGAAAGTACTGGAAGTCCGCATACTTCGGTAGAGAAAATGTTGTGTAATCATTGATATTAGTTTTGTTAAAAGCTGCTTAGCCCAGTGGACATCGCGAAAGACTACCCAAGGGATGTAGAACACTCCATACCAAATAAATGTGATTTGGAGAAAGTAAAGATAGCCTTAAGAGCCTACAGCTTCAAGAAGGAACTTGTTCTTGCTTCTTAAACGTGAGTGCCATGAAAACATGATTGTGTATGGCGATGCTGTCATACATACATTTCGTCAGTCTTCATGTATATTTATATCCTGAAATAAGCAAGGAACAAAGAAAAAGGCCCTTTAATCGTGAACGTTTAAGAGCGAGCTCAATAGTGGCAAAAGTGAGAGTTTGGTGGAAAACGCGAGATAGTAAAATATGTAGAAAAGCACATTTACTGAGCTATGTACCTCACGTATGGACGTCAACCATCGAAAAATACACGAATCTAGCATCGATGCCTGGACATTTCAACAGTATTGGATCGAGTCTGGCATGGTGTCCTACTAAGCAAGTTAGGTTTCTTTAGATTATCACAACAACTCTCGGTTGATTCAAAAATTTTCGGCAGGACCGATCAATTCGAGTTATGGTCAATTGTGCATCTTCCGATAATTGTACTGTAAACCCTGTAGTACTTCAAGGATATATTTTTTCTTCAACCTTATTTCTTCTCCACATTGGTGACCTGCTGTAGGTGCCGTGGCGCAAGTGATTAGTGTGTCGGATCACTGCGTGTGAGGTTCCATGTTCGAGTCCCAAAAAAACACCAAAAAGTTTTTCACAGTCCCACCTATCGCAAGCGTCTGACAAACATCCTAGAGTATTGTTGTCACGAAAAAGCTTCTCAAATCGCCCTTCGGATACGGCACAAAACTGTAGGTCCCTTCCATTTGTGTGAAGAAGTATAACGCACAGGCACACAACACGAGTGGTTGCGAGAAGCTAGGCCCAGGCACTTGAAGAGCTGTTGCGGCAATTTTTTTTGCTGGAATAAGGAACAACATGATTTTTAGTTTCGCCGACGGCGACACCATGTTAGCAATGTGCCCGTGATTACGCACACCTCTCACCGTCAGAGAGGTGAACAAATCCGCTCTTTAAATGAAGATCTACAGAAAATCTTGGAGTGCGGTAAAGCGAACTTAGTTGACTTTAATACTAAGATTGGAGAAAACTAAATTTAACACTTTTTCAAGAAAGAATACGTCCGTTATTACCACGTTTCTTTGCATAGTTGACCCGATACACTAACCACTTGCGCCACGATGCCCACGAATAAATATGTATGCATGTAAATATGTAATATTTTTCTTTAAATAAATGATATGCAAACATCGTTAGAACGCATTCCATTTATTTGAATAGTTTTCCTTCTTATGAGGAAATAGTTTTTGCAAACGGTTTTTTTTTTTTTTGGTTTGCTCCAAGGGATATAGTAATCTTTGAAAGATACTCGAGGCCGGGCCTCTAGCATACGCGATTCACAAGCCCGAATAATCGATGCCAAGAATGCGCCTACATACTAATCCACACACTTCTACCACTCTCCCCGCGGGACTGCCGTTAGGTATTACTTCGCGGGGCCGGTTAGCAATTTATGCTGTACTTTTTGCTTCTTGATGTATTGTTTCCTGAATTCGAAGCCCTTTTTGCACGTGCGTAATAAACGCGTATTAACCGTATTATCACATCGAGCTTGCCACACAGCTGTTGAAGCTGCTTTTTGTTCTTCTTTAACCCTTTTTATTTCGCTAGCCTCTTCTATTATATTGTAGATTCTCTGCACCTCGTTCGTGAGGATGTCAATAGGAACCATTCCTGCTATAATAAAGGCTACCTCGTCAGTGATAGTTCTAAAACCACTGTTGGCCCTTATAGCGCAGAGTCTGTAGGCTGACGTCTTTTTCCTTCTTGTTTCTTTGGCAGCGAGAGCCCCCGCCCAAACCGGAGCCGGATAAAGAAGAACTGAGCTGACAACTCTGGATAGTTGTTGGGCATTATCCTTGAGAGTGCTGCCTGAAGCCTTGACGCTTTTTTGCTCGAATAATGAAGATGTACTTTAAACTGCAGTCTATTGTCGAGCATTACTCCTAGGTATTTGACGGCTTCTTTGAATCTGATGATTTGGGTTCCAACTTGGCCATTCATATATTCCACAGATTTCTGACTGGTTATTAGAACAGCTTCAGTTTTGTGTTTCAGCTAATTCTAGACCGGCGGATCCTAACCAGCTATTGATATGACTAATAGCCACATTTGTAGCTGATTCTACTTCACTGATTTGTTTTGATACGGTAACAATAGCGATGTCGTCAGCAAATCCAATTATCTTCACTTTAGGCGGCAGTGGTAGTCGTAAAACTCCGTCGTGCATTATGTTACATAGTAAATGGCCCAGCACCTATCCTTGAGGAACCCCAGCTGTGATATCGTAGTACTTCACTCCTTCGTCGGTATCATACCTCAGTTTCCTGTTGGTAAAGTAGCTAGATATATACATCTTGAACACATTGACGACGCTTGCCTACTTGAGCGCTGAATAATGGACAAACAACCCATAATCTGAAACCTGAAACTATCAATGGTGCGCTTGAGAATAAACAGGCCAAGACGCAGGAATTCGGACTTGCGATTTTGCTGGTAAAGTAGGCTTTGTTGCACAAGAAATCGAGAAAATTGGTCTCTTTATTCAGATCTATAAAAAAGGACACCCAACATCGGCGTCTTGGACAGAACGCCACAATAGACAGCTATGATTTTGAGGTAGCAAAGGACTTTGTCTAGCTATGCTGTATTGTGAGCTCTGCAAATGACACCAGTGGGGAGATCAAACGAAAAATTACTCTTCCAAATCAGTTTTTTTTTATGGGCTAAGAAGGCAATTGAGTGACAAAGCGCTATCTCGAACTATGTACTGGTAACTCCTTATAAGACATTAATCATCCCAGTCCTGCTGTATGGCGCAGAGGCATGGGCTTTGTCAAAATCGGATGAGGATGCAATTGGTTACTTTGAGAGAAACGGTCTTCGAGTGATCTTTGAGTGGAGTAGAAGGTATCCGTACAATGCCGAACTATAAGGCTTATATAAGGACATCGACTTAGCCAGCGACTAAAACGGCTGGGGCATGTAGAGTGGAAGGAGCCTAACGTTCCAGCCAATAAATTCTTCGAGTCCACACCGTATGGACGGCGCAGTAGAGGACGTCCTCGCTGTAGGTGGCGCAAACAAGTAGAGAGGGACCTCAACCAACTTGGCATGCGCAACTGAAGGGCAGCTGTCGTAACCGGGCTGGATGGAAGGGGTTCGTTGGTTGAGGCCCAGGTCCACCCTGGACTGTAGCGACACCTCAGTATGTAAGTAAGTTCTTTGCTCAGAAAATATAGCCTCCACTGATTGAACTGTGGCAGCTGTAAAAGAACAATGCTTTAAATAAAGAATCAAGATTGCGACTGTTCCGCTCAAGTGTAGTAGTATGATACTCGTACTTCAAAGATCACTGTCAATATCATTTGTAAGCCAACCTTACTTAGGAGATGCCTTTGCACCATTCTAACGATTTTCTGGCCAAATTGCATCTCAAATGAGGAAAGTGAGTGTTGATAGGTTATACTTATACTTCTTGACGTAAAAAAAAATTTTTGTTGCAAAGTATATTATAATAGAATCCAGAAGAATGGGTTGCTCTGAATAAAATATTCACAGAACGGTTGGAAAGGGATAAATATGATTGGGAACTAGCTGGAGAGGCGTTAATGCCTTATGCTCCACGAAGGTCACTGTGCTTAATTAAGTGACTGCATCTTATATCTTCTCAAGATTGAACGTGGCCTAAGTACTTTATGAAACTGATATTTAAATTGTATGAAGTAAATACCTAATTATTAAAAAAAAATAAAAAATTCATAATTAAAAAAAAATTAATTTATAATTATGGAAACATATAAAAAAATAGGTGCGTTGCATGAAATAGGTTCGATTAATGTGAGAATATTAACTCTGAAAAAAAGGGGAAGAAAATAATGAAAAACACATCCATTCATCAAACTGAATCGTTTTATAACAATTTCTTTTTCCCTTTTTATAATTTGTATACACAAAACATTAAATACACTTTTTATAGTTAGAACACCTTTTTGATGGGGTGAAACTAATTTTAGGTATAAGATTCGCTTCATTCTATCCCTTCTTTTTTGCTCGATGAAAGGAATCTTTATGTTTTAATATGGCAGTCACGTAAAATGTAACCATTTCTCCAGGAATAAGAATATTTCTATATTATCTTAATAGAGAAACATACTCGTAACAGTCAGATGACTATGCGATCAAATGATACCGTCGACAAATTGGATTTTGGGCTATACCCATTTGTTGCATTTAGTAGAATTTTCAAAAATTGAACTACAGAGAGATTATGGGCTCACCAAAGAATCATAAACATTCTTAGTAACAAATATTATGTAGATGGGGGTATTAGCTATTAACGAAGTCAAATAGTTTCTGCATAAAGCACTTGCATCTCTGCATGCCTGAAAGCACTGCATTGTGAATAAATGGACTGATTTAAAAAAAAATTATGTAGATAAGCCAAACAAATTTCAAACTCCAAGTACAATGACAAGCACGACCAAAAGAAAACAGTGCAAAGATAGAGCGTCCCCTTAAGCGACGATAGAAGCGAACGTAAGAAACAGAGAACTCATAATTATGACAACAATAAATCTATACGAACCGCTATCTGGAACACTGGTTCCACGACAGGACGAAGCTACGAACTAGTTGAAACTGTTAAAAGACGACGAATAAACGTTGTATGCATCCAGGAAGCGAAATAGAATGGAACCAAAGCTAAAGAAATTTGTCTTGGATACACACGGTTTAACAACGGCTCAACCCACTCAACAAAACAGCGTGGGTGTCATCACTGATGAAACGCTAACCCAGCGCGTAGTCTTGGTAACGAGATCTTCAGACCAGCTTATGTCAATCAAATTGGCCTTAGGCAATAAACCCTGTATGAACATAATATCCCCCCATGCCCCTCAAACTGGCTGTAATAACATCGCCAAGATATCTTTTTGGGAAGAATTTGCATATATGCTACACAGTTTAGCCCTGGAAGAACCAAACCTTATATGTGGCGATTTGAACGGGCATATAGAAAAAAACAACACACAATATGAATTAGTGCAAGGCGGGCTTGCGTACGGCCAGAGAAGTGCACAGGGTACATATTTTTTGGATGTAGCTCAAGCTTATAGACTGGCAACTGTAATCAGCTTCTTTGCAAAACCCGACGAACATTTAATCAAATTTAAATCAGCAAGCGCAAAGACTTTTCTTTGCGATCGGGAAGCTCTCCAAAATTTCGAAGACTGTAAAGTCATCACAGGTGAATCTCTTATATCGCAACATCGGCTACTTGTGGCAAAGATGAACATTGGGTACCACATCCAAAAACTGATTGCAAATAGAACTCTGACGATAAAATGGAGAAACACCAAAACTCTGAACGGAAATAATTTTGTCGTTAGCATTCGTTATTACCAGATATTCCTTCAACACCAAGAGCGCTGATGAGATGTGGAACAGCTTCGAGGTTTACTGCATAAAAGAGGCGATAACGCATCTGGGAACATCAAAAGGACCACTTAAAATCTTAAGAGAGACTTGGTGGTAGGATAACAAAGTGATGACTACAGCGGCAAATAAAAAAACCGCTTTCAAAAGTCGCAAGCCTCGAAAATACATGAAGGCTTCCAGGCATACAGAGAGGCGAAGAAAACAACTTAAGACTGCCACTACAATACCCAAAATCTTAGCCACCGAACAATTTTATGAAAACCTAAATAGTAAATAGCGCGGAAGGAGCCAAGGATATTTTTAAGTTGGTCAAATCAAGACATCAAAAGGCACAAGACCTTACAGCCGTAAAATGCATCAAGGACAAACGCGGCGTAATGCTAACTAAAAGTCGGCGGCTGGAGTGCTTTAATGGGATCTCAAACGAGGAGTTTCCACGAAATGCAATCACACATATACGCCCACCAAAGGGCCACTAACCTACATCAGCGGTGACGAAGTGTGCTCTGCAATCCATAAAATGAAAAACTAGAAGGCTGTGGGCCCGGACAACATCCCGTGTGGAGTTTTCAAAGAATGAGGTGACCATGAAGTCGGGTGGCTCGCGAAACTCTTTAAGAAAATCCTTGCCGACGGTATCCCTAAAGCGTGGAGCAATTGCAATGCTATTTTACAAAAATAAGGGAGACGTGAGGTGCTGCGAAAACTACAGAGGGATAAAGTTAATGTCGCGCTGCCTTTAAATTTGGGAAAGAGTATTGCACATGACACTGAGAAACATTACTAGTGTAAGCGGAAACCAGTTCGGTTTCGTGAGCAGCAAGTTATGCCCTTAGGCCCAAAAACGTTCCAAAGAACTTTATTACCCTCATCAAAGACACCTATGACGAAGTTACTACACAGGTAAAAAGTGTTTGTGGATTAACAAACAGCTTTAAAGTGAGAGTTGGGGTCCATCAAGGGTACGTTTTAAGCCAGCTGCTTTTTAACTTGGTGATAGATTCTGTTAGCTGCAACTTACAAAACGACATCCTTTGGACACTTCTATACACCGACGATATAGCCCTCTTATCTATCGATCTGAGAGGCCCTGCAGGAAAAACTGAATCTCTGGATGGAGGCGCCAGAGTCAAATGGTCTGCGAATAAGTAGATCCAAGACTGAGTTTATGAAGTTCAACTTCACAAGGGATGCAACCCAAGCTAACATAAAAATTGGAAATGTGGCGGTTAAAGAAACTCACTGCTTTAAACACCTGGGGTCGGACATTAACAGCGAAGGGATCATTGAGCGAGAAGTGTCGCATAGGCTTCAGTGCGGTTGGAAAAGCTAGCGTACAGTGTCCGGTGTTTTATGTGATAACAAAATATCACTCCCGCTAAAGGGTAAAATATATAAATCTGTAGTTAGACCAGTCTCATGTGCTCCTCGAAGTGTTGGTAAGAAGCAAGAGCAGAGGCTACATGTGGCTGAAGTGCACATGTTAAGGTGGTCATCCGGAGATACTAGACTCGATAAAGTGCAAAATAAATTTGTACGAGGAATCTGTGGGGTTACACCGTTGACCGAAAAACTTGAAGAAAGCCATTGAAAATAGTATGGGCATATAATGCGGCGATTTGTAGACCATGCTGTTAAGAGAACGCTACAAATTTTAACCATCAATAGAGAACGAGGCCTCCCACCAAAAATGTGGAGCAAAACAATTGAAAAGGACATGCAACAAAGAAACGTCGACAATCAGGCAGCACAAAATAGGAAATCTTGGCGCTTGCGTGCGAGGAGAACCGACTTCGGATAGGGAAATGGTTAGGATAAAGAAGAAGAAGAAACTATATAAGGTCCGTCCAATCAATTGCAAAATCTCATTGATATACTATTGCGAAGGCATAACACAGAAAGTAGGCTGGAAAAATTGTTCTTACAACGACACGTCCCGAGTTTTTTTGAAACTTATTATCAACTCGGTTTCAAACCACTACATCATATCATTTCCAACTTACGTTAACAATCATGGAATCGCACTCATAAAGAAATAAGTACAAAATACAAACTATACAAAAAAATAAATAAATTATAGGTATACATAGTCCTGCTAACTCGTTTTGCGTGAAAAAAGAATATTTCATTTTAAAAAACGAAGTATATAGCGGTGTTGAAAACAAAGGATAAAAAAGTAAATGTATTTCAGTTAAAAATTTGTGTAACATCAGAGTTTAAGTTCAAAAATGAATTGAAAATAAAAATCGAAATAATTTATCGACTTTCATTCAGATCAACTGACATTGTTGACATTGCCCGGACTTTCTCTTGGTTTGAAATTGTACTTCTCCTGGCTTGTAATTTTTCGTAGCAACTTTTGACAAAATTATAAAAGCCGATGCACATAGATTCCAAATTGATTTTCACAGTTAAAATAGCCTTCAGCGTCGATATCTGAAGAGCAGAGCTCACCTTTTTCGAAACTTTCTTCGCTTTCGAGGACACACATTCAACTGGAGCTAAAGAACAAACTCAACGATTTTAGAAAATTCGAGGAAAGGTATGTGTTGATCGTCCATATGTTGGAAGACTTCCACCCAACGTTCAACAGTACACAAATTTTCGGAATTCCACTTGGTGAATTTTTCTCCAATGCAGTAATTTTTAATGTAGTTGTACTGTACTGTTGTGCTGTAGTACTACATTCGAAGAATATTCGTACTCTTCAAAAGTCTTATTTCCCACCAGCTAGGAAAATTTCACGTGGCAGAAGTCGTTTATAGTGAATGAATGAGTTTGACAATACGTACAGTTGGAGTTGTGGTTCTTATATACTTTTTTTTTTAGACCGAATAAAAGGACAGAAAAAGTACCAAATATATGACTTAAATCAAAAAGGATGTACAAAAGTACAGTTGGCAGGACTAAGTATACATAAGTACATATATATAGGCATGGTATACTGGGACTTGAACAACCAACTTTCCTAGACCTAAGTTAATATTATCAACGTAGAGAGCTTGAATGTAATATTAGCTGATATCATTAAAATTATGCAGGCAATAATAGATCGATACTGTAATAAGTAGGATTTTTGAAGTACCATAAATCATAATAAGTCAGAAATGATGGTCTTTCGAAGAGAAAGTCGACTGTTTAATCAAGAAAATTAGACATATGTATGTATAAAGGTAAACTAATTAGAATTGTGTCAGAATAATGTTACTTAGGCGTACTGCTAACACCAAAAATGTTATTTAAGGATATCATTGGCATGACTATGACATCTTACCTTAAACACATCGACTATGCTGATGATGTTTGCCTACTTTCACATCAGATAATGGACCTTCATCTGATGGCCAAAAACTAGAAGAGGAAGCAAACAAAGTGAGGCTTAAGATAAACACAGCCAAATAAAGCCCTGAGTTCTCCTACTACCTTCGCTCAACTCAACATTGCCGGACAGGTAGTCGAGTAAGTAAACAACTTTCTATACTTAGGAAGTGTGGTCTCGGGTGACACCGGTGCCATCGAATTGGATGTGTGCAGCAGAATTGGGATGGTAAAAGCTGCTTTCGGGATGTTATCGAAAATCTGGAGAAGCATTGTTCTGAACTTAAAAAAAAAGCTGCGACTGTTACGTTCTAACGTAGAATCAGTTCTGTGGCATGAGTGCAGTACTTGAAAGGTAGATACCACTATTACACGCAAGCTGCAAATTTTCGTAAGCAGATGTCTAAGAGTCATCTAGAAGATCTTTTTGCCCCATCGTATTTCCGACGAAAAACTTTATCTGAGATCGGGCCAAGTATTGAGGAGTGCATCAAGACAAAATGTGATGGCTGTCTACTGATAGGCCAACCACTCCACACCCGGGAAAAACTCATAGGTTTTGGAGTTGAAGGCTAAAAATTCTTTAGTAATTTGTAAATTTCGGCACTCCGAAACTTAAATAGTTTACGTTTCAACTAGTTGAAACTAGTAGTAGTTGATAATGTAAATTAACGTTTTCACTTTAAGAGTAAAACCCGTTTAAGTACCACCTGCATAAGTACATTACACGCATAACGTTCACCATTTTTTGAAACCTAATATTTATAAAGAAATATTTTTATAAAACTCCCCTTTTATGAATCTCTTGCTTATCTACCTTCCCCGCTTAATTTCTTCTTACTTTTCCTAAAATATTTATAATATTTACCTTTCAGGTACCCTTCAAAAAAATAAGCACTATATATACAAATGGTCATGAAATTTGGGTAGTGACCGAAAGAATAAGATCGCGGCACATAAATAGATAGTTGGACCAAACCAGACATCTCTCCTGGAGCATTCTAGGGATTCCCTCTGATGAGTTTGAGTCAATGGCGGAGGATCGAAAAGGATGGAGGGTCCACCTAAGCATCCTAAAAAATATATGCATGTATGAATGTGTATATGATATTTACATATCAGCTTTATACGTTTTCTGTAAGAAAAGTAACACAATAAAATCACAAGACGGTGTCTGTCCATATGTCCATCTGTCAGTATGTCCATCTGTTTGCCATGCGTTTGTTGTTAATAAATATTAGACATCAATAGATATTGGAATCGCTTTTAAATATGTAGAAGATGTCTGCTGCGAAAAAGCTTCGAAGTGGAATACAGGTGCTGCAAGAGACAAGCAAAGCAAAAGTGCGCCCAGGTTCAAGCAGGGAGTACGAAGGGTCTGTATCGAGAGCTGGAGAAAATATCTTCTCTGGTTGCTGATACAAACTAGGCTATCCAGGAACTGCGACAACACAATATGAACATTGGTCCAACCATATTCACAATAGCCGCCCAAAATAAGGAGGAATGCTCAAAATATGCGTTCGCCAAAGTTTATTAACAATGCTCATGCCAGCTCCTTATGGATCAAGTTAAAATACTGCATAGGCGGCGACATTATAGTAAAGTACTTTAATATGAATAGTTTTCCTGGAGCCATCTCTTACTGTGAAGAAATACCCGACATTGCAGTCGAAGAAGTTAGTAGGGCCATCAAATACTCAAAAAAAATATGAACAGCGATTGGGCCAGACGAGATACGCTCTGAGTTCTGGAAAAAAATGGGAGACATCGGGTTCAGACGACTTAGGCTTCTCATCTCTAAATTTATGAGAGGTGATGCAATACCGAGCCAATGTAGGAAAAGTTATTTTCCGCTTTCGAACAAAGAAAATTGTGATACGCGAAACCGTTATAATTACAGTTCGATCCAGCTGGTGATAGTTGATCGACTGCGAAAAATAGTACGGCTATCTGATGCGGATAGAGATGAAAATGGAAACCTCGTAGAAGAATCACAGCCGGTGGTGAGAATACGGAAAAACTACTTCTGCAGACTGTATAACGGCGAAAAAGACCAACATCCCGCTGTCAGGCAGAATAAACTATTCAATATAGACGATTGTGGGCGCCGTGGCGTAAGTGGTTAGTGTGTCGGATCACTACGCATAAGTCGAATCCCTGAACGCATGTGTCGAATCCCAGAAAAAACCAAAAAGTTTTTTCACGGTCCCACCTCTCGCGAGCTTCTGACAAACATCCGAAAGTATTGCTGTCACGACAAAGCTTCTCAAATCGCTATTCGGATTCGGCATTAAACTGTAGGTCCCTTTCCATTCGTGTGAAAAATATAACGCACACAACATGAGTGGTTGCAAGAAGCTAGGCCCTTGCACTTTAAAAAGCTGTTGCGCCAAATATTTCTTTATAGACGATGATAGTCACAATTTCCGTCCACCTGACCAAAACGTAGTGAGGATAGTAATACTCAATACATCCAACAAGGCTGCTGGACCTGACGGCTTAGCGGCCGAACTTTTCAAGGCAGCTGGAATGAACTGGTAGAGTGCATACACCAACTCATCTCTAAGATTTGGTCAGACGAGTGTATGCCTGATGAATGGAACCTGAGCATCGTTTGCCCGATCCACAAGAGAGGAGACCCCCTCAATTGCGCCAATTACACAGGCATCAGTTTCCTCTACATCGCATACAAGATCTTTTCTGCGAAATTCTGTGAACGCCTGAAACCTTTTATGAACAGCCTGATTGGACCCAATCAGTGCGGTTTCAGGCCAGGAAAGTCCACCATCGATCAAATCTTCACACTTCGGCAGATCCTGGAGAAAACCCAAGAATTCCAAATCGATACTCACCACCTCTTTATCGATTTCAAGGCCGCCTATGGCAGCATCTATAGAGAAGAGCTTTATAGAGCCATGTCTAGT